>CM077003.1:142774767-145274767 GCA_039090855.1 Macrothele yani
GAAATAATTAAAATATGAGATATGTCTTACTGTTAACATAAGGTGCAAAATGCCTTTATAATATTGGGTTGGAAAGAAAGTAATGTCCGATGACAAGGTACCCGAAGTCGAAGCTCCCGCCACGACGTACAATGGACACTGAGATTGCGCAGCACACCGGCATGACGTCAACAGGTAGGTGGCTTAACTCAGTAGCAGTTAGCCATTAGAAGACGAAGAGTGTAAGCTCCAGGCAACATGGAAGTGGACAAGGAGCACATCCGCCACCGCACGCTGTATGAGTTACGTCAAGGTAGCACCCCCGCAAGTACTGTAACGAACATCACCAGTGCATACCCCAATGTCATATCATATCGTCAGTGCTGTCGTTGGTTCGAACGGTTTCCAGAAGGAAATTTTGACCTGCCAGATCGTCCTGAAGCCGAAAGACTCGCAACAGTGGATACGGACATGCTGAAAACCTTTGTGGAGACCAACTCACGTGTAATCACGCAGGAGTTGGCCGAACAGCTAAGGACTACCCACACGAACATTATTACGCACCTATGTAAACTTGGGTAAGTGCACAAGAGGTGTGTTTGGGTAGCCCATCAACTCACAGTACAGCAGAAAGCAAATCGCATGAGTACATGTGGTTCCCTGCTTGCACGTGACCAAGTTGAACCGTTTGTGGACCGCATTGTGGCAGGTGACGAGTAATGGGTCCTTTATGAAAATGTCAGCGCCAGGAAACAGTGGTTGGACCCAAAACCAGTGTTTCTTTCAGGCATACATCCCGGGGGAAAGACCCCCCCCCCCCCCCGAGACATTTTATGTTACCGAGCTAAATGTTAATAAATTCAGGCTATAATGAAAAAGAAAGTTTCGTTTCTTTGGATGCTACCATATTCAGGGTCAGGAGTGTGTTTAATGCATTTTAATCAATAAAAATTTCAAGCCCGCCGAGACCAAGACGTTTAGCTGAAAAAGTTTGTTTTTGAAATGTTTGAAGAAATTACTACATCAGGGACGTATACAGATTTTCTTTTAGGAGGGGGGGGGAGGCGACGAAAAATGTAAGTTTTTGAAATCCACCAGAACAAAATTAAAGTTAATGAAAAATAGAAGAAAAATTAAAACATTTTTTTCTAATGTATGTTGATGCATTTTTATTAAATTAAAACCTTATTTTTAATGTAAGTCGCACCCAAAAACAAAAAAAGAAACACTTTCTAGGGGGCAAGCCCCCCGGCCCATCACTAAATATGCCCCTGTACTTGTATATAACAATTACTTCTATATATAAGTAGATATATTAGTTAAAAAATATATTTATAGCAAATGGAAAACTTGCCCCCTTAAAGGTTCCATTTGCCCCCCGGTCAAAAAGTCCTGAAAGAAACACTACCCAAAACCAATGCCGACATGCCAACCACCGCTACAGTGACACGCCAGCCGCTCAGAACTGGGTGCGCTATTAGGGAATCTAAGCATGATGGGAGGGGGGGTCTGAAATTTTGAAGTGTTTGGCAGAAATTTTGGCAAAAAATTCCGTTTATGTGCATTTTACCGACGCTGATAATGTGATCCCTAGTAAGAAAAGTTTTCAAATGAATATTGTATGTAGTATAGGAACCATGAATACGAATCTCTAGCAAGTTACTATTTCCCCACAATTTTAGTTTACGCAGGTCATTTTTTTTTTTTTTTTTTCATAAAGCTGTCTATGAATTTTAGTTTGTAACCTGACAAAGAATCTCACTCTCATCGTTTTAAATCATAATTACAAAAGTGTTGTGTTTCTACTACACTTAGAAATTCATTCTTTAATTCATTCAGAGGACTCCTTCCATTTCCCATAAGTACAAACACTAAATTTAAGAAAGAATTAATTTTATATAAAACTTCAGTGAATTCGAGAAATTCACATACATTTATCCAAGTTCTCTAGAATCTCAAAAGTTGGGTAAGCCCACCCCTAGCGTCGCGCCTGCCGGCTCACCCACATAAGGTCTTGCTGTCTGTTTGGTGGGATTTGATGGGTGTCCTGTTTTTTGAGTTGCTGCCGGACACCACCACTATCACCGCCGATGTGTACTGCCGTCAGCTCGACAATCTGCATGCATCGCTGACGTAGAAACGACCAGCACTGCTTAATCGCAAGGGCGTCCTCCTACAGCAGGATGGAGCGAGGCCTCACACAGCAAGGGTGACCTGTCACATGATCAGGAACCTGGGCTGGGAGCTGCTGCCGCACCCAGCCTTTTACCCGGACATTGCCCCCAAGCGACTACCACCTTTTTCTGTCATTGCAGCATTTCCCGGACGAACAGCGGTTCACCAACCGGGACAATGTCGAACGTGCATTTACTCACTTCTTTGCGTCCAAGTCGCCACAATTCTACAGGGACGGTATCTAACAGCTGCCCAGATGATGTGAACGGATCGTGGCAAACGAGGCGACTACATTTTGGACTGATTTCTACTTGTATATACGGGACTTAGCACCTTTCTGTTGCCTTACATTTGCAGACAGTACTTTCTTTCCAGCCCAATACTTTTTTTTTTTTTTTTTTTTGTTACTCTTTCTCGTCGCTTCTGGGGAGTACGAGAGACTTTTTGTGGAAGTGGAATTAAAAACTTCGAAGCAAGTGGCGTCGGAACCGTGTGGGTAGAGGGGGAAACTTCCCCGCGCTTATTTGCGTGCAGGAGCAAAACATCACCTTCGCCCCCTTACTTTTCTTCCTTTTAAATTATGTCCGTAATCAGAAATCGAAATAATTCTTGTTTTCATTTCCTGCCATTTAAAATATAATCTGGACTTTCCCAAGTAATAAGTCTTGTGTTTTATTTCATGTAGCCATACGTATTTTCTCGCAAGAAGTGCGTTGTTTACGTCTCGAAAAAAGGTTATCAAAATGTCATCCACAGAGCCATGGAAATTCAATTGCTCTCCACTCTTCCGATTCCTTAGTTTAAGCCTCTTTTTCATTTTGTATGGCCAAGGGGGGGGGGCAATGAGGAGGGTGGATAGAAATTAACTGAGGGGGTCACTACTAATTGTTCTGCTGTTTGTATTATTTACAAAATAGAAGACTTTAGCATAGAAAGTAGAGTTTAAAGCTACACCAGAGCTCTTAACACTGCCCTGGGACAGTGAAAGTCCAGGAAGTGGCCGAAGACTGCTTTGTAGGAGAGGAGTGCAAGGCAAAGTCGCTGGCTTGAAGGAAGGAAGTTGAGGAGTGGGCAGGTATTGTGTCTGCATGGCATGGTGTTCAAATTATATTTAGCTGAACAAAAACGACATTTTCCTTTAAATTGTTCAGTACAGTGCTATTTTCTTTTTTTCGTAAGCAAAAATGCAAAATTTTGAAAAGCAATTTAAGACAGTGGGCTAAAATTCAGAGTAAGCAAAAAGTTGAAGGCGACATTCTACATAGTAACACTTGCACCTTACACCAGAGGTGTAACTAGTCAGATCTGTGTATGAGTGTGTGTCCAGGTGGAGGGGGTGAGGATTGCACGAATCCCTTTGTAGCTGGTAGTGAAAAGGTTTAAAAATTCGTTCTTTTATTTCAGTGTTTCATAAAAAAAAAAAAAAAAAAAAAAGTTGCTATCAAGCTTGTTCCACCAAAAATAAAGCTCGTCCACCCGTCGCCCATCCTGATTTCGAAGTCTAGTGACGTCCCTGTGAACCAGACTTAAAAAAAACCGTTATCCTGAAAATTATTATGTGTTTATAACAAAAACGTTTTTTTATTTTATAATAAAATTTGTCTTTCTTTAAGAAATAAAAAGGAAGGGGTAAGAGGAAGAAAGGAATGAGGTGTATTTCATTCTTACGTTGTTTGATGTATAACGTAAAAGCTACTACGGTTTTTATGGAATTCATACCAGTGTGGTGGTGTTCAAATTAATACATTTTAACAACCTTTATGATATTAGCAAACCGCCTTATGTCGAAAAACCACATAAAATTCGATGTTTATATTAATTTAGATTTCATCGAAACAATCGTTTTATTTGTAGCATGTTCAAATGACTTCAGCACATTCTGTTTTACAAAAGCGCAATAAGTTCTTTGATCTGACCAGAAAATGCATATCCAGATATTTTGCCCCCGTTGTCATAAATTAGTTCCGACACCCCTGTTTGAAGAAATCCCTTTGGTGCATCTATGCATGATTACGACCATCTGTGAAGAAATCTGTTCTAGGAAAAATGGAAAGTATATATATGCAAAGCATTGGTCATGCTTGCCCATACTAGATAGAAAAACAATATTTCCAGTACGTTTCTAGAAGCGGAGGTATCGTCATGGACGAAAAAACCCAGTAACAAGCACGCTTTTTTTTTCAATGAACGGCAGTTTCTCCAAATACGTGCTTAGAAAAAAAAAAAAAAAAACCCCAGTCATTGCGTTACTTTTGCCTGCCTAAAATTTTGGTACTGGAAAAGGGGGGGGGGGAGAGTTTTAAAACAAGTGAACATGCATTCTCCGGAAAAGGAATGCAGAGAAATGTAGGCAATTTGAAGGTATTCGCTTGGTATACGTACACATGTATTTCACTCATTTTTTTAGAAAAACAAGTTCCGAAAGATACAGACTTTTAAAAATGAGCTGCTCGCTCGGATTAACTAGGTTTCAGCATTTCGGCGCGGAACCGCCAGCAATCCGGAAAGAAGAAGCAGGAATTCAACCGGATGTTCAAGAGACAGTGCTTGCTTCCTTCTTCAGTCAGACAGCTAAAATGCTGAGGATAGATACCAAAGAAAGTTGTGTTCGTACATGCTAAAGGAAAACCGCAAAACCGAAGTATGAAGTACTGTATTAGCACGCAGGGGCGGATTTACAGGGAAGCCTACGACGCCTATGCGCTGGGTATCGCTATGCTGGATGGCCCCAAAGTGAACGATTTACAAAAATAAATTACTTTTGCCTCTTAAAAAAAAAAAAAAAAAAAAGAAGCCATAAAGTGAGGTATAAATTCGCTTTTCTGGGGTTTGGCAGCATGAACCGCCACCCGAATTGTGCGTATGTCGTCTACAAGTATTAATTTAATACCCTAAATGCGGGAAAACAGAAAATCATCTTGAAAGTATGGCAACATTATATAATAGTGCACTACAATTGAGCTCAGGGGAGTGTTATTTCTGTTAGATTTTCTTAGAATGAATGAGCATTTTGCTCTTTATAGCGATTTAACATGAAGGGTTCTATCATTCCCTTGAAAATTTTTTTCCTCATTCAGTCCAATTTAAGAGACAATCAAAAGACCGTTACCATGCGAGTAAAATGGCACTGGAAAAGCTGGTTTTACGAGATACACAAATTTATTTCATCGATGTTCCGGGTCTTTAGGGGGAATTGCCAGTTTATCAAAATTGGTGGCACTACCGCACATCTAAGAAACAGAAAAATTAATAAAAATGCTAAGGGAAACGTCCACTTCCCTTTCCGCAGTTTCAGTTGAAGTGTAAGCAGCCTGTCTTTTCTTGTTTAAACTCCAAACCATTGAATTGCAAGTGAACAGGTACCGCAGATTTTGAATGATATTAAAAAATTGAAAACGAAAGAAAGAATTCTATGGAGAACATCCACTTCCTGTTCCAACAAATATATAATCAACCCATGAGTTCCTGATAGACTTTGTCGGTATTAAATTTCATGCCGACAGGTGTCATATATTTTGAGTTATACAGAGGCCGTTCCATTAAAACAGAGAGAAATTTTTTTTGAGTTGGCAACAGTGCGTAGAGTAAAAATAGCCACGTAGACGACTAACTGAATTAAGGAAGTATCTATGGCAACAGTTATTCGACGTGGCAGACGATTCTGGTTTTGTTATTGTGCAGTTGTTTAAGGTACGTCTGCATTTCGACATACAGCTATGGAGGCGAGTGATTGAGACAGTGGCGTATCTTGGGTCCGAGACCTGGGCTATCTCACACGACCCCCCCCCTGTTTTTTTTTTAATTGCGAAGTTTCATTTTTAATTGTGAAGTAACAGAAGTAACTTTTTTTCTAAATTTTAGGTACTTTCCATTGCTAACATTATACCAAACAATTATGAGAATTAGGAATTGAACACTTGTTTGTACATGAACTCCATTCTTCTTTCCTTTTGTGTGAACTTGAGTGTTACGTTTTCATAAAATGTTTCTTCCGAGTACTTTTTCATATTTAAAAAGAATGTTTTTCTCTATTGACAAAACGGCCAAGTTTTTCGAATGTGCATGTCCTTGTGTGGCTCTAAGACATATCTTGATTCTTTTTAATACTGACAAACTTTCTTTCGGCAGTTGCAGTTGTTGATGGAAAGTTTAATATGAGGTTTGCTAATTTGTACACTTCACTAAACACTATGTCTAATTTATTCAACTTTATGTAACACGTAATGTATCTTACTGATTTGTTTTTATATTCATTAAAGGAAATAAAACACCTTGAGTTCAATTTTTTTAGTCGAGCTGTATCAAAATTTGAAGCATAGAGTTCTTTAAGTTCTGACAGTAGATATTCAGGGAAGATTTCACAAAATTTATCAAAACAGTTCGAATCCAACAAAGCCACGAATTTAAAATAAAATATCTCTGATTTTAATTCATTGACATTTCGCAAAAACTGAAACAATTTTTGCGAAACACTCTTATGGGCGGGAGAATGCGAGTGACTGAGATAGTCTTAAGTCTTCTTTTTTCTGAGCGAACCGTTGCCCAAAGCAATGGCCCATTCCCCTCTACCAGCTGATTCATGTTGTCATGGAAACGCTAGTAGGCGATTACGGAAGGTTTTCGAATCAGAACTGCGAAGACTCTGGAAGAGCTGCTTGCGTTATGCAGTTGGTTTTCGCTCGCCAGACTGAGTCAAAAAAGCGAATCCGCACGTGTGTTTTTTCACACCGAAAGCATCGACATATTTCAATACCGTTGATAATTGACTTTTATTTGTGTTTATTTAATTCAGTTTTATTTGTGCATTCTCTGGGCTTCGTAGGTAGACTCGAATATACGCCACTGGATTCAGAGTTGAGAAATGAAATGCGTTGTGCGATAAAATGTTGCTATCGTTTAGGTAAAACGGCTCCAGAAACAGTTGATTCAATGAAAAAGCTCACAAAGTTGGGTGAGTCAACGATTTTTAGATGACACCACGATTTTAAAAAAGGGCATTTGTCGGTAGAACTCGCTCCTAGGCCTGATCGACCTGAAAGTGTTGTTACGGAGCGTATTGTTAACACTGTTCGGGCAATCCTGCAAGGAGATCGACGAATGACGTGTGAAGACAGCCGCGTCAACTAATATTTCAAAAACGTCGGCATTCCGCACTCTACGCGAAAATTTACTGCTGCATCGTGTGTGTTCCAGATGGGTACCTCATCACCTGACGAGAGAACAATTGTTAGCTAGAGTTCAGGTGTATCATGAGAGGAAACAAATAATTGCAAAGGATCCAAACTTTCTAAACACAATAATAACTGCCGATGAAACATGGGTCCACTACTTCGACCCCCTCACGAAGCGCGCAACGAGTGTCTGGAAACACACAGACTCGCCTCCTCCGAAAAAAGCCCGCCAAACCAAATCAGCTGGAAAGGTGATACTAGTTTTCTTTGATCATAAAGGTGTAGTCTACCAGCATGCCGTTCCTCCACAAATTACTGTCAATGCTGAACATTACATTTCAGTCTTGAAGCGTCTGCGACCACACATATCGATTAAGCGACCGGAACTGGTGGGCAAGTGGACCCTGCACCATGATAACGCCCGCCCACATGCGACTGCTTGTGTTCAACAGTTTCTTACGAAATGCAGTATTGAAATGTGTGATTTCTGGTTGTTTCCAACAATGAAGAAGTTCCGTGGCGCAATATTCAACATAGATGCTGATGTCATTCAAGCTGTACAGGTGTCGCGAAAACAGCTTCCACAAAATAACTTCGCCAAATGCTTTGAAAAGTGGACTGAACGATGGGACCGTTGCATATCATCCGAGGGAAGATACTTTGAGAAAGAATAATATATATTTTGCTGTCCCAGTATTTCTTCATTTTGTAAGATTTTAATCTGTTTTTACGGAACGGTAGTTGTATAAAAAAAATAAATTTAAATGCAATGTGGGGAACGGTCCCTCCCGATTCCTGCCAAAATCTATAAAGCACATCCGGGTATCACAAAACCTCTAAACATTAAAATTTGTCTCGATAGCTATAATAGTTGTTAATAAACCACAAATACATATTACACACACACACCACCTTGAAAATAGTCAAATGATGTTCGAGGGAATTTAAAATTGTGTGTTTCTGTTGAAATCTCGAGTTAAATTTTTTGGCGATTATACAATACCAATGCATCAGGTAGGAAAATTTGGTATGGAGGGTATATGCAGCAACACAGAACGTTATTTTTCAAGAATGACGGGCAAAGTGAGGGGACCCCACACCAATGCTGTGTGCGCAAAGCCCCAGTAACTCTATATCCGCCGCTGCCTATAGGTGTACAAAACGTTTATGGGATATTGTTGACAGGCATGGAAGCTCAAATAGGGGAGCAAGATAGGGCATTTGCCCTCCCCTGGAAATCGGACCATGTTCTTTCCTGATAATGCTAACTCTGGTTGCTAATTTTTCTGTAGAACTTCTAGATGCGTGTGTATGCAGTAAAAATAGGAAAAACGTTGCGAATTTACAGTAGAAGGTAGTAATGAAATTTTCCATTGTATGTCGGAAAATAACGTACATATTTACAGTATGGAAAGTATGAAAAGCGATGAAATGAAAAAAAATGTTCTTTAACAGCAGCTATCCACTGCTGGACAAAGATCTCGCGAAATTATTCTCATAAATTTGTCTTGGGGTAATTTTTTCGTTCTTGACGACCAATTGAGTGATCTCTGGGATTTCGTAGGGCATGTGACACAGGTGGCCAAAAGGATCAAAGAAACGACAAAGGAATTTTCATATTATCCTAACATGCTGTCTAATTTCATTTATCCAACTTTTTGATGTATTGGGGTGAAGCATAAGTTCATGCCGTTTTTTCATCGCTCTACAGGAATGTACACCCTGATTCATAAAGAAGTATAGTTTCCAGATGCTGTAAAACAGTAACAGTTGAAGACACGGACCACAACTGCGAACCGTTAGGTAGATGTACTCATGAAGTTTGTGTCCCGCTACTGAGGAAGTGACATAGGCGATGTAGCGCGTGTCACGTGACTAGTGTCAAAATGGCAGCGACTGCAGTGAAGGCGTTTTGTGTTCTTGAATTGAGCAAAACGGAATCTGTAACTGTTGTGCAACGGAATTTTCGATCACAATTCGGAAAAGAACCTCCAACCAGAAAATATATCTACGATTGGCATAAAAAATTTGAAACTACGGGCTGTTTGTGGAAACTTAAAAGTCCTGGACGACCACGTGCATTGGAAGAAGTCGTCGATAGTGTCTGCACCGCCATTCAACGAAGCCCGGGAAAATCAACGCTGAGGGTGAGTCGTGAAGTGCAGATTTCACAGCCCACTGTCTGGAGAATTTTGAGAAACCAGCCACTATCACTGCACTTGATTCAGATATCTTACCTCGCGTTTGACCGGAAATGGATTACCGGCTCGATGTGTGTCGTGTGACTAAGGGTGCACACATAGAACATCTGTGACTGTCTCTAAAAAACTTGAAACATTCCCCTACAATTCTGTTACAGGTAACAAAATACCTTACATTATTCTTGTATATAGTGCGTTGAAACTGTATACTTCTTTATGAATCACCCTGTATTACATCAGAAGGGAAAACGAAATCAATCATCTATGTATTCCACCCCCACCCCTCATTGTTTACGATGGTGTCCCAACGTCTGGATAGTATGGAAAGTATGAAAAGCGATGAAATGAAAAAAGTTGGGTAGGTCTGCAATGCCATTCTTGAAAAAACGTGCTGGTTTTGCTGCGAATAAATCATCAAGGAAATTCTGGAGATCAACATCGTTGTTGAACGTTCTGCCACGGAGTGCATTTGACAGAGATCGGAACAGGTGATAGTCTGAAGGGGCGACATCTGGGGAATAGGCCGGATGTGGAAGGATCTCCCATTTCATGTCCTGAATGGTCATTTTGGTCAAGTTTGCACTGTGAGGGCATGCGTTATCATGTTAGAGGACACCTTGGCGCCAGTGGGACCGTTTCTGCTGAATTGCTCCCTCCACACGGTGGAGTTGCTTACAATAGAGTGCAGCATTGACGGTCCGATTCCTCGGCAGCATTTTCCAGTGAATAATGCCTTCCGTGTACCGCCAGACACACAACATGATCTCCGTAGGATGAAGGTCATGTTTTGAACGTAGTTTAGGCGTCTTGTTTGGGCTTAACCATTCCCTCCGATGCCTGAAATTCACGTACAGGCACCACTTTTCATCTCCAGTAACAATACGTGACAAAAACGGTTTGTGTTGCTGAGAACATTCGCGATAACGAGCGAGCAAGGAACCACATATGGCAACACGCTGATTCTTGTCGTCCTCAGTGAAAGTGTGAGGCACACAAGACCCCAATTTCTGGACCTTTCCCATACGTTCCAGGTGTCGCACCACTGTGGCCTGATCACAGTTTATCTCAGTGGCCAATTCGCGTGTGGTTTGACGCGGATCCACGTGGATAAGATGGTTCAAACGATCCTCATCAAAGTGAGATGGACGACCTGAGCGTGGAGAGTCGTTGAGGTCAAAACTGCCACCTCGGAACCGCTCAAACCATTTGCGGGTTGTCCTCGGAGCAATAGCATCCCCTATACACAGCACAAATTTGTCGAGTAGCTTCGGCGGCTGTGGATCCCTTGTTAAACTCGTTGAGAAACAGATGTCGGAAATGTTCATTCCTCTCTACTTGAGACTCCATATTTCCGGACCTGAAAACCAAACTACTGACCTGGGAAACACTCGTGAAATAAAACGGCATCAACTTATACATCAACCCAACAGTTTTTTAGGTCTTCTGATTTCCAATGATACATTTGTGCACTGTAAAAAAGAAGTGGTGTGAATTCACAGAAAATTTCTGTAAATAGCGTGCAGCAAAGTTGTCGGTAAGTGCCCGTATTTTAACGGAATTTCTGTTTTTAAAAGTTCCCGTTTTTTTAACCCGTATTTTCATAAATTTTCTGTAGTCAGTAATTCCGTTTGTTTCAGAAAAGTCCGTTTCAAGTTTTTTCGTATTTAGACAAAAATTTCACAAAACCCAACACTTTGAATTTATCAGCCCTTACGCAAGAGAACCTTTTGCGCCGGTGGTGAGGTTCAAGCCCAGGCCATTTAGGTTGAAGCCGCACGTTCAAGGTAAAACGAATTGGGCGATGATGAATTTTTCTTTCATTAATGCGACTGATTTAGTCATTTTATTTTCTATTGGAGCTTATTATTTTTTTAATACGTTTGTAATAATTTTATTTTTTCTGTACGAAGTCTTATTATAAATTACGTTTTTTTTTTAATATCGTGATTTTTCGAAGCAACAGAATGATTTGTAGTTTGCGATCTTTTTTTCAACTGACAATAACTTTCAATTATCTTTAAGAGAAGGTGCAATGTATCGTTTTATAATATTTCACAAAACTTCTAAATATAAAATTTACTCTTGATAGCCATATAGCTTTCGTCTTAAAGACAATACAGCCTGATACATTGACATCGTACAACCACCTGTACAATAAATTTAGTACCCGATTTCTTATGGTAACACAATATATAATAGCTGGTACACAAAATTGGAGAAAAGAGAAAAAATATCCTCTGACACAGTAACAAAAATTCATGCAATATACTATGCACAATATCCGATCTCGCTACAGAACTTCAAAATCAAATACACTGGTGTGCAAAAATTAAGGTGGCGCAGTGGTCTAAGCGATGGCCTCTGATCATTCGTCCGAAAGGGGTCCGGGTTCGAATCCCGGTGAGGCAAGGATGTTGTGTTTGTCTTACGGCACTGGCTCTCTCCCTTCCCTGGAGCCAGTGACCCTAAATTAGGGACGGGCGACTGCTTATAGCCCATTAAGTTGCTCACGGTGGTCGTTAAACCTCCAACCAAAATAAAAAAACAAAAAAACAATTAAGGACGAAAAGATATTAGCATAACAGCGGAACATGACGTAGGGGGGAGGAGTGTCGGAAGGGTATAAAGCACACAGGCGGTGTACGCTCAGCAATTCGGGGAAAGCTATTGCACGGTGTACATCGCTTTGAACGACGTCGAGTTGCTACCACCGTGTGATATGGCCAACAGGCAATCCAGTAGACGACATCTGGATGACTTTACCCGAGGTCGCGTCATTGGGAAGTTGGAAGAAGGTCGAAGTGTGACTAGTGTGGCCGAGGAATTCGGGATCGCTCACAGCATCGTTTCACGAGCTTGGAGAGCATTTCAAACGACAGGAACAGCTGTCCGAGAGTTTAGCAGTGGTCGTCCATGAGCAACCACGGCGGCGGACGACTAGTACATTGTCCTACAGACGAGAAGAGACAGACAGCGGGAGAAATCGCAAGGCACATGCAACAGACAACTGGACGTCCGTTATCGCGATTTACCGAGGCCGGGAGGCAGCACGAATGTGGTCTATTTGCACGATGACCCGAACGGTGTGTGCCATTAACGTCTACTCATCGGAGACGGTGGTTCGTGTGGTGCCAGGAACACAAGAACTGGACACATCAGCAATGTGGTCGAGTTCTCTTTACGGATGAGAGCCGATTTAGTCGGACGAGCGATTCTGGACGTATACACATCTGGAGAGAGCAGGGAACACACAATCACACCTCCAACATCATCGAAAGAGACCGGTTTGGAGGTGGCGGAGTTCTCGTTTGGGGCGGTATCATGCTTAGTAGCCGTACTGACCTCCACATCTTTCAAGAAAGTTCAGTCACTGGTGTCCGCTATTGTACCGAGGTTCTCCTGCCTCACGTGCGTCTGTTTAGAGGTGCTGTGGGTCCTGAGTTCCTCTTCGTGGACGACAACGCTAAACCTCATCGTACAGTGGCTGTCACAGAGCTGTTGGAGAGTGAAGATATTCAACGCATGGATTCGCCCGCAAGGTCCCCGGACCTAAATCCAATCGAACACGTGTCGGACCTACTCGGGAGACGCTTGGCAGCACGTCACCAGCCGCCAGCAACGATTCCGCAGCTGCGATTGGTGCTACAAGAGGAATGAGCCGCGATGCCTCAACAGCTCCTTGACAACCTCATCCCCAGCATGGACAGACGTTGTAAATCCCGCAACGCAGTCAGGGGTGATCATATCCCCTACTAAAGACTGGATTTTTCTTGGCAGCCGCCTGTCACATGGACGTTTCTGTCTTCTGTCGTGTTGTGCTCGAAGCTACCTTTTCAGTAAAGTGTCTTTGTATCCTTTAGATTCCTTGTTTGGACGGTTTTGCTCACTTGTCCCATATTCTTACATCTTGGGGTTCTTATGGTATGATTTGAGTCGATGTGGAGCACTTCTGCACGACGTTACATTCGAAAAACCGTCTTGTCCTTAATTTTTGCACGCCAGTGTACTTCGATAGACTATGGAAATTTAAAAGTCAATCAAACCAACAAGTATTCCCGTAGATCTTTCCTAATACCGGAAATTGTTCGTCATATGGATATGGAACAAGTGAGAACGGAGTTTTTCCGTTAACAAAAGAAAGGAATTGTGGAAAGGTTTCTGAAAATTCAGAATTTTTCTAGTGAACGAAAGATCTGTGAAGTTCAGAGTTTTTTTTCCCGTCATTTCACAGAAAAGGTTGTGTCAGATATACGCTTCGTTAATTCACGAAAGAAACCACAGAAAGTGGCTCGTAAATTTCAGAAGTGTGTGTTGCATGTGTGATAAAAACTTTAAGGAGAAAGCACAATGGATAATTTACATATGGTGTTTGTATATGCCATTTGTATTTACAATTTCTGTTTGCCCCCTCCTGGAAAAACATGGCCATGGGTGGCCATGTTGACAGGAGCATATTTATGCCCACACATACTGAGCACTTGCCGAAGGTGGCAGATTGCAGATTTCAGAGGGGGGGATTTCTTGACAATTTAAAAAACAAAAAGCAGTTAGAGATACATAAAAAATGCAAAATGTCGCAAAAATTACTTTTGTGTTTTGTGGTTAAATTCCATCTTCAGAAGAAAAAAAAAAAAAAAAAAAAAAGACAACTCATGTATCAAAAAATGAAACCAAGGTTTGCCCTAAAATGCCGGTAGGCGAGAAGGATGGAATGCACTTACTTTCAAGAAGATGTTAGAAACAAAAAGATCTGACAATGCTTTTATATTTCGTTTCGACTGCCTTTTTGAACTGGAGGTGCTAAGACTCCCATGACTTTCAAGTTCTGGTGAGAAATTTTCGAATGAAAAATACAAGACTGCGAAATTAAGAATGTTTTTATGATTAATCAGAAAAAAAAAATTAACTGGCTAAAGAAATTTATTAACAGGGTCATTTCAAGGTATTAAAACCTTCTTACTGGTGCACCGACGGCGGGGACTTCGAAAAGTAAATAAAAAAGTAATGTTTTAAAAAATATCCATTTCTTATCTATTCTGCTAGCGCTGTTACATGCAAAAAGATGAGTATGCACTATAATTAAAACTGTCTTTTAAAACTACAGTGAAAATATACTTGAGTTTAAGCCCTTCTAAAGTGAATTTGGCAACTGAAAAATAAAAACGCGTACAAAAATTCTCCATTTCGCGTGATCTATCAGGTGAAACGTTTTTGCTGTAACTGAAACCTCTTCGAAACATTAGTTCAAGAAGTTTTTTTTTAAATTCAAAGTTTCAGAGCTAAAAACATCTATGTGTCAAATTTTAACATATTTATTATGTACTAACATGTATCTTGAAAATACTGAAGTATTTTCATGATGACATTATTTTCAAGATACTTATACCACAATAGTGTACCATGTTTTTTTTTTTTTTAATGTAGAGGATTTTAGGAAGGGAGTGTCTGACCCCAGGTCTTAAACAACCCTTAGAAATACGAAGCTAGGAGATTTGGGCTAGAGCGCCCGATAGGAAAGTGACACGGAAGCAAGGTAGAAAGGGGGAGGAAGACACCCTTATTTATTACCGGGGGCCCAGTGCCCGGGATCCGACGGTTTAACGTGCCCATCCGACGCACGGCGGATATTTAGTGGATCGATCGTTCGTACCTGCCTGGGATCGAACCTGAGGTCCTTTCCGTGGCAGTCACGTACGTTGCCCACTAGGCCACCCACGGCCTAGTGTACCATGTAACAAATTGTACACCATTTGAACTGCATTTCACGATGGAAATGCAAATTCAGAAATTCAGCCGCAGATTAAAGGATTAACACACTTGAGTCACTCAACTCAATCCCTTTCCACAAGCCGGTTTTAAGTAATCAACTCAAATGGGAAGAAATACAGATAGTTAATTAGTAGCCACAAATTTGTCATGGGAAATGCTAGGTTAAAGCGACACCACATCATTTCATGCAGTTGCTTTGAGAACCATGCAAATACTCTCTTGGTAAAAAAAAAAAAAAAAAAGGAGATATAGGGTGCATAAGCTACCATGTGTATTTTTCATTTCTAATCTACAGTATGTGATATACTTGCACTTACAGAGATTACTTCATGTTAAGAAAAGCTAGAAAATCTTGTAAATATTAGAAAATCACAAAAACTTACACATGCTTTTTTTAAAACAATTTTTGTCATAACAGCAATGGATGTTACCCTTTACGAAATGTCTTACCAGTTTAAGACATTTCGAGCCGCCATGCGAAACAAGATTTGGTATAGAAACGGGTGCCAAAATCTGGGGTAGGGGAGGCTAAGATTTAGAGTTGATAAAATGGAATGAATTAATAAATGAGCAAAAAATATACAAAAGCGATAAAAATAAAGAAAGTTTCATTTTTTGTTGTCCTTTCAACATTCGATATAACTTGAGAATTCGTGTTTCTTTAGTGAGAAACGGAAAACTGAGCAAATAGGCTGGATGTCAGATTGAAGAAAATCCGACGCCGATGCAAAAACATGCATCTGTCGAAAAACTGTCAACAACCAGGCCATTCCTATAGTCCGGTGACACCCGAGGGCTTCCAATTTTTTTTAAAGAAAACGGAATCCGTGTTGTTCAGCTTGCAATGGAAATATTAATACTGTTCAAATAAAAGCAATGCTCAACGTTTAAAGACTAATACCTTCCGGCCCGCACTTAGATATCAGGCTTTCTCCCATATTTTTCTGTGAACGTTGGTGCCCCATAACCAGGGTTGTCAAGGTAATTTACTCGTTACGTATTTTACGTAAATTACGCGTAATATACAGGTAATTTACTTGGCGTAGAAAACCAGTTTTTTATGCACACGTAGAAAACTAATTTTCTTTCATGTGTGTGTATAAATAACATAAAAACCACTTTAATTATATTACATTTTAAACTTAAAATTTCGTGTATATTTTACTACGAAATCATTATTCTCTTAAGATTGTTCATACAACTCCGCCACCTATTAACAGATTTCTTTTTAGAAATTATAATGTATCTGTTCTTCCTTGTATATTAAAAATGGAGAAAATAATCTACCTCTTGCACTAGCATCGATTAAAATCACAATGTATAGAATTCGTGATTTTATTAACAGCTTCAAATTTGTCGAGCGTATTTTCATATTTATGTAATTCTATAAAATAAACAATTTTATGTTCAGTTTGTTCACCAAAGATAATATTTTGATATGAATGTCTATGGCATGTCTATAATGCAAAATATTGTACATTTTCATTCAATAATATTTGTGTTTGACATGTTATCCAGGTGCACACTTCAAAATCATAATTTTACCCTTTTAAAACTCTAAACGGTTTTCATATTGATTGTGCTATACTAATAACCTTAAAGGAAAAAACTGTAGATTTGACAAAACATTAAACTACTTGTTTTAAATGTAACTCTTTAAATGTTTATAACTGTCACTCTCATTTCTCACACACCCTTAATCACACTAATAATTCTCACTGTTATGATCTTGTTACTTAAGAGTACAATATATTTGAACGAATTTCTTTGAACGTTCGAAGCTGAGCCGGTTTCTTGTAGTATTATGGACAAAAGACCAATTTGAGAAAAGTCTTTCAAGTTGGGCTGAAGATGCTGGGATGTTGATTAACTTCAAAGCAACTGCTGACAACTCCTTATGGTGCCGACTGGCGAAGTACCAGAATGTCCGTGGTGATTTAACATCCTTCTTCATAAGCGCTCCAAACATTCCAGATTTTTCTCGATACTGTTAAAAACTGGTTATCCCCGAGGGGTCGAGCTTCTCTAAAATGAACTGCTCTACTTGTTCATGATGTTGCTCATTCATTTTCTGCCCCTTGTACACAGGATGGAGAACATTGGCTGCAAGGCTGTATACATTTAGCGATTGGTTTCTCCTTTTTTCTACATGTGGCATGAGGTCCTTATGGTCCTCAGGTAGACGTAAGTCCATCCACAATTCAACTGCATCTGCAGCAGTTGCTTCTTTTTTCTGGCAGATATTTATTAGCTGACTTACTGGATTAAGCACTGTGATTGTATCGGCAACTTCTTTGAGAAAGGCACTATCATAGAGGAGGGACTTGATTTGAGAAGACAATTTCTCAGCTTCATCAGTGGCAGCAACTTGCTCATTGCACTTAGATTGTTAGTCAAGGACAAACAGGCATCCCTCTGAAAACACCAGCGAGTGTCTGCAGCGAGGCATACTTTAGAGCCACCATTTTCTGTCAGTTCATGTTGTCCATAGGGGTGCTTGAAAGACCTCAACACCATGTTCACACGAGATACAATGTTTTTGAGAGAAGATCCTTAGCTAGAAGATTTCCAGTATGGGCATTGCAGGCAGAATGCCACAGGCCGTGATTTTTACCTGTTTTGACCATGTTACTGGCGTTGTCAGAAACTGTACAATAAATATTCACATTGTATCATTCTTTAGTTAGTTTTTTTATTCACTGACCACATCACAAAGTGCTTCACCTGTTTCTGGCGAACCAGACATGTCGAAAGCATCAAGAAAAACACTTTCAGCTTTGCCACTACTTCTACAGGGATTGTAAAGAAGTGTTAAAACATTTTTCATGTTGTTCGATTCATTTTTCCAACAGTCTATGAGCAAAACGGAGTCTGTGTCTGCAGCACTGATGATGATCTTAGTAACTTCATCATACACTTTGTCCAGAAGTTTATCAGAAAGGGCTTTTTTGTTGGTGGTTTATAGGTAGGCCGCATTTTTTGACAGAACTGTTTAAAATGCACCGATTCTACCACACTAAATGGGATGTTGCAACCATAGAAAACCTTGGCAATAGCAAGATAGCTATTTCCTGCTTAATCGGTTATCTGTCGTTTAACTGTGGAAGGTTTAGAACTTACAGTGATGTGTGATTCAAGGTAGAAACTGTCTTCCTCTTCATGAGATGAGGAGGGTACACTCGTCACCATGGACACGGTTGAGCAAGAACTGGGGCTGGGGCTTGCAACTGGAACCAGAGGATCGTCAATGTCTATAGACATTTCCGAGTCCGATCGATGCAGGGTAAAACTGGAACTCGCCAGTGGTGGTGGTGGCAGTGGCAGCGGTTCAGGAGCTTTGGAAGAAGTCCGGGCACAGACCTTCCTGTGGGCTTTCAGATGTTTCCTTGCTGTATTCTTGACAGTTAATCCACATTCACAACACTTGGCACAGTTTTTGTGTTTCACTTTAAATGGAATAAATCCGAGTTCTTCGTACGCATTATGAAGAGGTCGGCCACCGCGATTCATAGTGGGAAGTGTCTTCAATTAGAATGTTGAGCCTCCTTCAATGACTAGTGAGGATGAAAAAAAATGGTGTTTATTAAGAACGCTCTCAGCTTTGAAATGAAGCCAACACTAAAACCTCCCTCATTTAAATAACAGAAACATGTGTAGTTCACATAGTTATAAATTTACCGCCGAGTCAACGAGAAGTTGCCTACGCTTTGTCGGCGTCTGCCTAGCAGTGAATCACTGTAGAGACAGGAGCCGCCAGCCAGCAGCACGCGTGTGAATATCAAAGGCGAGCAGGTAGGCAACGTCTCATTTTGATTGTTCCTATCATTTCGTTTCACTTTAAACTACACCGCGGCGTGGCTTCTGACTTCCTTTGCCAAACCTAATATTTTAAAGTGGGCCCTCACACTAATTATCATAAAGAAAAGAATTTCCCTGTGTGAATAAGAAGGCTAGGAAAAAAACAAAAAACAATATGACGTGATACTGATGTGTATGTGGTATCCTGGTAATATGTCACGTGGACGCAGCATTTTGCACTGTTCCAATAAGATCATATAATAATACCAAAGGGTATGTTGGTTTCTGAAGGATCTCCATTTTTTGTGGTATTCGTACATAGCAAGTTAAGTAACAGCTCAAAGCCATGTTCATTGGGTTTTTTTACGTATTTTATGCGTAATTTATGTGTCACGTAGAAAACCTCTTTTTACACGTAATTGCACAACCCTGCCCATAATGTACTAAACATAACCCGATCACTTTCAGCTACTTTCTGATAGGGACAGGGGTGAGTATGAGAAGGGCCATACCACTATGTTCATTCTGCTGGAATTATTTTTCTTTTTCTATCGCGGGATCCAGGAAAAAACCTTGTTGGGTAACTTACGTTGTTGATCAAACAAAAAATCTCTTGTGACATTGATTTGAAGACACTTGGTAATTTAGCACAAAATGAAATTTTAATTTATATTGGATCAGCAAATAAATAGATGTAATTTCCATTATTTTCTTTCAATTTAGCTTGCATCCTGAAATTATTGAATAAATACAGTATGATTAGCCACACAAACGAATAAAGTGCATTTTGAGGATGTAAGGCTTGGCTTGCCTACGGTGCAAAGCACCACTGCACCAGCCCTGGCCACCTTCAGTAGCATTTCCAACAAAAACATTAGAAAGGTATCTCCGTAATGAAGGTCCAAAGTACAGGTTGTAATGCATAGAATGTTTCTACAAGTGTTGATCATCTTCCTGAAGAACTACAAAAGCAAAGCAACAATAGAAAATGATTTTCATCTATTTACCTCAGACAGACACCCAAGAGGGGCCACATGAAGGACAATATATAAGACACTTTGATCAGAAAGATGAAACTGCAGCTAAGTAACAATCAACACAGTGTTCCTATGAGAGTAAAGTAGGCAACCTGTAACGAGGGGGGGGATCTTGATTTACTGAACTTCTGTCCAATACAAAAATAATTTTTCCAATCCACATTTAGAACATCTTTTGAAGGGTGGGCAACACACCAATTGATTGTGGAAATGGGAACCAGCATATTTGCTGTTCACATCACAAAAGACATTTCAAGGCTAAAAATATTTTGCATTAAATTGCTCTCCATCATCTAATCAAGATAAAAAACATGATGCTGATAAGTTCCTTGAAGAGTATACAACAAAAGGATATGTTTATGTACTGCATCATTTTACTTGATGAAATCTAGGCATGGGTTTTCAAGTCAAAACTGAAACAGCAGTCAAATGAATGGCATCATGCGAAGAAAACTTTACCATAAATCCAGCAGGATAAAAGTTATATTGATAGCAGTATACAATATTGATGGTGCTTCCTTTACCATCCATTCCCATAGGGTCATGCTGAATACAGGATACTATAACAACTTTCTGGAGCATAACCATGTCGAGCAGTGAGAAAAGTGCACTCATTTCATTGCTGTCCCACTACTTGCTCTGACATGATTGCTGCAAGACCTTTAAATGTTACTGCCATAACAAGTGCAGGAACATTCACCCTCTGAATGACAGTCTGTTTGGCATTCATTGTTTCCCTGAGATGATGGAATTGCTGTGGCAAATGGTTTCTTGGTGTTGAAAATCTCCTGTATGCTTCAAGGTCATTAATAAAACAAGAAAGGCTCCAAGGTCATTAATAAAACAAGAAAGGAATGCTGATGGCATCAGACACCTCCCACATTTTGATTTTTTTTTCCTTTTTTGTTTGTTTATTTCAGGTTTTTGTTTTGTTTTATTTCAGGGTTTAATGACAACCATGAGCAATTCTTCGGGCTACATGCAGTCACCTGTCCCTAAGTTGGGGCGCTGGTTCCATGGAAGGGACAGAGCGAGCACCAAAGAACAAATACATCCCTATGCTTTATCCTGATCTAGTACCTGAAGTAATCGCCTTTGCGGCCAGTGCGGAAACCGTAGCTTTTGCGGCCGTTCGTACTTTGGCTCCCGCCTTTTGAGATAATACAAGGCTGCCCCTTTGTGACTCTCAGACTTCCTAGGAGCGTCCGTGTTCCTTTTGTGTTGTTTGTTCCAACACACCACTGATTGCCCGCCATTCATTACAATTTCTTTTAGAGTGTGCATCGTTTCAGATCTTTAGCAATGGAATCTTTTGAAGTCATTGAGACGACAAACTAGAAAGATTAAAAAGAATTTTGGGATGTAATGAGCACGTCTTTTGAATACTTCCGAGATGAATAAAATATTTAAAATCATTCATAAACTGTGCACTAAAGATTTCCCGTAGATGAAGGAAGTATCAGAGATAAAGGGATTTTCACGTCAAACAATTAGAAGAGGTATGCTGAGGAAAGATTTTTAAAAAATACTTCTCCTCTAGGCAAAAATAGCAAGAAAAAGACTAACATTTACATTCCTAGCAGGAAAACTGTGCATTATTTCGGGAAGGAAATGCCCACAACATTTTTTGTAATTAGTAGCATATGATTGAAAAGTTTTTTTTTCAATCGGGTTTTTAGACACGCAGATATTGTTGTAAACATGCTGTGAACAGAAATGCAAACATATGCCCTCTGGTGGCACCTTAAGAAAAACTTTAAATTATAAGCAAAACATTTTGCACTAGAAACGCTCTCTGACAAAGACAGAACTTTTCAAATCGGACTGTTAGAAGCAGATATACTGACAAAAATAAGATATACATCTACGCCCATAGCGGAAAAACTATGCATCATTTTAACAGAAGATATTTTGGAAAGTTTTCTCATAGTGAGAGGTATCTGAAAACAAAAGAAATTTTTCAACCGAGTTTTCAGAAGCGCAAATATTTTTGCAAATACATCAGAAACAGAAATATACACTTACGCCCTTTAGTGACAAAACTTTTTTTCACCAAAAATCATAAATTATATGCAAAGAATTTCCCACCAAAAGCTCCAGCCATTGCAAAAATAATTTTTAAATCGTCCATTTAAAAACAGATATCACAGAAATTGCAATTTACTTTTACGTCCTCTCTTCGGCAGACTGAAGAAACTATGCACTACTTGAAAAAGAAACTGTACTCCAATTAGCCTTTGTTATGTTAAATAGTATTGAAAGGAAGAAATAATTTTTAGTCGGATGTTTAGAAGTGATGATATGGGATAAAAATTTTTGTTCGATATCATCTGCATTTACGCCTTGTAGCTTTGATGTTGTGCACTGAAAAATCCAAAATTCAAGATCGTCGTTCTGACATTTTAGGCTTCATGTAAAGCACACGGTTTGTTTTTTGTTGTCTCAATGACTTCAAAAGATTCTATTGCTAAAGATCCAAAATGATGCACACTCAAAACGAATTGTAATGAAATGGCAGTCCACGTGTCTCCCATGAGGCTTGGCGATTTTTAAACCATACGACATCTAGCCTCCCTCGGGCAATCAGTGGGTGGGGGAACAACACAAAAGAAACGCAGACACTCCTAGGAAGTCTGAAAGTCACAAAGGGGTAACCTTGTTTTATCTCAAAAGGGGGTGATCATAGTACGAACGGCCACAAAAGCGACGACACCCTAGTAGCTTAGATGTGATTACCCAAACGTTCATGACTCTGACCATTTGGCCAAAAAAAGTTCAGTGTGTGTGTGTGTGTGGCTAAGGATTACATTGAAGGCTTTTAATATTTCCTTGCATCCAACAAATCATTATTGTCATAAACCACATGCGGTGCCAGTATTTTATGTTCATCACTTAGACATAATGCATCAGAAAAACTCATGACTGGTGAAATGCTGTGAGAATCAGTGATGCTAAGGTTGAAACATTGCCAGCATAATACTAATGGTACTAGAATTTTATGACCATGCCACACTGACATCTAAACACATTTACTGGATCAATTCCGTGAATGATAGCTCAGAATGTGAAACAAAAACAACATTCATAATTCGTTACAGCTACAAAGATTAGAGGCTATGGAAAGCTACTACTGGTAAGCAAAACTTCTCCACCTGTATCCCACATCATCTAATTTGAAATCACTTCTAGAAATACAGACATCAAGTCAGTGCAATAATGGCAGAATAAATGCACTCAAAATAACATGAATACAATCACATACAATAATATTATATGTCACTGCATTGATGGAGTCCTTTGTCCTTTTCCTATATCAGCAGTGTTTAGCTATAATAACCAAAGACATCAGGCATCAGGGCTTGGGAGATGTAACTTAATGACCTCTGGATCTGCACATTATTGCAACATCAGTATTTAATGATTCTGGTGTTCTAAACTGAAAACAGTCTCATCACTAAGCATTAAGGCATCACTGATCTCTTGTATCTAAAACAAAACAGAAGACACTGGAATAAAAAATAACAATGCAATTCAGGGGTTAGCAATCAGCAGTTACATTTCAATATGGAAAAAGGTGGATGCCAGGCAGCTATGTGAGTACTAATGTTGTTTGCAGAAGCTGTGTTTCATAAACCAACATCTTCCTTCTTATTAATCTTATATGGATGACCTCTATGATGGGCCCTTAGTGTGGTCTTTAGAACAATAATTATGTGTACAGAGATTTATTTACCTCTCCGTACAGCAATAAAGTAATCAGTGTTCGAAGTGGGCCGGTATGGCATACCGGTATTTAACAAAAGGGAAGTGAGCATACCAGCAGTTAAAAAACATTGTTTACCATCTCAGTATGTAATAAATTATAAACCCGTCACAAACTACATAAAGAAATTAGGATGAAAGCATAAATTTTAATGCAAAAATCGGCAAATGACATTTTTATCAGATAAAATTGATATATGATTAGCAGCTGGGACTGAAAGAGACCACAAACCCTTCAGTGAAGGTTTTTTTTAATTATTACATTAAGTTTTTTTAATATTATATACATTAATTTTTTATACCAAAAAAAGAAAAAAAAACAATTATGTGGGACGGTATTTCTTTCTTTCGAAACCTCCTATTTATATTGTATGGATCTATGGTCGACACCATACCGGCAGTAGTGCTGTGCCACTTCGACCACTGAAAGTAATGCACTTTGGCTGCAAATCAGATAAGATGATAAGATGCAATCTGTTGATGTTATTATCTTTATATAGACCCATAGTGTTTGTTATTCAACCCTTTTCGTTCTTATTTCACTGCTCATTCAACCAACCTTTCATTCTTATTTCACTGCTCATTCAACCAACCTTTTATTCTTATTTCACTGCTCATTCAACCAACCTTTTGTTCTTATTTCAATGCTCAGTCAACCAACCTTTTGTTCTTATTTTGCTGCTCATTCAACCAACCTTTTGTTCTTATTTCACTACTCATTCAACCAACCTTTATTCTTATTTCACTGTTCTATCAAATTACTGACTGAATCACAATTATGGAACTAGATATTCCATCATTAGAAGCTTGATTTCCAAATAACAAAGTCATCAAATCCACAAAATAGTACTGTTTTAATAATATTTTATTTACATCAAATTTCAAACATTCGTCTGTGATAGGGATGATTGTTTCCCTTCTCCTTCATAACCAGAGGCAATGCCTTTCATTCCTTGGGTTATTTCAGCAACTGGTGTTTCTCCAAGATGTTGCTCAAGACCACGCCAGCTACGACTTGCAAGGAATTCTGGTAAGTAATTAAAAAGAAAACTTCTTGCATTAGTTGCATGCTTCTTTACTTTGCAAACATTAATAAAATGAAAAAAAAAAAGTTGCTTGCACAAACTACTTAACTCAATTTTGAAAAAGTTTTTATATGTGTCAAAGTAAATATCCTTATTGGCACAAAAGTGCCAAATTTTTTCTGTATCCCACGTAGTACCTCTTCAGAAACTTGAAAATTACATTGCTCTGAAGTAGGAATTGAACTCGCATCTCCCAATTTCCAACATGATGTCATAGCAATGTTAAATGTCAATAATTATATGGGCAGTCCTACCTTTTATAAATAACAAATGCAAGAAAATGAGGGAGAAAGAAATGAAAATTGTATTTGTGAATAAGAAGTTAATATTGTCATACGAACATTATTCTGAAAATGAAACACTTAAATTCTGATAAAGTGCAGGCTTTAAACTTTATTGTTGAGTCATTTCTAATGAAGCATTCAAACCTAACAGTTTAGAAAACTGTGAAATACAATGTGGCATATTTAGTTTTAAGCAACTAAACAATTAGGCCAACAAGTTTAATGTAAGCACTCTAATTCAAAAAACGAATTTTGTAAGCTAAGCTGACACAAATGTTTCCAAAGTTCTAGAACAGAAGTACCAATTAAGGGTGGTTGACGCTACAGTGTTAGAGTGAAAGTGTGTATAGTGCAAAGTAAGATGCCTCAGAATGTGAATGGAAAAAAAAAGGATGTATGATCATCAGTCTGTTGTTCTTTATATTGCAGAGAAACTGTGAGAGCTACATATGCAGTTGTCTGACATAAATAATTGCATTTTACTTAACAAGAAGCCAAAATGTTCAGTAGAGAAGGTGCATGTAATACAGTGCAAAATCAAATACAGTTTTTCCCTGCACAAATAACATCAGCATGGTTAGGATGTGTCAGTGGAATATCATGAAATTTTGGATACCCATGTGAAACACTGCTATGGAATTACACTGCTGGACAATTGCTAAGGACGGATCATAAACGGCTATATAGCGCATAAAAAAGTAAGTGTGGTTGGATGCCAAGTGAAATAAAATAATGTCAGAATGCCAGGACATTACAAGAAGGACAATTTATTGTGCTCTGAAATCTGAAATCCAGAAGGCTTTGGAACATGTTCAAGGGACAAACAGGCCATTTTGTGCAGAATACGTAAACGTAAAAAATGCAATTACCGTCCGCAGGCATTCCGGCGTAAGATGTCAATACAGGATATGGCCACCATGGAGGGTGATGCAAGATTCCACACGTCGTGTCATGCTTTGCACAACATTATCAAGCAGCTGTTGGGGTAATTTATCCCATTCCTCTGTCAGTGCACGGATGAGGGTGTCCTTGTTTATTGGAGGGCATTGGCGACCAGCAAGACTCCTCCCCAAAGCATCTCACACATTTTCAATGGGATTCAGATCTGGAGAACGTGCTGGCCATATGAGGCGTTGAATATCCTCGCTCTCAAGACACTCCTGGACAGCGACTGTTCGATGACATGTTGCGTTGTCAGTCCATGAAAATGAATCTATCACCGACAGCCCCACGGAACATGCGAACATGAGGTAGCAGAACATCATTAATGTATCGTTGGCCAGTCATAGTCCCAGTTGGAAGCACATAGAGGGACGTACGGCCATTGATCATGATGCCAGCCCATACTATGACACTACATGTCGGATATCGGTCCCTTTCCTGTATGTTTGCTGGACAATATGCAGTAACACTATCACGTCAGATCAGTTGTCGTCGACAATCAGATGATAGACTGTATCTACTCTCATCTGAGAAGAGGACAGCAGACCAGTCGTTATCAGTCCAATTGAGATGTTGATGGCACCATTGCAAACGGGCGGTACGGTGACGTCTGGACAATGGGATGCACACAACAGGACGGCGGGCGTATAGTCCTCCTTCATGCAAACGTCTGGCAACAGTTTTGGGAGATCCGCTTGCCAGTAGCAGCCATAAACTGATTTGCTACCTCACAAGCTGTGCTGCGCCGGTGTCTTTTCGTTGATAGCACTATGTACCGATCTTCTGCAGGTGTCGTACTGCGAACATGACCTCCCCCGTGACGTTTGCTACCCTCTCCATTTGTTTGAAATGATTTCCAAAGCCTTGAAACAACACTGTGGCTGACGTCGAACACCCTGGCAACATCTGTTATTTTTTGCCTTTCTTCAATCTTGCCAATAATACGGCTACGCGTAAAATCATCTAGGTGATGTCGGGAAGACATACTGAAAATTGCAAGTTCGTCAATTGATTCTTTCCCTTTCAACTTTGCCTTTGAACAACAACGGTCAATACGCGTCAAATCCTTTATATCTCTTATCAGCGCTATGACGTCACGAACAAGTTCCGCAATCCAAAATTTGCATACGCACAACACGTCTTACTGTATCCCGCATTTATGCTAATTTCCACATTTTCCTGCTTTCTATTTTATGGTTGCTATCGTTGCTATTGTCATCTGTCCTTAGCAATTGTCCGGCAGTGTATAAACTATGAAACATGCAATGCAAAAATGGAAAAATGGCTTGTAACTACATCACAAACTGCAATAGGACACAGTGGGCCAAATTGAATCTAAGAAATAAAAAAAAAAAAAGCAAGTTCTTAACTGCTCTCTTGCATGCTGTATTGAGATTTTAAATGAATATTTCAATACCCATATACACTAATTCCCCACCATACTATGCTGGGATCTTCCACAGATGTACAGTGCATGACATATGATGGTGAATCTAGGTTCTGATTATGCTGACATGGCAGTACATAATACAAATCTGTAAATCTGTTGTGACTGGTCACTGTACTTTAAAGACACAGTATAACATTATTTACCCAAGATTTTTTTTCTACACTTGAAATCTCTGTTCATTACCAATAAGCACTCAGCATCTTATGCCAGTAAGATGCTGGAATTAACTTTCAATCATATAGCCAACTCTTCAGAATTGAAAACATCCTGAAGCTGGAATTGAACCTACATCTCCCAATTTCTCTTTGGGTACATTAGCATCACACCACCCTGAGCAACACATCTCCAAGGAATTAAAACCAATTGTATCAGAATCTGAAAAAAAAAAAACCCTAAAAAAACCCTTTCTGTGATTTTGCTAGTTGATGTATTTCCTTCTCACAACGGAGATACAATTACTTGAAAAATCCACATTCCACAAAGAAATAATCTCCAAGTCACATTGAAAGCATAGAAATAATTATTATTACTGCCACAGAAATGTATACAGATGCCAGAATTAACTTTCATTCAAGCAGCAAATACTTGAGAAGTGTGAGTTTGACTTCCACTTCAGGATAATGTTTTAGGTTTTCTGAAGAGTTTGCCACACAAATGAGAGTTAATTTTTTTTCACCTCAATGCCCATAAAATAATGAGTTTCTGGGCCTCCTATGTGGACTGGAGTTCATTTCTTCACGATTCCAACAGCAAGCAATTTTCCAACAGGAAAGTGTGTGTCATGTTATTTCACAGCTTGCGGGTCTATACACAACCTTTCAATTATACAGCATGTTTGGAACATAGGAGTCATGCATACACATACACTTCATGAATATTCTGTATAATGATGTGCTCATGACTCAGCAATAATAATTGGAATGATGCCTACTTTCTTTAAAACATTAACGATAAGCACTAAAATTGTGGTAACATTCTATATGGCTTGCAGTGGTGTAAACATTTTAACATTCTATATGGCTTGGTAACAAGCTATATGGCTCGTACTGGTGTACGTTCCTAGTTTAAAGAACTTAACACTACTAAAGTCACTAGCAGAAAAGATATGCAACTCTGAAACTTCTATTGCACCTGAAACGTTAATCTGTTTTACAGTTCCATATGTGCAGTAAATAGGTCCGATGTCATTTCAATCATTTGCTTCCAGCAAAGTGTTACAGTTAATTTTCTTATAGGTTTTATAATTGCATCATTCTACATGCTAAGCTGCTACACATAGGCAATTCAGAAAGTAAAGAACACTTGCAAACAGCATCTGTGCAGGTTTCTGGCTAGTGCTTAATCAAGGTCATCAAGACCAACCAGTGCACTGTTGGCTATCTCCTAGCACCATTGTCGAATGTGTATTATCCATTTGTGGTAATTTATGATCTTTCAAAATGAACATGCACATTGAAAATCCCGCTAAATGCGAAGATTGATCAGTTATCTGTTTTCTGACTGCCAAAATCACCAGGCCTATTGATATTCATCGGAGACTTGTTTAAATGTATGGAGAGGGAGTTATGAATGAATCCAGTGTCAGAAAGTGGTGCATAATTTTAAAAACAGGAGAACAAACGTTCCTGACGAGGAACGATCAGGGCACGCCTCCCTTAACACAGACAAACTCAAACAAAAGGTTGATGACATCATTAAAGAGAATCGGTGCTTTACGATTAGCAAAGTGCACAAAAAATGCCATGAAGTTTCTCATACACTTGTGTGCCAAATTGTGACTGAACAGTTGAACTTAACAAAATCTGTGCAAGATGAGTCCCACGAATGACCACAGATGAACACAGAACTCAGCAACTAGTACTTTCATTTATGTTCTTGGAGTGTTACCACCAAGATGGCAATGAGTTTATTGACCAAATTGTTACAAGGGATCAAACATGGATTTCATACTATACCCCCGAGAACAAAAGACAATCACTTAAGTGGCATCACTCTCAACCACCAAAAAAGCAGTGAAAAGTCAAACAAAATTTGTTGGCAAAAAAATACATGGAAAGTGTCTTCTGGGACCATAAAGGTGTCTTACTCATCGATTTCATAGAAAGAGGTGCAACCATAAATGTTGATGCCTACTGTGCAACTCTGAAACATCTACGGCGAGTCATTAAAAACTGCCACAGGGGCATGCTCTCACAAGGAATCTGCTTCACACAGAATAATGCCTACCTGCACACAGCCAGGAAGACAAAAAAGCTGCTTGATGAGTTTTGCTGAGAAGTTTTTGAGCATCCACCTTACAGCCTGGACTTGGCACCATAGGAATACCACTAATTCCCCAATTTAATGCAGTTCCTCGGCAGATAATGTTTTGATAATGATGATGTGCTAAAGAAGGCTGTTATGGAATGGCTGAAAGGACAGATGCCAGAGTTCTATGAGGAGGGGATACTTAAACTTATCCCAAGATATGACAAGTGCTTCAATGTCCAGGGCAACTATGTAGAAAAATAGGATAAGGTATGAGTTAGAAGAAATTGTAAATAAAATATTTGAAAATTTTAAAAGAATACGTTCTTTACTTTTCAAATGACCCTCATAGAAATTTATGCTCTACTAACAATATTTATGAACAGTGTACAGGAATCAACTAATGTTTCAGCAGGAAAAGTATATTTCAACAGTAGTTTTCAGCTATGCCTGCCTTATTACTTTTTGTAACTTCAAAGCAATGCCTTCATGTGTGATGCATATGCAAGGTGGAATTTTAGAATGAGAACCCATAAAAACTAATATATTTATGGGTTCCCATTTTAAAATATTAATATATTTACATAAAACAAGACTGGAGACAAATTTTTAAGTGACATACAATGCTGTTCATTATTATCATTATGGTACAAAAATTAGAAAATGTTAATTTGAATGTTGCATTCATAACCAAGCACAATACATTTTTCCAGATGCTGTCTGCAGCAGCTTTCATACAAGAATTGTCCACGGACTGTACACTGTACATAAAAATGTTTGGTTTTCCAAACAAATGTTTCACAGCCTGTAAGATGAATCCTTGCCTTATCTTTTGCTGTCATTGATAACTTTCTCAGAAACCATTATTATAAAACTATTTAAATTAATTCAAAACATAATGCTCTGTGAAAACACAATTTCTAATTATAATCTGAAAATCCTCCAATAAATAAATACATCGCTCTTTCCACGTTCCAGAAACACATAGCAACCAAAAAATTGTTTTCAGCCGCCGCCATGGAATTGAACCACGGATCTCTCAATATCTAGCCGAGCGCGTTACTTTTACACCACGGTGGCCAACAATCGACGGTGCTATGTGTATTTTTCCACGGCGGCGGCTGAAAACAATTTTTCGGTTGCTATATGTTTCTGGAACGTGGAAAGAGTGATGTACTTATTTATTTACTGACGCCACGTATTTGGAGGATTTTCACCTTGGATCTCGCCCTTTGGATTTAACTGCTACAATATATATAGCCAGTGCCGTTAATAGCCACCAGATGAAGACTTCTCAGTAGCTGAGCCTATCTTACAGATTTATGATATCAGACGCTGACTTAAAAGTACACATAGCACCGTGGATTGTTGGCCACCGTGGTGTAAAACTAACGCGTTCGGCTATCGAGAGTTCCGTGGTTCAATTCCACGGTGGCGGCTGAAAACAATTTTTTGGCTGCTATGTGTTTCTGGAACGTGGGAAGAGTAATATATTTATTTATTTAATTATAATCTGCTTTAAGAAAACTGCTGCAGTACCTCAAACATACAGTACTGTGTAAGTTTCTATAGTGACTTGTGTGGAATTACAATTTCTCCCTCACTAACCTCTACCACACAATCTTGAACAACAGAAAACAGGTATTCATACTTCCCACCTTCCTGAATTATTTCGTAAGCTTCCATTTCTACATTTTGCTGATGTTTTGCCAGCCAAAATGTAAAAATCACATTTAGTAAACTGCAACTATTAAGAGTAGAAAACATTCTTTCAGTAATTTCATATGATTCTGTCTGTTTCAATGAAATGTCCCAACACAAACCTCACCTCTATCTATTGCCAGCAATATGCACAGACATTCAACTGCCAGCACTATGCACAGACATTCAATTGCCAGCACTTGTTACACACATTCACAGTTTTGCCTGCTGCTATAACATAGCAGCACTAAATCATCACCAGAAAATGTTACCTTCACAGTTATGTGCACAGCCCTCTTTCTAGATGAAGTTATACACATTTCCTTGGATTCTCAGAAAGGAAAATTATGCTGTATGTTAATGTATGAGCAACAAAAATTTAGTCTTTACCATTGCTATTAAGACATTCAATAAAAATTGTTCTTTAAACATCACTTTAAGTCATTTTTAATCATATAAATAAACTGTAACAGTACATTGCAATTTTTATATGAAAATGAAAAGGAAATGCAAAAATTAATGAAAACTTTCATGCTCTTTTGAAGCCACAATTTAAATATTACCTATTTACAGCTTACTATCATCACCATGGGAATTTTTAATATGCAACAGAATCAGACCTCCATCAAACAAACTATGGGGAATACTTAAAGCAAAATAAATGTGTGAAACAGTCATAGTAATATGTACATGACTGCTAAAATATTTGAAATGTAAATTTTTTTCCATTGTAAAGAAAAATACTGCGAAATAATTTAGAAATTTTTGATAAATTCCACAAGGGGTTTCAGATATACAAAACATCAAAGTAATTCTGCTCATACAAGGGAATAGTTTTATGTACATAGTTTTGGACTCTTCTTCAGGTTTATACATTTAATTCTCTTCAAAAATTCCAGATCACATCATTTTCTGAAACAAAGATACCAATCACATAAAAAAATGGTTCTTTCAGTTTACATATATTTGATACTACAGCCATTTTCAATGCTAAATGACCACTGCAATTATTTCCCCCTCATTTGTAGTATAATTTGTGACACGACACCTACAAAATGCACATACTAATTGCCCATTCATTCAGAATTAGCATAAATTAGAATTATTTTGTTTAATTAATTAAAAAGATAAATCAAAGTTTGGCTACATAGTATTGACATTGTAATTACTAAAGCACAGCTTGAGGGCTCCTGTGTCAAAACAATTGCAGCTTTTAAGTACGAAGGCCTGAGATGAAAATATTGTTCAGATTTTTAGAACAAGGGGACATTCTTAAAAAGTTCAGTTGTAAGTTAGTTTGCCTATTCATTTATTTTAGGTGAAGTACTTTGTTACAAACCTGCTGAAGAATTTATTTTTGCAATATTCATAGCAGCACGAATAGCTACAGAGGAGCCGGATGTATCATTGTCTTCACTGAACACAGTTCGTGATCTGCCAGTTATCAAGGAAACATCTGCTTCTGTTTCATCTCTCACAGTTAGAGGAACATAAGAACAGCCAACTGAAAGGTATTACCATGTAAAGATCAGATAACAGTGAAGAAGAATGATTTATTACAGAAAACAATACTCACACAACAGTTTACATAGAAATATCAAGCATGCAAAATCAGGATAGAATAAATATCTCACACAAACACTGCAATTTAGTTCTATATGTGGCATTCAAGAAATTACCGGTACAAAATAAATAAATGCTGTTCCACAGTACTGCATACCTACCTCTTCCCATACCCTATGTGGAAAAAGTCTTCAGACACTTCCACAACAAAATGAAACATTTCAATAGATCATGTGCCAGATTTCCTTTAAAACTGCGGGTAAGCTCCTCAGATGTTGTATATCATCTGCTCATGAGACATGGCCACGTGTCTGGAGCTTACTGACCAACAAGGTGTTATTATAAGGTGCCATATCAGCAACCTGTCCATGCATGCGATTGCAGAACAATTGCAACACCCATGGTCAAGTGTTGAAGTTGTTATTAGTAAATGGAAACATGAGGGACTATTACAACTACCAAAAAACATTGAGGAAGGCCAAGTTAATTGACTGAAAGGGAAAATAGCACTCCGAAACGTGTTTTCTATGGGTACCGTCATTCCTCTGCACAAATCATCGACAATAAATTTCAGGATTCAACAGAGGTGAGTGTGTGCACTAAGACCGTTTGTAAAGGAACAACACAAGTTAAATTCCCATGTCCAAGTTGCTGCATACAAACTTTTAATAACTTGCAAGAATGTGAGTAAGCAACTTGCTTGGTGAGCATTCGAGTGTTTATTTCTCTGCGTTTCTCGAGCGTTTGTTTCTCTCTTTTGAATGCCAAAGAGAGAAATAAACGCTCGATAAATGTGTTACTGTGTTACTTATGGGGGGGGGGGGTTGTGGCAAGACATGTTCTGATTGTGTGAGGAATGAAGATGTGTTGCAGTTGTGTGATGTGAAGCAAAATGTTTTAGCAAGGTGGAGACTAATATGCTTCGGTGGTTTGGCCATGTTGAAAGAATGAGTGATGAGATGCTTACAAAGAAAATATTTTTAGCCCGCAGGAAGGAAAGGCAGAGGAAGGCCAAGGAAGTCATGGGAGGATCAGTTTCAGGAGTGTCTGCATGAGAAACAAATTATGAGTATGAAGTATAGAAGATCTTGTGTACGGCGTTTCATCGATGTCAGTGAAGCCCGAGTTGTATGTCAAGATTGCTGTAAATGGAGAAGTTTGATACTGCAACAGTAAGTAAAAACTATCTGGTTGTTTGTATTTCTTTTTGGAGCTAACCTCTGAATCTCAGAGAACAGCTTAGTGATATGTATGTATGTATGTATGTATGTATGTATGTATGTATGTATTTATGTCCATCCAATGGATCAGGGTTTGTTTTTTTTTTCTGCAGGGGATGCCATCTATCAAGATGATAACGCCCCAATTCATAGAGCTCAGAATATCCAATCATTTTTTGAGGAACATCAGGACGAACTGTCACACCTTCTTTTGCCTCCCCAATCACCTGACTCAAACATCATCGAGCCATTGTGGTCTGTGTTGGAAAACAGAATAAGATCCAGTTATCCTCCTCCTACATTGCTCAAGGACCTGGAGCAGTTTCTCCATAAAGAATGGTGTAACATCCCACTAACCACCATCCAGGATTTGTATGTGTCCATTCCAAGGACGATTCAGGAGGTTTTGAATGCCAAAAAGAGAAATAAACGCTCGAGAAATGCGTTATCCTAGACCAATGGAAATGAGTTATAGAGTGACAAATCACGCTATACTATTTTTAAATCCAATGGTCATTGGTAGGTGTAGTATGTGGCAGATGAACGGTATCTGCCAGAATGTGTCATCCCAACTGTTAAATTTGTGGTGGCAGTGTCATGGTTTGGGGATGTTTCTTGTGGTATGGACTCAGACCATTGCTGGTTGTGGATGGAAACATAAATGCCATGAAGTACTGGGACATTCTAGACAAGGCTGCACTGCCTAAACTTTACCAGTTTTATGGAGACAGGATCATTCTTGTTTCAGCAAGACAACACATCGTGCCATAAAGCACACTCTATAACCTATATCAACATGGTCTGAGGATATGTATATTCAGAATTTGGAGTGGCCATCTCAAAGACCTGACCTTAATCCTACAGAGGCCCTTTGGGAGGAACTTAAATGTCGAATTTGGGCTAAAACAACACATCCAACTTCTGTGTCTGAGCTGACCACTGTTTTGTGGGAGGAATGGAACAATATACCTGTGATTACTTACCAGAATCTCATTGATAGTGTGCCACGGAGTATAAAACGCACTGGTGTCCAGAAACTTTCCCCCTCGTAGTGTATGTGCTACACACATGCTAAACACACTAAGAAAATGCATGCACAACCTTGCATGTGTACTAGAAAAATAAAGGAGTGCACTGGATTCATGTAAAGTGAATACTAAAAGTATAATACATATGATATGCATTAGAAATGGGACGAATCCTAAATTTTCTCGAATCTGAATCCTAAAAGGTTTTCGAATCCCTCAAACCTTGAATCTCTCAAATCCTTCATATAAGAATAATTATAAGAAAAAAAAAAAAAAAAAGGAAAGAAAAGACTTCTACTTAAAATTAAAAGTTTCTAATTGAAGCGAAATTTGAAATCTGTGTTTGATGAAAAACAAATTAAAGAATATGGTTTTCAAAAAAATATACCCATACTTATTAGGAAGATACAAATGAAATTTAATTAATTTATAATTTAAATTTACTAAATGAAGTACATAACTCTTGAGTCTTGAGGCTCATTTCCATTTTCTGAACATAATTTGACAAAAAAAATATTTGAGTAACAATTCACATTTTTGACATTTTTTTTAATAACAAAAGTTCAAAAAAATTTTAAATCAAAGGAAGTGTAGAGGTGGGGAGCATTATTTCAAGAGTTAATGTAGATAAACACTAAACATGGAACACTAAATTGAATAAATTATTTCCAGAAAATTCAGAAAAATCAAAAACATGTTTGTTTTAAGAGTTAATAAAAACACTAAACACTTAACTCTTTCAGGGCAATGTAAAAAAATCAGGAACCTTTAATGGAGACTTTTATTCAAAAACACTAGCATTCGAACTCGCTCTGGGTCCAGCCTACTTCATTTTTTTATCAGCTATGACACCTGATGTGCTGAATAGTCTTTTTGACATTATTGTTGATGGTGGTGTGATTAAGAGCTTTTTAGAGAGTTTCCTTAAATTTTGATATTTTTTGTTGTCCTTCCAGTATTTAAAGATGTCCGCAGATGGTGGAAGCAGTGTTTCTGCTAAGTAGGCTGCTCACTGCTGGTAGATGGTGTCATCATTGAGAATAGTAACTCCACATGCTATGAACTCCTTGTTGTTGAGTTAACAATTTTTGAGTGATCTCTTTGACTTTGTTCTGATGACTGCAGATCACTGTCATCTGCTTGCAGAATATTAATATCAGAAATTTCAATGGCCAGTGTTGATTTAACTTGCTCAAGGTTTTCTTTGCTCAAAAATACCCTTCCTTTGAATCGGGGCAAGTGAGACGTTGCGGAGAGCTGAGTAGAACTAGAAACTCTGAGCTGTAGACAGAGTAACTTGAGTCATGTGTGCGACGCGGCTCAAGGTCACACTCCCCTCTTTGTTCTCACGCTCGTTACCACGGTAACAGCTGCTGGGAAAGAGATAAAATATGGCTAAGTCACTTTTCCCACTATACTTGAGGTATGGTAGTTAAGGCATTGTCCGATGGGAGACGCCAGTCACTTTGGCGGTTGCTCTCTGTGTTTGGCTGAACAATTCCTTCACTGTTGCATCTGATTTGGAAGTAACGAGCTATTTCAAATATATGTGTACACACTGTAAATGATATTCTTTGTGTTCTAATGTCAGAACTCGTCATGCTGACAAAAATTCAAACAAATATCGTTCTAGAACAAGCACCAAACGCCAAGTTGTTTAGGTTAAGATTCGAAAGATTCGAATAACGAAAAAAAGCGTGAAGATTTAAGTTCTCGAATCCCTTTCAAGATTTGCGGGATTCGAGGATTTGAATGACCCATCCCTATTATGTATAAACAAAGGAATCATTCATATCATGGTAACATATAGTCATGATCTCAAAAATATCATTACCAAAGTTTTTATAAGCAAGCAATGGTGTGAACATATTACCTAGTTAAAAATTGCCAATAAATAAGATGCGATAGGTTGCATTATCCACAAAAAGGGCTCAAGTCCAGGAGCTCCTGGGGGTGGGGAGTGGGGGGGTGGAACTCTGTCAGACAAAAGCACACTGATCTATGTGTTTTCTTCAAAAGTGGGAACCTCTAATCTGAAGGTTGGCCCAGGGCCTCATCATATGCAAATTAGGCCTCGGGCACAGACCAAGTCAAGTATGCACACTTAATATTTTTCATGTATGCAAACTAAGCAAGCTAACAGTGTGCTGCAAAACTACATAATATTTTCAGCATGCAGCAAGTTCATGAATGTTTTTACACTGTGAATGTCTCAATATATGGTAGGTTATTACATTTTTGGTCATAAGGGCATCAAAAGTTTTTTTTTTTTTTTTTCATTTTTGCCTCTTTTCACAAGGCTATGGTAATCTTGAAAAAGTTAAAAGTTAACAAATAATTATAACTATTCATTTTACTTAGCTCTTATCATATAATCATTTCACATGGAATATGTGAGCACTTTTAGATGCTCTGATGAAGGCAGAGTGAAACTCCATTTGCTTCTTCAGTGTGAAGTCTAATTTTTAATGCATTGTTTGACCCTGTGGTTAATTACTTCCCATATCCATGGTCTTCAAAATTTTCATGGGTTGTTACATGTAAGCTACCTCAATTCTTAAACACAGTAAGTTTAGAAACAGTCTACAGTGCATACCACCTCCATCAACATGATAGAGCAAGAGTCAGAAAAGTGCAACTAAAAATAACAAAATGCTCATAATTTTATAGCAGCTTATAAGGATTGTTACCTTCCAATAACCAGACACAACAAGATTGAAATTTTTTCTTTGTTAACTTTAAATGTTCATCATGCCCGAGATTTCTTTGAGATGGGCAAGTTTCACCATGTGTCTACTAAAAATGTTTTGTTACACATTATGAGAAAACTTTGTTACACACCATAAGGCAAAGTGCTGCATTCATAATAAAAAAAATGATAAACTAAAAATAGAATTAATATTTTTTGTATTCAAACACATGGCATTTCACTATTGAATATGAGTACAATATTGCATAACAACTCTATTTGTATAATTGAGAAACTTGGCTATAAAACATTTAACACAGGGATACATAGTCAATGATTTAATGTACATTTAATTAACTTTTTAACAAAAGATATAATAATATTGCAAAAGATATGCCTTCTGATGTCAATATGACATCATTTCCTAATATCAAGTTTAAGAAAGAAAAGCTTAAGAGAAACTACAATGCCTATACACCAACTATCTAAAAGTTTAATGAGAAGACATACACTTAAGTTTTTGCTACTTCTGACAAAAAACCTACGTCCGAAAAGTTCAAGGACTGACCACATAACTGATGTAACAGTAGTAGGATAAAAATATCATGTGTATACCAGAAGACAGCAGTCCTTGGCCAATCAGCAAACAGCTAGAAATCGGTTCACACCAGTACTGACAGGCAGCAGACAGGCATTAAGGGAGTCATAGCAAATGTTCACATCCCATTTCATTTTGGCCATGGAAGAGCAGAGAGTAAACATTAATTTGTGTTGGAACTTTGGTAAATCAGCTACTGAAACTTACAGAACATTAAAAGAAGCTCATGGAGACATAGCTTATCTTGCAGCAGAGTTTTTGAATGGTATGCATGGTTTTGTAATGGCGGGAAACCTTCGGTAATGAGCTGAGAGTCCCTCCAGTGGTGGATAGCAGAAAAAATCAAAGAGGTGCAGAATCAATTGAAGAAAGATTGCCAAATTACAGTGAGACTTTTGGCTGAGTCAGTGGGCATCGGTAAGTCTACCTGTCATGAGATTCTACGCGAAGATCTGGGAAAATGAAAACTTAATGCCAGATTGGTACCCAGATCTCGGATCATCATCAAAAGATTCTAGCCCATCACAAAACCATGCATACCATTCGAAAACTCTACTGCAAGATAATGCTGTGTCTGCACATGCTTCTTTTAACATTCTGTAATTTTCAGTAGCTCATTTACCAAGTTTCCAACACAAACAAATGTTTACTTTCTGCTCTTCCATGGCTAAAATGAAATGGGATGAGAACGCTTGCTATGACTTCCTAAATGCCCACTTGTAAGTACCAACATAAGCTGGTTACCAGCTGTCCACTGATTGGCTAAGGACTGCTGTCTTCTAAAGCAGGGGTGGCCAACTTGACTGGGACTAAAATCTACTTTTTTTTTTTCCTCGACTCCAAGAGATCTACTCTACTTCACAATTTCAAATTTCTTCCTCCAAAATTTGTCGCTTCCCGCTATACCTATATCGTTGTTGCCCTGTAGGTAGAACCTATCAATTTTACGCATGTATTTGAGATAAATAAAACAATTTGAATTATTTCATGATTTTTATTTGATATTTACACATTGGCCTTAGTACAAATTTAAATGTTATGAACAAATATTTATTTTTTATGGTGAATAAAAAATTAATGTGAAGTTTGTGCCTTCAGGCTAAAAAATCTGGAGTATAATTGGACAACGCCAATCTCGAGCAATCTTCCGTGTGCTGATCCGTAACATTTGAGTGATTTTTATTTTTTGTTTAAGAAAGAAAATGCTGATTTGCATAAATATGTTGACCTGAAGCAGGAATGTAAATGTTCATTACATTTTCTCACATAGGGGTACTTTTCTTTGGAAACAAAATTCCAAAAATTATCTTCTGAAGATCTGGCTTTCAGTGTTATTATTTCATTTTCCAGTGAAATTTTGTCCAGTTGAAACAGCTCTGAAAATTTACTTGCAATTGGTTGTGGGTCAGTGTCCTCTATGAATGGGTAAATAGCAAATTGAATAAGATCTTCCATTTTTGTAAACTCACTGAATCGGGTTTCGGGGTCATCAAGAACAGTTTGGATTTCGGCTACATATTTTCCTGAATTGAATACATATGTGGAATTTTTTTTTGTAAATGATCCTTGATGTTTTTAAATTGATCAAAACGTTTATTTTTCAGATCCTTAATCATAGCCAGTGCTTGGATCTTGAAAGAAGAAACACTGTTCATCATATCATCAATTGTTTTATTTTTTCCTTGTAATTCCAGGTTCAATAAACTAAATTTTCCCGTAAAATCTGCCAAAAATGCCAGATCACATAGCCAGTCCAGATCACGCAATTGATGATAATTATCACCCCTCTCTTCAAGAAAACTTATAATATCGTCCAACAAGGCACGAAATCTTTGCAAAAAATTGTTTCGGCTTAGCCGCCTGACGTCCGTGTGCAAAATAAAATCTTTCTGTATATCATCCAGTTTTATTTTAAAAAGTTGCCTTTGAAGAAATTTACCTCCAACAGAGTTGATGAGCAATATCCATGAGGCATTTTGTATTAAGCCTCTTCTTGGCTAAAAGTTGCTGATGGATGATACAATGATAGCTTAAAAATCTGGGAAATCTTCATTTTTCTGACACAAGGCTATGAATCCATTGAATTTACTCGTCATCGCTGCTGCTTCGTCAGCGGTTACTGACACGAGATTAAATAAAGGCAACTTAACCTTTTCAATATGTTTCTTGAATCCATTGAAAATATGGAGAACTCGCCTTTTTTTCCTTTCAATGAAATCATGCCCAACAATTCTTCTTTAGCAGAAAAGTTTGGGAAAACCATTCTGATTTTTAAAATCAGCAGTTGAGCAGTGTCATTGACATCCGTTGATTCATCCAAATGCAGGGAAAATGAAATACATTGATCAATATCTTTTAGCAGTTGCCCGTTTACATTTTGGCTTAACACTTCAATACGTCTCATGACTGTATTCCGAGATAATTGAAGATCTTGAAGGGCTGTTTTTATTTCACCCTTATTCTTGAAATTTGCAAATAGAGAATCTGCTATATCAACAAAAATCTCTTTGATAAATTCGTCATCAGAAAAAGGTTTACATGTTATTGCTCTTTTATGACTTACTTGAAAGGAGGCAATGGTTGCAGACTTCAATTGATCGTTTGGTTTTGAGAGGCAATGGTTGCAGACTTCAACTGATGTTTGGCTACACAGTCAGTCCAGATTTCAGTTCCTGTAACTTTTTCTTTCTTATTTCACTGTTGAGTGGGAAATCAGATTGATGTTTACCGTGCAATGGGTTGAAGTGCCGCTCTAAATCCCCCCCCCCCTTTTCTTTCAGCAACTCTTGTCTTTAACCATAGAGAAAAAGTAGTCCAGTTTTCATTCTTGGTGAAAATAATAAGTTTTCAGTCTTTTCAGGGCACTCATTTTCACCAAAACAATAATATCAACAAAATAGTTCAAAGAAGGAAACCACAGGCTTGATGTGAATGATAAACAATAAACATTGTGCATGCCAAACTTCCCCCAAACTGATTGTTACCTCCTGTGACGCTTAACCTGCATGCCAAACTTCCCCCAAACTGATTGTTACCTCCTGTGACGCTATCTCCTGCTTCTAACTCTGTGGTAAATGCTCTCATTACATTGGCAAAGTTATCACTTGTATTCTAGAACAGAGCTGCGGCTGATTGCTATCGAGGGAAGCCAGACCTCGACACCTGGTGGATGCAGTCACAAATCAGCAGTTATAAGGGCGCAAACATGACCGCTCCTTTGTCTGAATGCTCCATCATTGATTTTCATAGTAACTTAAAAAAATTTATATTTTCTCCACAAAACGTTAGCGATCGACTAAAAATGATTCAGCAATTGACATGTTGGCCATCACTGTTCTAGAATACACGTGATAACTTTATCCCACTACTGTTATGTCAGTTATGCGGTCAGTCCAGAACTTTTCAGATGCAAGTTGTATGTCCTTTTAGTGGGCACTTCATCAACCATTGCAAAAATTTCTACAAAAGTTCTGAACAGAAATATGCAAAAACAAACAGCACAATACTCTTCCATTCTCAAGTTCAAGATATTCATTGCTCTGCATGCATAGGCACTCCTGAATGCATCTTTTTTTTTTTTTTTTTTTTTTTTTTTTGATTGGAGGTTTAACGACCACCGTGAGCAACTCAATGGGCTATAAGCAGTCGCCCGTCCCTAATTTAGGGTCACTGGTTCCAGGGAAGGGAGAGAGCCAGTGCCGAAAGACAAACACAACACCCATGCCTCACCGGGATTAGAACCCGGACCCCTTCGGACGAATGATCAGAAGCCATCGCTTAGACCACTGCGCCACTGGGGCGGCCCTGAATGCATCTACACAGCACTAGCTAGTATTTTTAATTCAGCCTCAACTGACACAATGCCAACTTTCACAATCTCTCTGTGGAACAGTCGGTCTTTGTTAAGTGCTTCTGCCTGTCCCCACAAAACCACTAGGTCCAATAGGATAATAAGTTCCTCTGACCAGCTAAGCTTCATCATTAGAAAAGGCTAATCATGATGACATCACCTTAAGTCAGCTGCAACAAACACTGAATACAGTTGTACAGAGAGACAGTACAGCCACACAGAAAGCATGTACAGATAGACAGCACAACCACACCCAGAGCTCGCACAGGAATGGGTGAAAGTGAATGGGTGAAACGGGTGAAGTGTTGCGGCTCGCTCGGACACTAAAGGAAAAAATAATTCATTATGACCCTATAATGGAACATAGCATCCAAGTCACATGCTTCATTACTGAAGCAATGGAACCAATTCGTCTAGTATTTGAAGATTTAAAAAATAGAGAAATCATCTCCCTATTACAATGCTTATCCCAAAGATGGCACAAAAAACATCAATCGATGAATCGCAGCCATCAACATCGACTGCAGCTGTCAATGCTAGAGCTGGTTAGGTCCATAGATGAGTTTAAATTACAGATACTGTACTGTAATGTGCTTAGTCAAGTGCAAAGTGTAGATCCTAGACTATAAAGTGAAAATAATAATACAGTACTACATACATCGTACATACATTATGTATTATAGATCGTCAAGTGTAAATTATGGATAGTGCTGCAATGTGTTAAGTGTACAGTAAACGTATATAACCAAAATACATATGTACGCATGTGCTGTGCAACTGGAAGAAAAAGGCTGAATGCATAATAGCGAAATAAGTATGTAGTTAATGTACTCTTCTTCTCTCACTCTTTTATTTATTTTTTTGTAAATTTCATTCATCCACGTCATGTAAATATACGATGTTTTTTTTAAGTTTAAATTAATTAGCCTACATGTTTATTTAGTATTTATAGTTGCTAGTAGTCTAAACACTCATAAATTTATGAATATAGAGTTAAAATGATGCTATATTCCACGTACTAACCTGTAGATTTTGGCGTTCGCTATTATCCACGGTATGTCTTGGAGCGTATCCCCCGGATACGAGTGTCTTACTGTACATACAATTTTTAATATTCAAGTGCACTATCGTGTATAGACACCCAGGAGGCCGAGTGGCCAGAGGCATATGTTTTTGACCAGTTTTCTAAGATGGGCCTAGGTTCAAGTCTCAGATGAGGCATGGACATGTGTGTGTTCTGAGTCATGCAAAGTTAAAACAGTGGCCAAGTTATTTTTAAAAAGGTGTGTGGGGGGGGGGGGAGAGGGTAAAGGGCAAAAACATGGGTCACTGAAGTATTAGAGCAGTAAAATAAAGTGAAGAAAACTTTTGTGAAGTTACATAACAACAGTCGTATGATCATTATAAAAGAGCTAAACTATTACAACACTGAATAATATCCACTAAAAACAAGAATCAAAAGTATTCAGAGTAAAATACTGTTCGTGTTAACAAATAACATTTCATTTTGCTTTTTTTTACAGGGTAGAATCAGTAAAGTATCAACCAATATTAATCCATTAACTCATTCTACCCTTAAATTTGGTCCATTCACATTTACAAAATAAATTCAGAAATTTTATTTTCACTGTTGAGTTTACTTTGTGTTAAGTTATGCACATACAGCAAACTTTTCCTGAAAGTTTAGAAAAATGTTAAGTGTTTAGCTGATGGAGGCAAATCCAAAACTTTGATGTTCCTTACCTGGTTATATTTTTCTTGAAAACTATAACCTACTTTTTGAATCAAGCAGCAATGAAATCTTTTGAGCATTCCCCCTTTTAAAATAGGGAATTCAATTTCATTATGGTGTTAGTTTGCCTATCATGAACAAACCTTCGTAGGGAAATTACACATTTATGACATATGTGGAAAGAAAACTGAAAATGGTAGAAGTATGCATTTGCTAGCATACTTCCTCTGTCCAGTGCTTTTCTGTTATTCAGCAATTGACAACAAAAAAGTAGAGAAAATGAAAATACTTAAGAAAGAAAACCCATGTTGGTTATCAGAAAGCACACATTAGCACATGTTAAAAATTGCTAACAGGCAAAGGGTGGAAAGCATGTAGGTAGATTTAGCAGCATACTGACAATATTGGATGACAATATGTGATACAGCTGCCCCGACAGCGCAGTGGTCTAACGTTGGTTTCTGACCATTCATTCGTCCAAAATGGGTCCAAGTTGAATCCTGGTGAGGCATGGATGTTGTGTTTGTCTTATGGCACTTGTATTCCTTCTTCCCTGGAAACCAGTTGTCCTACATTAGGGATGGGCAACTGCTTACAGCCCAGTGAGTTGCTCATGGTGACAGCTAAACACTCAAATAAAATAATATATATATATTTATAGGTATATAATACAAGATGTGTCAATAAAGTTTGGTGGATGCTGTCGTAATGTGCAAAGAAATGGTTGTGAAAGGTGTAACTTTCACAATGCAGTCAAGCACATGAGTGAGCATGTTCATAATCATCACAGAGCTGTAGAAAAGGCATAGCACAGAGAACATGTCACAGCATCTGATGTATTGGGTTGATGCATAAGTTGATGCCGTTTTATTTCACGAGTGTTTCCCAGGTCAGTAGTGACGGTGCAGATCGCCAGTTGTATACCAAAATGTAGCCACTAATAACGTGTATCTAAATCATATTGCGTTGTGTGACTGTGGCTAATGGTTTTTGGTTTTCAGGTCCGGAAGTATGGAGTTTAAAATAGAGAGGAATGAACATTTCCGACATCTGCTCCTCTACAAGTTTAACAAGGGATCCACAGCTGTCGAGGGTGCTCGACAAATCTGTGCTGTGTATGGGGAGGATGCTACTGCTCCGAGGACAGCCTGCAAATGGTTTGCGCGGTTCTGAGGTGGTAATTTTGACCTCAACGACTCTCCATGCTCAGATTGTCCACCTTACTTTGATGGAGATTGTTTGACCCACCTCATCAACTTTGATCCACGTCAAACCACATGTGAATTGGCCACTGAGATAAACTGTGATCAGGCCACAGTGGTGCGACACCTGGAAGGTATGGGAAAGATCCAGAAATTGGGGTCTTGGGTGCCTCACACTCTCACCGAGGACAACAAGAATCAGAGTGTTAATTAAGAAGAAGGTAGTGTAGTTCTACACTACCTTCTTCTTAATTAGTTTGTTAGTTACGCGCATTGCCTACCACTCATTTATGATCAGTGTTGCCATATGTGGTTCCTTGCTCGCCTGTTATCGCAAATATTCTCAGTAACACAAACCCTTCCTGTCATATATTGTTACTGGAGATGAAAAGTGGTGCCTGTATGTGAATTTCAAGCATTGGAGGGAATGGTTAAGCCCAAACAAGACGCCCACACCACATCCAAAACATGACCTTCATTCTGCGAAGATCATGTTGTGCATCTGGTGGGACATGAAAGGCATTATTCACTGGGAAATGTTACCGAGGAATCAGACCATCAACACTGCACTCTATTATGAGCAACTCCGCGTTGTGGAGGGAGCAATTCAGGAGAATCAACCGCATTGGCGCCATGGTGTCCTACTCCAACATGATAACACATGCTCTCACAGTGCAAACATGACCAAAATGGCCATTTCATGTTTTGATGTCGCCCTAGATGTCGTTACTTCGGACTATCACCTGTTCCGATCTCTGTCAAATGCACTCTGTGGCAGAACGTTCAACAATGATGTTGATCTCCAGAATTTCCTTGACGATTTCTTCACAGCAAAACCTGCATGTTTTTTCAAGAATGGCATTGCAGACCTATTCAGACATTGGGAAACCATCGTAAACAGTGTGTGTGTGTGTGTGGGGGGGGGTCAATAGTTGATTGATTCCGTTTTCCCTGCTGATGTAATACATTCCTGTAGTGCAGTGAAAAAATGGCATGAACTTATGCATCAACCCAATATGTGCACATTGTTAGAGGCAAAAATGGAGCAAAGAACCAATGCCGAATTCTGCTTAAAATCGAACCATTGCTGAGTTGAATTACTCAGTGTATTCACTTGATCTGGAACCAGCTCACTACTTTTTGTCTCCACAACTGAAATTAACACTGAAAAGGAAGAGATTTGTGAGCATTTCATATTCAATAGAAGTAATGACCCAGCTGCAAATGATAATGCAGGAGTACTTTTCCCATAGCTTCCAGTAGTTATATGAACAATGCCAAAAAATGTATTAGATCTAGAAGGAATTATTTTGAAGGCCAGTACAGCAAGTTTGTTTCAAATATTACCTGTTGTTCATTTTTACTGTGCATTCACTGAACACTTTTTTGGCACAGACCTTGTACTTACACTTGCAAATGCTACTTCAGACACATTACGTTAAAACATTCAATTGTAATATGACACATAAGTTCCATGCATCGTATAGTACAGAACTCTAAGTAGTCAGAATTCAGAAGACAACAGATATGATTTTAAGAATACAAACCTGGCAACAGTTCATTATAATCTGTAACATAGTTGTCAGTCCACTCACGTGATTTGTTGAGAGCAATTTCCAACTCATAAGGTGTGATCACAGTTTGATACAGGCTACGACTGTCCACGAGAGAAGCTTCCGAACATGCAACATAAACAAAGACATCTATCCCTAAATAATTACCTAATTTATGAGTACTCAGTTCTTCAGTAAGATGAAGCTGACGTGACTGTTTACCAGATTTCAAAATAATATTTCTCAGGTGCTCAATCACAACTAAGCAATTTGGAAGAGTCGTAGAACTAATTACAATGCAGAATACTTTTGCATCTTTCGCACGTTCCACGTAATGATAACGCTGACGCAAATATCTGTTGATGTCAAAACTATTTCGTTCAGCAATCTTTTTGGAAGGATCATAGCAGAAGAACTTGCAATTACTAAATGAGACCATTAAATTTTTGAGAGAAGTGTTGTCAGACCCAATGTAAAACACATCATAGTCACATAAAACCTTTGATGATGGAAGCTCCAGACATCTGCCGCATTTAGTTATACTTTGTACATTACAGTTATTATCACTGATTTCTTCCATTGAAAGTTCAGACGAGACCTTCTCACTTGATACTTGGTGCTTTGGGACAATCAGCCTTGATAACACTATATTCTGGTAATCACATTGTAACTTTTTCATAAAGTCCCCTAAAACATAAAAATAAGATTTTAAAAATGAAAGCACAGTGAAGAAAACTGTAATTTAATTTTCAGTGGACATGCCAGTTATTAAACCAAGTGAGAAACATCAAACGTCTAAAATAATTATGAGTTAAATTTATTATGCTTTTTGTTACGATAAAAAGCATTTATGATTCAGGCAAAATAAAACAAGACCTAGTTTAAGAGGTTCAGCGAGAAATGAAACGTTTGTCAAATTGTGGTTAATCTTGATGAGCTTATGATATCATATTAACAACTTAACATTTCTAGGTGTGATGAGCATTTCTTTTAACACAATCTTAAACATACTCTGATAAAAGTATTTCATGAGAATTTTTTTTCAAGCTATACAATCAACAGTTTTGCAACAAAAACAAAAATCAATGAATTTTACAATCCCTAGCATGAAATTTTTGCATCTCAAGATGAGCTAGAGAAGGCATGGAAATTTTTTGACAGCTACAGAAATCAGATGGAAAAAAATATATTTTTAATCAGACTTTAGGAAGCACCAACATGTTCCATATATCAATACACCACAGTGCTCTCCAGAAGTAACACAGTGGATCTGGAAAACCTAGTCTGTGTGCATTATACTGATCATAGCTAAAGTAACTGTTAAAAGATATGCAACAATAAAATTCTACAATAAAAAAAAAAAAAAAAAAACTAAAAAAGACATCAGAATTGAGTCCACAGCTGTAGAAATCAAATGCAAAAAGATTTTTCAAGTCGGACATTCAGAAGCACAGATGTAGTTCCAAATGCTAATACTGCTTGCAGTAAAATAGAACATCAGGAAAATCAGACAGTATATATATATTGCATTGATAATATCTAAAGCTAGCTGTTGCTAAAAGTTTTTTCATTTTTTTCACCAATCAGGAATGGAGATGTTGCTGAGCTACAAATTTAATTGATGCTGCCCATAGGGCACACATTATATAGCCATAGCTACTTGATGCAAAAAGAATTTCCAAATTGGAGTTTCAGTTAGATGTAGAGATATGGAACAAAAGGCAAAACATATGTGTTCATGAATCTTGCAGAAACATATATTTGCACCACCTAGTAAGAAAACCATGCAATATTTTTAAAAATTCATGGGAAATTTTGCACATATCCCCAATTGTCAGAAGAAAACAGAATTTTTTCCAATCTGACTTTTACAAGAACAGGCAGTGTGCAAAACTTAAAATATGTTTCTAGCACAAAAAACTGTGCATCACAAAAATTTGAAAGTTCACAAGTCATTATACCAGGGATAGTTGTATTCAGTGCATAAGCAATTTTTCAAATCAGACTTACAGATGCTGGTGCATTGATTCCACAGATTGACTGATAAATGCTAAGAAAAAGTGGTACAGAGGCAAATAGTATAAGCATGTTTTTAATTTCAAGATATGAGCTAAAACCAGCAAGGAAATAAAAATTCACACAATTTATTAAAAATTTAAGCAATTGCAAACTGAATGTGATGATATTATAGCAAAATGCAATAGCAAATTTTTTATTCTTATTATAAATTACCATTTTTTTAAGGTTTCACATTTTGAGAACTTTAGTACATAATACTGCCTTAGATTTTTATCAGATCAGCACTAAATGTAAAACAATAAGTGAAAAATACTATTTTTGAAGGCCAGTGTGGTCTGATAATGAATTATTAAATGCAAATATTAAGTTCACACTAGAATTTCATGTTCATTTATTGAAAAGACATCCCATTTGTTCAGTCTATCAGAAAAAACACTAGATGTTGCTACATCTGCTCACCTGCATCATACAATAGCCTAGTCTGAGATACATTTTATATATATATATATTCCAGAAATGGCTGCTAAAAGGACATTTGTGCATTACACAGGGGAAAAAGTATGACTTCTGAAGAAAATCTGGTACTTCATTTCCTTGAATGAAACATAGAAACCCCTCTGGTAGGTAATGAAGGAAATTATTACCTTTAATGGTGAGAGGTAAGGATAAATGTCATGACTTCATTGATTTCAGTTCTCTTGGAATGTGGACATGTACAAAAGACATCACTGAGAGCTTTTGGCATCCCATAAATATCACTACCTTACCTGAAGTGCAAAGAATTTAGGCAAAGAAGGGAAGATTAGCAGGCTCAGAGTTTGTTATTGAGATCCATAAAATTATGATATTCATTGTTCCTTGCCTAGAGGGTAAATACTCTCTTCATTAAGTACCAAAGAGGTTATCGTGCTGCATTTGTGAGGAACAAAACATAAGTTTTTCTTCAGAAGAAATACTTTCTTTTTTTTTTTTTTTTCTTGCTGTAACACACAAAATATTCTTTTAGGGCCATTTCAAAAAAGTAAACTACAGAAAACAAAACACAAAAACATGCATCTCAAGCTACGCTATCACATAATGCAAGCAAACAGATGTGGCAACATTTAGAATAGTTTCTAACAGACCCAAGTACCTGGGTCTTTTCTATAAATCAACTGAATTTCATTTCTGAAGGCTGAACTTACAGTTAACTAATGGACATATTAAGTTCCATCAATAATGTTTTAAACAAGAATTGGTGTCAAGTATTTTTATGTTATGGACACACTAAGAAATACTGGTTTCAAAATCCATCATTCTTTAAATTTGTTTTTTTGCTTTATCTACTGCTCTCGGTTTTCAGATGAGAACTGTTGTTGAAGCAGATCACTGTGGCAAATTTTCTCTATACACCTTTTGACACGCATGCATACATACATAAAAAAAAATGCATGGTTTTGTCTTACCTACTCACCTGTGAAAACAATGTCTCTGCTTGTAGATGGTGAAGAACAAAATTCTTTTCATATGTAATGTGGTTAAAGTACCAAAGCTTCCCCATTTATTTCTCAGCTTTCCTTAGTACACAAACTTTCACACTGGGGGGGCATACAGATACATACCTGGGCTATTCATGAAATCCAAATTTGTGCACACAATGAAACACACTTTTTGGTATGGTACAGATAAGTATGCTGAAGATATTTTGTATTCTTTGATTTCACTCATTCATAATATATCATGCTGAGCTTATTAATTTACGTGTTTTTATTTCTTGTTCAATAGTAAAGATTTCTTATTACTATATTTTATGTTATACACGTTCTTTTTTATATCTTCAGGTGCAAATTCAAACACTCCGAGAGGGAGAATCTTTCGTTTTTGAAATTAAAATACAATATAAAATTAATTGCCTATTAAAATCTTTCTCATTATACTTAAAAACAAAAATGAAATTACTCACAGTCAAGATAATCCCCTCTACTCCAGTCAAACGTTCACAAGTTTTATCCTCTCGTGGTTTATGAACGTTTGACTGGAGAAAAGGGGATTATCTTGACTGTTAGTAATTTCATTTGTGTTGTTAAGTATAATGAGAAAGATTTTAATAGGCAGTTAATTTTATATCGCATTTTAATCTCAGAAACAAAAGATTCTTTCTCTCAGAGTATTCCAATTTGCACCTGAAGATATAAAAAATAATGTGTATAACAGAAAATATAGTAATAAGAAATCTTTACTATTGAACAAGATATTTTGTATGTTTTCCACTTTTTGAAAATACACTGTTTTCTCACTCTGGTAAAAATGTTTATCTGTACTGTAATAATACTGTTGCAGATTTTTGTGTGCCAAGAGTGAAGCAGAAAACTTTCTTTGTCCTGCAGACAGGAAGCCCTCTTTACATGGTGCATTTCTTCAATTGGAGTGGCGTGGATGGGACAGATGTTTACAAGATTAATAAACATGCCACCACTTTTGACTAAAAGGGAAGTGCAAAAAAGTGCAATACTATCTGTTTGTTGCACCTCGACCAAGGGTGAGAAAGGAAGACAGCACCAGCAGAGATTTATGACGGACAAAAAGAGCATCAAGAACTCTGTGAAGAAACTGCAGGCACTGGATGAAAATTTCTCAAAGTATTTGGACCTCTTGTTTTGGAAATGGCTGCCAGGGTGCTGCTGTGCAGACAGTGTACTTACATGCCATTCCCTCCAAGAAAGAGAGAAATCTGTGTGATGATTATGAAGGAGTGCTTCTGTGGATGCTGTGGATTAGTACGCTGTGCTCACTCTGTGGATGATGTACGCTTAATTCATTTTTCATCATTTGGATAATACCCCCCCCCCCCCCGGATGATCGAATGTATGTAAGACTTTCACTTATTCTTATTCCTGGGCAGGAAAAATTTTGATAACTAATGGGCGCATATAGTGCCCTTCATCTTTGTATTGGGTTGTCAGAAAAGTCATGACGTATTTTAGCCATGTTTTGCAAAGGCCATTTACTGATAGAAAGAACAAAGATCAATCAATGATATAATGCCCATTTTGTTCGATAACCTTTTGCCATCTTTCAGTGAGCTGCAGAATGCCTCGTTCATAGAAGGACCTGTCTTTTGTGGCGAAAAACTGTACAAGGTGCTGATTTACAGCCTCATCTGAATTGAACGTTATACCACGCAAGGACTGTTGAAGAGAGTGAAACAAGTGGAAGTCTGGCGTCGAAAGGTCAGGCGAGTATGCTGGGTGTGGCAACACATCCCACCCAAGCTACTATAATTTTTGGCGGGTGATCAAACTTGTGTGTGGTCTCACGTTGTCGTGATGGAACACAACACCTTTACGATGAACAAGCTCTGGACATTTCTGGATGATGGATTCATTCAAACTGCCCAACTGCCGACAGTACACATTTGAATTGATTGTTTGGTTCCGTGGTAGGAGCTCGAAAAACACGACACCTTTAAAATCCCACCACACTGAGACCAGAACCTTCCACTGAAGAATGTCTGCTTTGGATGTCGTTTGAGGTGAAGCAGCACGTCGGGACCAAGACCATTTGTGCAGCACATTGTTGTACACAATCCACTTTTAGTCACCAGTTATCAGTCGCTTCAAAAAAGGATCGTTTTCCTCACGTTTAATGAGCAGATCGCAGATGTTTGTACTCACCGTCAATTGAGCTGCTTTGAGTTCATGAGGAACCCACACATCGAGCTTGCTTACATATCCCAGCTTCTTCAGGTGGTCGTGAACGCTTGAATGATGGATGTGCAATGTGTCTGCGATCTCTCGTGTCATGTAACATGGGTTTGACTCGATCAATGCCTTGATTTGGTCGTCATCAACCTCGGTGGGCCTCCGGGACCGAGGGGCATCATTGAGGTCAAAATCATCAGTACGGAATTTTGCGAACCACCGCTGGCACTGACGTTCTTGTAGAGCATTATCACTGTACACTTTACGTAACTTTTCCCAATCTTGACGCGCGTTCTTCCTTTTACGGAAGTAAAACAGTAAAATATGGCCAAAATTCACAGTTTGGGCTTCCATCTTCAACTTGATGTCAAATCTCTGCAAATCAACCAAATCGCTCACTATTCCTTTTAGACTGCAGCTAGAACTGGCACCTGTCGAATTACATAGCGATAACAGTGCTGCACATGCCTCTAGTACTTCCAAAACCGTCCAACCGCCATCGGGTGCCAAAATATGTCATGACTTTTCCGACAGCCCAATAAATAGCCATGTACTGAAATCACTTCCAACTAGTTTTGTAAATAAATGCTGTAAATTGAATTTGTATCCCTTTTCTGCATGTTTAGAGTTGTCTGCAGGATTGCCTGAAATAAGGAGGAATGCTCTAATCCAGAGATACATTCCTAGCCCGGATTTTCATCCGACGAAACAAATGATGTCAGAAGTTCTGATGGTTCCAGACATTTAAGTAGCTTGGCCATTTTGGTAACAATACTGTTCATATAAGGTGATCTGCAAAAAGAAAATTTTTTATTGAATACAAGTAACTATAAATCTGATTTTTTTACTTTTACTTCATGTGCAAATTTCCCCCCAACAATGTGGTACTATTACCTGCCTGTTCTCCTAAGTGGCACTGCGGTACTTCCTGTATCTAAATATTTGCAAAAACCTTGTTGTCATTTTATTAAGAAATACATGCCATAACACAAATGGCATTTCCCCAACAAAACTGCTTAAATTATATCATTTTTCACCACAGGTATTATTGCTACCCAACTGCTGAACTGCAACATTAAAACTCTAAATAGATACTTTCAGATGCTTTTACAGAAACATCTATAATGCAGCAAAACTATTGCCTTACACTTTTGCAAGAAAATATTCTCTACATTTAGGAGGTACTGAGATTTCTATTTAAAACACTTGTTACTTTATGAAGTATTAAAAACATTTTTTTAATGCAAAGTGGCTTCAGAATAGTCATGATGCTGACTGTTCTAAGTTCTGATGATAGCTCATGTAATATTCAAACCTACATGCATTTTCAAAATTAAAGGGCAAAAGAAATTGAAAGAAAAAATAAAAACACTGGTTCATTAAAGAATGATGCTCTATGCAGCATTCCAGTCTAAGGCTGGTATTCTAATTCCCCTCTCAAGTGATGAGTAGTTATGTGTTTCAGCAGAGCCATTACTTCAGACCCTTTACACAAACACTCTTTAATTGTGCAAAAATATGTTAAGTCAACAGTGGGATTCTCTTCTTGTGCTCCTCCTTATGATGCATTCTTTTGTTGCATGTATATTGCTCTGTCCTTACAATTAGAAATCTGATTAACACAATAGTACCTTCTTCTGTTAAAGCTTCACTTCCCTATTTTGTGGAGACTTTCTTTTCCAATCAGTTTTCTCTGGTGTTATGAACATACACTGAGTGGCTAAATTATTATGACCACCAGACCATTTTATGCAAAGTAGCAATCATGCACATGCTGTTGACACAAGATGGCTGAATCGGTATAAAAAGGGAATGCTGAAGGCACCTAGAGACAAATGAAGAGCATCGAGCAAGAAATAATGGGTAAAAGATGCGATCTGACAGACTTTGAACATGGAATGATCGTCGGTGTTCAACGTATTGGTGTGAGCATTAGCAAAGTGGTTTCACTTGTGAAACATTTGAGGAAAGCAGTTGTTAAAGTTTACAGAGAGTAGACCAGCAGTCAAAAAACGTCTGAGCACAAGCCGTGTGGTCATCAATGGCTACCGGATGCTCTAGCTGAGAGCCGACTTCTTCAATCCAACAGATTGGCAACACTTTGGCAGATTACAGATAATCTGAATCAAGAACCAAGTCTGATGGCCTCTCAATGTACAGTTCACCGTTCACTGCATATTAAATCGTATGGGCTACAGAAGCAGACGACCTCTCCATAAGCCAATGCTATCTGCAGTGAACAAGAAAAAACACCTCCAGTTCACTCAGGAACACAAAGATTGGACAGTAAATGATTGGAAAAGGGTAATGTGGTGCGATGAATCACGTTTTTCAACTACACCATGCAGATGGAAGGGCAAGAATATGAAGATAGCAGCATGAAAGCATGGACCCATCTTGTATCGTCACTACTCTTCAAGCTGGCGGAGGCAATGTCATGGTTTGGGGTATGTTTTTGTGGGAGTGTTTGGGCCCTTTGATTCGTGTGGAGCAATGTTTGACAGCCCAAAAGTATTTAAACATCGTTGTCGACCAAGTCCATCAAGTTTTGTTAATGGTTTCTCCTGATGGAGATGGGTACTTCCAGCAGGACAATGCTCCGTGTCATAGTACTCACATTGCACACGAATGGTTTAAGAAGTATCATAGAGACTTTTCCCTGATACACTGGCTTCCTTAATCAATGAAACTCAATCTAGTGGACAGTTTGTAGGATGAAGTCAAAAGGGGCAACAACAAATGATTTGGATCAAAACTGAGAAAATTACTATCTGCATAAATTGAGGGGTATTCTGCTACTCCAAATACCTTAAAAAATCAATTCCCCCATTTTTTACATATGCCATCATATGAAACACTTAAAAAAGTTGTTCTAAAAATTAATGCAACATAAACACTTCTTTTCAGTTTACCAATGAAAACTCTTTGCATTCAACTTTAAGGAAGGCAACTCATTTCAAAATTACATGAAACTGTGATTCCACAAATCAATGTAGAACTTTTTGGTTTCATTGCTTACATACTGAGTAATGTATACTGACATTCCTCAGAATTTGAGTGGGTTGACAACCTCCTAAAATAATGCATGAGTTAAAATGAACAATATCATTTATGAAAGAATAATTCTTCCACAAACTATCATCTGTGTTAAAGTTCTTTAGAAAACTTCGGAAATATTATATCATGTTGTTCTGCAATTGGACTTAAATCCACAATTCCCAAATTTTGACTCTGCATGATAACCCAATATAACTTCCAACAATACAAACAAAAAAAGTTGATTCAAGCAGATTATTTGAAGCTCTAAAGCCACAGCAATCATGTTGTACACAATTGCATTTCTTGAATAAACATAAGTTGCAAAATCACTCACTGAAAAATAATACACAAATGAATTATTGTACAGACCTTAATATAAAAAGTAACTTTCAAAATTCTGACAGATTTTCCAAAAATTTCAAAAATGAATCATGATGATTTTTTAAAATGAACCTTGCTTGCATTTGTACATACATGACAGCAATACAGAACAATTTTTTTAATGGAATTAACTGTAATAAAAATCTTACAAATAAACTGCTCAAAAGAAGTTTGGAATATTACTATTGAGAATCCCAGGTGCATGTTCATGCAAATGTTGTCAGAGATAGTTGGGAGAGTACAGAATGCAATGCATGAAAATTTTGGGTTCTGTATTGCTGTTCAAGTATGTAAAGATGCAAGCAAGATGTATGCAGAATAACTCTACTTCAAAGCACTTAACTTCTTAAGTTGTGGGTCAGTAAACACTACTGTGAAACTGCGAACAATGCTAAAGAGACATTTGATGATTGGGAAAGGCAATACAGGCATTAGAACAGCAACACCACCTACTGCAACAAGAAGTGTAGCAAAATGTCCTATTCAATGATTAATCCAGATTTGGCCTACATTCTAATAGCTGACAACTTCATGTCTGGAAAACCTCAGGGGCATGTGGCAGTCAGCATTTGTGCCAACCTATGCATCCATTTTGTGGCAGTTCATTCATGGTATGGGGAGGAATCTGCTTCAACGGTTACACAGATTTGTATGCTTGTCAAGGGCACAAGAACGTTAACATGTACTGAGATGATATGATCAGGAGTATTGCGACACTTTTTCACGGTGTGATAGCCAATAGTTTGCTCTTTGTGGATGGTAATACCTCATATCATAGTTCATGAGCTCATAGATTAAGATATTCCACATTTACCTCTACTTCCAAAGTACACCAACCTTTATCCCATTAAGCATATCTAGAATGCATGGCATAGGAGCTTAGATAGGCATTGGCCCAGCCCCAATGACACTTTCAGAACTTTGTAACCTTTTGTCTCATTTGTAGGTAGCACTACCCCAATGCCAGCTGAATCCTCTCATACTGGTGATAAATGAAATCATGACACCTCTAAATTTTTAATATTGTGGTGACTAGTTGGGTTTTAGTTTTTTTTTTTTTTTTAGAGATAAATCATTTTTTATAATTTCAGTTTTCGAATTTTCAAATTAGAACCTACTTTGTCATCAGGACCAGATCCCGACTTAAGAATAGTGGGGCCCTGGGCACAAACTACATGGGGGCTCCCATCCCCAGGCATGAATCGTACTCTTAATAAATTAACAATGGTACTTGCGTATTAAGGCAGTACCCCTGGTGCTTCACGCAATTATAGCAATTATTCTATAATTGCACGTATAATTGTGTAAAGCACAAGATGTGCTGCCTTAATACAAAAGTACTATCTACTTTAATAAATGCAAGAAACAATAAATGTTCAAAAAAGAAAAAAATTGCCATCCATATTTTCCGAATTCCGAATTGCCATCTTTCAAATGGATATTAATAACTGATTTTTTTGAAGCAACATATTGATGCATATTTGCGCTCGGTGAAAATTAACTGGTGGACACTGCCGCTGTCGTTTTTGCTGCCCATTTACAATAAAAATTAAATTTTAATTTTAGAGCTTAAATTGGGGGCCCCCAGTCTATTGGGGCCCTGGGCACGATCCCCGTGTGCCCTTGCGTAAATCAGGCTCTGATCAGGACTACATCACTGAAGTAAAGATGACTAAAGATGTGAGCATAACTTTCTCAGGAACTTCACATCACAAGAAGGTCAAAGGACAGGGGAAGGTCTACATGGCTGATAACACTTACAGATGTTATCTTTAACTGGAGACTGTGGCAATAGATGGTAAGTAGGAAGTGGGCATGTGGAAAGGGGATTGCAATTAGCATCTCAGATGTCTCTAATGCCATTTGAAAACAACCTTTATATTAAAGTATTATTCCTGTTCTCTATTAACACTCTGCATATTTTGCTTTCTTGAAAAGTGCTTCGAAGCATTTGGAAACAGATACTATCGTCACCTATATAAGTTCCAAATCTTTTATTTAATCTAAAATTTCTTCATCATCACAATTTGCTGTAAGGGTTATTTTCAAGATTGTATTTCCTAATTTTAAGTATCTTCTTTCTTATGACACCTATACATTTACATTTATTAAATTGTTGCAGTTCATTACCTGTCTTCAGATTCCACTCTCAGTTTTTCTCCGATCCAGGGAGTTGACTTCCAATGATAGAAATAAGTCGAATAGGAGGAATTGTAGCATTTGTAGTGGGTGGTAGGCAGCCCTATTATGACAGCTAAAGACAGTTTCCTTGATGGTATTTCATAAGTGAAAATATAGCCTATATATTTCATAACTGGAATATATATTTTTTCACTTGGAAAATATCATGAAGAAAACTGCCTTTGGTTTTCATAAGTGAAATGTATATGTTTCACTTATGAAATAACATCAAGGGGAGTGCCTTTGGTTTTTGTAATAGGGTTGTTTATCACAAGTGCTACAGTTTCTCCTATCAGACTTATTTATATCATTGGAAGTCAACTCCCTGTGTCGCAGAAAAACTGTGAGTGGAATCTGAAGACAGGTAATGGAATTCAACAATTTTGTAAGTTTAAATATATAGGTATCATAAGAAAAAACTTGAAAATATCCCTTTCAACAAATTGTAATGATGAAGAAATTTTACATTGAATAAAAGATTTGGAACTAACAAAGATCAAAATAGAATCTGTTTTCAAATACTTCTAAGAACTTTTCAAGAAAGCAAAACATGCAGAGAGTTAATAAAGGGAACATGAATTATATTTTAATGTAAAGATTGTCCTCAAATGCTATTAAATAGGAAGCATGCCAAAAAGAGACAGCATTTCAATTTGATAGACTTACATTTATTTAGTCAAGTTGTCTTTTTTGTCAAAAAAGAGTTTTATTTCATTTTTTTTTAATCTTATGCACCTTAGTTACTGATATTGCTTCTTTCTTCTTTATTGACTGTTTCTTCTCTTTTCATTTTTGAACAGCAATTGCTACACAGATGGTATAACTATTGCAATTCCTATTTTTCTTCTTTGTTCAAAGAAACAGCTTCTGAATACCGTGTTATGTTCATTGTCATGATGTGCAATGATTTTAATACCTTTACAAATCTGGGATGCTCTATTTTTCTTGCAATATTGAACAAGTGCTGTTTTTTATTTCCTGGGAATCCAATTATTGTCCAACTTGAGTTCTATTTTTTCTCCTGTACTATGTACATAAGGTATTCATTCAGTGTGATAATCATCATGTTTAGTTTGTATTTGATAAGCACCAGCTTTGTTGAACATTTTGCTACATCTTCACTATTTATTTGTATTTTAAAGGGTTTTGTTAGAATGGTTGTCTCAAAGACAAGGTCTTGCACTCTACAGGGTATTTTGAACATATTTCCATTTTTTGATATACAGGAAAATTTTCTGCTTTGGTAGTACAGTACAGATTGCTCCACACACCAAAACTGTTCATAGAAGTTCATTATACACTGAAAGCACAATTTATTATCCACACTGTACCCATTTACAAAAACCTAAACTGCTACGTAATGCAATCATTCAAAATCACCAGTGCGCTATAAATAGGATAGATAACTACTAGAGGTGAGCTTAACTGTGAAACCATGACAAAATCACCATTTACAACACGGGTGATGGAGCTGTGAAGAAAACAGAACAGTGAGTCACCTTCTTATTTGTAACAGTGACAAAATTGCCATTTGTGATGGATATGATACGAAGCAGGAACACAGCAGAGAATCACTGTGACACATAATATTCTTGTTTGCCATATATGCTTTTTCTTAGTACATCAGGCTACTGAAAGGGGTGAATTTGTTTAGTTTCTTGTTTAGAGCTGTCATCCCATCATCCTGCCCACCATTTACTCCAACAGGATTACTGTGATAATGATCTTGCTCAACTTATCTTGGGCAGTCAGCAGCTCTTAGGGTGAAACTCCCCTCAGAAGGGAGATAATCTTGAAATGTGGTGCCCTAAGGCCAAAACTGTGTCCATAGTAACAGCTATTTTGGACCTGTTTATCCGCACACAGTGCCCTGATCACGACAGCTAACCATGACACTTTAACAGTGATTTTGGAAGTTACATTTAGTCAATGAGATTTCTGACTGATCTCAAATACCTACATGATGTATAGCATGCCCATGACTGTGATGCTGGGTCAACATAGTTACCTGAGGGAATGTGATAATGGGCAGGTAGGTAGTGCAAGAAGATGGGGTGCTCCACTTCTGTGACTGCAAAACCTTTGGGATTTCCGCATGCAACTGTCACACATGTGTATCCGGGCTACATCAAAACCCACAGCCACCTGGGTAAATGTGGCCATAAATGGACCATTTATGTTTGGAGTGTTATCACTCCTGTATTGTAAGTCAGAAAGGATGGTGACAGAGAGTGGAGAGGACAACATCAACATTCAACTGAGCTCTTGCCACCTACACAGGGTACCCATGTCACCAGACTGTGAAGGAACATTGTCACTGAAAAACAGAAGACTGGAAAAAGGTAGCTTGGTCCAACTAATCCATATTCCAACAAAAACATGCTAACAGAAGGGTGTGTGTGGCGTATAGACCGTGTGATACCACTGACTCCCAAAGCTCAAGCCAGGGTGTTACCGGCCAGTAGAGGCAGTGAAATGTTCTCAGGTATGTTTATGTGAGCAATCTTGGGGCTCCATGAACTGTACCTGCTGAGGCCACCATCATCACACAAGGCTATGTTGACATATATGTCAACTACTTACACTTATTGATGGCTATCTATTTCCAACAGCAAGATGCTTCCTTTCAACAAGACACCACCTTGTTTCTTTGTTCCAATTTTGTGAAGCCCTGGTTGGAGGAGAATTCCAGTGAGTTTACAATCCTTGAATGGCTTTTCTGATATCCAATCCACTCTCTGGATTTGAAACCAATTTATCATCTGTGGGACAAAGTGAAATGATACGTTTGAGACAAAAACCTACTACTGGCAACTCCCAGCATTTGACAGATCACTGCTCTGAAATCATGGGCAGTAATACCATCTGAACATTTCCTGAACCTGGAAAAGTCCATGTAATGATGTATTGCTACTGTTGTATGACTGAAAGGTGGCCCGACACATTATTAAGCAGATGTCTATAATTAATTGTGCTTCCAATGTACATGTTCATATATAAGGCTTAAGAAATAACTTCTGTAAAATCTTAAACAAGTACAACACACTTGAATATCATTTAACTTTTATCCCCACTGTTTGAAGCTTATTTAGATTATGTATCACAATAAATACTAAATACTTCTACACATGAAAACAGATTCATTCATTAATTGGTTATCATATTGCATCTACATACCCAAAACTGGAAGTTTAGATTGATAAAAAAATTAAAACTAAATGTTTACTGTTCCATACATAAAAACTTTTTGACAACAAATGTTTTAATCTAAGTTTTAATCATTCACATTTTCAAATGTTTTAATCATTCACATTTGATTTGAAACTTACATATCCATATGCATAAGAAACTTACTCATTATGTGTGAGAAAAAAACTTCATATAGGATAATCACATGTGATGTTGTATCAGGAAATGACTTCCTGAATTCTTCAGAAGCACTTTTACAGTCTAAGAACTTCTTTCCAAAGATGTACAAAACTGGGAAGTGAATAATATGAGGCATCAAGCATGAATGGCCAAAGCGAATCATGCCTTGAAGATTATGACGAGTAGTATGTTTTTCATTAAAGCAACACCTGTTGAAAAGGATAACAGAAATTAGCCTTAACATTGGAAAAAAATATGTAATACAAAAAAAAAATTAAATTAAAACATCAACATTCAAATAGAGCATTCCATTTGCTTTGAAAAAAAAAAAAAAAAATCAATAACACATTAAGTGTTACCTCAACTGAATTTTGAGGAAATGTCCACAGTTCCCTTACTATTTACAGCGTTACTTGTAATTGCTGTCCCAAGAAAAGTATTCACTAGTATAGTATGTTCATCCAGCCAATCACAACACACTAAAGTACGTGAAGTGATATCAACTGTTAAAACAAAGGAAAATACATAAACTTGGAGACCTCTAGCATTATTTTAGACCAGATATTCTATAATTTCATGGGTTATTGATCTGAAGAGTTTTTTTTTTTTTTTTCTGAACAGAACAATTTATTTCTGACTGCTATGAAAACCACTGGGCAGCATGTGGTTTGGCAGCACTGGTCAAACTGGATATTGTTATGAACTAAAACTACCCAATATTAGCTAATTTTATGGTGCTGAATATGAAAATGACAGTTAAAATTGCCAATTGGCTCTCATTTTTTAAATTACGCCCACGGCATCAAATTATGAGTGTTTCACTTTCGATAAAAAGTAAAGCAAAACGGCAGCTTTAGTGACACGAAGATCTTATCATATGATCTGACATGCCAGCAGGCTCCCTCTACACCACATGTTCAGTTGGTGTGGCACCTCGTGCTGACAACATGATCCTTTCTATTCGTTGCTTCTCTCATGATCAGATCAGTAGTAGGTGTCGCATGACACATACTTTCAGTTGTCATGTAGTAGTCGTAACTTCAATTCTTCAGTTGCTCCCCTCTTGAATAACTTCAGGTAACTTCTTTTTGTTTTGTTTCTGCCATGAAATATTAAAAATGCCACATAAATGTGTGAATAATACAGATAACTTCTGTTATGTATGTGGAGAAGTGACATTTGCATAAAGAAAGTGGGTATCAAATGCAACTATAAAAAAAGCATATTTCTTGTGTTTCAGTTACAAAATTGGCAATCTTGACAAGAAATGGGCACATGTAATATGCTGCAATACCTATGCTTTAAAACTGAGTGTGTGGGTGAACGGTAAGGGTCATTCTATGCCATTTGCAGTGCCAATAATTTGGAGAGAGCCAACAAACTACACCACACACTGTTATTTCTGTATGGTGCATCCTATAAAAAATGGTATGACTATGAAGAAGAGAATGACAGTTTCATATCCAAATATACCTTCAACGATTCGTCTCATGGTTCATGGCGAAAGACTACTTATTCCTGAACCACATGAATTTTTTCCTGTAGATTCTGATGAAAAAGACAACATTGATAAACATGGTTTACACAGTGAATCATAGCAGCCATCAACTCCCAAGAGATCCAGAATTTTGTCCAAACCCAGATTCCTTGGAGCCACATATCATCACACAGTTTGAACTTAATGACCTCATCAGAGATCTGGAACTGCCAATTAATAAGGCTGAGCTTTAGGCATCAAGGTTACAATAATGGAATCTCCTGGACCGTTCTGTGAAAGTAGCAATATTTCATACCAGAAATAAAGATTTGGAAAAATTCTATCAAACAAAGGGTGACTTCACTTTCTGTAATGATGTTGATTGGCTACTGGTTGCAATTAATGAGACAAGTTCCTGAAGAGTGGTGGCTATTTATAGACGCCTCTAAGGTGAGGTCTTAAAGCTGTATTATTACACAATGGAAATAAGTTTCCTTTAATCCCTATTACACATGCAGGCCATACAAAAGAAACATATGCAAACCTGAAAAGTATTTTGTTAGGTGTACACTATCAGAAGTCAGGGTGGAAAATATGTGATAATTTAAAGGTGATCACCATTATTTTAGGATTACAAAAGGGTTACACCAAGTATTGTTTCCTCCTCTGTGAGTGGGATAGCTGTGCAAAAGATACCCATTACAAAAACAGAAATCGGCCTAGGCGAAAATTATCAACGTCCAGAATGAAGAATGTAGCATTTGACTGAAGCGATGAAAGATTTCCGTCTTTAGCACGATTTAATGACAAAAGATGAGAAATATATACAATTAAAAACAATTAAAACCATGAGCACTTTCGAGGCAGCGGCTGCCTCTTCTTCAGATGTAATAAATAGATACACATTTAATCTATATATAATATAGATCATTGCATTGTGGGAAGCATGGTAAGTTAGCCAATAGTAATCTTCATGCGTCAAAAATGTTGCGTATACTGTTGGTCCACTGGTCTAAAGAAGAAAACATTGAAATATATAATAGAAATAAATGGTGTAGGGTGAACATTCAATTTTAAGTTTATATTACAATTTATAATTTACATTTTTAATAAGGGATTTCCAAACGTTATGTAACTCATAGGAGGCATGTTCATTACAACATTGCTCACCGGAGGCCTCTATATACACACTTTCAGCAATTAAAAGATCACCAGGTTTACTAGGAGTATTAATTATTCTAACATTGCTCCAGTCGGGATTAAGATCATCTTGTGCAACAGATTTGGCTAGTGATGTACAATATATGCCTGTTTTAATATTGTATTTGTGTTCTTTAATTCGTAATGCAATATTGCGTTTTGTAGAACCCACATAATTAGAAGCTGCTTGTCCTGTAGTTGCCTTAACCAGAGGGATATTGTAAATACCCCACTGTCCCATTTTGCTATTACGTTCACGATCCTAACGAACTACTGAAAATAAGTTTCGTGTGCGTGAACCAAACTTCAAGTCATATGGTTTACATAGTTGTGTTAAGGCTCTCGTTAAATGTGGATTGTATTGCATAGATCCAACATATATGGAATTGCAGTTGGAGTATCTTAACAGGGTAGTATGTAGGGCATATTTGACCTTGGCAAACACTTGCCTAATCAGATATTTAGGGAACTCATATTGCTCAGCCAAACCAAAAATGTAGTTAAATTCTTGCTGAAATAATTCAGTAGTTGATGAATGTGAGTGAGCTCTTCTAAACATATAGAATAATGCTGTCAACTTATGTTGTTTAGGGTGTGATGAATGATAAGGTATTAAAACAGGTGTATGACTGGGTTTTCTATATACACAAGTAGTAATGCAGTTAAGGCTATAGTCCTTACGAATAAGAATATCCAAGTAAGGTAAGCAGTTATTAGCTTCAAATTCTATCGTGAGCCTGATAGTTGGGAACATGGATGATAGTTCGTTGGCGAATAAGTGTAAATCATCCCGGTTGTGAGGCCATGCAACCAGGATGTCGTCAACGTACCTTAAATAAAGCAACGGGCGGTGAGGGAAGGAACCAATGACCTGATTTTCAATGTGCTGTAACAAAATTTCAGCTAGAACAGCAGACAGGGGGAACCCATTGGGGAGCCCTCCAACTGTTGATAAAGGCTGTCTTTAAATTTGAAATATGAACGTTTCTTAACAAGACGAAGTGCGTTCATAATAGCATTAATTTCTGAACTCGGGATATGGGAATCAGCAAGTTTTGCCTCAATAATCTGATGTGTGGCCTCAACAGGTACATTAGGGTACAATGAGACCACATCAAGAGATGCCAAAATGAAAGGCTGCGATTGTGGCTGAAGCAATCGCAGTCTTTCTATAGCCTTTGTGGAACTTTTAATAGAATAAAGTGAATCCACAGTATAAGGGGCTAAATATTGTGCCAAGGCTTTTTCTAAGGGTCTGGTGGGGCTAACATAGCCTGACACCAGAGGACGAATGGGAAAATTCTCTTTATGCAATTTAACCCGTCCGAACATATCAGGCACACGATAGCCGGGGGAGAGGTGAATGCATGTGAAAAACCTTCAGGAAAAGAATAAGCCTTTTTAAGTCTTTGAAGAGCCGCTACCGTGGCCTGACTAGGATCACTTTGAATGGTTTTGTGTGGAATAGTGTTAATAACTTCATGCATTTTTTGAACATAGTCACAATAGTCACAATTATTCAACAACACAATCTGACTAGATTTGTCTGCAAGCACAATAGACAAGTCATTATTATTTTTGAGTTCAACCAATTGTCTCTGCTCTTGAATAAGATCAGGTTGTGGGATAGGGTAACAAGAGTCATGTTGTAAGGTATGGGCCATTATCACTCTGGCGTAATCCTTATGCTGTTCAGGAATACATTTAACTATGCTTTCCACCTGGGTAATAGTGTTCAGTATGGATCCTTTCTTTGGTGGATAAGAGAATTTTGCTCCCTTATTTAAGGCCTTGGTTTGCAGACTGTTAATTTCAATATTACTGAGATTTTTAAACTTTGTTAGAGCTGGGGATTCCGGTCTACCATGAACTTTTGATAGAACCAAGTTAAGCTTTACTTCCCCCACTAAACATAAAACTGGGGCTAGTGAAGAACTTCATCAAAGGCTTTGGATATGAATGGTCCTGCATTCATGTATTTCCACAAGAAATTTAAGGCAGGCGTTTTCATTGGCCCACAGATAAGGCAACTTTTCAAAGATGATCATTTTGAATGTGGGCTCAGTGAAAGGGAGAAAACAGCATGGAAATACTTTTGATATATTTCAGCTGGCCTTCTGGGAAATGCTAAAGCATCAACCTTCTGGGAGCTCATAGGTGATTTCAGAAATTCTTATAAAGAAATGGGGTGAAACATATTCTTGAAAATGCACTTCTTGCATTCACACGTCTATTTCTTCCCAGCAAACTGCGGAGCTGTTAGTGACAAGCGTGCTGAGCACTTCCATCAGGACATCTCATCCATGGAGCAGAGGTATAATTTCAAATGGAGTTTCACCATATTAGCTGATTATTATTGAATGTTAAAAAGAAAATCCCCAGAAACTGAATACAAGTGAAAGTCAAAAAGAAGCTGTATTTAAGACAGGTAAGTTTGTACATATATCTTAATGTCATGTAAATAACAGATATCTTATCTGAATATAGGAAAGTGTTTTTTTTTGTTTTTTTTTGTCAAAAATAAAGAGTCAATATGTCAATTTAATCATCATTTTCATGATCAGCGGCACAAAATACATAAAGTGATAATCTGATAGCCATTACAAAAAAAAAAAAGTCAAAATTTGTTGACCAGTGTTATAAACTAAATGCACAACCCCTCTGCTCAGCAACCCAAGTCTTTTGCAGATAATGACATTGGGCATCATTCCAAGCATCTGACAATCCTGTTCGGCTGTTTCACTTACACCATGATCCAAGAAATCAATCAGAAGTACACTCCTACAAGTCTGCAAAAACTTGAAATGATTTTTCAGCTGGATGGTGACATCCTGGCTTTTGGTACATGGAGATAATGGATGCTTCTATGTCGTGGATACTTTTTTACTTTCTGGTGTTGAATGAGGAGCTAAAGTTTCACCTCCCATGACAGTACACTGCAAGCAGTCCTCACCTTGCTGATGGCAGTGTATCAAATGTGTGAGGTAGAAAACCATTTGACTTGCATTATGTTCTTCTGTGAGATTCTTAGACATCCAACTCGCACGAACCTTCTGATAATGTAGTTTGGTCATGCACAACACTCTAGACTGTATCCACTGAAATTTGCAATTCATGGCTGAATTTCCTCACTGTAATGCATCTCTCATCATGAATGACAGCATCTGCTTGTAACACAATGTCCTCTCGAACGGGGGTCGTTGGGTGCCCATGGTGATGTTAGTCGTCAACGTCTGTCCTGCCCTTCACAGCCTTTGCATCATTTCCACACCTGTTTCCATGACAAAACACCTTTGCCATGCACTTCCCCAAATGTAGCACTGAATATCCACTGGATCAACACCATTTGTATGAAGAAAATGAATTAAGCTTTGCACTTTCTCATGTTGACAACAACACAGCCATTAACAGCCATTAACAGCCATTTCTAGTAAACTAATGAGTGCAAAGCCCTCTGGTGGTGAAGTGATGTCCCTGGCTCTTTGGGCATGTGACATGCTTTAACTCTTCATTGGCACATTTAGAATTTTGATACCACACATGCTGTTACTTTATTTATTGAACAATGCTTGTATATAACACAACTTCAGCCTATAATATGTTTCTTGCTTTAATACTGCTATTTGGTTAATGATGGCACTGGCCATTTTTTTACATGCACTTTCTTTTCTGTGATAACTCTCCACATTGCTGTGTTTTTACAGTACAAGACAGTCCACTCATGTTACTTCTTGACCCACTCAATGAAGACCCAACATAATGCCATTAAGTAGCAAATCCTGAAATCTAAGTGGAAATCCACATAACCATTTTTAAGGAAAATTAAGACAAAGTACTCTTGCACATGGAAATGGCCTGACTGACCAAAGCTAAAAGACAGAAGGTAGAAGCTTCAAACTTATCATCCACCCAAGTTCATGCTTTTATCTGACAAAGAAAAATCTGGTTAGCTTTCTGATTTGAAACAACAACAATGATATTAAATACTAATAATACCATATTTCATCAACTGTAAGACATACTTTTTCACATTTTACTATTTTGGAAATTAGAATGCATCTTACAGTAACTTTCAAAAGAAATTTGTGAGTTGTCTGCTGAAGGTGGGTTACCAGGCAGCAGTTATGACATAGTTGTCATTGCTCGTATGTGCATGAACATGGTAATATCTGTTATCACCTCAGTTGTTATGTGCATGCTGCCACTGTGTGTTTTAAGTCTAATTAAAATTTAAGTCACTAATTGCCGTTTAAATGTCTTCAAAAAGATTACACTATGGTGCTGCATTAAAACAAATATCTGTGTATGCAAAAAAGTACATAAACAAGTGCAATGGGGTGTAAATTTGATATTAGTGAAGCAAATATTCATTGCCGAAGAAATGACCGAAATTCCATATTTTCTTGTAAAGCAACAACGAAATGCTTTACAGGACCTACAAAATTGAAATATCCAGAAGTACATGAAGCTGAGCTACATTTTATTACTGAAACACATGCAAAAAGATTGCCTATTACATAGTAAGCAATGCAACTAAAGGCAGGAAAAATTGGCAAATCCCTTGGAACAGATTCAAGAAATTTTAAAACAACAGAAGACTGGTGTGGCTAATTTATCTGTCATGAAGATAAATTGGCCACAAACATCTGTTTGTTGAAAACTTCCTGCTGGCTGAGGAGAACCTGCTTATCTTCCAGTGATACATGATTCACTTGCTAAACTGCTCAAGATCATGAGCATGGATTACAAAAAACAGCATATCACTGTCAGGTTGTACATAATGGCTGATGGCTGAAAATTGTCACCAAATTTACTTTCAAACCAGAAAACAATACCTAAGAACAAGATTTTCCCAAAAGATGTTATCATGCATGAAAATAAAAATAATAATAATAATAATAATAATAATAATAATAATAATAATAATAATAATAATAATAATAATACATGGATAATAGCTGAGCTGATGGAAGACTGGCTAAAAGTTGTTTGAAACAGATATCCAGGAGCTCTACATAACCCACCTAATGATAATTCTTAATGGTCTTTTGGACATTTAAGCTCATCAAAAAGTGCAATGATTTGGTTGTAATTCCTGTTCACATGTCTAGCCAAATACAACCCATTGATATTTCAGTCACCAAACCATGTACGGATGATTCAAGGAAGAAATATGAGTCCTGATTGCTGGCTGAATACCTTCTATTCACACCTTCTAGCAAAGATAAAATACCAGCATCAAAATTTGTAGAATGTGTGTGTGTGTGTCAGCAGCCAGGAAGAAATCCTAGAGGCAATAGTGGAGTACTCTTTTAAGAAATGCTGCATCACAAATGCCTTTTATGGCAGAGTTGATGACATTGTGTGAGAAAATGCAGACATTCAACAACTCTGAGTCAAAATGTGAATCAGAAGAGTTGGGACATGAATGTGAAGTTTTAAACTGTGATCATGATACTACTCTAGAAAGTAAAGTATATGGTTAAATGTTTTCTTTTGAGTACATTGCATTCTACTTTGAAAAAAAGTTTGTGTTAATTTATCTTGGTATTTATTTTTCTTTGTTACTGGTACTAAAAACAATAGTACATCTTACAACCAATGTCTTGGAATCAACTATATACAATAACATATAAAGTGGCATGGACAATAAGATAATACCTTGTATGAGGTACATCCAGGTTCCAAAATGTACTTTGGGTATTCTTCCTAAGGAATTTTTCTATGGAAGCCCGATCTGGCCATGAGTTATTAGGAAACTGAAGGCCCACCTGGAATAAAAATAAAGGAAAAATAAAATATGCATAGTACAAGAGAAATAAAAACAAATAATTATAATAAAAGAGTATAGCAAAAAATATGTATGGCTGTTATTATTGGGTTAAGGAATAAGTAATGTCGTTTTTTTCAAATGTTGGAAAACTTTATTTCGCAACAACAAAAAATAACAATTTAATCAATAATGTATTTGCTACTAGTAGGCCAAACCCCTCCAAAATGACTCCACAACTTAAATCTTGGCCCTCAGTCTCCGGCAGCTGGAATGTACCTGGCCAAGGCAGCGGCCAGTGCGACATGAAGGAAGAGGGTGCTAAGAATCCCCGGAGGACCGGACTAGGCTGCCATCTGATGCTGACCTTGGCTACGTATAATGGACGCTCCCTATCTTCTGATTCAAGGCTTCTTGAATTGGAAGAGGAACTACAAAGGATCAAGTGGGACATCATCGGGCTAAGTGAGGTAAGGAGAAAAGGAGAAGATCTCATTGAACTGAAAAGTGGACATCTCTTCTACTATTGTGGGACTGATACTGGCAGAACTAGTGGTGTTGGATTTATAATAAACAAGAAACTGAAGGAAAAAGTTGTAGAAGTTGAAAGTTCCTCTGACAGAGCTGCACGACTCGTTATCCAACTCTCATCCTGAAGAAGAAATTGAAGAATTTTATGAGGAAATTCGTCATCTAAATAATAAAGGTAAGCAGCACTTAAAGATAATTATGGGAGATTTCAATGCAAAAATAGGGCAATGGCAACAGAATGAAACTTCAGTAGGTAATTTGCATTTTTGAACTTCACTTTTAGTTGGTAAAGTTCGATGAACACTTACCGCACGTGGGGCTTGGCTTTCAATTCATATTTCCGTTATGTGGATGCGGCACGGGGGTTTTTCATTTGGCCACGGGTCCGCTTCTTTTTTTTTTTTTTTCTCCGTTGGAATTTATTTTGTCTCATCACCAAATAAGTTTTTCTTTGCTGCATCCTCATTTACTTCAATATTTATTCATACCCTAGTACTTTCGGTAAAACTCCTTTACCGTCTTCGAGGGGACGTTTTGCTCCGACTAGCACGGACCGTGTCAGCTGGGCATTTCGGTGGTTCTCGCGGGCTGCTTCTGTCATCGGCTATCGCTTCTTCTTGGGCGTTGTGGCGCCATCTCTTGTTGGTCAGTGATCTCATTTTTCGAACTTTTTCATTTTTTTGCTCAATTTTAATTAAATTTTTCCAGCTGTTTCTCAAATTATTAGGGTCATTATGGTTGCAAACTTTTGTCCTATTTTTTTCAATCATTACCGACTCTGCTATTCTGAGGTGTTTTTCGGATTTACAGCTTTTAATGATTTTTATATTTTCGAATTTAGGATATTTTTGGTTATCCAGACAGTATTGGATAAGTGCTGTTTTTTCTTCTTTTTTCTGCCAGTTTTTTACGTGTTGTTTTAATCTGTGTTTAAGCTTATTTTTGGTACTTCCTATATAAGCCATTGGAGGATTTTCAGTAATAGGAATTCAGTAAATACCTGCTTTTTCTAACATTTTTATTTTTTCATTTTTTATTACTATATTTTTGATGGTATTTACTTTTCCTCCAATTTGAATGTTATGCTTTTTACAAATATTATTAATTTCATTGGTAGTACCTTTTATGTAAGGAAAACCATTTAAATATTTGACTTCTTTTTATTTACTACAGCATTATTTTTTATTTTCTTTATTACTTCTGTGTCCCATTTTTTTATTAAATGGTTAGGATAACCAAAGCTGCCTGCAATTTTTTTTATGAATTTGATTTCTTCATTGATGAACTGACTATTTTCAGAATGCGTATATGCTCTTTTAATTAAGGTTTTTATACTATTGCATTTTTGAGGATAAGGATGTGCTGAATTGTACGGGATTAGGACCGGAACGAATGAACTTTTCCGATAAACCCTGTATAGTAACTTATCTGTGGATTTGATAACCTGTACATCCAAAAAGGCTAATGCATTATTTTTTTCTATTTCAACAGTGAGTTCTATAGTTGGATATAAAGCGCTGTAACATTTTGTTAATTTTTTTAATGCTTCTTCGTTCAGTTTTGATAGAATGAAAATATCATCCACGTATCGACAGTACACTTCTGGTTTTTCTTCCATACGATGCAGGACATTTTCTTCAATTTTGTTCATCACAACCTCAGCATATAGAGTTGATAATGGTGAGCCCATTGGACCTCCTGAATTTTGCTTGAATATTTTGTTCTTGTATGTAAAAATTTTGGCCAGATTTATCTGTGAAGCAGATAAATCTGGCCAAATCATTATTCTCAACACTGATGAATTTGAACAAAAAATGACAGCAGCAATCAATGGATTAAATTGTACCGAAATTATGAAAGACCCAACTGATAATCAAATTAAATTCTTAGCGGATATAAGAAATCATAGCACCTTACCTGATGAAATCAAGCGCTCTTTTCCACCAATGGGAGCAGGCATACCACGTATCGTTGCAAAGATAAAAACGCACAAAGATGATGCTCCAATGAGACTGATAGTTTCAAAAAAAAAACTCACCATTGATAACTTTAGAGAAAAACATTTACAAATTCCTAGCACCCTTTTTCATGAACAACAAGTTCACCATCAAGAACACATATGAATTTATAGAGAAAATTAAAAATGTAAAAACTGACTTAAAGGAATTAAATATGGCAAGCATGGACGTTAAAGCATTATATCCAAGCACTCCTGTTCTAGAAGCTATTGAAATTATCATTAAGAAGTTGCAAAATCTTAAAATTTTAAATAACACACAAATTCAGGAATTCAAAAAAGTTTTAGTCTATTTATATGAAAATAATATTTTTACATACAAGAACAAAATATTCAAGCAAAATTCAGGAGGCCCAATGGGCTCACCATTATCAACTCTATATGCTGAGGTTGTGATGAACAAAATTGAAGAAAATGTCCTGCATCGTATGGAAGAAAAACCAGAAGTGTACTGTCGATACGTGGATGATATTTTCATTCTATCAAAACTGAACGAAGAAGCATTAAAAAAATTAACAAAATGTTACAGCGCTTTATATCCAACTATAGAACTCACTGTTGAAATAGAAAAAAATAATGCATTAGCCTTTTTGGATGTACAGGTTATCAAATCCACAGATAAGTTACTATACAGGGTTTATCGGAAAAGTTCATTCGTTCCGGTCCTAATCCCGTACAATTCAGCACATCCTTATCCTCAAAAAATGCAATAGTATAAAAACCTTAATTAAAAGAGCATATACGCATTCTGAAAATAGTCAGTTCATCAATGAAGAAATCAAATTCATAAAAAAAATTGCAGGCAGCTTTGGTTATCCTAACCATTTAATAAAAAAATGGGACACAGAAGTAATAAAGAAAATAAAAAATAATGCTGTAGTAAATAAAAAGAAGTCAAATATTTAAATGGTTTTCCTTACATAAAAGGTACTACCAATGAAATTAATAATATTTGTAAAAAGCATAACATTCAAATTGGAGGAAAAGTAAATACCATCAAAAATATAGTAATAAAAAATGAAAAAATAAAAATGTTAGAAAAAGCAGGTATTTACTGAATTCCTATTACTGAAAATCCTCCAATGGCTTATATAGGAAGTACCAAAAATAAGCTTAAACACAGATTAAAACAACACGTAAAAAACTGGCAGAAAAAAGAAGAAAAAACAGCACTTATCCAATACTGTCTGGATAACCAAAAATATCCTAAATTCGAAAATATAAAAATCATTAAAAGCTGTAAATCCGAAAAACACCTCAGAATAGCAGAGTCGGTAATGATTGAAAAAAATAGGACAAAAGTTTGCAACCATAATGACCCTAATAATTTGAGAAACAGCTGGAAAAATTTAATTAAAATTGAGCAAAAAAATGAAAAAGTTCGAAAAATGAGATCACTGACCAACAAGAGATGGCGCCACAACGCCCAAGAAGAAGCGATAGCCGATGACAGAAGCAGCCCGCGAGAACCACCGAAATGCCCAGCTGACACGGTCCGTGCTAGTCGGAGCAAAACGTCCCCTCGAAGACGGTAAAGGAGTTTTACCGAAAGTACTAGGGTATGAATAAATATTGAAGTAAATGAGGATGCAGCAAAGAAAAAACTTATTTGGTGATGAGACAAAATAAATTCCAACGGAGAAAAAAAAAAAAAAAGAAGCGGACCCGTGGCCAAATGAAAAACCCCCGTGCCGCATCCACATAACGGAAATATGAATTGAAAGCCAAGCCCCACGTGCGGTAAGTGTTCATCGAACTTTACCAACTAAAAGTGAAGTTCAAAAATGAAAATGCATTAATGCACGTTAAATAATATAACCTCCAATATCGGAAGTAAATTGAAATTCAGTAGGTAAATTCGGTCACGGCAACAGAAACCAGCGTGGAAATACTCTCGTAGAGTTTGCAGAGGCAGAAGGGTTTTTCATCTTGAACTCCTTTTTCAAGAAAAAGCCACACAGGAAATGAACATGGAGACATCCAAATGGGATGACAAGTGAAATTGATTTTATTATGTGTAACAAAAAATTCGTCATAGAAGACTGCAGTGTGCTAAACAAGTTCAACACAGGTAGTGACCATAGATTGGTGAGATGTAAGATGCACCTCAACACTAAACTCGAACGTCGCAAGCTCATAAGACAAACAAAATGTATTGACATAACCAACCTTAAAAAACACCATAATACCTTCAAATTGGAACTGAAGAACAGATTCTCTGCTTTAGAAGGCCTAACATCGGAAGAAGTGGATATTTCTGAAGTTAACAGAAAAGTAACCAAAGCTCTTATGGAAACAGCAACAAAATTAGCTGGGTCTAAGAACAAGTTGCATGTGAACAAATTATCACGAAAAACTAAAATGTTGATGCAAAAAAGAAGAGAGATGAGGACAACTAAAGAAGATGTGACTTTCAAAGTGGAATATATAGAGCTGTGCAAGACAGTACGAAAAAGTATCACTGAAGACGTAAGGAAATTCAACTGTGAACTAGTAAGGAACGCAATTGAAAACAACCAAGGCCTAAATAGCAAAGGGACATCTCAGTAAGGGAAGAAAACAGATTATGGCACTGAGAAAAGAAGATGGTTCTGTAACAAGAAATAGAGGCGAAATTTTGACAAGAGTGAAAGATTTCTACTCCAAATTATATTGAAGGGATGATACATGTACTCCAGACATCATGAAAGGTACCAGTACCAGAGTTCTTCCAGTCCTCCCAGCAGAAGTTGCACATGCAATCAAGAACATGAAGCAGGGAAAAGCTCCAGGAGAAGATGGAATTACTGCAGACATCATACAAGAAGCAAGTGGAGAAATCGAAACAGTACTCGCCCAAATTTTCACTTGATGCCTTAATGAAGGGAAGATTCCTGAGGATTGGAACAACGCTGCAATGATCCTGCTACATAAAAAAGGTGACATTGAGGATCTCAGGAACTACAGACCTATCAGCCTCCTATCAGTGGTTTATAAAATCTTCACCAAAGTTCTTTCACACCGCTTGAAGGTGACACTGGACATGGCTCAACCGAGAGAACAAGCTGGATTCGGGAGTGGCTACAGCACAATAGATCATATCCACGTACTGAGAGAACTAATTGAAAGAGCGAGGGAATATGAACTTCCATTGTGCATGGCTTTTATCGATTATGAAAAAGCCCTTGATTCAGTGAAACCATCAGCAGTTACAATGGCTCTGAAATCCTGCGGTATTGAAGATACGTACATTAACATTATTAATAACATCTATGAAAATGCAAGTGCAAAGATTCGGCTGTTTGAAAATACAACACGCATAAAAATTGGAAAGGGAGTGAGACAAGGTGACACCATATCTCCGAAGCTCTTTAATGCCACATTGGAAAATGTCTTTCAATCACTGAACTGGGAAAACAAAGAGATAAAGATTAATGGAGATTATCTAACCCACCTTCGTTTTGCTGATGACGTAGTCATTTTTGCAACTACCCCATCAGAGCTGCAGAGTATGATCCAGGAACTTGCTGACAAGAGTAAAGAAGTGGGATTAAAAATGAACTTTCAGAAGACAAAAGTGATGTTCAATGCTTTTACAAGAAATGAAGATTTATCGATTGATGGAGAAAAGCTGGAGATAACAGACACGTACGTTTATCTTGGACAGCAGATATGAAGTGAGGGACACATTGATGAAGAAATTAATCGGCGTACAAAACTTGCCTGGAGAGCTGTTGGAAGAAACAGCATAATTTTCAAGAGCAATATGCCATTATGTCTTAAAAGAAAAGTGTTTGATCAATGCATCCTTCCAGTGCTTACGTATGGTGCAGAGACGTGGACCTTAACTAAAAGAGACATACAAAGGCTGCAGACAACTCAAAGCAGCATGGAGAGGTGCATGCTTGGTGTAACCAGGAGAGATAAGAAGAGGAACTCGTGGATCCGAAAAATGACAAGAGTGGAAGACATCATGATCAGAGTTAAATCCCTGAAATGGCAATGGGCTGGACATACTGCCAGAAGGACAGATCATCGATGGACAGCCGAAATTTTAGATTGGATTCCAAGGGACAGGAAAAGACCCAGAAGAAGACCACATGGGAGATGGGTGGATGAAATTCGAAAGTATGCTGGGGTGACATGGAGGAGACTGGCACAAGACAGACCGTTGTGGAGGAAACTTGGGGAGACCTTCGTCCAGCAGTGGACTGATAATGATTGACAATGATGATGATGATGATTTACAACTGCTTCCCATCATTCAACAAGTTGTTCGATGCCTCGGCGATAGAAATCTGCCGGTCGTGACCCGAGGAAGTCGTCCAACCACGTCCGCAATTGCACATCATTATTGAACAAGACGGCGCGCAAATTTTTGGAAAGTGATTGAAACAGATGAAAATTGGATGGAGCCAAGTCCAGAGAATAGGGCGGGTACTGCAGAACTTCCCAATTGAGCGCTTGAATGGAAGTTTTGGTCATATTGGCGATGTGGGGCCTAGTGTTGTCGTGTTGCAGCAGAACACTGTATCGCCGATCAGGTCGCTTTTGTTGTATTTCGTCGTGGAATCGATGTAGTTGTTGAACATACAGGTCTGCATTGACCGTCTCATTGTTCTGAAGAAGTTTGTAGTGGATGATGCTCTGCCAATCCCACAAGACACACAACATCGTCTTCCGAGGATGCAACTCTTGTTTTGCTCGCAGCGTTCCGTGTTTCATGGGACTGAGCCATTCTTTTTGCTGCTTCATGTTGATGAACAGACACCATTTTTCATCACCAGTAATGATGCTGTACAGAAATCTTTCCTTGTGACCACAAGTAGCCCTATGACGAGCAAGCAAACCGGCAGCAATTGTGGAACGTTGATTTCTGTTGTTGTTGTTCAAAACGTGCAGAACCCAAGCGCCGAGCTTTTGAACTTTACCCATCGCATGAAGGTGATTCACGACTGTCTTCTGATCACAGTTCATTTGCTCAGGCAATTCTCTGGTCGATTGACGCAGGTTTTCGTGCAGCATCGGTTTCAATTGCTCTTCATCGAACTCAACCAGGCAGATCCATGTCCTTAAGGTCGAAATTGCCGGATTTAAAGTGCGAAAACCACCGTTGAGCCATCCTTTTAGTCACAGCGTCTTCACCGTAGACAGCACAAATCTCACAAGCAGCTTTCGTGGCTTTGGTCTCTCGATTAAACGCGAAGAGCAGTAGATGTTGGTAATGCTCTTTTATGTCATTCCATTTTAATGACCTGAAAACCACATAAAATTAAATCAAACGACACACACTGGCATGTGGAGCAAACACGTATCTATCGCATAGTATATCACATGTTGCCACAATATTTTATTTTGGCACACAAATAGAACTGTGGAAAAAACCGACATTACTTATTCCTCAACCCAATAAAAGACTATGTAAATGCAGAGTAGCAATTAGCTAGAAGTATGTTAATTTATAATCAGATATCCAAAGTGAAAGTCCTCTAAATATGAGGCATCAGTGGATAAACAAAGACATCGCTCTTTCCACATTTTATCAACACATAGCAATCGGAAAATTGCTATCTGGTCAGCACTGGGGATCCAAACCCCAGATCTCTCGATACATAGCCGAGTGCGTGAGCCTTACGCTATGGTGGCCAACAATCAACGGCGCTATGTGTGTGTTTTTCTGTCAGTTTCTGACATCATAAATCCATAAGATGGACTCAGCTACAGAGACATCTCCATCTGGTAGGCATTAACGGCACTGGCTATATATTAATTGTAGCAGTTAAATCCAAAGAGTGAGATCCAAAGTGAAAATCCTCTAAATACATGGCATCAGTGAATAAACAAAGACATTGCTCTTTCCATGTTTTATCAACACACAGCAACAGAAAATTTTTTTATCCGGTCACCACTGGAGATCCTAACCCCACATCTCTCAACATCTTTGTTTATTCACTGATGCCCCGTATTTGAAGGATTTTCTCTTTGGATCTCGCACTTTAGATTTAACTGCTATAATTAACATATAGCCAGCACCGTTAATGCCCACCAGATGGAGACGTCTCTGTAGCTCAGCCCGTCTTACAGATTTATGATGTTAGAAGTTGACAAAAAAACACAAATTGCACCGTTGATTGCTGGCCACTGTTGAGTAAGACTAACATGCTTGGCTAGATATCAAGAGATCTGGGATTTGGATCCCCAGCGGTGAACGGATAACAATTTTTCAGTTGCTATGTGTTGATAAAACGTGGAAAAAGCGATGTCTTTGTTTATTTAATCAGATATTCTCCACACAATCTAAGTGATACACATAAAGAACTTTTTATGTATATAAAATAAATTATACCAAAAATATTCAGCCATTTGGTATTTTTTGGAAAAGCATGTTCAAAGTGTTACAGTCTTTGGAATAATTTTATTGAAACAAATTTCACTGAAGCTGCAAAATTCAATGCTGTGCAGTACACTTAAAAATAAAATAATTTAATATCAGTTGTTTACAAACTGAATGAACAGGATAACCTAGTCTGTACATACAATAGCAGATAGGATACACAGAAACATTTGCAACATCTTCGCTCGCACACAAGTGGCATACAAGTCCAACGATTAATAACATCTGCTACATGTGTTCTTTGACCATTCTGCACATATTGTATAAACCTTGATTAACATGACTTTGACTCGTGAAATGAACTTTGCATTCTACAAATTTAGCCATTCCACTGAAATTTGTTAAATAAGTTCAATACCAATGTGGCCAAGTAAGACAATAAGAAATAGTGCAAGCATGCCCAACACGTGCTCTATATCCCTTGTGAACATTTGGAAACTGTTATCATCTCCGATATTCTGAGGATTCCCTACTCTGAGAACAGTAAATTACAACATTTTTTGACAAAAATAACGAACTTTTATACCTTTCACATATTTCCAAAGAACAATGATTTACTAATTTCTACATCTGAAGAAATGACAGCTAGCTTGCATTCATTTGTCAAGTGCCTGCTTGACTTATGGAAATCTGATATTTGTTCATATTTTTATACTTCATTTGCTCAGAAATACATTGTCCTGGAATCTGTAATGACAATGCACTCTAATGGAAATCAGAAGCATGAGAAAACAGTAGATTTTTCATTTGATTAGAAGTTAGCGCCCCGTGCAGTCCAACCTGAGCTTCGTAAATGCTGTTTGTGGGAAGGCACTCACTGCTCAAACATGGCCTGTGCTTCATGAAATCCAAATAAACAACAAACAAAATACATCTGATGATGTATGTTTGTTTCCCATACCAAGGGAAAAGTTTTCAAGTTTGCCAACTTGCAGGCTACAAGAATAGTCAACTATGGCACTTCTACATCAAAAATAATGGGATGCTACTGTACAATGTGCACTCTCAATAAAATTTTAGCACACATTCTTTAAAACCTTTTTTTACATTCTACTTTAGTTCTTCTGTAACAAGCAGACATTCTGTTTTCTTTCTTTATTTTTAATTAACCTCTTCTAAAACAGACCTTAGTATAGTCAGAAAGATCAATGGGCGCATTGAGAAGATCAGGTGTTCAGAAAGTAACTGAACTACATCTGTAGTTATTGTGCTGTGTGTGGAACACCAGAGTTCTGTTTTCAGATACGACAGAGGGGTCGCTAGAATCATGCATGGTTTGAGGTCTGCATGTGTTTTCATTCTCATCTATTACTCTGGTGATTCTAGAGTTTTTGCGGTTTGGCAGATTTTGGCAGTGGCTGATATGAATGAGCAGCAAGTATACATCAAGTCTTATCTAAAACTTGAGAAAACTACCTCAGAAACATCTGAAATGCTGCGAACAGCATAAGGAAAAGAAACTCTAAGTTATTCAAAAACATATTTGAATCATTTAGAAGATTTAAAGGAGGTCAAAAACCAACTGAAGATGACACTCACTCTGAATACTCATCAACTTCAAGAACATATGATTCCATTACCCATGTGTTGCTTATCACACGATCAAAAGGAGCACTGTGTTGCAGTTTGTTACGTTCTTAAAAATTGTGCAGAGAGTAATGGATGACCTACACTCTACAGAAAATATTAGTACTAATGATGAATCCTCTGTGGTATGATCCTGAAACAAAGTTTCAATCATCTGAATTTTCGTTCAGATGATTTGAGATTTTGACAAAAACCTCTCTTCAACCCCAGAAAAGCCTGGACTGTGAAATCAAATATGAAGGTGACGTTGACTGCTTTCTTAGGTGTTAAAGGCATGATGCATTTTGAACTTACTCAAAGTAAGCAGACTGTGAACCAGACTTATTAGACAGAGGTTATGAAAAGACTAAGAGAAAAATTTGGCACACACATGGTCACAACAGTGGGAGTCTAAATCATGGCTGTTGCTTCATGACAATGCACCTGTGCATTCACCACTGTCAATCCATTAGTTCCTGTACAAACACCAAATTTCAGCATACCAGTTCTGCCATATTCACCTAATTTAATGACCTTGTGGCATCTATTTGTGTTTCAAATAAAAATAAAAAAAATTCTTAAGGGACAAAGATTTGAGAGCATAGACAGCATCATTGAGAATGCAACAACAATAAAAAAAAAGCAAACACCCCCTCCTCCCCCACCCCCAAAATACTTCTAACTATGATTATTAAGTGGCAGAAATGCTGGGATCACTACTGCATTATCATGAAGCAGCAGCCATGATTTAGATTCCCACTGTTGTGACCGTGTGTGTGGGCGTGTTCGAGCGCGTGTGCACCAAATTTTTCTCTTAGTCTTTTCATAACCTCTATGTAATAAATCTGGTTCATCTGCCTATTTTGAGCAAGTTCAAAATGCATCATGCCTTTAACACCCAAGAAAACAGTCAATATCACTTTCACATTTGATTTCATATGCCAGAGTTTTCTGGGGTTGAAGAGAGGTTTTTGTCAAAATCTAAATCATCTGAATGAAAATTCAGGAGGGTATTTTAAGGGAGATACATTTTGATTAACTTGTAAGTATTTTGTACTTTGAATGACACATATAATCCCAACAGTTTTTGAACACTCCTAATATGGGGTCATTCCATGTCAATTCACCCAGGGTATGACACCCATTAACTCATATTTTCATGAAACTATTTTTACTTGTTACCAGGGGCGGTTCGTCATTAGGGGCCAGAGGGGCCGGGCCCCACCTAAAAATTTCTATTTCTAGAAATTTTTTTTTTTGCCCTGATTCTTATTCTTTCTCTTAACTTCTTAACTACATGGTGATAAACCTTTCCCTTCAAAAACCATTATCTATGTGAAAAGTTTCCTTCAAAAACGAAAACCTATGAGGAAAGAGATCACGTTCAGAGTGTGAGGTTATTGGGGCCAGCTCCATCAGGCCCCAGTAACATCACTATGCAAGCGAAGAGGAGACGATTTCCTCCCCGTCTCATTCAGTGTGAAGACCTACAAACAACACTGTCTTAACCGCGTGTGCAAAAAAGCTTGGGGCCAGATCTACCTGGCCCCGTGCTAATTTGATTGGCCGGGAGTGTATCCATTTCCTTAATGCCGTGGGTTGACAGACAACCTTACCCCGACCAAACTCAAAGATGGCGGGAGTGTTTTAAATGTCGTAGCAAAGTTCAGTTAGTTGTTTTTACTGTTGGTGTGTCTCTCTCGGTGATGTGTTGTTCCTTCGTGTCGTGACTTTTTTGCTTGTTAATATCTCCGTTCTTTGCTTTAAATCTAGAAGAAAAGCTTCACTTAAAAACCCAGTGCTTATCACCCCAAGAATGTTTAGTTTGAGCTTCACTTAAAAAAAAAACAGGGCTCATCAGCCCAAGAATTTGAGTCAAAAAGCTTCACTTAAAAAAACTTTGTGCTTATCAGCCCAAGAATTTGAGTTTCCAAGAGTATGAAGTTTACAAATGCTTTGCAGAACTAATTTCAGTTTTAACTAAGATAATTTTCTATGTTAAAAATAAATAAATAAATGAGAAAACATGTAAGTATAATTTGCACATGAGTACATATATGTTTTTAGGTTTCACAAGTTCTTTAAAAAAAGGTTAAACCTTTCAAATAATGCAAATGGTAGTATGGTATTCATTCTATATGGGATGAAATTCATGAAACGTTCCCTCCCTGCATATATTTGGAGTTATTATTTTTTCACTACATTTTTTTATCCTGTGAATCCTGTGATTATTCCTCAATTAAGAAATCTGAAGAAACACAAAGCACAACTAACATAAATTAATGCTCATATGTTTTAAGGTAAAAATTTTATTTAAGGAGTTTTAACATTTTTCTGTTAATAGTTATACATTCTATTCTGAGGAAATTTTTTCGTGTGCAATACAATAGTTGACACATTCGTACCTTATTTGGGCATTATTGTGAGTCAAGGGGGTAAACAGAGGCAGACAGAGTAAAGGAATCTTAGGGATGGGGGGTGGGGTGGGGTCTGAATAGTTGGCCTAATAATGACAGTTTTTTTATTTCATTGTTTGACTTCGGCTACTGGCCCCACCTGTTTCAGTTGCCACGAGCCACCACTGCTTGTTACTACCACCAAGTTACTAATCCATGTAAAATTTTTCCTCTCTAGGCCACAAAGTTTCTGAGATATAAAATGTCAAAGTTTTGGAAAATTGCACATTGATGACGTTTCCAAGACTCCGCTTTTAGACGCAGTATTTGAGAAAAAAATTCATAGTTCTGTGTCTAATCAACATATCACTACCAAATTTTTACCACATGTCAAGCAAAGTATGAACATTTCAGAAAAAAATATTATATAAATCTTGCCTACCTCTGAGACACACTAATTTTTTTTTTTTTATAAACAAATTTTTAAGTGCAAAGACGTTGCTTCATTAAGTAAGTATTATGGAATAAGGCACAGGAGTTACCAGAGCGCTTTTTTTTTTAATTGAACCTAAAAGTATAAGTCTAAAAGGCTGTGAAAGAAAAATAGTGGGATTTTGATTGCTAATATAATTATTTTAACTTATAAATCATAATTTGACACATTCTATACAGACACTTATGCATCATAATAGATAATTACCTGTATGTGATAATTTGGCCTAATATAGAATAAATGTAGACTAGTCAAATAATAAAAAATATTGTAATGTTCAATGTCAAATTTTACCGGCTTGGTATAAATTTGATAATGAAAAAAATCAAATTGAATTAGAGTCATGATTCAATTTAAAAATTGTTTTGAATGAATTAGGTTTTTTTTTTTTTTTTTTTTAACTGGATGGAATACTTTGAGGCTACTTTGAGGCAAGTGGGATAAAACTAGCTTTACCAGCAATTTGAAAGCATGAGGTGACTCAGCATGTATCAGCAATTTGAACCCAGCAATCTAAAAGCATGAGCTGATTCAACATGAGTCATTCTTCTGTGTACAGGATTCAACTGGATTGCACTACTAGTCAGTCTCAGCTCAGTCATCTGCTATCTATTGTTGAGTGAAGGTGCTTTATGCTGTTTCACATGTTCAAAAGTTTTCAGAAGTGGGTTATTCCTCTCAGTTACAGTTAAAGATCCTTTTTCTGTTCCAAGGTTTAAAAGAAAGTGCTTTTAGTAACCCTTTGAAAAATTAGTTTTAAAAATGTCCCAAACTGAACAGCTTGTTGAACAATGTAGTATAGGAAAAGAAAGTGGGACTGAGTGCCATAAGAAGAGTTACACACAGGAGGTGAATCTGATAAACTTTGAAACAGTAAGTGCTTCAGAAAAAGAATGTTTGGCCTTGAGAAGTGGGGTAAGTTGTGAACTTCTGTTTAATATTTGTGACCATCATAAAACATACTACCTAAGGAAACATGAAACTTACCAGAAAAGTTGTTTTGATTCATTTACGTGCCACAAGAAAAAAATTAAAAAAGCATTGAGGAATGTGACCTTTAACTTTTCAGAGAAAATGAATAAAATTCCGATGATTGTGAAATCAATTCCTGGACAGAAGATATGTGATGCAAGTAGAGAAAAGGTGCAGAAACACTCACAATTTTTAAATGAAAATGATGACATTGAAGAGGTGAACACAGATAGTGACAGTAACCAGAGTATTTGTAATTTAGAAACATCAATTTCCAAAGAAGAAACATTAGGGAAAATTAATACATCACTGGGCAGAGATAGGGAGTCTCCTTTGAAATTCCATGCCATTGCATCACACAGCAAATCTGCCTATGCAAAAAAAAAAAAAAAAAAAAAAAAAAAAGGTTGAGTCAGCATGTTCTAATTTTTAAAAAGTAAGGTTAGTAGGGTTATAGAAAAAGAATTTTTTCTACCTGAAAAAGATGCCAAAAAACTGCCAAAAGATTTAAAACAAAAAGCAGATGATATGAATGTGCTTGTAGGTTTACTTAAAGCAAAACTTGAGGCTTCAATGACACAGAGAGAAAAGATACAACTTTTGACGCTTGTTCCTACTTCATGGAGCAGGAAAAAAATCATGGAAGAGTTCCATGTAAGTGAATATGCCATCCGTCAAGCAAGATACCTTCTCAGAGACAAAGGAATCGTGGCTTTATCTGAACCCAGAAAAGGAAAAACACTCAGTGAAAATATAATTGAATTGGTGAAAAACTTTTACCAAAGTGATGAATACTCTCAAATCATGCCAGGAAAAAAGGACACAGTCAGTATTTCTAAAAATGTTCATGTACAAAAGAGATTATTACTTGCTAATTTAAATGAATTGTATTCTGCTTTTAAATTTGAGTAATTTTCCACTTCTCTTGAGAGCAATCACCTGCAGTCAAGATGTCACAGATCTCTACAAACTTATACATTGCATATATTTATGACAGTCACTGGTTTTTTGGATTAGTACTTTCTAAACATATGGAGGAAGGTGATGTAAAAGTAAAGTTCATGCACCCATATGACCCAGCACTATCATTTCACTGGCCTCCACAGAAAGACATTCATTTCTTGTGTTAGTCCTCCCACCACCAAGGGCTCTGGAAGGGTGTACTACTTTCCTGAATAAGAGGCTGATTTAACACAACACCAGTAGTAGATACGACATCTCAGATGAAAAATAAGATTAATTATTCAAGCTTTTAATTTGTTGAACTAAAATATTCCATTGGTTGATTATCCAAATTAGCTATAAATACTTACTAATTGTTACACTTCTTATGTTTTTATCACTTACAGTTGAAAATTTTATGCTTTACATCAGTTTTTATTTATTTATTTAAGTTATTATGACAAAAATGTTTTTGTCATAAGCTTTCTCCACATTACTAAAATTTGCAATTTATGCTCTTCATACACTGACAAAAAAATTCTAAAATTTACCTATGAACATTTTTGTCTATTATGATGCATAGTGTCCTGTTTGAAACTATCTGTGCTTAGATAGAATAACTTAATTTATAAGTTAAAATAACTATATTAGCAATCAAAATCCCACTATTTTTTTACAGCCTTTTAGACTATACTTTTAGGTTCAATTAAAAAAAAAGCACTCTGGTAACTCCTGTGCCTTTACTCACTTAATGAAGCAACGTCTTTGCACTTAAAAATTTGTTTATAAAAAAATTTAATAAATTTTAGTGTCTCTCAGAGGTAGGCAAGATTTATATAATATTTTTTTCTGAAATGTTCATACTTTGCTTGACATGTGGTAAAAATTTGGTAGTGATATGCTGATTAGACACAGAACTATGAATTTTTTTCTCAAATACTGCGTCTGAAAGCGGGGTCTCGGAAACATCATCAATGTACAATTTTCCAAAACTTTGACATTTTAAATCTCAGAAACTATGTTGCCTAGGAAGGAAAAATTTTACATGGATTAGTAACTTGGTGGTAGTAACAAGTAAAAAAAGTTTCATGAAAATCTGAGCTGGTGGGTGGCATTTCAAAATTAAGCTGGGTGATCTGACATGGAATGACCCTATGATGAAAATCACTGGTGTCAAATATGTTGGACAAATAAATCTAATTGTCTATGTTAATTAGTTACTTTGAACATTTCTCAAAGAAAACTGACGTTTTTTACTGTATTAAAGCATTCTTGTTTCCACATTATAAATACAATGTTACACAACTACAAAGTGAAATTTCAAAACGTTTTTCTGATAGGCACTGCATGAGCATAGATTCCACTGAAATCGCAGCTTATAAAATCCCCATATCAGGCCACAATGTTAGCACTGCTTCATTGCATGGCTAAAAACTGTTGAGAAAGTATCAGAGAAAAGATTACAAGTAGCATTAACAAAGAGCAAAAATGGAGAGCAGGCAGGTAAAAGAATTTTTGGTCACTGTTCATTTAGTTTATCAATAACATATGCATGTTCAAAGTCAAGTGGTACTGACTTTACAATTTTATCAAAAATACTTTAATGCTTATTACATTTGTGAATCCATTTTTTCTGATCCATTCAGCACACTTGTTAAGCTCATAATATTCTTCTAGTTGTTCATTAGGTATTGGCACAACACTCTCTGCTATATGAACTTTACGGTTCATACACTCTTCTTCATTACTACTGAAAGCAACAGCCATGACTTCTGGAAAACACAAAAATAAAATATAAATATTAAAAATATTACATACTCACATGTCACCTAACAATTAACAAAAAAGATGTCTGTCAAATTACAAAATGTTTCATTAATTAGTTTGATACAGGTTGAGAGCAATTCTTCTTTAAAACAACTATTCATTACAGCAAATGAGAAATACTATACAAAACATGCTGATACCCACTTGAATGACTTCCAAAGTCAACAGCTCTTTATCCTTGGAAACACATTTAAATTTAGCATGTCTTAAGTTTTGAGACATGAGCAATGGAAGTATGTGACTAAATCTTCAAGTATAATGGGAAAATGTTAACCATGGTCAACACAAATGAACTGAATCTCTTGATAATTAAACTTAACAATAAAAAGATCTGTGTAATATTATGAAATGAAGTCGTCATATACTCAGAGTACATCAAAATCAAGAGAGATTAACCAAAGTTTCAGAAATGTAAGTCAAGTCAATCTAAGAAAACATGAAAAAAACTGTCAGTGAATCCAAACTTTTCATTTGTAATATTGCTACATTTACAGCATAATAATGCAACATGAGCAACATTACATGTGACAAACAACCATGGGTCACAAAATCTCTCTGGATTCAACTCTAAATGATGACATTTTTAGAACATTTGTCATCTATGTCTACTTAATTAATTTATTACCCATTCATGTTTCACTTCAGTTACATATATAAATATTTTAAATAGGGCAGTATAGTTTTAAACGAATAACTTAATAAATACGGGTGTAGGAGAACTTGGCCCCAGGGGAACTAGCCACAAAAATGATAAGGGGCCGTATAAATTTTGCATTATTGACTGCTCCGTGGCCACGTCTCCAGAGGTTGGTTATCTGAGTAGCATAAAGTTTCCATAATTTTGTGTTTTCTTAATTGCGATATTTCATGTAATTCTTTTTAAAAAATGTTTATTATCAACAACTCAAAAAAAGAATTTCCCGGTTTACAAGCTACAGCTCAATAAATTCTCTGTAGGCATATGCGAATGCAGGAAACCTGTTGGGGGAGGGAGGGGGGCTTAAGATTGCAAGTATAAAATGTAAAGAATTTGTAGCCCAGTCTGGAGACTTTCAGCATTTACAAACTACAGCACAATAAATTCTCTGCGGGCATGTGCAAACCCAAGAAAACTGCCGGGGAGGGAGGGGTAAAATGCCCAAAATATAAAATATAAAGAATTTCTGGGCCCACTGAGAGGTTTTCAGCATTTAGAAATCACAACCCAACAAATTATCTGAGGGTGCATGCAAACACAGAAAACCTGTTGGGAGGGGGGTTAATACCGACAAATAAAATATGAGGAATATTTGTAACACCCTCCCCACCCACCACCCACCCCGCGAACAAGTTTCCTCTGTTAGCACATTCCCAGCAGAAAATTTGTTGAACTGTACTTTGGAAAGGGGATCAGAAATTCTTTGTTTTACATTTTTGGTATTTGGTATTAAGCCTCCCCACCTCCCTGGACAGGTTTCCTGAGTATGCACATGCTTGCGGAGAATTTGATGAGCTATAGTTTATATACCCTGAAATTCTTTTGTTGAGTTGCAGATTATAAACAATTTTTATAAAGAATTACATTAAATATCGCAATTAAGAAAATACGAAATTACAGAAACTTTATGTGACTCAGATAACCAACCTCTGGGGATGAGGCTACAAGCAGTCAAAAACGCAATTTGTGTACGGCCCCTTAAAATTTTTGTGGCCAGTTCTCCGGGTGACAGTTCTCTGCTTTGTCCTTGGCCCAAAAATCATGAAAATGTCTAAATTTCTTAATAAACAAAGACATCACTCTTTCCACATTTTAGCAACACACAGCAACCGAAAAACTGTTATTCGACCACTGATGGGGAAACGAACCCCAAATCTCTCAATATCTAGCCGACGGCGTTAGCCTTAAACCACAGCGCTATGTGTGTTTTTCTGTCAGCTTCTGACATCATAAATCCGTAAGATGGGCTCAGCTACTGAGACGTCTCCATCTGGTGGACATTAATGGCACTGGCTATATATTAATTCTAGCAGTTAAATCCAAAGTGAAAATCCTTGAAATATGTGGCATCAGTGAATAAACAAAGACATTGCTCTTTCCACGTTTTAGCAACACACAGCAACTGAAAAATTCTTATTCGGCCACTGCTGGGGAATAACAATTTTTCGGTTGCTGTGTGTTGCTAAAACGTGCAAAGAGTGATGCCTTTGTTTATTCACTGATTCCATGTATTTGGAAGAATTTCTTATTGAAAATGAAAGATTAAAGAAATGTTTTGTGAACAATAGTTGCTCAAGTAGTGGGAAATATGGCCACACGATATTTGTTTATTCAGAACAATTATATGGCACTGAAATTGCAATGTGGCCAGTTCTCTGTACCCAAATAAATACATTTGATACACTACTTATGAAGGTTTGATTTGAGAACTTTCAGATACATGAATTCACTGTTTGCAAACAGCATGCCAAAGCTTCACCAACAAGCCTACAGACTGCCCTACATGCAATAAACAGTCTTATTCTCACTTCTAATTTGTTACAACTATCCTTTATCATTGGGTGATTTCATTTATTTTGGGACTATCACCCATAAATCAGGTTTCAGAAATGCAGGTGTGTTGGTGGAGATGGGGAGTGACTGGAAGAAAAGGTAAAGCCTGAAGACGGGATGAAATAAAAGATGGGAATAAGGCTAAAGCAGAAGAAATCATGAATGCATCATATGCATAGAGGATGAATAAATCCATAGCTATTTTGTATATGGATCAAGGATTAGTAACAATGGCACATACCCATTAGCTTCAGGTTTTGACGTGTCCTTTTGAGGACATCAAAAAAAAAAAAAAAAAAAAAAAAGGAAAGAAACACAGTGATGGTGCTGTAAATGGCACCTTTATTGCAAGTAATGGTTAGTTTAAAGGTTTCATACAAGTTTGCATAACATCAAGGCCACCAGGAAGCTGTAAATGCAGTGGAAGCCTGGTTATAACGCGGGTATACGGCGACAAGGCGATAGCTGCATTACAGAGATATCCACATTATATCCAAATCTGAATGCTTTGAGCCCTAAGCCACAGACAATTGCTTGGGGGACACGATCAGACCTGTGATATGTCCAATTCCATAGTATAACCAACCATGTTATATTCGGTTTCCACTGTACTGACACAGCTAATGCAGAGGAGCTTGTGAAGACACTTGTCAAAATTATCTGGAAGGGGAATTACCAATTGCAACAAATATTTCACATAGATGAAACAGAACCATACTGGTAGAAGCTGCAGAGGAGCTAAGTTTTAAAGGAAAGCTACAAGTCTTCAAAAGGTAAGCTCACTCTCCTTTACGGAGGCAACATGTTAAGAGCCCCAAGTATAAGTTATTCTTCGTCTGTCACTGTGAAAGCCCTATGACACTAGAGATTATCGTCAAAACATCACTGATTGTTGTATGAAAGTCAAGCTCAAAGGACTTAAAAAATTTAATGGTTGTCCAGGAATACTTTTTCCATCATTTTGTTCTGGAGATAGATCAACATAATTCCAACAGCACCCAGCTCTTCAAAACTCTTCTCCTCTTGGATAATTTCTCCAAATATCTAGGGTTTCCCAAATGACTTTTCATTGTTAGCATCCTCCCGGCATGCTTAGTGAAGCATCAGTTACAAATGGAAGATGCTGATGTTTTATGGTACTCGCTCTGTATTATTGTCTCTCGCATGCCTGATCAACGAATATTTGTCAATAAGCATATTATTTCTAAATTACAGGATTAAAATTTTGGATTTTTTTTTTTTTTACTTTTACAAATTGGTTTATCCTGCAAAAATTATAAACTCCTTTACTTTAAATTTTACAAGTCTAAGAATGATTTTATGAGATACAAAATATACGGACTTCTCATCTTTTCCAGAATTTCCAAGTTTAATCAGCAAAACAATGCATTCCAGACCATAATCACCCCTGCATACATGAGAAATGCACTTCAGCTTCTGCAAAGGTCAACTGAAATAATTTAAGACATTGATCTGCTGCATCTAAAGGGGGTTTACCTGGATTTTTCTTTATCAATCTAGTGTGTTTGCAGTAATTTGCAATTGTTCCCTTGACAAAATTTTAATGACTTTTGCTTAGCAAATTTTCTATGGCTTTTTCTTAACCTAGAAATATTTTATATAGCCCTTTAAAAGCTTTAATTATTCTGGCATCAAGCAGCTACAATTTTTCTATAACATGAATGAACAACTAGGAATTTTATAATTAAAAGAACCTTTCTTCTTTGGCATTTTAAGACAAAGTTAAAATTTTCCAACCAGTGCTAAAATTCCTAGTTGTTCATTCATGCCTTTTTATTGAATCTACAGTTTATGTAAAGTTTAGAAAGAAATTTTTTTAACACAATGTGGTTGGTGATTCGATTATACACTGGATGTAAATATTTGGAAATTGTTGCATAGTTTTTAGAAGCATTTCAACTGGGTGTTCTCCAATGCCACTAGAATGTCATGGCAGATGACAGTCAGTGAGGTGGAGGTTTAAAAAGAAAAATTCCCATTTAGTAGAATGGAATAAGATTTGTAACCAGTGAGCAGTGGGCAGATAGTGAAGGAGGGGTTTTACAGGGGGACTGTAGATCATTACACAAAACTACACAATACATCGAGATTCAAAAGTCCAGCAACTTTAGCTTTGTAGGCAAGTCCTATTTCTTTTATAGTTTAAGCAGCAAGTGCTGTTATCCTTAAAATATTACACAACTTAATAAATAAAATACTTATGCCAGAGAATATTTTTGAGGGCTAGATTAAATGAATGAAGCACTCACAGTTGCAGGAAAGTATACTTAGTTATTTCAGCTGTATAAATATACTTAGAAAAGTTGTCATGTGCATGTCAATTTCATGTGTATGTACATGCATATCATTTTCCCCTTTGAGAACAGTGTGAACTGTTATTATTTTTTAAACATAAAAAAGGTCTTTACTTTTGTATGTTTAATGATTGTACTCTGCTTATATGAAAGCAAAATGATGTAGTTACTAGGACTAAAAATGTTCATTCTTTTATCCACTTGAAAGTGCAGATTTCAAATTTTAAATTGAAAATCTGCACTTTCAAGTTTGTAACGACACTTTCTGCTTGTAACCCCATTTGACACTCGTAAAAATAGAATACTTCCAATAAACAATGAAAGGTGAATAGTCAAATACTATGTCTTTATAACAGAATGATACAAACTGCTCTCTATATTTTGTAACTGGAATGCTTCTGGTCACCATGCTGTTTGAGTCTCTTTTCAGTTGCTTTCTTGAAGCACTTTGCATGTGCTGTTCTTAATACTTTCTGTATTCTTGTGGGAAAAAATGAAGCATGATTTTTAATCAGTATATAACTCAATCACAAATTCTGAAGTCCAACTGGTCTTATTTGGTTGGTAGTAAACCCGAATTCCATCATTTTGATGATCAGAGTTAAGAGTTTACTACTTCATCATTTGTCATTGATTAGCTGAAACTTTGAGAAAAGGGAGGACATTAGAAAGAGCTGGTTTAAAAATGGCTTAGTACAGTATATCATCCCCAAAGTTCTGTGAAAAAGAGAATATCCCTGATATATCTTGTCGTTAAAGCTATAGCAATCATACCTTGTTCTTTTCGTAAGATGTTTTGTTCGTCTGCTATCATTCTGCTGTGTGGCACTATCTAAAATACTCAACTTCACAATTTTTTTTTTTGTCATGTTCTTTTAATGAAAATTATTTTAGTCATTACAATGTTTTTTATGCTGTTCTGTACGCTTAGTGTTTTCCAATCATGGGAATAATTATATTCAATACGGTGTTAGTTAATGGTGGTTTCTACTTATTCTGTGTTCCAGTTTATAATGCCCATGCAGTCAGACACTTAAACTTCTTTTTGTGGAACTCATATAAAAGCAAAGTCTGTTTTTAGATTCCTGGATGCTCTTAATTCATCTCTTGTAAACATTAGCATCATTTAACATGTCAGCTTTTTCTTGATATTTGTTCATTTGTTTGAGATTTTTCTTTTACCATTTCTTCCTATTTTTAAATCCACCACCCCCTTTTTTTGTAAATAATTTTTGCAATTTATGTGACCTCTTTTTTGTAGGCAATAACTCCACAAAATTTCTCTTTCACATGCTAAGCTTTTGGTGGAATTTTTCATTTCAATTATTAGTTTATTGATGTATTGTTACATCATCAATAAATACAGAAAATACTCTGATGACCATTTATTCTATGCTGAAGACATTGAAAAAATAATACCAATATTCTACAGAGGAAAACCTTTCTACTACTTATTTTAGCAACAGTTAAAGTATGTAGAAAAACCTATTTAGCAACAGATTTAAGGCAAAAAAAAAAAGACCAAATGTGTGATTAAATGCTACATGGATCCACTGGCACAGAAGCTTTTAGGAAAAAAATTTTACATGTAAGCTTCAGAACATGAACTTTTCCACTGCCTGCCTTCCATTTGAATCACTGGTATAGATATACTATGAAGAACATGATTAGATGAGAATAATTAAGGAAAAATTGGAACCCTACACCATATAATAGGTATTCACTGTGTTACAGATTAGACAAATTTAAGTGTGTTAAGAAGAGTAAAATACATTAAAAAAAAAAAAAAAAAAAAAAAAGACCATTCTATAGTAAAGGCATTGCACAAATACTGCCAGTTTTCTTCACAGATAAAAAAGTCTACTACTTATTTCAACAACATTACCAGGTAGAAGAAAGCTTGAGAAGCAAACACAAAAATTTCAGTATTTACATAATGTAACAATGGTAATACGCAATGTTAGCTGCTCCTTCCAACTCGAGAAAATCTGGAAAGATGTCACATACACCTACTAAGTACCAAGGCTGAAAAACAGCATTTCTACAACTACTGAAAGTTTCTTAGCTACTTTTTTTTTTTTTTTTTTTTAAGGATTTAATGACCACCATGAGCAAATCTGAGGGTGATAAGCAGTTGTCCATCCCTAAATCAGGGTCACCGGTTCCATGGAAGGCACAGAGCTGCCATCGGACACATGCACCACCTATAACTCTAACTCAGCCCGATCTCAGATGAATGGTCAAAGGCCTGTGCTTCAAATTACTCAGCCACCAAGATAGGCCTAATGCAACTTACTGACTTTAATTAATTCACAAGCTTCTCTCAAAGTAAGAAACTTTTTTCCATGTGCAAAAATGTTTTGTACACAGTGCCAAAATGTGCATAATTAGGTAACTGCATAATTAATATGCAGCACAATAAATCCCATACTATTAAAGGAGCAATTCTTGTATCTATGTAAATTTTATTTTGGAAACGGCTCTAAGGATTTTGATGAAAGTTGTTAACCTACCGTTTTCTGGTACTAGAAATCGATTTATCTTGATCTAGACTTTGGAAAAATTCGTTTAGTGGGCTAAATAAACCACTCCGAGTTACCACGTTTATAGTGTCATCATGCCGTCCTATTAATGTTTCCCATGCTTAGAAATCTTATGACGTCACACTCTCACGATTGAGATGTTGGCGCGCGGTCACGCCATCTGTCTCATCACATCATGTGTTGTGTGTGGATCCTATTAAAGTTTTATGATGTCACATTCTCGCGACAATCTGCCTCATTACGTCACGCGTTGTGTGCGTATTATGTATTACTTCTATTTTCTTCTAGAACAGAAAGTGAGTTGTGCCAGCTGCTTGGAGTTGATTCGTAGTACAGTATACACAGCGGAACGCTGCTTTCATGTGTTTTTCCCTTCAAAAAGTAAACTGTTAATACAGCATTTTTTTGGTTACATTTTTGAATAGTCACTTGATGACGAGTGTATCTGCTGTGCTAAAATATGATTAGTTCATTTTTATTAATTACTATTAACACAGTGTCACATGGATGGTAAAACAATATAAAAAAAAATATGGCTGGTCGACCCTACTACCACCAGAGAATCCATGTCACACCTGTAATGTTGTATGGAAAGAAGTGTTTCACACCATGGAAGTTCATCCAAATGTAACGGTTATGGAACTTGACTATGAAGAAAGCTGTGGAATTTAACCCAACAACATGGAGGACTTATACACCTCAGCCAACTATCTACAAAATATAATTCGATGAAGAACCCCATGTTAACATTTATTGTTTGGTGTTTCACATTTGGAAATAATAAAAACAATTTAAAAAAATTTCTTGCTCTAACACAAATAAAAAATTATCCTTCATCTTTGTTTCAATGTTTGTTCTAAATTAATTTGTCTCTAATTCATCTATCATTATTAATATTGATGGTTTAGACTTAGCATTACAATACTTGGAAATAACATATCAAAATATAAATTTTTTTTGTGACCTCATCCCCTCTTTAACCGAGCGATGCTCAGTGTTCCCGGCATTAATCCATTTTATAAGCAATAAGGGGAGCCAACATCTGTGGTTAAACCAAAAATTCACATTTTTATAACTTTTGCTTTTGTATTAGTACAACAAAAAGTTCAGAGTTTAGAGTCCTATATGGCAAACTACAATAATGATTATCAAATACCATTTAAAAACTGTCTACAGGATTTTTACTTATGGGATAAATTTTAGATGAACCAGTCTAAACTCTACTAAGTACAGTAAAAATCTGATATTACGAGTATGGCTCATAGCAAAAATCCCACTGTTACAATGTTACACAATTACAAGAAATTCAAAATTCAAAATGCACTGTGAATTTGTTGACGTTAAAGATAGAACAGATCTTTGTGTACTACGCGTATTAAGTCTAAGGAGCTCCAGCTGTAATGAGAGGCTTTCGTAGCCAATCTTTCTCCTAAAGTCAAAGATTTCCAACAAATTCTTTCCCTGAAATTCCAGGAAGTGGTGGGGAAATAAAACACATACAGCTGCACACAGAGATGAGTCACAAGTGATTAGTCTGCTTGACTATCTGGATGTTCCCCTCCCTTCCCACCTCACCTCCAAAATGGTGGAAAGTCGAAACATTTTTTAATGTGTGCATGTCATGGTTTTTCTTTCTGTAAATGGACAATAAAAGGAAAGGTTTTACTTTGGAAACAAACTTGGTACTAATTGATGACATGGCTGTTCCTAGACTTAATGCATTATAAATATCTCTAAATTATGTTTTTTCTAAGGAATAAAAGGAAATAATATGTCAAATTTTCGGGTAGCACCCCTACCCTTTCTCAGGACTTAAGCAGTAAAAGGCAATCCATGTAAAGGAGGAAAATGCAGTAAAGAACATTTACAACTTTTCTATGTTGCACCAATATGAATGGTAGTCATAAATTAAAACCATTAGAGAGTAGAAAATTACAAAGACCACCCTGCTTCTATGGTGCTTTGCTACCATGTACATATGAAGCTAATAAGAAGGTGTGAATGACAAGGCCATCATTTATCAAGTAGGGTGCAGGCCTTCGACATTTAAGTTGGAATTAAGAAAAAAATAGTGTTATTTATTGATAACTGTCCTGCACACCCAATTCTCAATTATGTTGATCAAGGAGTTATGAAACTGATAAAGCAAAAATATCTGATTGAGTCATTCTGGTAAAATGACACTATCAGGCAGATGTCATCAGATGATAAACCAGTGAAATAGAACATCCTTGAAGGCCATTAAAAGCTCTTGCCATGGCATGAAATGAACTGCCAGGAAAGCACATTAAAGCATGCTATAGACATTATGTATCAGGATGCTTCGCGGTCAAGATAGTCTCCTCTTCAGGATTGTAGTTCGTTTTTAAAAATTCAACAAGGTTTTAATTCAGTTTCTTATTTCATCGATGTTAAAGAATTTTTTTGCATTGTAAGAAATTCATCTTGTTTAATTTTATCTGGCGCAGATTTTACAGTATCATGAATTTTAACTTCACAATTGAAAGAATTCACATTCTTGGATGACGCACATATGAAGCACCTACAGCCACTATAAATATTGTAAGTATAGATACTTATTATTATTATACTTGATTTCAATTGCCAATACTACGTTAATGTCCTTTTGCAAACTCCCGATAGCGGAACTTGTATAACGTGTGAAACAGTATTTACAGACATTTAATGTCAACTGAATTTGAATGCTATAGACATGCTGGCTTCATTACCAAAGATGATTTGAATAAGAAAATCGTTGTGGACAAATCTGCAGAACAAAGCAGATGGATAGATCATCATTGACAAAAAGATGGGATTGACATTGAGCTTTCAAGACTATGTCAATGCAGATGTAATACTCTAGAATGACATGTCTGATACAAAAATCGTGGAATCAGAAAAAGAAAGCTTAGAAGAAGATCAGGATGATGAAGAGGATAGAAATGAAAACGTACTATCTCAATCAGAACTCATGCAAGTCTTAAACACAACAGGTGTAGCACATCAAATGCACCTATTGAAGAAACAGCAATTTTTCATAAAGTTGACAGTTACATGTTACAATCATCGTCAAAGAAAAAACAAGACTCTTGATTCTTACTTTTTGCAAAAACCCCAATCTGAATCAAAAACAAGCATCAGGTATGTAATGTGTATTGTTTTGATCACTTTTCTTTATTATTTAGTACTGTTACTTTTATGTGTTATATAGTATGTAATATTTGTATGATCCAGCTATACCGAGAAATCTGTTATATAACAATTTTTCTGATTTTTGTCACTTGTTGTAATACAGGACTTTTATTGCATTGGGTTTTGTATCTTAATATTACATACAATATGGTAATTCTAGTATTCAATTGCACTGAAGAACAAAGTAAAATAATGATTAAAGAATTTTAATACCTGTTTTTACTAGTGAAAATTATTTAACCTAATAAAACCTCTTGTACAAATGCATTTGCTAGCTGAAGAATTAAAATATATATTCCTTTCCTTCTGAATAATTAATTATTTACACACATTTCTAAGCCCTGCACATAATCATTAAATTTGTTCACAATGATTTTAGTCATTACTACATTACATAATTCCCTTGAATGAATTAATAAATATCATCTTGAACAATAGGCATTATGATCAACAGCCTGCCATTATTTCGATGCTTTTTTAACTCTCGTGAGTACTGAAGGCTAGCAGGTTTCAAATTATAGTTGCTGGTTTCAAGGAAGGCAACACGCACTGAAGAAAATGCGTGACACCCATGTCTAACTTTTCAGTTGCAAGCCCATGACTTCTACACCAGAAGACGGTGCTGTAACTCGGAAGCAAACTTCCAACTACTGCAGCTAGAAGTGGACATAGTGCATGTTTCTGTACTAAACTTAAATTATTTGTTTCTTACAATGTCAACATTTCAAGAACATAGCTTTATGTAATTCCCTCACTAAATTCCTGATTTCTATGCTGTGTAATGTGGCAAACAATTTCTTGAAACATAAGAGTCAATATGTTACGAGAAATTTAAAATTTAACATTAATACAAAACATGCAATTCACACATAACAAATAAACATACATAATAAGTTGTTAGCATGCTATAGAAGATAGTAAAGAAACACAGAAGCACTTTCAACCTGACCACGGTCTTGATCAGCTGTAAACAATGATTATTTACAGGAGATCATCAAGACCACAGTCTTGATCAGCTGTAAACAATGATTGTTTACAGGAGATCATCAATACCACAGTCTTGATCAGCTGTAAACAATGATTGTTTACAGATGATTATCAAGACCTAGGTCAGGTCGAAAGTGCTTCTGTGTTTCTCTAATATCTTTACATAACTACATAATGTGCTAACAACATATTACCACATTTAACCTTAAATTTTGAAATTTTAAATGTATTTTTTATTGAAAGGAATGAATGTTATTCAATATGCGGTTATGTAGGCCTACATTTATTTCTCAGTTGTGTTGACACTAGTTTATGTAACGTTCCAGTTAAAAATCAAATAACTACAGTAGTGGTAACATTTCTTATTGTATCATGAAGATCAGGTACATGAAAAAGTAATTTAAATCTTCGAATGAAATTGAACATTAATTACTTCAGTGTTGACTGCCTTACAGTTCAGGATACCACTCCTCTAAGCTTCCTATCAGAAGTTAAAATGCTCATTCTTCCTTTTTCATATTTCAAGTCATTCGATTTTTGAGAATGCCCACAAAGGATCAAGGCTGGAAAGAGTACTAAAATTATTCAATAAAATGTAAATTTATCAAGGTCTGAACAGTTCATGAAATGGTACTCTCACATTTTGTATTCAGATGCCTTAAAATAATGCTGAAAATTACATATTTCAAAAAGAATTAAAGGTGTCTAAAAAGTACTGAAAAAGCATTTTTTTTTTTTTTTTTTTTAAGTTGTACGATCCCTGAATCGAAAAACATACCACAGGACTCATGACCCAGAACCAGTGAACAGTTTTTTCTGCTTATGGAGGCGGGGTTCTTCTATAATACTGACATCGGAAAAGGTTTGAAACCACATTTCAGGGCTAGATAGTTTCAAAAAGAAAGACGGGTATTATGATTCAATAGGTGGCCATGACCAGAACTTGAATATACAATGAAATTGAATTACCCAGTTTAGAGTTCAAGAAGTGCCAACTCGACCCTCTGATCATCGCAAGGGGGCTCAAATAACTGCATTTCCACACCGATACGCATTACAGCACTTAAGATAATTATACACACATCAATAAAAGACACGCACGCATATAACGTTTATACCTGATCACAAAATTTCCGAATATCTTCATCAACGACGTTCACTATACACGCGTGGTAGATAATGTGATCGAGATTTGTAAACAACTTAAATGTTGCCAAACCGACAGATGATTGTTGAATTTCAAAACGAAACCTTCTAACACCTGACGTCAAAAAATTGTCTGCTAGACTGCCGGATGGTTAGAAAGTACCCCAACCGGGGTCTCTCCGTGCTTTTCAATGGCTGCTGCTGCTGTAAGCAGTGTTAAAAAACTGTTCTTTCTGACCAAGTTTGCCATCTTAATGTGATGGAAAAGCAACGTTACGGAGAAAAGCTTAGAAATAATGGCATAGAAGATCCATATCATGTGGCATAGCTGAAAGATATTATCGTTTGCAAGTTTGTGTTGCTACCAAGGAGGTTAGAATTGGTTAAAATAATACTTCTGGAGATGCCCTGAGTCTCTTAACCGTGAAGCCGCAAAGTGTGGGAGTTGGACGTTGTTTACATGATACCGATGTAATTTCAACTGTGTGTATTTTGAAATTGTGTGGTTTTGTGTTGCAGAAACCGTGTTAATATCAAACCGGAATAAATTATACTTCTTACATCTTACACGAGTGAAATTTTCAATTTCAACGTTATGTTTTATTTGGAATTTGCACTAACGTTCGCGTACTTCAATTTAAAATAAAAATGGGAAAGAGCCTCAAAATAACTAAGAATTTTATAATTTCAGCATTTTTTCACACATGTGTAGCAAATTACGATGCAAAATTGGAAACATTTGCGACGAAAGAGGGCAATTCTGCCAACACAAAATGCATTGCAATAGCCTTGAAAACCATCAGCTTTCCCACACTTTGACGCCCGTCACTTGCGGTTATAGGCTTCACGCAAAGTGGTACTGCTGCATTAACAAGGGCATCTCCAGATATCTTATTTAACCTCTTTGGTTGCTACGGACCTCGCGGATCTGAACTATCACCATATTTCTAACTATTTAATAGGCAGTTTTTCGCGTTATACCGGAAAAGCTCTAAAAGCTTATAAAGGTTTTGATGCATATAAATATTTTACCAATGGGTGGGTTAGAAATGTATTAATTTTGAAGACTGAAAACGAAAAATTTCTTATCCGGTCTGAGGTACGTTGTTTCCTTTCCGACTGGTTCCAGTGTATATTGCAATTAAAAAAAAAAAAAAGAAAATACCGACTTATCATATCCCGAAAAAAGGATTACCCCCCCCCAATCACATTCGGGAAAACTAACGACACAATAATGTATGACAGCACCCTTTAATTCTATGTGGACGTATATCCTTAAATTTCGGTTCGAAAAACAAAAGGCATCTGTTTCAGTATTTAAAAATCAGTAACAGTACAAAATCTTAAAAGTTCACGAAAGCTTAGCAACTTCCCATTCGACAGCAAAGTTAATCCGCCATGCATTCAGAGCATTTTAAACAGAATAACAAGGATTTACGTAAAAACTTAAAAATAATACTTAAGAGTGAGCAAGAAAATGTACTGATATCAATTACACATTTACGATACCTGAAATTAAGTGTTTATTGCAGATTCTGTCATACGGCCTGGGCGACCATGCCTTCCGATGTACGCCTATTTTCCACATAATCAGGCGTTTTTCTGCCGTTGGAAAGCGATAAAAGGAAATTCCACTATCTTACTCGTACTTTGAGAAGCACCCATACGCCACACAACTTTTAATCATTTCTAAAACTTCAAACAATCGAGTAACAGAGGGTCCAGAAATCACTTCCCTGTATTAATCCTATGAGGATGTAGCTGACACGTGACTTTCAGCATGGCAACGAGCCTTAGTAACGTAAGTGAAGGACAACCAGCCACACCAGCCCCGTTGAAGTGATGGCGTCTTACTTTGAAACTTTAACTTCCGAGTACAAAATGCGGTATTTAGAAAAAATTAAAGAGATTGAAGGAAAAGATCCTGTGCTGAATGCAAGTACCTTCGAAGGTGACGCGAAAAATTTTCCGAAAGTGCAAATAGTAAATATTTTCGATTACTTCGTTTTTGGCCGAAGTGCTTTTACCGCACAACAGTTTAAAGCATATAAAAGTTTCGAAGCATGTAACAATTTCTCGTCGTCGGTATTCTTTTACAGGGTAATTTAGTACGATCACAAATTCGTGAGTAATCATCAGTAATTTATGGAGAAAATAGGTTCTCTTCCCACCAGGTGTGGGGACCTGAGTAAAAACAAGATAGGTTTTCTTTCTTTCCAGAAATCCCTGATTTTGGATAAAACTCACCCTTGGAAGGTTTCATGCCTTTTTGCGAGTTTAACTCTTCAACAAACAATGTCTTTCTAAGCTCTGGGAAGCGATTTAGTCCAAGCCTTAGAAAAATGAGACAAATATATATACTGTATATCTCATTTTTTCCAAATACGTAGCCAAATAATTTAAGACGTTAAACTACACATTTACCGACATTTTAGTCCATAGGGCATGTTTTCCGTTTGTTTCTCGGAAATCTATAAAATGAACACTGATATTTCACAGGCTGGTGATTACAGTATGCTGTAAAGCATAAAACTATATCTAATATATTTAGTTTCACCTTAAAAAATCAATTTTACAGGATTATCCATCTTACAGGATTATCGCAAATTGTCCTTAAATTTTAATGTTTGTCCCCAAAGTCCTACAATTTACACTTCCTCATTAACCCTTTAGATTTCCAATAAAAAATGTTCTTAAAAGTAATTTCCGTTTTACTAATTTTCCAACATGCTTCTTGTGAAAACAAATTTTGACCTTTTCCCCCTTCTTTCTGGGTTTAATGACCACTACGACCAACTCTAAGGACTATAAGCAGTCACCTGTCTCTAATTTGGAGACATTCGTTCTAGGGAAGGAAGATACCAAGTGCTGCAAGACAAACACACCACCCATGCCTCATTCGGGACTCTAATCCGTACCAACTTGTATGAATAGTCAGAAGTCAGCACTAGGCCAATGCACCACTGGCGCTGTCAAATTTCGACTGTACTTGTTTTGAGTTTCTCCAAAAACTTTGGCAAAATGAAATATTCGCCATGCAATTACTATGGTGTGCAGCCTAAATTTAATTCAGCGCATGCACCTAAGGTAAAGCATTTCACTTTTGCTAATATGTTCTCGCCATCATAGTTCTGCTTTGTCAATACAAATTACCGCCACTCTACAAGATATATCCTTTTAACACACATATTTCAATGTGTAATGTCACACTTATTGAAGCAATGTAGTTTTGTGACAAAAAGATTTGCATATTTATTTTGAGTACGTATGTGTCCCCAAATAGACTACTGATTTGGGGACGCCACGCCCTTTTGTCTTCAAATCGGTGTCCCGATATCTGATCACCTTATGCATACATCAAGGCGTGTCAATATATCAATAGTTTCTCTAATAGCCGCTGTTCTGGAATCCTTGTAAGGAGCATTTTTGTGGATGTTCTGCCATTGCGGCTGCGCTCCATGTACAGCTACTTCTTTTTTTTTTTTTTTATTGGAGGTTTAACGACCACCGTGAGCAACTCAATGGGCTATAAGCAGTCGCCCGTCCCTAATTTAGGGTCACTGATTCTAGGGAAGGGAGAGAACCAGTGCCGTAAGACAAACACAACATCCATGCCTCACGGGGATTCGAACCCGGACCCTTTCCGGACGAAGGATCAGAGGCCATCGCTTAGACCACTGCGCCACCGGGGCGGCGTACAGCTACTTCTCGGGCAAGCGCTGCGGTAAGCTTATTAAGTTTACATCTCTTTTATGTTCCGCCATTCTGACACTGAAAGACCTTTTCGTGAGTCCCACATAATGCGCAACGGAGGGGTCTTGGTACTGCAGTGGACTCAGTATACTGCACATTTTGCGTGGGGTGACCACCTAACAGCATCGGAAACCATTTGCTGTTAGTTCGTGGGGTGGCAAACTGTTTATCGGAAATTATTTTCTTTTCGTTTGCCACCCCACTCAAAATCAAATCATTCCCTACAACATAAAACCAGCGCACTTTATGCATATGGCTACAAAGCCTAAAATGTCTGTTCTACAAAGAAGGGTTTAGAGAAAGAACTAAATTACATCAGACATATTGCTATCAACAGAGGCTTCAAACATTCATTAGTAGACCCGGCTATAAAAAAAAATGTTAAACCTCAGTATAAATCCACCTTGACCTCGTTCTCTCCAAATTCTCAACGAAACTTGGCAGTTCTTCCATTCATTCCTGAAATTTGTTTCCAAATTTCAAAATTCCTTAAGTCATCAAATTTCAAAGTCATCTTCACTTTTGTATCTCAGATGATTTACTCTGCAAAAAATGACCTAATTCCTGATATAAATTCTTGGGAAATCTACCGCATCCAGTGTCAATGTGGTCTGTCATACATAGGTCAGACACAAAGATCACTCAAATTCAGATTAAAAGAACACCAATCATATATTAAAAAGTGTGAAATCAAAAAATCTTCCATAGACCAGCACTGTTGGGGAAAATAACCACAAATTTCTATTTAATGACGCCAAACTGTTGGATAGACTTAAATCAACACTTGGCCTAGACTTTTAAGAAGCCTTTCATATATTTCAAAATCGTAATAACCTAATAAATTATTTATCTTCATCTCCATACCTATCAAGCGCATGGAAAGCCCTGATCTGCCATCTGACGGCCGCACGAGGCGTTTGACACTTGAAACTGGTAACATCATCAGAAATAAGAAATGAAAACGGTCCTGGCGAAGCTGAACCGGAGCTTTCAGCGAAACTATAGTAGGCTTTAAATAGCAAAAATTGCATTAATAAACGTTATTTTCTGAAATAAATGTAACAAGCATTCTTGCTTTCCCAGTAGGCATTTCTTTATGGCCAAGTCCCCTATTCATAGATGGCGCGGCATGTTCAACTGATTCCCGCCGGTTCTTTTTTTTTTTTTATTGGAAGTTTAACGACCACCGTGAGCAACTCAATGGGCTATAAGCAGTTGCCCGTCCCTAATTTTGGGTCACTGGTTCCAGGGAAGAGAAAGAGCCAGTGCCTTAAGACAAACACAACATCCATGCCTCACCGGGATTCGAACCCGGACCCCTTACGGACGAATGATCAGAGGCCATCGCTTAGACCACTGCGCCACCGGGGCGGCTTCCGTCGGTTCGGAAGCTCTTACATTACGTTTGTCAGTCAATACACCTTCAATGTCTTTTTTTATTATTTGAGGGCTTAACGACCACCGTAAGCAACTCAATGGGCTATAAGCAGTCGCCTGTCCCTAATTTAGGGCCACTGACTCCAGGGAAGGAAGAGATCGAGTGCCGTAAGACAAACAACATCCATACCCCACCGAGATTCAAACCCGGACCCATCTCGGACGAATGGTCAAAAGTTATCGCTTAGACCGCTGCGGCAGTAGGGCGGCCCAATGCTTTGGGAAAGACATTAGGAAAGGAAAGGTTAGTTATGAGTTATAGTAATATCAATATTAAAGACACGGAAAGTTTTTTTTTTTTTTTTGATTGGAGGTTTAACGACCACCGTGAGCAACTCAATGGGCTATAAGCAGTCGCCCGTCCCTAATTTAGGTTCACTGGCTCCAGGGAAGGGAGAGAGCCAGCGCCGTAAGACAAACACAACATCCATGCCTCACCAGGATTCGAAAACCCGGACCCCTTTCGAACGAATGATCAGAGGCCATCGCCTTAGACCACTGCGCCACCGGGGCGGCAGACACGGAAAGTCTCGTGTCAGATTCGTTGTCACAATATTTCAAATTTCTTAGTAAAAACAACAGCGTCGGCTTTGTTTCTCACATTAAGTTTTAGTTTTTATTGCGTTAAATTTGCGGTGACAAGTTAGTATACTTCTTAAATGATTTTTTTTTTTAATATTTTATAAAAATTGACAAGAAACTTCCAAATACGGCTTGTTTTGGGGAAGAAGTAAGCAATTACAGAGTGAACTCGAAATGGTATGGAGTAAGATATTATAAGACAAGGCATTTTCAGCAAAAAGCATCAAACAATGCAGAGCCAGACCAGAGACTGCCTTTTCCTTACTGCCTTAAATTTCCTTTACACTTACCTCAAACCCAAAGCACACACCTTCGGTCACAAAAATCAGTGAACCTGAAGCCTGACAAAGCAGTAACTTCGGATTACTACTCCTTAATGCGATATATCGATATTCATAGTATCACAATTTCTAATAAAATATACTAGCTGGCATCATCCCATGCCGATATCTTTTTTTTTTTTTTTTGATTGGAGGTTTAACGACCACCGTGAGCAACTCAATGGGCTATAAGCAGTCGCCCGTCCCTAATTTAGGGTCACTGGTTCCAGGGAAGGAAGAGAGCCAGTGCCGTAAGACAAACACAACATCCATGCCTCACCGGGATTCGAACCCGGACCCCTTTCGGACGAATGATCAGAGGCCATCGCTTCAACCACTGCGCCACCGGGGCGGCTGCCGATATCTCCCACCTAATAATGGCGGCTCAGTTAATTTTTTATTTATTATACTTTTCGTTGTTGTTGTTCGGGTATTTAACGATCACTGTGAGCAATTCGATTGGCTAAAGCAATCGCCCGTTCCTAATTTAGGGCCACTGGTTCCAGGGGAGACAGTCAGTGCCGTAAGATAAACAAAATACCCATGCCTCACTGGGATTCGAACCCGGACCGATCTCGGACGAATGGTCAGAAGCTAGTGCTTAGACTACTATGGCGCCGGGGCGGCAATTTTGTATATCTATAACCTATAATTACGGTAACTGTAAGCTATAGATAAAAATCAGTTAAACAAACTGGGCTAAATCGAGAAAGGAACATGAACGCAAAGCAGATCCTCTACGCCCAGTGAGCATGCGATTAAACTAACACCATACTGCTGAAATGTGTTAAAGTTCTCCGGCTACTTAGAAAAAATTCGCATCCTGGCGCCAATCATGTTAACCGCGTTAACAAAAGAAACTCTTTTCTTCAGGGCCTAACGACCCCCCCCTTACACACACACACCTTTCTCGTGCATACTGAAATTGTTGTAGGAATCTTCCATTCCTGCCACCCCGGTGGCGGAGCGGTTTAAGGCGATGGCCTCTGATCATTCGTCCGAAAGGGGTCCGGGTTCGAATCCCGGTGAGGCATGGATGTTGTGTTTGTCTTACGGCACAGGCTCTCTCCCCTCCCTGGAACCAGTGACCCTAAATTAGGGACGAGCGACTGCTTAAAGCCCATTGAGTTGCTCACGGTGGTCGTTAAACCTCCAATCAAAAAAAAAATCTTCAATTCCTAAGTTGGGATCTCTGTACGGATTTGACTTCATGCATACAAACTATCAGGAATCCTTAACAAATCCAGCATCAGTGGCGATTTCAGGCAAGGGCCGGGGGTGCCCCCCAAATATAACCGAATTTTTTTTGTTGAGATTACATATTATTTTTAATTAATTACCGGTACATGCAACAACTTACCTCCACCTAAAAATATGTTTTTTTGTCTAGAACCGCCATTGTCCAGCTTTAGATATAACATTTAAATATGCTGTATTTATCCAAAGGAACAAATAATAAAAATAAAAGGGAAAAAGAAAAACCTTTCGTCCACCCATAACCTTTTCTTGGAGTTCTTAAATTTGCTGAAAGGTAGTTTTCTTAATCGCATGGAAAGGGTGAAAAATAAGAAAAGCTATGACTAAAAAAATTTGGAAAAAAATGATTAGTATACTCACTGAATGGTTCCGAAATTTTTGTTCTCTTACTGCTCCCTCCTGGTTTTCTTCAGGAACACGCTGTCAATACTTTAAGAACAAACTTTTAGTACTGTGTTCATCTAGTAAACAGTTACTTTTTCAATGAAATTACTTGACAACTTAAGTTCTTTTTCACCGTTATGATTTCATGCGAGTCGTGCCTGTAATATTTTGGGGGAATAAATTTTTCTTTGGATGGAGCGCATTTTTTGTGCTTGTCCACATTTTAACTGAATTAATGACCACTTACCTAATAATGGGAGTAACCACCCTTGGCCCGGATGACAACGGCAAGACGGCGTGGTATGGATGCAATGAGAACCTGGAACCTCTGCTGCAGTCCGAAGCACACATGCCCATTCGGACTGCAGCAGAGCACGTAGGCCTCGGAGATGTCATGGCTGTGGGTCGGCATGTCGAACCAAACAGTTCCACAAGTGCTCTATGGGATTAAGGTCGGGCGATTTCACCAGCCAAAAGAGAGCGGAGACATCGCTGTCGTGTTCCTGGAACCAGTCAAGCGCCGCCCCGGTGGCGCAATGGTCTAAGCGATGGCCTCTGATCATTCGTCCGGAAGGGGTCCGGGTTCGAATCCTGGTGAGGCATGGATGTTGTGTTTGTCTGTTTGTCTTACGGCACTGGCTCTCTCCCTTCCCTGGAACCAGTGACCCTAAATTAGGGACGGGCGACTGCTTATAGCCCATTGAGTTGCTCACGGTGGTCGTTAAACTCCAATAAAAAAAAAAAAAAAAAAAAACAGTCAAGAACCCCCTTAGTGACGTGGCACGGCGCATTGTCCTGTTGGTAGACACCATCACCACCATTGTAAACGTCTGGCATGAAGGGATGCACGTGGTCAGCGAAATTCGACAGCTAGCCATTGGCATTCAGGGACCCATCCAGTGGTACCAGCGGTCCCAGGTCATACCCCGAAAACATCCCCCAGGCATGCACAATGCCACCGCTGGACTCTAATTGATTGACAAGCGTGACTTTGGTTCACGTGTCTGACGTCGTATCCGCCACCGCTCGTCACTTCTGTGGAGTAGAAACCTCGATTCGTCGGAGAAAGCAACATTTTCCCACTTTTCCACTATCCAATGACGGTAGTCCCATACAAACTGCAGGCGTCGTTGCCGATGTACCTGGGTTAACATAGGCGTCTGGACACAGCATCGACTATGGAGACCCATGCGTAACAAAGTTCGCTCTACTGTTATAGGGAACCAGTACCTCTGTGCCCCAGCGTTAATTTTCGTGGTCAATTGCTGCACCGTCGCGCCGATTGCCCTTCATCAGTCGACGGAGGCGCTCTCCTCTGGGGTCGATGGCCTTTGGTGCTCCACATTTATGATGTCAGGAGGTACTCAGTGTGCTAGCGGTCCATTCTTGGTACACTCTTACAACAGCACCTCGCGAACAGCCCACGAAGCCTGCTGTTTCTGAGATTAATTTCACCCATGGTGCGGTAGCCGATGATCATTCCTTTTTGAACGTCCGTCAAATCACTACATCTGCTCATTGTGCTCACGTAATGCACTATGGCTCATCTGTCCAGGCTGGCCGCTTATATCTCTGTGTGGTCGACTTGGTCACGTGCACTCTGTGACGCGCCTGGGTGGGTACACTATGATTCCGGAGGTGGCCATATTATTCTGATGCGACCGTGTAAATATAAGTCTGAAACAATATGGCCTCGATTTTTCACATCACATATTCACTGAAAGAAAACTCAGAAAATGAAATCTGCTAGAAATATGATACATTTATTACTTATTGTTCAGTCATTATTATCAAGAGAAATAGTAATGAAATGGAATTGTTAAACACTCATCATCTAGGAAACAAAACAGCTGGAAAACATTCTATTCTGAGATACCATATTTAATATCATTAGGTTATTTATTTCTTTGTTAACACAAAGAATTAGTCTGTTAATACAAAAAAAAAAAAAAAAAAAAAAAAAAAACCCTAATATAGGAACATGAGAATAAAAAGCAAAATGAAAATCAAGGAACAACTAAGAAAAGTGACATAAGGTACACAGAAAGTTTTCCTTTCATTTCTAGAGTCCAAAAAAAAAAAAAAAAAAAAAATGCATAACATAGATTTTGGAACATCAGTTACAACTAAAGCAAAATTCCCGATCAAATTCGAAGATCAACCAAAAAATTCTTGAAAAAGCAGGAACTTATGAAATCCCAATATGACTTCCAATAATAGAAAAGAAAAAATTGTCAACATAATAGAAAAGAAAAATTGGAAGCACAAAAAACCCCTCCAAAATACAGATTAAACCCACATAACAATAACTGGGAAGGGAGAGACAGGGGAAAACAGCTTTGATTCAACATTTGCATTAAAAAAAAAGTGAAAAAAAGACCCCTTTTTGAAGAAATAAAAATTACCAACCAACAAGAAAGTGAATTTTGTATAAGACACACAGAAGAACTTAAAATAAAATAAAATAAACACCATAACTGAAGTAACCACAACCATGTAACAATTCCAAATCCATGGAAACTTCTTCTACAACATGGAAAAGCAGAAATTTCAACTACAAAAAGAAACTTTAAACACTTACAAGAATGCTGGACTCAGATGGTACCACCATCAATCGCAATAACCTACCAGAGGGTTCTCAAGATTATGACGAACATCTTGCTGGAGAAGATTCAGATCAGTTACAAACATCAAACACACATGTGATGTAACTTCCTGACAAGGGGCATACTGAAGTTGCTCCAAATGTGTAGGAGCCAGTAACAGACATCAGCTGCCCATTCTGAATGGCAATTTCATGTTTATGTTTATTGTTATTCACTTATTTTACCTTAGTTTTGTGGCCTTTGCTTAAAACTCAGCTCTACTCCACATATTCAAGTCCCCGACATCACGATTTCCCAACGGTCATTTTTCATTCACCTTCACATCACATAGTCAACATTGTTTATATGATAGCAGGCCTAGCACCAAAGCTATAAATCAACAAACTATTCAAAAGTTTTGGCAGCTGTTTACCTTTATGAAGAGACACGAAAAATGGAAGACTTACAATGCAAGAAGAGTTTTAAAACGGTGATGCACTGGGTACAAACTTAACCCAAACCCAAAATATGCTAATTAAGACTGAAGTTCTTTGTTGAGTGCTTCCTTACTATATGATTTTTTTAATAATTTAAGCATGTTGTTTGAAGTTTTAATCAATACTTGTTCCTTTTCATCACACTTTTGATTCTGAATTATTAGCTAACCTTACTGGTGTGCTGCCAGCAGCATTGCAGCCAAATAGCATCTTGAAATAAAATACTGATTTGCTCCATACTTCCATGCACTCAGAGCTCGGAGCATGGGTAGTACAACAGACTTGCCAAATATCTGGTTCTAGAATCAGCACAGCTGTTTAATACAGAATTTTAACAGAAATAGACAATATTAAAAGTTACATAGAATAAATAAATTATTACAAATAGTAAAAATATAAATAAATAAGCTTTTCAATTTATTTTTAAGGAATTTTAAAAGAATGCTGCAGCTTTGCAGCATCTATGAATGAGCTTCAACCACGTCACACCCTTACCGCTAATAAAAACTTGATAACAAGATCTTAGTTATCTGGCTTGATCTTTGTGGGCACTTGAATTTGGATACTTACCTTTCATTGAATTTGGATACTTACCTTTCATTGAATTTGGATACTTACCTTTCATTGAATTTGGATACTTACCTTTCATAACAAGGCACTTCTTGGACACAATACATTTAAAATGTGCATATGAAGTAAACACACAAAAGAAAATGAGCTTTACATGATTCACTCGTTTTTATTGACCCATGGATACAGTAAAACTTTGCTTATTTTCTCTTATCCCGACTGATGAGATTAAAATTTTTTGCTGAGAAATTAAACAAACTGAGAAGAAAATTTTTTTTCTTGTTTTTCTGAAACAAAATCTTCGTGTGCGTGCGCGCACGTGTGTGTGTGTGTGTGTGGAAAGAGGTAAAAATTAGGGATTGCTGGAAAACAATTGCATATCACACGAGTTTATTCTGCAATTCTTGTATGTTAAAAGAGTTAGAATACTACTACACAAAAGTCTTATACAATACCTTTAGTCTAAACATAACCAAGATACTAGTGTTAATCATGAGCATCACATTAAATTTTAATCTTAATGGGGTGGAGGTGCTTGTTTGCGGTGGTGTATGTGCATTGAATTTTTTCCAAAATTTTTAAAATGCATCTATGAAGTAATTACATGAGGGAACATGGAAAAGGATTTAGCAAAGGTTATGACATAAGAATTCCTAATTACAATATGTTTGCAACCACTTTTCTAATATTTGAGGAAAAACACAAATTTATATATTATTTAACAGTTTTGCCATATTTTTACTATTACAAATTACATAATGACTGATTTTTAATAAATGTGTCACTCAAGTTTACTCTTTTACAAGCAAAATCATATGAAAAGGAAAGGAATGTGGCTGGCAAATTTTCAGCAAGGCAGTCTATCAAGAAATTGAGGAAGTATAACAAAATCATTCTGAATAAAATTCCATTGATATACTTTGTAATATTTGGGTTACAGTTGTCTCAAAAGGAGAGGGGAGGAGCCAATGGCAGCTTGCATATAAGAGCTGCAGCATTTATTCTCTATTTGTAACACTTCACTGTACCCACATAAATACTTTGACATTGATATTTACATTATGCTTCTCTACAAAGTGATTAGTTGCACTGACAGCTGAATTACATGCTCATTAAATCATGGGAAAGTCCGGTATGGAGGGGGATACTGTTTTATTTTCAAGTCACATCCAGCTGAAAGATTTGCACCATGGATCAAAGTTGTCTTGCAGGCCACAACACAGAGTGTACTACAAAGAGGGCAATTTAGCATTAGATTCCATATTTATGCTCAGTTTGGCACAACACAAATGTGAGATGTTAATAAACATGCTAAGGTCAGCACATGTCTAAACAATTTTCTGTATCAGTGTTTTGTGCAATGGAAAGATTTGTATTCAATAATTATGCTGTATTGATTAACAATTTTTATGAAAATTAAAGAATAATGATTAAAGAAAATGTGTCATATTTACAGCAAATTACTTTTTTGCACTTGCCATTTCAGAAAAAAAAAAATGTGGTGTAAAAATTCATAGTGTTGAATGTCAGAAGTACCTACCAAAGGAAATTTGAGAACTTTATTCTACATATGATTAATTAAGCATGGTTGCAATTTTTGTTGTTCTGCTTTCTGTATTTTTTTTTTTTTTTGGTGGTGATGCTACTTGCAATGAAACTTGTGTCACTTACCTGACAAAATCAAAAGCCACAGGAACACCCCTCCCCCCAAACACACACATACACAAAATGTGATCTGGCCATGCTTGTCAAAGTAAATTTTGCAACCTAAGTGAGTGACCAAGTTGAAAAAGAAAACACAATAAAGAAGTTGTAAGAAACAGAGATACTCTAAAAAATATTTTACTGCATGAAGTTTTGGGGGATATTTGAATTTCCATTATGCATGGCCATGATGAGAGTTCAAGCTTTTTCAACACCCATGTGTTTTGATGGCTGCTCAAAGTTTACTAGCATGAATGCCAAACTTTTACAAATTCATTTTGAAGCTGTTACCACACTCAAAGGAAACTGAAAGAATCCACAATGAACTACAAGACTGTCTTGTTTTGTTTTGTTTTTACTTTAATCCCCACTCTTTCTTTGAACATATAAGGCTATAAGGAGTAACCACTGGCTCCTGGGAAGGGAGACAATCAGTGCTGGTTGGACAAACACAACATATCCATCCTTGCTACAAGGACTGAAACCAGATCCAACAGTAGAAGGCCACCACTTGAACACTGGATGACTACTGCGTTCTGGATGTTTTTTTAGCTAAAGCAGCTTTTGAAATTATTCGTTCAAAATTTCTATCAATGTTAGATGACACATCAGATATTTCTGAGAAAGTACAGAATCAGGAAGAAGTTGTCTTTCAGTAAGAAAAAGAAGGCACACTGCACAAAAAAATTTTGAGAATTTTACAACCACAATGTACAAATATATTTTCAGAAAATGTTTTAAATCAACTAGGTATAACTTGAAAGGCAAACTTTGCAAAGCTTTTAGCTTAAAACTATGGTGGTGAGGTGCTGTAATGAGTAAGAACAAAAGTGAGTTGCAAACCATAATTGCCGCCCCGGTGGCGCAGTGGTCTAGGCGATGGCCACTGATCATTCGTGCGAAAGGGGTCCGGGTTCGAATCCCGGTGAGGCATGGATGTTGTGTTTGTCTTACGGCACTGGCTCTCTCCCTTCCCTGGAACCAGTGACCCTAAATTAGGGATGGGCGACTGCTTATAGTCCATTGAGTTGCTGACAGTGGTCGTTAAACCTCCAATCAAAAAAAAATGTAATTAAGGAAACAAAAATAAATACTCAGTTAATTGTGATGATGGGAAAAAATCAGATCAGAATTCATATTTGTTTCAGCTGGGTATACAAAGAGATATAAAAAACCTTGAATTTAAGAACACAAAATTATTTCGAACAATCACCGCAATGGCTCTTCACGCTTAGCTGTTTCTCCAAAAAGCTCCAACACTTGATGGGATTTTGACTCCAGAGTCATAAACACTGCCCAAGATAAGATTATGGGCAAGAACAAAACACAAAAATGTTCAAAAATATATAATAAACTTCTCTGGATGTAACCCACTGATGCATTAAAAATTCCCAGGATCAGCCATGCAGCAGTCATACCAAATCATAACACTTATCATTCTATCAGATTCACATCTCACAAAGCAGGATCGGCAGAAGATTCTTTTCTGATGCTCTCATAATGGTCACACATGAACCCCTTAAAGTCAGAGTTTTCATAGCTGTCTTTGAAAAGCTAACACTGACTTCATAAGGTGCAAAACCAAGTAACACACAACACAGCAAGAGCATGTGTTGTATAGTCAGCAACAGTAAAGCATCAAACTAATCTCACGGAAAAATTGTCACTAGTTTCAATGGTAATGATTAAAGATTTGATGTGGTGATACCTTACACTTCCCTTATCTTTATAAAATTAAAGATTCTGGTTGAGTTTTAAATCAGTTTCAGGCATCCACTTATGTTACAAACCAAACTTTCTCTGTATTTACCACTTTCTCCAAACTTTCTCTGTATTTATACAGGTGACATAGCCAGTAAATGATTTTGCCACTATCTTCATACATTTGAGAAGAGTCAACATATAAAAGGTGCAAATGATTTCTAAATTTATTTGAATTCACAGTACTTCATTCTTTTTTGTGTATCTTAGGAAACTGTAAAGTTGATTTTAATTAACAGTGATTTTGTGCTTACTCTAACTCTGTTCTTTCCCATGTATTTATATTTGCAGACATGACACATAGATATTGCATTAATTGAATTTCAAAATTACAACAGATGATGTGAAGTACAACTAATAAAACATTTATTTTTTTCTTTAAACAATATAAGTAACAATATAAATATATTTTGAATTGATGAAATGAAACAAACAAAATTATACATATGATTGCATAGCTGAACAACTTAACAATGACACACAAATGTCAGGAATATTAAAAGAGGGAATTTTTAAATTTTTTCCCTGTGTGTCATTTAAGGTTGCAACATGATAAATCACATGCTTTCACCACTTACAGCAACTCTGTACAAGGCACAGAAGTGATCATACCCAGACTTAACAATGAATCTGAGATATCTTGCTTGGCATGATTCAGGTGAATGCACAACTTTTTGTAATGTGCCATCAGTAGCTTCCACCACTGAAAGAAAGAAAAGTTGAACTCATTAGCAACAATCAACAAGCAGCAAGAACTGTGAGATTAAAATAAGAGTGGATAGTTACAAACTCTCAGATACTAATAATGTACAACAAAATTTTATCAATACATAAGGAACTGGCAAGAGGGGAGACATTGTATCTGGTAATAAGATTATTTCATTCATTATAACACTTTGATTTTGCTAATTCAAAACTGAAAAAATGTTAAAAAGCAATAATAGATCAGAGAGACACCTAAGAATGGAAGAATCAATTTTAATTTATAAAGATAAGAAGATAATATGTAATCATAATGAGCCCAAAACGTTATCCAATCACTGAAAAGATTTAATTAGGCAGGAAACTGAACAACACTTGAAAATCCGTCATAAAAGAAGAGGTATACAGGAAAAAGAAAATACAAAGATAAGGACTGTATCTACGATAATCAAGAATTAGATAATAGTTGAACACATAGATGGTGCCAGCACGGTTTTGATGTATCTCTGACAGTGTCTCCGACAAAAGGCAGTCTCGGAGTGTCGCACTTCAATGGTGATAGGTGAACCATGAACATCGGTGGGGTCAGCGCCAAGCTCACGATGATGCCCAAAGTGTTGGGCGAAAAATTTTGAGCATTTTGAATGAAAGTTTTTAGTTGGTGTTCTTTGTCCAAATTTTAAGCTCTTCCATTTTTACCAGATCTTTGGTGTGCTTTGTGTTGAGTGTTTTTGTGTTTTCTACCAAAACTTGATGCTGCTAGAGGAGGCGGGATTCGTTGGGAACTTCAATTCTTACGTGACCTACAATAGTATCTAGATTTTAACCTTCTGTGTTGGTATTTTATGGAAATTTTATCTAGTCATCATGAGATTTTAAATATTCATAACACTCGAGTAAGCAAAGAAGGTGGAAACGAATAGGGACCAAGACATCTAGGCACAGAGTGAAGGACAGGGACAGTGACGGGGACCAAATAACGTGTATGAAATGTGATTTTTTCCAGAAGCAGACCTCAGAGGTAAGCAATACTTTTTGGAGTATTCCAATATACTTTGCTTTTGGTTTACACAACAAATGCCTTATTTTCAATAATCATAGTTTTCTTTTGTAAGTCAAAATTGAAACTTCACTGAACTAAGCTGAAGGCTTTTTTTTTTATATGAAGAAAATTAACAAAAGTTAAAAAAAGGAAAAAAAACTTAGCCGCAATTGTGTAAAAAACATCATAGTTTACAGTTTCACAGAGAGAGACTCTCTGCTCATGACTGGGCCTCCCATTAACAGGACCTATTTGCAAGAATAAAAACAAAACAAAACAAAAAACCCAAAAGATTAAACCTTTTTTGCTATTCACAAATGCTACATGGTACAAAAAATTATTAAAATTAAAAAGATTTTTTTTCATTCTTTGAATAAAAAGGTACAACATGTTGATACAGCATAGCTGTTTATTTGTGATAGAGTAAAGAACCTACATAGAAGCTGGTTCTTTTTCTTCTATAATCAGCATCATATAAGAAGACAAGCAAGAATCCACTCAGCAGACATGAAGGTTTTAATGAATATAATAGGGACAGTTGATCTTACAACCAAATGCATTTCCAGTAACACTCAGGACTGCAAGACTGACCCACAGTGCAGAAGTGAATTCATTAAAATATGGGTGTCTGGTGGATAATTCTTGATGTGCAGATGTTGTCCTCCTATATGACACTTATCACTTTGTAAAAAAAGTGGAAACTAATGCTGTTCACAAACAGCAAATCAATTACATTTTTTAACCCCAGTTAAGTGGCATGGGACACATTTATCAGCCCTCTCCTCATTTATAGATCTTCTCTGCAAGTGCCCACTGCACAGTTATTACAGACAGTCTTTAACAGAATGTTTCACTTTTATCAGCAGTCTTTCTCAAAAAGATTGTTTTATGTTGATAATAATTTTTAATTTTATGCTTAGGAATTTCATAGCATTAAATCTTGGTCTATTACTCTTTGCATTATTCATAAACAATGTGCCTAGTCACAAAGAAAATGTACACCTGGTGTTTCCTGCTGATGCCACACTTTACATGTCCATTCACTGTGCTGGCAATTAGAATGCTGAATACACCAGCTTAGCTTAATTCAAAGGTACAACAGAGATCAATTTTTTGAATAACTCAAAATTCACACACACACACACACACACACACGCTTGTTCCTTTAACAACATAAGGTGTCTTCCTATAACACTCTATATGATACATAATTAGTTATATGCTACTAAAATCACTTTGACTTTGTACATGCTATTCTTAAGGATTTTTTTAACTATTGTGAATATGTAATAGTCATCATTTGTACAGCAAAGGAAAGTTTGGGTTTCACCTATATGACAGTTTTTATAATATCAACACTCTGAAGAAACTTGACTCTACTACTGTTAGATCTTGTTTACAGGAGCGGTTCGTCATTAGGGGCCATAGGGGCCGAGCCCCACCAAAAAAATTATATTTCTATAAATATTTTTTTTGCCTTAATTCTTATTCTCTCTCTTAACTGAATGGTGATAAACCTTCCCCTTCATAAATGAAAAACTGTTCCCTGAGGAAAGAGATCACATTCAGAGTGTGAGGTTATTGGGGCCAGCTCCAACAGGCCCCAGTAATATCACCACGCAAGCAAGAGGAGACAACGTTTTCCTGCCCGTCTCATTCAGTATGATGACCTACATACAACACTGCCTTAACCGCGTGTGCAATAAAGCTGTGCCTGGCCCCGCGCTAATTTGATTGGCTGGGAGAGTGTCCATTTCCTTAACGCCGTGGGTTGACAGAGAAGCTTACCCCAACCAAGCTCAAGGTGGCGTGGAGGTTCAAATGTCGTAGCAAAGTTCAGTTAGTTTTTTTTTTTTTGTGCGTGTCTCTTAGTGATGCGTTGTTCCTTTGTGTCGTGATTTTTTTGCTTGTCGTGTACAATGAATAGAGTGGATATTTTGCTAAAATCTCCGTTCTGTGCTTTAAATTTGAAAGATAAGCTTCACTTAAAAAAACTCGGTGCTTATCAACCCAAGAATTTCCAGGTAAGCCAGAAAGACGGAACAAAACTTCGAACATTTTCTGTTTAGTGGTTTGAAAAAAAGGCTTGGCTAACTGCTAGCGATGAAAAAAATAGTTATTTTGTTTTTATTGTTTGCTATTTGGCGAAGAACCACTGTGGACCAAAATTGGTTGCAAAGATATGAAACATTTGTCTGAAAGGATTAAAAAACATGAATGCAGTACAGTGCATATTAATAATGCTTTAAAATTCAAAATTTTTGGTAATGTCAATATTATGTCACAGTTAGATGACGGTTATCACTCTGCGGTTAGAAAGCACAATGAACTCGTTGATAAAAATAGACACGTTCTTACACGCATTATAGACTGCATAAAATTTTGTGGTGTACACGAATTGCCTTTATGTGGACATAATGAAACAGTCTTCACATAACAAAGGAGTGTTTCTGGATATGATCTCATATAGCTGTTTGGACAGTGTCTTACAAGACCAACTGGACAAATTTAAAGTTGCAAAAAATACATAAAAAATAATTCAAAATGAAATTTTGGATTGCATGTATCAGGTGTACCTGGATGAAGTTAAAAGCGAAATTGAAAAGGCCAATTACAAATCCGTGCAAGCGGACGAAACGACCGACATATCCTGCCGTTCGCAATTTGTTATCATATTGCGATATATGATTAACAGCCATGTCGTGGAAAGATTTTTATCGTTTGTTGAAATCGAAAACAGAACAGCAGACGGTCTTGCATCTGTACTCAAAGATGAGTTGGAAAAGTTTGGTTTGCAAAACAAACTTGTTGCTCAGACATATGATGGGACAGCTGTCATGAGCGGAACTCGTGGCGGTGTGCAAACACGCATGAAAGAGCATTATCCGCACGCTCAGTATGTGCACTGTTATGCTCATCAGTTGAATTTAGTATTAAAGAAGGTGTGCTCAACAATCAAAAGGGTAAGAATATTTTTGCAAATATCAGTGGAATCGGCTTTTTTCACAGTATCACCTAAACATAGTTGTTTATTGCGAGATATTTATCGAAAACGAGTACCTACAGTTTCAGAAACAAGATCGAATTTTCAATCCAGGATCATAAATTGTGTTTCAGAAAACAAAAGTGAACTCTTGGAGTGCTTCGACAGAATTCTAAATGAAAGTGGTTGGGATGACAAGAGTATATGTGAATCAACTGGATTTGTGAAGTTGTTACGAAATGAGGAATTCCTTTTCTTATTGTCTTTCTTTTCTCACATATTCCAACATGTTGATATATTGTACAATATACTACAGTCCAGAAAATCAACCAGTGTTGATTGTAATCAAGCTCTAAAGAAGTTTGAATCAGCTGTAAATTATGTTCGGCAAAGTACAAAACACGATCAAAATGGAAGTGATGAATGTCAACCTTTGCGAAAAAGAGCTAAAGTTGACTGCAGTATGGTAGAAAATGATGCAAAAGAAGCATACAACATCATCGTCAATCAAATAAGGGACAGGTTTGAAAAATCTGTCTTATTTTACTCATTCACTGTTGTAGATCCAAAGGAATTCAAGAATCATAAGCAGCATTTTTCGTCACACCATACAAATTTATTAGCAACTACATATGTAATGCTGAATATAGAAAAACTTGAAAATGAATTATCAGTACTTTATGCTAACGAAACCTTCGACGGCATACTGAACATAAGTGCGTTAATGTCATTTCTCCATTCTAATTAACTTTTAGATACATTTTCTGAAGTCTCTAAATTATTAGAAATAGTCTTAGTGACACCAGTAACTACTGCTGAAGCAGAATGTTGTTTCAGCACCTTGAATCGCATAACATTTTTAAGAAACACTATGACACAAGAACGGTTAAACACACTCACTGTTCTCTCTGTACGTAAAGATTGTATTCAAGAAATTCCACTTTTTAATCAAAAAGTCATAGAAAAATTTGCCACTCTCAAACATAGAAGAGGAGAATATCTGTATAAAAAGTTATGACTCTTCTTCATAATATTTCCATGTATTGCATTTTAATACTATGGTACAAAGTGAAGAATTCAATTGATTTCTCTTTCATATTGTTTGAAGTTTACAATGCGCTTTGCAGAACTAATTTCAGTTTTAACTAAGATGATGTTCCATGTTAAAAATAAATAAATAAATGAGAAAGCCTATAAGTATAATTTGCACATGAGTACATATATGTTTTCAGGCTTCACAAGTTCTTAAAAAAACTCTTGAAATACTATACCCGATTTAATGAATCTTTTGCAAACCGGATTTAATGAATCTTGGGGGTGGGGGTCCAAATGGTTGGCCTAATAATGACAGTTTTTTTTATTTCATTGTTTAACTTCGGCTACTGGCCCCACCTGTTTCAGTTGCCACGAGCCGCCACTGCTTGTTTATAATATGCTTCCTTTATTCAGAATCTTTTCCATGATTTCTTTTCAAACAATAAAAAAAAATTAAAGTATTTTGGATCAGTTTCCTTTGAAATCAGTGTTTCTGTACTCAAAGAAGGAAGAATGAGACACTTTTACCACTTTTCAAAGAGAAGTGTCTGACATCAGATAATTCTGAAAGAAGTGTCAGACATCATTTGATAATCTTGACAGAAGTGTCTAACAGCATTTGTAAGATGCGATGTCATGTTACTTACTTGATTTGTAGTGCTCCTGTTCTCTTTTTCATGATCAGCATTTAAAAGTGACATCTATCATTCACCTGTTATTCAGTTCCTTGAAAGACACAGATGAATAAAATTAAATTACCTACAACTGCATGAAAATTTTACTACATTTCAACGGGGAACTGTTTTCAGAACTTGAGTAAGAATATATGTTCTTTATAATAATTACAGCATGATATTTATTATTTCAGCTGTTATACAAATTTTGTTGCATATCTTGATTCCTAATCACAGAAAAATTCTACATAGATTTTTTAAACCTTGAATCATTCTTTCTTTCCACTGATGACTAAACCCCCAGATTAGCATGTAAAATCTTTCTGAGCAGTTATTTTACTCTAAGAAACATGTTTTTTTTTTTTTTTCCTTTTTTGGATTTGTTTTGTGCTGTCACCATGCTGTTAGTCTTTTTTCAGTGCTTAGAGTAAAAACATTGTCATCAGACCATAGCTAAGGTGGATTTTTAGCACACCTTAGACTCATACACACACAGTGGCACATTATCTCACCATAATTATTATTCATTTTCACACACACACACACAGATCATATATATGTATTAAAAGAACTAATAGAAAAAGTAAATGAATATAAACTCCCACTATGTATGGCATATATGTTATGAAACAGCTTTAATTCCATGGATTGAAGATGTATATGTTAATATTATAATATCTACAAAAATGCAAGTACAAAGAACACAGCGAGTATAAAAATTGGAATGGAAGTAAAGACAAGGAGACATCATATCTCTCAAGCTCTTCAATGCTAATCACAGAACGTCTTTCAATCATTAAACTGGGAAAACAGGATGGTAAAGATTAATAGTGATTGTTTAACCTACCTTTGTTTTGCGGATGACATAGTCATTTTGCAAGTACTTCCTTCCTAGCTTCACTGTGTGGTCCAGGAACTCAATGACAAGAGCAAATTAGTGATATTAAAGATGAACTTACAGAAAACAAAATAGATTGCACAATGCTTTTGAAAGACCCAAATACTTAGAGGTTGATGGGGCAAATTTAGAAGTAATTCATGCTAACATCTACCTTGGACACCAGATATCAAGCAAAGACCACATAAAAGAAGAAATTAATAGGCATATAAAACTTGGCTGGAGTGCATTTGGAAGAAACAGAGCAATTTTCAATAGCAATTCACCATTATGTCTTAAAAGAAAAGTGTTTAATCAATGTATCTATTCCAGTTCTTACTTAAGGATCAAGGATATGGACCTTAACTAAAACAGACATACAGAGAATGTGGACAACACAAAGAAGCACGGAGAAATGCATGCTTGATGTAACCATATAAAGACAGGGAAATGACAAGAGTGGATGACATCATGATCAAAGTAAAGACCCTCAAATTGCAATGGGCTGAACAAACACACTGCAAGAAGAATTGACTACTGTTGAGCATCTGAAATACTAGTCTGAGTATCAAGGGACAGGAAAAGACCCAGACCACATGGGAGTTGGGTGGATGCAGGGGCGGCTCCTGCTATGGGGCTGTGAGGCTGCAGCCTCCCCCCTACCCAAAGCAGTTTCATTTTCATGCCGTACCGAGAGAGAGAAATTTTCTGAACTTAACTGGAAGTTTTCCCTACATAACACCACTGGGAGCGCAAGGAACGTTGGCGGACTGCGCCAGACTACGCTGCTTGCAGCCCTGACTGGTGTTGAAACCAACTCATGTGGGAAACTCTGCCTATTCCCACATCAGTTCGTTTTCTTTGAATAAAACTTCCCTGGGGACTGCATTGATGGCAGTCTCGCTAGCACAGGTTGCTCGCGAATGCAGTCTCTCGTTGGATGGGAATGCATCGCAGGGCCTGTATGCTTTGTTGATTAATACGGTTCTTGTGCTTCCGAATAAGAAATAAAATAGGGGAATGAATTAAAATAATGACGAATGTTAAAATAAAGTATTAAATAAGGTATGTTTGAATGTATTACTCAACCTGTTTTTGTTTTTTTCCTTCCAATTTTTGGTTTCTTCCTGCTTTTATTCAACGTAATAATTCTAACACTATCAAACTGTAAAATATTTGTGTTTGCTAATGACAAATACTCAGTTGCCGGGACTTTTGCAAAACAGCTTTACTTATATTTTCTCTTCTGGTCAAAATGGGCATGCGAACAAATTGCGATTAAGAATAGAATTCAGTATTGGATAAACTGAAAAGAGAGAGAGAGAGAGAGAGATTAATTTTGGCAGCGAAATACTTGCACAAAATTGATTTTTTCACTTACCAAGTACAACAAAATTTTCGCTTTTAAACTCACGTAAATTTTTATTCACCAAAAATCATTGAAGTCACTCCACTGGGTACAATTTTTTTCTGCCGCATCCCCCTCCCTCCCCAAAATAAGCTGCGCATTTCAATTGAGGTAGTGCATTATACTTAATTACTTTGAAAACAACATTTAATCAGATATCATTGTTTAGAAAATTTACGAAGTTGGAAAATTTTGGAAAACAAATTTTTCTACACTAAATTGTTATTATGGCTTCAAAATTAAAACTGGACTGAACATGTTTCCAATCCGTTTTTATTAAAGAGAATGCCGGTGTGTGATTATCGCAATAACAACTCATCGCAAAATTCCGGCAGACTCTTCAAAATTCTACAAAATGTTTTTCATCGGCGTCCAAGTTGCAGTGGTTGGTATCAAGTTGAAGTTTCAAAGGGAGTGTATCAGAAGGAAAAATATTTATTGTCATATTTCTAGTGGTCACAATGAGACACTTGAGAATGCGTACATGACCTTGATAGTGTGTCTCCGCTGCCACTGCCACACGCATTAAATTTTTAACATTTTTTGTCCTTATATACTTGTATATATATATTCTATCCCACACTCACCAACCCGCTTGGCCAGCGTGGTGAGTTATGGCCAAACCCCTCCAAAATGATTCCACAACTTAAATCTTGGCCCTCAGTCTCCGGCAGCTGGAATGTACCTGGCCAAGGCAGCAGCCAGTGCGACATGAAGGCAGAGGGTGCTAAGAATCCCCGAAGGACCGGACTAGGCTGCCATCTGATGCTGACCTTGGCTACGTACAATGGACGCTCCCTATCTTCTGATTCAAGGCTTCTTGAATTGGAAGAGGAACTACAAAGGATCAAGTGGGACATCGTGGGGCTAAGTGAGGTAAGGAGAAAAGGAGAAGATCTCATCGAACTGAGAAGTGGACATCTCTTCTACTATCGTGGGACAGATACTGGCAGAACTAGTGGTGTTGGATTTATAATAAACAAGAAACTGAAGGATAAAGTTGTAGAAGTTGAAAGTTCCTCTGACAGAGCTGCATGACTTGTTATCCAACTCTCGAAAAGATACCAGGCTCAGATTATTCAAACTTATGCACCAACCACAAGTCATCCTGAAGAAGAAATTGAAGAATTTTATGAGGAAATTTGTCATCTAAATAATAAAGGTAAGCAGCACTTGAAATTAATTATGGGAGATTTCAATGCAAAAATAAGGCAACAGCAACAGAAACCAGCGTGGAAATACTCTCGTTGAGTTTGCAGAGGCAGAAGGGTTTTTCATCTTGAACTCCTTCCTCAAGAAAAAGCCACACAGGAAATGGACATGGAGACATCCAAATGGGATGACAAGTGAAATTGATTTTATTATGTGTAACAAAAAATTCGTCATAGAAGACTGCAGTGTGCTAAACAAGTTCAACACAGGTAGTGACCATAGATTGGTGAGATGTAAGATGCACCTCAACACTAAACTTGAACGTGGCAAGCTCATAAGACAAACAAAATCTATTGACATAACCAACCTTAAAAAACACCATAATACCTTCAAGTTGGAACTGAAGAACAGGTTCTCTGCTTTAGAAGGCCTAACATCAGAAGAAGTGGACATCTCTGAAGTTAACAGAAAAGTAACCAAAGCTCTTATGGAAACAGCAACAAAATTAGCTGGGTCTAAGAACAAGTTGCATGTAAATAAATTATCAGGAAAAACGAAAATGTTGATGCAAAAAAGAAGAGAGATGAGGACAACTAAAGAAGATGTGACTTCCAAAGTGGAATATATAGAGCTATGCAAGACAGTAAGAAAAAGTATCACTGAAGACGTAAGAAAATTCAACTGTGAACTAGTGAGGAAAGCAATTGAAAACAACCAAAGCCTAAAGATAGCAAAGGGACATCTCAGTAAGGGAAGAAAACAGATTATGGCACTGAGAAAAGAAGATGGTTCTGTAACAAGAAATAGAGGCGAAATTTTGACAAGAGTGAAAGATTTCTACTCCAAATTATATGAAAGGGATGATACATGCACTCCAGACATCATGAAAGATACCAGTACCAGAGTTCCTCCAGTCCTTCCAGCAGAAGTTGCACATGCAATCAAGAACATGAAGCGGGGAAAAGCTCCAGGAGAAGATGGAATTACTGTAGACATCATACAAGAAGCAAGTGGAGAAATCGAAACAGTGCTCGCCCAAATTTTCACTCGATGCCTTAATGAAGGAAAGATTCCTGAGGATTGGAACACCGCTACAATGATCCTGCTACATAAGAAAGGTGACATTGAGGATCTCGGAAACTACAGACCTATCAGCCTCCTATCAGTAGTTTATAAAATCTTCACTAAAGTTCTTTCACACCGCTTGAAGGTAACACTGGACATGGCTCAACCGAGAGAACAAGCTGGATTCAGGAGTGGCTACAGCACAATAGATCATATCCATGTGCTGAGAGAACTTATTGAAAGAGCGAGGGAATATGAACTTCCATTGTGCATGGCTTTTATCGATTATGAAAAAGCCTTTGATTAGGTGAAACCATCAGCAGTTACAATGGCTCTGAAAACCTGCGGTATTGAAGATGCATACATTAATATTATTAATAACATCTATGAAAATGCAAGTGCAAAGATTAGGCTGTTTGAAAATACAACACACGTAAAAATTGGAAAGGGAGTGAGACAAGGTGACACCATATCTCCGAAGCTCTTTAATGCCACATTGGAGGGTGTTTTTCAGTCGCTGAGCTGGGAAAACAAGGGGATAAAGATTAATGGAGATTATATAACCCACCTTCGTTTTGCTGATGACGTAGTCATTTTTGCAACTACCCCATCAGAGCTGCAGAGTATGATCCAGGAACTTGCTGACAAGAGTAAAGAAGTGGGATTAAAAATTAACTTTCAGAAGACAAAAGTGATGTTCAATGCTTTTACAAGAAATGAAGATTTATCGATTGATGGAGAAAAGCTGGAGATAACATACACGTACGTTTATCTTGGACAGCAGATATCAAGTGAGGGTCACATTGATGAAGAAATTAATCGGCGTACAAAACTTGCCTGGAGAGCTTTTGGAAGAAACAGCATAATTTTCAAGAGCAATATGCCATTATGTCTTAAAATAAAAGTGTTTGATCAATGCATCCTTCCAGTGCTTACGTATGGTGCAGAGACGTGGACCTTAACTAAAAGAGACATACAAAGGCTGCAGACAACTCAAAGTAGCATGGAGAGGTGCATACTTGGTGTAACCAGGAGAGATAAGAAGAGGAACTCGTGGATCTGAAAAATGACAAGAGTGGAAGACATCATGATCAGAGTTAAATCCCTGAAATGGCAACGGGCTGGACATACTGCCAGAAGGACAGATCATCGATGGACAGCCGAAATTTTAGATTGGATTACAAGGGACAGGAAAAGACCCAGAAGAAGACCACATGGGAGATGGGTGGATGAAATTCGAAAGTATGCAGGGGTGACATGGAGGAGACTGGCACAAGACAGACCGTTGTGGAGGAAACTTGGGGAGACCTTCGTCCAGCAGTGGATTGATAATGGTTGACAATGATGATGATGATGATATAAATAGTACATAAATAAAACAAAAAACTTACTTTATAAATAAATTATTTTAACACAAAAAAAAATTAGACAAAAAAGGCTAATACCATGAGAAGTGCCAAAGGCAGCTAAACCTCATATAGTAGCTTATATAGAATGAAAATATTACAGGACAAACATACAAAAATTTCAAAACAAGTGAAAACCGGAACAGGTTGCCATCATCAGGAGAGCATCAACCTGTGGGAGTGGCCTTTCTAGTACCAAGAAAACGACAAGACAAGCCAAAATTGTCGGTTGGTCATGCTCCCTAGGCCACAGAACCAAAATTCTAATAAGCACAAAAATTCCAAGAATCAAATTTATAAAACTAAAAAAAGAATTAAAAGCTTACTGGCAGAACAAAACCCGCCATGACAAAAAGTCAAACAGGACTGAACAGAGCACCCACAAGAACCCAAATATATACACTGATAAAAAAAGTGGTCACGGTTAATCAACTACCTGGTAAGCCAAAAAATGTGTGAATTGACAAGATGCAAAACTGTGTAGGTAGATAAGATCTTCAGCTATTAGGGACCCACCAAATAGCACTTTATGTTACCTATATATTTAAAATTGTTAGGTCCTAGGTTAATAAAGCATGTCAATGTGTAATTTGAAACTCTTGGACACCAAATTATAGTTCAAAATTAAATGGTTAAAATGATGTCTTAAGAAATTTTTAGGAAAATTGTTAGATTGCAATTTAGAAAGAAGAGCTTTCAGATTTTTTACAAGTAAGAGCTGTGTAGAGCAAATTTTAGCTATTCTATGAAACTGAGAGATGAGTAGATTGCGATGTATAACTTTTGAAATATTGGATGACCAGTGAGTGTAGTGAATAATATCAAACTCAAAAGAGTTTCTTTTATCAAATAAATTCACCACACCTATTCTCTCCTCGTCCACCAGAACCTCTAAATCGAGGTAACAAACATAAGTAGACGATCTGTTGGTTTTTTCTAGGGTAAGGTCGTCAGGATACAAGTCAGTGGCGCAACGCAAAAGTCCGGAATGTTAATGACAATGATGTCATCAACATATCTTAGAGCAATCCCAGGTAAAGGATGATTGGCAACAAATCTATCCTCAAAAAATGTAGATAGAGATTAGCCAAACTGCTAGAAAAGTGACTGCCCATCAGGATACCATGAGATTGGAGGTAAAGCCCATCGCCCACGGTAACAAAATTGTTATTAATACAGAAATCCAGTAGGAAATGCCAATACTGTTCTGTAGTCCCGTGCTCGAACTTCGTATGTATGTTTAGGGCTACCTGCCACAGACCCTTCAATGAAATTGAGGTGAAGAGGTTTTTAAAATCGCAAGTATCCACAGATGTGACAGTCACCAAGCCAAGTGTCTCCAAGACTCTGTTATTGCTCCCAATAATCCAAGTCGAACCCAACCTGCAAAGAGCAACGGACAAATGTCTCTGAAGCAACCCACCCGCTTTACTATTATAACAGTTGCGTCCACTAGTAATGAAACGGAAGGAAACAGGTTCCTTATGAAACTTTGGGATGGCATAAATAAAAGGAAAGTTTAAGTTGGACACATTAAGCCTTATCCTTTTATGCAGAGCGATTATTTTTTTAACAATGTCTTTATGGTTTTGAGAAACCGGAGTGTAAGTATCCGTGGTATTCATCTCCTGTATTAGGAGATCCTGATAGAACTGTTTACAAAAGAAGGCAAAGTTATTACCAGCCTTATCCACTGGAGAAATAGTGAATAAGTTTTGAAGTTCATGAATTTGCGAATTAATCAAAGCAAAATTATGTGGCTGCCGGGTACAAACACCAGAGCTCTTTAACTTATCGAGCTCATGACGAATGTCACATAATACAGAATCCAGCCATTTCGTTAAAGGCTTCGAGGGGCAAACTAACCTCATAGGAAAGCTTTAGTGCGCATTGTAAAAAATTACTGCGTAGAATAGAGACACATTTCTTAGTTTTGAAACGAGGTGTCAACCTGTATTTAGTGCCCAGAGACATAAGTGTGCATAGTTCTCGAGAAGGCACTATGTCCAGGTCACCAGTAACGATATGATCGTGGTAAGGGTTGACAAATTTACTGAATCTGTCAAGATGACAGTAACAGCTGTCATCCTCATTGCCGCTTAAAGACTTTAAATCAGCAACGGGTTGCCTGTAGTTAAAAATACGGCGACCAAGCGGTTTTTCATAGCGGAAACAGGTCACCAATTTCACCTCATTTCCGGAAGGGAAAAGATCCAAACGTTTATGCAAAATTGACTTGAAGCCAATAAAATGAATGGCCTCATGACAGTAATCAATAACGCAGTACTTCCTGAAAAGGTGAGCTACTGTGAATTTACTACGAAAAGTGGAAAGTCGGTACGCAAGAAGGTCACCGATCAAAATTCCAATGTGTTCAGAGCCAAAGGCATAATTTCAAAGCAGTTGGTCAAAAACCCTGATTTTTTTATTACTTAGCTCAAAGATTTTAGAACAACAATGCTTAACAAAATAGCCCTCAAAGCAGTCAAGCTCATGAACCAAGTCACCGAAGCTCACCCGAACTGATGAGTTCCTTCCGCTACCTCTAGTACCCCTTGTTTTTCTTTGAGAAACGGCAAAAGGTTTAAATTTAAATTTGAGATAGACACAAGTATCTTGATTCAGCTGCTTACCATTGAATAGTTCGTTAAGCCCCATACGTATTAGCTTAACGAACTATTCAATGGTAAGCCCATACGTATGGGCTTAATGAACTATCGGTTGCTGATCAGCGAGCAGACGTGTTCGATCGGCGACATATCAGAAGAACAGGTGGGCCACGGCAGCAGTGACACCCGGTGGGCCATGAAGAATTATTGCACGACACGATGCGTGCCACATGCGGGCGCACACTGTCCTGATGAAACGTGGCCGCTTGCAGGTCCTGCAGGTAAGGGAGGACTACAGGCTCCAAAACGTCGGAGAGGAAGCAGTGACTGTTGAGTGCACCGGCGATGCGTACCAGAGGGGTGCGGGTGTCATAACCAATTGTGCCCCAAACCATAACGCCAGGCGACGGACCAATATGGCGATGCATAATGCAGGCATCATACAGTCTCTCGCCGCGGTGCCGCCACACGCGGATCCGACCATCGTGGTGTTGCAGGCAGAAGCGAGATTAGTTGGAAAAGACAATGTCGTACCATTCCGTAGTCCAGGTGCGGCGTTCAACTGCCCACTGCCATCGCACTTGCCGGTGGTGTTATGTCAATGGTAATCGGAGCAATGGGCGCCATGCAATAAGTCCCCACTCCTGCAGACGACGTCGAACGGTACGTGCTGACACAGGTTGTTGCGCAACACACCCTAATTCCTGCGCTAACGTTCGTGATGTGGCGGTGCGAGCCGCCAATGCCCACCGCACAACATGCCGGTCCTGTCGTTTGGTGGTGTGCCGCGGCTGCGGCAATTGCTCACGTCGGTTCGTTTGTCCCTCCTGCACTCACCGAATCCATACTTGCCTCACTGTAGCTGGATGTCGTACCACACGGCCGCCGATGTCTCGGTACGATAAACCGCTGTCATGATAAGCCACTATTCATCCTCAGTCAAACTCTGAAACATGCTGGAATGACTGCCGTATTCTGTGATGAGGCATCAGGAAGCTTCCCACGCACAGATCCGGCTGCACAACACACTTCCACTACTTACCGCCTTCTGTGCAGCCTTCTTATAGTGCTTCTGCTCGGTGGCGTGCCGAGCGCACATGATTTGTATATGCCCTGCAATGCTAATCGCTTGCATATCCTCTCGCGGGCGATGCATGCTGTGAATTTCAGGCCAATCGGATGCTTCCTTCTTGGTGTTGCATTTTGGGTGGCCAGCAGTGTATTTGTATTTTTCCTGGTAACATCAAAAATGCATCTCTACATGCTTCTTTCAGTTGTCTTATTAAATTAAGGCATTTTTTTAAAATGTCAGTCACATTTTTACCAAAAATTGAAAAAAATGAAACCAAGATGGCGCATTGGAGGCCTTATTGGAGGAAGATTCATGTCAGACACTCCACAAGTTGTCTGAAACACTACGGGTCGATGAGTCAATGGTTAGCAAACGTTTAAAGGCAATGGGAATGATCCAGAAGCTCGGAAACTGGATCCCACATGACAAGGTTACTCTTCTCCATGACAACGCTAGACCTCGTGTCGCCAAATCCGTGAAGAAACTCTTGGAGGCACTTGGCTTCTTACCCCACCCGCGTATTCCCAGGACATTGCTCCCTCAGACTTCCATTTGTTATGGTCACTACAATATGGCCTATCAGAGAAGCACTTCCTTTCTGTCGCAGATATCCAAAAATGGCTCGATGAATGGTTCGCCTCGAAAGAACCTGCATTTTTCTACCGTGGAATCCATTTGTTACCCCAAGGGTGGGAAAGGGTCGTTGCTGCCAATGGACGCTACTTTGAATAGACTATCCTGTACCATTCTGTGGCAACACACAGGTGTTTGTGTGGTAAAAAACAGCGGGAATTAATTCAAGCACCTAATATAAATCGGTAAAAAACTTTTGCCCATTTAATATGATGTCAACACAGCCAGAACTGAGTTAACCCTAACAACTGGACATAATCGAAGTAGGATACAACTTTTGACGAAATGGCTCTTGAGCTAACCCTAACAACTGACTATATTGAAGCAGGATACAACTTTGGACAAAGAAACTCTCAATAACTACTGATGTCGGACTGAACACGCACTTCTGTGAGTAACATTTTTAGGACTTTTAACCGACTTATATCTTAATTGAATAATTTAGTGCATCACCGCAGACTGTACCCACTTTACATAACGTGTAAAACAGAAAATTTACAGACGTCAAAGCGTCTTCCTGAGTAACCTTGTGGTCACGTAATGGTATGTGAACTTCATGATAGAATCACATGAGATATAATGATTGTTAAAAAATGGTTTATTTTAAAATGCTTAGATGTCAGATTTTAAAGATTTGTAATTCATTTCCTAGTACACTGGTAACAAAAGCATATGATGGCAAGGTAAATACCACTGCTAATTTTCTCCATAAACATCAGAAGAAAATGAACAATAATAAAAACAGAAAAATCTTTAGAAAACTTTCTTATTATCAGTCTTGGTCAACAGTTGTTGCTCAGTAAAGCTGAAATAATACTTTAAAATTACCTGTTTCAAATATTTGTTCAAACTCAACAGGATCTTGCTTAATAGTTCTTTCAATACTTAAATATTTCACTGAAAAAAAAAGTGTAAGGAAAATCATTTAGTGCATCCATAAGTGACATGCAACAAAATTATAAGTACTGTATAACATTTCAGGAATCACAATAAAATTTTCTTGAAATATGCAAATAATCGGAATGACAACAGTAACAAAATAATAAGTACAAATTGTTATAAACAAACATTAAATAATGGTTTGTTAAGATAGAAATGTATTCATTGTTACAACTTTACTACAGAAAATTTGTTTTATCACATGTTAGACTCACAATGGCACATTATCATGAAATGACACATGAATAAATTTACGTCAAAACTCTTCACACGTGAGAAATTTTTTAGCAGTAATTTATCAAATTTTGTTTAGAAAAGTGTGGCATGGACCATCTATAGTGAAAAATTACCTCATCTTCAGATACATCAGATGACAAATACCATCAGATCACAACATTTAAAAAAACAGTCATAATACCTGAAAATTTCCTGGTTGAAAGAAATAATGTGTGATGCCTAACATATTACAGTAAAACGCTAAATGTATCTAACATTTTTTTTTCTTTTGGTAAGAGGTCTAAGTTTAAACAAAACAAAATGAAATTAGTTGATAAATACAGTGACATACAATTTCATTGAGGACTGACAAAAATGTTCTCTTTATTAAAAGCTCAGAATGTAAAATTGAAATTGTATTTCATGGAATTACATTACTAACTGATTAGAGAGCTGACTATAACTAACACTGCACACGTCACAACACAGAAAAACAAAAGAGAACATGGAGAATTTAAATGAATGAAAACACTCATAGAAAAAGAGAAAGACATAGAAAACATGTTTAGAGGAAGGCTGAAGCCATCTTAGCTGTGACTGTAAAATACAAAACTTCAATACGATATAATTACTATGAAGGAAAGATACAACTACAAAAAAGAAGAAAACAAGTTGATATTTCACTACCATAATCAACTGAAACACAACAAACTAAAGAACTTGCAAATGATGTAATAAATCACCTCCAGATTCATGCAGTCTTGTGTCTACATTTTGCTTTCATTCTTCATAATTTAATCTGTATTAGTTAAACAGTTTGTTTAGAATGGAACTCCACATCAAGTGCTATTTCAGATACCAGGTAAATTAGAATGGAATTTCATTTACCAACAGTTTCATCTTGCTAACAGTGAATTTGAGGTCTAAATAAATATTACGAAAGATAACAAAATGATGATAACACTTCTTATGTGTTGTTCTGAAGTTCTGTATGTTGTATTGAGTATACCATTTATTGCTAAAAGGTTTTCAATTAAAATCTCTTGCTGTTTAAAATGTCTTCAAAATAAAAATCCATGAATTATCTGTTGAAAATGTTCTCATTATACTTCCTTTACATATCCTGTTTACATTTTATGTGTCAAGATTATATTGAGTCCAAGAAATATAGATAATGACTGTTTCTAATATATTTTGTATTCCACATTCCAGCACTTGCATTAAACTAACACCATTTATACTCTGCTTTTAAGTGCTTTATGAGCCTACTTCTTGAATTGTATCTTAGGAGTTGCTCACTCTGCTATTTCTCAGAAGTTAATGTCCTGTCTACTTTAAAATAGCATAGCTGACAGTTAATGAAAACATATCCATACCAACAACAACAACAACAACAACAATAATAATAATAATAATAATAATAATAATAATAATAATAATAATAATAATAATAATAATAATAATACAGTATACTGAAGGGTTCCTGATGGCTATATAAGATCAAGCAGTAAGCACCAGAAACTACCGGAAGCATATCCTGAAGGGACACATCAGTGGAAAGTAACACATGTCGGCAATGCTATCAAGTACCAGAGACCATCTAACATATCACAGCAGGGTGCAACAGGCACAATCAAATTGTCAAGATTGTCTGTCAGAAATTGGTAAGAAAGCACCGCCTCATTACAACTGAGCATTTCCCCTACTACAAGTATGAGCCAACAACGCTTCTAGAAAACAACACCCACAAGATGTACTGGGACAGATTGATCAGAACAGATAAGACCATCCCCCACAATCGGAACATAGCTGTGTCCATCACGTGCAACAGCCAAAAGACGCATGGAGAGAAGCTGTCCAAGTACAATGTATAACGACCTACGATACAAAGTCAAGGAAATGTGGCATATGGAGTATGTCACCACAGTTCCCATAGTAATATCAGCCACAGGAGTTGTACCTAAGACCATTCACAGCTAAAAGGTTTTCACATACTAGAATAACAGCTAAAAGGTTTTTACACACTTTCATACACTAGAATACATACACTAGACCTTCAACTTAACACCTACATGGAACTACAAGAAGGCAGCTATCCTAAACACTTGTAGGATAGTAGGGAAGTTTCGGGACAACTGAGAGAAAGAAATACCACTTCCCAGACTTGGTACGTCGTACCCGTCTCAGAAGGAAGAGAAGAAAACCTCAGGAAGAGGTGGAATAATAATAATAATAATAATAATAATAATAATGATATAAGGCAAGTACACATGTATGCCTCAGAAAACTTGAAAATTACATCATCCTGGAATGGGAATTGAACCTGCAGCTCTCGATTTAGATTCAAGTATGTTGCCATTACACCATCCAGAATAAAGAACCTCCAAGCAACTGAGGATGTTTTTCAAGACTCAGATGAAATGCTTTGCCATATGCAAATCGAAGCATATGTGATCCTTCATTTTAGCAGCACACAAGCAGAAAGCATGTCCCCTGAAGAAATAACTCTTCAGAAATAAATGATAATCAAATAAATATGCAAGCAGATGGATGCCATTCTTTGTTCTGGGTGGTGTAACAGTAACATACCTGAACGTGAATCAGGAGCTGTGGGTTTGATTTCTGTTCCGGGATGATGTAATTTTCAAGTTTTCTGAGGCATGCATGTGTACTTGCCGATTAATTTGGCATCCATCTGCCTGCACATTTATTTGATTATCAATAATACGAGGGCCATTTCAAAATTTTGCACACTGTGGGTTATCTCTTACAAAACGAATTTATTTCACAAGATATCTTTATAGGCTTTTGAAGTAATCTCCATCTTTCTTTATGGTAGCAGCCCAACATTTGGGAAAGTCTTGTGTTCCAGTCAGGACACCTCCATTGTTGTTGAGGGTTCATATTACTGGGGTCACCTTATTAGAAACATCTTGAATCATTTCCTGTGGAGTGGCTTCTTCAGTTTTGAGAACAAGTCATAGTCTAGTGGGCTCATTTTAGGATTGTATGGCCCATGGAGAAGCAATCCCATCCATACTTTTCCAGAATGTCTCTTACTGTGCGGACAACACGAGGCCTCTTGCTGTTGTGCAAAATGATGACACCAGCTTTGAGCATGTCGGGCCTTTTTTGGCAAATCATTGGGTGCAAAAATTTTGCAGAACCTTCTGTAGTATTCCTCTGTTACAGTGGCCCAGCGGAATACTATATAGAAGGTTTCCCCTCAAGCACCCTTCTTCCAAAATGCTGTGACGATAACCACAGAAAGGTCGTCCATTGCAGCTGATGGCCAGCCATTTCTTGGGTCGTCTTTGATGCTTTCCTGACCTTGGTAGAAACAAGAAGCCCACAGTGACTTGCTACAATCCACTACACTAACTCAACAAACTTCACACAAAGCTTTGTGAATTTGGGTAGGGGATTTCATTGCAAAGTTTCAATTTTTAAGGTAGGATCGCTGGTCACTACGCAAGATCTGACCTGACTCACTTTCTTCCTCCATTTCTAGGCAGAATTTTGTGGAAGACGAACACATTAGCCAGCAAAGGTAGACACAACTTTGTATACTCAAGTCTGACCAGGCATGAAAGTGTTCATGGCAGAAAAAAGCTGAATTTTCCCTCATAAGAATATGCAAAAATAATTAACCTTTAAGCATTTATTAACTACTCTAAGCACCACATATGCATATATAAAAGCCATAAAATTGTCTAAAATTTATTTAGGAATGAATAAGAATTTTATTTTAGTCAATGTGCTTAAATCAAACCAATAATGCTAATCCTATATTTACCTGACCTAATTTGTTTTATTGCAATTATTGCATTTCTGCATTGATCTCAGGAACTCGCCAGATGACTTCTAAAAGGCAGAATTCCACCTTTTGGTGGAACTCTTTCACCCCTGAGTCTGACTCACAACTGGCACAACAATTGGAGCGATTGCATCATCCTACAGGCAGCACCTGCAGAGTGTGCAGAGCTTTTAAAATGACCTACATAAATCTTATTTGCCTCTATGTTCTGTGAAGATGAATTCTTCATTAAACTCTATGAAATTTCTACCTACTATCTCATACCATCTTGTGATAGACACTACAATAAATGTTCCTAAAGATTAATGGAAAAAGAAAAAAAGCCAGTTTTTTTTTCACCTATTTTAATCAGTCATAACACTGGGAAGTAATATGTTTAAATATGCTGCTTAATTCTTACATTTTTTTCTTGATTGAAAGTTAAAAACTCAAGTTATTACTCTATAAATTTTAAGCATTTTTATAGATTTTCTTAGAAAATATATGATTTTTACTTATCAAATTTTCAGGCAGTAGACCTACTCATCATCAGGTCCAAGCAGAGGTTGCTATTTCTGTGATAAAATTCAATCCTTTTTGCAGTTCTCACTAGCTGAAAATTTGACAAGAAAGTAAAATTCAGATACTGCTTTTCTTGAGAAAACCTATAAAATAGAGCTAATAGAGTAAACATTTGTAGAAACAGATATGTTATCCTTAATTACAATCTCAAGTTATTTTGCTATGCTCTATAAAAGGAAACATTTAGTGTATGCAATCACAGTCACATAGCACATTCTTTTGTTTGTTTTTTGTGCAAATTTTTTTTAAATAAATTTAATAAAACCAATAATTATTAGAATGTTGCAGATTCTAATGAGGACAAAATAAGAACATTACAATTGAATCTTCAGTAATGTGTGTGAAATGGGCCTTTATGGAAAAATATTAAAAGATTGGACAATGAACTTCATAAAAACAAGAGACTAACTAAAAGAAAAATTTTACGTAAAAAAAAAAAGAAAAAAAAACGTTCCATCAATGAACCTTCAAAAATTATAAATAGCAATTTCAACAACTTAATTCAAAAATAGTAGATGTACAAAATACTTAAAGAATTTTTTTTAAAGTTTTTCAAGTTAAAATAGAATTAAGTATATTAATCTGAGTAAAGCCTTTTGAGTTGGCATTTTAATTCCTGTAAATAACATTTTTATTTTGTTTTTAATCTACAAGCAAAAACTATCTGTAAAATGTGCTAATAATTTGGAAACTATCCATGTACAGCATTCACACATATGTCTACATGCTGAAACTCTCTGGTCTATGCTAAAGGCTTAATTTTAAATCTGCAATATTTAGTTAGTGTCTACCTAACTACAGCAATCAGTTTCTGAGTAGTCTGAAAAAGTAAGCAGTCACCATATCAGGATCTTCTGTTTATGATTTGAAATGTTAAAAACTGAGCAGCCATTAAAGCAGATAAAGTTTTGGGTTCTGTAAAAACATTCAACCAAAGCTACAATCTTCATCAGAATAATTTTAGAAGTGAAATGAGTTATGATACAAGGAATGAATTCATTACCATTAAAGGACTGCAATGAAATAGATTTAATTTCTGAAGCATCAGGCAATTCCAGCACAAAGCTCTGTGGATACAATCCTGTAGTTGTCCAGAATGTGTCAGTCCTCCTACAATGAATTTAAATAACAATCTGTTATTACAATTAAGATTCAATGACTGTTTATAGAAAATCCATGTATCCATAAATGTTAATATATATATAAATCAGATATAGTTTCATAACAATTTTTCTTTCCGTCATCAAAAAAGACTTAGTTTCAATGCAGTCTGACTAAAATTAGTGTGTGGTGAATGAAGCAAGTTCCATAGGAAACCTGAGTTTGATACACATCATTGAAGAGCTTATTTCCTGTTGCATGTTGGAGAAAGATCAACAACCACTGTCTTACAAGGGATTCAAATCTGAGGATGTAGTTCAAAAACTCATTCATACTGGGTGACAATTTAGTATTAGGCATCATGATAGGGTATTCATGAAGCTATTACATATCTCACTAGTAACATGAAGACTGGTAATCAGTTTATGTTTTCACATGATAAAATTTTATACAACTACTTATGAATTTAATCTCAGCTTCAAATTTAAAAATCCATGAAACTTATTTACAGTAGCAACACAGCATGACAAATAAAAGGGGTTATAACATTCCCAAATGAAAAATGTTGAGAATGATAATGAATAAAAAATTTAATTCAAGAATATTCTGCAGGCTATGGATTTATGGTGTATGTTGCAAACAATCGTTCTTTTTTTATTTTTATTTTTTTTATTTGGTTTGTTCTTCGATCAGCCCAGAGACTGGTGGGCCCAGACATAAATGGAAGTAGCAGTTTAGGAAGGACCACAACTCCTGAAATAGCAAGTACAGAAGTTTAAATATGCATGTGCAATGACAGAGGTACTAAAAACATATTGATTTCCAATGAATCCTAAGCCATAAGAACATCTGCACAGGCCACTCATACAAGACACTTTACAAAGCTTTTACCACAAGCCATGGCCTGAGCAAAGTGAGACATGTAAACTCATTGTTCTGTGAACTTTATTACATGTGGAACAAATATATCACAGGTTAAATATGATCTGGCATGTACACTTCCAGTATATTGAGTACTAATGACAGTACACTACAGTCAATAAAGCACAATTCCTGGTTCTATCTTTTTCTCCACCTGCATAGATTACATACTAGGTATTTTTATAATAATTGTTCTTGACTCATTGATATAAAGTCAAAAAATACTGAAAACATTTTTTTTAGGTAAATGTAATGTGCTTAAAGGATTTAATATTTTTGTAAGCATACGATTATGTGATAAACATACACTTACTTTACTTTATTTGTAGGAAGACCACTATATGCAGCACGACGTGGTCAAGTCATATGAATGTTGTGTATCTTGGGGTTTTTTTTGGGGGGGGGGGGTTACATATATTCTTCAGAGGGATTGTTATTTAACAAGTTATTAAATCGTAATTAAATAACATATATGTTTACGGAAATTAATGCTATTATTGAAAAATTTTATCTTACCTTAAAACCACATGGTCAGGTTACAAGTGCATTGTTCTCTTGTTATTCACAGAGACTCCAACCCCGATTGGAAATTTTCAGTAGTAAACACTAAAAAATCCATAGTTTTTAACTATTTTTACTAGAGAAAACTACAAAAGAAACGTAATTTTCAGCGTTTTTCAGTAGTAATGAATAACAAGAAAGATGACACCAAATTCTCGGATGTAATGAGCACGTCTTTTGAATCCGTTCTGATGCAAATTAAATTTATCAAAGCTATACAAAGTCAATGAAAACAGTCTGGAACAAAGTAGTATCTGACCGAAAAAAGAAATTTTTCAATAGGGTTTTTAATGCCACTGATACTGCTGTAAACGGAATGGTTAACTTACACCCTCTGGTTGCAGACTTTTGATTTAAGAAAAATTTGAATTAATATGAGAAACATTTGGCAGCGGAAACACTCTCCAACAAAAAAATAATTTTTCAAATCGGACTCTTCAAAGCAGAGATATGGACAAATACAAGGCGCGCATCTACGCCCCTTAGCGAGAAAACCATGCATTATTTTAGCAAGAAAGTATTCTCAAAAGGCTTTTCAATGTGAACAGTGTCGGCCCAAGAAAAAAAAATTTAGTCAAGTTTCAGGAGCTCAGATTTTGCTGGAAATACATCAGAAGCAGAAATTAGCACTTATGCTACCTGGTGGCCAAACCATTCTTTACCAAATATTAGAAATTATATTAAAACCATTTTACATCACAAGCTGTATGCGATACAAGAAGAATTTTTCAAGTCAGAGTTTTAGAAGCAGAAATATCAGGGAAAACACAATTTACGTTTGCAATCCTAATGGAAAGTCTATGATTTACTTGAAAATTTTAAATTTATATGAAAAACATTTCACACCAGAAACACTATCCAACAAAGAAAGAATTTTTCAAATCGGACTCCTGGAAGTAGAGATATTGACAAAAACACAATATACATCTACACCCCCTGGCATACAAACCATGAAGAACATTTTCTAAAAGGTCGGTTGACGCAAGTAGTATTGGTCCACAAACGAATTTTTTTAAACGAGATTTTAGAAGCTCAGATTTTGGTGCAAATACATCAGAAGCGGAAATTAAGACTTACGCCTCCTGGTGGCCAAACCATTTTTTACCAAAATTAGAAATTATGTGCAAGGGATTTCCTATCAGGAGCTGTATTTGGTGCAGAAAGAAGTTTTCAAATCGGAGTTTTAGAAGCGGAGATATCGGGAAAACACAATTTACCTTTACGCTCCCTAGCGTAAAGTCTATAAATTACTTCAAAATTTTGAAATTATATGAAAAACATGTCACACCGGTAACTCTATCTAAGAAAGAAAGAAGTTTTCAAATCAGACCATTAGAAACAGAGATATTGACAAAATTAAGATATACATCTATGCCCCCTGGTGGAGAAACCATGTAATATTTTAAGAAGAAAATATTCTGAAAAGGTTTGATGGTGTGAGTAGTATCGGTTTACAAACGAATTTTTTCAATCGAGATTTTAGAAGCTCAGATTTTATGGCAAAAACATCAGAAGCAAAAATTAACACTTGTGTCCCCTGGTGGCCAAAGTATTCTTTACCTAAAATTAGAAATTATGCGCAAAAGATTTTTCATCAGGAACTGTATCCAATGAATATTTTTTTTTTTTTTTTTAAATCAGAGCTTTAGAAGAAGAGATATCGGGGAAAACGTAATTTACTTTTACGCCCCTAGCGGAAAATTTATGCGTAACTTGGGAAAGTAACTATACCTCAAATACTCTTTGACAAAAATGGAATTGAAAGATAAAAGAAATTTTTCAATTGGATACTTAGAAGCAAATATATATAATAAAATGTATTTTGAATTCGACATCATCTGCCTTTATGCCCTCTAGCGACAAAATTGCACATCATAAAAAAAATAATGAAAATAAAGGATCATCATTCGCACATTTCAAGCTTCCCAATGCAAAAAGAATTGTTCAAATCGGACTAATAGCTGCAGAGATATAGTGTCTACAGACGGACGGACAGACAAACCGATAACAAAAGCACGATCTTTTTACAAAAGACGTGATAAAAATAAGCAATTACACACCGGTACAAAAAAAAAATTGCCAGAGCAGTGAAATGACCATGTAAATTCATAAGAAAATCAATTTTTGCTTAAAAAATTACCTACAAATTGAAGACATTTTGTGAAAAACACTAAATGGATCCAATATTTTTTTGTTTTTAAGTTTACCTCAGAAATCACACACAATGTATGTTCCAAGGAGAACCTTATAGTAAACAAAGTAAATGCCTGCAGAGACTGGAAGATATTCATGGTTGTCTTTAAACCCAAAAAATAATTTTAAAAAATGTATTTCTTTTTCATGCAATAAACAAAAACAAACAAACAAAAAATTGTTCCTTGTAGAAAATAATTCTAGTACTGCTCCAGGACTTTAAGCAAAAATACAAAAACTTAAGAACTTTCCAAGATCTGGAAAGGGAACTAAAATTTCAGGACATTTCCAGGATTCCATGGACCATGATAACTCTGGATGTGGCCAGAGATACTTGGACATTCAAAATATTTTGAAAAATCATTAAAAAAATGCAATATCAAAAACATTCAAGAAACACTTTCCAAACTGTTCAATGAATGTTAGAATCCAGGAACATGAAAATAAACTTGATGCACATAAAGTCACTTCACTGAGATTTTAGATTTCCACAGTATAATATATCCGATGCTTTCATTAATCCACAGTGGACGGACGATTTCTGTACTGACTACAGAGAATCCATAGTTGTTGGAATCTCTGTATTCAGTTTTTTTTAATTTGTGTATTTATATGCTACACTAATTAAAAACACAAAGATGGGATTACAGAATTTCCATTGCAAATTTAGGATTTCTAACAATTCATGGAACTGCTTTTCAATACACTTCATGGTATCATTTTCAATGATGTCCTTTATTCGCACTCATACTGAGAGACTGTTAATGGTAAGTGTTTGTCCTCACCTCTAAATTTAGTGGCGATATAAATAACAAGAGAATGAAGAAAACTGAATAACAAGAGAACGATGTACGTTATGATTTTTTTAAATAATAGCATTCATTTCCTTAAACATATAAATTACTTAATTACAGTATAATAATTTTTTTAAATAATGATATCTCTCTAAGGTATCATCATCATCATCATCATCATTGTCAACCATTATCAATCCACTGCTGGACGAAGGTCTCCCCAAGTTTCCTCCAAAACGGTCTGTCTTGTGCCAGTCTCCTCCATGTCACTCCCACATACTTTCGAATTTCATCCACCCATCTCCCATGTGGTCTTCTTCTGGGTCTTTTCCTGTCCCTTGGAATCCAATCTAAAATTTTGACGGTCCATCAATGGTCTGTCCTTCTGGCAGTATGTCCAGCCCATTGCCATTTCAGGAATTTTACTCTGATCATGATGTCTTCCACTCTTGTCATTTTTCTGATCCACGAGTTCCGCTTCTTATCTCTCCTGGTTACTCCAAGCATGCACCTCTCCATGCTTCTTTGAGTTGTCTGTAGCCTTTGTATGTCTCTTTTAGTTAAGGTCCACGTCTCTGCACCATACGTAAGCACTGGAAGGATGCATTGATCAAACACTTTTCTTTTAAGACATAATGGCATATTGCTCTTGAAAATTATGCTGTTTCTTCCAAAAGCTCTCCAGGCAAGTTTTGTACGCTGATTAATTTCTTCATCAACGTGACCATCACTTGATATCTGCTGTCCAAGATAAATGTACGTGTCTGTTATCTCCACCTTTTCTCCATCAATCGATAAATCTTCATTTCTTGTAAAAGCATTGAACACCACTTTTGTCTTCTGAAAGTTCATTTTTAATCCCACTTCTTTACTCTTGTCAGCAAGTTCCTGGATCATACTCTGCAGCTCTGATGGGGTAGTTGCAAAAATGACTATGTCATCAGCAAAACGAAGGTGGATTAGATAATCTCCATTGATCTTTATCCCTTTGTTTTCCCAGTTCAGTCATTGAAAGACATTTTCCAATTAGGCATTAAAGAGCTTCGGAGATATGGTGTCACCTTGTCTCACTCCCTTTCCAATTTTTATGTGTGTTGTATTTTCAAATAGCCGAATCTTTGCACTTGCATTTTCATAGATGTTATTAATAATATTAATGTATGCATCTTCAATACCGCAGGATTTCAAAGCCATTGTAACTGCTGATGGTTTCACCGAATCAAAGGCTTTTTCATAATCGATAAAAGCCATGCAGAATGGAAGTTCATATTCCCTCGCTCTTTCAATTAGTTCTCTCAGTACGTGGATATGATCTATTGTGCTGTAGCCACTCCTGAATCCAGCTTGTTCTCTCGGTGAGCCATGTCCAGTGTTACCTTCAAACGGTGTGAAAAAACTTTTGTCGTGTACCTCATTTATATATATATGGGATGTAAGGTCAGGTGATGCGTAACATCACAGCCTCTCCTTGACAAATGTCAACCCCGCCTTCTCGTGGTGCATCCTGTTCCTACTAAAGGGGCTCTGACGACCGCCAATAGCGGTATAACTATACCATCGGGATTAGAGGAAATTCTATCCCACACTCGCCAACCCGCTTGGCCAGCGTGGTGAGTTATGGCCAAACCCCTCCAAAATGACTCCACAACTTAAATCTTGGCCCTCAGTCTCCGGCAGCTGGAATGTACCTGGCCAAGGCAGCGGCCAGTGCGACATGAAGGCAGAGGGTGCTAAGAATCCCCGGAGGACCGGACTAGGCTGCCATCTGATGCTGACCTTGGCAACGTACAATGGACGCTCCCTATCTTCTGATTCAAGGCTTCTTGAATTGGAAGAGGAACTACAAAGGATCAAGTGGGACATCGTGGGGCTAAGTGAGGTAAGGAGAAAAGGAGAAGATCTCATCGAACTGAAAAGTGGACATCTCTTCTACTATCGTGGGACAGATACTGGCAGAACTAGTGGTGTTGGATTTATAATAAACAAGAAACTGAAGGATAAAGTTGTAGAAGTTGAAAGTTCCTCTGACAGAGCTGCACGACTCGTTATCCAACTCTCGAAAAGATACCAGGCTCAGATTATTCAAACTTATGCACCCACCACAAGCCATCCTGAAGAAGAAATTGAAGAATTTTATGAGGAAATTTGTCATCTAAATAATAAAGGTAAGCAGCACTTGAAAATAATTATGGGAGATTTCAATGCAAAAATAGGGCAACGGCAACAGAATGAAACTTCAGTAGGTAAATTCGGTCATGGCAAAAGAAACCAGCGTGGAAATACTCTCGTTGAGTTTGCAGAGGCAGAAGGGTTTTTCATCTTGAACTCCTTCTTCAAGAAAAAGCCACACAGGAAATGGACATGGAGACATCCAAATGGGACGACAAGTGAAATTGATTTTATTATGTGTAACAAAAAAATCGTCATAGAAGACTGCAGTGTGCTAAACAAGTTCAACACAGGTAGTGACCATAGATTGGTGAGATGTAAGATGCACCTCAACACTAAACTTGAACGTGGCAAGCTCATAAGACAAACAAAATCTATTGACATAACCAACCTTAAAAAACACCATAATACCTTCAAGTTGGAACTGAAGAACAGGTTCTCTGCTTTAGAAGGCCTAACATCGGAAGAAGTGGACATCTCTGAAGTTAACAGAAAAGTAACCAAAGCTCTTATGGAAACAGCAACAAAATTAGCTGGGTCTAAGAACAAGTTGCATGTAAATAAATTATCAGGAAAAACGAAAATGTTGATGCAAAAAAGAAGAGAGATGAGGACAACTAAAGAAGATGTGACTTCCAAAGTGGAATATATAGAGCTATGCAAGACAGTACGAAAAAGTATCACTGAAGACGTAAGAAAATTCAACTGTGAACTAGTGAGGAAAGCAATTGAAAACAACCAAAGCCTAAAGATAGCAAAGGGACATCTCAGTAAGGGAAGAAAACAGATTATGGCACTAAGAAAAGAAGATGGTTCTGTAACAAGAAATAGAGGCGAAATTTTGACAAGAGTGAAAGATTTCTACTCCAAATTATATGAAAGGGATGATATATGCACTCCAGACATCATGAAAGATACCAGTACCAGAGTTCCTCCAGTCCTTCCAGCAGAAGTTGCACATGCAATCAAGAACATGAAGCGGGGAAAAGCTCCAGGAGAAGATGGAATTACTGTAGACATCATACAAGAAGCAAGTGGAGAAATCGAAACAGTACTCGCCCAAATTTTCACTCGATGCCTTAATGAAGGAAAGATTCCTGAGGATTGGAACACCGCTACAATGATCCTGCTACATAAGAAAGGTGACATTGAGGATCTCGGAAACTACAGACCTATCAGTCTCCTATCAGTAGTTTATAAAATCTTCACTAAAGTTCTTTCACACCGCTTGAAAGTAACACTGGACATGGCTCAACCGAGAGAACAAGCTGGATTCAGGAGTGGCTACAGCACAATAGATCATATCCATGTGCTGAGAGAACTAATTGAAAGAGCGAGGGAATATGAACTTCCATTGTGCATGGCTTTTATCGATTATGAAAAAGCCTTTGATTCGGTGAAACCATCAGCAGTTACAATGGCTCTGAAAACCTGCGGTATTGAAGATGCATACATTAATATTATTAATAACATCTATGAAAATGCAAGTGCAAAGATTAGGCTGTTTGAAAATACAACACACATAAAAATTGGAAAGGGAGTGAGACAAGGTGACACCATATCTCCGAAGCTCTTTAATGCCACATTGGAGGGTGTTTTTCAGTCACTGAGCTGGGAAAACAAGGGGATAAAGATTAATGGAGATTATCTAACCCACCTTCGTTTTGCTGATGACGTAGTCATTTTTGCAACTAGCCCATCAGAGCTGCAGAGTATGATCCAGGAACTTGCTGACAAGAGTAAAGAAGTGGGATTAAAAATGAACTTTCAGAAGACAAAAGTGATGTTCAATGCTTTTACAAGAAATGAAGATTTATCGATTGATGGAGAAAAGCTGGAGATAACAGACACGTACGTTTATCTTGGACAGCAGATATCAAGTGAGGGTCACATTGATGAAGAAATTAATCGGCGTACAAAACTTGCCTGGAGAGCTTTTGGAAGAAACAGCATAATTTTCAAGAGCAATATGCCATTATGTCTTAAAAAGAAAAGTGTTTGATCAATGCATCCTTCCAGTGCTTACGTATGGTGCAGAGACGTGGACCTTAACTAAAAGAGACATACAAAGGCTGCAGACAACTCAAAGAAGCATGGAGAGGTGCATACTTGGTGTAACCAGGAGAGATAAGAAGAGGAACTCGTGGATCCGAAAAATGACAAGAGTGGAAGACATCATGATCAGAATTAAATCCCTGAAATGGCAATGGGCTGGACATACTGCCAGAAGGACAGATCATCGATGGACAGCCGAAATTTTAGATTGGATTCCAAGGGACAGGAAAAGACCCAGAAGAAGACCACATGGGAGATGGGTGGATGAAATTCGAAAGTATGCAGGGGTGACATGGAGGAGACTGGCACAAGACAGATCGTTGTGGAGGAAACTTGGGGAGACCTTCGTCCAGCAGTGGATTGATAATGGTTGACAATGATGATGATGATGATATATATATATATATGTATACCTCTAAGGTATACATATGTAAGGTCAGGTGATGCGTAACATCACAGCCTCTCCTTGACAAATGTCAACCCCGCCTTCTCGTGGTACATCCTGTTCCCACTAAAGGGGCTCTGACGACCGCCAATAGCGGTATAACTATACCATCGGGATTAGAGGAAATGCTATCCCACACTCACCAACCCGCTTGGCCAGCGTGGTGAGTTATGGCCAAACCCCTCCAAAATGATTCCACAACTTAAATCTTGGCCCTCAGTCTCCGGCAGCTGGAATGTACCTGGCCAAGGCAGCGGCCAGTGCGACATGAAGGCAGAGGGTGCTAAGAATCCCCGGAGGACCGGACTAGGCTGCCATCTGATGCTGACCTTGGCTACTTACAATGGACGCTCCCTATCTTCTGATTCAAGGCTTCTTGAATTGGAAGAGGAACTACAAAGGATCAAGTGGGACATCGTGGGGCTAAGTGAGGTAAGGAGAAAAGGAGAAGATCTCATCGAACTGAAAAGTGGACATCTCTTCTACTATCGTGGGACAGATACTGGCAGAACTAGTGGTGTTGGATTTATAATAAACAAGAAACTGAAGGATAAAGTTGCAGAAGTTGAAAGTTCCTCTGACAGAGCTGCACGACTTGTTATCCAACTCTCGAAAAGATACCAGGCTCAGATTATTCAAACTTATGCACCCACCACAAGTCATGCTGAAGAAGAAATTGAAGAATTTTATGAGGAAATTTGTCATCTAAATAATAAAGGTAAGCAGCACTTGAAAATAATTATGGGAGATTTCAATGCAAAAAATAGGGCAACGGCAACAGAATGAAACTTCAGTAGGCAAATTCGGTCATGGCAACAGAAACCAGCGTGGAAATACTCTCGTTGAGTTTGCAGAGGCAGAAGGGTTTTTCATCTTGAACTCCTTCTTCAAGAAAAAGCCACACAGGAAATGGACATGGAGACATCCAAATGGGACGACAAGTGAAATTGATTTTATTATGTGTAACAAAAAATTCGTCATAGAAGACTGCAGTGTGCTAAACAAGTTCAACACAGGTAGTGACCATAGATTGGTGAGATGTAAGATGCACCTCAACACTAAACTTGAACGTGGCAAGCTCATAAGACAAACAAAATCTATTGACATAACCAACCTTAAAAAACACCATAATACCTTCAAGTTGGAACTGAAGAACAGGTTCTCTGCTTTAGAAGGCCTAACATCGGAAGAAGTGGACATCTCTGAAGTTAACAGAAAAGTAACCAAAGCTCTTATGGAAACAGCAACAAAATTAGCTGGGTCTAAGAACAAGTTGCATGTGAACAAATTATCAGGAAAAACCAAAATGTTGATGCAAAAGAAGAGAGATGAGGACAACTAAAGAAGATGTGACTTCCAAAGTGGAATATATAGAGCTATGCAAGACAGTAAGAAAAAGTATCACTGAAGACGTAAGGAAATTCAACTGTGAACTAGTGAGGAAAGCAATTGAAAACAACCAAAGCCTAAAGATAGCAAAGGGACATCTCAGTAAGGGAAGAAAACAGATTATGGCACTGAGAAAAGAAGATGGTTCTGTAACAAGAAATAGAGGCGAAATTTTGACAAGAGTGAAAGATTTCTACTCCAAATTATATGAAAGGGATGATATATGCACTCCAGACATCATGAAAGATACCAGTACCAGAGTTCCTCCAGTCCTTCCAGCAGAAGTTGCACATGCAATCAAGAACATGAAGCGAGGAAAAGCTCCAGGAGAAGATGGAATTACTGTAGACATCATACAAGAAGCAAGTGGAGAAATCGAAACAGTACTCGCCCAAATTTTCACTCGATGCCTTAATGAAGGAAAGATTCCTGAGGATTGGAACAACGCTACAATGATCCTGCTACATAAGAAAGGTGACATTGAGGATCTCGGAAACTACAGACCTATCAGCCTCCTATCAGTAGTTTATAAAATCTTCACTAAAGTTCTTTCACACCGCTTGAAGGTAACACTGGACATGGCTCAACCGAGAGAACAAGCTGGATTCAGGAGTGGCTACAGCACAATAGATCATATCCACGTGCTGAGAGAACTAATTGAAAGAGCGAGGGAATATGAACTTCCATTGTGCATGGCTTTTATCGATTATGAAAAAGCCTTTGATTCGGTGAAACAATCAGCAGTTACAATGGCTCTGAAAACCTGCGGTATTGAAGATGCATACATTAATATTATTAATAACATCTATGAAAATGCAAGTGCAAAGATTAGGCTATTTGAAAATACAATACACGTAAAAATTGGAAAGGGAGTGAGACAAGGTGACACCATATCTCCGAAGCTCTTTAATGCCACATTGGAGGGTGTTTTTCAGTCGCTGAGCTGGGAAAACAAGGGGATAAAGATTAATGGAGATTATCTAACCCACCTTCGTTTTGCTGATGACATAGTCATTTTTGCAACTACCCCATCAGAGCTGCAGAGTATGATCCAGGAACTTGCTGACAAGAGTAAAGAAGTGGGATTAAAAATGAACTTTCAGAAGACAAAAGTGATGTTCAATGCTTTTACAAGAAATGAAGATTTATCGATTGATGGAGAAAAGTTGGAGATAACAGACACGTACGTTTATCTTGGACAGCAGATATCAAGTGAGGGTCACATTGGTGAAGAAATTAATCGGCGTACAAAACTTGCCTGGAGAGCTTTTGGAAGAAACAGCATAATTTTCAAGAGCAATATGCCATTATGTCTTAAAAGAAAAGTGTTTGATCAATGCATCCTTCCAGTGCTTACGTATGGTGCAGAGACGTGGACCTTAGCTAAAAGAGACATACAAAGGCTGCAGACAACTCAAAGCAGCATGGAGAGGTGCATGCTTGGTGTAACCAGGAGAGATAAGAAGAGGAACTCGTGGATCCGAAAAATGACAAGAGTGGAAGACATCATGATCAGAGTTAAATCCCTGAAATGGCAATGGGCTGGACATACTGCCAGAAGGACAGATCATCGATGGACAGCCGAAATTTTAGATTGGATTCCAAGGGACAGGAAAAGACCCAGAAGAAGACCACATGGGAGATGGGTGGATGAAATTCGAAAGTATGCAGGGTTGACATGGAGGAGACTGGCACAAGACAGACCGTTGTGGAGGAAACTTGGGGAGACCTTCGTCCAGCAGTGGATTGATAATGGTTGACAATGATGATGATGATGATGATGATATATAAATGAGGTACACGACATTTATAAATATATATATATGTATACCTCTAAGGTATACATATATATATATATATATAAATGAGGTACACGACATTCATATTGTGAGTTGACAACAACGTGCTGCAGATAGTGGTATTGCTATGAAGAAAGTAGGGTAAGTGTATGTTAATCATATAATCTTAGGCTTACAAAAATATTATTACATACTAGGTACATAACCTTCACACAAAAACTCATTTTGGAGATCACAAACTGCATGTACAAATAACACAGCATGTCCATGACTATTTGTTTTGAAGCTGTCCTGAAAAAGTAGTTATAGCATCCTACTGAATCACTGATTGATTGTAGATTTCTCATGTAAGTGGCAAAAGTGATAAAAATGTGACAAGTATAGATTGTTGAAACATTTGCATGGTACGTTCATTAAGAGACTAAAGAAATACAGTAGCTTTGTGTCCAGCTTGGAGTTTGATCACCTGTAAACATTTGGATCTAGACTGGTTGCCAGATGTGGTTTTTCAAGTTCATGATTACGGTTGTTGCCAACTGACAGAAAAGACTTTCAAAATGATGGGGATGAAACAAGGGCTATCAAGTATTGCAGTTAGAATAATTATCATGAGTGCATCTCAGCAATCTATATTTATCCATTACACGTGTATTTAATCATATCTATATGTGACAAGGGGATGTAAGGTCAGGTGATGCGTAACATCACAGCCTCTCCTTGACAAATGTCAACCCCGCCTTCTCGTGGTGCATCCTGTTCCCACTAAAGGGGCTCTGACGACCGCCAATAGCGGTATAACTATACCATCGGGATCAGAGGAAATGCTATCCCACACTCACCAACCCGCTTGGCCAGCGTGGTGAGTTATGGCCAAACCCCTCCAAAATGACTCCACAACTTAAATCTTGGCCCTCAGTCTCCGGCAGCTGGAATGTACCTGGCCAAGGCAGCGGCCAGTGCGACATGAAGGCAGAGGGTGCTAAGAATCCCCGGAGGACCGGACTAGGCTGCCATTTGATGCTGACCTTGGCTACCTATAACGGACGCTCCCTATCTTCTGATTCAAGGCTTCTTGAATTGGAAGAGGAACTACAAAGGATCAAGTGGGACATCGTCGGGCTAAGTGAGGTAAGGAGAAAAGGAGAAGATCTCATTGAACTGAAAAGTGGACATCTCTTCTATTATCGTGGGACAGATACTGGCAGAACTAGTGGTGTTGGATTTATAATAAACAAGAAACTGAAGGATAAAGTGGTAGAAGTTGAAAGTTCCTCTGACAGAGCTGCACGACTCGTTATCCAACTATCGAGAAGATACCAGGCTCAGATTATTCAAACTTATGCACCCACCACAAGTCATCCTGAAGAAGAAATTGAAGAATTTTATGAGGAAATTCGTCATCTAAATAATAAAGGTAAGCAGCACTTGAAGATAATTATGGGAGATTTCAATGCAAAAATAGGGCAACGGCAACAGAATGAAACTTCAGTAGGTAAATTCGGTCACGGCAACAGAAACCAGCGTGGAAATACTCTCGTTGAGTTTGCAGAGGCAGAAGGATTTTTCATCTTGAACTCCTTTTTCAAGAAAAAGCCACACAGGAAATGGACATGGAGACATCCAATTGGGACAACAAGTGAAATTGATTTTATTATGTGTAACAAAAAATTCGTCATCGAAGACTGCAGTGTGCTGAACAAGTTCAACACAGGTAGTGACCATAGATTGGTGAGATGTAAGATGCACCTCAACACTAAACTGGAACGTGGCAAGCTCATAAGACAAACAAAATGCATTGACATAACCAACCTTAAAAAACACCATAATACTTTCAAGTTGGAACTGAAGAACAGATTCTCTGCTTTAGAAAGCCTAACATCGGAAGAAGTGGATATTTCGGAAGTTAACAGAAAAGTAACCAAAGCTCTAATGGAAACAGCAACAAAATTAGCTGGGTCTAAGAACAAGTTGCATGTGAACAAATTATCAGGAAAAACCAAAATGTTGATGCAAAAAAGAAGAGAGATGAGGACAACTAAAGAAGATGTGACTTCCAAAGTGGAATATATAGAGCTATGCAAGACAACACGAAAAAGTATCACTGAAGACGTAAGGAAATTCAACTGTGAGCTAGTGAGGAAAGCAATTGAAAACAACCAAAGCCTTAAGATAGCAAAGGGACATCTCAGTAAGGGAAGAAAACAGATTATGGCTCTGAGAAAAGAAGATGGTTCTATAACAAGAAATAGAGGCGAAATTTTGACAAGAGTGAAAGATTTCTACTCCAAATTATATGAAAGGGATGATACATGTACTCCAGACATCATGAAAGGTACCAGAGTTCTTCCAGTCCTCCCAGCAGAAGTTGCTCATGCAATCAAGAACATGAAGCGGGGGAAAGCTCCAGGAGAAGATGGAATTGCTGTAGACATCATACAAGAAGCAAGTGGAGAAATTGAAACAGTACTCGCCCAAATTTTCACTCGATGCCTTAATGAAGGGAAGATTCCTGAGGATTGGAACAATGCTACAATGATCCTGCTACATAAAAAAGGTGACATTGAGGATCTCAGGAACTACAGACCTATCAGCCTCCTATCAGTGGTTTATAAAATCTTCACTAAAGTTCTTTCACACCGCTTGAAGGTAACACTGGACATGGCTCAACCGAGAGAACAAGCTGGATTCAGGAGTGGCTACAGCACAATAGATCATATCCACGTACTGAGAGAACTAATTGAAAGAGCGAGGGAATATGAACTTCCATTGTGCATGGCTTTTATCGATTATGAAAAAGCCTTTGATTCGGTGAAACCATCAGCAGTTACCACGGCTCTGAAATCCTGCGGTATTGAAGATGCATACATTAATATTATTAATAACATCTATGAAAATGCAAGTGCAAAGATTCGGCTGTTTGAAAATACAACACGCATAAAAATTGGAAAGGGAGTGAGACAAGGTGACACCATATCTCCGAAGCTCTTTAATGCCACATTGGAAAATGTCTTTCAATCACTGAACTGGGAAAACAAAGGGATAAAGATTAATGGAGATTATCTAACCCACCTTCGTTTTGCTGATGACGTAGTCATTTTTGCAACTACCCCATCAGAGCTGCAGAGTATGATCCAGGAACTTGCTGACAAGAGTAAAGAAGTGGGATTAAAAATGAACTTTCAGAAGACAAAAGTGATGTTCAATGCTTTTACAAGAAATGAAGATTTATCGATTGATGGAGAAAACTGGAGATAACAGATACGTATGTTTATCTTGGACAGCAGATATCAAGTGAGGGTCACATTGATGAAGAAATTAATCGGCGTACAAAACTTGCCTGGAGAGCTTTTGGAAGAAACAGCATAATTTTCAAGAGCAATATGCCATTATGTCTTAAAAGAAAAGTGTTTGATCAATGCATCCTTCCAGTGCTTACGTATGGTGCAGAGACGTGGACCTTAACTAAAAGAGACATACAAAGGCTGCAGACAACTCAAAGTAGCATGGAGAGATGCATGCTTGGTGTAACCAGGAGAGATAAGAAGAGGAACTCGTGGATCCGAAAAATGACGAGAGTGGAAGACATCATGATCAGAGTTAAATCCCTGAAATGGCAATGGGCTGGACATACTGCCAGAAGGACAGACCATAGATGGACAGCTGAAATTTTAGATTGGATTCCAAGGGACAGGAAAAGACCCAGAAAAAGACCACATGGGAGATGGGTGGATGAAATTCGTAAATATGCGGGAGTGACATGGAGGAGACTGGCACAAGACAGACCGTTGTGGAGGAAACTTGGGGAGACCTTCGTCCAGCAGTGGATTGATAATGGTTGACAATGATGATGATGATGATATGTGACAAGTACATGGTAAATCAAAAGTAGTAGTAAAAAAAGCAAGATAGAGTAATAATGAAGTAGTAAAGATGAAAATATGCATATACACAAAAATTAACATTAAAATTTAAATTAGATAGTGTAAATATGTATATAAATACATGCAAAGATCACTTATGTAAAGAAATTGCAAAACAGAATAAGATTAAATAGACAGAATAATGAAAAAAGCACAGAACATTAATGTATAATTACCTACTTCAAATATATGTACATCAATATACTAAAATGTTAGTATTATATTTCGTGGCAAATCAAAAACAATAATAGACCCACAAAAATGAAAAGTATACATAAAAACACACACAAACAACAAAAATCTGTGTATATTTTTCCTGGTTTGATAGGTTCACAAACCCACTATGCAATACTAAAATCCCAATCTTACCTTCATGGAAAGAATTAAGTGAGTGTATGTGCAACAAGTACATCTGCTGCAGGGAAAGGAAGAAAAACACACCAGTTTTGCCTGAGGTTCTGGCCCTAAACCTTAGACCACTTGACTACTGGGTGATAAACAGGGGCGGATTGACCCACCGCGACACCGGGATATTTCCCGGTGGACCACATGAGAAATGGCCCACTATTTCTCGAATCCACTTTGTCTGATTTTTTTTTTTTTTTTTTGAAAGAATGAATAGTCATTATGGTACTTATGAACCTAAGAATAGTTAACTTCATTTGAGCTTTATGTTATCTGTCTAAAACCTTATTGTCTTTAAAAAAATTGGCATTTCATTCAATCTATGTGTATACATTGGGTGTTTGCTCTAAAAGTGACAAAGCAAAATTCTCTCTACTTCATTGAAAAATTTGCAGCCAGACTAAGCAAGGTGTTATAAATAAATTAAGCTACCTACAGTTAAGTGCACATCATTGGACTTGGAGACATAGGGACATTGGTAGTCACTACCCTTTTTTAGTTTTGGAGAAAGCACTAGTAACAATCTTGATGGTCCATCATCCTCACACCCTTATCCATGTACAGATATAGAGCACAAAGCTATTCTTCGGCAGCGATGATCCGAAATCCATGTCTCACTCACATTTATATTAAAAGACACAACTTAGCGGCACTGGTTCATGGATCAAAAGAGTAGTTCATGAGTCAGAGTAATGGGGAGACAAAAAATAAATAAATAAAAGGAGTCTATCTATTCAAGGAGGAGGTATGAATACTGTTGTGCAGTATACGATCAGTGACCAAATAAACTCAATTATCTGGTACAACACTCTGTTTCGAGCATGGTTTGATAGTCTACGTTCAATCATGAGTGGATTTTTAAAATTATTTCATCCTTAAATTGCTGTTAAATTTTTTTCACAACCGAATTCATTTTACAATGTGTATTTCAACAGTTCTCTTTCACCCAGGAGTTAAAAGAATATTTTTTATGTGGGAATTTATGAGATGCTCCTTTGTGAGTACGTGTGTTTCTGTAGTGGACCACAAGACTAAAAATTCCGGCCTGGTTTTATCGACCCAATCCGCCCCTGGTGATAAATCTGAACCATGTAACAAAATTATATCCAAATGTACATAAAAATTATCACAAAATAGTGCAATTGAACAAAACAAGAGAATGTAGAGCTAAAAACTGGAAAAAGCACAGGAAACACAAAAATAATAAAATATGCATCAATACACTTGGGAATCAAACATGCATACATTTCATGATCAATTGATCAGTGCAAGATAAAAAAAATCAGCACCCTTGTAAAACCAATCAAGACAGCAGAAAGAAAGAAACATAAAAATGGAAAATCAAAATATCAAGAAAAGATTTAAACAACAACAGCAACTTAATATCAAATATTTCATTGCTTCCTGTGTCTTTTTATGAACATGTCTTGAATCTTTATAAATGTTCATTTTGTAAATCAAATGTAAGTAGCTGAAAAATCTGCTTTTCAAAACCAACTTCTGTAAATAAATAATAATTAAGCAGTATAATAATAAAAATGTCTAAATAAAATAAGAGCACTGATAATCATTAAGTTCTCTATATTCTGAGGACATAATCAGTAAAAAACAGTCCAAAGGAAACAGAATATTACCCTGGAAAACTAGTTAAAAGCCCATCCAAGGTGAATAATAAAAATGAAAAAAAAAAAAAAAAAAGAAATGAGTATAAAGGCATTTAAAACTAAGCCACAGCAGAATTTCAAAATGATAGTATAAACCATGTGCTACAAAGGACACAAACTACAAGTACATGGAACAAAGAATTTTCAGTTTTTTTAAGGTTGTACCAAAACAGGGAATAAGTGAAAAGGAAATAATTGTGACTAAGTTTGTAACTGTTATTTTGTCTCAATGATATACAGTCAGACACCCAAAAATGTTTCCTAGACAAATTTAATGTGATTTGGCAAATCCTTTGTATGCATGCAAACACATAGCAACGCGTTGACAATGGTGGCAGGCGGCACATCGAAAACTTGGGTTCTGTGGTAATAAGATGCCTTATATTTGCAATGAATTTCAGTACCTCATATACTTATATTTTTTAGGTTTATAATTAATATACCATAAAGAAAAGTAATTTAAAAAGAAAATTATATAAGTGTTAAAATATGTTAAAATACTGTGCATCAAAACACGTGAATGATGTAAATATATTCTAACCACATGGTTTTAAGGTAAGTTAAAATTTGTCAATAGTAGCATTATTTTCTGTAAACATATATTATTTAATTATGATACAATAACTTGTTAGGTAATTGATCCTTCTAAAGTATATATATTTATAATATTAAAAAAAACCTGAGGTACACAACGTTCATATTGCAAATTGGCGGAAACATGCTGAAAATAGTGGTGTTCCTGCAATGAATGTAAGGTAAGTGCATGTTTATTTAACCAAACATATGCTTATAAATATTAAATTGTGACTAAGTTTATGTGACAAGTATAGAAAAGGTAGAGGTTTTGTTCGGCACCCACTGGTGAAAAAATTAGGCATAATATCAAAACCCAAGCGCTAAAAAGTTCTTTTTGTTTTTTATTTCTGACAAATTTTAATGGTCTCACAATAAAGGCAATCATCACAGGAAACTGAAAGAGTACATTAAAGGAATAAATTCCTCTCAACAGTTAGTTTTCATAAGGCAAACTAATCAGTGTTTAAACAAATGACATGGAAGAAAAATGCCACCAAACCAAAAATGATGATGAGAACGCTATATAAATAACAGAAAACATCCTAAAAGAAAAGCCCCAGATGCTGGTCATCTAAACTCCATACTAAATAAATTTTATTTTTAAACAAATGCATGCTTAAATTTATATAAAAATTTAGTATGGAAGAAAGTGCCAGAAAACTGATAAAATTATAAAAAAATCATATTAACTAAATGCAGGTCAGTTATGAAAAATAATTATAGAAATAATTATAATGCTAATTTAGAAATAACTATACTGCTCAACTGGGGATAAGCAAGAATGGCAGTTAAAAGAGGTTCAACATATGGGTACAAGGTAAATTAACTAAATAAGAGTATAAAGAAGAAAAATAAATATTACTTATGAAATGAAACTCCAGTTTTGAGAATAGAAGGATTGAAAACACAGTAATTCCAGATCAAGTGTGTCCCCAAGGATTTAAAAAAATCATTTGTTTTCACAAGGATTTAAAAATATAATCAACTGTCTTCTGAGTTTCATTGGTACCACTAGTTTATCCAATTTTTGGTCAAGTACTGCAACAGAATTCATAGTTGTTTTATCAGTTGCACTTTCTTCTTCAAAAGATATCTAAATTTTGAAAGAACTGCTTGTCTTCTGAGCATGATATTGCTTCTTCTTGGAGGGATTGATTAATTATCATCAACATCAACAGCAGGTTTAATCTTAGGAGCATCACTGTCCTTAAGATGAAAATGCAAATTATGTCATTCTCTAAAAATTTAGTAGATGACATGCACCAGATGAGAAATGCATTTCAGCTTCTACAAATCTCAAAGGAAATAACTTAACAGTTTCATTTGCTTCATCTTAATGTGGTGTTAACAGATTTTTTCATTATCAATCCTGTATGTTTCCAACATAATTTGATTGTTTCTGGGTTGATTACATTCCACATATTGCTTCATAAAACCAATTACATTCCCTAAAAAAAATTCTAATATGAATTATTTGCTCAGATGTATTTTCCATTATAATTTAAACCTGGAATCTTTTACAATGTGCTTTAGAAACTTTAGTTATTTCAGCACCAAGGAGTTTGGCTATTACATGGTATGAAAAAGTAATATAATTTATGTCCTTTAGCCCTGCATGTTAAAGACAAAATTTTCCAGCCCATTCTAACATTCTTTGTTATTTATCTGTACATTTTAATTGAATTGTTAGCTCACGTAAAGTTCAGGGTGTAAATTCCTAAAACAATGCATTTTTCTGTTTCTCAATATTGTCAATAATTTGTTTTTCAGTACGATCAATACCAAATACAGGGTGTCCCGTAACTTCGTGTACAAACTTGGAGGGAGGTAGAGAACAGCGTCAGGAACCAAAATTAAATAGGAAAGCATGGGCGGAAACGTCACCATCACGTGAGAAAGAGACATAAAGACACAGTAAGGCCACAATACAGAAAGCAGTGTAAAACGCTTTATTACACAACAAAAGAGTACAATGTAGGACTTACAAGCATCACAGGAAGTGTTCAAAATTGCGCCCATTGGCCTGGATGCACGCATGACACCTACGCGACATGGATTGACGAACATTGTCGAAGATACCTGGCGTTTCGTGGATTGTAGCAGCAGCGATGGAGATTCGTGCCACCAGGTCCATTTCAGAATTTACTGGCGTGTTGTACACAATGCTCTTCATGGCACCCCAGAGATAATAATCAAGAGGAGGTAAATCAGGTGATCTGGGGGACCATTCGACGGGACCGCCCCGTCCCGCCCAATCCACTTAGTTCCAAATGTCCGGTCCAAACGGTCCCGTACGCACCTTGTGTAATGAGATGGTGCCCCATCATGTTGCAACCACATTCCGCGTCGAACATGTGCGGGGACATCGTGCAGCATTTCCGGAAGAACCTCCTGAAGAAAGATGAGATACTTGCGAACGTCCAGTCAAGGTGGTAAGATGTATGGCCCGACTAAACTGTCCGCCACGATACCCGCCCACACATTAACAGTGAAGCGTTGTTGTGCGGCTCGTGGTCAGCCCACATGTGCGCATTGTGCGTATTGAACACCCCGTCACGTGAAAAGGTTGCTTCATCACTGCTTTCTGTATTGTGGCCTTACTGTGTTTTTGTGTCTCTTTCTCACGTGATGGTGACGTTTCCGCCCATGCTTTCTTATTTAATTCTGGTTCCTAACGCTGTTCTCTACCTCCCCTCTAAGTTTGTACACGAAGTTCCGGGGAACTGCTTTTATTCTATATTTAATCTTTTTGTAGCCTTTTTTTACCTGTTTGATATTGATCTATTATGTATCATTCCATCAAAGAAACTAGTTTCACAATCTATGTTACATTTCTAAATTCATAGTTGAATATGGATTGTTATTCTGCTAAAGAACTTATCAAAAAGTCTGGAAAGATAATGAGCTAAACTGATAGCTAGCTCTAGGATAATACACCGATGAGTCATTACATTATGACCACCTACCTAATAAGCTGTAGGACCCCCTTTAGCCCGCAAAACAGGGGCCACTCTGCAAGTCACTGATCCAATGAGGTAGCGATAGGTATCCTGGGGTATGTGGTACCATAATGTCAACAGCAGGTCCTACAGTTCCCACACATTTCGGAGTGGTGGTAATTTAGTGTGAACCGGCTTTTCCAAGTTAAACTACAAATGTTCGATTGGGTTCATGTCAGGTGAATTTGGAGGCCAGGGCATTAACAGAAAGTCACCAGCATGTTCTTTGAACCTCTCCCTGATGATTCTGGCAGTGTGGCATGGTGAATTATCCTGTTAGTAATGGCCATCACCAGCAAGGAACACAGTTGCCATGAATGGGTGAACTTGGTCTGCAACAATGTTCAGATACCTGACAGCTGTCAGGGATTGTGCTGTTGGGATAATGGGGCCTAAGGTGTCCCAAGAAAACTTCGCCCACAGCATAACACCACAGCCACCAGCCTGTTTCCGCCCAACAGTGCATCCAGGTGCCATAGTCTCCGTTGGTAATTGATGTATCTATGCTCGGCCATCTACATGATGCACTAGGAATCTTGATTTGTTAGACCAGGCCACTTTTTTCCAATCATCCATGGTTCAATCTCGATGATCTTTGGCCCATTCCATGTGTTGTTGACAATGAGCAACAGTGAGCACAGGGGCCCGGTTGGGTCTTCGGCTATGCAGGCCCATGCGCAGAAGTCTGTGACGAACTGTGTGCTGTGACACGCTGCCCTGATCACCACTGTTGTAGCTGTGGGTGATTTGTCGCACTCTGGCCCTGTGGTCGTTGTGAACAATGTGCAACAGTCTCAGCTCCCCTCTGGCATCAATGAGCTGCATGCGACACATAGCTGGATGACTGTTCATCAATTGGCCATCTGTGCACCACTTTTGATACGTACTCACTACAGCGGCGTGCAAACAACCCAGAACCACGTGAAACAACCAGCAACCTATTTCCGACGTTGTAGTTCCGAGGCGCTGTGTCATCACAATTTGTCCTTTATTAAACTCCGATCAATTGGCAGCATTTCTCATTCTGACTCCAAACACTTTACTAACTGAAAGCTGATCCTCGGGTTGTACATATACTGCTCTGAGGACTTCACCTGTGCCACCGTTTGGTCTCCTGGCATGCTCAATTCTCTAGGCTGCGGGTGGTCATAATATAATGGCTGATTGGTGTATATTTGTTTAATTCACATATTAAAATTCTCTCGAACAGTTTATTCATTTTGGCAAGCTTTAAAAGGAACAAATATTGAAAAATGAAAACCATACACAAGTTGATCTCTGCATGAACAGTAACTACTGAAAGTGTCAAATAACCATTAATCTGAGAATTCTGAATGTGAAATATGAAATTTCATTTTATCAAGAAGGACGACCTGTGTGAAAATGTAGAAGCAGACAATTGGTCCTAACCTCACCATTCAGCACACTCTTAAGTTTTTAACTGGGCTGACCACTTCTAGAAAGATGATTAGAAGAGACAATGGATACACATAGCACTCATATAATTTTTTTCAGGTGCAATAAATCACAGACGACTCTGCCTTTAATCTTCAACTGCTGATGACACCTATCAAACCTGTTTTCAGAGGAACGGGCATGAGAGTTTCTCTTGCCATAACCATTCTGCAGAACTTCTTCAAAGAAAGACCTGTCTAACAGGCTTTCACAGCATATTTAAAGATGATGAAGTGGGCAATTCAGAGCTGTATGTCAGAAGTATTATAAATGTCTAGAAAGTTATCACATAGTTTTGAGAGGCAGTTCAACAGGATATTTCCCCTGTGAGAAACACAAAAATGGTTCTTATAATATCTTGTATATGGTCATCAGTAAGGTGGCAGTTTATAGAGACAAATTTTGTTAAAGAGATATGATAAGATTTTTAATCTGTGTGTTATGAACAGAAAGTGGATGTGGCAATTTAAAGGAAAACAGATAAAATAGGTTTGGCTGGAGTTTGTAAAAAAAGGAATTTTTTCTTTTATCAAATATATATGGAAAAACTTAGGATTAGTTGTAAAACTTATAACTATTCTTTGTGACATTTCAACTGCAGTTTCTTGAACTTATACATTTTTTCATATTAGTCTGGTAAAAAAGGCATATAAATTTACAAAAATATCCCCAAGTAATTCTGCAATTGTGGATGCAAATAAAATTAAGTAAAGAAAGTCAATCTGCAGAAATATCAAGGAAGCATCAACTACTATGAACACAGATACAGAAAAGATGTCAATAATAGTAACCACTGTGACATAGCTATTCTCCTCAAACTATTATTACACAATATTCTCCATATTATAGCACAAGGAAACTAAAAAGTGCAAAAACAAGTTGAATATTATTTGCATGCTTGGATAAAAAAAGAAACAAAAAACATTTTGATGCAAAAAAGAAAAAGTTATGTAGAAAAAGTGCTCTTATTATTTCCAGAATTACTGAGATGATAAAGGCTGCTATGTACTTCTATCACTAGGAATAAGAGTTCAATGATCCCAAGGTAAATGAGTACATGGTAAAAGATTAGTAGTAGTTTTACATACATACATTTTCAACCACAAGTATGTCTACACATGTGGAAGAGTCTGACTTATAGGCAGTAGTGTAGTGGGGCCAGAAGAGTGTTCTGGTACCTTTTTTTTAGCTGGCACATATTCCAGTTAAACTCATATAGCATAATTTGTTTTCTTTTTAAAATGCAAATAACAAACTATTCTTTTCCAATAAAAAAATAAAACAGAAAAACTGCGCAGTTATTGGAATTAATGTCCCATATTTGTTTGAAGTTTCTGCTTCCAACGACATTTTACTCAATAATACAAGGCTGATTTTAGTTTTTGCACTCCAAAACAGCCCCAATTTGGGTCCCCACACTTCATTGTTTTCTTACCAAAATTGAAAATTGTTTTTTGAATGCCAAAACAAGTAAATCTGGAAGTCTGATTTATAGCCAATCACTATACTTTCTTTTACAAATATAAGTAAAAGAGGGGGAGAGGCAGAATGGGGGAGTAAAAAGGGGAAAGTATTGATATAAGTAAAAGGGGGGAGAGGCAGAATGGGGGAGTAAAAGGGAAAAGTATTGAAGCACTGCATGTTCCTGTAATTTTTCAATTAGAAGTACACTGCTTATAAGTACAAAAGTGAAGTACATTTGTTATTTATGATCAGCACCTGAAACAGTTGTAGGCACTTATGTGCTGATATTGGGTTATGATGTTGATGTTTGTGTTACAAGCGAGGTAAATGTAGGCTGGAGAAAGAGGAATAAAAACATTCATATAATGGAAACAACGAAAGTTGAAAAGCTTTCTGATAAACATCGGCATTACCCCAAGTTATTCAATAAAAGGCTGAATCAGTTGAATGCATGTGAAACCCATGTGGATAAAAAGTGGACATGTTTTAAGAAATGTGTTATCAAGTTTTAAGAAATGTGTTATCAAGTTTTAAGAAATGTTCTATCACTGCCACATTAAAGAGGTTTGTGCTACTGCAACAGAGGATAACATTAAAGATGATGCCTGGTGGAACCATAAAATTAAAGAAGCTGTAAAGAAGAAGGGAAAGAACACTCAAGAGACACATATAGCGTATTAAATCCATTTATTTTTGTAGTGTAGTAAGTACAAAGATTTGTCAAGCTTTCGCACTCCACCGGGAGGCTTTCTCAAGGCAATGGTAGACATAAAAATGCAAGAAATTGGGACACATAAGGAACAAAGATGATTTTTTAAATAACACGGGCGACATCCCGAGCATATTACACAAATTTTGTATCATGCAATTATACAGTGTGTTGTGATGTGTTTCCATCTTTTAATAACGCATGCTAAGCTCTTGGTAGTTCAGTAGAAACTATATCATTGCACGCTAGTTTACTGGATAGGATTTTGACTGTTTCCCTGATGGCAGTCTCTTTAAATTTTGTGTATTGGGCAATTCTTCTAATACTCCACTATGGAATAGAATTAAAAGAATTGCCCCATACACGAACTTTAAAGAGACTGCCATCAGGGAAACAGTCAAAATCTTATCCAGCAAACTAGCGTGCAATGATACTGAAATACCAAGAGCTTGGCATGCGTTATTAAAAGATGGAAACACATCGTGACACACCATATAATTGCGTGATAAAAATTCATGTAATATGCTCATGATGTGACCCGCGTCATTTAAAAAAATTATCTTTGTTCCTCACATGTCCCAATTTCCTGCATTTTTATGTCTACCATTGCCTTGAGAAAGCCTCCCAGTGGAGTGCAAAAGCTTGACAAATCTTTGTATTTACTACACCACAAATAATAAATGGATTTAATACGCTATATGCATCTCTTGAGTGTTCACAGTGTGGTGTATTTAAAATTATGTTAAGAAGGGAAAGCATATCTGAGAGAGGTGATTACGGATGAATACCACCTGAAATGCATGAAGCAGCAAAGCTAGTTTTCTGATTTTCATGAAAAAAAAAAATGTGTAAAAGAAGGGCATTTGACTTATAAACCATTTCCAAAGAATGAGTAAGGAGGTTCTAACTAAGAGAATTTAACCATCCCAAGTGGCAGGAAAGAAAGGTAGAGGAAGGCCAAGGAAATTATGGAGGAAACAGATTCAGGAATGCCTGAAAGAAAAAAAAATCTGGTATGTATGAAGTACAAAAGTGCTGTTATGTGAGACATGTGAAGCTTGAGTTGTGTGCCAAGATAACTGTAAATGGAGATGCTTGCTATGTCGAGAGTAAGCAAAACCTGACATCAGTAACTTTGATTTGGCCGATGATCTTTCCTTGAGGAACTAATCTCTCAATATCATGGAACAGCTTGGAGATATGTATATGTATGTATGTTAAATAAGGAATGGAACATAATTCATTGAATGTGTGTGCTTTGAGGTCTGTACACACCAAAGCGTTATTACCACATAAAAATGTTCAGGAAGCTGGAGACAGCTCATCAACCTCCACAATTAATAAATTTTAGGAGAGGCCATCCCTTCCACTTCAAGTTATTAGAAAGAGTATGATCAATATCAGAGCACAAACATAAAACCTAATTGTGAAAAGCTAGAGCCACAACCACTTGGACAATATGTGATGCACAACTAGTGATGCATAAGTTGGCAATGTTCAGAACATAGAAACAGCCCTAAAATCCTTTAAATTTTTAAATTTGCTACTTATTATTAAAGAATTCATAGAAATTAATGCAACTGTTTACTTAAAAATACAAAGGGACCAAAAAAAAACACAGAGAGAAAATATATCTGGAATTTTCATTTACCAAAAGCTCAAGAATCTCAAATTATTCTGTTAGATTTGCAAAGAATACAAAAAATAGCAATAAATACTGAAAAGCACCTTCAACCTCAATAAGATAGTGGAACAAATCATAACATATATCCATACCTCATGAAAAGGAAACCAGAAAATTTTATGTTGTTTTTTCCTAAATTTGAAACAAATTCTGCAGAATAGCCCTACTTGTGTTTCAGTATTTCCACAAAAATTACTTTGTAACACGGAATGATCCAATAAAGTATCAAATAATAAACCACACTATTTGACAATGGATTAGTAGAAAATATTGACAGCATTCAGAGTTTATTCATTAAGACAACCAATAAATTGACTGTATTCAACATATTTACTGTTTCAAGAAAGAAAATCAAACATAATGCTAAATTGTAGGGTCATGCCACACTAAAACTATAAAGATTAATGTTCTCATACATTCATTTTAATAAAATAACCGACACAGTGTGAAATTCTCATTGATAAGAAGGAAGAAAAATGATTGAAGATTCAGAGTTGAAGAAATATTTTTCTCATAATACGTGGTAAATGACGTATTTACCACGTATTATGAGAAAAATATTTCTTCAACTCTGAATACCTAAACAACTGGAGATTTTCTTAACAACACTAGATGGCAGCAGAATCGGCATGAATCTGAATGCAGACGGAGAATATTCCAATGCTCTTAACACACAGAAACTTGTGAATTCACTGTCATGGGTGGTGCAATGGTTAGCGCACTCGAACGTAAATCGGGAGATGCGGGTTCGATTCCCGCTCCACAGCGGCGAAATTTTCAAGTTTTCTGATGTGCTTTAATTCACGTGTGAAACAGTAATTACAGTCGATTTGGTGATGTCCGATTGCTGTGTTAATTATCATGATAGAAGATTCATTCATTAAATGATCTGTTACCAAATATTTAATTTTGCAACTATATTTTTTCAAGAAATTAAGGAAAACAAGTTTACAAGAAGAAAATAAGCTTACTATGGACAAGACAGTTGAATATGTTTCTAAATTCATGATTTTAAAGATAGAGCAGCAGAAAATTTATGCGAAGATTTTGTATAGAGACACTAGCAAGTACAATACCCAGTTTAATTCATGAAATAAGAAACTGAAAGGTGAAAACTAACTAATGTGAGAAAAAAACAGCACAAAAACTTTTAATTGGAACACTTTGGAAATAATTACAGTATATTTAAAGCAGTACTTTATTTAGCATAGTGAAGATGGACTCATATGGAAGGAGTGATTCACCTAGTTAGTTGATACGTGCCTTCTAGAAATCATGAAAACGTCACTGCTGCTTGTTGAAATTGCCATGATTCATGAACCTCAGCATGCATTTGTCACATATGTGGTATCCTTATAAGAATTCATTTTAGCATCTTAAATTATTCACTTGGACTCTTGGCTCTTACATCCTAAAAGTTTTTAACATTTTATTCCAGTATTTTTTAGAGCAATTATTTTTATACCAAATCTAACATCTGAAAAGATGTGGATCATTTTACATAAATCCTCGCCAATAATTTAGGACATCATCTCGGATGAATGATCACAAGCCAGGTCTTAGACCACTGCACCACCAAGGCAACCTTGCTGTTTGTAGTCAAGTGGGCTAAGGAACTGCGGCTGCTTCATAGTGCATTTTACTACTGAACTGAGTTTGAACACCAGGTGTAACATGAATGTTGTACTCAGTCTTACTGCACTGGTTCTATTCATTCTCTGTAATTTGTGTGACTATGTTAAGAACATGGAATTCCTTCTATCCTCGGGTGAGTGAGTAGGAGAATTAACTTACCCATCAAACAAAAATAAATCAGCAGGCAGAATGCGCTGCATAACACGGAGATGAAATCTTATGCCAATACAAACAAATAACTCGATATACTATACTTCAGAAAGTATGAGCAAGACTCATATATTGGAAAATTATCTATAATGTGCACTGCATATTTTGACAAGGGCAAATTATGAAAAATCTGTGAACACATTTCCTAAGGTACCTGAAAAAAAAAAAAATTAAACTGCTACGATATTCTGCAATATAACGAGAGGAGGGGGAGGAGTGCCATCAATATCGTAATTCGGAAAAGCAAAAATGTCGCAGTCAAATGCTGGCCACATACCATCTATCGGACTCTTGGCTCTTCTTACTCTTCATTTTTATTTATTCCAATACGGATGATGCAAATCCTTTGGAAAGCTATGCAAAAAGAAACATTGTTAACTGACTGCTACAGCAGATGATTTAATCTGTTCAGACCGAAAAACTTGAACCCAGTCTTTAGAAGGAAATCATACATACCCATCAATAATATTTTTCAGGAGGAAATCGGGAATCGCAAGAAGAAGCCATAACGATTTTAGCCCCTAAACCAGGCATTGACAGATCACGCATATTCTCAATAAAAATTTAACGCTGTTCCAAAAATGAAATAACTGCCTGAAGGTCTGCTTAAGGCATACGAACACACAAAGTTGTTTGTAAAATACGTAACCGGGTGACCAAAAGCAGACAACTTTCTGACTCGACTTAAAGAATTCTTTTTGTTTCACTTTTGACATCATCGGAATACATTGGAGGTTTAACGACCACCTAGAGCAACTCAATGGGCTATAAGCAGTCGCCCGTCCCTAATTTAGGGTCACTGGCTCCAGAGAAGGGAAAGAACCAGTGCCGTAAGGCAAACACAACATCCATGCCTCACCGGGTTTTGAATCCGGACCCATCTCGGACGAATGGTCAGAACTTCAAAAGAGCATTTATTTACAAAAAAAGACAACATACAAACACAAATTTTCACCGGGAAAAAAAATTGCACAATAACTCACCGGCAACGACAATAACAACACACAATCAATATCGCAATAAACAGAGTACTCTACAGGAAGAAGCAGACGACATCAGAGCAAGTTGAAGAATAACACACGGCAAGATAAAAAGAAAACAGTTGCACAACAAACAATACATACAGGACAGACCACTAATGAAGCAAGGCGGTAAAGAAAAGTCAGCCGAGTTTGTCAAAACTGTCAAGGGAAAAAAACAAACACACACACGGTCCGACAACAAGCTGCAGCCGAAAAAAAACAAAACCTGGTAGTTCGGAGAAATGCGTTGACAAATGGCTGTAAGCCGACGAACAACAAAAATTTACATTTAAAGCGTATCTCGGTCAGTAAGACCGACAGCAACACAGAGAAAAAACAACCACTAGAAACTAACACCCCGTACCATTAACACAACACACAAAGCACAATATTCAAATAACACCAAGAAATTAACACACAATGCACAATATACAAATAGCACCATGAACACAATAAAGAATGCACAATACACAAATAACACCATGAAAAACTTTGTGAAAAAGAACACAGGAGTTAAACTTGCAGACAAGCATCACCACCAAATAAACTCGGGTCGAAACAGTGAATTCGCACTGTATGCACAGCACTAACCACAAAAAAAACACCGATTACACAAACAAAATCAAGAAACACGTCGGTAAGGTTCAGAACCAACACACAAAAAAAAAACCCTCGGTACCACGCGCCAGCAGTACCCGTTCAGCAAGAAAAAAAAAATTAAAACAAAAAAAATAAAAACAACCACAACATTAAACACAAAACCGTGCGACAGTAAACTGTGTGAAACCGACGAGTAATAAATATAAAATAGGTGAACGACACCAAAAGCAAACTAGAAAAAAAGCCGACACTTGAGCAACAAAAAACAAAACAAAAACACATCAGACAATGTGCATGCCACAGCAAAAATGCAATCAACATCAACAAAACAACATAAAACATCTTGGTAACAGTAAACAATAAACAGAAAATACCAAAACGCTTAGCCGGCACACAAAAAAGTTTGTCGACCAACGGCTTGAGGCCGACGGAAAATAAAATAAAAGAAAAGAAAAAGTCAGTAAACGCTACCGACAACAAATTAACGGGAATGTGTGTGCACGGAAAGCAACAAGAAGATAAACTAAAGGAGACACTAACCCACTGACACAGATCTACGGTATGTACAAAAATTATGCACTAAACAAAAACACCAATAAAAAAATAAATATAAATATAATAAACTCTGGCTATGGGAGGAGAGCAATAATGCCTGCAGAAACATGAAACCATGACAAATATGGAGACCAGAGAGAGAAAAAGGCAGGCACATCCTGCCGAACCCGCGCCATGTCATACTCAAGTTGGAGGACCGATCTGATGGATGATCGGTACCTCCTGCACAAAAACACCCGGGCCGGATGATAACGCCGGAGAGAAGCTCGATCCACGCTTGAGTGGTAAAACAAATAAATCGTCAACTTCGCTTGGAGAATGATGAATGCACAAACAGAACTGTGGACATCTACAGGGGAGAATGGCGTCGGAGGAAATAAAAATGGAACATTGTATGAGGACAAGGGCAAACTTTGGAAAGAAGGGAAAACATAATCGAAAACAAGGGCTGCAACACCAGACAAGAATCATAGGAATGTGACACATCACCAAGTGTAGAACAAAAGAAGCAAAGCGGGGAAGCCAAATGACGAAAACGATGAAGGGTACGCGGAGTGAGCAACCGACGGTGTAGGTGCAGCCAATGAATGTCCCGGGCTTTCGGGGAAGCCAGGGAAGTCGATGGATCACTCCATGTACCTGGAAGATCTGTAGCTGAAACAGAAGGAATTGCTAATGGAGCTGTGAAATTGGTAAGAAAATGCGAATAAAGAAGCTTGGCTGTAACTTGATGGGGTAAAAATGGAGAATCGTTTAAGTAGAGAAGAAAGGGAAGACTGAGCGACGGGGCGGAAGACTGAATGAGGCCAATAGAATTGACAAGTAAAGGATAAAGACGAATAAGACAGGATTGAATAAGACAGAACTGTGCACGATGCTGAGGGGTATCAAGTAACAGAGGGGAAAGGCGATCAAAAGATTTCCAGTGAAGAGAAGAATCAAAAGTTGAGAAACCTGAACGACGCCACTTGCAAACCAAGTGGAGAAGTTCAGGTACTGAGAATTTGGAGAACGAAGGGCAGAGTTGAAGAAAAGTGGTTCCGCAAGGAGATCGTTAGTCGAAGCTGGGGGGAGGCGGACTGGACATAAGGAGTGCCAGAGGGAGAAAACGGTACGGTAAGTAGCGGGAAAGTGATTGGGAATGAGTGGAAAGAGGTCCATGCGGATAAAAGTAGCTAGAGAAAGAAAAGGACTTCGTGGAAAGAGCAAAGTGTCAATTATAGTAATCGAAGAACCGCAAGGAAGGGAAAAAATCCTCAAAAAATGTTGGAGATGGAAAGCGTTCGATTTAAGGGACAAATCCGGAAGGGCAAGACCACCAAAAGAAACCGGAAGGACAAGCGTGGATCGATGAACCCAATGTACGACATCCCAAATAAAATTTGTAAAAAGACATTGAACGTGACGAAGAAAGAGGGGAGGAGGGAAATGAGCAAACCAAGTATGAGAAAGGGCCGGAAGAAGAAAAGCTGAAAGAAGATGCGACCTGCTAAAAAAGAAATAAACGGTTTCAAACGGCGAAAAGGGGCAAGGCGTCGATTCATGTCCTGCACCAAAGGGGACCAAGTGGCGGCAGCAACCGCCACCGGGTTCCCGATGAACACTCCAAGAAGTTTGATGACCGTGGTCGACCACCGGGCACCCCAAGGGCGGTCGCCGCGGGACGACCACGAGCCAGCCCACAAGCCAACAGATTTAGAGGTATTAAGGGCCGCACCTGAAATTGAAGCATACTCAGTATAGGTAGATAAAACAACACCAAAAGCCTGTTGGGAACGTAAAAAAGAGTAAGGTCGTCCGCATAGGCCGACAAAACCACGCGATGGTGCCGTGTGGAGGCCACACCACGCGGAATGCCTGCCAGCAAACGAGATCGAAGGGAAATAAGAAGTGGTTCAAACGTGAGGGCAAACAGTTGACCCGACAGGGGACAACCCTGCCGGATACCGCTTGCAAAAGGAATAGCAGCCGTCATAAAAGAAGAGGTCCGAACACGAAAGTAAGAATGGGAATATAGATTGGAAAGTGCCTGACAGAAAAGGGAAGGAAAGCCAAAGTGACGAAGAACAGAGAAAAGATAAGAATGATGGACAGAATCGAATGCTTGTTTCTGATCTAGGTTAAAAATAGCAAGAGGTTCAGAAAGACGGGAAGCAAGAGAGTGTAAATCACGGATGGTAGTGATGTTAGTTGCAATCGAACGGGAAGGGATCGTATAAGTTTGGTCAGGATGAATAATAAATTGTAGAACAGGGTTAAGGCGAAGAGCCAGAATTTTTGCAAAGATCTTGTAGTCGGTGTTAAGAATCGAGATGGGGCGCCAGTTAGATAGAAGACCAAGATTACCAGTTTTAGGAATTAGGCGGAGAAGAGCAAAAGCAAAGTCAGAAGAAACGAAAGTCGAAGAAGAAAAGATCGAGTTGAAACAAGCAACGAGAAGAGGAAGCAGAGCAGGAAGAAAGGTTTTATAAAAAGAAAGTGGAAGACCGTCAGCCCCAGGGGCGGAGCGGTCATTCAGACTAGAAATGGCAAAACGAACCTCCGAGGCAGAGATCGGTGAAACCAAGGAGGGGGAAAAAAGACGGGACCTGAGGAAGATGTGATAATAATGGAGAATTCTCTGCAGGCGGCAGGACCCGCAATCGAAACCGATCAGTGAAGTACTGAAAAGTTCGATCACAGATCTGCACTGGATCAGAAACAGTTGAGCCATCTGGAAGCGAGAGAAAAGAAATGTTGGAACTCAGAGCACGGTGGGATTCAAGATGTCGAAGGTGTTGAAACGGGTCATCATGAAAATGTAACTTGGAAAACTTTAACCGGGTAAGAGACAAAGAAGCAAAGGAAGATAGAATGCTATGAAGTTGTGATTGAAGAGCTGCAAACGATGGATCTGAAGGAGAAAGGAACTGTAGTTTACGGTGAAGAATAGTTAAATCATGAAAGCGGTGAAAACGGGACGAAAAAGAGAACTGACGTGCAAACGATAGGATAGAAAGTTTGGTGGAAAGCCACAGAGCTGCTGGGTCAACCGTGAGAGGAAGTTCAGAAATGGATGAAGAAATAATCGAACGAACTTCGGCCTGAAACGTGGGATCGGAAAGGAGAAAATCATCGAGAGACCAAACCGGGGAGGGGGGACAGAGAAAGAGGACAAAAATATTTCCAGAAGAACAGGACGATGGTCGGAGGAAACAGAAGGATGATGGGTTACTTCAACAAGGGAGGAGTGGAGGAAACTAGAAACATAAAACCGGTCGAGACGAGCCGCAGCATGCGCTAAGGCGGCCGGAGGAAACCATGTGAATTCACGGGACAGAGGGTGGATGGTACGAAATGCGTCAATGAGACAAAAATTACTAACTAGTTGAGACAGTTGGGAGGAAAGGTTAAGGCGACTCTCCCCGGAACCATCACGGTCAAGATTCGGATGGAGAGTGCAGTTGAAGTCACCACCAATAAGAACGATTTCAGAAGGAGGAATTTGGGAAAGAAGGGAAATCAAATGCGAAAGAAGAGCATCAGCATCAACCGATGATTGTGGCATATGCAAATTGAAAACATGAAAACGACGGGAAAGATAACTAAAGGAGATACCTTGAAAGGAGCCCAGCAGACTCTGTGACTCAACGATATCTGAAAGAAGAGAATGAAACCGAGTACGGAATGCAATCGCTGTACCGGACCCAATGTGCGTCCGGTAGTTGTGATAAACAGAAGCCATCGCTCAGACCACTGCGCCACCGGGGCGGCGGACTAGCTTTAGTCTCAGACACCACTGGCAACAGAGAGAGAGAGCCGCCCCGGTGGCGCAGTGGTCTAAGCGATGGCCTCTGATCATTCGCCCGTAAGGGGTCCGGGTTCGAATCCCGGTGAGGCATGGATGTTGTGTTTGTCTTATGGCACTGGCTCTCTCCTTCCCTGGAACCAGTGACCCTAAATTAGGGACGGGCGACTGCTTATAGCCCATTGAGTTGCTCACGGTGGTCGTTAAACCTCCAGTCCCAAAAAAAAAAAAAAAAAAAAAACAGAGAGAGAGCGTAACTTTTTTTTTTAGATTGGGGTTTAACGATCATCGTTAGCAACTCGATAGGCTATAAGCAGTCACCCGTCCCTAATTTAGGGCAACTGGTTCCAGGGAAGGGAGGGAGACAGTGTCGTAAGACAAACACAACATTCATGCCTCACCGGGTTTCGAACCCGGACCCATCTTGGACGAATGGTCAGAGACCATCGCTTAGACCACTGCGCCACCGGGATTGGCAGAGTAACTACACTGCCGGACAATTGCTAAGGACGGATGACAATAGCAACGATAGCAACCATAAAATGGAAGGCAGGAAAATGTGGAAATTAGCATAAGTGCGGGATACAGTGGGACGTGTTGTGCGTATGCAAATTTTGGATTGCCTAACTTGTTCGTGACGTCATTGCGCTGATAAGAGATATAAAGGATTTGACGCGTATTGACCGTTGTTGTTCAAACGCAAAGTTGAAAGGGAAAGAATCAATTGACGAACTTGCAATTTTCAGTATGTCTTCCCGACATCACCTAGATGATTTTACGCGTGGCCGTATTATTGGCAAGATTGAAGAAGGGCGAAAAATAACAGATGTTGCCAGGGAGTTCGACGTCAGCCACAGTGTTGTTTCAAGGTTTTGGAAATCATTTCAAACAAATGGAGAGTGTAGCAAACGTCACGGGGAGGTCGTGCTCGCAGTACGACACCTGCAGAAGATCGGTACATAGTGCTATCAACAAAAAGACACCGGCGCAGCACAGCTACTGAGGCAGCAAATCAGTTTATGGCTGCTACTGGCAAGCGGATCTCCCGAAAAATGTCGCCAGACGTTTGCATGAAGGAGGACTATACGCCCGCCGTCCTGTTGTGTTTATCGCATTGTCCAGACGTCACCGTACCGCCCGTTTGCAATGGTGCCATCAACATCGCAATTGGACTGATAACGACTGGTCTGATGTCCTCTTCTCAGATGAGATTAGATACAGTCTATCGTCTGATTGTCGACGACAACTGATCTGGCGTGATAGTGGTACTGCATATTGTCCAGCAAACATACAGGAAAGGGACCGATATTCGACATGTAGTGTCATGGTATGGGCTGGCATCATGATCAATGGCCGTACGTCCCTCTATGTGCTTCCAACTGGGACTATGACTGGCCAACGATACATTAATGATGTTCTGCTACCTCATGTTCGCATGTTCCGTGGTGCTGTCGGTGATAGATTCATTTTCATGGACGACAACGCAACATGTCATCGAACAGTCGCTGTCCAGGAGTGTCTTGAGAGCGAGGATATTCAACGCCTCGTATGGCCAGCACGTTCTCCAGATCTGAATCCCATTGAAAATGTGTGGGATGCTTTGGGGAGGAGTCTTGCTGGTCACCAATGCCCTCCAATAAACAAGGACACCCTCATCCGTGCACTGACAGAGGAATGGGATAAATTACCCCAACAGCTGCTTGATAATTTTGTGCAGAGCATGACACGACGTGTGGAATCTTGCATCGCTCTCCATGGTGGCCATATCCCGTATTGACATCTTACGCCGGAACGCCTGCGGACGGTAATTGCATTTTTTCACGTTTACGTATTCTGCACAAAATGGCCTGTTTGTCCCTTGAAGACGTTCCAAAGCCTTCTGGATATCAGAGCACAATAAATTGTCTTTCTTGTAATGGCCTGTCATTCTGACATTATTTTATTTCACTTGGCATCCAACCACACTTACTTTTTTATGCGCTATATAGCCGTTTATGATCCGTCCTTAGCAATTGGCCAGCAGTGTATTTCATCAAACATAATAAACTGAAAAAATATCATCCATATACTTTTACTCTGTCAACACCATAGGATATAAACCTAGATAAAATCTAGAGTCACTGGTTCCAGGGAAGGGAGAGAGCCAGTGCCGTAAAACATTCGGACTCTTTTTTTCTTTTTCTTTTTTTTTGATTGGGGGTTTAACGACCACCGTGAGCAACTCAATGGGCTATAAGCAGTCGCCCGTCCCTAATTTAGGGTCACTGGTTCCAGGGAAGGGAGAGAGCCAGTGCCGTAAGACAAACACAACATCCATGCCTCACCGGGATTCGAACCCGGACCCCTTACGGACGAATGATCATAGGCCAGCGCCTTAGACCATTGCGCCACCGGGGTGGCTCATTCGGACTCTAATAGTAAATAATAATAAATAATAATAAAATATAAGATCATATTTTCGCTATTCTCCTTAACACTGCGATTTTAGATATCAGGTAACCACAAAAATATTTGCCGTTTTCGGCGACTGAGACAATTTTTTTTTTTTTTTTTGATTGGAGGTTTAACGACCACCGTGAGCAACTCAATGGGCTATAAGCAGTCGCCCGTCCCTAATTTAGGGTCACTGGTTCCAGGGAAGGGAGAGAGCCAGTGCCGTAAGACAAACACAACATCCATGCCTGACCGGGATTCGAACCCGGACCCCTTACGGACGAATGATCCTAGGCAAACGCCTTAGACCACTGCGCCACCGGGGCGGCCAGGAGGTTTAACGACCACTGGGAGCAACTCAATGGGCTATAAGCAGTCGCCCGTCCCTAATTTAGGGTCACTTGTTCTAGGGGTGGAAGAGAGCCAGTGACTTAAGACAAACACAACATCCATGCCCGACCGGGATTCAAACCCGGACCCTTCTTGAACGAGTAGTCATAAGCCAGCGCTTAGACCACTGCGCCACCGGAGCGGCTGAGACAAATTATAACACATACGTAGTAGAAAAGCAATTTACTCATCAAAATATTACCATGGACATCAACAACGTTATGCCAACGTGTTAACAACTTTTATATACCCCGGCGATAAATGCTAGGTGATGGGAAGAGAAAAAGTTTTGTAAGGCAGCGTGCAACTCATAAAAGTTGGAGAAGTCGTGTGCACACAAATAATTGTGGAGTGAAAGAGAAACAAGTGATGATCTGAAGGAGAGATATCTGGTGTGTAAAGCTGGATGACAAAAAGTTTCCACCCAAGTTCTTCGATAGTGTTTCTGATCAGTGAAGCGGAGTGGGCACAAGCGTTATCTTGAAGGAGCAGAACTCTCTTTCTGTTGACCAGTGCTGCTCCCTTCTTTTTCAGGTCTTCATGCACACGTTTCAATTGTTCACAGTACACTGCAGCGGTAATCATTTGGCCTCGTTGCAAAAGTTCATAATGAACATCACCACGTGCAGTCCACCATACACAGAAAATAACTTTACGTGGATATAGGGCTGGTTTCGATGTATGTGGAACTGAGTCACTGGTAAGCAACCAATGTCTGGAACGTTTTGGGGTGCTGTGTTGGACCCACTTCTCATCGCATGTGAGTATCCTATCCAAAAATGGTTCCTGATCATAGCGAGACAGCAATGCAAGACAAGCTGAGACAAGTTGTTTGTTCACTGAAGACAATTCGTAGGGGACCCACTTAGACAATTTGTATGCCTTACTTATTGCAGGCAGATGTCTTCGGACGGTTTCATCACTAAGACCAAACGACTGAGCTAGTTTCTGGCTTGTTGGGCCAGTGTCCTGCTCAATAGGAATTTTCAGGGTTTCTGTGTCAAGGCTGACAGGACGACCACTCGTCCTGTCACCGGGACTTTTCTTGAAGGGATTCATCTCCGTCTCTGAACTTTCGAAACCAATTCCAAGTTGTGCTTTCCTTTACATCATCTGGCCCGAATGCTCAGCAAATACGACGAGTTGTTTCTGCTGCAGATGAACCGAGTTTAAATTCGTTTAACAAACACCCACAAATAACAGCCATTGTAATCGCATGTCTTTCCACTATCAAACTGCTTACTCATCAGATTCATATGCGCAGGGCATCTTGGGATTTCAGCTGACGATAAACCGCGGGCGGAAAGACATCTCTCCACAAATTCAAATCATTACAAAGTGTTTCTTGTGCTCCCTCGAAAAACCGTAAATACTTTTGTGGTTACCTAACAGTTAATTATTACCATGACGGGTGTACGATAGTATGGGGACGGGAATAAGTCTCCTACAAATTTTAAGCTTCAGTTTGTCGCCCAAACACCACGCCTTCCAAAATTTTTCAATTTTAAAGCTAATTTCTATCTGTCTCTCTATCTACACTGGTGTGCAAAAATTAAGGACGAAGAGGAGAAATTAGCATAACAGTGGAACAAGCAAGCAGAACGGACCGAAAGACCACTCAGGAGATAGACTAGGGTCCGGTACGATAGGGCATGCGCATATATGCAGCATGACGTAAGGGGGAAGTGTAGGAAGCGCATAAAGCTCACGGGCGGTGTACGCTCAGCAATTCGGTGGAAGCTATTACACGGTGTACATCGGTTTGAACGACGTCGATTTGCTGATACCGTGTGATAGGGCCAACAGGCAATCCAGTAGACGACATATGGATGACTTTACCCGAGGTCGCGTTATTGGAAAGTTGGAGGAAGGTCGAAGTGTGACTAGTTTGGCCGCGGAGTTCGGGATCGCTCACAGCATCGTTTCACGACCTTGGAAAGCATTTCAAACGACAGGAACAGCTGTCCGCGAGTTTAGCAGTGGTCGTCCACGAGCAACCACGGCGGCGGACGACTGGTATATTGTCCTACGGGTGAGAAAAGACAGACGGCAGGCAACGGGAGAAATCTCAAGGCACATGCAACAGACAACTGGACATCCGTTATCACGTTTTACCGTGGCCAGGAGGCTGCACAAAAGTGGTCTATTTGCACGACGACCAGTACGGTACTTGCCATTAACGCCTGCTCATCGGAGACGGAGGTTTCCGTGGTGCCAGGAACTCAAGAACTGGACACATCAGCAATGGGGTCGAGTTCTCTTTACGGATGAGAGCCGATTTAGTCTGACGAGCGATTCGGTACGTATACACATCTGAAGAGAGCAAGGGACACGCAATCACACCTCTAACATCATCGAAAGGGACCGGTTTGGAGGTGGCTGAGTTCTTATTTGGGACGGTATCATGCTTGGTAGCCGCACTGACCTCCAAATCTTCCAAGGAGGTTCAGTCACTGGTGTCCGCCATTGTACCGATGTTCCCCTGCCTCACGTGCGTCTGTTTAGAGGTGCTGTGGGTCCTGAGTTCCGCTTCATGGACGACAACGCTACACCTCATCGTACAGTGGCTGTCGCATAGCTGCTTGAGAGTGAAGATATTCAACGCATGGATTGGCCCGCAAGGTCCCCGGACCTAAATCCGTTCGAACACGTGTGGGACCTTCTCGGGAAACGCTTGGCAGCACGTCACCAGCAGCCAGCAACGATTCCGCAGCTGTGATTGGCGCTACAAGAGGAACTGGCCGCGATGCCTCAACAGCTCCTTGACAAACTCGTCCTCAGCAGGGACAGACGTTGTAAATCCTGCAACGCAGTCAGGGGTGATCAGATCCCCTACTAAAGACTGGATTTTTCTTGGCAGCCGCCTGTCACATGGACGTTTCTGTCTTCTGTCCAGTTGTGCTCGAAGCTACCTTTTCAATAAAGTGCCTTTGTATCCTTTGGATTCCTTGTTTGGACGGTTTTGCTCACTTGTCCCATATTCTTACATCTTGGGGATCTTATGGTATGATTTGAGTCGATGTGGAGCACTTCTCCACGACGTTACATTCGAAAAACCGTCTCGTCCTCAATTTTTGCACGCCAGTGTATCTATCTATTTATCCACTGCTAAATGAAGGTCTCCCAAAGTTTTTCCAAAACGTTCTCTCTTCAATACTTCCTGGTGTGACATTTTCTACATCGAACAATATAATTCGTTTACTGAAAGCCTAACTTTTTCTTCTTTTCACTTTTAAACAGGTTTCACAATGGATCGCGCTCGTCCTTTTTTCTGGTAGCTCCAGACTTTTCAAAAGGGTTGCGGAACAAGAAACACTCTCACAGTGTTCACGAAGTAAGGTTATTGTTGATTTATGTACCGTAGAAAAAGTACCACAGTCCTTTTGAAGCCATTGCATTTAGAAACCTTATGGAGTTGAATCGGTGGAAAAGTAGAATTTAGGGGTACCTGCTTAATGTTTTTTTTTCTTTTCTTTTTTTTTGATTGGGGTTTATCAACCACCGTGAGCAACTCATTGGCCTATAAGCAGTCGCCCGTCCCTAATTTAGAGCCACTGGTTCCAGGGAAGGGAGAGAGCCAGCGCTCTAAAACAAACACAACATCCATGCCTCACCGGGATTCGAACCCGGACCTCTGTCGGACGAATGGTTAGAAGCCATCGTTTAGACCACTGCGCCACCGTGGAGGCCATATACTTCTTACCCTTCTGTTTTACACTTACGTATTCGAAATACACAAGAAACAGGAATAGCATTTTTTTTTGCTTCGGGGTTTAACTCTTATAGTTAGCCGCCCCGGTGGCGCAGTGGTCTAAGGCGCTGGCCTCTGATCATTCGTCCGTAAGGGGTCCGGGTTCGAATCCCGGTCAGGCATGGATGTTGTGTTTGTCTTACGGCACTGGCTCTCTCCCTTCCCTGGAACCAGTGACCCTAAATTAGGGACGGGCGACTGCTTATAGCCCATTGAGTTGCTCACGGTGGTCGTTAAACCTCCAATCAAAAAAAAAAAAAACTCTTATAGTTATAAGCAATCGCCAGCACCAAATTTAGGCCCACTGGTTCCAGCGAAGGGCCAGTTCCGTCAGGCAAACATACCACTCATGCTTCATTCGGGCTTGAACCCGGGGCCATATCAGATGAATGATCAGAAGCCTGTACCTCAAACCACTCTGCCATCAGGGAGGCCAGGAATACGTAGTTGCAAAAAAAATTTTTTTTTGACTGGAGGTTTAACGACCACCGTAAGCAACTCAATGGGCTATAAGCAGTCTCCCGTCCCTAATTTAGGGTCACTGGTTCCAGGGAAGGGAGAGAGCCAGTGCCGTAAGACAAACACAACATCCATGCCTCACGGGATTCGAACCCGGACCCCTTCCGGACGAATGATCAGAAGCCATCGCTTAGACCACTGCGCCACCGGGGCGGCAGTTGCAAAAATGATGAACTTTTATGTGCATAAACTGCTCAACGGAATGGGGCGAACGTCAGAGAAAACGAGGCATTTTAAAATTTATGGCTTCCGCCAAGGGAAACATTACGAGAGGAAAGATAATATCATGAGGTCGCGTTTTCAGTATCAGAGTTTGTCAAACGTTTTGAAGTGCATTATTAGCGCTTCCAACGCCACAGCACTTTCTTCTCGCCGATCTCCAAAAGTTGTCTTTTTGTGATGTCCTGTGCGCCATAGTTCATCTTCACGTTACATTATTCTAATAGTTTCATTATAACTCGCAAATGTGTTGATCCCTGAAAGACTGTGAACCTAAACAGAAATGTGCGTGGAAATGTTGCGTAGAAGTTTTATTAAATGTGCGAGATTAAAATGCATACTTAACCGGAATTATTGTCTAGGTTTCAGGAAGAAAAGAACGGAATCGAACAAATGGATTACCTAGGTCTCATTCGGCACTTACCCTCAGTGCCGGATTCAGAGTTATTGAGGCACTATGCATAGTACCAGTTTCGCCCCTCCCCCTCACATTACCGGACATCCTTCAAAAATAGCATTTTTTGCTGCCGCGTACTGCTCAACCCCTCCATTTTTATTCTCATATTATACGAGAAAATAACGTAATCGCAAAAAAATTCGACATCCAGATTTCAACCGAAGTAGATTAGAAATAAAGTAATGTCTATAAATCAAGGCAACAGAATAGTAATAATTGCCCTATATACAAGTACAAATCAGTCCAAAATTCAACCGCCATCGTTTGCCACTACCCTTTCCCATCGTCTAGACAGCTGTGGAATACCGACCCTGAAGAATTGTGGCGGCTTGGACGGAAAGCAGTGCGCGTTCGACTTCGTTCCGGTTGGTGAACCACTGTCCATCCAGGAAATGCTGCAACGATTGGAAAAGGTGGTAGTCTCTTGGGGCAATGTCCGGGGAATAGGCTGAGTAGGGCAGTACCTCCAAGCCCGGTCCCTGATCTTGTGACAGGTCACCCGTACTGTGTGAGGTCTCGTTCCATCCTGCTGTGCTAGTCGCTTCCACGTGAATGATGCGTACAGGTCGTCGAGCTGACGGTAGTACACATCGGCGGTGATAGTGGTGTTGTCCGACAGCAGCTCAAAAACATGACATCCCGCATGTTCCACCAGACAGACAGTACGATCTTATTTGGGTGTAAGCCGGCTTCGGGGATGGGCATGGGTTTCTGTTTTGCGTCAAACTACTGTTTCAGGGCGCTGACATTGTCATACAGAAGAACAGGACCCATTTCTTGTCATGTGTTACAATGCGGTCGAAGAACGGTTCAGCTTTGTCACATGCCAGCAGGGAAACGCATGCACTCATGCGATTTGCTCTCTGCTCACCTGTGAGTTGATGGAGTCCCTAAACTCTCCTCTTGTGAGCCTTCTTAATTTGACACAGGTGTGTGATAATGCTTGTGTGGGTAGTCCCCAACTGTTGGGGCAAATCCGCGTGGTCGCACGTGGGTCGGTCTCCACTAAGGTTTTCAGATTCACTGTTGCGGGTCTTCCGGCTTTGGGACTCTGACAGGCCAAAATTTCTCCCTCGAAACCGTTAGAACCAATGACAGCACTCATGATGTGATATGGCATTGGGTTAGACACTGGTAATGTTCCTAACAGCATTTGCGGAAGTGTTACCGCGACGAAACTCATAGCATTCAATGGCGGAAGTACTCGTTGTCTACTTTCATGTTGGCTGGCGTTTACACTCTTCGCCTTCTGACGGCCAATTGCCACGGACTTGAACCACCTACCTACTGATGTCATGCCGGCGTTGCCGCCTCGGTGGCGCAGTGATCTAAGCGATGGCTTATGACCATTCGTCCGGGAGGGGTCCGGGTTCGAATCCCGGTGAGGCACGGATGCTGTGTTTGTCTTACGGCACTGGTTCTCTCCCTTTCCTGGAACCAGTGACCCTAAATTCGGAACGGGCGGCTGCTTATAGCCCATGGAGTTGCAACGGTGGTCGTTAAACTTTCAATAAAAAAAATGCCGGTGTGCTGTACAGTCACAGTGCCAATGTGCACCGTGGTCGGGGCTTCGATTTCGGGTACATAGTCATCGGACATTTCTTTCGTTCCAACCCAATACACAGACAGGGTTCTCCCAAACATAGCTTGGCTATTTTCATGTGGTGTGTCCATGTATGTGGGTTGTTGCCTCCATAACTCGAAAACTATTAAGGCGAAATTTGATACTTAGGGGTTTTGCGATACCCCAATGGGGGGAGATACAGTGGAAGTTACCAGTAGGAAAACCTTTGTTATAGGAAGTCGGAATTTTTATAAAGAAGGTCACTGTAGCAAAGTACTGGCATTTAACATATTTCATGTGTTTGGTTTATGGCATTCCCGTAATTGATATTTATGCTACGTGATCTGCTGTGTCGTACGAGTAGATACATGGCATTGGGATTTGCTGTCTCATATTTCGCTGTCTCATATCCGAACATGGATAAAATTAGTTGCCGTGTCGCCTAAGACTAGTAGCTTTTCCAATGCCATGTATCTACTCGTACGACACCAATCTTGTGAACGCCTCTAAACTTGACTGAATGTGGTAAAAAAAAATTAATGGAAACATGGGTAGACGTATTAAAACCGAATTCAAGAATACAATGTTCATTACATTATAAGAAAACTGCCCGAAAAAACACCTCAGTTTCTGAGCTTAGTTGACACACTTCAAGTTCTGGACAAATCATGCTCCTTAACCTAGAACAGCGAATTTATTCTATGCTGTCTGCCTTTTTTTTTACTGAAATAAATAAAAAAAAAGAAGAAATAATTATTATTTTTGAGGCCCTCAGCATCGCGGGGCCCAGCGCCTGGGGTTTGTATAGGCTTCCCTGTAAATCCCTTTCTGCTTACCCTCAATTGCTGCACCAGTTGTTTAGGTGACGGCTTAGTCACGCTTTACTAGTTATGCTTAACTTTCTTGTGATTGATGCAATAATGGATGGTATGCTTAAACCATGATCGCAAAGCTCGACAATTCACTAACATCCGAACTTGGGTCAGCACGCGCGCGGCCTTGGAAGTCCTCATGCTTTTGTGCTGCTGGTTCTAAGGAAAGGAAGTAAAGTAGCGTTGAAAATACAGTGCGTAAGGTTTGTTCTTTCAATATAATTTTTTTAAATATGAATAAAACCAGACTAATTTTTTTATTTGGCAGTTAAATTTTTTTTAGGTTTATTACTGTCATATGCGTACTGATAACCCCGCAACCCCCGCAGTGCCGAGGGCCTCACGGCTAAGAGGGCATCTAACCTCAGCAGAAAGATTTTTCAAACTTTTTGCGGGGAACTTCATATGAAACTCGCTAAAGAAATAGCCAGGAATTTTTGACGGCAGCTTTGAATACAGTATCAAAAAGAAAATCATTTTTGGGGACTTTTTTCAGTAAATAAGTAAAATCTTCATTATAAAAACTGGGTGATGAGAAAGCCGCTATTCCAGAAGACTTGAGGCCCCCTTTTCATTATCATAGAAATAGTTCCTACAGATGTATATTAACAAGAGCATATGATTGAAATATCAGTTAAATAAAAGAAATTTTTATATCAATAAAGACAAAGCGTTATATATTACACTTGTTTGCACTTATATTACTACTCAGTTGCCCTTTGGATTCCGTGCAGGAAGTTCGCACATCGTGTGAGCTCCTGCGAGTGAACTTAGTGCAAGCTTTTCGTCGTCGTCGGCCGTTCGTCTTGTTCTGCGATTAGATAGTTTCTGGGTTACCAGTCTATCCGAATCAGTCCGGTTAGGGGATCTTTTAGTTGCTAAGCTTTTTTCAAAGCTCAATTAAAATTTTCTCGAATCCACTTCTCTTCGTTTCAGCTTCAAGCCCATCGTAAAAATTAAGAGAATTTCAAGTTCTGATGTTGTAGAGCAAAAGCCTGACGCCAAGAAAAGCGATGCCGTTTCCCGTTCCACATCTACCTTCACGGGAAATCCGGAGTCAACTGAAAAGCCAGATCCAAGAAGATCTAGAAGAATTAAGAACCTTCCGCCGGAACTTTGTAATAGTATCCAAAAAAGAACAAGAAGAAGATTGGTAGGTAAAAAAATTTCTTATTCTGTGCCTCAGAAAAATCTAGGCACGTCATCTGACAAAAAAGTTGTCGATGACTCTTGTATGTCTGTGCCAATTCCAGACATAATATCTGAGAAAATATCAGATATGAAAAAAACACCGGTGAGATGCCCGGGCGATGGGATTTCTGAAAAAATTACAAATATCATTAAAACACCGAAGAGATGCTCGGGCGATGGGATATCTGATAAAATATCAGATATCATTAAAGCACCGGAGAGATGCCCGGGCGATGGGATATTTGTAAAATTTTCAGATATCAATAAAACACCGGTGGGATGCCCGGGCGATGGAATATCTGAGAAAATACCAGATATGATTTATGAAAAGTCCGAGAAAAATCCGGACAACCTTACCCAAGAGGAAGGTTTTATAGAAAACAGACCTGAGACGGCTTCGGCGTCAGGCTTTTGCAATGAAAAAAAAAAAAAGGCCCTTTTTGGGGCCGAGTACTTTTTCAAAAAAATAACTGTGCAAATACAAAACACAAAAAGTGTTGAAAAAAAGGAACAACCTCAGTCATCTTATGAGCATAAGTTAAGCTCAAAAATAAAGAATGCTGTAAATGACACAGAATTAACGAAAAATGATACAATAAATACCTGCGTAATATTAATTTATTACACAGAGAAAAAAAAGAGTTGTCCCTAAAAGCAATGTACAGAATTCTGTGCTAAAAGAAAGGATTGAAAAACATCGCAAAAATTTCCAAAACACAAATGTGACAGAGAAATTGATTGCCGATGTTGACAAATATCTAGGCGAGAAGGAAAAAAAAAGGCCCTTTTAAGAGCGTGATACAGAATTCTGTGCCACAAGAAAAAATAAAAAAATATCGCAAAAAAAAAATTCCAAAACACAAAAGTGATAGAGAAATTAATTGTTGATGTTGATAAAAATATAGATGAAAATGCTACGCATAAGCAAAAAAAACTGGTTACTCCAACCGTGGAAAAACCAAAATATTTCGCTGGCAGGCTTAGCAAAGAAGTTAAAGAGGCAGAAAAAAATAACTGTAATGAAGAGGCTCAATTGCAGTATGCTAATAACAACGATGAAGAAATGCTTCGGTTAAATGCTGTTACTAGTGCCAAAGATAGTACTACTGTTAGCAGCATAGCCGTAGAGAAAGATGTCTTAAAAACAGACAAGGACGAGAACAGGGAAAAGATGCCTCTTAAGTGCACCACCGTTGCCTTTCCCATTTTCTCTGAGGAAGGGGGAAAAAAAAGGCCCATTTAGGAGCTGTTCATTTTCATTTTCCTCCTTCTCTGAGGAAGAAAAAACGCCCTCTTAGTGGAACCTTTCCCTCATTCTCTGAGGAAGAAAGCAAAATTGACCTATTAATTAAAAAAGTTAAAGGAATGTCCACGAGTGAGAAACTTACGGAAAAAAAAAAATAAATGGAGAAACCGATAAAAAACAAAAAAATGGTGAATGGACCATCAATCAAATAGCAGAATTAGCTGCCAAACTGGTCAAAAACAAGGAAGCAATCAATTGTAATACTGACCAAGTTATCGAAATTAACAGCAATATAAATAAAATTGACACAGTAAAAAATGATGAAAAAAAAAAAACCGAGGATGAATTTTTCCCTCTGAAACAAATGGACTTAACATATTAATTTGGAATGCGCAAGGCATCAAAAGGCAGCATAGAGAATTCTTAGCCTACCTAAAATACAAAAAAATTGATATTGCGCTAATTAATGAATCCTGGCTAATGGACAGAATTAAATTCAAAATTCCCAACTACAAGGTTTACAGAAAAGACAAAACCTCCCAAAGTGGGGGAATTTTGATTGCAGTGAAAGATAAACTAGAGCAAAGTGAAGCGATATGCAACACAGAGGATGGCATGGAAGCGCACTCGGTTATTATTAAAACAAAAAATAACTCGATTAAATTTACGGCACTATACAATCATCCCAAACACACTATTACCAGGGAAGCTCTAGATAAGCTTTTCGAGGGAAATATTCCTACGGTCATTGCGGGAGATTTTAATAGTAAACACCGCTATTGGCACTGCCCAACAGCTAATAAAAGTGGGAACAATATTTTCAGATATCTTTTAAACCAAAACATTGACTTGGGGGCGCCATCTGAACCCACAAGAACGGCGCTCAGAGGAACTAGCAATATACTAGATTTTGCACTCCTGAAGAATAATAAATATTACTTTGAAATTTATACTGAGGCGGCGCTCTCCTCTGACCACAATCCAGTTCACCTCCAGCTTTATACTGACAAAACTGTGAAGGTAGCACCCAAAATGGTCACTAACTTCAAGCAATTTGAAGAGAAAATTAAACTAGTGCCACCCCCAGTAATTGGAGACTGTAATAGCAAGGAAGAAACTAACACAGCTATTAAACTCTTTAACCTCGCCATTAAAAAAATTATGGAAGAATGTCAAACTCCTGCTAAAGAGAAAAAAATCTGTACTATTTACCCAAAGAAATTTTGGAACTTATAAAAGAAAAAATAGGTACCGAAGCAAGTGGCAAAGAACAAGAAATAAAACGTTCTATGACCTTTATTGCTGCATAAATAGACAAATTAAAAGAGAAATCAGAAAATTCGAGAATGGGTCATGGGGTCAAGTATTAGAGGAGGCTCATATTGACTACTCTGAAAATTCGCATAAAAAAAACAAAATGACTCTATGGAATCTTACGTCGAGCTTGCAAAATAAAAATGTCAAATTACTCCCACCCCTTCAAAAAGAAGATGGGACGGTAGTTAGAACTGACGAAGAAAAAGCAGAAATTTTTTCAAACTCACTAGAAAAACAGTTTAAAATAAATGATATCCCTGACACTGATGTAGCCATTAAAATGAAAAAGGCCCTGGATACTTATTTTAGACACGCGGAGGATGTAGAAAATTCTAGAGTCATCACCCAAAGTGCACAACTCTATGAAGAATTTACTAGTAAAAAAATCTGTGTTAACATCCCCAATTAAAAGCAAACAGAAAGTCTCTTTTAAAAAAAATAGAAGCACAAGGCATAGAAAACAGCAGCCAAAAGTAGTAAAAGCTACGGCCGCTTTTCAGTCAGACACAGTGAGGATGCAGGATTTGTCATTTTTATGTAGGACTTCCGTCCACAGGGAGTAGAGTTTAGGTCCCAGCCACCTACAGCGAGATCGCCTTTTGGGCAGGACACAGAAACGGAAGGAATGAGGGCAAGTCTAGCGACTTTGACAGAACAGTTTGTAGTGAGATTAGAGTACAGTAGATGGCGCCACCGTACAAGTACGATATTGCACATAGATGGGTGAGAGAATTTCAGGGGGGACATAGGAAAGGATACCCATTTTACCAGTGGGTCCAGCCTGGGGGCCGTCACTTTACGTGCTCGTCCGATGCACGGCAGATATTCAGCGATTGTTAGTAAATCACACCATCTCTGAGAGATCAGCCCAGGCTAGAACCTGGGGACCCAGCATCGATAATCTGAAACACTAACCACTAAGCCACCCGCGGCTCTACGGCCGCTTTTACGTCCGTTAGACAAGTTAAAGGTGCTACGACCTCCCGCGGGTCCGGAACGCCAGAAACTGAAAAGATAAGAAATAAAAAAAGGCCTTTTAAGGGCCAAAAAATTTTTTTGTTCCTCCTGACTTTGAAAAACCACTACCCATCAGTGAAAGGGAAGTTAGGTTTCATATTAATTATCTTAAAAACAAAAAGGCACCAGGCAATGATGGCATAAATAATAAAATTATGAAAACATTACCGGAAGAGTATGTGCAAACCCTTACTAAAATATACAATTGTGCCATTAAATTAAATTATTTCCCTGATATTTGGAAGACAGCAGAGGTAATACTATTACCCAAGCCAGGCAAAAACCCGGCAATTCCTGAAAATCACAGACCGATTTCGTTGCTCCCAACCATGGGAAAAATCTTTGAAAAAATAATTCTTATTAGAATGCAACAATTCTGTGAGGAATTCCCAGTAATTCCATTTAATCAAGGAGGTTTTAGAGATAAACACTCCACGGTGCACCAACTCTCTAGAATAACTGAAAAATGTGCTGAAGGAATTATAAAAAAAGAATACACAGCAGCCATATTTCTGGATGTGGCAAAAGCATTCGATAAATGCCCACATGAGGCAATTATCTACAAGCTAATAGCACATGATTTCCCACCCTGGATTATACATATAATCAAATCATACCTCACTAACAGAACATTCTGTGTAAAAATCAATGGGAAAAAATCGTTAAAAAAAATCGAAGCTGGTGTACCTCAAGGCAGTGTACTCGCACCAACGCTGTATTCTATCTTTACGCCAGACTTTCCCAACTATAATAACAGGAATCTGACTACAGCTCTCTATGCTGATGACACTGCACTCGCTTATACTTCCAAAAATAAAAATCAAGCAACTTTCATGTTGCAACATTATGTTGAAAAACTTGAGAAATATTTCTTAGATTGGAAAATTAAAATCAATACCAAAAAACTCAAGCAATTCTATTTTCTAGGATTAAATGCAATCACAATCAAGACTTTGAAATAGAAATGTATAAAAAAAATACCTTGGATAAGTGATGTTAAATATTTAGGACTTTTTATGGACCACAACCTAAACTGGAACAAGCATATTAAAGAAACTGTGTCCAAATCTCTTAAGATCAGAGGAAGTCTCCAGCCAATAATAAAAAATAAAAGGCTTAGCAGGAAAAACAAAACTTTGATATGGAAAGCCTGTATCAGCCCTGTTATTACTTATGCCTGTCCTATCTGGGGTAACTGCAACAAACAGCAGAAAAATAAGATTACCTCATTTCAAAATAAAACCCTACGATATATGGTTGGACTTGATGGAAGAACTTCAAACCATGCTATCCGAAGCATGCTAAATATTAATTCTATCCATTACACGATGTATGACTTAGCTTATAGATACTATGAAAAAGCTAAGATTCATCCTAATCCTCTAGTCAGAGAAGCCATTAACTATACTGTCAATGAAACTGACAGTTATTAAAGTCCAAAAACTATCTTGAATAAAATTCCAGAAATGAACCCAATTCACAGCTACCCTAGCAAAAAAAATAACAATAATTGGGACTAGTGTTTAGAGGGTATTTCTCACCTAAGAAGAATTTCTGATAAAAAAAAAAAAAAAAAAAAAAAAAAGGCTCTTTTAAGGGCCGTACTCTGATTTGCAAATATACTTCACACATGTGAATAAATCTCGTTAAATAAAAAAAAGAAAAAGAAGGGGGCTCCTCTAAGAGCCGTACTCTGTTTTGAAAACATTATTCACCCTTGTGAAGAAACCTTGTTAAATAAAAAATGAGAAAAAAAAAAAAGGCTCTTTTAAGGGCCTTACTCTGATTTGCAAATTTACTTCACACATGTGAAAAAATCTCTTTAAATAAAAAAAAAAGAAAAAAAAACAGCGGACTCCTTTAAGAGCCGTACTCTGTTTTTCAAACATACTTCACCCATGTGAACAAACATTGTTAAATTAAAAATGAGAAAAAAAAAAGGGCTCTTTTAAGGGCCGTACTCTGATTCGAAAATTTACTTCACACATGTGAAAAAATCTCGTTAAATAAAAAAAAAAAAAAGAGGGGGCTCCTTTAAGAGCCGTACTCTGTTTTGCAAACATAATTCACACATGTGAAGAAACCTTGTTAAATGAAAAATGAGAAAAAAAAAAAGGGCTCTTTTAAGGGCAGTACTCTGATTTGAAAATTTACTTCACACATGTGAATAAATCTTGTTAAATAAAAAAAAGTGGGCTGTTTTAAGAGCCGTACTCTGTTTTGCAAACATACTTCACACATGTGAAGAAATCTTGTTAAAAAAAAAAAAAAAAAAAAAAAAAAAAGGGCTCTTTTAGGAGCCGAACTTGCTTTGCAAAGAGAAATATTGCAGTCCACAGATATGAGACTGGCCCAGATACACGGTACTATGGTTAAAAATAATTAATAAAGTACCAAACTCCCCTCCGGCCAGTGAAAAAAAAAAGACCAAAAAAAAAAAAAAAAACGAAAAATTCCTGAGAAGCGAGGTGAAAAACCGACTCCTACACGGGAACTGAGCAAACGATAACTGTGTGATTTAAGGTGCCTTGCAGCACAGGGTTTTGTGAGAAACCTGGGTGTTTACCTGTAGGATTTTTCTTGTGGTTTTACTCTTTTTTGTTTTAGGCACCCCTTTTCCCTGGCCTTTCTGACGATTCCCTGAGGCCTGGCGTTGTCTGCGGGATAGATTGCTTTGACTGATTTGTTGCAGGTAAGTATGTAGGGTAGCTTGCAACTTCAATACTTAACGGGTAACCGTCTACTCCTTCTCCTCTAATATTTCCATACTTTCCTTTCGCACTATTCTATCAGGGAAATATGTTCCCAAACATCTTATCTTCTTCTTTTTCACCTGACAAAAGGCGCAGAGCGCTGAGGGTTCGGGTCTCTCAACCTCAGATAGGAAATATCTCTCTCTCTTATATTACTACGCATTCTTCAGAATATAATGAGCTAAAAGGTGTTCTTCGCGGGAACAAAAAAGCAGAGACCTATGTCATTTTTTTGTATAACAGAGTCAAAAGAAAAGGCTTTTACAATGTGCAAAACATTGTAACGTTTTGCACATAGTAAAAGCCTTTTCTTGTGACACAGTTTTTAAATTTTACTTTTTAATTTGCTTACTTATGTTCTGTATTTCCGCATAAATCGGAAAAAGTCATTAGATACTGTCATACGGCCGTTACGTATTTTGCGCGTGTGATCGTGAGGTATTTCAAACTGGCTTTAGTTCTCTAAAAGAATAAAATTTGAATGATATGATTGACTTTGGCGTAAGTGTTTTGTAATACTTTGTATTGGTATAAAACTAGGGAAATTATTTTTATTACAACAATGTTACACGCAATAAAATGTAACAATTTTGTTTTTATGAAAAATACCTATAGGTTCCAAAGAATTTGAACTACAGAATGCCCTTTAAAAGTTAGAGTAACATGGAATTTAAAAACGTCAGTAATTGAAAGCAAATACATTTTCGCAAAAGGGCCTCAAAGCTTTTTTTTTTTTTTTTTGCGGGGAAAGCCCTGAGTTTTTCAGGTACGCCACTGATTACTATTATCGTGTACATAATTGTGATTAGCAGCACTTGTTTTATGCTCAAGAGGTTGAAATTAAAAATGAATCTATAAGGAATAAATTTTACATTTGCCGCATTGTATGAAAATAACAATATCACATTTCGAAAGCAATGAAATACTGCTTTAACCTTTAAGAAAGTTTAGGCTATCTGCTCGAATGAATGCCTCTCGCGTCGCTCAAAACAATGGTAAGCGCAATTAGTTGACAGCTCACATTCATCTGTAAGTGTACTGTATGCAAATTTGCGGCTAATTAAGTATGCATGAAATTAAGAAATCATATGCAGGGCACTTAACCAGATTGGGTGTGAAGGTCAGCTCGAGAGATAACATTGATGACAAATAGTTATGTAAAGAATTGTGGCTTGCGGTAGAATATGACTGATGTGAGTCCTTAATAGTTTTCCTTAGTTTAATTACCAAGGTTCAAATCATGCAGAGAAATTCACTGAAAGTTAGGGGAAAAGAATCATGCAACGCATTGTATGAGGGACCTTGCTTCTTATCAATGCAATCATGCGGAATATTTATGACTCGTTATGCCAATATGCATCGAAAGAGGGTTTTCTGTAAAACTTCCATACCTAAGAAACTGGTGTGTCAGCCGGAAACATAGTCCGTTATTGTGTAAGTCCCGAAGGATACTGAGCGCCAAGGACATGAACGATGGTATTGTTTGGGATTCAGTTTGACAGAATCTTCATGAACAGGAAAAACAACATCGCACTTATTGCACCCTCCTCTCCGTCGAACGTACTTTTTACTGATTTTTTCTCCCTCTGTTTCTGAGTGTTTTTAATTCCAAAGAAAGTGTTTCTTTGATTAAGCACATTTTCTTTTAAGTAATGATGAAACTATGCCACATTTTATGGTGCTAATAACTTTCCGTAAACTTTGGATGAATCTGCGAAGTAGAGATTCATCCTATTAACGTAGTGGATCACTTCCATGTTGCAGAGCGACTGTTTTTGCCCGTAAGATTTGTTATACACAGCCGAGAATTTTAGTCAGGGAGGGTTAAATACCTCGTCGTTTTTTTCACACTTCCTTTGAGGTACTTGACCTTCAGCGACACTCGCGCGCATCCGCACACTGGCACAAGAACTTGAGTAGACAATCACCTCATGTTCCGCGAGACAGCTTGACAATAAAGCGACAAACAGTGTAAAGATATTTATATTATCATCATCACCATCAACATGGCCAACTTTTGTCAAGCCATTGCTGGATGAAGGTCTCCCCAAGTTTCTTCCACAACCGTCTGTTTTGAGCCAGTCTCCCCTATGTGTCTCCAGTATGCGTTAGAATTTCACCCACCCATCTCCCACGTGGTGTTTTTGATCATTTTCTGTCTCTTGATGTATTTTTATTGACTGTTTAACGACCACCGTGAGTAACTCAATGGGCCATAAGCAGTCGCCCGTCCCTAATTTAGGGTCACTGACTCCAGGGAAGGGTGAGAGCCAGTGCCATTGGACAAACACAACATCCATGCCTCACCGGGATTCGAACCCGGACTCATCTCGGACGAATAATTAGAAGCTTTCGCTTAGGTCACTGCGCCACTGGGCTGCGTCTCTTGATATCCCCTCTAGTATTTCAGATGTCCATTGGTGGTCAGTTCTTCTAGCAATATGTCCAGCACAGTGTCATTTCAGAGATTCTACTTTGATCATGATGTCATTTACTCCAGTCATTTTCCTGATCGATGAGTTTCTTTTCCCATCTTTCCTGGTTATATAAAACATGCATCTCTCCATGAATCTTTTCATGTCCTCATGTACTACCATTTATTTAATCTTTTAGGCTGCCAATGCTGTATGTATATTTTAGCTCATTAGCATAATACAATATTATGACCAGCAGTTTGCAGCCTCTTAATGTCTTTTTCGGTAAAGGTCAACGTCTCTGATCTAGAAGTAAGAACCGGAAGAATGCAATGATTAAACGCTTTTCTTTTAAGACATAATGGTAATTTTTTTTTTTTTTTTTTTGATTGAAAGATTAACTACCACCGTGAGCAACTCAATGGGCTATATAAGCAGTCGCCCGACCCTAATTCAGGGTCACTGGTTCCAGGGAAGGGAGGAGCCAGTGCCGTAAGACGAACACAACATCCATACCTCATCGGAATTCGAACCCGGACCGTTCTCGGACGAATGGTCATAAGCTAGCGCTTAGACAACTGTGCCACGGAGGCGGCTAATGATAAAATTCTTTTGAAAATTGTTGTTTCTTCCAAAGGCTCTCCAACCAAGTTTTATACGCCGAAGCGTATATCTTAGTTTTCTCGATATCTTTGCTTCTCAAAGTACCATTTGAAAAACTTTTTGCGCCGGATAAAGTTTATTGTGAGAAGTATTTCGCATATATCTTATACAGTAGTTTTTGTTAAGCATAATTTTTCATCAGAGGGCGTAAGCGCATATGTCTGTTTACAACCTATTTGCGGCCGTGTTTAAGCATCTGGAAGCTCGACTGCAAAAAATATTTTTTTTGGTAAGGAACCGTTCTTACGAAAAACATTTTATGCATATTTCCTTTCCGAAAAAATACACAATTTTCCCGTTAGGGGCCGTAAATATACTACATTTCAGTATTCTTAATTTCCACGCTTCTAAAATTCCGTTTTAAAACAACTTATTCACATCGAATACTATTTACTGCATGGAAAATTTTGCATGTACGAATGTGAATCAAAAAGTAAGGCCAATGCTCTCGTTACGTAAGCAAGCACAGCTGCGGCAGATTGCTATTTGGGGAGGGAAGGGCATGTGACTTTGAAACGTGGCGGTTGCAATCGCTAATCTTCTAACCGCAGTTACTCAGCAGTTGTAAGGGCGTAAGCATGACCGCTTGTTTGTCAGAATGCTACATTGTCAAGCAGCTAAGTGTAGTGAGATTTTTAAGGGCTGAGGGTGTGCGACCCGCTGAAATTCATCGTAGGATGCTTGTGCAATATGGAAAGGACAAGTGTATGAGTCAAAGACATTTATACAGTTGGATGGAAAACTTTCAAGCCGGTAGAACGAATGTGCTTGATGAAGCTCCCTCGGGCCGTCCGTTGGCCTCTCGCATAAAGGGCCATCTGGATCGCATCGATGCTCTCATTAAAGAAGATCGCCGGGTTACTCTGTCGGAGATCGCCCAAAAGGTAAATATTAGCTATGGTTCAGCATTTTTAATAGTGCATGACGATCTCGGGTATCATAAAGTGCGTGCCAGATGGGTGCCACGGCAGTTGTCTGATGCGCACAAACAGCAGCTCCTGGAAATTGGAAAAAATGTTTTGCAGCGGTATGGGTCAAATCCTAGTATTCTGGAAAGGATCGTCACTCGGGACGAAACATAGGTTTATTTATATTACGACTCCGAGAGCAAAAGGCAAAGCATGGAGTGGAAGCATCCAAGCTCCCAATGCAAAAAGAAGTTCAAGAATGTTCCTTCTGCACAAAAGTTAATGCCGACTTTCTTTTTTGACGTGAAAGGACCCATCGTTGAACACTATCAAGCACAGGGTGGCTCAATTAACGGTCGGTCATATTATGACTCGCTGAAAGACAAATTGAAACCAGCAATTCGCACAAAACGACGGGAATGTTATCCAAAATCCAAAAGAGTGCTGTTGCTGCACGACAACGCTCGTTCACTGGTCCGGATGGAGCTTTTGCGGGGCCCGGGGCGAAATTTCATTGCAAGGCCCCGGAGCAAAATTTCATTGCTTGCACTAGGAAATAAATCTCATATTTTAATAATGTCGTTACGTGAAAGATGTCTGTAAAGAATACACAGGATGTGAAACCTACAAATTTGCCTGTGACGGCTACGAATTCGAATCCCTCTGCGATCCGGAGCTGAATGTTTTACCAATTAAGGTACACCGACGGAATTTATCTCTGTAACTTTTCCTTTTTGACATGTGCTACACCTCTGTAGTACTTCAAAACGAAAAACTATCGTAAAGACAAAATGATTATCTCAAAGAAACATTTGCTTTAAGCTCAAGAAAAAGACCAGAATATGCATTGAAAGTTCAGAGAAGGAGAAAGACTAAAAACTGTTAAAATCTAAGATTTTCTTTCCGAGGAGATAGAGTTGAGGTTGTATATTTAATTATTGTGTAAAAACTTCTTCCAAAATACAAAAAAAAGCTACGTGGGTAGCGAAAATTTTTGATTGCGAATGTTTCAGTGAAAAAATAATAAATTCGTATAAATAGTTTTTTTCTCCTGATACATGTTTTAGTGATTGACTTTTAATGCAAAATGGAGTAACTGAGAAATTAGTGAGTTTTTAAACTTTTGTACGCGCTCATATGTGATTTTTTAAGAAAAATTTCAGTAATATTTTTAAAGTCACTGGAAAAAATTTCAGTATATTTTTTAAAGTCAATATTTTAAAGTCTTTTTCTCTTGATACATGTTTTAGTGATTGACTTTTAATGCAAAATGGAGTAACTGAGAAATTAGTGACTTTTTAAACTTTTGTAAGCGCTCATATGTGATTTTTTAAGAAAAATTTCAGTAATATTTTTAAAGTCACTGAATAAATGTCCTCCATGTGTAGCCTGAAACCAACTTTGATATTGTTCTTTTTATTTCATTTAAATTTAAGTATCTGCTTTTGCACGCAAATTGTTAAATATATAAAAGCAAAGGCCACAAAATGATGAAATTAAATTTGTGATTTCATGAATTCGGAAAATATCAAGGTCTTTACAATACTCATTTGAAATCTACAGATCTCCGTATTTGTATGGCGAAGGGCAATCACCTATTCGAAAACCGGGGATTGGAAAAAAAAAAAAAAAAAAAAAAAAAACTTTTAAAAAAGAAACATCTTTTAAGGGCCTCGCACCCGAAAACTTTAGCTCAAGAAAAAGACCAGAATATGCATTGAAAGTTCAGAGAGAGAGAAAGAGTAAAAACTGTTAAAATAATAATTGTAAAAAATTATAACTATTTTTTTTTTCTTAAACTACGGGGCCGCTTGAAGGCGCGAGGCACGAGGCACCGCCCCGGTTGCCCCTATGGTCCAGCCGGCCCTGCTCGTTCACATACGGCATTGGCAACTCAACAAACAATTACCGAGTTGAAGTTTGAGGTGTTACCACATCCTGCTTACAGCCCCGATCTGAGAGCACTGGGGCCGTGCGACTTTCATGCCTTTGGGCATCTGAAAAACGCTTTGCGAGGCCGCCGTTTTGAAAGTGATGTCCAGGTACAGGAAACGGTGCATTCGTGGCTGCGAGAACAACCCAAAACATTCTTCTCAGCAGGAATCCAGAAACTTCTAGACATATAAAATATGCATTGAACGACAGGGGGTTTATGTTGAGAAATAAGGTAATTGTTATCTGCATGCCTCTTAATTTCTTTAATATACGTCAACGTTGAACTTACTTTTTGACTTACCCTCGTATTTTCGAATTTTTCGTGATGTACGGTTCTTCGGCAAGATGGTGAAAATGTGTACTTCTCTTTGCAACTTTTTATCCGCTTCTGAAAATACGATCGAAAAATAATTCTTTTCGTACTGTATGGCATTCGATGTGGTAAAGATCGCGAACATTATCCACCTTAAACAATGCACAATTTCCTAGCTGGGAGTGTATATGTATGAACTGTTATCTAGCTATTTCTGTTTGTTTTTGTTTTTTTCTAAAAGTCTCATTTGTGTATATTTTCTGCTTTCTTGCAATGACCGATTCTGCCGCTATGGGGCATCAGCGTGTATTTCTATTTGCGAGAGTATCTCCTATTCTAAGAATCGGATTGAAAAAAAATTTCGTTGGGTAGAATACCTCTCCCTATGAAGAACATTTTGCCCACGTTTCCTTTCTCAAATAACTCTCAGTTAGCGTTGCGTTTAGAGAGTTTTTTTCCGGGGGTCAATTACAAAAAAAAAAGTTTTTTGGGGGGAAGGGGGGGCTGAAACTTGTTGACCGATTTATATACATATAATAATCGCAATTTTGTTATTTACATATACATTAACACATATAAAAATTTTAGATAGAGTATAAAAATATTCTTATGCTCGTATATCGCAAATGCGAATTCCAAGAAATCTACGCATACAAATGATTAAAAATGTAAAAATGTTATACCTTTGGTTTAATTCAGTAACGCACTACGTATTTCACCATGGGGTGGAGTAAAATATTGAGGAAGTGTAAAGCTGGTGGTGTAAAATTTGCTGTGTTGGAGAACATCCTTCCGACTCCCAACTTTGGAGTGGTAAAAATGTCTTCGCCTTACAACACGCGTGCTTCTGATTATTAAGGAATCATTAGAGCGTTGCCTGAAAACGTATGGTATAAACCATTCCCCCTGCCATTTGGTTTCAGCCCCTTTAGATTATTTAGATTAGAAAAAAAATGATTTAGTTAATTTACTTTTACGAAACAAAAAAGAAAGGAAGGGGAATGGAAATACTTACCTTCGAGGAGACATAGATAGAACTGCCATATACATCTGGTGTGCGCTTCTGAGAATCCCGTGACACTGAAATACAATGTACCTACTATCTACATGTATGTCATGTGCACAAGACTTGTCATTGGCATTGATAATCTTTTTGTTTACAGTTTTGAATTTTGAGTATCTGAAACTCTATTCACATTACATTGTATTTGATTCTGCCTGATGAAGCCGTCCTTTGGTGGTGAAAGCTAGCTAGCGTTTATTCATTTCTGTTTTTAATATATCATTAAACGGATATTTTTTGCACTTTATTGTTATCTACGGTCTCTAACTTAAACCGTTGATCGGGTATTGGAGTGCTGAATTGTGCTACAGTTCTCAAAAGTAAAAAATGGAACTTTTTACGAAAATTTTGTATCGGGGTCTCTTGACCCCGGGTTCCGACCCCGTCCGAAAACCATCTACGGTCTAGCTTAAGAGTACCATGAGATAGTATACCGAATTTGGTGGCTCTAAATTGAAAGCTGTAGATTTTACGAAAATTTTGTATGTAGGCTCCTTGACTCCGGGTCCCGACATCTTCCAAAAACCTTCTGCGGTCTAGCTTAAGAGTACCATGAGATAGTACACCAAATTTAGGGGTTATAAATTGAAAACTGTAGATTCGTATAGCGCACACAAACAAACAAACATTCAATTTTATATATATATACAGTAGATGAAGAAAAATAAGAACATTATGTGATCTAAATAACGTAGAGTTTTTCTATTAGGAGACGGTAGTGCATTAACTTTTTCGCTGATTTTCTGTTCCTAAAATCCGCTTTAAAAAAATTCTTTGTCATCAGAAAGGGTTAAAGAGACGCGCTGTTACACCCTAGAATTCCGTGTCATCTTTCTTAGTTTTTAACTTTCCACGTAGCTCGGTCAAATTCCATTTTTTTTAATAAGTTTTGTAACAAATTTTAGACATCTATATCTGAAGTTTGCTTTTGATGTTTGTATAAACGAACTCTAAATTTTACTGATCATTATATATGTGTCTGACACTGAAATATTTAAGTGTAATTTCTGCATTTGTACAGATCATAAAAAATTTCAGTACAACAGTGATACTCTTCCTTCATTTTAAAGAGTTAATTCTAAAATCAACGCTATCACAACTTGTTACTCGCGCGAAAAAGGAGTGTGCCTGAACAATGGTATGAACTAGAGGTGAGTTTAAACATTATAGCGCTCTGGGCCAAGAAAAATTAGACGCCCCCAAGTAAACGTATTTTAATGTAAAAAATGCACTTTCAATTTAAATTTCATATTTCAATCACATATAGAATTTTCTTATCACAAAAAGAATCAGCATATTATAAAGAAAAATTATGTAGAATTTTTAGCACATGTGTTATTTAAAACAGGACATTGAAATAAAAATTTTAAATATCGTTTTCTCTCAAGTTTAATTTGCACAATTTTGAAACTTTCTTTCACTGCCAATTTTTATATTTACAAATGAAATTGTTGAATTTTACGTACCTGTAAAACATTTGCCTATAGATTTTGCATTTAAATTTTCAACGTAAGCATTAATGTTTTCAAGAATATTTTTTAAATATGTCAAATTTTTAATTATGTCAATGATTTTTTTAATGCCAATGCGTGGTACTTTTTCGAGAGATAAAGCTGCAAATGCACTCGTTCTTTTCTGATAACTAAATGTCCTCAAATATTTACGAATGGTTTTCAAAAGAGAAAGACTTCGTTTTCCAGAGGCATTGCTGATGGGTATAAGCACAGGTATTCAGAATAACATCAATGCTGAGCCACGGATGTCCTAGTGGTTAGCGAGTCAGACTATCAATGTAAGGTCCTCAGGTTCGAACCTGAGCTGATCTTTCAGAGATGGTGTGATTTACTAACAATCGCTGAATATCAGCCGTGCATCGGACGAGCACGTTAAGTGAAGGCACCCAGACTGGACCCACTGGTTAAATGGGTATCCTTTCCTATGCCCCCCTCCTGAAATTCTCTCACCCCTCTGTGTGCAACATCGTACTTGTACGGTGGCGCCATCTACTGTACTCTAATATCACTACAAACTGTTCTGTCAAAGTCGCTAGACTTGCTCTCATTCCTTCCGTTTCTGTGTCCTGCCCAAAAGGCGATCTCGCTGTAGGTGGCTGGGACCTAAACTCTATATACTCACTGTGGACGGAAGTCCTACAAGAAAATGACAAATACAACATCAATGCTAAGAAAAGTTAAATCGATTCTTGTCCCTAATAATGTTGCAATATATCTGCCAAAGGAACACTTGAGTCTGTTAGTGGCGTATCTAAATTATGCCAAAATTTCAGAAAATGCAGGTATTTTTGTTTAGATTCAGGTAAATAATCCAACTGGGGCTGCACGCTACAGAATGTACATATCATATTTTGTAACCAGTTTTCTCTCCTTCCCTGTCACCCTGCGAAGCACTATAGAGGTGAAGCACGTGCCAAGAACACAATTATGTAGCTGTACGTTCCGCCGGAGTAGTTTAGTGGGTTAGAGCAACTCCCTCCGGAACGATGAGACGCGAGTTCGATTCCTCTCACCGACAGATTTGTGTTTTTACAACACGTACTACCCTGGGACCCTTGATTTTGTAGAAATCTGGTTCATGGAGAAAACCATTCTAGTTTCGTCTTCCCATTCTCATCCTCAAATCTGTTAAAACGCCTTGTAAAAACTAACCGCTCCAGATTAAATTGAAAGAGTACTAATATAGTAATATTATTAAGTATTAATCGCATAATACTACTGAGTTTTATTGGTAGAAACGCAAAATGTTATTTCACTACAAGTTTTTTTTTTTTTTTTTCTGGTTTTGTTTCCGTAATAAGGTAAAACGGCTATTGCCAAACTTTAGAGCCCCTCAGTGTTACAGCGCCCTGGGCATGACCCAAGTTGGCCCAATGGTAAACTCTCTCTTGATATGAACTGTAAAGAACTCAGAAATTACCATCAGAGAAAGAAGTGCGATTATAAAATGGATGTTCACATTGTTTTCATGAGAACCAGTAACGTCCAAAATTACTGGATCAGCAACTGGGAACGATTAAGAACTCATGACCGACAGTTACGCTCCTGAATGATGTAGTTACATTTCAGAAACAAATATTAAGTACCGCTTTAATTAATGTTACATGTATACCAAAGAAATTGAGAACAGTTATTCTTATAGCTATGGCGTTACAGACCAATATGCGCCCAATGGCGGTGCTCCCGAGCCCAGGCGAGGCGCACAGCCTTCTGTCGTCGGACCAGGCTACACGTTTCCAGTCATCTTGTGTCCAATGGCGGTGTTCCCGAGCCCAGGCGAGGCAAACAGCCTTGTGTCGTCAGGTCCCCAATAGCACCCGGGTGGGCCGTCGGCTCCGGAACCCCATAAAACACAGGGATGTTGCACTGTGTGAACGCTGATGCTACTACTGGTCTCAGCATTGAATTGCGCTGTGATTCGCAGCAATGCTGCAAACCGGGAGGACGTTCACTATTGTCCAGGATTTTTCTACGGCCACACTGGTCTCGCACGCTGGATGTTTTCCCTGAGTTTGTGTAGTCCAGGTACACTCTTGAATTTGCTGACAGTATAAATCCAAATGTCGTGGTAATTTCTGAGATGGAAGGACCTGTCTCCCGGGCGACGACTATCATAGCACGTTTGAAATCGCTTAAATCCTGATAAGGTGCCATCTGAACTGCGAATGCTACTGCTCGAGCTTGCAGAGATATCTGCCTCTGTATACTGTATACGTCGTTTGCGGATGATACCATTTATCGCATGGATGTGGTGGCATGTAATGGAAATAGTAGCGCCCTTCCCAGTTTTTTGGCATCTCAGCGTGCATACATGACGCATGTATATATATCTTCTTCAGCAATAGCCATTCAGTGCCGGGGAATGATCCCAGAAATTGGTCTTGAGAGTGCTTTTTGTTCTTGATGACAGATTAATTTGTTGCAGGGGTTTCGTGACACATGGGATGCAGGTGGCCAAAAGGCTCAAAACTCAAAAGAACAACAAAGGTACCTTATTATCCTAACATGCTGTCATACTTAGTTTACACATCTCTTTTATGTAGTTTTGGGGTCTTCCGGTTTCCAAAATTATGTGTTGTGTACTTTGTAAAAATGATTAGATAACAAGAGCACAATGGAAACTTGCCCATGGCGTTTGTGGTTACAATTTATGTTTGCCCGTTCCCGAAAAGCTCAGGCTATAAACCTATCTAAAAGAATAGAAAATCTAGGAGACAATCTAATAAATGGGCAAAGAAGAAAATAAGGGGAACAAGAGATATGCCACCAAATTCTCGGGTGTAATACGCTGCTCTTTTGATTCAAATGAATGTGTGATCGTGTAAAATGTAATGATAGCAAAATGTTATTCACGAAGAAATCAATCTGAAGCAAAAAAGAAAAAAATGCTCGTAGGACTTTCAGATACAGAACTACGAAATTACCGTACAGGTAACAGAAATTTATGTCCCTTAATGGAAAAAACCTGCATCATTAGAAGCCGAGAATGCATGTAAGTATTTGCCATATTCACTGGTATGTGATGAGAAAGAAATTCTTTCAATCAGTATTTTTGAAGCGAAGATATGACTTCAAATATACGTTTCTAACCCTTAGTGGTAGAACTGGGCAATGAGGAAAAGTGAAAAAAAGTGTACATGACACTTTTCTCCAAATATATACTTTCCGATACAGAAAGAACTTTTTAAATCGCAATTTTGAAAGTGGAGATAATACGGAAAATAAAATATACATCCACGACGTTTTATGAGAAGAATGCGCACTATTTGGGGAAGGGGGGCGGAAGAAATCAATGGGCGTCATGCAGTTTCCCGTCCCTAATTTAGGACAGCTAATTCTAGGGAAAGGGGGGGGGTAGTGCCGTAAGACAAACACAACATCCATGCCTCACCGAGATTCGAACTCGGATCTACTTAAACGAATGGTTATAAGCCAGAGTTTAGATTACTGCGCCACAATGTTCCCTCCAACATGCGCGTCTGAAATATCTTTTGCGCAGTAAGCATTTTAGAATAAAATTCCCAAATTCCAAATTAATTTTTATGATACAAAATCAATTACCTGCAAAAATAATAATAAATAAATAAAATTCGGGCTCTCAAAGGTCAAAACAACACTTTTCTTAAATGCAGTTCGCCTCCTTCTAAGTTCGTCTCATTGTCCTCCTCAACTGTGCATATGCGTAAACATGTTTTTCCTAATTTCCAGTGTTTTTATTCCAGAAGTAAGTTTGATCTTCTCATCTTTTATAAAATAAAAATTTTAATTAATGAAATGTTTTTAATATTTTTTTTATTTAAAACTCAGTTGCGGAAGGAACGGTGATAAAAATGGGGGGAGGGGGATTAGAAAAAATAAGGGTTCCAATCCGAGTTCCAACTTCTACTGCATTAGTGAGAGAAGCTGAGAAAATAAAATGTTTTGCCCAAGTGGTTTTGATGCCTGCCCAGCTCATTGGGTTAGGCACGCATTGCCCATGGCCACTTAGAGGGAATATTGATCAAGAATATGCTTCGTTAATTTACTGCATTAGTGAGAGAAGCTGAGAAAATAAAATGTTTTGCCCAAGTGGTTTTGATGCCTGTCCAGCTCATTGGGTTAGCGGAGCATTGCCCATGGCCACTTAGAGGGAATATTGATCAAGAATATGCTTCGTTAATTTACTGCATTAGTGAGAGAAGCTGAGAAAATAAAATGTTTTGGCCAAGTGGTTTTGATGCCTGTCCAGCTCATTGGGTTAGCGGACGCATTGCCCATGGCCACTTAGAGGGAATATTGATCAAGAATATGCTTCGTTAATTTACTGCATTAGTGAGAGAAGCTGAGAAAATAAAATGTTTTGCCCAAGTGGTTTTGATGCCTGTCCAGCTCATTGGGTTAAGGGCGCATTGCCCATGGCCACTTAGAGGGAATATTGATCAAGAATATGCTTCGTTAATTTACTGCATTAGTGAGAGAAGCTGAGAAAATAAAATGTTTTGCCCAAGTGGTTTTGATGCCTGCCCAGCTCATTGGGTTAGGGGCGCATTGCCCATGGCCACTTAGAGGGAATACTGATCAAGAATATGCTTCGTTAATTTACTGCATTAGTGAGAGAAGCTGAGAAAATAAAATGTTTTGCCCAAGTGGTTTTGATGCCTGCCCAGCTCATTGGGTTAGGCACGCATTGCCCATGGCCACTTAGAGAGGAATATTGATCAAGAATATGCTTCGTTAATTTACTGCATTAGTGAGAGAAGCTGAGAAAATAAAATGTTTTGCCCAAGTGGTTTTGATGCCTGTCCAGCTCATTGGGTTAGCGGAGCATTGCCCATGGCCACTTAGAGGGAATACTGATCAAGAATATGCTTCGTTAATTTACTGCATTAGTGAGAGAAGCTGAGAAAATAAAATGTTTTGCCCAAGTGGTTTTGATGCCTGCCCAGCTCATTGGGTTAGGGGCGCATTGCCCATGGCCACTTAGAGGGAATACTGATCAAGAATATGCTTCGTTAATTTACTGCATTAGTGAGAGAAGCTGAGAAAATAAAATGTTTTGCCCAAGTGGTTTTGATGCCTGCCCAGCTCATTGGGTTAGGCACGCATTGCCCATGGCCACTTAGAGGGAATATTGATCAAGAATATGCTTCGTTAATTTACTGCATTAGTGAGAGAAGCTGAGAAAATAAAATGTTTTGCCCAAGTGGTTTTGATGCCTGCCCAGCTCATTGGGTTAGGGGCGCATTGCCCATGGCCGCCAAGAGGGAATACTGATCAAGAATATGCTTCGTTAATTTACTGCATTAGTGAGAGAAGCTGAGAAAATAAAATGTTTTGCCCAAGTGGTTTTGATGCCTGCCCAGCTCATTGGGTTAAGGCACGCATTGCCCATGGCCACTTAGAGGGAATATTGATCAAGAATATGCTTCGTTAATTTACTGCATTAGTGAGAGAAGCTGAGAAAATAAAATGTTTTGCCCAAGTGGTTTTGATGCCTGCCCAGCTCATTGGGTTAGGGGCGCATTGCCCATGGCCGCCAAGAGGGAATACTGATCAAGAATATGCTTCGTTAATTTACTGCATTAGTGAGAGAAGCTGAGAAAATAAAATGTTTTGCCCAAGTGGTTTTGATGCCTGCCCAGCTCATTGGGTTAGGCACGCATTGCCCATGGCCGCTTAGAGGGAATACTGATCAAGAATATGCTTCGTTAATTTACTGCATTAGTGAGAGAAGCTGAGAAAATAAAATGTTTTGCCCAAGTGGTTTTGATGCCTGCCCAGCTCATTGGGTTAGGCACGCATTGCCCATGGCCGCCAAGAGGGAATACTGATCAAGAATATGCTTCGTTAATTTACTGCATTAGTGAGAGAAGCTGAGAAAATAAAATGTTTTGCCCAAGTGGTTTTGATGCCTGCCCAGCTCATTGGGTTAAGCGGAGCATTGCCCATGGCCGCCAAGAGGGAATACTGATCAAGAATATGCTTCGTTAATTTACTGCATTAGTGAGAGAAGCTGAGAAAATAAAATGTTTTGCCCAAGTGGTTTTGATGCCTGCCCAGCTCATTGGGTTAGCGGACGCATTGCCCATGGCCGCCAAGAGGGAATACTGATCAAGAATATGCTTCGTTAATTTACTGCATTAGTGAGAGAAGCTGAGAAAATAAAATGTTTTGCCCAAGTGGTTTTGATGCCTGCCCAGCTCATTGGGTTAGGCACGCATTGCCCATGGCCGCTTAGAGGGAATATTGATCAAGAATATGCTTCGTTAATTTACTGCATTAGTGAGAGAAGCTGAGAAAATAAAATGTTTTGCCCAAGTGGTTTTGATGCCTGCCCAGCTCATTGGGTTAGGCACGCATTGCCCATGGCCGCCAAGAGGGAATATTGATCAAGAATATGCTTCGTTAATTTACTGCATTAGTGAGAGAAGCTGAGAAAATAAAATGTTTTGCCCAAGTGGTTTTGATGCCTGCCCAGCTCATTGGGTTAAGGGCGCATTGCCCATGGCCGCCAAGAGGGAATACTGATCAAGAATATGCTTCGTTAATTTACTGCATTAGTGAGAGAAGCTGAGAAAATAAAATGTTTTGCCCAAGTGGTTTTGATGCCTGCCCAGCTCATTGGGTTAGGGGCGCATTGCCCATGGCCGCCAAGAGGGAATACTGATCAAGAATATGCTTCGTTAATTTACTGCATTAGTGAGAGAAGCTGAGAAAATAAAATGTTTTGCCCAAGTGGTTTTGATGCCTGCCCAGCTCATTGGGTTAGGCACGCATTGCCCATGGCCACTTAGAGGGAATATTGATCAAGAATATGCTTCGTTAATTTACTGCATTAGTGAGAGAAGCTGAAAAAATAAAATGTTTTGCCCAAGTGGTTTTGATGCCTGCCCAGCTCATTGGGTTAGGGGCGCATTGCCCATGGCCGCCAAGAGGGAATACTGATCAAGAATATGCTTCGTTAATTTACTGCATTAGTGAGAGAAGCTGAAAAAATAAAATGTTTTGCCCAAGTGGTTTTGATGCCTGCCCAGCTCATTGGGTTAAGGCACGCATTGCCCATGGCCGCCAAGAGGGAATACTGATCAAGAATATGCTTCGTTAATTTACTGCATTAGTGAGAGAAGCTGAGAAAATAAAATGTTTTGCCCAAGTGGTTTTGATGCCTGCCCAGCTCATTGGGTTAGGGGCGCATTGCCCATGGCCGCCAAGAGGGAATACTGATCAAGAATATGCTTCGTTAATTTACTGCATTAGTGAGAGAAGCTGAGAAAATAAAATGTTTTGCCCAAGTGGTTTTGATGCCTGCCCAGCTCATTGGGTTAGGCACGCATTGCCCATGGCCAAGAGGGAATACTGATCAAGAATATGCTTCGTTAATTTACTGCATTAGTGAGAGAAGCTGAGAAAATAAAATGTTTTGCCCAAGTGGTTTTGATGCCTGCCCAGCTCATTGGGTTAGGCACGCATTGCCCATGGCCGCCAAGAGGGAATACTGATCAAGAATATGCTTCGTTAATTTACTGCATTAGTGAGAGAAGCTGAAAAAATAAAATGTTTTGCCCAAGTGGTTTTGATGCCTGTCCAGCTCATTGGGTTAGCGGAGCATTGCCCATGGCCGCTTAGAGGGAATATTGATCAAGAATATGCTTCGTTAATTTACTGCATTAGTGAGAGAAGCTGAGAAAATAAAATGTTTTGGCCAAGTGGTTTTGATGCCTGCCCAGCTCATTGGGTTAGCGGCGCATTGCCCATGGCCGCCAAGAGGGAATACTGATCAAGAATATGCTTCGTTAATTTACTGCATTAGTGAGAGAAGCTGAGAAAATAAAATGTTTTGCCCAAGTGGTTTTGATGCCTGCCCAGCTCATTGGGTTAGGCACGCATTGCCCATGGCCGCTTAGAGGGAATACTGATCAAGAATATGCTTCGTTAATTTACTGCATTAGTGAGAGAAGCTGAAAAAATAAAATGTTTTGCCCAAGTGGTTTTGATGCCTGCCCAGCTCATTGGGTTAGGCACGCATTGCCCATGGCCGCTTAGAGGGAATACTGATCAAGAATATGCTTCGTTAATTTACTGCATTAGTGAGAGAAGCTGAGAAAATAAAATGTTTTGCCCAAGTGGTTTTGATGCCTGTCCAGCTCATTGGGTTAAGGGCGCATTGCCCATGGCCGCCAAGAGGGAATACTGATCAAGAATATGCTTCGTTAATTTACTGCATTAGTGAGAGAAGCTGAGAAAATAAAATGTTTTGCCCAAGTGGTTTTGATGCCTGCCCAGCTCATTGGGTTAGGGGCGCATTGCCCATGGCCGCCAAGAGGGAATACTGATCAAGAATATGCTTCGTTAATTTACTGCATTAGTGAGAGAAGCTGAGAAAATAAAATGTTTTGCCCAAGTGGTTTTGATGCCTGCCCAGCTCATTGGGTTAGGCACGCATTGCCCATGGCCACTTAGAGGGAATACTGATCAAGAATATGCTTCGTTAATTTACTGCATTAGTGAGAGAAGCTGAGAAAATAAAATGTTTTGCCCAAGTGGTTTTGATGCCTGCCCAGCTCATTGGGTTAGGCACGCATTGCCCATGGCCGCCAAGAGGGAATACTGATCAAGAATATGCTTCGTTAATTTACTGCATTAGTGAGAGAAGCTGAGAAAATAAAATGTTTTGCCCAAGTGGTTTTGATGCCTGCCCAGCTCATTGGGTTAGCGGCGCATTGCCCATGGCCGCCAAGAGGGAATACTGATCAAGAATATGCTTCGTTAATTTACTGCATTAGTGAGAGAAGCTGAGAAAATAAAATGTTTTGCCCAAGTGGTTTTGATGCCTGCCCAGCTCATTGGGTTAGCGGCGCATTGCCCATGGCCGCCAAGAGGGAATACTGATCAAGAATATGCTTCGTTAATTTACTGCATTAGTGAGAGAAGCTGAGAAAATAAAATGTTTTGCCCAAGTGGTTTTGATGCCTGCCCAGCTCATTGGGTTAGGCACGCATTGCCCATGGCCGCCAAGAGGGAATACTGATCAAGAATATGCTTCGTTAATTTACTGCATTAGTGAGAGAAGCTGAGAAAATAAAATGTTTTGCCCAAGTGGTTTTGATGCCTGCCCAGCTCATTGGGTTAGGGGCGCATTGCCCATGGCCGCTTAGAGGGAATACTGATCAAGAATATGCTTCGTTAATTTACTGCATTAGTGAGAGAAGCTGAGAAAATAAAATGTTTTGCCCAAGTGGTTTTGATGCCTGCCCAGCTCATTGGGTTAGGCACGCATTGCCCATGGCCGCCAAGAGGGAATACTGATCAAGAATATGCTTCGTTAATTTACTGCATTAGTGAGAGAAGCTGAGAAAATAAAATGTTTTGCCCAAGTGGTTTTGATGCCTGCCCAGCTCATTGGGTTAGGCACGCATTGCCCATGGCCACTTAGAGGGAATATTGATCAAGAATATGCTTCGTTAATTTACTGCATTAGTGAGAGAAGCTGAGAAAATAAAATGTTTTGCCCAAGTGGTTTTGATGCCTGCCCAGCTCATTGGGTTAAGGGCGCATTGCCCATGGCCGCCAAGAGGGAATATTGATCAAGAATATGCTTCGTTAATTTACTGCATTAGTGAGAGAAGCTGAGAAAATAAAATGTTTTGCCCAAGTGGTTTTGATGCCTGCCCAGCTCATTGGGTTAGCGGCGCATTGCCCATGGCCACTTAGAGGGAATACTGATCAAGAATATGCTTCGTTAATTTACTGCATTAGTGAGAGAAGCTGAGAAAATAAAATGTTTTGCCCAAGTGGTTTTGATGCCTGCCCAGCTCATTGGGTTAGGCACGCATTGCCCATGGCCGCCAAGAGGGAATACTGATCAAGAATATGCTTCGTTAATTTACTGCATTAGTGAGAGAAGCTGAAAAAATAAAATGTTTTGCCCAAGTGGTTTTGATGCCTGCCCAGCTCATTGGGTTAGGCACGCATTGCCCATGGCCGCCAAGAGGGAATACTGATCAAGAATATGCTTCGTTAATTTACTGCATTAGTGAGAGAAGCTGAGAAAATAAAATGTTTTGCCCAAGTGGTTTTGATGCCTGCCCAGCTCATTGGGTTAGGCACGCATTGCCCATGGCCACTTAGAGGGAATACTGATCAAGAATATGCTTCGTTAATTTACTGCATTAGTGAGAGAAGCTGAGAAAATAAAATGTTTTGCCCAAGTGGTTTTGATGCCTGCCCAGCTCATTGGGTTAAGGGCGCATTGCCCATGGCCACTTAGAGGGAATACTGATCAAGAATATGCTTCGTTAATTTACTGCATTAGTGAGAGAAGCTGAGAAAATAAAATGTTTTGCCCAAGTGGTTTTGATGCCTGCCCAGCTCATTGGGTTAGGCACGCATTGCCCATGGCCGCTTAGAGGGAATATTGATCAAGAATATGCTTCGTTAATTTACTGCATTAGTGAGAGAAGCTGAAAAAATAAAATGTTTTGCCCAAGTGGTTTTGATGCCTGCCCAGCTCATTGGGTTAGGCACGCATTGCCCATGGCCGCCAAGAGGGAATACTGATCAAGAATATGCTTCGTTAATTTACTGCATTAGTGAGAGAAGCTGAGAAAATAAAATGTTTTGCCCAAGTGGTTTTGATGCCTGCCCAGCTCATTGGGTTAGCGGCGCATTGCCCATGGCCGCCAAGAGGGAATACTGATCAAGAATATGCTTCGTTAATTTACTGCATTAGTGAGAGAAGCTGAGAAAATAAAATGTTTTGCCCAAGTGGTTTTGATGCCTGCCCAGCTCATTGGGTTAGGCACGCATTGCCCATGGCCACTTAGAGGGAATATTGATCAAGAATATGCTTCGTTAATTTACTGCATTAGTGAGAGAAGCTGAGAAAATAAAATGTTTTGCCCAAGTGGTTTTGATGCCTGCCCAGCTCATTGGGTTAGGCACGCATTGCCCATGGCCGCCAAGAGGGAATACTGATCAAGAATATGCTTCGTTAATTTACTGCATTAGTGAGAGAAGCTGAAAAAATAAAATGTTTTGCCCAAGTGGTTTTGATGCCTGCCCAGCTCATTGGGTTAGGCACGCATTGCCCATGGCCACTTAGAGGGAATACTGATCAAGAATATGCTTCGTTAATTTACTGCATTAGTGAGAGAAGCTGAGAAAATAAAATGTTTTGCCCAAGTGGTTTTGATGCCTGCCCAGCTCATTGGGTTAGGCACGCATTGCCCATGGCCGCCAAGAGGGAATACTGATCAAGAATATGCTTCGTTAATTTACTGCATTAGTGAGAGAAGCTGAAAAAATAAAATGTTTTGCCCAAGTGGTTTTGATGCCTGCCCAGCTCATTGGGTTAGCGGCGCATTGCCCATGGCCGCCAAGAGGGAATACTGATCAAGAATATGCTTCGTTAATTTACTGCATTAGTGAGAGAAGCTGAAAAAATAAAATGTTTTGCCCAAGTGGTTTTGATGCCTGCCCAGCTCATTGGGTTAGCGGCGCATTGCCCATGGCCACTTAGAGGGAATATTGATCAAGAATATGCTTCGTTAATTTACTGCATTAGTGAGAGAAGCTGAAGAAAATAAAATGTTTTGCCCAAGTGGTTTTGATGCCTGCCCAGCTCATTGGGTTAGGGGCGCATTGCCCATGGCCACTTAGAGGGAATACTGATCAAGAATATGCTTCGTTAATTTACTGCATTAGTGAGAGAAGCTGAGAAAATAAAATGTTTTGCCCAAGTGGTTTTGATGCCTGTCCAGCTCATTGGGTTAGCGGAGCATTGCCCATGGCCGCTTAGAGGAATATTGATCAAGAATATGCTTCGTTAATTTACTGCATTAGTGAGAGAAGCTGAGAAAATAAAATGTTTTGCCCAAGTGGTTTTGATGCCTGTCCAGCTCATTGGGTTAAGGGCGCATTGCCCATGGCCGCTTAGAGGGAATACTGATCAAGAATATGCTTCGTTAATTTACTGCATTAGTGAGAGAAGCTGAGAAAATAAAATGTTTTGCCCAAGTGGTTTTGATGCCTGTCCAGCTCATTGGGTTAAGGGCGCATTGCCCATGGCCACTTAGAGGGAATATTGATCAAGAATATGCTTCGTTAATTTACTGCATTAGTGAGAGAAGCTGAGAAAATAAAATGTTTTGCCCAAGTGGTTTTGATGCCTGCCCAGCTCATTGGGTTAGGGGCGCATTGCCCATGGCCGCCAAGAGGGAATACTGATCAAGAATATGCTTCGTTAATTTACTGCATTAGTGAGAGAAGCTGAGAAAATAAAATGTTTTGCCCAAGTGGTTTTGATGCCTGCCCAGCTCATTGGGTTAGGCACGCATTGCCCATGGCCACTTAGAGGGAATATTGATCAAGAATATGCTTCGTTAATTTACTGCATTAGTGAGAGAAGCTGAGAAAATAAAATGTTTTGCCCAAGTGGTTTTGATGCCTGCCCAGCTCATTGGGTTAAGGGCGCATTGCCCATGGCCGCCAAGAGGGAATACTGATCAAGAATATGCTTCGTTAATTTACTGCATTAGTGAGAGAAGCTGAAAAAATAAAATGTTTTGCCCAAGTGGTTTTGATGCCTGCCCAGCTCATTGGGTTAGGCACGCATTGCCCATGGCCGCTTAGAGGGAATACTGATCAAGAATATGCTTCGTTAATTTACTGCATTAGTGAGAGAAGCTGAAAAAATAAAATTTTTTGCCCAAGTGGTTTTGATGCATGCCCAGCTCATTGGGTTAGGCGCGGCCGCTTAGAGGGAATATTGTTGCGCCACTGGGGCGGATGCAATATTTTAAGTACACTATATGTACAAAATTATCTACATAGTGAATGGTACCCTCAATTTTTTTTTCATTATATTTTGTAAAAACGGAGATACTGCTGCTAATAGGAACCGGACCCCCCCCCCTCCCCAGCGGCAGGGTATACATTATGAAAAAGGAAAAAGACGTGAATGCAAAAAGAAAAAAAAATTTCGCTAACCGGATTTTAAGAGAAGCAGACACAGAGAAAAACATAACATACATTTACGACCCCCCCCCCAGCGGAAGAATTGTTCATTATTTGAACCGGAAGATGTGCAAAAAATGTTTTTCATAGTCAAGGATAGTCCACCAAACTAGAATTTTTCATTTGTATTTCCAGAACAGAAATATTTCTACCTTTACAAATAGAAATATACACTTATACTAATGTAGCGGAAGAACTTAACTTTGCGTGATAAAAGAGCAGATATTCCAGATAACATATGCTAATGTTTGCGAAAAAAAAAATCTAATGAGAGTTTTTGAAGCAGATAAAACAAGGAAAATAGAATATACCTTTATGTTCCTCAGCTGGGAAGTTGAGCATTATTACGAAGTGTAAATGTGCACAAAATTTTCGTTATGGTTAAATGTATCGACAGGGAAAACTTCTTTCTTCAATTCGAATTTTAGACTTAATTTCAGACAATAAAATAGAAGATCGATGATAGAAGTTGCATTTATGTTCCTTAGAGAAAAGCTTATGTATCGGTTAAAAGACAAATATGTGTAGATCATCGTCTCACGTTTTCTTACGGAGAAAGAATTTTTTGAATCAGACTAATTGATATAGAGATCTGGTGAATTCTTTCCGGCACAAAAAATATATTCCAAAACAGGTTTTTAGAAAACTAAAAAATTCTGAAAAAAAAAAAATGAACGAAAGAAAGAAAAAAAAATGCACTTACATCTCCTAGGTAAAAACTGCGCATAATTTAAAACACGTAATGTGAGCAGGATTATTTATAGTCAATGGAACCGTTAAAAAAAAAAATCAACCGGATTTCTACAATTGATAAAACATGCAGAAATAGAAATAGCTACTTACACTCACTAGCGGCTGGAAAGTATATACTGTATATTACGAAAATCGACAAATTGGGCACAAACAATTTCTCATAGGCAGGAAAGATATCAGAGATAAGGGGTTTTCAAATCGAACAGTAGAAGGAGAGATAGAGGAAAGCATGATATACATAACTTCACGCTCCCTAGCGGAAAAGGTTTGTCTCGATGGGCTACAAGCAGTCGCCCGTCCCTAATTGAGGGGCAGTGTTTCCAGGAAAGAGAGAGCCAGTGCCATAAGACAAACACAACATCCACACCGAACCGGGATTTGAACCCGGACTTATCTCGGACGAATGGTCCTTAGCCAGCGCTTAGACCACTGCGCCACCAGGGTGGCAAGGTTTGTGTTACTTAGAGAAAAAAATGTAGAACACTTTTCATAATGAAGAGTATCCTATCAAAAACGGATTTTTCTGACTAATTTTTAGAATTGAATTTATTTACTCTTTTAAACTTAAATAAAGGCTGACGCCCCCGGGCGGAAGAATTTTAAATAATGGAAAAGTAGAAAATATGCCAGAGGTATTCTTCATAGCATAAGCTTTGCTAAGGAAAAATAATTTTTCAAATACGCATCTTGGAAGTAGAGATTGCGAGAAAAAATTTTTTTGACATTCACGTCCCCTAACGGACAAACTGTGCTTTGTTTAAAAGGGGAAAATGTTCCTCGTCTTTATTGTAGCGAATGGCATAGAGTATGAAAATTTTTCAATAGGATTTTTAGAAGCGGACATACGTTTGCATGCATAAATACATACTAACACTATCTAGCGACAGAACTATGAAATACAAAAAATTCACGAGTATGTGCAAAGTGTTCTACAAGGAGAATGGTATCCGGTGTCAAAACAGTTTTCAAATCAGACTTTCAAAAGCAGAGTTATAGAGAAAAATATATTAAACATTTGCTCCCCGTAGTGGGAAAATGGTGCATAATTTTGGGTAGGAAATGCACAAACACTGTTTTCGTAGTTAGTTGTATCGGACCGAAAAATTATTTTTTAAAGCGAGAGTTCTGCCGCGCAGACATAGCTGTAAATATGCTGTGAACTAAAACATGAGCTTATGCATTCTAGTGGCAAACTTGTGCGTTAAAAATGTGAAATCATACGCAAAACATTTTGCAGCAAAAACGCTCGCCGAGAAAGAATTTTTGAAAGCGGACTATTAGAAGCAGATATATCGAGGAAAATATGGTATACAACTACGCCCCCTGGCAGAAAAACAATGTATTATTTTAAAAAGAAGGTATTCTCGGAAGGTTTTTCGTGGTGAGCGGTATCTGATAACGGAGGAATTTTTTCTATCAAATTTTCAGAAAACCAGATGTTGCTGCAAATACATCAGAAATGGAAATATACACTTACGCCTCCCTTCTGGCAAAAGCGTTCTTCAACAAAAATTAGAAATTATATGCAGAACATTTCTCATCAGGAGCTCCATCCGATGCAAAAAGAATTTCGCAAATCGGACTTGTAGAAGCAGAGATATGGAGGAAATCGCAATTTAATCTTACGTTCCTATAACGGAAAAACTGGGCACTACTTGAAAATGAAACCTCACCCAAAAGAGTCCTCGTTATAAACGGTGTCGGAAGGAAGAAATAATTTTTCATATCCGATATTTAGAAGCAGTGGTATGGAACAAAATGCATTTTGAATTCGACACCATATGCATTTACGCCCTCTGGTGGCGAAGTTATGCATCGGGGAAAAAAAGGGGAACGCATGGATCATCGTATCCGAATTTCAAGCTTCCCAATGCTGAAAGAATTTTTCAAATCGGACAAATAGTTGCCGAGATATGGTGTCCACTGACTGACGAACGGACAAAGTACAACAGTTATAAGCAGGTACTTTTTTTTTTTTTTTACAAAAGACGTGCTAAAAATGTGTTTACTGCGCATCAGAAAAGAAACTGACCAGCTGTTCGAACGAAAAGTTGTATCAGCTGACACGACTGGTGCTTTGTCTGTGTGTTGATTATGTAATACTGTATTAGTCTTTTTTTTCGCTGTTTTCTACTTGCTAAGAGTTTTACAGTATGGCTTGGTTGTCATAAAATAAAAATGAGAAAAAAGAATGAAAATGAAAACAAATTTTTTTTGAAGAGGCTGAAAAGTACATATTTTTAGCGATATTATGAGAATCCGGCGGATGATAGTCAAACGATTTACCACTGTTTGTTATGAAATCTCAGCTTCGATAAGACTGATTGAATAATTTTTACGCATGTAAATCTGACCACGAATTGCCACATACTTTTCAGCATTTCAGTGCTCATAGCTTGTCTACCATATAGAGTAAATACATGCCAGTATTTATTACGGTGTCTATCCCGCTAAATAAAAGTATTAGATAAATTATTTATTCCTGGATGAATTAGCATGGACGAAATTTTCCTGACGCACACACGACTTATTGTATAATAACGAAGTGCTTTTGTTTCAATATCTGTATTGTAATTCCTTTCATTGCATGGAGTTTTTTCTGTACTTCACAAATGACGTGTTAAAAAAGCTAGTGCCCTAACTAAAAATATGCGCCTGCTTGTTGAGCATTGTTCAGATAGGAAGCGAATGCGAATGATTTATTCCACGAAATAAACTAATCATTCTCAAGGGGAAACGTGATGAAAAGGAAACGAAATGAGGAAAAAAGCAAACCTATCATGGGAGTTGAAAGTTTTCATACTGTGGGTGCATCTGCTACGGGTCGAAAGTTTATTCGGCAGTTTTCCATGACTGCGTGAGACAGTGGGTGGGAATTGCATAAAGGGTTGGTTGACTGACGTCGGACAAGTTTGCTGGGAAATGAACAGCAGCCTCTCTCAAAGCGTCCGGCAGGTAGCAACTGAAAAAAAAAAAAAAAAAAAAAATGGCAACCGGTTTCGTAGGTGTTTCGTCCCAGGTCAGCCACGTCACTTGGTGAAAGCCTTCAAGGCCGGACAACCTTTTTCAACAGTCTCCTTACCAATTCCTTCTCGTCGCCAATCATTCGTCAGTTTCCTACTCTGTAGATATAGACAATACGACATCAAATAACTTCAGCATGGGTAAGTACTTACATGTTTTTTCGTAACTGGTCACAAAAAACTTTAAGTGGGGTTAGCCCTCTTTGAGGAGACTCTCGGTATAGGAATTCTTTTCTTACAGTGGTTCCTGGAATTCTGATCCGCTGGCAGAAATCAATTCTAACAACAGGAACACGAATCCGTAATCCACGAAATCATCTGTATTCGGTAACGAGACAGGAATTTAGAAACTTGAAGTTGAGCTAAATTTCGTTATTTCAGTCCATCTATAGAACACTTCAGTTGTTCTTTGTAAAGGCCAGGGACTCTTTTAAGGCATGACATCAAATAACTTCAGCATTTATCCAGAGCCCCAGATTTTTCGTATTCACCTGAGACACAATTTAAAAAAATAATTCTTGCAGTCGTCCACATAGCATTTTTAATTTATTGATAAAAATGGACTTCATTTTAACTGAAAGCTTTCTTGTGAATGTTCTGTACGAAATTACCAGAAATTCTACTACACCATACCATATAATAATTGTACTATTATTTAATTTTCTGTTTTAATTACTATTATTGTTTTAATAACTTAACAACTGCGTTTTGTTACTTTTGTTCTTAAGAATAGAGACAAAACGATTCTGATAATACATAACTTATTTATCGAACTGGTGCTATATAAAATTGTAGCCTGCAATACCATTGAGACTAAGTTAATGGTAGACGATACGTACAAATGATATTTAATGATGTATTTCTGATTCTATACTTATCACTTGAGTAAATATATGGTTCCTAAATATTTTACGGTGTGTCAAATTAAAATGTCCGAGAGTTATATCAGTCAAATCTAAAGGAAACTTCTAAAATACAAAAAAAAAAAAAACTAAGACATACGTCATAATCACTAAAACATGTTAAAATATTTTTTATTCCTTGATTTATTAGTTGTGTCCTTAATTATGATACCGTGTTGTCTTTTTATGAATATTTTCCAGTGCGCTAGGTAATGCACCTGGATGTACATACACGTAATTAGCGATTTTTCCCACCTGTAAATTTCGTTGAAACTTTTGCAAAATTTGTTTCATCTATGAATTATTAGAATCAGGTTGGACTGCTGAAAGATTTAACAATGAACAATGATATGTTTATTGCTGTATCGGGAATACACTGTAAGATTATGGAAATATCACGATGACTTAGGACCTCGCAGAGTGTTTGGAGAAAGAAAAAAAAAAAAACTTCGCACAGAATATCCAGTTGACTGATCCAATTTTAATAATATTCTAGCACAATAAAGATAACTTTACGATAGGATTCTTTGACGTATTCTCGCAGAACGTTAATGCTATGTTGACAATTTCTTTCCATTTTCCTTTCTTTTCTTTTCTTTAGCGAAACGCTTTTCGATAACAGATAATTCAAGTTCGGAAATTTTAGGAAATAATTATTATTTTAAAAGTTTCTTGTTATTGTGGAACGACATTTTTGAACCCTACCCCCTCAAAAAAAGATTTAAAAAAAGTTAAACCTGAATCTCTACATTGATTCGTGGGACGTCCGGGGGAAATGCATAACTTTTGAAAAGCAGCTGTCCCTTGATTGTAAGGTTGCGAAGAACTGAAACTGACAAATTCATACGTAAAGCAAAAAGTAAATAGTAAAAAAATAGTCAATACACGTAAGCCCATAGAAACGGAACTTATTTCTCCAAAAGAAGGGGTTTTCTTTAGATTTTGAATGTCGTCCAGAAAATAATTGTGTTCTTTTTTTTTTTTTTTTTTTTAGTTTAGAAACTAGAAACATGTTTTGTGAGATCAAAAATTGTATTCCCGTTCTTGAACTGATAAGAAAGTGATGCTAAGCTTGGGGGCGGGGGGCGGGGGGTGGTGGGTGGTCAGATTCAACCAGAGTTGCATTCAGAGAGTTTTTTTCCGGGGGGCAATTACGAATTTCGAGGGGGCTAAAACTTGTTGACTGAATATATACATATAATCACAGTTTTGTTTTACATATATATATATACATATATACTTAAGAGCAAAACTGAAGACTAAGGAAAAACTTTAGAATTTATTAATACATATAAAATTTTAAATAGAGTACAAACATTTTCTTATGCTCTTATATCACAAATGCAGATTCCAAGAAATCTACACATGCAAGTGATTAAAAATGTAAAAATGTTATACCTTTGCTTTAATTCAGTAATGGACTACGGACTTCACCATGAGGTGGTGTAAAATATTGAGGGCGCTATTAAAGGTAAGGCTGTGGTGGAGAAAATCCCCCAATACATTAGGAGAGGTCAAAATATCCTCCCCTTACTAGAAGCGTGTTTCTGATTATTAAGGAATCATTACAGTGTTACCTGAAAACGTGTGGTGTAAGCTATTTCCCTGCCATTTGGTTTCAGCTCCTTTAGACTATTTAGATTAGCAAATTGTAATAAAAAACAACAAAAAAACAACAACACTAACTAACCGTTTCGATGCAAGTTTGAGGTGCCTCGTTTTTTTTTTTTTAAATTGTCACAGTGTAAACCACCACCACCGCCATAAAAACAACAACCTTATTATTGGAACAATTTGTAATAATTTGCTATTGTTAAAAATTAGGTAGCAAATATTTCGTTGTATTGAAGCCACTAACGTCACGTGCTGCACTGAGGCTTAACCGTATACATGGAAAGTCGGCATCCAGAAGAAGACTAATATAAAACTGAATGCCAGCTTTCAAAATATGACGATGTATTGCAGTGCAAACATCTCTACTCTGTGGAATTATTTATTGCGGAAGTAGTCCGAGTTGTCAGTGCTTGAAAATTTGCCCTTTCAGCGAGGACTGTTTAATGTTTTGTTGAAGGATGATAGAAATTTCATACTGAAGTTTATGTGGATGTTTTTTTTTTATTAAGAATATTTTTCCTCATTTTCTTAATTTTTGTAATTAATTTCTCTAAATATTCAGAGGGGGAGGGCTAAGCACCTCCGAGAAGATGCCTGAATACATCACTGCATCTTTTCTTCTGCGAAGCCGTCTTCTCGCAAAAATCATTTCAAAAGTTACTCTTAGTTGATTATGCTTTCATATTGACATGATGTGCAACTACTATTTACAAGTTGTATGCTTTATGAAATCAATATCTTTTGTCATTGCTTACTGAAATATTGAATAACGCCGAAAAAAAAAAGAAAAGAAGAAATGAAAACAAATAAAGAAAGTGAGTTTAGGTAAAATTAAAAATTCGAAGCTGTGCTACACGTAGAATATGAACTGTGTGGAAATTAGGGGACCGCTAGCGGGCGCGAAGCTACGGGTGGGTTAAGGTGGGCTTTAGCCCGCCCACCCAACTTTCTTTGAGCCCACCCTTTAGCCCCACAAAATATTTAAATATTTAAGTAGTAGGAACACATGGCGGGTGCAACCATCTAAGAATCTGGGGAACTTGGATAAATGGATGTGAATTTATCGAATTCACTGAAATTTTGTTGTATAAAAGGAAACTTTTGTTAAATTTAGTATTAAACTAAATTTAACAAACGTTTCTTTCATATAACAAAAAATTGGTAAATTTAGTGTGGTTTGTTTAAGGTTGTAATTTTTTAAATTTAGTCTGTGTGTTTCTTTTTACACACCACTTTTGCAACTATAGTTTGAGACGATGAGAGAGAGAGAGAGAGAGAGAGAGAGAGAGAGAGTTCTTGTCAGGTTACAATCTAAAATTCATAAACAGCGTTATAAAAGCAAAAGAAAAAAATAACGACCCTAAGTAAACTAAACCTGCAAAGAAATAGTAACTTGACATAGAGATTCGTATCCATGGTTTCCGTACTATATCATCATTGTCAACCATTATCAATCCACTGCTGGACGAAGGTCTCTCCAAGTTTCCTCCACAACGGTCGATTGATGGAGAAAAACTGGAGATAACAGACACGTACGTTTATCTTGGACAGCAGATATCAAGTGAGGGTCACATTGATGAAGAAATTAATCGGCGTACAAAACTTGCCTGGAGAGCTTTTGGAAGAAACAGCATAATTTTCAAGAGCAATATGCCATTATGTCTTAAAAGAAAATTGTGTGATCAATGCATCCTTCCATTGCTTACGTTTGGTGCAGAGACGTGGACCTTAACTAAAAGAGACATACAAAGGCTGCAGACAACTCAAAGTAGCATGGAGAGGTGCATGCTTGATGTAAACAGGAGAGATAAGAAGAGGAACTCGTGGATCCGAAAAATGACGAGAGTGGAAGACATCATGATCAGAGTTAAATCCCTGAAATGGCAATGGGCTGGACATACTGCCAGAAGGACAGACCATCGATGGACAGCCGAAATTTTAGATTGGATTCCAAGGGACAGGAAAAGACCCAGAAGAAGACCACATAGGAGATGGGTGGATGAAACTCGAAAATATGCGGGAGTGACATGGAGGAGACTGGCACAAGACAGTCCGTTGTGGAGGAAACTTGGGGAGACCTTCGTCCAGCAGTGGATTGATAATGGTTGATGATGATGATGATATGTACTTACAATATCCGTAGTTGCTGTCGGGGCTTCTTATGTACGCTTGTCATGAATCTACTCACAAGACGTTGCCGTAAGTATCCTTCCTACTCACTCAACGAATGTGAGCTATTTATGCAAAATGAATGGCTTCAATAAAATGAGTCAGGTGTGTATAGCCAGAAATTACTTAAGTTAAGAGGGCTGGGGTGCATGGGTTTGGTTCATTGGTGAAAGCCTCGTATATACATATATATCGCTTTAAATTCGTGCTCCATCTCCCCTCAAGGTGGGGGAGTTCAAACCCGCCCCCTGGCTACGCCGCTGAACTGAGTGTAAAATTATTTCTAATAGTTTTGGAATATCTGGCTATCCCTTATAATTTGTATTACGCTATCTTACCATTTTGTCAGGGTAAACTTCTATGGTTCTAATCCAGAGGCCGAAGCAAATACCTTCACAATCTTATCGCAACACATTATTCATTTTGAACGAATCGTTCTATAACGAAGTGAATTTCTCCGTCATTTCTGTCCACGCCAGGATTCGAAACCGGATCCCCTCACTCCGGAATAAGTCACTCTACCAATTGAGCTACGCGGACGTTTTATTCTGATTCCTATCTGCCTTTATGTCATGTGCGTCCTTCTGGCAGGTACGTCACATCTCCTGGTACGTTACAGTTCCTTTTCAACCGGAGTTTAATTTCGGCAAAGAAGTTTCCAAAATGTGTACGCATCAAGTGTCGTTTCGTTCACTGTCATAGACATTCCATACGAAGTCACTGTGCTTCGGTGTAAATTGCATCAGCATATCTCTCAGTTTTTTAATGGTAATATGCTGTATGCATGCCTTCCCGCTGGTCGAGTAGCCTAAAGCGCGGTTTTCAGATATCTCGTATCCTTGTGTAGACACAAGTCTACTAACCTTGGTGTAGACATACGTGGTGCGCCAACCCAGCCGCATCCGCAACTTACAGTACCATACTAACCTACTACACCAACTACTGTACGTGCACCCTGGCAAAGCAAGATCAATGCTACACTGATCCCGCTACATGAAAAAGAGGGTCCTTCAGGATCCTAGGAACTTCAGGCCCATCAGCCTCCTAACAGTTTACAAATCTTCACAAAGGTACCGTCACTTCGCTTGAAAGAAACATTGGATATGGAAATGCTGTGGGGGATATGTATGCATCAACATATTCTACTCGACTGCCAGTTCCTCTAAAGAGCCCAAACGTGGAAGAAACCAATCAGCAGGTCTCGTAAAACCAGCTTTTCCAATGGCATTTTACTCGTACGGTAACAGTTTCGTAATTGGCTCTTTTAAACTGAACTGAATGCAGAAAAATCAATTTTAAGAAAAAGACGAACGTCATATTAAATACCAAATCAACGAACAAAACGCTCACTAAGTTTTAAGAAAATCGGCCAGAAAAAACATCCCAATCTCTGGGATCAGTTGCAGTGCAATAATAAAAATTATTACTCTCAAAATGATTTTTAGTCAGCATGCGTCTAAGCTAGTATACTAGTAAGTGATGTTCTTCGAGTTCTGGAGGAACGGTACTTCCTAAATTCAGAACAGCAAATTCAACTCACCCCCATATGGCTTCTTAAAAAATGAAAAAAAAAAAAAAAAAAAAAAAAAAAAAAAGAATAAAAAAAAAATCGTAATTTGAGGAAGGATGGGAGGATTCCAGCATCGCGGGGCCACGCGCCCAGGCTTCGTGGGCTTTCCTGTAAATCAGCTACTGGAGAGAACGAAATAAAAGAGCTAATGAATATGAACTCCCACTATGTATAGCTTTTATTCATTATGAAAAGGCTTTCAATACCGTTAAATTATCAGCAATTATGTCTTCGAACTCCTGCAGTATTGAAGATATATACACTGCTGGCCACCCAAAATGCAACACCAAGAAGGACATGGGATAGCAAAGCCAGATTTACTGGACACATAACAACAGATACAAAGATGAAACGATTGAGCTTACAGGCCCGTGCGACTTGCGGAACACGCAGACATCAATAGTTTGTGTTGTCACCATGGCTGGCAATAACGGCCGCTACACGCCGCGGCATCGAACGAAAGAGGCTTTGGATGTGGGCTTGGGGTAAGTCGGTCCTGGCTGCTTCCACACGTTGCCACAGTTCGTCAGGCGTAGCCGCGGGTGGTGCTTGCGGGGTCACTCGGATGCCGATCAGCGACCAGACGTGTTCGATGGGCGACATATCGGGGGAACAGGCTGGCCACGGCAGCAGTGACACCTGGTGGGCCGTAAAGAATTGTTGCACGATGCGTGCCACGTGCGGGCGCGCATTGTCCTGTTGAAACGTGGCCGCTGGCAGGTCCTGCAGGTAAGGGAGGACAACAAGCTCCAAAACGTCGGAGATGTAGCGGTGGCTGTTGAGTGTACCGGCGATGCGTACCAGAGGGGTGCGGGTGTCATATCCAGTTGCGCCTCAAACCCATAACGCCAGGCGACGGATCGGTATGGCGATGCATAATGCAGGCGCCATACAGTCTCTCGCCGCGGTGCCACCACACGCGGATCCGACCATCGTGGTGTTGCAGGCAGAAGCATGATTTGTCGAAGAAAACAATGTCGTGCCATTCCGTAGTCCAGGTGCGGCGTTCAATGGCCCACTGCCGCCGCACTCGCCGGTGGTGCAACGTCAATGGTAATCGGAGCAATGGGCGCCGTGCGACAAGTCCCCACTCCTGCAAACGACGTCGAACGGTACGTGCTGATACAGGTTGTTGCGCAACACACCCTAATTCCTGCGCTAACGTTCGTGATGTGGCGGTGCGAGCCGTCAATGCCCGACGCACAACATGCTGGTCCTCTCGTTCGGTGGTGTGCCGCGGCTGCGGCAATCGCTCCGTCCGTCCCTCCTGCACCCACCAAATCCATACTCGCCTCACTGTGGCTGGATGTCGTCCCACACGGGCGCCGATGTCTCGGTACGATAAATCGCTGTCGCGATAAGCCACTATTCGTCCTCTGTCGAACTCCGAAACGTGCTGGAATAACTGCCATATTCAACGACGAGGCATCAGGAAGCTTCCCACGCACAGGTCCGGCAGCAGAACACACTTCCACTACTTACACCCCGCCTTCTGTGCACCCTTCTTATAGTGCTTCTCGGTGGTGTGCCGGGCGCACATGATTTGCATATGCCCTGCAATGCTAATCGTTTGCATGTCCTCTCGCGGGCGACGCATGCTGCGAATTTCAGGCCAATCGGATGCTTCCTTCTTGGTGTTGCATTTTGGGTGGCCAGCAGTGTATATTAATAACATCCATTAAAATGGAAGTGCAAAGGTTCGATTGTTCGAGGACACAGAACATGTAAAAATTGGAAAGGGAGCGAGACAAAATGGCAGCATATCTCTCAAGCTTCAGGGGATAATAGAGCTAACTGAAAAGTAACTGGTGCTTGCATCTACTTTGGACAACAGATATCAAGCGAGGGCCACATCAAAGAAGAAATTAATAGGTATATAAAATTTGGCTGGTGTGCATTTTTTGAAGACACTGTACAATTTTCAAGGGCAATTTTCCATTATGTTTTAAAGGAAATTGCTTACTCAATTCATCCACCCAGTTCTTATTTATGGATCAGAGACATAACTAAAAAAGACCTACAGAGGCTGCGGCAACTCAGAGAAGCATGGAGAAATGCATACTTCGTATGACCGAGAAAGATAGGAGAATGAACTAGTGGATCAGGAAAATGACAAGAGCGGATGGCATCATGATCAAAATAAAAACCTTCAAGAGGCAATAGCCTGGACATATTGCTAAAAAACTAACCAATGGTGAACAACTGAAATATTAGACTGGATACAAGGGGCAGGAGAAAGCCACGTGACAGATGGGTGGATGAAATTCGAAAGCATGCCAAACTGATATGGAAGTTAATGCCTCAAGATAGAAGATTGTAGAAAGGATCTGAAGAGATCTCCACCCCGCAGTGGATTGCGAATGTTTGATGATGATGTAGATGAGCTTGATCATGCTTAGTTCTGTAGGATACAAAATTATTTTTTTGCATAAACTTTTGAGAAGTGAGGACATCGTGTCGACAAACGAATGGAAGATCGCGTGGGAGAACAAATAGAAAAAAAGAAGACAAGTTTAGAAATGAAACTACAACGTTAGCACGCCACTTCTTCAAGTACATAAATGCACCAAAAGAGAGATATGCTGAAAATATTCTAACCCACAGCAGGCCGAGACGCCTACTGTGATTTAGGATTGAATGAACAGCTTGTTGTCGCGATACAAAAAAGGAAAGCTGCAAGACTTCAGAAGTTACGAAACTAGTGAGCAGACACCTACGCGCAGTTTTGACCAAAACAACTGGGTGAGTGGCCATTTGAAAACGAAAAATAGCTATTTCAGACGCTCACCAAAACACTAACAGAGGGAGAGAGGGAGGGAAAATAAAGAAACGGAGGGGGGGGGGGGGGCAAGAGTTCAAAGTAATAATCGCTGTATGAAACATTTATTATTATTGCTATATATTGCCTACATAGTAATAATAATCAGCTTTTTACTAGGCGGTATAATAGTTTGGATTTTAGAGGGATGTAAGGCAAGGCTAACTAACATCCTCTGAAATCCAAAGTTGTCGAGCAGCTTGTACATGCAATTAAAAGTAGCCTCATTTATGAACAACTTGATACAAAATGAATTTTGATCCAACATTTTAATTTGCCAGAACCTTTCATCACTAAAGTAAGTGATGTCCCGAAATAAATGAACAGAAGGTCAAGTAAAACCCGTTTAAAAGAAATTTTTCGCTGTTTAGAGAAAGAGATCATGCAATACAATTCCTGAAAGCCCTGAACAGCGCTACTTTAAAAGGATGTATCAAAATCCGCAGAATGGAATCTTTTTTTTTTTATAAAAATAGGCAATTTCTATAAGCGACAAAAATAATATCTTTTTTGAAAAGGCAAAAGTAAAGAAATAAATACAATGTTGACAAACTGTATGTTGAAGTGGCTACGGTAATTTAAATTTACACTATTTACATACCAGATGTAACCACAGTCTGACTTTGTTATAAAATTAAATGATGTAATATCCCTTTATTACATTCTAAAAAGCAGCGAGATTTTTTTTAAAGTACCAGCCTTCAGCTTTTAAATTTTCTTTCACAATGCTTTAGTTTTCAACGATCTATTCTTTCGCAAAACTTTTTTGTATTGGCCAGAAATTTTGTTTAACTAAGTGTTGTTGCTAACGCCTTCATAATTTCAATAAAGTTTCTAAGCAGAGATTTACCGAAGTACGATATAGCATCATTATGACAAACGAGCACTGTTGGAGTTCACATTGATTTCAGTCACATATTTGGTAGACTTTAATTCATTTATAGTTGACAGAGAGATTAAACGCAAACGTCGTCCTTCTCAACGAAGATTAGCAACCGCTTATTTTATTTATAATTATCCTGAAAGCAGGATTGTCTCCTCTTTTATTTCATTTCTTTCTGAATAATTAGCTTCGTGGTTATTTTATTTTCATTTATTTATTTATCACGAAGCAGTGAACTATGCTTAAGGGATATCTTGAATCACACACACACACACAACAACAACAACAACAAAAATAAGTAAAACCTGCAATTCTTCGTGAGTTATGCATCTCTTATTTCAATGATGCAATAATTCTGATATATTTATCTCACAGATTCTGTTCCAAAATTAGATTAAAATTAGATTAAAACACAAGGAAGTAATTTTAGTAATTTTCTGTATGAATTCCATTGATGCAAGAATCATAGATGAAGTCCTTTTCTGAAACAAAGTTTTGCCCAAATCAACGGAGGAAAATCTATAATCTCGAGAAATATGTCTCAAAGTTGAGCTCCCATTTTTTTTTCATTAAATAGATAACTGAGGATATATTTCGGTGCTCAAGATATGTTTTGTTAAGGTCACAGTGCATTCAGTGTATTCCTATTCGCAAATTTGTGACTTAAAACAATACACTGACTGAGTATTCTTCCTATAAAAAAAAAAAAAAAAAAGAGGTTAGTCCTAATAACGTGACTAAGCAGTGTAACCGTGTGTGGTCGTAAGGACAGAAGAACAACTGCTTTGCTTTTGTGTGTGTCTGCAATTTAATTACCCTTAACGACGTAGGAAGGTGGAAGGGAGCTTTCTACTTCCGATTTTGGATAACCAGCTTCAAGGAAAAGAGAGAGGTATCAGAATCGAAGACTAAAAACAGTATAGCCAAAAATCGAATCCGAGCATTCGGCACGTGAAGAAAACAAGAAACATACTACGGAATGCTCCCGTGCAGTGAGTGGATCTTCTGGCTAAAGTCCACACTTATGATGTTATATGCATCTTTAGGTATTTTTATAAGTGTCATCAGCAGTTCCTAACTAAAGGTTTCTAGGAAAACCTTTTTTACAAACTTCATTTATGTTTCCTGCAATCTGATGCAAAAAGGATTTTTTTAGTCGAGCTTGGCTTTAATAGACAAACGAATATTTTCCAACAGCTGGATGTAAACTCGGAATTTTTCCAGATTCTTTTACTCTAGAAGTGCCAGGAATTATAACATTTAATATTCCGTTCGGACATAACTGATTCCGTCTTCTCCCAGAAAATGTCTCGTACTTGTGAAGGCCTGCCAGGAAAGACTAATAAGTAAGATGACATCCTGGTTTAAGATCCTGAAGAGAGAAGTGGGGAAATTCTCCGAAGATTAGTTGACGCCTAAATTATTCTCCGACACAGTGAATGCACCTTTTCAACCCGTAGTATTGCTTTTCTAGGACACATTATTGAGACAGAAAGCATTCGCTTTGATGATTCAAAGGTCAGCGAGGTTAAAAATTTGACTGCACGGTATGACGTTAAGGAAATGAGAAGAACCTTGGGCTTGGTTAATCATGTAGAGAAATTTATTTCTTGTAAGCCAGGAAGGATAGAACTCGTTTTATTTTTAACAAAAGGCTGATTTTGGGTGCGGATTGTGAAAGTGACTACAACATTGCTGGTATATATAGATATTTGTAAAACTAACAACGCAACTGAAAGCAATTATTAATTGCTTTACGCTGTCAATTTTGAAAGCATCTGAATAGTGATGTTCATAAGAAAAATAAATAAAAATAAAATAAAATAAAGTAGCTCTTGAGAACATTATGTCGATCATATGTTCACTTGGGTGCTTGGCTAAGTTATCATGCGGAATAAGAGACTGTTTTATCAGCGTACGCTCTTACCTTTATGACATCAGCGCTACTTCAGGCAAAGGTATTTTCAAACAGGAACTTTTGGCAGCCAAAAGATTTGAGCAATCGGCCTGCATTAGTAAAGGACTACAAGCTTTTAGAACCACTGCTGGAACTAATGAGTACCGAAAATGTACACTGCCTCGGTGCCAGAGTTGTCTGAGGAGCTGTCTCTTGACCATTCGTCATAGATGATCCAGGATGAGGCATGGGTATTGTGTTGTCTGATGGTGCTGGCGCTGCCCCTTCTCTGGAACCAGTGGCCCTAAATCAAGGACGGGTGACTGCTTATAGCTATTATTAGAGTTACTCATAGGGGTTGTTAAACCTCGAAATAGAAAAAAAAAAAATCTGCCATTTCGTAGTCAACGATTCTGAATAAAACTTACTGGATTTGATTACCGCATCGTGTTTGTACCTGACGCATACAACACTAAGCTTGTTGACTCAATACTCATTATCCCGATCGCCTGAACAAACGCTCTCAGAAAGCGCTGTTACTGCTTTTATAATGAAATATTTTTCCAACTTTCATGCTTTAGTAGTGGAATTAGGGTCGCAGATAGAGAGAGAAGAGGGAGTAGGGAGCCAGCCTCGGGCCTCCTTGTAATTTTTGTGCTAATTTTTCTATTTGTGTGTTATGCGCTTGCTTGCCCGAACGATTAGTTGAATCCAGGGGCGGTGGAAAGTGAAGTTCGTTGACCGGGCCCGAAATTTCGAATCGTGGTGCACCCACTCCCTTCCCGCTTCCCGGAAGAAACAGAAGAAAAACAATGCCTAAGGAGCTTTGTTGGGAATTAGGACCACCCAACCACTTACCTAAAGGAACTTTCTAAGGCACATCACAACAATCGCACATATGCCAAAAAAAAAAAAAAAAAAAAAAACATAATGATAATAAAAATCTTGGCTGAAATTATTGACCGGGCCCTGGCAGCCCGGGCGGTTCCGCCGCCACTGGTTGAATCAGAGAAACGATGTCGTTAGGTAGATAAGAAAAATATTAAGATTTTTTACAAATTTCCTGGTGCCAGTTCATGTCTTCAATTGTGATTCTGAAGCAGTTATTTATTTTAGAAATGAAAACCTGGTAGGATACAGTTTACAATAAATATATGTCGCATACTAAACATTCCATTATTAATTCAAAATTGTTCGTTTTTATTACTGCAAAAATGTTTCTTAGACAGTTATAAATAAAATTTAAGAGAGTGACTTTAAATTTTCTGGAAGCCATAAAAAATTTCATTCTCCTACAAAAAAATATTGCTAAAACTGACAGTTGTAGAACTTTATGGTTATCTGCTGTGAAACTTTAAGGTTTGATTTGTTACTTATTGATTTAAACTGCTTGTAGAACCCATAAGTTTTAACTCGTTTTTCGTAGAAGCTGCAAATTTAATTAAGCATTTGTAAAGTCCCCAATAAAACACTTTAAAATAAACGAACCAGGGTAAATGACCAGCAGAAGCAGTATTTACGATTCAGTGTCCAGTTTATTTCATCAAATTGGCACGTCAAGACGAGCACGTTGAAGGTAATCCACAAATACCAAGATGATGATGTAAATCCACAATTCGAACTATTAACTAGCTGTTTCTAAACAAAACACATTTGTCAAGATTTAAACATTTTCTGATTTAACGGCGCATTATTGCTCCTAAAGAGTTTTTCAAAGTTGGCATCCTGACAGTGAGTCAAAGTTTAATTAAAGTTAAATAAAACGAAGTATGTTGTATGCGGAGTACGATATGCTATATGTTAGGTCAAGACCGATGAGAAATAAGAGCGAGCTATAATAAGTGTTATCAGCAGTTACTAACTAAAGGTTTCTAGGAAAACCTTTTTTACAAACTTAATTATGTTTCCTGCAATCTGATGTACAATATTATATTTCGTTCTTATTTCTCATCGGTCTTGACCTAACATATAGCATATCGTACTCCGCACACAACATACTTCGTTTTATTTACCTTTAATCAAACTTTGGCTCACTGTCAGGATGCTAATTTTGAAAAACTCTTTAGGAGAAATAATGCGCCTGTAAATCAGAAAACGTTTAATGAGGAGAAACCAAACTAACTCAAAAGGAAGGTTAAATTAGAGGTATGCGTCATACAGTTATAAAAACACTAGCTACACCTGTGCGTTCAAAATTGATGAACTTGGTATATACTGTGCCATTTATTCGTCTATTCGTTAACTTTTATTCTTAAACAATAAATAGCTGAGAGAAGAATTTGAAAAAAAAAAATCTTTTCAACATGCAACTAAAGCTTAAAACAAGCAGTTTTATTGACGTGAAAGCGATAGTTCCTGGTTAGTTTATAGTGATTCTGCAAACGGAATAAAAGAAGATACTTTCTCACACAGAACTGCTTGGCTTTATCAAGCAATAGTTACAACTGAAAACTGTATATGCAACGCTAAAATTATGCACGTATCCTCATAGCTGGTCATATACAGACAAAGAAAACTTCTGTTTGTATTTCTTTGCATAGACCAAAAGATAATGAAACATTTTTGCAATTTAATTTGTAAAACATATCCACAGAATCTGAGAAAAAATGTCAACTTGAAAACAAACTAATAGCAATGATTAAAGTCATTTTGTATGGTTTCATCGAGAGATTGTAACACAAAATGTCTTCCCTACGTCTGCATTTTAAGGCTGTGCTTCATTGAAGAGAATTATTTCTAACAATTTTGTACAATTGTAAATATTCGTTTTTAACGTTTCAGTTTTAATTTCGAAGCTTGCGTATTTACTTGATGTAAATATTTATACTGTTTTCTGGGTTGTATTATTGTTGGGTGGTTTGTGATTTTCTAGGCTGTCAGGAATCTAAACCGAAGTCCTGCGTAACTGGGGTAAAAGTTAAATACAATGCATTAATTCATAAAAAAATTCTTCTAGATTGTTTAATTACAAAATTCTATTTTTTAATAATTGAAAATTTGCTTTTTAACAGCGTAGATAGAAATCCATCTCTCTATGTTGTAGCGGTGATAGAGGAGACATTTTTTGTGGTTATCCCCTGACGAAACCGTACAAAATGATTCTTTCGTGCGATTTCATCAGGGCAGTTACCATACTAAATTATTCTTTTGTGTGGTTTCATCAGGGGTACCACACAAAATGATTCTTTTGTGTAGCTTCATCAGGGGATTGTAATGAAAAAGGTGTTCCTGTCATCGAAACTCTGCTTATAACCTTTAGATTTGCTCATGGGGATCGTTAAATCCCCTGCCCCCGAAGAAATCGCAGTACTGATGATTTCATTAAAAGAGTTCCATAGAAATATTTGAGAGCTCTCCGACTTTTTCCTAAGTGAAAGTTTCAGAATCACCCACTGATCGGGGAGGTCGCAAACGTGTTTTATTGCGTCCAAAGTGATCAAATCCACCCACACAATTAACGTTTTGCCAAGAATGGACGTCGGGTAAAGACATCGCAACGACTTATACTTTGAAATATTTGAATTTGCGAGATATCGTGTGATGTAAGCCCTATCCGTCTGTCACCATTGAGAATGAAACGTGACAGTGCGCGGCAGAGCAGACACAGAATTTTGAAAGCAAATGGTACAGCATCACTATACAATGACTGATTTCTCATGTCAAAGTGTTACAATGTGTTGATCTACAGGCTGGAGTTACCGCAACATGATTCTTTTCAATTTTCTGGAGGACTGCAGAAAAATAGCTTAAATACTGAGGGAAATAATTTCAAGACCTGCCTGTCTGGATTCATCTTCGGCTGCCAAACACCACAAAGCGTCAAGTATCTTCCTTTCTTTCTCTTCAAGTCACGGTATGGTTCCACGTACAATTTCAAAACCACACCAGTTCCTCCACGCTTAGTAAATCCATACAATACAGCTCTAAAAGACAGCACATTACGAAAGTTGTGTTGCTACAAGACGAGTGTTCGAGCGTTCCTTTACGAGTGGAAGTTCATCACTATGATTCTGCTGTGGCGCGTAACTCACTCATCATACTTTCTGTTTGATTAGCAACTGGCCAAACGTAGATGTAGCCTAGATAAGTTTTTCTTTTTTTTTTTACATGTAAAGAAAAGACAACAGTGGTAGGTTAAAACAAGCGCTCAAAGCAATACTTGAAGTTCGTTGTTTTCAATTTCTTTCTGTTTAATTATCGTTTTACCGCAATTATTTGCTAAATAAAAAATTCTAACAATGGTTATTTAAATGCCGTTAGAAATCAATGTCGATTTATTTAATTTTGTTAGCTCACGATTTCAGATCAGGTGAGGAATCAAATCACAGTTCTGAGGACGTTGCAGTTTGCTATTTTCAACCGAAAGTACATATAGTAAAACTAGAACAACGGTTTTCAGGAACTTCTTGCTTTAATTCTTTAGAATATTTAAAAAGAAAGAAAAATCAGATTGTTTCTTTGAATCTGTTAATCCCTTTTCGTTTTAAGAGGTTTCCCGAAAATGGAGCGCGGGAGAGAAAGAGAGGAACAGCACAGCCAGTAACGAAAGCAGAAATAATGAATCCGTTTAGTAGTAACACACTATCCCTCGAAATTAGCATGCAGGAAAGTAACAAATGAAAAAAAAAACAGTTAAGAATAGGAAAATCAAAAACTGATGGAAAAAAAATTGGAAAGAAATAAAGGTTGGAGACACTACTTACTAATGTCTTGTATACAAGTTGTAAGCTACAAATGATAAAGGATGAATTCAAGAAAGTACTAAATAACATTTGGGCAAAGAGGCGATCGGCGTGGTGAGGATAAATGCAAGCAGAAGGAATATATTCGCACATTTTCCATTCGTAGAAAACACAGTGGCAGGACAAGTTTAGACGGAATTGTACGATTGCAGAAAATACAAATACGAAAACTTAACAATATGACATTCTTTTTCTATTCCTGAAACAGTACTACGAAATATCAGCTACAGGGACAACAAGTACAGGTGAGCAGCTAAAAAGTAAGAAGAAAACTAGAATGAAGAAACGGTAAAGTTAAATCATACATTTTCTTCAGGCCTTTAAAATTGTTTAGTCTCAAAAGTCCCTAAAAAGACAAATATTTTCGGAAACAGCGATGTATTGTGAAAATTAAAAAAATACTTTAACAACAACGAAGGAAGTGCGATAACCTTTGATCAGAGGCGTGACTAGGGCAGGGCAGGCTGTCCAAAGCGTAGCTAAAGATAGTGCGCAAAAATAACTGCTTACAATCTGATTAAAACTGAAATTGAATATTTTGCACCACTTTCTGATACAGTTTTTTTTATGCCATACTTCGTCATTTGTCTACTTACAGAATTTGGTTGTAATATTTTTCGCCAGTTTCGGTAGCTGTCCTCGTAGTCCTCTCGTTAATCTCCAGTCGTCTTCACTTAAGAAGGAAATTCAGAGCAACATACTCAAAAACGGTACATTCCTCTAATTTATACTTTTTAGCATTTCCCACTTTGATGTCAAATAAAAGCGAAATTTCACGTTTCGCTGCGAAGAATAACCCAGGAATTCGCTGTCAAAAAGCTAAGAAGTGGAATTAAAGATGAACTTATAGGAAACAAAACTGATGTACAATGCTTTTACAAAAACTGAAGAATTAGATGTTGACGAAGCGAATTTAGAAGCAACTGATGCATACACCTTCCTTAGAAAACAAGTTTCAAGCGAGGACTAGATTGAAGATGAAATTAATGTATAAAACTTGCTGGAGTGCATTTGGAAGAAACAATACAATATTTAGAGCAATTTAGCATTACATTTTAAAAGAGGAAGGTGTTTAATCAATACATCCTTCCAGTTTTTACTTATGGGTCAGAGACATGAACTTTGACTAGAAAAGACATATTGTTTGTTTGTTGTTTTTTTTTTTTTTTATTGGAGGTTTAACGACCACCGTGAGCAACTCAATGGGCTATATGCAGTCGCCCGTCCCTAATTTAGGGTCACTGGTTCCAGGGAAGGGAGAGAACTAGTGCCGTAAGACAAACACAACATCCATGCCTGTTTGGGGTTTAACGACCACCGTGAGCAACTCAGTGGGCTATAAGCAGTCGCCCGTCCCTGATTTAGGGCCACAGGTTCCAAGTTGGGAAGAGAGCCAGTCCCATAAGACAAACTTAACATACATGCTTCACCGGGATTCGAACCCAGGCCCATCTGGGACGAATGCTCAGAAGCTAGCGTTTTAATCACTGCGCCACCAAGACGGCAGAAAAAGACATATACACGGGATGCGGACAACTCACAGAAGCATGGTGAGATGTATGCTCGGTGCAACCAAGAAAGATGGGGAAATGACAAAAGTGGATGATATCATGATCAAAGTAAAGAACGCCGTCCCGGTGGCGTAGTGGTCTAAGCGATGGCCTATGATCATTCGTCCGAAAGAGGTCCGGGTTCGAATCCCGTGAGGCATGGATGTTGTGTTTGTCTTACGGCACTGGCTCTCTCCCTTCCCTGGAACCAGTGACCCTAAATTAGGGACGGGCGACTGCTTATAGCCCATTGAGTTGCTCACGGTGGTCGTTAAATCTCCAATTAAAAAAAAAAAAACAATAATAAAGACCTTCAAGTAGCAGTGAGATGAACATATTGCTACAACTGAAACATTGACTGGATACTAAGGGACACCAGAAGACTACGTGGGAAATGGGTGGATGAAATTCGACAGTATGTATGACGGACATGGAAGACAATGACTCTAGAGAAAGAGAGCTGTGGATGAGACTTGAGGAGACCTTCATCCATAAGTGTATTGATAATGGTTGATGATCATATATAATCACCTTTTAATGCTTTCGTTTCAAGGTGCATGAATGAATTTTTGTAACTAAAGTGGGAAATTTCAAGCCAAATTGTAATGTTAGGTTGCAATGCATTTAAAAATTTTAAATTTTTGGTCATGTTATGTTTTTATTTTTTCTAAACTGAGCAACGGCTTACAAGTTATAACATGAATATGTATAATGCAAATTTGGATTAAAAAATACTATCTTTTATTATTTTATTCCTATACAGCGACATCATTTCTTTGTTTAAATTGATTGTTGGACACAAAAACTGTGGTGAGAGTTGAAAAAGGTGGGTTCTTTCTCTTGTATCCCTGTCTGAAATGACTAATTTGAAGATTTCTACGGATTATACATCTATTTACAATAATCCGTGTCGCGGATAATACACTATCTACCAACAAGTAACTGGACACCTGTGATAGCAAAGGAAAACGAAGTTTATTCACCTTCAATAGTTGGTGGAGCCTGCACGAGCGGCGATTACAGATGCGACCCACCGGGGCATACTCTCAACCAGGCGTTGTACAACGGCTAGCGGTAATTTCTTCCACTCGGCTTGGAGGAGACAGGTCAGTTCCTTCACCGATTTCGGACGGTGGGGGCACCCCTTAAGCAGACGCTCCAACTCGTCCCACAGGTGCTCGATAGGGTTAAGGTCCGGGCTCTGCGCAGGCCAGCCCATTCGATTAACCCCATCGTCACCATACCAAGCCATGGTGGACCTCACAACATGACAGGTGGCATTGTCATCCTGAAAGTAACATGGGTCCACCCCCTAAAACTGCCACAACGTAGGAAGCGCATGGTCATCCAAAATGGTGCAGTAGGTCTCGGCGTTGAATCTACCAGGAATCGCGACCAAGGGTCCCGTGCCATACCAGGAGAAACACCCCCATAGCATAATTCCACCGCTGCCGAACTTCACAGTTGGCACAATACATTCCGGCAGGAGGCGTTCTCCAGGCAGACGCCAAACCCAGACCCTGCCATCCGAACGGTAGAGGGTGAACCTTGATTCGTCACTCCAGAGAACCTGTTTCCACTGTTCAAAGGTCCACTGTCGACGTTCTTTGCACCACGTCAGCCGAGCAGCGCTATTGGACTTGGTGATCAAAGGCTTGTTGGTGGCAGCACGTCCATGATAACCGAGCAGATGGGCTTCCTTACGGATGGTATTCATCGAAAGAACACTCTCGGATGCCCGTTGAAACTCCTCGCGGATGTGGCCCATCGATTTGGTGCGGTTCTTCCGAATTTCACTGGCCAGCACCCGTCGGTCTCTGACTCCCAGTTTTGTGTGTCTGCCGGGTCGGGGCACATTCCGACAGTCACCTCTCATCTTCCACTTGCCAATCACGTAGGCCACTGTCAATTTTGGGTACTTCAACTCGCTGGATACGTCACGTATGAATCGGCCATTTCTGTGATACCAGACGATTACACCTTTCTCGAAATCATAGAGCTCCGAACTGCGTGGCAACTTGCATGCGACTGGTTGCGTTGTTGTTTCCCACACGATATTTAACGGCGGCGGCCGTGACATGTATCAGGACCGAAGATATCGTCGATTGCAGGGGTGTCCAATTACTTGTTGGTAGATAGTGTAGTATGTGTAAATAATAGCAGGGAAATAACCTTTCCAGTGGCGCTAAAGCGAGCGAATGAATGCTTAGATGACAAGTTCGGCCGACAAGGCTTTGTTGTTGTCCTTTCTCTGCGATTTAAGGCGCGAGCGATGCTTGCATATTGTTTTGCCAGCTAATAAGTTCGTGACTAAAGGAAATAAGTTGTGAATGGCGAGAGCGGGCATATCCTGAAAACTGAGGGAAATAGTACTGGTAGGATCTGAAGAATGCGGTTCTTTCAACACATGCCTATTGCACAGTTACGTACTTTTCAGTTCGTTGGTTAAAACCGCGTGGTGAAGCGCTGCCTGCAACATACACCCATTTCAAACTTAATCTTATCGATGCAAATAAGACTGTTTCTAAAATAACAGCTAACATTCTATTCATAAATAGCAGCTAACAAAATCTGAAGCACTTTTAGGACTTTATACTTTCAGGCGGAATTACAAATTCTAAGAATACAGAGATTCAAATTTTGTAAGTGCTGAAGGCGCAGATACGAAACACGGAAGAAGAATTTAGAGTTTTGGTTGATGTCTTTTTTTTTTTTTTTTTTTTTTTTTTGCCCTTATTTTTTTGAAAAGCGTGCAAAATTCGCAGTTGGGCAACATAGAAATTCATCCAAACCTTAAGGCGAAGACTGGTTGGAAATTATTGCAATTTTACTAATTACACAAAAGAACATGTTGATGAAATTCAGGGTAAGGTTTTATTTTTACATTAAGGAATTTTGGTCCAAAACTTTGAAAGCCAATTATTCTTATTTTAAACTCAAATGTGAACAGAAATTTGTGTACCAAAAATTGAATAAATAATATCATCAGAATATTCTTGACTTGTGAACAGGGCCGTAACCAGTCAAGAAGGCCAGAGGGGGCTACGAAACATGCAGGGGGAGCTCAAGAAAAAAAAGTCCAATGCGCAGCTCAAGTGCTGACGTTAAGAGCATGTCATGCCCTTCTCCTAAAACGGAGAATGAAATCTTCATCGTGCAATTTATTGTATTTAAAACAACAAATAATCCCCCCCCTCCCTGCGGAACTCATTTTGGTCTCTTGAAGGTTTGCATATCCCACCAGGGGTTGAAGCGCCGTAAGGCACTACCGCACTAAGTCCCCAGTAAAATTGCTATCGAGTCGAGTCAAGTAGAAACGATTTTTTAATTTGTTTATTTTTCTTTAATTTAATGACGTTAAAAAAATTATTGGCGTTAAAATTTTGAGACTTTAACAAAACTTTATCAAGCAATTAGTCGTATTTAAAATAGCAGATGATTTTTTTTATTTGAATTGTTTATTTTCCCTTTATTCCATTTTTTCATGCATCCAAGTCTACGTCAAACGCACCAAAATAATCGCCAAATATAGAGTTTTACATCTATCTCTAGAACTATGTGTCGTAGCTCAATGAAATTAGTTTCATTCAATTCAAAATGCAAATCGTTGGTCATTTCCTTCCCAAACGTTTTTTTTAGTGTATTTTCAAAAAATTTGAGGCCCAATTTGGGTGCCTTATTATAGATCGATTTTACTGGTTAACAAAATCCAAGGGATAATAAGATCTGATTTTTGTACCCAAAATCAACTCAATCGGTACATAAATGTGGACGCTATCGTGTTGACAGGCTAATACATATAGGATACATAAACTTTTGAGATATTATACAGATTCTCCACCCTCTGAAACATGTAAAAAATACCATTTGAGTTCCAACTCACGTTGCCAGACCAATTATAACAGCTTGTTCTATTCTTTTTTTACGCTTTCCAACCGTAACTTGAAAAAGCGTATATGCTCCAGCTTTGTTCGTCCGTCCGTCGGCACGATAACTCGCGTAAAAATAGTTCGATTTTGATCAAATTTTTGTATGTGGTAGGGGACCACTGGGGACGAACACTATTGAAATGGACGAAATGGGGTCAAAGGTCACGGCATAGGAGCGAGATCCATTCCATTGCCCTTATGCGTCATAACTTGCGTAAATATGGTTCGATGTCGATGAAATTTTAGCATATTGTAGGAGACCACCTGGAAATGACACCTATTGAAAATGGGCGAAGTGGGGTCAAAGATCACGGCATAGGAGCGGGATCCATTCCATTGCCCTTATGCGTCATAACTTGCGTAAATATGGTTCGATGTCGATGAAATTTTAATATATTGTAGAGGACCTCTTAGGAATGAACCCTATTGAAAATGGGTGAAGTGGGGTCAAAGGTCAGGACATAGGAGTGGGATCCATTCCATTGCCTTTATGCGTCATAACGTGCGTAAAACTGGTTCGATTTCGATGAAATTTTATTATGTGGTAGGGGACCACCTGCGGACGATCTTATGATGTCACAATCTCGCGCTTGATAGGTTGGCGCGTGGTCACGCCATCTGTCTCATTACGTCACGCGTTGTGTGTATCCTATTAAAGTTTTATGACGTCACACTCTTGCGAGCAGATGGTCGCGATTCCCATCTGCCTCATTAATTTTATTTTTAAATTGGAGGTTTAACGACCACCGTGAGCAACTCAATGGGCTATAAGCAGTCGCCCGTCCCTAATTTAGGGTCACTGGTTCCAGGGAAGGAAAAGAGCCAGTGTCGTAAGACAAACACAACATCCATGCCTCATCGGGATTCGAACCAGGACCCCGTTTGGACGAATGATCAGAGGCCATCGCTTAGACCACTGCGCCACCGGGGCGGCATCTGCCTCATTACGTCACGCTTTGTGTGCGTATGTTCGTCCGCACGATAACTCGCGTAAAAATCGTTCGATTTCGATGAACTTTTAGTATGTGGAAGGGGATCACCTGGGAAGGAACCCTATTGAACGTGAACGAAATGCGGTCAAAGGTTAGAACATAGGAGCGGGATCCATTCCACTGCTATTATGCGTCATAACTAACGTAAAAAAGGTTCGATTTCGATTAAATTTTAGTATATGGTAGGGGACCACCTGGGGACAAACCCTATTGAAAATGGGCGAAATGGGGTCAAAGGTCAGGACATAGGAGCGGAATCACTTCCATCGCCATTATGCGTCATAACTTACGTAAAAATTCTTCGATTTGGATGAAATGCTAGTATGTTGTAGGGGCCTGCCTGGGGATGAATCCTATGGAAAATGGGCGAAATGGGGTCAAAGGTTAGGACACAGGAGCGGAATCTATTCCATAGCCCTTATGCATCATAACTTACGTAAAAATGCTTCGATTGCGACAAAACTTTATCGTAATGATTTCTGGTATGTTGGAAAGCGTATCATAATCAATGCATTGCATGATTTTACTAACTTGTTAATAGGACAAGCTAAAAAATTTAATCATTACACAAAGGTAGTAGAGTTTTAACGATTTTGCTAACGCATTTTATGCAAATTTTAACGTAGAATAATTAAACATACAACAAAATTTTCGAAAATGGACATTTTAGTTTTCAAAATTCTACGACTTTTTTAATTCAATTGCAAAATAGCATTAAAATTACAAACTAATTCTAATTTTCACATTAGAACAAGCAAGAACTGTGAGGCACGGAACTTTGTTGAAATTTCATACATTAGGCAGTGATTAAGAGATTTTTATGCCTGATGAATTTCAGCACAGTTACATTACGCTCAAGGTTTAAGCTGAATTAATTTATTTAGCAAAATGCTTCAATCTGATTTAGCTGAAATGCACAATTTTTCAGATCAAATGTTTAAATATTCTTTTCGATTGCTTAAACTTAGATTAGACTAAATATGATATTTGGGCAAATGGAACCAAGATCCATGTATTATTCAGAAAATGAACTTACCCATGTAGTTGGCCACTCTTGCCTTTGTAGCCACGTGGTTGGCTCCTTTTTGGCTCTGATGAAAGGTTTAGGCAATTTTTACGAATACAGTGATCATAGTAATCGCTCTGATTCACAGCCTGAAATTTGTTTGGCAAAAAATTATATATATATATAAAAAAAAGAAACAAAAAGATCAGAAAACGACAAGTGTCTTGCCCTTTAAAGAGTTAAAATTTATATTTGGCCTTTTCTTCCTTTTAGAATAGTTTTTTCTTTTCTTATTTTTAAATGTTAGTTTATATTTGGCCTTTTCTTCATTTTAGAATAGTTTCAATTTCCTGTCAGACATATCATTGAATTTCTTCAAAAAAAAATTGAGGAGTACATGTTTTTTTTTTTTTTTTTAAACTCAATAGCACTAAATCTGCCTGTCTTTGACAAGACATGTTTTGTTTCTGGGGCCAGTCGATATCTGTAAGGCCTGAAAAAGTACTTTCACAGATTGCAGTGCTGCATGCAAAAGCTTTACAAGTTGCCACTAGGTCATACACATTGTGAAAAGCTTTTCGCATTTTTTTTTTCTTTTGATTGGAGATTTAACGACCACTGTGAGCAACTCAATGGGCTATAAGCAGTCGCCTGTCCCTAATTTAGGGTCACTGGCTCCAAGGAAGGGAGAGATCCAGCACCGAAAGACAAACACAACATCCATGCCTCACCGGAATTCGAACCCGGACCCATCTCAGACGAATGATCAGAAGCCATCGCTTAGACCACTGCGCCACGGCCTTTTCGCATTTCATAGAGTTTTTCTATCAAGTCCTACGTTCTTGTTTCAGATTTAATGCAATTTTTTGCAACTACTATTTCTTCTGGGGAATATTAATTCCAAATTCTTTCAAGGCATCATACTTTTCTAAATCCTCATTTAGTTCCTCAATAGCAGTTATTGCAGCAATCAAATCTTGGTTGTTGCAAAATCTCTTATCAAGTTCTTGTAGAACAGAATCAATAGTCTCATTGTACATGCACTGCAGTTTATTACGATGATAGACTTTTGAAGGCTGATTTACGAATTCATAAACTATAAAGTTTTCCATCATTTAATTTCTTTTCAAGTTTTACGCTTTTCCGTTTCATCCTCCAAATTCTTAAAGAACAAATTACTCGCTTCCAAAAAACCACTGTTTCAAAAATAAAAACCATAATACCGGTTTCAAAAAATATGATTTTTTGAAACAGTGGTTGTAGAAAGGTAGCTGAGGTTGAAGTGCTAGTCTCTTAAATTAATTACGATTAGTAACGTTAATTAAATGTCAGGCTGGAGAAGTAAATATTCCTCAAATAAGCCCTATAAATTGAGCTTTTTTCCCCATTGGTAATAATGTTTTTAGCAATGATTATTTAAGTAATAAGAGATGATGTGGACAGTGTAATAGAAATGGAAGGTCGAGTTGAAGAAAATTTATTGAAGAGCACAAAGCGATGATAATGAGAATGTTTTCTATTTTTGATCCTGTTTCGGCATTAGGGGTATAGTTGAATTGGTTAGCGCTAGCGCTATTTTTGGTAGTTATTCCATTAGGACATTATCAGGTCAGGGGGAGGGGGGTTATTTAGGATTACGGAGGGTGGTGACTTTAATATTTAAGGAAATTTCTTCACCCCATTATTTGGGGCTGGTGATTTTTAGAGTAGGGTTGTTTGTTTCTATTGGGGTGAATAATGCTTTGGAGTTGATTTCTTTTGTGTTTACTAGAACTAGACACTTGATGGTGACTATGAGATTAGGGGTGGTGGCGTAGTTGATGGGGTTTATTATGGGATGAGTGATGAAATTCAAGGAGAAGTGCTCATCTGGTGCCAGAGAGGGCCACTTTGGTATTAGTTCCTTTTATAGTGTTGATTGAAAGAGTGAGTCATTTGATTCATCCTGTTATGTTGTCGTTTCGGCTGGCTGCAAATATGATAGCAGGACATTTGATTATTGGATTAATTTCTAGAATTACTTTGGCTTCTTTTGAGGGGTTTGCAGTGTCAATGGTTTTGCAAAGTTTAATATTGGTACTTTAGTGGGCTGTGGCATTTATTCAAGCTTTCGTTTTTAGAGTATTGGTGATACTGTATTCTTTGGAAAGTTATTAAGTTAATAGTTGTATTTCATCCTTATCTGACATTTTGTAGATGTGATTAGGTTGTTTTTATTTTCAGTAGTTTATTAGTGAGGGGTGTAAAAGAGCAGTACGTGATGTGATTGATTTCCAATTAATAAGAGAAAGATTTATTTGATAATAGCTGTATTGGGGGTGGCCTTGGTAGTGGCAGTGTACTGTTTAAAAAAATATGAGTTTTTAAACAGTACACTGCCACTACCAAGATTTTTCAAACAGTACATAGCCACTACAGGCAATTGTAATGTCACTACAATTGCCTGCAATCCCCAAGAGATCCTTGACACAATAGAGATCCTTTGACACAATAAGAATATCCCGGGGAAAAAAAAATGCCGGCAAATTCTTAGTATGAAATAGATAAGTGGTTGACTTTTATTTTGATAAAAGCTTAACAATTATTTTGATAAAGCTTAACATTTATGTGGTGGGAACCACCACATAAATGTTCTAACAGGGATAGAGCCAGTGCCGTTGGACAAACACATCACTCATACCTAATCCTGGATGATTAGCCAGAAGACAGCGCCTCTGACCACTAGCCCACCTGGGAGCGGCATCTGCTTTCTCTAATGATTTAATTCACAACTGTCACAAATTTTCCATCTAACCTCGGCACTATTTTATTTTTCCTCCATAAATATTTTTTTAACTTTTATGCTTAGAAGTCTGTATTTCTTAATGAAAATAAAGCATTGTGGAAACCTCACAAGTTGGGTAACTCCTTCATATTAGAATTTTGACAGGCATTTTTTAGAAAACTGTGATTAACCATGGAGAGACTGACAAAGAATACTATACCTTCACAGCACTTTTGTTAATAACTGATAATTTTTAGGAACAAATGTTTTTATTCCAGTTAGAAGTAATGCTTCACAAGTCATGCTAAAGGGAAATGGAAAGTTTTTGCATGAAATAGTTGCATCAATAATGCAACTATTTCTAAAAACTGTGCAATAGTTTTTGCATGAATAATTGTGTTATATAATTTGTTTTATGACATTTGGTACAGATATCCAATTTTAATTTTATTGGGTTGCATTAAAGAATCTGCTCGTAAAAAAAAAAGATATAGAATGCTGATGGTAATAATGATTTTTTTTTCTTTTATAGGGACTCTGCAGATTACAGCATTTGTATTGACAATGGTAAGTATATTTATGTACATATTATAAAAACATAATGATTCACAATGAGACACATTTCAAAGCAGGTGAAAAACCATGAAATCTGACTGATGCTGAAATGTTTGATTTTGCCAAAGACAATGGAAGATGAAAACACAATCATTAAGCATTTTAAAGTTAACAGGCTCTTCAGTCTTGAAAAAGGTTTAAGAGTCATGAAATCTCCTTTGCCGGTTGGGAAAATCATCTAGTGTTCTTGATACAAAGCAGTCTGTAGTAAGGGTTGAACTGTTACAACTTGGATTGAATTTGCATGATATTCAATGAAGTATCAGATAGGACAGACTAAGACGCTCTACCACTGGACTCTTCGCAAAGTGATACGGACAAAATAGCCTACCTTAGTCAACCTCAAACCTACCTTTACACAGTGCAGGTTATCCTCACAAAAAGAGCTGTAACTTCCAAACATTGGCAGTATAATCTTGGGGTATGAGGAAATGTAATACCATACTCACCTCACTGCTTGGCGTAGGGGTTGGGTGGGTCATATTTCATCCCATTGTTTGGATTTGGAACGAGCAAGTGCATTCTTTGCTGGATTGAAGCTCGACAAACAAAAGAGCTGATGACAGAAAATGAATACAGTCCTAAAAACTTGCTGCATTTTACAAGATGCAGACCCAAAAGTGGTGCCTAAGTAGTACTGATGACCATTTCATCACCACACCAAAGGCTTGTTACCACCTCCCTTCTGAAGAATATCCAGCATACGCATCTAGCGGTGCATTTTGGCCTAGGCCTAGAATGGCAGATTATCAGGGAAGGCATTTCATCACTGCACCAAAGGGATAGTAAGGCCTAGGCCTATAATGGTAGATTATCAGGGAAGGCAGATCATATTTGGCATACCTGTAATATTATTTATAAAAAAGTTGCAAAATCTTTTTTTTTTTTTTTTTAATTTACCTTAGTTCAAACGAATTTCTATAAAAAGCTAAAACAAGTCTATACTGTGTGGCAAAATCATTAATCCACCACTCCGTACATTGCAAATGAGATTACAATAAAAAAAAACCTTTTATAGAACAAAAAGTTTTACGAGTGCATTGTGCCAAAAGAAAGTTTTTCAAATAAATATACATTAAGTAGCAGAAAAGTTTTGAGTCTCATTAATAAATGATGAGAAACAACAAAAACAAAAAGGTCCATATAACATATATGTACTAATTACAGAACTTCTTCATGTTTGGTAACAAAGGTTTTATTTACCATTTCATCTCTTTTTTATGGGCCCAGTGGCAGAATAACATTGGGATATGAGGAAATATATATGTAATGGTAAGGTGTCAGACGAAAATCTGAAAATGAATGGTTTACTTTATCGAGCTGCCTAAAATATTTGCGTGAAAAAAAAGGAGTCCCTTCTCTTTCACGTGTCACAGTTAAGAGGCAAACATAAGAATTTAAACATGAAACAAGGAGTCTTGAAGATGATCCTAGAGCCAGAAGGCTGACTAGCAAGCATGTTGATAGTATGTTGAAGATTTCACAGTGAAAGGCTCAACACTCTATTTTTATGTTAACCTGTTAGAATCTAAGACTCTAAGGAGTCACCCATCCTTAATCTGGAGTCACTGGTTTCAGGAAGAAGGCAGAACCAGCGCCATATGGCAAACCCTACCATTTATGTCTCATTCGGGATTCAAAATCAGATGATTAGACTGAAACCCATGTCTGTGACTACTCAGCTACCAGATCAAAGTCGGTGGTCGAGTCATTCTATGGAAAATCAGATATCATTGAATTAAGCTCTAAATTTACTCCTTACTCCATCTAGTGGGGAAAATATTACTTCAGAAAATCAGAAAAATACATAAACAATAAATAAATAAATAAATGTAGCCAATGCCACAGCAGTTGGCTGAAAAAAGAGTTTTCCGGAGTGCTATGTCACACTGCCCCTTAACCTAAAAATAGTGCATCTTGAAAATCAGGAAGTATATACAATATCATGACTGCTATACAGTATATACATTATGAAGTTAGATGATGTTAAAATGATTTTCCAAAGCAGATGGAAGAATTTTTGAATTAAGCTGAAATATCACTGAGCTAAAAATCCCAGTTTATAACACATTATGTGAACATCTTACATCAGAAAAGGCTGGAAAATGCAAGAAAAATTTGCACCATAATTATAATTCTTGGATGCAGAAATTATATTTTAAATCATGTTTCTAGAATTCTAGAGTGCCAAACCCAAATATCCATTATGCCACATCACGAAAACATGCATTTGCATCACTTAGCAGTGAAACCATGTATCACATAATGCAAGAAACACATGAAAATTTTCCACATAGTTCCAATTATTAAATGGCACAAGGGTTTTACCAGTTTTTATGCCAAACATAAAAATTTGTTTATGCTATGTAGTGGGAAAATTCTTCATGATGAAAATTCTAAAGTGCAAATATCATTACCCCTTAGTTAGTACACCATCTGGTGCAAGAAGAAATATTTCAATCCAACTCACAGATATGGAAATATCATGCCTGCAAAAAGACAAAGGAAGTGATACAATAGACATGAATTTTGTCATGCTCAAAAGACATGCCAAAAACAATGGCATATCTACTAGTCATGATAATGCCATATTTCTGTGTGTTCTAGTAATTGACTCATTATACTCTATTCTTTTAGTGCTATGATAATTAACATATTTTACAAGCAACAAAAGACTGAAGAGGAAGTTCTTGTTGAAAACAATCTTATTTTCCATATTGCCTTCTATTTCTTAATGCAACTAAGACAGAAAGAATAAAATACAAAAATATTTCAAAAAATAAATTTGGTTCTACCACAACTACAATCTGGCATGTTTTGTTGAAGCTAATCAGCAACAGACTTTGGAACAAGTGGAACCTTCTAGTTTTTTGGCTTTAGTGGCTATTTTTTTCTTGGGTATAAATTGTTTAGAAGAGTTGGCCATTTCTTATTTATGGTGTAGTACACTGCTGGACAATTGCTAAGGACGGATCATAAACGGCTATATAGCGCATAAAAAAGTAAGTGTGGTTGGATGCCAAGTGAAATAAAATAATGTCAGAAGGCCAGGACATTACAAGAAAGACAATTTATTGTGCTCTGAAATCCAGAAGGCTTTGGAACATGTTCAAGGGACAAACAGGCCATTTTGTGCAGAATACGTAAACGTGAAAAAAATGCAATTACCGTCCGCAGGCGTTCCGGCATAAGATGTCAATACGGGATATGGCCACCACGGAGGGCGATGCAAGATTCCACACGTCGTGTCATGCTTTGCACAACATTATCAAGCAGCTGTTGGGGTAATTTATCCCATTCCTCTGTCAGTGCAGGGATGATGGTGTCCTTGCTTATTGGAGGGCATTGGCGACCAGCAAGACTCCTTCCCAAAGCATCCCACACATTTTCAATGGGATTCAGATCTGGAGAACATGCTGGCCATACGAGGCGTTGAATATCCTGGCTCTCAAGACACTCCTGGACAGCGACTGTTCGATGACATGTTGCGTTGTCGTCCATGAAAATGAATCTATCACCGACAGCACCACGGAACATGCGAACATGAGGTAGCAGAACATTAATGTATCGTTGGCCAGTCATAGTCCCAGTTGGAAGCACATAGAGGGACGTACGGCCATTGATCATGATGCCAGCCCATACCATGACACTACATGTCGGATATCGGTCCCTTTCCTGTGTGTTTGCTGGACAATATGCAGTACCACTATCACGCCAGATCAGTTGTCGTCGACAATCAGACGATAGACTGTATCTACTCTCATCTGAGAAGAGGACAGCAGACCAGTCGTTATCAGTCCAATTGCGATGTTAATGGCACCATTGCAAACGCGCGGTACGGTGACGTCTGGACAATGGGATGCACACAACAGGACGGCGGGCGTATAGTCCTCCTTCATGCAAACGTCTGGCGACAATTTTTCGGGAGATTCGCTTGCCAGTAGCAGCCATAAACTGATTTTCTACCTCACTAGCTGTGCTGCGCCGGTGTCTTTTTGTTGATAGCACTATGTACCGATCTTCTGCAGGTGTCGTACTGCGAACACGACCTCCCCTGTGACGTTTGCTACACTCTCCATTTGTTTGAAATGATTTCCAAAGCCTTGAAACAACACTGTGGCTGACGTCGAACTCCCTGGCAACATCCGTTATTTTACGCACTTCTTTAATCTTGCCAATAATACGGCCACGCGTAAAATCATCTAGGTGATGTCGGGAAGACATACTGAAAATTGCAAGTTCGTCAATTGATTCTTTCCCTTTCAATTTTGCGTTTGAACAACAACGGTCAATACGCGTCAAATTCTTTATATCTCTTATCAGCGCTATGATGTCACGAACAAGTTCGGCAATCCAAAATTTGCATACGCACAACACGTCTTACTGTATCCCGCACTTATGCTAATTTCCACATTTTCCTGCCTTCCATTTTATAGTTGCTATCGTTGCTATTGTCATCCATCCTTAGCAATTGTCCGGCAGTGTAGTATTAGAGAATTAAACCCCAAAGAACAAACACAACATTCTTGCATCTCAATCTCTTGTAGTAAGTAATTGGCATATTCTTATGCACTCAAGCATGAAGGGGTTGGGGTGGAGAGAAATTAATAAATAAACACACATACACACAGGTTCAATGAAAGAAATGTTATCCTTGTTCGTATGCTCTACACTTAATGTACCAACTCAAAGTTGTTTGCAAAGTTGAAGTGATAGGGTGATGTTTGTTTGTTTGCTTATTGGACATTGGGGGAACAAGGACCATATTTAGCCAAATGGTATGGCAACACATATAAGCAAAGATTGGCAGAGGCTGTTTTTTTTTCTTTTTTTTTTTTTTTTGATTGCAGGTTTAACGACCACCGTGAGCAACTCAATGGGCTACAAGAAGTCGCCAGTCCCTAATTCAGGGTCACTAGTTCCAGGGAAGGGAGAGAGCCAGTGCCGTAAGACAAACACAACATCCATGCCTCACTGGGATTCAAACCCGGACCCCTTTCGGACGAATGATCAGAGGCCATCGCTTAGACAACTGCGCCACCGGGGCGGCACAGAGGCTGTTAAGTGTGAGTGATTTTAAACTGTTGGCATATAAGTGTTTCCAGTTTCCCCTTCTCATAAAAGTGTGGTTGTATATGCATGTCTATGGTGTCAACATCTATACATTCAGTACTTTTATTCTATCTTCTGAGATGTAGCTTCTCCAACCCTGAATGGTGTTAAAATCCATGTAATACAGTGTATTATACAATATAAGAAATTATATGTAATGGCAATTTATTTTGTAAAAGTTGAATTGTTATAAACATATAAAACGAACAAAACGCACAGACTCACGTATGGTAAAAGATTCGTTTAGTGGTAGCTTTCGGTCATCCTACGACCTTGATCACCCGCGATGTAAACTTTTCAAAACTATGGGCTACACTCTCACAGGGAAACCAAACCCTTCTGCAATAATGTGCCGGCTTAAAGACAGGGATCCTGTCTCACCCTTTGACACCCCTGGAGTTTATGCTATTCCCATTTCAACTTCCTCTGGTCCCACAGTGTATATTGGAAGCACATATCGAAGCATCAAAACAAGACTTGGTGAACACAAAAAAGATGTTTCCAATGATCTTCCAAAGACAGCTTTATCTGCACTAACCCTTGAAGACACTTCTGCAGTTCCTATTTGGAAAGAAACCAAAAAAGTTGCCCCATTCATCAACAAGGCATCTTTGCGTTTCCAAGAGAGCATTGAAATTTTGTTCACCAAAAACTGCAATTCAGAGACCCCTCACCAAATCCCATTTATTTGGATCTCTCTTCTAAAATCTGGCAACATTTCCAACACCCCAACTTCAAATTGTAGTTCTGGCAACCAGTCCATCCAGTTGATTGCAGATGATCAAGGTCATAGGATGACCGAAAGCTACTGCTAAACGAACCTTTTACCATACATGACTCTGTGTGTTTCGCTCGTTTTATATGTTTATGTGTTATTGTCGCGTGAAGCCTGAGTTTTAAACCATGTTGAATTGTTGTATATATCTATCTTTTTTAACTAAATAGAACAAAATTTGTATCATAGTTACAATTTCAACTGTTCTCATGAGAATATCTAAAGGATAAAAATCTCTCTCCCATGGTTCCCCAGCAACATTGAGAAGTATTATATGATGAGGCATCATAGTATATAAAGCTTCTTCAACCGAATCAGTAAAGAAAAGAAGCTGCACATGAGAAAAATAAATAACCTTGAATAACGGAGCACCATTACTACCAACTTCTTTGAGTGAAATTGATGTTTGTCAGACAAGTCGTTTTCAACAAATTCTAAACTAAAATAACTACCAATATAAATTTCGAAGATGTGAATCCGTTTTTTGATCTAAATATGACACAAATGGTAAGCCAGATAATATTAAAAAATTTGAAAATTTCGTCATCCTGGAGCGGGAATTGGACCTGCATCTTCCGGATAGCGCCCGAGTATGCTAACCACTACACCACCCAGAACGACCAAGTCTGATGTTCATTCTGGGTGGTGTAGTGGTTAGCATACTCGGGCGCTATCCGGAAGATGCAGGTTCAATTCCCGCTCCAGGATGACGAAATTTTCAAGTTTTTGGATATTATCTGACTTACCATCCATGTCATATTTACACTAAAAAATGGATTCACATCTTCAAAATTTGTATTGTATGGTGTAATCCCATATTCCATTCATGATAAAATAACTACCTTTCCTTCTAACACCCATAGAATCCATTTTGTTTTATCAAAGTTTCACCAGAAGCCATGATGCCATTAATTACAAGAAATTATTTTGGTCTGATCAGATCTACCTCTCATGATTGATGTAGAATGAAGCTTCTGGTGAAAAGGAAAGAAGTAAATACAAATGCAACTCAAGGCATTTTTGTAAGAGAACTACATTGAAGAAAACATAATGAAAGAATGATTGAGAAGAAAAGAAAATGTAAAATATTCTTAGATTAGAATGAAATGAAAATTCAACCAATAGTGCCTTATTGCTCTTAACTGTAATTTTGCCCTGTTCTCTGTAGGAGTTAAAGACCTACAAAGAGAACAGATGTCTGATGAATAACATTTTTTTTTCCAAATCACATAAAAATATGGTGCTGACATATCTAGTAGAGCATGTATAACTTACACTTACAATACATGTATGTTTTAAGATTTGAATTTTGAGAAGTGTTTTAATCAAATCAGAATTGTTCATTTCAAAGGACATTTTCCTTTCCAAACTCAAGACAGTATGACACTGTCACATTTTTCCCTTTTCTTTTTCTTTTTTGCTTGATATAAAATATCACTGTCATAGTTCCACACTTAAAACTATTTTGTCTGTCAAATGGCTTTAACAAAAGTGAAGAAATGTGTACATGGTTTCAGGTGCTGGCAACCATTTGTGCTGATATGATGCGAAAAAGCATTGTATTTGATGAGAAAAACCCCAAGGTATTCTACTGCCCACAGGAAAAGCCAAAAGGAATGAACAAAATGATTGTGAAGGCAAGGCCAATAGACAAGCTTTGTGAATTTGAAGGACAGCAATTACCAAAGGAGTACAAGTCAGACTGCTTTAATGATATTGATGAATCAGAGTATGCTTGTGCAGAAAAGGAAAGAATCATGGTAAGTCCAAAATTCAGAACTAAGAATCAACTTTTGGTTGTATGATCTGTTTGGAACACGGGAAGTTTGGGTTCAGTTATGAAAATGTCAAGCTCCAAATTATGTCACAAAAAAACCCCATTATAAACACATTTGAAACTGTCAGAACAAATGAGTTCATTGTATTAGCATTCTGTTGTATAAAATTTCAATGAATATTTGGAAAACACGTTTACCAATGTATAGAACAAAAATGATTTTATTTAAGTGGGCTCATAGATATTGCAGACACATTATGCATTCCTTCCACAGTTAGAAGGAATATAAGAGCTGAAACTGGGAGTTTTTTTTTTTTTTTTTGGTACATGTCCTCTACTGCTGTGTATAAGCACAGAATGGGATCTTTTATCCAATGTCCTGATATCTGCAACAAATAAATTTAAAATTGTTGCCAAATCATGGAGAGGCCAGTAATCCTCAGTTTTGGTGTAATAAATTATGAAATCAAAATCTGTGGTACTAAATTATTCTGACAGTTTCAAATGTGAATTTACTGTAAAAGAAAATGAAAATATGTTTTTTTAAGATTTTTGCCATCTAAATACCAAAAATGATTTTTTCTTAGAAAACTAAGGACCTTTTTCAGCTGTTTTCGCTAGCACAGCATGTGATTTGCACCCTAGTTTTGGAAGTTCTATTGAAAGATTGATATTTTTGACATTCATTTCATTTAACTACTGTTTGATTGGATCTAGTAAAAATGAGTAATAGTTAAAAAAATGATGAGTCTGAATGGTGAATACTGAAAACATCTCTGGGTTTCATGGGTTCTTGGCATTAGTGCCTGACCCTATTAGTAATGAGTAGAACCAAAGCCTAACTCTCAAGAGTAACAACATTTACTGTTTTCCAGCAGTCGGGGACCTCAACATCAAAGTCGCAGGGAATTTTTATGACAGAAATCCTAAAAAAAACCAAAAAAAAAACATATTGTTCTATTTTTTTTTTTTTTGCAATAAATTTAATATCTGCAACTCCCAGAATAATTCACCACCATAGACATTGCTTTCTGTAATTCAGCATGGCAATACAAAATGAGTAATTTTTAGAACCTAAGTTTTAGCGATCCTTATTTGAATACGTTGTAGCAGATTTTGGAGACATGGTTCTCAAAATTATTGGAAAACCTTAAATCCCAGGGGTTCTGAGTAAAAAAATCCCAAACTGTATCAGATTGTGTGATCTTTCATTTTTAATTAGATTTCATGAATATTTAACAAATCTGTAAATGAACAACTAAGTAAATGGATAAGAGCAGAAATAGAACATAAAAATGATGACTGAAGACTTTTTCAAAATAAATGTAATTTCTAGATGAAGAAATGTAAAAATTTTGAAGTTCATCAATGCTCCTTCATTGATTTCTATTATGTCCCTCCCTTTTCTGGAATGACATTCTCTGATAGACAACACAATCTGGCGAGCCACTAGCACATATGTAATAATGGTGACTATGATAAATCAAACCTATATCATTTACTTATGGACAAAACAGAAGTCATGGTCATGCATTTTGAAAGCTATTACAATGAAACAGCATCCACAGTTTTTTTTTTCCAATAGGACTGAAGGATGTAAGCAAACTCAATGAAAAAACAAAACAAACGAAAAGAAAACCCCTTGCAGTATGCATTTGAAAAAGCAGCTGATGGAACAGAAAAGCCCTTGGTTGCAGAAGCAGTACTGCAATTAGCATTGAAGTGAATGCTCTCTATCTGATGTTTCATAAATGTTCTCCATTATCAACAATGCTCTCACAAATTGTTCCAGAATAGTGACAAGGCAAATCTATTTTATCAGTCACAAAAAAATGATGAGGGAATTCTTAGGTCTTTAGATGAAACATACATATAGAAAACAACATTTATTTTCCTGCCAAACATTATGCATTCTAGAAAGAAAGTATCAAATATAATCAGGCTATTTCAGTTTTTATGCCAAATTTCACTATATGAGAACATAGTTAATATAAATTTTAATAATAAAGTACTTAAAAATTACAAAGAACTACATGATGATGAAATCAGTGTGTTAATTTTTTATTCAACGTAAGTCTAGAGAAGACAAATGTGCATTTAAGAGACTACACAGATGCAACATACCTTCTTTTAACATAAAAGATAAAACAAAACTTCATAAACCAGAAAGTGGGGAGGAGAAAACAGCTTTGAAAGGACAATAGGCCTCGCAAACATTCTTTTTTTTTTTTTTTATGACATATTCAATAGTTATGAACATTTCAGGGCATATGAAGGAAAGATAAATATTTAATGTATCTTCAGTAATTTATTTAAAAGCAAATGGCAACAGCACACTTTTTGTTACAGTATTCCATTACTGGTATCCTATCAATGCCAAAGCCTGAGGAACAATAGTGTTTATGTGATGTTTGTGGTCCTAGAATGGCGATGATAAAATATAGTAATAAAATATCTAAACACTTTGCACCTGTATAATCACTGAATTTACATTTTTGCCACTAGATTTATTTGCTCAAACCTCATCAAGAAACTATCAAATCCCACATATATTTCACCATTCCAATGTGATACTAAGAATACATACCTCTTGATAAAATTATGATTATTAGTGAAGCCAAAATTATACCATTTCCCGAACTGAGTTTTTTTAATTAAAATATTGCACAAAATTCTATACAGGAAATTTAGTGGTACTGCAGTATCCAAGGAGTTCTACTGAAGTATGAACAAAACAATTTGAAAAAAAAAATGTGACACTTTAATTACAAATTTAGTAAATCAATGAAGGAAGAAATATTCTTCATAATACATGGACAATTCACAGAATATTCAAGCAAAGCAAGGTCTTGTATTTATTTCTGGAAGACTGTCCAGATGGGAATTAAGTCAAAGCGCTATGAGGAAGCATGGATGCTTCGACTAGAAAAAATCTGAGCACTTTCAGATTCTTATGTCTCAATTGCTTGAAACTTCACAGTCCTGGATGGTGTAATGGTTAGCACACTCAACCAGTAATCGGGAGATGCGTGGTTCATTTCCCGCTCCAGGACGATGACATTTTCAAGTTTTCTGAGAAGTATTACATGGATGACCAGTAAGTGGTACAAGCACATTCAGTTTGCTTTGCTTGAATATTCTACAAATTTAGTATTTCACAAAGAAGTCTTCAGATATCACATATGTGCCAAACCGTCCGTCTGGTAGTTTGGAAAAGATTTCTAGTTAAGTGATGTCTGGGAAGGTATTGCTTATTGGTTTTAACAGAAGCCATGGCAATTCTGTAAGAGTGGCAAAAATTCTTAAGATGTTATGGTGAAACATACTTGGGAATGTTGATAATTTTTGTTTTACTTGTTTACATTGGGCTTATTTTCATTTGACTAATCTTCACACAATTTATATATTTACCAATTTATATGTTTACCTAGTTTTCATATGTTTAACTTGTGTGTGCAGTGAAAAAGGGAGACCCAAAAAATATATATTAAGATAATTTATATTGGCAACCGATTAATCAAGAATACGTCTCTTTGTATGCAATGAAACTAAGTAAAATTATGTAATAATGATATGCAATGCAGTTTAGTTTCTTAATAAATTTGAATATGAATATTTCACAAAATTGTTAGCTCCAATACTATATATTTGTTTCCTTTTTTTATTTTCAGTTGCGTTTAAATCCACCCAATGAGACAGAGTACACAACTACAACAACTTCTACATACATGAAGACAAAGCCCAAAAAGCAGTAAATTCAGTTAAATCTGAAAAGTTTTATACAGTGATTTATTTCTTTGCTGAAAAAAAAAAAGACTTCAATGGCAGCTATGCATACATAATTGTAATACTGAATGAACTTTGGTATAATTTAAATAGATCTCATTAACATTTTTAGTTAGCACTTGGTCTTGTATTTATTTCTGGAAGACAATATTTGATATCAGCTATTACAAGTTACTAGCTGAAGTCATAAAAAGCAGTGTTTCTGGTGTTTTGAAACAGGTGCTCAGAGTACATTTGCATTTGTTTACAAATGTGATTTTTGTTTTAACAGGCTAAGAACTGAACCAATTAATAAGCCATTTAAAAAAAATTAAATAGATGTCTACAATTAACTATCTGAAGTGGCATGTTTTATTTTTTGTTCATAATTAATCCAAACATTAGTAGAGTACAGCAAATCTTCAGAAATCTTAAACAAAGTTGCTCCATGAACAGTTATTAGTTAAAGTTTAAAAATTGGTAACTGAGGGACTGTTCCTCAAGTAGAAGAAAAGTAAATACAGATAAAGTAATTTTGAAAGAAATAGCCAATCAAAATTTCAGAACAAGGTTCTTTTGATATAATTTTATAATATTTAACAAAAATAATAAATTGATCTAAAAATTGATAGTCAAACTTACATGCTAAATGTTTGCAAACATTTCTGGTGGTAGATCTTTTTCTTGAGTTTCATGTAAACAGTAATAATAATGAAAAAAGAAAAAAAAACACTGACTGTGCATGAGATAATATCATATGTAGCTTTCAGATTTTGGATGGAGTATGTATGAAAGCAATGTATTCTGAAATCATACCTGCTGTTTAAAGCACCAGATAGAAACTGCTGATGGGGAAAAAAGACAAACTATATATACTTTTACTAAGAATGTTTAATAAAAATATTTTTTAACTCATGAGAGAATTTCTTTTTCAAAACACTTTGAAGTACACATCCTAGCATACCACTGACAAAAAATGAAAAAAGAAAATAGAAAATTACTAAACATTCTCACTTAAACAAAACAACAACAACAACAACAACAACTATGTGACTGATATAAGATCAAAGAACAGTAATGTTGCCATGAAAGATAAAATATCACAAAGTTAACATAAAAAATATTGACATTCTTTTTAAAGAAAACATGTGAAATATTAATTAGTCCTGATAGAAGAGATAAATTATTTAGCACTTTACAGTGAATCATTGTAAAAAATATAACAATAAAACATGAATAAAAATATAAATGGATAAAACACTGTCTGTTTTAAACAACATTTTTAGAAGCAAATTAATAGAAGCAGAGTTGCAAAACCATATCTGACAACTTATGTTACAGGAAATACAGTAAATTTTATTCAGGAAGATTTAACATTACTAGATGAATCCTTTGACGTAGTTGTAATGCTTGGGCTTGATTCTGAAACAATTTCTGAGACATCACTAATGAATTCACGCATATCACTAGAACCATGCTGAAGATCTAAGTTGAGAAACTTTTCTTCTATTATTTTGTATCTAAAATGTAATAAAGCACAGTAAACTTTGTTTCAGATATGGGCACAACTTAACATAAAAAAAAAAAAAAAAAAATATTTTTCACACTAGAATAAAATTTTGGGACATAAAAAGTGCAAGAAGATACATACACACACTAATAGAATTGCCACACCCACAACGAAAACTTAAAGTTTTGAAATCACCAAATAATGATTGGAGACTGAATTTAACTTAGGTTTGTGCAGTGGGATCATTTCATAATTTTTTCAGACTTTTCAGAATAATACACTGGTTTTTAAACTCTGAATTGTCACAGCCCATATCTCTGTAAGAAAGGTTATCTAGCAGTTTTACTGATTAGGAAGAATCAGTGACAAACCTGCATTATTTACTTTAGGACACATCATTTGAAATATTAAACTACCAAGTACTACTTCCTTCATTAAATAAGTTGATTGTGTAAAAATATTTTGATTACCTACAAAGTACTTAATGAAGGCAACTTTGTATGAAGTTTGTGAAATTATGTAATTCAAAGAGCTTTAGAAAACAAAGAAATTTAAAGGAAAGAATAATCTGTAACAATGTCTGCAATAGTTAAGATTTCAGTCTGAACATAAATTTGTGTCTTCTTTCTTTGGCAGAAAAATTAAAAGCAGAGACATGCTGTTTTATACTTTGATAATACCAGAATTTACAGCTCTGCTTCACCATTAAAAATGTGCAGTGATTATGTATATGGAACACACACACTATGAGAGTGAAATTAAATGTGCTGATTCTATACTTTGTTAACAAGAAAAGTCAGCCTCATTTTCCATAAGTTTAATATTACACACTTACCACAAAAAATTTTAACAACTAGTACAGTAGTGTGTCAATTATCAGAATTTACTGAATTATGAGGATGCTGTAACGTGTTGGCAGATATTTGCAATTCTCCAAAAATTTGAACTCTGAAGATGCTATCAAGAAAATATTTAAAATTCATTGTGTGCAGAATACAAGATTTGAAGAAACAGTCAGCAAAGTGGAAGATGTTATCAATATCATGACATTAAAACTAAAGGAAGTTCCAAGTTTTTTGGAATGATAAATACATGATAAAAAGATTTTTGAAATTGTTTAATGTGGAGGACCCAGAGGAGGAAATATATGATTACAGTGAGTTTCAGGAATAGTCAGATGCAACAACGTTTAAGTTGCTGGATAAAGAAATAAGAAGGCAAGTTAAAGAATATGAATGATCTCTTTAGTTGGTTTGTTTAAAAATGCTGTATGATTCACAATTACAGAAAAAGAGTTTTCCAATAGAAAAACACTTATTACATAATTTGAGCACGCATTTGAAATGCAGCTCAAATCCAAATGCAATATGCTCTGTGCAAATAACTTTCAAACTACTCATTTAGGCAAGAAGAATATGCTACTAGATTGAAAAGTTCAATGATCTCCTTCGTGATTTTCGACAACCTGTTAATAAAAATTCCATGTTTAATACATATTAATTATCTCATGCTTTTCTCTTGGCTATGCACATTTATATTTGTAGAATGTTGATTTCAAGGTGGACTTCAAAATCAATACAGCATGTATTTACAATTCAGTTTATGTGCTCTCATTGTCTGCAGGAGTCTCCAAATGTTATTGCACATACTTAGAAATTGATATTAGAAAAAGAAAAAAATAGTCAGTGAAAAAAACTAAAAAATATAACAATGGCGAATGATCAAAATATTAACAATAAATAAAATGATATAAAAAAGAGTCACAATAAAGAAATAAAGGATAAGCACAACTCTTGACCAACAACTGGCAGAATAAGCATACAGTTAATGAAATTGTGAAGAATATGTGCAATAACATTTAGAAACTTCTGCTGGTGGTAGGAGTGAATGCTCCAGCTGTACACAGAAGATCTGAGGCTCCAACAAAAGATGTTAGAGGTTTCACCATCAGAGTGAAAAATGTTATGAGCTGCCTGAAAATGAGCTATTTGTTAGCCTGAAATGCAATGTTCATTCAAGTATTGTTATTTATGTTCTTCCTTGAGGTTTTCATTGTGGTGAAATTTTAGTCATTTCTAGTTCTACAAAACCATTCTTACTGCACACTACTTCTGACCACATGTTTAAAAAGTGTGTGCTATGCCAGCCTAAGGTGAAACACCTATCGATGGGTATTTCAGGATGTTTTCAAAGTTTTTAAATGGTTGTAAAAAAAGATTTTCAGTATTTATTTTTTTTAATGAGTACAAGAAAGGTTTTAAGTTCAAAAATGATTTTAAATGTAAGGGATTGTAAAGAATATGTGTTGCAGTGCTTTAAAATCCACTTCAAAGAAATCAATGTTTTACGATTATATAATAAATGCACATATAGCCAAGAGAAAAGTATATATGAGAGAATTAATGTGTGCCAAATGTGGAACTTTTGGTAAGCTTTTTGGATGATATGCATTTTGTTAAAAATAGCATGTTCTTACCTAAATTAATACTTTCAAAAAAAAAAATCTTTTTTACTTTAGATATTAATAAGGTCTTGCAATTCTGTGAAAACATCTTGAGGAACACAGTTTATTGAAGTAATTTTATTTTGTCAGTAATTAAAGAAGAGAGCAGAGTACAGCAGAAGAGATTAAAATATTTTGAGACAAATTCACCAAATATGCTCTATATAAATTTACAGCATCAAGGATCTCAGGTATAGGTAAGTATGTAAGCAAAGAAAATATGTGATTTATGAAAGCAAAAGGAACTTTATGCATTAGGGCTTATACCCTGTTTTAATAACAGTAATTTCCATTTATTAAATTAAACTCTTTATATTAAAAAGTGCCCCAATTAGAAAGAGCAGAACTATATTTATGCAAATCAGTATAGAAATATGACACAGTGATATATATGGGAGTGAACAGAAAATTACAGGTCTGGCTAAAGTTAAAGTGGGAGGGATGACATGAATTTCATTAGTTGTAGGAAAGGTTGGTTGTTGCTGGGGGAAAGTAGACACTGTAGATTAATGAAACTGAAACAGAAATCTGGTTATCATCAAAAGACAATGCATTTGTACATTGTAGATGGATATTTAAAGTGAGCAAGAAAAATTTTGAGCAAGGTTGTAGCACAGGTTTACATGAAGCAGGATGGTCTATGAAACAAACTGCAGCATATTCGGGATGTGATGTGTGATCAGTAAGCCATAGCTGGCAGCTACAGACATGGGAAGGTGTTTCATGTCATTGTTCTGGAGCTGGTTATCCTTGAGAGACCATGGATCAGAATGACTGGCAGTTTTATCAAATGGCTGTCAGTACCAAAAGTGCCACTGCTTAAAAAAATATATGTGGTGACAGAATGACTGAGGGGAAGGGGGGGGAGCGTGGTACAATTTATAACTGTCAACACTATTCACTGATTCTTGATCGCAAAGGCTATAATCTTGTGCCGATTATAAAGGGTGCCCAGTAAAGTCCTTTCTCAGCCCCGTAACTTTCGAACGCCGACAGCTATAGCCATAAAAATGGTGTCTCAGTTAAGTAAAGTGGCTATGCGCTATTCGATGAGACCGCTTACAGCACCTCCTAGCAGCAAAGTCAGGAGTTAGCATGCCAATCTCGAAAACTATATGAGATACGGGAAAATAGTCAATTACAAAGTTGGAGAGTAGCATTGATTTAGTATGAAAAGACACCTTGCGCACATGAATGCTAAGAATAGAATGCATACAACGCTCGTTTGTTCACGATGTCAAACACTGTTACATCACAAAAAGCGTCAGAAAGGAGATAATATCGCCTTCCGCAAAGCACTAGCCCGACCTCGTGGCCCAGTGCCAGAGCGCTCTTTGCATGCGATAGGACCTTGGTTCAATCCTCGTCGGGTCCATTCTACAGTCACTGTCTGTAAGAAACGAGTGGACTCGGTGGCGACCGTGACAATTCGCCTCGCATCGACTAACCAACTCAACTCAACTGAACCCGCAATTGGTATGCGAGTCGCATGCAATTTCTGTGATATGCAAATAAGTATGGAACGTAATACCTTTTTGGCAGGTATAAAAGAGAGTTCCTGAGGTGTATGTCAAATCTCGCGGGACATGGAGAAATATTCCAATGATGAGTATTGCAAGATGTTGCTCCTATATGGTGAATGTAGTCGCAATGCAAGAAAGGCAGAATGGCTATATTGTGAACGTTTTCTGGCAGCACCGCATCCGTCATGGAAGACCATCCTCAATGCTGTTAATAGGTTAAGGCAGACGGGCTGCGTGACCAACCGACCTCGATCCGGCAGACCAGCTGCTATAGGCCATCAAGTGCAACCACAGGATGTCTTAGCATACGTTCTCAACAATCCTGAGAGCAGCGCAAGAGAGGTTAGTGCAGAGTGTCGCCTCTCAAAAAGTTGCATATGGCAAATACTGCGGCGATCAGGTGCTCATCCATTCCGTCCAACACCGTTGCAGGCACTACAGCCAGGGAATGCTGAGCGACGTTACGGCTGGTGTAACTTTGTCATGAACAAATTAGAGGTCCAGCCAACTTTTCTTGCCGACATTATTTGGACAGATGAGGCGTGTTTTAGGCGTAATGGCGTCTACAATAGGCAGAACACCCATTACTGGGCGCTGGAAAATCCTGCACATGGTCTACCAGTTCGTCATCAGGTGTGGTGGTCCATTAATGTTTGGTGCGAAATTTTAAAGGACAGCCTCATCGGACCTGTGTTTTACGAGGGTACATTAACGAGAGCCCGATACTTGGAGCTTCTACAGTACGTATTACCTGATCTTTTGGACAACCTGAAGTTGCCTCACCTGCGGAATGTTTGGTTCCAACATGACGGCGCCCCTCCGCACCAGCCAGGAAACGTAAGAAGGTACCTGGTCGAGACATTCGAGCAACAAATCATTGGCTATGGTGGTTGCGTAGAGTGGCCTGCACGCTCACCGGATTTCACCCCATCGGACTTCTTCCTGTGGGGCTACTTCAAAGAGCAGGTGTATCAGACCCCTCCGACAACATTGCAGGACCTTTGACATCGTATAACTGATGCTTGTTCCAGCATGTCACCTGACATGCTGCAAAATGTGCAGCGTGAGATTCCATCTAGAGTCCAAATGTGTATTGCGGCTGACGGAGAGCACATTAAGCACCGACAGTAAATGTGCCTAGTGTCAATCAATTGCTCCTTTCTGATGCATTTTGTGATGTAACAGTGTTCGACATCGCGAACAAACAAACGAGCATTGTACGTGTTCTATTCTTAGCATTCATGTGCGCAAGGTGTCTTTTCGTACTAAATCGATGCTGGTCTACAACTTTGTATTTGACTATTTTCCCGTATCTCGCATAGTTTTCGAGATCGGCGCGCTAACTCCTGACTTTGCCGCTAGGAGGCGCTGTAAGCAGTCTCATCGAATAGCGCATAGCCACTTTACTATACCGAGATACCATTTTTATGTCTATAGCTGTTGGCGTTTCAAAGTTACGGGGCTGAGAAAAAACTTTACTGGGCAAGCTGTATATATATATTAAGAGAAAACAATGTGGTTTGTCGCAAATACACTGCTGGCCACCCAAAATGCAACACCAAGAAGGACACGAGATAGCAAAGCCAGATTTACTGGACACATAACAACAGATACAAAGATGAAACGATTGAGCTTACAAGACCGTGTGACTTACGGAACACGCAGACATCAGTAGTTGTGTGGCCCCCATAGCCGGCAATAACGGCCGCTACACGCCGCGGCATCGAACAAAAGAGGCTTGGGATGTGTCGGTCCAGGCTGCTTCCACACGTCGCCACAGTTCATCAGGCGTAGCTGCGGGTGGTGCTTGCCGGGCCACTCGGTTGCCGATCAGCGACCAGACGTGTTTGATGGGCGACATATCGGGAGAACAGGCGGGCCACGACAGCAGTAACACCTAGTGGGCCGTGAAGAAATGTTGCACTATGCGTGCCACGTGCAGGCATGCATTGTGCTGTTGAAACGTGGCCGCTGGCAGGTCCTGCAGGTAAGGGAGGACTACAGGCTCCAAAACGTCACAGATGTAGCGGTGGCTGTTGAGTGTACCGGCGATGCGTACCAGAGGGGTGCGGGTGTCATATCCAATTGCGCCCCAAACCATAACGCCCGGTGATGGACCGGTATGGCGATGCATAATGCAGGCGTCATACAGTCTCTCGCTGCGGTGCTGCTACTCGCGGATCCGACCATCGTGGTGTTGCAGGCAGAAGCGGGATTCGTCGGAGAAGACAATGTCGTGCCATTCCGTAGTCCACGTGCGGCGTTCAATGGCCGACTGCCGCCGCAGTTGCCGGTGGTGTAACGTCAATGGTAATCGGAGCAATGGGCGCCGTGCGACAAGTCCCCGCTCCTGCAGATGACGTCGAACGGTACGTGCTGACACAGGTTGTTGCGCAACACACCCTAATTCCTGCGCTAACGTTCGTGATGTGGCGGTGCGAGCCGTCAATGCCCGCCGCACAACATTTTGGTCCTCTCGTTCGGTGGTGTGCCGTTGGCTGCGGCAATCGCTCACGTCGGTCCGTCCGTCCCTTCTATACCCAACGAATCCATACTCGCCTCACTGTGGCTGGATGTCGTTACACACGGGCGGCGATGTCTCGGTACGATAAACCGCTGTAGCGATCAGCCATTATTCATCCTCTGTTGAACTCCGAAACGTGCTGGAATGACTGCCGTACGTCTGCGACGAGGCATCAGGAAGCTTTCCACGCACCAGTCTGGCAGCATAACACACTTTCCCTACTTACACCCCGCCTTCTGTGCACCCTTCTTATAGAGCTCTCATGATTTGCATATGCCATGCAATACTAATCGTTTGCATGTCTTCTCGCGGGCGACGCATGCCGCGAATTTCAGACCAATCGGATGCTTCCTCCTTGGTGTTGCGTTTTGGGTAGCCAGCAGTGTATATATATATTTTTTCAAGTTGATCATGGTTTTGCTGGGTATTGACCCAGCTTCATCAGGACGAATGGCATGTCAGTATTCAAACTGTATCATCATCATCATTGTCAACCATTATCAATCCACTGCTGGACGAAGGTCTCCCCAAGTTTCCTCCACAACGGTCTGTCTTGTGCCAGTCTCCTCCATGTCACTCCTGCATACTTTCGAATTTCATCCACCCATCTCCTATGTGGTCTTCTTCTGAGTCTTTTCCTGTCCCTTGAAATCCAATCTAAAATTTCGGCTGTCCATCGATGGTCTGTCCTTCTGGCAGCATGTCCAGCCCATTGCCATTTCAGGGATTTAACTCTGATCATGATGTCTTCCACTCTTGTCATTTTTCGGATCCATGAGTTCCTCTTCTTATCTCTCCTGGTAACACCAAGCATGCACCTCTCCATGCTTCTTTGTGTTTTCTACAGTCTTTGTATGTCTCTCAGTTAAGTTCCACGTCTCTGCACCATACGTAAGCACTGGAAGGATGCATTGATCAAACACTTTTCTTTCAAGACATAATGGCATATTGCTCTTGAAAATTATGCTGTTTCTTCCAAAAACTCTCCAGGCAAGTTTTGTACGCCGATTAATTTCTTCATCAATCTGACCCTCACTTGAAATCTGCTGTCCAAGATAAACGTACGTGTCTGTTATCTCCAGCTTTCCTCCATCAATCGATAAATCTTCATTTCTTGTAAAAGCATTGAACATCACTTTTGTTTTCTGAAAGTTCATTTTTAATCCCACTTCTTTACTCTTGTCAGCAAGTTCCTAGATCATACTCTGCTGCTCTGATGGAGTAGTTGAAAAAATGACGACGTCATCAACAAAATGAAGGTGGGTTAGATAATATCCATTAATCTTTATCCCTTTGTTTTCCCAGTTCAGTGATTGAACGACATTTTCCAATGTGGTATTAAAGAGCTTCGGAGATATGGTGTCACCTTGTCTCACTCCCTTTCCAATTTTTATGTGTGTTGTATTTTTAAACAGCCGAATCTTTGCACTTGCATTTTCATAGATGTTATTAATAATATTAATGTATGTATCTTCAATACCGCAGGATTTCAGAGCCATTGTAACTGCTGATGGTTTCACCGAATCAAAGGCTTTTTCATAATCAATAAAAGCCATGCACAATGGAAGTTCATATTCCCTCGCTCTTCCAATTAGTTCTCTCAGTACGTGGATATGATCTATTGTGCTGTAGCCACTCCTGAATCCAGCTTGTTCTCTCGGTTGAGCCATGTCCAGTGTCACCTTCAAGCGGTGTGAAAGAACTTTAGTGAAGATTTTATAAACCACTGATAGGAGGCTGATAGGTCTGTAGTTCCTGAGATCCTCAAGGTCACCTTTTTTATGTAGCAGAATCAATGTAGCATTGTTCCAATCCTCAGGAATCTTCCCTTCATTAAGGCATCGAGTGAAAATTTGGGGGAGTACTGTTTTGATTTCTCCACTTGCTTCTTGTATGATGTCCACAGTAATTGCATCTTCTCCTGGAGCTTTTCCCCGCTTCATGTTCTTGATTGCATGTGCAACTTCTGCTGGGAGGACTGGAAGAACTCTGGTACCTTCCATGATGTCTGGAGTACATGCATCATCCCTTTCATATAATTTGGAGTAGAAATCTTTCACTCTTGTCAAAATTTCACCTCTATTTCTTGTTACAGAAACATCTTCTTTTCTGAGTGCCATAATCTGTTTTCTTCCCTTACTGAGATGTCCCATTGCTATCTTTAGGCTTTGGTTGTTTTCAATTGCTTTCTTCACTAGTTCACAGTTGAATTTCCTTATGTCTTCAGTGATACTTTTTCGTATTGTCTTGCATAGCTCTATATATTCCACTTTGGAAGTCACATCTCCTTTAGTTGTCCTATCTCTCTTCTTTTTTGCATCAACATTTTAGTTTTTCCTGATAATTTGTTCACATGCAACTTGTTCTTAGACCCAGCTAATTTTGTTGCTGTTTCCATAAGAGCTTTGGTTACTTTTCTGTTAACTTCAGAAATATCCACTTCTTCCGATGTTAGGCCTTCTAAAGCAGAGAATCTGTTATTCAGTTCCAACTTGAAAGTATTATGGTGTTTTTTAAGGTTGGTTATGTCAATACATTTTGTTTGTCTTATGAGCTTGCCACGTTGGAGTTTAGGGTTGAGGTGCATCTTACATCTCACCAATCTATGGTCACTACCTGTGTTGAACTTGTTTAGCACACTGCAGTCTTCTATGACGAATTTTTTGTTACACATAATAAAATCAATTTCACTTGTCGTCCCATTTGGATGTCTCCATGTCCATTTCCTGTGTGGCTTTTTCTTGATAAAGGAGTTCAAGATGAAAAACCCTTCTGCCTCTGCAAACTCAACGAGATTATTTCCATGCTGGTTTCTATTGCCGTGACCGAATTTACCTACTGAAGTTTCATTCTGCTGTCGTTGCTCTATTTTTGCATTGAAATCTACCATAATTATCTTCAAGTGCTGCTTACCTTTATTATTTAAATGACGAATTTCCTCATAAAATTCTACAATTTCTTCTTCAGGATGACTTGTGATGGGTGCATAAGTTTGAATAATCTGAGCCTTGTATCTTCTCGAGAGTTGGATAACGAGTCGTGCAGCTCTGTCAGAGGAACTTTCAACTTCTACAACTTTATCCTTCAGTTTCTTGTGTATTATAAATCCAACACCACTGGTTCTGCCAGTATCAGTCCCTCGATAGTAGAAGAGATGTCCACTTTTCAGTTCAATGAGATCTTCTCCTTTTCTCCCTACCTCACTTAGCCCGACGATGTCCCACTTGATCGTTTGTATTTCCTCTTCCAATTCAAAAAGCCTTGAATCAGAAGATAGGGAGCGTCCATTATACGTAGCCAAAGTCAGCATCAGATGGCAGCCTAGTCCGGTCCTCCAGGAATTCTTAGCACCCTCTGCCTTCATGTCGCACTGGCCGCTGCCTCGGCCAGCTACATTCCAGCTGCCGGAGACTGAGGGCAAAGATTTAAGTTGTGGAGTCATTTTGGAGGGGTTTGGCCATAACTCACCACGCTGGCCAAGCGGGTTGGTGAGTGTGGGATAGCATTTCCTCTAATCCCGATGGTATAGTTATACCGCTATTGGTGGTCGTCAGAGCCCTTTTAGTGGGAACAGGATGCACCACGAGAAGGCGGGGTTGACATTTGTCAAGGAGAGGCTGTTATATTACGCATCACCTGACCTTACATCATCATCATCATCATCATTGTCAACCATTATCAATCCACTGCTGGACGAAGGTCTCCCCAAGTTTCCTCCACAACGGTCTGTCTTGTGCCAGTCTCCTCCATGTCACCCCTGCATACTTTCGAATTTCATCCACCCATCTCCCATGTGGTCTTCTTCTGGGTCTTTTCCTGTCCCTTGGAATCCAATCTAAAATTTCGGCTGTCCATCGATGATCTGTCCTTCTGGCAGTATGTCCAGCCCATTGCCATTTCAGGGATTTAACTCTGATCATGATGTCTTCCACTCTTGTCATTTTTCGGATCCACGAGTTCCTCTTCTTATCTCTCCTGGTTACACCAAGCATGCACCTCTCCATGCTTCTTTGAGTTGTCACCTTACATATGATGTCATAAATGGTGTTTACAGTCACAGGTTTTGGTTAGTTGCTTCCACGTGCTTAATAGAAGAGGGGTGGATGCTATGTCATTAACCAGTTGCAAAGATTCTGATATATATGGAAAGCTTCCAAAATATCAAGTTTGGTGGTTGAATCTGGCTCGTCAATTAGTTTTGCTTCTTCAAAGAGAAATTTATGATCCTTTTCGTAACAGTGTTATATATATGTTCAGATAAAGACAGTTCGGAAAAAGAACTTTATTTCTTTAAACATGTTGCAGTATAGTGAGGATACAACCTTTCTATTATAGACAAGGCTCTAACAAAATTCCGGAAACCGAAGCCTATCTCCACGTTAACTCCTGTGATGCGCCCATTGCGAGAGAATTTTGCCATTATTGCCCTCAAAATTTCAAAAATTCTCAAAACCTTTAATTTTAAGCTGATTTTTAAACCCATAAACAAAATGAACTTTTTGGGATCAAAGGACTATGTTGAAAACAAAAACTCGTGGGGAATTTATCAAATTCCATGTGAATGTGGTGCTTTGTATATAGGACAGACCTGTAGGGCCTTGCGTTTTTGATTGAAGGAGCACAAGACCTACATTCGGAACTTTGATAAAGAAAGAAGTCGTCGATGGCTAAACACTGTTATGAAAAGGACCATAAAGTTCTCTTTGAAGAAGCAAAACTAATTGACAAGTCAGATTCAACCCCAAACTTGATATTTTGGAAGCTTTCCATATATATCAGAAGTCTTCGCAACTGGTTAATGACATGGCATCCACCCCATTTCTATCAAGCACGTGGAAGCAACTAACTAAAACCCGTGACTGTAAACACCATTTATGACATCATATACAATTTGAATACTTGTGTGCCATTTGTCCTAATGAAGCTAGGTCAATACCCAGCAAAACCATGGTCGATTTGAAAAAAATAAATATTTGTGACAAAGCACGTTGTATTCTCTTAATATATACTATTCACGGATGCCTGCAAGAAGATGATATGTGAGAGATGCACCCTGTCTTCTGCATACTGCTCACTTGAAACCACAGGTATCCCAGATTACAGTGGTAAAGTTGAGTGGCACAATAAATGTCAAAATATTGCCTTCAGCAATGAGACCTGCATCTGTCTCAGACAGAAAAATGGCTACATTATGCACATGGCAATGTACAGGAGAAAAAGCTTCCATATCATGACCAGCACCATATACTGCCCACTGCTGAAATCCTGGAGCGCAAGTGTGTGTGTGTGTGGGGGGGGGCATAATTTCTTATAACAGTCGATCATTGCTCATAATCACAGAGTGAAATTTTACCAGCCAGTGGTATGTTGATACCATTCTCCACCCAATAGTCTTACCACTCTTTTACACCATTACAGCCATGGTGAATTCATTTTTCAATCATATTGCATGAGTTGAAAAGTGCCTATAAGGCATTCTTCCATGGTCAGCTTGGTATGGTAGGCCAATCTAAATGATTGATCACATGAAACTGAGCGTAAGAACAGAACTGGCTTGAGCACAACATGAGGATCTTTCGATGCAAGTGCAGCACATCTGCAGAGCCGTAAGCTAGGACATCATTAAAAAATTTTTTGACTCACTTCCTAGCTATATTAGTGCTTGTGTTGCTTTGTAAGAGGTAATCACAACTCATATTCATGTTACCCTAATATCTATGTACCTGACTCACTAGACAAGCTGCAAATGTGATCATTAGCTACTTACATTACTATTATTTAGTACATCACTTTGTATCATATACACAACATTCCTTTTGGATGGTTTAATTTTTTGCTTTCTTTTTTTCTGATGAGAAGTATGTTTTATTTATTGTAATGTATTACAAATGGTCCTCTACTTTCATACATCATACAGTTGTACCTCTAAAGTGTCTTTGTACATCAGCTGATGCACATACATTCTGAGCTATCACATGGTAGAAAAAAAGAAATGCCTAAAGGATATGGAGTCCTGCTAAAAGTTCTCAACTAAGTGCTAGTACGTGTACACAGATGTATTGTATATTTCAAGGATGGTTAAAACATCAAGGTATATTTCCATTTAACTGCACTGATCAGAAAGGAAGTCCATGAAACATGAAATACAATGAAGAGTTACCAAAACTAGCAGGGCGAATGTTGGGTTGATAACCAAGGAGAAGACAAAAACACCCACACTTTAACATCTGCCAATGTATAAAACAAGTGCCCATCATAGCACAGTGGTGCTGTCTGTCAGCAAAGTCATCATTTTGGAAACAGCAGGGTCATGGCAACATTACCATCTTTCTTTGTACATAATGGATCATTTCTCTGTTTGTGCATTTTATCCCATCATTTTATAAGCATGTGTATAAGAAGTGGAAAATTGAATATGTTCACACAAGTGAAACAGAATGTAGGTCTTATAAAAAGAAGGCAATTGAGAAAATATGAAAACAATTACACATACTAAAAGCAGTGAATTTTTAACTTCAATAGGATGCTCATTGGACTTTGGCTAATTAACTATATATTCATCTATGCAGGAGCAAAGCAAAGCTAAAAATATATTTGAAATAAGTGCAATATTTCGTCAAAGGCTGTCAAAACAATGAGGTGTATTGTATTCATGGAGGAAACGGTGCAATTTTTAACATGAATTAAGCACAAATATAAAAAAAACCATCATAGTAAATCTTTCAATAATTCAAGGAAAGGGTAATAAAAAGTCATCCAAGTAATCCATTTATAATGTCACTAGGACTTTCTATGACTTCATTAATTCAAAAGATCAAGGAAAGGTCAGAGGAGTAATCCATTCCTATATTTTCAGAATCACTGGTTTCTAAGAATACACAGCAATGCCATAAGAATGAACATATAATTGGCATCTTAACACTGAACACGGGATCAGTGGTAGGAAAGGCCATGCCCTCGACAGAACAGTTTCCAAGTAACTTTAACTTATTATTTATTTATACCTATTTCTACTAACATTAGTACACATCAAAGGGTAATTAAGGCTATCAAAGCACGATCGTGTGGTGTTTGTGCTCTATATCTTACTATAGAGCACAAACACCACACCTCCTAATCACTATCTAAAAATGTAGGTTAAAAAACGTCTTTATTTACAATTAAAAGGGTTAGTTTAAAAGCTCGAGTGAGCACTTTCGCGAACCACTATGGTCGCATCATCAGGCTAAGGAATGAAATCACTATGAAGCTGCACATGACTTATATAGTAACAGGGATGAGCACAAGATAACAAATATGTAAATGAGATGAGTAAAGGATATTAAATGTCAAAACTAAAGGAAAGGTCATATAAATAAACTTAGGTCTCTTGTTGTCAAAAAACTGCTTCAGATTCTCCCCAGTTTGGGGGACCTGGAAGACCACTTAATTGGCCCCCTTCCTTCATAAATCTGAGTTCCAAACCCTTGACGACAAACCAAACCGAAGTCTTAAATCTAGGTTACAAATTCTGTTTCCCAATTCTCAACCTAAACCTAATGAAGATTATTCCCCAGACTGAAGAAATTATTAAGCACCTGCCCCCAGAAATACAGGAATTTACTCATCATAAAACATGTGGCCTCCTGCAAAATAAACAAGTAATTTCTGGCACTACTTGGAAATATTCTAAATCTGAACATCTTGCCCTTGCAAGAGACCTGGAAATTGCCATTCTTGGAGCGGACAAAACAAACCAAATTGTCATTATGGATCAAGCTGACTATATTCCTAAAATGTTGGCTACTATTCAGAAAATTTCTCATTCTACCCTTAGTTCAGACCCGACTGCTTATACAATTACTAAATTATCAAAATTACGTAACTCTGGCTTACTACCGCCCTGTGTCTCCTGAAATATGTTACCTCCCCTGGGTTCCAAAGTCCCTGAAGCTTTCGGAAAGGTCAAAACTCATAAACCGGATAACCCTGTCTGACTACTCATATCAGGATATGCAAAACCCAACTAGAAATTTAGAAAAATCTCTTGCAACCTTCCTGAAGCCTTTTACCACTGGTTCAACTTACTCTATTAAAAGTACAATAGAAGCCATTAACAAAATAAAATCCTGCCAATTTCCCAAAACTTAGTTTTTCCTAGCCTCCCTTGATGTTGAAAACCTCTTTCCTAATATCCCTCGTTCATGAAATACTATTAAAAAGCACCAATCACTTACCCTAAAGATCATGGTAATTTCCATCGACAACACACTTCCAGCATGTCAATTATCGTAATGTTGTTGGCCTTCAAAGGTTTACAGACATCTTGCTTACGATTCCTTCTTCCAGGGATGAAACATCGTATTTTTATTTTTTTTAAGCCATATGAGATGTAACTATAAGCTTGTCAATTCCCTAAAAACCACACAAGCATACTACTCATTCATACAATTCAATTAAAAAACTATGTACATATTTACACAACCTTACATTCCTAGGTGGTTAAACCTTTGTCAACTGTGAGTAACCAAATGCTCCATCTGTTTCAAAACCCCTGCCACTCCCAATGCAAGTGTCTCACTCATTCAGCTCCTCACACACAATCCTCTAGCACTTTCAACAGACTACTGTCATCATCAGGAGGCAGGTGTGTCTCACCCGCCCACCACAGCTCAAGTGAGCAGAGCCATCGAGGCACGGGCTCCAGTCGCAATCTCTGAATCATTGTGTCTCTGGCGCCATCTATTGTCATTGCTGCTCTTTTTTCTTTAAAAAAAAATCAATGATTCAGAGATTGCGACTGGAGCCCGTGCCTCGATGGCTCTGCTCACTTGAGCTGTGGTGGGCGGGTGAGACACACCTGCCTCCTGATGATGACAGTAGTCTGTTAAAAGCTCTAGAGGATTGTGTGTGAGGGGCTGAATGAGTGAGACACTTGCATTGGGAGTGGCAGGGGTTTTGAAACAGATGGAGCATTTGGTTACTCACAGTTGACAAAGGTTTAACCACCTAGGAATGTAAGGTTGTGTAAATATGTACATAGTTTTTTAATTGAATTGTATGAATGAGTAGTATGCTTGTGTGGTTTTTAGGTAATTGACAAGCTTGTAGTTACATCTCATATGGCTTAAAAAATAAAAAAAAATACGATGTTTCATCCCCGGAAGAAGAATCGTAAGCAAGATGTCTGTAAACCTTTGAAGGCCAACAACATTACGATAATTGACGTGCTGGAAGTGTGTTGTCGATGGAAATTACCATGATCTTTAGGGTAAGTGATTGGTGCTTTTTAATAGTATTTCATTTATGAATTGCACGTAAACTATGCGCACTTTGCAGAGGTTTAATACCTTAAAAGTGCAAATATAATAATTCCTCGTTCAGTTGTTTACTCCCACATTGAGGAAATTCTACTTTCCCAGAATCAATACAGTCCAGTTGAAATTGATACCACCCTTCAAGCTTTAAGACTTGTAGGGGACAGAAGTTTCTTCTGCTTCCAAAATACTGTCTACAAACAGAAGGAGGGAGCACCTATTGGCTCCCCACTGTCACTTGTTCTTGCTGAAATCTTACTACAGCACCTAGAAAATCACTATCTTAAATACTGCAGTGTTCAACCGTCTTTATACATCAGATATGTTGATGATGTTTTCCTTGTCTGGCCTCACTCAACTTCTGAATTACATGTTTTGGCCTCTGATTTATCATCCATAGTTTCTGGCATAAAGTTTACTATAAAAATCGAAAAAGAAGGGTCACTGCCCTTCCTTGACCTCTTGGTTTCACAATCTCCTAACATTCAAACTTTAAGTTCTCTGTATATCGTAAGCCTACCTCTATCCCGGTTTAAGTATTCAGCACTTAGATTCCTAGTTAATAGGGCCTTTACCCATTCTTCAAATCCCTATTATTGCAATCTGGAATGGATGAAGATTAACGAGATTGCAAAAGCACATGGGTACCCCACGGATTGTGTTAAAAAACTTATACAACAATATAAACGGAAGACTTCTATAACCCTCACTAGAAGTGTACCCACAACTACCTATGTGGGAAGTATAACCTATCCAAAACCAGTTGTTACTTTGCTAAAAAACACCTGCAAAAAATATTCTTTAGGATTTGGTGTCAGGACCTAAAACCTTTTTTCTATGATTAGGCATGACAGAGACACAATACCAACTCTATCCCATTTTGGTGTTTACAGTATCCCACTGTTGGACATTAATGGACAAACTGCAAATCTCTGCTATGAGGGTTCGACCTACAGAAACCTGGGAATCAGATGGGCTGAACATAAGTATGCAATTCGTAAAGGAGCAGTTACTTCGACTTTGTCAAAAACTATCACTGAGGGAGACCTAAAACCGGATTTCTTTACATTATAAAACTGGGACCTAAGTGCTTTAATGAGGATATGCCTGTTTATGTTCCTAGTGCCTGGAGAGATCTCATGTTGGAATATCCAAGCGAGGAACACTCAAAATAATTTAGGTAATTTTGTAAATAGTTTGTAGTGATTGACATTTAATATCCTTTACTCATCTCATTTTGTTATCTTGTGCTCATCCCTGTTACTATATAAGTCATGTGCCACTTCATAGTGATTTCACTCCTTAGCCTGATGATGCGACCATAGTGGTTCGCGAAAGTGCTCGCTAGAGCTTTTAAACTAACCCTTTTAATTGTAAATAAAGACGTTTTTTAACCTACATTTTTAGATAGTGATTAGGAGGTGTGGTGTTTGTGCTCTAGATTAAGATGAATCTGATCATGCTTTGACAGCCTTAATTACTCTTTGACTAGTAGCACGAAAGTAAAACCTCCAGTTTTTTAAACATTAGTACACATGTAGGTTTATTTATTAAAACTGCATGCTTAGATATATTGATGGAAACAGAAACTGGAGCATCTATGAAAAGTGACGATTTGATTTTGTTAAGCTTGAGGAGAATGCATAAGAGAATTTATATCAACAGATAATTAAAATTGTAAACTATGATGAGATTAATTTCGAATTGCTTAAGGTGGTTCCTCCTAAAATCTCTGCATTGTGTTTCCAATGGTAAAACTTCTTCACATATTTTCTGCGCAATTAATGTATATCCAAGGATGAAAATTTGCACATCGATAAAACTAACTTAAAATTATACCATGGGGTACTTAATACACGCTAAAACATAATTAAAAATCAATCATTTTTTTTAGTAATGTTCAGACCTGTTAATAGATTGATGACATCAGTAAACAAAAAAATGTTGGATTACTTAATTATGGTTATGTTTTAGCAAGTATTAAGTATCCAATGCTATTAAAGTTAGTTTTATCGATGTGAAAATTTTCATCCTTGGGAATACATTAATTGCGAAAAAAATATGTAAAAAAGTTTTACTGTTGGAAATATAAGGCAGAGATTTTAGGTGGAACCACCTTAAACATGTGGAATGAAAACTATTCTGTGCTTAAATACCTAAGTAGTAGGTTATTGGGCCAATTTAGAAGGAAAGGAACACGAAAGATTGCCGCAACCACCGGTATATCTTCTTAGTAAGTACTCTGTTCAAGGTTTACATATGTATTTTGAGCAAGGAGCTTAGATAAGTAAAGGAAAATCAGCTGAGTAAAGGACAGTGTGGTTATAGGAGGGATATGAAATGCCAGAATAATATAGTTGCATTCAGATGCCTTTCTAAAAAGTTTCATCTTGTGGATAACCATTTGTATATATCATCATCATTGTCAACCATTATCAATCCACTGCTGGACGAAGGTCTCCCCAAGTTTCCTCCACAATGGCCTGTCTTGTCCTAGTCTCCTCCATGTCACTCCCACATACTTTCGAATTTCATCAGCCCATCTCCCACGTGGTCTTCTTCTGGGTCTTTTCCTGTCGCTAGAAATCCAATCTAAAATTTCAGCTGTCCATCGATGGTCTGTCCTTCTGGCAGTATGTCCAGCCCATTGCCATTTCAGGGATTTTACTCTGATCATGATGTCTTCCACTCTTGTCATTTTTCGGATCCACGTGTTCCTCTTCTTATCTCTCCTGGTTACACCAAGCATGCACCTCTCCATGCTTCTTTGAGTTGTCTGCAGCCTTTGTATGTCTCTTAGTTAAGGTCCACATCTCTGCACCATATGTAAGCACTGGAAGGATGCATTGATCAAACACTTTTCTTTTAAGACATAATGGCATAATGCTCTTGAAAATTATGCTGTTTCTTCCAAAAGCTCTCCAGGCAAGTTTTGTACGCCAATTAATTTCTTCATCAATGTGACCCTCACTTGATATCTGCTGTCCAAGATAAACGTATGTGTCTATTATCTCCAACTTTTCTCCATCAATCGATAAATCTTCATTTCTTGTAAACGCATTGTACATCACTTTTGTCTTCTGAAAGTTCACTTTTAATCGCACTTCTTTACTCTTGTCAGCAAGTTCCTGGATCATACTCTGTAGCTCTGATGGGGTAGTTGCAAAAATGACTACGTCTCAGCAAAATGAAGGTGGGTTAGATAGTCTTCATTAAATCTTTATCCCTTTGTTTTCCCAGTTCAGTGATTGAAAGACATTTTCCAATGTGGTATTAAAGAGCTTCGGAGATATGGTGTCACCTTGTCTCACTCCCTTTCCAATTTTTATGTGTGTTGTATTTTCAAACAGCCGAATCTTTGCACTTGCATTTTCATAGATGTTATTAAATATATTAATGTATGCATCTTCAATGCCGCAAGATTTCAGAGCCATTGTAACTGCTGATGGTTTCACCGAATCAAAGGCTTTTTCATAATCGATAAAAGCCATGCACAATGGAAGTTCATATTCCCTCGCTCTTTCAATTAGTTCTTTCAGTACATGGATATGATCTATTGTGCTGTAGCCACTCCTGAATCCAGCTTGTTCTCTCGGTTGAGCCATGTCCAGTGTCACCTTCAAGCGGTGTGAAAGAACTTTAGTGAAGATTTTATAAACCACTGATAGGAGGCTGATAGGTCTGTAGTTCCTGAGATCCTCAATGTCACCTTTTTTATGTAGCAAGATCATTGTAGCGTTGTTCCAATCCTCAGGAATCTTCCTTTCATTAAGGCATCGAGTGAAAATTTGGGCGAGTACTGTTTCGATTTCTCCACTTGCTTCTTGTATGATGTCTACAGTAATTCCATCTTCTCCTGGAGCTTTTCCCTGCTTCATGTTCTTGATTGCATGTGCAACTTCTGCTGGGAGGACTGGAAGAACTCTGGTACTGGTACCTTTCATGATGTCTGAAGTACATGTATCATCCCTTTCATATAATTTGGAGTAGAAATCTTTCACTCTTGTCAAAATTTCACCTCTGTTTCTTGTTACAGAAACACCTTCTTTTCTCAGTGCCTGCATCTGTTTTCTTCCCTTACTGAGATGTCCCTTTTCTATCTTTAGGCTTTGGTTGTTTTCAATTGCTTTCTTCACTAGTTCACAGTTGAATTTCCTTACGTTTTCAGTGATACTTTTTCGTACTGTCTTGCATAGCTCTATATATTCCACTTTGGAAGTCACATCTCCTTTAGTTGTCCTCATCTCTCTTCTTTTTGCATCAACATTTTGGTTTTCTCTGATAATTTGTTCACATGCAACTTGTTCTTAGACCCAGCAAATTTTGTTGTAAGAGCTATGATTACTTTTCTGTTAACTTCAGAAATATCCACTTTTTCCGATGTTAGGCCTTCTAATGCAGAGAATCTGTTCTTCAGTTCCAACTTGAAGGTATTATGGTGTTTTTTAAGGTTGGTTATGTCAATACATTTTGTTTGTCTTATGAGCTTGCCACGTTCGAGTTTAGTGTTGAGGTGCATCTTACATCTCACCAATATATGGTCACTACCTGTGTTGAACTTGTTTAGCACACTGCAGTCTTCTATGACGAATTTTTTGTTACACATAATAAAATCAATTTCACTTGTCGTCCCATTTGGATGTCTCCATGTTCATTTCCAGTGTGGCTTTTTCTTGAAAAACGAGTTCAAGATGAAAAACCCTTCTGCCTCTGCAAACTCAATGAGAGTATTTCCACGCTGGTTTCTGTTGCTGTGACCGAATTTACCTACTGAAGTTTCATTCTGTTGCTGTTGCCCTATTTTTGCATTGAAATCTCTTATAATTATCTTCAAGTGCTGCTTACCTTTATTATTTAGATGACGAATTTCCTCATAAAATTCTTCAATTTCTTCTTCAGGATGACTTGTGGTGGGTGCATAAGTTTGAATAATCTGAGCCTTGTATCTTCTTGAAAGTTGGATAACAAGCCGTGCAGCTCTGTCAGAGGAACTTTCAACTTCTACAACTTTATCCTTCAGTTTCTTGTTTATTATAAATCAAACACCACTGGTTCTGCTAGTATCTGTCCCACGATAGTAGAAGAGATGTCCACTTTTCAGTTCAATGAGATCTTCTTTGTATATATATACATGTATATATATAGGGGATGTAAGGTCAGGTGATGCGTAACATCACAGCCTCTCCTTGACAAATGTCAACCTCGCCTTCTCGTGGTACATCCTGTTCCCACTAAAGGGGCTCTGACGACCGCCAATAGCAGTATAACTATATCATCGGGATTAGAGGAAATGCTATCCCACACTCACCAACCCGCTTGGCCAGCGTGGTGAGTTATGGCCAAACCCCTCCAAAATGACTCCACAACTTAAATCTTGGCCCTCAGTCTCCGGCAGCTGGAATGTACCTGGCCAAGGAAGCGGCCAGTGCGACATGAAGGCAGAGGGTGCTAAGAATCCCCGGAGGACCGGACTAGGCTGCCATCTGATGCTGACCTTGGCTACATATAACGGACGCTCCCTATCTTCTGATTCAAGGCTTCTTGAATTGGAAGAGGAACTACAAAGGATCAAGTGGGACATCGTCGGGCTAAGTGAGGTAAGGAGAAAAGGAGATCTCATTGAACTGAAAAGTGGACATCTCTTCTACTATCGTGGGACAGATACTGGCAGAACTAGTGGTGTTGGATTTATAATAAACAAGAAACTGAAGGATAAAGTTGTAGAAGTTGAAAGTTCCTCTGACAGAGCTGCACGACTCGTTATCCGACTCTCGAGAAGATACCAGGCTCAGATTATTCAAACTTATGCACCCACCACAAGTCATGCTGAAGAAGAAATTGAAGAATTTTATGAGGAAATTCGTGATCTAAATAATAAAGGTAAGCAGCACTTGAAGATAATTATGGGAGATTTCAATCCAAAATAGGGCAACGGCAACAGAATGAAACTTCAGTAGGTTAAATCGGTCACGGCAACAGAAACCAGCGTGGAAATACTCTCGTAGAGTTTGCAGAGGCAGAAGGGTTTTTCATCTTGAACTCCTTTTTCAAGAAAAAGCCACACAGGAAATGGACATGGAGACATCCAAATGGGACGACAAGTGAAATTGATTTTATTATGTGTAACAAAAAATTCGTCATAGAAGACTGCAGTGTGCTAAACAAGTTCAACACAGGCAGTGACCATAGATTGGTGAGATGTAAGATGCACCTCAACACCAAACTCGAACGTAGAAAGCTCATAAGACAAACAAAATGTATTGACATAACCAACCTTAAAAAACACCATAATACCTTCAAATTGGAACTGAAGAACAGGTTCTCTGCTTTAGAAAGCCTAACATCGGAAGAAGTGGATATTTCTGAAGCTAACAGAAAAGTAACCAAAGCTCTTATGGAAACAGCAACAAAATTAGCTGGGTCTAAGAACAAATTGCATGTGAACAAATTATCAGGAAAAACCAAAATGTTGATGCAAAAAAGAAGAGTGATGAGGACAACTAAAGAAGATGTGACTTCCAAAGTAGAATATATAGAGCTATGCAAGACAGTACGAAAAAGTATCACTGAAGACGTAAGGAAATTCAACTGTGAACTAGTAAGGAAAGCACTTGAAAACAACCAAAGCCTAAACATAGCAAAGGGACATCTCAGTAAGGAAAAAAAGCAGATTATGGCACTGAGAAAAGAAGATGGTTCTGTAACAAGAAATAGAGGCGAAATTTTGACAAGAGTGAAAGATTTCTACTCCAAATTATATGAAAGGGATGATACATGTACTCCAGACATCATGAAAGGTACCAGTACCAGAGTTCTTCCAGTCCTTCCAGCAGAAGTTGCACATGCAATCAAGAACATGAAGCGGGGAAAAGCTCCAGGAGAAGATGGAATTACTGTAGACATCATAAAAGAAGCAAGTGGAGAAATCGAAACAGTACTCGCCCAAATTTTCACTCGATGCCTTAATGAAGGGAAAATTCCTGAGGATTGGAACAACGCTACAATGATCTTGCTACATAAAAAAGGTGACATTGAGGATCTCAGGAACTACAGACCTATCAGCCTCCTATCAGTGGTTTATAAAATCTTCACTAAAGTTCTTTCACACCGCTTGAAGGTGACACTGGACATGGCTCAACCAAGAGAACAAGCTGGATTCAGGAGTGGCTACAGCACAATAGATCATATCCACGTACTGAGAGAACTAATTGAAAGAGCGAGGGAATATGAACTTCCATTGTGCATGGCTTTTATCGATTATGAAAAAGCCTTTGATTCGGTGAAACCATCAGCAGTTGCAATGGCTCTGAAATCCTGCGGTATTGAAGATGCATACATTAATATTATTAATAACATCTATGAAAAAGCAAGTGCAAAGATTCGGCTGTTTGAAAATACAACACACATAAAAATTGGAAAAGGAGTGAGACAAGGTGACACCATATCTCCGAAGCTCTTTAATGCCACATTGGAAAATGTCTTTCAATCACTGAACTGGGAAAACAAAGGGATAAAGATTAATGGAGATTATCTAACCCACCTTCGTTTTGCTGATGACATAGTCATTTTTGCAACTACCCCATCAGAGCTACAGAGTATGATCCAGGAACTTGCTGACAAGAGTAAAGAAGTGGGATTAAAAATGAACTTTCAGAAGACAAAAGTGATGTACAATGCTTTTACAAGAAATGAAGATTTATCGATTGATGGAGAAAAGCTGGAGATAATAGACACATATGTTTATCTTGGACAGCAGATATCAAGTGAGGGTCACATTGATGAAGAAATTAATCGCCGTACAAAACTTGCCTGGAGAGTTTTTGGAAGAAACAGCATAATTTTCAAGAGCAATATGCCATTATGTCTTAAAAGAAAAGTGTTTGATCAATGCATCCTTCCAGTGCTTACGTATGGTGCAGAGACGTGGACCTTAGCTAAAAGAGACATACAAAGGCTGCAGACAACTCAAAGCAGCATGGAGAGGTGCATGCTTGGTGTAACCAGGAGAGATAAGAAGAGGAACACGTGGATCCGAAAAATGACAAGAGTGGAAGACATCATGATCAGAGTTAAATCCCTGAAATGGCAATGGGCTGGCCATACTGCCAGAAGGACAGACCATCGATGGACAGCCGAAATTTTAGATTGGATTCCAAGGGACAGGAAAAGACCCAGAAGAAGACCACATGGAAGATGGGTGGATGAAATTCGAAAGTATGCGGGAGTGACATGGAGGAGACTGGCACAAGACAGACTGTTGAGGAGGAAACTTGGGGAGACCTTCGTCCAGCAGTGGATTGATAATGGTTGACAATGATGATGATGATGATGATGATATATATATGGTGCTTATTGCCACTGAAAAGACTGACTGTGTACCTAAGAACAAGTTGTTTGGTACATTAAAAATTTATGGAGTGAAAGAAAAGATGTACCGGTGTCAAGATGGAAGGAAGTACTGTTAACTTATTTTGGGGTAGGGCAGAGATGTTGGTTTTTCCTATTTCTGTTAGCAACTGACATGGATAAGCTGCTAAAAGAAAGTAACTCAGTACAGATGTTGAAGCATATGACTCTGATATAACTAGTTTTCTGTATGCTGATGAATGCTGATAATTTCTAAGAGTGGAAACACATTACAGCATAGCCTCAATCAAAATCATCTGCTGATTTAAACTCCCCAGTATTTATATTCATGGCCAACACTGAGATCTCTAAATCATTGAATCTAAGTCAAACTCCAAAAATTATGAATTGTGTAGTATAGAGGAATGTGATACAACAGGTAACAAATTAAAATTATTTGGGCATTGTTATTGATGAGACATGGAAATCCAATAAGAATTTAACAAAAGAATCAGTAAAGTAGGAAAAGTCTCTTATCAGACTATAAGAGAAGGAAATGATTGTTAGGAGTGAGGTAAAGGACTTTTCATGATGTCAGAAGCTGTAGACATGAAAGTGGCAAGAAGAATATCAAGGAAAAAAGTGGGGGATTCAATGATAAAACAAAATTAACAATACAGATATCAGAAATTATTTGAGTACTTCTTTGGTTAGACAAATTCATTAATGAGAACATGTTGGAATAGTCTGGACATATGTGCCACATGAGGAATGAAAGATTACCTAAACAGTATTACATTCTATGGCACTAATATGAAAATCAAGAGGTGGACTTAAAACAAAGTGAAAGTGTGAAATCAGCAGTTAGGAATCGAGAAAGCAATTTGTCAGAAGTAGAAAATCTTAGAATGTTCAGAAAACGATAGAAAATGTTTGATGTGAAACAGAATGAAGTTTTTTTTATCACCAAACTGGTTATCACATGTGAGATGATGATGATGAAGTGTTGTGCGTGATGATTGAATTCAGTTTATATTAAGAGAAAAATCTAAATTTAATAAACAAATGCTAAGTTAAAATTAGTTGCTTTAAGTAAAAATTAATTAAAATTGATCAAATTTATAGATCACTACCAAGAAGAAAGATGACAAATTGCTTCATATGTAGAATGCACAGACTTCTAGAGGGGATGAACAGTCAGCCTACAAAGAAGGGAGAATGCCATTATACATGATGGCTGAATGAGTTGGTCAAGGAATGCCCACATTTTGTTTACATTGGAAATTGTGACAATAAGAGGAGGGGGTACACATATTCAAAGACCAGCGCTGAACCTTCAAGAAGTAAAAAGAAAATAATAAATAAATAAGAAGAACTATGACTAGGTTGCTTAGTGGAAGGCTTTGGTGACTGGATAAGCCACAATCTGCCCAGTTAAGAATATTATTGTTCCTACAATACCCTTAGCACAGTTCCATTGTTTTGTGAGTGAGTGAGTGAGTGAGTGAGTGAGTGAGAGTGAGAGAGTGAGAGTGAGTGAGTGAGTGAGAGTGAGAGAGTGAGAGTGAGAGACAGAGAGAAAGACCTCCTTATTTATGTTGAAAATATTGTTAATGCCGCTCTTATTCCACGTTTGGTGAATACTGTAGTGTCCTTAAACAGGCATCATCAGATCAACCATTTCAAATATATATGCCATCCATCCATGGTCTGCCAGATCCTCCATCATACATAGGACATTACTACAAAGGTATCTGTTTTCCAATTCCACAACAGCACCTTTAATTCCACATTTGAAAATACACATGATGGCATCTGACACATCTTCAACTAAATGCAGGCAAAGTCAAAACTTGAATTAGAGCATGTGGGGATAGCATCAATTATATAATTTTCAAAAAAGAAAAAAATCCTTTTAATCATGAATAAAACTTGCTGCAATCATTTGAAAAATAAAAAAAATTGTTTTGTCACTTTTTACATTAATAACAATAATGGTTAAAATCAGATCATTCTTTTGTGTTCCAGTTCCCATTTTGTTTTGTACATTACAAATGATTGCTTTTGGGTGGAAAAGGCCAATGTCTATTTGTCTTGAAAGAAATCAAACATTTATTTCCTATATTAAATCAATGATAATTTCGATTAAATAAAATTAAATATTTGGAATGCAGCGATTCAAAAGATTCTACAAAGGAATGAAAAATTTGCTGCACCTTAATGGAAGCAATTAATAAAATCATGTTTTTCAAAATACTGTACATGAAATAAAACCTTTAGTGGGTTATAAAAAAAGCATTTAATACATGTTAAATGATACAAGAAAAAATTGTGCCTGCATTAGCTATTGTGTTTTTTACTTCTAGATTGTTTTTATAAAACAAAGGCAGAATTTCACAGAAATATTTTACAAATAACAAAAGCAACAGAAATCTCACATTATATTATTTTTAATTATAGAATACTATAACTAAATTTCATGAGCAAATCGATTAAAACATATTTACTTTGGTAAGGAAGAGCTCATGTTTTTTCCTAAAAAAATTTACCTTTTAATTTTTTCAGCCACAGCTTCAGGATTATATGGGGTCACAGGCTGCTGGTTTTTCAGCATTTCAGAAACCTGCAAGTAAAAATAGTCTTTGGAATTTTAATGATCAGATTATTTAGGAAAATATGCATCATTATGTAAGCCCATATTGTTCAACTGATCGAATGTGTCACAAAAATAAGCAATATTTGACAGTTCTGAGTATATTCTTGAAATGGCTTGGGACAAATACATAATATATGGTGCATCCTTTGGCAGAAGAATGAAAATGAATGTCTAAAGATGGAACTTGGAAGAATGCAACACCAATACAGTGGGCATACACTTGTGGCTAAAAGTGTGGAAACCTTCAGGAAAGTTTGTATTTCTAAGGTTTGATGGCTCATAATATCAGTCTTTTTTAGAATTATACCATAAAACTATACATTATTAAAAAGATAATTTAATGCATAATATAATGCAACAAACTGTGCTCCATTATCTTTATTCTATCAAAAGTTATAGCCAAATAACCACAAAAACAAAACACAGCTGCCTTGTGTAATTGTTGGCACACAAATGTGACATATTTTCACTGTTTCCATGCAGCAACTTCTTTAGAAAACTTGAAAATTACATTGCACTGGAGGGGGAATCGAACCCATAACTCCTGATTTTCATTCGAGCTTGCTATCCATTACACACCCAGGACAAGGAAGTCCCAACAAAAAGGGAATAGCTTTGACTAGTACAAATCAGATTGGTTCTCAGTTTTCTAAGATATATTTTCTTAGTTTTAGTTGCTTGGAACTTCCTTGTCCTGGGTTGTGTAATGGATAGCATGCTCAAATGGAAATCAGGAGGTGCGGGTTTGATTCTAGCTCTAAGACAATGTAATGTTCAAGTTTTCTGAAGAAGTAGCTACATAGAAACAATGAAAATACGGCAAATTTGTGTACCAACAATTACATTTGTATTGCCTTCTATGTATTTATGAAGAATTATTTCTTCAGGGAGATTCATTTTCCAATTATATATATAACAACTGCCTTATGTAACAAGAACTGGATTTCCTTAACTCAAAACTGACCAAAGAGACTGATTGTTCTGAGAGACAATCAGATGTTGTTATGACACAGCATGGAACCAATAAGGTATTAGTATGAGTCAAATCTTATTTCCAGGTATCAGAGCTAATAATAGAACACCTATTCAGTTATGTGTCATCAAGTTGGCCACTGTTTTTTTTTTTTTCACGAATTTTTCTATTCCTTGATAACTTAGCAAGTTGTGTAACTTAGCAAGACGACAGAGTGAAAAGAGTTGACTGGTCACCTAGAAAGCAATAAAAAATACTAACTTTGCATGAAGAAGGCTACATTTATGGGAAAATTATTGGGTAACTTAGTAAAATGACAGTGAAAAGAGTCGACTGGTCACATAAAAAAAAAAAATACTAACTTTGCATGAAGAAGGCTACATTTATGAGAAAATTATTGTGTAACTTAGTAAGATGACAGAGTGAAAAGAGTTGACTGGTCACCTAGAAAGCAATAAAAAAAAATACTAACTTTGCATGAAGAAGGCTACATTTATGGGAAAATTATTGGGTAACATAGTAAAATGACAGTGAAAAGAGTCGACTGGTCACATAGAAAAAAAAATACTAACTTTGCATGAAGAAGGCTACATTTATGAGAAAATTATTGTGTAACTTAGTAAGATGACAGAGTGAAAAGAGTTGACTGGTCACCTAGAAAGCAATAAAAAAAAATACTAACTTTGCATGAAGAAGGCTACATTTATGGGAAAATTATTGGGTAACTTAGTAAAATGACAGTGAAAAGAGTCGACTGGTCACCTAGAAAAAAAAATACTAACTTTGCATGAAGAAGGCTACATTTATGAGAAAATTATTGTGTAACTTAGTAAAATGACAGTGAAAAGAGTCGACTGGTCACATAGAAAAAAAAAAAATACTAACTTTGCATGAAGGCTACATTTATGAGAAAATTATTGTGTAACTTGGTAAGATGACAGTAAAAAGAGTCGACTGGTCACCTAGAAAAAAATACTAACTTTGCATGAAGGCTACATTTAAGAGAAAATTATTGTGTAACTTAATAAGATGACAGAGTGAAAAGAGTTGACTGGTCACCTAGAAAAAAAAATACTAACTTTGCATGAAGAAGGCTACATTTATGAGAAAATTATTGTGTAACTTAGTAAGATGACAGAGTGAAAAGAGTTGACTGGTCACCTAGAAAAAAAAATACTAACTTTGCATGAAGAAGGCTACATTTATGAGAAAATTATTGTGTAACTTAGTAAGCTGACGGTGAAAAGAGTCGACTGGTCACCTAGAAAAAAAATACTAACTTTGCATGAAGGCTACATTTATGAGAAAATTATTGTGTAACTTAATAAGATGACAGAGTGAAAAGAGTTGATTGGTCACCTAGAAAAAAAAATACTAACTTTGCATGAAGGCTACATTTATGAGAAAATTATTGCGTAACTTAGTAAGATGACAGAGTGAAAAGAGTTGACTGGTCACCTAGAAAAAAAAAATACTAACTTTGCATGAAGAAGGCTATATTTATGAGAAAATTATTGTGTAACTTAGTTAGATGACAGAGTGAAAAGAGTTGACTGGTCACCTAGAAAAAAAAAATACTAACTTTGCATGAAGAAGGCTACATTTATGAGAAAACTATTGTGTAACTTAGTAAGATGACAGAGTGAAAAGAGTTGACTGGTCACCTAGAAAGCAACAAAAATTACTAACTTTGGGTGAAGAAGGCTACATTTATGAGAAAATTATAAGAAAAGTAGGTGAAAATCTAACCAAAGGAAGTATTTATAAACTGTGCAAGAGGTATCAGCAGACTTAGCCAATTCCAAACCAAATTGGAAAGGCAGAAAAAGGAGCAAAACAGCATGTTGTGAGAGAAAAATTAAAGACTGTATTTATGTAACAGGAGAAAGTCATCTGAGTCATTAAGAATGAATTGTCTCAGTGTGGTTTGAAGTAGGACTGTTAGATGCAGACTCAAAGACTTTAGTTTAAATTTTAGAATTCCAAGGAAAAAACAAAGAAAGAGATTGGAATGGGCTAAAAAGTTAATTAGTCTGAGGAACAATGGGACAGTCATCCGAAGTGATGAGTCCAGAATATCCATATTTGGTAGTGATGGCATAAAGTATGCAAGAAGAAGAAATGGAGAAGATTTGCTGCCTGAATGCATTACAGCTACCATGAAGCATCCACAGTTAGTGTTATGATCAGGGGTTGTATGACAGCAAAAGGTGTGGATGAAATTTGTGTGATTAATGGTACTTTAAATGGCAAAAAATACATCATTGGTATACTTGAGCCAAAACTGAAGCCTTTTGTCATGTGATCTTTTTAATGATAATGAAGCCCATATATTTTAATAGGACTCAGCTCCTTGTCAGGTTGCTCCTGTGTGCAAAAAGTAGCTTCAGGAAAATCATATTACACTGCTAGAATGGCCAGGTAATTAATAGCCCTAACCTGAATCTGTTAGAAGATCTATGGAGCCAATTAAAGTAACTTATTAGTCAGAAGCAACCACAGAATAAAGAACAATTGGTAGAAGCAATCATACAATCTTGGTTTCACATTATAACACCTGATGAACTAAAATGCTTGGTTCACTCCACTGGACACCATTGTAAGAAGTTATGAAATACACTTTATCATGGTTTTCTGTGTATAACTTCTTTTAAAATGCCATTTTAAAAATAAGGTGTGCAGTATTACATTCTGCATTAAATTATCTTTCTAAAGATATACAATTTTATGGTATTATTAAAAAAAATAGACACTTTATGAGACATCAAACCTCAGATATACAAACTTTCCAAAAGGTTTCCACAATTTTGGTCACTAGTATAGTGAACAAAGTGGGGCGAATAAATATGAGTATAAACACATGCTTTAGCTTTAAAATAAAAACACAGACATATTAATATGAACTGAGTTACATGCATCCAGAATAACTTAAAAATTAATTAATGAACAATGACTTATAATCATAGATATTTGGTGCACCTTAAGCAGCTCTGATTTTCCATAAGATATAAATAATAAAATAAATAATAAAATAAATTATCCAATAAAGTATTAAAATAGATTTTCAACCATGTTACTTTTTCTGTAGCATAAATTACGAGCTATTTGAAAATAAAAATTACTACTGTTTAGATACTGATTCACATAAAAGAATCAAAGTATGTTTTTCAATGGAACACTCGTGTCTCTGATTAATTTCTTTCTACTGGCAAAAAAAGCATAAATAACAATAAAAATTATGAAGTGCTGTGGATCATAAACAAGATACTTCTGAGCTTGCAAGTTTTGAAAACTCCATAAAGGGTTTTAATCAAGACTGTGAATAGCACTGGAATCTTTAATAGTAACTTATTTACAACATAACATTACCGTTGGAATGCATCAAGTCATATTGCAACTTTTGTGACATGACAAGTGAAACATAAAGCAAAATATTATCTGAAAGCAGTAGACTCTTCATTGACAAAAGAATCAAGACTTTCTGTACATATCTATATGTGCAACATGCTTTCCAAAGGCAAATTCTGAATAGCCACTAGTTCAGAAATAAAAAAATTCATAGTTTTCACAATGACTTGTATGACATTCTGATGAAGGCTTACTCACCTAGTCTCATTCCTCAATACATTTCTGTGGGAAATCTTTCCATCTTTAGTATTAGCTACCAAATTTTAAACTCATAGTGTCCTTTGATTAAGTGGTTCTGCAACTGATGCTGTTAATTTGTTCACTGTTTCTGTGTACCTCTGTGAAAGAAAAAGGAAAAAGAAAAACAGAAAATAAAAGAGAGGAAGAAACATACCCACCCTCCCACCCACCCACTGTATCTCCTATAGTTCTTCCCGTGACATCTCACTCATGGCCAAGTGGGTTTCTACAAAACAGGTTCCCATTTTCTTAAGATATGTGAACTTCCACATTGAAGGCAGAAACATGCAAAGCAGTCACCAGGTTCATGACCTCAGCACCAACAAAACCTGAGGCATTTACCATAACAGAGCATCTTGCCTTAATTGCTTTCCTTTTGTCTATTTTTGTGTGAGTGATAAGCCCCCCACCCACACACCCACCCACACAAACTCATCTGATAGCTGTGCAAAAAAATAGTGGCAGCTGAAACAAAAATAATGGGTCCTGCTTATACCTACACACAACTGCCAAAACAAATGAGAGGATAAAATGAAATAAAATTAACAAAACTACAGACGCTGCCTTACTTGCAAATATAATTCATCACGGAAGCCTGTTTATAAGTCCATTTGTTCATAAGTCCAACTTAGCCCCTTAATGGTTGACAAGAAACCTTAAATGATGATCTTAAATGGCACAGCCTAATTAATGTTCTATGAACAAAACAAAAACATTTGTAATGAATAAAATAAATTCTAAATAATATTTTACCTAATTTTAAACAACAACAACAAATGAGAGGATAACTCTAAAGGAAAAATATCAGCTGGGAGCAAAAGCATCTGTAGAGGTACATTATTTTTAGCAATCAGATTGCAGTATTGAATTGCTTTTAGTTCATTCACTATTTAACATCTCAGAAAATTTGGAAATTACATGGACCCGGAGAAGGAAAATAACTCACATGTCCTGATTTCCATTGAAGCATGCTGCTCATACACTGCATGACAATGAAGTTTCAAGTAACAAATGGAAATCAGGACAGGAAGGTTCGATTCACATTCAAGGGCGATGTAATTTTAAGATTTTCTGACTGTTACATTGGAAATAGTGAACAAATAGCAATTCGATACCACAATCTGATTGCTGAAAATAATGTGCGTGTGAATATCTTATGTTTTTGTGAAGAATATTTCTTTTTAAATTTCTGTGATGACATCTTTAGAGGCACTGGAAATGCTGAAACAATGAATAACAGTTACTGCAAAAACATACATCAAGATATTGCATGTACTTCAATTCTGACAAGATGTTTGGTTTCACTATCATCAAACAGTTTTACAAGATGCATAAAGGAGAGGATTGTAACACCACTATCATCCTGAATAAAGACGAAATAAATTATTTTGGAGCAATGAAGTACCATGTATAAGTAGTAAAGGGTTACAATGTAGCTGTCTCCTTAGAGAGCTCTGAAAAGTTCTGAGCTATTTGTTTTTCTTAGAATTCTTGAAAAGCTCTGAGTTCTATTTTATTTTTCATCCTGAACAGGAATCAGATGTGGGTTCAATTTCCTCTCCAAGGTGATACAATTTTCAAGTACTCTGATGGTAACAGGACTTGACAGACACATTCAAAACACTGGGCATTCAATTCATTGTGACTCCATAAAAATTTTGTCACATCAGCAGCACTTTGTGAAAAGGATTGGAAGAGGGAGTGGAAATTGCAAAAGAAGAAGACACAATTAACAAACAGAAAGACTGGGTAACATCACACAAGTGACACCTACTCTACTAAATCAGTTCCAACACAGGTTTGGAACACAACCTGAAAATTCGACAAACAACAAAGAAAATTACCCGAGTAATCCCTGTAAAATTGAAATTAAATTTAATAAGACTTTGCCCCTAGGATTTACTGTGACTTTATTAACTAATAACGTTTGAATCAATACTTTCATTTTCATGCTTACTGCAGTACTGCTAAAATTTGTCCTAAAGTAGCTAGGCCATTTGCATATGAGAACTACATTGCACGGAAGCATGGATGTATAGTGTTCAAAGAATTATTGTCATATTAAATGCAGTGTTGTAGTTAAATAACTTACTATCTTTACAATACCACAAGCAAAAGGATAATCAATAAATCTCATATTCAAATACACTGTTAACTTATACAGTACATACACAAACATATAGTCATATGCACAAACCTTCATAGCACGTTCTACTGTTTCTTTTGGTAAACCAACATGAAGAGCAGCATTATGAGCAAAGCTACTATCTGCTTGGCCATCAACAAATTGATATAAAAACACAAGTTCTTTACCATCCTTTAGAGTCTCCATGGTCTACAAAAAGGAAAACATTATTACACACACATAGCAGAAATATACCTCTGTCTCATGAATAAAATAATCCATTAAAACAATGAATAAAACAGCGATATAATTTTCCATGATGAGCAAAACATAATTTTTTCTGATCTAAAAATTAACTGGGAAGTGCAAAACACCAACTAAATTTACAAGCTTACAAATTTTCTGACTTTTAATTATTTTCCTGGTGTCCAAATGAAAACAAAAGCAAAATATTTCAGCAACAATGAAAAAAATGCCTAAAAATGGAAAAAAAAAATTACATTACTGCTTGGAAAAACAGTTTGCTAGGATCTTGAGAGAACAGCATAAAAACTTAGGCTACATCTGCACATGATAGTAATCTACCATGGTCAACAGTGCTATACTCATCTATTTATCTGTCTGTCTGTGCATATGTGCATGCACACCATAGATGTCATTAAGCTGTCTGTGTGCATATGTGTACATATACATATTATTAAACTGTTTCAGAGGTCAGCTCTTCAATGTATCCATCACACATTACCTTTTCTATTTTGTAATAATCAGCATTTTCTCTTTCAGGCATTCCTGGATTTTGTCCTCCCATGACTTTCTCAGCCTTCCTTTAACTTTCTTACCTGCCCCTTGAGCTGAATAAATTTCCTTAGTTGGCACTTTACATGACTTTCAGCCTTAAAAGACATCATTTATGGAAATGCCAGTCAATCACAACAGGTACTTGCAGAATGTTGAGAACTTGTGTGTCTGGGAAGACACCTGACCTTACCTTTTGGGTGAAACAGAGTTACTCTCCAAGAAAAAGAAATAAAAACAGAAATCTGGCCAATGAAGCACAGGGCAGAAGGACACAGAAAATCTTCCAATGAAGTAAATCAAACTGATGAGAGAATAAAAAAAATTGTCATTTCAGAAGTAAAACTTCTTGCAACCTAATATCATAAAGGAAATAAAAAAAGCTCTGTTTAGACTTTTATTTCTATTTTGTTTTTTGCAAATTTACATCCAAAGATTCACATTTTGCTAGCCTACTTAAGTAAATATCAGCAATGCATGATCACTGATTCTGATCATTTCCAAAAATAAGTGAAATGACAAGGATGGAATGAAGGGTTGACACAGTTAGGAAACCACCTTAGAAGGCCCAACAATTGGATAGCTTACAAATCCAGCCATACATAAACATAACAACATTAGATAAAAATAAAGTATACCATGTTTCTCAGTGACTCATCACTAATGTTAATGTGTTTAATCAAACTCTTTTTACCTCAGTTCTCAAGGTCTTCATAATCACACTGAGTGGATGATGCTTCATGAAAAATCAAATGATATATTTTATACTTGTTTGTCCCTCAACTCTTCTGATATCCAATTTTTATATACCGAGAAAATCTCATAGAAATACATAACATAACTGATAATAACTGTCATAAACACAGCGTGATTATTTATAATTGAGCTAAATATGCAAACTAATACAAAATTAACATCTTAAAAACAATGTATTTCTTTTAAAGATAATGATAACAAGACCCAAAAAATTTAAACTTGATAATAAACTAAAATGTGTACAATATGCAACTACAAAGAAATGGGACTGATACTCATGTGTGTTGTGGAAACAGAGTAAATGTATTGGAGGGGGGTACTTTTTTTAACTGACAACACAAGCCAATTGTATACCGATAGCTATGGCATATAGAAATGCTCTGTCTGTAAGCTCCTAGCACCCTTTATGTGACATAGCTCATAAGACACTTTTTCTGAAGTGGTTCTGACCAAAAATGCTGTTACCAGCTTGATCATCATCTCATTTCCCAAGACTTTAGACATGGCTTTACATAGCTGTTAGATATTTAAAAATCAAATACATCTTTAGTGGATGCAAATTTACTACCACCAAGAAAATTCATGGAAAAATGGGATGCAGACACTGAAAGAAATTCTGAATGAGGTGCACCAGAAATGTTCATGTATTGGCAGACACCATTGGAACAAGTATGATTACTTTGAAGAGGCACATTCACTTGGATTTATCAGTCTCATTACAGTCCCACCTTATATTTCTTACAAGTAGAGTATAGCTGCACTATTTCAGATTAACAGGGGAAAAGGGGGTAGTCCAAATCAGCAAAAGGTCAGAGCTCATAAACAATGTCATCTATTTTCTGATCACAGTTCATAAAAAAAAATCATAACAACCAAGAAATAAATGTAAAGATGATGGTATTAAGATATAAATCTGATGAAAAAATCGAAATTTCATGAAGATGGGTGCATGTATAATACACTGCCGGACAATTGCTAAGGACGGATGACAATAGCAACGATAGCAACCATAAAATGGAAGGTAGGAAAATGTGGAAATTAGCATAAGTGCGGGATACAGTAAGACGTGTTGTGCGTATGCAAATTTTGGATTGCCGAACTTGTTCGTGACGTCATAGCGCTGATAAGAGATATAAAGGATTTGACGCGTATTGACCGTTGTTGTTCAAACGCAAAGTTGACAGGGAAAGAATAAATTGACGAACTTGCAATTTTCAGTATGTCTTCCCGACATCACCTAGATGATTTTACGCGTGGCCGTATTATTGGCAAGATTGAAGAAGGGCGAAAAATAACAGATGTTGCCAGGGAGTTCAACGTCAGCCACAGTGTTGTTTCAAGGCTTTGGAAATCATTTCAAACAAATGGAGAGTGCAGAAAACGTCACGGGGGAGGTCATGTTCGCAGTACGACACCTGCAGAAGATCGGTACATAGTGCTATCAACAAAAAGACACCGGCGCAGCACAGCTAGTGAGGTAGCAAATCAGTTTATGGCTGCTACTGGCAAGCGGATCTCCCAAAAAACTGTCGCCAGACGTTTGCATGAAGGAGGACTATACGCCCGCCGTCCTGCTGTGTGCATCTCATTGTCCAGACGTTACCGTACCGCCCGTTTGCAATGGTGCCATCAACATCGCAATTGGATTGATAACGACTGGTCTGCTGTCCTCTTCTCAGATGAGAGTAGATACAGTCTATCGTCTGATTGTCGAAGACAACTGATCTGGCGTGATAGTGGTACTGCATATTGTCCAGCAAACATACAGGAAAGGGACCGATATCCGACATGTAGTGTTATGGTATGGGCTGGCATCATGATCAATGGCCGTACGTCCCTCTATGTGCTTCCAACTGGGACTATAACTGGCCAACGATACATTAATGATGTTCTGCTACCTCATGTTCGCATGTTCCGTGGTGCTGTCGGTGATAGATTCATTTTCATGGACGACAACGCAACATGTCATCGAACAGTCGCTGTCCAGGAGTGTCTTGAGAGCGAGGATATTCAACGCCTCGTATGGCCAGCACGTTCTCCAGATCCGAATCCCATTGAAAATGTGTGGGATGCTTTGGGGAGGAGTCTTGCTGGTCGCCAATGCCCTTCAATAAACAAGGACACCCTCATCCGTGCACTGACAGAGGAATGGGATAAAGTACCCCAACAGCTGCTTGATAATGTTGTGCAAAGCATGACACGACGTGTGGAATCTTGCATCGCCCTCCATGGTGGCCATATCCCGTATTGACATCTTACGCCGGAACGCCTGCGGACGGTAATTGCATTTTTTCACGTTTACGTATTCTGCACAAAATGGCCTGTTTGTCCCTTGAGCACGTTCCAAAGCCTTCTGGATTTCAGAGCACAATAAATTGTCTTTCTTGTAATGTCCTGGCATTCTGACATTATTTTATTTCACTTGGCATCCAACCACACTTACTTTTTTATGCGCTATATAGCCGTTTATGATCCGTCCTTAGCAATTGTCCAGCAGTGTATATTCAAAGCAAAACTAAATACAATGAGTGCAAATCAAATAGAACATGAACATCATTTTTTTAAAAACAATGAACTTAAATTAATGCTTCAAACAAGTATAAATTTACTTAGACATGGGCGGGCTCTTCCCAGTGGCATTTTTATTAAAGGAATCGGAAAGAAGTTTTTTTTTTTTTTTTTTTTTTTGGCATTGCTTTTCTTCACATCTCTTAAAGTTTACAGATATCTTTTTATCTTTTTTTAATTCCTTATCAGAATTCCCAGATTGAACACTCAAACTTGCCAACTTTCAAGAATTGAAATCCGTAAAAAGAGTTCAGTGAACGTTTATAATCGATATGTCAGACTGACTAATGTATCGAACATACTAATGAAACTTATCGAGCATGTCGATTAAAAACCGATTCACTATGAGAACTTTATATCGATTTCATATGCTATGCAAATAAAATGTTTTGCAGAATTTCTCTCATAAAAAAATTAAAATAAAGTCAAAACATAATTAAGTCATTAGGCTACATATACGAAAAAAGGAATTCATTTGTAACCGTGAAATTGCAGCGACTTTGTACTTTAAGTTAAAAATGGTTTTGAACGTAATTTTGTGTCAGTATGCTAAGGTACCTTTAAAAAGCCAATTTCCCCTACCTCTCTCTCTCTCTGTCTAGTTATCGCTAATATTAATCTTACAAAGTTTATTTCAGAGTCTTTCCAAATTGGATGAGATGAGATAGGGTTGGAAGAAATTATGATCAAGGCAATCAGAAACATGCAGGTGCCGTAGTCCTTGGAGATAATTATTCTCTTCGAAAAATGTTTAGGAAATATATATTATATATATGACCCTAATCTATTCCGAAAATTTTTTTTTTTCGTAAAATGTGTCGCTCCGTAAAATAACCGTAAAACAAGTACAATTTGCGTAAATTTTATGGTTAAACCGTAAAACTTGGCAGGTATTAACATGGGTATCAAGAAAACTTCTGACATCAAGAAATGAAAAAAATTAAAAAATAAATGTTGCTTTCTCCTTTCTAACATCTCATTTCCCCACAAGTTTCAACTCATCCTTCTGAACAATTGTCATTATTCTTTCTTCTGCCAACATTTATATTTCAGCTTTACCTTGATTTTCCTCCAACCAAATTCTTTCACCCTCTAAAGTATTATCTCTTTCATGGTGGTCATACAATACATTTAGATGTTTCTCTTGTCTGAATCAATGACAGCACATGGCTTTTTTTGCTTTTTCCAAGCACTTATTGACTGAACTCTCTTTCCCTTCATTTTCATTTGCAGTCCAATTGTGAACAGCACTTTTTATGCAATATTTTTTAGTGCCAGCCAGTATCTTTTTAAATTTGCACATCCTACTTATGATCAGAATCATCAGTAAAAGATTACGCAACCTTCCAGTTATTCTTTTCTAAATACAGACATGCAGAACTGAGTATGACTATGATTCATAAATTGTATTTACCTCTGATACAAACCATTTAGTTAGCTCGCTTATCTTAGGTTATGTCCAATATAAAGAGGTCTCCCTTGGATGTGACATGCTGGCTACAGCATCATGACTCTGCCAAAGCTTCTCCACCTCTGATATGTTTCATAGGAACCATGCACACTCTGTACTCTCATATATAAACATCTGAATTACGAGAACTGAAAAAAAAGTCGTGGGACTGAACCTCTTTCATAAAATAAATTCAGATACTTGTAGTCCCGAGGAAGGGTAGGGTGTTACCCAAAAATTCAACATATTAATTCCTTTTATTCCTTAGAAAAACCCATGATTTGGAAATATTTATAATAAATTCAGTTATTTCTTTATAATTCCCTTACACAATCAGCCCTTTAAATCTGTCGGGAGAAAGTTTCTTACAGACAGTTTTTCTGTTTTTATATCTCAAAAATTTGGTGAAAAGGAATCCTTTTTTTTAACTGTCACATTAATGTAGCATTCTATTTTTATCATTGATATATCATTTTAATTCGCTATGATTCACCAACAAAAAAATAATTCCTTGTTATATCTGTAGAAATAGAGCATTATGATTTCCTTCTTAAAAACTGGTTAAAAAAAACACTTTGTGGAAATTAGTAGCAGCTCTAGCTGGAATTACAGAAGCTCTGGATTAGTGAGGCTTTATCATTTACATACCTGAAAGTAGAATTATTTCTGTAGCACAAGAAAATTTATGTTTTTGGATATACATGCATAAAAGTAAATGCATAAATTTCCATGTGCAGCTTTCTTATGCGTTTGAAAGAAATATTTTTATTTGAAAACTCTGCACAAAACTGTGATTTAAATCATATTTTCATAACAGCATGCATGCACAATGCACACATGTATGCTATGATCCAAACGTACATTATACTATAAAGAAAAAACACACATTATTTTCCCTATCCACCTGGGATGTTATTCTACAACTCCTACAAAACCAAAGGGTGATACAAAATCCAACTGTGAGCTCCAAATGAGGTCAATTCAGATTCTTTAATGTCTAGGATTTGCACTTGGAAATAGTTTACGCAAGATATATGTGACTTAAATATCATTCAGTTCTCTTTCTCTCTCTCTCTCTCTCTCTCTCTGATAGTGAGTCATGTAGATAACATGACACTTCAGACTTTCTATGAAGTGAAAGGTTTAATTATCACAGGTGCCAAAAAAAAAAAAAAAAAAAAAAAAGGAAAAATAGCAATTCCTAACAGCTTGACAGAGAGAACAAATTATTGGATGGTGAAATTATTAGGCGAGTGAATTCTTCATTGAAAGTCATGGCTGCTCTGGGAGGTTTTCACAGGAATGATGGGTTCTCAAGAGAGTCCCACGTGGCTGTATATGGAAGTGTAATTGTTCCTACTCTGATGTATAGCAGTGAAACCTGGGTACTGCAGAAGAAACATAGGAGTCGTTTGTGGGCTGGAGAAATGCGTTACTAATTGGGGGTTTGTGGCAAGACACGTTCTGATCATGTGAGGAATGAAGATGTGTTGCAGTTGTGTAATGTGAAGCAAAATGTTGTTAGCAAGGTGGAGACTAATATGCTTTGGTGGTTTGGCCATGTTGAAAGAATGAGTGATGAGACGCTTACTAAGAATTTTTTTTAGTCCAAGTGGCAGAAAGATAAGGCAGAAGAAGGCCAAAGAAGTCATGGGAGGATCAGATTCAGGAGTGTCTGCATGAGAAAAAGATTATGAGTATGAAGAGTAGAAGGTCATGTGTACGTCGTATGATGGATATCAGTGAAGCCCAAGTTGTGCATCAAGATCACTGCAAATGGAGAAGTTTGATATGGCAACAGTATTTAAATAATCAGTTAAAAATTTATCTGGTAGTTTGTATTTCTTTGTGGAGCTCAACTCTGAATGTCAGAGAACAGCTTAATGATATGTATGTAACTATCAGTTCTATAAAAAAAACAGCATTGGTTCTCATAAGACTTGAAATACATGTATAAATGTAAGAAAATGTAGCAAGAGTATAGTTTTATTAGACTGTATTACAGTGACAACTAGCAATTAACAACAGTTATGGGCACAATGTCATGCATTAGCATGTATTATTATCAACATGTACCAAATACTGCTTGGAAGCAAAAAGTCAAATTAAAACTAGCTAAGAGCTTCAAGCAAAGTTATATGTCTCATTAATTAGAAGTGCATATTCTACAGATTCAAGAGCCACCTTTACGGAAATATACAAAATGAATTCTTACTTTGTATTTGATGGTTTCAGAAGCAGGCAGAAGTTTATACAGAGAATGAAAATGTGTTGATACATATAAATGGGGACAAGCTGGTCCCTTTTTGAGCCAGTGGAGCAAGCTTGAAGTAAGAAGAGCCAATCCACCCATCTGAAAAAAAAAACATAAAAACTGCATTATATTCGTCCTAGTGGGTCAACTACATAACATACAAGAGTTAAAGGATCTGCTGGTAACAGATACCACAAGACACCTTTAGAAATCTTGTAGAGTTCATGCCTCACCGGGTATGAGCTGTTCCGGTGGCATGTAGAGGACCAACACCATATTAGGCAGGTGTTCATAATGATTTGGCTCTTCGATTTACGTATTTGCATATGTAATTTCAAACATTATGACATGATTCACTGATTAAATTTGGAAATACATTGGAAAATATTTTTTTCATTATATTCTACAATAGGCTGATTTGCTCATGGATATTTAAGTTACGAACACCATTAAAAAGAAAAAACAGAATTTTCTGAAGTCTAGCTCGTTCTAGGTATTGAGGATGTCAGATTCATGATGTTCTGCTGCATATATTGTGTAAGTGATTCTGAATACATATATTTTAACAAGAAAAGCCACTTTTAAATGAACATATTGCACTTACAAAAACATAAATTGTGCAAATACATACTCCATGATCAGGAACAACATTCAAACCTGGATCTTAATTTTCTCTTATCAATAAAAATTTTTTAAAATGAATTGGACAAAATACTTCATAATACCATTTTTTTTCGCTATGATATGGCTCAGGAAAAAACTGGTATCATAAAACTTCTATAGCATTTGCAAAAGTATTACAACACAACAATAGAACAGATTTAATGCAAAATCAATACACTTTCTTGGTAGAAAAAAACATCTTGTTTAATGAATAAAAAAAATAGTATATCACTAACTAATCACTAAAAATTAATTAAGCACACTCTCACACAAAAATAAAAAACATTTCTGTTAATTCAATTACTAATAAAAAACTTCTACTATGGGAATTTTTACTAAGAAAGTTTTTATTTTAATTGCAAATTTTTGGAAAAAACTCTTCTTCTTCAGGCTGTCTTTTGTTGTAACTTTTCCCCGTCACTAATACAGTTAGAGTCATTTTTCACCAAATCCTGCCAGATGTTAGGTAGGGATAATCCTCTGCAGTCATTGATGATGGAATTCTGATTTTTCACAATCTCTATTCCTTCTTTTAGCTTTCTTTTTTGATAATTGCTTTGGAAACTGATGATGCTAAAATTGTTAAGGGAATTTCAGTCCATGTTGTGACCAGTTTCTCTAACATGCCTACCTAAACCCGTCTTTTTGGAGCAATTTTTTATAGCAGCTTTATGCTCTGCTATACGAGTTTCTAATCTGCAACCTGTCACACAGTCTACAACTACAGTTTACTTCATAGACAACAACTTGCATTTCTTAAGTATCTTCTCTGTGACCTATTTTAGGGAATTTTTTTTTTTTTTACTTTGTTCTCTAATCTTGGAGCTACCCTTATATTATACTTCTTACTAATTCTCTTTAAGGACTCAAATAAATCTTTGTGATAAGTAATTTTTCTAGTGTATTTTACTAGTTGCTGTTGCGGGTTCTTCTTACCAGTAAAATTTAGAAGCTTCTCAATTTCTACTTTAGGATAGTTATTTTCTGCAAGGATGACTTTAAGTTCTTCTTCATGGGCTTTTTTCTTATCTGCTGTAAATACTATTTTATTAATTTTTTCTAAAAACTGACTTGCCACATTCTTTTTAATAGAAACTGGATGATAGGAATTGAAATCCAATAGTTTATTAGTATTCATTGTTTTTTTATACCAACTAGTGAGGAATTTTCCATCATCATAATAGATAGTAATATCTAAGAATTCAAATAAACTTAGGGGTTACTCATCTTTTCATCTAAAACCTTTTAGGAGGTTTCCATCTTGTTAACAAACATTTCGAACATGTCAATCCGTTTGTTACAGCGTGGTTCGAGGCTTTAATGCAGTCTTTAAAACTTTTGAAACTCCTATTTTCTCATATAAGCATGTGCCAAACCATATGTACAGTAAGATCTCTTGAAAACATGAACACAGTACCCAATTAAAATGTAACTTGTTTAAGAACCTATAATACACAATTCCTTTAAAAAAAAAAAAAATTCCTTTAAAAAACTCAAACACCCTGTAAAAAATCCTTGGCCACAATTATTTACACACCAAACCATTAATTAACGAAGAAATCCTAAAAGAGCCAAATCTTCTGAAAAATGAACAAAAATACAATCCTCCAGTAAATTCAACCCTCTCCCCACATGGCAACAACATTCTCTCCGAGTACTTTCTGCCTCCTCTGAGGCCGCCATCAAGGAGCGCCAGCAATGACCGCCTGCTCTCATTGCCCTCCAATGCAGCAAATGTTCCAGTTCTCACGTTGTATCGTCTCATCTCGTTCTTCACAGATCTACCTCGGTGGCCCATCTGTTATATGATTCAGCTGCTACTTTTTCCATTTTGTTTCAACAATCTGTATTCTAGGGTAATCTATTATTATTTTTATATTATTTATCTTCCTTTAATTTGTCATGCTAATTTCATTTCATTCCCTCTTTTTTTTCATTCTAATTAATTCTTTCCAGTATATGTTTAAACTGTTAGGGTTCTTGAGATTACATAAACTGTGCCTGTTTTTTTCAATCAACGCGGTTTCCGCTAATCTTAAATGCCTTTCGGTATGAAAATTCTTGATAATTTTTATTTCTTCAAACTGGATATTGTTTGGTCCGATCATGGCTTCTTCAAGTAGAAATAAATGTGTAAATAATCCTGATGCATTCTGTTACATATGTGGCTGCTACACACTTCTTCATCAAAGGTGCAATAGTATAACTTCATTTGTGAGGCGTGCCTGTAAAGTCGATTTTGAAGTTCCCCTTGGCCACCAAGACAAGAAATGGGCTCCTCACATCATGTGTCATAATTGTGAAGAAATGCTTCATGACTGGACAAAAGGAAAAGGAAACGGTCTGCCTTTTGGAGTTCCCATGGTTTGGTGAGAACCCAAGGACCACATAACTGACTGCAATTTTTGCTTGATCAACATGAAGGGTGTCACAAGAAAAAATCGGCATAAGATCCCCTACCCCAGTATTCCCTCAGCAATTCGACCTACTCCACACTCTGAGAAACTCCCGATTCTAGTTTTTAATGGTTTTGCTTCATCTGAAGATGAAGGCAGTGAACACGATCAGGAAGAGCATGAGGGTTGTGATAATGAGCTTCAAGAAATGTTTTCAGAATCCGAAGACTCCTCATCTGATACCAAACAGTCATCAGCTCCTCAGCAGTTTATCCAACCGTAATTGAATGATTTAGTGCGTGATTTGGGGTTCTCCAAGAAAGCAGCTGAGGTATTAGCCTCCAGGCTGCAAGCAAAAAACCTAATTGACCGCTCTGCAGAAGTTTCTTATTTTCGAAAATGGGGACCAGATTTTTGTGGATTTTTTTTTTTTTCAGAAGACAAGCAGTTTGTTTACTGCAGTGATATCCCAGGTCTTCTCAGGCAATTAGGTGTTACCTCGTATAGTCCAACAGAATGGTGATCATTTCTGGACAGCTCAAAGCACAGCCTCAAGTGTGTTCTCTTGCAGAATGGCAATGTTCAGTTGGTCACTCAGTGCATTTGTGAGAAGAACATGATATGAAAATGGTCATTGACTTACTCAAATATCACAAGCACAACTGGATCATTTGTGTGGACCGGAAAATGGTCAACAGAAAGGCTTCACCAAGTTTCCATGCTATCTCTGCGTGTGGGGCAGCCGAGCTCGAAAGAAACACTGGACCCAGAAGGAGTGGCCCATCCATGAAACTCTAGATGCAGGCATGCCAAACATTGTGAATGACCCAATCATCAGCCGAGAGAAGATTATTTTACCACAACTCCATATCAAGCTTGGCTTGATGAAACAGTTCGTGAACACATTAAGTACTGATGGTGAATGTTTTCAATATATAGCTTCTGCTTTTCCTGCTTTGCCTTTCGAGAAGATCAAAGCAGGTGTGTTCGATGGACCTTAAATTCGTGCCCTTGTACGTGATTAGGAATTTGTCAGGATTTCTATGTTTATTTGTCAGGAAGATGAATGACAAATAGAAGGCAGCATGACTGTTTTTTGTGACAGTTATACAAAACTTTCCTGGTAACAAAAAGACAGATAACTCTGAGGTTCTCGTTACTAGAATGCTGTTGGCTTTTCGTGATCTCGGGTGCAACATGAGTGTCAAGCTCCATTTCCTGAATAGTCACTTTGATAAATTCCCCAAGGACCTTGGGGCTGTTAGCGATGAACAGGGAAAGCACTTCCATCAAGACCTCATGACGATGGAACAGCACTATCAAGGGCGATGGGACAAAAATATGATGGCAGAATATAAAAATATGGAGCATCAAACGAGATTGCCCTGAGAAAGTCCACAAACACCACAGCTACAAGGAAAAAATTCTTGCCAGAATAGGACATATTTGAACTTTGAATCCCATCCTTATCAGTTGTTCTGAATCACCTATCATCTTTATATCGAAATTTGTTAATTTAAAGTAAAAAGTATTACTGCATACTCATATTTGGCTACAATGGATAAATGTTTTAGATTTGACAAGTGGCAATACATATTTTACTCTGGCACCCAAGTGTTTTTTTTTTTTTTTTGCCTTTTTTAAACTTTAATGCATATTGTGATGCACTTACATGTTTTTGTGAATACATAAAGAATATCTTTGCCAAGATGGTTGTTTAAGCCTAATTTTAAACCTGCATGACCAGAAATTCCTCAGATAGACCTTGCCATCATGTGACAGGCGTCAAAATTTCACAAAAAATTGAAAATGCTGAATTGCAAAAAATCTACAGCTTACACAGAAAAACTAACTTCAGATTTGAATTCAGCACACTCAAATTAAGTAAGAACAAGTGCTAGTATCAATGCAACAAAAACTTTGTTCCCCATTATAATGGTTGACAATGATGATGATATACATCATCATCATCATCATCATCATTGCCAACCATTATCAATCCACTGCTGGACGAAGGTCTCCCCAAGTTTCCTCCACAACGGTCTGTTTGTGCCAGTCTCCTCCATGTCACTCCCACATACTTTCGAATTTCATCCACCCATCTCCCATGTGGACTTCTTCTGGGTCTTTTCCTGTCCCTTGGAATCCAATCTAAAATTTTGGCTGTCCATCAATGGTCTGTCCTTCTGGTAGTATGTCCAGCCCATTGCCATTTCAGGGATTTAACTCTGATCATGATGTCTTCCACTCTTGTCATTTTTCGGATCCACGAGTTCCTCTTCTTATCTCTCCTGGTTACACCAAGCATGCATCTCTCCATGCTTCTTTGAGTTGTCTGCAGCCTTTGTATGTCTCTTTTAGTTAAGGTCCACGTCTCTGCACCATATGTAAGCACTGGAAGGATGCATTGATCAAACACTTTTCTTTTAAGACATAATGGCATATTGCTCTTGAAAATTATGCTGTTTCTTCCAAAAGCCCTCCAGGCAAGTTTTGTACGGCGATTAATTTCTTCATCAATGTGACCTTCACTTGATATCTGCTGTCCAAGATAAACGTACGTGTCTGTTATCTCCAGCTTTTCTCCATCAATCGATAAATCTTCATTTCTTGTAAAAGCATTGAACATCACTTTTGTCTTCTGAAAGTTCATTTTTAATTCCACTTCTTTACTCTTGTCAGCAAGTTCCTGGATCATACTCTGCAGCTCTGATGGGGTAGTTGCAAAAATGACTACGTCATCAGCAAAACGAAAGTGGGTTAGATAATCTCCATTAATATTTATCCCTTTGTTTTCCCAGTTCAGTGATTGAAAGACATTTTCCAATGTGGTATTAAACAGCTTCGAAGATATGGTGTCACCTTGTCTCACTGCCTTTCCAATTTTTATGTGTGTTGTATTTTCAAACAGCCGAATTTTTGCACTTGCATTTTCATAGATGTTATTAATAATATTAATGTATGCATCTTCAATACCGCAGGGTATCAGAGCCATTGTAACTGCTGATGGTTTCACTGAATCAAAGGCTTTTTCATAATCGATAAAAGCCATGCACAATGAAAGTTCATATTCCCTCACTCTTTCAATTAGTTCTCTCAGTACATGGATATGATCTATCGTGCTGTAGCAACTCCTGAATCCAGCTTGTTCTCTCGGTTGAGCCATGTCCAGTGTTACCTTCAAACAGTGTGAAAGAACTTTAGTGAAGATTTTATAAACCACTGATAGGAGGCTAATAGGTCTGTAGTTCCCGAGATCCTCAATGTCACCCTTTTTATGTAGCAGGATCATTGTAGCGTTGTTCCAATCCTCAGGAATCTTCCCTTCATTAAGGCATCGAGTGAAAATTTGGGCGAGTACTGTTTCGATTTCTCCACTTGCTTCTTGTATGATGTCTACAGTAATTCCATCTTCTCCTGGAGCTTTTCCCCGCTTCATGTTCTTGATTGCATGTGCAACTTCTGCTGGGAGAACAGGAAGAACTCTGGTACTGGTACCTTTCATGATGTCTGGAGTACATGTATCATCCCTTTCATATAATTTGGAGTAGAAATCTTTCACTCTTGTCAAAATTTCGCCTCTATTTCTTGTTACAGAACCATCTTCTTTTCTCAGTGCCATAATCTGTTTTCTTCCCTTACTGAGATGTTCCTTTGCTATCTTTAGGCTTTGGTTGTTTTCAATTGCTTTCCTCACTAGTTCACAATTGAATTTCCTTACGTCTTCAGTGATACTTTTTCGTACTGTCTTGCATAGCTCTATATATTCCACTTTGAAAGTCACATCTTCTTTAGTTGTCCTCATCTCTCTTCTTTTTTGCATCAACATTTTGGTTTTTCCTGATAATTTGTTCACATGCAACTTGTTCTTAGACCCAGCTAATTTTGTTGCTGTTTCCATAAGAGCTTTGGTTACTTTTCTGTTAACTTCAGAAATATCCACTTCTTCTGATGTTACGCCTTCTAAAGCAGAGAATCTGTTCTTCAGTTCCAACTTGAAGGTATTATGGTGTTTTTTTAAGGTTGGTTATGTCAATACAGTTTGTTTGTCTTATGAGCTTGTCATGTTCAAGTTTGGTGTTGAGGTGCATCTTACATCTCACCAATCTATGGTCACTACCTGTGTTGAACTTGTTTAGCACACTGCAGTCTTCTATGACGAATTTTTTGTTACACATAATAAAATCAATTTCATTTGTCGTCCCATTTGGATGTCTCCATGTCCATTTCCTGTGTGGCTTTTTCTTGAAAAAGGAGTTCAAGATGAAAACCCTTCTGCCTCTGCAAACTCAACGAGAGTATTTGCATGCTGGTTTCTGTTGCCGTGACCGAATTTACCTACTGAAGTTTCATTCTGTTGCCGTTGCCCTATTTTCGCATTGAAATCTCCCATAATTATCTTCAAGTGCTGCAGCTCTGTCAGAGGAACTTTCAACTTCTACAACTTTATCCTTCAGTTTCTTGTTTATTATAAATCCAACACCACTAGTTCTGCCAGTATCTGTCCCACGATAGTAGAAGAGATGTCCACTTTTCAGTTCAATGAGATCTTCTCCTTTTCTACTTACCTCACTTAGTCCGACGATGTCCCACTTGATCCTTTGTAGTTCCTCTTCCAATTCAAGAAGCCTTGAATCAGAAGATAGGGAGCGTCCATTATACGTAGCCAAGGTCAGCATCAAATGGCAGCCTAGTCCGGTCCTCCGGGGATTCTTAGCACCCTCTGCCTTCATGTCGCACTGGCCGCTGCCCTGGCCAGCTACATTGCAGCTGCCGGAGACTGAGGGCCAAGATTTAAGTTGTGGAGTCATTTTGGAGGGGTTTGGCCATAACTCATCACCCTGGCCAAGCGGGTTGGTGAGTGTGGGATAGCATTTCCTCTAATCCCGATGGTTTATTGGTGGTCGTCAGAGCCCCTTTAGTGGGAACAGGATGTACCACGAGAAGGTGGGGTTGACATTTGTCAAGGAGAGGCTGTGATGTTACGCATCACCTGACCTTACATCCCATATATATGATATACATACGTATATATATATATACACGAGGGTCGCACCATAAGTAATGCAAAAATGGACATAACTTTTTTATTAACTGACAGAGGTCATTTAAATTGCACATGTTGGTAGAATCACTCCTTCTCTATAGAAAGGTACTACTCAACATTGTCTCCATCACAAGAATGCATTTGTGCCATCATTGAACCAACTCTCAAATGTTCTTTGAAAAAATTCAGGTGCAGACTGCTGTACCCACTTCTTCACGGCCACTTTCACCTTGTCTGTATCATCAAATCATCATCCCCAGAGACTCTCCTTCACTGGACCCAACAGGTGGAAGTTGGAGGGTGCCAGATCTGGGCTGTACGGTTGATGCTGTACTGACCAGCCTAATTTGCTGATCACCTGATTTGTTGCCAAAGATGTGTGTGGTCTTGCATTGTCATGGTGAATGTGGATCCTTTTTAGATTCTTGTTCGGTTTCTTCCTCCTTATGGCTTCTCTAAGCTTCTTGAGTGTCTCAATGTACCGCTTGCTAGTCATAGTACGACCAAGTTCCAGAAAATCAAGGAGAATGACACCGGTGTCATCCCCCAAAACAGTCACCATGACTTTCTGTGCTGATTGCTGGTTCTTGAACTTCTTAGGCCTCAGTAAAGGGGTACGATGCCACTCCATGGATTGATTCTTCATTTCCGGATTGTAAAGATATGCCCACGTTTCATCCCGTCACCAGATCGAGAAAAAAAAAATGTGTCTTCATTGGCTATAAATGCTTCCAGCAGATTAGAGAAGACTTCCACCCTTCTCACTTTCAAATTGGATGTCAACTGCCAAAGTGCCCGCTTTGCACACACTTTCCAATACCCTAAGTCTTCCACCATCTTATGTATGGCATGGTGGCCACAGTCCAGTTATGCAACAAACTCACGGATTGTGACTTATTGCTCTGCATGAATCAATTCATCCACTCACTGACGATTTGTGTCAGCTGTCGCAGATGATGGTCTCCCACTGTGTGGTTTGTCTTCAATGCTGATTTCCCCTTCTTTAAACTTCTTCATCCATCTGTGCACATTGCTCTTGTCAAAGGTGTCATCTCCGTAAACATTTTTTATCCTTCTGTGAATGTCGGGCAGCCTGCCGGGGCCGCCGGGACTCCTCTCTATCTTTACGGGCCTGGCCACCAGATTAAGAACTTGTTTGTGACGTCACGCTAAGCGACGGGCATGTCCACGAGTAGCTGAAGACATCAATGTGAAAATATTCATTATTTGCTTCAAATTATTTAAATTCCTTTTGACTGATGATTGTGAGCAATTACTTCATGTACAAAATGTAAAATTTGTGTTAAAAAAATTAGTGGCAAAGAAGGTTGAAGAGTTGAATGTGGTAAACGGAAAATGTTCAAAATGTAATAAAATTAATTTTGAACTAGGACTAAAGTACACTTCTGTATTTTTAAATAACAACTAAAAGTTGAAAAATGACCGCTTAAAAAACAGGTCAGGGAAAAGAAAATATGCTATGTTTGCAGGAGCTACTTAATGAATCTGGTTTTCCTGTGTGCCTCAACAACAATGGGAATATCTCTAAATTTTGGAAAAGACATTTGATAATCATCATTACAGGGAAACTAAATCCTAGTTCCAGTCTAACTACCCTAAACCCATACAAATAAATATATTTCAAACTTCATTTTGTATGCACACTTTGCTGGGGTTTAATACCTTAAAAGTGCAAATATAATAATTCATTTTGTATATTTTCAATCTTCATTTAGTACATTTTTAATCTTCATTTTTGTATATTTTCAAACTTCATTCATGTGTGGGACAAAATTATCAAGCATGCATGTTCTAACACATGCTCATAATCATGGGGGTGAAATCAGTACAAGGTGAGTTTATTTTTCATTTATTTATTTCTGTGTGTACATTGTGCTGAGAGTTACCACATTCTCAGTATCAATTTAGTCTAGTTGGCAGCCTCAAAACTTTTTTATTTATATCTGTATGCCCTGCAACATTATGCAGATAAATAGTAAGATTATATCTCTAATTCCTTCAATTTCAAAATAGACTAGGGGAGGGGAGATGCTAAGTTGTTAAAATCACACATAAATATAGACTGTAGTAGTATTATTAGATTTTTTTTGTCACTTTCTTTTCCAAATATGTTCTCAGTATTAATTTAGTATATAGTTGGCCTCTCCCATTTTTCTTTTAATTTATTTCTGGGTGTACTGCAACATTAACCTGGTGCAGCATTATTATAACTTTTCTTTTGTGAATTACCTTTTCAAACACATTCTCAGTATATTTATTTTGGAACACTTTGCCTCTTCAGATTTATTATTTTTTGTATGAAAGCAATGTTATTTAACCAGAAAAAGTTAGGGTCCAAAAACGCAATTGTGGAGGCTGTTTTATTAATTTTTTGCTGGTTTTTCTTTTACACATGCAAATTGCAATGTAACAGTATGTCAACGTACTAATAGATTGCATTTCTGTTATTTTCTGCATCTGTTTAAAACTGCATTAACAGAGCTTTTTGGTATAACTGTTTATACTCATACAGAACAGAAAAAGCGTAATTCCTGAGAAAGGTAAAACAGACTCAAATTTCTTTCTTTCTGGAATAATCCAATAATAATCATCACTGTATGATTTAAAATCAGATTTACCAAGATCACATTAAAGGTTTATTACATTAAAAAATATTATTTACAAGTTAAAATCTACTAGATCTTTCGTGTCGATAAAAATCTACTAGATCTTTAATCTTCAGTGTCGATTGTTATTGGATTATTCGAGTGGTGCATGACAACTAATTCTGAGTTCTTTCTCTCTCTCTCTCTCTCTCTTTTTTTTTTTTAAATTTCAGTAGAACTGCTATTACAAAGTAATATATCATAAAATAATATGCAGAAAACTAAAATATAGACCTTATTAAGTTGTTCCTTCAAGCATTAAGCATGACTGAATACCCAGAAACGTACACCTTCTCGGTGCATTACTCCGTCACTTAGCGTGACGTCACAAAAATGATGGCCAAGCCCGTAAAGAGAGAAGGGGTGAGTCCCGGGAGCCCCGAGCCTGCACCCTTCCTTCATCAAGGACTCAATGATGGCACATTGCTTCTGCTTGTGTGTATATATCATCATCATCATCATCATTGTCAACCATTATCAATCCACTGCTGGACGAAGGTCTCCCCAAGTTTCCTCCACAACGGTCTGTCTTGTGCCAGTCTCCTCCATGTCACCCCTGCATACTTTCGAATTTCATCCACCCATCTCCCATGTGGTCTTCTTCTGGGTCTTTTCCTGTCCCTTGGAATCCAATCTAAAATTTCGGCTGTCCATCGATGATCTGTCCTTCTGGCAGTATGTCCAGCCCATTGCCATTTCAGGGATTTAACTCTGATCATGATGTCTTCCACTCTTGTCATTTTTTGGATCCACGAGTTCCTCTTCTTATCTCTCCTGGTTACATGAAGCATGCACCTCTCCATGCTTCTTTGAGTTGTCTGCAGCCTTTGTATGTCTCTTTTAGTTAAGGTCCATGTCTCTGCACCATACGTAAGCACTGGAAGGATGCATTGATCAAACACTTTTCTTTTAAGACATAATGGCATATTGCTCTTGAAAATTATGCTGTTTCTTCCAAAAGCTCTCCAGGCAAGTTTTGTACGCCGATTAATTTCTTCATCAATGTGACCCTCACTTGATATCTGCTGTCCAAGATAAACGTACGTGTCTGTTATCTCCAGCTTTTCTCCATCAATCCATAAATCTTCATTTCTTGTAAAAGCATTGAACATCACTTTTGTCTTCTGAAAGTTCATTTTTAATCCCACTTCTTTACTCTTGTCAGCAAGTTCCTGGATCATACTCTGCAGCTCTGATGGGGTAGTTGCAAAAATGACTACGTCATCAGCAAAACGAAGGTGGGTTAGATAATCTCCATTAATCTTTATCCCTTTGTTTTCCCAGCTCAGCGACTGAAAAACACCCTCCAATGTGGCATTAAAGAGCTTCGGAGATATGGTGTCACCTTGTCTCACTCCCTTTCCAATTTTTACGTGTGTTGTGTTTTCAAACAGCCGAATCTTTGCACTTGCATTTTCATAGATGTTATTAATAATATTAATGTATGCATCTTCAATACCGCAGGTTTTCAGAGCCATTGTAACTGCGGATGGTTTCACCGAATCAAAGGCTTTTTCGTAATCGATAAAAGCCAAGCACAATGGAAGTTCATATTCCCTCGCTCTTTCAATTAGTTCTCTCAGTACGTGGATATGATCTATTGTGCTGTAGCCACTCCTGAATCCAGCTTGTTCTCTCGGTTGAGCCATGTCCAGTGTTACCTTCAAGCGGTGTGAAAGAACTTTAGTGAAGATTTTATAAACTACTGATAGGAGGCTGATAGGTCTGTAGTTTCCGAGATCCTCAATGTCACCTTTCTTATGTAGCAGGATCATTGTAGCGGTGTTCCAATCCTCAGGAATCTTTCCTTCATTAAGGCATCGAGTGAAAATTTGGGCGAGTACTGTTTCAATTTCTCCACTTGCTTCTTGTATGATGTCTACAGTAATTCCATCTTCTCCTGGAGCTTTTCCCAGCTTCATGTTCTTGATTGCATGTGCAACTTCTGCTGGAAGGACTGGAGGAACTCTGGTACTGGTATCTTTCATGATGTCTGGAGTACATATATCATCCCTTTCATATAATTTGGAGTAGAAATCTTTCACTCTTGTCAAAATTTCGCCTCTATTTCTTGTTACAGAACCATCTTCTTTTCTCAGTGCCATAATCTGTTTTCTTCCCTTACTGAGATGTCCCTTTGCTACCTTTAGGCTTTGGTTGTTTTCAATTGCTTTCCTCACTAGTTCACAGTTGAATTTTCTTACGTCTTCAGTGATAATTTTTCTTACTGTCTTGCATAGCTCTATATATTCCACTTTGGAAGTCACATCTTCTTTAGTTGTCCTCATCTCTCTTCTTTTTTGCATCAACATTTTCGTTTTTCCTGATAATTTGTTTACATGCAACTTGTTCTTAGACCCAGCTAATTTTGTTGCTGTTTCCATAAGAGCTTTGGTTACTTTTCTGTTAACTTCAGAGATGTCCACTTCTTCCGATGTTAGGCCTTCTAAAGCAGAGAACCTGTTCTTCAGTTCCAACTTGAGGGTATTATGGTGTTTTTTAAGGTTGGTTATGTCAATAGATTTTGTTTGTCTTATGAGCTTGCCACGTTCAAGTTTGGTGTTGAGGTGCATCTTACATCTCACCAATCTATGGTCACTACCTGTGTTGAACTTGTTTAGCACACTGCAGTCTTCTATGACGAATTTTTTGTTACACATAATAAAATCAATTTCACTTGTCGTCCCATTTGGATGTCTCCATGTCCATTTCCTGTGTGGCTTTTTCTTGAAGAAGGAGTTCAAGATGAAAAACCCTTCTGCCTCTGCAAACTCAACGAGAGTATTTCCACGCTGCTTTCTGTTGCTGTGACCGAATTTACCTACTGAAGTTTCATTCTGTTGCCGTTGCCCTATTTTTGCATTGAAATCTCCCATAATTATTTTCAAGTGCTGCTTACCTTTATTATTTAGATGACAAATTTCCTCATAAAATTCTTCAATTTCTTCTTCAGGATGACTTGTGGTGGGTGCATAAGTTTGAATAATCTGAGCCTGGTATCTTCTCGAGAGTTGGATAACGAGTTGTGCAGCTCTGTCAGAGGAACTTTCAACTTCTGCAACTTTATCCTTCAGTTTCTTGTTTATTATAAATCCAACACCACTAGTTCTGCCAGTATCTGTCCCACGATAGTAGAAGAGATGTCCACTTTTCAGTTCGATGAGATCTTCTCCTTTTCTCCTTACCTCACTTAGCCCGACGATGTCCCACTTGATCCTTTGTAGTTCCTTTTCCAATTCAAGAAGCCTTGAATCAGAAGATAGGGAGCGTCCGTTGTACGTAGCCAAGGTCAGCATCAGATGGCAGCCTAGTCCGGTCCTCCGGGGATTCTTAGCACCCTCTGCCTTCATGACGCACTGGCTGCTGCCTTGGCCAGGTACATTCCAGCTGCCGGAGACTGAGGGCCAAGATTTAAGTTGTGGAATCATTTTGGAGGGGTTTGGCCATAACTCCCCACGCTGGCCAAGCGGGTTGGTAAGTGTGGGATAGAATTTCCTCTAATCCCGATGGCATAGTTATACCGCTATTGGCGGTCGTCAGAGCCCCTTTAGTGGGAACAGGATGCACCACGAGAAGGCGGGGTTGACATTTGTCAAGGAGAGGCTATGATGTTACGCATCACCTGACCTTACATCACCTGACCTCCATATATATATTTATATATATATCATCATCATCATCATCATCATTGTCAACCATTATCAATCCACTGCTGGACGAAGGTCTCCCCAAGTTTCCTCCACAACGGTCTGTCTTGTGCCAGTCTCCTCCATGTCACTCCCGCATATTTACGAATTTCATCCACCCATCTCCCATGTGGTCTTTTTCTGGGTCTTTTCCTGTCCCTTGGAATTCAATCTAAAATTTCGGCTGTCCATCTATGGTTTGTCCTTCTGGCAGTATGTCCAGCCCATTGCCATTTCAGGGATTTAACTCTGATCATGATGTCTTCCACTCTCGTCATTTTTCGGATCCACGAGTTCCTCTTCTTATCTCTCCTGGTTATACCAAGCATGCACCTCTCCATGCTTCTTTGAGTTGTCTGCAGCCTTTGTATGTCTCTTTTAGTTAAGGTCCACGTCTCTGCACCATACGTAAGCACTGGAAGGATGCATTGATCAAACACTTTTCTTTTAAGACATAATGGCATATTGCTCTTGAAAATTATGCTGTTTCTTCCAAAAGCTCTCCAGGCAAGTTTTGTACGCCGATTAATTTCTTCATCAATGTGACCCTCACTTGATATCTGATGTCCAAGATAAACATAAGTATCTGTTATCTCCAGTTTTTCTCCATCAATCCATAAATCTTCATTTCTTGTAAAAGCATTGAACATCACTTTTGTCTTCTGAAAGTTCATTTTTAATCCCACTTCTTTACTCTTGTCAGCAAGTTCCTGGATCATACTCTGCAGCTCTGATGGGGTAGTTGCAAAAATGACTACGTCATCAGCAAAACGAAGGTGGGTTAGATAATCTCCATTAATCTTTATCCCTTTGTTTTCCCAGTTCAGTGATTGAAAGACATTTTCCAATGTGGCATTAAAGAGCTTCGGAGATATGGTGTCACCTTGTCTCACTCCCTTTCCAATTTTTATGTGTGTTGTGTTTTCAAACATCCGAATCTTTGCACTTGCATTTTCATAGATGTTATTAATAATATTAATGTATGCATCTTCAATACCGCAGGTTTTCAGAGCCATTGTAACTGCGGATGGTTTCACCGAATCAAAGGCTTTTTCGTAATCGATAAAAGCCAAGCACAATGGAAGTTCATATTCCCTCGCTCTTTCAATTAGTTCTCTCAGTACGTGGATATGATCTATTGTGCTGTAGCCACTCCTGAATCCAGCTTGTTCTCTCGGTTGAGCCATGTCCAGTGTTACCTTCAAGCGGTGTGAAAGAACTTTAGTGAAGATTTTATAAACTACTGATAGGAGGCTGATAGGTCTGTAGTTTCCGAGATCCTCAATGTCACCTTTCTTATGTAGCAGGATCATTGTAGCGGTGTTCCAATCCTCAGGAATCTTTCCTTCATTAAGGCATCGAGTGAAAATTTGGGCGAGTACTGTTTCAATTTCTCCACTTGCTTCTTGTATGATGTCTACAGTAATTCCATCTTCTCCTGGAGCTTTTCCCAGCTTCATGTTCTTGATTGCATGTGCAACTTCTGCTGGAAGGACTGGAGGAACTCTGGTACTGGTATCTTTCATGATGTCTGGAGTACATATATCATCCCTTTCATATAATTTGGAGTAGAAATCTTTCACTCTTGTCAAAATTTCGCCTCTATTTCTTGTTACAGAACCATCTTCTTTTCTCAGTGCCATAATCTGTTTTCTTCCCTTACTGAGATGTCCCTTTGCTACCTTTAGGCTTTGGTTGTTTTCAATTGCTTTCCTCACTAGTTCACAGTTGAATTTTCTTACGTCTTCAGTGATAATTTTTCTTACTGTCTTGCATAGCTCTATATATTCCACTTTGGAAGTCACATCTTCTTTAGTTGTCCTCATCTCTCTTCTTTTTTGCATCAACATTTTCGTTTTTCCTGATAATTTGTTTACATGCAACTTGTTCTTAGACCCAGCTAATTTTGTTGCTGTTTCCATAAGAGCTTTGGTTACTTTTCTGTTAACTTCAGAGATGTCCACTTCTTCCGATGTTAGGCCTTCTAAAGCAGAGAACCTGTTCTTCAGTTCCAACTTGAAGGTATTATGGTGTTTTTTAAGGTTGGTTATGTCAATAGATTTTGTTTGTCTTATGAGCTTGCCACGTTCAAGTTTGGTGTTGAGGTGCATCTTACATCTCACCAATCTATGGTCACTACCTGTGTTGAACTTGTTTAGCACACTGCAGTCTTCTATGACGAATTTTTTGTTACACATAATAAAATCAATTTCACTTGTCGTCCCATTTGGATGTCTCCATGTCCATTTCCTGTGTGGCTTTTTCTTGAAGAAGGAGTTCAAGATGAAAAACCCTTCTGCCTCTGCAAACTCAACGAGAGTATTTCCACGCTGGTTTCTGTTGCTGTGACCGAATTTACCTACTGAAGTTTCATTCTGTTGCCGTTGCCCTATTTTTGCATTGAAATCTCCCATAATTATTTTCAAGTGCTGCTTACCTTTATTATTTAGATGACAAATTTCCTCATAAAATTCTTCAATTTCTTCTTCAGGATGACTTGTGGTGGGTGCATAAGTTTGAATAATCTGAGCCTGGTATCTTCTCGAGAGTTGGATAACGAGTTGTGCAGCTCTGTCAGAGGAACTTTCAACTTCTGCAACTTTATCCTTCAGTTTCTTGTTTATTATAAATCCAACACCACTAGTTCTGCCAGTATCTGTCCCACGATAGTAGAAGAGATGTCCACTTTTCAGTTCGATGAGATCTTCTCCTTTTCTCCTTACCTCACTTAGCCCGACGATGTCCCACTTGATCCTTTGTAGTTCCTTTTCCAATTCAAGAAGCCTTGAATCAGAAGATAGGGAGCGTCCGTTGTACGTAGCCAAGGTCAGCATCAGATGGCAGCCTAGTCCGGTCCTCCGGGGATTCTTAGCACCCTCTGCCTTCATGACGCACTGGCTGCTGCCTTGGCCAGGTACATTCCAGCTGCCGGAGACTGAGGGCCAAGATTTAAGTTGTGGAATCATTTTGGAGGGGTTTGGCCATAACTCCCCACGCTGGCCAAGCGGGTTGGTAAGTGTGGGATAGAATTTCCTCTAATCCCGATGGCATAGTTATACCGCTATTGGCGGTCGTCAGAGCCCCTTTAGTGGGAACAGGATGCACCACGAGAAGGCGGGGTTGACATTTGTCAAGGAGAGGCTATGATGTTACGCATCACCTGACCTTACATCACCTGACCTCCATATATATATATATATATATATATATATATATATATATATATATATCATCATCATTGTCAACCATTATCAATCCACTGCTGGACGAAGGTCTCCCCAAGTTTCCTCCACAACGGTCTGTCTTATGCCAGTCTCCTCCATGTCACCCCTGCATACTTTCGAATTTCATCCACCCATCTCCCATGTGGTCTTCTTCTGGGTCTTCTCCTGTCCCTTGGAATTCAATCTAAAATTTCGGCTGTCCATCGATGATCTGTCCTTCTGGCAGTATGTCCAGCCCATTGTCATTTCAGGGATTTAACTCTGATCATGATGTCTTCCACTCTTGTCATTTTTCGGATCCACGAGTTCCTCTTCTTATCTCTCCTGGTTATACCAAGCATGCACCTCTCCATGCTTCTTTGAGTTGTCTGCAGCCTTTGCATGTCTCTTTTAGTTAAGGTCCACGTCTCTGCACCATACGTAAGCACTGGAAGGATGCATTGATCAAACACTTTTCTTTTAAGACATAATGGCATATTGCTCTTGAAAATTATGCTGTTTCTTCCAAAAGCTCTCCAGGCAAGTTTTGTACGCCGATTAATTTCTTCATCAATGTGACCCTCACTTGATATCTGCTGTCCAAGATAAACATACGTGTCTGTTATCTCCAGCTTTTCTCCATCAATCCATAAATCTTCATTTCTTGTAAAAGCATTGAACATCACTTTTGTCTTCTGAAAGTTCATTTTTAATCCCACTTCTTTACTCTTGTCAGCAAGTTCCTGGATCATACTCTGCAGCTCTGATGGGGTAGTTGCAAAAATGACTACGTCATCAGCAAAACGAAGGTGGGTTAGATAATCTCCATTAATCTTTATCCCCTTGTTTTCCCAGCTCAGCGACTGAAAAACACCCTCCAATGTGGCATTAAAGAGCTTCGGAGATATGGTGTCGCCTTGTCTCACTCCCTTTCCAATTTTTACGTGTGTTGTATTTTCAAACAGCCTAATCTTTGCACTTGCATTTTCATAGATGTTATTAATAATATTAATGTATGCATCTTCAATACCGCAGGTTTTCAGAGCCATTGTAACTGCTGATGGTTTCACCAAATCAAAAGCTTTTTCATAATCGATAAAAGCCATGCACAATGGAAGTTCATATTCCCTTGCTCTTTCAATTAGTTCTCTCAGCACGTGGATATGATCTATTGTGCTGTAGCCACTCCTGAATCCAGCTTGTTCTCTCGGTTGAGCCATGTCCAGTGTTACCTTCAAGCGGTGTGAAAGAACTTTAGTGAAGATTTTATAAACTACTGATAGGAGGCTGATAGGTCTGTAGTTTCCGAGATTCTCAATGTCACCTTTCTTATGTAGCAGGATCATTGTAGCGGTGTTCCAATCCTCAGGAATCTTTCCTTCATTAAGGCATCGAGTGAAAATTTGGGCGAGTACTGTTTCGATTTCTCCACTTGCTTCTTGTATGATGTCTACAGTAATTCCATCTTCTCCTGGAGCTTTTCCTCGCTTCATGCTCTTGATTGCATGTGCAACTTCTGCTGGAAGGACTGGAGGAACTCTGGTACTGGTATCTTTCATGATGTCTGGAGTCCATATATCATTCCTTTCATATAATTTGGAGTAGAAATCTTTCACTCTTGTCAAAATTTCGCCTCTATTTCTTGTTACAGAACCATCTTCTTTTCTCAGTGCCATAATCTGTTTTCTTCCCTTACTGAGATGTCCCTTTGCTATCTTTAGGCTTTGGTTGTTTTCAATTGCTTTCCTCACTAGTTCACAGTTGAATTTTCTTACGTCTTCAGTGATACTTTTTCTTACTGTCTTGCATAGCTCTATATATTCCACTTTGGAAGTCACATCTTCTTTAGTTGTCCTCATCTCTCTTCTTTTTGCATCAACATTTTGGTTTTTCCTGATAATTTGTTCACATGCAACTTGTTCTTAGACCCAGCTAATTTTGTTGCTGTTTCCATAAGAGCTTTGGTTACTTTTCTGTTAACTTCAGAGATGTCCACTTCTTCCGATGTTAGGCCTTCTAAAGCAGAGAACCTGTTCTTCAGTTCTAACTTGAAGGTATTATGGTGTTTTTTAAGGTTGGTTATGTCAATAGATTTTGTTTGTCTTATGAGCTTGCCACGTTCAAGTTTAGTGTTGAGGTGCATCTTACATCTCACCAATCTATGGTCACTACCTGTGTTGAACTTGTTCAGCACACTGCAGTCTTCTATGACGAATTTTTGTTACACATAATAAAATCAATTTCACTTGTCGTCCCATTTGGATGTCTCCATGTCCATTTCCTGTGTGGCTTTTTCTTGAAGAAGGAGTTCAAGATGAAAAATCCTTCTGCCTCTGCAAACTCAACGAGAGTATTTCCACGCTGGTTTCTGTTGCCGTGACCGAATTTACCTACTGAAGTTTCATTCTGTTGCCGTTGCCCTATTTTTGCATTGAAATCTCCCATAATTATTTTCAAGTGCTGCTTACCTTTATTATTTAGATGACAAATTTCCTCATAAAATTCTTCAATTTCTTCTTCAGGATGACTTGTGGTGGGTGCATAAGTTTGAATAATCTGAGCCTGGTATCTTTTCGAGAGTTGGATAACAAGTCGTGCAGCTCTGTCAGAGGAACTTTCAACTTCTACAACTTTATCCTTCAATTTCTTGTTTATTATAAATCCAACACCACTAGTTCTGCCAGTATCTGTCCCACGATAGTAGAAGAGATGTCCACTTTTCAGTTCGATGAGATCTTCTCCTTTTCTCCTTACCTCACTTAGCCCCACGATGTCCCACTTGATCCTTTGTAGTTCCTCTTCCAATTCAAGAAGCCTTGAATCAGAAGATAGGGAGCGTCCATTGTAAGTAGCCAAGGTCAGCATCAGATGGCAGCCTAGTCCGGTCCTCCGGGGATTCTTAGCCCCACTCTGCCTTCATGTCGCACTGGCCGCTGCCTTGGCCAGGTACATTCCAGCTGCCGGAGACTGAGGGCCAAGATTTAAGTTGTGGAATCATTTTGGAGGGGTTTGGCCATAACTCACCACGCTGGCCAAGCGGGTTGGTGAGTGTGGGATAGAATTTCCTCTAATCCCGATGGTATAGTTATACCGCTATTGGCGGTCGTCAGAGCCCCTTTAGTGGGAACAGGATGCACCACGAGAAGGCGGGGTTGACATTTGTCAAGGAGAGGCTGTGATGTTACGCATCACCTGACCTTACATCCCTATATATATATACACTAGAGAACTAATTGAAAGAGCGAGGGAATATGAACTTCCATTGTGCATGGCTTTTATCGATTATGAAAAAGCCTTTGATTCGGTGAAACCATCAGCAGTTACCACGGCTCTGAAATCCTGCGGTATTGAAGATGCATACATTAATATTATTAATAACATCTATGAAAATGCAAGTGCAAAGATTCGGCTGTTTGAAAATACAACACACATAAAAATTGGAAAGGGAGTGAGACAAGGTGACACCATATCTCCGAAGCTCTTTAATGCCACATTGGAAAATGTCTTTCAATCACTGAACTGGGAAAACAAAGGGATAAAGATTAATGGAGATTATCTAACCCACCTTCGTTTTGCTGATGACGTAGTCATTTTTGCAACTACCCCATCAGAGCTGCAGAGTATGATCCAGGAACTTGCTGACAAGAGTAAAGAAGTGGGATTAAAAATGAACTTTCAGAAGACAAAAGTGATGTTCAATGCTTTTACAAGAAATGAAGATTTATCGATTGATGGAGAAAAACTGGAGATAACAGATACGTATGTTTATCTTGGACAGCAGATATCAAGTGAGGGTCACATTGATGAAGAAATTAATCGGCGTACAAAACTTGCCTGGAGAGCTTTTGGAAGAAACAGCAAATTTTCAAGAGCAATATGCCATTATGTCTTAAAAGAAAAGTGTTTGATCAATGCATCCTTCCAGTGCTTACGTATGGTGCAGAGACGTGGACCTTAACTAAAAGAGACATACAAAGGCTGCAGACAACTCAAAGAAGCATGGAGAGGTGCATGCTTGGTATAACCAGGAGAGATAAGAAGAGGAACTCGTGGATCCGAAAAATGACGAGAGTGGAAGACATCATGATCAGAGTTAAATCCCTGAAATGGCAATGGGCTGGACATACTGCCAGAAGGACAGACCATAGATGGACAGCCGAAATTTTAGATTGGATTCCAAGGGACAGGAAAAGACCCAGAAAAAGACCACATGGGAGATGGGTGGATGAAATTCGTAAATATGCGGGAGTGACATGGAGGAGACTGGCACAAGACAGACCGTTGTGGAGGAAACTTGGGGAGACCTTCGTCCAGCAGTGGATTGATAATGGTTGACAATGATGATGATGATGATGATATATACACTGAGTGGGATGTAAGGTCAGGTGATATATATATATATATATATATATATATACACTGAGTGGGATGTAAGGTCAGGTGATGCGTAACATCACAGCCTCTCCTTGACAAATGTCAACCCCGCTTTCTCGTGGTACATCCTGTTCCCACTAAAGGGGCTCTGACGACCGCCAATAGCGATGTAACTATACCATCGGGATTAGAGGAGATGCTATCCCACACTCACCAACCCGCTTGGCCAGCGTGGTGAGTTATGGCCAAACCCCTCCAAAATGACTCCACAACTTAAATCTTGGCCCTCAGTCTCCGGCAGCTGGAATGTACCTGGCCAAGGCAGCGGCCAGTGCGACATGAAGGCAGAGGGTGCTAAGAATCCCCGGAGGACCGGACTAGGCTGCCATCTGATGCTGACCTTGGCTACGTACAACGGACGCTCCCTATCTTCTGATTCAAGGCTTCTTGAATTGGAAGAGGAACTACAAAGGATCAAGTGGGACATCGTCGGGCTAAGTGAGGTAAGGAGAAAAGGAGAAGATCTCATTGAACTGAAAAGTGGACATCTCTTCTACTATCGTGGGACAGATACTGGCAGAACTAGTGGTGTTGGATTTATAATAAACAAGAAACTGAAGGATAAAGTTGTAGAAGTTGAAAGTTCCTCTGACAGAGCTGCACGACTCGTTATCCAACTCTCCAGAAGATACCAGGCTCAGATTATTCAAACTTATGCACCCACCACAAGTCATGCTGAAGAAGAAATTGAAGAATTTTATGAGGAAATTCGTGATGTAAATAATAAAGGTAAGCAGCACTTGAAGATAATTATGGGAGATTTCAATGCAAAAATAGGGCAACAGCAACAGAATGAAACTTCAGTAGGTAAATTCGGTCACGGCAACAGAAACCAGCGTGGAAATACTCTCGTAGAGTTTGCAGAGGCAGAAGGGTTTTTCATCTTGAACTCCTTTTTCAAGAAAAAGCCACACAGGAAATGGACATGGAGACATCCAAATGGGACGACAAGTGAAATTGATTTTATTATGTGTAACAAAAAATTCGTCATAGAAGACTGCAGTGTGCTAAACAAGTTCAACACAGGCAGTGACCATAGATTGGTGAGATGTAAGATGCACCTCAACACTAAACTCGAACGTAGCAAGCTCATAAGACAAACAAAATGTATTGACATAACCAACCTTAAAAAACCCCTTAATACCTTCAAGTTGAAACTGAAGAACAGATTCTCTGCTTTAGAAGGCGTAACATCGGAAAAAGTGGATATTTCTGAAGTTAACAGAAAAGTAACCAAAGCTCTTATGGAAACAGCAACAAAATTAGCTGGGTCTAAGAACAAGTTGCATGTGAACAAATTATCAGGAAAAATCAAAATGTTGATGCAAAAAAGAAGAGTGATGAGGACAACTAAAGAAGATGTGACTTCCAAAGTGGAATATATAGAGCTATGCAAGACAGTACGAAAAAGTATCACTGAAGACGTAAGGAAATTCAACTGTGAACTAGTGAGGAAAGCAATTGAAAACAACCAAAGCCTAAAGATAGCAAAGGGACATCTCAGTAAGGGGAAAAACAGATTATGGCACTGAGAAAAGAAGATGGTTCTGTAACAAGAAATAGAGGCGAAATTTTGACAAGAGTGAAAGATTTCTACTCCAAATTATATGAAAGGGATGATACATGTACTCCAGACATCATGAAAGGTACCAGTACCAGAGTTCTTTCAGTCCTTCCAACAGAAGTTGCACATGCAATCAAGAACATGAAGCGGGGAAAAGCTCCAGGAGAAGATGGAATTACTGTAGACATCATACAAGAAGCAAGTGGAGAAATTGAAACAGTACTCGCCCAAATTTTCACTCGATGCCTTAATGAAGGGAAAATTCCTGAGGATTGGAACAACGCTACAATGATCTTGCTACATAAAAAAGGTGACATTGAGGATCTCAGGAACTACAGACCTATCAGCCTCCTATCAGTGGTTTATAAAATCTTCACTAAAGTTATTTCACACCGCTTGAAGGTGACACTGGACATGGCTCAACCGAGAGAACAAGCTGGATTCAGGAGTGGCTACAGCACAATAGATCATATCCACGTACTGAGAGAACTAATTGAAAGAGCGAGGGAATATGAGCTTCCATTGTGCATGGCTTTTATCGATTATGAAAAAGCCTTTGATTCGGTGAAACCATCAGCAGTTGCAATGGCTCTGAAATCCTGTGGTATTGAAGATGCATACATTAATATTATTAATAACATCTATGAAAATGCAAGTGCAAAGATTCGGCTGTTTGAAAATACAACACACATAAAAATTGGAAAAGGAGTGAGACAAGGTGACACCATATCTCCGAAGCTGTTTAATACCACATTGGAAAATGTCTTTCAATCACTGAACTGGGAAAACAAAGGGATAAAGATTAATGGAGATTATCTAACCCACCTTCGTTTTGCTGACGACATAGTCATTTTTGCAACTACCCCATCAGAGCTACAGAGTATGATCCAGGAACTTGCTGACAAGAGTAAAGAAGTGAAGTGGGATTAAAAATGAACTTTCAGAAGACAAAAGTGATGTTCAATGCTTTTACAAGAAATGAAGATTTATCGATTGATGGAGAAAAGCTGGAGATAACAGACACGTACGTTTATCTTGGACAGCAGATATCAAGTGAGGGTCACATTGGTGAAGAAATTAATCGGCGTACAAAACTTGCCTGGAGAGCTTTTGGAAGAAACAGCATAATTTTCAAGAGCAATATGCCATTATGTCTTAAAAGAAAAGTTTTTGATCAATGCATCCTTCCAGTGCTTACGTATGGTGCAGAGACGTGGACCTTAGCTAAAAGAGACATACAAAGGCTGCAGACAACTCAAAGCAGCATGGAGAGGTGCATGCTTGGTGTAACCAGGAGAGATAAGAAGAGGAACACGTGGATCCGTAAAATGACAAGAGCGGAAGACATCATGATCAGAGTTAAATCCCTGAAATGGCAATGGGCTGGACAGACTGCCAGAAGAACAGACCATCGATGGACAGCCAAAATTTTAGATTGGATTCCAAGGGACAGGAAAAGACCCAGAAGAAGACCACATGGAAGATGGGTGGATGAAATTCGAAAGTATGCGGGAATGACATGGAGGAGACTGGCACAAGACAGACCGTTGTGGAGGAAACTTGGGGAGACCTTCGTCCAGCAGTGGATTGATAATGGCTGACAATGATGATGATGATGATACACTGAGTGATCACAGAATTATTACCACGCCCTATCAAAAGTGGATGCAGCCAGTTGTTGACCATGTGATTTAAAAGAGAGCGTGATTAGTCACCCAACGTAGTATATATAAGGTGTGAGTGGAGCAGTAGGTAGTAAAATTCAGAGCATGATGGGGAAAAAAGAAAAATTTATCAGACTGTGTGAAGGAAAGATTGTGGAAGCATGGAGAATGCATGCCTCGATTTCCCAAGTGGCTGAACTAGTGGATTGTTTGTAAGTCGCCATAGTTAAAGTGTATGTGGATTGGCGTGACAATGGTTAAACAACAACCCGGAAGCAAAACTGTACAGGAGAGCGAAATGTTGATATGAGAGCTGGGTCTGATGACTCGTACAGATCAACAGACTCAGCACTGTTCAACAGTTGACTACCCAATACAACAGGGATCAGCCCGCAACAGTATCTGTCATGACCATGCACCACATGTATGGGCTATAACAGCAGACGCCCCCGACAACGCCTTCTCCGAACCATGGTTCATTGGCACAAAAGACTCATCTGGTACAAAGATCATGCAAGTTGAATGACGGATGACTGGAAAAAAGTGTGCTGGTCTAATGAGTCACATTTTTTACTCTACTCCATGGATGGTCAGGTACGTATTTGGTGTAAACAACATGAGGCACTCAATCCATCCTGTTTAGTCTCCATAGTGCAACTGGTGGAGGCAGTTGTATAGTGTGGGGCATGTGGAACAATGTATGACTGTTTCACACAATTATGAATTGCTTGTTGGCTCTGTATGCCCAGCAGTGCTTCACTTTTTCCCAAATGTCAACAGCGTCTCCTAAGATGACAATGCACTAAGCCACAGGTCCAACGTTGTGCAGGAACAGTTTGAGGAATGCAATTCAGACTTTCAGCACATTCATTGACCTCTGAACTCCCCCAATATCAATCCCATAGGGCATTTGTGGGACATTATGGAATGGCATATCAGGCATCTGGATACATCAATCATCTACATACCTGCATTGAAGGCCACATTACACACAGCTTGGTTGGCCATACCTCCTATATATATATATATCATATAAGGACTTTTCTCCTGGTGAAAGTTGATGCAATATGGATAATAATAATAATATTTAGCTATGATGAAAATTTGCATTCCACTGCTTAGAAAAAAATGTTCTGTAGCAAAGCCTGGTCATCAGTAATTACTTTCAAAGTACTACAAGAGTTAATATCTTAATGATGGCACTAGCCATGAGATTAAGTCGTTTCTGGGTACGGAACAAATTCTTATGATTTGTGGTGGTCTGTGACATATGACAGGGACCTATACTCATACACAAAATTTCAATTGCTGAAACAACACAAGAACTAGGACACAAAGAATATTTGCTTCACTTTTGCAGAATAATTGCAGACACATGCCATGCAGAAAATGTAGTACTCACAACAGCAACACATACCATTATTATTGTATAATTTAGGCAAATTATGGAAGGCATTATATGTATTCTAATAATAATAAATGCTGTATGTCTTTCATAATATAACATATGTATTATAGGAACTGCTGAAGGGGCATTCGCAAATGTTGGTGATAATTTTTGAGAAACATTTAAATAGTGTCTTATTTTCCAGGTACTGTTATCATAAATCACACTACTTGAAGAAGTGAAAATTCAAACTGGTAAGTACTAAACAGCAGAAAGAATATCATAAAATGCACTTATCCTGAACTGAATTATTTTCTTTTGTTTAATAACTCAGATAATATAAATTATTAACACTTATGATTCATCTAAGTAATTTTGTTTACATAAAGCAAAACAATAAGCATTTTTGTTCATATTATCAGTTTGGCACAAATTATAACCCTGCTTTACCCAAACTGCAAATGATGGGGGTGGGGGGAAGAACTAGTCAATGGAAAATAAAAGATCTACAAATACACATAACAAATGTCAAGCCATACATCGTGATGAAAATCTCTCTCACACACACCAATTTATTTATTTGTATATATGTATGCATGCATGTACGTATGTATGATTGATTGATTGTAGTGTGTGCTACTCCCTAATAAGTTGGTACAAAGGCAGAAATGGTTTTCATTCACTAAACCTTACTCAAAAATTTTCAGATTTCAGTAAATTCCACATGCATGTGGTCATCACTGATATATAATTTATTTGAATTGGTTCTGTTAAAAATTTCCAATGCAGTTTTTACAGAGTGAGAGAAAAAAACAACAACATTTTTTCTAAAGTTGTGTCAAGCTAGTAAAAATAAGTTGTGTTAGGTGATCCTTATAATGTGTATAAAAACCCCCAAGAAACTATGTCATATGATCAACATCCTGCAGCGCCCCTAAGGGCCTAACAGACACCCTATGCCCAGGGTATGAGAGAGCAGTCAAGTGAATTAGAAATGATAAAGCACGACCCTTTGAGGGTTTTTTTTTTTTTTTTTGCTATTTTTGCAGTGTCTTGTGCAGTTCATGAAATTTAAGTTCAAACAGATAGACAGAATACCGCTCATCAGGAGAGTGCAGTATGTGCTAAAATACACTACCGGACAATTGCTAAGGACGGATAACAATAGCAACGATAGCAACCATAAAATGGAAGGCAGGAAAATGTGGAAATTAGCATAAGTGCGGGATACAGTAAGACGTGTTGTGCGTATGCAAATTTTGGATTGCCGAACTTGTTCCTGACGTCATAGCGCTGATAAGAGATATAAAGGATTTGACGCGTATTGACCGTTGTTGTTCAAACGCAAAGTTTAAATGGAAAGAATCTGCATTTTTGAACTTCACTTTTAGTTGGTAAAGTTCGATGAACACTTACCGCACGTGGGGCTTGGCTTTCAATCCATATTTCCGTTTCGTGGATGCGGCACGGGATTTTTTCATTTGGCCACGGGTCCGCTTCTTCTTTTTTTTTTTTTTTTTTTTTCTCCGTTGGAATTTATTTTGTCTCATCACCAAATGAGTTTTTCCTTTGCTGCATCCTCATTTACTTCAATATTTATTCATACCCGAGTACTTTCGGTACTACTACTATACCGTCTTCGAGGGACATTTTGCTCCAACTAGCACGGACCGTGTCAGCTGGGCATTTCGGTGGTTCTCGCGGGCTGCTTCTGTCATCTGCTATCGCTTCTTCTTGGGCGTTGTGGCGCCATCTCTTGTTGGTCAGTGATCTCCTTTTTCGAACTTTTTCTTTTTTTTGCTCAATTTTAATTAAATTTCTCCAGCTGTTTCTCAAATTATTAGGGTCATTGTGGTTGCAAACGTTTGTCCTATTTTTTTCAATCATTACCGACTCTGCTATTCTGAGGTGTTTTTCGGATTTACAGCTTTTAATGATTTTTATATTTTCGAATTTTGGATATTTTTGGTTATCCAGACAGTATTGAATCAGTGCTGTTTTTTCTTCTTTTTTCTGCCAGTTTTTTATGTGTTGTTTTAATCTGTGTTTAAGCTTATTTTTGGTACTTCCTATATAAGCCATTGGAGGATTTTCAGTAATAGGAATTGAATAAATACCTGCTTTTTCTAACATTCTTATTTTATCATTATTTTTTGTTACTATATTTTTGATGGTATTTACTTTTCCTCCAATTTGAATGTTGGAAAGAATCAATTGACGAACTTGCAATTTTCAGTATGTCTTCCCGACATCACCTAGATGATTTTACGTGTGGCCGTATTATTGGCAAGATTGAAGAAGAGCGAAAAATAACAGATGTTGCCAGGGAGTTCGATGTCAGCCACAGTGTTGCTTCAAGGCTTTGGAAATCATTTCAAACAAATGAAGAGGGTAGCAAACGTCACAGGGGAGGTCATGTTCGCAGTACGACACCTGCAGAAGATCGGTACATAGTGCTATCAACAAAAAGACACCGGCGCAGCACAGCTAGTGAGGTAGAAAATCAGTTTATGGCTGCTACTGGCAAGCGGATCTCCCGAAAAACTGTCGCCAGACGTTTGCATGAAGGAGGACTATACGCCCGCCGTCCTGTTGTGTGCATCCCATTGTCCAGACGTCACCGTACCGCCCGTTTGCAATGGTGCCATCAACATCGCAATTGGACTGATAATGACTGGTCTGCTGTCCTCTTCTCAGATGAGAGTAGATACAGTCTATCGTTTGATTGTCGACGAGAACTGATCTGGCGTGATAGTGGTACTGCATATTGTCCAGCAAACATACAGGAAAAGTACCGATATCCGACATGTAGTGTCATGGTATGGGTTGGCATCATGATCAATGGCCGTACATCCCTCTATGTGCTTCCAACTGGGACTATGACTGGCCAACGATACATTAATGATGTTCTGCTATCTCATGTTAGCATGTTCCGTGGTGCTGTCGGTGATAGATTCATTTTCATGGACGACAACGCAACATGTCATCGAACAGTCGCTGTCCAGGAGTGTCTTGAGAGCCAGGATGTTCAACACCTCGTATGGCCAGCACGTTCTCCAGATCTGAATCCCATTGAAAATGAGTGGGATGCTTTGGGGAGGAGTCTTGCTGGTCGCCAATGCCCTCCAATAAACAAGGACACCCTCATCCGTGCACTGACAGAGGAATGGGATGAATTACCCCAACAGCTGCTTGACAATGTTGTGCAAAGCATGACACGACGTGTGGAATCTTGCATCGCCCTCCATGGTGGCCATATCCCGTATTGACATCTTACGCCGGAATGCCTGCGGACAGTAATTGCATTTTTTTTACGTTTACGTATTCTGCACAAAATGGCCTGTTTGTCCCTTGAACACGTTCCAAAGCCTTCTGGATTTCAGAGCATAATAAATTGTCTTTCTTGTAATGTCCTGGCATTCTGACATTATTTTATTTCACTTGGCATCCAACCACACTTACTTTTTTATGCGCTATATAGCCATTTATGATCCGTCCTTAGCAATTGTCCAGCAGTGTAGTAGTTTTGAGTGTTGACTTTCTGCAGCTCATGCTCAGGTGGAGCTGAGATAGTTGTGGGTTGTTTTATATTTTATATTTCAGCTGATCTGGGAGAGTGGTAATGACCTATCTCCATGACTCAAACTATACAGGGTGATTCAAAAAGAAGTATACAGTTTCAAAGCACTATAAAACAAGAGCAATGTAAGATATTTTATGTTACCTGTAACAGAATTGTAGGGGAATGTTTCAAGTTTTTTTAGAGACAGTCACAAATGTTCTATGTTCGCACTCTTAGTCACACGACACACATCAAGCCGGTAATCAATTTCCGCATAAACGCGAGTTAAGATATCTGAATCAAGTGCAGTGATAGTGGCTGTGATGCGCTGTTTCAGCTTCTCTAGATCAACAGGAAGGGGAGGGGCGAATACCTTGTTCTTTACGTACCCCCACAGGAAAAAGTCACAAGGTGTTAAGTCAGGACTTCTGAGTGGCCATTGGGTCAGTGGCATGTTGTAGTCCACGGCTCACCCAATCCATCGGTGAGAAGATGGTCATTGAGATAATCTCGCACGTCGCTTAACCAGTGCTGTGGTGCACCATCCAATTGGAGAATAAGGTTGTCACTGTCGTCCTGCAACTGTGGCATCAACCAAAGAGTTAACATATCCAGAACAGAGCCTCCCGTGACAGTTTTCTCATGAAAAAGAAGGGGCCGTACACTTCCTTTTTGGACATAGCACAGAACACATTTACCTTACGGGAATCTCGCACGTGTTGCACTGTTAATCTGGGATTCTCCGTTCCTCATTAGCAAACATTGTGCTTTTTTACCTGACCACTCACGTGAAATGTAGTTTCATCGGTGAAAACTAAGTAATCGGCAAAATCGTCATTTTCAAAACGGTGCTGCATTTCGGCACAAAATTCAAAGCGCTTTGTCTTGTCAAGGTCAGTGAGATTTTGCAACATCTGCACTTTGTATGGAATCATTTTCAGCTTCTTTCTCAAAATTGTCCAGACAGTGAGCTGTGAAATCTGCACTTCACGACTCACCCTCCGCATTGATTTTTCCGGGCTTCGTTGAATGGCGGTGCAAACACTATCGACGACTTCTTCCAATACACGCGGTCGTCCAGGACTTTTAAGTTTGCACAAACAACCCATAGTTTAAAATTTTTTATGCCAATCGTAGATAGATTTTTTGGTTGGAGGTTCTTTTCCGAATCGTGATCGAAAATGCCGTTGCACAACAGTTACGTATTCCGTTTTGCTCAATTCAAGAACACAAAACGCCTTCTCCCCTGCAGACGCTGACATTTTGACTGACTAATCACGTGACACGCGCGCTATCGCCTACGTCACTTCCCTCAGTAGCGGGACACAAACTTTATGAGAACATCTATCTAACGGTTTGTAGCTGTGGTCCGTGTCTTCAACTGTTACTGTTTTACAGCATCTGGAAACTGTATACTTCTTTATGAATCACCCTGCATTGCTACTGCCCTTCTGCGTGCATCCATACTCTGTCACAATGACAAAAACTACACTGTTACCACCCTCCTACGTGCATCTATACTCTTTCACCACGACTGAAACCATACTGCTACTGCCCTGTTGTTCTGTCAGCTTTTAAGGCAGTCAGTCTCGATGTGAACAAATGTAAAGATACGTAGTAGCATCATCAAGATTACTAAGTGATGTCGAAGTGGTATTAGGGGTCTTAATTTTTTAAGAATGACCCCAAAGCAGGACAAGAAGACAAGAGTGTATGAGTGGGCCTGGTGTGTAGCTATTATAGTGTCGAGTGTAAGCCTCCGAAAAGACAGCTTCCTACTTGTGCTGAAGTGATGAGGCATTATCTATTTGTGCAGCAAGATCAAAAATCTAAGAACAATAACCATGCTGTCAGGAGCATTGCTAGTGTTGTAGCTGCTAATAAGGAGCAAGTGTGGCAATGTGCACAATTATGGACACTGACACAGGAGCACACTGTGAAGATGATCATAGCAAACAATGACAAATTTCTTGCCATGAAAAAACCCATGTGGAAAGACATCAGACCAGAGAAACTAAAGAAATGTACAGATCATGTATGAGAAGTGTACTCTTTGACAGTTGCAGTTATACATGCAAGGCCAGGGAGAACTGCAAGTGGAAGTTTTCCAGAAAGTGCCTGAAATTGAGAGGCCCTTATTACCTAAACAACAGATAGATTGACAGATGGTAATCAGAGGTGTTGATATTCAGACTATGAAGAGGCTGAAGAAAAGAAAAAATGCTGAAAGTCAGAGAAAGACTCAGTGTACTGGAAGAGTGAATACTGTCAGCCACAGATAATTATTATTTTTTTGCTAAAAGCTCACATGGAACAACGGACAGTGATTTAAAGCTAGACAGGGCTTAAAAGCTTGTCCGGCAAAACCGTCTAAGTTCAAAGCTCTCATAAAGGCCTGCATACACATAAGTGTGTCAGACAGCCCTGGAGATTATGATGGAAGCTGAATTATGTGGATGCATCCAAGGCAGTACATAGGAATTTAATTGAAAAACAAAAAAAGAGGATGAGTGATGTGCTGATGGTGGAGTGCGAAAGGACAGACCCATTGTGAGCAGTACATTTTGATGGGTGTAAAGATGACACCTTGGCGCATGGCAAGAAACACGCTAATGGAGTGAAAGAAGAGCAAAGTAGCTTGATGGAGGAACCCAGATCCAAATATTAAGGATATGTGAAACTTGAGGGAACAACAACAACAACAAAAAAAAAAAAAAAAAAAAAAAAAAACATCTCAAACCATTCTACCATTTCTGCAACAAGAGAAAAGAAGCACTGAAACTTCAGTTGCAAATGGATGTGATGGTACACCTGGAAACTTGGGGCCAAAGAAATGTATCATACAGCACACAGAGCAAGGTTGTCAGAGGCCACTGCACTGGTTCAAGTGCTTTCTACACAGCAAAGAATTATCCCTCCATCACCCATTTCAACACTCTGACAGATCAACAAGCAGCCCAAAAAGAAATTTTGGTCCCTCGGCAGGTCACTGACAAATTGTGAAAGCCCCAGTGCAAAATTCAAGAAAATACAGGTGACCCCTTCTGAATATTGACAGGGAAGATTTGAATATTGACCAATAGTACCTGTTCAACATATACACCACAGTCTTCAAGGGAGAAATTCTGCTCAGCCTGGCACAGAGAGCACCAAGGAACACACACTCACTTTAGGTGCCACAGCTGCAAGCAGAATCTTTGTTTCCACATATCTACACAGAAACTCTCTAAATGCCTTAAGATCTTTTCTCAGTTTGTGGTGAAAGTGTATGCTCTTGAGTGTATCATTTAGAAGGTCACACTTTTAATTTTTAAGCCAATTAAGTAGTCTCACACACTCCCTACAGCAAAACACCAGAAGTACACTCAAGTCCCTGGAGGAGCCACAGAATGTTGAACCACATGACCTAGTTTTTACATGTTATAAGGATCAACTAACACAACTTATTTTCACTAGTAAGACACAACTTAAAAAAAATGTTTTTCTGATCACCCCTAGTGTCCAGTAATGTAACAAGAAAAATATTTTTTTCCTAGTAATTCGATAAAATTTAAATTATCAGTTTACTTGAAATGTATTTTTCTTGGGATTTTTTTTTTTTTTTTGAAATATGTCCAGGGCATCAAAATTTGATTTAGATATTCATTAAGCAATGCAAAAATGGGAGCTGAAAAAGTACAAGATTTGTTCTGCTTCAAAAAATTATTTCTGAAATTGAACAAAACTGTGAGGTGGAAAAAACAGTAGTGTTATTATCTAACTGATTTACCTAATATGTATCAATACTTTTTTTGCTTGAATTTCTATTTCCTTATGAACTCAACTAGTAATTGATGCAAATACAGTTAAAAGTATTAATAATTCCAGTAATTGGGGTAAGTAAACTTAGTAAAACAAGTGTAAAGCTTTCGTGCATCAGATGGATGGCTTAAGATCAAGGTCAACAACTTTAAAGTCAAGGCTGGTAACCAAACTTAAGCTAATGTATTTGTAGTTCTAAACAAACAATTTAAAATGGGGGCAATCCTCATTTTCTTCCATTTGGAGGCAGCAGAATTACATTTCACATCTTGGGACAGAGTTCATCAGTGATCTTGAACATCCCACTCTTGCTTCACAACTCACGAGACCAAACCACCTCTTGTTTTTTCATCCTGGAACTATCATGGTACTGCAACCTTAAAACACAGAAACAAGCTTGTGTGTCACCCAGCAGTATCCCTCTGTTCTTGGTGAGCATGAATTTTTATTTTTAGCAGATGCTTCTGGCCTTTTGTTGACTTCCAAGCCAAGGTCCATTCTCAATGTTTTGAATCCAGTTCTTCAAGCTTGACACTGGATTAAATCTGAATTATGTTGCAGATTCCACTTAAAGATATAACCCAAACTAAATAAAAATTATAGCATATAGTTCTTCCCGAATGCTTTTTGATGTTATTAAATAATTCATTAAAAATAAGACCTACAGTCTTTGTAGGTTCATTAATAAATCATTTATTCCTGTTTATGTAGTAGCTGTCTTTAATAACTCTTCTATTGTTTTGCATTTTAAAATCCAAAATTTATATATTGTTCCAAAGTGGTTTGTATTTACCTGTTTCAGGGGTGATTGTGAGGTGGCACAAGAAACCCTGAAACTCTCAGCTCAGTGCCAATATACATATAATGCATATTACAAATATTTATATATACAGTATATTGCGCACCTATAAACTAACTACACAACAAGTACGCCCTAGTGCTTGTGCAGTTGAACTTTGCATCTTTTCTTGTACCCAATTTTCTTTCACTGTGCAAAATTCTTCAGGTATTGCATTTTTGAAATCAAATTTTGCACTTCATATTATATGTTAATTGAGCAGTCTATGTGGATCAGTTTTACTTGAAGCCTAGAGTGGATTCCATTCAATTTCTAAAAGTAGCTCATTGGATTAACCGAATATAATATAATCAAATTATTTGATGTAGATGCAATTTTCACAATAATGAAAAAAGAGCCTTCCTTTCAGCAGGCTGTTTGTTATCTTGAGAGCTTGTTTGGTAACAAAAGAAAAATTCAAAGTGTCACAAATTGCCTACATTCACCATCCGGTGTCATAAATCGTGTTACTAATCAAACACTGTAATTCCCAAAGAAAATGGAACTTGAACTTTTAGTTATAATTTCGTAGCATTTTTAGAAATGAAATGTCTGAAGCATCTCAAATTCTTCTATAACTTAAAAACACAGATTTATGGGTTTGGAATGTGACAGAAACCCGGAATTCCGGGCTACACCTGGATCACAAACAGGCCTGCTGTTCCCATGTACTTGCCTATTGTACTGTTCTGATCTCTTTACTCAATAAAAGCTGTGTATTCTTTAATTCTCTGTTTCAATTTTCTTGCTGCTTGTCCTATATACTGTTTTGCACTCGAGTGGAATTTGATAATAATGTTCTTTCTTTCCTTCCTTGATATCCTGTGTGTGTTGTCCTACTTCTGTTTACTATTTTTGCTAACTTATTTAGAGCTGTAGTTGCTATTTTTATTTGGGATATTTTTAACTGCTTGTTTATATAACTGTTTAGCTTTTCATAATTCACTAATGGTGTGTATTTTATCATTTCCTTCTTTATAAACTTAGAGTTTTGTTGTTGTGCTATTTTCAGCTTTACTTCCTGTAAAATATTTATGTCAGTTCTTTTGAGAAAAGCATTATCAATTAAAGTTTTGGCCATTTCTGTGACTACTTTCACTTGATTATATGTTGAAGTAGAACCTTAGCTCTTTCAATTAAATTTTTTGTGGTGTTAATTTTAACTAACCTCGTGTGGTAAAATGTATAATTCAACAATACACTGGGTTTCTATTTCTTGAAATTCTAAAGAAAATCAATGAGATTTCTTTATCTCATAAGTTTTACATCAAAAACTGCAGATTATTGTCCTTTTTTTCTCTGGTTTAAACTTGGTGTTCTGATCTATCATTTAACTTATCAACATTTCCCTTGCATTATGAGTTCTTGAGTCATTAAAAATAATAAATATATTGCAGGTCAAACAGCCAGGAAATTGTAACAGAGAACTGAAGAGCACATAATTGCATTAAGGAAGCATCATCAGTCATAATTTTCATTTAGTATGGCAAATATATTTAAGCGGAACCTGGCAACTAATTGAAATTGTATTCAATGTCAACAAAAATTAAGAATTGGACTTAAAGCATTGAGAACAGGCTTTTACAATCAACAAAAGGTCAGAGATGTCTGCTAAAAATAAAACTTAGAGAAAACAGAGTAGCTTCTTGCAGAGCACAGGAGAGGAGTTTAAGAAGGCAGATTAACCATAGCTCTGTCCCAGGAAGTAAAATGTAATTCTATTCCCCCCAGATGGAAGAAAATAAAGATTGTCCCATACAACCTGGCCAAAGAAACAGCTTATGGAGAATCTGTTAAAATTATTGGAAAACGAAGGCATGCATGCAACAAAGGTGTCTCTATCATTCTGCCTGCAGTCAGGAAGCAGCCTAGACTTTATGTCTTCACCTACACAAACCATGTGCCACACAAATATTTTGCCAATCACATTTTTGGATACATTTTGCATGGCCAAGTGAAGATTGTTTTATTAAAATTTGAAATTGTTCCTTTACAGCTATGTTTGCCTCAGTTTGTATTTGGTTACTAGCCTTGACAAAGCCATCCATCTGGTGTGTGAAAGTTTGGCACTTGTTTTTAAGTTTTGTTATGCCAGTAAACAGAATTCTAAATATTGTTAACTGTATTTGATTATTTTGAAGTACGTTTTACCTTGATAGACATCAGCATAACTGAGGTTGTCTTCTTTAGGCTGATTTTGTCATGTCTGAAATCTGATGAATTACGCTTTTATTCCATAGGTTACAGCTTTTATGTAAGTCAAAAAGTAAGAAACAGACATGTGATTGGTCAAGCAAGAAATTAGCTGAAATGTTTTTTTTTATTACAAAATGTGTGCACATGCATGCATATATATATTTTGTATATACATGTGTGTGTGTGTGTGTGTGTGTGTGTGTGTGTGTGTGTGTGTACATATACAGTATATATATATATATATATATACATATTCTATAAAGAAGACATATATAATTTTGACTCACACCTAGTACAACATAGAAAAGGTTATGTATCTACCTGTGTGAGTAAAAGGAGAAAAGATAAAAAAATAAAATAAAACTACTGAATGTAGAAGGTGTCGAGAATACTGAGCCTTGGCTTTATCAAGGACCAGCAAAAAACTCTGCATTTTCTCACTTCCACAAAGACCTAGTTGGAAATGGGTTTCTGCAAGGCCATAGATGCAAGTAACATTCCCACCTAAAATAGTTTAAAAAATATATATATGTCATGTCCTCCGTAGAGTTGCATGACCTAGCACTAGTTAACAATTTCGCTTGCATCCATTAACCTTCCTGGCCCGACCCATGCTCTTCATCTGTTACTATTAAACAGAGAGAAGAAGATTAAAGAGAACTCAAGCTGTGAGAGTGACATAATAATTAGAAATGATTTTCAGCCATAACGAAATGCCAAGTTCGTTTGAGAGAGAATTTAAACCTGAAAATCAATGCAAAAGAAATCCAAATTTTTTACATTGCAATTAAAAAGGAAATATTAATTTTTAACGAACAGATTTTTGAAAGAAAACTTGAGTCTAAAACCCCCTACTCTACAACTTATGACAGCACGAAAACGAGAATAAGTTAAAGATAATAATTAACTAAAGAAAACTTTGTGAAAGTTATATACCTTAAACAGTTAGTTGCAATATGTACAAAGTATTTCGGCAGTGCTTTAAGTGCATAATTAATTAGTTATTAAGAACTTAACTACTTTGAAAAAACAGCGCATAGAAAAGGAACAAGCTTAGCCATCTTCTGTTCCTAGGTACCCCAAAAGACGCTCAAAGTTACAAAGAAAAGAAAGAGTTAAAACCCGCAAAAATGTTAACAGACAAACCAATGCCTAAAAGCTGAAAAGCTAAAAAACAACAGAGAAAAAGTACATGAAGTACAAACATTGAACTTATAAAACCTAGAACCCAAAAACAAGGAAGAGAGCTTACCTCTTGTGTGACAAAACTTTTCTCCTCACAAGAGAAGAACATGGCTGACCTCTTCCGCCACTCCCTAGTTGCTGGGGGGCAGTGAGGGTGGGGCTGATGGCCTCCTCATACAGCAAGAAACCAACGCGCGGATATTTTAACCAGAGAAAAAAATATATATAAACTTAAGACTGTGGATCTGTATGATCAGAAAGAGCAGAATTAACTCTCCAGAATACATGAGAAATATTATAAAATACACGAGCAGTGTATTTAATAATCTTTGCATGTATTAAATCACCTTAGTGAGCTTCTATAGATTAATCAGAATCTTATTAATTTTAATGTTGGTTTTACTATTTTTAGTATAGCTATCCTAGTGATGAATAACTAGTTTTCTTTTTATTTGTTTTTATTTTCTTTTATAAACAGATTTTTAAGCTTTTTTGTGATTTTGTTTATATTATTTAATTTTTTGTTTTAATAGGACCGTCATATCCATAGCACTAAGGTTCCTTTAGGTAGTTAATAGGCATCCTCTAGCCAACTTCCTTACGGCTTTGATTGGTCAGAATCATATTATTAACTGTGTAGAAAATTAAAGCAGATCTGCCAACCTTACTCTATTATTCAGAATAATTTTTCTTAAAGTTCTTTTGATGAAAGAAGAAGGAATTTCGTTCTCTAGAAAACTTTCTAATAGTATATTAATGTGGTAATTGAAGTCCAAATTGTTGCTGCAAATTCTTGAAATTCTTAGGACCTGAGAAATTAGTACATTCTCAATTACTTTGGTTGAAATGTTATTATTCCAGTGTAGATATTTAATTACTTTGAAAGGAAAATTAACTCTTTTATCAAAGAGGCTAATAGATGGGTTACCTCTGTTGAGCTTAATGCTTAAGTCTAGGAACTCAAGTTCCTGATTACTGTGGTTGGTTTTACATAAGTTAAGAGAGCTAGGATAGATATTATCAAAATCACTCTCTATAACTTCTGAATTATTGATACACAGCAGATCATCAATATATCTAAAAGTGTAAAGGTAGTTATCTGAGCAGGTGGGGTGATTTTTAATGAATTTATATTCCTTAAAGAACAGGAATAGATTAGCGATATTCGTGGACGTTGATGTTCCCATGGGAATACCGTTCACTTGCTTATAGAGAGTATTATTATATAAGATATGGTTATTTTCTATGCAGCAATTGAGATAAGAGTTCCAAGTTCCTACATTAACAAATTGGTTAAGTTTAAATTCTGCATATAGCTCTTTAAAGGTAGTGATTATATCTGATAGAGGCAGATTAGTATATAGGTTTTCAAAATCATAACTATTAATATCTAGGGGACAAACTTTGAGTATAGTAGAAATTACTTCTGCATTATTATTAATTATCCAATAATAATGCAGAAGTAATTTCTACTATACTCAAAGTTTGTCCCCTAGATATTAATAGTTATGATTTTGAAAACCTATATACTAATCTGCCTCTATCAGATATAATCACTACCTTTAAAGAGCTGTATGCAGAATTTAAACTTAACCAATTTGTTAATGTAGGAACTTGGAACTCTTATCTCAATTGCTGCATAGAAAATAACCATATCTTATATAATAATACTCTCTATAAGCAAGTGAACGGTATTCCCATGGGAACATCAACGTCCACGAATATCGCTAATCTATTCCTGTTCTTTAAGGAATATAAATTCATTAAAAATCACCCCACCTGCTCAGATAACTACCTTTACACTTTTAGATATATTGATGATCTGCTGTGTATCAATAATTCAGAAGTTATAGAGAGTGATTTTGATAATATCTATCCTAGCTCTCTTAACTTATGTAAAACCAACCACAGTAATCAGGAACTTGAGTTCCTAGACTTAAGCATTAAGCTCAACAGAGGTAACCCATCTATTAGCCTCTTTGATAAAAGAGTTAATTTTCCTTTCAAAGTAATTAAATATCTACACTGGAATAATAACATTTCAACCAAAGTAATTGAGAATGTACTAATTTCTCAGGTCCTAAGAATTTCAAGAATTTGCAGCAACAATTTGGACTTCAATTACCACATTAATATACTATTAGAAAGTTTTCTAGAGAACGAAATTCCTTCTTCTTTCATCAAAAGAACTTTAAGAAAAATTATTCTGAATAATAGAGTAAGGTTGGCAGATCTGCTTTAATTTTCTACACAGTTAATAATATGATTCTGACCAATCAAAGCCGTAAGGAAGTTGGCTAGAGGATGCCTATTAACTACCTAAAGGAACCTTAGTGCTATGGATATGACGGTCCTATTAAAACAAAAAATTAAATAATATAAACAAAATCACAAAAAAAGCTTAAAAATCTGTTTATAAAAGAAAATAAAAACAAATAAAAAAGAAAACTAGTTATTCATCACTAGGATAGCTATACTAAAAATAGTAAAACCAACATTAAAATTAATAAGATTCTGATTAATCTATAGAAGCTCACTAAGGTGATTTAATACATGCAAAGATTATTAAATACACTGCTCGTGTATTTTATAATATTTCTCATGTATTCTGGAGAGTTAATTCTGCTCTTTCTGATCATACAGATCCACAGTCTTAAGTTTATATATATTTTTTTCTCTGGTTAAAATATCCGCGCGTTGGTTTCTTGCTGTATGAGGAGGCCATCAGCCCCACCCTCACTGCCCCCCAGCAACTAGGGAGTGGCGGAAGAGGTCAGCCATGTTCTTCTCTTGTGAGGAGAAAAGTTTTTGTCACACAAGAGGTAAGCGCTCTTCCTTGTTTTTGGGTTCTAGGTTTTATAAGTTCAATGTTTGTACTTCATGTACTTTTTTCTCTGTTGTTTTTTAGCTTTTCAGCTTTTAGGCATTGGTTTGTCTGTTAACATTTTTGCGGGTTTTAACTCTTTCTTTTCTTTGTAACTTTGAGCGTCTTTTGGGGTACCTAGGAACAGAAGATGGCTAAGCTTGTTCCTTTTCTATGCGCTGTTTTTTCAAAGTAGTTAAGTTCTTAATAACTAATTAATTATGCACTTAAAGCACTGCCGAAATACTTTGTACATATTGCAACTAACTGTTTAAGGTATATAACTTTCACAAAGTTTTCTTTAGTTAATTATTATCTTTAACTTATTCTCGTTTTCGTGCTGTCATAAGTTGTAGAGTAGGGGGTTTTAGACTCAAGTTTTCTTTCAAAAATCTGTTCGTTAAAAATTAATATTTCCTTTTTTAATTGCAATGTAAAAAATTTGGATTTCTTTTGCATTGATTTTCAGGTTTAAATTCTCTCTCAAACGAACTTGGCATTTCGTTATGGCTGAAAATCATTTCTAATTATTATGTCACTCTCACAGCTTGAGTTCTCTTTAATCTTCTTCTCTCTGTTTAATAGTAACAGATGAAGAGCATGGGTCGGGCCAGGAAGGTTAATGGATGCAAGCGAAATTGTTAACTAGTGCTAGGTCATGCAACTCTACGGAGGACATGACATATATATATATTTTAAACTATTTTAGGTGGGAATGTTACTTGCATCTATGGCCTTGCAGAAACCCATTTCCAACTAGGTCTTTGTGGAAGTGAGAAAATGCAGAGTTTTTGCTGGTCCTTGATAAAGCCAAGGCTCAGTATTCTCGACACCTTCTACATTCAGTAGTTTTATTTTATTTTTTTATCTTTTCTCCTTTTACTCACACAGGTAGATACATAACCTTTTCTATGTTGTACTAGGTGTGAGTCAAAATTATATATGTATTTTTTTGCTTAGGTATCTTCTTTATAGAATGTGAATTCTGAATTTTCAAAACTGCTGCGTTGCGCGTTTTGATCTTCAGGTTATTTTGCAACCTTCGTTTTAAATTCTAAAGTTTTTCCTTAGTCTTCAGTTTTGCTCTTAAGTATATATATATATATATATATATACACATAGGGATGTAAGGTCAGGTGATGCGTAACATCACAGCCTCTCCTTGACAAATGTCAACCCCGCCTTCTCGTGGTGCATCCTGTTCCCCCTAAAGGGGCTCTGACGACCGCCAATAGCGGTATAACTATACCATCGGGATCAGAGGAAATGCTATCCCACACTCACCAACCCGCTTGGCCAGCGTGGTGAGTTATGGCCAAACACCTCCAAAATGACTCTACAACTTAAATCTTGGCCCTCAGTCTCCGGCAGCTGGAATGTACCTGGCCAAGGCAGCGGCCAGTGCGACATGAAGGCAGAGGGTGCTAAGAATCCTCGGAGGACCGGACTAGGCTGCCATTTGATGCTGACCCTGGCTACCTATAACGGACGCTCCCTATCTTCTGATTCAAGGCTTCTTGAATTGGAAGAGGAACTACAAAGGATCAAGTGGGACATCGTCGGGCTAAGTGAGGTAAGGAGAAAAGGAGAAGATCTCATTGAACTGAAAAGTGGACATCTCTTCTATTATCGTGGGACAGATACTGGCAGAACTAGTGGTGTTGGATTTATAATAAACAAGAAACTGAAGGATAAAGTGGTAGAAGTTGAAAGTTCCTCTGACAGAGCTGCACGACTCGTTATCCAACTATCGAGAAGATACCAGGCTCAGATTATTCAAACTTATGCACCCACCACAAGTCATCCTGAAGAAGAAATTGAAGAATTTTATGAGGAAATTCGTCATCTAAATAATAAAGGTAAGCAGCACTTGAAGATAATTATGGGAGATTTCAATGCAAAAATAGGGCAACGGCAACAGAATGAAACTTCAGTAGGTAAATTCGGTCACGGCAACAGAAACCAGCGTGGAAATACTCTCGTTGAGTTTGCAGAGGCAGAAGGATTTTTCATCTTGAACTCCTTTTTCAAGAAAAAGCCACACAGGAAATGGACATGGAGACATCCAATTGGGACGACAAGTGAAATTGATTTTATTATGTGTAACAAAAAATTCGTCATCGAAGACTGCAGTGTGCTGAACAAGTTCAACACAGGTAGTGACCATAGATTGGTGAGATGTAAGATGCACCTCAACACTAAACTGGAACGTGGCAAGCTCATAGGACAAACAAAATGTATTGACATAACCAACCTTAAAAAACACCATAATACTTTCAAGTTGGAACTGAAGAACAGATTCTCTGCTTTAGAAGGCCTAACATCGGAAGAAGTGGATATTTCGGAAGTTAACAGAAAAGTAACCAAAGCTCTAATGGAAACAGCAACAAAATTAGCTGGGTCTAAGAACAAGTTGCATGTGAACAAATTATCAGGAAAAACCAAAATGTTGATGCAAAAAAGAAGAGAGATGAGGACAACTAAAGAAGATGTGACTTCCAAAGTGGAATATATAGAGCTATGCAAGACAACACGAAAAAGTATCACTGAAGACGTAAGGAAATTCAACTGTGAGCTAGTGAGGAAAGCAATTGAAAACAACCAAAGCCTTAAGATAGCAAAGGGACATCTCAGTAAGGGAAGAAAACAGATTATGGCTCTGAGAAAAGAAGATGGTTCTATAACAAGAAATAGAGGCGAAATTTTGACAAGAGTGAAAGATTTCTACTCCAAATTATATGAAAGGGATGATACATGTTCTCCAGACATCATGAAAGGAACCAGAGTTCTTCCAGTCCTCCCAGCAGAAGTTGCTCATGCGATCAAGAACATGAAGCGGGGGAAAGCTCCAGGAGAAGATGGAATTACTATAGACATCATACAAGAAGCAAGTGGAGAAATTGAAACAGTACTCGCCCAAATTTTCACTCGATGCCTTAATGAAGGGAAGATTCCTGAGGATTGGAACAATGCTACAATGATCCTGCTACATAAAAAAGGTGACATTGAGGATCTCAGGAACTACAGACCTATCAGCCTCCTATCAGTGGTTTATAAAATCTTCACTAAAGTTCTTTCACACCGCTTGAAGGTAACACTGGACGTGGCTCAACCGAGAGAACAAGCTGGATTCAGGAGTGGCTACAGCACGATAGATCATATCCACGTACTGAGAGAACTAATTGAAAGAGCGAGGGAATATGAACTTCCATTGTGCATGGCTTTTATCGATTATGAAAAAGCCTTTGATTCGGTGAAACCATCAGCAGTTACCACGGCTCTGAAATCCTGTGGTATTGAAGATGCATACATTAATATTATTAATAACATCTATGAAAATGCAAGTGCAAAGATTCGGTTGTTTGAAAATACAACACACATAAAAATTGGAAAGGGAGTGAGACAAGGTGACACCATATCTCCGAAGCTCTTTAATGCCACATTGGAAAATGTCTTTCAATCACTGAACTGGGAAAACAAAGGGATAAAGATTAATGGAGATTATCTAACCCACCTTCGTTTTGCTGATGACGTAGTCATTTTTGCAACTACCCCATCAGAGCTGCAGAGTATGATCCAGGAACTTGCTGACAAGAGTAAAGAAGTGGGATTAAAAATGAACTTTCAGAAGACAAAAGTGATGTTCAATGCTTTTACAAGAAATGAAGATTTATCGATTGATGGAGAAAAACTGGAGATAACAGATACGTATGTTTATCTTGGACAGCAGATATCAAGTGAGGGTCACATTGATGAAGAAATTAATCGGCGTACAAAACTTGCCTGGAGAGCTTTTGGAAGAAACAGCATAATTTTCAAGAGCAATATGCCATTATGTCTTAAAAGAAAAGTGTTTGATCAATGCATCCTTCCAGTGCTTACGTATAGTGCAGAGACGTGGACCTTAACTAAAAGAGACATACAAAGGCTGCAGACAACTCAAAGAAGCATGGAGAGGTGCATGCTTGGTATAACCAGGAGAGATAAGAAGAGGAACTCGTGGATCCGAAAAATGACGAGAGTGGAAGACATCATGATCAGAGTTAAATCCCTGAAATGGCAATGGGCTGGACATACTGCCAGAAGGACAGACCATAGATGGACAGCCGAAATTTTAGATTGGATTCCAAGGGACAGGAAAAGACCCAGAAAAAGACCACATGGGAGATGGGTGGATGAAATTCGTAAATATGCGGGAGTGACATGGAGGAGACTGGCACAAGACAGACCGTTGTGGAGGAAACTTGGGGAGACCTTCGTCCAGCAGTGGATTGATAATGGTTGACAATGATGATGATGATGATGATGATATACACATATACAGTATATATATATATATATATACACATATACAGTATATATATATATATATATACACATATAATAAATATATATATACACACACACAAAATAACCAAATAATTGCTGCAGGTCACGTCATGTATTAATGAGATTTGAAAATTTTAGCTGGATTCTTTTGTGTTTATGGAGAAAGAGAAAAAAATTTGTATTCATAAATCAGAAGTGGATTTTTTCATGAAGTAATATACATATAAAAACCATATATATATATATATATACACTATCTACCAACAAGTAATTGGACACCTGTGATAGCAAAGGAAAACAAAGTTTATTCACCTTCAATAGTTAGTGAAGCCTCCACGAGCGGCGATTACAGCTGTGACCCTCCGGGGCATACTTTCAACCAGGCGTTGTACGACGGCTAGCGGTATTTTCTTCCGCTTGGCTTGGAGAAGACAGGTCAGTTCCTTCACTGATTTCGGACGGTAGGGGCACCCCTTAAGTCGACGCTCCAACTCATCCCAGAGGTACTAAGTAAATGTTGATTTCGTGTTTACGTTGAATTTCTGTGTTGATTTCCGCCAGTATAACATAAAGACAAACTCATCAAGGACTTCCCTATCAAGGCTATTATGCAAAGGATCTCATTACCCATGCTGGAACGAAGCCAACATCCTCGCCACGCCCTACTCAAAAGCATCAATCCTACTACTAGAAAGTCTATTTATTCACAAATATGGTGAAGAATGCTGCAATGATGATACTCCTTGTCACATCCCTTTACCTTGGAAAACGGTGCTTAATGAGTTATAACATGTAGAGACTTACACCAATTATTTCCTTCAAACATAGTTTTTAATACATTGCTTGACACGTAATATATTTATCGATGTTAACAAACCTTTCACGAGATATGACGTCCATCACGAGCAGGTCACAATATCAAGAAAACCACATAACATTAATGTATTTAAATCATGCTCAGTTCGATTCTGTTAATAATATCTGAAGATTATTCCGTTGTGGGCCTGAAAGTTCTAATGTCTTCTATATGAATTTAATAATTAAATTCATCATAATAAATCATCTAAACAGTCAAATGTGTTTATTTGATTCTGTTTTTAGAATAATGATCGTGTAAAGACGGCGGAAATCAACACAGAAATTCGTCCCAGAGGTGATCGATAGGGTTAAGGTCCGGGCTCTGCGCAAGCCAGTCCATTCGATTAACCCCATTGTCACCATACCAAGCCATGGTGGACCTCGCAACATGACAGGTGGCATTGTCATCCTGAAAGTAACATGGGTCCACCCCATAAAACTGCCACAACGTAGGAAGCGCATGGTCATCCAAAATGGTGCAGTAGGTCTCGGCGTTGAGTCTACCAAGAATTGCGACCAAGGGTCCTGAGCCGTACCAGGAGAAACACCCCCATAGCATAATTCCACCGCCGCCGAACTTCATAGTTGGCACAATACATTTCGGCAGGAGGCGTTCTCCAGGCAGACGCCAAACCCAGACCCTGCCATCCGAACGGTAGAGGGTGAATCTTGATTCGTCGCTCCAGAGAACCTTTTTCCACTGTTCAACGGTCCACTGTCGACGTTCTTTCCACCACGTTAACCGAGCAGCACAATTGGACTTGGTGATCAAAGGCTTGTGGGTGGCAGCACGTCCATGGTAACCGAGCAGATGGGCTTCCTTATGGATGGTATTCATCGAAAGAACACTCCTGGATGCCTGTTGAAACTCCTCGTGGATGTGGCCCATCGATTTGGTGCGGTTCTTCCGAATTTCTTCTCTGGCCAGCACCCGTCGGACTCCAACTCCCAGTTTTATGGGTCTGCCGGGTCGGGGCACGTTCCAACAGTCACCTCTCATCTTCCACTTGCCAATCACGTAGACCACTGTCAATTTTTGGGTACTTCAACTCGCTGGATATGTCACGTATGGATCAGCCATTTCTGTGATACCAGGCGATTACACCTTTCTCGAAATCAGAGAGCTCCGAACTGTGTGGCATCTCGCTTGCGACTGGTTGCGTTGTTGTTTCCCACACGATATTTAACGGCGGCGGCCGTGACGTGTATCAGGACCACAAATATCGTCGATTGCAGGGGTGTCCAATTACTTGTTGGTAGATAGTGCATATATATATCATCATCATTATCATTGTCAACCATTATCAATCCACTGCTGGACGAAGGTCTCCCCAAGTTTCCTTCACAACAGTCTGTCTTGTGCCAGTCTCCTCCATGTCACTCCCGCACATATATATATATATATGGGATGTAAGGTCAGGTGATGCGTAACATCACAGCCTCTCCTTGACAAATGTCAACCCCGCCTTTTCGTGGTACATCCTGTTCCCACTAAAGGGGCTCTAACGACCGCCAATAGCGGTATAACTATACCATCGGGATTAGAGGAAATGCTATCCCACACTCACCAACCCGCTTGGCCAGCGTGGTGAGTTATGGCCAAACCCCTCCAAAATGACTCCACAACTGAAATCTTGGCCCTCAGTCTCTGGCAGCTGGAATGTAGCTGGCCAAGGCAGCGGCCAGTGCGACATGAAGGCAGAGGGTGCTAAGAATCCCCGGAAGACCGGACTAGGCTGCCATCTGATGCTGACCTTGGCTACGTATGATGGGCGCTCCCTATCTTCTGATTCAAAGCTTCTTGAATTGGAAGAGGAACTACAAAGGATCAAGTGGGACATCGTGGGGCTAAGTAAGGTAAGGAGAAAAGGAGAAGATCTCATTGAACTGAAAAGTGTACATCTCTTCTACTATTGTGGGACTGATACTGGCAGAACTAGTGGTGTTGGATTTATAATAAACAAGAAACTGAAGGATAAAGTTGTAGAAGTTGAAAGTTCCTCTGACAGAGCTGCACGACTCGTTATCCAACTCTCGAGAAGATACCAGGCTCAGATTATTCAAACTTATGCACTCACCACAAGTCCTCCTCAAGAAGAAATTGAAGAATTTTATGAGCAAATTCGTCATCTAAATAATAAAGGTAAGCAGCATTTAAAGATAATTATGGGAGATTTCAATGCAAAAATAGGGCAACGACAACAGAATGAAACTTCAGTAGGTAAATTCGGTCACGGCAACAGAAACCAGCGTGGAAATACTCTTGTTGAGTTTGCAGAGGCAGAAGGGTTTTTCATCATGAACTCCTTTTTCAAGAAAATGACACACAGGAAATGGACATGGAGACATCCAAATGGGACGACAAGTGAAATTGATTTCATTATGTGTAACAAAAAATTCGTCATAGAAGACTGCAGTGTGCTAAACAAGTTTAACACAGGTAGTGACCATAGATTGGTGAGATGTAAGATGCACCTCAACACTAAACTCGAACGTGGCAAGCTCATAAGACTAACAAAATGTATTGACATAACCAACCTTAAAAAACACCATAATACCTTCAAGTTGGAACTGAAGAACAGATTCTCTGCTCTAGAAGGCCTAACATCAGAAGAAGTGGATATTTCTGAAGTTAACAGAAAAGTAACCAAAGCTCTTATGGAAACAGCAACAAAATTAGCTGGGTCTAAGAACAAGTTGTATGCGAACAAATTATCAGGAAAAACCAAAATGTTGATGCAAAAAAGAAGAGAGATGGGGACAACTAAAGAAGATGTGACTTCCAAAGTGGAATATATAGAGCTATGCAAGACAGTACGAAAAAGTATCACTGAAGACTTAAGGAAATTCAATTGTGAACTAGTGAGGAAAGCAATTGAAAACAACCAAAGCCTAAAGATAGCAAAGGGACATCTCAGTAAGGGAAGAAAACAGATTATGGCACTGAGAAAAGAAGATGGTTCTGTAACAAGAAATAGAGGTTAAATTTTGACAAGAGTGAAAGATTTCTACTCCAAATTATATGAAAGGGATGATACATATACTCCAGACATCATGAAAGGTACCAGAGTTCTTCCAGTCCTCCCAGCAGAAGTTGCACATGCAATCAAAAACATGAAGCGGGGAAAAGCTCCAGGAGAAGATGGAATTAGTGTAGACATCATACAAGAAGCAAGTGGAGAAATTGAAACAGTACTCACCCAAATTTTCACTCGATGCCTTACTGAAGGGAAAATTCCTGAGGATTGGAACAACGCTACAATGATCTTGCTACATAAAAAAAGGTGACATTGAGGATCTCAGGAACTACAGACCTATCAGCCTCCTATCAGTGGTTTATAAAATCTTCACTAAAGTTCTTTCACACCGCTTGAAGGTGACACTGGACATGGCTCAACCGAGAGAACAAGGTGGATTCAGGAGTGGCTACAGCACAATAGATCATATCCACGTACTGAGAGAACTAATTGAAAGAGCGAGGGAATATGAACTTCCATTGTGCATGGCTTTTATCGATTATGAAAAAGCCTTTGATTCGGTGAAGCCATCAGCAGTTGCAATGGCTCTGAAAACCTGCGGTGTTGAAGATGCATACATTAATATTATTAATAACATCTATGAAAATGCAAAGATTCGTCTGTTTGAAAATACAACACACGTAAAAATTGGAAAGGGAATGAGACAAGGTGACACCATATCTCCGAAGCTCTTTAATGCCACATTGGAAAATGTCTTTCAATCACTGAACTGGGAAAACAAAGGGATAAAGATTAATGGAGATTATCTAACCCACCTTCGTTTTGCTGATAACGTTGTCATTTTTGCAACTACCCCATCAGAGCTGCAGAGTATGATCCAGGAACTTTCTGACAAGAGTAAAGAAGTGGGATTAAAAATGAACTTTCAGAAGACAAAAGTGATGTTCAATGCTTTTACAAGAAATGAAGATTTATCGATTGATGGAGAAAAGCTGGAGATAACAGACACGTACGTTTATGTTGGACAGCAGATATCAAGTGAGGGTCACATTGGTGAAGAAATTAATCGGCGTACCAAACTTGCCTGGAGAGCTTTTGGAAGAAACAGCATAATTTTCAAGAGCAATATGCCATTATGTCTTAAAAGAAAAGTGTTTGATCAATGCATCCTTCCAGTGCTTACGTATGGTGCAGAGACGTGGACCTTAACTAAAAGAGACATACAAAGGCTGCAGACAACTCAAAGCAGCATGGAGAGGTGCATGCTTGGTGTAACCAGGAGAGATAAGAAGAGGAACTTGTGGATCCGAAAAATGACAAGAGTGGAAGACATCATGATCAGAGTTAAATCCCTGAAATGGCAATGGGCTGGACATACTGCCAGAAGAACAGACCATCGATGGACAGCCGAAATTTTAGATTGGATTCCAAGGGAGAAGAAAAGACCCAGAAGAAGGCCACATGGAAGATGGGTTGATGAAATTCGAAAGTATGGGGGAGTGACATGGAGGAGACTGGCACAAGACAGACTGTTGTGGAGGAAACTTGGGAGACCTTCGTCCAGCAGTGGATTGATAATGGTTGACAATGATGATGATGATGATGATGATATATATATCATCATCATCATCATTGTCAACCATTATCAATCCACTGCTGGACGAAGGTCTCCCCAAGTTTCCTCCACAACGGTCTGTCTTGTGCCAGTCTCCTCCATGTCACCCCTGCATACTTTCGAATTTCATCCACCCATCTCCCATGTGGTCTTCTTCTGGGTCTTTTTTTGTCCCTTGGAATCCAATCTAAAATTTCGGCTGTCCATCGATGATCTGTCCTTCTGGCAGTATGTCCAGCCCATTGCCATTTCAGGGATTTAACTCTGATCATGATGTCTTCCACTCTTGTCATTTTTCGGATCCACGAGTTCCTCTTCTTATCTCTCCTGGTTACACCAAGTATGCACCTCTCCATGCTTCTTTGAGTTGTCTGCAGCCTTTGTATGTCTCTTTTAGTTAAGGTCCACGTCTCTGCACCATACGTAAGCACTGGAAGGATGCATTGATCAAACACTTTTCTTTTAAGACATAATGGCATATTGCTCTTGAAAATTATGCTGTTTCTTCCAAAAGCTCTCCAGGCAAGTTTTGTACGCCGATTAATTTCTTCATCAATGTGACCCTCACTTGATATCTGCTGTCCAAGATAAACGTATGTGTCTGTTATCTCCAGCTTTTCTCCATCAATCGATAAATCTTCATTTCTTGTAAAAGCATTGAACATCACTTTTGTCTTCTGAAAGTTCATTTTTAATCCCACTTCTTTACTCTTGTCAGCAAGTTCCTGGATCATACTCTGCAGCTCTGATGGGCTAGTTGCAAAAATGACTACGTCATCAGCAAAACGAAGGTGGGTTAGATAATCTCCATTAATCTTTATCCCCTTGTTTTCCCAGCTCAGCGACTGAAAAACACCCTCCAATGTGGCATTAAAGAGCTTCGGAGATATGGTGTCACCTTGTCTCACTCCCTTTCCAATTTTTATGTGTGTTGTATTTTCAAACAGCCTAATCTTTGCACTTGCATTTTCATAGATGTTATAAATAATATTAATGTATGCATCTTCAATACCGCAGGTTTTCAGAGATATATATATATATATATATATTATATTTGAAGCAAATCAAAAACTTAATTTCATTTCCATATCTCTGTTTAGGCAAATTAATGTATTAAAAAGGTCATCGTAATAATTGTGCAGATAGATACAATTCAATTTAAATACAATAATAAAAGTTTCTTACCTTTTGGGTTCAAAAATAATATTTATAGTTCATTTTCTCTTTTCATCTGTATACAGACATTTCATATATGCAGATTGATATACCTTTCAGCGACAAATTAATCATACTTTATTTCCATATACATTGTTATACTATACACATTACTTCTTGCTATATACATAATTTAGCTATAAATATATTATACCTTCTTGCTACTTTTTTGGGCTTGAAAAAGCAACTTCCAGTTTTTCTTTTGCGTTACAGCAGCAAGGTACCTCTCATTTTGCAACTGTGCAGAAACGTCAGTTGTAAGTGATGCAGAATTTGTGCTAGTTTGATCTACATGTGTATAACTACTAATTTTAGTATGTAAAACATGGATTGTAAGTGATGTAGAATTTGTTCTAGTTTGATCTACATGTCTATAACTACTAATTTTAGCATTTAATCTTGACTCTTTTGTATGAGAAATTTTTTTAGAGTTCTAGCTTGACTGCTTTTTTATCAAAATTTGACCTCCACATTTTGTCAATTTCTGCCTCTTAGGCTTTGACTCTATGCTTTCTTTAGCCGCTTTCTCATCTCTATATCTTTTAGAAGAAGTTTGGATATTTTTACAAAGTTCCATTTTTACAGGATCATGATGAACAATATTTCGATGGAAATTTTCCAGGGCTGAAATATTTTTTGCCCTTAAATTAGATTTTGCAGTCTCTATTGCAGAATAAGTTTTCATGTCCATTTGGCCAAACCTTGAGTCCATGAAACAGTTCATACTACTGAAAGTACTTTCTACAACTGGGCCACGGAAGCAACTAATGATGGCCTTCACAAGTTTAGATAAGGAGGGATATTCCTTCATCTGAAACACAAAGGTCCACCATTCATTTAAGCACACAGTTCTTTTCTCAGATGTCACAAAAGGTGGTAAGTCAGCAATCTGATATTTTCAAATCTCTAACATGTATGAATCCAATTCTTCGTTTGTGAGAACATTAGTTATTATAGTAGGTAATGTCTCCAGTCTTTTTAAAGTGACTGTTTTACCTCTAGTAGATGGGTTTAAAGCAGAAACATTAATTAAAATTGGATTGGCTAGTGACAACTTTTTTGCAGGTCGATACCACAAAAAGTGTAAGCTTGTCTTAATTTCATGAAGAAGTCACCAGAAACTGATTTGTTACATTTTGATAAAGTACCTGATGCTGCAAATCCTGTGAATAATTGCTTATTCTCCAATACATTCTTCTCAATAATAAGATTTTCAGAAGTTATAGATTTCTCACTAATATCGCTTAGAACTTCAGGTTTAATAAAACACAATAGAAATATTAAAAGAATTCTTGAAATCGTCATCACACACAGAACTTACGTTGAAAAATTATGAGCGGGACTTTTCGATAGCGACTTCTACCTTCATCAGCCATGGAATAAGACACGTGGTAAAAGCTTCAGTTGCTGCAAGATTTCAAAATCGCTTTCCAAATAATATGGATGTTAAAAGGTGCGTTAGTATTGCAGGTGTTAGGGGTAAGGTAGATTTCAGTGCTTTCACAGTATCTGAGGGCATGCCGATTGCTGAACGGGGCGATTGGCTTAACATTGTGTCAATCGAGAGCCATGGACATATCGCTGATGGTTAAAATTGAAAAGGAGGTGGAAGGGCTACCTTTCTTAACATCAGCAATACGCTCCATCAAACGCTGGTTTATACTGTGGTAAGTATTACCAATATAGTGGGTAACACCTGTGGAAGTGTTGATATGGATGGAGTAGACACCTTGTAAATCTAGTCCTTTATTGAGATCTCTGTCCTTAAGGATGAGTTTGAGAAGTGTTGAGGTGGTTTGACTGCAATCCTGTAGCCAAAAGACTTGAAAATAGAGCAAACTTTATGAGTGAAGGACAGGCTAAAGGGCAAAGTGCCAACAAACTGATGGGTGGTGGAAGGTTCAGGCAGTAAACTAGACCTATTCTGTGATTCAAACTTCTTGATTAGCTTATGTAATAAGAGGGATTTGGAAAACACTTACCTGCATTCAAACCTCTTGATTAGTCTACGTAATAAGATAGAAATGTTTTGAAAACACTTACCTGCTCTTTATGTAACTTATGAATTAGTGGCTCAGTCATTTGAAACAGGCAACACGTACTTTTTTAGTAAAGGCAACACAGATGCATAGACTTGTAAAAGTAACAATGTTTTCTTTCTGAAATGAAATAATTTCTTTATGATGTGCAGCCTTTGGTCTTTTCCATCATTTGTAAATGGCTGCATCTTCTTCTTTTTTTTTTTTTTTTTTTGATTGGAGGTTTAACGACCACCGTGAGCAACTCAATGGGCTATAAGCAGTCGCCCTTCACTAATTTAGGGTCACTGGTTCCAGGGAAGGGAGAGAGCTAGTGCCGTAAGACAAACACAACATCCATGCCTCACCGGGATTCGAACCCGGACCCCGTTCGGACGAATGATCAGAGGCCATCGCTTAGACCACTGCGCCACCGGCTGCATCTTCTTTAGTTCCTGTTAAATTAATTTAATTTTTGGTAAATGTGGGGAATTCTCCAAGTTTCTTTTTCTGTAAATACCTAAAATAATGGCTTGATATGTTAGTGCATCATCAGCACTTAAATATGAATAATAAAAAACAGATAGAACATCCCACATTCTTAAGGTTTCTACAGCTACATCATAGCATGAAAGTCACCTGTGGGTCAGATACCTTTCTGGAGCAGAAAACCTTATCATAAAGAAATCACAAATTTGACCAAGTTTCAATCTCAGCTGAGCTGACCATTTAAATTCAGTTTAAATCAGAAAAAAAAAAAAAAAAAAACCCTTCCACATGGTATTCGAATACTTTACAAAAATTTTTTTCCTTTATGAATGTGATGGCAGGAATCTCCATCTACATCAAGAAGATGTGGAGCTTTTTCTTGGAGAATACAAGTTTCGAGTCCAGACTTTGAGCCTCTCATGACTGCACATGAATCCATCATTACAGATATTAAATTTGTATATGGAATCTCTCTTACTGTCATCAGAGAATGAAGTGCATCAAACACACTTTGACTGTTTACAGAGTAAAGACTTACAGATGAAAGATGCTCTATCACAACCCTCTGTTGCTCTTCACTGTAATAGCTGACAAGTATTGAAAGAACCTCTCATCAAATTGTTGCTTGTTGACTCATCTATATTAAGAGAGAAAAAAATGGATTTCATTTTTTCCAAAGTTTCTGACAGTAAAGTATCTGCCAAGCCATATCTTATTTTCATTGATGCTGAGGTCCAATCCATTGAGAGCAAAGAAAGTGCTTTTGGGTCCAGTGCTAATTCTTTAGCCAAGTCAATAAGATGGGGAGCAACATGAAATGAAAGATTGTGCTCAGCCATGAACCCTAACACTGCTGCCTGGCCAGTCAAAATGCGAGCTGACACTGGAACAGCTGGCTGGGTCTGGGAATTAATTGAAGTTGGCTGTTGATTTGAAAATAAAGTGCATTTCAAATCATAATTCTCTTTTCTAATTTCCATAAATCTTAAGTGCTTGCCACTATTCAAGTGGCTCAATAGTGAATTTCATCCTCTTCCACCATAATATACACTGGAGGAAAGTGAAAAAAGAACACCAAGAAGGAATTGGTGGACGATCATGAAATTTAATATGTTAATGGGATCGAGTTTACGTAGGTGTGATGTTAATTTCGGGACCAACCGGTGAGCACTTACGCCACAGCACAGCATAATATGCAAATTATCATCGGTGGTATTTAAGGAGTACGGCGAAGTGAATGTAATCTGTCCTCAGCGTATGGACACGTGCAAAGACCCTGAAGAAGCTGCAATGCCTGGACATGGAAGACGTGTACGATTTCAGCAGTTATCGGACTTTGAGCGAGGTTGTCTAGTCGGACTCCGCGAGGCCGGGTGGTTGGATCGTCGTATTGCGAAGCGAATTGGACGGGAAGTATCGGTGGTGGTACCATGGTGGCGTAGATGGTCCGAGGAACATTCCCATACAAGAAGACGTGGAACCGGGAGTCACAGACGGACTGATGAGCATAAGAAGAGTGGCATTGTCCAGCAGAACATCTACTGCGACGCAAATTTGAGCTGCCGTTGCACCTAAGGTGACTATGCAAACAATCCGCAACTGTCTACTGGATGCAGGACTACGTGCAAGTGTGCCTCTGGCATGTGTACCTCTGACTCCAGCCCACCGTTAGGAACGGCTGCAGTGGTATCGCCAACGTCTGCACTGGAGAACGCAATAGCGATCTGTCGTGTTCAGCGATGAAAACAGATTCTGCTTGGGAGCCTCCGATGGCCGTATGCGTGTTCGCATACGCCATCGGAGGCAGCTATCACTCCCGTACACAACTAGTGTTTGTACCGGGTACGTTAAACAGCACCTCCTACATCAACAACATCATTCCGCCCGTTGTTGTGCCATTTGTAAGGTCGATCCATCGTGGTGTTTTCCAGCAAGATAACGCACGCCCGCACACGGCACGTGCAACACAACATGCACTTCAGGGTGTGAGACAACTTCCATGGCCCGCACATTCACCGGATTTGTCCCCCACTGAGCACGCATGGGATTTTATGGGAGAACGACTTATCCGGTCTCCACGGCCAGCCACGACCATCCCCGATTTACGCGTCCAGGTTGAGGATGCTTGGAACTCAATAAATACCCCAAACTTACATCCAACATCTGTACGACAGACTCCATGCCAGAATTGCACAGTGTGACGCAGTTCATGGCGGTTCAACCTCGTACTAACCATGTTACATGGAAATGTTATTTTTCAGTTTACCAGCAAATACAGCTGTATTTTGCCATAATGTTTTGATCACGTTACCCTCTGTATTCCGTTATTATGCTGTATAAATTTTGTTGGTATCAGACGACTCCTTCTTGGTGTTCTTTTTTCACTTTCTGCCAGTGTATTTGGCCCTTGCATAAACTGCAGATGGCTTTACCTAGAATGTCAATTTTCTGGATGCAGTCAGATAATAAGACAGTCACATCACATTTTCTTTTAAATTTTAATTTAACTTTCTTCTCCAACCACTCCCATCGAAATTTATTTTTAACATTCTTGTCGATTTCATGAACTTCAATCTCATTAAATTTATCAAGGATTAGCAATGCGAAAGAATGAAGGTAGGGTTCTCGAAAACATGTGGTGCCGTGTCTTCAGCGACAAAGAAATCAATGCACAGCTAACTTGCACTAATTGGTGAATCAACGTTGGATTCGCTGACACCACACTGTGACTGACTAAAAAGAAATCTCTACTTCATTAGGGAGAGAACATGCTTGCCTCCGATAACACCAATGCAGCAACAAAAATAGCATCCAGATTCAAAACTATTTCTTCGCGCCTCGTCTCGAGAGCGGAATAGCGCCGAATGGGAGACAGATGACGGTAGCACTGCACATGTGCAATTGGCGGTCACACACCAGACTGCCAGAGTAGGATTTCTCCTCCCAGAAAGCACTGCACGAAGCACGCTGAAAGCGAGTGGATCGCAGGCTGACCGGTGATGACCCACCAGCACCGGGGTGGCCTCGATCTGACTCCAGCGTATCTGACTGCATAAAAACTATGGTAATCCAGAAAGTTGCTACTGCCAAAGTGCCTTCCCTCCTGGAGAAAAACAAGTAAAAAAAAAAAAAAGAAGTACAGCGATTACCGAAAACAAATTCATAATTCATAAAAATATATATGCTGAATTCTGTGAATCAATAACATGAAATTCGCAGAAAAATCACGTCTGTTTTACACAGAAAAATGCAAGTATCTTTTAATTGTAAACTTATATATATATATGGAGGAATTTTTATAAAGTTTTTACCTGAGAATAAAGGTAACTATTATACAGGACTTTTGTGTCATTAAAAATAACAGATTTTACTCACACACTCTGTTCCTTTTCCAAATTCATCAATTATAACTAAGGATTTCCCAGTTGCATAATTCAAAGCAGTGGACATCTGTTAAAATAGAAACAGCATAGACATTACAAAATTATTTTGATAATCAGTTAACTATTAGCATGCATACATATAGAGTTCAAAAAATTGACATAATTTGCAAGCAAAAGAATTTCAGGTATATTAAATTAGATTGCTTACTGCAAAGCAAGCAAACAAAAGTAGACCAATAAAATTAATGACAGTATTTAAATTTATTAATGTCACTTTTATCAATCACACAACAACCATAATTAGCATTGAATCTTTCTGTACTTCTGGAATGATTTTTATCAACCTTGAAGAATATTTTAGATTCCAAAGCTCACACCCAAGTAGAATGAAATGTACAAGACAGGATACATATGTTTCATGATTTTCAATATTCATTACTCTGAAATAAATGATAAATGAAATGTTATTTGCTCATTCAAATCAAAATGAAAAAAAAAAAAACCTACTTACTTGTTTCAAATGAATCAAAAATGTTGACAGATTGATTGATACAGACTCCAATGTTTGTATACGAGTAAATATATGATCAACAAGTGGAATTCGAGCTTTCTCTGCAGGTATAAAACTTCCAATATGAGACAAGTAAACAATCAAAGCCACCTGAAAAGATAACGCACGATTTTCGTAATAAGGAAGAAAAAAACATATTAAATAATTATTTTTCAATAGTCAACAGATATATGTTTTACTCATATTAAAAAGATGTAACTTTGAAATTTCGGCATGGAAGTTATTGAACAAGCCTGAAGTCAGTAAAACTTGATCTACTTCAAGAAAAAGAATAAATTTGAGATATACCCCCTGAAAAGGAAAAGAAAAATGTGAAAATAAACTTAAAAACTAAATAAGCAAAAATTAATGAGATTTCTCACATTTTTTTCCAGAAAGTTTATGAAAATCTTATGTATAGCTTGTAACTGCTAATCTTGCATGGTTACTGTAATCCCTCACATAATTTTTACAGGTTTTATACCCAATTTTAATTCAAATCAGCAGGGTGCAGCAATTATGTGAAAACTAAACTAAGAAGCAGGAAAAAAATTGAACTGCATATTAAACTGCATTTAGTACAATTTAGACAATATCTTTTGATGTGTCAGAGATATTTTATAATGTTGTGTAGAAGCTACCTATGTGCACGTAGATTACAGTTGCATGGCCATAAAATTAGTGGGATGGTGGCCTACCTGCAACTTTTCTGCTCAACCACAGGAACAGAAAAGGGCACTGCGCCACTTTTTTAGCTTCTCTTCTCATCAACACCTCAATATACCTGTATTCTTTACTTCATCTACTGTTAGTCCATCATGATGTGTGCCTATTCTGCTGTGTTCCCCACAAGTAACTAAGGAAAGATTAAAACAGATGAGAAAGAAATAGTATTTACAAAATTAATTCAAAGCATCCTATGACTCATAAAATCAATAGCTTATGTGCTTGGGTAATGAGGGCATTTTACACACACACGCCAAACAGAAAATTTAAAGAAGGATTACATTGGATAAAATACACTGATGGCTATCAAACCAAAGTGATAAAGAAATTATAGCTAATCTAATTCACAGTGTTACTCATGATAGCACATCCTATGCATCATATCCCATGTTACTCACATGTATGCAATATGCAAGGGTGCATATTTCACTTGAACTATGATACTGAGGCCATTTACAATATGGATGAGAAAAAACTCATAGTTTAACACATGTCAAAATCTAGTCATTTGTGGCAAACAGTACAGGAAATCAAAATTGTCCTCCAGTTTCCATATATGGCAACTCTTGAATCTTAAGGAATACTTCTTTGTCAATGCTCTTGATGTTTCTACCAGCTTTTTTTTTTTTTTTTTTTTTTTTTTTTGATTGGAGGTTTAACAACCACCGTGAGCAACTCAATGGGCTATAAGCAGTCGCCCGTCCCTAATTTAGTGTCACTGGTTCCAAAAAAGGGAAAGAGCCAGTGCCGTAAGACAAACACAACATCCATGCCTCACCGGGATTCGAACCCGGACTCCTTTCAGACGAATGATCAGAGGCCATCGCTTAGACCACTGCCTACCAGCTTGTCTTGGCACAGTTGCATTTCTTTCTTTGCCAAATCAGCTTAAAAAAGTTATTTCTTTTCAAAACACTTTTCTCCTTAACAACTTTTGACTTTACCTAAATTGTGTCTATTTGACACTGGAACACTGTTCAGAAGATATATTCTTCTCATAATACGTGGTAAATACATTATTATAATTAACACAGCAATCGGACATCGCCGAATGGACTGTAATTACTGTTTTACACACGAATTAAATCACATCAGAAAACTTGAAAATTTCATTGCTATGGAGCGGGAATCGAACCCGCATCTCTTGATTACTGTTCGAGCACACTATCCATTGCACCACCCATGATGGCGAATTCACAAGTATCTGTGTGTTAAGAGCATCGGAATATTCTCTGACCGCGTTCTTATTCAATGCAGATTCTGCTGGAGATTTACATAACAACGCTAGATGGTATCAGAATCTGCATTGAATAAGAACGCGGTCGGAGAATATTCCGATGCTCTTAACACACAGATGCTTGTAAATTCCCCATCGTGGGTGGTGCAACGGATAGCGCGCTCGAATGGTAATTGGAAGATGCGGGTTCGATTCCCGCTCCACGGCAATGAAATTTTCAAGTTTTCTGATGTGATTTAATTTGTGTGAAACAGTAATTACAGTCAATTCGGCGATGTCTGATTGCTGTGTTAATTATCACTGGAACACTGTTTCTATCTATGATGAAGTGAAAATGAACTAACTCTAAAACTTTTTAATGATCCCTGCAAAACAGCAGTTGACCTAATTAACAACCTGGAGCTCACTTCACTGATTTACTTCAATCATTTTCTCTCCACACAAGGCTGCTCTGTCTATCTTTTGCTGGTATTATCATGGGCATGACAATAAAATTCCATATGATCAGTTCTCATCTCACCTCTGGTAATGTTGCACTACATTATGAAAAGCACTGCTACCCAATACTCATTTTGTGGGCACCTATGTGCAAGGTCTACACTCATTTCTTTACTCTTTTCACATTGATGCTTCAGAATTCTTTACCTGGTTACACTTTTCCTGGATACTACACACACAAGACCAAAGGGGGAAAAAATTAGATTTTTAACAGGATGAAAAATTGGAACGTGTGGCAAAAAAAAAAAAATGTGTACATAACACACCATGAACAAGATAGAATTATTCACAATAATTTATTTATGTAACTGTTAAGCTGGAGCATGTCACTGTATTCACAATATTTAAGGGTATTTAATTCAAAACAAAATACTGTAAAGTGGTTTTCAAAGACATTGCTTACACAGATTTTTCTTATTTTGTTTTGTTGTATTTGCTTGCACATCAGCTAGGGTTTTCCTCTTGTGAGAAGCCTTTCTTTCTTAGCAAGTTCCGCAGCCGCCTTTGTCTTTCATTGACTCTGCAGCTAAACAGCATCCATTGCTAAATTTTTCTTTTTGATGTTATCTTTCCATTTTTATTTCTTCATTGTCACTTTTTCTTTTCTTTTTCCTTTTCTCATGCCCTAAGATTTTGGCAAAGTTGGAATAAACTGCTTCTCTCAAAACTTTGTGCAGCCAAATAGGTTTCGATGTTCATCCTTCCTGACTATATGACCATAATTCATCCATAATGCTGAAAGAACTTTCAGTCTGAGGGTCATGGAGCTTCATGGCACTCAGACTGATATTAAGTTTTCACTATTATAGATAAATGGTGTAACTTGAAGAGAAGGAAGCTTTTGAACACCATACATCAATTTTTTGCAAATTTTTCAATTTAGTCACTTCCACTTTTGAAAAATTTCCCTACCCTTATAAAACTGAAATACAAACATTTATGTAGAAAAACAACAACAAAAAAAACACTAAACAACAACACAAATTAGTGGGAAAATCACTAGAAAAAAACTATGATTACAAGAGAAACCTTAACTCTAACTTCCATTTTCAGAAATTGTTGCCTATATTTTCAAGCTGAAATACCAACATTTATGCAATGAAATGATATTTAACAACAATACTGAACTGACAGAAAACAGCAGGAGAAAAAATTGCAATTACAGGAGAAATCTTCACTCTGTCAAATTTAAATTATCTTCAGTTCTGCATCGATCTCGAGAACAACCCAAATGATGACGAAAAAGAGTAATTTCACATAATATTTCATGCATGATTTATTACGTACTAAACTTTAGGAATAGTCAGATTTGTAAGATCTTTTGGCTGCAGCATCAGCCTTGTTCACACTAAAAGCAAGCACTCAGGTGGTTGACATCGTTTCCTTAGCAGAATCTTTTTCCAAAACTGCAGAATTTTGGAGCATAAAAGAGATGTCAGAAAAAGCCTTCTGACTTCTGCACTTTCTCTTCTGACTGTTGAAGATATCTCTGCCTCCCCAAACTGGAATTGTACCAAAAGTATTGCACCCTTCTCAAACAAATTCTCATTATGCTACAGAGAAAGCATTGAAATTCTCTTCAATAAAAACTCTTGCAATTCGGATGCACCCTTCAATATTCCAATAATTTGGAAATCTTTTACAGGCAACAGCTAAAGAAATGATGTCAACCACATGAGAGCTTGCTTTTAGTGTGAACAAGGCTGATGCTGCAGCCAAAAGATCTTACAAATCTGACTATTCCTAAAGTTTAGTACTTAATAAATCATGCGTGACATTTTCCGCATTATTAGGGATTACATGAATCTGCAGAAAAATCTCCTGCTTCACACTACAGCCTTCTAGTAATTCAGCAGCAACATCATGGTGGGAATGGGAGGGGTGCTAAAGGGTTTCAACTTGTGTGTCCAACTTTTCACTTGGCTTACCTTTTAGCCCCTCTAAAAAAGAGTTCAAAATTTTGAAATACATGCTCAAAGCAATAATTTCATTTTCAACAAAGGTAAACAAACATGGGTAATCTTTATGGATTACGTCATTTTTATAGTTTGATGGTTATTACTTTTATCAGACTGCTAACTGAAACTTATAAACAACTTGGTAGCAGCAAAAATTAAGGAAATAAAATAAAAAGATAATAGATAAGCTAAAATCTCTAAAAATTATATTAAAGCTATATCTTACTGATTTCCCCCTGGCTTTTGGGTATGTAAGGAATCAGGTTAAATCTGTGTAAAATACAAAATTCCAATGAAATTTTTATCACAACATACAAAATAGTTTTACCATCTTACAAGATACTTAGCTTCTGATTAGCCCCCAAACTTTGAATGCTGGTGTCATCACCACAGCTACCTAAATCAAGAGCAAATGCACATTTTAGAATAGAAAGATAAAACTAATCACAAGGTATCACATATTACCCCCCCCCTTCTCTGCCGAAGAATTCAGGACCATGTCACAGAAACCCAGGATGATTGAAAAAAAAAATTAAACAAGAAAGATGGCACCGAATTTTCGGTGTCATTTAATGAGCACGTCTTTTGAATCCATTCAGACACAAATTAAATTTATATGGAAAGCAATAGTATTTGATCGAAGAAAGAAGTTTTTCAATCAGGTTTCTAATCCCGCAGATATTGCTGTAAACGGAATCAGGAACTTACGCTCTCTGGTTGCAGACTTGTGCGTTAAGAAAAATTTGAACTTATATGAGAAACATTTTGATGCAGAAACGCTCTCCAACAAAGGAAGATTTTTTCAAATCGGATCCTTCGAAGCAGAGATATAGACAAATATAAGATATGTCCCCTGGCAGGAAAACCATGCATTAAGTCATACACTCTCAAAAGGTCTTTCGATGTGAGCATTATCGGTCCAAGAAAGAAAAACTTTTAGTCGAGTTTCAGGGGCTCAGAATTTGCTGCAAGTACATCAGAAGCAGAAATTAACACTTATGCACTCTGATGGCTAAACCATTCTTTATCGAATATTAGAAATTATATGAAAAACATTTTTCATCAGGAGCTGTAAGCGATACAGGAAGAATTTTTCAAATCGGAGTTGTAGAAGCAGAAATATCAGGGAAAACGCAATTTACCGAGAGTGGAAATACTCTCGTAGAGTGGAAATACTCTCGTAGAGTTTGCAGAGGCAGAAGGGTTTTTCATCTTGAACTCCTTTTCCCAGAAAAAGCCACACAGGAAATGGACATACATGGAGACATCCGAATGGGACGACAAGTGAAATAAATTGATTTTATTATGTGTAACAAAAAATTTGTCATCGAAGACTGCAGTGTGCTAAACAAGTTCAACACAGGTAGTGACCATAGACTGGTGAGATGTAAGATACACCTCAAAACTAAACTCAAACGTGGCAAGCTCATAAGACAAACAAACTGTATTGACATAACCAACCTTAAAAAAACACCATAATACCTTCAAGTTGGAACTGAGGAACAGATTCCCTGCTTTAGAAGGCCTAACATCGGAAGAAGTAGATATTTCTGAAGTTAATAGAGAACTCACCAAGGCTCTTATGGAAACAGCAACAAAAATAGGTGGTACTTTCAGGGAAAACAGAAACGTTGATGCAAAAGAGAAGGAAGATGAGGACAAATAAAGACGTAACTTCCAACATGGAATATATAGAGCTATGCAAGACAGTGAGAAAAGGTATGACTGAAGACATAAGGAAATTCAATTGTGAACTAGTGAGGAAAGCAATTTAAAACAACCAAAGCCTGAAGAGAGCAAAATGACATATCAGTAAGGGAACAAAACAGATTATGGCTCTGAAAAAAAAAAGATGGTACTGTAACAAGAAATAGAAGCGAAATTTTGACAAGGGTGAAAGATTTCTTTTCAAAACTATATGAAAGGGATGATACATCTATTTCAGACATTACGACAGGTACCAGTGCCAAAGTCCCTCCAATCCTCCCTGCAGAAGTTGCATATGCAATTAAGAACATGAAACGGGGAAGAGCTCCAGGAGAAGATGGAATTACTGTGGTCATTATACAAGAAGCAAGTGGAGAAATTGAAACTACACTCGCACAAGTTTTCACCAGATGTCTTAATGAAGGGAAGATTCCTGAGGATTGGAACAATGCTACAATGATCTTGCTTCATAAAAAAGGTGACATTGAGGATCTCAGGAACTACAGGCCCATTAGCCTCCTTTCAGTGGTTTATAAAACCTTCACTAAGGTTCTTTCACACCGCTTGAAGGTAACACTGGACATGGCCCAACCAAGAGAACAAGCTGGATTCAGGAGTGGCTACAGCACTATAGATCATATCCATGTACTGAGAGAACTAATTGAAAGAACAAGAGAATATGAACTCCCATTATGCATGGCTTTTATTGACTATGAAAAGGCCTTCGATTCCGTGAAACCATCAGCAGTAACAATGGCTTTGAAGGCCTGTGGTATTGAAGATGAATACATTAGCATTATTAATAACATCTATGAAAATGCAAGTGCAAAGGTTCGGGTATTTGAGGATACAGCACAAATAAGAATTGAAAAGGGAGTGAGACAAGGTGACACCATATCTCCCAAGCTCTTTAACACCACATTGCAAAATGTCTTTCAATCATTTAACTGGGAAAACAAAGGGATAAAGATTAATGGAGATTACTTAGCTCACCTTCGTTTTGCTGATGACGTAGTCATCTTTGCAACTACCCCTTCAGAGCTGCAGAGTATGATCCAAGAACTTGCTGACAAGAGTAAAGAAGTGGGATTAAAAATGAACTTTCAGAAGACAAAAGTGATGTAAAATGCTTTTACAAGAAACGAAGATTTAGCGATTGATGGAGAAAAGCTTGAGACAACCGATTCCTACATTTATCTTGGGTAACAGTACCGAGTGAGGGTCAGATTGATGAAGAAATTAATTGGCGTATAAAACTTGGATGGAGAGCTTTTGGAAGAAACAGTACAATTTTTAAGAGCTGTATGCCAGTATGTCTCAAAAGAAAAGTGTTTAATCAATGCATTCTGCCAGTGCTTACGTATGGAGCAGAGACATGGACCTTAACTAAAAAGACCTACAAAGACTGCTAACAACTCAAAGAAGCATGGAGAAATGCATGCTTGGTGTAACCAGGAAAGATAAGAAGAGGAACTTTATGGATAAGGAAACTGACAGGAGTGGACGACATCATGACCAGATTGAAATCACTGAAATGGCAATGGGCTGGACATGTTGCCAGAAGAACGGACCACCGATGGACAACCGAAATTTTAGACTGGGTTCCAAGGAACAGGAAAAGACCCAGAAGAAGACCCCATGGGAGATGAAAGGATGAAATTTGAAAGTATGCTGGTGTGACATGGAGGGGACAGGCCCAAGATAGACAATTGTGGAAGAAATTTAGGGAGACCTTCATCCAGCAGTGGATTGATAATGGTTGATGATGATGATGATGATGATACAATATATGGTATTATTACAATGTGTGGTTATTTTGCTATTCACACATGGTATTATTAAAATTTGGTATTATGTATATACAATAGGGTGGCCCAAATTATTCAACTTCTGAAATGTTTAAGTCTCGCCCCTCAAAACTGTTCCAATTCAGGAAAAAATAATATCTGTAAAATTTTATTGCAATTGGACGATAATAACACGTGCCTCCAGCCATGCTTTTATAGGGACAGATTTTGTTTTCCCGCCACTTAGGCTCTTTTTCCTTCTTAAACTATCTCACTGTTAGCGTAATGCAAGATTCTTGGCAAGATGCCAAAAAAAAAGTTGTGAAGCTTCGATTGCAACAGCTGCACTTTAACATGTGGCAATAGCAGTTAAAATTTCATAATACCAATGCAAGGGTACAATAAAATACTTGATAACTTGTACTATTCATTACTGAAAGAAAAACTCTGTGCTTTTAATGAATAATTAAACATTCCAAAAGATTATACTGTGCGTTATTTGTGGAATGTTTGTTCATTACAATCCGAAATAAAATACAGATTATGTACAGATAATGGCAGAAATATCAACAAATGGAAAACAAATAACAATCTCACTTCATTTTTTTGGCTACAGTATCTTTCTTTGCATCAGGATATTGACGTCTGTAGTCAGTGACAACTTGCAATAGAAATTGTTTCTGGTCTTCATGTTTTGTTAGTATTTTGTTGTAGTCCTCTATCAACTTAACCCCTCTTTCAGCTGTGTCATTGACCACCTTTAATTGATGCACAACAACTGAGGCTTTCTTAAACACTTCACTTTCAGGCCAGGAAGCTGGATCTGTATTGAGGAAATCTGTGTGAATATTAAATCTTTCAAAAAACTGTTTGCTGTCTTCTGAAATGAAATCCTTAATAGACTTATTTATTAGTCCTTGAATATCATCATTTTTTAGCTTGATTTACTTGACACCCTTTTCTTGAGTACCGTCTTTCCCTAGATTCGGTACCATTTTCATTTTAGTTTCAACAGATAACCCTTCATCAAAAAAAGCTAAAGCACAGGCTTCTGGGGATAAATACCATAAATGATTTTTGAATTTGTGAACTGTGATACAAGATACCTCTAGATCCACAGATTCATACTCAACTAGCTTTTGCATAAATTGTATGTCATGGCTGGGTGCCTCTTGGGCCAAAGGTGCTCTGAACTAAGACTTAATATATATTCTTACAAGAAATATATATATGCCAGAAATGCCTTTTATTCCCTTAAAGGTAAGTTTAAATTCATCATGAAACAGAAATATTTTTAAGCAATAAAGTGCTTTTGCCATCCATCGCGCGTGATGGTATACTCCTGGAGCTCAAAAAGATATTTCTGGTGTGTTGTTTCCAATGAAAATTTCTGCTAACTCTAAGAATTCTTATTAATCGTCTCGTGGCTGTCGCATTTGTAGGTGCTGCACTATAACAGATCAGATTTCTGTTATGTTTGAGCATAAAAGTTTTCAAACATTTTCATCTTCTACACCAGACTTGAAATTTTGTTTATTAATTTTCGGCCATGCCTGTTGAAAGCGTTTGAAAATTTGCACATCTGGACCTGATGAAGAGGGTATTTTCAGCTGAAAAACACTTTTAAGTACAATTTCAAATATATGATGTCTGCAGGGAAGATATAAAAGATATCTTTCCAACAACTGCTCTAAAATAATTGCTGCTCCATTTAAATAGCCAAGGTAGGATGCAGTAGTGTCACAGCACAAAGCTTTTATCTTGTTTTTAAGCTCCCAATCAGTAAGTGTTCCATATACTGCTAAGGCTTGTTCTTTTTCAGTGGAGCCTTGCAACTGTGGTATCTGCAGTATTTGTTCTATATTTCTACTTGTAATTAAAACCGGAAGGCGCTCAACCATCTGAGAACCGGTAACAGCTGGCAGTAATTTTTCATCCCAATGAACGACAGCTGCTTGCAGATCAGCTTCTTTGAATCGTTCCTTTAATTTTTCTGTTCTCGCTTGACGGAACGTAAATGTTGCCTGCATCGTTGAATGGAAGATCTACTTATTAATAGTTCATGGACATGATAACCTAATGCTTCAGCTGTGGCCATTAAAATGTGAACCGCATTCCTATCACTAACTTTGCATTTGTCAAAAGCGGCTACAATTGCTGAAGCTATAACATTACAAGTTCCATACATCTTTCTTTTCTTTTGTTGTGGCATCCCGATTGAATCCGCAGAGCACGATGAAATTGGCTCTTCCTCTGGGATTGATTCTTCATCGCTACTACTTGAACATTGCAGTTATATAACTTCTCTTGCTGTTTCAGCCTCTCCTATGCTTTGCTGTAATCTTTGAATTTCTTTGGATCGTCTTTCTCCTGCTCTTTTTTCCCATTCAGCCAATTTTACATCAATACCACACAGGAAACTGGACTGCCCTTTTTTCCTTTGATTTATTAAAAACATCTCATCTTCTTCAATAGTTATCATTTCTAAGGCATTTTCATGGGCAATATCGAACAGATCATCCAACTTTGACAAAAATAACTCTTCCCTCTTTTTTGAATTTTACTAGATCTCTTTGCATTTGTCTGCAATGATCTCCAATTCTCGTAAACAGTTTCTAGTTTTTGAATGCAATGATATTGTTGCTGTGTTGGAATACGTGATTTATTCCAGAAAATCAGCACCTCTTGGATTGTCAGTGTTGCACTTTCTCGAAGAGTTAATTATACCTCACGCAGGTTAAAGAACATTACTCCCAGCACTTGACTGTTGGATGGGAGCTTGCTTCCAACAATCTAGGGCATGTAATGCCCAATCAAATAAACCGAAGTGTATTTCCTTAGGGAGTGCTTTGAAAACATTATGTAGCAGAGAAAACTTAGCAAGTAGCACGGTGACAATATGTCTCAAAAAAGAATAAAAATTTTTACTTCCCTCAGTAAATGCAAAATATAACGATGTATCGATGTATCTCAAACCGTGAAACTTTTTTCTCATTGCAATGACCATATGGTATTGAAGAGGTTAAATTGAAGCTTTAATCAACTGGAATTTCCGAAACACAACTGAGATAACAATGCGTAGTACAACGCTTACAGCTTGTTTTTTAGCATCTTGCCGAGAAAGTTCCATTTGGCCTTCGCGGGAAGCTAATGTACGCAGGAGACTCGGTGGATGGGAACGGAAGGTTGCGCTTTAATAGGCCCTCTGGAGGCACGTGTTTTTATTTTTCGAATGCAATGAAATTTTACAGGAATTACTTTTTCATGCAATGGAACAATTTTAGAGGGTGAGACAAATGATAATTAATAAAAAAAATTCCTGTGCAAAGATGGGCCACCCTAATATACAACATATGAGAATTCTTACGCATATTCACCACCACCATGTTATCTAAAAGAAGAAACATTCAATGTCCAGTAACTTTTTAAATACTTCTTGAATGAAAAATGGTGCATGACAAAATTGTAAAACTCCATTAAGTGTACCAAATGCACTCATATTTAGTTGCTTAGTAAATTACAAGAAAATTGGTACTGAAAGATATTTTGTTTCTTCCCCATTGTACAAATTATTCAACAAAAATTAAATAAAAAAAGCAGAAGAAATAAACCAACCAGCGCCATTTTTTGGACAACATGACGCACCGGACAAAAATGCCAGCCTCTGTCATTGTTATTTATTTAAAGAGCGAAGATTGAATGCGGGCGGTCGTAGTGAGCGATGGGTTTTCCTCCTCGGGACGCTCCAAGGTAACAATGGCACACACAACAGCAACTAGGCCTCTGTGAATCTTGGAGAGGTGCAAGCTAGTTCTGCGTGACATTGGCAAAAAGACCCCAACTCACTGGGTTTTGTTCCAGAATCCTTAGGCTGAATGACCAACTGGAAACCTCAGCTGTGGGCTAATCCCCCACACTGATGTACTTACCTGATTAAAAAGACAAAAAGAAATATTAAGAATGACTCAAGTGTGGGATATGGTGGACCTACCACACTTGAGAAGGACAGTCCACCACGGAATCGACCTGGACTTTCTAAACGGCGTATGAGAAAGAGATCTCGGCTGAGTGAATGTAAGATTGGTGTATGGAATACTAGAGGTATAAATGGCAAGATGAGTGAGGTGATTGAGGAGATGAATAAGTATAGACTGGATGTGCTGTGTGTAAGTGAAACCAAAAAGAAGGAAATTGGGGTAGAAGAAGTGAATGGCACGGTGCGTGTGTGGTCTGGAGTATTGGATAATATGAGAAGACAGGCTGGTGTAGGTGTGATTTTAAGTGAAAAGATGAAGAACAACTTGATTCATTATAGTTGCATAAGTGAGAGAATTCTCTGGATTCGTTTGAAAGTGAAACTTCAGAGAATTGTAATTGTTGTAGTGTATGCTCCTTGTGACTCGGAACCTTCTGATAAGAAAGAAGATTTCTGGAATGAGCTAAAAGCTGTTTTAAGCCAGTTTGGTGCTAAAGAAAAAGTTACAATAGCAGGGGATTTCAATGCTAGAGCAGGTGTGCAGAATGCAATTTCTGACAATGTTCTGGGTAAGTTTAAAGATCCTTGTGTGAATGATAATGATGAAAGATGAAAGATTAATTGAACTCTGCATTGAGAATGGTTTGTGTGTATCTAATACATTTTTCAACCACAAGTATATACACACATATATTTGGGAAAATCGTACTCTTGGTCAAAAGAGTGTGATAGATTTTGTTGTTTACGATCAGCGTTTGAAACACTTAGTTGTTGACACTCGTGTGATGAGAGGTGCGAATATTGGTTCTGATCATTACTTGGTAGTGTCACGAGCGAAACTTAATGTTGGTTGGAGGAAAAGGAATAGGAAGAGACCCAGGATAGAAAGAATAAAGGTTGATAGGCTCCTTGAAGATCATCAGCAGTACTCTGACTTACTTAGAGAACGACTGAAGGATCTGAAATCTTGTGAGACGGATGTAGAAAAGAAGTGGGAATGTTTTAAGAACTGTGTTGTCATTGCTGCTAAAGAGGTCTGTGGCACCACAATAGTGGGTAACAATAGAGGTGATGCTTGGGTGGAATAGTGAGATTGATGAGGCAGTAAAGAAAAAGAAGGAAGTCTATTTGGGGATGTTGCAAGGTAGAGTCTCTGTGGATGAATATCGCTGTAAGAAGCGTGAAGCTGCTAAGCTAGTTCGCCACAGTAAGGCAAAAGATAGGAAGGAGAAAGTGGAAAGGCATGAACTGGCTTTTTGGAAAGATAGAAAGTCCTTCTGGAAGTACATGAGACTCAGGAAAAATAGGGGAAACAAAGTTGTAAGTTGTGTGAAGAATGAGATCGGGGAAATGATATGGGAGCCCAATGAGTTAAGTGAAAGATGGGGTGAATACTTCTGTGAGTTATTAGATCAGGAGAGCAAAAATGATTCTGAGACAGATGCAGATGATGTCACAATGAGGGATGAAAGCACAGGAGGGATCTCAAGAGAAGAAGTGTGTAAAGCTCTAAAATCTCTTCAGAATAGTAAGGCTCCAGGAGTTGATGGCATAACTGCAGAGATGTTGAAGTATGGTGGTGACTCTATAATTGACTGGTTAACTGAAATTTGCCAGTTGTGCTGGGAGTTAGGAATGGTCCCTCGGGATTGGAAGGATGCTATTATTGTTCCTTTGTATAAGGGAAAAGGTGATCAGACTGAATGCAAGAACTATCGTGGTATTAGCCTACTAAGTGTGCCAGGGAAAGTGTTTGGTAAGGTTGTTATTGAAAAAGTACGGGGTCTTACATCATTGAAAGTGTGGGATGTTCAGAGTGGTTTTATGCCTGGTAAAGGTTGCACTAACCAGATTTTTGCATTATGCATGATGATTGAAAAGTATCTGGCTGTTGGGAAGAAAGTTTTTACTGCCTTCATAGATTTAGAGAAAGCTTACGACCGAGTCAATAGGACACTTTTGTGGAAGGTATTGAATGAATATGGTGTTACTGGGAATCTACTTAATAGTGTAAAAGCCATGTATGCTGGTAGTAGAGCTTGTGTACGAGTAAATGGTGTTTTATCAAAATGGTTTTCCATTGGTGCAGGAGTTAGACAAGGTTGTGTAATGTCACCATGGCTGTTTAATATATTTATGGATGCATGCATGCGTGATGCCAAAATAGATAACAGTGGTTTATGTCTTGGTGATATCCGTGTGTGCAGATTGCTGTATGCCGATGACACTGTCCTGTTGGCAGAGAGCAAAAGTGAGTTGCAGAGTATGTTGACTCGGATGCACGAAGTTTGCATGAAATTTAAACTGAGTATAAATAAGGGAAAAACCAAAGTTATGGTGTTTGAGAGAGGAATGGGCAGCACTGAATGTAATGTAATGTAAGTATAAATGGCACTGTGATTGACCAGGTGAGTGAGTCTGTGTATTTAGGAAGCATGTTTGACAGAGAGAACAAGTTGGTTGGTGAAATCAGTAGGCGAGTAAATTCTTCTTTGAAAGTCATAGCTGCTCTGGGAGGTTTTCACAGGAATGATGGGCTCTCTAGAGAGTCCCGCATGGCTGTGTATGAAACAGTAATTGTTCCTACTCTGATGTATGGCAGTGAAACCTGGGTACTGCAGAAGAAGCATAGGAGTCGTTTGTGTGCTGGAGAAATGCGTTACTTACGTGGGGTTTGTAGCAAGACACGATCTGATTGTGTGAGGAATGAAGATGTATTGCAGTTGTGTGATGTAAAGCAAAATGTTGTTAGCAAGGTGGAGACCAATATGCTTCGGTGGTTTGGCCATGTTGGAAGAATGAGTGATGAAATGCTTACTAAGAAAATATTTTCAACCCAAGTGGCAGGAAGGAAAGGCAGAGGAAGGCCAAGGAAGACATGGGTGGATCAGATTCAGGAGTGTCTGCATGAGAGAAAGATTATGAGTATGAAGTATAAAAGATCTTGTGTAAGGCGTGTAATGGATACCAGTGAAGAACGAGTTGTATGTCAAGATCGCTGTAAATGGCGAAGTTTGATACGACAACAATAAGTAAAAATATCTGGAAGTTTGTATTTCTTTTTGGAGCTATCCTCTGAATCTCAGAGAACAGCTTAGTGGTATGTATGTATGCGAAGATTGAATATATATATATATATATATATAAAAAAGTAGACCAGGTGTACAAACTTCAGTGATATACATATGTGCACTTCTTCATATAATTAGACAAGACAAGTGACTGTTTAAACAGAAAAAGTGATTCGGAAAAAATTGCGATTTGTGCGTGGTCTTCATGTCTTTTTGGTCTTTGTGCGTGGCCTCACCCCCCACTCGGGATTAAGAGAGAGGTCGGCTTTTTTTTGGTTTCTTATTTTTGTCACAAAAGATCTACCTTAACACCTATCTTACCTCATGCTTTCTCGGGAAATCGAAGCTACGAGCAAGGTTTAAAAAAAAAAAAGAAAAAAAAAGAAAGATAGGCGGAAGGACTTCCAACTTTCTGCATTGGTGTTTATTCTTTTCCTTAGATATAAAAAAAAAAAACAAAAAACCTCCTGGTGAGTAGTGAAAGAGTTTGACTTTTTGCAAATCCATAGGACTTTTAGAAGCCCCTTTTTAGGTGAAGCCCTGGGTACCGGCACCGTTGGCCCATCTCTTAAGATCCATAAATCAGCTGCTAGAATTTCTGGCAAACAAAATGCACTTTAATTTAGAAACAACAATTTACATAACTTATGACGTCAAATTATTGCTGTTGACAGGTTGCTATGACCAACATTATAATTTTCAATGGATTACATTGTCCAGTGATTTAGCTTGAAACAGTTAATTAAGCATCCTGTCACACATAAGTTTAACAACAGTTTCGGTTCTGATTAATCGGCAGTTGTTCTGCACAGCAAAAATTCAATAATTAAGAAGCAAAGAAACTTGTATTTACTGTTCTTACTTTGTTTCAATGTAATTCAATTGGTGTGTTACTTTATGTCACAGCATCACACATGCACCTCTTTTAAACGATTCTTGTTGAACCTTTATGGTTTGTTAAATTTGTTGGCACTGCACAATGCATCTTCTCAATTACAGCCTTCATGAGAAAACAGATACCCAACAAAGTTTGATTTATTAAAAATTCTGAATGTTGTTTGTGGCACAACAGGACATGAGGCCCGTCCATAAATGCTACCGTTAATTTGGATGAAAACGCACTACAATAATAAGAAAGATGACACCGAATTTTCGGGTGTAATAAGCATGTATTTTGAATCCGTTCTGACGCAAATTAAATTTATCAAAGCTATTCAAAGTCAATGGAAGCAGTATGGAAAACACTAGATCTGATGAAAGAAAGAAGATTTTCAATCGGGTTTTTAATCCCTCAGATATTGCTGTAAACGAAATCGTGAGCTTACGAACTCTTAGAAACAGAGATATCGACAAAAATAAGATGTGACTTTATGTCCCCTGGTGGGTAAACCATGCATTATTTTAGGAAGAAAGTATTCTCAAAAGGTGTATCCATATAAGCGGTATCGGTCGAAGAAAAAATAAAAATCAGTCGAGTTTTCAGGAGCCCAGATTTTGCAACAAATACTTCAGAAGCAGAAATGAACACTTATGACCCCTGGTGGCTAAACCATTCTTTACCAAACATTAGAAATTATGTGAAAAATATTTTCCACCAGGTTTTGTATGCGATACAGGAAGAATTTTTCAAATCAGATCTTTAGGAGCAGAAATAACGCAGAAAACGCAATTTAACTTTGTGCCCCCTAGCGGAAAGTCTATGATTTACTTGAAAATTTTGAATTTATAGGAAAAACATTTTGCATCGGAAACACTATCCAACAAAGAAGGAATTTTTCAAATCGTACTCTTAGAAGTAGAGATATTGACAAAAATAAGATATACATCTACACCCCCTGGCATAGAAACCAGGCCTTTTTTCAAGAAGAAAATTTTCCTAAGAGGTTTGTCGACATAAGGAGTAGTATCGGTCAACAAATGACTTTTTTTCAATCGAGATTTTAGAAGCTCATATTTTGCTGCAAATACAACAGAAGCGGAAATTAAGACTTACGCTACCTGGTGGCCAAACCATTTCTTACCAAAATTAGAAAATATGAGCAAATGATTTCCCATCAGGAGCTGTATGTGGTGCAGAAAGAATTTTTCAAATCGGAGGTTTAGAAGCAGATATATATTGAGAAACACAATTTACATTTACGCCCCTAGTGGAAAGTCTATGAATTACTTGAAAATTTTGAAATTATGTGAACCACATGTCACACTAGAAACACTATCCAACAAAGAAGGGATTTTTCAAATCGGACTCCTAGAAGTAGAGATATTGACAAAAATAAGATATACATCTACGCCCCCTGGCGTAGAAACCATGCACTATTTTAAGAAGAAAATGTTTCTAAAAGGTTTGTCGACATGAGTAGTATCGGTCAACAAACGACGTTTTTTTCAATCGAGAATTTAGAACATCATATTTTGCTGCAAATACAACAGAAGCGGAAATTAAGATTTACGCCCCCTGTTGGCCAAACTATTTTTTTTACAAAAATAGAAATTATATGCGAACGATTTCCCATCAGGAGCTGTATCCGGTGCAGAAAGAATTTTTCAAATCGGAGATTTAGAAGCAGAGAAATAGGGGGAAACGCAATTTACCGCTACGCCCCTAGCGGGAAGTCTATGAAGTACTTGAAAATTTTGAAATTACATAAAAAATATGTCACACGGAAAACACTATCCAAAAAAGAAGGAATTTTTCAAATCAGACTCCTAGAAGTAGAGATATTGATAAAAATAAGATGTGCATCTACGCCCCCTGGCGGAGAAACTGTGTAATATTTTAAGAAGAAAATATTCCGAAAAGGTTCATCGATGTGAGTGGCATCAGTCCACGAAATAATTTTTTCAATCGATATTTTAGAAGCTCCGATTTTATGGTAATACATCAGAAGCAAAAATTAACACTTACGCCCCCTGGTGGCCAAAGTATTCTTTACCAAAAATTTGAAATTATATGCAAAAGATTTTCCATCAGGAGATGTATCTGCTGAAGAATAAACATTTCAAATCGGAGTTTTAGAAGAAGAGTTATCGAGAAAAAGGTAATTTACTTTTATGCCCCCTAGCGGAAAATTTATGCGTAATTTGAAAAAGCAACTATATCTAAAATACTCTTTGATATAAATGGAATTGAAAGATAATTTTTTTTTTCAATCGGATGTTTAGAAGCAAATATGGGGAATAAAACGTATTTTTGCATTCGACATCATCTGCATTTACGCCCTCTACTGGCGAAATTATACATCGTAAAAAAAAAACGAAATAAAGGATCATCATTTGCATATTTCAAGCTTCCCAATGCAAAAAGAATTTTTCAAATCGGACTAATAATTGCAGAGATATCGTGGGTACAGACGGACGGACAAACCGAGTTACAGAAGCACGATCTTTTTACAAAAGACGTGCTAAAAATAAGCAGTACTGAGTTCTTTACACCTATGCAAAGAAGATAAAATTTGGAAAGATGAATTATGCTATACAGATGCTACAATGCTTTAAAATATTAATATTTAAACATGGATGAAAATAACACATCTTGGGTTGATGCATAAGTTCATGTTTTATTTCACGAGTGTTTCCCAGGTCAGTAGTGATGGAGCAGATGGCCAGTTGTACATCAAAAGGTAGCCAGTAATATCATGCATCTAAATCATATTGCGTTGTGTGATTGTGGCTAATGTTTTTTTTTTGGTTTTCAGGTGCAGAAGTATGGAATTCAAGTAGAGAGGAATTAACATTTCCAACACCTGCTCCTCTACGAGTTTAACAAGGGATCCACAACCACCGAGGCCACTCGACAAATTTGTGCTGTGTTGGGGAGGATGCTATTGCTCTTAGGATAGCCTGCAAATGGTTTGAGTGGTTCCGAGGTGGCAATTTTGACCTCAACGACTCTCCATGCTGAGGTCATCCATCTGATTTTGATGAGGATTGTTTGAACCATCTCATCCACTTGGACCTGGGTCAAACCAAACCACATGCGAATTGGCTACTGAGATGGACTGTGATCAGGCCACCATGGTGCGACACCTGGAACGTATAGGGAAAGGTCCAGAAATTGGGGTCTTGGGTGCCTCACACTCTTACCAAGGACAACAAGAATTAGTGTGTTGCCATATGTGGTTCCTCACTCTCCCGTTATCGCAAATGTTTTCAGCAACAAACTCTTTCTGTCACCCATTGCGACTGGAGATGAAAAGTGGTGACTCTACGGGAATTTCAAACATCGGAGGGAATGGTTAAGCCCAAACAAGACGCCCACACCACGTCCAAAACATGACCTTCATCCTGCGAAGATCATGTGGTGTGTTTGGTGGGACATGGAAGGTATTATTTACTGGAAAATGCTGGCAACTCCATCATGTGGAGGGAGCAACTCAACAGAAACTGCTACATTGGCACCATGGTGTCCTTCTCCAACATGATAACGCACATCTCACAGTGCAAACATGACAAAAATGGCCATTTAGGACATGAAATGGGAATCCTTCCACATCTGGCCGATTCCACAGATGTCACCCCTTCAGACTATCACCTATTCTGATTTCTGTCGAATGCACTCTGTGGCAGAACGTTCAACAATGATGTTGATCTCCAGAATTTCCTTGATGATTTCTTCGCAGCAAAACCTGCACGGGTTTTTTCAAGAATGGCATTGCAGACATATCTCAACATTGGGACACCATCGTAAACAAGGGAGGAGGGGATACATAGTTGATTGATTCCGCTTTCTCTTCTGATGTAATACGTTCCTGTAGCGCGGTGAAAAAAATAGCATGAACTTATGCATCAATCAAATAGTAAATATCATAACATTACAAACAGCATCATATTCTACAAGAAAATAAAAGAACAATCTCCAATCTGAACATTTTCGCAACTCAGTTATTGCAATGGATTTTTAACTGCACTTGTAAATGCACTCCAGATGAATATATTATGTGTCAATGAATGTTGCATAAAACTGCAAACTGCATTTCAGATGTCAGTGAATACAAAACTACAAAATGAGTTCCAAAGGCAACATACATTTCATGTATATTCCACAATGATTTTCTATCAATGAAACAGTGACAAGGAAAAAATTTCAATAACTTTTATGTGTACCCTGTTTACTTGATCAGATAAAAAAGTGTTTAATAAATATAAAGCCTAAAGCTATAATTAAGATATAGTTACCTGTTTTAAATATACACTTTTGCCACAAGCATTAGGCCCAGTAATTATTTTCATTTTTCCTTCTGCTCCACCACTGCACACATCATTTGGCACAAATGATGCTACACATAACTCTTGAAGAGGATGTCTGATAAAAACAGTGAAAGAAGAAAATAGTATAGCTTATTGTGGATGAACACCAATTCTCTGCAGTTTTACAAATAGAAATAAATGCATAGTTATTTCATAGTTTTACATGAAAGAGCAAATTAGAAAATTATGCTCCATGAGTACTTTATAGCCACAGTAAATTTTTACACTTTTAATTTCTGGTGACCTATTATTTTTAGGAAACAGTGTTTCATCTACTGAAGTGAGAACTAGGTGCACAGTAAAGGTTTTATTAAGTGGTTAGGTATCACTGATATGAAAGTGTTAAGAGAATTGTAGCAAAAAATAGATGGATGCAATGACATGACAGGATTAATAATGCAGATATTAGATCAGAATTGGGTATTTCTTCTATATGAGACAAGTTAATGAAAACATGCTTAGATGGTTTGGATATATGCTTTATTGAGAGAGTAAACTTTGGTTGTGGCAAATATTAGCTTTAAAGTAACTGGTGGCAGACTGAGGAGATGACTAAAACAAGACAGATTGATGGTGCAAAATTGGCAGTTAGTGCCGAGGTTGGGATTTGTCATCGAGGCAGGAATCCCACAATGGAATGAGAGAGATGAAAACAGTTTGTAGGTAATCAGCATAAATTTGTATTTTAACCTTAATTTTGTGTTCTTATAGTCAATTACATTTATGTGCTGTGCCTCACCATTCTGAACATCAATCTCTGGGTATACAAATATGACAGATAATGAATAATTTCAGGTGCAGAGTCATGACAGTAAATATAATAATGATAGAAATACCAGCAAGGAAGTAAATTAATCAAAAGGTAAAATAATTAAATAAAATTGTTATATATCAAATAGATATCAGAAAGATAACAGTATGATGCAGTCAAATGTAGTTAAAAGATGAACTGAGCACAAATTACGCAACTTGTTGGTGTTACGATTAAATTGAAATGCAGCACATACCAGAACAGCACTAGCACATTCTTCAAAACAATACATCAATGAAAATATATTATGGTAAGTTAAAATCAGTGTATACACTTGCTCTGCTGAAATAACATATGCGGTGGTTTCAACTATACACAGGTCATTCAAAAAGTAATGAGACTGACATCATAGCTCCAAAACACACCTGCAACATTAGTTACATGAGAATGCTTCATTACAACAATCCGCTAGTTTATTCTGGTAGTAGACGGCATACAGTTCAGATGTGTTTCTGTAACCCAGGATGGATTTAAAACTGGAGCAAAGAGCAGCTATAAAATTTTGTGTGCATTTGAATAAAACTGCCACAGAAATACACGAAATGATTAAAACAGCCTACAAGGAAGATGTTTGTACCGTGCAAGAGTTTTTGAGTGGCACAAGAAATTTGTGAATGGTGAAAAGTGCCTGGAAGATGTGCCATCCTCCGGTAGCCTTCAACATTGACTATGGATGTTAATGTCAATACCATCAAGGCACTCCGGTGCGAAGACTGCCAAATCCATTGAGAAGGTTGCTAATGTGATGCAGATGTCCATTGGTGGTTCCATTGAGGAGGTTGCTAATGTAATGCAAATGTCCATTGGCTCCATTGATGACACTGTGAAAAACCAGTTGGGATACCAAAAAGTTGCTGCAAAGTGGATTCCCCACTTGCTCACTGATGAACACAAGCAGGGGCGGATTGGCCCACCGGGACACTGGGATATTTCCCGGTGGGCCCCTTCCATATATTTTGTCTCTTTCTTTCTTACTTTCTTAAAAATGTTTTCAGTTCAGTTCTTTTAAACACACAACTGAACCAAACACTTTTTTTTTTAAACCAAATACACATAATGCAATTATAACAAGCAGGGGGAAGAAAAACTTCTATGTTAAATTTGGGGGGGAACCCTCACCAGGCAACTGCTAGAATCCCAACCACAATAGAAGGGCCATGTGTGTTTGCAAACTTCTGGGTTCACTTAGTAGCTGAGGACGGAGAATGTATGTACGGTATGTTGCGGGAGGGTACAACAATATTTTTTATATATTGCCCAAGGAAGGGGGGGTAGTTGATTTTACTCCTGTTGGTTGTAGGAGGCATTAGTGCTGTGCTCATAAGAGCTGAGTTTGGGCTCAATTTTACGAGCCTGAAGTATGTCAGCCCTAGCACGCCCGAGCCCGAATTTTATATTGCAAGATGGAGCCCGGGCCTGAATGAGCCCGAAAACTATGATTAATTTGTTTAGGCATTTAAAAAAATCTCCTCTTCCAAACTTCCACTCCTTCCTCCCCGTGTGATTAACCGATGTCTTTCTCAACTGCGGAGTGGGGAAGGGATGTCTATCTATTTCTATAGTTTCTTTGACCATTCATTTCATCCTGAAATGTTTCGAGGGACACGGCATCAGGAAAAATCGGGAGGCACAACAATCTACGTATGTTAACAGCATTGGAGTGGGGGCTGAGCGGGACTAAAATTTTTTCACTACTTTAGTTAAAGTAGTGAAAATACTCACCCATGTTTGATAAAGTTGCAGGACAATGCTAGATAATGGTCATTATGGGATGTACTATCCACTATATGACAACACAGAACTCAGAGTGAAAGCTAATGATATCAAGAACTTATTTTGAAATAACTAAGATTATTTGCGGGGTGTTCATATACGACCCCCCCCCCCGAAATGTTCTGCCTACGCTCCTTGTGATAACTGACAAATGCTGAAGATGAAGGCATTTACGGAGATGTCATTTCAACATGAAGTTGCAAAATGTTTTGTTTACTTTATTTAGTAAGGTGTCTTTACAATACATAACAACTGCAGCATAAAAGCACGTTTTGTAATTGAAACACATACAAATATATTATATGATCACTAAATGAAGAATCTGTTCACCACAATATTTAAAAATCTTTAAATTTCTAACTGTGATTGTCCACAATAGAAAAATTACAAAAATTGCAGTACAAACAAAAAATTTTACAGTGTAAAAGTTCTGTAATTTTTTACGTTTATTTAAATTTAAAAATCATGCCTTAGTGCGAAAGGATTTTTGGTACAACTCCAACATAATTTTGGTAGTAGCAGTTCTCTCTCTCAAATATTTGCTGGAATTTCAGCCAACTTCGTTGAAAATTTAAAAACTCAAAGCTCAAAGGTATGATAATCGAGATTGTTTTACGATCTGTAAAACATGAAAAGGCTATATAAGCAACTTTTTTTATTTTTAATGTTCTTACTTCAGCGTTCTTAAGAGAAAATTTTAAACAAATATAAATATTGAGTGTGTCCAAAATTAGAAGCTTCTCCAGTGCAATTAATACATAACTAACTAAACTAATGATTTAAACCTGGTTATTCACTTTTCCCACGTCGATTAAATGGGTTTGCCATGATATTTCTAACTGTGATTGTCCACAACAGAAAAATTGCAGTACAATTTTTCTGCAGTAAAATCTTGGCATGGGCCGATGGAAATTTTTTCGCAACACCCACTTCAATTTAAGGATGACAGGTGCACTTTTACACCCTACCCCAGTACTATGCTTGCAACTGTACTTTCTGTTTTGTTTCTTAAATAAAAAAAGTGGTTTTCAGTTGTGACACAATAGTACCGCAGAACTACAACTTAACAGGCCCATTTGCAAAAATTTTCCCGGGCCCTTTTGCGACCGCCAATCCGCCCCTGAACACAAAGCAAATTGTGTTATCACTTTTCGCCAATGGAAGTGCTGGCTACAACGTGAGCCACACTTTTGGGATCGAGTTGCCAAATGTGATGAAACATTTCTTCACCATTTTGATTCAGAAACAAAACAACAGAGCACTCGGTGGAAACACCCACACAATCCCCAAACCAACAAAGCAAAGGTTTCAAGCAGGACCTCTAAAGAAAAACATTTCCCCAAAACGCCCAGAATATGCACAAACTGGTTAGATTTTGCATCAAGATAATGCCCCTGCACATCATGCCTTGCTTACTCAGCAGGCTATCCAAAGTCTAGGCATTGAAATGATGGTGCATCCTCTGTATTCACAGGACTTGGCGCTGTGTGACTTCCACCTATTTCCTGAAGTGAAAAAAAACTTTGTGGGCATCGGTTTCCATCAGATGCTGAACTGAACAATGCTGTGATGAGTATCCTGAACCACATGTTGAGGTAGGGCTTCCAACACATCTTCCAGAAGTGGATAGAACTGGTGCATTCAGGTAGAGGAAGAATACTTCAAAAGTACGTAAGTATGTTCACTGCATTACAGTTCTGCCACAAGCAAAATCAGGCTCATTACTTTTTTAATAACCCTCATACATGCTTGTCATTTTAACAAAACAGAGATTCAGCTAGTAAACCTTTTCTATATCTTTCCTTCCCTTAATTTCCTATTTGAAATTAAAACTTGCTGATTTTACTAAAGTCTTTACAATGAGATCAGTGCTGCTGTCTTTAAGATGATTCACTGAGACTGGGATAGATGTGGTATTCCAGACATTATTCAGTATATACATTATCTTCTCAATCTACTATGCCATCACCATACATACATACATTTGATATCACTAAGCTGTTCGCTGAGATCCAGAGGTTAGCTCCACAAAGAAATACAAACTACCAGATAAAGTTTTAAGATTATTTACTTACTGTTGCCGTATCAAACTTCTCCATTCACAACAATCTTGACACAGAACTCAGGCTTCACTGACATCCATCACACAATATACCAAGACCTTTTATGCATCATACTCATAATCTTTTTCTCGTGTACTCCTGAATCTGATCCTCCCATGACTTCCTTGGACTTCATCTGCCTTTCTTTCCTGCCACTTGGGCTAAAAAAAATTTCTTAGTAAGCATCTCATCACTCATTCTTTCAACATGGCCAAACCACTGAAGCATATTAGTCTCCACTTTGCTAACAACATTTTGCTTCACATTACACAATTGCAACACATCTTCATTCCTCACACAATCAGAACGAGCCTTGCCACCCCCCACCCCCGCGTAAGTAACGCATTTCTCCAGCACACAAATGATTCCTATGTTTCTTCTACAGTAACCAGGTTTCACTGCCATACTTCAGAGGAGGAACAATTACACATTCATACACAGCCATGCGGAACTTTCTTGAGAACCCATCATTCCTGTGAAAACCTTCCAAAGCAGCCATGATTTTCAATGAAGAATTCACTCGCCTACTAATTTCACCATCCAATTTGTTCTCTCTGTCAAACATGCTACCTAAATACACAAACTCATTCACGTGGTCAATCACTGTGGCATTTAGACTTATATTACATTCAGTACTAACAGTTCCTTGCTCAAAAATCATAACTTTAGTTTTTCCCTTATTTACACTCAGTTTGAATTTCACCCAAACTTTGTACATCTGGGACAACATGCTCTGCAACTCACTTTTGCTCTCTGCCAACAGGACTGTGTCATCAGCATACAGCAATCTGCATACACAGATATTACCAAGATATAAACCAGTATTGTCCATCTTGGCATCACGCATGCACGCCTCCATAAATATGTTAAACAGCCAAGGTGACATTACACAATCTTGTCTGACTCTGCACCAATAGAAAATCATTTTGATAAAACACCATTCACTCATACACGAGCTCTATTGCCAGCATACATGGTTTTTACACTATTAAGTAGATTCCCAGTAACACCATATTTATTCAATACCTTTCACAAAAGTGTTGTATTTACTTGATCATAAGTAAGGCTAGGATTTATATGTAATAAAAATTTTTAAATTATGTACATAAAATATTTCATATAAGCAGTTCATATTGAGATCTATAAATAGTCCTGATATTGCTACTATTTTATTTTATGTGCGATATTTCAATAAAAATTGGAATATTCTAGATGTTTACTGCTTACCTATGCATTCCACTTCTAGAGATGAGTTACATTTCAAACACATTGTTAGGTCCTCATCGATGTCTTTGTCCTTTAGTCCATTGTAGCTGAAGCTCACTTACTCACTACACACACTTCCATTTGGGTAGAAACGGTAGATCTTAACCTTTGGACTTCATACAAACCAACTAATAACCGTTATTGATGCTCTAAATTTTTTGCCCAGTCTTTGGGCATCTTCAGGAGCGTGGTGATGTCCCAACAAAACTCAACAGCACATGATTACTATTACCCTGGCAAGCTGGTAAAAAAATTTATATACAAGATTAAAAGACATATGGCTAGGGGAAATAACTGCCAGCAGGTTAACAAATCTGGAGGACAAAGAAAAGAGACAAAAAAAAAATTAAAACATTGAAGGAATAAGTAAAGAAATCAATAAACAATGTGAAAAATATGGATTACAATTAGGGAGCTCTGTAAACTCAATGAAGAGTATGACAATTAACAATAAAACAGGGAACAAGATCTTAGAGGAATCAGGAACCTATGAAATTCCTATTGCCCACATCCCTCCAATATCTTGCATAGGAAGTACAAAAAACAAATTAAAACAAAAGCTAAAACAACATATCTCAAAGTGGCAAAAAAAAAAAAAAGAAGCCAAAACAGCCTTAGTACAATTCTGTATGGACAACCAAACTTACCCAAAATTTGAAGAGATAAAAATGCTAAAAAAAAAAAAAAACAGATCAGAGAGACACATGAGAATGGAGGAGTCTATCTTAATCTATTAAAGTAAGATGAGGGTATGTAATCATAATGACCCCAATACATTATCCAGTCACTGAAAAGATTTATTCAGACAAGAAACAGAACACCACCAAAAAAAAACCGGCAAAAAAGACAGAAGGAATAGCACAAGAAAAAGAAAAGAAGAAGATAAAGAAAGCATCAGTAACTCGGTGGAGACATCACCACACTTCTGAAGATGCCCAAAGACTGGGCGAAAAATTTAGAGCACAAATAATGGTTATTAGTTGGTGTGTATGAAGTCCAAAAGTTAAGATCTTCCGTTTCTACCCAAATGGAAGTGTGTGTAGTGAGTAAGTGAGCTTCAGGTACAACGGACTATAGGACAAAGACATCGACGAAGACTTAACAACGTGTTTGAAATGTAACTCATCTTTAGAAGTGGAATGCATAGGTAAGCAATAAGCATCTAGAATATTCCAATAAAATATTTATTAAAAATGAGGAAACATGTAGGAAAAGAAAGAAAAATCAGTAAAATATGTAGCACATTTCTTTTTATATTTTTTAATAACTTTCTATAATTTCTTTACTTTTACGGTCATATTAAAAAATTACTTTCCTTTACAAATTTCAAATTACTTTACTCAAAACCAAGGTTTTCAACTAACTTACTGCTATAACAACTAGCAACAATATAGAACTTCAGGTTGTTGAAAACTAAGCTCCTACTGTTTTCTCTCAAAATACCTTTAAATTGGCTGAACAACCTCTCAAGATCACAATTCTGAGAATTCCTTATCTTTAAAAACAGAACATCTGCCAGTTAAAGTTTTCTGGAGAATGTTTTTTATAGTTGTAGTGGTTTCTGGGCTTGGATTTTATTTACACTATCTATCTTGTGTTTTACAATTTCTCCAATGTGGTCGTGTACAGGTACATTTCTTAATATTTCAGTCATTTCTTCAGATTTATGCACATTATTTATTAAAGGAGCACTTGAAGTTTCAAGTTCTGTGATGGCCTGATCCAATACAGTCAAATGTATCTTTAGCAAAGTCAATTTTTCTAATAAAGTACCATTATCCAGCAGAACTTGTCCTTTTTGAATGGAAGCAGAATCATCCAAGTCAAATTGAGATATTATTTCCTTGATTCTGCTGAAGTTGTCTCCATAATATCATGCAGCTTGTAACGAAATGTCCTAATGTGTAATCACAGGCTAAGGTGGGAGTGGTTAGTCTGGGAACATTTCTTTCAACTTTTCGATTCTGCTGGGAGCTTTAAGAAAAATCTTTTTACCTGTTGCAATGAATCGATTCATGGAAATTTGCAACGGGTTGTTCAGCAATTCTGTGGAGCCTGTGTGCAAGACAAATCAAATTAATCATCTTGGGGAACAGTACGCGAAGGTTTGCAGCTGCTTTCGTCATGAAGAGTGCAGCATCAGTTGCGAATTGGTGTACTTTATCGTATTTTACTCCTCTGCCTAGAAATTCCACAATGATTTGTTGATCTATACAGTGATCGTGTGGTGGTTATGTTTTGCTAGTTCTTCACAAGTAGTTAAGTATGGGATTGATGGTGCTAATTCATTCAGATGTGCAACAATAAATAACATTTTCTATATATCTCCCATGCACACCTGTTGTTTTGTCAACTGAGATCCAAAAGCAAACTCTTTGATTTTCTCCCTGATTTTTAGTATGATTTCATCGTACATCATCTGCAAGTAATTTTTCTTGAAGTAGATTTTTCTGGAATTATTTCACTACAGTATTTTTCTAAGAAACTTCTAAACACTGGATTGTTTACTTTCGACAATGGGATATCTGAACTCATCAGTGTACGGCAGAAATCCACACACACTGCAATTTGAATTGACTTGTTTGCTGTTCCCTGGAACTTCTGTAAGAAGCCCTTGTTTCAAAAAAGTGATTTATCACTTTATTTCTTGTGTGTGTGTGTGTGTGCGCGCGCATTTTGCAGTTTTAATGTCTTGCAAAACTTGAAAACACTGGTCACAAGAAACATCAGAGGAGAACACACCACAAAACAAACTATTTCCATCAGTTCTCAGTTCTTCATCAGGAAACTTGTTAATAAATGCCTTTAATTTGGAAGATATAGTTGATTTAATTTTGGACATGTCGAATGACTTAACAACATGAACAGGAAAAACAAACTTCTAACAATGACATGAATTAAATGATTTAGGAAAAAACCGGACATCAAACTACACGTTAAATGACAGATGACTCAGTCTGCTCTCCATCTGAGACGAGAAAGTAGACTGGTGCCAGTATGATGCTGCCATCTGTCGGCTTTGATGTGTTGTGAAACTTGAAAATACAAAACTTGCCATCTGTTGGCTCACAGTTTGCTACAGTAGAAGCTAATATTGGGTAATTTTACATAAAAACTGGCAATTTATGGAAACATATTTTTAAATAATATGAAAATATGTAATATACGTAGTAAAACAGTAAATATGTATAATATTGGCAAAAAACATCAAATAAGGAAAAATATTTAATTACATATTAATTCTAGCCCTAGTCATAAGCTTTCTCTAAATCTATGAAGACAGCAAAAACTTTCTTACCAGCAGTCAGATACTTTTCAATCATCATGCGTAATGCAAAAATTTGGTTAGTGCAGCTTTCCAATCCATTTCAAGCATATAGGCCCAAACAGAATAGCAAGGTTAAAACCAGAATCCACAGAAATGGAACTAGTATCTCGTAACCAAGCAGAAAAAATTGATTCAGACAATATTTTAAATTTGAATACTGGCAAGGTAATGCAATATTATGTGTGTGTGGTTAGGACTGAATTTTAACATTACATATTGCAAGCTCTCTGTTTGAGAATATTATTCAAAAATACGACAGGTTCAAAATCAATATAAATTCATTGCAAACCTGTCATATTTATGAGATGTGCCCTTAACAGGATTTTTTCAAGTACAATATCCAGTGTAAAATTATTACCAGAACAAAATACAAATGGCAGAAGAACTTACCTCCCTTTAGTGACTTCAATATCACCATCAGGTACAATATCAGGACGAGTATATCCTAATTCCTTTGCAACAAGGGAAAGGGAGATAAGACTGAAAAGCAATAATGTCAGACAGAAGACAAAAGAATGAGTAATAAAATATAAAATTTTTGTAACAATACACATATAAATAAGTCACAATGTTTACATCAAAAGAATAATTATAAAACGAATGACTCCAAAAAAAGAAACACTTTTGCTAAACAAACATGAACAGTATGGACCATGATAACAAAAGAAACAAAGTAATTTTTTGTAATATATATGTATGCACAGACAGAAATTATGCTCACATCAGAAAAACAATTAAAAAATGATTGGCTGAAAGATAAAATAAAAAAAAAGTGATTAAAATCTTAGAATTTTTAGCAATCAGATGTGCCTGAATTGCTAGTTTTACTGTTTAATATGTGACATCATCACTTCAGAAAACTTGAAAATTACATTGCCCTAGAGTGGAAATCTGAAAAGGTCCAGATTATTCTAACTCAGATACTTGGAACTTCGTTGTCTTAGGTGGTGTAACAGATAGCATGATCAAATGGAAATCCGGAGATACGGGTTCGATTCCCGCTCCAGAGCAATGTGATTTTCAAATTTTCGGAAGTGATGATGTCATGTATTGAAGAGTAAAACTCTCTGACAGTCAATAATTTAATCACAAGTTAGAGGATGTTGTTTCCACATATTTTGCTGCCCTGTTGGCCCCTTTCTCCTTCAGCATCAGCATTACTTCCTCCCACTCTCTAAGTTTTACCAGATTTATGTTAAAAGCTGTTGCACCACAAGTTTGAGCAGCAACATTATTTTGTAGGCAAATTGGACAGAATCAGCACTTTATAAAACCTCCGCTATTTTGTTTAACACTATGATTTAATAATTTCATTTTGTGGGAAAACTGTACAAGACAGACAGATCTGAACATCATGTTTGAAATCAGAACATTGAAATTAATAAGAAACAAGCAGCAAATCTCAAACAACAACACTGTTGTACATACATACATACATACATATCCCTAAGTTGTTCTCTCATATACACAGGTTAGCTCCACAAAAAAAATACAAACTACCAGATAATTTTTACTTACTGTTGCTGTATCAAACTTCTCCACTTACAGCGATCTTGACATACAACTTGGGCTTCACTGACATCCATCACACACTGTACACAAGATCTTCTATACTTCATACTCATAATTTTTTTCTCATGCAGACACTGCTGAATCTGATCTTCTCATGACTTCATCTGCTTTTCCTTCCTTAGTAAGCATCTCATCACTCAATCTTTCAACATGGCCAAACCACTGAAGCATATTAGTCTTTACCTTGCTAACAACATTTTGCTTCACATTACACAACTGCAACACATCTTCATTCCTCACACAATCAGAACGTGTCTTGCCACAGTCCCCACCCCCCACCCCCACCCGTAAGTAACGCATTTCTCCAGCACACAAACGCCTCCTATGTTTCTTCTGTAGTACCCAGGTTTCACACCATACATCAGAGTAGGAGCAATTACACTTTCATACACAGCCATGCGTAACTCTCTTGAGAACCCATCATTCCTGTGAAAACCTCCCAAAACAGCCATGATTTTCAATGAAGTATTCACTCGCCCACTAATTTCACCATCCAATTTGTTCTCTCTGTCAAAAATGCTTCCTAAATACACAAACTCATTCACTTGGTCAATCACTATGCCATTTAGACTTATATGACATTCAGTACTACCAGTTCCTCTTTCAAAAACCATAACTTTGGTTTTTCCTTATTTATACTCAGTTTGAATTCACGCAAACTTCGTACATCTGGGACAACATACTTTGCAACTCACTTTTGCTCTCTGCCAACAAGACAGCGTCATCAGCATACAGCAATCTGCACACACAGGTATCACTAAGACATAAACTAGTATTATCTATTTTGGCATCATGCATGCATGAATCCATAAATATATTAAACAGCCATGGCAACATTACACAAGCTTGTATGTCTCCTGCACCAATAGAAAACCATTTTGATAAAACACCATTCACTCGTACACAAGCTCTACTGCTAGCATACTTGGCTTTTACACTATTAAGTAGATTCCCAGTAACACCATATTCATTCAATACCTTCCACAAAAGTGTCCTATTTACTCAGTCGTAAGCTTTGTCTAAATCTATGAAGGCAGCAAAAACTTTCTTACCAACAGCCAGGTACTTTTCAATCATCATGCATAATGCAAAAATTTGGTTAGTGCAGCCTTTACCAGGCATAAAACCACTCTGAACATTTGCACTTTCTCTGATGTAGACCCCTTACTTTTTCAAGAACGACCTTACCAAACACTTTTCCTGGCATACTCAGTATGCTAATACCACACTAGTTCTTGCAGTCAGTCTGATCCCCTTTTCCCTTATACAAGGGAACAATAATAGCATCCTTCCAATCCTGAGGGACCACTCCTAACTCCTAGCACAACTGGCAAATTTCAGTTCACCAGTCAATTACAGAGTCACCACCATATTTCAACATCTCAGCAGTTATGCATCAACTCCCGGAGCCTTACCATTCTGAAGAGATTTCAGAGCTGTACACACCTCTTCTCTTGAGATCCCTCCTGTGCTTCCATCCTTCACTGTGGCATCATCTGCTTCTGCCTCAGAATCACTTTTGCTTTCCTGATCTAATAACTCGCAGAAGTATTCACCCCATCTTTCACTTACCTTATTGGGCTCCCATATCACTTCGCCGATCCTATTCACACGCCTTTCCACCTTCTCCTTCCTATCTTTTCCCTTACTCTGGCGAACCAGCTTAGGGACTTCACGCTTCTTACAATGACATTCATCCACAGAAACTCTACCTTGCAACATCCCCAAATAGGCTTCCTTCTTTCTCTTTACTGCCTCTTCAATCTCACTGTTCCACCAAGCATCACTTCTATTGTTACCCACTGTTGTGGTGCCACAGACCTCTTCAGCAGCAGTGACAACACAGTTCTTAAAACATTCTCACTTCTTTTCTACATCCCTCTCACAAGACTTCAGCTCCTTTAGTGCTTCTCTGAGTACATCAGAATAACGCTGATGATCTTCAGGGAGCCTTTCAACCTTTATTCTTTCCATTCTGGGTCTCTTCCTATTCTTTTTCTTCCAACCAACATTCAGTTTCACTCATGACACTACCAAGTAATAATCAGAACCAATATTCGCACCTCTCATCACACGAGTGTCAACAACTAAGTGTTTCAGACGCTGATTGTAGACAACAAAATCTATCACACTCTTTTGACCAAGAGTACGATTTTCCTCAGTATATGTGTGGATATACTTGTGGTTGAAAAACGTATTAGATACACACAAACCATTCTCAATGTAGAGTTTAGTTAACCTTTACCATTATCAGTCCCACAAGGATTATTAAACTTACCCAGAACATTGTCAGAATTTGTATTCTGCACACCTACTCTAGCATTGAAATCCCCTATTATGACTTTCTCTTTAGCACTAAACTGGCTGAAAACAGCTTTTAGTTAATTCCAGAAATTTTCCTTCTTATCAGAAGGTCCTGATTCACAAGGAGCATACACTACAACAATTACTATTCTCTGAAGTTTCACTTTCAAACGAATCCAAAGAATTTTCTCAGTTATGCAGCTATAAGGAATCAAGTTGTTCATCTTTTCATTTAAAATCACATCTACACCAGCCTGTCCTCTCACGTTATCCAATACTCCAGACCACACACTCACTGTTCCATTCACTTCTTCTATTCCAATTTCTTTCTTTTTGGTTTCACTTACACACAGCACATTCAATCTATACTTATTCACCTCTTAAATCCCCTCACATTGCTCATGTTGCCATTTATACCTCTAGTATTTCATACACCAATCTTACACTCACTCAGCTGAGATCTCTTTCTGATTCGCCTTTTTCCAGTTCCAGGTGGATTCCGTGGTGGACCATTTTTTTTACAAGTGTGGTAGGTCCACCATATTCACACACTTGAGTCAGTTTTTACATTTCTTTGTGTCTTTTTAATCAGGTAAGTACATCAGTGTGAGGAATTAGCCCACAGCTGATGGTTCCAGTCAGTCATTCAACCTAAAGATTCTGGAACAAAACCCAGTGAGTTGGGTGTCTTTTTGCCAATGTCACACAAAACTAGCTGGCACCTCTCCAAGATCCACAGAGGCCCTTGTTGCTAATCTGTGAATCATAACATTGTTGTAGACCTGCATAATCAACCAAATTTTAATTAAATTTTATGAATGAAGTGTTGCCATATGCAGAGCTATTTTGACACACATCTTGACCTTCACGAATAATTCTTACATGCAGTACATACAATTTTCTTCTTACATAAATTCCTGAAATGACCATCTCAAAAGCATCTCATTTTTCATTTGTTCACCATGCCGTAACAAGTTCAGAATGTTACTTTTCACTCAGGAAAACTACATTATGTTTCATATGCATTACAATTTACAATGCTTTTCATTTTGCACATGATCCAAATTAATTTTGCTATGCATGTAAGGAGATGCATCTTCCCAGAAAACAGTCAATTCTTTTGCTTTCCCAATTATATTTAAGTTTCACAAACACACATTACCATGGGTACAATTAAACTTTCACTCATAGCAGTTCAAACATATCCATGAAAACACAATATTTGTGTGGAATCCATCTTAAAACAGAAACTAATTCACTTGCCAACTAATTTTCATGTCTAACTTGTTTTCCTATTAAGATGACTACCTAAGTAGTCCTGATTCACTTGACTTATTTTCATAGCAATGAGAGTGACCCTGCAGTCTGTACAAATAGCATCTCAGGCTGAAACTGTGACTTTGATTTCTCCACCAAGGTAATAGTTTTGAACCAGGGAACTAGCATACAGCGTGCAGGATCAGTCTCAAAAACTTTAAACTAGTACTGTATTTTTCAGCACATAACCCATGGATTATTTGTTCTTAAAGTTTAAATTCTAGCCAATGCGGATTATACGACGGTGCGGATAATACAGAGACCCTCCCCCTAAACTTAAAAAATGAAGCAGTTTTGCTCTTCATACCGTACCGTGTAATGAGGGAAATCTGTATCACATCAAAGCTTTTAGAATGCTACATGTTCGACGATAATGCGCAGTGTCACTGCATCAACATATCCCCCTTCCCCTTGGCTTTAACAAAAATGTCTGTGTGTATGTGTATGTAGACATTTCCTCTCTGCGAAGGGATTGCTGCTTTGTAAGGCCCGTTTCACACAACTGGATTTTTCCCGCAGAAGCAATAAGTTATTCAGCTGTCCAACCGCTTCTTTTGAAGCCAGCTATAGAGTTATACCGAGACTTTCAGACGAGCGGAATCGGTAGAAACTCCATTGCGATAGCCGCTGAGCTCCCACGGGGTTAGTTACCAACTGGACGACGATGATACCGTCCAAATTTAGAGAAACACAGATGTAAGGCAAGACGTTCACACAAACGGTCAATGGATTTCCCGCTAGGGCAGTAAAACAATCACTCTTGTCAGAGGGGAGGGGTGGAAAGCAATGCTGCCAGGCGAGGTCGATTGTCAATCGCTTTGGGCTTGTGTGCTTTGTTAGTTTTCAACAGAAACACTAATTTTTTAGTATAGTTTGCACTATAACCTCTGTTGATTATGTCTGCTGTTAATGTTTATACTGAATTATTAATTTTGGAAGTGGAAAGGCGCCCAGAAATTTGGGATACATTGTCGGAAAATTACAGGGATAGGAACATAAAAAAAAAAAAAATGCTTGGAGTGATATCTGCAGAATCCTGTACAATGCATAGTTTGACAGTTTCACTGAACATGAAAGGAACATCATTGGTAAGCGAATTCCGAATATACTTGTATATGTGCAGAGATATTGAACAATAACATATGAGTATGGATCTCCCAATCCCTATCAGAGGGGGTGGGCTATGGAGCTAAAGTCCTGGTCCTCCACCTAGGTAGGGGCCTCCACTCACACACTATAATAAAAGAAAAAAATATATAACTTGCACCTGACATTCACTCCGATCATTTATTTATCAAAACAGAGAATTATTCTAGATCCGGAAATGCATAAACTAACAATGTTTGGAAGTCTTGTTCATTCATGGAAATAGCAGCGTTTTCTGCCTTTTTTTAATTTCAAATTTAGTATAATTGTTTTCTCATAGTTCAGCAATAATCACCATATTTCGAGTGTAGGTATGATTGCTACAAACATTGTAATGGTTTACAGTGCTGCAGAAGTTAATTGTTACATTTTGCCATGTTAAGTATAGGAGTGAATGACTTCAAAATGTGGTAACTATGCAAAACAGTATTTTAAGCAAAAAGCAGTGCCAAAAATAAAATGTAGAAATGTACGATAGCAAATATAGAAAAAAATTATAGTAATGTAGAGAAATAAATGTAGAAACGCCAATGGTATACTGACTGTCGGAACTTCAGAGTTATGGGAGTTGTCTTTCAAGAAAGAAGTCAGATTTCACAAACACGTTAACTGTGTGTGTTAAACGAAAAAACATCTGAATGCTTGCAGAATAAAGTAACGAGAAAACCATGGCCATGATGTGCCTTTAAACAGTTAAACAAACTAAGATAATGTAGTAAATAATAATAATAATAAAAAAACATTCTCATCCAGAACAACAAATTTAATGATTTTATGTGTGAATTAAGATTTCTTTTGAAATCTGTTGTTGCACGGAGAAATAACAGCCCACATCAAAAAAATTCACACGAATAATTGCTTGAAATTTAAAGTTTCACAAAGGAAAGTTAATTATTTCGAAATGATCCCACAGCCTTGTGAAAGTGCTCTCAAAAACGTCTTATAAAAGGTTATTAAGGTATTCTGTGTTTCCATAGTTTTCCTCAAGTGTTCTACAAAATACTCTGTAAAAGTGTGTGTGTGTGTGTGTGTTCATTGCACTTTACAAATGTTTCGTAGTATTTACGTGTATGTATCTTTCTACACGGTAAATGGTTTCCTAGAACATTGGCTCTGAAAAAATGGTTTATTTCATACATTTGCTACATTTACTGTAGATTATACATCGACATATGTACTCATAATATTCAATACATTGTCTTTTCATGAGTTTGAAACATGTTATGCATTGAGTTTCTATATCAAATACTGCATTTGAACGAAGACACAATCTAGAAACTGAAAACACAAAGAGCAAGCGATTTGGTTTCATGCCTATTGGTCGAGCGCTTTTTTTTCTCCGCTCTAACAATAAAACCGCTCGTGTGAAACCCACCCAAAAACTGCACTGCGGGATTGCTTTATATTTTCTGCGGATTCCTTCCATCTGTGTGAAACAGGCCTAAAAGTTAGGGGAGAAAACATTGCCTGCGGCAAAGCTGGTTGACCTTGAATAGGGGAGTGCTGTTTCCATTCCATAGAACATTGGATTGCTGCATGAGTGACCTCTGTAACATCACTACTCCCCCCTCTCTTCCCGAGGTTCCAACCCCACTCCCACTTGCTTATTTTGCTCTACTTCAAAGAGAATGCCTCTGGCACTTCTGCAGCTCCAAGACTGAAGGGGAGAACTTTGACACCATCACAAATTATTCACGATCTGAAATCCAGTGTTTCAGTTGTTGATGTAATTTAAGCATTACTCAGAGTTAAAGCACAATTACCACAGAAAAAAATATATACACTGCTGTCCACCCAAAATGCAACACCAAGAAGGACATGAGATAGCAAAGCCAGATTTACTGGACACATAACAACAGATTCAAAGATGAAACGATTGAGCTTACAGGCCCATGCGACTTGCGGAACACACAGACATCAATAGTTCGTGTGGCCCCCATGGCTGGCAATAATGGCCGCTACACGCCGCGGCATCGAACGAAAGAGGCTTTCGATATGGGCTTGGGGTATGTCGGTCCAGGCTGCTTCCACACGTCGCCACAGTTCATCAGGCGTAGGCGCAGGTGGTGCTTGTCAGGTCACTCGGTTGCCGATCAGCGACCAGACGTGTTCGATGGGCGACATATCGGGAGAACAGGCGGGCCACGGCAGCAGTGACACCTGGTGAGCCATGAAGAATTGTTGCACGATGCGTGTCACGTGCGGGCGCACATTGCCCTGTTGAAACGTGACCGCTGGCAGGTCCTGCAGGTAAGGGAGGACTACAGGCTCCAAAACGTCGGAGATGTAGCAGTGGCTGTTGAGTGTACCGGCAATGCATATCAGAAGGGTGCGGGTGTCATATCCAATTGCGCCCCAAACCGTAACACCAGGCGATGGACCGGTATGGCGATGCATAATGCAGGCGTCATACAGTCTCTCGCCATGGTGCCGCCACACGCGGATCCGACCATCGTGGTGTTGCAGGCAGAAGCAGGATTCATCGGAGAAGACAATGTCGTGCCATTCAGTAGTCCAGGTGCGGCGTTCAACAGTCCACTGCCGCCGCACTCGCCGGTGGTGTAACATCAATGGTAATCGGAGCAATGGGCACCGAGCGACAAGTCCCCACTCCTGCGGACAACGTCGAACGGTATGTGCCGACACAGGTTGTTGCGCGACACACCCTAATTCCTGCGCTAACGTTCGTGATGTGGCGGTGCAAGCCGTCAATGCCAGCCGCACAACATGCCGGTCCTCTTGTTCGGTGGTGTGCCGCAGCTGCGGCAATCGCTCACGTCGGTCTGTCCGTCCTTCCCACACCCACCGAATCCATACTCGCCTCACTGTGGCTGGATGTCGTACCACACGGGCGCCAATGTCTCGGTACAATAAACCGCTGTCACGATAAGCCACAATTCATCCTCTGTCGAACTCCGAAACGTGCTAGAATGACTGCCGTATTCTGCGACGAGGCATCAGGAAGCTTCCCACGCACAGGTCCGGCAGCACAACACACTTCCACTACTTACACCCCACCTTCTGAGCACCACCCTTCTTATAGTGCTTTTCGGTGGCGTGCCGGATGCACATGATTTGCATATGCCCTGCAATGCTAATTGCTCGCATGTCCTCATGTAGGCAACGCATGCTGCGAATTTCAGGCCAATTGGATGCTTCCTTCTTGGTGTTGCATTTTGGGGGGGCCAGCAGTGTATATATATCACAACCGTTTGAATGTTGCGGGGTACTGTAACAGTAACTTTTTTTAAATTTTCAAAAAATTTCAGTGCTTTTATATTTATTTTAAATCATTAAATGGAAAGTATATATATATATACAGTAAAACCTCAAAATCCGGCATCAACGGGACCAGACGGTGCTGGATTTATAAAAAATCCGGATTTCTGAATCCATGCAAAAATTGCGTAACGAGCAGTACGTAAAGCACGTACTTACCCGTAACAAGTCACTATAATGAAAATTTGTGTGTTAACGGCTTATAAATATGCAGAGGTCCCGCTGGTGATCGCATTCTTCGCAATTTGTGAAAAAAAAATCGTTTTGGTGATAGAAAAAAAAAGTTGTGCTGATTACCTCTTTGTACTATTTATTATAAAACTCTGTTGTGGATTACACAACTGTTTTTAACTTTTACTATGAATTTTGTCTCCGGCTTATACACAATCGTAGATTATATGTTGAAAAATGCAGTACATGTTTAAATTTTGCATATGATTCACCAACTCTTAATCAGCACACAATCTACAGTTCACCCTCACTCTTTGATTACATGTGTCATCAGCATACAATAATGCATTCATATAAATCCCCAAGATATGAACTAAAATGATAAATTTTTGCATTATATGTGCCATGAAACTGTTGAATAACAGAGCTAAAACACAACTGTACCTTACTGTTGCACTAAAGAGAAATCAATAGTACAAAAGGTGTTTTACTTCAGACTGGTGCTGTTCATTGGACTTAATAAGAGGTCGTCACTGAGGGTGTCACAAATATAGAAGTAGTACACTAATAAAAGTAATAATAATTATAAAAGCATAAATAAAGACACAATTTACCATATACACATTTTCTATTTGTCTCACACCAAATTTCACGACATTCAAACTCATAGGTCCTGAGATAAACATCATGATTAATTTTAGGAGGGCTAACACATTTATAAAACACAACAAATGAAAGACAAATCATGGATCAAAAAAAAAAAAAAAAAGAAAAAAAAAGAAAAAAACTTCTTGTATTCATTACCAGTCAAGTTTTGCAGAATATTTCACAACATCTATCAGAACTTGAGACATTTCCAGAATAATATTTTGCAACCTGTGCATTATTTGTGTTTCATAATCTGTAATGAAATCATTCAGTATAATTGAAATATCAAAAGCAGCAAGTTTTTTAAAGACAACAAAAATAATCTTTATCAGACTGATTAAATTTTATAATAAAAGCAGTGGTATTTCAGTTGTTAAGATATAAACTGAAATTGCTCACATAAAACTTTTGATTTCACTTTCAAGAACAACTGTGCTATGATAATATATTTCCATAAAGACTTTGCTTTCAGGCATTGTAAGTGCCTTTTCCATATCCTAATAACAAAAGGGAAAACAGAATTTGTCTGTCAGCCAGGATTTTTTTTTTTTTTAGTGATACGAGAATTCAGCCATATCCAAACTATTAAAAATTGTTAGCAGAAAATTTTGATCTACTATAGTAAGACATAGTCAAGTACCACACAGTAAATGAGTGAAACTGATGTGTTTGACTTATAGATACAATTTTGTTGCCAAGTAATCCATGCATATTAAGCTCTCATGACTATGGAATAAAAAAATACAACATAAGAAACTTTTTTTTTTACACTTTAATGCTGACATGCAGTGACTGATTTTCTTAAACAACCATTGGGTTTATTATAGTACCTTTTAAATGGGGAAGACATATCACACAAATATTTGTGAAGGATGAAGTAAAGCATTGACTACACATATATAATTCAGTAAAAACAATTAACATATATAGATGCAATTAACAAAGTATTACTATGTCTACCATAATTTCTCTGAGACCCCAGTCTAGCTTCATCAGGAAATATTATTATCCTGAAAAAGCTGGATGATAGTTGTAGCAAAATTATAGTACAAAAGAAAAAATAGTTAATGTACTAGGGGTGTTCAAATGAAAAGGTACGAAACAACCCTTGTGGGTATAAATGAAGACTTTATTCAAAGTATACACCATAGGCCGTAGCACAACGATCCCATTGATTAACGAGCCGAAGCATTCCTTGTTCCCAGAATTCCTGTGGCCGTGACGAGACCCAGTCCTGCACAGCGTCCTTGAGTTCGTCGTCCGAGTGGAAGCGCTTCCCTTTCAGATGTTTTTTCAGGGGACCAAACACATGGAAATCGCAGGGCGACATGTCCGGGCTGTAGGGCGGATGTTCAAGCTGCTCCCACTGGAACTTGGCCAGTTCCGCGTGTGTGACCCTGGAGACGTGTGGACGCGCGTTATCATGGAGCAGAACCACACCCTCCGTGAGCAGCCCCGCTCTTTTGTTCTTGATGGACCTGCGTAGGCTTCGGAGTGTCTCACAGTACACATCGGAGTTAATGGTTCGTCTGTGCTGGAGGAATTCAACAAGTAGTCAATTGGACGGCGCTCTTTATAAGAGCCTCTGCTCTCTCCTGCGCATGCGGGCGCCCGCGCATGCTCCGATGCACGCCAGCGACTCCAATCGTATCCCTAGATGTGTCGCTATGCTGTCCCATAGCGGCATAGGCAAATATGTTAACGGTTACGTTCTTATGACGTTTCGTACCTTTTCATTTGAACACCCCTAGTATCTATATAAGTCAATTTTTTGACTAAAATACAATACATGTGTCCACCATATTTCACTTATGAATACTTTAGGAGCTTTGATGCTGTGCCTATGCTGTTGAAATTGTGGTGGCCCTAGTTTTATTTAATGTTCAAAATAATGTATTCAAATTGAATTTCATCTGTATTGCTGATGAGTTTGGTATAGAAAGTTGTAATTATTGTCACTTTGTTAATGTTTGTTGCATGATGGCCTTGTAATCTTTTCAACAAGAAATTTCTCTCTCTTTTTCAGTGGGCTGATTGCTAGTAGTGGTGAGACACTCGTATGCCTGGTGTATTGTTACATTGTTTGCATCACAAGGGTGAATTTTCTGAAGGATAAACCAGTATATAAGAAAAAATATCACATGTCGAACCTATTACACTACATAAAAAATTAAAACACAAAATTGTAATACCCATGGTTCATACGCTTTTTCAACCACAAAATTCCAGGACATACGATCCAAACGCTCTTACTTAAAATATAATGAAACCATAGGTCTGTTCAACCTGTAACCTACAACAAACAATTTCTTACATGCTTGGGCAAACTTAATACAAAATGCAGAATGTTAAAAATGTTGTTTACTGCAGCTAATCAGAAACTTAGAATCACGGATAAATACTGAAATACCAAAACTGTCACTGAAAATGCGACCAGGTTTAATATCTACAAAACTTTTGTATAACATACTACACTGATTTTGAGAAACTTTTATTTTTCTACTTTGGCTTTAGTTCAATTATTGAAGCAAATTACAGAATAAAAAACCAACAAAATAAAACTCAAAAACACATAGGTATGTTGGTATTACTCTTAAAATGATTTCATATACCACACAATCAATACATAAAATACTATTTATATTTAATTATTTTGAAATAATGCTTTCATTGGAAATTTAAAAGGGGTAAGGAAAGATGAAATATTTGGAACTTTTTCAAAGGACCAAAGGGATTGTTATTTCTTAAAAGCATAATCATGGGAGCAAGTATTCGTGTTACATTTGATTTAGGGAAGGAATTTTCAATATAATATTGATGCTGTAGCTATGTTTTAAATTTGTACTTGCCAGCAAACCAGGTATGCACAAAAATTTCCAACATGAAATGAAAGAGAATAATGGGAAAACCTTAAATACCAGGGCTCTGTACAACTGCATTTATTAGTGATCAAGGCAATTTAACTGTGCATGATTAGAAAACAAATTATAGAAGATGCAAAGTGATTAGTTCGCTCAGAAAATACTAAGAAACAACTAGATTTAAGTTTCTAATGTTAGAAAGCAATGTAATTTTATGGCAACTTTTTATATGAAGCATTCATTAGCAAATTTCAGTAAAGGTCAAAATAACCCACAAAAAAAAAAAAGAAAAAAAATCAGCTACTTACTTCTACCAGTGGCTAAAAAGTATGTTATGAAAATTAACAAATGGCGCAAAAAATGTTTCGCATAGCAGAAGCAAGGTATTAGAGACAAAAACAAAAAAAGATTTAAAAGATTTTCAAATCAAACAATTAAAAGAAGAGATAGAGGAGGAAACATGATATAACAGTATGCCTTTCAGTGGAAGAATTTTACACAATGGAAAATTTGAAATCTTTATTATAGAGAATGGCATACAGTAAAAAAAGAAATTTCTCAATAGAGTTTTTAGAAGCAGAGATAGGCTGCAAACGGAAGAGCATAAACACAACCTAGTGGCAGAATTGTGAACCACAAACCTCCTCAAATACAAACCTAAAGTGTTCCATAAGGTAAATGGTATCTGTTGTTAAAATAATTTTTTAAATTGGACATTTAGAAGTACAGATATGGAGAAAAATAGATTAAATGTCTGCGGCCTCTAGCGGTGAAATTGTGCATTATTTTGAGAAGAAAATACACAAAAGGAGTTTTCATAGTTAGTAGTATCTGGTCGAAAGAGAATATTTTTCAAACGGGATATTAGTCCCGTAGATACTGCTCCAAACGGAAACGTGAGCTTACGCCCTCTAGTGAGACACTTGTGCATTAAGAAATATTTGAAATTATATGAGAAACATGTCGCGCTGAAAATGGTCTCCAACAAAGAAAGAATTTTTCAAATCGTACTCCTAGAAACAGAGATATAGGCAAAAATAAGATATGCGTGTACGCCCCTGGTGGAAAAATTATGCACTTTTTAAGCAGGAGGTATTCTCAAAAAGTTTTTGGAGGTGAGTGGTATCGGTGCACTGAGGAATTTTTTCTATCGAGTTTCGAGCTCAGATTTTATTGCAAATACATCAGAAGCAAAAATAAACGCTTATGCTCCCTGGCGGCCAAAGCGTTATTAACCAAAAATGAAAAATTATATGCAAAACATTTCCCCTCAAGAGCTGTATCCGACGCAGAAAGAATATTTCAAATCAGACTTTTAGAAGCGGAGATATTGGGAAAATCGTGATTTACCATTACGCCCCCTAGCGGAAAATTATTAGTCCCGTAAATATTGCTGTAAACGGAAACATGAACTTACACCCTCTAGTGGAGCACTTGTGTGTTAAGAAATATTTGAAACTATATGAGAAACATTTCGCACTGAAAATGCTCTCCAACAAAGAAAGAATTTTTCAAATCGTACTCCTAGAAACAGATATGGACAAAAATAAAATATACATGTACGCCTTCTGGCGGAAAAATTATGCACTATTTTAAGCAGGAGGTATTCTCGAAATGTTTTTGGAGGTGATTGGTAACGCTCCATGGAGGAATTTTTTCAATCGAGTTTCTAGCTCAGATTTTATTGCAAATACATCAGAAGTAAAAATAAACACTTACGCCCCTGGCGACCAAAACATTTTTTATAAAAAATGAGAAAGTATATACAAAACATTTCCCCTCAAGAGCTGTATCCAACGCAGGAAGAATTTTTCAAATCGGACTTTTAGTAGCGGAAATACTGGGGAAATTGCGATTTCCCATTACGCCCCTAGCGGAAAATTTATGCATTATTTGAAAAAGGGACTGTAACTAAAATAGTCTTCGATATAAATGTTATCGAAAGGAAGAGGAATTTTTTTCAATTGGATATTTAGAAGCAAATGTACGAAATAAATTGCATTTTAAATTCGATATGATCTTCATTTGTGCCCTCTAGCGGCAAAGTTGTGCATTGGAAAAAAACTCGGAACAAATGGATCATCATTCTCACATTTTAAGCTTCCCAATACAAAAAGAATTTTACAAATCAAACTAATAATTGCAGAGATATGGTCTTCCTGGTTGGACAGACAAAGTGATAACATAAGAACAAAGCCAAAAAGTGCTAATAACGCAGCTTCAGTCCTCCTAACAGACCCCCCCCCCAACACACACACATTTTGCAGGGGGGGTATTTGTCAGACATAAGTTATGTCAGTAGAAAAATCCTCCACTACAAAACATCGCACAGGGACAAAAAGACTGGAATGGATAAAATTCCAGGACATGTAGCAGAATTTTAGGACATTTCAAGGACAAAATGGAATTCCAGGACTTTTCCAGCATGCGTACGAACCATGAATACCTGCAACCAAAGCACGTCCCTGTCACATGGAAATTGTTATTCTCAGAACAGTTCTGATGAGAATCAAAAAATCATAACACCAAAGAACCTCCCAGAATTGAATACAAAATGACACAAATAAATCGAGATGTGATGGAAACCAATGGAAGTGAAATAAATAAAAAAAGGAAAGCAGGTTGATTGTAAATGACAACATATTACTTTCAAAAACAATTTGGACCTGGCCTCCATCCATTATGATAAATGTGGGCCACTTTGAAGATGGCCCAGGTGGGACTGAGTACGTAAGAGCTTTTCTTTAAAATATTTATTTATTTCTTCATTCATTTCTTTTTTGGAGGGAAAAATACCCCCAAAATAAATTGTGCTTAATTTGCACAGATCACTTGAACAACAGTAAAAATACCAGCGTTTTGTAAGCAGATGATACATATATTTTTCATAAGTCTGATTTTTGGAACTCTTCTGCTTCTCACATTATTTTGGTTCACTATTCAAGGGTCGTTTTCAATATTTGTTTTGTGCTTGGAAATATGAGGCATGGTTTTCAAAAGTTTTTAATTTGTCCAACCTGTTATGAATTCAAATGTCCTACTGGTCTGAAATTCATTAGTTTTGGTGTGATATCTGAATCTTTGTCACTTTGATGTTTGTTTGTTTGCAAGAAAGTGAAGCTTTAATCACAATTATATTGTATTGAGGTACCAAGCTGTAGCAAAAGAATGTGTAGTAACATTTTAGTCCATGCTAATGCACGTAAAAGAAATTCATCTTGGATCAGAAATTCACCCTGGGTGCTAATGATCATCAGATCTCTCAAGTAGATGTGCTCCTATATGTGCAAAGTGCACTACAAAGCCTCCAGTGCATGCTGAAAAATTTGTAATATGTAGTAAATTTCAAACAATTACAAAATGCTGTAGAAAAGCAGGATTCACTACAACTTTCAAGTTCTAAGAAGACAAAGATGAGCATGGCATCAGAGAAGAAGAATAGAGGAAATCGAATTCTGCAACTGACTTTTCTGGTAATTAATTAACAAGAACTGTACACCAACTATACTCAACACAGTATAACTATCTTAGTGATCAGAATTTCTTGGCATAGAATAGAAAATCAAAGTTCCTAAGCTTTCACACATCAACCAGATGGCTTTCTCAAGGAAGGTAGACAGCAAACTGCAAACTGAATAATAGAACACTTCAACAATTTTAATGCAGTGAACTTGAGTAGACAATAAGTGAATAGATGTGAATGCAATTATTCATTTACAGAAATGAGGTGTCATGTCAGTTGGGCGCGCAGTATCCCGGGAGAAAACGCAGCATTATGTGACGAACTGGTTCCAAACTCGTGGCAATTCTAGAGAGACACTGTCATTGCAAGTCTCACTGTTGGTAATGATCTCTAAGGTTTTGTGAATGGCAGTAGATTTTGGCGTGGAGTAGGTAGCTAATTGCTTGATATCATCCCATATACGATCAGCGGACTTGAACTTTACTTATCTGGACCGGGCAGTGGTTACTTTTATGTCTCTTGTGTCTCTTTTATGTTCCTTAAGTCTAATTCTAAACAAACTCTTGGTCATTCCAATGTAGTATATCTCTTGAAGTCGTCTGGATATTGTAGTGGGATGGCATAAAAACCTGCCACGTTGTTGTTGTTGTTGTTGTTTTTTATTGGAGGTTTAACGACCACCGTGAGCAACTCAATGGGCTATAAGCAGTCACCCGTCCCTAATTTAGGGTCACTGGTTCCAGGGAAGGGAGAGAGCCAGTGCCGTAAGACAAACACAACATCCATGCCTCACCGGAATTCGAACCCGGACCCCTTTCGGACGAATGATCAGAGGCCATCGCTTAAACCACTGCGCCACCGGAGCGGCCCTACCTCGTTGAGAAGCGGGAGCTTGTCAATATTTCCCTTAAGCATGGTATATGAAGATGCAGGGGACCTTATGCCGGCACTGAAGTTCATCCTCCTGAGAACGTCCTTGAGTTGATAGGAAACATTTGGTATGTTACATAGCAAATGTTTCCTATCAACTCAAGAACACCCTCAGGAGGATGAACTTCGGTGTTGGCATACGGTCTCCAGCATCTTTATATACCATGCTTAAGAGAAATATCGACAAGCCCCCGCTTCAACGAGGCAGGTGTTTATGCCATCCCACTACAATATCTGGACGGCTCCAAGAGATACTACATTGAAATGACAAAGAGTTAGTTTAGAACTAGACTCAACGAACATAAAAGAGACACAAGGGACTGAAAAGTAACCACTGCCCTGTCCAGAGAAGTCAAGTTCAAGTCCTCTGATCCTATGTGGGATGATATCAAGAAATTAGCTCCCTACTCCACGTTGAAATCCACTACCATTCATGAAACCTTAGAAATCATTACCAACAGTGAGGCTTGCAATAATATTGTCTCACTAGAAATGCTATGAGTGCGGAATCAGTTCGTCAAATAATGCTGCGTTTTTCAACGCAATACCGCGTGCCCAACTGACATGATGCCTTGTTTCTGCAAATGAATAATTACATTCGCATTTATTGTGTAGTCAAGTCACCACGTTTAAATTTTTGAAGTGTTCTATTATTCAGTTTGCAGTCTACCTTCCTTGAGAAAGCCATCTGGTTGATGTGCGAAAGCTTGGAAACTTTGATTTTCTATTCTACGCCAAAAATTTAGGATCACTAGTACAGTTATACTATTTTGACTTTTATGGTTTTGTTATTTTTGATGGTGCTCATATCAAAACATCAGGATTCAATATGAAAGACATATGATGCTGCAGAGAAATAAAGAAAACTGGAAAGTAATATGAATTCTTATTCAACAAAGCCCATGCTTTTCATTTTTTTCTTTCCAAATACAATCACAAAAATGGAGATAGTGAATGAATTTGCTAACAGATTTTTATTTATTCTTTAATACAAGTTACCCTCTACTCTAGATTTGTTGTTTTCTTGTCTCTGTGTGTGTGCGTGTGTGTGTGTGTGTGTGCATTATTACCATATCTTAGCTGAAGTCAGTTTATGGGGTTACTCTAAGAATCTGTGTTTGCTCTTTGCCACATTTATTTGATAATTGTTGAATATTTTAGAATGTACATTTGTCCCCTATTCTGTTACATTAAAGATCTGATATATTTTGTTACATTAAAGCAGATATTTGATATATTTTGTTACATTAAAGCAGATATTTGAAATATTTTGTTACATCAAAGCAGATATTTGATATGATCAGTTACATTAAAACATATATTTGATATGAACTTCGAAATTTAATATTCAGTTTGAATTTCAGGTAAAGTCCATTTAAATAATTACAGAATTTCAGGTACGAAAACTCAGTTCTTTATTAACACCTTAAATATGAATTCCACAGTAAAAATACACATACCTGTTATGTCACACTGGGTGTCACCTAAGAGCCTGTCAAGTTCTGAAAATTCAAAAAGAACACAAAAAGGTCATGCTTTCAGAAATCAGAAAAAAAAAAAATCATGTTTTCAGAAATACAAAGCACATACAAATGACAAAAATTCTAATGATTTAGACATACATGAGACCAACCAAGGAACAAAAAAGCTAAAAATTTTAACTGGGTGAAAAATCAAAAAGCCTGGTGGGAAAGTGTGAATATAATGCACCACAAGCAAGATGGAAATGCTCACTGACATTTATTTATGTAAGCATTAAACTGGTACACATCACTGTATTCACAATATAAAATTATTGAATGCAAAACAAAATAAAATTGTTTTAAAAAGACATTGTTTCAAATGCAGCTTTTCTTTCTTTCTTTTTTTTTTTTTTTTTTTTTTTTTTGCACCTGCTAGAACATCAGCTCCATTTCCCACTTGTGTTGCTTTCTTCTCTGCAAGTTCCATGGCCATATTTGTCTTTTGTTGACTCTGCCACTGCATGCAGTTTCTCTTTCTGTTGATATTATTCTCTTCCCATTTGTTCATTGTCACTTTTCTTCCCCCCCCTTTTATTCCCTCAGATGACAATAATTTATCCATCATGCTGAAAGAACATGAGGACCATGAATGCATGATATCAAAGCTTTCACTACTTTAGATAGATAGTGTAACTTTAAGAATATGAATACTTTTAAACACCATGCATCAATTCTAACAGATTTTCAAACTTTGTCACTTCTGTTTTTGGAAACTTTCCCATCCCTTATCAAGCACAAGTGTAGACATTTATAGGGGAAAGTAACATTTAACAACAACACAGGATAGTGAGAACATTGCGGAAATAAATAAATACGATTACGAGAGAAATCTTCGCTTTGACCGACTTCCATTTTGGCAACATTTCCCTCCATTTTTAAGCTGAAATGCAGTATTTGGGGAATAAATGGACATTTCAGAACAATACTGGCAGAAGAAACATTGCAAGAGAGAGAAAAAAAAACGATTATAGGAGAAATTTTCGCTGTGTCTAATTCCTGTTTTTGAAAGACAGAACTCCGTCCTCAAACGGAAAACAAAACCCCTCCATCATTCCCCCCAAAATTTCTGTTCAGTTGTGCATTGATCTCGAGAATGCCCAAAATGATAATAGAAGTGGCGGAATTCTTCGAATCCATGGAACAATTTCATGCGTGAAGACTATAGGGAAATCTTTGGGCAGTCTTAACTTCCATTTTTGGAAATTGTTGCCCACAGTTTCACGCTGAAATACAAACATTTATGCAATAAAATGATATTTTACAATAATACTGGACGCAGGCAATATTGTGAGAAAAAAGAAATTACGATTACGAGAATTTTTTTTACTCCGTTTAACTTCAGTTTCGGAAAGTTTTGAAAGACAAAATACCGTTCCTATACGAAAACGCCCCCCCCCCCCTAAATAAATTTCTTTTCAGTTCTGCATCGATCCAAGAATGACCCAAATGATGAAAGAAAAAGAGGAATTACGCGCATTCGCGGAAGAATCTCATGCATGTTTAGCTCCTTTTCAAACACTAGCTCTGCTTATAGAGATAGTAAATATAAATTTGACCGAATGCATAGGTGAATGTGGAAAGTTTTGGAACACTCTCCCTACTCACCGGATACGAGTCCCTATGATTATAACTTCTTCAGTAAAATGAAGAAATCACTGCATGGCATTTTTGAATGAGAGAAGATATCATGCAAACCATATTGAGGTCTTTGGAAGATCTATCATGAAACAATGCTGAAGATGGTGTAAGATGCCTTCCACATGAGTGGCAACATGTCCATGCTTTGGCAGATTACATCTGGCAGTTGTGGAGCTACAGATGTAATAAATGCGCCATGGCTTAATTATAGAGTTGCACCTAATTTTGGAATGACCCATGCATTTTGTAAAACATGTTGCTTGCACTACTAATTCTTCAACGTTGTCAGTTGCATGCAGAAATTACCAACGTTTTTGAGTTTATTGAAAAACAACAACACAGAGAATAGGATGCAGTGAAACTGAATGTGTTTAAGAACTTCCATGAGCATTAAGAACACAAATGAAAAAATAGTATTAAAAATTATTCACTTTAATGAAAGGTAATTTTAAGTATTCATCTCTGTTTTTATGGGATTGGTAATACTTGACTCCACTGTATGAATAAGGTTTGCTTTTCAGTATTTATTTTGAAAAGCGCATCTCATTTTTGTGTGTGTTGTTGGTAGATACACACACATGTAGATGGTCAAAGAATTTAGTTATTTGTTTAACACATTGAAAATAAAAACTTTATTACTGATGATGTCCAAAAAGGCAGACTAACATATACAGAAAGCCAAAGAGAATTAAAACTATATAGAGGATCTCTGATTGAAAATCTTACCTCTTGTACTTGGGCTCTTGTAATGCAAAACATTATTTGCTGCAAACTGTGGAAGTAAAAACAACTAATATTCATTATGTTAAATCACAAATTCAGTCAAATAAATTAAACAAATTTTAAATAAATAGTAGAGCAGACTCCAAAAGATTTTCACTTCAAATTTATGTTAGACATAAAAGGTTTATGCTGACAAAAGTAAAAAACTAACATTATAAGTAAAAAGATAACATTAAATATTAGAATTCTGTATCACAGACTAAAATATTCTAGAAATTCTTGTAAGTCTTAACTTTGGCCCAGCTACTTTGTTCAAGATAATGAAAATCTTAATAATAAAACTGTACATAATTAGTTATTAATACATGTAGGGGAACATGTGAAGTGAACATAATATGGAAATTCCATTACCGCAGAAATAAAGGATCTCAAAACTTTTTAGCCCAGATCTATAAAAGGTCCACAGCTCTTGCACTAAAATAAAGTCAAAATACATTGAAGTGGTTAATCACATATATCTTATGTCTTATGAAAGACTTCCTGAAAAAATATAATTCTCTAAGTTTACAGGCAACAGACCAAAGAGTGGCACACAGAGTGATGGATTGATGGTGTAGAACTAGTGACATATTAACTTGCAATTCACTCTATAATTTTTTAACAAGTTGAATAGCTTGTTCGGAAATGCTCAATAAGAGGCCCTTCCAAAGTAAATTAGCACCATCAATAAATCATGATTCATGAACTTTTCAGGAAGCTTCCCGTGTTCAAATATATTACCCGAGCATTTCCTATACCAAAATGATACATCCCTTCTCAGCAATGCTTCACTTTGCTAAGAGCTAACTATGTATTGGGTTGATGCATAAGTTCATGTCGTTTTTTTCATAGCACTACAGGAATGTATTACATCAGAAGACAAAATCAATTAACTATATATCCCCCCTCCCCATTGTTTATGATGGTGTCCCAACGACCGGATAGGTCTGCAATGTTATTCTTGAAAAAACGTGCAGGTTTTGCTAAGAAGAAACCATCAAGGAAATTCTGGAGATTGACATCATTGTTGGATGTTCTGCCATGGAGTGCATTTGACAGAGATCGGAGCAGGTGATAGTCTGAAGGGGCGACATCTGAGGAATAGGCCAGATGTGGAAGGATCTCCCATTTCATGTCCTGAATGACCATATTGGTCATGTTTGCACTGTGAGGGTGTGCGTTATTGTGTTAGAGAAGGACACCATGGCGCTGATGTGGCCGTTTTTGCTGAACTGCTCCCTCCACACGACAGAGTTGCTCACAATAGAGTACAGCGTTGATGGTACGATTCCTCAGCAGCATTTCTCAGTGAATAATACCTTCCATGTCCCACCAGACACACCACATGATCTTTGCAGGATGAAGTTTATGTTTTGGATGTGGTGTGGGCGTCTTGTTTGGGCTTAATCATTCCCTTCGATGCCTGGAATTCATGTACAGGCGCCACTTTTCATCTCCATTAACAATACATGACAGAAAGGCTTTGTGTTGCTGAGAACATTAGCAATAACAGAAGAGCAAGGAACCACATATGGCAACATGCTGATTCTTGTTGTTCTCAATGAGAGTGTGAGGCACCCAAGACCCCAATTTCTGGACCTTTCCCATATGTTCCAGGTGTTGCATCACTGTGGCCTGATCACAATGCCTCTCAGTGGCCAATTCGCATGTGGTTTGATGTGAATCGAAGTGGATGAGATGATTCAAATGATCCTCATCAAAGTGAGATGGATGACCTCAGCATAGAGAGTCGTTGAGGTCAAAATTGCTACCTCGGAACCGCTCAAACCATTTGCGGGCTGTCCTCGGAGCAATAGTATCCTCCCCATACACAGCAAGAATTTGTAGAGTAGCCTCGGTGGCTGTGGATCACTTGTTATTCTCACAGAGGAGCAGATGTCAGAAATGTTCATTCCTCTCTACTTGACACTCCATATTTCTGAACCTGAAAACCAAAAAACCAGTAGCCACAATCGCACAACGCAATATGATTTAGATACACGATATTACTGACTACATTCTGATATACAACTGGCCATCTGTACCGTCACTAGTGACCTGGGAAACACTTGTGAAATAAAACGGCATGAAATTATGCATCAACCCAATACAATGTACACTGGTGTTCAAGATTAAAGCAACAACCACAAAAATCTAGTTAAAAGACAATAACTGGCAAAGTAATGAACGTTGGGAAAGGAACTTTATGTATGCTATGAGGTATAGTGTTTCACACTTGTAATCACAAAAGAACTAAAATGTATGCAACTGAACAGTAAAACTAGCAATTCAGGAATGTCTGATTGCTAAAATCCTGACCTTGTTCTATGTAATTAGTGAATAATATTTCTTCCATGGAACCCATTAAGTTAGTTTTTCATTCTGTATCTTTTTGTTATTCATAAATTTAAATGAATGAATCACAAAATTGATTTAAAGATTGTTTTGATTTAATTCTAAAATAATGATTGGGTCAATTTATATGATATAATACATGGTTATAAAAATATTTCAGCCTAAGTTTAAATAAAACAATAGCTAAAAACTTAAAAAAAATTGAATTCCATACCAGGGGCAAAGAACACAGCCCACCACTGGCCAGTCACATTTTTGTTTCTACCTGTAAAATGCTTCTTCAAGTACTGAAAGATCACATAGCTGAGCTCAGTACTTCTGCTCTGAGTGTATTTTTTAAGCATTTCTAATATGTGCATTGGGCTTTTTTTTTTTAAACTAATCAGTGGATTTCAATTTGTACCTATTTTAAAATGTAAGAAATGTCATTTTGCCGTACAACTGAACATATTATCTACAAAAGCTGATGCACACACATAAGGAAAATAACAGCTTTTCACCCAATGGTTAGACAAATTTCAAGAAGCAAATTAACTCATGCAACACCTTGATCAAGGTCACTATTGATAAGCCATGTTGCCAATTTTATTACCTTCCAAACTTTCCTATCACCACAGGTACATGTAACTGCAGAACAGTACTGCATTTAACAAAACTTTCATCATAGGCAATCATTGCAAAAAGGAGAAATAAAAAATGTCCAATAACAAAACATTTCTACAAATAATAATACAAATTAAAAAAAGTAATAAACCACTTAATGACAATGATTTGGCTGTCATTAGCAAATAACTAATGAAATACTAAAGACACATACTTGCTAAAAAGTTACATAATGTCATTATGAAAGAAGGTTCATTTCTGTCTTAGAACAGTAAAATAATAATCTTCACAAAATTTTAGAATAATCTTAGAAAAACATTACTTTTTATGATATACATTTAGAAAGCAAAAATTTTAATTAATTAGGAAATCAACGAAATCACATTTTATCATGCTAGTTAGAAAAAACTTGATCTGTAGTTTTAACTACATACCATGAATTCTAATCCATCAACACTGAAATCATTTTCTGCTTCCATATGCTCTGTCTGTGGTATAGCGAGTAAATAACCTAGCTGTAGAAATATAGAAAATGCATTTACATACAGCACACACACACAAAAAATCTAAGTACATATATAATAATCCACACAAAAGATATCATAAACCTCAGAATTAACATAGCTATGATGAAATCTGGTCATATTGCAAGCTAAAAAAGAAGTAACAAGTAACCAAATAGTTCTCAAGATTGGAATTTATAAATAAAAAAAAGGAAAATAAGGAGAAGCAACATAAAACCACAACTTTGATAATGGCTAAAACAGAAAAGTGAAAGGACAATTTACAATTTATTTTGAGGTATTTTATGAAACTAACAACAAACATTGACTGTTATTTCCAACACCCAGCATGATATTCAAGAATGTTGTATCTCTCACATATAACTAATTAAAAAAAAATATGGCCTTGAATTCACAGATGTAAGGAGGATGTATTCTAATAAAAGTGCCAAACTTATTGTGCCATTTCTTTTTCTTAATTTCAAATTCTGCAATCAGTAGGATTCTACGAAAAGTGATTTATGCCACCAAGTCGAAAAAATTTTAATCAGAAAACTATGCACTGTGGGAAAATAGTGCATCTTGAAAATCAGAAGCATGAGGATATCACTGATCATGGTTCGAACTAGCAAGTGCTAACAAAATATTTTCACTACTACCTGATCTGTAAAAAGCTGAGGCATAGTCAAATAAAATACCAAACTTTTCACCACCAAAATATAATGGTCATGGCTATAGAAATAATTTAAGATAATTTTTCAAATAGAACTTTTAGAAGCTCAGACACAGTTCCCAGAGTAAATACACCATGGTGCCAATTAGGGGTAGACAACGCCTCTGAAAAATATGATAGTATATACATTGATTAGTAGCCAATGTTAACAGAATTTTTCCAGTCTGACAGTGATAATTGGGCATGTCCTTAACTAAGAATTTAAGTCTATGTCAACTAGCAGCAACATTCGATGATAAAAAGACTTCGAAATGAAATAAATATTTCTTCTGCTTAACTATAGCTGCTTTCATACACAAAAAGAATTTTCCAAGAATAATCTGCAGAAGTCAAGATATACTGCCAAATGCAAACATATTTTACAAATCATAAAAATATACATTTTTGTCACATAGCAGTAAAACTACAGGGTGATCCACTCACTGTGCAACCCTAATTTAGTGTAATAAGTTCTGAATATATGAAAACTAGTAATGGGTATAATGACTTATCTCATGAGAAGCATGCCCCATTAGAGAAATTGTTGAAAATGTTTGCTCTCAGCTACCAAGCACATTTCTAAACGTTGTTCCATGTTGGCAAAAACATGATGAAGCACAGAGGTAGAAACTGTTAAAATTTCCCGTTTGATGTTTTCCTTAAGCTCTGCAATGGTCCAGGGTTTTATTGTGCCTACACTTTTCCTTTCAAATGACTAAACAAGAAAAAGTCAGACAAGGTTAGATTGGGAGATCTTGGTGGCCATAATACTTTTGAAATGATCCTGTCTGTAAAGAAGCTACAGATATTTTTCATGCTCTTAGCCGCTGTGTGACACGTCGTACCATCTTGCTGAAAGGTCTGTAAGATAGTCCATAGTTATCTAAATGATTGAAAAATTCATTGAAAATTAATAAATACCAATCTGTATCCATGGTCTGTTCAAAGAAAATTGGTTCAATGATTAGTTGTAGGGATGGTGCAAATCAAACACCAATTTTGCAGGAACATGTTGAACAGCATAGGGATTGTCTGTAGCCCATATCTGTGTGTTCTGAGAATTAATGTATCCGCACAAATGGAACTAGGCTTCATCTGTAAACCAAGTGATGTCTAATAGTGAAGAGTTGACAGCCAAAAAATGTTGAAGCTACTGGCAATATGACATGCATTTTTCATAATTGGGATCCTACAACCCTTGGACAACTGTGAATTTTTGTCTGCTCTTTGGTAAGTGCCACAGCATAGCTCTGTTTCTTGAGAAAGCCTACACAAAGATTTTGAAATAGAAGCCAGCAAATGCCATTCAACTTCCTGCTTGGTAACAGTAGACATTGGTGGTCACCCATCACTATGGATCTTCACACTTCCTGTTCTCTCCAACTTCTTCCCCAGGCGAGAAATGGTGGTCTTGTTTGGTGGTTGCTGACCTTCAATTTTCTTTATGAATTGTTTCCGTGTTTCCTTGAAGGAACGTGTAGTGCAGTATTCTTGAAAGACAAACAAACACTATAGAACCGAATACTGCTCAATCCTTTATCCTCAACACCCCACCACTAAAAGGCACATGTATGTTGTGTTTTTTTCTTTTGGCCACCTGTTCATCACCCGCTTCTTTCCCATGGACCCAAGACTCTGTTCAACAGTTTCTGCAGGGTAAGGACTGACTTAACACAAATGCATTTCCTTTCTCTCAATAGCAAATTGCTCGAAATATTTCCCCATTAGTGGGTTTCAAAGCGAGTGGATCGCCCTGTATTTACTATACATTACCAAAACGAATGGAAATTTTTGCAAATAGAATTCATTTGAAGATACAGAATCAGCTATCAAATACAAAAATAATTTCCCTAATTTAATTTTCACAAGTGCAGGTACTGTGCAAAGCCAATATTTTGATACCTAATGGAAAACTATGTGGAAAAACTCATTACAGAAATTCGAAAAGGCATGAATCATCATCCTCATACTTATCACAATCTGATACTAAAAGAATTTTTCAAAGCCAACTTATACTTGTGGAGATATCATGCCCACAGAAGAGCAGACAGACAGATTGAGGGTATAATAACATACTGTTTTTTCAAAAGACATATTATTTAATGCTGGTTTGTAAGAAACCTTCTCTGTATCTTCCTGTATACTGAAAGATTTTGTGCCACAAACACATTGATTTATGTCTGTGCACTGAAAATGAAAGCAAAGGAATAATATTTACGGCTGTAAAGAATTTACGATAAACTGGCCATGAGACATGGGATAATAATTATTCTCAGGCAAAACTGCATTAAAAATAATGCTATTTTTTTCCCACTAATATTCAGTTTGTGTTGGCAAACTTTAAATTTATATCAGTAAAATTTCTTTGCAAGGAGGGTACTTAGTATGAGATTGCTTTTTTTCAGAAAAGAGTTGAAAAATAATTGTGTAAGACATAATTGATATGTTACAAGTAAATTTCTGCAGGTAATCAAAGTAACATAGTATCAATGGGTGTATCATTTTGCCACTTAAATCAAGTTTTGCTAAAAGTAATCATCCTTTGGGAATATAGAAACTACGAAACTGGGTTTGTGTGAAGATTATGTTAAGCCACCCTGTTGCATGTATATTTAGTAGAAGCATTTAGACTGCTAGTTTTGATCCATTTGTTTTCTCAACAACAATAGAAATAGGATAAAGAAAATGTCATTAATTGAGTACTTCATTCTATTTTTTTTTTTTTTTTTCAGTTTTTTAACCTCTTGGAAAATTTAATATTTCATGTTAGTTAAAAAAAATCAGAAATTATTCTGAAAAATAAATACAGAGCATAATTCTTAGAACACGTTTAGGAACAAAGGTTAGTGAAACTCAAAATTCACATCAGATCTTACATATTTCTATAATAAAATAAATTTATTGTTTCCATAATCATCTAAAACTTGGAAGATATCAATTATAATTTATACAACAGTGACAAGAGTTTTGGCCCTATATACTACTTCTCAGAAAAAGTTTATAGAAAAGAACTGCAAGTAAAGTATTTTTGAACTTCCCTGTGTAAGATAAAAAAGTTTCAGATATCTTCTCTATATATAAGAACCATAAATAGCTCTTGAAAAGGTGGCTGATAATAAAACTCATCATGCATAGTCGCAAAATTCTTAACAATGCCCACATAGTAAATTCTTGCCCAACAACTGTATGCAATATCAACATACTAAAAAAATTTACACAGTCACTGATGTCAACACAAGTTCAATCAGACATTAGGCAAAGTGCATAAGAATGTTAGATCAAAGCACTGATAATTTTTGCCTCAGACCATAAAGGTGACCACACACCTTTCCTTTGCTTTGTTGATCCTGAATCTCAATGTGCAAATGACATCATTAAAAAGGTCAATTGCCACAGATAAGGGATTAATTATAGCTGTAACTCAGAATCTGCGAAGGAAGAATGAACAATTCAACAACTGGATCATTTAAAATTCTGGTAACAATATGTTTGAAGACAATTAGCACCATAACTCAAAACATCAGGTGAAGAAAATTGCTTCTGAGTTAATACCATGACACAAAGAAACGGAATTACTTGCTTTCACATATTGTGACTGGTAATAAAATATGAACTTACAAGTCTGAATTAAGCACAGAATGAAAAAACATGTTGTGGCATCATGTGACTTATTCACATAATAAGTTCACTTCAGAGGCGATGGAAAGTGAAGTTCGTTGACCGGGACCGAAATTTTGAATCGTGGTGCACCCCTCCCTTCTCGCTTCTCGGAATAAACAGAAGAAAAACAATGCCTAAGGAGCTTTTGGGGGAATTAGGATCACCCGACCACTGACCTAGAGGAACTTTCTAAGGCACGTCACAACAACCGTACATATGCCAAATAAAAAAAAATGAAAATAAAAATCTTGGTTGAAATTATTGACCAGGCGGTTCCGCCGCCACTGGTTCACTTTTTGACCTCTGTATTTCTCAGTAGGAAAGGTAATAGAAAGTGCTTTTTGGAACATCAAAGGAGTGATTTTGGTTGGCATCCTGAAAGTGATCAGCCATCAATTATGGCGCATATATAACTAAAAAGCTGTGAATTTAACAACTTCAGACAACATGCAAGTTTGCAAATGGAAAAAGACAGAAAACTGGGCAAGAGTATGTTGCCTGATCTAATGACCTTGAATTGACTTCGAGCATTTTTGGTTCACTAAATAATGCCATTCATAGATGAAAGTTAAGCATAAAGAGAAAGTTACAAGGAAGATGCAAAAGTGGTTCCATGGGCTTCGCTGGTGTCACGGTGGGGTGCGGGGAGGTGTCCCCTCCAATATTTCTGAGTACTCCCCATGTTTCTGATATTGCAATGCATTCAGATATGCATTTATTCAATACACTTAAAAGATCTGCTGTCCCCAGTACATTTTGAAAAAACTTTTTAAAAAAACAAAGAAATTGGCTATTATTACTGCACGCTTGTGTTCCTCCCAATTTCTATTTGTCAGTGATGCCCATGAGTGGCTCCAACAGAATAAATACACATAATTTTTTCCAACAAGAAGTTAATACTCTTTTGCCTGAAAGTAATAAAAAACAGGATACATGGTTGAATGCTATTTTGAATAGCTTCTGTAAAATAACTTTTTTGCATGTTGCTGTCCTTGGTGACTAATGCATCTCACCCACTCTCACTAATGAGTGTATGTTATGAACAATTAGAAACTTACAATAATCAAGCCCAATATAGAACCATAATATTGTGACATTATGTTCCAATTCAAACTTCCTCAAACATGGTCAAGTTAATAATCTATTCCGGTTATTTTCATCCATAACTTGTGCTATACATTTCGATATTTCCTGTGGGGGTATGTATTTAAAAAATATGCATCCACTGAAACGAAAAAGAATATATGCTACGAAGCAGAGTAATATAGCAAGTACCAACACTAAAGAAATTGAATATATAAATGTTAAAATATCAATGAAAGAAACACCATAGTCAACAACTTCAAAAAGATCTTACCGTGTTAAGCTTGAGAGTTGCTCAACAAGTAAAACTTCAAAGACGACTGACAATGTTATACTCAATAGCAATGGTGTTAAAAACATAATGAAATAAAATACATTACTGCGAAAACGAAATGGAATATAAAAACATAAAAAAATCCTATAGGAGAAACGCAGTAGTCACCAAACATAGTAGGACACCATAATTGACACGTCCTATGCATTTCGGTAACATATGGTTGCCATCTTCAGGTAACTATGTCCACTGTTTTTCTTGCAATTGCTGAGACACTGCCACATAACTTGACTCTGTTATCTTATCAATTGTCTATACCAATGCATCATCATTTCGTTCTGTTGCCACTCCCAGATGCAAAGTTCTTTGGTTTACCTTCTTTTTTTGTTGTTTTATGTATTCAGTCATCTTGCTGTTCAGTCTTGTGAATACTTCATTCAGATTGAGATTCTTTTAATTACATTTAAGTGGATACATATTTCTTAAATACATACCCCTAGAGGAAATATCTAAATGTATAGCACAAGTCATGGATGAAAATACAAGTCAGAATGGAATTTTTTTATTAACTTGACCATGTTTGGGGAAGTTTGAACTGTAAGATATGCCACAATATTATGGTTCTATATTCGGCTTGATTATTTTAAGTTTATAATTGTTGGTAACATATACTTCTTGTTGAGAATGGGTGAGATGCATTGGTCGCCAAGGACAGCAACACGTAAAAAGTTATTTTACAGAAGCTATTCAAAATAACATTCAACCATTTATTATATTTAGAAGTATCATGTTTTGAACTCAACTTTTTGAGTAAATATATTTATAAAAAATAGGATGCAAACTACATAGAAAAACAGTATTTCTAAGGGTACATCATCATCATCATCATCATTGTCAACCATTATCAATCCACTGCTGGACAAAGGTCTCCCTGAGTTTCCTCCACAACGGTCTGTCATGTGCCAGTTCCCTCCATGTCACTCCCGCATACTTTCGAATTTCATTCACCCATCTCCCATGTGGTCTTCTTCTGGGTCTTTTCCTGTCCCTTGGGATCCAATCTAAAATTTCGGCTGCCCATCGATGGTCTGTCCTTCTGGCAGTATGTCCAGCCCATTGCCATTTCAGGGATTTAACTCTGATCATGATGTCTTCCACTCTTGTCATTTTTTGGATCCTCGAGTTCCTCTTATCTCTCCTGGTTACACCAAGCATGCACCTCTCCATTCTTCTTTGAGTTGTCTGCAGCCTTTGCATGTCTCTTTTAGTTATGGTCCACATCTCTGCACCATACATAAGCACTGGAAGGATGCATTGATCAAACCCTTTTCTTTTAAGACATAATGGCATATTGCTCTTGAAAATTATGCTGTTTCTTCCAAAAGCTCTCCAGGCAAGTTTGGTACGCCGATTAATTTCTTCATCAACGTGACCCTCACTTGATATCTGCTGTCCAAGATAAACGTACATGTCTGTTATCTCCACCTTTTCTCCATCAATCAATAAATCTTCATTTCTTGTAAAAGCATTGAACATCACTTTTGTCTTCTGAAAGTTCATTTTTAATCCCACTTCTTTACTCTTGTCAGCAAGTTCCTGGATCATACTCTGCAGCTCTGATGGAGTAGTTGCAAAAATGACTACATCATCAGCAAAACGAAGGTGGGTTAGATAATCTCCATTAATCTTTATCCCTTTGTTTTCCCAGTTCAGTGATTGAAAGACATTTTCCAATGTGGCATTAAAGAGCTTTGGAGATATGGTGTCACCTTGTCTCACTCCCTTTTCAATTTTTATGTGTGTTGTATTTTCAAACAGTCGAATCTTTGCACTTTGATTTTCATAGATGTTATTAATATGAAAATGCAAAGATTCGGCTGTTTGAAAATACAACACACATAAAAATTGGAAAGGGGGTGAGACAAGGTGACACCATATCTCCAAAGCTCTTTAATAAGCATCCGCATACCAAATTTCAGTTCTTACCGATAGTTTTTTTGCGAACAATAATTTGGAATAAAGCTACTTATAAGATAAGCACAACTATACTAGTTATCCAAACTTATTGGCTTAGATAAAATCAAGGTTTCCAAGCTTTCGCACATCAACCAGATGGCTTTTTCAAGGAAGGTAGACAGCAAACTGCCTTTGGAAACCTTGATAGCTTGGAAACTTTGATTTTATCTATGCCAATAAATTCGGATAACTAGTATAGTTGTACTATCTTATGTATAGTTGGTGTACAGTTCCTTACGTTATTAAAGCTACTTATATTGAACCTTCTATATTTTGTTTCAATTTGAAATAGATTCGGCTTCAGTTCAGAGCACACATTAATTTTCACTAAAAAATGTATTTATAAAAGATTCTTACTTGAGGAAGGTAGATAACACTGCATTCCTGAATTTCCTCACTAAGGTGCTCGAGCTCTTGATGAGCCACTAAAGTCATGAAATCAGGAAGCCCGTTGTATGTGCGCTTCTCTACCAGAAAATTTGATCAAATGAATTTTAAGCATATATTTAAATTTTTGTGATTGTATTAGAAAAGAAACAAAAAGGGTAGCACAGTGACAAGAATACAAATACAAATATTTTTTTCAATTGCTAAAAGCCAGAAATGCACAGTGTTTTTTTTTTATTGCCAATAGCCAGAAATGCACAGTGTTTTTTTTTTTTTTTATTTCCAAACACTAAAGATCATGGTGTTTTTTATCATTGCCATAAGTCTAAGAGCAGCACACCAAGGCACTAATTTTCTCAAGGCTTAGTTAAATGTGCTCAACATTAATACTGCTTCCTCTTCAGAACCAGTGGTCTATGAATAATAAAAATTATATTATACAACATGTTTGTGGCCTTCTGAATTATCAAGCATTGTCCATTTAAGATCACTGGTCCTAAGTTGGGATTGTAAAGAGTCAATGGCAAATCAGAAGTTTAGGTTTGGACTTTCAAGTTTCAACATCTTTTCCTTGCCTTGAGTAGTTGGAAAGTGACATGAGCAGGAAAATACGTAGGTATTTTTGAAGACCAAATGTTCTCCTTCAAAAGTTTTTTTTTTTTTTTTTTTTTTTTGATCTAATAAGTACAAATACTGCAATTATCCAATTATTTTACATTCGCTTTCTTCCTCCTTTATCCCAACTATTATAATTTTTTTCCATGATTTGTGGGCTCAAAAGCCAATCCTGAATATTTGGGACAGATATAGTTTTTGCCAGGGGTGACAATCACTACTGCTTTTTCAAGGGATCAGACTGATTGTGCGTGTGCATTTGCCATGTAGTCACAAAGCACTGTAGTTTGGGAGCAAGAGGAGCCACAAAAATGCCTCCTACAATCCAAGTTCTCGAAGCAAAAAGTACTCTCTTACCTAGTTCTCAAACATGAAATATTCTGCAAGCTGAAAGGAAAGAAAAGAGAAAAAAATGTGTGACCAGCTTTACCAGACTTCCCAGTCATTGGCTGTATACATAGAGTTAGGTGGAAGACCTAAGAATGTCTGACCATGAGGTCCACTTTTGATTCCACCAAAATGGAGAAACCTGAGCTTCAGGATGGTAGAATAAAATCTTTATAACCATTTTTCTTTAAATCAACCTGAAGTGGCAATCACTTCTGCAAAAAATGTCTGCCAGATACTACTAGTATGATGTGGGCAAGAGAGCCCAAAGTGCATATTAACACCTACAATCACAAAGAAAATATTTCCATCCTGATTCACCTTCTTTCCCAGTGAAGGGAAGAAATCTAAAAGTTAAGCAGGCTAGCAAAAGAAATTGTGAATAGAGGATCAAAAAGGAAGTGAAAGTATTCATCAAGAAACTTTGAATGGTGAATCTGCCAAAAAATCAAAGTTCATCACTAGCCAAACAAACCTCTGAGAGGAGAAAGTTCATATTCAAAGACAAGATAATTCAGACAGAAGAAAGCAGGAACCTTTCACTGCTAAAGGTAATATTTAAAAAATGAAGGAAAGTGGGAGGTTGGGAGGGAGAATGATGTGAGGATATAACCATGTAATTTCTTCTTCTTTTTTTTTTTTTTTTTTTCATCTCAAAATTTAATACTCAATTTTTATTTGAACAAACTTCAGTTAAGCATTCAGTTTGGCTTAACCCACTTTCTTTACCTTATTAATTTCATTCCTTTCTTCAGTAAATGTTTCTTGTAGACATGAACTTTTGCCATTCCAAAATGACAAAAGTTCACAAAGTTGTGAATTTACTTTAGAAAAGTGGATCAATGATTTACAAATAACATCTGCATTGGGAAAAAAATTGGTCAATTTCCCTTTTTCAATTTTTTGTTTGTTTGTTTTAGCATAACTGAGTACTGACAACAATGGTACAATGTGCAATATTACATAGCATGTATGTTACATACAGATACTCCCAAACACTACTTGTAAAGTAAACTAATATACCATGAAAGAAATATGGGATTACGCCATATAATAAAAATTTTGAAGATAAGAATCCGATTTTTGGCGTAAATGTGACAAGGATGGTAAGTCAGATAATATCCGAAAATTTGAAAATTTTAATCGTCCTAGAGCGGGACTCGAACCCGCGTCTCCCAGAAAACGCCCGGGTATGCTGAACCACTACACCACCCAGAACGACCAAGTTTCAAGTTTCCGATCAATTTGAATATAACCATCACAGGATTCGCTAGTCGAAGCAACCGGCATTCATGTTTAGCGAATCTGGAGGTTAAGTATCTTATCCCGTGTTTGCCCGGAGAAGCAGATAAATCATGAAAGAAATACGGGATTACGCCGTATAATACAAATTTTGAAGATGACAATCCGATTTTTGGCGTAAATGTGACAACGATGGTAAGTCAGATAATATCTGAAAACTTGAAAATTTTCATCGTCCTGGAGCGGGACTCGAACCCGCGTCTCCCAGAAAATGCCCGGGTATGCTAAACCACTACACCACCCAGAACGACCAAGTTTTAAGTTTCTGATCAATTTGAATATAACCATCACAGGATTCGCTAGTCGAAGCAACCGGCATTCATGTTTAACGAATCTGGAGGTTAAGAATCTTATCCTGTGTTTGGCCAGAGAAGCAGATAAATCATGAAAGAAATATGGGATAAGATTCTTAACCTCCAGATTCGCTAAACATGAATGCCGGTTGCTTTGACTAGCGAATCCTGTGATGGTTATATTCAAATTGATCGGAAACTTGAAACTTGGTCGTTCTAGGTGGTGTAGTGGTTTAGCATACCCGGGCGTTTTCTGGGAGACGCGGGTTCGAGTCCCGCTCCAGGACGATGAAAATTTTCAAGTTTTCGGATATTATCTGACTTACCGTCCTTGTCACATTTACGCCAAAAATCGGATTGTCATCTTCAAAATTTGTATTATATGGCGTAATCCCGTATTTCTTTCATGATTTATCTGCTTCTCCGGGCAAACACGGGATAAGATTCTTAACCTCCAGATTCGTTAAACATGAATGGCGGTTGCTTCGACTAGCGAATTCTGTGATGGTTATATTCAAATTGATCGGAAACTTGAAACTTGGTCGTTCTGGGTGGTGTAGTGGTTTAGCATACCCGGGCGTTTTCTGGGAGACGCGGGTTCGAGTCCCGCTCCAGGACGATGAAAATTTTCAAGTTTTCGGATATTATCTGACTTACCGTCCTTGTCACATTTACGCCAAAAATCGGATTGTCATCTTCAAAATTAATATACCATAATATGATGCATGCATAACTCTAACAATTTACTAATTAAAATCTAAACAAGTGACTGTCTTCATTTTGTGTACAATGTAATAGCATCAGCATATATATCTATTATTTGTGGATGGTGTAATTGGTAAGATATTGTGGATGATAATTTTTTCTGGGGCAATTTTTTCCATCCTTGGAAGCAATGTAAAAATTTAACAGTGTAAAATATGTGTATGCTCATGTAAATATGAAGTAAATGTTCCCCAGTTTTAAGGGAATGAAAACAACTGTTTTACCCATTACAAATTAGCTTATGCAATGCTTAGGTAAATGAACATAAGTTAAATAAGTTACATTTTAAACACCTTAAGGTTTATTTATTTATTTATTTTTATTTATTGATTTATGTATTTTTTGCAGAACACAATCCAGGATAATTATTCCCTAACTCTACCAGAGAAACTTTCAACAGAATAAATATTTTCTTGCCATTCAGCCTTTCAGATGGCGATATAAAAATATTTTTTAGATGAGAATATAAAAATTTATTTTTTGTTTACATGCAGCAGCCTAACTCTATGATAGCACATCCTCTCAACAGCATTCTGATAGTGAGAAGAGTTGGCAGGAAAACACGCAACACACAAAACATTAAAAGAATTCTTGAAATCGTAATCACACACATAAGTTACGTTGAAAATTATGAGCAGGACGTTTCGGTAGCGACTTCTACCTTCATCAGCCATGGAATGAGACACGTGGTAAAAGTGTCAGTTGTTGCCAGATTTCAAAATCGCTTTCTAAATAATAGGGATGTTAAAAGGTGCGTCAGCATTGCAGGTGTTAGGGGTAAGGTAGATTTCAATGCTTTCGCGGTATCTGAGGGCATGCTGATTGCCGAACGGGGCGAGTCGCTTAACATTGTGTCAATCAGGAGCCGCGGACGTATCGCTGATGGTTAAAATTGAAAGGGAGGTGGAAGGGCTACCTTTCTTAACATCAGCGATATGCTCCATCAAACGCCGGTTTATGCTGCGGTAAGTACTACCAATATAGTGGGTAACGCCTGTGGAAGTGTTGATAGGGATGGAGTAGACACCTTGTATATCTAGGGGTTTATTGAGATCTCTGTCCTTAAGAATGAGCTTGAGAAGATGTGGAGGTGGTTTGACTGCAATCCTGCAGCCAAAAGACTTAGATAGAGCAAACTTTATGAGTAAAGGACAGGCCAAAGGGCAAAGTGCCAAGAAACTGATGGGTGGTGGAAGGTTCAGGCAGTAAACTAGATCTATTCTGTGATTCAAAACTCTTGATTAGTCTATGTAATAAGAGGGGTGGAAAGCCATGCAATTTGCCAATGTTGATGATGTTCTGATATTCTAGTTGAAGAGCAAACATTAATTGTTGCCCCATCCCTCTTAAAACCCACCATTTGCTTAAGGTATGTGGACGACATCTTCATTATTTGGCCACACCAAAAACTCTCTGTTTGAAGTCATGTCTTCCATAACTTCAAAATTCCTGCATATAAAATTTTCCTCCCAAGAACAGATTGACAATAACATTAGTTTTTTGGATGTTAACATCAACATCAACCCAGACTTTTCACTTGGCCTCTCTGTTTACAGGAAACCTTCTGCCACCCATAATATCATCCCTTACCATTCTCGCACTTTTGGAAAATACAAACTGTCTGCTCTTAAGTCAAACATTCACTGGGCCAACCTTATTTGCAACAGCCATTCTGCTCTTCAAATAGAATATCAGAACACCATCAACATTGGCAAATCGCATGGCTTTCCACCCTTCTTACTACATAGACTAATCAAGAGTTTTGAATCACAGAATAGATCTAGTTCATTGCCTGAATCTTCCACCACCCATCAGTTTGTTGGCACTTTGCCCTTTAGCCTGTCCTTCACTCATAAAGTTTGCTCTATTTTCAAGTCTTTTGGCTACAGGATTGCAGTCCAACCACCTCCACATCTTCTCAAACTCATCCTTTAGGACAGAGATCTCAATAAACCCCTAGATTTACAAGGTGTCTACTCTATCCCTATCAACACTTCCACAGGCATTACCCACTATATTGGTAGTACTTACCGCAGCATAAACCGGCGTTTGATGGAGCATATCGCTGATGTTAAGAAAGGTAGCCCTTCCACCTCCCTTTCAATTTTAACCATCAGCGATACGTCCGCGGCTCCTGATTGACACAATGTTAAGCGACTCGCCCCGTTCGGCAATCAGCATGCCCTCAGATACCGCGAAAGCATTGAAATCTACCTTACCCCTAACACCTGCAATGCTGACGCACCTTTTAACATCCCTATTATTTAGAAAGCGATTTTGAAATCTGGCAACAACTGACACTTTTACCACGTGTCTCATTCCATGGCTGATGAAGGTAGAAGTCGCTACCGAAACGTCCCGCTCATAATTTTTCAACGTAACTTACGCGTGTGATTACAATTTCAAGAATTCTTTTATCATTCTGATATTATAAATGTTTAGAAATTGTCTACCTCATTGTTAGTAAATGAATTTGAGAGCAAATATTACAGATGCTTTAACGTTGTTTTTAACAGGAATGAAATTTCTTACTCAAGGCTTTACTCGGATATATTTATTTAATTCCAGTTCCACTTGAAGAAATTTTCAGTTAATCTTCCTTTCTTCTGAGTTCCTTTGGTTTTTTACAGATGCTTCTGGCCTCAGAATTTTAGTCAAGGCCTGTTCTCAATGTATTGAAGGATTATGAAAACACATTGTTTTTAATTTGAAAACTCTGGCCTGGCACAGTACATACACCCGTGAGATATAACAATATGACCACTTACTTAATGCAAATATACAATGGCTGTTCCATAAAAACAGAGTAAAATCACACAAAATGAAGAAACATAGGTACAGCAAAATATACATTATTCTTTCTCAAAGTATCTTCCCTCAGATGATATGCAATGGTCCCATCATTCAGTCCACTTTTCAAAGCATGTTATCAAAGGCATTTTGTGGAAGCTCCTTTAGTGACCCCTGTAAAGCTTGAATAATGTCAGCATCTGTGTTGAATGTTGCACCACGGAACTTTTCCTTCATTGTTGGAAACAACCAGAAATCGCATGGGGGCGAGGTCAGGACTGTAAGCAGACTGTGGCTTGCACACTAGTTCCAGTCTCTTAATCAATATGTGTTGTCGCAGACACTTCAAGACTGAAATGTAATACTCAGCATTGACAGTAATTTGTGGAGGAATGACATGTTGGTAGACTACACCTTTACGATCAAAGAAAATTATCATCATCCCCTTCCCAGCTGATTTGGTTTGGTGGACTTTTTTTTGGAGGAGGCAAGCCCTTGTGTTTCCAGACACTTGTTGCACACTTCACGAGAGGGTTGAAACAGTGGACCCATGTTTCATTGGCAGTTTTTACTGTGTTTAGAAAGTTTGGATCCTTTGCAATCATTTGTTTCCACTCATGACACACCTGAACTCTGGCTAAGAATTGTTCTCTCGTCAGGTGATGAGATACCCATCAGGAGCACACACGACACAGCAGTAATTTATCGCATCGAATGCGGAATGCCGATAATTTTGAAATCTTAGTTAATGTTGCTATGTCTTCCCACGTTATTCATTGATCTTCTTGCAAGATTGCCCAGTGTTAACAATACACTTGGTAACAACACTTTCAGGTCGACCAGACTTAGGAGCGAGTTCTGCTAACAAACACCCTTTTTTGAAATCATGGTGCCATCTAAAAATCATTGACTCACCCAAACATTTATCTTTGTAAGCTTTTTTCATTAAATTAACTGTTTCTGGAGCCATTTTACCCATACAATAGCAAAAATTTTATCGCACAGTGCATTTCACTTCTTAACTCTGAATTACTCACCTCCATAGCTGTATGGTGAAATGCAGACATACCTTAAACAAATGCACAATAACAAAACCAGAATAGTCTGCCACAGCTAATAACTGTTGCCATAGATACTTCCTTAATTCAGTTAGTCATATGTGTGGTTATTTTTCTCCTTCGCACTGTTATCAACTAAAAAAAACACTCTTAGTTTTTATGGAATGGCCTTGGTATTAATATTATTGTTTAACAATCAATAGCTAAGTGTGTGTGTGTTTTAATCTCACATACGTTCAATGGATTCAATTTGGGAGGATGGAGAGATTTGGTGACCAGGGGAGCACATGGAATGTTGACATGAACCTTGAACAATTCCTGCTTAATGTGGACCTTGAGGCATTTGACCTTTCTTTCTGAGAGTCCAGTGCCATCCAGAATAACTTTTACTACAAAATAATGTTTAGGTAGCATTGAGAGTGAGTGAGTGAGTGAGAGAGTGTACGTGCGTGTGTGTGTGCGTGTGTGTGCGTGCGTGCATGTGTGTGTGTGTGTGTGAATGAGGGTAACATGTTTTGTTTGAAACTGATGAATGATTGTATTTAGTGACTATTAACATAATGGTTCACTTTATTCATGAGCTTTCAGTCTCTTGAACAAACAAACAAAAATATTATTTTAACCACAAGAAATATTGCATTTGGTTTGTTTTCTTCAAAATCTCTTTTTGTATCAATTTTGTATAACATAATTATATATAATTCAGAAAAGTTAAATCCCTATGTTTTTTAAATTTGACAACTGAAATGGAATATACAGGTGCATTAATTTTTTAGTGTGTTAGTTTGCCATGAATTTTGTTATGTGAGAAAAATCTAAAAAAAAAAAATTTGAAAGCTCTATATATGCAATATTTTTAGTGCTTGCCATATGAAACTCACTGCATATGCAAATTAGAAAATACCTAAAAGCATAATACATACTATTATCAAGTTGATCATCCACACCTGGCTTGACAACAAAACGATTCTGGGCTGATGATTCATCAAAATCGACCTATTAAGGAATAAACCAACTGCAAATATAATGAATTATTTGGTTAAATTGTCATTTCATATACATTAAGAGCTATACAATCTAACTTGGTAATTTGTGATATGCAAAAGAACATTAGTCAAAATGGAAGACTGGGTTACCTTCAGAACTCGCACCTTTTCTCTACGGTCATACGGAGTAATTAATTCTAAGTTTAGGATTACTGCATGAGGTAACAAGGAGAACTAGAACCCCTAAAACAGATGTGCTACTTGTTCAATTACTGAACTTTGAAACCAAGACCTATAGTACTTGAAATTAGCACCCTAAACATATGAACACTGAGTGGTATCTAAAGTAACAATAAATTAGCAAACATGTAAAGATCTCGCATTTTTATAAGTAGCTGAGGAAATGTGTTTTTTTTATTTTTTTATTTTTTGGTCATTGCAAAATACAACAACAAGCTAGCAGGATACCATGCTTTTATGATCTAATTATTTATATTGCCTCTACTTTCATTCAAGCATGCCTATACCTGATATCTATGATATTTTATTTACTTTCCCAATTTTCCAAAGCTTTTGCATGAAATTCAGCCAATGGAAAGAAAATGAACTAAAGCAAAATAAAAAAAGGTGAGGAAGAATGAGAGAAATATGTTTGGAAAAGTTCTATAATTGAAATCAAAACTGAAAATGATCTTGAATTCCATCTTTTTCCCCCTAAACACATGCACATTCCCAGAAAAACATTTATTTTCTCACTTTTATAGTTCAAACAAGTCAATATAAACATTTTAAGAACAATAATGTGCTTGTACCTTAAATAATCTTTGTCTTCATCCTGCAGTGGCAATACTTCACCATTGTACATTATAAATGCTACCACATTTTTGTAATCAGGCATTTATATCCCCTTAAATAATTCAGAACTTTTCTGTAATGTTAGAACTAAAGCAATTAGTTCTACCATTTCAGAATTACAGTGATTAACCACCAAAAACACCCTACAGGAGGATAGTGGTGAAAAAAATTAATGCATGTATAATGACATCATACATGCACGAGGGCAACATGTAAAATGCTGATGTCCCAAATTGGATGAAATTTTCAACATTGTAGAAAATATTCTAATAGTCTATACTTAATCCAACATAGAATTACAGAATATGGTTCTCTGTTGTTGTTGTTGCTGTGGGGGGGGTTAAACTACCACCATGATCAACTTTAAGGGCTATATAAGTAGTTGCTCCCTATAATTTGACATTGTTTTTTTCTTTTGGTACAAGGTGCATGAATTTTTCAGTTCCTTTCCAAAATCCACTAGTCACACTCATAGAAACAGTATCAAATAATAAAAAAATTATGGTGTTAAAAAATTGAGAATTAAAATTTTCAACTACGTAAAATATTACTAGAACACATAAATGAAAAATTTTATTTTTTCAGGTAGAACCATTTAATTGTGGTTTTAACTGCTGTAACTTTTCACATGTTATATTTCCTTTGAGTGAAAAGCAATTCCTCAGTTGGAAGTTATTAATAATCGCTGCAAATATATATTGCGGTAATCGAATGTGATTCAAGGAAAAATCTTTCACGTACCTCTCGGTTGTAGGTGGTCGATGTTCAAATCTTTGCACTGTTGTTCTCATCAGGAATCAAAAACATGTTGACAAATATATACCAGTTTGCATTTCAATAAAATCAATCCTACTGCTATAAATTTGTTCATGATAAAAAAAACGATAAAATAAAATAGGTTTAGAGGAGCATATACAAAATAACGGATATGTGATGAAGTGGGATTTGTTAAAAATGACAGATCATTAAAACAACAATTCTGTGAAACAAAACTATATGAGGGATTGGAAATTGAAACAAGATGAGTCACAAATCAAAGAAAAATGAATAGGTATATAAAACTTGGTCGGAGAGCATTTGGAAGAAACGAACAGTACAATTTTCAAGAGCAATTTAAAATTGTCTTAAAAGAAAAGTATTTAATCAATGCATCCTTCCAGTTTTTACTTATGGATCACAGACATGGACCTTAACTAAAAAAAAAAAAAAAATCCAGAAGATGCAAGCTACTGAAAGAACCATAGAGAGATGCATGCATGGTATAACCAGTAAAGATAGGAAGAGGAACTCATGAATCAGGAAAATGATGGGAGCTGATGACATCATGATTAAGGTAAAATACCTGAAATGGCAATGAAGTGGACATACGGCTAGAAGAACTGACCACAGTTGGACAACTGAAATACTAAACTGTATTCCAAGGGACAGGAAAAGACCAAAAAAGAAAACTATGTGGAAGATGGGTGGATGAAAATGGAAAGCATGTCAGGGTGACATGAAGGAGACTGACTCAAGACAGCAAGTTGTGGAAGAAACTTGGGCAGTCCTTCATCTAGCAGCAGATTGATAATGGCTGATAATGACAATGAAATGACCAGCAAAAGATTCTACCCTTGACTGAGTCCAAGAGATTGTTTCCTATATATGACTCAAAAATCTGACAAGTGAGTAAATGAGATCAGTACCTTCCTGGTAAACCTTTTTAAATCCTTAATTTTTTTTAAATCCATAAATTGCAAATTAAGCTATGCACAAACACATTCATGCTTCAGATATAAGAGTAATGACATTCAGTCACTGATAGAAGAAGTTTTCTCTCACACTCACAGATATGATTTGTACTGCCAGTGAAATACCACTTTCCTACTGAGTCTGATGGATTAAACTTTTCAATTGGTTTTCAATTTCTGTTCAAAATTTACATTTACATTTCATATTTCCAAGACAAAATGTTGGGCCTGAAATCAAATATACTACACATTGTTGCACTTTTCTTATGTTTATCACACTTAATTCCTTTAAATTAAATAATAATATTTTACAATAATGGAACTTACATCTTAGTATTATACAACTTGAAATATTTATTCCGTATTGAATGGTGTAACAATTTATAAAACATATGACGACTAAGTGCCATACAACGACTCGGAGTGTGAAAGCTCGGCACTTAGTCGTTGTATGTTTTATAAATTGTTACACCATTCAATACGGAATAAATATTTTAAGTTGTATAATAATATTTTACTTTGGTAATTTCTCTATTCAGTATACACTTTGTCCATGTAAGTTTTAATGGAAGGTATTTTAAGGGTATACTACTATTCATATCTGCCAAACTGTTCTAGGTGGGCTCTTCCTGTATGATGAATATGTTCCAATACCATCTCTTTGCTCCCATCCTCCACAAGATGGTCAAGAATCAAGATCTGCCTTATAACTCAACACAGTATTGATAAAAATAGTACTTTACTACATCATTTTTCAAAGAGCTATATTTTTAGTATCGACTTCTACATTTAATCTCAGTCACATTGTCCCTGAAAGTTACACAGCATTCTTTCCTATATGACATGTTGAAAATTATGAAATAATTAAAAAGGAATAAATAAAAAAATGGATAATAAGGGAATCACTTTCCTGAAAGAAAAAAAAATGTCTTCACTGTGGGCAGATGGCAAGTTAATCTTTTTCTCCAGTAAATGGATATACTTAACTTCTAGATTTTCTATATCTTTTAAGGCAAAAGGAAAGAACACACATAAGACTCTCCATAACATGAAATGCATGAAAATTATTAATGATAATGACAGCATGAGAAACATGTATTTATTAAAATTATAGAAATGTAACTTACAATTCTGTGGATCAAATTTGCAATGCGAAATAAATCAGGTGAGAATGCTGCATTTATCTGAAATTTAAACATTACTATGCATTATTAAAAACAGCAAAATATAAATTCCACTGCTCTGGACATAATCAGAAGTCTTTACAAAAAGTTGAAATGAAGATTTATAATTTTTATTTGAAAATATACTATATAATCAAAAGTATCTGGCACCCCACTTTTGAATATTGGATTTACCCATATACATCACATGGACCATACAAGTATAAAAAGATGCATGTTATCTGGCAAGCATCATAGACATGCATGAAGAGCAGAATGGGCCATATGGCACAGTTCAGTGTTTTTTAAATGTGGCACAATCATAAGATGCTATCTTAGCAACAAATCAGTTCGGATAATAATTTCTGCCGTGTCGCAACTGCCCCCAATCAACTGTAAATTATATTATTGTAAAGTGGAAATGCCTAGGAGAAACAACAGCACATTCACAACCTGGTAGTGAAGTAGGTGATTTTCGTGCTGGAGGTAATTCAAAGTTAAAAGGAGCAATGCTGTCTTATGCACGATTTTTTTATAAAACTTTACGTTAAAAAACATATATACAGATTAAAATCATATATGCAAGTTAAAATACACACATGAGACCTTTCAAGCTTACTTTAAAGCTCATCCTCAGATGTTTAACAATCCTCTTTAAGCTTATCCTCAGATGTTAGAGTGAATTGTTAAACATCTGAGGATGAGCTTAAAGTAAGCTTGAAAGGTCTCGTGTGTATTTTAACTTGTACATATGATTTTAATCTGTATATATGTTTTTTAATGTAAAGTTTTATAAAAATCGGGCATAAGACGGCATTGCTCCTTTTAATTTTGGACAACCTGGTAGGTCATGTATAACTAGATAGCTGGACTGCTGGGTGCTGAAGCGCATGGTGTGACAAAATTGCTAGTCCTTGGTTGCAACACTCACCGCTGTGTATCAAAATGCCTCTGAAAGCAATGTCAGTACCATAACAGTTAACTGAGGGCTGAATGGAGTGGAGTTTTCATGACCTAGTAGCTGCACACAAACCTAACATCAGCAAAATAATGCTGAGTGTCAGGTGGAGTGGTCTAAAGAATGGCACCAGTGGACTTTGAAGCAGTGAAAACACATTCTCTGCAGTGATGAATCATGCTTTGCCATCTAGCAGACAACGGACAAGTCTGGGTGTGGAGGATGCCCAACTGTGAAATTTCTGTTGGAGGACAATCATGCTCTAGGGCCATTTTTCATGGTTTGGGCTGGGCCCCCTAGTTCCAGTGCCTGGGAATCTTAACACTGCAGCACATAATGACATTCTTGACACTTCTGTGCTCCCAACATTATGGCAACACTTTGACAAAGGCTCTTTCCTTTACCAACATGCACAATGCCTTTGTCCCCAAAGCGAGGTCTGTGCAGGAATGGTTTGATGAGATAGGTGTGGAAGAACTTCACTGGCCTGCACAAAGCCCCAATCTCAACCCCATGGAACCCCTTTTAAATGAACTGAAACACCAACAGCAAGCCAGGCCAAACCACCTGATGTCAGTGACTGATATGCCTAAGGCTCTTGTGGCAAAATAGAATGCAATTGCCCCACAGCAACATGCAAATATCTAGTGGAAAATCTCTCCAGAAGAGTGGAGGTTGTACTAGCAACAAAGGTTGGACCAACTTGATATTAATTCCTTTCCTATTACAGGGAGTTTGTGGATAGGCAAGTGTCCGGATACTTCTGATCGAATAATGTAAAACTACTTAAACAAAAAACAATAGTTTAGTAAGCTGCAATTCTTTTGTACAGCATATACTGTTTGTGGAATAATTTTAATTAAAAACTCAACTATGAAACTTCTTTAATAGTTATATTATATTATAGGTTTTCACTTACCTTATCCCATGTAAATATATTCTGTACATATATACACTGAAGTCAACTTCTCCCCCAGTAACATTTAGATTTACATTTAGGACTAAAAAATCTATATTTACAATGTTAAAATTAAGCAAAATATTGCTTAACAATTCTTTAATAAAGCAACAAAGTAGAGCAGAAATTGCCTACCCAGTAATTTCTCCACTCTATGTCTATTTGGCCAAGTGAAAGTATACCTTGAGAGGAATTGCTAGCAAGAAAAATGGCCCCACTGCTGGCTTGGTAAAACCTCTGAACAATTATTTAAAAAATGTTCTACCTCCATTCACCTTAGCAATCAATTCTATGATTCAAGCTATACAAACCATTAGAAACCTGAATATGGAAAAACCTTACATCATGTGTAGCTGTGATATTGATTCTCTACATCTATCTGTTGATGTGAAACTACTTAAACACAAAACAATAGTTTAGTAAGCTGCTACTCAAGAAGTCATCCAAAATCTTCTCCAAACTCTCTCACAAAATAATATCAACCAACATAGTATCGATGGTATCCATACAGCATTAAACCTTGTTTAAAAATTAACTTATTTCCCTTTTAATTTTAAATTTTTCATTCAATCCAAAGGTGCACTCATGGGATCTTCACTTACAGGAACTCTTGATTTCTTCATTAGACCCCTAGAAAATAGATTTATTGACAACCTACATATGAAACCAATTTTATGGATTCAATATGTTGATGATATCCTTGTTTTTGTCCTATTCAAGATTACCTTAGTGTGCTTGAATTATATCAAATGCTGAACAAATTACACAAAAATCTAAAATTCACTGTGGAAATAGAGAATAACCAAACCATGGTTTATTTAGATATATGAATTACTAAGAATAATCAAGGAATCAGCACCACAGTTTTTAGAAAGTACAATGGTTCCCTAATATAATTCCAGCAAAATCTTACTCACCTTTGTCTCACAAAGAAGCAGCTTTCCGGTCATACATAAACTGTGTCAATAATATCATAAGCAACTCAAAACTGAAACATCATGAAATTCTAAAATTAAAAGAAATTGCTTTACGCAATGGGTATAACACCAACATTATTGCCAAACTCTTTCAATACTCTTGATCCTATTCTACCAATATGAAAAATAAATATAAATATACAGGTTCCATTCAATATATGCCAGGTATTTCCAACTGAATTCCAAGGGAACTTAAAAAAGAAAATATCAACATAGGCATCAGACAAGGCACTTCAATTGCACAGCAACTGAGAAACAATAAAGACCCATCAATACCCAAGAACAAAAATGGAGTTCATTTTATGTCTCTTTACTCACCTAGTGGTTGCACTGAGAAACAAGTTAGTAAAATCATGCAATGCATTGATTATGATACGCTTTCCAACATACCAGAAATCATTACTCAAGTTATGAGGATAATGGCTGTGGAATAAATCTCAGTCCTGTGCCCTGACCTTTGATCCCATTTCGATGATATTCAACAGAACCGGTTCAGTATACCTCTGAAATAACATGATAAAGTTTTGTCACAATGGAAGCATTTTTATGTAAGTTATGATGCATAAGGGCTATGGAATAGATCCCACTCCTGTGTCCTAACCTTTGACCCCATTTTGCCCATTTTCTACAGGATTTGTCTCCAGGCAGGCCCCTATGACATACTAACATTTTATCCAAATCGAAGAATTTTTACGTAAGTTATGACGCATAATGATTCCGCTCCTGTGTCCTGACCTTTGACCCCATCTCACCCATTTTCAATAGGGTTTGTCCCCAGGTGGTTTACCACATACTAAAATTTAATCGAAATCGAATCTTCTTTACGTTAGTTATGACACATAAGTGCAGTGGAATGGATCCCGTTCCTATGTCCTGACCTTTGACCCCATTTCGTTCACTTTCAACAAGGTTCCTTCCCAGGTGTTCCCCTTCTACATACTAAAATTTCATCGAAATCGAACGATTTTTACGTGAGTTATCGTGCGGACGGACATACGCAACACAACGCGTGACGTAATAAGGCAGATGGGAATCGCGACCATCTGCTCGAAAGAGTGTGATGTCATAAAACTTTAATAGGATCCACACACAACGCATGACGTAATGAGACAGATGGCGCGACCGCGCGCCGGCATTTCAATCGCGAGATTGTGACGTCATAAGATTTCTAAGCATGGGTAACATTAATAGGACGCCATGTCACTAAAAACGTGGTGATTCGGGGTGGTTATTTAACGCACTAAATGAATTTTCCTAAAGTCGAGATCAAGCTAAATCGATTTCTAGTACCAGAAAACGGTAGGTTAACGACTTTCATCAAAATCCTTAGAGCCATTTTCAAAATAAAATTTATATACATACAAGAATTGCTCCTGTAATACAGTAGTATGGGATAAGGGCGATGGAATGGATCCCGATCCTATGTCCTGATCTTTGACCCCATTTCGTCCATTTTCAATAGGGTTTGTCCCCAGGTGGTCCCCTACTACATACTAAAATTTCATCAAAATCGAACAATTTTTTACGTACGTTTGACGCATAAAGACAATGGAATGCATCCCGCTCCTATGTCCTGACCTTTGACTCCACTCATTTTCAATAGGATTCATTCCTAGGTGGTTCCTTTTGAATATACTAAAATGTCATCGACATCGAACCATATTTATGCAAGTTATGACGCAACAGAGTAGGGGACCACCTGGGGACGAATCCTATTGAAAATGAACCCCATTTCGTCCATTTTCAATAGGGTTCGTCCCCAGGTGGTCCCCTACTACATACTAAAATTTCATCAAAATCGAACCATTTTTACGTACGTCATGACGCATAAAGACAATGGAATGCATTCCGCTCCTATGTCCTGACCTTTGATTCCACTTCACCCCTTTTCAATAGGATTCATTTCTAGGTGGTCCTTTTGAATATACTAAAATGTCATTGACATCGAACCATATTTACGCAAGTTATGATGCAACAGAGCAATGGAATGGATCCCGCTCCTATGCCGTGACCTTTGACCCCATTTCGTCCATTTTCAATAGGGTTCATCCCCAGGTGGTCCCCTACCACAAACTAAAATTTCATCGAAATCGAACCATTTTTATGCGAGTTATCGTGCGGACGGACGGACAGACAGAGGGACGGAAAACGCTGGAGCATATACGATTCTTCAACCTACGGTTGGAAAGCGTAAAAAATACATAGAATGACCAAAAGAGCTTTATCAACCCACCTTAAAGAACAGTTCTGTGTGACATTCGCAAAAAGACCCCAACTCAGTGGGTTTTGTTCCAGAATCCTTAGATTGAATGACCAACTGGAACTTCAGCTGTGGGCTAATCCCCTACACTGATGTACTTACCTGATTAAAAAGACAAAAAGAAATCAATATCCGGACTCAAGTGTGGGATTTGGTGGACCTACCACACTTGAGAAGGATGGTCCACCATGGTATTGACCTGGAACTGGAAGAAGGAAAATCAGAAAGAGATCTCGGCTGAGTGAGTGCAAGATTGGCGAATGGAATACTAGAGGTATAAATGGAAAGTTGAATGAGGTGATTGAAGAGATGAATAAATATAGATTGGATGTGCTGTGTGTAAGTGAAACCAAAAAGAAGGAAATTGTTATAGAAGAAGTGAATGGAACGGTGAGTGTGTGGACTGGAGTATTAGATAATGTGAGAGGACAGGCTGGTGTAGGTGTGATTTTAATTGAAAAGATGAAGAACAACTTGATTCACTATAGTTGCATAAGTAAGAGAATTCTTTGGATTCGTTTGAAAGTGAAACTTCAAGAGAATAGTAATTGCTGTAGTGTATGCTCCTTGTGACTCTGAACCCTCTGATAGGAAGGAAGATTTCTGGAATAAGCTAAAAGCTGTTTTGAGCCAGTTTGGTGCTAAAGAGAAAGTCATAATAGCAGGGGATTTCAATGCTAGAGTAGGCGTGCAGAATGCAATTTCTGACAATGTTCTGGGTAAGTTTAATGATCCTTGTGTGAATGATAATGGTGAAAGATTAATTGAACTCTGCATTGAGAATGGTTTGTATGTATCTAATACATTTTTCAACCACTAGTATATCCACAAATCGTACTCTTGATCAAAAGAGTGTGATAGATTTTGTTGTCTACGATCAGCGTCTGAAACACTTAGTTGTTGGCACTCGTGTGTTGAGAGGTGCGGATGTTGGCTCTGATCATTACTTGGTAGTGTCACGAGTGAAACTGAATGTTGGTTGGAGGAAAAGGAACAGAAAGAGGCCCAGGATGGAAAGAATAAAGGTTGAAAGGCTCCCTAAAAATCATCAGCGTTATTCTGACATACTCAGAGAACAACTGAAGCAGCTGAAGTCTTGTGAGGGGGATGTAGAAAAGAAGTGGGAATGTTTTAAGAACTGTGTTGTCAGTGCTGCTGAAGAGGTCTGTGGCACCACAATAGTGGGTAACAATAAAGGTGATGCTTGGTGGAATAGTGAGATTGATGAGACAGTTTAGAGAAAGAAGGAAGCCTGTTTGGGGATGTTGCAAGGTAGAGTTTCTGTGGATGAATATCGCTGTAAGAAGCGCGAAGCCGCTAAGCTGGTTCACCAGAGTAAGGCAAAAGATAGGAAGGAGAAGGTGGAAAGGCATGAATTGGCTTTTTGGAAAGATAGGAAGTCTTTCTGGAAGTACATGAGACTCAGGAAAAATAGGGGAAACAAAGTGTTAAGTTGTGTGAAGAATAGGGTTGGGAAATAATATGAGAGCCCAATGATATAAGTAAAAGATGGGGTGAATACTTCTGTGAGTTATTAGATCAGAAAACAAAGATGATTCTGATGCAGATGATTACACAGGAGGGATTTCAAGAGAAGAAGAGTGTAAAGCTCTAAAATCTCTTCAGAATGGTAAGGCTCCGGGAGTTGATGGCATAACTGCTGAGATGTTGAAATATGGTGGTGACTCTGTAATTGATAGGTTAACTGAAATTTGCCAGTTGTGCTGGTAGTTAGGAATAGTCCCTCAGGATTGGAAGGATGCTATCATTGTTTCCTTGTATAATGGAAAAGGTGATCAGACTGACTGCAAGAACTGTCGTGGTATTAGGCTATTACATGTGCCAGGGAAAGTGTTTGGTAAGGTCGTTATTGAAAAAGTACGGGGTCTTACATCAGAGAAAGTGAGGGATGTTCAGAGTGCTTTTATGCCTAGTAAAGGCTGCACTAACCAAATTTTTGCATTACGCATGATAATTGAAAAGTATCTGGCTGTTGGTAAGAAAGTTTTTGCTGTCTTTGTAGATTTAGAGACAGCTTATAACTGAATAAATAGGACACTTTTGTGGAAGGTATTGAATGAATATGGTGCTACTGGGAATCTACTTAATAGTGTGAAAGCCACGTATGCTGGTAGTAGAGTTTATGTACAAGTGAATGGCGTTTTATCAAAATGGTTCTCTATTGGTGCAGGAGTTAGGCAAGGTTGTGTGATGTCACCATGGCTGTTTAATATATTTATGGATGCATGTATGCGTGATGCCAAAATAGATAATAGTGGTTTATGTCTTGGTGATATCTGTGTGTGCCGACTGCAGTATGCTGATGACACTGTCCTGTTGACACAGAGCAAAAGTGAGTTGCAGAGTATGCTGTCCTGGATGTACAAAGTTTGCATGAAATTCAAACTGAGTATAAATAAGGGAAAAACTAAATTTTTGGTTTTTGAGAGAGGAATTGGTAGCACTGAATGTAATGTAAGTCTAAATGGCACAGTGATTGACCAGGTGAGTGAGTTTGTGTATTTAGGAAGCATGTTTGACAGAGAGAACAAATTGGATGGTGAAATTAGTAGGCGAGTGAATTCTTCATTGAAAGTCATGGCTGCTTTGGGAGATTTTCACTAGAACGATGGGTTCTCAAGAAAGTTCCGCATGGCTGTGTATGAGAGTGTAATTGTTCCTACTCTGATGTATGGCAGTGAAACCTGGGTACTGCAGAAGAAACATGGGAGTGGTTTGTGTGCTGGAGAAATGCGTTACTTACAGGGGGTTTGTGGCAAGACAAGTTCTGATTGTGTGAGGAATGAAGATGTGTTGCAGTTGTGTGATGTGAAGCAAAATGTTGTTAGCAAGGTGGAGACCAATATGCTTTGGTGGTTTGGCCATGTTGAAAGAATGAGTGATGAGATGCTTACTAAGAAAATCTTTTTAGCCCAAGTAGCAGGAAGAAAAGGCAGAGGAAGGCCAAGGAAGTCATGAGAAGATCAGATTCAGGAATGTCTGCATGAGAAAGAAATTATGAGTATGAAGTATAGAAGATCATGTGTACAGCGTGTAATGGATGTCAGTGAAGCCCGAGTTGTATGTCAAGATCGCTGTAAATGGGGAAGTTTGATACGGCAACAGTAAGTAAAAACTATCTGGTAGTTTGCATTTCTTTTTGGAGCTAACCTCTGAATCTCAGAGAACAGCTTAGTGATATGTATGTATGCTTAAAGAACAAAAACAAAATGTTAAATACATAAAAAACTACAAATCAAGTTAAAACAGAAGGGTTTACACCCACTTGGGAAGAAGCAAAAGTAATTTCAAATGACACAGGTTGGAAATGCTCTTTTCTCTGTTAATCTATCGAAACTACAACCAACTATCAAGCTTGAAACAAGGACCCATTCATCAAAATTAACAATATTTGGGATAATTTCCTTACAACATTTTCCCAAAATATAAGCAACCAATCAAAATTTTCAGAAAATTCAGCAGAATGTAGCTGACAGATGGCAGCACAAGACTGCAGCCCTATGATGAGAATTTCAAAAACTGATCAAGAACGGAACAACATATGCGATTTGATGGCTGACGACAGCCCTAGTGTCTGAAACCATGGTGCCATTTTAGTTTCCTTTACTGGCATTTAGAAATATAATCTTTATGATTCAAAAACGATCTATGCAATTCTTTAATAGCTTAAAAAAGACGATTTAAAAATTTTGAATGATTAAAAACTCTACAAAACAAATTTTGAACAATAGAAGAACCTTAAGATTACCACTAAGAGAAAGATTGACTTCAAACCTTAAACTATTAAAGAATTGTTGTTAAGCAATACTTCACTAGGTTTTAACGTTGTAAACATAGATTTTTTAGTCATAAATGTAAATTTAAATGTTGTGGGGGTGGATTAACTTCATTGAACGTACATACTGAATATGTTTACACAGGATAGGTAAGTTAAAACCTATAATATAACGCTAATATCGGTTCAAATCGTTATGTCTAACCACTTGAACGTCACTACGTGGCTTATTATAATGAATTTTAGCAAGATATTGCAGAAATCCTGTCATTCTTCTGTTCCTCACGTTTTTTAAAAAGTTCGTTAAAAATCCCGATGTCTGGACCCCACAGCTCCTTATTTAACCAGTGGGTGTCATACTGAGAGTGAATGATATAAATATTAAAATATGAATCAAAAAACAATTAATTCCTAAAAGTGAGGATAAAATAATAGCCTTGTTACCTTTTATCGGTCAGCAGCTCCTTCCCGGCTAGTTGCTTTTGGTAGAATTTAATCATTACTCTTGACCTTCGATTGACCTACATTCTTCAAGAATAAATTGAGTAGTCAAGAGATTTCATAAACCAAAGTCTTGTTTGAGCAATATGTAGGCAAAAGAAGGGTTTGCAGGTGGCAGACACTTCGCAATGAAAACACAACTACTGACAATTAAAATATTTATGATAGCTAAAATCCACAATAAAACTCAAATTGAAAAAACATGCCTTCCGACAGAGATTTGAAAGAATTAAAATAATAAAATAAAATTAAAATTAAATTAAAATTAAATTAAATTAATTTGGCGTTATGAATATCGTTTTCATTTGAAGTTGAAGTTGGACAAATGGATTTTAATTTAATTTTATTATCTCATTAGATTAATTCTTTCAAATCTCTGGCAGAAGGCATGTTTTTTCAATTTGAGCTTTATTGCAGATTTTAGCTATCATAAATATTTTAATTGTCAGTAGTTGTGTTTTCGTTGGGAAGTGTCTGCCACCCACAAACCCTTCTTTTGCCTACATATTGCTCAAATAAGACTTCGGTTTATGAAATCTCTTGACTACTCAATTTATTCTTGAAGAATGTAGGTCAATCGAAGGTCAAGAGTAATAATTAAATTCTACCAAAAGCAACTAGCCGGGAAGGAGCTACTGACCAATAAAAGGTAAGGCTATTATTTTATCCTCACTTTTAGGAATTAATTGTTTTTTGGTTCGTATTTTAATATTTATATCATTCACTCTCAGTATGACACCCACTGGTTAAATAAGGAGCTGTGGGGTCCAGACATCGGGATTTTTAACGAACTTTTTAAAAAACGTAAGGAACAGAAGAATGACAGGATTTCTACGATATCTTGCCAAAATTCACTATAATATAACGATTGAATAATGTAAAGTATGTTTTTTATGATGAAAATCCATACTGTTTGGATCATTGTTTATCTTTTAAATATGAAATTTTTGATAATTTAAATTCATGTTTACCTGACTGATATATTTCAAAACCTTAATTATGCAGTTCTTTTTACAACAGTATATTTTGTCTGATTTTCTTAGCATTCCAGAGAAAAATACAATTTTTTCTAAGATGTATTTACTTTAATTAAAAAAAAAATCTTACATTTTTATAGGCTTTTACAAAATTTCATTATTTTGAGAAAAATCTTAAAACAACTCATCTTCAAGAATTCTTAAATTTGTAAAAACAGAAGAACCCACATACCAATAGAAAACAAAAGAAAAAAATTTCATTTTTTATCATTATTATCAGAATTTAGGTAAACCCACCCTGAAATTTCAGTCTTAATAGATCTGCTCATCCTTGATTTAGTTGTGGTTTTCCATATATATAGTGGTGAAGCCCAAAATGTTCTCAACACCAATAGCTGACAAAAAAATCCAATATCTAACATACATGTATGCATACATATCATTAAACTGTTCTCTGAGATTCAGAGATTAGCTCCAAAAAGAAATACAAACTACCAGATAATTTTTACTTACTGTTGCCAATCGAACTTCTCCATTTACAGCAATCTTGACACAGAACATGGGCTTCAGTGACATCCATCACACGACACACACAAGACCTTTTATACTTCATGCTCATAATCTTTTTCTCATGCAGACACTCCTGAATCTGATCCCCACCATGAATTCTTTGGCCTTCCTTTGCCTTTCTTTCCTGCCACTTGTGCCGAAATTTTTTCTTAGTAAGCATCTCGTCACTTATTCTTTCAATATGGCCAAACCACTGAAGTATATTAGTCTCCACCTTGCTAACAACATTTTGCTTCACATCACACAACTGAAACACATCATTCCTCACTCGTACATCCGGGACAACATACTCTGCAACTCACTTTTGCTCTCTGCCAACAGGACAGTGTCATCAGCATACAGGAATCTGCACACACAGATATCACCAAGACATAAACCAGTATTATCTATTTTGGCATCATGCATGCACACATCCATAAATATACTAAACACAGCCATGGTGACATTACATAACCTTGTCTGACTCCTGCACCAATAGAGAACCATTTTGATAAAATACCATTCACTCGTACACAAGCTCTACTGCCAGCATACATGGCTTTTACACAATTAAGTAGATTCCCAGTAACACCATATTCATTTAATACCTTTTACAAAAGTGTCCTATTTATTCAGTCGTAAGCTTTCTCTAAATCTATGAAGACAGCAAAAACTTTCTTACCAACAGCCAGATACTTTTCAATTATCATGCGTAATGCAAAAATTTGGTTAGTGCAGCCTTTACCAGGCATAAAAGCACTCTGAACATCCCACACTTTCTCTGATGTAAGACCCCGTACTTTTTCAATAACGACCTTACCAAACACTTTCCCTGGCACATGTAATAGCTTAATACCACGACAGTTCTTGCAGTCAGTCTGATCACCTTTTCCCTTATACAAGGGAACAATAATAGCATCCTTCCAATCCTGAGGGACCATTCCTAACTCCCAGCACAACTGACAAATTTCAGTTAACCAGTCAATTACAGAGTCACCACCAAATTTCAACATCTCAGCAGTTATGCCATCAACTCCCAAAGCCTTGTCATTCTGAAGAGATTTCAGAGCTTTACACACCTCTTCAATATCTAACAAAACCCTGAAATTTCGTTTTTCACAAAGTTCCCCATTTTTAAGGCTTACTAGTATACTGTAGTAGAGGACAACCTCGAAACTGAAATATTTTATCCACAGTTATAGCCTGCTTAAATTAGATTTTCTTTCTGTTTAGTGAATTTTGGAAGGTAAGCTAATTTGACAAGGTGTTGGCACAGTATTACTTGTAACTACTCAGTACTTCATCAGCAAGTTATATGTAATAATTATCATAGCTACAGTGTAATTTTGAATTAATTAGATTCTAATTCTCCAAAATGTGTTTCATAATTTGATCAGAATTCATACTACACATTGAAATGCTGAGAAGTTATTGCAAGCCTGATCATAGATGCAAGAACCAATTCAAGTGCATTGGAAAACTTATTTGGAAAAGTATGATTCTTTTTTTAACCCAGCTATCTGCAGCAAGAAACAATGAGTTTACATGACCTAGATGACAAAATCAAGGATGAAAATAAGGCTGAAGCAAATGTTCCTTGACCATCAAAGGATCTGGAAAAGTCATAACTCCCAATTCCAATCCCAAATCTGTGACCAGTTCCACAAAGATAATTTTCATCAACTGGGGACAGGATCTGGCATGAGCTGGTGAGAGAAGTAACATTCTGAAGACCTACAATAACACTTTAGATATTGACTTGTGGGTCTTGACAGCAGATATGCAATAACTTCTTACAAAATACAGTTCATCATTCATTTCACCCTTTTCATTTGTAAAGCTTGTAATTTTAAATGAAATTTTTTCCCCATGACTGATTCAGGTTTGGCAAGTTTTATATTAAAGAAATCACAGTTCCTCTCCATATATATTTTCATTATTCAGATTTTTAAATGTTGCTATTAAAGCTTTTAGAGATCAATTTAATGGAAAACAATTTATCCAATACATTTCATTAAAACTGGGACCATAGTGCACATGCATGCAGTAACACATTAAAAACATTTTCTACACTTGGCATTATTTTTTGGGAATTGCAGTTTTCTTTCTGTTACGGTCCTTAATATAAACATATTATTGTACACAAAAATATTTATCACATCAACACATGAGAAACAATAAAAGAGAAAGGACATACTTCTTGGAAAATTTCAATTTGCTGGGACTGAGAACGACACAGATCACCAATTATCATAGCATGATAAGCTGTCTGTAAATAGAGCAACAAAACTGTCATAACTGGGAAGTATAGCAATAATTAGATTACAAACAAAAATTTTAATTGAAAAGTAAAAATTTAAAAACACAAGCACTATTTAACAGACAAAGTGAAGAAGGAAAGATCAAAAATCAAAGGAAATCCACCAAAAAATAAATAAATGCTGTTAAAAGCTAGTCATATGTAATTAGTTTGTGCTAGATTGATTATAGATACTTTTTTCTTCAAAACTCCTGCCAACAAACAAATGTATATATATATACACTATATTGACAAAAGTCACCAGACACCTAGAAGAGAAACACAACATAGCCTTTACTGACATACATTAGTATGGTGTCAGTCCACCTTTGGCCTTAATGCATGCACTGACCCTTCAAGACATGCTATCGACAAGGTTTTGGAACACAACGATAAGTATGCGCTTCCATTCAGTACATAATGCTGCCGCTAACTGTTGCTTAGTCATAGGCTCTGGTTCCAAACTTCTTATGCGGCGCTCTAATTCATCCCATAGGTGCTCTATGGGATTAAGACCAGGGTTCTGTGCTGGCCAGTCCACACACGATGCGGAATTATTGTCAAACCACGCCATAACAGTCCTTGGTTTATAGCTCGGTACATTATCCTGCTAGTACCAACAAGGCTCGGTTCCATAGTATTGCCACAGAGTTGGTAGGGCATAATTGTCCAGAATATCGAGGTGGAAGTGCTGGTTAACAGGTTTGTCCACGATAACCAATGGGCCGGGACCATATCACGAAAAAATACCCTCACACGAGTACACTGCCAGCTGCAAACTTGACCGTAGGAACAGTACACTGTGGTAAATAGCATTCTCCCGGCTGCCGCCATACCCACACATGACTATCAGACTGATGGATCGCGTATCTGGATTCATCAGTCCATAGGACCCGTTTCTATTGATTTACGGTCCATGATAAATGTACTTTACACCATGCTAAACGACGAGTAGCATTTGAAGTGGAGATGAAAGGCTTATGAGCAGCCGCATGACCATGGTAACCCATGGAATGAAGTTCTCTGTGAATGGTACATGTACACACTGAGGTTCCAGCATTTTTACTCACCTGTACACTGAGGTCTTATGCAGTACTCTGTCGATTAGCTGTAACGACTCTCCTGAAGCTTCGACGTCCTCTATCGCTGATTTTCTTTGGTCTGCCGGTACATTTAGCTGCTTCAGGCACGGCATGTGTCTTCCACTTATTCAGTACATCTAAAACAGTTGACTTGGGTATGTTTAAACGCCCCTCGGTTTCTTTTATGGACAACCCATTAATATAACACCCAACAATCTTTCCTTTCTCAAAGTCAGTTCTCTCCCACAGCGGCATTTTCACTCAACCTCACAGTGCGATATGATTACGGTCAGCTGCAGGCTTGTTTTTATACTGTTTGCAGCTGTACCACACATCTTAACAATGCAGTGGATTTGGTCATTTGCTTTTGAATGGGGGTCCGGTGACTTTTGTGAATGTAGTGTGTGTGTGTGTGTGTGTGTGTGTGTGTGTGTTACCTTCTCATTTCACTGTATTTTCAAGAAAACACAATTGACAGACAATTTAAGTTTTTGCTTCTTCAATTTGAGGAAAAGCATAGTAACTTTATGAGGGGGGAGGACTCAGTGCAATAACACTAAAAAGCTGAATTTAACAATGCAATCTAATGTTGGCAACATGTTCCTTTATAAGATACTGAAAATTTCCTCATTTTTGCATGCATGGGGTGAACAAAAGAGAAGTCTATTACAGTTATCTGTCTTCTGTAGTACATTAATTCATTCCTATGCGCTAAATTCTCAAGGAACAGTGCTTTGTGCAATTCTCAGCACATGTAAATTCTCTATACTGCTTATCCATGCACTCTGTAATTGAATACAAATTGTAATGCTTACCTAATTGCAAACAGGTTATATCAGGTAGTGAGATAACTATGCTTGGAATAAAATGTCAACCTAAGAAACAAGTCTGATGAAACTTTTGCACATTAGTATTCCATACTGTTGCTCACTGCTCATTGTATCTTCTAGATACAGAATGGAATGGATTTAGTTTAGGAAATGAAAAATAACACAATGCATTACATTTATGCTTGGAATAAAATGAATGGTTAACTCAAAAATGCATGGGAGGATTTTGATGAAATTTTTAAACATTGCAGAAAAAATCAACTTCCATTCATTTGAGCAATTTCAAATTGCAATGGAAATTAGAATCTACTTTTATTCGTGTAGCAAACTTGAAAATTTCATTGTCACAGAGCAGGAATCAGACTTGCATCTTCCAATTTCTATTGCACCCCAGATGTAAATCAGGAGATGTAGGTTCAATCCTCACTTTGATATCATGCAGTTTTCAAGGTTTCTGAAGAGTTGTCCACATGGGCCACATAGATGAAAGCCAGTTCCACTATTCCTGTGCTTTTTTTTTTTTTTTTTTTGATTGGAGGTTTAACGACCACCGTGAGCAACTCAATGGGCTATAAGCAGTCGCCCGTCCCTAATTTAGGGTCACTGGTTCCAGGGAAGGGAGAGAGCCAGTGCCGTAAGACAAACACAACATCCATGCCTCACCGGGATTCGAACCCGGACCCCTTATGGACGAATGATCAGAGGCCATCGCTTAGACCACTGCGCCACCGGGGTGGCTTCCTGTGCTTTAAAATAACAAGATGAGAATTTTTTTTATGTGCTAGTAATGTATGGTGTCATATTGCGCAAATTTAATAATGGCCAGGTCAGTATTGGGAATGGGAAAGAACAAAATGTGCTACTGTAACTTAAGAACTGATCATCTTAAAATTTTATGTATCAGTTGCCTGAGGTCTCATGCAAATATACAGCTTAAGAAATGGTCATCGGGAAATTTTACTTAATAATTTTCTGTGGTCTCATACAATTGCTCACTATAACATGGATTAATCTAAAAGGTCAACGTTAAACATGCAAGACTATGCATAAAAATAAAGCAGAAAAGGGAAAAGAAAAAAATATTGTAATTCAAGAATGGTATAACTTCACTTTAAATTTTAATTGTCCTTAGCATATTACATATTTTCTGATGTAACCCAAAAACCTGTACAAAATGTCAAGGAAATTTTTAATAAGTTTGGAATTTTTTTTTTTTAGCAGAGCAATGCATGGAGAAACAGCCAGTACTAGGAAGTTTGTAAAACTTAATTTGGAACTCAAAAATGCATTGATGGTTTTGCATATGTCCTGAATTCACAAATCACATCATGGATTGCACAAGGTGCTCAAGAAAAAGTGGTAACAGGTCCAAAATAAAACAGGAAGGAACAAGAAATATGTGAGCATATTTATATGAAATTTCACATATAAGTCCCATTTCACTATATGTTTTATATCTCACATAATGGTCATGGTACAAGTGATCCCAAAAAGCCATGTGACAAGTGAAAAGGGATACTTAAAAGTAATGAAATACCTTTTAATTATTAGAAGCGAGTAATTTCAATGAAACTTAATACATAAGTAGCAGATGAACTAAAGGTAGATGATTAGTCATGCTTTAAAGAAAAATTAAAAACTACAGAAGCCTTTCGACCACATCTTGGGTCTTGATCACCTGTGAACAGTCACAGCAAGACTGGTTGGCAAATTTCGATTTTCAGGTTCTTCATAATGGTTGTTGCCAAATGATAGGAAGAATTTCTAAATGATGGGGATAAAACAAGGACTTTCAGTGTTGCAGTTTGAAGATGTAGGTATTTCAATGCTTTCATCAAAATGTAGAGCCCTTTTATTTAAAAAAAAAAGAAGCAATTTTCTCAGTATTCTTCCAGAGAGGAACTGCTGAAGTATCTGAGATAGTCAATAATGCCAAGGAAGTATTAGGCCTACCTTGGCTAATGCCCTTTTAATACTTTCAGCCAGGTGCTTATAATGCTGTAAAAAGTGCTACGGATATAAACCAAGGTACCAACAGAAGTAGAAATGGGAATTTTGCAGATACCAGGAATATTAAGGTATTTAACTTTATCTCTGTCCATGAGGATAAGTTTCATGATGGTAGTATTTGATTTGATACCAATCAAATAGTTATAGCATTTAAAAACTTCATGCAATTGGTAGGTAGACAGCTCAAGAAAAGGAATACATCCAACATATTGAAGTTGTCCGTTGACTTCTGATGAATGGAGAGTAGTGGAATACTTGACTTCAAACTTTTTGATGAATTTGTCCACCAAACTACTAGGGAATTGGTGGTGAGCAGCAATTGTCTTAATTATATAATAAATCAGAGCAAAAATTGATAAATTCAAAAGATATCCAAAAGCTGTTCAAGAACGGAAAAACGTACGCAATTTGGGGGTCAAAGAGAGCCCTAGTGGCTAAAACTATGGTCCCATTATAATTTCTTTACTGGCATTCTAATAAGTATCATCTTTGATTCAAAAACGATCTAAATTGTCTTAATATTATTTTATTCAAGGGTGAGAGAAGATGGGCTATTGCAGATGATATTGGCACAAGCAATAAAAGATGTGAGTGCAGATAACTTGTAGGTCCTGAAAGTGTGTGAAGCGAAGGGTGTTATATTGGTAGCAGCAGTATGTTTACAAAAGACACAAATGTTAATACTTCCTTAGCATTATTGACTATCTCAAATTTTTCAGCAGTGTCTCTCCTGACATTTGGCAACAACCATAATGAAAAACTTTAAAATAGGAATCTGGCAGCCAGCCTCACTCCAACTGTTTACAAATGTGCAAGACCCAAGATGTGGTAGAAATACTTTTTTTTTCTTTTTTTTAAGTAACAAGCATGACTATTCATCCATTTTCAGTTATTTGTTACATGTGTATTGCATATTTATTATTTAGTCAGATGAACTCAACTCATGTCCTAAGCTGTAGTCTAGCATATAGATGGCAAAAAAAAAATTGGGCCCGTCTGTATCCTTGCAATACAGACACCTTTTCACATCCCAATCATTTGGGAAGCTATTTTGAAATCTGGCAACAACTGATGCTTATACCACATGGTCTTTTCCACGTGTTTCATTCCATGGCTGATGAAGGTAGAAGTGCCGCCCCGGTGGCGCAGTGGTCTAAGGCGCTGGCCTCTGATCATTCGTCCGTGAGGGGTCCGGGTTCGAATCCCGGTAAGGCATGGATGTTGTGTTTGTCTTACGGCACTGGCTCTCTCCCTTCCCTGGAACCAGTGACCCTAAATTAGGGACGGGCGACTGCTTATAGCCCATTGAGTTGCTCACGGTGGTCGTTAAACCTCCAATCAAAAAAAAAAAAAAAAAAAGGTAGAAGTCACTACCGAAACGCCCCACCACATAGTTTCTTAACATAACCTATGCACGATATGATGATATTAGGAATTCTTGTAATTGTCTGTATCCTTTTCTTACTTTAGAGTTAATTTCAAACCACTTTCAAATTTTCTGACGTGATTGTATTCACGTGTGAAACAGTAATTACAGTCAATTTAGCAATGTCTGATTGCTGTGTTAATTATCATGACTTGCCTTCTTTTCATCCTTATTGTTTCAAGTCTCTTGGTATACAGGCTTGTGATTGATTTCAGTAGCCTACCTTTCACTCCATAACTTTTTAGAACATTAAACAACTTTTTCCTAGGTGCTCAGTTAAAATCTGTTCTAAAATCAGTGAACATCATGCGATTTTTTAGATAAACTGCCAGCGTACAAATATACATACTATTGTGGCATCCCCTCCTCTTCTGAAGCCATTCTATCCATCACCACTGATTTTTCACTTTCTAAGCCTGTTGTTCAAAATATTTGAGTAATCTGACAAATAACACTAATTAAATAGATCCCACAGCAGTTACTATGCTCCATTCTGTTCCCTTGCTTGCATGTATTGGAACAATGACTGACTGACTTTCAGTATTTAAGAACCAAACCAGTTTGTCATGCCATCTTAATGATGTATGCAACCAAAGTGCATCTGTCTATCTACGTACTGTAATGAAGCAATTCTGGTTTAATTTTATCATGACCTGAAGCTTTACAGCATTTCATTGACAAAATAGCATGTCTTATTTCATAATTACCTATGGTCCTCCAGTTCTTCTGGTAAAGATAATTAATATAATCTTTGCCCTTATGCCAGAGTTTTCATTCAACAGGTCTTCAAACAGTGACTTCATCTATTCATTACATTTTACCAGATACAGAGAGCTACCTATCTATCTTTTTCAAGTAATCTGTGTGAGTAATAGACTTTTAATCCATTCTCATACACTTACCAAGACTCCAAAATAGTTTCATTGAAAGTACTTTGAAGAACAAGCAACATATTTTAACTATTTGAGTGGGTTACTGATGAGAAAGACAATGGACTATTTTATGGGATACCAATATTGGAATTAACTTGATCTATGTGACCAACTCTGCAGAAAACTTCACTTATAACCAAGAGCAAAACAAAGACCAAGATGTTTAATTATGATATAAGCCCTTAGTGATTAAGGGTGCAGAGTACAGTATTTGCTGCTGCAAAAAAAAAAAAAATCTCTCTCTCTCTCTCTCTCTCTCTCTCTCTCTCTCTATATATATATATATATATATATATATCATCATCATCATCATTGTCAACCATTATCAATCCACTGCTGGACGAAGGTCTCCCCAAGTTTCCTCCACAACGGTCTGTCTTGTGCCAGTCTCCTCCATGTCACCCCTGCATACTTTCGAATTTCATCCACCCATCTCCCATGTGGTCTTCTTCTGGGTCTTTTCCTGTCCCTTGGAATCCAATCTAAAATTTCGGCTGTCCATCGATGATCTGTCCTTCTGGCAGTATGTCCAGCCCATTGCCATTTCAGGGATTTAACTCTGATCATGATGTCTTCCACTCTTGTCCTTTTTCGGATCCACGAGTTCCTCTTCTTATCTCTCCTGGTTACACCAAGCATGCACCTCTCCATGCTTCTTTGAGTTGTCTGCAGCCTTTGTATGTCTCTTTTAGTTAAGGTCCACGTCTCTGCATCATACGTAAGCACTGGAAGGATGCATTGATCAAACACTTTTCTTTTAAGACATAATGGCATATTGCTCTTGAAAATTATGCTGTTTCTTCCAAAAGCTCTCCAGGCAAGTTTTGTACGCCGATTAATTTCTTCATCAATGTGACCCTCACTTGATATCTGCTGTCCAAGATAAACGTACGTGTCTGTTATCTCCAGCTTTTCTCCATCAATCGATAAATCTTCATTTCTTGTAAAAGCATTGAACATCACTTTTGTCTTCTGAAAGTTCATTTTTAATCCCACTTCTTTACTCTTGTCGGCAAGTTCCTGGATCATACTCTGCAGCTCTGATGGGGTAGTTGCAAAAATGACTATGTCATCAGCAAAACGAAGGTGGGTTAGATAATCTCCATTAATCTTTATCCCCTTGTTTTCCCAGCTCAGTGACTGAAAAACACCCTCCAATGTGGCATTAAAGAGCTTCGGAGATATGGTGTCACCTTGTCTCACTCCCTTTCCAATTTTTACGTGTGTTGTATTTTCAAACAGCCTAATCTTTGCACTTGCATTTTCATAGATGTTATTAATAATATTAATGTATGCATCTTCAATACCGCAGGTTTTCAGAGCCATTGTAACTGCTGATGGTTTCACCGAATCAAAGGCTTTTTCATAATCGATAAAAGCCATGCACAATGGAAGTTCATATTCCCTCGCTCTTTCAATTAGTTCTCTCAGCACGTGGATATGATCTATTGTGCTGTAGCCACTCCTGAATCCAGCTTGTTCTCTCGGTTGAGCCATGTCCAGTGTTGCCTTCAAGCGGTGTGAAAGAACTTTAGTGAAGATTTTATAAACTACTGATAGGAGGCTGATAGGTCTGTAGTTTCCGAGATCCTCAATGTCACCTTTCTTATGTAGCAGGATCATTGTAGCGGTGTTCCAATCCTCAGGAATCTTTCCTTCATTAAGGCATCGAGTGAAAATTTGGGCGAGTACTGTTTCGATTTCTCCACTTGCTTCTTGTATGATGTCTACAGTAATTCCATCTTCTCCTGGAGCTTTTCCTCGCTTCATGTTCTTGATTGCATGTGCAACTTCTGCTGGAAGGACTGGAGGAACTCTGGTACTGGTATCTTTCATGATGTCTGGAGTGCATATATCATCCCTTTCATATAATTTGGAGTAGAAATCTTTCACTCTTGTCAAAATTTCGCCTCTATTTCTTGTTACAGAACCATCTTCTTTTCTCAGTGCCATAATCTGTTTTCTTCCCTTACTGAGATGTCCCTTTGCTATCTTTAGGCTTTGGTTGCTTTCAATTGCTTTCCTCACTAGTTCACAGTTGAATTTCCTTACGTCTTCAATGATACTTTTTCTTACTGTCTTGCATAGCTCTATATATTCCACTTTGGAAGTCACATCTTCTTTAGTTGTCCTCATCTCTCTTCTTTTTTGCATCAACATTTTGGTTTTTCCTGATAATTTGTTCACATGCAACTTGTTCTTAGACCCAGCTAATTTTGTTGCTGTTTCCATAAGAGCTTTGGTTACTTTTCTGTTAACTTCAGAGATGTCCACTTCTTCCGATGTTAGGCCTTCTAAAGCAGAGAACCTGTTCTTCAGTTCTAACTTGAAGGTATTATGGTGTTTTTTAAGGTTGGTTATGTCAATAGATTTTGTTTGTCTTATGAGATTGCCACGTTCAAGTTTAGTGTTGAGGTGCATCTTACATCTCACCAATCTATGGTCACTACCTGTGTTGAACTTGTTTAGCACACTGCAGTCTTCTATGACGAATTTTTTGTTACACATAATAAAATCAATTTCACTTGTCGTCCCATTTGGATGTCTCCATGTCCATTTCCTGTGTGGCTTTTTCTTGAAAAAGGAGTTCAAGATGAAAAACCCTTCTGCCTCTGCAAACTCAACGAGAGTATTTCCACGCTGGTTTCTGTTGCCATGACCGAATTTACCTACTGAAGTTTCATTCTGTTGCCGTTGCCCTATTTTTGCATTGAAATCTCCCATAATTATCTTCAAATGCTGCTTACCTTTATTATTTAGATGACAAATTTCCTCATAAAATTCTTCAATTTCTTCTTCAGGATGACTTGTGGTGGGTGCATAAGTTTGAATAATCTGAGCCTGGTATCTTTTCGAGAGTTGGATAACAAGTCGTGCAGCTCTGTCAGAGGAACTTTCAACTTCTACAACTTTGTCCTTCAGTTTCTTGTTTATTATAAATCCAACACCACTAGTTCTGCCAGTATCTGTCCCACGATAGTAGAAGAGATGTCCACTTTTCAGTTCGATGAGATCTTCTCCTTTTCTCCTTACCTCACTTAGCCCCACGATGTTCCACTTGATCCTTTGTAGTTCCTCTTCCAATTCAAGAAGCCTTGAATCAGAAGATAGGGAGCGTCCATTGTAAGTAGCCAAGGTCAGCATCAGATGGCAGCCTAGTCCGGTCCTCCGGGGATTCTTAGCACCCTCTGCCTTCATGTCGCACTGGCCGCTGCCTTGGCCAGGTACATTCCAGCTGCCGGAGACTGTATATATATATATATATATATTACTTTTACTCTATGTACTATATAAATATCATAATCATTGTCAACCATTATCAATCCCCTGCTGGATGAAGGTCTCCCCAATTTTTTTCACAATTGTCTGTTTTGAGCCTGTCTCCTCCCTGTCACTCCAGCATGCTTTTGAATTTCATCCATCCGTCTCTCATGGGGTCTTCGGTACTCAATGAAAAAGTTCACAAAAGTTTGCTTCAACTTGAATTTAACAAATAATACATTATGAAACATTGATACATACTTTATATAAAGCTTGCCAGTCAGTAATTGAAGCTTCTGCTGTCTTCATGCGGTGAAGAATTCGCTGTAAAAAAGTAACATAATGAATTTATTCTTCGCAATGGTCTTCACATAAATTTTAGGTCAGTAATCACAGCATATTACATGCAGCAATGTACCATCAGTAATGCATTGCTGAGATGATCAAGACATAAAATTTATGAAACCTACTGAAATATTGTTCTCCCAGATTTTTTATTATGTTTTGTCCAACTATTTATTCCATGTATTTCGGAGACTAGTGTTCAAGTAATAACTGTGCACTTCTGCCAAAACCCAACAAAAGTTTCATTTTTTGAGGAAGTTGGATGATTGGGAAGGTCATTGCATAGAGTAAATCTTTTAAAGGAAAATTTTTCCAACAAACTACAAAATAAATTTTGACCTACACACACATACACCCTACACCCCCCCCCCCAAAGTAAATCAATAAAATTTATAGTTTTCTTAATTTTTTTCCAAATTACTGCATTTTTACTCATCCCAACATTTTCTTATTGATGCATTCATTGCATTCATTATAGATACACATAACTCCTCAGATTCATCAGTTGACTAAGAGAAGTCCTTGCATAACAAATGAAAAGAAAGAACAGGGCATTTGAAAAACAAATGTTCTTTTATATATATATATAATGGCCATTCCATAAAAACTGAGAGTAAAATCACACAAAACTGAAGAAATATAGGTACAGCAAAATATACATTATTCTTTCTCAAAGTATCTTCCCTCAGATGATATGCAATGGTCCCATCATTCAATCCACTTTTCAAAGCATGTGGCGAAGGCATTTTGTGGAAGCTGCTTTAGTGACCCCTGTACAGCTTGAATAACGTCAGCATCTCCGTTGAATGTTGCGCCACGGAACTTCTCCTTCATTGTTGGAAACAACCAGAAATCACATGGGGACGAGGTCAGGACTGTAAGCAGGCTGTGGCATGATTTCAGTACTGCATTTCATAAACAACTGTTGAACACAAGCAGTCACATGTGGGCGGATGTTATCATGGTGTAGGGTCCACTTGCACACCAGTTCCGGTCGCTTAATCGATATGTGTCGCCGCAGACACTTCAAGACTGAAATGTAATACTCAGCATTGACAGTAATTTGTGGAGGAATGCCATGTTGGCAGACTACACCTTTACAATCAAAGAAAATTATCATCATCACCTTCCCAGCTGATTTGGTTTGGTGGACTTTTTTCGGAGGAGGCGAGCCCGTGTGTTTCCAGACACTTGTCACACGCTTCGTGAGGGGGTCGAAATAGTGGACCCATGTTTCATCGGCAATTTTTACTGTGTTGAGAAAGTTTGGATCCTTTGCAATCATTTGTTTTCACTCATGACACACCTTAACTCTGGCTAAGAATTGGTCTCTCATCAGGTGATGAGGTACCCATCAGGAACACACACGATGCAGTAGTAATTTGTTGTGCAGAATGCAGAATGCTGAAGTTTTTGAAATATTAGTTGATGCCGCTATGTCTTCACACATCATTCGTCGATCTTTTTGCAGGATTGCCCAAACAGTGTTAACAATATATTTGGTAACAACACTTTCAGGTCGACCAGAGTTAGGAGTGAGTTCTGCCAACAAACGCCCTTTTTTGAAATCATGGTGCCATCTAAAAATCGTTGACTCACCCAAACATTTATCTTTGTACATTTTTTTCATTAAATCAACTGTTTCTGGAGCCGTTTTACCTAAATGATAGCAAAATTTTATCGCAGAATGCATTTTTTTCTTAACTCTGAATTACTCACCTCCATAGCTGTATGGCGAAATGCAGATGTACCTTAGACAACTGTGCAGTAACAAAGCCAGAATCGTCTGCCACGGCTAATAACTGTTGCCCTAGATACTTCCTTAATTCAGTTAGTCGTCTGCGTGGTTATTTTTGCACTGTTGCCAACTCAAAAAAAAAATGATAGTTTTTATGGAACAGTCTTGGTATATACACTGCTGGCCACCCAAAATGCAACACCAAGAAGAAAGCATCCGATTGGCCTGCAATTCGCAGCATGCGTTGCTCGTGAGAGGACATGCAAACGATTAGCATTGCAGGGCATATCCAAATCATGTGCGCCCAGCACGCCACCGAGAAACACTATACTGTCGTCCTAAGCAAGAAAGCAGTAACTCCAATTTTGGCCATTTGGAGTTAAAGCATGCAGCAGGTTCTATATCATTAAATCTAACATCCTACAACGCTAGAATAAAGTACAAGACCTTGTTCCTATCGAAATCGTCTACGACATTTGCAGTATATGTCACTGAAACAGCTGAGAACGTAGCTAGAAAGCAGTTGACGACGTTCACTAAGCTTGAACATAGTACGTACAATGAATGTAGGATTTACTGCTTGGTAGTGTAGGATGAGACCGCTTGCTCCCTGCATGAGCAGGTGTTACTAAGCTTCAATGCAGTATCTCCCACGTTTGTGGGATCCACTGCATTTTAGTTAGGATGAGCCCCATGATGACCTTGGAACGCTAGGGATGTTTTATTACGACGCAGTAGTTTGATTACGCAGTTGTGCGTTTGTTGTTCGTAGTTATCAAAGTGAGTTTTACAGAACAGTGATTAATAATTACGTTTCCATTCTTTCTGGTAGTTGTGTGCAACAGTTGTTTTAGGCTACGAAAGCTGATGATTGTGTGACCCCAGAAACTGCTGTAAAGAGGTATGAACTGTCCCTCATTCAAATTGTTATTAGTCGCATTAGACCATCGTACGTTTTTTTACTGAACCCGCATTTTTTACCATTTGCTCCATCTGTGCCATTTTTGATTTTGTCTATTAATTCCTGTCGAGGTTCATTAATTACTGACGGCAGCTCAACGAATTGGAGGTGAAGGATTCTGTGTTTTGTTTGTGAGTAGATACATGCTATGTAGAAATAATATGTAGAAATACTGTATATCCTCTTACACCAACTTGTTAATAAACCTTTGTGATAAGAAATTTTTCTAGTGAATTTTACTTCTTGCTTTTGTAGAAAAATTTCTTATCACAAAGGTTTATTTGAGGCTTTAAAGAGAATTAGTAAAAAATACAATATTAGGCTAGCTCCAAGTTTAGAGAACAAAGTTAAAAAAATTTTCCCTAAAATAGTTCAAAGAGAAGAAGATATTTTAAAAATGCAAGGAGTAGTTTATGAAGTAAATTGTAGTTGTGGACTATCTTACATAGGTGAAACAGGTCGCAGACTAGAAACTCGTATAGCTGAGCATAAAGCAGCTATAAAAAATTGCTCCAACAAGACTGGATTAGATAGGCATGTTAGAGAAACTGGGCACAGCATGGATTGGAATTCCCTTAAAGTAATCAGTTTCCAAAGCAATTTCCAAAAAGAAAACTGAAAGAAGGAATAGAGATTGAGAAAAATCAAAATTCCATCATCAATGACTGCAAAGGATTTTCCCTGCCTAACATCTGGCAGGATTTGTTGAAAAATAACCTAAACCGTCAAAGTTAACCGTAACCGTCAAGGTAAACCGTAACCATGATAGTGACAAGCAAAAAGTGACAACAACAAGAGAGCCTGAAGAAGGAGAAGAGTTTTCTCCGAAAATTTGCTATAAATGAAAAAATTTCCTAGTAAATTCCCATAAGTTGCTTTAGATTATTAATTCAATTAAACTAGGAAGCCATTTCTCAATATGAGCTTTATTCAAAGAAAGTGATAAACATGTCGATCAACGCAAATTATAGATGCACTACCGACGAGGAGCATCAGCAATTATCTGAGCGAGAAGATGCTGAAGTTGAACTTTTGGACATATCGTTTAGTAGATTTGATGACAAAGAATATCAAACTCCAGCTGATAATGATTTTCCACAGTCACATGATTCGTTTAATGACCCAGATTTGTTACGAAGCAGAATTTCGGAGAATGAAATGTTGCTCCTGACGATCCGAAGCCAGCACCTGAAAAGGTGAAAACAAAGTTCAACAGTTCACAAGATTCGTCAACTTGGCCAGAAAATCAAGGACGTGAAGCAGAAATAACCGCCAATTTTTGCAGAATCACAACAAATGAAGAATGTACTAAAAAGGGAGAAATTCGAAAAAGAAGAAAATATGAGAAAAGTTTGAAAGAAAGAAAACAAGATAAATTAATGCAAAAAAAAAAAAAAAATCATGGTGTTCGGGCTTGTTGTGAAAACTGCAGATTCACGTGCAAGGAAAAAATATCTGATGACCGTCGCAATGTAATTAATAAATAATCAGTACTGGTCCTTGAATTGGCAGGAAAGGCGGATTTTTGTCTCTTCCGGCGTATCTTCTGCAGACATTAAACGAAGGCATACGAAAAGTAAAAACAGTAAGCGTACAAGGTCACTTAGATATTTCCTAAAAAACGAAAATGGGGAAATATGCAAAACATTTTATCTCACTACGCTGGGATATGAAAGAAAAGAATGACTGGATTATCACCAATGTTTTTTGCAATGACGGTGGGTCAGCAATTTCTCCTGCAAGTGATGGGAGAGGTAGACATCAGAAAACACCAAAGACTGATCAGGAGCAGATTAAAAATTATGTTGAATTGTTTTCACCGATTGTATCCCATTACAGGAGGAAACATGCTCTGAATAAAAGGTATTTGCCCAGTGACATAACTATAAAAAGGATGCACGAAGATTTCACTAAAACGCATCCTGACATGAAGTGTTCCTATGAACCCTACAGAAAAGTTGTGTCAAAAGCCTTAAACATTTCTTTTATGTCCCTGGGCCATGAAGAGTGTGAGCAATGTGAGAGTTTCAAGCTGCATAATCCAGCACATGATGTTAATTCCTTATCCCCTGATTGCACGATTTGCAGTGCTTGGAGAGTACATAAAACTAAAGCTGAAGAGGCTTGTGAGAAGTAGAGGTGTGATACCGATGATATAGGGCCAAATGCTGTGTGCTTCTCAGCTGATCTTGAAAAGATAATTATGCTGCCATGGATCGACATGTTCAAAAGGGTAATTTTTTGCCAAAGAATTATTGTTTATAATGAGAGTTTGGTACCAGTGGAGAAAAAACAGAAGCTGAAAACCTTTGCATGCCTGTGGCATGAGTTTATTTCTGAACGGAAAAAGAGGACCTCGTAAGCATGTTTCACGCTTTTCTGCTACACATGCACGATTCTCAAAACATCATTTTCTGGCTGGACAATTGCGCTGGTCAAAATAAAAACTGGACCCTGTTTTCTTACTTGGTTTATATTATTAACTCGGATGAAATAGCAGCACAGTCGATAACTCTACGATACTTCGAGGCTGGTCATACTTTTATGTCCGCTAACAGTTTCCACCACCAAGTTGAACTTTCTCTTCAAAGAAAGTATACGATTTCGCCGATTTCGTTAGTTGTGTGCAAACATCGAATTCTGGAAAATTCGATGTCAAGGAGATAAAGCAAGAAGACTTTTTGTTTGGCCAGATAATTCATCTTCATATAAAATTAATCGCATCAGTCCCAGGCCGTATTTAAAGGACATGGTCAAAGTTGTCGCCAAGCAAGGAAAGCACATGTTGGCCTACAGAACCCACTTTACTGCAGATGCTTTCTATGTTTTTAATTTTTGAAACTCAAGGCCATCAGTAGGAACTTTGGAAAACCACCAACAATTGCAACTCCAAGAGGCATCACGGAATGGAGAAAAAACATAATATATATCAACAAACCTGTCGGAAATGCTATATAACATGATCTAGCAGCACTTGATACCATTAATTCTGAAAAATAGGCATCAGTTTAGAGAAATCTCTCACTCAATAATGATGCTGCAAGTGGAATTGGACGAGTGATTCCGTTTTTGCACCCTCACTCAATTTTGCCTCAACTGTTTAGAAACATTTAACACAGGATTCTGTATTACTTTTGCTTTTTTTTTTTTCTTAGATTATTTTCTTTACTATTGCTGTATATTAAAAAGGGTTTTATAGCATTTCCAACAGGGGTGTCACACATAAAAACACTCGTTTAAGGTCAATGATAATTCAATAATTTATCTCTCGCATTATTGGGATTTGGCACTAATAAAACAACTTCTGACATTTATTCACTGTTTTAATTTCATCTTCATTTGACCACTTTTTTTACATCATGAACATGATTTTATACAATGGCTGTTATTTCAATTTTATTCCAGGTTTTATAATAATTAAACGTACTCCTTTCATCATAACATTTCATGCCAGTGTTGATTAGATGTTATTGCACAACAGTGGGTTTCACCCTGGTGATGCATAGCTAAATTGCAGTACAGGCCTTTACTGCTATTTAGCTTAGTATTTACCACTAACATGCTGACAATAAACTACACTGAAAAGCAATAACTGCCATCTTTTATCTAAATCGTTTTAAAAAGTACTTTTTTATGCAATAACATTGAAATGTGTGTCATACTGCATCAAACATGTGTTGTTATCACGATGAAAATCAGATTTCAATTGGTGGCCTAGTCGCAGAAACATTAAAGTGTTTTTTCTCAAATCTTCGAAATTGGAGTTACTGCTTTCTTTCTTAGGACGAAAGTATAAGATAAGTGCACAGAAGGCGAGGTGTAAGTAGTGAAAGTGTGTTGTGCTGCTGGACCTGTGCGTGGAAAGCTTCCTGATGCCTCGTCGCAGAACACAGCAGTCATTCCAGCATGTTTCGGAGTTTGACAGAGGACGAATAGTGGCTTATCGCGACAGCGATTTATCGTACTGAGACATCGCCGCCCGTGTGGGACGACATCCAGCCACAGTGAGGCGAGTATGGATTTGGTGGGTGCAGGAGGGACAGACGGACTGACGTGAGCGATTGCCACAGCCGCTGCACACCACCGAACGAGAGGACCGGCATGTTGTGCGGCGGGCATTGACGGCTCACACTGCCACGTCACGAACATTAGCGTAGGATTTAGGGTGTGTTGCGCAACCACCTGTGTCAGCACGTACCGTTCGATGTCACCTGCAGAAGCGGGGACTTGTCGCACGGCGGCTATTGCTCCGATTACTATTGACGTTACACCACCCGCGAGTGCGGCTGCTGTAGGCCGTTGAACACCGCACCTTAACTATGGAATGGCAAGACATTGTCTTGTCCGACGAATCCCGCTTCTGCCTGCAACACCACGATGGTCGGATCCGCGTGTGGTGGCACCGCGGCGAGAGACTGTATGACGCCTGCATTATGCATCACCATACCAGTCCGTTGCCTGACGTTATGATTTGGGGCGCAATTGGATATGACACTCGCACCCCTCTGGTACACATTGCCGGTACACTGAACAGCCACTGCTACATCTCCAACGTTTCAGAGCCTGCAGTCCTCCCTTACATGCAGGACCTGCCAGCGGCCATGTTTCAACAAGACAATGCGAGCCAGCACATGGCACGCATCGTGCAACAATTCTTCACGGCTTACCTGGTGTCACTGCTGCCGTGACCCACCTCTTTTCCCGATATGTCGCCCATCAAACACGTCTGGTCGCTGATCAGCAACCGAGTGACCCGGCAAGCACCACCCGCGGCTATGCCTGATGAACTGTGGCAACGTGTGGAAGCAGCCTTGACCGACATACCCCAAGCCCACATCCAAAGCCTGTTTCGTTCGATGCTGCGGCATGTAGCGGCTGTTATTGCCAGCCATGGGGGCCACACGAACTATTGATGTCTGCGTGTTCTGCAAGTCACACGGGCCTGTAAGCTCAATCGTTTCATCTTTGTATCTGTTGTTATGTGTTCAGTAAATCTGGCTTTGCTATATCGCGTCCATCAAATTGGTAATCAAGTTCTTGCCAAACTCTTTGTAGCATGTCAGTGTCAACTTCTGTGATGGCTGCTGTGATGCGAGCTTTTAAATCAACCAACGTTGTTGCAAGTGGTGGTACAGAGACACGATCCTTTATGAAACCTCACAAGAAAAAAATATCTGGGGGTTGTGGTGGCCAACACAACAGTTCTTCATCCCCCTAAGCTGAAAGGCCAATCCATCATTTTGGCAGCCCTACCATTGAGGTGGCCCTGAACCTTGTTATGGAAATGTCATGGAGCACATTTAGTTGAAAAATGAAGTCATCAATGTCTTCTTCCAGCTGTGGGAGAAGCCATTGTTTGAGCATGTGGAGATATGTAATTCCTGTCACAGTGGCTCCAGCAAAGAAGAAGGGCCCATACACCTTTTGATGAGTAATTGCACAGATGACATTGACTTTTGGGGAAGCACGCCCTTGCTGCAAGATTGCATGGGGATTTTCAGTGCCCCAAATTCTCATGTTATGCCTGTTCATCTTTCCTGAAATGTTGCTTCGTCACTAAAAACTAACTTTTCAGAAAAACAGTCATCCCCAATTTTTTAGAGTGAGAAATCTTTTACAGATAGACGCTTGCAGGTGGTGGTCATCCCTCTTCAGCTTTTGAATTAACTACATATTATACGGTTGCATGTGCAAACGTTTTCTCAGAACTCACCATACAGTTTTCTGCGGGATACCAAGTTGTCGACCTGCTCGATAAGTGGATTTTTGAGGGCTCCTTAGGACACTTACCCGAACACGCTCCACTACGTCGTTTCACATCAAAGGACGTCCACTGGATTTTCCCTTGCAAATGCAGACCGTGTCTTGAAATCGTGAATACCAATTACGAATTGACTTACCACTGGGTGGCTCTATCCCAAACTTTGTCCAAAAATGCCATTGAATAGACACAACTGACTTGTTTGTATGAAAATCAAGAGCACAAAATGCCTTCTGTTACCTACTTGCTGCCATTGTATGACTTCTTCCTTCTGCCGGACTTATGGCGCCATCTACCAACCATCCGCAGAACTGGTAGCAGGGCATTAGAACTTGGAGAGATTACCTTCTAAAGTACACATCTCGCAGCTAAAAATACTCATTACATGTCGTGTGGTTAAGCATTGAAATTGGGAACATCATTTTGACTTACCATGTATATCATCATCATCATCATCATTGCCAACAATTATCAATCCACTTCTGGACGAAGGTCTCCCCAAGTTTCTTCCACAATGGTCTGCTTTGTGCCAGTCTCCTCCATGTTACTTCCGCATACTTTCGAATTTCATCCACCCATCTCACATGTGGTCTTCTGGGTCTTTTCCTGTCCCTTGGAATCCAGTCTAAAATTTCAGCTGTCCATCGACGGTCTATCCTTCTGGCAATATGTCCAGCCCATTGCCACTTCAAAGATTTTACTCTGGTCATGATGTCTTCCACTCTTGTCATTTTCTGATCCACGAGTTCCTCTTCTTATCTCTCCTGGTTACACCAAGCATGTATCGCTCCAGGCTTCTTTGAGTTGTCTGCAGCCTTTGTATGTCTCTTTTAGTTAAAGTCCACGTCTTTGGCCAATACGTAAGCACTGGAAGGATGCATTGATAAAACACTTTTCTTTTAAGACATAATGGCATATTGCTCTTGAAAATTATACTGTTTCTTCCAAAAGCTCTCCAGGTAAGTTTTATACACCAATTAATTTCTTCATCAATGTGACCCTCACTTGATATCTGCTGTCCAAGATAAATGTAGGTATTGGTTAATCTCCAGCTTTTCCCCATCAATTGACAAATCTCTATTTCTTGTAAAAGCATTGAACATCACTTTTGTCTTCTGAAAGTTCATTTTTAACCCCACTTCTTTACTCTTGTCAGCGAGTTCCTGGATCATACTCTGCAGCTCTGATGGGGTAGTTGCAAAAATGACAACATCATCAGCAAAATGAAAGTGAGTTAGATAATGTCCATTAATCTCTATCTCTTTGTTTTCCAGTTCAGTGATTGAAAGACATTTTCCAATGTGGCATTAAAGAGCTTCAGAGACATAGTGTCACCTTGTCTCACTCCTTTTCCAATTTTTATGGGTGCTGTATTCTCAAATAGCGGAATCTTTTCACTTGCATTTTCATAGATGTTATTAATAATATTAATGTATGCATCTTCAATACCGCAGGATTTCAAAGCCATTGTAACTGCTGATGGTTTCACCGAATCAAAGGCCTTTTCATATTCGATAAAAGCCATGCATAATGGAAGTTCATATTCCCTCGCTCTTTCAATTAGTTCTCTCAGTACGTGGACATGATCTATAGTGCTGTAGCCACTCCTGAATCCAGCTTGTTCTCTCGGTTGAGCCATGTCCAGTGTCACCTTCAAGAGGTGTGAAAGAGCTTCAGTGAAGATTTTATAAACGACTGATAGGAGGCTAATAGTTCTGTAGTTCCCGAGATCCTCGATGTCAACTTTTTTATGTAGCAGGATCATTGCAGCATTGCTCCAATCCTCAGGAATCTTCCCTTCATTAAGGCATCGAGTGAAAACTTGGGCGAGTACTGTTTCGATTTCTCCACTTGCTTCTTGTATGATGTCTACAGTAATTCATCTTTTCCTGGAGCTTTTCCCCGTTTCATGTTCTTGATTGCATGCGCAAGAACTGTGGTACTGGTACCTTTCATAATTTCTGGAGTACAAGTATCATCCCTTTCATATAGTTTTGAGTAGAAATCTTTCACTCTTGTCAAAATTTCACTTCTATTCCTTTTTACTGAACCATCTTCTTTTCTCAGAGCCATAATCTGTTTTCTTCCCTTACAGAAGTGTCCCTTTGCTCTCTTCAGGCTTTGGTTGTTTTCAATTGCTTTCCTCACTAGTTCAGAGTTAAATTTCCATATATCTTCAGAGATATGTTTTTGTACCGTCTTGCATAGCTCTATATTTTCCACTTTGGAAGTTACATCTCCTTTAGTTGTCCTCATCTCTCTTCTTTTTTGCATCAGAATTTTGGTTTTTCCTGATAATTTGTTTGTATGCAACTTGTTCTTAGTAACAGCTATTTTTGTTGCTGTTTCCATAAGAGCCTTGGTCAGTTTTCTGTTAACTTCAGAGATGTCCACTTCTTCCGACGTTAGACAATCTACAGCAGAGATTCTGTTCCTTAGTTCCAATTTGAAGGTATTATGATGTTTTTTAAGGTTGATCATGTCAATACACTTTGTTTTATGAGCTTGCCACACTAGATATTAGCATTGAGGTGCATCTTACCATTCTATGGTCACTACCTGAGTTGAACTTGTTTAGCACACTGCAGTCTTCCATGACAAATTTTTTGTTACACATAATAAAATCAATTTCATTTGTCAATCCATTGGGATGCCTCCATGTTCATTTTCTTTGCGGCTTTTTCTTGAAAAAGGAGTTCACGATGAAAAATACTTCTGCCTCTGCAAACTCTACGAGAGTATTTCCACGCTGGTTTCTGTTGCAGTGACCGAATTTACCAACTGAAGTTTAATTCTGTTGCTGTTGCCCTATTTTCGCATTGAAATCTCCTATAATGATCTTCAAGTGCTGCTTGCCTTTATTATTTAGATGATTAATTTCCTAATAAAATTCTTCAATCTCTTCTTCAGGATGACTTGTATATATATATATATATATATATGATGCTGACCTTGGCTACGTATAATAGACGCTCCCTATCTTCTGATTCAAGGCTTCTTGAATTGGAAGAGGAACTACAAAGGATCAAGTGGGACATCGTCGGGCTAAGTGAGGTGAGGAAAAAAGGAGAAGATCTCATTGAACTGAAAAGTGGACATCTCTTCTACTATCGGGGGACTGATACTGGCAGAACTAGTGGTGTTGGTTTTATAATAAACAAGAAACTGAAGGATAAAGTTGTAGAAGTTGAAAGTTCCTCTGACAGAGCTGCACAACTCGTTATCCAACTCTCGAAAAGATACCAGGCTCAGATTATTCAAACTTATGCACCAACCACAAGTCATCCTGAAGAAGAAATTGAAGAATTTTATGAGGAAATTCGCCATCTAAATAATAAAGGTAAGCACCCCTTAAAGATAATTATGGGAGATTTCAATGCAAAAATAGGGCAACGGCAACAGAATGAAACTTCAGTTGGTAAATTCGGTCACGGCAACAGAAACCAGCGTGGAAATACTCTCGTAGAGTTTGCAGAGGCAGAAGGGTTTTTCATCTTGAACTCCTTTTTCAAGAAAAAGCCACACAGGAAATGGACATGGAGACATCCAAATGGGACTACAAGTGAAATTGATTTTATTATGTGTAACAAAAAATTCGTCATAGAAGACTGCAGTGTGCTAAACAAGTTCAACACAGGTAGTACCATAGATTGGTGAGATGTAAGATGCACCTCAACACTAAACTCGAACGTAGCAAGCTCATAAGACAAACAAAATGTATTGACATAACCAACCTTAAAAAACACCATAATACCTTCAAGTTGGAACTGAAGAACAGATTCTCTGCTTTAGTAGGCCTAACATCAGAAGAAGTGGATATTTCTGAAGTTAACAGAAAAGTAACCAAAGCTCTTATGGAAACAGCAACAAAATTAGCTGGGTCCAAGAACAAGTTGCATGTGAACAAATTATCAGGAAAAACCAAAATGTTGATGCAAAAAAGAAGAGATGAGGACAACTAAAGAAGATGTGACTCCCAAATCTATGCAAGACAGTACGAAAAAGTATCACTGAAGACGTAAGGAAATTCAACTGTGAACTAGTAAGGAAAGCAATTGAAAACAACCAAAGCCTAAAGATAGCAAAGGGACATCTCAGTAAGGGAAGAAAACAGATTATGGCACTGAGAAAAGAAGATGGTTCTTTAACAAGAAATAGAGGCAAACTTTTGACAATAGTGAAAGCTTTCTACTCCAAATTATATGAAAGGGATGATACATGTACTCCAGACATCATGAAAGGTACCAGTACCAGAGTTCTCCCAGTCCTCCTAGCAGAAGTTGCACATGCAATCAAGAACATGAAGCGGGGAAAAGCTCCAGGAGAAGATGGAATTACTGTAGACTTCATACAAGAAGCAAGTGGAGAAATCGAAACAGTACTCGCCCAAATTTTCACTCGATGCCTTAATGAAGGGAAGATTCCTGAGGATTGGAACAACGCTACAATGATCTTGCTACATAAAAAAGGTGACATTGAGGATCTCAGGAACTACAGACCTATCAGCCTCCTATCAGTGGTTTATAAAATCTTCACTAAAGTTCTTTCACACCGCTTGAAGGTGACACTGGACATGGCTCAACCAAGAGAACAAGCTGGATTCAGGAGTGGCTACAGCACAATATATCATATCCACGTACTGAGAGAACTAATTGAAAGAGCGAGGGAATATGAACTTCCATTGTCCATGGCTTTTATCGATTATGAAAAAGCCTTTGATTCGGTAAAACCATCAGCAGTTACAATGGCTCTGAAATCCTGCGGTATTGAAGATGCATACGTTAATATTATTAATAGCATCTATAAAAATGCAAGTGCAAAGATTCGGCTGTTTGAAAATACAACACACATAAAAATTGGAAAAGGAGTGAGACAAGGTGACACCATATCTCCGAAGCTCTTTAATGCCACATTGGAAAATGTCTTTCAATCACTGAACTGGGAAGACAAAGGGATAAAGATTAATGGAGATTATCTAACCCACCTTCGTTTTGCTGATGACATAGTCATTTTTGCAACTACCCCATCAGAGCTGCAGAGTATGATCCAGGAACTTGCTGACAAGAGTAAAGAAGTGGGATTAAAAATGAACTTTCAGAAGACAAAAGTGATGTTCAATGCTTTTACAAGAAATGAAGATTTATCGATTGATGGAGAAAAGCTGGAGATAACAGACACGTACGTTTATCTTGGACAGCAGATATCAAGTGAGGGTCACATTGATGAAGAAATTAATCGGCGTACAAAACTTGCCTGGAGAGCTTTTGGAAGAAACAGCATAATTTTCAAGAGCAATATGCCATTATGTCTTAAAAGAAAAGTGTTTGATCAATGCATCCTTCCAGTGCTTACGTATGGTGCAGAGACGTGGACCTTAACTAAAAGAGACATGCAAATGCTGCAGACAACTCAAAGAAGCATGGAGAAGTGCAGACTTGGTACAACCAGGAGAGATAAGAAGAGAAACTCGTGGATCCGAAAAATGACAAGAGTGGAAGACATCATGATCAGAGTTAAATCCCTGAAATGAAAATGGGCTGGACATACTGCCAGAAGGACACCCCATAGATGGACAGCCGAAATTTTAGAATGGATTCCAAGGGACAGGAAAAGACCCAGAAGAAGACCACATGGAAGATGGGTGGATGAAATTGGAAAATATGCGGGAGTGACATGAAGGAGACTGGCACAAGACAGACCGTTGCGGAGGAAACTTGGGGAGACCTTCGTCCAGCAGTGGATTGATAATGGTTGAAAATGATGATGTTGATGATATATATATATTGGCAATGGGCTGGACATGTTGCCAGAAGAACGGACAACCGATGGACAACCAAAATTTTAGGATGAATAGATAAAATTTGAAAGCATGCTGGAGTAACACGGAGGAGACATGCTCAAGACAGGCAGTTGTGCAAGAAACTTGGGAAGACCTTCATGCAGCAGTGGATTGATAATGGTTGACAATGATTATATATACAGGGTGCGTAGGAAAGTCACTTTAGCCTGAAATAACTTGCGAACGGAGAGAGGTACGGTTATACAAGTGTGATAACGGTATAGTAAAGCAACTACGCCTGAACGAATGCAGTCAATAGCAGCGCCCCTAGTGGCAAAATGCAGAAGTTAGCCATTGCAAATCGAAAACGAAAAGAGACAGTGCAAAATTTCCAATTACAAAGTTGTAGAGCATCAATTAATTAGTACAAAATGACATTTGTTTCACACGGATAAGATAAATTGTCGCCTGAATACCCTAAAATGTCCAAAATCGATGTGCTGCGATTCGAATCTGCATATTCACATTTCGCAAATGTAGCCGTATGCAAATGCAGATTGTGATGTTGTACCGTACCTACGATATAAAAACCAGTAGCAGGATGAACCCTGATCAGAAATTTAGGTCTACGTATGCTGTGTGAGAATTGCGAGCTTCACTCACTCCCAATATTGTGAGATGGTGGTTATTTACGGCGAATGCCAACGAAACACGGCGCTAGCTGCACGGGAATATGCCGTTCGTTTTCCAGCTGGGCCACATCCAAGTGTGGTTACCATCGCAAGTGTAGTGCGATGGCTCGGGGAGACAGGAAGCACTAAAAGTCGTTCACTTTCTGGCAGACCAGTGGGTGCAGGTATGCGTATAATGGCCGAGGATATTTTGACATATGCACTAGCCCATCCACAAAGCAGTACAAGAGATATCATCAGGGCGAGTGGCTTAACACGGGGCCGTGTGTGGCAAATACTGCATGCTCAAGGTGCACATCCCTATTATGTCACTCCGCAGCAAGAACTGTTACCACGGGACAATGAACTTCAATTTGATTGGTGCAACTGGGCGTTGATTAATGTTGAAGGTCACTCAGACTTTTTATCCAACATTCTTTGGTCGGACGAGGCAGTGTTCCACCGTACCGGATTACTAAACTGACACAACGCCCACTACTGGGCGATGGAAAGTCCCTCGTGGGGACGATCCACCAGACATCAAGTGCGTTGATTCATTAACGTGTGGTGCAGTATTTGGAAGAACCGCTTAGTGGGACCTGTGTTCTACGAAGGCACATTAAACGGACAGAGATACCTCCAACTATTACAGGATACCATATCTGACTTTTTAGATGACATTCCCCTGTCTGCATTATGTTCCTTGTGGTTCCAACATGATGGTGCCCCTGCACACCAGCCAGCAGCAGTGCAACACTTTCTCCCAGATTGTTTTGGGCAACAAATCATCGGGTATGGTGGTGCTGTTGAATGGCCTCCACGATCGCCGGACCTCACTCTGTTGGATTTCTTCTTCTGTGGCTACGTAAAAAATCAGGTGTATGCAACAGGGCCAACAAGTTTGCTGGATCTATGTCGTCGTGTTACAGATGCTTGCAATAGTGTGACACCTTCCATGCTGAGGAATGTGCATGCAGAGTTACTTTCACAAATACAAATGTGTATCGTGGGCAATGGCGAACTCTTCGAACATACTCGACATTAACTTTTTATCACTGTGCGCCAGTTTGCCTTTTTTGTTTTTGTTTTGTCTGACATCATCAAACTGTATTGACATAGGTATGCATTTATGCAATAAATTATGTGTATTTGCTCATTTGCTCATACCTATGCGTGTTCCCTTCAAACGTTAACACAAAAGGTTGCGCATGGATTTCGGACATTTTAGGTTATTCAGGCGACAATTTATCTTATCCGTGTAAAGCAAATGTTGTTTTGTACTAATTAATTGATGCTCTACAACTTTGTAATTGGAAATTTTGCCCTCTCTTTTCGTTTTCGATTTGCAATGGCTAACTTTCGCATTTTGCCACTAGGGGCGCTGCTATCGGTTGCATTTGATCGGGCGTAGTCGCTTTACAATACCGTTATCTCACTTGCATAGCTGTACCTCTCTCCGTTCGCAAGTTATTTCAGGCAAAAGGGACTTTCCTATGCACCCTGTAATATATATATATATACAGTATATAAGTACCCCAGACAAAAAATTACGGAATGCTGTCATCCGGAGGAACAGATGGAAACTGGTCATGCAGAGAAAATTGCATGTATATAATGGAATGGAAAGTATTGTATGTTACATGTTACTTTTTCAGCCTTGTAAGACGTGCATGCCTAATCAGTTTTATTGTTGCTTACAGGTAGTACCATGGGTAGAAAAGGTGACGTAACAGAGTGGCAAAAGGGAGCTATCGTCTTTGGTCGTGAACATGGTCATTCGCTGAGGGAGGTGGCGGAGTTCATTGGCGTGTCCAAGTCCACAGTCAGTAGTGTTTATTTAGCGTGGAAGAAGTCTGCCAGAGACAGTTCCTGTCGGAGCAGCTGCGGCAGAAAAACTATTATGAGCAACTGTGATCGTCGACGTCTGGGGTGATTATCAACCGCAAAACGGTTCCAAGCCCAGCAGGAATTGCTGCAAGAGTACAATGCGGGATCCAGTCAGCCTGTTTCTGAACGAAAGCTTTGACGAGAACTGCATTATGTAGGAATATTCAGTCGTGTAGCTAGGGTACGTCCCAAGCTGTCTGCAATACACAAGAAAAAGCGGCTGGAATGTGCGAGGGAACACCAACACTGGACCACAGAACAGTGGCAACGCATCATCTGATTGGACGAATCCAGGTTCTGCCTGTATTCCAATGATGATCAATCCAGGGTCATGCGGAAGTCCGGATAAGCCTTCAATGCAGAGTGTAGCTGTACAGAAAGGGGGTGGAAGTGTCATGTTTTGGGGGTGTATATCCAGTGCTGGGGTGGGGTGGGTCTCTTAGTTCACGTGTCTAATGGCATCAAAGCGGTGGTCTATGTGAAACTGTTGGATAACGAGGTGTTGCCATATGTCCAGTTCCTCCAAGATGCCGCCATTCCAGATCCATGTTATCAAGACGACAACTGCACTGTCCACCGAGCTGCCATTGTGCAGGATTGGTTTACAGAACATGAGGTCGACATCCCACATCTCACCTGGCCCGACAATTCACCTGATCTCAATGTTATAGAGAAAATTTGGGACATGCTCGAACAGGCCGTTAAGAAGAAACAACAACACCATCCCGATTTGATTGTTCTGTGGGACCAGTTGTTCATGGCGTGGGGAAAACTGGACATTAATGTCATCCGCTCCCATATTGACAGCATGCCAAAGAAAATCAAGGCTGTGCTTCGAGCTCGTGGTGATGTAACCTCATATTAACCAATAAAATGAGCATTCCATATTTTTTTGTCTGGTGTGCTTATATATATATACACGGTCGAGTCACATTATTGTGACCACCAGCTAATATCCAGAGTAACTGCCATGTGCAGCACAGACAGCAGCTAGACAGGCTGGGAGTAACTCAGTAAGGTGCTGGAAGGTGTTCACAAGTATGTGGAGCCATGCTAACTGCAGTGCGTCTGACAGCTGCTGGAGGGAGCGTGGCGGAGGATCCATAAAGCGAACAACACGATCTAGGTGGTCCTACAGATGCTCAACTGGGTTTAAGTCTAGGGAATTAGGGGGCCAGGGAAGTACTTTGAAGTCTTAATTATGCTCTTTCAACCACTCTCGGACATTTCTAGCTGTGTGAGATGTCGCATTGTCGTGCTGGAAGATCCCATCCGCCCTAGGAAAGACAATCGGCATGTATGGGTGTACGTGGTCTGCAAGGATGGATCCATAACGAATCCGGTCCATAGTGCCTTCCACAGGTATGAGTGAACCCAGGGAATGCCACGAAAACATTCCCCAGACCATAAAGCTGCCCCCACCAGCTTTTGTTCTTCCAGCAATGGTTGAAGAGTGCTTGTTCTCCGATGTTTCTTGCCTTATTCCCCAATGTCCATCCGTTCTATGAAGCAAAAAATGTGACTCATCAGAGAAGACAATCCTTTGCCAATCAGTGGAGGTCCAATTCCGATACTGCTGTGCAAATGTAAGCTTTTTATGCCACTGCTCCTTCGTTAGCATAGGTGCAGTGTTCATCCGTCTGCATCAGAGCCTCATACGCAGCAGGGTTCACTGAATTGTTGTTTTAGACACACTTCCGGTAGCTCCCTGGTTCATTTGGCCAGTAAGTTGCTCCAATATAATGTGTCAATTGGCCCTCATGCACCTTCGCTGCCAAAGTTCACCTCACATACCAATGGCAGTGGTGCTCCGCAGTTTCCACTTCGCTTATACGCAATGGTGCCATTTTTCCAATCACAATACACTTTAACCACAGCAGCATGCGAACAGTTCACAAACTGCGCTGTTTTAGAAATACTGCCACCCTTGACCCAAAAGCCGATAATCATCCTTTTTTGCAAATCTGATAAATGGCTCCTTTTATCCATGACAGCAATGAGCGGTATGTTTTCAGAATGCCTACAGCACAACTTATATATTTTCCAAGCCAGCTCACGGCACATATCTTCTTTCATTGGCTACGCACTGTTGACATCAAAAATAGGAGGTGGTCACAATAATGTGACTTGACTGTGCGTGTATCATCATCATTGTCAACCATAATCAATCCACTGCTGGACGAAGGCCTCTCTAAGCCTATTCCACAACGCTCTGTCTTGTGCCAGTCTCCTTCATGTTACTCCTGCACACTTTCGAATTTCATCCACCCATCTCCCATGTGGTCTTCTTCTGGGTCTTTTCTTGTCCCTTGGAATCCAATCTAAAATTTCGGCTGTCCATCGATGGTCTGTCCTTCTGGCAGTATGTCCAGCCCATTGCCATTTCAGGGATTTAACTCTGATCATGATGTCTTCCACTCTTGTCATTTTTCGGATCCACAAGTTTCTCTTCTTATCTCTCCTGGTTACACCAAGCATGCACTTCTCCATGCTTCTTTGAGTTGTCTGCAGCATTTGCATGTCTCTTTTAGTTAAGGTCCACGTCTCTGCACCATACGTAAGCACTGGAAGGATGCATTGATCAAACACTTTTCTTTTAAGACATAATGGCATATTGCTCTTGAAAATTATGCTGTTTCTTCCAAAAGCTCTCCAGGCAAGTTTTGTACGTCGATTAATTTCTTCATCAATGTGACCCTCACTTGATATCTGCTGTCCAAGATAAACGTACGTGTCTGTTATCTCCAGCTTTTCTCCATCAATCGATAAATCTTCATTTCTTGTAAAAGCATTGAACATCACTTTTGTCTTCTCAGAGTTCATTTTTAATCCCACTTGTTTACTCTTGTCAGCAAGTTCCTGGATCATACTCTGCAGCTCTGATGGGGTAGTTGCAAAAATGACTACGTCATCAGTAAAGCGAAGGTGGGTTAGATAATCTCCATTAATCTTTATCCCTTTGTTTTCCCAGTTCAGTGATTGAAAGACATTTTCCAATGTGGTATTAAAGAGCTTCGGAGATATGGTGTCACCTTGTCTCACTCCCGTTCCAATTTTTATGTGTGTTGTATTTTCAAACAGCCGAATCTTTGCACTTGCATTTTCATATATGTTATTAATAATATAATGTATGCATCTTCAATAACCCAGGATTTTAGAGCCAGTGTAACTGCTGATGGTTTTACCAAATCAAAGGCCTTTTCATAATCGATAAAAGCCATGCACAATCGAAATTCATATTCCCTTGCTCTTTCAATTATTTCTCTCAGTACGTGGATATGATCTGTTGTGCTGTAGCCACTCCTGAATCCAGCCTGCTCTCTCGGTTGAGCCATGTCCAGTGTTACCTTCAAACGGTGTGAAAGAACTTTAGTGAAGATTTTATAAACCACTGATAGGAGGCTGATAGGTCTATAGTTCCTGAGATCCTCAATGTCACCTTTTTTATGCAGCAAGATCATTGCAGCGTTGTTCCAATCCTCAGGAATCTTTCCTTCATTAAGGCATCGAGTGAAAATTTGGGCGAGTACCGTTTCAATTTCTCCACTTGCTTCTTGTATGATGTCTACAGTAATTCCATCTTCTCCTGGAGCTTTTCCCCGCTTCATGTTCTTGATTGCATGTGCAACTTCTGCTGGGAAGACTGGAAGAACTCTGGTACTGGTACCTTTCATGATGTCTGGAGTACATGTATCATCCCTTTCATATAATTTGGAGTAGAAATCTTTCACTCTTGTCAAAATTTCGCCTCTATTTTTTGTTACAGAACCATCTTCTTTTCTCAGTGCCATATTCTGTTTTCTTCCCTTTCTGAGATGTCCCTTTGCTATCTTTAGGCTTTGGTTGTTTTCAATTGCTTTCCTTACTAGTTCACAGTTGAATTTCCTTACGTCTTCAGTAATACTTTTTTGTACTGTCTTGCATAGCTCTATATATTCCACTTTGGAAATCACATCTTTTTTAGTTGTCCTCATCTCTCTTCTTTTTTTGCATCAACATTTTGTTTTTTCCTGATAATTTGTTCACATGCAACTTGTTCTTAGACCCAGCTAATTTTGTTGCTATTTCCATAAGAGCATTGGTTACTTTTCTGTTAACTTCAGAAATATCCCCTTCTTCCGATGTTAGGCCTTCTAAAGCAGAGAATCTGTTCTTCAGTTCCAACTTGAAGTTATTATGGTGTTTTTTAAGGTTGGTTATGTCAATATATTTTGTTTATCTTATGAGCTTGCCACGTTCGAGTTTAATGTTGAGTGTGATGATTTCCATTTCCATTTTTTCCTTAGCACACTAGTAAACTTAACTGTATTCGCATTTAAGGACAAATGCAACCACACATTGTAAGTCATCTAGCTTCCAGAGGATGCAGCAGAAAGTCCTTCAAGATACTACAAAACTTCCATCCTGGGGTGGCCAACACAGTCTCACTTGTAGAAAAACGACTGCAGATAAAGTTTTAGACACCACCGCTCCATGTCTGAATGAATTTCTTAAACAGGTAACATGCCAAAACCCCCTTCCCTTCGATAATGCAAATCAGCTCAGCCACCATCCCACAGAAGGACACAACAGCAGTCTCAGAACCGCAAGATTCCTCCCTTCTAATGATCTCTCTACAGCAGTCAACCACCCAGACCTGGTGATGTCCAAATTTGTTAGCTCTGCCCTTACTGCCTTTTTTTTTTTTTTTTTTTTTTTCTTTTCACTACAGGTGTACAAGAAATGAGAAAACCAACACGAAAGTGCAATTATAGTTTCATGTTTACTTTTCATGTTTTTCAGAACAATATTTTTCAAATAAAAAAGAAAAGCACCAAACAAACAGCATCAGCACCATAAAAATGAAGGGAAAAAAATAACTTACAGGAACATTTCTGATGTATTTCAGACACCCATGAAGTGAATTAGTGACCTCCACATTTCCAGCAGCAGAAAAAAAAGTAATGGCTACTTGTCTCTTCTCAATAGTTTTCAAATCATTTGTAGGAAGCAGAAACCATCTCCTAAGGTAAGAATTAATTAAATCAACTGAGAAAGTGTGCTTTTACAGCAGGGACATCATTTTGGAGCTGTCACCGTGCTCAAGCAATTTCATCACTGATATGACATAACTGATTTCACATTGTATCCAACATTATTTCTGTGTATTTGTCTTATCTTATTAAATTCCTGCATTTTTTAGTGATCAGGAGCATGTCAGCATTCAGCACAAAATGAGTTACAATTCCAAATGGCACAAACAATTTGATATTGGAGTAGTATAAATTTCATGTTTTAGATACCATATGAAACGATCAAGATGATTTGAATAACAAGTTATGCATGACACCATATTAACCAATGAATTAAGTGTCAAAGTGAGTCCCATCAGAAATTACTATCAAAGTCACATTCCAAACAGCATAGAAATATTTACATTTATGAAGTTTGATGACCCATTAAACAGCAAGACTGTCCAAAGATCTACTGTACTACTGTCTTAAACAAGCATGCTAGGTACCATTTTTTTTATAGGATAAAGTTCAGTCTGATATTGCTGTTATTTCCAGAAAAAGTTGTGATGTGACTGCCATGCAATAAAAATCATATTCTCAGGTCTCTTACTTTTCAGGAAGCTTGGAATATGTTATGACACTGCGAGGGGTGGATTGGGTGGGCAAAACAAGGCCAGGAATTTTAGCCTTGTGGTCCACTTTAGAAACACACATACCCACAGGGGAACACCTCATATATTCTCTTATGAAAAAAAAATTCATTAAATCCTGAATTGAAAAGAACTGTTGAAATATACATTGTGTAAAACTTATTCAGTCATGAACAAATTTTAACAGCAATTTAAGGGTGAAAGAATTTTAAAAATCCACTCATGACTGAATGTAACATATCAAACCAGATTCAAAATGGGGTGTTGTACCAGATAATTATATTTATTCGGTCACTGATCGTCTACTGTGCAATGGTATTCGCACCACCTCCTTGAATAGTCATCATTTTTGTGTACCCATGATTTTGACTCGTGAACTACCATTTTGAACCAGAACTGGTACATTGTTCTTTCTTTTAAGATAAATGTGGGTGGGACATGGATTTTTGAACATCTCCGTAGAACAATCGCTTTGTGCTCCATGTATGTACATAGATAAGAGTGTGAGGATGATGGACCATCAAAATTGTTACTAGTGCCTACTTCAAGATTAAAAAACGAGGGTAGGGCCCACCAATATCCCTTTGGTTCCAAGCTTAATTATTTATAACAGCGTGCTTGGTCTGGCAGCAAATTTTTCACTGAATTAAAGAGAACTTGGCTTCGTCATTTTAGAGCAAACGCCCAATGTATATATGTATGTAGAAGGAAACTAGCTTTTTTTTTTTTAGCACAATAACGTTTCAGACAGATAATATAAAGCTAAAATGAAGTTAACAAGATTCTTATTCATAAGTACCAAAGTAATTATTCATTCTTTCCAAATAATCCATACACAGAAGTGTGGAATTCACAAATCTGTCGGTGATGTGGATCGAAACCGTGTCTCCTTGCTCCAGAGCAAGCTGTTCTAACCGACTAAACTACACAGAGACAAAATGTACTGCTACAGATTTGTCATCTTGACACATGCTTCAACTCCGCAGTACATCACAGAAGATACAAGAAAGTGGGCCATTTCTCAAGTCGTCCACTGGGAAATATCCCGGTGCCCTGGAGGGCCAATCCATCCCTGGACAGTGCCCACAGGACCATCCAGTGCTGGAAAAAAGCATACCTTCTGTAGGATATCAGATGCAAGAGGCATGCTAAGGTGTGCTACTACATTATTACATATAACAAATATGAATCCATACATCAAGATGTACCTTGTATTGGGTTGAGGAATAAGTAATATCAGTTTTTTCCACAGTTCCATTTGTGTGCCAAAATAAAATATTGTCGCAACATGTGATATACTATGCGATAGATACGTGTTCACCCTACATGCCAGTGTCTGTGATTTCATTTAATTTTATTTGGTTTTCAGGTCATTAAAATGGAATGTCAAGTAGACAAAAAGGAGCATTACCGACATCTGCTGCTCTTCACGTTTAATCGAGGGACCAAAGAAACGAAAGCTGTTTGCAAGATTTGTGCTGTCTACAGTGAAGAAGCTGTGACTGAAAGGATGGCTCAACGGTGGTTTTTGCACTTTAAATCCAGCAATTTCGACCTTAAGGATATGGATCGTCCCGGTCGCCCGGTTGAGTTCGATGAAGAGCAATTGAACCAGATGTTGCACAAAAACCCCCATCAATCGACCAGAGAATTGGCTGAGCAAATGAACTGTGATCAGAAGACAGTCTAGATTCACCTTCATGTGATGGGAAAAGTTCAAAAGCTCGACGCTTGGGTTACGCACGTTTTGAATGAAAACAGAAATCAATGTTCCACAATTGCTGCCGGTTTGCTTGCTCATCACAGAGCTACTTGTGGTCACAAGGAAAGATTTTTGTACCGCATCGTTACTGGCGACAAAAAATGGTGTTTGTACGTCAACATGAAGCAGCAAAAAGAATGGCTCAGTCCCACGAAACACTGCGAGCGAAACAAGAGTTGCATCCTTGGAAGACAATGTTGTGTGCCTGGTGGGATTGGCAGGGCATCATCCACTACGAACTTTTTCGGAACAATGAGATGGTCAACGTGAATATCTATGTTCAACAACTGCATCGACTCCACGAAGCAATGCAACAAAAGCGACCCAACCAGCGATATGGTGTTCTGCTGCAACACAACAATGCTAGGCCCCACATCGCCAATATGACCAAAACCGCCAATGAAGCGCTCAATTAGGAAGTTCTGCTGCACACGCCCTATTCTCCGGACTTGGTGCCACCCGATTTTCATCTGTTTCGATCACTTTCCAACAATTTGCGCGGCATGTTGTTCAATAATGATGTGGAATTGGGGACATGGTTGGACGACTTCTTCAGGTCGCGACCGGCAGATTTCTATCGCCGAGGCATCGAATAACTTGTTGAACTATGGGAAGCAGTTATAAATAATAGTGGCGAATACATTATTCATTAAATTGTTATTTTTTGTTGTTGCAAAATAAAGTTTTCCAATGTTTGAAAAAAACGACATTACTTGTTCCTCAACCCAATATATAGAATTCCAAAATGGCATAATAATGACAATCATATTGTATGATGCTTCTCTATGAATAAATTATTTTGTTGCTCTGTAACCAGCATCAATTCAAACCCACATAACCAGGCTAATTTGAGCACTTCTTATACTTGTGGTAATTGTTATGTTACACAGACATTAAACATAATACCACCTGTCTTGTAACCTCTACATAACATAATTTACAGTAAATGAAAGCCTCTGAAAATATAATCTGATACTTTACAAATCAAATGTTCATTTTCAACAAAAATGCCCTTAACATTTTAGGAAACCATTTTCACATTAAGTTGTTTGTTCCAACAATAAATTTCATTACTCAAATTAATTTAAAACTGTACTGGTAAAAAATATAAATGGCTGAATTATTCACTATAAAACATATTAAAGCATTACATTGCTCAATGAAACTATATCCCAGGTTAATGAAGAGATGTTTTTATATGACATCATGTTGAATACCATTGGTTACACATGAAAGTGATGACATGATTTGTGTACATGATTTATGTAACTGTCTGCATAAAAAAATCTAATTAAAATTCATTATTATGGGTAACACAGCTACACTGAATAGACTAATACATCATTTTTGCTTCAGCTATATAGTTTCCATTTAGTGACTAAAGAAATAAATGCATCTGTCTTTCTCTTTTTACATATGCAACAACAAATCAGCAAATACATAATTTAATGTCACGACACTTCTTTTTATCAAAAATGTCAACTCCAGACGAAAAATATCAGATAATTTTTACAGGATCCATGACATGAAATAACAGAGCATTATCTTTGCACTGTTTGCATACATGTGTATGCACATACCATGAGGCTCTTACCTTTGTGCTTACTACCACTTATAAACCTTTCACTTTAATAAGTGTGACAAAATAGGTACACTGCATTCATTTATTATGAAAAACTAGTTACATAATTGTGTCCATTACAAAATGCCATGATGTTTAATTGTAACATTTCACAGTACAGTATATTATTGAAAGTCTCCTTTTTTTCACCTTCTTGCAGTCTGATTATTCCCACAGAAATTTTTTATTATGTGCATAGAAGCAATTGAGTCTGTTTCATTCCATCATGGTATAACCATTAATAATACTGTATATTCTTGTGTAATTTACCCACAATCAAGGAAGGATTGAAACCAGTTTCGTGAACATGTAATCATCACCTGAAATACTGTATGGAAATCACATGATTTTTTCACATAATTCTGAAACAAGACTCATGTGAAGAGAACTACTGGGATTTTCTTTCTTTTTGTGTTTGGGGGTTTAATGACTCAATGGGCTATAAGCAGTTGCCAACTGGGATTTTCTTACACTGCCAACTGGGATTTTCTTATGGAAAAAGAGAAGGAAATGAAACACCACTGGGACCACATATGCTGAGTATCTATATGTTATGAATGACAGTAATTCTTCAGATAAAGAATGAAACTCACATTTTTTTTATAATCTTGCCTTCCTTTCACTTAAAAATGATAGCAGCAACCTCTTCCAGTCTAAATGTGGAAACATTTTCACATTAAAATGACATATATCCCATGTGTTTAACACAAGCAGCGTCTAGACAGCAGAATATTCAACTAAAGAACTGGTGAGTTGATATTTTTGTTGTCATTGCAAACTTTATAATACTGCTTCCTAGAAGTAATAGATCACACACTGCCTTCCTCGTTAAAAATATTCTAATTATAACATGTGAAACAGAAGATTTAGAAGAACAGTATTTATTCTTTGAAAATAGTGAAAACCAGAAGATCTTGTACACAAGCAATTTTTAGTTTTACCTGATAATAAAAAGAAGTTCACAGAAGAAAATATCTCAGCTAATTAGTAGTTGATTCTGCAATTCATCCCAGTAGATTGAACCACCTCAAAAAAATGTTTCACATGGTTTTCACAGCTTGGATGAGAAGATGCCAAAATGTGTGAAACTTCTAAAGGATTGTAAATATAATACTGGTTTCAGTCCTGCACCATGAATAGTATATGAGAAAGAATAGAGAGACCTGATAACTTGAACTCACTGATATATCACTGACAACCCTGTTAGGTTTGCTGCCTTTTCCAATGAATAACTTCCCATTCACTGTACTGTGTTTGCACTTCTTTTGTGTCAATCCTTTATTTTGCTTCCCTCCTAGTTTTCTGTATCATAATCCTAATTATTTTGGCTCACATGCAGCTTAAAATACTGCACAAGATGCTACTACTCAAGATTATCAGGACTGCATGATAGTAATATTAGAAGTCAAGAATATGAACACTTTTTCGTCAACACAATTCTGAAATTATAATAACACCCAAAATATAAGCTCTGAAAATTAAAAAAAAAGCTTGGTTTGGCATTAATTTAACCTATGAAAACAATAATTGCATTAAACTCTTTATGTTCACTATGGAAAATAAGTATGAAGGGGAAAAAATACCTCATTTCTTTGCTCCCAAAGGCAGATTTACACCTGTTAAAAATACCTGAAAATTATAAGCATAAATGAAAACTTATTTTAATCAGAAATAGTTTTGAGGAAGCAATTAATGAAGTAAATGATAAAATTGGAAAAATTATTCAGTACATCAGTGTTTAATTAAAACTGAAATAGTACATGCAAATTATACCTTCATTATGGACACATGAGAAGCATTTTTCCTACAGCATGGAGCTAATGAAATACTGAATTCATACATAGCAAAAGATTTTAAGGGATGCTTCCAGATGGTTAGTCTTAAGAAACTTCCACAATTTTCAGGTTAAGAACCACAGCCCTTACAGTACAAAATGTTTGAATTTCTTACATAGTGAATCTTATGATGATCCAGATCTAATAGCAATACTTTTGGCAAACTGCCTTCCTCCCTTATACATCAAAGCCAGAGTTTTTTGGTCCACCTTTTCACATATTTTGGTAACCTTTGTTTCATATTTTTTCACAAGAAATACAGCGTGATTCATAATTATTGTTGAGGTTTCCATGGCCTGGCATGGTCAAACCGTAACTGACCAAATAAAACTGCCTACAGCATAAACAAGTTCATCGCGGAAATTTTTATGTGGCAACACGGCATTCGCTGAAGGGATGTTCATACTTCAAAATGGCGACAGCTCAAGAAAAAGCAATGTGCATACTCAGGTTCTTCGAAACAAAGTCAATTATCACAATGCAACACCATTACAGAAAGAAGTATGGCAGAGCTACACCTTCCAATAATGCTATCTGACATTGGTTAAAGCAGTTTCAAAGGACTGGTAGTGTGCAGCATCAAAAAGGAGCGGGAAGACTGAGCACTTTGCAGGATGATGTTGATCGTGTCCACGAAGCCTTTTTCGAAGCCCTCAGAAGTCAACACTTGGATATCTTACGTGCCATGAAAGGCACACATGTCGAAGTGGTTTAGCAATCTGATGTATCGATTCTACAGGTAATAAAACTTTTAGTTATCTGTCATATTCTGTTTGTGGTTTTAGTTTGTTGTTTCTCGTTTTCCGATTATATGTCACTGAAACCATGACACTAATTATGAATCACCCTATATGTTGTGATAGTATTGCATTTCACCAAGATAAAGCTAGTGTTGATAGAAGTTGAATATGATTTAAGGGAAACATTGCACCAGTGCTTTTGGGAAAGGTTACTGAAGATTATAAAAAGTCAAATGAGAGCTTTTTTTTAATGAAGTAGTCATTTTCTGGTCATCCCCACTTCTTTTTCTCTACAGTTCTATGTTCCTTTCCTATTTTCACTGTAGCCCAAGCCTAGGAACTTCCTAGCAGCCTTGTTACCAAGTATGACAGCTTTAGAGCAATAACTCCTGACCCAAAAGCATGAAACTTATGAAATCAGTGCTGGGAAGAAGTGATTGATCAGAATTTCATGGTTGTGAAAGATTATTTTGAACTCTAAGTTTTATAATAGTTAAGCCATTCTCAAAAACAACTTAAAAAAGATGTAAATATACAAAAAAAAAAAAAAAAAAAAAAAAGGAACAGTATTCTAAATTATTTTCATGATGTCATAAGCTACAGCACTTAAAATTGATGTTTATTGATATACACACATACATATCCTTCAGCTGTTCTCTGAGATGCAGAGGTTAGCTCCTTAAAGAAAGACCATCTGCCAACTAAACATTTAACTGATAATACTAGAATTTACTTGCTGTTGGTGTATCAAATGTCTCCATTTACAACAATCTCAGCACACAGCTCGAGCTTTATTAACATCCATCACACGCCGCACACAATACCTTTTGTACTTCATACTCATAATCTTTTCTTAAGTAGACATTCCTGAATCTGGTCCTCCCATGATTTCCTTGGCCTTCCTCTACCTTTCTTACCTGCCACTTGGGCTGAAAAAATTCTCTTAGTTAACATCTCATCACTCATTCTTTCAACAGGGTCAAACCACCTAAGAATATTAGTCTCCACCTTGCTAACAACACTTTGCCTCACATTTCACACCTGCAACCCATCTTCATTCCTCACATGATCATAGTACACTTTACCATAAACCCCTGTAAGTAATGCATCTCCCCAGCACACAAATGATTCCTACATCTTTTCTGCAATACCCAGGTTTCACAGTGGTACATCAGAAGAAAAGGAATTACACTTTCATACACAGCCATTCGGGACTTCTTTGAGAACACGTCATTCATATACAAACTTCGTACATCCGGGACAACATACTCTGCAACTCACTTTTGTTCTATGGCAACAGGACTGTGGCATCAGCATACAGCAATCTGCACACATGGATATTACCAAGACATAAACCAGTATTGTCCATCTTGGCATCATGCATGCACACATCCATAAATATATTAAACACAGCCAGGGGGACATTACACAACCCTGTCTGACTCCTGCACAGAAAACCATTTTGATAAAACACCATTCACTTGTACACATGCTCTACTGCCAGTGTACATGGTTTTCACACTATTAAGCAGATTCCCAGTCATACCATATTTATTCAGTACCTTCCACAGAAGAGTCCTATTTACTTTGTATAAGCTTTCCCTAAATACTTTCTCACACTTTTCATTAGAAGCCTGAAACAGCTTTGGCTCAAAAACAGTGCATTACTTTACCCAAGGATAATAATATATATATATATCTTTCACCCCCCCCCATGCTCCTAGATCATTATGCATCCATATACTCTTCCTATATACAGTATATACTAATACACAAATAACAAACAATGCAAAAAACAGAAACAATAATAATAATAATAATAATAAAAACATCACTAGAATTACATTGAACCCAGTGAACTAGTACTGTAGATTTATATATGACATTGAGGACTTTCAGCACAGTAGTGATTCAGAATTGAGCAGAAAAACTAGAACAAATGAATGCATAAATATTTAACACTGATGTAGTGTCATAGATTTAAACAAATAATATTAAATTCTGCACTAAACTGTTTGGCCACCATGCAGTGTTTCAAGTCTATCTGTAAGACAAAATTGTAAATGTTGCTCAGGATAAACAATATTATTGACTTCATTGAACTAAATGTTTAATCTTATTCAAGCATGGCATTTCTAAACTTGAGTTCTACAGAATTTCTTTACAGCCATACAATCTGAAAATTTGAATATGCACCAGCACAAAGAATTAAAGTAATGATATTTATATCCATTGTAGAAGCAGTAGTTTATGCAATCATATGATATTTTTCTTCTAATTTAGCAATAACCTTAAATGAATGTACTTACAGATTACAGCTAAAATAAGACTTATGTATATGTGTCTTAGAAAAGGGTCTAAAATTTTTTTGAGAACAAAATTTAAAGTAATCAGTTTGTGGAAAATATAAGTAGAAATAGAATATCTCAAAATTTCACTAGTCATTTCACTAGTCCCCCTGTGCTTTTCACTGTGAGTAATTTACTATAGAAAATGTAAAAATAAAAAAATAAATACAATTTTACAACTATAAACAAACATCAACAAAGGTAAATCAAATTCATCTTCTTTTGAGAACTAAATTTATAGTAATCAGATTGAAGATTGAACGAAAGACTGCCTGATGAAGGAGAGTTCTCTCCGAAAATTTGCAGAAATTTTAAGAATTTACCTAGATAAATACCATAAAAAAGGTAACTAGTTTGAATATAATAATCTAGGAAGCCACATAACAAAGATGATCTGACAGAGGAAAAATTGAATCCACAAAAAATAGTTATTGAATTGGAAAGTATATGCAACACTTCGGAAAAAGATGACAAAATTAAGGCAGATCTCCTCAGGAATGATTACCACAACAGCCTAACAAAGTTCCTTAAACAAGTAAAAATTCCCCAAAAGAACTTTAAAATCAGCCAATTAAAAGCCTTAAACCAGTTCAAAAAAGAAGAAAATGTAGTGACTTTGAAAACCGACAAAAGTAAGTTAATTACAATTATGGATAAAGAAGATTATCGGAATAAAATAGAAGAAGAGGTAAAAAAGCCTATTTATGAAGAGATACAGGAAAACCCATTACCTGAATTAATTAAAAAAGTTAAAAAGCTTATTTCAGTACAAAAGAAAAAAGGCTAACTCCCAGATAACTTTAAAAAGTTCTCAAAATTGCAATTCAGGTTGCCTCAGCTATATGGAATAGTAAAATTACATAAGATTAACCACTCAATTAGGCCAATTATAGATTTGAAATGCTCAATACTTTCAAATCTGAACTATTTTCTTAAGTCACACCTTCAAGATTTATTAGAAGAACCTCTTTCCATTATAAAAAAACTCCTCAACCCTAAAGTGTAAATTAGAGCAGCTTCCAACCCTAGATTCACCTATTATTGGTAGCCTTGACATAGTATCTATGTACACTAGCATAAATTCAGATCAGCTTATAGAATTTTTAGCAGATGACTTGGCAGAAAGAAATTGTTTTTCATAATCACGCAAGGAATTTACTAGTGGGGATTTTTGAAATGCCGATTTTCTCCTTAAAAAACAACTTTTTTCAATTTGAGAAAAGATATTTCCTCCAAAAGTCTGGTCTAGCAATGGGCTCCTCACTCTCCCCACTGTTGGCAAATTACTATGTAGGAAAGCTGGAAGTAAAGGTACTGGTTCAGCCCTCATATTTTTGCCTTTATCACAGATATATGGATGAGATCTTATTCACTATAGATAGCAAGGATGAAAATCTCCAAGAAAAAATTCTAAGGTGCTTTAATGAATTAGATGATTCCCTTAAGTTCACTTTGGAGGTTCAAACTGAAGGAAAATTAAACTTCTTGGATTTGACCATCTATGTCCAGGAAGATGAGTTCCTCACAAAAATGTATAAAAAACCTTTGGATACAAACAAAATACTAGATTTTAACCCCTCTCATCCATATTCAATGAAGAAAAATGTTGCAAACCAATTTTTAGAAAAAATAAATAATTTAGTCTCCTCAGAAGATACAAAAAAAGCCCACATGGATGAACTGGAAGAAATACTAACAGAAAATAACTACCCAAAAAAGGAAATAGATAAATTACTCAAACAAGATAAACAAAAAAAAAAAAAAAAATACAGGCAAGCAGGAGTTTAGGTTCACAAAGAAAAATTATGTATCAAAAAGGTTAGTTTAAACCTTTAAAGAGAATAAGCAGTAAATATGATGTTAGATTAGCTCCCAGTTTAGACAACAAACTTAATTTTTTTTTTGCCCTAGCTTGCTTAAAAACAAAAGAAAACTTGTTAAAAATGCAAGGAGTCATTTATAAAGTAACGTGCAGCTGTGGAAAATACTGCATAGGAGAAACAGGCCATAGACTGGAAACTCGCATCGCGGGGCACAAGGCAGCAAAAAAAAAAAAAAAAAAAAATTGTTCAAACAAGACAGGATTAGACAGACACGTTAGAGAAACAGGACACCGCATGGACTGGGACTATTTGGATGTCATTGGACATCAATCCAACTTCCTGAAGCAAAAATTGAAAGAGGGACTTGAAATTAGAAAATACCAGAACTTCATCATTAAGGACTGTAAGGGATTTTTGCTGCCTAACATCTGGCAAGACATTTTGCAGAATTGCTGTAACCATCAAGGTTAACCGTAACCAAAGACTACGACAGAGATTGGACGAAAGACTGCCTGACGAAGGAGTGGAGTTCTCTCCGAAAATTTAAAGAAAATTTTAAGAATTTACCTAGATAAATCCCATAAAAAAGTTAACTAGTTTGAATCAACAAAGGTGTTTAGACACTTCTCTGTGATGAACCAGGAACTGACTGATGATGATGATACATAAAATACCTCGTGTAGATGTGCTTTTGTGTATGAAATACAAGTCACCTAAGGATGAGATTTTTTTATTTGCAACTAAACAAAGTCAATATTAAAAAAAAAACCTCATTTGCTGCCCAATTCTTGCAAATTCACATCTCATCAAACCCTGCACACACACACACACCCCCCCCCCGCCTTCCCCCAGAAAACCCTGAAAAACAAAAGCAGTCCAGAATTGATGAAATTTCCAAAAATCCAAAACAAAAACAGTTCAGAATTGATATTCTAAATACTGTACTCAGCTTTTAAAAATTAAAATATTACCTTTAGTACTTTGATTTTATAAAGTTCTCTAGTTAATCAAGTACAAATATGCTTGATATCATTCACAGATATTCCCTTCTCCCCAGTGGCCAAATGGTCTAATGTGCTGGCTTCTGATCATTCATCCAAAATGGACCTCGGTTTGAGTCCCAGATGTGACATGGGTGGTGTGTTTGTCTTATGATACTGGCTGTGTCCCTTCCCTGGAACCAGTGGCTTTTAATTAGGAATGGATTACTGCTTGTAGCCCTACAGAGTTGCATTCTCTCATGGTTGTTGTTAAATCTCCTCTTCCCCCCAAAAAATCCTGACATTGAGCCACCTAAATTCGATGTTGCAAAGTAAAAAACTTAAAATAATAAAATGCAATAAAATAGCTTTTGCTGAAAAACATGTCACACTTTAGCATGTTTCCACAAATATGTGAAGTATTTTACCGCAGAACTGGTTATTAAGAATGATGCCAAACAAGCTTTCCGGGAAAATAACATGTTCTATATGTCTTTTCCAAATAAATAAAAGTATGTGAAATATAAACAACTGATGTATTTTATGATTCTTCTTGTATCTTGCATTTTCCCCTGTTGTTATTAGATTTCCAGCTGCAAAACTTTTTAAATGTAAATTCAAGTTTTCTTACCAAAAGACTTAGTCCCTCCTTCATTCCTTTTCCAGATTTATACACAGAAGGATGCTTTTCTTGTTGAAATATTTGCAGTGCTCTAAAGGATGATTCAAAAACGAAATAAAACAGTATTTCACATATCTACACCGTAACTTTAGACAACAATAGTTATGAGAACATATAATAAAAGAAAAATATATTACAAAATACATATTTGAAAACTAAGTTTAAATATGACAGACATGTAAATATACTTACTTGAATGTGTTGTCATCAATAGCAACAACATTTTCCCTAAAATTAAAGAGAAAAAAAGACAGTTCAGTTAAACTGTAGAAAGTAACACAGAATTTTAGTAATCGAAATAAACTCAAGAGCAAGTATTAGCCCCATGATTTCCATTAGAGTATTCAGAAGCACTTATTACGCTATTTCAAGTTTTCTACAGAACATTAAAACTTCTTATTAGACAAAATGTATTACATGAGAATTTAATCTTGTCAAAATACAATTAAAGTCATGGAGATCTGCCAGCTATTGGAGAAAGTGCCTGTGATAAATGAATATGATATGGATGCACCCCATTGTGACCTGGTGCACACTGTTTGAGCATTGGGCACAATATTAAAGATGTCCCTACTGTATGCATCAAGTTTTGTCTGGAACTTGGGAAAACTGTCTCGGAAACATTTCACATGCTGCAAACAGAATTTGGAGAAGAAACTCTAAGCTGTTCAAAAACTTCTGAATAATTCAAGAGATTTAAAGGGTGAACATCAATTGCAAATGACCCTTCTTCTGACATCTATCAACTTCAAGAACAGATGATAAGAAGATGTCTAGCACAACTGGCATCAAAACTGGATCATGTTATACAGTTTTGATTTCATTTGCAAAACTGTTCATGCCAAATCTGCATATCCTGGAAATTCTAGTAGCAAAATGAAATGTTTTGGAACATATAAGAACAACTCTTTCTTTATCAGTTTGTACATTTTCTTATAATTTTCATGCACTATTTTCTGCACCATTTTGATATGCTTGATAGCTTTACCACCAGGCTAAGAAGGCATTCAGACATCAGAAAAAAAAATCCTAATAGCTTTCGTTCAAAACTTTGATTAAAAGCTAGGATGTCCCAGGAATAGAATTCTGTACTTAACTGCATTTTAAACAGCTATAATGCAATGAAAAATGTTGAAAACAAAAAAAATATTTACAGTACTTTGCTTAAACATATTTTGGAAATGAAACTGAAGAACGTATGACTGACAAATTTTATACTGGGTTACATGAGGGCAGATGAAAGGGACATAGGTGCTCTGATCTTTAAATGAATTTAAATTGGGTACTCTTGTTTTATGACATATATCATCATCATCATCACTGTCAACCATTATCAATCCACTGCTGGACGAAGGTCTCCCCAAGTTTCTTCCACAACGGTCTGTGTTGTGCCAGTCTCTTCCATATTACTCCCGCATACTTTCGAATTTCATCCACCCATCTCCCATGTGGTCTTCTTCTGGGTCTTTTCCTGTCCCTTGGAATCCAGTCTAAAATTTCAGCTGTCCATCGATGATCTGTCCTTCTGGCAATATGTCCAGCTCATTGCCATTTCAGGGATTTTACTCTGAACATGATGTCTTCCACTCTTGTCATTTTTCTGATCCATGAGTTCCTCTTCTTACCTCTCCTGGTAACACCAAGCATGCATTTCTCCATGCTTCTTTGAGTTGTCTGCAGTCTTTCCATGTCTCTTTTAGTTAAGGTCCACGTCTCTGCACCATACGTAAGCACTGGAAGGATGCATTGATCAAACACTTTTCTTTTAAGACATAATGGCATATTGCTCTTGAAAATTCTACTGTTTCTTCCAAAAGCTATCCAGGTAAGTTTTATACACCAATTAATTTCTTCATCAATGTGACCCTCACTTGATATCTGCTGTCCAAGATAAACGTATGTGTCTGTTATCTCCAGCTTTTCTCCATCAATCGATAAATCTTCATTTCTTGTAAAAGCATTGTACATCACTTTTGTCTTCTGAAAATTCATTTTTAATCCCACTTCTTTACTCTTGTCAGCAAGTTCCTGGATCATACTCTGCAGCTCTGATGGGATAGTTGCAAAAATTACTACGTCATCAGCAAAATGAAAGTGAGTTAGATAATGTCCATTAATCTTTATCCCTTTGTATTCCAGTTCAGTGATTGAAAGACTTTTTCCAATTGACATTAAAGAGTTTGGGAGATATAGTGTCCCCTTGTCTCACTCCCTTTCCAATTTTTATGGGTGCTGTATTCTCAAATGGCCGAATCTATGCACTTACATTTTCATATATGTTATTAATAATATTAATGTATGCATATTCAATACTGCAGGATTTCAAAGCCATTGTAACTGCTGATGGGTTCACCGAATCAAAAGCCTTTTCATAGTCGATAAAAGCCACGCATAATGGAAGTTCATATTCCCTCGCTCTTTCAATTATTCTCTCAGTACGTGGATATGATCTACAGTGCTGTAGCCACTCATGAATCCAGCTTGTTCTCTCGGTTGAGCCATGTCCATTGTCACCTTCAAGCTGTGTGAAAGAACTTTAGTGAAGATTTTATAAACCACTGACAGGAGGCTGGTAGGTCTGTAGTTCCTGAGATCCTCAATGTCACCTTCTTTATGTAGCAGGATCATTGTACTTTTGTTCCAATCCTCAGGAATCTTCCCTTCATTATGGCATCGAGTGAAAACTATGGCGAGTAATGTTTCAATTTCTCCACTTGCTTCTTGTATGATGTCTACTGTAATTCCATCTTCTTCTGGAGCTTTTCCCTGTTTCATGTTCTTGATTGCATGTGTAACTTCTGCTGGGAGGACTGGGAGAACTCTGGTACATTTTGTAATGTCTGGAGTACATGTATCATCTCTTTCATATAGTTTTGAGTAGAAATCTTTCACTCTTGTCAAACTTTCACCTCTATTTCTTGTTACGGAACCATCTTTTTTTCTCAGAGCCATAATCTGTTTTCTTCCCTTGTTCAGATGTCCCTTTACTCTCTTTAGACTTTGGTTATTTTCAATTACTTTCCTCACTAGTTCACAGTTGAATTTTCTTACATCTTCAGTTATACTTTTTCGTACCGTCTTGCATAGCTCTATATATTCCACTTTGGAAGTCACATCTCCTTTAGTTGTCCTCATCTCTCTTCTCTTTTGCATCAGAATTTTGGTTTTTCCTGATAATTTGTTCGTATGCAACTTGTTCTTAGTACCAGCTATTTTTGTTGCTGTTTCCATAAAAGCCTTGGTCAGTTTTCTGTTAACTTCAGACATGTCCACTTCTTCCGATGTTAGACATTCTAGAGCAGAGAATCTGTTCCTCAGTTCCAATTTGAAGGTATTATGATGTCTTTTAAGGTTGGTCATGTTAATACACTTTGTTTGTTTTATGAGCTTGCCACGCTCGACTTTAGCATTGAGGTGCATCTTACCATTCTATGGTCACTAACTGTGGTGAACTTATTTAGCACACTGCAGTCTTCCATGACAAATTTCTTGTTACACATAATAAAATCAATTTCACTTGTCAATCCATTGGGATGCCTCCATGTCCATTTCCTTTGCGGCTTTTTCTTGAAAAAGGAGTTCATCACAAAAACCCTTCTGTCTCTGCAAATTCTGCGAGAGTATTTCCACGCTGGTTTCTGTTGCCGAGACCAAATTTACCTACTGCAGTTTCATTCTGTTGCCATTTCCCTATTTTCTAATTGAAATCTCCCATAATGATCTTCAAGTGCTGCTTACCTATATTATTTAGATGACAAATTTCCTCATAAAATTCTTCAATCTCTTCTTTGGGAAAATAATATTTACCATTGTTAAAAATTAATAATTGATGAAGTTTATAAAATAAGAACAGAAAATAAATACTACTAACAAGGAAAATAAAGATACTGAAAGTATGGGAGTTTGAGCCCTTCATCTTCCAGCTCAATGTTGATTCTTTTCTTCTCAAGAAACTTTAACAAGCCACCTGCAGCTTTTGTCTATCAAAAAATAGATATATAAACTAATATACAAATTTCATTTCATTTTAATATAAATATGCAAAAAGTTAAATTTCTCTACAGAAACTGCAAATAAAAAACATATCAATCAGCAATCAGCTTACACATGAATTCTTCAAGCAAAAATTCCTTGTTATGCATGCAAAAGCATTGTTAATAAAATTACTAATTGGAACAAAACAAAAGGATCGTGAATGTTTTATGTTGAAAATCACTTTCTACTAAAACAAAAGAAAATGCATTTTCACCTTTTCTAGGTTCTCACTGTAATTATCACAATTTCTTTTAACAGTTAAAACTTATCCAATCTTAAGAAATACAGCAAATTAAAAAAGTGTCACGCTATGACATGTTACAATATGCTGTTTTCATTAAAAAAAGTCTTACCTTGCACCAAAAGCATAAAACATGCTGTAACCTGTTTTGTTTGAAATTAATGAACAAACATTGCTTCCATACAATTCTATGTGCTGAAAACATACTATAAACAGTTTTGCCGAAAATTCCAATGAAAACAAGAAAGATGATACCAAATTTTCAGTTGTAATGAGAACATCTTTTGAATCCTTTCTGAGGTGAATAAAATCTATCAAAGTTACTCATAGTCAATGGAACCAATTAGGGAAAAAAATCAACCAGATTTCTACAATCAATGAAACGTCCAGAAACAGAAACAAGCTACTTACTTTCATTAGCGGCTAAAAAGTAAGTTACAAAAATTAACAAATGGTGCACAGAAAGTTTCTCATAGCAGAAGGAAAGTATCAGAGACAAAGAGATTTTCAAATTGAACAGTTAAAAGACGAAATATAGAGGAAAACATGCTATAACTCTACTCCCTGTAGTAGAAAAAATTTGCATAATGAAAAGTTGAAAATATGCAGAAAGTATTACTCATAGCAAAAGCTGTGCTAAGGAAAAATAATTTTTCAAATATGTCTCCCGGGCGCAGAGATAGGGGTAAAAAGGTTTTGACTTTTACACCCCCTAGCGGGAAAGCACAGCATTATTTAAAGAGGATAATGTTCCCCATCTTTTTTGTAGCAAATACAAAAAAAAAAAAAAAAAAAAAAAAAAAAAAATTATAAAAGTTCGGAAGCTATATTTCATTGAAAAGAGCTTCATATGTATTAAACTCTCTACACGTTAATCTAAAAGAATTTATGAACCAATGCACCGTAATTAGTTCTTTAACTTCAGAGTAAAAGTCTTCATAAAAGTTAATACTCACAAAATCTGTTTGAGCAGTTAGGGTTATGTCAAAGAAACAATTTTTCTTTACAAAAGCACTTCCCTAAAGTTGAAAGAGGCACTACAAACTGGGGTGTCAAAATAAAAAAAAATTAAAAACAAAATTCTCAATAGGGTTTCTAGGAGTGGAGATACAACTGCAAACTGAAGTACACAAACACCACCTAGTGACAGGACTGTGAGCTACCTAAAGTTTCCCTCGAGGTAAATGGTATCTGGTATTCAAAGAATTTTGTAAATTAGATATTTAGAAGCACAGATACTGAGAAAAACATAATAAACATTTGTGCCCCTAGTGTTGAAATTGTGCCTTACTTGGGGAAGGAGATAAACACACAATGTTTTCATAGGTAGCAGTATCTGATCAAAATATAATTTTTTCAATCAGGTTTTTAGTCCAGCAGATATTGCTGCAAACTGAAATGTGAACTTACACCCTCTAGTGGCACACTTGTGCATTAAAAAAAATTGAAACTATATGAAAAACATTTCGTACTAGAAATTCTCTCTGCTAAAGAATTTTTTCAAATCAGACCTTTAAAAGCAGTGATATCATTAAAAATAAGATATACGTCTACAACCCCTGGAGGAAAAACTATGCACTATTTTAAGTGAAAAGTATCCTCAAAAGGTTTTCCGAGGTGAGCTGCATCAATCCACAAAATAATTTTTCAATCGACTTTTCAGAAGCTCAGATTTTGCTGCAAATACATCAGAAACAGAAATAAACACTTAAGTTCCCTGTGGTCAAATTATTCTCTACCAAAAATCAGAAATTATATGTACAGTATTTGCCACTAGGAACTGTATCTGATGCAGAAAGAAATTTTTAAATAGGATTTTTAGAAGCAGAGATAACAGGAGAATCACAATTTACCTTTAAGCCCCTAGAAGAAAATCTATGCATTACTTGAAAAAGAAACTGTATTCAAAATAGTTTTTATTATAAATGGCATCAAATAGAAAAAAGAATTTTTTCAATTGGATATTTAGAAGCAAATATATGGAATAAAATGCATTTTTTGAATTCGATAGCATCAGCAGTTATACCCTCTAGAGGTGAAGTATGCTTTGGTGGGGGGATGCAAGGATCATTGTTCTCACATTTCAAGCTTTACAATGCAAAGAGAATTTTTCAAATCATACTAATAGTTGTAGAGATATGGTGTCCACAGATGGACAGATGGGCTAATGAATAAAGTGGTTCTACAAGCATGTACATTTTTTACAAAAGACGTACTAAAAACAAAACAAAAAAATAATGATATTCAAAAAGCCAAGTATGTGCATGAAAAGCACTAAGATAAAGCATTTGAAGTAGCTGATCCGTGCACATGCTGAATAAATCAATCAGTGTTGACTGAATCAAAGAAAGAAACCTAGAAACATGAGCACACAAGAACAGATTGTGGATCTTCAGATATATTCATTCGTTATTGATACACCTTTAAAAAAATTAGTGAAACTTTCAGGATTCTATCACATTTGAAATTTTCATTATTCAAAAAATGCCTTTATCATGAATATTTGGAAAAAGCAATGAATGCACAAAATTATATTCAACACAAATTAACCACTGAATGATTGAAGACCTTACTGTAATAATGGGTTAACCAACAACGTAGCAGAACATGTGATAGTAGTGGAAATGGATGAGTGACTGTGCCCTTCCCAGAGGATGGGCTAACCCACTGTTATCCATAGGTATCTATTGGAATATGCTATCATATGGTCTATCTCTGAATGTGTGTCCCTGGTGACTGCAACAGTGTTTTTACAAAATGTGGGTTAGCCCATGAAATAAGGCATTCGATTATTATCATCTGAAAAATGCCAAATGACTAAAATAATCTATTTTTAAATGATCTACTTATAAAAGTTTGAAGCTGTGAGATTATATGTGCAAGTATTTAAAAGAAAAGAACACTACTAAAGAAAAGAAAATATGTTGCACTGGATATAAAATGTTGTTGAAGAAAGGTATTATACTTCAGCATTCATAGAGATGGTGTTTGAAATTCTACCTAAAAGATGAGTACCATCATTGGAAATACTTTGATAAACTGAATTATGGATTAGTAGTTAGCAAATAACATGTCAAAAATACCACTCCTCCTCAGAAACTAATTGCACTACTATAAGATGGAGTCACTGGATAAAAGCGGGCATCACCACCTGAAATTCATAGTACAATTACTATATCAAGAAACTTCGATGTTTCTGTAAACATGTTTTCCAGCTTTACAAATGCAGTAATGTTTAATGCAATACTCACTTGTACATCTTTAGCACAAGGAACCTATGTCAGTTACTGAAACTGTTTAAACTATTTCTTAGATGTTATTTTGCAATAAAATTTATGAAAACTGGGTCTTGAAACTTGCAACAATCTAAAACAGACTGGAAGGTGAAAAGATTTGCTAATTTCATAACAAAATAGCATCAACAGTTTCAGTGCAATGGCATAGGTTCCTTGTGATGAACATGTACATGTGAGCAATGGTAATAAACATCACTGAAATTTATAGGGTTTTAGTGGTGTTGATATGAACAAGCAATTTTACCTAAGATTTGGACATGCAAGGATCAGGGTTGTTTTTTTCAGTCTATATGTGCCAGTACATATACTGGTAAACTTTTTCAAGGAAGACATTAAAAATTAAAGAAGTCAAAATGTAACATTCGGCGAGATGGAAGTAGTGAATTTATGTAAGAGACATGGGCTTCCAGAAAGACAGATACTAAGAAGTGATTGTGACTATTTAGTCAACAAGAAATTACCATCTGCCCTGTTACCCCTTATAAACATAATAAACAACATACCAATTTCTACCAGCGAGTGTGAACATGGTTTCTCGCAAATGAATTTGATTTTAATACCAACAAAGGAATCAATAGACCTGAAGACTGTAACTTCACTGATGTTCATTAAGTTAGTTGGTCCTCCTCTATGTGTGTTTTGACCTTTACCTTACGTAAATTCCTGGTTCCTGAAAAGTAGACGTCTAACAACTGACACTAAGAACAAGGCACTGACATGTGAAAGTGGCACTAACAATGCATTGATGGCTTTTTGGAATCTGCTTTGATATAAGGTACTCATATTTATTATTATTATTATTATTATTATTATTATTATTATTATTATTATTATTTATTATTATTATTATTATTATTATTATTATTATTATTATTGTTATTATAAATTATTATTAAATAATTAAAATTTAATAATAATAATAATAATAATAATAAGCAACATTTGTTAAAAACTGCAAATGATGTTGTGGACAAAATTCCAACTCATACTTTAAAGGAAACAAACCAGCTCATGTACAGTACAGCTGCCATAGTAACCCTGGAACTTGGTTACAAGATGCCAAAGAAGAAAATATGCCTGGCACTCCTAAGTGGAAAATTCGACTAGAAAATAAAATAAATAAACTCCGTAGTGACATTAGTAACTTAAAATGCCTGAAAGATGGGAAGCTTAAAAGAAGAAAAATAAAAGATGGACTCTGCAAAAAATACGACCTGGAAAGTAAAAGAATTGTTGAAATTATGGAAGAATTAAAACAACGAGTAACAGCTACTGCAAAGAAAATTGAAAGATATGACGGACGCATAAAACAGTACAAAGAAAATGCGCAATTTCGGAATCAGTAACAAGTATTTTATAAATCATTGAGACAAAAGGCAATCCAAATAAACATCAGCCCATGCAAGAAAGATGCCTTGACATTTTGGAAAGGAATTTGGGAAAGCCCAGTTGAACATAATAAAAATGCCTTGTGGATCAACGATGTTCGTAAAGATTTGAAAGGAATACACATGGATAATCTGATGCTAACAACTGATATGATTACACAGCAAGTAAAGAATGTGAAAGCCTGGAGCGCTCCTGGGCCAGATGAATTGCATGGATTTTGGTTGAAGTATCTTACAAGTCTTCATCAACGAATAGCTATGCAATTCAATATAATGCTACAGAATTCTGCCACAGAAGATTGGATGACAACAGGTCGCACATTCCTTATAATGAAAGATCAAGAAAAAGGCAATGAACCTACTAACTATCGCCCAATTACATGCCTCCCAACAACATTCAACCATAACCATCTGCTGTACATGGATGACCTTAAATTGTATGCAAAAAGTTCTGCCGAACTTGAAACATTGCTGCATACAGTGCAAATATTTAGTGATGATATACAGATGGAATTTGGAATGGAAAAATGTGCAGTACTATCAATGCGCTGGGGAAAAGTCCAGAATATAGATGGAATAGAACTAGAAAATGGTAATATAATGAAATCATTGTCAGATAATGAAAATTATAAATACCCTGGAATTCTTGAATCAGATAACATCTTACATACAAAAGTCAAAGGTCTGACTCAGAGTGAGTATATCAAAAGAGTAAGAAAAATATTGAAATCAAAACTAAATGGTGGAAATACAATCAAGGCTATAAATACATGGGCCATTCCAGTAATTAGATACCCAGCTGGAATAATTGATTGAACCCAAAGTGAATTAGAAATACTGGATCGGAAAACTCGAAAGTTATTGAACATGCATCATGCACTCCATCCAAAAAGTGATGTTGACAGATATTGTATTTACCTCGGAAGATTGGAGGCAGAGGGCTACTACAAGTACAACAGGTAGTAGAGGAAGAAAAAGAAGCCTGAATGATTACGTCAACAGAAGCAGAGAAAAGCTACTTCAGGCAGTGAATAATGAAAATATCTTTAAAACAACAGAAAACAAGGCTGAATACAAGAGGAAACAGTTTGAAAACAGATTAGATGGCTGGAAGAACAAGCCACTGCATGGGCAATTTCTAAATAATATTGATGGGAAAAGTTACAACAACTTGACTTGGGCATGGCTGAAATTGGGTTCCATCAAGAAAGAAACAGAAGGTCTGATTTTTGCTGCACAAGAACGGGCATTGCAAACAAATGTTATGAAGGCTAAAATCCAGAAAGTCAGTGATAATCCAAAGTGTCGACTTTGTCAAGAAAAAGATGAAACTGTGTCAAATCTAATATGTGAATGTAGCAAAATTGCACAGCCAGATTACAAAGTTAGACATGACAGGGTTGCACAATTGATTCATTGGTCATTATGCAGAAATCACAATCTGCCAGCATCGAAAAACTCATGGGAACACAAGGCTGAGAAAGTCATAGAAAATAATGAAGTCAAGATCTTGTGGGATTTCAGAATTCAAACCGATCGACACATATAACATAATACACCAGACATAACAGTCATAGAAAATCGGAAAGTCTGGCTAATTGATATAGCGATCCCTGGAGATGCCAGAGTCAATGAAAAAGAATTGCAAAAAATAACTAAATATAGAGACCTGGCCATAGAAGTTACCCGGTTATGGACTAAACACACAACGGTAGTCCCCATTGTCATCAGGACATTAGGAACAATGTCAAAAAATGTTATGAATCATTTTGAAAAATTGCAGCTTTCTGATATGCCACCTACAGAACTACAGAAGACAGCTTTACTTGGGACATCATATATTTTACACCGATTCTTGACTGATACCTAGGTCTCTGGTGGAAACTCGCATCAGTTCAACAATACCAGTCAATGATAATTTGCTGTTTATTTTGTTTGTCAGAGGCTGTGATTCGTATATTTCGAATAAAGAAAATAATAATAATAATAATAATAATAATAATAATAATAATAATAATATCATTATTAATACCAGTCAATGATAATTTGCTGTTTATTTTCTTTGTCAGAGGCTGTGATTCTTATATTTCGAATAAAGAAAATAATCATAATAATAATAATTATTATTATTATTATTATTATTATTATTATTATTATTATTATCGTTTACATTGTACCGGTGAAAACAATGGAACTGCATAAGGGTATGGAATGAGAGAGTACCGGCAAACTTCATTTTAGAAAAACAGCACTGGCAAGGATAATAAATACCCTGAAGAATCAGCATACATGTGCAATAGTAACTATAGTGCTATACATACTCATGTACCACACAACCAGGGGTGTACCAGCATAGTTCATAAGCAAGATCAGAAGTCAGAGGAAAATCTACAAGTACTGTCAAAAACCAGTAATTCGTGATGGAGAGTACCAGAGTGTTATGCATTGAGCGAGAAAACAAATAGGTCAAGAGGGCTCAAACAATATTTTAATAATGAAGAATTGCTGTAACAACTGGTTGAATGAAATATGAGAGCTATACTGAAATTAATGAGCAACAATTTTTTTAAAATTGTGAGTTGTAATGATTGAAGAAATAAGTACACCTTAATCTATTTTCTACAAAATCCCTGTTTCTTTGGACACTTGTTATAGCAGTTTAAAGATACCCTTGCAGAAGAACTCCATTCTAGTTGTGCGAAGACACCGACGTACAGTTCTGTATTGCTTCTGTGCTCTGGAAGTGTTGCACCACATCTAGTCCTTTAGGAATCCAAAAAGATAATAGTTGAAGGGTGCCAGATCTGGGCTGTATGCAGGGTGAGGTAAAGGCTCCCATCAAAATTTCTGGAATTTTTCTGAGGTGAAACAAGCAGAGTGGGGCCCAGCGCTGTCGTGATGGAGAATGGCTTTCTTTCCTAGCCATTATCGTGCAATGCATGACAGAGCTTTTCTAATGTTTGCACATAGCAGGTTGCATTAAGGTTTGTCCAGGATCTAAAAAATCAACCAGAATGCACCTATCTACATCCTAAAATAGAGTTCCCATAACCTTTGCCGCTGACAAAACTGTTTTAGGCTTCTTCCTGCTTGGTGAATAGAGATTATGCCATTCCACACGCTGGCATTCTATTTCAGGTACAAAATAGTGGAACCAAATTTTTTCACCTGTCAAAAATCAGTGCAAAAAATCAGTCCCTTCATTTCGATACCACTGCACAGTTGTGACGAGATGTTTTCTCACTGGCATTTGTGGTCTTCTGTCAGTAAACATGGGACCCAGTGGGCACAAATTTTCCGATATCCCAAGCTGCTAGTCATTTCTTGAACTGCACTGTGTCCTGTGCTCAAGTTTGCCACAATTTCCATCATCGTCACATGTCTATCATCACGAATTAAAGAAGCAGCAGTAGTGCATTGTACTGTAGCATTGTGTTTCAACCTTAGTTTGTACCTACGTAAATGTTTTAGATATTAAGAGTCAATGCCTCTTATTGTACTAAAAGCAATTTTTCATGTTATCCAAAAATAATAGTTGTGTACTATAGCATTTTTTATTATTGTAGCTTATAGTTGACATGTGTACATATGTCATACTGAAGGTAATGAACAAATACACAGGCAACAGTAATTAATTTCATGCATCAGAGATCCTAGTTATATTTTATTTTACCGTCTATACATGATGAAGATTTTGAATCTAAATATTCAAATCCGAAAAAGATCTTAAAACCACCTGCAACCAGATAAATATCTTTATTTGATCATTCACACACTACTAGATCTTTCAAAATGCCAAGCGTTTCATCTTCAGGTATTAGCTGATCAACAAAGATTAGAAACTTTATGTTTATATTACAGCGGTTCAAAATGGGTAATGTATTTTTATAATCATTCACGTGATGTCAATAGTGCGTGAGTTATTACTGAGTATCATACAACTGCGAGTGTTATCGGCTCGTACATTAACTAGTCAAAAGAAAGTCTTAGCGAGTATTATGACTGGGTTTGACTTCGCCGAAGTAATGTTGTCCATGGAGTCGGGATCGAGATGGGTTGGTCCCAGTTGCAACACTTTTTATCATATTCATAAATAAAGAGACTTTCCATAAGCAGCAGGGATCTTCGAGTGTTAATTGTTGCCAATATTTTAGATTCATTCCATACTGGGGTGTGCGTACCTTTGTTTACTGTTCTAGATAACGCAGATCCTTCAGAGTGAATTTTAACGGCATATTTATGTTCAGAGAGTCTTGTGTGCAAGGTTCGCAGTGTAGATCCTATATATGCTGTTTCTTCATGCTCATCATTCGGCTTCATTGGTATGAGGTAAACGCCGTGTCGATGTTGTATTGCAATGGGGTCTCTATCATTTTTTACTATTGAAAAGATGTTTTTGGTGCGTTCACCAAATTTTATATGGTTCCTTTTATATGAGCTGAATTACTTGAGATGATAATCGTTTGGGAGGTTGGTTTTCGGTACACAGAGTACGTTATGTTATGAGTATCTTGATTACTTTGTAACATAAAATCTAGATATGGCAACTTATGGTCCTGTTCATACTCAGTAGTGAAACTGATGGGTGAATATTGTGAAGAAAATGCATCAACAAACTGTGTTAACAGGTCTCGTCCATGTGTCCAGAAAATTTAAATATCATCGATGTACCTAATACATAAGCTTGGTTTGTGTAGTGCCGATAGCAAAACAACATTTTCCAGCTCTTGCATCAGTATTTCGGCTAAGATACATGATAAAGGGGAACCCATTGGAGCTCCTTCTGTTTGGCGATATGTTATACCTTCGTATCGGAAATATGTGCACTTTTGGATCAGTTTAAGGGCATTGAACACTGATTGGGTTTCTTGTGCCGAAATGTTTGTCATATTTTTGAGTCGTGATTCAAAAATAGAGTGCACCACTGTGACTGGAACGTTCGGGAATAAGGAGATGACGTCTAATGACACCATTAGAAAAGGTAGGTTGCCAGATCTGTATGATTTGATGTACTCCAAGGCTTGGTTAGTACTGGAGATTGAGTACTGTGAACCTCTGATTAGAGGGGATAGGAATTGTGTTAATGCCTTCTCTAGATGTCTCGTTGGGTTGGAGTGCGCAGAAACAAGTGGTCGGAGAGGGTGTCCATCTTTATAGATTTTAAGCTTGCCAAATATCTCAGGTATTCTTGGTCCATTGACGGTATACATGGCATTCTCTATTGAACTTGGTAGAGAGCTATGATTCTTTAATTGAGCTACTGCAGTTAAGGTAGCTGCTGTAGGATCTGAATTTAGAATAGTGTGCGGGATTTTATGGATCGCTTCAAGGATTTTTGCTACGTAATCGTTTTTGTTCACGATGACTATTTTTTGAGCTGTGTCTGCTGTAGTAATAGCTAAGGCTTTATTATCATGTAGTAATTTCAGTTCACGAATTTCATTCCTGTAATGTTGTTGCTCTGAAGAAAGATGCTGCGTGTCAAGATCTTTGATGGCCCTAGCTATATTATGCCCAACGTAGTTACGTTCATCCTCTGGGAGCTGGACAATGATATTTTCAATTTGTGGAATGTTTCGGAATTTATTGATGGATTTGGCTGGGTAAGCAAATTTCGGTCCACGTTTTAGCGCTTTTTGTTGTGTATCATTTAATATTACATTACTGTAATATAAACATAATGTTTCTAATCTCTGTTGATCAGCTAATACAAGATGAAACGCTTGGTGTTTTGAAAGATCTAGTAGTGTGTAAATGATCAAATAAAGATATTTATCTGGTTGCAGGTGGTTTTAAGATCTTTTTCGGATTTGAATATTTAGATTCAAAATCTTCATCATGTATAGACGGTAAAATAAAATATAACTAGGAAATACATAGGCAGATTGTGCTTTGGGAGAATGATAGTTCACGGACAGATAGTGCCATCTCTTGTTGTGGCCATGAATGCCAAATGACCTAACCAGCATCAGTCATGTGATCAAACAGATGCAAGAAAAGATAACCGACAGTGATACATCATTCCAGTAAGCTATGATTCAGTTCCTTGTGAAAGAGAAAATTCCGGGTGTCGATATTCGCCATAGGCTTCAGCGTGCATATGGTGTTGCGTTAAGAGTCACAGAGCCATAAATAAATGAGGCACATGCTTCAGTAAACTTTGATTACAGTTTACTGGGGTAAACACTTCTTCTTCTTGGTTACTCAGTCCAAGGACTGGTTGTTCAGTAGATGTACTCTGTCTCTCCGTTCCTCGCTGTTCTCTTCAAGTCATAGTCTGTGCTAGTATTAGTGTCTTGGAGTAACTGTGCCACAAAACCATTCCTTGGCCATTCTCTTCCTCTCTTGCCTTGAATTTCCCCTTCCAAAACTTTCAGAATTGGGCCTCCATGGCGCAATGTGTGTCCTACCCATAACATTCTTCTTCTCTTTAACATGTTGAACAGATAAACATATAAAACGAGCGAAACACACAGAGTCACGTACGGTAAAAGGTTCGTTTAGCGGTAGCTTTCGATCATCCTATGACCTTGATCACTCGCGATCGACTGGATGGGCTGGTTGCCAGAACTACAATTTGAAGTTGGGGTGTTGGAAATGTTGCCAGATTTTAGAAGAGAGATCCAAATAAATGGGATTTGGTGAGGGGTCTCTGAATTGCAGTTTTTGGTGAACAAAATTTCAATGCTCTCTTGGAAGTGCAGAGATGCCTTGTTGATGAAAGGGGCAACGTTTTTGGTTTCTTTCTAAATGGGAACTGCAGAGGTGGTGTCTTCAAGGGTTAGTGCAAATAAAGCTGTCTTTGGAAGACCATTGGAAACACCTTTTTTGTGTTCACCAAGTCTTGTTTTGATGCTTCGGTACGTGCTTCCAATATACACTGAGAGACCAGAGGAAGTTGAAATGGGAATAGCATAAACTCCAGGGGTGTCCAAGGGTGAGATAGGATCCCTGTCTTTAAGCAGGCACATTATTGCAGAAGGGTTTGGTTTCACTGTGAGAGTGTAGCCCATAGTTTTGAAAAGTTTACACATCTTATAAGAAAAGGATCCATGGAAAGGGATGGAACCAATGAATGGTGGTTTTTCCATTATTATTGGTGAGAGAGCAGACAGATTTTTCAAGTGGGAATTTTGGAGGAATTTCCTTATTCAGGTGTTTTAGGAGATATCTCCTAGAACACCTGAATAAGCTGTTTTCCCCACCTCAAGCACTTATTAAAAATTCAATAGAGCTGGTCAAAAAATTGAGAGAACTCCCGATAATAGAACATCCATTACTTGCAAGTCTTGATGTAATTTCAATGTATACAAATATTAACCTGGACCTTCTGATAGAATTTCTAGCAGATGACTTGGCAGAAAAGATAGTGTTCCTAGATCATGATAAAGAAAAGCTCATAGGACTTTATGAACTGCTGTTATTTTTTTTCAAACATAACTTTTTTCAATTTCAAGAGAAATACTACAAACAAACTTCTGGCTTGGCTATGGGTTCATCGCTATCTCCTTTTCTAGCTAACTAGTATTTGGGCAAGCTAGAAGAAAAAATAATAATCCCACAACCATCATTGTTCTGCCTTTATGATATATGGATGACATCCTGATAATAGTAGATCAAGAAGATAAATCTCTGCTAATAGACATACTTAACCTATTCAACATCCTAGATGACTCGCTTAAATTCACTCTGGAAGTGCAGCAAGAAAATAGCCTCAATTTCCTAGATCTGCCATTCTCTGCCGTAGAACGAAAAATCTCTACATCACTCTATAAAAAACCTACTAATACTCAAAAAATGCTAAACTACCAATCATACCATCCATCCTACATTAAATATAATGTAGCCGCACAGTTCCTAGAAAAAATAGAAACTTAAGATTTTGAAATAACTTCTAAAGAAATCCATAAAAAATAATTAAAGAAGTCGCTGACAGATAACAATTACCCGGAAAATTGGATAGAAAAAATTAAAAAAAATATATAAGTCAATCCATAAAAAGTCGAATAAAAACATTAAACTCACTAGAAAAATAACTTACCATAAAGGGTTATTTGAAAGGCTGCAGAGAATTAGCCTTAACTTCCATATTCGTCTTGCTCCTCACTTACACAATAAAATAAAAAATATTTTCCTCAGTTTAAACAAAAAGAAAATAATATGCTGCTACAAGATGGAGTTATCTACAGTCTGCACTGCAATTGTGGTAACATTTATGTAGGAGAAACTGGAAGACAACTCCGCACCCGTGTAGCAGAACACAAAGCCGCAATTAGGAACATTACAAGCAAAACAGGCCTTGATAAACATGTACAAAATACTAGACATTCAATGTACTGGGAATCTAAAAATTCTTGCACACCAACAACACTACCTAAAATGGAAACTTAAAGAAAGTCTACACATTGAGAGAAGAGGTTCCACGATTAACGAACATAGCGGTATGACATTACCACCTGAGTGGCAGCACCTGACGAAGGGTTGGGGTACAACCCAAAAATTTGACAAAGTGAAAACTTATATCCTAGTAATCCCCCTATTACACAATTTAACTACAAAAACTATGTTTGTTAGGAATGAGTATGTATGGAAACTTTTTTCTCAGTAGAATGTATTATGGTTTTGACGTGGAAGTACATACACAGTCAGCAAGATTTATAAAGATGTTGTTCAGGCAGTGAGATGGTGGTTTTTATGTAACATGTCAAAAACACCATAAATAAAATGTACCATCCTCAACACAGTTTTAGGCTATAGAACACTGATGACTATGTGATTTGACCACAGAAAATTGAAACTGCTCTCACTATATTCATCTCTACTTGGTTATCCTCTATCAAGTTTTCTTTAAACAAAAAGAAAAATAATGATAAATTTATCTGACATCCAAATCACAGATGTGCAAAGTTCTTAATAAGTTTCCTAAACGAGTTCGTAAAAACTTCACTGCATCTACCAATATAATGCTTTATTGCTGTAAAGATATTATCTTAGAGAATGTATAATAATTAGTTTATTCCAAAAAGTTTGCAAGTCAGCACTTCTAAACTCATACATACATTATACATACATATCACTAAGCTGTTCTCTGAGATTCAAAGGTTAGCTCCACTTCTAAACTCATAGGAGAAATTTTATTTAAATTGTTCCTTTCTCCCTAAAAAAATAATATATTTTTCAGATACAAATTAGCTATCAAATTTGTTAAAATTATCTCAAAATTAATAACCAAATGTGCAGACTAGACATTCTCTAGACTGTTTCATGGTGTACTATATTCCTAACTCTACTACAGCAGGATGTATATTACATTAGACCATCTGTTCAATTCATTTCATCATTTCAGCAATACAACAGAAAGTCAGAAAATGAATCTCCTTCAACTTCTATCTCTCTCTCTCTCTCTCTCTATATATATATATAGTACATACATACAAAGGCTGCAGACAACTCAACGAAGCATGGAGAGGTGCATGCTTGGTATAACCAGGAGAGATAAGAAGAGGAACTCGTGGATCCGGAAAATGACGAGAGTGGAAGACATCATGATCAGAGTTAAATCCCTGAAATGGCAATGGGCTGGACATACTGCCAGAAGGACAGACCATAGATGGACAGCCGAAATTTTAGATTGGATTCCAAGGGACAGGAAAAGACCCAGAAAAAGACCACATGGGAGATGGGTGGATGAAATTCGTAAATATGCGGGAGTGACATGGAGGAGACTGGCACAAGACAGACCGTTGTGGAGGAAACTTGGGGAGACCTTCGTCCAGCAGTGGATTGATAATGGTTGACAATGATGATGATGATGATGATGATATAGTACATAAATAAAACAAAAAAATTACTTTATAAATAAATTATTTTAACACAAAAAAATTAGACAAAAAAGGCTAATACCATGAGAAGCGCCGAAGGCAGCTAAACCTCATGTAGTAGCTTATATAGAATGAAAATATTACAGAACAAAAATACAAAAATTTCAAAACAAGTGAAAACTGGAACAGGTTGCCGTCATCAGGAGAGCATCAACCTGTGGGAGTGGCCTTTCTAGTACCAACAAAACGACAAGGCAAGCCAAAATTGTCGGTTGGTCATGCTCCCTAGGCCACAAAACCAAATTCTTATTAATAAGCATAAAAATTCAAGAATCAAATTTATAAAACTAAAAAAAAAAAGAATTAAAAGCTTACTGACAGAACAAAACCTGCCATGACAAAAAGTCAAACAAGACTGACCAGAGCACCCACAAGAACCCAAATATATACACTGATAAAAAAGGTGGTCACGGTTAATCAACTACCTGGTAAGCCAAAAAATGTGTGAATTGACAAGATGCAAAACTGTGTGTGTAGATAAGATCTTCAGCTATTAGGGACATACCAAATAGCACTTTATGTTACCTATATATTTAAAATTGTTAGGTCCTAGGTTAATAAAGCATGTCAATGTGTAATTTAAAACTATTAGACACTGAATTATAGTTCAAAATTAAATAGTTAAAATGATGTCTTAAGAAATTTTTAGGAAAATTGTTAGATTGCAATTTAGAAAGAAGAGCTTTCAGAATTTTTACAAGTAAGAGCTGTGTAGAGCCAATTTTAGCTATTCTATGAAACTGAGAGATGAGTAGATTGCAATGTATAACTTTTGAAATATTGGATGACCAGTGAGTGTAGTGAATGATATCAAACTCAAAGAGTTTCTTTTATCAAATAAATTCACCACACCTATTCTCTCCTCGTCCACCAGAACCTCTAAATCGAGGTAACAAACATAAGTAGACGATCTGTTGGAATTTTTCTAGGGTAAGGTCGTCAGGATACAAGTCAGTGGCGCAACGCAAAGTCCGGAATGTTAATGACAATGATGTCATCAACATATCTTAGAGCAATCCCAGGTAAAGGATGATTGACAACATATCTATCCTCAAAAAAATGTAGATAGAGATTAGCCAAACTGCTAGAAAAGCGACTGCTTATTGGGATACCACGAGTTTGGAGGTAAAGCCCATCGCCCACGGTAACGAAATTGTTATTAATACAGAAATCCAGTAGGAAATGCCAATACTGTTCTGTAGTCCCGGGCTCGAACTTCGTATGTATGTATGTTTAGGGCTACCTGCCACAGACCCTTCAATGAAATTGAGGTGAAGAGGTTTTTAAAATCGCAAGTATCCACAGATGTGACAGTCACCGAGCAAAGTGTCTCCAAGACTCTGTTATTGCTCCCAATAATCCAAGTCGAACCCAACCTGCGAATAGCCACGGACAAGTGTCTCTGAAGCAACCCACCCGCTTTACTATTATAACAGTTGCGTTCACTAGTAATGAAACGGAAGGAAACAGGTTCCTTATGAAACTTTGGGATGGCATAAATAAAAGGAAAGTTTAAGTTGGACACATTAAGCCTTATCCTTTTATGCAGAGCAATTATTTTTTTAACAATGTCTTTATGGTTTTGAGAAACCGGAGTGTAAGTATACGTGGTATTCATCTCCTGTATTAGGAGATCCTGATAGAACTGTTTACAAAAGAATGCAAAGTTATTACCAGCCTTATCGACTGGAGAAGGCTGGCAATAACTTTGCATTCTTTTGTAAACAGTTCTATCAGGATCTCCTAATACAGGAGATGAATACCACGTATACTTACACTCCGGTTTCTCAAAACCATAAAGACCTTGTTAAAAAAATAATTGCTCTGCATAAAAGGATAAGGCTTAATGTGTCCAACTTAAACTTTCCTTTTATTTATGCCATCCCAAAGTTTCATAAGGAACCTGTTTCCTTCCGTTTCATTACTAGTGAACGCAACTGTTATAATAGTAAAGCGGGTGGGTTGCTTCAGAGACACTTGTCCGTGGCTATTCGCAGGTTGAGTTCGACTTGGATTATTGGGAGCAATAACAGAGTCTTGGAGACACTTTGCTCGGTGACTGTCACATCTGTGGATACTTGCGATTTTAAAAACCTCTTCACCTCAATTTCATTGAAGGGTCTGTGGCAGGTAGCCCTAAACATACATACGAAGTTCGAGCACGGGACTACAGAACAGTATTGGCATTTCCTACTGGATTTCTGTATTAATAACAATTTTGTTACCGTGGGCGATGGGCTTTACCTCCAATCTCATGGTATCCTGATGGGCAGTCACTTTTCTAGCAGTTTGGCTAATCTCTATCTACATTTTTTGAGGATAGATTTGTTGCCAATCATCCTTTACCTGGGATTGCTCTAAGATATGTTGATGACATCATTGTCATTAACATTCCGGACTTTTTGCGTTGCGCCACTGACTTGTATCCTGACGACCTTACCCTAGAAAAAACCAACAGATCGTCTACTTATGTTTGTTACCTCGATTTAGAGGTTCAGGTGGACGAGGAGGGAAGAGGTGTGGTGAATTTATTTGATAAAAGAAACTCTTTTGAGTTTGATATCATTCACTACACTCACTGGTCATCCAATATTTCAAAAGTTATACATCGCAATCTTCTCATCTTTCAGTTTCATAGAATAGCTAAAATTTGCTCTACACAGCTCTTACTTGTAAAAAATCTGAAAGCTCTTCTTTTCTAAATTGCAATCTAACAATATTCCTAAAAATTTCTTAAGACATCATTTTAACCATCTAATTTTGAACTATAATTCGGTGTCCAAGAGTTTCAAATTACACATTGACATGCTTTATTAACCTAGGACCTAACAATTTTAAATATATAGGTAACATAAAGTGCTATTTGGTATGTCCCTAATAGCTGAAGATCTTATCTACACACACAGTTTTGCATCTTGTCAATTCACACATTTTTTGGCTTACCAGGTAGTTGATTAACCGTGACCACCTTTTTTATCAGTGTATATATTTGGGTTCTTGTGGGTGCTCTGGTCAGTCTTGTTTGACTTTTTGTCATGGCGGGTTTTGTTCTGCCGGTAAGCTTTTAATTCTTTTTTTAGTTTTATAAATTTGATTCTTGAATTTTTATGCTTATTAATAAGAATTTGGTTTTGTGGCCTAGGGAGCATGACCAACCGACAATTTTGGCTTGCCTTGTGGTTTTGTTGGTACTAGAAAGGCCACTCCCACAGGTTGATGCTCTCCTGATGACGGCAACCTGTTCCAGTTTTCACTTGTTTTGAAATTTTTGTATTTTTGTTCTGTAATATTTTCATTCTATATATGTATATATATTCTCGACACTTTCTACATTCAGGTTTGCTAATACTTTATTTTATTGTTTACTCATGCCTGTTGGACTTTGAAGTTTTCTATATTGTTTCAGTTCTTGTTAAATATTTTTTTTACTGTCTCTACTTAGTGGGGTATATATATATATAGGGATGTAAGGTCAGGTGATGCGTAACATCACAGCCTCTCCTTGACAAATGTCAACCCCGCCTTCTCGTGGTGCATCCTGTTCCCACTAAAGGGGCTCTGACGACCGCCAATAGCGGAACTATACCATCGGGATTAGAGGAAATGCTATCCCTCACTCACCAACCCGCTTGGCCAGCGTGGTGAGTTATGGCCAAACCCCTCCAAAATGACTCCACAACTTAAATCTTGGCCCTCAGTCTCCGGCAGCTGGAATGTACCTGGCCAAGGCAGCGGCCAGTGCGACATGAAGGCAGAGGGTGCTAAGAATCTCCGGAGGACCTGACTAGACTGCCATCTGATGCTGACCTCGGCAACGTATAACGGACGCTCCCTATCTTCTGATTCAAGACTTCTTGAATTGGAAGAGGAACTACAAAGGATCAAGTGGGACATTATCGAACTAAGTGAAGTAAGAAGAAAAGGAGAAGATCACATTGAACTGAAAAGTGGACATCTCTTCTACTATCGTGGGACAGATACTGGCAGAACTAGTGGTGTTGGATTTATAATAAAGAAGAAACTGAAGGATAAAGTGGTAGAAGTTGAAAGTTCCTCTGACAGAGCTGCAAGACTTGTTATCCAACTCTCGAAAAGATACCAGGCTCAGATTATTCAAACTTATGCACCAACCACAAGTCATCCTGAAGAAGAAATTGAAGAATTTTATGAGGAAATTCGTCATCTAAATAATAAAGGTAAGCAGCACTTGAAGATAATTATGGGAGATTTCAATGCAAAAATAGGGCAACGGCAACAGCAACAGAATGAAACTTCAGTAGGTAAATTCGGTCACGGCAACAGAATGAAACTTCAGTAGGTAAATTCGGTCATGGCAACAGAAACCAGCGTGGAAATACTCTCGTTGAGTTTGCAGAGGCAGAAGGGTTTTTCATCTTGAACTCCTTCAAGAAAAAGCCACACAGGAAATGGACATGGAGACATCCAAATGGGACAACAAATGAAATTGATTTTATTATGTGTAACAAAAAATTTGTCATAGAACACTGCAGTGTACTAAACAAGTTCAACACAGGTAGTGACCATAGATTGGTGAGATGTAAGATGCACCTCAACACTAAACTTGAACGTGGCAAGCTCATAAGACAAACAAAATCTATTGACATAACCAACCTTAAAAAACACCATAATACCTTCAAGTTGGAACTGAAGAACAGATTCTCTGCTTTAGAAGGCCTAACATCGGAAGAAGTGGATATTTCTGAACTTAACAGAAAAGTAACCAAAGCTCTTATGGAAACAGCAACAAAATTAGCTGGGTCTAAGAACAAGTTGCATGTGAACAAATTATCAGGAAAAAACAAAATGTTGATGCAAAAAGAAGAGAGATGAGGACAACTAAAGAAGATGTGACTTCCAAAGTGGAATATATAGAGCTATGCAACATAGTACGAAAAAGTATCACTGAAGACGTAAGGAAATTCAACTGTGAACTAGTCCAGTAACCAAAGCTTAAAGATAGCAAAGGGACATCTCAGTAAGCGAAGAAAACAGATTATGGCACTGAGAAAAGAAGATGGTTCTGTAACAAGAAATAGAGGCGAAATTTTGACAAGAGTGAAAGATTTCTACTCCAAATTATATGAAAGGGATGATACATGTACTCCAGACATTATGAAAGGTACCAGTACCAGAGTTCCTCCAGTCCTCCCAGCAGAAGTTGCACACGCAATCAAGAACATGAAGCGGGGGAAAGCTCCAGGAGAAGATGGAATTACTGTAGACATCATACAAGAAGCAAGTGGAGAAATCGAAACAGTACTCGCCCAAATTTTCACTCGATGCCTTAATGAAGGGAAGATTCCTGAGGATTGGAACACCGCTACAATGATCCTGCTACATAAAAAAGGTGACATTGAGGATCTCGGGAACTACAGACCTATCAGCCTCCTATCAGTGGTTTATAAAATCTTCATTAAAGTTCTTTCACACCGTTTGAAGGTGGACATGGCTCAACCGAGAGAACAAGCTGGATTCAAGAGTGGCTACTGCACAATAGATCATATCCACGTACTGAGAGAACTAATTAAAAGAGCGAGGGAATATGAACTTATATTGTGCATGGCTTTTATCGATTATGAAAAAGCCTTTGATTCGGTGAAACCATCAGCAGTTACAATGGCTCTGAAATCCCGCGGTATTGAAGATGCATACATTAATATTATTAATAACATGTATGAAAATGCAAGTGCAAAGATTCGGCTGTTTGAAAATACAACACACATAAAAATTGGAAAGGGAGTGAGACAAGGTGACACCATATCTCCAAAGCTCTTTAATGCCACATTGGAGGGTGTCTTTCAGTCACTGAGCTGGGAAAACAAGGGGATAAAAATTAATGGAGATTATCTAACCTACCTTCGTTTTGCTGATGACGTAGTCATATTTGCAACTACCCCATCAGAGCTGCAGAGTATGATCCAGGAACTTGCTGACAAGAGTAAAGAAGTGGGATTAAAAATGAACTTTCAGAAGACAAAAGTGATGTTCAATGCTTTTACAAGAAATGAAGATTTATGGATTGATGGAGAAAAGCTGGAGATAACCGGCACGTACGTTTATCTTGGACAGCAGATATCAAGTGAGGGTCACATTGATGAAGAAATTAATCGGCGTACAAAACTTGCCTGGAGAGCTTTTGGAAGAAACAGCATAATTTTCAAGAGCAATATGCCATTATGTCTTAAAAGAAAAGTGTTTGATCAATGCATCCTTCCGTGCTTACGTATGGTGCAGAGACGTGGACCTTAACTAAAAGAGACATACAAAGGCTGCAGACAACTCAAAGCAGCATGGAGAGGTGCATGCTTGGTGTAACCAGGAGAGATAAGAAGAGGAACTCGTGGATCCAAAAAATGACAACAGTGGAAGACATCATGATTAGAGTTAAATACCTGAAATGGCAATGGGCTGGACATACTGCCAGAAGGACAGATCATTGATGGACAGCCGAAATTTTAGATTGGATTCCAAGAGACAGGAAAAGACCCAGAAGAAGACCACATGGGAGATGGGTGGATGAAATTCGAAAGTATGCAGGAGTGACATGGAGAAGACTGGCACAAGACAGACCGTTGTGGAGGAAACTTGGGGAGACCTTCATCCAGCAGTGGATTGATAATGGATGATGATGATGATGATATATATATATACCCAAAAGCAGAGTGAAAGACAAAATTTAAAAACGAAATTTAAAGCCAGATTTTTTTTAAAAAATACATTCCGAATATCATAACGCGCAACGCAGCAGTGACGAATATTCAGAAATTACAAATCAGTGGCGTCGCATGCCCATTTAGGTTGGGTGTGCACTGTTAATGGGAAAAAACACGCAAAAATTTTATTATGTATCTCCGAGCTGCAAAATTTGCGCAATGATTTTGAACATACAAAAAGCATTTCTTTTATTTAGCTGTCATCTAATAACTCACTGTAATAAAGATCTTTATGTACACTTCATCGTAAGAAAAAACTGATTTTCCTGTGCAAATACTAGATTGATGAACAAATTTTCAGTATCTTGTTTCTTTATATATATAAGGTTTAAATACAGCACGAGGCCAGCTTAGTTTCTTTAACCCGCTTTACACAATCTGCAAAATCTCTGTCAAAAATGGGACACTTAGTACATCGTCAATCTAAATGGATGTCAAAATTCAAATTGTATATGGTTGTCAAAATTCAATTGTATCTGTGCTCATAAACACACCGATTCACTCAGCAATGAAAAGATAGAAAACTTGTAGCAGAACGATGAAGTGTGTTTATGACTCCATGCTATTCCAAACGCAAACAAGTGTGGCCAGTGGTGCTTTTTTAAGCGCGCACACCCTGGGAATTTAAACCTCTGCATGGGATTCACAAAGAAATAAAAACATGACCTGTAGCGCCATCTAGAAAGCTTTGAATTACAGTTGCTTTAACGACTTAGGGTGTCCGCTGTTAAAATAGCACCCCTGCAGCTGCAAGTATTATTTACTAAGTTTTGTTTACTGCATGAAGCAACGAACCTTCTCCTCTTCACGAAAATATTGAACAAGGGAATTAAGTTTAGCGGGCAAACTTCAGCAAGTCTTAATGGAAATATATATAAAGAAAATTACAACAGCAACTGGCTGCTCCATGAGACTCAAGCGGTGCTGATTTTGGGTAGCACACCTTGAGAGTTCCGCTGGTACGTTTGAGACCACAGAGAAATAAGAATGTGACCTGCGGCGCCATCTGGGAGCGCTTTTACCACAGCTGCTTTGAGGGTCGTCAGATGTGCGCACACAAAACAGCACACCCCGGGATTCTAGCGCGAATGCGACATGCTTACTGAACGAACCTTCTCTTATTAATGAAAACATTATGTGGGGAAATTAATTTTAACCACCACCAAAAGCCTTAAGACGAACTCTGGCAAGTTTTATTAGAAACAAATTCGAAAAAATAATATCAATAATATAGGTTGAATTGCGATATCTGTGTGGGTATGCGCCGCACACCTAGCACACCCAGAATATTCGCCCCTGATATATATATATATACACACACACTAAAGAGCAAAGCCGAATACATAAGAAAAACTTAAAACGAAAGTTGCAAAACAACCTGAAGATCAAAACGCGCAACGCAGCAGTTATGAAAATTCAGAATTCACATTCTATTAAGAAGAAACTGAAGCTAAAAAAAAATTTTTAACTCATACCAAGTACAACATAGAAAAGATTATGTATTGACCGGTGTGAGTAAAAAAAAAAAAAAGAACAACTGAATGCAGAAAGTGTCGAGAATACTGAGCCTTGGTTTTATCAAGGACCAGCAAAAACTCTGTAGGAAATAAGCAGTCCAAGAAATTACCAAAACTCGAGTATTAACTACACTCCAAAAAGACAACAGCCAAACCCGCGGGACTATTCCTAACTCCCAGCACAACTGCCAAATTTCAGTTAACCAGTCAATTACAGAGTCACCACTATATTTCAACATCTTGGCAGTTATGCCATCAACTCCCAGAGCCTTACCATTCTGAAGAGATTTCAGAGCTTACACACTTCTCTTCTTGAGATACCACCAGTGCTTCCATCCCTCACTGTGGCATCATCTGCATCTGCTTCTGAATCATCTTTGCTTTCCCGATCTAATAGCTCACAGAAGTATTCACCCCATCTTTCACTTAACTCATTGGGCTCCCATATCATTTCCCCAATCTTGTTCTTCACACAACTTACAACTTTGTTTCCCCTATTTTTCCTGAGTCTTATGCACTTCCAGAAAGACTTCCTATCTTTCCAAAAAGCCAATTCATGCCTTTCCACCGTCTCCTTTCTATCTTTTCCCTTACTCTGGCAAACCAGCTTAGGAGCTTCACGCTTCTTACAGCAATATTCATCCATAGAAACTCTACCTTGCAACATCCCCAAATAGGCTTCCTTCTTTCTCTTTACTGCCTCTTCAATCTCACTATTCCACCAAGCATCACCTCTATTGTTACCCACTATTGTGGTGCCACAGACCTCTTCAGCAGCAATGACAACACAGTTCTTAAAACATTACCACTTCTTTTCTACATCCCTCTCATCAGACTTCAGATCCTTCAGTCGTTCTCTGAGTAAGTCAGAATAATGCTGATGATCTTCGAGGAGCCTATCAACCTTTATTCTTTCTATCCTGGGCCTCTTCCTATTTTTTTTTCCTCCAACCAACACTCGTGACACTACCAAGTAATGATCAGAACCAACATCCGCACCTCTCATTACAAGGGCGTCAACAACCAAGTGTTTCAGACACTGATCGTAGACAACAAAATCATCACACTGTTTTGACCAAGAGTACGATTTTCCCAAGTATATGTGTGGACATACTTGTGGTTGAAAAATGTATTAGATACACACAAACCATTCTCAATGCAGAGTTCAATTAATCTTTCACCATTATCATTCACACAAGGATCATTAAACTTACCCAGAACATTGTCAGAAATTGCATTCTGCACACCTACTCTAGCATTGAAATCCCCTGTTATTATAACCTTTTCTTTAGCACCAAACTGGCTCAAAACAGCTTTTAGCTCATTCCAGAAATCTTCCTTCTTATCAGAAGGTTCCGAGTCACAAGGAGCATACACTACAATTACAATTCTCTGAAGTTTCACTTTCAAACAAATCCAAAGAATTCTCTCACTTACGCAACTATAGTGAATCAAGTTGTTCTGCATCTTTTCACTTAAAATTACACCTACACCAGCCTGTACTCTCACATTACCCAATACTCCAGACCACACACTCACAGTGCCATTCCCTTCTTCTACCCCAATTTCCTCCTTTTTGGTTTCACTTATACACAGCACATCCAATCTATACTTATTCATCTCCTCAATCACCTCATTCATCTTGCCATTTATACCTTTAGTATTCCATACACCAATCTTACATTTACTCAGGTGAGATCTCTTTCCCATAAGCCATTTTGTAAGTCCAGGTCGATTCCGTGGTGGACCATCCTTCTCAAGTGTGGTAGGTCCAACATATCCCACACTTGAGTCATTTTTAATATTTCTTTTTGTCTTTTTAATCAGGAAAGTACATCAGTGTGGAGGATTAGTCCACAGCTGACGGTTCCAGTTGGTCATGCAACCTAAGGATTCTGGAACAAAACCCCAGAGAGTTGGGTTTTTTTTGCCAATGTCACACAGAACTAGCTGGCACCTCTCCAAGATTCACAGTGGTGATAGTTGCTGCTGTGTGTGCCATTGTTACCACGGAGTGCCCCGAGGAGGCAAACCCATCGCTCACTACGACCGACCGCATATATATATATATATATATATATAACTTAAAACAAAACTTGAGCAAAAACCAAATTTTAAAACAAAACAAAAACAAAAAAACTTTTTACATACAAACATTTTGAAGACCAAAACATGCAAAAGCAGCTGTGAAGAATTCTCAGAAATAATAACCTACAAAGTAGAAAAAATAAACAAAAATACTTAAAGAAAAAATAAATTAAAAAATTAAAAAAATAAACTCAAGGCATGGAGAAAATATAAAACCGAGATGTAGAAAGTGCCGAAAATGCCTAGCCTTGGCTTTTTCAAGGACCAGCAAAACTCTGCATTTATTAACTTCCACAAAGACCTAGCTGAAAATGGGTTTCTGCTAAGCTATAGAATAAAATTAAGTCCCCTAATAATTCCAAATTACAATATCTGCCCAGAAAGGTGCAGAAACATTACAATTAAGCAATATTTGCATTTTTGAACTTCACTTTTAGTTGGTAAAGTTCGATGAACACTTACCGCACGTGGGGCTTGGCTTTCAATTGATATTTCCGTTATGTGGATGCGGCACGGGGGGTTTTCATTTGGCCACGGGTCCACTTCTTTTTTTTTTTTTCCCGTTGGAATTTATTTTGCCTCATCACCAAATGAGTTTTTTTCCTTTGCTGCATCCTCATTTACTTCAATACTTATTCATAACCCTAGTACTTTCGGTAATACTCCATTACCGTCTTCGAGGGGACGTTTTGCTCCGACTAGCACGGACCGTGTCAGCTGGGCATTTTGGTGGTTCTCGCGGGCTGCTTCTAAAAAATATAACCTCCAATATCGGAAGTAAATTGAAAATTAAGCAATATATTAATTTTAAAAAGGTTTTTGCTTACTTCTATTTCTTAACTGGCCCAACCCATACTCATAATCTCCACAAAACCAGAAACACTTTTCAGAGTTCACAAATATTGTGAAAATGGCTTAGGCCTTCCCATGAAACGTGGGAACACCACTACAAAAATTTTGTTTATTTTTTATGGATAACACTTAAAAGTCAAAAAGGTCAAAAAGCCAAACTTGTAAGACTACAATAGGAAACAGAAAAACCAAAAAAAACACACAATACATGGATAAAATTTTGAAACAAATTACCGAAAAAAAAACCCAACTGCATGACGGCAAGGCCAACACGTGGTGAACTGCCTAAAAGAAATTTCCAACAAGGAACCAAAGCTAAAAAAACAAAAAATGTGACAGTCCCTGTGTCAAAGACCTACTAAAAAAGGAGGAAACAAAAATAAATTAAAAAATGAGAGTACAGCAGCAAATAATAACTCACATTATTAGCAGCTCAAATGAATCACAGAATGCCATAAGATAAAAACAAGTAATATAAAGCATTGGTAAATGTACTTAAAAATTAAAAGTAAGAGTTGCATTATTTACACATTATTCTAGGAATGCTTTATGTTGAGTACAACTGCTTAAAATACCTCCCAACCACGAAAGTCGAAGAATAACCACAAGGTCTAAAGACCAGCATGCACTCCCCCAATGGAGCACAACACAGGCGCATGGCCAAAAAAAGAAAAAGTTCTATTAAAAACGCAAGCTAAATGAAAGCCAAACAAGAAACAAATATATTTTAGCAGGCACAGAAGCGAAAACAATTAAATAACGATCTTCCAAACAAACAAATGTAAGAGCCTACCTGTTATGCATCATACCTATTCTTCAGTGCGGTCAAACTGGCCAACCTCAATCCAGCGGACAGTGAGGAGACAGCGACAGCTAGAAGACTGTCCTGCACAAAAAATATACCATGCCGCACACTTAATTCCTTCAATCAAAAATTCCAAACTGTGCCTGCTAAAATATGTTTGTTTCTTGTTTGGCTTTCATTTAGCTTGCGTTTTTAATAAAACTTTTTCTTTTTTTGGCCATGCGCCTGTGTTGTGCTTCATTGGGGGAATGCATGCTAGTCTTTAGACCTCATGGTTGTTCTTCGACTTTCGTGGTTGGGAGGTATTTTAAGCAGTTGTACTCAACATAAAGCATTCCTAGAATAATGTGTAAATAATGCAACTTTTATTTTTAATTTTTAAGTACATTCACCAATGCTTTATATTACGTGTTTTTGTCTTATGGCATTCCGTGATTCATGGGAGCTGCTGTAATGTTTATTATTATTTGCTCCTGTACTCTCATTTTTTAATTTATTTTTGTTTCCTCCTTTTTAAGTAGGTTTTTTACATAGGGACTGTCACGTTTTTTATTTTTTAGCTTTGGTTCCTTGTTGGAAATTTCGTTTAGGCAGCTCGCCACGTGTAGGCCTTGCCATCATGCAGTTGGGGTTTGTTTTTTTTTTTTGGTAAATTGTTTTAAAATTTTATCCATGTATTGTGAGGTTTTTTTGTTCTTCTGTTTCCTGTTGTAGTCTTTCAAGTTTGGCTTTTTTGACCTTTTTGACTTTTTAAGTGTTATCCATAAAAAATAAACAAAGTTTTTGTAGTGGTGTTCCCACGTTTCATGGGAAGGCCTAAGCCATTTTCACAATATTTGTGAACTCTGTGAAAAGTGTTTCTGCTTTTGTGGAGATTATGAGTATGGGTTGGGCCAGTTAAGAAATAGAAGTAAGCAAAAAACTTTTTTAAAAATAATATATTGCTTAATTGTAATGTTTCCACACCTTTATGGGCAGATATGGTAATTTGGAATTATTAGGGGACTTAATTTTACTTCTATACCTTAGCAAAAACCCATTTTCAACTAGGTCTTTGTGGAAGTTAGTAAATGCAGAGTTTTGCTGGTCCTTGAAAAAGCCAAGGCTAGGCATTTTCAACACTTTCTACATCTCAGTTTTATTTTTTCTCTATGCCTTGAGTTTATTCTTTTAATTTTTAATTTATTTTTTCTTTAAGTATTTTTGTTTATTTTTTTTGCTTTGTAGGTTATATACTCGCTTTCTGCATTCTGGTTTTGCAATTATTTTATATTTTTTACTCATGCCTGTTGGGTTTTGAGGTTTTCTTTGTAGTTTTTGTCCTTATTAAATAATATTTTTTTGTTTCAGTCTCTACTTTGTAGTTTATATATATCATCATCATCATCATTGTCAACCATTATCAATCCACTGCTGGACAAAGGTCTCCCCAAGTTTCCTCCACAACGGTCTGTCTTGTGCCAGTCTCCTCCATGTCACTCCCGCATACTTTCGAATTTCATCCACCCATCTTCCATGTGGTCTTCTTCTGGGTCTTTTCCTGTCCCTTGGAATCCAATCTAAAATTTCGGCTGTCCATCGATGGTCTGTTCTTCTGGCAGTATGTCCAGCCCATTGCCATTTCAGGGATTTAACTCTGATCACGATGTCTTCCACTCTTGTCATTTTTCGGATCCACGTGTTCCTCTTCTTATCTCTCCTGGTTACACCAAGCATGCACCTCTCCATGCTTCGTTGAGTTGTCTGCAGCCTTTGTATGTCTCTTTTAGCTAAGGTCCACATCTCTGCACCATACATAAGCACTGGAAGGATGCATTGATCAAACACTTTTCTTTTAAGACATAATGGCATATTGCTCTTGAAAATTATGCTGTTTCTTCCAAAAGCTCTCCAGGCAAGTTTTGTACGCCGATTAATTTCTTCACCAATGTGACCCTCACTTGATATCTGCTGTCCAAGATAAACGCACGCGTCTGTTATCTCCAGCTTTTCTCCATCAATCGATAAATCTTCATCTCCTGTAAAAGCATTGCACATCACTCCTGTCCTCTGAAAGTTCATTTCTAATCCCACTTCTTTACTCTTGTCAGCAAGTTCCTGGATCATACTCTGTAGCTCTGATGGGGTAGTTGCAAAAATGACTATGTCATCAGCAAAACGAAGGTGGGTTAGATAATCTCCATTAATCTTTATCCCTTTGTTTTCCCAGTTCAGTGATTGAAAGACATTTTCCAATGTGGCATTAAAGAGCTTCGGAGATATGGTGTCACCTTGTCTCACTCCTTTTCCAATTTTTATGTGTGTTGTATTTTCAAACAGCCGAATCTTTGCACTTGCATTTTCATAGATGTTATTAATAATATTAATGTATGCATCTTCAATACCGCAGGATTTCAGCGCCATTGCAACTGCTGATGGTTTCACCGAATCAAAGGCTTTTTCATAATCGATAAAAATCATGCACAATGGAAGTTCATATTCCCTCGCTCTCTCTATATATATATTCATAAATAACCACAAGCAACACCTCCCAAACATGTACATGACAACAAATGAACTCCAGACCACAGCAAAAGAAAAAGGAGAACGATAAACGTTACCCAAAAGTCACACTGCAAAATTATAAAATACCAATAATGAAACGTAAAACCCAAACAAATATAATATCAAATGGCTCCGAACCCCTGAACCACTCTTCAGGGAAAGAAGCCCGGAGCCAGTCGGGCTCGGGTTTCATGAGATAGCCTGATACCTAATTTTAAACAAAACTGTGGTTGCAACTGAATTTGTACTTGCAAAATTTATTGGACATCTGTCTTTCCTACCCGAACCCTCAAAGTAACACAGCAATAGATATATAACTAAACATAACACCACTGAAATATGTCAAATACACAATAATCTCTTACCTTGTCTTCTTAATGGACAAAACATACTGAAACATAGAATGTAAAGGACATACATATATAAATCCAAAATAAACATAGCTCATGCTCCCCTCGTTTGTATCCATTTCGTGTGAAATACGGTTAACTTCCCATATGAGATAAGGCCACGTCTACTCTCAAAACCAACTCAAGTAGATCCACTCAGCAATGGTATGTTCGTAAAATCTTTGTATTTCCAATAGACTTTCCCACCACCAAAGGTCCAAATGAAGCACAGAAAACCATCCAAAGGAAAGACCTCAAATGTGGAAGAAAGTAAAGTTTATTGTTATAATTCTCCGTGGTGACTCGGAGGAAAAATCATTTTTGTTGTGGCCCTAAGAATTTGGTTAATTCGAAAAGTTTCAAGTGACTATGTTACAAATTCTAAGTTTGTATGAAGAATTTTGATTAAAAATATTTAATAACTTACTAAAATGTGAATAACAGAATTTATAGGGATAACCATTCTTTTTTAAAGTTAAAGAAAGAAATTTTAACTGTTCGGTAGTACTGTTTTTGTTATTACATATCCTAGTGATCCAAAAAATTTGTGAAATTATAATATTTCTATGTATGGATCCAGGGATTCTGGAAGACCAGGAACTTAATAAGTTAGGACAAAATGTAAAATAAGCTCTCTTGTCATAAACATCCGTTAAAAATCTCATACATAGACATATCACTAAGCTGTTCTCTGAGATTCAGAGGTTAGCTCCAAAAAGAAATACAAACTACCAGATATTTTTACTTATTGTTGTCGTATCAAACTTCTCCATTTACAGCGATCTTGACATACGACTCGTGCTTCACTGATATCCATTACACGCCGTACACAAGATCTTTTATACTTCATACTCATAATCTTTTTCTCATGAAGACACTCCTAAATCTGATCCACCCATGTCTTCCTTGGCCTTCCTCTGCCTTTCCTTCCTGCCACTTGGGCTGAAAAGATTTTCTTAGTAAGCATTTCATCACTCATTCTTTCAACATGGCCAAACCACCGAAGCATTTTGGTCTCCATCTTGCTAACAACATTTTGCTTCACATCACACAACTGCAATACATCTTCATTTCTCACACAATCATATCATGTCTTGCCACAAACCCCTCGTAAGTAACGCATTTCCTCCAGCACACAAACCACTCCCATGTTTCTTCTACAGTACCCAGGTTTCACTGCCATACATCAGAGTAGGAACAATTACAGTTTCATACACAGCCATGCGGGACTCTCTAGAGAACCCATCATTCCTGTGAAAACCTCCCAGAGCAGCTATGACTTTCAAAGAAGAATTTACTCGCCTACTGATTTCACCAACCAACTTGTTCTCTCTGTCAAACATGCTTCCTAAATACACAAACTCACTCACCTGGTCAATCACAGTGCCATTTATACTTACATTACATTACATTCAGTGCTGCCCATTCCTCTCTCAAACACCATAACTTTGGTTTTTCCCTTATTTATACTCAGTTTGAATTTCATGCAAACTTCGTGCATCCGAGTCAACATACTCTGCAACTCACTTTTGCTCTCTGCCAACAGGACAGTGTCATCGGCATACAGCAATCTGCACACACGGATATCACCAAGACATAAACCACTATTATCTATTTTGGCATCACGCATGCATGCATCCATAAATATATTAAACAGCCATGGTGACATTACACAACCTTGTCTAACTCCTACACCAATGGAAAACCATTTTGATAAAACACCATTTACTCGTACACAAGCTCTACTACCAGCATACATGGCTTTTACACTATTAAGTAGATTCTCAGTAACACCATATTCATTCAATACCTTCCACAAAAGTGTCCTATTCACTCAGTCCTAAGCTTTCTCTAAATCTATGAAGGCAGTAAAAACTTTCTTCCCAACAGCCAGATACTTTTCAATCATTGTGCGTAATGTAAAAATCTGGTTAGTGCAGCCTTTACCAGGCATAAAACCACTCTGAACATCCCACACTTTCAATGATGTAAGACCCCGTACTTGTTCAATAACAACCTTAACAAACACTTTCCCTGGTACACTCAGTAGGCTAATACCACGATTGTTCTTGCATTCAGTCTGATCACTTTTTCCCTTATACAAGGGAACAATAATAGCATCCTTCCAATCCCGAGGGACCATTCCTAACTCCCAGCACAACTGCCAAATTTCAGTTAACCAGTCAATTATAGAGTCACCACCATATTTCAACATCTCTGCAGTTATGCCATCAACTTACGGAGCCTTACCATTCTAAAGAGGTTTTAGAGCTTTACACACTTCTCTTCTTGAGATCCCTCCTGTGCTTTCATCCCTCATTGTGACATCATCTGCGTCTGTCTCAGAATCATCTTTGCTTTCCTGATCTAATGACACACAGAAGTATTCACCCCATCTTTCACTTAACTCATTAGGCTCCCATATCATTTCCCCAATCTCATTCTTCACACAACTTACAACTTTGTTTCCCCTATTTTTCCTGAGTCTCATGTACTTCCAGAAGGACTTCCTATCTTTCCAAAGAGCCAGTTCATGCCTTTCCACTTTTTCCTTCCTAACTTTTGCCTTACTGTGGTGAACCAGCTTAGCAGCTTCACGCTTCTTACAGTGATATTCTTCCACAGAGACTCTACCTTGCAACATCTCCAAATAGGCTTCCTTCTTTCTCTTTACTGCCTCTTCAATCTCACTATTCCACCAAGCATCACCTCTACTGTTACCCACTATTGTGGTGCCACAGACCTCTTTGGCAGCAGTGACAAAACAGTTCTTAAAACATTCCCACTTCTTTTCTACATCCCTCTCACCAGACTTCAGATCCTTCAGTCGTTCTCTGAGTAAGTCAGAATACCGCTGATGATCTTCAACGAGCCTATCAACCTTTTATAAGATCGTCAATAAACTGTAACTGTAACATTCTTTTCATAAAAGTGTAGGTACAAGTTGGCAAGTAAACTAGAATATGATGTGCCCATTGGAATTCCCTGTTTCTGTATCAGTAGTCTTTTACCATTATAGATGTAATTATGGAATATACGGAAATTACATAATGAATTCCAATATCCACTACTGATCTCCGTATATTGCCCGTATCTCTCAAAATACCAGTCCATTGTCCTTTTTAAATCCTTCAGGCTAATAGATGTAAACAGATTATTGAAGTCAAATGTTTTAATTACACCCCTGAATCCTGGATTCTTTCTCATGAATTCAATAACCTTTCTGTTGTCATTAATAATCCATGTTGAAGATTGGATCATATCAAAAACTATCTGCAGTAATTCCAAAAAATGTTTTCCAACTTTGTTATTTTAAGAATTTGTCCCACAAGTGATAAATGTTAATCCAACTGGCTTTTTGTGGAATTTAGGCACTGTAAAAATATATGGAAATTCCAATTTATATTCTCTAATTCCTAATAATCTGAAATAGCTTAGTATTCTTTTTTGAACAATCTTGACTTCAGTCTCTTCATCTTTCTGATAAATATTCTCATCATTCATTTCCTTGTTGAGAATTTCATAATATAATCTCTTGCATATAAAAGCAAAATTTCCACCACATTTATCAATCGGTGTAATGATGAACATATTCTGTAACTCTTCAATTTTGTGCCTCATAGTTTTCCAATTCTTCAGAAAACATTTCTTATAATAATATTTATCAATGAGACTGTAGATCTTCTTCAATGCCCTTGAAATTCATTGGAAAAATTTCTGGACTGGAACTCCATATTTATCTGAAAGCTTGTAAATAAAGCAGTGCAAGTCTCCAGAAATATTACTCTTAAGATTGTCCTTGGTAATAATCACGAGCACGTACTTACAGGAAATCTTGACATAGTAAATTGTTCAGATTTAAAGAGTATTATGAAGCAAGGTGTGAAACATAGACCTGAAATATTTATTACCAAGGACAATCTTAAGAGTAATATTTCTGGAGACTTGCACTACTTTATTTACAAGCTTCCAGATAAATATGGAGTTCCAGTCCAGGAATTTTTCCAATGGATTTCAAGGGCATTGAAGAAAATCTACAGTCTCATTGATAAATATTATGATAAGAAATGTTTTCTGAAGAATTGGAAAACTATGAGGCACAAAATTGAAGAGTTACAGAATATGTTCATCATTACACCGATTGATAAATGTGGTGGAAATTTTGCTTTTATATGCAAGAGATTATATTATGAAATTCTCAACAAGGAAACGAATAATGAGAATATTTATCAGAAAAATGAAGGGACTGAGGTCAAGATTGTTCAAAAAAGAATACTAAGCTATTTCAGATTATTAGGAATTAGAGAATATAAATTGGAATTTCCATATATTTTTACAGTGCCTAAATTCCACAAAAAGCCAGTTGGATTAAGATTTATCACTTGTGGGACAAATTCTTAAAATAACAAAGTTGGAAAACGTTTTTTGGAATTACTGCAGAGAGTTTTTGATATGATCCAATCTTCAACATGGATTATTAATGACAACAGAAAGGTTATTGAATTCATGAGAAAGAATCCAGGATTCAAGGGTGTAATTAAAACATTTGACTTCAACAATCTGTTTACATCTATTAGCCTGAAGGATTTAAAAAGAACAATGGACTGGTATTTTGAGAGATACGGGCAATATACGGAGATCAGTAGTGGATATTGGAATTCATTATGTAATTTCCGTATATTCCATAATTACATCTATAATGGTAAAAGACTACTGATACAGAAACAGGGAATTCCAATGGGCACATCATATTCTAGTTTACTTGCCAACTTGTACCTACACTTTTATGAAAAGAATGTTACAGTTAATGGCATTGTTAACTACAGATATATTGACGATCTTATAAGTTTTTGTTCGGAAGGTTGTAGCTTCGATATTTAGTCTTGTTACCCCAGGAACTGATTTTGACAGAAACCGGTAAAGGACTTCAAAGTTGCTTTTCTGGATATGGAAATCATATTACGACGAGGGAGATTTTTAACGGATGTTTATGACAAGAGAGCTTATTTTACATTTTGTCCTAACTTATTAAGTTCCTGGTCTTCCAGAATCCCTGGATCCATACATAGAAATATTATAATTTCACAATTTTTTTGGATCACTAGGATATGTAATAACAAAAACAGCACTACCAAACAGTTAAAATTTCTTTCTTTAACTTTAAAAAAGAATGGTTATCCCTATAAATTCTGTTATTCACATTTTAGTAAGTTATTAAATATTTTTAATCAAAATTCTTCATACAAACTTAGAATTTGTAACATAGTCACTTGAAACTTTTCGAATTAACCAAATTCTTAGGGCCACAATAAAAATGATTTCTCCTCCGAGTCGCCCGGAGAATTATAACAATAAATTTTACTTTCTTCCACATTTGAGGTCTTTCCTTTGGACGGTTTTCTGTGCTTCATTTGGACCTTTGGTGGTGCGAAAGTCTATTGGAAATACAAAGATTTTACGAACATACCACTACTGAGTGGATCTACTTGAGTTGGTTTTGAGAGTAGACGTGGCCTTATCTCATATGGGAAGTTAACCGTATTTCACACGAAATGGATACATACGAGGGGAGCATGAGCTATGTTTATTTTGGATTTATATATGTATGTCCTTTACATTCTATGTTTCAGTATGTTTTGTCCATTAAGAAGACAAGGTAAGAGATTATTGTGTATTTGACATATTTCAGTGGTGTTATGTTTAGTTATATATCTATTGCTGTGTTACTTTGAGGGTTCTGGTAGGAAAGACAGATGTCCAATAAATTTTGCAAGTACAAATTCAGTTGCAACCACAGTTTTGTTTAAAATTAGGTATCAGGCTATCTCATGAAACCCGAGCCCGACTGGCTCCGGGCTTCTTTCCCTGAAGAGTGGTTCAGGGGTTTGGAGCCATTTGATATTATATTTGTTTGGGTTTTACATTTCATTATTGGTATTTTATAATTTTGCAGTGTGACTTTTGGGTAACGTTTACCGTTCTCCTTTTTCTTTTGCTGTGGTCTGGAGTTCATTTGCTGTCATGTACATGTTCGGGAGGTGTTGCTTGTGGTTATTTATGAATATATGTACTATTCACTCTTGTTTTCCAGCTGCATTGCGTGGTAACAGAGTGGTATGGGCATGTATCAAAGGAAAATAATTTATATTTATATATATATATATATATTTCTGAAAATGTTCTTATCTCCAGACTGAAGTAACGAGCACAATTATTTTTGTTAGCTAAGCAGCAAAATGATACTGCATAGGTGTTGGAATATTTGTAAATACTAGTTCCTGTAATCCAAATGTACTTTCCAATATCTAAGCAATCAAAAATCTTCCTAGAACTGCACACGAGAGCTGATTTTCCCTTGAAAATGTTAGCGCAACTCTTCTTTCTTTCCATTCAGTTTGATCAAGCATAATGCTGTGCAAAAGTTTTTACTAATATATACTATAAATAATTTCCACAATACTTAAAACATTAACAAAAATTGCCATCAATATATTAGTCATAAATTGCAGGCCATAAAAAACATTTTTAATGAAAAACTGTGAATGTGAAATGTAAAAAAGATATGTGTTAGGCATGTATGATAAAATGTACTACATGCTTAGATAGTGTCAATATTGGTAGAAACAGGAATAACTTTTGTATGTATTATTTATGTCAGTAATTAGGATGTGATGCTGAATTCAAGAGCATGGCTGAATGAGATGGCTATGCTCTTCAATGTAGTGTCACATCAATGAAAAATTATACCCAGTTAGATCACAGTGAAACAGTACCTAAATGGCAATTCCCTCTAAAAGAAAACGAGGAATCCAAGAAAATGCAATAATGAAGTTATACATTACCATGCATACATTTGCAAAATCAATCACGGTTGACAAATATATCTTTCTCTCTGACTCACTCATATTTTTTGGCATGCCTGGAAACTCTAAATTCTGCAGTCGATGCTTAGAACTTTCCAAAGCTGCAAAAATAATTTCTTCATTACTATAGTAAATGAATAAAAAGAACTTCCAAATGGTTAAATCAGAATCAAGATATAAAACTATCCATTTCAGAACTTTAAGGAAGTTTAAGGCTTTAAAATAATATGAACCTGAAATTCACCAATGACATTTTAAACAGAATTTATTACTTTTTAATATGGATGAACAATTTGCACATCATATATTTGGTACACAAGTTTTTTAAACAAAGTTTTCTTTTTGGGGTAGGTAAATAATGTGTATACATGACCTGAAATGTTGTTCATTTTTACTTGAATTCTGGATTTAAGTCTGCATCTGACTCAACTTTTTTTCTCTATTTTACTACATACTTGTTCAAACTTGTCCTTTTCTTCCTTTTATGCAATCACTCAAACTATTTTTTTACATTACAGTAAAAGCTGTTTAAAATCTTAAAAGAACAAAGGTAAAGAGATGCAAACCACTAGTTCATCTGCCTATTGAATTTGCAAGATAACAATGAACAATTAACTCCAACCACATGAAGATACAAGACAGCAATTCATGCTTCATATCTAATAATATCTGCCATATAACAAGTAAGTGAAGGACTACGGAATATGTAATTCATGAGACAAACCTTAAGGGTTGCCTTATGTTATAAACATGCTTTAGACTAAAAAATACATAATATCTAAGGTATTATTACCTGATATTGGCAAAGTATTTCGCACGTTGTTGCTCCATGAGGCATGTGCTTCCAGCCCGAGAGAGGTCTATTGTTATGGGTTTTTTCGGTTAGTTAAAAATTTTTATTAAATGAAACAATTAGGTTATATTATTATCAGTTCACATTCATTCGTTCGCATAATCAAACGTTTCAAATTTACTATTAATTATTAAAAATTTCATTAGAAGAAGTTATACTCATCGTGTCGGGAGACGTCTCTCAAGAGGCTCTTCGTCCCGTTGTTACGGCGAGCGCTTTCGACATAGCCGGTATGTCATCGTCGGGCCTTCTACATCTACATGAGGGTTTTCTCGCGTGTGTGTAGCCGCTGGAGTTGCATGTCAGGAAACGAAGGGAAAGTTTTGCTGGTTGAATGTGTTAGGTGATTGCTTTTCATGTGTCGCCATCTATTGGATGAGTTGGTAGGTATATCAGTCGTAAGTACAATTTTTTCTTTCTTTTTTTTGTGTAGCTGTTTTTGAGCTATTGTTATTTATTTGTAAAAACAGGTGTATTATTTTTAGTCCTTTATTAAACGTTGCGACTTTTTGTAATGTTCTTTTTTTTTTCTTTTTTTATGGATTTTTTGCTTTTTATAAGTGACTTCCAGGCTGTATCTAGGTTGGCAGGGTCTTGTAAGTTGCATATTTTGTCTTTTTTTTGTTCAATTATAACACTTTCAGAAATCCTTAATTCCTTTTCGTTTGTGTGGGTGGCTAGTAATTTAATATTTTCAAAATCAGGATTTGTTTATGTTTAATGCAGTGTTGAATGAGTGCAGTTTTTTCTTCTTTTTGTTCCAGTTTTTTCTATGTTGATGTAATCTTTTTATTAATCTATTTTTTGTGCTACCAATGTAAGAGATGTGGTCCCCAGAACTCTGTGAAGCAATAGGAATTTCATACACACCCTGCTGATTGTAGTATATTATTGTTATAGTTTTTCTTTATCACTAAGTCACCAATATTCTGAACAGAATGACCAAAAATAATGTTATGTTTCTTCATTGAAATTAAAAATTTTCCACTTAGTCCTCTAATAAAAGGAAAAGAACCTGAAAATTTGTATTTCTTTTTTGGAATGTTTTTACTAGACTCCTTTAAATTCTTTTTGTATTCAAATATCAACCTTTTAACAGTTTTTGTGTCCTACCCATATTGTTTGGTTGTGTTAATAATCCATTGGATTTCTTCTTCACTGTACTTTCTATTTGAGGAATGTGTGAAGGCTTGTTTTACCCAATTCCTAATACTATTGACTTTATGAGTTTTTGGGTGTTCAGATTGATATGGGATCATTATAGGTACATATGTTGGTTTTCTAAAAACTCTGTATTAAAAAAGAGGTGAAAGGGAAGATTGAATAATAACTGAAGTTGTGTGGGAAGTACAACTGAGAAGGGTGAACAAAAAGCTACAGAAATTTGGAGTGCCAGGCTCATCATTAGCCAGGTCACATGTAGAAATTTATCTGTTCACACTACTTTTTCAGTGGGAGGGTGAGGTCATTTCAGTTGCTTTACTCATTTTCATTTTCAGCAATAAAAAAAAAAAAAAGACTTACAGAAAAAGCTGGCAAAGCACCACATGTTTGCAGTTGTTAGCTGCAAAAAAAGTGTCAGTTTAACATATATATTTATTTCAATGCAACATTTTTTCATGAAGATGACAATAACAAACCCACCCTAAATGCTGGAAATCATACTTATTCAATCATTGTTTACAACATCCAAAACTAAAGTTAAAATTTAATTCCATCTTTAAATCTATGAGAAACCTTATAAATGTGAGCCATGTTATTTTCATTAATTTACAAATATTAACAGTTTATAATTATTAGCTACAAAATATCAAAAACAGAAATTGAAAACATTTCATTCTTAATTTACAGTATTTCAAAAATTCATAAACACATATTTTTTCAAGACACATGTTTAAATACCACATACATAAAAACATAGCATTTATATATTTTTAAATATTCTAGAAGATTGGATTCACTTTCTTAATACACACTGAAAAAAAGGCACCATTTTGACAAAAAAACTAGTGGTGCACTACATTTTAAATTTTTTAGTGAAAAACACATGTAGCATTGCAAGTAATAGTGACTGAGTCACAACTTCAGAAGAGGAGAAAAGAAGATTGATTATTAACTGCATTTCAATTACATCATCAACATCAGTTTAATATTATATATTGGAAGAAACTACCAATATTTTTTTAATGCTCCCATTATTTTTAAGAAAGTTATCTCCTAATTATCCCCTATATCCATATTTGATGCACTAAGTTATGTTGCTCTTCAGTTCAAGAGCAACATAACTTTAAACTGTGCACTGTTTCAGTGTTATGTACAGAATAGGCCACGTTAAAGCATAGTTGGTTGGTTGGTTGGTTGTTTTGGGTTTAATAGTGCAATAGCTTCACTGGACTAAAGAGTGCCAAGTCAGATAATTTAAAATATTAACAAAAACATTAAAACAAACAAACAAGAAAGGCATACACCACAACAACAGGCAGTATAAAAAGCCAATAAAACAATAGCATACTATACAAAAACACTGTTACAAGGAATTCTATGATTTAACATAACTAAAACAATAATAAAAGATAACAAACAATGATGTGATAAAGCAGAACAATACAAAAGGTGTAAATGGCTGATGAAACAGAAACTATACAAAACAAAAAACACTGGTAGAATGAAGAAATGACAACAAAGAAGACATGCCACACTGATCATTTACGTAAAAGACAACTCAGGGTCACTGAGTCGTCTGGTAAAGTGGATAAAAGAAAATGACAAGCACGTTCATGGGCAAAACAACAACTCAAACAGAAAATTTTAACAACAGTTCATTAACGCATGCACCTGCACACCCGCAGTAGTTGACATAAGGCAAGGAACTGCAAGATGTCACACTCACTTATGACATGATGGACCCATGCTGTTGACTGAATACAGGAATCCTTACATTCTTGTTTCCACCTGGCTGCCCTTCTTTGCATCACCAGTTGCTGTCCTAACCATTTGGGGCTGTATTAATTTCATTCCAGCATCTAACCTCTGAAAGTCTGCTTTCCAAGAGTTATTTCAGCATCTCTCAAGCAGTTTATGAGCAATCATGCACCAGGAAAGGGGTATCTCCAACCTTCTTTTCCTCATGGTAACACTGACTGCATGACAAGCTCTTGGCTCACCCGGAAGACTCTGTTGCAAAACACCAAAATGAATCAATCCAGATCCGGCTATTCAAGTACAGCCACTTCTTCATGGTCTTGTTCAAGACTGTCTTTTTACTCCAATATTCACTTTTTACCTGTCCTATTGTCATAGGCATGTGTTCACTCAGTTGTCAATTTCAATTGCTCTAAAAGCATTTAGCGCAATGCAAGATGGTAAGAGTACACATCTCTACACTTGGAATACATGGTCATTAATAATTCCATTAGAGACCCAAACTTATAAATAACTACTGTAGATCTTCTTTGTCCTGCCAAGATTCGGGATCAAGAATGCCATAAACTTTCCGATTGGCTGACACTAACTATTTCCAAACATCGGGCCAAACATCCTTCCTTTCATACTTTGTTCACAGGCATAACTTCCCAAATAGCAGGTGACCAAGAAACGTAGGGGCCATGATTCCCCCCACACACACACACCAACATTCCTCTCAAGAAAAGGGAAAGACATGAACCCACCCCTTTGTTCTTATCTCTTTTCTTATGCAAAATGGGCAAAATGGGAAACCACTTGCTGTTCATTTTTGTAACCAACAATTAATGCGGTCCCTGCCTCATGCAAATCCAGCTAATTGAATTCATTATGCACCCAAAATTCGTAACAATATATTAGGCTTTCAAAATTTGTGTTGGCCATAAACATACACGTGGCACCTCAAGAGCCTTGATGACACAGAAGTGGGGCATCCTTGTGATATATGATCAGAGAGTGTGTGGGTGTGTGTGTTAGTGTGTGGGTGTGTGTGTTAGTGTGTGTGAGAGAAGAAAAAGAGTGAAAACAGTGAAAAATAGCATAAACTCCTTACCTCTTTTGATAACTTTCAGCTCAAAATATTGCATTGACTAGACTATATATGAAAAGAAATAACACAAATTCATTTTAAAAAACTTACCAAAGTCCATATTTGGTAAGATTTGAATAAACCTTTCTCCTTCTACACCTGTTTCACTGTCATCAGATGTATCAATACCTCGTGAAGTTCTTCCACTAGGCACTAAAGCAAAACAGCATTGCAAAAGTTATTTTTCACATGAAACATGTAGTTAAAAGCTACTATAAGCAGTGTAAAACAAAACCCTTCATTACAGAGAGGAAACAAAGGACGTTATAATAATTCATTATGTACATATATTTTACTTTAAATACAGATCAATTTGCAGCAAGCTATTCATGTGATATCATGGTTGTTCCTTATTTAATATGAATGACCAGCAATCATTGTAAAAGTTATTCCTAATTGATTTGCCATTTTTATTTATTCACTTGCATTGTATTATTATAAAGTAATATTATAAGTAAATTAACCCTAAAATTTCATTTTCCACATTAATTTTATTTGATGGCATGTGAAAAAATTAGATTGTATCATCATGACTTTAATTAGATTGTATCATCTTTGGCTTTCATCACCCTGCTATATTAACCCTACAATTTTATTTTTCCCCACAATTTTATTTGATGTCTGATTTATGTGATATATAGCACTGTTACATCTTTATTATTTGTTTGACACTAAAATGTTACATACAGAAAACACTACCAGTGTTTAAATTTATGAATAGTACAGGGATTGCACCATGAACTGCCCATCTTGCTAATAGCAAAAATAGAAAAAAAAAAACTGACAATAACATTAAAAACCAATGAAAGCCCTGGAGGAAAGAAATAATGAATAATCAGAGTAAATGCTCATTGTGAGATAAAAATTTAAAATAAACTTTTTAGAAAAAATTTCCAAAGAAAAATACATTGATGGCTGTCAAAATTGAAATGCATTTGTTCTCGCAGTTGTGCAACCCATAGAACTTATTGAAAAAGTCTTTGGCTTTCATCACCCTGCTGACACTTGCAGATGAAGTGAGGAGTTAGTGCATGTTTTCACACAAATTGCCTGCAAGCCCATTGCTCTTGTAAAATCAAAACTCTTTCTATGATCATGCTCTTGAAGTAGAGGAGCAGACACCACACTTCTGACTGGAAGCTAATGTGCTATGCATGCTAGTTTCTGTGATCATGTGTTTGAAGTAGAGGAGCAGATAGCACACTTCTGGCTAGAAGCTGATGTGCTGAGCATCCTAATTACAACTAGTATTTATGATCAAACAGAAAACTGAAAGATCACTGTGGCACTGGTGCTAGTGTCTTCAATTTTATATTATTGGTGACTTAAAATGACAGCTGTAAGATATTTGAACTAGGTCCTGAAACCTATCAGTTTAACTTTTAGTTTACTCTAATGGTGTTTTTTTATGCCAAATTTATGAAAATAAATATTGTCATAGCAGACAAGGCCAACCAAATAATCATGATGAATGACAGACTATTCAACAAGAATGGAAACAGCAATGAAAGAAGAAAGAATGGGAACAGCAATAAAAGAAATGGCAGCAGAAACTGCTTCCACAAAGAAGATCATAAAAGCAAATAACCAACATTAAAAACCATATGCAGTTAATCAAGAACATCAAAAAAGAAACTTCCACCCCAATAGGAGCAAATATTTCAAATATTTTAGGTAAAACAAAAACTCACAAAGAACTTGAATCTGAAAGCACCATAGTTTCCAAAAACATGGCACCTACAATTAATATGAAAAGAGCACTTTTCTAGTATCTAAAAATTTATTTAATAATCATAAATACATAGCAAAAGATGCAACACATGCAATTAACCTAATTAAAAATTATACAAGATCAAATCATTTAATCATTGCCAGTCTAGATGCTACTATACATCTCTTTATCAAATACTCTTACAGAAAAAGCAATTGCTCTGATAAAGAAAAAATTAAAAACTGCTTACCTGATGATGAAACAGAAACAATAGGCAAAGCATTAAGCTACATTAACAAAAATAACAATTTACAAATTAAAAAGAAAATATACTGGCAAATCAAAGGATCTCCAATGGGATCATCATTACCAAGTTTATTTGCAGAAGTAATTTTACAAGACAAATTAAATAAAATTCAAATGTGTTAGATATGCATATGGCATTCTAATCATTTGGATATTTAAAGAATTATATTAATTTGCACAAACTGTTTTCAGTGAATACCCAATAATCAAAGTAACATTCAACTGGAATAGAAAGAGATAACAAATTACTACATGTAGATCTTCTTCTAACCAATAATAAACAGCAAAATACATACAGTACAATTTCAAGTATACTGAAAAAGTACATACAGACCACTCATATTATACCAGTGAATTCATATCACCCAAAGAAACATGAATTATCATCATTTAGACCTTCATAAAAAAGAGAATTCACACACTAGAAAAAAGTTTGAATGGAATTAAATTGGAATAGAAACCTCACATTGGATATCAAGTTGAAACACGTGGAATAATTAATACAGACATAAATCAAGCTGTTCTTCCATGTAGCATAACCGCAGAAATTTGAAAAAAAAAAAAAAAAAAATTCTGTGGTTACGCTACATGGAAGAACAACTTGATTTATGTCCTCACATTGGATACAAAACTTACTAAAGACATAAGACAAGGAAATAAAAACAATCAGTTAAAATAAAAAAAGAAGATATACTGCACAGCCATACTACACATGGAAAAAGTTATTGCAACTATGAAAAACATATTCAAAAAAGCAAAATTAAGAATAGGAAAAAATGCAAAAAAAAAAAAAAAAACATGAAGGATACCATAATGAAAGAAACAGACATAGAAAGAAAAAAACAGCATTTATAACAAAGCAGCAGTATATAAATTGTCAATTAAAGAAAACAATAAAATGAAAAAGCTTCCCTTTACATAGGAAGCACCAAAAGATAAAGACACATTTGAAAGAACATGTTCAAAAATTGGAAACCAAAAACCAGAGAAAACCACTTTAATTAACTTTTGTATAGATAATAACACAGAAACTCCATAAGAAGAAACTGATTACAGAAAACAAAAATGAAAGAGAACTGAGAAGCTATCACAATTGCGAGAACAAAAATCAAAACTACAACAATGATAAATATAAATCTGTCTTATTCATGGAAACACATTATAAAAGAAAAGAGAAAATAAAATAACTTTATACTGAAAAGAACAAAAATTACTTATAAAAACTAAAATACCAATAGATGGTAGCTCAAATCTAACCAGCCAGCAAATCTGAAATCCTTCCAGAAGACCAGTACAACAAAGATAGTGGAGAATTAAAATGGAGGACTGAGCAAGCTACAGACCAAGTGAACAAAATGCATTGCATAAATAAAAAATCATCAAACTTAGTGTGCTTTTCTGCAGTAAAAAACAACAAAAAAACAATACTCTCTAAAGACAGATATTTAGTATTATTCCAACAGAAAAGGACTGAACAAGTTTTCAACAAAAAATACTGATCCTCAAAACAACCTCAGGAGTCAACAAGAATCAAGGGAAATAAAGAATATTTTTCAGAATTTGTAAAAAATTAATCAGTGAAAACATTTAAATTTTATTAAACACTAAGGTATGATGAGGAAAATGAAATTCACATGTGTAATACAGAAGAAAACCAAAATATTAAACAATGCTGTAATGATTTTGGCATGGGACTTTGCATACCTAAGATTTATTTGCTTCAGTGTTTGTCTCTTACCTTTACACTAAGAAATTCAAATATAATCCAAAACAAAGTTCAGACAAGAAGATTTTGGACAAGGTAAAGCAATTTTATTTTTCAAAGTGCTTGCTTCAACTTCAAGTTCAAAAACAAAAGAGAATTGATAAAGAAAAACTGAATCATGTGCTATTTTGCAAAGCAAACTCCCTGTTGGCTGTCTTCGACCTGCTGGTCTCATGCAGACTGCTGCACTTGCCGCTCATGTGGGAGAAATTGTGTTGAAGTCTGCCTCCAGCACCAACAACACTGAGTATCAATTCTTCGGTGAATCATGGGAACAGGGGCATATTTAGAGGAGGCTTTGCCCGCTTCCCCTCAAAAGTGTTTCATTTTCTAAAGTTTTTGGTAAAAATGCAACTTAGATTAGAAAAAAATGCCTTAATTTAATAAAAAGGCATCAACTTACATTTAAAAAATGCATTAATATTTTCTTCTATTTTTCATTAACTTTGATTTTGTTCAGGTGGATTTCAAAACATTCCATCCCCACCCCGAAAAAAATTCCACATATACGCCCCAGCATGGAATGTTAGAAGAGATTGGTTGCTTTACAATGCCAAAGCCAAATGAATAAATTCTACTTGATGCCAATAAAAAAAAAAAAAAAAACAGGGTTGCAAAATAGTTATACTTTGCAAAATAGTTATACTTTAGGTTGCTATGCACATGAAAATGCAAAAAGCTTAAATTCTTATCAGAAAACAATGCAGTTATTAAAAGAAAATGCAAATTTAGAGGGAAGACTAAGAAAATATTTCAGCAAACTAGAATACAATTACTAAAACTATGAAAATTTGCCATTTTTAGCACAGCATATATAGCCCACATAATTCAATGTTGTTATCACTTATTCAGTTGTGCACTGATTTAGGAGTGTGTGATCTATCTTCAGAACCTTTATGCTGACAAGCAAAACTTGATTGTTGAAACTAAATTTGCTTTAAAGGACTATTAAAAAAACTTTAATTCAACTTGCACAGTTCTCAAGTGCTAATACTGCCATGGTCTGTGATGCTGTAGCAAACATCTGTCATAAAAATGATGCACCATGCTATCAAAATTGGCAGGTATCACAATTAATGGTGCTGCAGTTATGACAAGGTGCTTATAAGGCATAGTTAAAAGGCTGAAAGATAATATGATTCACGTAACAGAAGTGCACTGCTACATGCATAAATTAACAGCTGGTCAAGTTGCTAAAGCAGCTCAGTATCTAGTCAATTTTCAAGATATACTGTATGCAACAAGACTTACAAGCATTTCAAATATTTTCCAAGAAAAAGTCCAGATTAGAGGCAGTTTAAGAAGACATGCAGTCAAAAAAGAGTTACTTAAAGGAGGTTTTCTCAACTTGATGGCTGCTGCTTTCAAAAAATGTTAAAGCACACATCAGTAACTATGATCACAATTACCTATAAGAATCAAAAATATTCTTAATATTAATAGGCTTTTTAAGTAAAAATGTGTTAAATAAAAATGAATTACACAAATATTCTTGTATGAATATGAGCATATACAGGGTGATCAGAATCGACTGCACAATAAACCTACCGGATGATTCCTCATGGAGAAAGAAGCCAAAAACCGTTGTCCAATCGGACGTCGCATTCTGGAGATATACGCGCCAAAAGTTTTGTGACGTCACATCCGGTAACGCACATGATCATTGAAGAGCAACATGGATAGCTATACAGACGCACGTATCACAAAGCGATCAAGCCGCACCCAGTGGCGCAGTTGTCTAAGGCGATGGCTTCTGATCATTTGTCCGAAAGGGATTCGGGTTCAAATCCCGGTGAAGTACGGATGTTGTGTTTGTCCTACGGCACTGACTCTCTTCCTTCCCTGGAACCAGTGGTCCTAAATTCAGGATGGACAACTACTTATAGCCCACTGAGTTGATCACGGTGGTCGTTAAACCTCCAATTAAAAAAAAAAAAGCAATCAACATTTAAAAATGTGGCACAGGGTGGCACATTCGAAGAACGTGGTGGCGTGAAACCATCAGTTGTACGCCTGCACGATACAGCAAGTAGGGATAAAAAGGGTTGGCGACGGTAGCAGGTAAGCTCATACTGCATTGGTACATTTGACAGTAGTGTGGGTAGCGATATGTCGTACAGTTTAAGAGAGTAATGTGACATGTATCTCCTCTTGGGGGAATGCCATTGCGGGGGCCTACAGCGAGCGATACCCAGCATGACGGCACCCGCCCAGGTCATACGGTGGCTTGACACTCAAATGCGCGACACAGGCAATGTCGCACCACGTCCAAGTGTAGACAGTGACACTGGACCCTTTGTGAGAACATCATCCCTCGAGGACGCCATACTAGAGTTCATACAGAAGGAGCCAACCACCAGCAGCCATGCGATCGCACGAAAATTCGGTGTGCACCAAAGTACCATACTTGCCGTTCTACATGATGTAGACCTGCATCCATATTACATCACATGGGTGCAAGGCCTATTACCACAGGATTATCCTCGAAGACAGGCATACTGCGAGTGGCCGCTACGGCAACATGCTGCCAATAATAGTTTCATCCGCAGGATCTTGTGGACTGATGAAGCAAGGTTTACACAGCAGGGTATCTGCAACACCCATAATAGACATGTTTGGGCATTGGACAATCCGTACACAATACGTGAACACGCTCACCACGTTAGGTGAGGTGTTAATATCTGGTGTGGTATTGTGGGCGATATCCTAGTGGGACCATATCTTCTTCCCGAACGTGTCACAGCTGCCAACTACATGGTGTTCCTAAGTGATGTTCTGCCGGACTTACTGAATAATGTACCATTGCCTGTTCTCAGCAATCTATGGTTCCAGCATGATGGAGCACCAGAACATTACACTGCAAATGTTCGCCAGTGGCAGGAGGTACGGAATATCCTGGTCAACGGCTTGGCTGTGGTGGTCCTCTCACATGGCCCGCTAGATCGCCAGATCTTAACCCATTGGACTTCTTCCTCTGGGGTCATCTAAAGGAACTAATATATATCGACGGCCTGTCAACAGCCTGCACAACTTAGTGACCACCTTACTTGTGGCCCTCACAACTGTAGCCCCTGCTATGCTGCAACGTGTGCAGATGTCTATTCCTTGGCAGGCTGCCACCTGTTCTGCAATACAAGGTGGCCATTTTGAACACATTGTAATCTGACACAGATCCACGTGTTTTATCATTTGTGTTGTAGTGGTACACATCAATAAATTACATGTTTTCTGTCAAAGTGATTGGGTAAGTTATTTCTAATGTCTGTATTCTTACCAGATGTGAAGTCACAAACTTTCAAAGCATATATCTCCACAATGCGACGTCCGATTGGACAATGGACAGCGGTTTCTGGCTTCTTTCTCCAAGAGGAATCGTCTGGTAGGTTTATTGTGAGGTCAATTCTGATCACCCTGTATATGCTCATATTGTTACGAGATTATTTGTGTAATTAATAGTAACTACAATGCTTTGCCCTTACTTTTAGCTACTGACAAAGGTGCTGCTACCTCAGGAATTTTTAAAATTATTGAAAATTTTTATTTTCTTTATGCTGCTCATTTTATATGCATATCAGTTAAATATAGTTTGCAAAACTCTACAAAAAGCTCTACAAGAAGCAATAGATTTTTCTACAGCACATACATACTTACAAATGATTAAACTATGCCTTGCTTCCATATGTAATGGACCTGGTACAAGTTTAAAGTCCTTTTCAAAAGAAATGACTGAACAAATAGCCAACAATTTTTGCCCTATTGGGGACACATTTTAACATCTACCACTGCAATGAGGAAAACTTATAAGACACATGCAAAGAAGTAAAGTTTGAGTTATGTGCCAAGATCACTGTGAATGGAGACCTTTGATACATCAACAGTAAGTAAAATCTAGCATTGTCAGTTTTAACATTAATCTGGCAGTTGAGCTTTCTTTGAGGAGCTAACCTCTGAATCTCAGAAAATATCTTAGTGATATGTATGCATGCATGCATGTATTAATCTGCAAAAAAATTCAATTACAAACACGTCTTTTTCTTTCTCTCTATCTCTCTCTCTCTCTTTTAAAAAAACTATATGTTAACAGAAATGAAGTGAGATGAACACTGCTTCACTTGCTCATAAAAAAAACTATATGGTTACAGAAATGAAGTGAGATGAACACTGCTTCACTAACTCGTAAAAAAAACTATATGTTAACAGAAATGAAGTGAGATGAACACTGCTTCACTTGCTCATAATGTCAAACAAGCTTGGAACAGTATGAATTGTTTGGAAACAGCATGAACACCACTTATTACAAACATTTGTGCCCTTTTGTACATTGTTAGCTGTGTTGTTCCTCTGAACTGTTAATACTGAAACAAAGAAAAGTATGCACTTACAAATAAATTAAATAGTTTATTTCTCACAACTGCATTTATGTTGGATACCTTGTACTTTATGTGATGTTTGTAATGAAAGGAACAATTTAAGAACTTGAAGCCAAATTTTCCAGAATCTGGATTAGTTGGCAAGGGTGTACCAATCTGTCAATTGAATCATGGTCCAGACACACAACCTTGGAAATGAAATATTTTCCTCCTCACAGAAAGAAAAAATAAAGAGAAGGACTCCCTGTCAAGACCAGAACAACAAGAAAAAGAATTGATGATTTAGGGCTACATTTGTAGGTATTTTGCAATGGTGCTCTGGCTGCACATAAATACTGGTTCAATGGATGCAAAATTCAGGACCTACAACTCCATAAGAAACTTGAATGGATGACGGGAACAGGTAATAACAAATGGAAAGTTCAAAGGCTTGCTAAAAATGAAAATTATGAGTTGAGTGCATCTTCCATTGAAATATATCTATTGAAAACCTGAAACAAATTTTGAAGTTCATTTTTGATATTTAGACATGTGGAAGAGAATGGCTGCAGGGAATGAACTCCACTAACATACTGTTCACTAAGCAGTTCAGGCTTAAATTCAGGGAACCCACATGAAAATAGCAAATGGTGATTATTTCAGAAGCTGCACAACATCTACAAAAGCAATATATTAAAAAATCAACTGGTAAAAATTAGTTTTGCAATGCAAAAATATTGCAGAAACTCACCAGATTCTTTTAAGTGATTTAAAATTCTTTCATCATTTTTGCTACTAGTAATAATATATAGTGGTTCAGTCTGTTTGATCACTAAAAGGTTATAAAACAAATGATTAGAAATACATAAAATGAACATTTGCATTGATTTTGCACCACTTATTTATGCATGGTAGAGCAGGAAAAATAAAAATAAAAAGATGTAAAATGAAAAAAACAAAAACAGCAAAATGAACTGTGGCATTTGTTATGATAACATAATATGCAAACAAACAAACAAAAAAATTGGTAAGCCAATGACATATATGAAGAATAATCCCTGAGATCAACTCAGATTAAACTTACAAGTGACACACCTTTTAAGCAGACTGAACTTACAAGTGACACACCTTTTATACAGACAACTTAGCCACTATAGGATTTCTCAGAAGGCGGCCATAATGTACAATGAAGGAATAAAATCTCAAATGTATTAATGAAAACTGCAAATATGCCATCTTTACTGAAATTTTTGTGTCACCCATAATTATATTACTTTCCTTCTAAGAAATCATTGAATGATTTCTTTATCTGTTGATTTTTTTAAGAACATTACATATAGCATGATGGTAAGTCTATTCCATTATTATTGGTTGTTTTTTTTTTTTTTGTAGCTGCAATATGATTGAAGTAAAACAACTTCCTAGTATCAAGGCACAGCTTTGCCTTATGTTGTTGAAATATGGTAACAATGTAGAACATGCAACCCTGATGTACAACATTTATTGTTATATGCTTTTAAAGCTTCAAACTACATCACAAAGATGAGAGCAACAGCAGAATATATATGCTGTTGCTCTCACCTAAGCCATGTGGTTTTCTAGAACATGTACTTGAGGTAAAATGAGGGCATCATGTGCATAATGTTCTGCTTCTAGTTGACATGCAGACTTATTCAACTGTTGCCCAATGGAGGTTGCAGTTGCTGCAGATGTGGTTGCTCATGTTACTGAATTATTACTTTGTAGGCTGTCTTTTGTACTTGTTTTGAGAATAATCATATTTTTCTCATGTGAGGCATATGATTTATGTGGAAGTAGCTTTCTAAATCTTGCTTGAAACATTTCAGTACCTAGTGTATGTTTTGCAATATGTCACTGCATGTGGTACAGGAAGGCAATGACTTTCCACTCAGGCTGCTAGAGAATGGTATGTTAAAAAATAACATAGGTACGTACATAATACTTATGTGTCCAAAATTAAGGTAAGCCACAGAAGTCATTATTTCAAAAATAATATGTGATTGGATTTAATGGATCACCATATGATAATGCACAAAGATGCCAGCAATCAATAAAATACAGAGAGACCCATTTGCACTAATTTGTATGCAAGATACCCCAAATACACTCACAATGATGCCCATTATGAACTGCAGAGTTTCAAAGAACTACACGTGGCAGGGAGTTGCACCACTGATAGACTTAATAAGAAGTATGGGCCTTCCCAATAGTCATGAAGCTGGCACAGTACATGCTATTAAGATATTGAGAAAGTTTGATGATGAAGAAGCCTATTCCTGTAAAATGCATACTTAAAATTTCATAATTTGCAGTAATTAGCCTACTGTAATATCCATCAGATATTTTACTGTTAAAAAGTTGTGAGTTTAGATTCTGCACATAATACACAACATAAAAAAAGAAGTTTTTGTAGCACTTTAATTTTTTTAAAAACTGTGTGATGTCAGCAGAGGTGATGGTATTGGAAAAGTATAGAAAATGTGTTAACAACAGAAAAAATGTTATGAAATACAAAGGTATACAGGAGCCACAAAGAAATCAAAATAGGTTGTTTTTTTACTGATGATCATTTTGACATAAAATATGATGCACCAAAGGTGATGCTATTTGTGCTTGTAGAAGGCTAGGTGCTGTGGGAAGCCCACTGAGCTATTCCACACAGCATGTGATTGTTGCCATCTTGGTAGTGTTTATGAATCTTACTTGTTATTTTTGCTGTGCTAGTCACATTAGTTAAGTCTTTTGTTTACACCTCAGTCTTTTCAGAATATTTCCAGTTTTTAAGGAATGCTAAATATGCTGAATACTAAGGATTGTCCACAGTTTCTTTGGATCTTTAGGTCTAACTAATAAACAATGGTATTCTTGAAAAAACTAGGAATTTTATATTCTTTATATTCACATAAAAATAGCACAAAAGTATTAAAAAATGAGTTAATTTTTTTAATAAGACAGTTTTTTTGGATTCTTTGGACTTTTGGGTATTCTGTGAATCATGACTTTTCTGTTGGAAATTATGGTTCAAGATCAACGTAACAGGTGTGGATTATATATATATATATATATTTTCTTCAGAATTTCATGGTCTTTGGATAAGTTGCTGCAGATTATACAAAGGGATTTTTTTTTCAAATTTCATGATCTACAGATTAGATGCCACCACAGATTATATGAATGAAAATAAAATACTCTGAGTTGCACTGTCTGCAGATTATACAAAGGATAATACGATATTTTGAGTTTATATGGGCAAAGTTTAACTTCAAAAAATTGCATTTTAATAAAATCAAAATCTAGAATTTTAAATTTTTGAGAGCAGCAACAGCAAAAAACAGGAAAAGAAAATTACAGACCAAATAAGAATTTTATTTAGCACTAAGTGGTTTAGGTTTTAAAAAATGGAAGCACAAGTATGCTATATTACCTTACATTCTACTGTATCACTACAAATTTACACTTATGTATTATTCTTTGAAATTTGAATTCATTTCACCTGGCTCCTACTAGATCTGGAAAATATTTTTCCAGCCCTGTTGTAGGATGCTATAGGGGGTGGGGTGACAGTTTCCCGTGTACCTTCCTAGAACATCTGAAATACATTCACCTGGATATGATTCTTGACATCTGGATAGCTACTCTATTTGCTGATTATTCACATCATCTGATCTATCTGTTCATGTGCTATTATTGCCCATAAAATGGAACTGGGTACCTATGACACCCAGGAAAAACCTTGCAAGAACTGAATAATCTCATCTCTGTACCTTTCAACAGTCAAGGAGCTACACTTAAATATGTGGAGGGACACATACCCATCATACATGGTGTCTCATCACAGCATGAGACTGCCTTCATTAGTTTTGCATTAGTCGTAATGTATCACATTGTTGTTGGTTGGATGATAAAAGGTTCTGCATTTGCTAAAGATCAAAACACACTGAGTGTTAAAATTAGATCCTATTTGATACCAAAAGATCACATATTATCACATAATATCATTTTGCTCCTGACATAATGAGTTCTTCTGCATCTGTTTTGCAGTTTTCTTTGTATTCATTTTGTGGCAACTTTCCTCTCCTGAAGAATTTCAGTCAGAATTCCATAACAGTTATTGACGTAAGTCATAGGAACTTCCTAAGCAATTCTTTAATGTCTTTCAACACTTGTCTTCCAAAAAAAAAAAAAAAAAAAAAAAAATGTTTGTGATTATCTCTGATTTTTCAAGTTTTACAATCAAAAAATTTTAAGACAGTTCAAATGTTTAAATGTTAAAAAAAAAAAATTTAGTTGCTGATATTTAATATGATTACATTACAGAACCAGAAAATTGACTACGCTAAGGACTACATGAGGGCATCTGCTTTACACCTGTTAAGAGAGTGGCATCCCTAAACTATCATAAATTGAGTGTGTGTACATCTATATTTAAAATCATCCATTTCCTTTCAGACAATGCATAGCAAGTTACAAATACATCTTACACTTATGTTGCAAAACCCCATCATTTCCTCACACTCACTCTTTCAGAAAACACTTCTTAAGAAAACATAAAAGAAAACTCACACGACACAAGGATACATATATTAAGATAACAAGAAAAAATACATTTAGAAATATATTTATTAAGAAAATAGTTAAAAAAACAGTAGCAATTATTGCAGCCTAAAATTTTAATTTTAAATGTAGTAGTACATGATGAGAATTTCACCAATTTTGCATTTTTCTCCAAAATATGAAAGCTTCATTAGATGTGTTACGTATCGCATTTATCTGAATATAAAACAAGGTTTTTTTCCACATTTAGTCCTCCCAACACAGTGGATCGTCTTACATTTACATACTAGAAAAAATTTCCATCAGTATCAATGTTTTTACTTATGATAGCGATTAAATAAATACTGAATCTTTGTTTCTGATACTGACAGCTTTGTAATTCAATGTTTATATCACATCCTGTGTTATAAACAGAACTTGTTTTTATTTAAAAACAGTGGATTTGCAGTTTAATTTAAGATTAAGGTTATGTGAACCCATAAGTCTAATGTATGCATTTTCCTACAAACTATATAATTTTAGGGGTAGTCTTCTTATATTTGGGTAAATACAGGATGTTTCTTTCAAATACATTCTACAAGTACACAAAAGCAATACCTGCAAACCTAAGCTTAACTAAATGTGGTTTAGATCAGTTATGTTTTAATTTTCTTATAACATAATCAGTTCCATGAAGAAATTGCTTCAGTGAGTAGCAGATTTTAAAAATATAATCACACATGTTATAAGAAAATTAACATGAAATTTATATTATGAAAATATATCTTACACATGCGTAACAGTGGGTACTCTGGAGGTGTTTCAGAATGATCAACCATGAGCTGCATTTGGCTGCTATCCATATCATAAGTAGCAGCTCCTAACATATTCCCTTGGAAAATTACACTCAATATCACCTATGAAAAAAATTCACACAGTTAAAATGTAACATCAAAAATTAAGAAAAAGAAATAAACAGAGAAATTACTCAACTGTTCCATAATCACACACCATACAACCAAAATAAGAACTATTTTTCAAAAAGTTTTAAATCTCATCTTCAAATGTTAACTGCCACAACCAACACAGTGAACTCACCCAGGTCAAAATGTATGCAAATGATGGGTCAATATTTGAATCCACTTCTACCAAGATCTGGTATTCACCCTAAATTTTTGTCTGCAGAATTACTTTAATGAAACGCGAGTTGTGTGCCGAGATCACTGTAAATGGAGATGTCTGATACAGGAACAGTAAGTTCTTTCTGTGAGCAGCTAACCTCTGAATATCAGAGTACAGCTTAGTGATATGTATATACACATGTGTATGTAGAATTACTCAATGAAGAGATGAAGAAAGTTTAATGTCAGAACAATCTAGGATTATTCATTTAACAAAATACTACTTCAATATCCTTATGGCAAACTAAATGTAAATCATGCTTAGATATGTTAAAAAATTATAACTTTGAAAAGCTTATAACTTGGGAACTTTTGACCTTAGCTTAGGTCTACTCCCAAGTTATGATACAAGCTGTTTCAAAGTTATAATTTTTTAATGAAACAAAGGGTGATCTTCTTTTACCTTTAATTTAGTTATCACTTTAATTAATACGTAGAAACTGTACATCAATTACACTCAAAATAGTATGACTATACTAATAATCCAAATTTCTTGGTGTAGAATAGAAATAAAACTTTCCAAGATTTCGCACATCAACCAGAATGGCTTTTTAAAAGAAGATAGAAAGCTAACTGCAAACTGGATAATAGTACGTTCCAAAAATTTGAATGTGGTGACTTGACTAGACAATAAATGAATAGGCGCAAATGTGATAATTCCAAGAAACAAGGTCACGTTGGTTGGGCACGCAGTAAGTACCGTAGTAGAAAAGGCAGCATTATTTGAAGAATTGATTTCAAATAAGAAAGAATAAGAAACTTTAATGTCCGAACAATCTAGGATTATTCATTTAATAAAATATTACTTAAATATTCTTACTCCACAGTTCATTCTGCCCTGATGATTACCAGACAGCCTTCTTCCATTCTCGAATTAGAAAAGTCTTCACTGTCTCATCCGATATTCGTTCTAAACAATCCGAACCAAAAAACATTGTTAATTGGCCACCGAGGCAGGATATACGTCAAACCAGATGCATAACTTTATCCAAAAAGCCAAATCCAGCCTATTATATTCATAGCTTTATCGAAAAAGCCAAAACCAGCCTTAATATTTCTATGCCACAACTTTGCTACCTGGGCTTTATTCCCTACATACCAAATGTTTCCTATCAACTCAAAAACACGTTCAGCAGGATGAACTTCGGTGTCAGCATAAGGTCTCCGGCATCTTTATAAACAATGCTTAAGAGAAATTGACAAGCCCCCTCTTCTCAATGAGGCAGGTGTTTATGCAATCTCACTACAATATCCAGACGGCTCCAGGCGATACTACATCAGAATAACCAAATGTTCGTTTGGAATTAGAATCAGCGAACATAATTTAAGGGATACAAAAGATAGAAAAATAACCACTGCCATATCAAGAGAAGTCAAGTTCAAGTCTGCTGATCCTATGTGGAGTGATGTAAAGAAATTAGCTTCATATTACACACCCAAATCTACTGCCATTTGCAAAACCTTGGAAATCTTGACCAGCAGCGAGGCTTGCAACAATAGTCTCTCTCTGGAGTTGCCACATATTTGGAATCAATTCTTCAAATAATGCTGTGTTTTCTACCATGGCGCCATGTGCCCAACCAGCCTGACCTTGTTTCTTCGAATTATCACATTTTTGCCTATTCATTTATTGTCTAGTCAAGTCACAGAGTTCAAATTGTTGAAACATTCTATTATTCAGTTTGCAGTTAGCTTTCTACCTTCCTTGAAAAAGCCATCTGGTTGATGTGCGAAAGCTTGGAAAGTTTTATTTCTATTCTATGCCAACAAATTCAGATTATTAGTATAGTTATACTATTTCAGTTATCTCTTGTTATGTGTTTTTGCCCATCATCATCATATAGCATTCATGGCTCCCAGTGCGAGAATATTTGTTGATGCCCTCCACAAGCTTTTATCTGTGTGTTGGATTCTATGTTTTTTTGTTGTTTTTTTTTTTTTTGCAGTTTAATGACCAGTGTGAGCAACTCGATGGGTTATGAGCAGTTGCCCATTCCTAATTTACAGCCACTGATTCCAGGGAAGAGAGACAACCAGTGCCGTAAGACAAACACAACATCCATGCCTCATCGAGATTTGTACCTGGACTCATCTCAGACAAATCGTCAGAAGCCTATGGTTTTTCAGCCACATGCGAAAGATATAAAATATACATTAATAGCACATAGAACGTGTTCTAAAATACTGTATAAATTGAATCTGTAATTTAAATGGGGAATGGGGATTAAAGCACCATCAGTCAGATGTAACTATTATTTTACAAAATAAAATAATATACGTATTTTGTGTAGATAATAACTGTTGAAAGGTTGGGCTGCACTTCTTTTTCATGATAAACTTACTTCTTTGCCCCATGCCTCCATCCTACTGGTGTGTTAATTAAATATGCACTCAGAAGTATAATGCCATTAAGTACTTGGTTTCCAAAAAGATTGATTACTTCATTCTGCACATTTTTAGATAATGATCAGTATATTCTTTGGCACAAACACGTTTCAAATGATATCAGATCACATCAGCAAATTTGCCAGAGTTGTATTAATCCCAAGAAATGTCCATTATTTGCTGTGAACAGCTTATCATACGATCCCCTAAGGGTCAAATTGTGCTCCAATAAAAATAAATATTAACTTTAACTTTTTTTAGAAAACCTCTCTAATGAATATTTTCTTAGTTTATCATTTGCTGATGTGAAGCATCTACACCTTTATTTAACAGGTCTTGCCTCTGTTTCCATCTAAACACAATATGATGCTCCTTTAAATGAAGACTTATGTCTCCAATTGTGAAAACCTGTACTTCTCAGAAGTTCGCAATTTTTTGGTTGGAAAAATTTAAAAGCAAAAGCAGTGGACACAGTCAAATTTTTGAGCAAACCAGCCATATCTGTCCTTGTCTCATTGCCCAGTGTCCTCATCTCAAAGTTTTCTTGAAAAATTATGTTTATTCTTATCTAAAGAAAATTTTATATCCTCAGTTTGATGTGCTCAGACATTTCAGCATTATCCATAAATGCAGAATTGAATTTTTTGCTCATAGTCCAGAATCAGTTGTGTTGCACTGGGAGGATGACAAGTAACGTGATGAGCTAGGATTTAATGAACACCATGAGAAACTCAATGGAGCATAAGCAATTGCCAGTCCCTAATTTAGGGCCATTGGTTCCAGAGAATGAAGACAGCCAGTGCCATAAGACAAAGACAACATCCATGTCTCACTAGGACTTGAACAACCTAGACCCACCTCGGACGAATGGTCACAAGCCAATGCTTAGACAACTGCACCGTTGGAGTGGCTATTATAATGAGCAGACTGTGTACTAGAATTCTAATTATTTACCATAGCAAAAAAAATCATCTTAAATATCTTTGTCCGCTGAAGTCAAATACGATTCTGATTCAAAATTTATAGAATCCTGAGACAGATGATGACCTCTCTTCTTTATCACATTTGTTTAACATGATTTAGTATGTTGTAAAAATTTCTAAAGGCTTTTGCAACTTTCTGTTTTTGTGCTTCTATTTCAGCTTCTGATTTTGTGCTCTTGATAACTTTTTGGGTTCATTCTTTCTATTTGTAGTTTCAAATATTAGACTGAAAATGTGTTAGATTTCTGCCTTAGGCAAATGTTGCAAATAGTAATGTTATTTGAAAACAGTATCAGGAGCTTCACACAAAATTTCTCACATCATTAATTTATATAAAGTGCAAAATGTCAAGGTAACTCACGATCTGTCTCCTCTCTCATGGAGGTACACAGCAATTTTATATAGGGTTTACATCCACAAGGAAGGTTAGACACAACTACTTACATGCAATGAGACTTTTGTGCTTCATATCAGAAAGAAGTTAGATAAAATTGATCTTAGAGGCTCGGATATGACCAAGGATAGACAGCTCAGAGAAGCAAGAGGGTCAGATTGAAAGTGCGAGTCAACATATTTGGAAGCGACAGACTATAACATCACAATGAGCACTCTGAAGGTTAGAGAACAAGGGTGGAGAAGAAACAGATGACTTCATTTGTAACCGGGGTCATATACCGTACAGCAAATGGTTTAGCCTACCCACCTGACACATGACAAGCTTTCAGTTGTTCAGAGCAACTCCAACTACTAGGATTCATCCAGCAAACATTTGGTCAGGGGATGGTTGCTCTAACCACTAGGCCACTCACAACCTTCCACTACTGTGAAAAGATGGCTGTCATTTACATCTGCTGTTAGAGACCCTAGATTTCTGTAGAAGTTTTGAGAAGCCCAGCACCCATGCCAAGTCAAAAGCCAGCTAGCGTTCTGTTGGCTGAAATTTGCAGCAGATGACATGGGAGACGGATAAGGAACACATTGATCCCAAGGTCAATTCCAAAAACAAGGCTTCTTCTTTAACTTAATTTAACAATAACCTGCTATGATGATTTGGATTGTTTGAGTGACAGCAAGACCTTTCATCGCTCGTCTCAAATTTCAATACTTGCAGGCCAGTTTTTTATATATATTCTCCCATTTCATAAAGAAAAAAAAAGTTCAGCTTAGTGCCCAGAACAGTTGCACCACCCACATCGTCCTAAAGCCAACTCTGATGGTAATTCAAAGGTGGTACCACATATTCGGAATCCTACAGCATTTTTGCATTTAAACATGGAACAAAATTTGCAACAGTTTAAAACAAGTACTAATCTGAAGTTTCTTTGAATATTCTTTAAAGTTCTAATATGACTCCCAGTGGTAATTCATACACATCCTAATACAATAGTATTTAAAAAAACAAAAAAACAAGTATATTTTCAATCACTACCAGTATCTTTCTTTTCCCTTGCGCTTTTGTCACTTATCGAATACACGATGGAATCCATTCCTAGACAAACTTAAAATTATCTATGCAGCAGTATTTGGTATGAAATCACCATCATTGAAGCTGTCTCTTCAGTGCAGGCAAGGCAGTACGCACACAGAATGCCTTTTCTTGTCAAAAATTGGCTACTGTTCAAAATATTAGTTTGGTGGTGTCATTAAGCACAGTATCCAACATCTTGCAATTTCAAGTTATTTTCTTCTGGCCTGGTCCAGATGGGAGTTTATGAACTAACTCATTACAAGTAGCAGTGACAGTTGTGTCTGTTGATACTATGTGCATGTAAATCAGTCCAGGGCAAAAAAAATATATCACTTTAGCATTTTGTTACTACTGGATTCACTTTTCTTAATGCGACTCCATCCACAGCTGAAAGACTTCCACATAATTCGTTTGTTATTCTCGTGAAAGTCAAGCAATCTATCTCACACAGATATGAGACACGTGCTCAAATGATTATTTCTTTTGAAGCATTATCGTAAAGAGAGCGATCAATTTTTTTTATTTTTTATTGAAGATTTAGTGACCACCATGAGCAACTCCTACAAGCAGCCGCAGCAATCAAGTTTTGTTGAATGTTGTTACTGGGGATGAGTCATGGATCCACCACTTTGATGATAAAGGTAAACAACAGAGCATGGAATACTGACATGCTTCCTCTCCTAGTCCCAAAAAATTCAAAACACTGCAAGATTCTTCTGACTGTTTTTTGGGGCTCACACAAAGTTCACCTGATAGAATTTTTGGAAGCTGGGAATACTATCAATTCAGCATGTTATGTTGAAACAATTAAGAACCTACACCAGAGGGTGTATCAAGTTAAGTCAGCTGCACCGATTTTATTGCTGCAAGGCAAAGCAATACCCCTACACTTCTCGTGCAACACTTGATGCTCTGCAGAGGCTGAAATTTAAGCTTCTCTCATATCTGCCCTACAGCCTGGACTCGGTGCTGGGCCATTTTAATTTCTTTCCAAATCTGAAAATGGATCTCTAGGGCACCAATGGGTTGAGGAGGGTACAACCTAGCAGCACGTGGGCAGTATACAGCCGAGGGCAACAACAGAACATGAGGATTGAGCGATTGTGAAAGCCACACGAATAGAACTGAATTTGTCACCCTCAACCATTCGTTGCCATGTATCTACAGATACGGAAGTGGTCATCCAGACCGTTGCCAGATGACTTGTGGCACAGGAACTCTGCAGCCTACCGCTGACCAGCAAGCATTGCCTGCACTGGTAGCAGTGGTGTCGGGCTCGATCAATGTGGAATAGTGTCCAGTGGCAACATGTCGTCTTCAGCGATGAGTCATGATTTTCACTTGGTGCCGATGACCAGTGGAGACCAGGTGGGCAGTGCATGGAACCTGCATTTACCGTGTACCTTGCCTAGACAGTCACTCCCAGTGTAATGTACACTGGGAGCGACTGTCTGGGGAGACATTTCCTACGATAGACGGACACCCTTGGTAGTCCTCTGTACCACCCTCGTGGCTTAATGGTACCACAATCTGGACACCATCTGATATGCTATACCTCAGGACAGTATTCCTGAATTGTGTGTATCTATGCCTTGCTGGGAAACCACTTGTATCCGAGCCAGACATGGTGCTACAACATACTGACTTGTTCCACTTTTGTAGCTGTTTTATCTAAATAAATGGCTCAACTGCTCTGGAATTGTAATCATTTACTTCCTATACATGAACATTGCACATACCAATTTTCATCACGATTGGACGATTCCTTCTGGGTGCTTCACTTTTTTTTTTTTTTTTTTTTTGCAAAGAGTGTATATATAGTGATTGAAAGTAGTGCTGCTACTGTAGCACACTACATTTACAGTAGCATAGCATGTAGCATTGCTACAAATAGAACAATGTAGTTGTAGAAGTAGCATGCTTCAAAATAAAGTAGCTTTGTAGCAGAAAATTATGCTAAAAATAATTCTACTTTAAAAAAATTGAAACAAACAAAAATCTTTAAATCATGTGACATTTCCAGATTTCCTGGAAGATTATTGGCTGAAATAGGGGGTCGAGTGTGTCCTGTCTAGTCGCATACCTGATTTGACTTACATTGTGAAAGTCAGCTAAAGAAGACAAGGCATATGAGATGATCAAGTTAGTGATTTGGTCAATGACATTTGATAAATAGATTCTGTTTTCTTAGTAAAGAAAATGAGAATTTGCAGATACTTGTTGATAGTACTTTTATTTGAATTCCCTGGGCATATTAGCCATGAATATAAGCAAGTGAATGAGATAAAATGTATTACATATGATTATCAGAGCTGAGGAAAATACAAAGGTATATTACTTGTGTATTTTATCTTGGTATTTAGCTCTAAATGCTATATGTACGAATGTACATATAAAGTTCATTTTCAGAAATTGCATTTTTAACTTGATGCTAAATGAAAAAAAGTAGCTACTTTTCAGGAAAAGTAGTTGTAGCTGTAGCAAGCTACTTTTTAAATGATTCTTAGAATTAGTTGGACACAAGACTTTTACAAGAAGATATAATTAAAAGAGAATTCCTTAGAGACGCCCAGCAAATATTATTATAATTGTCTGGACACATCTGCAGAATGATGACCGGAAAATCAAAACATTGATTTTTTGAATAATGGAAGGGAAAAGCAGAAGAAGCAGACTCCACAGAAAATGGACTGATGATTTGATGGGCTGGTGTGGAGTTGACCTACAGAAGTTGAGCCACGTGGCACTGGACAAAGATATATGGAGAAAACTGGTGAAGCATGAATCAGAAACCAGTGGGCACTAGACCGATAGAAATGGTTAATATATATCAAATATGTGGAGATAATGTAAATGGACGATATCATCACTCTTTCCACGTTATTTTTAAACAACGCATAGCGACTGAAAAATTGTATTCCGGCACTGCTGGGATCGAACCCCAGAACTCTCGATAACTAGTCGAGTGCGTTCGAATTTACGCTACAGCGCCAACAATTCTCAGCGCCATGCGTGGTTTATCAGTCAGCATCTGACTACACGAATACGTATTGATGGTCTCAGAAACTGCGATGTCGTTATCTGGTGGCATTTAACGCAACAGCTATTTTAATTGTAGCTGATAAATTCAAAGGGCGATAGAAATGGTTAATATATATCAAATACGTGGAGATAATGTAAATGGACGATATCATCACTCTTTCCACGTTATTTTTTTAAACAACGCATAGCGACTGAAAAATTGTATTCCGGCACTGCTGGGATCGAACCCCAGAACTCTCGATAACTAGTCGAGTGCGTTCGAATTTACGCTACAGCGCCAACAATTCTCAGCGCCATGCGTGGTTTATCAGTCAGCATCTGACTACACGAATACGTATTGATGGTCTCAGCAACTGAGATGTCGTTATCTGGTGGCATTTAACGCAACAGCTATTTTAATTGTAGCTGATAAATTCAAAGGGCGATAGAAATGGTTAATATATATCAAATACGTGGAGATAATGTAAATGGACGATATCATCACTCTTTCCACGTTATTTTTTTTTTAAACAACGCATAGCGACTGAAAAATTGTATTCCGGCACTGCTGGGATCGAACCCCAGAACTCTCGATAACTAGTCGAGTGCGTTCGAATTTACGCTACAGCGCCAACAATTCTCAGCGCCATGCGTGGTTTATCAGTCAGCATCTGACTACACGAATACGTATTGATGGTCTCAGCAACTGAGATGTCGTTATCTGGTGGCATTTAACGCAACAGCTATTTTAATTGTAGCTGATAAATTCAAAGGGCGATAGAAATGGTTAATATATATCAAATACGTGGAGATAATGTAAATGGACGATATCATCACTCTTTCCACGTTATTTTTTTAAACAACGCATAGCGACTGAAAAATTGTATTCCGGCACTGCTGGGATCGAACCCCAGAACTCTCGATAACTAGTCGAGTGCGTTCGAATTTACGCTACAGCGCCAACAATTCTCAGCGCCATGCGTGGTTTATCAGTCAGCATCTGACTACACGAATACGTATTGATGGTCTCAGCAACTGAGATGTCGTTATCTGGTGGCATTTAACGCAACAGCTATTTTAATTGTAGCTGATAAATTCAAAGGGCGATAGAAATGGTTAATATATATCAAATACGTGGAGATAATGTAAATGGACGATATCATCACTCTTTCCACGTTATTTTTTTAAACAACGCATAGCGACTGAAAAATTGTATTCCGGCACTGCTGGGATCGAACCCCAGAACTCTCGATAACTAGTCGAGTGCGTTCGAATTTACGCTACAGCGCCAACAATTCTCAGCGCCATGCGTGGTTTATCAGTCAGCATCTGACTACACGAATACGTATTGATGGTCTCAGCAACTGAGATGTCGTTATCTGGTGGCATTTAACGCAACAGCTATTTTAATTGTAGCTGATAAATTCAAAGGGCGATAGAAATGGTTAATATATATCAAATACGTGGAGATAATGTAAATGGACGATATCATCACTCTTTCCACGTTATTTATTTTTTTTTTTTTAAACAACGGGCACTAGACCTGTGGGTGTTGTTGATGATGGCACATTCATTATATTCTTAATTTTTATCATTTAAGTGGAATATAATATGTCTAGTTCCATTAAAATCATATAAAACATTTAGGGCTTACAGAACAATGAAAAATGAAAATATAGGGGAAATATGTTTTCTAAGATGGTTCAACAGTGCAGACAAATAATTAAATTGCCATTATACACTTAATTTATTCTTAAAACCAAAGAACACCTGTAAAAGTTTTAATAAGACTTACCTTCGATGACTCCTGTTCAGAAATGTCCTGGTGGACATTTATATCACTTTCAGTTAAATCATAATCTTCATCCACTTCACTAATAATATTATAATTTTTATCAAGCTCTTCCCTGTATACTGTGGATCCACTAGTCGATGGCTCATTAGTGTTGCTAGACAATGCCATCTAAAAAATTACAAATTTTTTTCACACTATGTTACTAGAAAGAAATTGTACTCCACGAGTTGTCATACAATGATATACAGTATACAAGATCTGCATAAAGATATGTGTGTTGTACTAGCATGTGAACCAGAAGTAATTCTCATCAACACAAAATGAGGAAAGGTAAGCTGAAAGTTATTATAGTATTTGCCACTGGTCTACACACACTGGAATGAACACAGCTAAATTTTTAACAGCCATTTAAACAACTTTTTAATTACAGCTGTAAAATTTCTGAGTGAAAGTTATGATACATAAGGAATTGGAAGTTTAAGTAATATTATCTTCCCAAAAGTAAAAAGAAATAAAATTAAATAAAATGTCACACAAGTCTAAATACAGTACTTTTTCCTTAAAAAAAAAAAAAGAATGAATCATTAAATCAAAGCTTCACCTATCATTCACATTGAAAACATAAATACAAATCTAAATGAAAATAACATGTTTCCCAAAGATGTTTCAAATTTATACAACAAACCATATTTTTTCCATGGGAAGGTACATTAAAAATCCATTAATTTTTGAAGCAATGTATTCAAAAGTTAAAAAAGTATGAATTACAAAAAAGCAAACATGCTAAGCCATGCCCACAGAGGAACTATTGTTATACATAGCTTAACACCTACAGAAACCTCTTGAACTTATGATAGAAATTCATGGACAAAATAGCTGACAATAGGATTTGAAACTGCTGCTATTATTACACAACAGCTTCATTTTAACCCCTTAAAAAGCCCTGGTTACAAACAAAGGAAACAATAAAGAAATTTCTTGCAACAGTCAAATGTGTTATTTTAATAATGATCGTGTAAAGACGGCGGAAATCAACATAGAAAGTCAACGTAAACACAATATTAACATTTACTTAGTTCCACATATTGATAGGGTCACTGTTGCACTTCTTCCGCCTTCATTCAGTTCTATGTTATGCCAGGGTTCATCCTAGGATTAAAAAAGGGCCGGGTGCTTGTTATGGGAAAAAGGGCACCTTACACTTTCAAAGAGCATTAGAGTACACATTGACCTTACAAAAGCAAGACTGTACAAGCAGCACTAATTCACCATAAAAGTTCAACAGTAATTCACTGCAGATATTGAAATATTACTAGATGAAACCTGACAGAATCGAAGGTTAGTTCTTTTTTCTTTTAAAGAATAAACTCATATGAAACAACAAATGTAAACTTTATTTGATTGAAAAATTCATTCAACCACTTCAGTAAAGACAATAGTCCAGGTTCGTGATTTTTTTTTTTTTTTTCTTGACTGAAGGTTTAAGGACTACCGCGGGCAACTCAATGGGCTATAAGCAGTCGCCTGTCCCTAATTTAGGTTCACTGGTTCCAGGGAAGGGAGAGAGCCAGCACCGTAAGAAAAACACAACATCCATGCCTCAGCGGGATCGAACCCGGACTCTTCACGAATGAATGATCATAAGCCAGCGCTTAGACCACTGCGCCACCAAGGCAGCCAGGTTCATGATGAGCATCATGACTGCATCCTTTTTCAGTCATAAAATGCGAGGTGGAAGTCCACTCATCTCAATCGTGTGCAAACATTCAACTGGATAGCACACTCTTTCACTCTAATCTTCAGTCACAACTGTCTTTGTAAATGTTGTTGCAATGACATTTGCATTGCAAATACTCTTCATTCTCTCTTGTCTGAGACATATAGTTGCGACCCATTGATCGCTCATGCCTTCTAGTAAGGCTCTTACATTTTCTTTTCTTTATTTTTCTTTTTTTCTGCAGGAGACATTCTGTTAAGGGTAAGTATGCAATAAAGTATTTACTTACTTTAGGACTGATCACAGATCACAGAACACCATGCACACACCAAGTCTGGCACTGAACTGAGCGCCTGATGTAGATAAGGGCCGCACGCTTCTCCCATAGACTTTACATGGGAACCGTTGCCCCAATCTCAGTTTTCTCTTTGACTGGCACATCTACATGGTAAGACCTTTATTTTGATACCTCAACCATATGTTTACATCCAGCCGTTCTCTCAAAATAGGTCTCACAGTAAAAAACCTTATAGAATGAACATATAGATGGCGCAACTCAATATGTACATTCTAAATATTTTCACTAAAAATCGTCAACAGAATGTTTATTTACATCTTTACATAATGGGAAACGTCTTATCTACGACCTAAGTAAATAAACTGGATCGAATGAATATTAAGTTGTATATATATATCACACAGTCCAATGGCATAACGCAATCAGGTCTTCGAGAGTGTTCGCTGTTCTGATGAGAACTTTGATTCGAATGCCTGCTAGCATTGCTTTGCGCAACGGCTCGCTTTCGGACTTTGGACTATATCAGTCCCTCCATGCTTCCGCCTTCAACAGCGCGAGTCAACCGCATGCTTCTCCCATAAACTTTACATGGGAACTTTGCTGCCCGACAACACCCGAACCGTTGCCCCGATCTCATTTTTCTCTATGACTGGCACATTTACATGGTAAGACCTTTATTTTGATACCTCAACCATATCTTTACATTCAGTATTTCTCTCAAAATAGGACTCACAGTAAAAAACCTTATAGAATTAATATATAGATTATTATTATATATATTGTTATCAGTAAGTACTAATTTAATTTGAGAAAATATTATTTCTATGTTAGCATTTGAAATTGCTAAGGTACCTGCAATGATTAAAAGTTTCTGTATTGGTGGGAATCCTCTATCCACAGTTCCTTCTGATTTTGACGGATTTGAACATGTTTTCAGAACTGACAAATTACCACTCTCAATATCATTTTGAGATAGAAACATTGATTTGTACTCATCCAACTCTAACAGTAAATCATCTTCATCAAAGTTGAAGTACTCAGCCAGCTCAATTACTTCAGCAATGCCATAAAGGCTTGGAGTGGTTTTTGACTCTACTTTTCTAAGATCCTAAGATACCAAGATTTGTAATAATAGACTGGTTTTCTAACCATCTAAAAATGGTTTTATGCAAATCATCAATAAATGCATGTGAATCTCTTTCAAATGGACTGTTAGGGGTAGGGCAGTCATTTTAGGTTTGAGGGCAGATAAGGTGGGATTTTTTCAATTAAAGGGCAGGCAGGGTGCAGCACCCTTCTAAAAACAGCTAGGATGAACTCTGGTTATGCATTGGCTCACAATTATTTTTGTTTACATTAGCATATTAATGTTCTTTGTTTTCCAAGTATCTCTATGACCATAAATCTATGCCCCATATATGCTGGTCCCTTCTAGATGCATATCCACATTAGGGTCATCAACACACCAAAGTATCATTTTCAACCTGACCCTTTCTGATTTCAATGAAAATTGGTGTATCTGTAGCCTCATATAAGAAACGAATGTGTGCAATGTATGAGGTGCATATCCAAATGATTTTCCAAGTTATTAGTTACAGAAAACTTGAAAAAACAGCAAAATTTGGGTCATATAAGTTAGCAAATTTTGTAAAATCTGGAGTCTACTTATGCTAAAGAGCTAAACTTGGGCTTATTTTAAAGCTCATAAAACAAGCTTTAAAGTGATATACCACAACAATGACTTTTCAGATAAAACATTTTCAAGGTCATGTGATATATTTTTTTTACCTTAAGTTTTCAGAAAACCTTCCTTTTTAAAATTTTGAAAATAATGTGCATTATAGGCCTGTGTATGATTAACATATGCTGTAAATTTGGAGGTGGAACAGCAAATACATTTAGAGCTAGTGAATATATTATGGTTCAATATGTTAGTGTGCTCATGCTTGCTCACCTTGTAAACTATGTAAACAATAATTTATTGTTGTAAGTACAATAGACAAGACCTATAATCTGTGACAAACCTTACCTATTTATGAATGGAAGTGCATTTTCTAATGATTTTGCCATTCTTTTTAGCTGTACTTTCTTCCTGCAGTAGTGTGTAAACCAACTTTTACCAAAATTGATAGCCAAGGAACAGGTAGGATGTCTGGTCCGGTATGATAAATGTATGATGGTGAAGGTCCATTAGGATGTAAAAACATTTTCACAGTACCTGTTTCACACTTAATACATGCCCGATCCACCACTTGCAGCCATAATCACATGGAACAAACCCAGATATATTTTTGTAATCCATTTCATCATGCAACAGTGTGATGTTTTCTTTATTATGCCTATCAGAATTTGAATATATTTTTGTCTTCTATCTGTTTGAACTAACTGGAATGAAGGCATGCTGTCTTTGGGTTGCAACAAGTGTTCATGCATTCTTGAATTGCGCTTGCAGAAGCTACTCTTCCCCTTGATGTTGCAGAGATGTTATGTATACAAAATCACACATTTTGATGTTGTCCAAACACCAGTTGTAAAGCTGGAGAGGAGTCAAAATTTAAAGGTAATACGGTCATTGTAAGCTAGCATGTGCAGCTAACCACTCAACTGTTCCAGCTACACAGTCACAAGGGTATTTGCCATGTGATGTTGGCATAAAAATACCATTTAGCGGAGACACCAAAATCTTTTTCTCGATTTTTGTATTGAACTGTTGTGCCATCAGAAAAATAGTAGATACATTTTGGTTTGATTTGAAACTTTGTGATGATAAACTGCATTAAGTGTCATTGATAAAGATGTACAGCTACAGTATCATGAAACAAACAGTCTGAAATTACCACATAAGTTCTGTGATTCAAAGTGTCTGTGTTCTTGAAATAAATAACGAAGGGTGAACCAAGGCTTGGGCATTATTACAATGAAATGACTGAACTGCATCTTGCAGAATGAAAGAATAATTTTTAGGAAAGTCACACACAACTATGTACTCATTTGTGTTGATTGCTAACTTTAGTTCATTTTGGAAACTTGACTGTTGTACTGCAATGAATGAATGATGTAAAATAGCTTTCAATTTTTCAAAGAAAATGTCTAAAAACTCATCTGCTGAATGAGTAAGTTTCTAACATGGCTCTGTCTGTTGTTAACCATTGCGTATACGAGTATGTTACTTCATCAATTTCCTTTGATTCATACAAATTTCTAAGTACCAGCTTTAATGCTCTTCACCAGGACAGAATTTCTACTAAGTAACACTCTGGTAATGCAGGGTTGCATATCAAATGTAGAAGACAATCTTTGTAGGAATGTATCCCAATATTAGATTCAACTCTAAGTTCTTTCAGTTTACCTCCTATTAATGTGAATTTTACATTTTGATGTGTGCTGCATACACACAATGAATAAATACCAGATGATCCAACTGTAACTATGTTCCTTGGTCTGAGTTCGCACAATTTTGAAATACCAATTTTTACGTCTGGGTAGTGGTGCTCAAATAATAAGTGCACTTCATTCAAGTTGCAGTGAAGTAGCTGTTTTTGCTTGTGAACCCTTGTCCCATGTACTGACACAAAATCTGTTTTTTTTTTTTGTTTTTTTTTCTCCTAAGAAAGATTTTGTCAGTAAAAGAACATGGAAAATGTAGTAATGTTACCAGAAGAAAAGCACTTATCACCAATGAACACAAATACAGTGTACTAACAAGGAATAAAGAGTAACAATAAACTAAGGATTATAAATATTAACAAGTCATGTTTTGAATTGTGTTGCCATTTGTGAGCAATAAGTGAAACATTAGAACGAAGCCCTCTGAATAGTGTACAACAAAGAACAAAATATTTAAGTACTTAAAATGTTTTATGAGTTCCACCTTGAAATTTTCAGTGTATGTTAGGCTGATATGAACTTATGTAATATATTTTTTTCAGAATTTTAAAAAGGTAGGTTTTTGAAAAATTGAATTTCAATTTTGTTTTTAATTTTTTATGCTGGGTTGTATATTACGTTAAACCTTGTTTAATAAGCTTGCTATTGACACCAAGAACACCTTCATAACATAGATAGATCCCAAGATATTAAAAGTGGAGTTGCTGCAAAAGTTTAAAAAATGCACATAAATTCAAAACTTCATTTTGTGTTATTTTTGAAACAAATTAAAAGGTAATTTCAAAAATTTGTATTTTTGATTTACTACTTAGAGAGTACCTTCTCACCAATTTTTGTAAAATTCGGAGATACCAAGGTTGAGTGCTGTGTTGAACTGACACGGAATGACCCATTACAGACCCTTGCTTCTTGAGCCTTCTTTGAACCTTGATCGCTTTAACTGTTTGCTCTCACCTCTTCATTCTTAATCTTATTTTTTCTTCCAGACAATACACATCAATCTGTGCAACTTTTTTTCTTTTTGTAACATTTAGCTGAAGGTAAGCATATACTCATGCCAATTGGTGCAAGTGGACTATCAGCTAAAGTTTATTAATAAAAAAGAAGTCTGTTCTGTTATTCAGTATTTCTTTCATATAAAAGAATTTCCACTTTTGTGAATAAAAAATCAGCATTATTAGAAGGTTACAATGATTTTTTTCTTAGAACTATACTTTAAGCGAAATTTAAGCAGAGCTAGTTTCTCCACCACTTCATGCTAGGTATAAGCAGGCTGTATGTAAACAAGGCAAAGTACTACATGTGAAGTTGGAAACCACATGAAAGTGTCCAGATTCAGAAGACCACTGCAACATTTTAATGCTATGAGGAATCTCACAAAAAAAGTACAAGAAAATCAAAACCTCCATCACCATTATGGGGCTAGGTCAGTAGGGCATTCAGAGGAGGGCCCTGCCCCTGAAAGCATCTCATTTTTAAAATGTCTTTTGTTAAAATACAACTAACATTAAGAAAAAATGTTTTAATTTAATAAAATTGCATCAACTTACATTAAAAAAATGCTTTAACTTTTTCTTCTGTTTTTCATTAACTTTTATTTTGTCCTAGTGAATTTCAAAAACTTCCATTTTGTGCCCACCCCCCAATTCCATATACACCCCTGGGTTGGGTTATTAACAATTTCAAAAGTCACAATGAGACTGCATGTTTGTATCTTGAGTTATGGGTTCCACGTGAAAGTAAGGGATAAGAACCAAAGGATATGCAACCATCCATCCATGCCTGCCCTGACAAGGATTCAAACTTAGACTGAGTGGTGCATGAAGCTAAGATTCAGATCATGTGACCAATCATGGGGCAAGTCAAGATTTTACATTTTTGTCAATATGCACAAATTGTGGACAAAAGTGCAATTCCTATTTCTGGTTAAGTTTTACATATTTTTACAGAAAGTAATATGTGATAAGCAATGTTTCACTAAAGAAAATTTACAAAGACAAATATGGAGCAAAATATCAATGAAATGCAAATGGAAGAGCTGGTGTTGGTGTTTTCTGGCCACTAGTATCATATTAAAAACATCAGTTACTTGGAAAGATATTGTCTTGATGTGTCTAATATTTATCACATCAGTTAAAAGCTGTTGATGAGTTCAATTTCCACTATTGTATAATAGGGCAATAGTGATATAAAGTTCTCTGAGCAATTTTTTTTATGTGGACTAAAGAGCTAGTCATTACACCAAATCAGGAAAAAAAATCTTCCCCATTTTGTAAGCCATAAATACTTCTTAAGCAGCATAACAAAGTATACTTAAAAGATATTAAATATGTATTAAGTCAGTATACTTAAAAGATATTAAATATGTATTTAAATAAGTAGGAATTACTTCATAAGAATTTGTTCGCCTGTTTTCTCACCATCTATTTGTTTTTTTATTGAAGCTTTAACGTCTACCATGAGCAACTCAATGGGCTATAAGCAGTCGCCCGTCCCTAATTTAGGGTCAGTGGTTCCAGGGAAGGGAGAGAGCCAGTGCCATAAGACAAACACAACATCCGTGCCTCACTGGGATTCGAACCCGGACCCTTTGCGGATGAATGGTCATAAGCCAGTGCTTAGACCACTGCCCCACCAGGGCAGCTCTATTTGGTTAATTATATCTCCAACCTGAGATCATGTTTCGGGTTTAGTACTTTTTTTTTTTTTTTTTTTTTTTTGTATAAGCAGTAAATTTTACCAAGTTAAATAATCGCTTATATTTTATTTCTCATTAGCAATTTCAGGTTTAAGTAATTTTACTAAATTTTGTTTTATGTATTTTATTTTATTTTATTGCATTTTTTCATTGTAAGACACACACATATATATACACTGACGAAAAAAAAAATCCCAACACCAAGAAGGGGTTGTGTTAGATAAACGACAGTTGGTAGGCGGTGAGAGTATATCTATAAGATGACGTCTATGCAAATTTCACGCTCGGCGCATACGTGTGACGCTAGTAGCGTTCCTCGGAACATGCAAAGCAGGTTTGCTGTAAATACGCGCTGTAACGTTCATGAGAGTTAGTTATCGTTGAGATTCGACTTAGTGTGTTGATGTTAGCCAAGAATGCCTTTAAGAAGACGAAGAAGCCATTATCAACAGCTCACGGAGTTTGAACGAGGTCGTGTAATAGGGCTACGAGAAGGTGGATTTTCTTTCCGCAGTATTGCAGAACAACTTGGCAGGAATGTAGCCACTGTGCATTACTGTTGGCAGCAGTGGTCAAGGGAAGGTACTGCCTCAAGAAGACCGGGTCCCGGCTGGCCACGTGGCACTACTGAGAGGGAAGATCGCCGTGTACGGCGTGTGGCCGTGGCGCATCGTACTGCGTCTGCGGCAGCAATTCGAGCTGCAGTTGCCACCACAGTGACACAACAAACTCTTACAAATAGGTTACTTGAAGGACAGCTCCGAGCCAGACGCCCTGTAGCGTGCATTCCACTTCAAACCACTGCCGTTTGCGACGTCAGTGGTGTCAAGCTAGAGCTCATTGGAGGACGGAGTGGAGATCTGTTGTGTTTTCTGATGAAAGCCGGTTCTGCCTGGGTGCCAGTGATGGCCGTGTGTTGGTTAGAAGGAGGCCAGGTGAGCGCCTGCAACCAACCTCTCTGCGGCCGAGACACACTGGACCTACACCTGGAGTTATGGTCTGGGGAGCAATTTCCTATGACAGCAGGAGCACTCTCGTGGTTGTCCCACGCACCCTGACGGCACAGTTGTACATCGGTCTGGTGATGAAACCTGTTGTGCTGCCATTCATGAACAGCATTCCAGGGGTGTTTTCCAATAGGACAACGCTCGCCCGCATACCGCTGTTGTAACCCAACATGCTCTACAGAGTGTCGACATGTTGCCGTGGCCTGTTAGATCACCAGATCTTTCTCCAATCGAGCACGTATGGGACATCATTGGACGACAACTCCAGCATCACCCGCAACCAGCATTAACCGTCCCTGTATTGACCGACCAAGTGCCACAGGCATGGAACTCCATCCCACAAACTGACATCCAGCACCTGTACGACACAATGCATGAACGTGTGCGTGCTTGCATTCAACATTCTGGCGGTTACACCAGTTATTAATGTACCAGCATTTCACATTTAAAATGGCTCTTCTCGCGCTTACATTAATCTGTGATCTTGAAACCTTAATCGATTAAATATGTTACCTATACAAATGTATTGCCGCCATTTCATTCCTCTACAACTATTTTTTTGTGGTGGGATTCTTTTTTCCGTCAGTGTATAAACGCGCACATGCGCCAATATTTAAGCGTTAACATAATAGTACCAACACGTTCAGTTTCCAAGTACATAAAGGTTAGCACCTCTTTTTTTTTTTTTTTTTTTGATTGGAGGTTTAACGACCACCGTGAGCAACACAATGGGCTAAGCAGTCGCCCGTCCCTAATTTAGGGTCACTGGTTCTAGGGAAGGGAGAGAGCCAGTGCCGTAAGACAAAACACAACATCCATGCCTCACCGGGATTCGAACCCGGACCCCGTTCGGACGAATGATCAGAGGCCATCGCTTAGACCACTGCGCCACAGGGGCGGCAAGGTTAGCACTTACTAGTGACTATCAACACTACGCTTAATAATCAGCGTAATCCACTAACATTTATCGTATCTTTTGAGCCGCTTTAGAAAAAGATACGATAACATTTATCGTATCTTTTTCTAAAGCGGCACATGAATCAGCAGTACAATGAATAAAACTTCAAATATCTATAAAATCTACAATTCTATGGAAATCAGCAAATCACTTTATGTTCCTTCTATATGCATTGCGTGTCCTAAAATCTTTTAGATCTATAATAGAGCCCGAGTAATTCATGAAATTCTATTTAAACTGTGCATAATCCATAGGATTCGTCAACTGTGGTGAGATAGTGTTGGAACCAATATTATGGGCTTTAGTTGGAACAAACTGCCACAGTAGTAGTCAGCATTATTTGGCGAAAACACAAGTTTTATATTTATTTTACTAAAAGAAAAAACGTTGGCCAGCTGCCAAATTAAGGGAAACGGATTTCATACCCTTTGAACAAGAAAGAGGTGCGTTACTCTATCCAAAATTTACACCACATACATAAAACATAAAGACATATTTACCCTGCCACTGAAAAGTGAATATTTGGACGGAGATCTACGATTTCATCTATGGCGCCGAAAATTCGGTCGTCTGCTCTGTGATCTGAAACGAGAGTTGAGTTCAGTTGAGTTTTGACATTTCCTTAGCTTGTGAATCACTATCATTAGATTTATTATAATTAATATTATTATTATTTCGGGGTTTAACCACCACCATAGGCAACTCAGCAGTCGCTCATCCTAATTTAGGGTACAGTGCACAGAGAAGAGAGGTACAGTGCCTAGAAGAATTAGTGTGTCGTGCTCGCAGAAAAACTTGCTGCCCGCAATCATGAAAGCGGTAGATGGCGCTGCGATCGGATGTCACTTCGCTTTTCAGAGAGGAAGGACGACGAAAACGCACATCTTTCTATGACACACACCCAGCTCGTCAGTATTATGTGTACTCCTTGAACGATATTTTATAAGCAGATAACTTAAGTATATACGAAATAATCGACACACCTCTTTCACTCCCCCGCCAAAAGAAACGAACGTGTGCTCAAGATTCATTAATAAGGGTATCGTAGTTTAAGTTAAGCTTTGCATTGTGCTAACGTCAACATTAATGTTAGATATTTCGGAAGTTTTAGAGTCATACATGGGTTACATTATGCAAAAATACTGGAGACCAATATGCAGTTTACAATCACTGAAACATCAACTTACAGTACAAAGTAAAAATTAAAAAAAAGAAAATGTTTTGCCCCTCAAAACCCTACCAGAAAAAAAGTGGGGGAAATATTTTCTCAATGAGACATCGGCTTTATAATTTGCATTCCAATAATCCAATAAGGTCTTGAAATTCAGTAAACCTAAAAACTTTATAAATTATTTAATAATGTACTTCATTTTTCAGCATTGGTAAGAACATGGGAAGCCTTTTAATGAGTTGAAAATAGAATACAATAAATTCGATTACTGTTTTTAAAACTGGTATATTTTCTAATAATATACCAACTGTAATCCATTTATAAAAATCATTCCTAAAAAAACTTTGCCTGTGATATGATAAACAAAATGAATCATACTGGACAGAAGTAAATATACAAAAACTGAATGTATATGATGACATTATTTTAAAGAAAAATAATTATAACATTTTTCTTTACTTTTCTTCACCTTATAATAATTATGTGATTAAATTTGCTATTCAAATGGGTTTGCAGTGAAGAGAGGAAAATTCTTTTGCACCTTAAGTAAAAAGTTTAATAAGGTAAAAATTAAGAAGTCGGTGTTCATGGAGTCTGTCTAAATGGGATAATTCTATGCAGTTCCTGTAAACTATTTTTACCCTTAAAAAAATAGGAAATTATTAATGTAGCATACACACAGGCGTAACGTGGGGAAGGCACAGTAGGGCATGTCCCCCCCCGTCCACTTAAAAATTGGAAAAACTAATTAGTCGTTCGCCTTTTAAATGTCTTTTAAATTTGGGAAAATAGTAGGTATGGCGTCAGGCTTGAGTAATGGTTTGTCTCGGCATGTTAGAACTTCCTTACCTAGAATAGTGGAACGATAACGCATCTCCATGAATTTAGATTCAAAGTACAAGGCACATACAACGCAACTTTCATCAAGTTTCTTATCAGCTCTGGGAATTGCCTTATCCTATTTGCTCAACATATCAGGAATTTTGGGGACAGCAAAATGTGATATTTTATTTTTGTAGGATTTATAGCCAGTGTTACATCCTAGCACAAAACAGCTGCTTTGCCTTTTCCGTTTTCTATGTTTTTTATTATTTGCTAATGCAGAATTCCCCAGTCCTTTCATAGCTGACATTATTTCCCTATGATCTTATAACTGTTGCAATCGATTTCAGTACTGCACTTAAGTTTAACCACACATTAGGTTTAACACGTGACAGCCAATACTTGATCAACTTCTACATCTTCAGAATAAAAATTTACTCATTTCGGAAATAAATTTCGTTATAAACAATCCACAGTTGAATAAAACTAGCACACTAACACCCGAATAAGCCTATTGCGCTTTAGTGATCAACTGTTGAATTACCTAGTGTATTACTGCTATGATCGAGCTACAACGAATTAGCAAAGATACTGCCAAAACGATTTCCCTCCACTAACCTTTGTTTTGTGAAAATTTGAAGTTTCGTAAGGCAGTAAATCCTTGGCAAACAAACTTCCCGCCATTGAATAGCATGAAGCCGATGAAGCATCCTAACGTAACTTCCGATGCCAGCGCCCTCTGTCATTTCATGACGATTGGTCACAAAACCGTGAGGGACATCTTAGGGAGCACGTCACACTAATTCTTCTAGGCACTGTATTTAGGGTCACTATAGTTTCATGGAAAGGAGAAAGCTAGTGCACCAAGCCAGGCGCACAACCTATGTCTGCTCTAACCTTGAACCTGAGCCAATCCAAAGGCGGTGGCCAATCTCGGATATCAAATTTCATGATAGGGAGGAGGGGGAGGGGAAGAAATCTACCTCTGCCAAAAGAGGAAAAATGGTTGGTAGTTATTTTGAAGGAGCATCCTTCACTAAACTGCTGATTTAGGCATTGTCACCTGAAGAACTGTTTTCAAGATCAGGGCGGTATTCAAAGAACATCGGTCGACAGCATCTAGGAAACGAACAGTCAAGGCCAAGTAGGTTGGAATAAGATATCTGGAGATGCCCTTGTTAATGGAGCAATAACAATTTGCGTGAGCCCTATAGCCACGACCGACGGCCGTCAAAGTTTGGGAAAGCTAATTTTTTTTTTTTTCATTGGGGGTTCAACTACCACCGTGAGCAACTCAGTGGGCTACAAGCAGTCTCCCGTCCCTAATTTAGGGACACTGACTCCAGGGCAGGGAGAGAGCCAGTGCCGTAAGACAAACACAACATCCATGCCTCACCGGGATCCCAACCCGAACCCTTCTCGGATGAATGGTCATAAACCAGCGCTTAGACCACTGCGCCACCGAGGTGGCTAAAAAGTTTCCAGGATACGAATTTAGAATGAGAACTGTTTTTAAAATTCACAGTTGGCTAAACTATCATCTACATCTATTTCCTTTGACGTAACACTTGCATGAAAAAATTTGAAAAGCATCAAGTCCGCCCCAGTGGGGCAGTGGTCTAACTGCTGGCTTGTAAACCATTGGTTCGAAATGTGTCTGGGTTTGAATCCTGAGTGAGACTTGGTAGCTGTGAAAGTTCTATCTCTCACTGCAATAATAAAAATTATCATAATAGACTATTGTTACAATTAAAGGCAAAACGGAATGCTGTTTTTGGCATTGAACTTGTGATCAACGAGCACCATCACCCGCTTTTGCCGCCATTCCAGAAATTTCGTCTCACGTGTAAGCAAGAAACAAAATTTCTGGAGTGGTGGAGAAATTTCGTCTCTCGCTTAAGATTCAGCCAGTAGAACTAGCTCACTTGGTATGGCTCGGAGATTCTCGAAATTTCTACAGAAATCTAGGGTGTCTAACAACGAATCTAAGAGACAGCCATGCTCTCGCTCAGGGGTGGATTTCTCAATAGGCGCACTGGGCGCGCGCCTAGGGCCCCAGAGCTTGATGGGCCCCGGAAACATATAATTGGATTGCCAGTTTTGTTTTGGTTTTTATGGACTGAAACAAATCAATCCTTAGTGACCACTTCATTTGCATTGTCAAGTGATATTTTACTTTCTCATATTAGTAATATATATTTTTCTTTCTGTTGTTGATACTCCAAATTTTCGAGTTCTTATCAATGTCCTTGTTTTGAAAGGAACTGTTAAAGTAATTTAGCCTTCCTTTTAGTGGTAGATGAAACAAGGATTCACGCTTCTCACACTTTTCGTTGTTTAAGGCGAATATTTAACTGGCTGTGATATAAAACTTTCATGCTACTTCCAGCCATGAAAAAACATCTGTGTTGAAATCTTTTCCTTGTCTCCCCTGAGTTGCGATGAAGAATGCTTGTATAGAAACTGTCCTGGTGATCGGGGGTGTTTGCTGTTTATTACCTTTTCTCTTTGGGGTAGGGTAATCAAGTTCTTCCTCGGCCCTAATCCTCTTAAACCAAAATAGCTAATACAATCTTCACACACACAAACAAAAAAAAAAAAAAAAAGGAAGAAAGAAAAGTAAAGAAAAACGAAGCACCCAGAAAGAATAATCCAATCGAGATGAAAATTGGTATGTGTAATGTAACATGTATAGAAGAGGAAATGGTTGCAATTCCACAGCAGTTGGGGCATTTCTTCGGATAAAACAGCTACATGAGTGGAACAAGTCAGTACGCTGCAGCGCCACCTCTGGCTTGGATACAAGCAGAAACCCAGCGTGGTATAGACACATACAGTTTACGGATACTGTTCTAAGGTATGGTATGCCAGATGGTATCCAAACTGCGGGCCAGTTCGCCGACATTCAGAGATGGGCGTAGGTGGGGTTACATCATGTCTGTTCGGTGAGAGATCGGGCAATCGGGCTGGCAATAGAAGGGTGTCGACATTACAGAGGCAGGCCCGGAAGAGCCGGAACATGTGTGGCCGGGTATTATCCTGTTGAGAAATTTCTCGGTGATGTGAGACATGAAGGGTAACACAACAGGTCTTAGAATGCGTCGAAGTGCCGTTGAGCCGTGAGGGTTGTACGGGAGACTACGAAGGGTGTCCAGCTATTGTAGGAAATACTTCCTGGACAGTTAGCCCGGGTGTCTGTTCCCTATGCCGTTCCACGGTAAAGGCAGGATCCGTGCGCTGGTCGACTCGTCTCCAGACGTATGCGCCGGTCATCGGCGCCAACTGCAAATCGAAACTCATCACTGAAGGTAATATAACGCCACTGGACACTATCCTTCCTTGATCGGGTCCAACACCACTGTAACCGATGTCGGCGATGCTCTCTGGTCAGTAGTATGCTGCAGATTGGCCTCCTCGAATGTATTCTCCGTGTTGTAACTCGTCTGGCAACGGTCCGAATGGCCTCTTGCGTACCCGTAGACGAAGCAACATTGCCACGGATGGTTGAGAGAGACAAATTCCGTTCTGTTCGTTCGGCTCTCACAATCGCTCGATCCTCGCGTTCTGCAGTTGCCCTCGGCCGTCCACTCCCCGTGTGCCGCTGGATTGGGGTGCCCTGTTCGACCCAAGGACACAAACATCTTCCGATTGCCACGTCGCAGTGATCCAAATGTCTGGAGATACGGCGACTTGGCCAACTGGCCCTCTCTCTCTGCCCAATTATATGTCCTCTCTCAAACTCGCTCATCGTGGTTTGCACGGATCCGTCACCGAGGCATTCTGACAGTCTGGAGGTCAATATACCAGCAATCCGCTGTCACAATAGTAGAGGGAAATGACCGATCCGAGCTTAAACCGCAGCCCATAGACTTAACATTAGGCTGCGGCCGGGCGGACGCAGCCAGCCGCAACCAGCCGCAGCCGGGTGGATGGAGGGCGTGGCCTGACGCAGGCATCAGGAGGATGAGGAAGTGTGGCATGGGTGAGGATGTAGGTGGCGCTAGTGTGTTGGGACGATGCTGATGTGCTGCCCCTAGCGGTGCTTCTTGGAACTTTCGATGGATCTTTGTTTTTGAGGGATGGCAACGCCCGAGTGGGAAAGGGGTTGGATATAGGGGGATGTCAACTCGATGTGCTGCCCCCTAGCGGTGCTTCTTGGAACTTTCGATGGATCTTTGTTTTTGAGGGATGGCAACGACCGAGTGGGAAAGTTGGTGGATATAGGGGGATGTCAACTCGATGTGCTGCCCCCTAGCGGTGCTTCTTGGAACTTTCGATTGATCTTTGATTTTGAGGGATGGCAACGGCCGAGTGGGAAAGGTGTTGGATATAGGGGATGCCAACTCGATGTACTACCCCCTAGCGATGCTTCTTGGAACTTTCGATGGATCTTTGATTTTGGGGGATGGCAACGACCGAGTGGGGAAAGGGCACTGCGTAGGTGTTAGATATGATGATGCTTCTTGGAACTTTCGATGGATCTTTGATTTTGAGGGATGGCAACGACTGAGTGGGGTCCGTTGGGAATTTCTGCATTTATTCCTGTGTTTTGCAAGCAAGATTTCCCCCTCTTCAATACTATTTTTCCCCCGGAGGAAATGTTTGCGTAACGATGCTGGGGAATTTTCTTTCCAAGGGAATAAAAATGCTCCTAAGGTCTTAGCGAGGTTCTAACTCACGATGATTTGGTTTCCAAAAATAGTCAGGGGGTCAAATGGTTTTCGTGTACTACGTATTCCCTATATATATATTTTTAAATTACTTTTACGTTATTTCTTCATGTGTTTTTATATATTTTTTGTATGTTTTGAGGGAGTTTTTTCGTGTAGATGTAATGAATTTTCTGAGGAACTTTTCTTTTTCCTCCATTCAATTTTATTTCAGACCATGAGACGAGGAAATGCTTCTTTAGAAATTATTTCGTTCTTGTTCGCAGTAATTACTGGACATAGACTTCATGTTAATTCTGAGTCTTTAACCCCTGCAATAATATTTTCTCGTAATTTTTTCGTATGTTCAAGAACTCTACAGATCTTTCCCAGTTAAAATTCTGCTCAAACAATATTTTCGGTCTTTATTTCCTTATAGCTTCCCAATTTCCGATATTTTTCTTCCTCTATCTTTGAAATTTCATTAAACTTCTCAATAGGTCAGGATTCTTTTTTCTTGGACAAACTTATGAGTCCTTTTATTCACACTATCTTTTTTTTTCATTTCATTTCAGCAAACGATTATTTTAGATGCAACAAATCGTCAGATTTTGGTTTCCTTATATAGCATATTTTCCAACTTGCTTAAAAATATTCCTCAAAGCTTGCATGTATGTCAAATATACATTTTTTTTATTCTTTCCTAGTTAGCCATACTTTTCGTGGACTGCCTTGACAGGAAAGCATTCAATGTCAAGACATACAATCTAAAACCTTTTTCTTTCGATAAAATTTGTATTCTTTGAGCTGAATATTAGTCCCGCGTGTTCCCTCATTAACCTAATCTCAGTCAGATGCTGAAGGATTTCCTTTTGCTTGTCAGCATATTGACATAAGATTAGTCACATTTTCCCTTTGTTCGTTGTTGTGAATAGTTAGAAAGATTACAAAGTTTAAAGTAGTCTATGACTAAAAGGATGCTATTTACGGCCTAACGTGCTGCGGTATTGACTTTAGATAATTGTCCTTCTTGTTTCTTCTGGATCTTTGATTTTGAGGGATGGCAACGACTGAGTGGGGTCCGTTGGGAGTTTTTGCATTTATTCCTGTGGTTTGCAAGCAAGATTCCCCCACCCCCTCTTCAATACTATTTTTCCCCCGGAGGAAATTTTTACGTAACGATGCTGGGGAATTTTCTTTCCAAGGGAATAAAAATGCTCCTAAGGTCTTAGCGAGGTTCTAACTCACGATGATTTGGTTTCCAAAAATAGTCAGGGGGTCAAATGGTTTTCGTGTACTACGTATTCCCTATATATATATTTTTAAATTACTTTTACGTTATTTCTTCATGTGTTTTTATATATTTTTTGTATGTTTTGAGGGAGTTTTTTCGTGTAGATGTAATGAATTTTCTGGGGAACTTTTCTTTTTCCTCCATTCAATTTTATTTCAGACCATGAGACGAGGAAATGCTTCTTTAGAAATTATTTCGTTCTTGTTCGCAGTAATTACTGGACATAGACTTCATGTTAATTCTGAGTCTTTCACCCCTGCAATAATATTTTCTCGTAATTTTTTCGTATGTTCAAGAACTCTACAGATCTTTCCCAGTTAAAATTCTGCTCAAACAATATTTTCGGTCTTTATTTCCTTATAGCTTCCCAATTTCCGATATTTTTCTTCCTCTATCTTTGAAATTTCATTAAACTTCTCAATAGGTCAGGATTCTTTTTTCTTGGACAAACTTATGAGGCCTTATATTCAGACTATCTTTTTTTTCCATTTCATTTCAGCAAACGATTATTTTAGATGCAACAAATCGTCAGATTTTGGTTTCCTTATATAGCATATTTTCCAACTAGCTTAAAAATATTCCTCAAAGCTTGCATGTATGTCAAATATACATTTTTTTTTATTCTTTCGTAGTTAGCCATACTTTTCGTGGACTGCCTCGACAGGAAAGCATTCAATGTCAAGACATACAATCTAAAACCTTTTTCTTTCGATAAAATTTGTATTCTTTGGGCTGAATATTTTTTCTGTCTCGTCCGAAAAAACATTCATTCTAGAGGCAAAGCGACTAATTCCGTTCTTCCCATAAACATTATTTTTTTATTTATTTGATATTCAGAGTTGTATACATTTACTATCCAAAAAAGAGATATATTTAATGTAAAGGTATATTCTTCCAAGCTGGGGAAATATATGTATATCTTAGTTCATTTCCAGTTAAAGGAAATGCATCTTTATATTTCAATATGAAAAAGAAGCCCTATAAGTGAAAGCTCAACCTAAAGACGGATAGATTGTTCACACTCTCTCTACTCTATGACATTTCTTTACTGAATATACCATGGCCTTTTTTTTCATGAACTGCTTTAAAATCTTCGTTCTCACTTTACTATTGTCAGATTCCATGTCCCTCCAGTTCTTTACTGAGAAACAGAAGCATTTATTCAATTTTAATTTATTAAGAGAGTAGAACTCTTTTAGGCTTTCGAAGTACTTTCAAGTCTTTCATTACGAAAATTTTCATTGTCATGAAAGAAGCCATAATCGAGATGATTTACTATCGTTTCAATGAAAGTGTTTACGCATTCATTGCTATGATGTCAGATTTCATTTTCTTATACTTCGAACAGAAATGAGTTTGAATCATTCGTCGAGAAAACATTTCTTTCATATATATATATATATATTTTTTTTTGCCTCCGAATCAAACGAACTCAAAAATAAGAGACGCACTTTAATATTTTTTTTTCCTCTTATGAGAGGAATACGGGAATATGATACCAAAATTAAAGAATAAAGAATATCGACTTTCCTCTCAACACCGTACATCTACGTTTTTTTTTATTTTTTTTATTTTCAATAAGCTATTTCTATATTTTTACAACTGAATAGAATTATTTATTGAAAAATTCTAAGTAAGACGAAAAATGGTTTTGTTGATTTCCTAAGAGGATGATTTTGGAAATTTTCGTTTTCTGGTAATTGTAAAAATCTCATAGAATAACATGGGAAAACTAGCATGCATAAAAGACTGTTTTGGATCGAGTAAATTGAAAGAATTTTACAAAGTTCATTTCAGAAAAGTACATTCCTTCCTAGTGTCAAAAACGAATCACTTCGTTTTTTCTAAGATACACTTTGGAATCTTATAAAAGTGCATAGGGTCAAAAACGATTTTGATGATTTTACTAAGATGACAGATTTCGGATTTCTTGTGATAGAAAATACAGTGAATTTCCCATTGAATAACATGGGAAACTGCGAAATTTAAGAAGCACGTTTTCGTTCAAGTAAAATATTTCAAAAGTCTTTTTTCGAATCAGTTGAAAACAGACAGGGTGTGTTTCTGAACAGTTCATTATTTCCTAAAATCAAAACGAATCACTTCGTTTATTTATTTTTTTTTTCCTAATGTGCGTTTCTGAAAGAAGTAAAAATAGTTTAGGTAGAAAATTGGAAATATATTTTTATGAATCCTAGACTGTTTATTTACGTATAGCTAGAGGGGTCTTCAGTGAGAGCACTTATTCTCTTTTCAAACTAAGAGAATGAAGTGTAGTCAGTTTGAAAAAAATTCAAACTCCCCTAAATTTAGCCTTTTGTCCTGGTTTCGACTCAATACTGTAAAGCATTGCTCTCAGACCAGTTGAATTCCTGGCCCTTAATGAAATACATTAAGCCTTTCCCTTAAAAATAAGCAATCTCTTCTTCAATACCAGATCCCCAATAAATTTCTTTAAGAGTTATTCATTCACACTTTTACTTTTAAAAACTTGAAATTCATTATTATTTAACTCATTACAAAAATGAAACTCATTCATACAGAAAAAATATAAATGAATAAAAATAAATAAAGCAGTCCTAAAAAAGGACTGTTTTTCTGGGTCCCCTTCATACAGCTGCTCCATGGTCGGTATAAGGAATTTTTCTTTTACCTGCTAATATCTCAGCACATTGACTTCACAGTCTCTAGCAAGTTCTTTACAATTATGCTTTCCAAGAACGCTTTGGACGGGACATGGTCTCCAGTGACTGCAACAAAAGATTCTGCTAGAATCTTGGGGTTAAGCAATGCAACGGCATCATCGAAATACTTTTGCCACTTGGATTCGGGGGTGGCATATGCACAGCTGTGAGCCGTGATGTTTGCGAATATGCGATTTGGGGGTTGGTGGCACTCCATACAATAATATAAGTTATTGACATGTTCCTGAAGGCGATCCCTTACCATGTCAGCAAGCATGATGAAAAACTCTTCATCTGAGATGGAAGCAACAGGGGAAGAAGTCCTTGGATGGTACAAAACAGCCTTTCTAAAGACAGGTCCAAATAGTAGTTGAGTAATGCTGTCCCATATTTTTCCACATTGATCAATAAGAGTTCCAAATTGTTGACAAGTCAGCTTTATCGGAACAGGATTCAATCGACGAAAACCATGAATTCTGGGGGAAAGCACTTCTAACGTGTAACTGCCAGAAGCATCTAAGAGGGAAGGACAGCAGGAAACAATAAGTTCACGATTAATCAAGATGTCACAATTCATGCCTTGAATCCAGTGTGATTTTCCCATGAATTTTCGGAACGTTGAAGCTGACATTGTTATTCCATTCTTAGAAGGGTAGAAAGATTCTCCATCTTTCCTGTATCTTCTTACATGAACTCGGACCGTGTTGTTAAAATCGCATACTTTCACGAATGCGTTACCCCTAAATGAAAATGATGAGGTGCAAGATTTTTCATAGAAATTCTTGGGAGGATAACTTCTCCACACGATTTGGGCTTTAAAGGAACGGACTCACATACCTTCTTAGCGAGAGTAGCAGAAATTTCAGCACTTTGCTTCATCGTGGAAATGGAATCAGTAGCACTCAAAGCAACAGACAAAAATGAAGTGACTCGTTTGAAGACTAAAGACAAACTGAAGGAACAGCTCTTATTCTAAGTCAAAACTGAGAAGAGGTTGGAGTTCGTCACTTGTTTACTGCTTGAGAGGGAAAGAGCAGAGTCATGGGGTTTAAGAACACTCGGTTATCTTCTTTCTAAAGGTCAAATTCAATCTAATGTTTGGAGCATTCTTTTGTCGAGGCAGACCATGACTCCAATACGAATTAGTTGGTGGCAGGATCTGTAGTAAAGTTCCAGATCTCAAAGATAAGGAAACTGGTTTAAACCCGTTTCGCTTGAAAACAAGTCTCTTTCCTGTCAGAGAGATACTGATGTAATACAAGACAAAGGATCTAATTCAGCTTCGTCATCACGGTGATAACCGATTTGGTTATCACCATTTCTTATAAAAGTGCATGGGGATCAAAAAACGATTTTGATGATTTTACTAAGATGACAGATTTCGGATTTCTTATGATAGAAAATACAGTGAATTTCCCATTGAATAACATGGGAAACTACGAAATTTAAGAAGCACGTTTTCGTTCAAGTAAAATATTTTAAAAGGTAATCAGTTGAAAACAGACAGGGTGTGTTTCTGAACAGTTCATTATTTCCTAAAATCAAAACGAGTCACTTCGTTTTTTCCTAATGTGCGTTTCTGAAAGAAGTAAAAATAGTTTAAGTAGAAAATTGGAAATATATTTTTATGAATCCTAGACTGTTTATTTACGTATAGCTAGAGGGGTCTTCAGTGAGAGCACTTATTCTCTTTTCAAACTAAGAGAATGAAGTGTAGTCAGTTTGAAAAAAAATTCAAACTCCCCTAAATTTAGTCTTTTGTCCTGGTTTCGACTCAATACTGTAAAGCATTGCTCTCAGACCAGTTGAATTCCTGGCCCTTAATGAAATACATTAAGCCTTTCCCTTAAAAATAAGCAATCTCTTCTTCAATACCAGATCCCCAATAAATTTCTTTAAGAGTTATTCATTCACACTTTTACTTTTAAAAACTTGAAATTCATTATTATTTAACTCCTTATAAAAATGAAACACATTCACCCTTTTACTTTAAAAAACTTGAAATAACTTCATACAAAAATGAAACCCATTCACTTTTTACTTTTAAAATTATAGAAAAAATAGATGATACAGAACATAGGTTCACTTTCTCATTCACACTCATGCATACAGAAAACAAAATTAAATAGTGCTATTTGAGCTGCATGGAGGAGATGGGTGAGAATAGCTCCATCTATCATTCAACAGTTTTGGACTAATTGAACTGATAGAAGGATGTGAGCTATTCTCACTAGACTCCTCCATGCAGCTCAAATAGCACTATTTAATTTTGTTTTCTGTATGCATGAGTGTGAATGAGAAAGTGAACCTATGTTCTGTATCATCTATTTTTTCTATAATTTTAAAAGTAAAAAAGTGAATGGGTTTCATTTTTGTATGAAGTTATTTCAAGTTTTTTAAAGTAAAAGGGTGAATGTGTTTCATTTTTATAAGGAGTTAAATAATAATGAATTTCAAGTTTTTAAAAGTAAAAGTGTGAATGAATAACTCTTAAAGAAATTTATTGGGGATCTGGTATTGAAGAAGAGATTGCTTATTTTTAAGGGAAAGGCTTAATGTATTTCATTAAGGGCCAGGAATTCAACTGGTCTGAGAGCAATGCTTACAGTATTGAGTCGAAACCAGGACAAAAGACTAAATTTAGGGGAGTTTGAATTTTTTTCAAACTGACTACACTTCATTCTCTTAGTTTGAAAAGAGAATAAGTGCTCTCACTGAAGACCCCTCTAGCTATACGTAAATAAACAGTCTAGGATTCATAAAAATATATTTCCAATTTTCTACTTAAACTATTTTTACTTCTTTCAGAAACGCACATTAGGAAAAAACGAAGTGACTCGTTTTGATTTTAGGAAATAATGAACTGTTCAGAAACACACCCTGTCTGTTTTCAACTGATTACCTTTTAAAATATTTTACTTGAACGAAAACGTGCTTCTTAAATTTCGTAGTTTCCCATGTTATTCAATGGGAAATTCACTGTATTTTCTATCATAAGAAATCCGAAATCTGTCATCTTAGTAAAATCATCAAAATCGTTTTTTGATCCCCATGCACTTTTATAAGAAATGGTGATAACCAAATCGGTTATCACCGTGATGACGAAGCTGAATTAGATCCTTTGTCTTGTATTACATCAGTATCTCTCTGACAGGAAAGAGACTTGTTTTCAAGCGAAACGGGTTTAAACCAGTTTCCTTATCTTTGAGATCTGGAACTTTACTACAGATCCTGCCACCAACTAATTCGTATTGGAGTCATGGTCTGCCTCGACAAAAGAATGCTCCAAACATTAGATTGAATTTGACCTTTAGAAAGAAGATAACCGAGTGTTCTTAAACCCCATGACTCTGCTCTTTCCCTCTCAAGCAGTAAACAAGTGACGAACTCCAACCTCTTCTCAGTTTTGACTTAGAATAAGAGCTGTTCCTTCAGTTTGTCTTTAGTCTTCAAACGAGTCACTTCATTTTTGTCTGTTGCTTTGAGTGCTACTGATTCCATTTCCACGATGAAGCAAAGTGCTGAAATTTCTGCTACTCTCGCTAAGAAGGTATGTGAGTCCGTTCCTTTAAAGCCCAAATCGTGTGGAGAAGTTATCCTCCCAAGAATTTCTATGAAAAATCTTGCACCTCATCATTTTCATTTAGGGGGTAACGCATTCGTGAAAGTATGCGATTTTAACAACACGGTCCGAGTTCATGTAAGAAGATACAGGAAAGATGGAGAATCTTTCTACCCTTCTAAGAATGGAATAACAATGTCAGCTTCAACGTTCCGAAAATTCATGGGAAAATCACACTGGATTCAAGGCATGAATTGTGACATCTTGATTAATCGTGAACTTATTGTTTCCTGCTGTCCTTCCCTCTTAGATGCTTCTGGCAGTTACACGTTAGAAGTGCTTTCCCCCAGAATTCATGGTTTTCGTCGATTGAATCCTGTTCCGATAAAGCTGACTTGTCAACAATTTGGAACTCTTATTGATCAATGTGGAAAAATATGGGACAGCATTACTCAACTACTATTTGGACCTGTCTTTAGAAAGGCTGTTTTGTACCATCCAAGGACTTCTTCCCCTGTTGCTTCCATCTCAGATGAAGAGTTTTTCATCATGCTTGCTGACATGGTAAGGGATCGCCTTCAGGAACATGTCAATAACTTATATTATTGTATGGAGTGCCACCAACCCCCAAATCGCATATTCGCAAACATCACGGCTCACAGCTGTGCATATGCCACCCCCGAATCCAAGTGGCAAAAGTATTTCGATGATGCCGTTGCATTGCTTAACCCCAAGATTCTAGCAGAATCTTTTGTTGCAGTCACTGGAGACCATGTCCCGTCCAAAGCGTTCTTGGAAAGCATAATTGTAAAGAACTTGCTAGAGACTGTGAAGTCAATGTGCTGAGATATTAGCAGGTAAAAGAAAAATTCCTTATACCGACCATGGAGCAGCTGTATGAAGGGGACCCAGAAAACAGTCCTTTTTTAGGACTGCTTTATTTATTTTTATTCATTTATATTTTTTCTGTATGAATGAGTTTCATTTTTTGTAATGAGTTAAATAATAATGAATTTCAAGTTTTTAAAAGTAAAAGTGTGAATGAATAACTCTTAAAGAAATTTATTGGGGATCTGGTATTGAAGAAGAGATTGCTTATTTTTAAGGGAAAGGCTTAATGTATTTCATTAAGGGCCAGGAATTCAACTGGTCTGAGAGCAATGCTTTACAGTATTGAGTCGAAACCAGGACAAAAGGCTAAATTTAGGGGAGTTTGAATTTTTTTTCAAACTGACTACACTTCATTCTCTTAGTTTGAAAAGAGAATAAGTGCTCTCACTGAAGACCCCTCTAGCTATACGTAAATAAACAGTCTAGGATTCATAAAAATATATTTCCAATTTTCTACCTAAACTATTTTTACTTCTTTCAGAAACGCACATTAGGAAAAAAAAATAAATAAACGAAGTGATTCGTTTTGATTTTAGGAAATAATGAACTGTTCAGAAACACACCCTGTCTGTTTTCAACTGATTCGAAAAGACTTTTGAAATATTTTACTTGAACGAAAACGTGCTTCTTAAATTTCGCAGTTTCCCATGTTATTCAATGGGAAATTCACTGTATTTTCTATCACAAGAAATCCGAAATCTGTCATCTTAGTAAAATCATCAAAATCGTTTTTGACCCTATGCACTTTTATAAGATTCCAAAGTGTATCTTAGAAAAACGAAGTGATTCGTTTTTGACACTAGGAAGGAATGTACTTTTCTGAAATGAACTTTGTAAAATTCTTTCAATTTACTCGATCCAAAACAGTCTTTTATGCATGCTAGTTTTCCCATGTTATTCTATGAGATTTTTACAATTACCAGAAAACGAAAATTTCCAAAATCATCCTCTTAGGAAATCAACAAAACCATTTTTCGTCTTACTTAGAATTTTTCAATAAATAATTCTATTCAGTTGTAAAAATATAGAAATAGCTTATTGAAAATAAAAAAATAAAAAAAAAAACGTAGATGTACGGTGTTGAGAGGAAAGTCGATATTCTTTATTCTTTAATTTTGGTATCATATTCCCGTATTCCTCTCATAAGAGGAAAAAATATTAAAGTGCGTCTCTTATTTTTTGAGTTCGTTTGATTCGGAGGCAAAAAAAAATATATATATATATATATGAAAGAAATGTTTTCTCGACGAATGATTCAAACTCATTTCTGTTCGAAGTATAAGAAAATGAAATCTGACATCATAGCAATGAATGCGTAAACACTTTCATTGAAACGATAGTAAATCATCTCGATTATGGCTTCTTTCATGACAATGAAAATTTTCGTAATGAAAGACTTGAAAGTACTTCGAAAGCCTAAAAGAGTTCTACTCTCTTAATAAATTAAAATTGAATAAATGCTTCTGTTTCTCAGTAAAGAACTGGAGGGACATGGAATCTGACAATAGTAAAGTGAGAACGAAGATTTTAAAGCAGTTCATGAAAAAAAAAGGCCATGGTATATTCAGTAAAGAAATGTCATAGAGTAGAGAGAGTGTGAACAATCTATCCGTCTTTAGGTTGAGCTTTCACTTATAGGGCTTCTTTTTTCATATTGAAATATAAAGATGCATTTCCTTTAACTGGAAATGAACTAAGATATACATATATTTCCCCAGCTTGGAAGAATATACCTTTACATTAAATATATCTCTTTTTTGGATAGTAAATGTATACAACTCTGAATATCAAATAAATAAAAAAATAATGTTTATGGGAAGAACGGAATTAGTCGCTTTGCCTCTAGAATGAATGTTTTTTCGGACGAGACAGAAAAATATTCAGCCCAAAGAATACAAATTTTATCGAAAGAAAAAGGTTTTAGATTGTATGTCTTGACATTGAATGCTTTCCTGTCGAGGCAGTCCACGAAAAGTATGGCTAACTACGAAAGAATAAAAAAAATGTATATTTGACATACATGCAAGCTTTGAGGAATATTTTTAAGCTAGTTGGAAAATATGCTATATAAGGAAACCAAAATCTGACGATTTGTTGCATCTAAAATAATCGTTTGCTGAAATGAAATGGAAAAAAAAGATAGTCTGAATATAAGGCCTCATAAGTTTGTCCAAGAAAAAAGAATCCTGACCTATTGAGAAGTTTAATGAAATTTCAAAGATAGAGGAAGAAAAATATCGGAAATTGGGAAGCTATAAGGAAATAAAGACCGAAAATATTGTTTGAGCAGAATTTTAACTGGGAAAGATCTGTAGAGTTCTTGAACATACGAAAAAATTACGAGAAAATATTATTGCAGGGGTGAAAGACTCAGAATTAACATGAAGTCTATGTCCAGTAATTACTGCGAACAAGAACGAAATAATTTCTAAAGAAGCATTTCCTCGTCTCATGGTCTGAAATAAAATTGAATGGAGGAAAAAGAAAAGTTCCCCAGAAAATTCATTACATCTACACGAAAAAACTCCCTCAAAACATACAAAAAATATATAAAAACACATGAAGAAATAACGTAAAAGTAATTTAAAAATATATATATAGCGAATACGTAGTACACGAAAACCATTTGACCCCCTGACTATTTTTGGAAACCAAATCATCGTGAGTTAGAACCTCGCTAAGACCTTAGGAGCATTTTTATTCCCTTGGAAAGAAAATTCCCCAGCATCGTTACGTAAAAATTTCCTCCGGGGGAAAAATAGTATTGAAGAGGGGGTGGGGGGAATCTTGCTTGCAAACCACAGGAATAAATGCAAAAACTCCCAACGGACCCCACTCAGTCGTTGCCATCCCTCAAAATCAAAGATCCAGAAGAAACAAGAAGGACAATTATCTAAAGTCAATACCGCAGCACGTTAGGCCGTAAATAGCATCCTTTAGTCATAGACTACTTTAAACTTTGTAATCTTTCTAACTATTCACAACAACGAACAAAGGGAAAATGTGACTAATCTTATGTCAATATGCTGACAAGCAAAAGGAAATCCTTCAGCATCTGACTGAGATTAGGTTAATGAGGGAACACGCGGGACTAATATTCAGCTCAAAGAATACAAATTTTATCGAAAGAAAAAGGTTTTAGATTGTATGTCTTGACATTGAATGCTTTCCTGTCAAGGCAGTCCACGAAAAGTATGGCTAACTAGGAAAGAATAAAAAAAATGTATATTTGACATACATGCAAGCTTTGAGGAATATTTTTAAGCAAGTTGGAAAATATGCTATATCATCATCATCATCATTGTCAACCATTATCAATCCACTGCTGGACGAAGGTCTCCCCAAGTTTCCTCCACAACGGTCTGTCTTGTGCCAGTCTCCTCCATGTCACTCCCGCATATTTACGAATTTCATCCACCCATCTCCCATGTGGTCTTTTTCTGGGTCTTTTCCTGTCCCTTGGAATCCAATCTAAAATTTCGGCTGTCCATCTATGGTCTGTCCTTCTGGCAGTATGTCCAGCCCATTGCCATTTCAGGGATTTAACTCTGATCATGATGTCTTCCACTCTTGTCATTTTTCGGATCCACGAGTTCCTCTTCTTATCTCTCCTGGTTATACCAAGCATGCACCTCTCCATGCTTCTTTGAGTTGTCTGCAGCCTTTGTATGTCTCTTTTAGTTAAGGTCCACGTCTCTGCACCATACGTAAGCACTGGAAGGATGCATTGATCAAACACTTTTCTTTTAAGACATAATGGCATATTGCTCTTGAAAATTATGCTGTTTCTTCCAAAAGCTCTCCAGGCAAGTTTTGTACGCCGATTAATTTCTTCATCAATGTGACCCTCACTTGATATCTGCTGTCCAAGATAAACATACGTATCTGTTATCTCCAGTTTTTCTCCATCAATCGATAAATCTTCATTTCTTGTAAAAGCATTGAACATCACTTTTGTCTTCTGAAAGTTCACTTTTAATCCCACTTCTTTACTCTTGTCAGCAAGTTCCTCGATCATACTCTGCAGCTCTGATGGGGTAGTTGCAAAAATGACTACGTCATCAGCAAAACGAAGGTGGGTTAGATAATCTCCATTAATCTTTATCCCTTTGTTTTCCCAGTTCAGTGATTGAAAGACATTTTCCAATGTGGCATTAAAGAGCTTCGGAGATATGGTGTCACCTTGTCTCACTCCCTTTCCAATTTTTATATATAAGGAAACCAAAATCTGACGATTTGTTGCATCTAAAATAATCGTTTGCTGAAATGAAATGGAAAAAAAAGATAGTGTGAATATAAGGACTCATAAGTTTGTCCAAGAAAAAAGAATCCTGACCTATTGAGAAGTTTAATGAAATTTCAAAGATAGAGGAAGAAAAATATCGGAAATTGGGAAGCTATAAGGAAATAAAGACCGAAAATATTGTTTGAGCAGAATTTTAACTGGGAAAGATCTGTAGAGTTCTTGAACATACGAAAAAATTACGAGAAAATATTATTGCAGGGGTGAAAGACTCAGAATTAACATGAAGTCTATGTCCAGTAATTACTGCGAACAAGAACGAAATAATTTCTAAAGAAGCATTTCCTCGTCTCATGGTCTGAAATAAAATTGAATGGAGGAAAAAGAAAAGTTCCCCAGAAAATTCATTACATCTACACGAAAAAACTCCCTCAAAACATACAAAAAATATATAAAAACACATGAAGAAATAACGTAAAAGTAATTTAAAAATATATATATAGGGAATACGTAGTACACGAAAACCATTTGACCCCCTGACTATTTTTGGAAACCAAATCATCGTGAGTTAGAACCTCGCTAAGACCTTAGGAGCATTTTTATTCCCTTGGAAAGAAAATTCCCCAGCATCGTTACGTAAAAATTTCCTCCGGGGGAAAAATAGTATTGAAGAGGGGGTGGGGGAATCTTGCTTGCAAACCACAGGAATAAATGCAAAAACTCCCAACGGACCCCACTCAGTCGTTGCCATCCCTCAAAATCAAAGATCCAGAAGAAACAAGAAGGACAATTATCTAAAGTCAATACCGCAGCACGTTAGGCCGTAAATAGCATCCTTTTAGTCATAGACTACTTTAAACTTTGTAATCTTTCTAACTATTCACAACAACGAACAAAGGGAAAATGTGACTAATCTTATGTCAATATGCTGACAAGCAAAAGGAAATCCTTCAGCATCTGACTGAGATTAGGTTAATGAGGGAACACGCGGGACTAATATTCAGCTCAAAGAATACAAATTTTATCGAAAGAAAAAAGGTTTTAGATTGTATGTCTTGACATTGAATGCTTTCCTGTCAAGGCAGTCCACGAAAAGTATGGCTAACTAGGAAAGAATAAAAAAAATGTATATTTGACATACATGCAAGCTTTGAGGAATATTTTTAAGCAAGTTGGAAAATATGCTATATAAGGAAACCAAAATCTGACGATTTGTTGCATCTAAAATAATCGTTTGCTGAAATGAAATGAAAAAAAAAAGATAGTGTGAATAAAAGGACTCATAAGTTTGTCCAAGAAAAAAAGAATCCTGACCTATTGAGAAGTTTAATGAAATTTCAAAGATAGAGGAAGAAAAATATCGGAAATTGGGAAGCTATAAGGAAATAAAGACCGAAAATATTGTTTGAGCAGAATTTTAACTGGGAAAGATCTGTAGAGTTCTTGAACATACGAAAAAATTACGAGAAAATATTATTGCAGGGGTTAAAGACTCAGAATTAACATGAAGTCTATGTCCAGTAATTACTGCGAACAAGAACGAAATAATTTCTAAAGAAGCATTTCCTCGTCTCATGGTCTGAAATAAAATTGAATGGAGGAAAAAGAAAAGTTCCTCAGAAAATTCATTACATCTACACGAAAAAACTCCCTCAAAACATACAAAAAATATATAAAAACACATGAAGAAATAACGTAAAAGTAATTTAAAAATATATATATAGGGAATACGTAGTACACGAAAACCATTTGACCCCCTGACTATTTTTGGAAACCAAATCATCGTGAGTTAGAACCTCGCTAAGACCTTAGGAGCATTTTTATTCCCTTGGAAAGAAAATTCCCCAGCATCGTTACGCAAACATTTCCTCCGGGGGAAAAATAGTATTGAAGAGGGGGGAAATCTTGCTTGCAAAACACAGGAATAAATGCAGAAATTCCCAACGGACCCCACTCAGTCGTTGCCATCCCTCAAAATCAAAGATCCATCGAAAGTTCCAAGAAGCATCATCATATCTAACACCTACGCAGTGCCCTTTCCCCACTCGGTCGTTGCCATCCCCCAAAATCAAAGATCCATCGAAAGTTCCAAGAAGCATCGCTAGGGGGTAGTACATCGAGTTGGCATCCCCCTATATCCAACACCTTTCCCACTCGGCCGTTGCCATCCCTCAAAATCAAAGATCAATCGAAAGTTCCAAGAAGCACCGCTAGGGGGCAGCACATCGAGTTGACATCCCCCTATATCCACCAACTTTCCCACTCGGTCGTTGCCATCCCTCAAAAACAAAGATCCATCGAAAGTTCCAAGAAGCACCGCTAGGGGGCAGCACATCGAGTTGACATCCCCCTATATCCAACCCCTTTCCCACTCGGGCGTTGCCATCCCTCAAAAACAAAGATCCATCGAAAGTTCCAAGAAGCACCGCTAGGGGGCAGCACATCAGCATCGTCCCAACACACTAGCGCCACCTACATCCTCACCCATGCCACACTTCCTCATCCTCCTGATGCCTGCGTCAGGCCACGCCCCCTCCATCCACCCGGCTGCGGCTGGTTGCGGCTGGCTGCGTCCGCCCGGCCGCAGCCTAATGTTAAGTCTATGGGCTGCGGTTTAAGCTCGGATCGGTCATTTCCCTCTACTCACAATTGTCCAGCACGTCGACGCATTCTACGACCTGTTTTTGTTGCCCTTTGCTCTTCGTATACCCTCCTCGATCGGCGGTTCCCATGCCCTGTCGCGGGCCGCTATTTAGTCATTGGTTATTATTTTTTAATCATTTGCATATTTGATCCTGAGGTACTTGCATGCAGAGTTTCATCAGGATCAAAGGACTTTCTCGAGTGCTTCGGGGTTTGTTGTTTTTTTTTCAAAAAGAGTGTACTTAGGCTGAAAAATAAAGAAATTCAAAAAATGTTGCACTATTTATCTTTTTCTTATTTAATAGTATTAAAAGAAATTTCTGTTGTATCGCAACATTCTCTTATTACGTTCTCTTCCCCTAGTCTAATACTGCTTATTATCAAGTATTCTCACCTTTTCTAATCCTTAAATGGACATAAAAATTAACTTTTGAAAAAGCAATAAAAGTTTTAATGATATTCTTACTCGCAAAGCTCTGGTTCCTACTTTTCCATTTTCATGTTGAATCTTTTGCACTTAATCCTCATTCTTCGTTTCTGATAACTGCAGTGCAGGTATAAATAAAATCTTACACATCTTTTTGACATAATAAAAGAAAATGCAGACCTTGTCCATTTTCTGATGAAAATAATAAGGAAAACGTTTTCAAGAAATTCTTCACACTCTCGCTTTTCTGCACGGACTGACTAAATTCTTAGTGTCCAGCTTTCTTGGTCCAAGGCATTCGTCTATGCCATGGACGGCTGAATCTCTTCGATTTAGAGAATCGTTCGCCACAAGAAACTTCCTCCACGAAAAATCATCCACCCTTTTTTAAGCGAAGCACTGTACACAAATTGAATTTTACCCGTATTTTGTACAGGGGAGGACTTTTACGGTTGCCAATGTCTTCAAGTATTTTATTTTTGCTGGATACCATGCTCGCTGTCTACTAATTTGGCTAATTTGCACAAAATGTAAAAACAAAGTGATTTTCCAAAGCTGAAGCAATGGAGTGAGCATGTTCTGTAATTGAAACGCATTCCAATTTCACGACAATTTATACGAAATATATCGATAAATTTAGCAAAATTCCATTTTCAGCTTCTTTAGCGCTAAATTTTCCAAGTAACTAGCAACTGAAAATGTTACTAATGTAGCCAGTTTTGCCAAACATATCCAACTCAAAAAGAACTTTTGCTGTTACTGAAATGGAATCTTTGTAGCGTAAAGCTAAAATTTAGTAAATTTCCAGTTCGAGAACCAGAGAGAAATTTATGAACTAGTAGTGAAAATTGAAATGGGCGAAATTTAATGAAATTTTATGTCCTATCAATTCGGAAAAATAATTTGTGAAAAACCATATTTTTTGGCCTTCAGTGCCTCTAGCAGCAAATTAACAAACTAACAGTACAGTTAAAAAAAGGGCTGTTAGGCCTAATCAGCGAGGCACAAAAATATTTTTATCCTCTATGTCGAATAGTTTCTTCTCAAGAGAACTGGCAAAAACAAAGCGGCAGGACAATTACAGAGGGATCTGTGGTGAGCAGTCCAGTCGTCTTCAATAGCGCGTCGCACCGCCTCGTGCAGCGATACATGCTGCAGTACGGTCCGGCATGGAGGCGAACAGATGCCTGATGTCCTGCGGCTGACTGGCTCACACGTGTTGGACGATGTGTTTCAAATCCCGGATAGTGCGGCACGGTGGCAGCTGGCGTTTCAACTGGTCCCACACATGCTCGATAGGGGACATGTCCGGAGACCGGACAGGCCATGGAAGTGTCTGGACATGACGTAGGCAGTTCTGGGCGACCCGAGCCGGGTGCGGGCGAGCATCATCCTGCTGGTATAGCGCACCGGGAATCCCTGCCAGGAATGGGAACACATGGGGCCGCAGGATCTCGTCCACGTACCGCTGGCCCGTCAATGATCCACGTACTACTACTACAGCTGATCAGCTATCACAGGCTATGACTTCCCAGACCATAATGCCTGCAGTGGGGGAAGTTTGACGCTCGATAGAGAGGTTGGGATTGTGCCGTTGACCTTGGGACCTCCGCACCCGGACACGATGATCCTCTTCCCCAAAACGAAGCGGCACTCATCTCTAACACCACACATCACCGGTCTGTGGCGTTCCACGTCGCTCTGGCATGACACCACTGCAAACCGAGCCGGCGATGTTCCGGTGTTAATGGCAGCACACGTAAGGGGCGCTGGGATCGCAGATTCGCTTCTACGAGGCATCAAGAAATAGTTCATGGACACACAGGAGCCGCTACATCTTCCTGTACAGGGGACCGGGTTCCCGTGGGTTCCATTCGTGCCTGGCGCACGATCCGTCGAACCTCTCTACCGGTGGTGCTTCTGGTCCGTCCGGAGCCGCTGCTCTGTGTGGCAGTGCCGTCACGTGTCCACTGCTCCCAATACAGTCGGACAGTATGGTCAGAACGATCCACGTGGCGAACTATACGGCGAGTCGACGACCCTGCGGTTTTCAGCCCAATGATCACGCCTCTCTCAAAGTCCGTAAGTTGGGTAAATCGATGTTTCTGGCGTCTACCCGGCATTCTTGTTACTCTGTACTCTTGCTTGTGTCGGCCGGTGCTTTTCGCTCTGATTGGGACATCGACTATACGCCGCTTTATAAGGCTGCGAGATCGTGCTTGTAGCGCCACCGCAGGGTGTGCGGGCATGCGCAATCGCACCAAACGTGGATAATTTGCCTACCAGCACGCACTCCAGTTATTTGCGAAGTCTCGCGGTTGTAGCATGCTTTCTTCTAGGTGCGCAAGTTTCATTGTCCGTGAGTGTACATGGGATGATTAAAGTGCCAGACTTAATGCCCTTTGATTTTCTATCAGCCGAAAAAATAGTTTTGAAATACCTGTAAAAACAAAAAGTTCGATGTGCACGGGCAGACAAACCGATTACATTGGCGTTGTTTCTTACGAAACGTTCTAATAATTTATGATAGAATGGTATTTTAAAAAACGCAAAAACATTTTTCTTGACTTTACTTTTTTTTGTTGATCTGACGGATGAAAATTTCGGAAGGGATAAGGAGGGAAAGGAGAAGCCCCAGAATCATTTGGTGCCTAGGGCCCCAAAAGATTTAAAGTCGCCTCTGCTCTCGCTAAAATGGAGGGCCGCGAGTGGCGTATTGGTTAAAGCAATTTCCCTCCGACAGGGACAGATCCCAGGTGGGTGGAGTTGCTGTGAATTACTGAAAATTCGCCGTGTGTCGGATAGGCGCACCAAGGCGCCGGTCCCGCGGTGCTGGATCCGCGCTATAGGTAAGGTCATCTGTTTTTCCCCCTAACCCGTCTTCCTGGAAGTGTTCGATGTGACATCATAGACAGACACACCCCCAACTATGCCGACTCTACTCTTTATCCGGCATTCCTACTTCTCTCTAAACTATCAATCTCTATCGTATCTGTACTTCTGAGATCAATCTCACTTTACTTTTTCTGATATGCAGCACAATAGTCCCGCGAAACATAGAAAAATGTGTCTAAACCCTCTCTGTTTTTCTGCGCAGAGCAGAGAACTAGCTCTTCATCCCAACGACATGTTCGGAAATGCTATAGAGATTAGGCATATAAGCATATTGTACATCCACTGTTTTGGAAAATTCCCTTCATGGATATGAGGTGCCTGCCCTCCCAGGTAGCTACGGCCCTAATTTAGAGACACATACATACAGGGATTTAAACAAACACATCCCCAACATCCTCCAAATTTCCTCAGACGGCTCTCCCCGCATGAAAAATTTCAACAGCCCTCCTTTTGAGACTATTTAATCACTCACAGATATACACTCAAAGGACAAAACATTTAAGATGCCAACCTAATAGCGTGTTGGTCCTTCTCTGGTGCGCATAAAGGCTTGTACACGCCGAGGCATCGACTCCACCAGATGCCGGAAGGTTTTTGGAAGTAATGCCAGCCATGCCTGTGTTGCAGCATTGCCCACAACTCCGCCCAAGACGTCGGCCCAGGATCCATGGATCTGATGTTCCGCTCTATGGCATCCTAGAGAAACCCCACATGGTTTAAATCCGGGAAAATTGAGGGCCACTGAATTCCAAACTCTGATGAGTGTTCCTCGAGCCATGCTTGAGTGGTTACAGCCCGGTGGGGCGGCGCATTGTTCTTCTGAAACAGACCATCTGGCTGCAGGGTGCGCGAAGGCCATGAAAGCTGATAGCTGGTCAGCCAGCACATGCTGGTGGCGCGCAGTGGTTAAGGACCTCTCCAGACATATTGAAGGACCTAATCTGTCCCATGAGAAGGTTTCCCAAACCATTACAGAGCCATCGTCACCTTGAACAGAGCCGACTTTGCACGACGGGGCCATGGCCTTATGCTGTGGACGCCATACTTGCACTCACCCGTCTGCTCGGTACAGCTGAAAACAGGATCATGTGACCACACGAGGTGGCACCACTCTGTAGAGGTCCAGTTCTGACATTCCCGGAACCAGAGGAGCGTAACTTCCGGTGATGAACGGTCAACAGGGGCGCACGGGTAGAGTGTTGACTCCCGTAGCCCAGGGTATGCAGCTTGGATCTCCGACATTTAACTTGGATGTGATTTGCACTGTTGTTGCTAAGCGGTTTGTGTGTATCAGCCTGGGAAGTCTACGTCAACCCCTGTCATCAATGGGGTGTGGGCCGCACCGGTGGCGCAGTGGTATAAGCGCTGGTTTATGACTATTCGTCCGAAAGGGGTCCGGGTTCGCATCCCGATGAGGCGTGAATGTTGTGTTTGTCTTACGGCACTGGCTCTCTCACTTCCCTGGAACCAGTGACGCTAAATTAGGGACAGGCGACTGCTTATAGCCCATTCAGTTGCTCACGGTGGTCGTTAAACCTTCAATACAAAAAATTGGGTGTGGTTGGCCGCTTCTTGCTCTCTGGGTCATGGTACGTCCGTCATTGACGCACCCACGGAGGGTGCTTTGGGGACTTAAGCTTCCTCCAAGGAGATTAAGAACGACGTACGTCACAAATGAAACATTAAAAAATATTTTTTTACATGTTAAATTTTTTTTTATTTTCTGTGACATGGTGTCTTCTTCCCAAACACCCAAAGATATTAAGAGCGACGTACGTCACAAATTAAACATTCAAAAATATTGCTTTACATGTTACAAAAATTACATAGTGTCTGACATAGTTTCTTCTTCCCAAAGAGATTAAGAGCGACGTACGTCGCAAATTAAACATTCAAAAATATTATTTTACATGTTCAAAAAATTACATAGTGTCTTCTCCAAGCCCCAAAGAGATTGACAGCGACGTACGTCAGAAATTAAACATTAAAAAGTATTATTTTACGTGTTCAAAAAATTACATATTGTCTTTTTTCCAAAACCCCAAAGAGAATAAAAAGCTACGTACGTCACAAATGAAATATTAAAAAATATTTTTTTACATGTTCAGAAAATTAGTGTTTTCTGTGACATGGTGTCTTCTTCCCAAAGCCCCAAAGAGATTAAGAGCGACGTACGTCACAACCGTATATAAACTATGAGCGTACACTACATATATGTACACACATTGTGTACGAATACTATATACATACAGCCCCCTCCAACAAGAGTTCCTGGGTGCGCCACTGATGTCCGTCGATGGTATACTCCCGGTAAACCCTTGATCAGTTGCTTTCGGAAGCCTTAGGATTCTTACCACTTGAGTGATAAAATGACTCATCTCTCTTGTGCTGACGATGTGTCCACGATCAAAGTCGCTCAGATCGTCATATTTACCCATGTTCGTCGATTGCGATACACTGTTGGAAAGTCCTGCTGTCCGCCTATTTACCGCCTCCGTTTAGTTTGGGTCTGTTCCACTTTGCACAGGGGAAACCAATGTAAACTGCCCATCACCCCTATCTCTAATTTTTTGTCTACTGAGTATATGTGTTTTAGTATATAATGTTTTTTTCTGAGTATACGTACCTATACTTTTTCATTTTTAAGTATTAGTCCTTTTGTTTATCCATAGCAAAGTTGTTAATAGCAGTTAGCATTTACATGAATTGCTCAGCTCTTCCTTGAAGTATCTTCTACCACAATACACTAATTTTTCTCCGTTTTTTTTTTTTTTAATTTGAACTTTAATTTTTTTTTCTTATTTTAAGTCAGTTATTGCAACTACAAAATGTGTATACGTAAACTGTCAAAAATTGGTACTTAGAAAGAAGCAAAATGTACTCGTTTTTGAGTACATTCTGGGCTTATAATAGCTCCGAGTACTTGTGTCTCATTTTTGGAAAAGGCACGTACTCATTTTTGAGTACATACAGGGCATCAATTTTACGTATATCTGGTATTTCTAATTTGAAATATATTTCAAATACATGTACTAAAAAAAATCCACATATTTCAAAGACATGTGCTCTAACTTCATTTAGTTTCTGTGCCCTTTCGGGTAAGGCACAGAAACTGAAGCAAGTTAGAGCAAATCTAGCGATTCTGACAAGATAGTTTATAAGTGAGAGAGAGAGCACACTAGATGGGGCCACCGCACATGCGTACGATTTTGCTCATAGAAGGCAGAGAGAAATTAGGGGGGGCTTAGGAATGAACACCTTTATATGCAACCGGGGGATTCCTACCCATGGGCAGTCACTTAACGTGCTCGTCCGATGCACGGTGGATATTCAGCGATTGTTAGAAATTCACACCACAGCGGAGAGCACACAGGTTCAAGCCTATTAGGCTAGGTTTGAACCTGGGGGTCCCTCCATCAGTAGTCTGAATCTCTAACCACTAAGCCATCCGCGACTCGATTTCAAAATTGGAATACGTGTATTCCATACATACTCATTTATTCATAGAATCAACTGGGAGTATATTATTCGATGGCACATCTGTGATAACAGATATACTCGTTGTCACATGCTGGGCAAATGGACCGCACAATTTTTTGACAAATATAGTGATGAAGCGACAATATATTATTTACGAATTGACACAAATATAGTTAATGTAAAAACATACACAAAGATACTTTATGCATAATTAAATTACTTGTGATCAGTGAGTGACTTTGTTGTACTAATTATTTATGTGTGTCACTTGGCACATTTATTTAACAATTTCTGTTGAAATCTATAATATCTATAAAATGAAGTAATACGAGATCATATTTATATTTATTGACGCAGTTATTTGTAAGTACGTATGGCTACTTATATTTGAGCATGTCATGTACTCGTTTACGATACGATTGTACTTAAAAAAAAAGAGTAGGTTCAGGTTCTCATTATTAAGTAGATTTTTTTTAACAGTGTATCTCTTCATTTTTGTCTGTTACATATTTTGCAGGTATACTACTGAATCATTTCAGCTTGCACAAGGTTTGTGAAAATATCAGTATTTACTTTTTAGCAACCCATCTTAACACTTCTTTGCTGAAGTATTCCTTACGGAAGCATTTAGTCACGACAGATAAAAATAAAAACAGAACAAAAACGAAACAACCGCGTATAGTTTCGGAAAGAAGATTCCCGGTTTTAACTATTCTTAGCTATAAAAAATTCAACAGCTCTCCATTTTTGAAATTTTCCCCACTTTCCATCCAAGGTATAAAGCCTAAATATTTCACTATGAAAAACTTTAGCAGTCTAAAAATTTGTTTTTATCCACTCCCCACTGTTTTCAACACCCCGAAACTTTTTCAGTAACCTCCAGTTTGAAATTCCTGGATAAATTCCTGCATATATAATCGGACTAAATATAAAACAATTTTGGTCACAAAACTGTATTGTTCCTTTAAAGCGTGCGATTGCATCTGCAAATTTGTATTTCAAAAAAGATATACAGAGAAATTCGTTTATAACGAGAACTAAGGGATTGATGAGCAGGTCGCTATAATTGTTACTTGTTATATCCGTTATTGTAAATATATGTTTTTTTTTTATTTGCTGTTACTTACTACTTTTACATTCACAAGTACGCATACGATACATATATATACTTATGTTAAAGGGATAAAAATCCTTTGAAACTGTTTTGTGTCCCCAAATTATTTTTAAATGTTCAGATCCTTCTGTTTCATTTATCAGGCTTCCAAAACTCGGAACTTTCCCACTGTAGCTCTTATAAACTCACACCTTGTATTTAGAGCAAATGACCATTCACTTCTTTTCCTGTTCTCATTTCATTTCGTTTTCGGAAAATCATCAGGCGCAATATATACGAGTGAAAAGGCTGAGTTATAAGACAAGACAAATTACTCCCAGCAAAAACACAAGTGTTGGGAAACTTCTGGCCACCAGCTGGGTTACTGCTGGCTGAAATCTGCCGTTCACGGCACGGGCACGGTAGAGGTCTGTTGTTGGCAGCCATTGATGGCCCTGCAGCATCGCCGCGAATTACGGGCCTCCAAGCAAGTGCCACCAGTGGCCCGTAGCTGGTAACTGAAGCAACCCCAACACGAGGTGGAAGCAACGATACTGCGCATACGCAGAAGCAACACGTGCTGTGCCCCACGTGGTACCAGTTAGTTGTAGACGACGCTATCGCCATCGTGTTATTTTAGTGGATATTAAGAAAAAAAACATATGTAAAGAGGCGAATTAATTTCCTAATGTAATGCCACGTCGACGAAGATTACCGTCGGAAGAAAAATATATAACAAACTATTAATGAACTGTAAGAAATAGTCAATTACTCTCATGTATTCATAGAAACTCATTTTGTACGCAAAATTCCTGCACTAACACACAATGAATCGAGAATACAGACAACCATGAAACACACCCACTCCATTTCCATGAATAACAAGAAATAATTTCTGTATAATCTTTCGTTTTAACATACACTAAACCGCTTCAAAAAAAAAAAAGCCCCGGAAAAACGTTAAAAATCGTTATGTTGGGGGAAAAAAATAAGCATTATACGTGTACAAAATTTGTCAAATATTTGAAAAAAAAAAAGCGACGCTATGTAGATATAATGTGCTTATCCATGGGTTGAATGCGCGAGATTGGAGGAATTCGCTGCTAAAAATAACGACAAGTAAAATAAAATATCTTTCCTCTTTAGAACAAATGCACTTCAGACCGCGGAAAGGAAAAATACAACGTTAAAAATGTAACAGAATGTGACATGAACGGGTAAATATATTAATTCAACAATCGACTTTCAAGACTACAAGGACAGCACAAAACTTTGGAAAGCTTCCTTTAAGGTGGTACACTCGTTGAAAATGAGTGAAGTTCCCTTAAGGTAAATAAAAACAATCGTTACGTTGAAAACATAAATTTATGAATTATATGAAACTGACATTTATGAAAAATAACTCACAATATTGTAAAATTAAAAAGGGAACCCTTAGTCTCACATCCCGCTGGAAAGAGGCTCAGCTTCAAGCAAAAACTTGTGCGTGCCGAACCAGTTTAGTGGATAGAGAGCTCACTTCGCAAGCTGACTGTCGTTGCTTCGTTTCCAGCCAGATCCAAACGGGCGTTTTGTAAGACCTGTTGAAAAAGTTTCCCACAACCTTGCCGTCATGCGCAAGTTTCGTTAGGAGGGGGGGGAGTAGTTGTAGCTTTGAAAAACTGCTTTTATCTTTCTTTTATGGCTACTGGGAAATTAGCGGACAAGATTCGGCATGCCATCAGTTATGTCACGTGATTGCCGGCTGCCGCTGCCTGGAAACTAGCGGACCACAATAGGCTAGCCATCATTTATGATACGTGCTTGCAGGGCCGCTAAACGGCCGCTTGTGGCAGCCACTGCCTGTGATGGATAACTGATGGCCCTGTTCTGGCATATGACAACTGATGGGGTACCAACTGCTGGCCCATGTGGTGGCCGCCGTGACATTTTATTGACGGTTGGGCAGCGGCAACATAGTGCTGGGCCAGCAACACTGTTTTTGCTGGGTTTATTAAGATTATTATCTTTCTCCTCTTCGTAAAATAGCGATGCTGAACTTTCAGAATTTTTTTTTTTTTTCCAAGGACATCTCGTACCACTGTGGGTGGGCATGTAACCAACGAGCATGACGGGAGTGATCCAGATTTCAATTCCAGTCCGGGAATAATGGATAACTGTTGTTAGAGACATTAATTTAACATTAATAGTAGTTTTAGGAAACAAATTACATGTTATCGGGAAATTTAATAAAAAGAATTTCAAAAATTAATTTGACTTCTATAGCTGTGTGAAATGAATGATTTTTTTACCCAGAAAAAAGCTGTTTACTCTTTCTTTGTTGCGTAAATAAAAAATCAAATAAAATTGACTAAAATAAACTTCATTTGTTGAAATAAACATAACCAGTGGAAAAACTTTAAATATTCCTAAATATTCCTTAGTTTTCTTTCTATCCATGCACTTAATTGTTGGAGTTACTATATTACGCATGAAGAGAGAAGAGAGATGGCAAATAGAGCACTTAACGTTTTCATGCCATTTTTAGCTGATTGTAGCAAGGAAAATGAATTTCAATATCAACTGCTGAAAAAAGATCTCAATAAGCGACGACAAGGGAAATATTCTCGCGTTAACATTCGCTTTCATTACAGATTCTATCCTTTAAATTCTGTTCCACTCGTCCGGAACTTTTTTTCTGATCCACTGGGCCCGGAATTTTTTTTTCAACAAGTTGAGTAAGTGCTCTGCTCGTTCCTGCGTCAGGTACTGGCTTCGTCATCTCTAGAAGAACTAGTTCCAAGTTTTATAATAAAATAATACTAACATTTAAATAAAAGAAATAGATAATAAGTTTTGCTGACAAAATGGTTGAATACGAAGAGTGCCACAAAAGCATTGCCTCAATCACTCATTTGGGAGGCAGGAATTTAAAAGCTTTGTAGTTGTTTTTCTCTTGAAACGAATATTTTAAAGTCCTGCGGCCAAATAACGTAATATTAATTTATCGGTTAACAGAAAAGATGAAGCAGTTCTTTTAGAGAAAGACACTAAAATTTTTGTTAGGGTTTCGCTGTACGAACTGCACTCAGCGATTTTATTCTTTGCGTGCGTTTTTCGGAATTGCATTGTTTTATGACTTTGAATGAACAATGTGTCGGTTTCATTATCTTTGCCAGAAAGCAATGAAAGTTTTTTTTCTTCCCTCCCTCAGCCTTTGCAGGTTGGCGTCGGTCAGCCACACGTAATATTCTTCTTTGTCGTCAAACGTTAATATTCTGTGCAGGTGCGCTTGGGTTAGAAAAATGGGTTGTACGTCTGTGGATTATCAGGAGCATCGGAAAAACCATTTGCTGGGCTATTCAGCTTCACATAAGGTCTAATAAGAATCGCTGGGCGAACTCGGGGCGCCCGGAAGTCTGTCGACATCAGGGGCAGGCAACTGAGCCACGTAACCTGGCCCCTGAAGTCTACACGAAATCCAGTAGACTCCCCCAGTGTGTCTCCGTCAGCGAGACAGGCACAATCACAGGTGTAGCCCCAGAGTCTCTTGGACGAGGGACTCCTTGGCGACCGTCGAAATCATTATCGGAGCCTTTGTTGGTGGAATAAATGGAACGTTACATCTCCTGTTAAGTTCCTCACACGCTCCCCCAACAAATTAGGCGAACAAGGAATTGCACGTGCGCCACTCAGCGCGCTCTGCCGGAATAAAAGAGAAAAACACACCCACGTCGCTGCTCAGCGCTGAAGTTTTCAATACTGCTTTCTTTTGAACTGCCCGCAGTAAACGAGACGGAAGCATTAAGACAAATCACTTTAACCAAAATGCGGTACAAAGAGTTATTGCTCCAAACCATATAAAGACGCCTGGGCGAATGTGCATCCTGTTTTCAGGGTGTCGTCTGAAAATGAAATAAAACAAAATCTTATGACTTTATCAGACTGCAATTACGTGGATCGCACACCTCTTTTTCGCAAACGGAGTAACACGAGATAAAGCACAACAGCTCTCTTTTTGGCCCTAACTCCAGGAGAGTTTCTGATCCCCGGATTTGGGTAACTGGCATCTGAGAAGGAACAAAACTGGAACCCCGGAAAGACGGGGGAGTTCAGGGACGGACTGGGACGACCAAACCAGGCCAGGATTTTTGTCTTGGGGTGCACTACAAAAAACACACACGTACTTAAAGGGTAACATCTCATAAATTTCTTCATGAAAAAAATACTGTTTGATCCTAGATGAAAAATAACTGTTGAAATATGCACTGAAAAACGAATTCAGTCATGAACAAACATTAACAACAATTTAGCGGTGAAATAATGTTGAAAATCCGTTCATGATTAAATATTAAATGCAGCATCAAAACAGCGCTCAAAACGGGATGTTGTATCACAGGGACTTCGCTAGACTTCAAGATCACGGTGGCGATGAGTGGGCGGGTATTATTTTTTCTGGGGCAAGTTTAATAGCAACTTTATTTAGGGAACACTGAAAGAAAAAAAGTTCATGCTTTTTACTACCGGCTGCAAAGCAGATCAGATCATATGTAGAGGATTTTAGGAAGGGAGTGTCTGACCCCAGGTCTTAAACAACCCTTAGAAATAGGAAACTAGGAGATTTGGGCTAGAGTGTCCGATAGGAAAGTGACACGGAAGAGACGTAGAAAGGGGAGGAAGACGCCCTTATTTATTAAAGGGGGCCAGTACCCTGGGTACGACGGCTTAACATGCCCATCCGACGTACGGCGGGTATTTAGTGGTTCGAACGTTCGTACCTGCCCAGGATCGAACCTGAGGTTATCTCCATGACAGTCACGAACGCTGACCACTAAGCCACCCGCGGCCCCAACTGCAAAGCAATTTGTGCTGTCTCCTCTTGGACACACACACACACACACACACACACACACACACACACACACACATCGATTTGACATGTGACTAGTTACGCCACTAGTAAACCAACAAGAATACATGACAATGACTAGTAAGTTAGTGGTGTAAGATACAAGTGTTGGTAGAATATCACCTTCAACTTTTCCCTTGCTGTGAATGCATTGTTTTAGTTGCTTTTAAAATTTTGCTTATGAAAATAACACTGTTCTTGAACAATTTCTTTAAAGAAAAAATCTTTTTGTTTACCTAAATCAAATTTTAATTTTAACGTCGTGACACCCAGACCCAATGCCTTCCCCTTCCTTTAATCCAGAGACCTTGCTTTGCACCCCTCTTCTCCAAATCAGTCGTCAGCGAGCCACGTCCTGCACCTCACTATTACGGGGAAGGCTTAAAAACGCTGGTGTAACTTTGGACTCCACTTTCCGTGTTGGAATCTCCTGATTAGTAACGCAAACAAACGAGCCCCCTTCTTAACTCATTTCCTTCAAGCTAACGACATTGCTTTGCACTCCTCTCCTCCAAGACAGTTGTCGGCCAAGTCCTGCTCCGTCCCTGTCCCAGGGCAGTCTTAAAGCGCTAGTGTAGCTTTAGACTCGACTTTCCGTGTTGTAATCTCCTACTTAGTAGCACAAACATACAGCGGAGCAATTAGTAATGATCACTCTCAGTGATTTCCTATCCACCTCAATCATTCATCCCCGGCCATGTACTAACATGAAAATCAGCTTAAACTAAGGATTTGTAAGAGTGGAGAACAGTTGAATTTTCATCGCCCCGCTGATGCTATTATTTTGTTAACTTTTCTGCAAAGAAATAAACAACGCATTTGCTAAGGGAAAATACGCAGGGATATACTACGGAAAGCACGAGACTTATTATTTCTTGGAAATGTCCAGATTTCAAAGTTAAAAAAATTGAAAATTTTCACTTCTTAAACTGGGTGGGCGGCAAGGTGGGGAAGAAAAATTCCAGGGTGGACTGGAGCCCACTCTCACACCCGCTTGGCGAGGTCCCTGTTGTATCAGATAATTGTTTTCTTTTGAAAAAATTGTTTTTGACAAAATTAACGAGTCTCTTAAACACCAACTAAATCATCATGAAGATCATTCTGAAAGCTGAAATCTTCACATGGTGTTTAGCAATTGCCCTAAGCAACTAATTTTTATTTTTATTTGATCACTGATCACTAAAGTCCGGATGTCCAAGCAAAATGGATATTTTGCATATTTTTACATATTTAGCGGCTTTAAGGAATAAAAGCATATTTTCAAATTTAGTGCATTTTTTTGCATGTAACCTGGAAATTTTCTAGCAAAGGACTTTTGAAAAATGAAATTATCCTTTTTTACAAGATTAATTCTTTACAGCATCGTAGTACAGTAGCACTTGTTGAAAAATTCTTTCGTATTACAGAATGGTGATACTCAAAACAAATTCACTTCCAATCAAAAGAAAAAGGTTTAGTTTACTCTTTCACCCAGGTATAAACCTCACACATTTACTTTTCACACAGAATAAACCTCAAATGAAGTTAACGATTATTATTCTTAAATACTAAAATAATATTTATTTGTTCGTTCCAAAAAATGCGAGAAAGTGGGCCTTTCTCAAGTGGTACTAGAGTGGTCCACAGGAAAATGTCCCGTGGGGATATTTTAGAACGAGCGAATGATTATTTAGTACTTATAAATATGATAGCAATATTTAGTACTTACAATCCACCTCCGGGACATTTCTCTGTGCGGAAATGTCCCGGAGGGGGATTGGTCCACAAAGAAATGTCTCGGTGGGCCAATCCACCCCTGATTAGAGTTAATACTAATTTCAAAACCAAAATTTCTCTTATTTCATTTGAACAATGATACTAATAGATTCATTAAAATACATATAAACTAAAAAAAAATCTAACAAAAACAAGAAAGATGACACCGAATTTTCGGATGTAGTGAGAACGTCTTTTGAATCCTTTCCCACGCGAATAAAATTTATTAAAGCCATTCATAGTCAATGGACCCGGTCAGAAAACAAAATCAACAGGATTCTACAATCGATAAAACATCCAGAAATATCAAACAGCTTCTTTCTTTCACCAGGTCTAAAAAGTATGCTATGAACATTACCAAATGGCGCCCAAAAAGTTCCTCATAGCAGAAGGAAGGTGCCAGAGACAAAGATATTTTTTCAAATCGAACAGTTAAAAGAAGAATTATAGAAGGAAAAAATGATATAACTCTACGCCTTCTAGCGGAAGAATTTTTGCATAATGGAAAAGTTGAAAGTAGGCGAAAAATATTTTTCATGGAAAAAGGTATGCTAAGGAAAAAGAACTTTTCAAATACGTGTTCCAAAAGCAGAGGTATCAGTAAAAAAGGTTATGACCCTTACTCCCCTCAGCGGGGACGCTGTGCATTATTTAAAGAGGAATATACTCCCCATCTTTATTGTAGCGAATAATACATGAGAAAAAAGTTAATTCTCTATGGGGTTTTTAGAAGCGGAGATACAGCTGCAAAAAGGAAGTACACAAACACCACCTAGCGACAGAACTGTGAACTCCAAAACTCCTCAAATACGAACCTGAAATGTTCCACAAAGTAAATGGTATCCGATGTTGAAAGAATTTTTTAAATCGCACATTTAAAAGCACAGATGTTAAGAAAAACAGATTAAATATTTGCGTCCCCTAGCTGCGAAATTGAGAATTATTTTGGGGATAAAATATACACCAAGACTTGATAGTATCTGACCGAAAAATATTTTTTTTCAATCGGATTTTTAATCCCGCCAGATATTGCTGTTAACGGAAAAGTTAATTTACGCCCCCCTAGTGGACACTTGTGCGCTAAGAAAAATTTGAAATCATGTGAAACATTTTGCATCAGAAACGCTCTGCAACAAAGAAATAATTTTTCAAATCGGACACTTAGAAATAGAGATATCGACAAAAATAAGATATATATCTACGCCCCCTGGCGGAAAAACTGTGCACTATTTTAAGCAGGGGGTATTCTCAAACTGTTTTCCGAAGTGAGCGGTATCGGTCCACAAAACAATTTTTTCAATGGAATTATCAGAAGCTCAGATTTTGATAAAAAAAACATTAGAAGCAGAAATAAACACCTACGCCCCCTGGTGGCCAAACCATTTGCCAAAAGTTAGAAATTATAAGTAAAACATTTTGCATCAGGAGCTGTGTCCAAAGCACGAAGAATTTCCCAAATCGCGCTTTTAAAAGTAGATATATCGGGGAAAACACACTTACCTTTACTCCCCTGGCGGAAAATCTAAGCATTACTTGAAAAAAGAGACTGTAACAAAAACAGTCTTCGACTCAAACGGCACCGAAAAGAAAAATATTTTTTTCAATCAGATATTTGGAAGCAAATATACAGTATGGAATGAATGTACATAGAATTCGATATCATTTACATTTGCGTGCTCTAGCGGCGAAGTTATGCATCAGGGGAAAAAAAAACCCGAATACAAAGATCATTGTTCTCACATTTCACACTTCCCGATGCAAAAATAATTTTTCAAGTCGGACCACCTGTTGCAGAAATATGGTGTCCACAGACGGACGGACGAAGTGATAACATAAGCACGATCTTTTTTTACAAAAGACGTGCTAAAATGAGAGAAAAAAATCACAGCCTCTAGTTTGATACAAACCAGTTTCTAAAACTAAAAAAAAAAAAAAAAAAAGATACCTCAAACATCGTTCAAATGAACCCCTAGTGCAATTATGACGTTATCTCATACCCTTCGTGTCACCCGAATTGTCTTAAAAGAACGTATAACAATGTATGATAGTATATAGTTTCAAAATGTGCGAAGTGCAAGAGAACATACAAATTATGCTGCTAATGGGAAGATCGCAGGCTTGCACCCTGGGATTGAGTAAGGTGGTAAGAAGTGTTATTGTTCCCTTGTTTCGAATCGCGGATAAGAATAGTTTAATGATATCGATTTTACGACGTTGTGTGTGTGGTTCTCTGCCATCCCTGAAATCAATTGCCCTACACCGAAAGCTGTTGACTTCTGCCGTTTAGTGGGAAGCGCTAAACTACTAACAACAAAAAAAAAATCATCAATTGCAAGCCCATATCATCCTTTGCTTCGGAAGCCAATGTGACAACTTTAAACTTGACTTCCATCTATATAAATATACTGCATATCTATTTCCACTCTCCTTTTTCTGTGGAACAGTAATGAATCACTTATTGGCATAAAAAAATAGCTTGTATATGTAGTAGATGACCATTTACTGAGATCTCGTCTTGTTGTGAAATCATATTTTGATTCTTTTAAACAGTTATTTTAAAAAGAGAAAATCGTAAGAATAACATCTAAAAGAAGTAAAAACATATGAAACATGAATTTTAACTTCAAGAATGAAACAGTGCAAACAAGCCACATGTGCTAAACACAATATCTCATAAAACTCAAATTTATTTTGTTGTATGCAAGGTATAGATTTTAGTTGCCACCAAAAAATGTTTATATTGCTACATTTGTAAGTAGTTAGAATTTAAAATGATCCGTTGTCATGATCTTTTTACATGGACTGTCAATATAAAGTACATATTAAGAGAGTTTTCGATGCTTATGACAGTTATGCTCACAAACAGTTTCTCTAGTATCTTCAATTTATTAAGTCATATGCTTAATTGAATAACCAATTCAGAATTGCTTTTATTAAATGTGCTTTTAATTTTTTTCAGTTTGGCGCTTGCGGACTGGAATTTCAACAGATTAATCATCATTTCCCTCGTTTCCTTTTTACCATAGCATATGACGGACAATCAAGTTTTTGTGTGTGGCAGATAATCGAGTCGTCTAGACCGCTGTCTTCCACTTCGTTTCCTGGGAACGAATTCTGAGTAAATTTGAATGTTGCTTCCTTTCTTAAGGAACTGCTACTCTCCCTCTTCTGCAGTTAGTGGTTGTTACACTAAGAAAAGAAAAGAAAAGAAAAGAAAAGAAAAGAAAAGAAAAGAAAAAAATATATATAGTCATTGACAGAGTTGAACTGTTTGTCCGTCTGCTGAGGCTGTACAACTTGTACAGAGGTGTAACTAGGGCAGGGGCAGACGGGGTGGCTGAAAGATAAGAAAAAAAAAAAAGAAAGAAAAAAAAATATATATATATATATATTCATTGACAGAGTTGAACAGTTCGTCCGCCTGCTGAGGCTGTACAACTTGTACAGAGGCGTTACTATAGGGCGGGGCAGACGGGGACGGTGTCTCGGGCTCAGCTCAAGACAGGGGGCAAAAATCACTGCTTACAATTTAATCAAAATTTAAATTTTTGCTCCAGTTTCTGATAGAGTTGGGTTTTCGCTTCATACTTTGCTATTTCTCCACTTACAGACTTAGCTTATGATATGCTTCGCCAGTTTCGGTAACCTTGGCAGGTTGAAGTTCGCATTGCTTTTTCAAAATGTTCTGGGGATGTTAGCTGCTGATATTCAGAAATAAAGACGAAATTATAAGTATGTTGCAAGATAAAGATGTTATTCACGTTGTTGAAGATTCTCTGAGGACTACTTGGTCATTATTACGACTACGAGCCAAGACTGCTAGCTGCATTCGATCTGTTTGAAGTGGTACCGAATGGGTTCGGAAAAACTGTACAAACAATCACAGTTTGCACCGTCTGATTGTGCCTCATACACAGAGATATAACACTGGGATATGACGTTAATTTGGTGGTAGTGTGTGTGTGGGGGAGGGGGGTAACGATCATCGTGAGCAATTCGATAGGCTATAAGCATTCGCCCGTCACTAATTTAGGGTCACTGGTTCCAGGGAAGGGAGAAAGCCAGTGCCGTCGGACAAACCGAAAATTCACGCCTCCTCGGGATTCGAACCCGGACCCATATATATGTATAGATGGAATGCAAGGTCAGGTGATGCGCAAACATATAGCCTCTCCTTGACGAATGACAACCCCGCCTTTTCACGGTGCACTCTGTTCCCACTAAAGGGGCTCTAACGACCGACAAATAGCAGTATAATAACTATATCACCGGGATTAGAGGAAATGTTATCCCACACTCACCAACCCGCTTGGCCATTGTGGTGAGTTATGGCAACCTCCAACCCCACTCTGCGCCGCCCCAAAAGATGACTACACAACGTAAATTTTGGCCCTCAGTCTCCGGCAGCTGGAATTTGCCTGGCCAAGGCACCGGCCAGTGCGACATGAAGGCAGAGGGTGCTAAGAAAAGAGTGAAAGACATCATGATCATAATAAAATCCCTGAAATGGCAATGGGCTGTACATATTGCTAGAAGAACGGACCACCGATGGGCAACCAGAATTCTAGACTGGATTCCAAGGGACAGGAAAAGACCAAAAAGAAGACCACGTGGGATGAAGTTCGAAAGCATGCGGGAGTGACCTGGAGGAGACTGGAGTAAGACAGACCGTTGTGGAAGAAACTTGGGGAGACCTTCATCCAGCAGTGAATTTATAATGGTTGATAATGACGACGATGATGATAGATAGATAGACACAGTAGATAATACAAAGAGACATGGGGGCGCAATATTTTGTCTTTGCCTCGGGCACAGAAAGGCCTTGTTACGTCTCTCTCTGAACTTGTGAATCACCTAAATCACTAGGTCATACAGTCATTCAGTCATTAAATACCTGTTCATGTATGTTTGCAGGCAGAGCCACATGACCAGTGTCTTAGCCTTGTTGAGTTCTATCAAAACACACCAAGCCTGTTTTACGAAAGCAATTATTAATGCAGGTATCGAGAACTTGATTTTTGATTGATTGGATTTTTTGACGACCACCGTGAGCAACTCAATGGGCTATAAGCAGTCGCCCGTCCCTAATTTAGGGTCACTGGTTCCAGGGAAGGGAGAGAGCCAGTGCCGTAAGACAAACACAACATCCATGCCTCACCGAGTTTCGAACCCGGACCCCGTTCGGACGAATGGTCAGAGGCCATCGCTTAGACCACTGCGCTACCGGGGCGGCATCGAGAACTTGATTTCAGTTCATCGTCACGAGACGCGCATCCAGGATTAATTGATTGATTGAAGGTTTAACGACCACCGTGAGCAACTCAATGGGCTACAAGCAGTCGCTCGTCCCTAATTTAGGGTCACTGGTTCCAGGGAAGGGAGAGAGCCAGAGCCGTAAGACAAACACAACATCCAAGCCTCACGGGATTCGAACCCGGACCCATCACAGACGAATGATCAGAAGCCGTCACTTAGACCACTGCGCCACTGGAGCGGCCACCCCAGGATCGGTGTCTATTCACCATGCGAAGAGATGTTAGGAGACGGCACTTCCGATCTAGTTAACAGGTGTTAATAGGTTAAAAAGACATCTCGAAATTGTTTTTAATTTTTCACTAGTGTTATCCTTGACACGGGGTATAGTGCGAGCCTCCTAGGAGTCGTTCCGCAGTCTTTCATGTCTCTATATAGGCGATAGAAAGAGAGGCTCGGATTAGAGATTGCAAAATGCAAAGAGAGGCTCGGATAGGGCAGGCGATAGAGAGATCAGAGAAGTAGGAGTGACAGATGATAGGTGCGAATGAACATAGTGACGAATGCCAGACTTCAGAGGTTCAGGAAATGATCGGGGGAGGGAGAATTGGTGGGGGAAAGAACAGACTGCGGTACTTGTAACAGTGGTCCAATATCCCGTGTCCGGCGGCTTGGCGTACACATCCGTCGCAAGGCGAGATTCTGTTGTTCAGAGCAACATAACCTACTGGGATCGATCCCGCGGGCATCTGGTCTGAAGGCGGTTTCCTTAACCACTAGGCCGTTCGCAACACGGGCATTGGCTTGCTGTTCCGTGTGGCCGCATTTTTGCCCCTTCATACTCCACGCACGACCGCTCATTATGGAACTTAGATAATTTGCATATCTCAAGCTCCTTGACCTGTCCTGTGATTTTCGTAATTGTGTGAGTTTTCTTTCTTGGTCTTAGGATTTTACTGTTGAATGATGTGAAATGTTTTGTGCAGCAAATAATTATTTCGCTTAATTTAAGAGGAGCTAGTGAAAATATCACTGATCTGAAAGGATTGATGGTAATGTAAGCAGATAATTTTTATTAATTTAATGGAACTTGTTGTCAAATATGACACAACGTTTAAAATCATGCTAACTGAAAGAAACACACATTTCCTCCTTTTCAACAACGCACTAAAATATTTTTCTGTTCCTATTCAACAACAGAGATGAGACATCGATGGCTGATGACTAAAACCAATACATTCGAGTATGCTGGTAATTGAAGAAAGCAGACAGTGCGAGTTACGGAGCATTTACGTTGTCGAGGGTTATCCTCAAGCAAGAGGTAAGGAATTAGATAAATATTACCAGATCTTTTGTGTTCCATAGGACTGAGTAACAGAGAGCATGGTACCTCTTGCTTCTCTGTCCAGTGCTACTCAGAGCTGAAGCTGACGATGAGGATGTTCTCTTGTGCTGCCAAAAGGAACTATTGTTTCCGAACTTTAATGCCACATTTAAAAAAGAATGTTTTGTCAAATACTGAGCCTGTTTATAAAGAACGCGCTCAGAAGGATGAACTTCGGTGTCGGCATAAGGTCTCCGGCATCTTTATATACCATGCTTAAAAGAAATATTGACAAGCCTTCTCAACGAGGCAGATATTTATGCCATCCCACTAAAATATCAGGGCGGCTCCAAGCGATACCACATCGGAATGACAAAGCGTTCGTGCAGAATTAGACTCAACGAACATAAAAGAGATACAAGGGACCGAAAAGTAACCACTGCCCTGTCCAGAGAAGTCAAGTTTAAGTCCGCTGATTCTATGTGGGATGATATAAAGAAATTAATTTCCTACTCCATGCCTAAATCTACTGCCATTCACGAAACCTTAGAGATCATTACCAACAGCGAGGCTTGCAATCATAGCGTCTCTCTAGAATTGCCACGAGTTTGGTACCAGTTCGTCAAATAATGCTGCGTTTTCTCCCGTGATACCGCGTGCCCAAACGATTCCTCGTTTCTTAGAATGAATAATCAGATTTGCACCAATTCATTTATTGTCTAGTGAAGTCACCGCGTTCAAATTGTTGAAGTGTTCTATTATTCAGTTTGCAGTTTGCTGTCTACCTTCCTTGAAAAATCCATCTGGTTGATGTGCGAAAGCTTGGAAATTTTTATTTCTATTCTACGCCAAGAAATTCGGATCATTAGTATAGTTAAACTGTTATATATAATTTAAGACTACTAAACTTGTGGTGTTAATATAGAATAAAAATAGCAATGTTTTTCTCAATGAAATGTTTATTATACATCAACTATAGTTTCGTAGAGCGTTTGGTTAGGCATCATCAGGACGAATGCAGCGTAAACATCATCAGAGTTCTGACGGTCACGGATTTTGGTGAGTTGTTTCCACGTGCTTGAAAGAAATGGAGTCGACGTCATGACGTTGACAAGGCGTGAAGAATTCCGGTATATGTGGAAAGCTTCTAATATATTAAGCTTGATAGTCTAATCAGGTTTATCAATAAGCGTGGCGTTTCCAAACAAAAGTTTGTGGTTATTTTTGTGACAATGTTGGGCTATAGACGACTTCTTCAGTTCATAGTTCCGTACGTAGGTCTTGTATTCCTTCACACGGAAACTTGAAGCCCTGCGGGTCTGTCCTATATATGAAAGTCCACATTCTTAATTGTTGCTACAATATCAACTCTGAAAACTGAAAATGTAATTTCAATAAAAGATTAATGTTTATAGCGCAGTTTGGTTATCTGAGTTCCTTCTTTAATTGGGCTCTATGAAGAGGATTATTTCGATACGTACTAATCATATGCAGCAAACAATGTACGTCATTTGTTCTTCTGCATTAGACTCGATAAAGGAAACAACGGTGAACCCGAAAACATAACTTTTACTAATTATGACGAAATCACAGCTTTTATCCTGCGGGATAAATAAATTTATGTGCAATTTTAGGGCTCTCACAAATTATGAGAACCCATATGCATAAATGGATTCCAACAACTCAAGAGTAGCATGAAGCCAAAAATCAACATTAGAGCAGAAGTAAGGGAGGGTGTGGCGGTTTTCCATAATTCGATCACTGTCCAAAAAGAAGTTTCTGAAACATCAGCCTCCGTACGGACCTAAACACATGTGCAAACATTATGAAACGAGATTTTCATATTACATATCCAAAACATCTTCCAAGAAGACAAGTTGTTTCCAAGTGCTTTAGGAAGGGAAGAGCCGAAGCAGCATCAGTATGTTAGAAGCACACGCACACACATGCGTCGGAAGGTGTTCCAATTGTAACAAGACCTGGTGTCGGATGAACTGTTCAGTGCATCATTAAAACTAGAGCTGCTGAGTTTGTCGAACACCGCCCACTTGGCCCATGTTCAAAACGGCAACAAAGAGCAAGAATTCGGCAAGAAATAATAATCAGTGAGTTAAACTGAAGTCACCGCCTCTTCTTGAAAAGTGCTCTCTGCCAATCTGGATGGTAGGATAAAAATTGTTGTTCCACAGAGAACAAAAGATCAGGTGAGAAGGGGGACAGCAAGCTATCTCTCAAAAGAAACCTAAAAATAGTTTGTCTCGATGACTGCTTCTGTCCGACAGCTGGTCCCACGTGTCACACGCACACACACACGCAGCACGTGTTACGCAACTTGTTTACTCTGAAGTAGTGTCAAGGTAAAACTAGGAAATACTGAAGCAAGACAAAGCAGTTGATATCCTTTTTAGCATGTCTTTTGAAGAACAAGTACGTGCTTCAATGAAATTGCTCGACCATAGATCCTTCCGTATGTACATCCATTTGTAGACCATCTATCGATCGAATGGGAGAAATTCACCGTCAGTTCAATAGCTGGAGCCATATGAGTGATGAACCTGTTTTTTGTTTTTGTTTTAATTGGCGCACAATTTCCTTCCTAGGACTACATGTCGTAAACACACTTTTGTAATTTGAATGATATCACCACTTGCAAAAGCAGGACACCGAAAAATTATTTTCGCATTGGACATCTAGAATCCTATGAACCAATTTTTTCCCGTTTTTCCTTCTTTGCGCGGTGTACGTTGTTTCTGTTAAGTGACGAAACCCTTAATTCTGTCATGCGGCCTAAATATGCATTCGCGTTTGACAGAGTATCTCCTCTTCTAAAAGTCCTATTTCAGAAATTCCCTTTGCGCCCAGTAAATGCAACCACGAATATTTTCATGCTTTCACAGAACCAGAATTTTCCCGCTATACAGCATTTAAGGTTTTCTACGAAGATCTTTAACAGATCAGATGACAAAGGATCTTTTGATAACGGCTTCCTATACAAGCATCACTAACATTATCCACAAATTTTCTGATTTTCCAAATGAGCAGTTCACAGCTATACGTAGCGTAACAGAATATTTGCATTTGACACGATACCTTGGTTCCTGAAATTCCGGTTTAAGAAACTATTTTTTGTGTGTCTTCTGCTACAATTACGATCAAAATTTTCCATGGAACTTTTAGCTTTTCTGATGTAAAATTATCCAGTAAAAGTTGCGTAAATTTCTATTTTTGATTCGACGATAACTCAACTTTCAAGGGTCAGACCAGATAAAACTTTTGACATCAACTAGCCATAACCACAAACAATGTTATCAAATATTATTCATTCTTCTGGTGCGCTGTTTCTCAGCTGAATGGTGTAAGAACACATGTGCCTTAGGTACGTTGTAAGCACTTCTAAAAGTCTCATTTGATGAATTCATTTTTTTTGGAAGACAGTCGACGCTTTTCCTAAGATTTTACATATCTGTTTGCATCTTTTCTTCATACAAAAACTTCCTTTTGGTGGCGTCAATTCATACCTGAAATAGGCACTATAAGTTTTCATGTAGTAGTTGTACTGGAAAAATTCTGATTTTACCTGATAACTTATCCATCTGAAGCATTTTCGCTGCTTTTACAGCTTTTACCAAGTATTCAATTTTCACGTTGGTTGGCGTGGTAGTTAGTTTTTACTTAGTACAACAATATTTTCGCATAGCGCTGGATTGTAAAGTTGTTTCTGAACATATAATTTTCAGCAATGATTATTTGCATATTTCTCTACTCGTTGTCGATAAAAAAGTTGTTCCGTACATAGTAGAAGCATAAATAAGTAAAGTTAAAAGCAAAATGTTTTTTCTGCTGTCCATCCCATTGTAATAATTTACTTTTTTCCTTTAGAGATCGGAAGCCATCACGAGGATTTTTAAGAAACTTCTCAGCTTTTTCTCCTGCAAAATTTTCCGTGGTGGCATACATGTATATTTTCTTAGGCGCGCTAATATAAGTGATATTGACCAAATTCTTTTTGCATCAAGCATGACGAGGCACAACTACATTTATTCACGCATTGCCTACGAAAACCTGTTTTTTTTTTTAAAGTACTGTTGCACTCTTTGAAATATCGTAAAATTTAAGATGACATAGTTTGTGTGTGTGTGTGTGTGTGTTGTTCGGGGTTTTAAAGAACATCATGGCCAACTCTGGGGGTTATAAGCATTGGCCCGTCCCTAATTTGTAGTTTTAGGCCACTAGTTCCAGGGAGGGCAAAAAATCCGAGCCGAAAGACAAGCATATGACGTATGCTTCATCCCAGACTCCAACCCTGACTCATCTCCGAAGGCTAACCAGAAACCAAAACGCCCATGCTAGATTTAAGACCTGTCATGAATACTTATTACGTCCGAATATTTGGTGGTATCCGTCTTGTTTAAAGTAGTTGCGAGACGTTATACTAAGAGTGATTGGGAAAAAATAAACCTAGACTTTCTTTATAATCCTGATCTCGTAATAAAAGAAGCAGCCACTATAGGAACTTCCAGTTTCAAGCCCCGGCACAGAATATTAAGAAATTTTCTAAAATTAAATTTTACTGTTTAAATTGCAATCATCTTAAAGGAACCTTAGCAACATAAAAAGAAATTAGTAAAACATAATTTTAAAACTAAAAGGGAACGTTTAATGAAGTATCAATAATTTATAGGTAGTGGCCCGTGCGAAGAAAAAGATTAAGAGCTCTAGATAAGTTAAGCAGAACCTGTATCGCGTATGGTGCTGCAGCCTGAGCTGTTGGAATCAGAGACAGGTGGCAAACGACCAGGCAACAACTATGGATCAGGAGACCAATTAAGATTCAAGCCTAATAGATGCAGTTCACTTTCCAAAGGCACAGAAAAAACAAAGACACATATCTAGAAGATGGACAAAATAATGGAAACAGCGGTGTCAGCATGACAGATACCGCGTTAGTAAGAACATAAAAGGTTATATCTGTAATACAACTTGTGTCCTGCGTCTAATGTATGCAAGCAATCATTGAACAACGAAAAACAGCTCCAAACCATCACGCCGCCTGCACCAAAATTCATTGGCGGGACGATAGGGTCCGGAAGATACCTTTCCCCTGGCATCCGTCACACCCAGGAACGACAATCAGACGCGCAGACTGTGTACCGTGACTCAAGTTCCCAAAACACAGGTTTCCATTGGTCTACAATCCAACATCGAAGCTCTGTACAAAACGCCGATCAGCGTGTGATTTTAGTCGAAGTGATTATCGGCTTGTGAATGGCTGCGTCACTATAGTAACCCTTGTCGTGCAGTGTCCTGCGAACTGTACTGGAGCAAATCTCAGGCTCAACAGTCTCACATAGGATTTGCGTGATTTGAGACAATGTGTTGAGTTGCGTTGTGAGTAGTAGACAGTCCTTTGCAGAGTTCTCCTGTTACGTTCCGTTAACATCAGAGGTTTACCGGGTCGTTTTCATGCAGATTCAGTCCCAATGTGCTTCCATTCGCATATCACATCACCAACCGTCGACCCAGGGATTTTTATTGCAGCTAAAATGCCACAAAGGCTGTTATGTGGCACATTATTAGCACAGTCTGGAAATCAGTTAACTCTGTCGATCGGGGCATCTTACATTCACAGTCCTGCTATTGTCTCATCATAGCCCTACGAGCATGTTTATAGTTGGGTCTGTGACATGGTCTTTGTGTAGGACAGAATTAGTTCTCAATAGAGGGAGTATGCCAGATATTAAGGGTAGGGCACTGTGTACATATACTTGCGGACAAGAACAATGATGTGGGTTTAAAAATGAACTTACAGAAAACAAAAATTGATACACAATGCTTTTACAAGAATTGAAGATTTGGAAGTTGATGGGGGCAGATCTAGAAATAACCGATGTTTGCATTTACCTTGGACAACAAATATCAGGCGACCGCCAGGTCGAAGAAGAAATAAATAGGCATATAAAACTTGGTTGTAAAGCTTTTGGAAGAAACAGTGCAATTTTCAGGAGCAACTTAGCATTATGTTTTACAAGGCAAGTGTTTAATCAATGTATCCTTCCAGTTTTTACTTATGGATCAGAGATAGAGACCTTCAATAAAAAATACATACAGAGCCTACGAACAATATTAAATGAAAGAAGCATAGAGGGATGCATTCTTGATATAATTCAAAAGGATAAGAAGATGAACTCGTGGATAGGGAAAATGACAGGAGTGGAAAACATCATGACCAAAGTAAAATTCCTGAAATGACAATGGGCTGGACATATTGCCAGAAGGACAGACTACCGATGGACAACCGAAATTTTAGACTGGATTCCAAGGGACCGGAAAAGACCCAGAAGAAGACCACATGGGGGATGTGTGAATAAAATTCGAAAGCATGCGGTAGTGACATAGAGCATAATTGCTCAAAACAGACAGTTGCGGGAGAAACTTGGGGAGACTTTCATCCAGCAGTGCACTGACAATGGGGATAATCATCAACTATCATTATCAATCCACTACTGGATGAACGCCTCCTCAAGTCTTCTCTACAACTGTCTGTCCTGAGCCAGTCTCTTCCATGTCACTCCGGTATGATTTCAAATTTCATCCACACATCTCCCGCGTGGTCCTCTTCTGGGTCCTTTTCTGTTCCTTGGTATCTAGTCAAACATTTCTCTTGTCCATCGGTGGACAGTTCTTCTAGCAATAAGTCCAGCTGATTGCCATTTGAAGGATTTTACTTTGATCATGATGCCTTTCACTCTCGTCATTTTCCTGATCCACGAGATCCTCTTGTTATCTTTCCTGGTTATACCAAGCATTAATCTCTTTATGGCTGTTTGAATTGATATATGTGTGTGTGTGTGTGTGTGTGTGTGTGTGTGTGTGTGTGTGTGTGTGTGTGTGTGTGTGTGTGTGTGTGTGGGTGGGTGGGTACAGAAACAAGCAAAACTCGAAGAAAGAAATTTTTTTTATAAAATAATGAAGAGGAAAAATAAAATAAATAAAAACCGAGAGCAAACCAGAGAAAAAAACAAACCTCAAGTGTCCGAAGCAAACAAGCTCCGGAGCAAGCAAAGCCAAAAAAAAGACTGATTCCTTTATGGCTTCGTCAGGGGCAAGCATGAAGAAAATCACTCACTTTTCTACAAAGACCAGAAACGTGTGGTTTTCTGCTAATCTAGTTTGCTTTATGGACTAATTAAATTTAAGATTAAATTCAACTGTTGTTAAAAACGACAAAACTCCCCAAAACAGCAAACTAGATCACACTGTGCAACTCACACACACACACACACACACACACACACACACACACACACACACACACACACACAAAATAACCATTTCATGAAAATTCGAGTAAACAACACATAAGTAGGGTAACAAACATCCCAATTATTACCAAACAAATGAAGAAATTAATTTACTGAATAAAAGTGAAAACCAATCCTAATGAAAAGGAATGCATATGTAAACTTATGTCCAGAAACTACGAAATACTGAAAAAATATTTTTTTAAAATGAAAACACTAGTTAATTGTGCCCGATTAATAAAATGTGAACTCACACTCTACCTAATAACCAGCCCAACAGAATTTTAACAAACAACACTTTTGAAGGGGTACAAACACCCCAAAATTTACAGAACAAATAAAGAAAATAAATGACTGAATATAGGTAAGGAACTTGTCCAAACTAAAAGGTATATACTATATATGCAGTAACATTTGTCCTGAAAATAAGAGACACTGAAAAATTATAATTTTAATAAGCTATATATATATATATATACACTGAAGAGCAATTGAGTTAGAGACAGCTGGCGTTATGCAAATGTGGCGCTGTGGGTGGCCCTGTAAACGGAAACGGCATGACGTATGCAGCGATCCGACAATATAAGGAGTGATGCGACGGGAATCAGTAAGAGTCGGACGCAGTATGGGTAAGACGAAGGATCTAAGCACATTAGTTCGTGGGGAAATTGTCGGGGCCGGACGAATGGGTCACTCCATCTCGGAAGTCGTGCAGGTACTGGGATTTTCACGAGCCACTGTGTCACGGGTGCACCGTGAGTACATCGAATCCGGTAAAACCATCCCTGCAAGGGCCAGCTGCTGTGGACAACAGCGTGTGGATGAGTGGGGTCATCGTCGGCTAGCTCGCATTGTAACAGCGGATACACGGGTCACCGTGCAAGAAATCACTCGGCAATTTAACGCTGTTGCACAAAAATGTGTAAGCTGCCACACCATCCAGAACCATCTCCTCGCTATGGGGTACAGAAGCCATCGTCCCACGAGGGTACCGCTGCTGACCGCACATCACAGGGTGCAAAGATTAGCATGGGCGCGGAAACATCGCCACCCTGGACATGTGGGAAAATGTTGCCTGGACTGATGAGTCGAAATTCACTTTGGTACATGCGGATGGCAGGATACGAGTACGGCGCAAACCACATGAAGCGATGGATCCGTCTTGCCAGCAGGGTACTCTTCAAGCTGGTGGGAGTGGCATTCTCGTCTGGGGACTGTTTACGTGGACTGAAATGGGACCCTGATACGTGTGACATCGTCCCTCACAGGTCAACGTTACCGGGATATCCTGGACGACCATTTGCTCCCGTTTGTGCGTCTTCAACATCCCACTGGGGACCTCATCCTGCAACAAGACAAAGCACCGTGCCATCGCTCCCGAATTGTATCCGAATGGTTGGATGAACACTCCACCGACTTGACCTCGCTTCTTTGGCCAGCTAGGTCACCTGACCTCAATCCCATCGAGCACATCTGGGATGCCATCGAGAGAGATGTTCGAGGCTCTGACCCTCCTCCATCAAATCTTCGTGAACTGTGGGAGCTTGTTCAGGGGTCGTGGATCCGTATGGCTTCCCAACGCTTCCGGTGTTTTGTCGAGTTCATGCCGAGACGAATCGCCACGGTCATTAGGGCGAAAGGTGGTACTACACGTTACTAGACAGGTATCTCTAATTAAATTGCTCTTCAATGTATATATATATATAACCGACATAGCATAGCTTTACAGCAAAACATTAGACAAAGATGAACAAAATAATATTTGAAAAATATAAACAATATTTTATATATATATACAGTGTGGCAAATAATTTTTAAGACTGGGTCTGTAAAATGAAATAGAAACAACAAATTATAATTTGTTCTGGTTTGTTATTCAAAATAAGTCTCTCCGGCTTCAATACACTTGTTACAGCGATTTAATAATGATTTGAATGCCTGTTTCAGTTCACTTTGCGGAATTGCCTCCAAAGCACGCGTCGAAGCTGTTTGTATGGTCGAAATATCATCAAAATAACACCCTTTTAACGTCATTTTAAGTTTTGGGAATAAAGAAAAGTCGCAGGGTGCGAAATTAGGCGAATACGGTGGACGATTCAACACACACACACGTTATTTTTCGCCAAAAATCTACGAACAAGAAGTGGGTTGTGACTGGGTGCATTATCGTGCAACAAACACCAACTGTTTTCATCCCGATATTCTGTACGAATGCGACAAATTCTGCCTGCCAAACGCCTCAAAACATTTAAATAAAACTCACCAGTAATTGTTTGTCCACTTGGAACAAATTATTTGTGGATAAATACCCTTGCTATCGAAGAATTTAATGAGCATTGTTTTGATTTTCGATGGAACTTTTCTTGTTTTTTTGGCTTGTGGTGAGTTTTTTGACTTCCATTCCGCACTTTGTCACTTTGTTTTAGGATCATATTGAAAACACCATGTTTCATCACCTGTAACAATCGATTTTAAGAAGTTTGGATCATTTTCAGCGGCTGAAATGATGTCTCTGCAATGTGCACTTCTCCTTGATTTTTGTTCATTGGTTAACGTGTGTGGAACAAATTTAGCACAGACTTTTGTTTTGCCCAAATCTTCATGCAGGATGGTTCGAATCGTTTCTTTGTTGATGTTTAAAGACTCTTCCGTCATTCTTAGTGACACACATCGATTGTTTGCCACGAAATCACGCACTTTTTCAATAAACTCAGGTGTTCTAGATGAACTTGGTCTTCCGGTATGCTTATCATCTTCTAGCGTCTCTCTTCCATCCAAAAAACGTTTGTGCCACAAGAAAACATTTGATCTACTTAAACAAAACTCACCGTAAGCTTGTTTAATCATTTGGTACGTTTCCGAGGCACTTTTACCAGGTTTTGCGTTAAATTTAATAACAGCCCTTTGTTCCATCTTAATAATTCAACATGAAAAAAATTTTACTTCTCTAATGAACGGCCGTTTCGTTTGAGTTACTTTAACAACTGCGCAGTACTTTTGGCAGAAAGCAAGCAGATGGTCACGGTTTATAATGCATTCGCGTTTACACTGGTGGCGCCACCGTAGGCTGAAAAATAGCACCAGTCTTAAAAATTCTTTGACGCACTGTGTATAATATACACACACTCACGGACAATGATATTTTACTTGCGCGCCTAGAAGAAAACATGTTACAACCGCGAAGCTTTGCAAATAGCTAGAGTGAGTACTGGTATGCAAATTATCCACGTTTCGTGCGAGTTCCTATGACCGTACACCCTGTGGTGGCGTTGCAAGCACGAACCGGAAGCCTTATAAACCGGCGTGTAGTCGATGCCCCAAGAAAGCGAAAAGCACCGGCCGACGCAAGCAAATGTACAAAGTGACAAAAATGCCGGGTAGACGCCAGAGACGTCGATTTACGCAACTTACGGACTTTGAGAGAGCCCTGATCATCGGGCTGAAAACCGCAGGGTGGTCGGCGCGTCGTATAGCCGCCACATGGATTGTTCTGACCGTACCGTCCGACTGTGTTGGGAACAGTGAACACGTGACGGCACGGCCACACGGCAGAGCTGCTCCGGACGGACCAGGAGGACCACCGGTAGAGATGATCAACGAATGGTGCGCCAGACATGAACGGATCCCACGGGGATCCGGTCCACTATACAGGCAGATGTAGCGGCTCCTGTGTGCCCACCAACCATTTCCCGGCGCTTCGCGGAAGCGAATCCGTGATCTGAGCGCCCCTTACGTGTGCTGCTATTAACGCCGGAACATCACCGGCTCCGTGTGCAGTGGTGCCAGGCCACAGCGACGTGGAACGCCACAACTGGCGACGTGGAACGCCACTGACTGTCGACGTGTGGTATTTAGCGATGACTGCCGCTTCGTTTTGGAGACAGATGATCATCATGTCATGGTGTGGAGATCCCCAGGTCAACGGCACAATCCCAACCTCGCTATCGAGTGCCACACTTCCCCCAATGCAGGTATTATGGTCTGGGGAGCCATTGCCTACGATGACGGGGCAGCGGTATGTGGATGAGATCCTACGATGCCATGTGCTCCTATTCCTGGACGGATTCCAGGTGCGCTATACCAGCAGGATAATGCCAGCCCGCACACCGCTCAGGTTGCCCAGGACTACCTACGTCATGTCCAGACGCTTCCATGGCCTGCCCGCACCCCGGACATGTCCCCAATGGAGCATGTGTGGGATCGGTTGAAACGCCGCATGCCGTCGTGCCGCATTATCCGGGATTTGGAGCACACCGTCCAACACATGTGGGTCAGTCTGTCGCAGGAGAACATCAGGCGTCTGTTCGCCTCCATGCCGGACCGTATCGCAGCATGTATCACCGCACGAGGCTGTGCGACACGCTATTGAAGATGACCGGACTGCGTGCCACGGATCCCTCTGTAATTGTCCTGCAGCTCTGTTTATGCCATCATGCGAATCATTCATCTGCATCATTACGTTCATAAAATTTCAGTTCAATCCGATGTTTCCTTCTTGGTGCGCATATTTCATTGCCTGTGAGTGTATGATCATCATCATCATCATCATCATTGTCAACCATTATCAATCCACTGCTGGACGAAGGTCTCCCCAAGTTTCCTCCACAACGGTCTGTCTTGTGCCAGTCTCCTCCATGTCACTCCCGCATATTTACGAATTTCATCCACCCATCTCCCATGTGGTCTTTTTCTGGGTCTTTTCCTGTCCCTTGGAATCCAATCTAAAATTTCGGCTGTCCATCTATGGTCTGTCCTTCTGGCAGTATGCCCAGCCCATTGCCATTTCAGGGATTTAACTCTGATCATGATGTCTTCCACTCTCGTCATTTTTCGGATCCACGAGTTCCTCTTCTTATCTCTCCTGGTTGTACCAAGCATGCACCTCTCCATGCTTCGTTGAGTTGTCTGCAGCCTTTGTATGTCTCTTTTAGTTAAGGTCCACGTCTCTGCACCATACGTAAGCACTGGAAGGATGCATTGATCAAACACTTTTCTTTTAAGACATAATGGCATATTGCTCTTGAAAATTATGCTGTTTCTTCCAAAAGCTCTCCAGGCAAGTTTTGTACGCCGATTAATTTCTTCATCAATGTGACCCTCACTTGATATCTGCTGTCCAAGATAAACATACGTATCTGTTATCTCCAGTTTTTCTCCATCAATCGATAAATCTTCATTTCTTGTAAAAGCATTGAACATCACTTTTGTCTTCTGAAAGTTCATTTTTAATCCCACTTCTTTACTCTTGTCAGCAAGTTCCTGGATCATACTCTGCAGCTCTGATGGGGTAGTTGCAAAAATGACTACGTCATCAGCAAAACGAAGGTGGGTTAGATAATCTCCATTAATCTTTATCCCTTTGTTTTCCCAGTTCAGTGATTGAAAGACATTTTCCAATGTGGCATTAAAGAGCTTCGGAGATATGGTGTCACCTTGTCTCACTCCCTTTCCAATTTTTATGTGTGTTGTATTTTCAAACAGCCGAATCTTTTGCACTTGCATTTTCATAGATGTTATTAATAATATTAATGTATGCATCTTCAATACCGCAGGATTTCAGAGCCGTGGTAACTGCTGATGGTTTCACCGAATCAAAGGCTTTTTCATAATCGATAAAAGCCATGCACAATGGAAGTGCATATATATATATATATATATATATATATAATTATTGTCAACCTTTATCAATGCACTGCTGGATGAAGGTCTTCCCAAGTTTCTCCCACAATTGTCTATCTTGAGCCTGTCTCCTCCATGTTATTCCGGCATGCTTTCGAAATTCATCATTTGTTTTCGAATTTCTCAAATGGGGTCCTCTTCTGGGTCGTTTTCTGTCCCTCGCAATTCAGTCCAAAATTTCGGTTGTCTATCGGTGGTCCGTTCTTCTGGCAACATGTCCAGCCCATTGCCTTTTCAGTGATTTCACTCTGATCATGATGTCGTCCACTCTTGTCATTTTCCTTATATACAAGTTCCTCTTCTTATCTTTCCTGGTTACATCAAGCATGCATCTCTTCAGTCTTCTTTGAGTTGTCTGCAGTCTTTGCATGTCTATTTACTTAAGGTCCGTGCCTCCGCATCATATGTAAGCACTGGCAGGATGCATTGATTAAACACTTTTCTTTTAAGACATAATGGCATACTACTCTTAAAAATTGTACTGTTTCTTCCAAAAGCTCCCCATCCAAGTTTTCTACGCCAATTAATTCCTTTATCAATGTGACCCTCACTTGATATCTGCTGCCCAAGATAAATGTAAGTATCGGTTGTCTCAAACTTTTGGGTGTGGAGTGTGAAGGATGTGAGGTGAGAGCTGCCTGCCGACTGTGATGTGCAAACTCTAAAGTTTGGTGGAGGAGGCATCCTGCTGTGGAGCTATTTTTGATGGTTTGGGCTGGTTTTTCTAGTTCCAATGCCTGGTAACCATAATGTTGCGGCCTGTAATGTCATTACTAACAATTCTGTGCTCCCAACATTACGGAAACAATTGGTGAAGGCTTTTTCTTTTACTAACAAGACAATGCCACTGTCCACAAAGCGAGGTTCGTGCGAGAATAGTTTGATGAGATGGGTGTAAAAGATCTTGACTGGCACTGCACAGAGCCCCGGTCTCAACCTCATGAACACTTTGGGGATGAATTGGTATTCCGACTGTGAGCCAGAGTAAAATACCAGACATTGGTAACAGACTTGACAAATGCTCTGGTGGCAGAAGGGAATGGAAGATCTCAGTTATGGATCTCAGATCCCAATTTATTAAGTACACCCTTCCCTCGTCACATAATGGTTCACATCGGTTAGATCACTCATTTCGCACATTCCGACCCTCAATCGAACTCTATCTGATGTTGGACGAACGAACGAACGACGAATTGACTTTAAAAAATGAATTGAAATGAGTAAGAGCCTAAACACACACACACACACACACACACACACACACACACACACACACACACACACACACACACACACACAAGACGCGTCCTGTCCTCCCCATAAATGGATAAAATTTAAATTAGCGGGCCAAGGCTGGGCTAGCATAGAGCTATTTGCACAAGCGAATTTATAACCTTTGAATCTATGGGATTGAGGAGCCAGTTGAAGGAACCAATGAAAATTCGTTTTAGCTCGCAGCCAATGAGAAACTTTCCGAACGCTGATTCGCTGTTGAGAGTCTGAACACATAGCTGACTCCTCCACTAAGGCGTAGCAACTTGAAATCTAAATCTAAACGGACTTTAAATAAAATAGAGAAAAATTAAATAAATTATGCTGAACCCCTTTCACCCAAAAACAATTCCCATCAAAATCCCATAAAATATTATAAATAAATAGATTTACTAAAAGCGGGCTCAAGAGTGGAGCTAGAGAATTCGCTGTCTGCACCGAAATGGAAATGTAGATTGTGAGCTCAGATATGTCAAAGTGTATTAAAAGTGAGAAAGCTTAAAAAACGCAAACTAGAAACCTGAATTCCTAACAATTTTTGAGGGAAGAGAAAAAATATATATGTATAAAATGCCATGGCTCTCCCCTCTCCCCTAAACACAAAGGAAAAGGCACCAAGGAAGTGTTTCACAACGCATGAGCAAGAGGTAACCACTTAAGGATGTCTTAGATATCTGGATGTTTTACTGAGCCTGAAAATCGCTTCCGTACACGTCTGTTACAAACCCACTTCCGTTCCGAACCTGATGCTCCGTAGCTCATACTACCCCGCTGATTACAAGACAGCTTTCTTCCGTTCTCGAATCAGAAGAGCATTCGACATCCCCTCCGATGTTCCTTCTAGACTAAGCGAATTAAAAAGCGTCATCGAATTGGACACTGATGCAGGATACGATCCGAACATGGTACATAGATACATCGAAAGAAACAAAAGAGGCATGCCGACTTTCTATGCAGCGGCTACGCTATCTGGGCTCTATTCTTTACGTACCAAATGCGCGCTCAGAAAGATGAAACTCGGTATCGGCATAAGATCTTCGACATCTGACGAACTCCCACTTTCCAACGAAGCAGGTGTTTATGTCATCCCTCTACAATATCCGGATGGCTCCAAGCGATACTACATTGGGATGACCAAACGTTCATTAAGAATTAGAGTCAACGAGCATAAAGGGACAAAAAGAACGGCAAATTAACCACGGCTGTATCCAGAGAAGTCCAGTTCAAGTCCACCGATCCTATGTGGGATGACATAAAGAAATTAGCTGCCTACTCTACTCCTAAATCCACTGCCATTCGGGAAACTTTAGAGATCATTACGCCGCCCCGGTGGCGCAGTGGTCTAAGCGATGGCATCTGATCATTCGTCCGTAAGGGGTCCGAGTTCCAATCCCGGTGAGGCATGGATGTTGTGTTTGTCTTACGGCACTGGCTCTCTCCCTTCCCTGGAACCAGTGACCCTAAATTAGGGACGGGCGACTGCTTATAGCCCATTGAGTTGCTCACGGTGGTCGTTAAACCTCCAATCAAAAAAAAAAAGAAAAAAAAAGAGAGATCATTACCAACGATCAGGCCTGCAATGATAGCGTCTCGCTAGAATTACCACGAATTTGGAACCAATTCTTCAAATAATGAATTTTCCTTTGTTTTCCTCTAAGGATTCCGCGTGCAAAACGAACATGATGCCTCGTGTTTTTATTGAATAATTACGTTCGCATCTCTTCGTTTATTGTCAAGTCAAGTCACCGCGTTCAAATTGTTGAAACGTTCTGTTATCCAGTTTGCAGTTTGCTGTCTACCTTCCCTGAAAAAGCCATCTGGTTGATGTGCGAAAGCTTGGAAACTTTGATTTCATCTACTCCAATAAATTTGGACAACTAGTGTAGTTGTATTATCTTATGTATAGTTGGTGTACAGTTCTTTGCGTTATTATTTAAGAGGTAACCACACTTGCTATATAATGTGCAACAGGAGAAGGGCCGCCCCGGTGGCGCAGTGGTCTAAGGCGCTGGCCTCTGATCATTCGTCCGTAAGGGGTCCGGGTTCGAATCCCGTCAGGCATGGATGTTGTGTTTGTCTCACGGCACTGGCTCTCTCCCTTCCCTGGAACCAGTGACCCTAAATTAGGGACGGGCGACTGCTTATAGCCCATTGAGTTGCTCACGATGGTCGTTAAACCTCCAATAAAAAAAAAAAAAAAAAAACCCAGGAGAAGGCAGTAAGCAGGTAACCGACTGCGTTTGCTGCAAGATAATAGCTTTTTCTTAGCTTTGCAAAAACAGTGTCAATTTCATCCTCATCGAATGATCAGGAAGGAGATCTGCCTTTTCGAGGAGGAGGATGCCTTCTAGGTGCGCTGGGAACAGAAGGCACAGATGTTGATGTTGTTTGTGTCCTGGAGTTTCTGGAGAAAGTACGCTTCCAGACAGCTTTTTGCAAATTTCTGCATTACTATGGGGCACCCAAGAGCTTAGAAATTAGTGGAATTTTTTGTAGGGCAGTACAACATAAAATACCCCGTAAAACTGCGGTTGGCCGGGTGGACCATTTGAAACGCTCGAGTGCAAGAACTGCCCTCAACCTTAAGAGAGTAAAGACATTCCTCATCCGTAATAACGGAAGGGAGGACCTCTAAAACAGATTTGAAGAATCTCTCTTCGGCAGGTTTCCCAGTTGAAGTAGAAGGTTCAAGCGGACGAAAAGTTGGTAGTAACTTTGGAGCTCAAGCAGATTTTGAATTCTGCTTGCTGCTTACATCCGGCCAAGTGTCAGTAGGACTTGGAGCTCCAGGTGCTGAGTTAGAGCGGGAAGGCAGAGAAACAGCTGCAGAATATGTTTTCGGACCCGAAGAAAAGATTTCTGGGTGAGAAATAAGGTTGCCCCTAATTTTATTAGGTGACAGAACCTTTTTTGCAGATGGAATTTGCCTCCATTCTATCAATATTCTCAGCTTTTAAAAAAGTGTTCAAACGCTGTTGAGCCTGTAATGAGGGAAGGGTATCCTTTTTAGCTTTCTTGATAGAAGCCTGGTCATCAGAAAGTTAAGAGTCCAGGAAAGAATTGAAAGCTTCCTTGGATTAAAGATCAGCAATAATTTTTTGCTGTTTGGTTAGCACCACTTGGGTGGCGCCAAAGAGAGTCGTTAGGAGCCCTCCTTACGCAGCAACTTGCTTGCAGAGAAGTTTGATTTTCACATCAGGGCACTTTGCTGCATCTATGGCGATGTCTAACGAAGACAAGGAGTCTTCTGTAGACTGTAGCCAGGACAGCTAGCTACAAGTTGTCTTGAGTTGGGGAAGCCAAAAATTTGTGTGTGTGTGTGTGTACGTGTGCTGTGGCGTAGCCAGAAATTTCTTAAGGGGTGAGGGAGGATCCGTGGATTTGGTTCATCGGAGAAAGCCTCCCGGGAAAAAGATACTCCAGATGGGAATAAGCCCAAGATCTTTAAGAGTCAAAAACGAGAAAAATATTACGGAGAAAATTTTTTTTAAAATATACAGCGTATTGACAAAAGTCGCCAGACACCCCTTCAAAAGCAAATGAACGGATCCGCTGCGTTGTTAAGATGCGCGCCACAGCTGCAAACGGTATAAAAAAGCCTGCAGCTGACCGCGATCATATCGCACTGTGAGGTTGAGGGAAAATGTCGCGACGGGAGAGAACTGACTTTAAGAAAGGAAAGATTGTTGGGGTGTCATATTAGTGGCTTGTCCATAAGAGAAACCTAGAGGCGTTTAAACATACCCAAGTCAACTGTTTTGGATGTACTGAATAAGTGGAAGACACATGGCGTGCCTAAAGCAGCAAAACGCACCGGCAGACCAAAGAAAATCAGTGGTAGAGGACGTCGAAGCTTCAGGAGAGTCGTTACAGCTAATCGACGGAGTACTCACAATACCTCAGTGTACAGGTGAGTAACAATGCTGGAACTTCGGTATGTACACGTACCATTCGCAGAGAACTTCATTCCATGGCTTACCGTGATCGCGCGGCTGCTCATAAGTCTTTCATCTCCACTCGGAAAGCTACTCGTCGTTTAGCATGGTGTAAAGAACATTTATCGTGGACCGTAGATCAATGGAAACGGGTCCCATGGACTGATGAATCCATGTACACGATCCCTCAGTCTGATGGCCGTGTGCGAGTATGACGGCAGCCGGGGAACTCTGTTTACCACAGTGTGCTGTTCCTACGGTCAAGTTTGGAGCTGGCAGTGTACTCGTGTGAGAGTGTTTTTCGTGTTATGGTCTCGGCCCATTGATTATCGTGGACAAACCTGTTAACCAGCACGTCTACCTCGATATTATGGACAATTATGCCCTACAAACTCTGTGGTAATACTATGGAGCCAAGCCTAGTTGGTGCCATCAGGATAATGCACCCAGCCATGAAGCAAGGACTGTTACGGCGTGGTTTTAATTCCATATCATGTGTGGACTGGCTAGCACAGAGCCATGATCTTTATCCCATAGAGGACCTATGGGATGACTTAGAGTGCCGCATAAGAAGTTTGGAACAAAGGCCTACTACTAAGCAACAGTTAGCGGCAGCATTATGTACTGAATGGAAGCGCATACCTATCGCTGTGTTCCAAAACCTTGTCGAAAGCATATCTCGAAGGGTCAGTGCATGCATTAAAGCTAAAGGTGGACGGCCACCGTACTAATGTATGTCAATAAATGCTATGTTGTGTTTCTCTTCTAGGTGTCCGGTGATTTTTGTCAATATAGTATATATACATGTATATTAACCTGGAAGCACTTAAACATATTATTAGGCCGTAGGAATGTACCAAAAACTTCGATTCACCTCACTCGCGGTAACATCGAAATTACCGATCAAACTGAAATTGCTAATCAATTTAATAATCATTTTATTGTATCACCACAACGTATAATACAACAACTTCCTAAGCTAAACGATCAACAATTGCCTGATTACTCCAACTCATGCACTTTAAATTCAATGCATACTTTGGAAATTACTAGAACGGAATTAATTTACCAACTGCAGAACATTAACATAAATACAGGGCCAGGGCCAGATGATATTCTTCCCAAAAGTTTTAAAACTATAACTTTCTATATTGTTACTCCCCTTTTATATATTTTTAATTCCATTCTAGCTACAGGTATTTTCCCAGATTCATTAAAAATTGCAAAAACTACCCCTGTCTTTAAAAAGGGTTCTCTGGCAGATATTAATAATTATTGACCTATAGCTAAATTATCCATATTCGCTAAAATTTTTGAAAAATTACTATTTGTTAGATTATTTGCCTACATTGAAAAGTATAAAATTTTGCACAAAAATCAATTTGGCTTTTTACCAAATTCCTTAACAGAAATCGCCCTTTAACACTTAAAAGATAAAATTCAATCTAATTCTATTAATAATAAATTTACATTGGAACTTTTCATTGATTTATCAAAAGCATTTGATACTTTAAATCATAACCTATGATTATCAAAATTGTACGCAATTGGTATTCGGGGTACATTACATAATATATTTATAAACTATCTCACTGGTCGCCAGCAATATACAGAAATTGAACATACCAGATCTAACTTACAATCAGTCATTTCAGGGGTCCCTCAGGATTCGGTACTTGCTCCATTGTTATTCAATATTTATATTAATGACTTCTGCACCTGTTTACACAATTCAGATATCATTTTATATGCAGGTGATGCAACCATTTCAATACATGGAAATAATGTTGAGACATTGGTGCGACAACTACAAGTTCATTTTACATCTATCACTAATTGGTTAACTAAAAATGATCTGGCTATTAATATTAACAAAACAAAAGTAATGATTTTTTCAAGTACGTCAACCCCTATTTCCTTAATTCAGAATATTAATTTACTTGGATCATCTATGGAAGTGGTTCAAAGTCATAACTATCTTGGTATCATTATTCAGCACGATTTAAAATCGAATTCACATGTTGACTACCTTTCTAATTAGATCTCAAGAAATATAGGGGTTATAAGTAGTGCAGTGGCCAATTTAACTCCAAAATTAATGATTTTATTATACTACACTTTAATTCAATCTCATCTAATCTATTGTATATCTGTTTGGGGATCGACTACTTTATACAATATGGAAAAACTTCAGTCGTTACAAAATAGATTCATAAGACTATTACAATTTAAACTACAAAATACTAAATTTTCAAATACAGTCTTTCAGGCTAGACTCAGTTCAAATGATTTTAATATACTAACAATTCAACAATTGCATATCTATAGTATAGGTAAACTAATGTTTTTGAGAATTAAAAATGGTTACTACCAAGATTTAATTACAATAACTACTCACAGTCATGATTATTCCACGAGACAAAAATCACCACTAATCCCCATGTTTCCACTAACAGAACGATTCAGATCATTTATTAATTATATTGGTCCTGCATTATGGAATACATTTCTTACTGATATTATATCACTTAATATTATTAACATATTTAAAGGAAAACTCAGGCATTTCTTACTAACCAAAAGCTCATAAAGTACTATTACCTTTATTAATTGATAGTACCACCCTAGCTGTGTTTGATATTATGTGGACTTGAATTGTTTATGTTTTTTTGCATTTTTTTTTTAGTTTCATGAAAATTTTGATGCTGTGGGAGAAGAGGGCACGTCAAGCCTATCAGGCCTTTTCCCTCCTCATTCCCTGTTGTTACAAAAATATATTATTTGTGTTATATATTTATGATTATGTAATACCATGTCTGTAACAACTAAAATGCAATAAAATGAAAAAAAATGAAATATATGCAGTATATATGTATATACAAATATCGCTTTAAATTCGTAGTCAGTCCCCCTCAAGGGGGTCCGGACCCTTGGCTGCGCCTGTGTGTGTGTGTGTTCAACCTCCTCAGTAGAATTCATCTCCGTCTCTAGAGCGATGGACGGCACTACAACTTCTTCCTGTTCATCAACATCCCTTCCTAAGAAAGAGAAAAGAAAGGGATAAGAAGGAATGCTTCCTTCTTATCTCTCTCTTTTCACTTCCTCCTGCTAGTGCTTACTTTATGGTTGGCATGGGGTTATGAAACACCCGAAATGTTACACGCTAAATAATTCCAATGTTTTGTCTCAGCTAATGAGATTTGAGAAATTTTCTGTCAGAAAACGGAATTATGACTGGTCAGAGCAAAACACAGGAAATCACGAGCAACTAAAATGGTAGAAGAATTTTTGAAGAACGAACATATATAAAGCTATATATGGGTTTTCATTTAAATATGTTAAAAAAAAACTTGTAGTTTTCGCTAAAATTGAAATTAAATAAGCACCGACGTAAGATCCGTCGAAATGAACGAAATCCACAGATTTTCCAAAACTCTGAGAATTTCGGCATGGCAGTTTCGAAGAATTACCAATATTAAATACATTTATAAATTTGTACGCAAAAAGTCCGAAAATATCGTAAGATTTCGTTAAAAACAGTTGTTGTGGAACATTTCAAGCATTAGGCGACAGCCAATAAACGCAGGGCTAATGTTTAGAACGTTGAACCAATCTAACAAATTGATGTCTCCTTTGATGCTGGACGAGTTGTCTTATATCGCATTGCCCTCACGTGACGTCTTACGCGTCGGGGTGAACCATTTATGTAACAAGGGAAGATGGACCTAATAAACTGGCATCTATGTAAGTGCGTGTCATCATCATCAACAACCATTATCAATCCACTGCTGGATGAAGGTCTCCCCAAATTTCTTCCACAATTGTCTGTCTTGGGCCTGTCTCCTCCATGTCCCTCCAGCATACTTTCGAATTTCACCCTTCCATCTCCCATCGGGTCTTCTTCTGGGTCTTTTCCTGTCCCTCGGAATCCAGTCTAAAATTTCGGTTGTCCAACGGTGTTCCGTTCTTTTGGCAACATGTCCAGCCCATTGCCATTTCAGGGATTTCACTCTAGTCATGATGTCGTCCACTGCTGCCATTTTTTTATCCACAAGTTCTTCTTCTTATCTTTCCTGGTATATATGTACACAGTGCATATATGTATATGTACAAGTGCATATATGTACACGTATATTCTTAGAATGCAGAAATATTCAACGAAGAAACAGAAGATAGGATGTGTTGAATTAACATAAGTCATTTGACCTTTACATTCTCCGACAGTCGGACTGTTTTAAGCGGATGGAAAAGGCAACAACAAAACAATTATTTCTTACTTCTTACTGTTTTTATTAATTCATTTACTCCCCGGCACTTATTTGTGCAACATTTGTTCACTTACGGTAATAAGTGCCTCAGATATGGATTTAGGAAAGCAGCCCTTTGTCGATTTTTCAAAGGTGCAGGACTGTTACATGGAAGATTTCCGGTTTCCTTCGCTGTTCCGTTCTTTGAAATAGGATCTGGAATTTCAGCTTTCTAGCTTCTTTGAAGATGAAAAATTATTTGCGCCGCGTAAAAGAGTGCCACCTCTGAACTTTAGTTTTTCATGTTTGTTTCAGTGCTGTTTTACTGATCACTGAAGTTTCATAAGACGCAAAACACTACAACAAAGGAGAGAACTAAGTAATAGCAGATTTCAGCAAAAAAGATTTATGTATTCGAACGAACTTTAACCTTTCCATTTTCCTTAACAGTTTAGCTCAAAGAATTTGCAACGCACTCTTTTCGTAAAAATGGTTTCGCATTTATTAATCATTTGTCATGTCTAAAACATTTTAAATGCAGGTATATGTATATTGCATTTCTCACTTCTTGGCAGAACAACACACATTTCCGCCTTCCTGAGTACGAAAGTGTGTGTGCTTCATATATGACGTCACCTTCTATGACTGATTTTCGCCCACTTGCTTTGTTGGGAAAGAGTCAGTGGAGTCATTATGTAGGTGTTACCCCGTGAAGCGTTTCTTTTTCGATACGTCCTTTGAATAGCGTCCAGAAACACGTTGGCATAAGTGTTCACCAAACATTTATCAAAAGAATAGACTTTTTCTTAATGAATGAATTATGTATTTTACGTCATTTACAAGCAGTACACAACTATAGGGTAACCGAACCCCTTCAATGATAAGACACATTCGGATTTGGTCATCGAATACTATTTTCTCGGCTGTGATTCTCAAATATGTGATTTCTCACTTCTAGAAATGGGGATAAAAACACATTTCCTATATATTTTTTAAATGTGGGTTTCTTACGCTCTTTTTCTTTCGGCGTTTACGCGATAATGACATGTTTAAGTTATTGGTCCAAGAAATTCCGTCCAACCTCCGTTGTCGGAAATTCTTGCATCTAGTTTAAACCTGAAACACAAAGATAAAAAATAAAATGATATTTAACAACAATACTGATCAGAGGGATCATCGCGAGAAAAAACAACAAAAAAAAAAAAAAAAAAACACGACAAGACATATTGCTTTGCCGTCCGTCTCTGTTGGATCACATATCCCTACTCGAAGGATATGTAATCCAATAAAACATTACCTTTCTGTCAGACAGTACAACATATTCGAAAACTTCTAGGTATTTTGTCTATTTATCTGCGTGTGTTTGTGCTCGTGTCTTTCTAGACAATGTATCCTCCCTTTTAAACTTGATATTGGGAAAATTGTTTTTGGGTAGGATAAGAGAAAAGCGAGGCCATATTTTCCCACGCTTTACCTTACACTGTAAAATATTTTGTGGTAGGTTGCACCAAAAAAGTGGTGCTACACCTGCTGCACCACTTTCTCAGAAAAGATACAGCATTGTGTGATGCAAACAAAACACAACAACATGCTGCAACCTTGCACTACGTTATGGTACAAGGTTGCACCATGTTATTGGGTTTTTTTACACCACACAATGCTGTATCTTTTCTGAGAAAGTGGTGCAGCAGGTGTAGCACCACTTTTTGGTGCAACTTACAACAAAATATTTAACAGTGTATCACAGTCGAGTCACAATGTACACAGTCGAGTCACATTATTGTGACTTCCTCCTGCTTTTGACGTCAACAGCGCGTAGCCAATGAAAGAAGGCACGTGTCATGAGCTGGCTTAAAGGGTATATAAGGTTTGCTGTAAGCATTCTGAAAACATATCACTCGTTGCTGTCATGGATAAAAAGAGCGATTTATCAGATTTGCAAAAAGGGGCCAAGGGTGGCAGTATTTCTGAAACAGCGCAGTTTGTGAACTGTTCGCGTGCAGCTGTGGTTAAAGTGTATCGTGTTTGGAGATATAGCACCATTGCAAATAGGCGACGTGGAAACTGATACACCACGTACACCCATACACGCTGATTGCTTTCCTTGAGGCGGATGGGATCTTTAGCACGACAATGCGCCGTGTCCTCACAGCTAGAAATGTCCGAGCGTGGCTGGAAGAGCTCAATGAAGACTTCAAAGTACTTCCCTGGCCCCCTAATTCCCCAGGCCCTTTTATTAAACCCAATTGAGCATATGTGGGACCACCTCGATCGTGTTGTACGCTCTATGAATCTTCCACCACGCACCCTCCGGCAGCTGTCAGATGCACTGCAGTCAGCATAGCTCCACATACCTGTGAACAGCTTTCAGCACCTTACTGAGTCACTCCCAGACCTTCTAGCTGCTCTCCGCGCTGCACACGGTGGGTACTCTGGATATTATCTGGTGGTCACAATAATGTGACTCGACCGTGTATTTGCATGTTTGTTTGCCTGTGGGTACAAGCAAGAAGACGTCCTCAACCTTTGCTCATTCGGTATGTTGTACTGTTACAAACATTTAAGAATATTAAAATGAAATATCATTCTTTAATACAATTACTACGTGAGGCTTGTTGGAATATCACTGACATACACCAATTGATATCGCCACTTACGTAAAAAGTTGATTCATTAGAAAACATTGTTTCGTTCAAGAATATTTCATTGCTTCAAACTGCCAAGTATTTCAGTCGAACATTTGTCTTTCCGTTCCATGATCTGGCTATAGGTGGTATAGCAATTGAATTTTGTAGGGTGGCAGATGCGGACAAATGCAGTGGTGTAGTAGGGCCGGAACGGCGTTCCTGTAATTTTTTTTTTTTTTTTTTTTTCTAGCCGGCACGCGTTCCGGTAAACCCTATACAGCATAATTTGTTGTCTTTTTAAAATGCGAATGTCCTATAATTATTTTCCAACAAAAAATACTACAGAAAAATTACACAGTTAGTGAAATTAACGTCCCATGTTTGTTTGAAGGAAAGTTAGTCTTTAAATCCATTCTCACTTGGCAGTCTCTTGAAACTCTTTTTTCTACTGTTGTTGAAAACGTTGACGTGAGGATTTGCAGTGGGGAAAATCGTTGTAATTGGGGATTTATTTAATCTAGTCATTATTAAGGAGTCTAATTGTGAGTCACAGTGAATTTTGTCCTGTTACGAGTGTCTCTTAATTATGCTGGAAGCAAAGGAGATTAATTTTATCTCTGGGAACCGTTTTACTCGGGCGGAAAAATTCCTTCGAAACAATAAATCTCCAGGCTGTTTTACCGCTCGTTTTCAGGCGGACTATAGAATTGTCCGTGCTATACACAAACTGCCTCTATCGAAATATCTCGAGAACTAAGACTCCCAGTAATAAGTAGCTTTCACCCTTGCACTCTAAATTAATTTCCATTTCCAAAGACATCGTACTCGATAATATGAGGCTGATTTCAGTATTTGCACCCCTAAACGGTCCAATTTGAGCCCCAAATTTCAATGTTTTCTTACCAAAATGGTGAAATCTTATTCCTTGAATGCCAGAACGTGTAAATCCGGAAGCCTGATTTCGACCGAACACTATACTTTCTTATACTGTAAATATCAGAAAGTAAAAATGGAATAGGCACGGAATGGGGAGGGGGAGGTTTTGAAAACGTAAAGGCACCGTGCTTTCCTGTACTTTTCCAATTAGCACTACACCACTGGACAGGTGTAGGACTCGATGACTTGTGGTTAGTGGAAGGGAAGGAGGGGGAGATCTCAATGAGAAAAAGTAAATATCCTCCGGCAAAAAGTTATTTTACTATAAATCTGTGAGATTTATTTTTCACGGACGAAAATTACTTGGTATTTTTATTTTTGTAAAGTGTAATTCCGAATGAAAAACACGAACTATGGGTAAGTCAAGGGAAACTTTGATTTCTCAAAATGAATCAGTAGTAACAGATAACAATCATTCGCTTTGTCTTACAGACGCTAAAGCTAAGGGAAGGAAGAAACAAAATTTTCAGGGGGAGTGAAAAGTGGACTTCCGAACATTAAAGAAGATTAAAAAATGAAAAATAAAAGAAGAAAATTGGTCGGGGTGCAGCCTGAGTTCCCCTGAAGACTGTAGCGATTTCCATCTCTTTGTAAGTTCTACAATAAGTTGCTGCTTTAAACTTTCCAGTCAGTTAACTTCCCACAAAGAAGTATTTATTGATAACCGTGTGACGTATACCCTTAATTTAACCTTCCTTTTGAGTTTCTGTGTTCTTAAATAAATCTGATTTCTTCTCGTGAAATATTTTCCAAACTTAACGCCGTGAAGTTTCTCCCGAAAATCTGATAATAGTTGGCAATCCTGACAGCAGGTCAAAGGGCAAGATGGGGCAAGCTACGTAGTTGACCCTTTAACCGGCACGAACGATTTAACTCGGAGCTATCAAAACGGGCGAAATCAGCTCGAACGGATATATCCGCTTTCTAAGAAGTGAGTCGAATGCTGCTGGAATGAGTGAACCTGTGCAACAAAAAGGCGTTGCTTTCTCCTTAGCTTTGTTATTCAAAGTTGTCATTTAGAGAGATGATTGGCACTGATCCTTTCTGACTGATTACGTGCTGCAAAGGCTATACGAGAGTGAGTCAATAATTACCCAGCTATGAAATTTATTTCAATAAAAATAGGTAACTTACAATAACTTCATTTTTCAACATAGTCTCATTGCTTGTTCCATCGTTGCACAAACTTCTTTATGCCCTCAGAAGAAAAGTTTCCGGCTGAGCTGCGAGCCACGCATGCATCGCTTCTTTCAGTTCTTGGTCCGGGGTGAACTGACGGCCCCTTAAGGCCTTTTCAGTGGACCAAGTAGGTGACAGAACCATGACTAATTTGCAGACGATTTGCCATTTCATCAATCATCACTCGTCTATCTAACAGAACCATTCACGTACGCACTCAATGTTGTTGTCAGTTGTGGCCGCGGACCGGCGTTCGGCTCCTTCTTCATGCGTAACACTTATGCGACCATTTTTGAACTTTTCAATTCATTCGTACCCGTACTGTGCTGAAAGTCTTCTACGGATATCGGCGTCTGATACACCTTCAGACCATACAAAACGGATCATTGAACGCTGCTCTTTTGGTGCAAATGGAAAGTTGAGCGGCCGTAGCTGACGTCACGGCCGCCACAGTGGAATTGACTTAGCAACTTTAAGCTTGGGCAGAAGTGATGAGACGGCAACCTCGCCTAGCGATGCACGCGCAAACGACAGTGCTGCCAACAGAAACACAAATACAACTGCATTGCGGATAATTATTGACTCACCCTCGTAATAATGGCTACGAACTAAGAAGTGAGAAAACCGTTGAGTCTTTTGTATCTATCCAGTGTCATGATGTGCGAGTGAGGAGGACTGTGCCTTGGATCATGCAACAGAGAATAAAGAATTAGAAGAGAACTCTTGTGAACTGTAACCAGTGACGAGCACTCCATTCCAGTCCCTGATTATAATCATATTACCTACTTGATCGTATTCATATTATACAGTACTGCTGATATGAGAGGGCAGAGGAAGGGGTTTCTTTCCCTTAGCTTTCGTAAAACCTGGCCCTTATATGAATATTTTTGTTCGGGAGAGCATGAAATTTTTAACGCCATTTGGTTCGGACGCATCGGCCGCTTAAAAGGTTAAAGACTCCTGAGATAAGAGCTCAATGTGCTGTATTCTGTATACAAATGTAGGTGAGCGATTGAGCAAGCTGTATTTATGTAGGGAGAATGATTTTTATTCTAGTAAAAACAGTTTGCATTGAGTGAAGCCTTGTTATTCAAAAGTGGTCGAGAGTCACGTAGATTGTAATTGATTTCTATCTATCTGCTATGTGGCGTGAATAAATATTCTTTTTCTTTTATTTTCTGCTTTGCTAGAATTCTCTTTGAAAAACTTTTGTGTGTGTCGGAAAATATTCAAAAGATGTGCTAATTGCACCAAAATATCCGGTGTCACCTTTCTTGTTTTGTCATCACAATAGCCGGCAATTCTGGAAATCTCAAAACACGGTTAACCTTTATTTTGGCGACCCCATTTTCAATCCTTGCCATGCACAACCCACGGCTCACTGTATTCTCACGGATCCTGATTAATTCAGTCTCTTAAAGCTTGCATCTTCTTGTAGTGTTGACAAAAATGGCTTTAAATCTCTCTAAAGGTGACGCTGCAAACCACATGTTAATATCAGTCAAATTTTTCTAAAAATTAATTTTTAAAACCGCTCTTATCATTTCAGAACACCCGACACCAGAGGCGGATTTAAACATTACAAAGTCTTGGGCCAAGAAAAATCAGATGTCCCCAAATAAACGCATTTTAATGTAAAAAAATTACCTCCAATTTAAATTTCACGTTTCAGTTGTACAGTATATACACTTTTTAGCACCAAAAGAATCAGCATATTCTCAAGAACAACTATGTTGAATTTTTAGCACATCTGTTATTTAAAACTGGGCATTGAAATACAAACTTTAAATATTGTTTTCTCGCAAGTTTAATTTGTACAATTTTGAAACTTCATTTTATCGTTAATTTTTATGTTTACAAATGAAATTGCTTGATTTTTAAATACTCGTAAAACATTTGCCTAAAAATTGTGCATTTGAACTTTCAACGTAAGCAATACTATTTTTAGGATTTTTTTTTTTTTTTTTTAAATATGGTGCTGCTACCAATTTTCACTGCAAATCGATTGAATGACTGAGGGGAAAAGGAAATGAATAAACATAAATTAGTTAAATTGCTTACAACTAAAAGTCCTTTTTTATTTTTCGATTTATTCGTGGAAAATCTTCTGCTATATCATCAAATGTCAATGTTTGACATTTACTCTGAATGACAAAGCTGAAACTGCACTCGCTCTTTCCTGAGGATAAATGTCCTCATCGGTTCTTTTATATATATATATATATATATATATATATATATATATAGACAGACCGTTGTGGAGGAAACTTGGGGAGACCTTCGTCCAGCAGTGGATTGATAATGGTTGACAATGATGATGATGATGATATACTTAATATTTCAACATATCGGCAACAGGAACGCTTGAGTCTGTCGCTGGCCTATATAAATCATGAAGAAATTTCTGAAAATGCAGATATTCTTGTCTGAATTGAGAAATATAACCCAACCTGACGTTGCACGTAGCATCATAATGTATTGTCTAATGAGTTCGTTCTCCTCCCCTGTCATCGGCACTATTTCCTACTGACACCCTCAAATTTGTTAAATGCTTTGTAAAAACGACCCGCTCCAACCTCACGCAGCCCTGGCAGTCAGCGAGTTCTGTTAAAGAAATGCCTCCCTGTCTCGAGTTCTGAGTTTGACCTTGCCAGGAAGAAGTAACTTTGCTGGCTTATTGAACTCACTTTATCCCTTTTTTTCTATCGTCCTTGTTTCAAAATGAATTAATATTTTGTGACGTGTCTGCCCAGCAGGACGCACACGACATAAAGGCAGATAACAGCGATAACGAACGTCCGCGTAGCTCAATTGGTAGAGCGACTTATTCCGGAATGAGGGGACCCGGGTTCGAGCCCCCGGCGTGGATAAAAATGACGGAGAAATTTACTTCGTTATAATTTTTAATAATAATTAAATAAATTGAGAGAATACTGATACAATTACAATATCAGGTCATGCCAAAAGGAATGTTGTTTTGCGCAAGCCCAACAGTAGTGATTCCCCTGGTGCCCAGACTATGACGTCGACCACGGAGAGCATAAGAGGGATCACGCGAGCAGACCTCACTTGAAACCGCAAACGGGAGTTCTAGGTGCAGTTGTTGTGTACTTAAATTGCATAGGAAATGGCAGTGTCAGAAGACCACATTGGGCATATTATGCTGTATGAGTTCCACCATCGACAGTCAGCAACAGTAGTAACACGAAACATAAATGCCGTATATAGGCCGGGTACCCTAGGGCTGAAGGTCAGGAAATGTCAACGCTGGTTCCAGAAATTTCGAAGGGAGGGGGGTACCGCCTCAAGGATCTGCAGCAACCCGGACGGAGCTGGATAACGACGTGCCGAAAACTGCTGTTGAGGGAAACCCGCAGACAACAGTTGAGGAATTGGCCACACTTGTTCATTCAACCCATTCCACTGTTCACTGGCATCTGCAGGACCTCGGTTATGTGTCAAAACTGGATAAGTGGTTACCCCATGATCTCACTCCACAACAGCTGCAACAGCGTGTGGACATTTGTACTTCTTTGCTCTCCGATGAAAAAAGGGAGCCGTTTTTGCACAGAATTGTCACGGGCGATAAAAAAAAGGATTGTTTATCACAACATTAAGCGTACACGGCAGTGGCTTCCTAAAGGGAATGTGCCTGCAGCAGTGGCCAAACCAGGACGTTTCACACAAAAGGCTTTGATGTCTGTGTGGTGGGATATGCAAAGCATAATCCATTACGAGCTGCTGCCACCCAACAAAACCATTACAGGGGAAGTCTACTGTCAGCAGCTGCAGCGTCTACGCACTGCTTTGCAGGATAAACATCCAGCACTCGTGAATCGTAAAGGCGTGCTGCTGCAGAAGGACAACGCAAAACCACACACAGCGAAAATGACCAGTGCGACGTTGCAGGACTTCGGATGGGGAAAGCTTCCGCATCCAGCATATTCCCCTGACATCGCCCCATCCGACTACTACATCTTTCGCAGCCTGCAAAACCATCTTGCTAGGACTACACTTCGAAATGTGGAGGAGGTACGGCGAACCCTTTCTGCCTTTTTTGTATCGAAACTCATGGAATTCTACAAGTCTGGGATTCAAAAGCTTGTCGATCGATGAGAGAAGGTTGTAACTACCGGGGGCATTTGTTATTATGTATGGATTAAAACATCTGTTCCAGGTACGTTTTTCTTTCTTTTCTTCACACGCTGAAAAAACGACAGTATTTTGGAGGTTACCTGATGTTAAGTATTAAAGGAATTATACTACTCAGTTTTTTTTTTGTAGAAATGCAAACAGTGCTAGTTAATCGGAAGTTTTATTTTTTTAATTTTTGTATTTTGTTTTCGCAATAAGATAAAAAGGTTTTTGGCCCATTTATTCCCAAAATTTTGATGCCACTTTGTATGCAGACAAATCCCTTGGCCCAGGTCAGCCCAATGGTAACTGCCCCCAGCACTTCCTGTACCTTTGCATTCGAACTGCGAGAAGACTTGTTTGACTCAACGTGATGTAAAAAGATTAAAGGCATACCGTTAGGGGAGAGAGGCACAGGGCGGAACGTGCCCTCTCCCCTCCCCAACTTAAAAATTCTGAAAAATAATAACTAGTCGTTCGCCTTTTAAATGTTATAAACTGTGACACACAGCCAAGGGAACAACACTACGCAATAGCAAGCATTGTTATGACTGCTTTCGAGCAGTCATTACATGCACAATGGCATGCAGTCATTTGATGATGGTTTTCTTCATCAGATGACTGCATGAGTGCTTTAAAAGGCACATTTTTTTCATCCTCATTAAGGTGAATCAACGCAAGCCTGGCACACCTCGCAGTTTTGCATATATTAGGCATGTAAAAAACCTAAGTCATGGCATTAACGGCAATTGAAGAGAAGCATTTTCGGAGAAACTATTTCCAAAACCTCCCTTACCCAAGAAAAACATCACTTTACACTTACTTGTGCCCCCCCCCCCCTCTCCCCCAAAAAATGGTAACGCTACGCCTATGATTAAAGGGCATGCGCACTAATGTGGCCTATACGCACGATGATTACTCAAAAGAAAGGACTTAGTCCATGAGCCAGACATCAAAATTTTGAATTTGAGTCCCAAAGAGGGGGAAAAATTCAAACAACGTTTTTTAGTTAGCTGTCGGTGTGTAGTGTCAGAAAATGTGTGGACTTTTAAATGTGTAGCTAAATTATTTTTTAGGCCCCATTTGAAAAAAATGGCTGTCATTTTAAAACGCAATTTACATTTGTCACAAAAGCAATTGTAGCACAAAATCTAAGGATCGGAGGTCAAAATATGTAGGCAAAAAAGTTAACCAGCATGAAATTCTACTTTTAATAATGTATATTAGAACTATACAATGAAATGTATTACAAAATATGTTTGCATAAACACAGATAAGGAGGCCAAAAACGGGTATAGCTGACAGTATGAACACTCTCTTAACTGATGACAGGATTACGTATTACTCATCTTCATCACTTTCACTCTCATAAAAGTTTTCTATATCTTCGTCTTCTTGTTCCATATTTGAGCATGTTAGAAGCTTACAGACGACAGTGCACTTCAGTCCATCAAGCATACACGAACAGTCAGATGGACGGCAAGTTCTTGCACACCTGCAGGATTTCAGAGTGAGTACAGCATCTGGAGCTGGCAGGCCAGTCATCCACTTAATAGTTAAATTTCCTTCTACATTTACTTCCCAAACATGTCCGTTAGTTGGTTTCGGAATGTGTAGACAATTATCTAGACTGCATCTCCAGATAGCTGCTTTGTAATTTGCTCGTAACATATGTTGCTTTAAAGTGTCCTCACAAGGTGGTAATTGACGGGATTCAATGCAACCCTTCTTTTGAATGAACATATAATGCTGCAGATCATTGACAGTAGTAAGTTTGGTGGTTTTGCAATAAAACTGACATGTAAATCTTTGAATGTTGTTGTATAGTTCATCTGTTCATCATCATCATCATCATTGTCAACCATTATCAATCCACTGCTGGACGAAGGTCTCCCCAAGTTTCCTCCACAACGGTCTGTCTTGTGCCAGTCTCCTCCATGTCACTCCCGCATATTTACGAATTTCATCCACCCATCTCCCATGTGGTCTTTTTCTGGGTCTTTTCCTGTCCCTTGGAATCCAATCTAAAATTTCGGCTGTCCATCTATGGTCTGTCCTTCTGGCAGTATGTCCAGCCCATTGCCATTTCAGGGATTTAACTCTGATCATGATGTCTTCCACTCTCGTCATTTTTCGGATCCACGAGTTCCTCTTCTTATCTCTCCTGGTTATACCAAGCATGCACCTCTCCATGCTTCGTTGAGTTGTCTGCAGCCTTTGTATGTCTCTTTTAGTTAAGGTCCACGTCTCTGCACCATACGTAAGCACTGGAAGGATGCATTGATCAAACACTTTTCTTTTAAGACATAATGGCATATTGCTCTTGAAAATTATGCTGTTTCTTCCAAAAGCTCTCCAGGCAAGTTTTGCACGCCGATTAATTTCTTCATCAATGTGACCCTCACTTGATATCTGCTGTCCAAGATAAACATACGTATCTGTTATCTCCAGTTTTTCTCCATCAATCGATAAATCTTCATTTCTTGTAAAAGCATTGAACATCACTTTTGTCTTCTGAAAGTTCATTTTTAATCCCACTTCTTTACTCTTGTCAGCAAGTTCCTGGATCATACTCTGCAGCTCTGATGGGGTAGTTGCAAAAATGACTACGTCATCAGCAAAACGAAGGTGGGTTAGATAATCTCCATTAATCTTTATCCCTTTGTTTTCCCAGTTCAGTGATTGAAAGACACTTTCCAATGTGGCATTAAAGAGCTTCGGAGATATGGTGTCACCTTGTCTCACTCCCTTTCCAATTTTTATGTGTGTTGTATTTTCAAACAGCCGAATCTTTGCACTTGCATTTTCATAGATGTTATTAATAATATTAATGTATGCATCTTCAATACCGCAGGATTTCAGAGCCGTGGTAACTGCTGATGGTTTCACCGAATCAAAGGCTTTTTCATAATCGATAAAAGCCATGCACAATGGAAGCTCATATTCCCTCGCTCTTTCAATTAGTTCTCTCAGTACGTGGATATGATCTATTGTGCTGTAGCCACTCCTGAATCCAGCTTGTTCTCTCGGTTGAGCCATGTCCAGTGTTACCTTCAAGCGGTGTGAAAGAACTTTAGTGAAGATTTATAAACCACTGATAGGAGGCTGATAGGTCTGTAGTTCCTGAGATCCTCAATGTCACCTTTTTTATGTAGCAGGATCATTGTAGCATTGTTCCAATCCTCAGGAATCTTCCCTTCATTAAGGCATCGAGTGAAAATTTGGGCGAGTACTGTTTCAATTTCTCCACTTGCTTCTTGTATGATGTCTATAGTAATTCCATCTTCTCCTGGAGCTTTCCCCCGCTTCATGTTCTTGATTGCATGAGCAACTTCTGCTGGGAGGACTGGAAGAACTCTGGTACCTTTCATGATGTCTGGAGTACATGTATCATCCCTTTCATATAATTTGGAGTAGAAATCTTTCACTCTTGTCAAAATTTCGCCTCTATTTCTTGTTATAGAACCATCTTCTTTTCTCAGAGCCATAATCTGTTTTCTTCCCTTACTGAGATGTCCCTTTGCTATCTTTAGGCTTTGGTTGTTTTCAATTGCTTTCCTCACTAGCTCACAGTTGAATTTCCTTACGTCTTCAGTGATACTTTTTCGTGCTGTCTTGCATAGCTCTATATATTCCACTTTGGAAGTCACATCTTCTTTAGTTGTCCTCATCTCTCTTCTTCTTTTGCATCAACATTTTGGTTTTTCCTGATAATTTGTTTACATGCAACTTGTTCTTAGACCCAGCTAATTTTGTTGCTGTTTCCATAAGAGCTTTGGTTACTTTTCTGTTAACTTCCGAAATATCCACTTCTTCCGATGTTAGGCCTTCTAAAGCAGAGAATCTGTTCTTCAGTTCCAACTTGAAAGTATTATGGTGTTTTTTAAGGTTGGTTATGTCAATACATTTTGTTTGTCTTATGAGCTTGCCACGTTCCAGTTTAGTGTTGAGGTGCATCTTACATCTCACCAATCTATGGTCACTACCTGTGTTGAACTTGTTCAGCACACTGCAGTCTTCGATGACGAATTTTTTGTTACACATAATAAAATCAATTTCACTTGTCGTCCCAATTGGATGTCTCCATGTCCATTTCCTGTGTGGCTTTTTCTTGAAAAAGGAATTCAAGATGAAAAATCCTTCTGCCTCTGCAAACTCAACGAGAGTATTTCCACGCTGGTTTCTGTTGCCGTGACCGAATTTACCTACTGAAGTTTCATTCTGTTGCCGGTGCCCTATTTTTGCATTGAAATCTCCCATAATTATCTTCAAGTGCTGCTTACCTTTATTATTTAGATGACGAATTTCCTCATAAAATTCTTCAATTTCTTCTTCAGGATGACTTGTGGTGGGTGCATAAGTTTGAATAATCTGAGCCTGGTATCTTCTCGATAGTTGGATAACGAGTCGTGCAGCTCTGTCAGAGGAACTTTCAACTTCTACCACTTTATCCTTCAGTTTCTTGTTTATTATAAATCCAACACCACTAGTTCTGCCAGTATCTGTCCCACGATAATAGAAGAGATGTCCACTTTTCAGTTCAATGAGATCTTCTCCTTTTCTCCTTACCTCACTTAGCCCGACGATGTCCCACTTGATCCTTTGTAGTTCCTCTTCCAATTCAAGAAGCCTTGAATTAGAAGATAGGGAGCGTCCGTTGTAGGTAGCCAAGGTCAGCATCAAATGGCAGCCTAGTCCGGTCCTCCGGTGATTCTTAGCACCCTCTGCCTTCATGTCGCACTGGCCGCTGCCTTGGCCAGGTACATTCCAGCTGCCGGAGACTGAGGGCCAAGATTTAAGTTGTAGAGTCATTTTGGAGGTGTTTGGCCATAACTCACCACGCTGGCCAAGCGGGTTGGTGAGTGTGGGATAGCATTTCCTCTGATCCCGATGGTATAGTTATACCGCTATTTCCCAAGAAGTACCGAGAGAAGCAAATGCATCTTGGTAATTTATATTATTCGGTAAAATCTTATGTGTTTTAATCTTTTCCTGACTCACAAAGACACTCACTGTACCACATCCAGTCCAACTATGTAACCCTAGCAGTGCTGAACAAACTTCTTTTCCCAATGCTGAACTCAATTTTGTGACGTCAATCAGCCTGTCACGAGATTTTGTACCATGCCTGATTAGAATTTTGCTTCTGGTGAATTGGCTCAGGTCTAAAGAGATTATAAGAACGTCGGTGTCATCTGCTATGAAGACTATAGTGTTGAAATCTTCAGCAACATGCTTTGCATGTAAAAAGAGTCTGGTGTCAGCTTCCTCGTAGTTTGATGTTGGTGCCTCAATCTCAACGATTTGATTGTAGGTAAGTTTGTAATATTTTTCATCACTTGTCACATACAATGATTTATGACCTAACCTCTTTCTTTTCGATTCACATTTCCACGAATTGGCAAAGCTTGGTTTTTGTTTCGCTACAAGCCAGCAAACATCTATTTTGCGATCCCACTTTATTTCATGAAATCGGACTCCTCCTTGAGATCCTCAGCTAATGTGCTCTGCAGATTTTACCGATTCATGCCTATAGACATCCAAGATCACATCAACATGCTCACTTTCTTCACCAGTATGCAAGGCTGCTTCCTAAATGAAATAAGATAATTCACTAAAAGTGCGGTTATCTGCATGAAGTTTCTGTATAAGGCCCATACAATCAATCACAGTTGCACATTGCTTTAAAACGCTATCTGACGGATCTACCAAACCTTCCAAGTGTTGTGCCAAAACTGCGTGTTAACATCCACAGGTGGTTGCTACGCTTGGCTTGTGTTGCAACTGCTTTATTTGTTTTGATAACATCCAATGGTTTAATAACAGGCGATTCTTGTCATTTCCCAACACTGTAAATTGGTAACGAAGTATCTGAAGTTTGTATAGTTCGTTTCTTATCTTTCCTGTGTGCTGAGGTTTGTTGAAGTATTGCACATGACAAAGATGTGAGTTGTACAATAGTTCCCTTTTCTCGATGTGGTGACCTGCTCCATAAAAAGTTTCCTTTAGTCTATGGATGTTGTCAAATGCAAGCACAGCGCAGACACCTTGATGGATATTAGCAGGTAATGAAATGTCATTACTTTCCATTGAAGCCATTTTGTCAATTGTTAATGCTGTTTCAATTTCTTCTAATGCAGAATAAGAATATGCATGACCCAGTCGATTTAAAATCTTGATCAATTCCACATTACTAGTGAGAATCTTTATAACCCATGGAAGCACGACATGCTTAAATGTTTTCACTTTGCCAATACTTACAGCAAAGACAATATGCTGTCTTATTGACCATGCAAGCCTGTTTACTCGAGAAGAGCAGTCCTCCGTCCTTACCTCCAAATAAGACACAGAAAAATGTTTGAACGGTTTCAAGCGTATGTCATAATCTGCAGTTAGCTGAACAGGTTTAGGGGGCCAATTATATTCAAACTCAGTGGCTTGGATCTAGTTTCTCATGTATGTAGCTGTTTGGCTAGAAATATAGTCTCCCTTGTTGTTCTTCAATGGGCACTCAATAGCCAATGCTCCTTTCTTCAGAATATCTGGCATTAAATAAACACGACGATTTACAGTGAAAAAGATGAGTGAGTCACTAAATTCCATCTCTAAATTACGTCTCATGTGTTTCTTTGAAGACTGACACTTCGTATATTCCAAATGAACTAATTGAGGACACAAATTGCGATGTAATATCCACGAGGAGAAGATTTCTGGAGTTTAAAAACAAAATAATTTCGGATACTCTGTTATACAGATTTCAGTGAAGATTTCTCACAGATTTGATAATTCCTGTCTTCCTCACTTACCTCTCCTTTGTTTTTGGTGTTTTCAGGACGAGTGTATTCTTTGTAACAAGATGTGTGATAGTGGGCTCCGGCAGCAACAATATCACGGGTAGTTATGGCTAGAACTCTTGTGTCCATGCGGCCAATTGCAACGTCACGAAATTTTTTGCCCGCAAGAAGATAGACAGCAGGTGTAAGAGCCTCACGAGTATGTGTTCCTTTGATATGCTTTGTTACTTGTTGGCAAAAAATGCACTTCTTTTCAAACTCTTGGGTTTTGCTGCAACATGACGTTTCTCTGAAAGAGCGTCTTAGTTCAGGAGCTGGCACATCTTTGCATTTAAACTTTTCCAAAGATTTCTTATGAGTAAAGTCAGAGCGACACGAACAGTGATAGGAAACTGATACGTCAGGAAATATATCCGGATTATCCTGGGCGAGGAGCTGAATTGGTTGAAATTTCGAATTTTAGCAGCTTCATAGAAAGTTTTCCATGAATTATCTATGACTATGCTTATTTCACATAATAATGACTTATTATTGCAAGTAACACATGTCCCGTATTCTATTTTTTTCCGTTTCACAGAACTTTTTTTTACAGTTTGACATTTTTTAATTCAACGTGGCACTAACAGCAATTATAAAACAATTAAATAAAGTTTTCCTGTCCAACAGTTTTCGTGTAGTTTTGCTACCATACCATAACGAAATTTCACTTGATTCACAGTACCAACCTCAAAAGATAGAAAATGATTTATTAAAAAAACAAAATTTTAATAAACTTTAAGATAAATTCCATAGCATATATTATGACAGGATATTATTTTACATCACACACACGCACACACATCATTTGTATATATGACCGCTGAATCTATTTTGAGGTAGCACACTTATAATCTTTAACAAATCATCATCATCATTGTCAACCATTATCAATCCACTGCTGGACGAAGGTCTCCCCAAGTTTCCTCCACAAATGTCTGTCTTGTGCCAGTCTCCTCCATGTCACTCCCGCATACTTTCGAATTCCATCCACCCATCTCCCATGTGGTCTTCTTCTGGGTCTTTTCCTGTCCCTTGGAATCCAATCTAAAATTTCGGCTGTCCGTCGATGGTCTGTCCTTCTGGCAGTATGTCCAGCTCATTGCCATTGCAGGGATTTAACTCTGATCATGATGTCTTCCACTCTTGTCATTTTTCGGATCCACGAGTTCCTCTTAGTAAATATATGGCAATTAATGCTTTGTGTACATATTTTGTACACTATTAAAAGTAGAATTTCATGCTGATTAACTTTATGTCTACATATTTTTACCTCCGATCTTTAGATTTTGTGCTACAATTGCTTTTGTGACAAATATAAATTGCGTTTTAAAACAACAGCCATTTTTTACAAACGGTGCGCAAAAAAATAATTTAGCTACACATTTAAAAAGTCGATCACACATTTTCTAACACTACACACATACAGGTAACTAAAAAACATTGCTGGGATTTTGCCCCCTATTTGGTTCGCCGCCACGGTGGTGAAGTGGTCTAAGCTCTGACCATTCGTCCGAGATGGGTTCGAATTTCGGTCAGGCATGGATGTTTTGTTTGTCTTACGGCACTGGCTCTCTCCCTTCCCTGGAACCACTGGCCCTAAATTTGGGACTGGCGACTGCTCGTTGCTCATGGTGGTCGTTAGATCCCCCCCCCAGCTGCTTAAGATTTATAGTGCCCCTTCAGTAGGCTACAATTGAACTATTAAAAAGAAAAAAAAAGCGGTCTACGGATGAATAGTAGTCAGTTGCTGAATGATGTGCGAGTGATGTAGACAATTTTTTATTTCCCTAAAATAGGAGTTACAATAAAAGTTTTGAACACGATATTTTTTGGTTTTTATTACGATGACAAATGGTGTAAATCCGGGTGAAATTTGTTTTGGCTATTAGTGAATCTTTATCAAAACTGATTAACTGAAAATTCTCACCATTTGTCGAAGAGTGCTTTGCGAGTGATAACTGAACTGCGAACACGTGCATACTCATATCTGTCGACCGGGCCGCAGCTTGTCGGGGAGGGGAAGGGGGGGTAGTAGAAGGTATGCTAGCTTTCTTTTGTAAAGTGGACGTTGTCATAAATTATCTGAACTTTTATGTCGGTGGTCTATGAAACTTATTTTAGTGTTTCATTAAAAATACCAAAGTGAGTCAAAGCGCAGATAATTTATTTTTTTTATTCATGTATCGCACTTTGTTTTAAAACGAAATTGAAATGATGCAGCAAAAAAGATGGATTTCTAGAGATCAGTCAAAAGAAAGGATTTCTAGAGATCAGTCAGAAGGAAAACCTGTACCAGCAACTCTCTGCCACGTGGCCTTATTGGTGCTAAGAATCAAGAGAGAAAAAATACTTTGGGGTAGACGTGAAATTCGGAATAAAATGAAAAATGGATTGAGGGTGGAGGAGCAATTACCCTGAAGATTAAAACACGGTTCGTTACTTGGTAAGGGACTATGATATGCTAGCTCCTGTTGGTTGCAAAACTACTAGGTATTCAATTGCCTTAAAACAAAATATATTGTCATTTAGAGGTTTTTGCCAAATGTATTCTTCTAGGCCAGTAGCGTAACTAGCACAACGTGCGCCCTACCCCCCTCAAGATTTACTTCAGCACCCCTAAGCACAGTAGTTTTCATGATTTCGAACGCGAGGGAGGATGCATTTTTCGTTATGTGTGTGTGTAGTGGTTGGGGGGGGGGTTACGAAGTTAGGGAGAGTGTCTGCAAAAGTGATTGTGGTACATAGAACCCTTGAGTTTTAACTTTTTAAGTAATAGATTTGACAATCGTGTAATTACTTTGTCCAAAACTAAAATAAATCATTTGAAGAAATCACCCTCTTACACATGGCAGATCTGCGGCTGCTGTGAATAAATGTTGACGCCTGTCGTGTACGTAATCCTAGGTAACTGACTGTTTTTCCACATCCTCCACGGGGAATGCCACTGTGGCCTCGTGCTTTTCCTTAGCAGCGCAGAGAGACGGCGATTGTATTATTTACAACAGAGCAATCGTATTACAACCCGAAATCAAAAAGCCGAACACTTTCAATCTGTAGGACATTCAGTGTTTCAAAAGTGAAACTAGGCATTTATTTAGGCAAAGCTGAATATGAATCTTTAGCTTAATTATTGTGCGTGTTCGAATTTTTTTCATAAAACTATAACTTGCATCTGCAGTACGCCCCTTCGTTGCCCCCCTTCCCCGCAGCCGCGGGGACTGCTGGGTGGTAGTTACGCCACTGTTCTTTGAAAAACAGTGTTACAGGGTAGGACCGTAACTAGGGTATGGATCCTGCCTTAGAGGCCAATTAAACGAAGGTGCCATACTAGGCTTAAGAAAATTAAATGAATAGTAGCATTAGTAACTGTAAGGCTTAAAACAGCAAAGGGAACACTAACTTTCAATATATTTGAATATTTTCATTATTTTTATATATGCTCGAGTTTTGCATTTCAACAGCGACATGATCTGTTATCTCCAGAAGTTGACACAGGGCTAGCCTGAGTTGAAATTAAGTTGTTAAGTCACAAAGCCACGGAAAAAGTATTCATCCTTTTCTTGACTGTCCAACCAAGGTGATGTAGCTCCTGGTTATGACCATAAATTTTTGTATTCCTGGATAAGGGGGTTTGTCTAACCGAAGATCAAATTCTGAGCTGGAGGTCAGCCTTGATGGATAGAGCGAAAATTATGCACGTGACAGGAATAGAAGGAGAATTTTGGGATGATTGATCTCCAAGATGAATCTGTATGTAGAAACAGATTTTAACAATGTTATTGATGAATCGGTAAAATAAAAGGTACGAAGAATAGAAGAATAGAGTTTATTTTATTTGTAGAGAGATTTTGTTTTTGTAATGTATACTAAAAATAGCTATAAAGTATTTTCATTGCCAAAAACTACAGCTATATTGCTCATAAGAGAAACTGTTATTATACTTTTGTATAAGGATTAATTTTCATAGTTAACGTTCTGTTATCATTTTATGATGATTGCGTTTTAAATTAAAACATTTTTTTTTTCATTAAGGTGCGTTGTGACGTACCTGCCAGCAGGACGCACACGACATAAAGGCAGATAGGAATCTGAACAAATGTCCGCGTAGCTCAGTTGGTAGAGCGACTTGTTCCGGAATAAGCGGCCTCGGGTTCGAATCCCGGCGTAGACCAAAAATGACGGAGAAATTTACTTCGTTATAGCGTTTTTAATGAGTTGCCATAAGCGCCCAAAATCCCAGCTAAGGCTCTGTTAGAGGGGAACTCCTTGCTCTAAAGTCTAGAAAGACAAAGAGTAAGACCATTCGACTACTTCGTGTTCATTGTTTTACGATCAGTAGGAGTGCTTTTACAATGCTTTTTGCGGGAGAAAAGAGAGATTTGCTGGCGGAAATCGAAAGGCTCTTGGTTTTTAAGCTGAGAGGAAAGATTCTTTGGTTGTGGCCGCGGATGGCAAAGTGGTCACAAGGAAGTGCTGACCGCGGACCGGGACTTCCACGGGGAAATTTCCAGATCGATCCCAGGCAGGTACGAAAGCTCGAACCACTAAATATCATTGCGCCCGGATGTGCACGCTAAGTTGTCACACCCCGAGTACTGACACCTGGTTATAATTAAGGGCGTCTTCCTCCCCTTTCTACTTCACTTCAGTGTGACTTTCCTGTCGGGCATTCTAGCCCAAATCCCCCTCAGCTTCCTACTTTTAAAGGGCTGTTTAAGACCTGGGGTTAGACACTCCCATCTGAAAATCCTGTACATAAATCTCCCAGATCTCTGTTTGGTTTTTGACCACCGAGAAACGAGGTTAGCCTTGAGCCCCATCGAAAGAGAATGTCAGATTAAAGTAGGAGTAAGAAGGAAAAAAGCCGCCCCGGTGGCGCAGTGGTCTAAGGCGCTGGCCTCTGATCATTCGTCCGTAAGGGGTCCGGGTTCGAATCCCGGTGAGGCATGGATGTTGTGTTTGACTTTCGGCACTGGCTCTCTCCCTTCCCTGGAACCAGTGACCCTAAATTAGGGACGGGCGACTGCTTATAGCCCATTGAGTTGCTCACGGTGGTCGTTAAACCTCCAATCAAAAAAAAAAAAAAAAAAAAAGAAGAAAAACCCAATAAATTTGGTAGAAAGATCCGAAGAGTGACACGAGTAACACGTGGAAGTAATTGCTTTGACCTAAGGAAAAGGAGCAGAATAGTAAACAGAAAAAATAAAGTTTCAATCTAGTTTAGAGTTTTTTATGTTTGTTTTTTCCTTCAGCGATAAGGAGACTTCATCTCAACCACCATCACACGAATTAAGGGAGTTTTGATTTGTTTTTAATATTACGAAAAGTTCAGATGCCCCTCCCCTCCCTACTTCTTCTTTTTGTTCCTATTTTCTGTTTGATTTCGTTGTTTTTCCTATTAGTATGAAGTCACATTTCGGAGAATTAATACCCCCCCCCCAGGTTCTGGGATTTAAATCAAGCATTTTCGTTTTTGGATTTGGTAATATGGTAGTTTTAATACGCGTTTTCATAAGTTGTTCACATCCACACGTTTTTATTTTTTATTTTCAGGTTTTTTCTTCGTGTTTATTTTCGTCAGAACCTCACGTGAAAAACATTTATGAGTAACCTGCCAATGACATATTTCCTTGGTTTCTTCGGTTGTTTTTTTCTGTGTTATTCAGCATTAAACCAATCAGTTGCACAAAAGGCGAGCAAAATAATTTACCTTGTCAAAGATGTTTCTAATACTGCAGACGCAGGCTAAATTCTATCGTTGCGAACAGGTTTAAAGCACGGCTGAAGATCGCCCTGTGGTCACTTGATAATCCTCTCACACAGGAAGAATAGTTTCAGTCTTGTAATGCAGCACTAAAACAGGATTAAACGGCCCATTATTCGCTATGATTTATGGGTCAACTGAAGCCATGAAACAAGCGTTTCAGTGGCTTGTTGAGAAGAATGGCCCCATGCTGGTTCCCTCCGAAGTGTCAGCCAGATTGTTGCAAAGTGGCTTTGGCTTCATGTCGAAACTCAACAACACTCTTCAGCTTCAGAGGGAAACACTTTTTTCTTTCTTTTTTTTTCTTTTTTGCGAATCTCTTCTTTCTTTTTCAAACCAAAAGGAAAACTGAGATACAGTAAAATGAAATTTCGACGGAAATACACGCTTCAGCTGTGTTGGCTCGTAGAGGAAGTATTCCATCTTTCGAAGTTTCAATTTTTGACATCGGGAAAGAATAATCAATCGGAGTCAAGATTCCCCAAATGCTCTGATTGAATTGAACTCATCTGAATACACGCTTTGAAAATCAACAACTGTGCGCCTATGCACACGCACATTATGCACGTATCTAGAGCGGCAGATATATTTCTTTCAGTTAAAAAAATTCACAAAGATGTACTGTATATGTTAACACGTAGAAAAAGAAACTATTCTGTGGCAAAATTTAGCGATTTTATTGTTATTTTTTACTTACTTATTTTATTTATTTTTTCGGGTTACATCATGTCTAAAACATTTAAAGTAGAAATCAGTTCTCTGCCCTGAAGCTAAGGTAAGCGAGTATTGGACGCATGGGCGCCCCCATACAGGGGGGCAAGAGGGGACATTTCCCGTCTCCTGGAGATCGGATCCGGCCCTCTCTGTGCTTGGAAGGTACTTAATGTATCCCAGCAAAAACACAAGTGTCGGGAAACTGCTGGCCACCAGCTGGCAGTGATGGATCTCTACTGGCTGAAATATGCTGGTCACTGCTCGGTAGCGGTCCGTTGGTGGCAGCGACATCAATTGGCCGCCATTGATGGCCCTACAGCATCGCCGTGAATTACGGGCCTTCAAGCAAGTGCCCGTAGCTGGCAACCGAAGCAACCCCAACACGAGGTGGAAACAACTGGACTGGATGCGCAGAAGCAACGCGTGCTGTGTCTCTCGTGGTAGGGTTAGATGAAGACGACGTTATCGCCATCGTGTTATTTTAGTGGATGTTGAGAAAAAAAAAAAAAAACATCTGTAGAAAGGCGAATTAATTTCCTAATGAAATGCCACTTCGACGAAAATTACCACCAGAAGAAAATTATATAAATAATTATTAATGAACTGTAAGAAATAGTCAATTACAGTCATGTAGAGACATACAAAGGCTGCAGACAACTCAAAGCAGCATGGAGAGGTGCATGCTTGGTGTAACCAGGAGAGATAAGAAGAGGAACTCGTGGATCCGAAAAATGACAAGAGTGGAAGACATCATGATCAGAGTTAAATCCCTGAAATGGCAATGGGCTGGACATACTGCCAGAAGGACAGATCATCGATGGACAGCCGAAATTTTAGATTGGATTCCAAGGGACAGGAAAAGACCCAGAAGAAGACCAAATAGGAGATGGGTGGATGAAATTCGAAAGTATGCAGGGGTGACATGGAGGAGACTGGCACAAGACAGACCGTTGTGGAGGAAACTTGGGGAGACCTTCGTCCAGCAGTGGATTGATAATGGTTGACAATGATGATGATGATGATTTATAGTAAATTATTTCGTAACAAAATTCCTGCACTAACATCAAAGAATCGAGAATACAGACAGCTATGAAACACACCTACTCCATTCCCCGTGAATAACAAGAAATAATTTCTGTGTAATCTTTCATTTTAACATAATTTTTCGTTTTGAACAAATGTCCCGGAAAAACCTTAAAAAATCGTTATGTAGGGAAAAAAATAAGAATTATACGCATACAAAATTTATCAATTATTTGGGAAAAAAAAGCAAAGCTATGTGGATATAATATACTCATCCATGTTGTTTTTTTTATTATTATTGGAGGTTTAACGACCACCGTGAGCAACTCAATGGGCCATAAGCAGCCGCCCGTCCCTAATTTAGGATCACTAGTTTCAGGGAAGGGAGAGAGCCAGTGCCGTAAGACAAACACAACATCCATGCCTCACCGGAATTCGAACCCGGACCCCTTTTGGACGAATGATCAGAGGCCATCGCTTAGACCACTGCGCCACTGGGGCGGCATCCATTTGTTGAATACACAAAATTGGAGGAATTCGCTGCTAAAAAATAACGACAAGCAAAATAAAATATCTTTCCTCAAAAAAAAAAAAAAACGTAGCTTCGGACCGTGGAAAGAAAAGACACAACGTTAAAAATGCAACACAATGTGACATGAACGGGTAAATATATTAATTAAACAATCGTATTTCAAGACCACAACGGCAGCACAAAACTTTGGAAAGCGTCTTTAAGTTGGTACACTCGTTAAAAATGAGGGAAGTTCCCTAAAGGTAAATAAAAACAATTGTTACGTTTAAAAAATAAATTTATGAAATATGAAACGGCATTTATGAAAAATAACTCGCAATATTGTAAAATGAAAAAGAGAACCCTTCGTTTCACATCGTACAGGAAAGAGACGCACCTTCAAGCGAAGGTTTGTGCGTGGGGCCAACCAGTGTAGTGTCTAAAGGCTCAGATACGCACACAGAGCGTCGGCGTTCGACGCCAGCCAGATCCAAACGGGCGTTTTTCAGGACCTGTTGAGAAAATTTCCCCAGCGACGTGCTGTCATGCAGAAGTTTCGTCAGGGAAAAAAAGTAGTTGTGCCGTTGGGAAAATATCATGTTTTCATTTTTTTTTCTGGCTACTACTGGGAAATTGGCGGAAAAGATTCGACAAGCCATCGGTTACGTCACGTGATTGCCGGCTGCCACTGCCGGGAAACTGGCGGACCACATTAGGCTAGCCATCATTTATGGCACGTAATTGCAGTGCCCCTTGCAGCAGCCACTGCCTGTAATGGATAACTGATGGCCCTGTTATGGCATATGACAACTGATGGGGGTACCAACTGTTGGCCAGCTGCTGGCCTGAACTGTTGGCCAGCGTGGCGGTCGCCGGGACATTTCATTGACGGTTAGGCATCTGTAACATGGTACTGGGCCACTGCCGGCACTGCTGGCTGCCAGTGTTGGTATGAGTGCTGACCCAGCAATACTGTTTCTGCAGGGTAAGGTAAGCGAGTATAGGATGCATGGGCGCTCATAGAAGGGGGCAAGAGGGAGCATTTGCCGTCCACTGGAAATTGGATCATACCCTCTTTGTGCTTGGAAGGTACTACAGATATTTTGGCAATAACAATATTTCTAATATCTAATTTTTTTTAGAACTTCTAAATGGGAGTTTATGTAGCAAAAATAGGAAAAACGTGAATTTCCAGTGGAAAAAGTGGAAATTTGCAGTAATAATGAAATTTCTCATTGCATGTTAGAGAACAGCGTACCTACAGTATGTGAAAGTATGAAAGGCAAGTAAATGAAAAATATATTATCCTTTGCACCCAGTAGCTATTCACTGCTGAATAAAGATCTCTCGAAAAATTTCCTAGAAATTTGTCTTGGGGAATTTTTATATTCTTGATGACCAGGGGTTAATTTGGACCGAAGCTCACCGGAGCGTTGTTCCGGTACTTCTTCATTTTTGGCGAATATTTAAATACGTATTAGCCGGAGCGCACCGGGGCTTTGAAATACACATTTCTTTTGCTCGTCCGAACTCACGAGCGAGAGAGATTGCGTCGTCAAAATCAACCCACCCTTCGCTAAAGGTTTTGAATGCGCACTTATGAGCAAACTTTGCCGATTCCAATAAATGTGGCTTCACTGCAGTAGATCTGCATATTGGTCTCATCCCGCACTTAGGGCTCCTGCACTTCTTTTTATTAGACATTAATCCCTGTTGATGACCAATTGAGTGATCTCTGGGATTTCATGACGCATGTGACAGTTGTAGCCAAAAAAAAAAAAAAAAAAAAAAAAAAAAAATCAAAAGAAAGACAAATAAATTTCCTTAGTGTCCTAACATGCTGTCTAATTACGTTTAACCAGCTTTGTGTGTCTTGTGGTTTCTAATTAAATTTATGCGTTGAAAGTGTGGTAAAAACGGTTAGATAACAAGGCAAAAAAAAAAAAAAAATTTGCTTATGGTGTTTGTATTTGTATGTGAAAGTCCTAGTTGCAATTTCTGTTTGCCTCCTCCAGAAAACTGAGCTATGTTATAAAAAAATGATACAGGTTTCTGTTTCTTCGTTCTCGCGAAGAACACCTTTTAGTTTATTATATTCTGAATAATGCGTATTTATGTGCAAACAATTGTAATACATAACACCTCACCCTCATTGGTATATAAGGAGCGCCTTGACTTTCCAGCCGTGAACTTCGTCTTCTCAAGAGTTTCAGAGCCGGCGGGAAATTTATGAACTAGAAATAAAAAGCTACGGAAATTAAGAATATTCTATTATCGACCAAGCAGAAAAAGAATTTCTTAGCTGCAGGGGCGTACTGATAGCCCCCTCAAACCCCGCATTGCGGATGGGGGGGGTGCTCACGATTAAAAGGGCCTCTAGCCTCACCAAAAAGCTTTTATACCATACTATATTTTTGCGGAAACTTCATATGAAACTGGTAAAAAAATTAGCCAGAAAGTAAGGCACTTTTGAATGAAGTATTAAAATGAAAAGCAATTTTTTTTTCAATAAATATGTAAAATTAAAAAAAAATATTTCCTTTGTTTTAGTTTATAAAAAGTGGATGACGAGATAACAGCTATTCCAGAGGACTTGAGGCCCCTCTTCACAGCCATAGCAATAGTTCCTATGCATGTATGTTAAAAAGACAATGTGAAAGTTCAATGAGTGGAATTTTTATACCAATCAGGGTAAGGTGTTATGTTATGTATTACAATTGTTTGCACATATAATACGCGTTATTCAGAATATAATGAACTAAAAGGTGAAAGGTGTTCTTCGCGAGAACGAAGAAACAGAAACCTGTATCATTTTTTTATAACATAGTTAAGAGAAAAAGCTTTTACCATGTGCAAAAGATTGCGGCATTATGTTAAGTGTGTTTCCTATATTCAGGAGTAAATAATTTAAGCAATTATAAGTTTTTTTGGGCTTCAATACTTTATTGTTACTTAGTTATTTGCTTACTTATGTTCTGACATTTCGTATACATCGGGAAAAGTCATTATATATTGTCAGGGCCGGCTGGACCATAGGGGCAGCCGGGGAGGTCGCCCCGGGCCCCGCGCCTTTAGGGGCCCCCGCAGTTTAGAAAACAAAATAATTTTCGGTAAAAAAAATTTAACTACATTTTTTTTGTAACTTTTGGGGTGCAAGGCCCTTAAAAATATATTTTTGAAGTTTTCTTTTTTGTTTCCAATCTCCCCATTTTTGAATACGTTATCCCCCCTGTTCGTCGTACGGACACTGAGATTTGCAGATTCGAAATGATTTTTGTAACCACCTGAATCTTTTCCGCATTCATGAAATAGCAAATTAAATTTCCTCATTTTGTGGTCCCCTACTTTTATATATCCAACAATTTGTGTGAAAACCTGATACTTAAATTTAAGGAAATAAAAAGAACAATATCCAAGTTAATTTCGGACTACACATGGATACCACTTTTTCAACATTGCAATAAATAGAAAAAAAAAAAAAAAAAAGGCAACTTTCATATATGAACGCGTATAAAAGTTTAGAATGTCACTAATTTGTCAGTTACTCCGCTGTGCATTAAAAATCAATCACTAAACATGTATCAGGGAACAAAACTGTTTATACCAATTTATTTTAGAGGGATCCTTATTATATTTCCTATACAAAAATATTCGCAATGAGAAAATATTCGCTAAGCAAGTATCTTATTATCATTTTGTGAATAAGTTGTTATAAGAGTCACAATGCAACCAAAACCACTTCTCCCGGGAAAGAAAATCGTAGATTTTAACACTTTCTCTCTCTCTCTCTCGGTCTCTCTCTCGGTCTCTCTCTTCTCTCTTCCCCTCTCTCTCACTCTCCCTCTCATTTTTTCTCTTTCTCTCTCTCTCTCTCTCCTTCTCATTTTCTCTCTTCCTCTTTCTCTCTCCCTCTCATTTTCTCTTTTTCTCTCTCCCTCTCTCTTTTCTCTCTCTCTCTTTCTTTCTGTCTTTATCTCTTCCCTCTCTCTTTCTCTAGCTCTCTTCCTCTCTCTCTCTTCCCTCCTCTCTCTATTTCTCTTTCTCTCTCTATTTTCTCTCTCTCTCTCTCTCTGAACTTTCAGTCCGTATTATAGTCTTTTTCTTAAGCTTAAAGCAAATACTTCTTTGAGATAATCGTTTTGTCTTTACGGTAGTGTTCGTGTGTCTTCTTCACGAACAGTAATTTTCAGAAACGACTTTATTAAAATGAGATTTATTTTTTTGTGCCCACAATGAAATTTTGCTCTGCCCTGCAATGAAATTTCGCCCAGGGCCCCGCAAGAGCTCCATCCGGCCCTGCTTGTACCCTAATGTACCCGTGGAGGCCGCCCACCAAATTATTGAGGCGCTTCTTGCTGATTCCGAAGTTCCGTCTGAGGAAATTATGGCTGTTATGAACGCACTTAGACTAGTTAAACAACGTTCATACTTTAAATTTCAAGGATGTGTTTATCAACAAGTGGGGGGACTCCCCTATGGGTTCACCACTGTCATCCGTCCTTGCCGAAATTATTATGCAACATGTTAAAAATTTGGTTCTATCTAAATTTCCACACCCACCTTGTTTGTATTTAAGGTACGTCGACGACATCCTGGTTATTTGGTCTCATTCACAGGATTTATTAGAACAGTTTGTCGACGCACTATCTTCTATTTTCCCTACCATCAGGCTCACGGTTGAAATCGAGTGTAACTATGTTTTACCGTTTCTGGATATATGTATTAGTCGTAACTCTACCACCCATGAGTTAGCATTTTCTGTTTATCGAAAACCATCTTATGTTTGTTCTATCATTCCGTATAACTCATGTCACCCTTTTAAGCAGAAACTTCAGCCATTGATTTTTACTTCAGGAGAGCTTACTCACATTGATCCACAGACAGAGGTTTAAACAGAGAGATTAAGGGAATTTTTAAGATGACTAGCATGTTTGGGTACCCGGATTTTATTACCCGTATAGGATTCATGAAAGGGTAATAACACGTTGTTCTACTACGTTCGTCAGAGAAAGTGAACGTAGTCAGAAGTTCATGCGATCACTAGAATACTTACCTGGTGTTGCAAATTTGTTGTCACAAGTGTGTTCCAAATATAAATTACAACTAGGCATTAGGTGTAACAATTTGTTAGCACAACTCAGACGAGACCGAGAAAAAGCCGATATTTTGCAAAGTTGGGGTGTTTACAACATTCCACTTTTAGACCCGATTACAAAACAGCATATTAGTAATTATGTAGGTTCTACAAGGAAGAATTTGCAGCTACGAGTGAATGAACACAAGTATAGCATTAAAGCGCACCTTTGTAATACAGCACTTGCACGTAATATAAGTAATAGCACATTTATTCCTGATTGGTGCAATGTCAGTATGGTTTTTAATTGTAAATATATGTTCGTTTTTTAAATAAATCGTGTTAAGACGGAGCTCATTTATTGTATTAGCAAGGATATTCGCAATTAAACAAATGTAGCTGATTAATCACCTGTGATATGTTCAATATTATAGTCGAATAATTCTATTAACAGAGGAATGATACTTAGATTTGAGCAAACATGCAAAACTGGATAATTTTCAATCATAAAAACACATTATTCAGATCATTAATTCACTTAATTTGGACCCAAGAAATTTGAAAATCTGATACTTTACAATATGAAATACTCAAAGCTTCTACACAGTGTCTTAGCAATGCAAAACCCCTCTCAAGAGGTGTATAGTATTAAAAAAAAAGACTTTTTTCCCCCAAATGTTTTTTTCATGCATAATAATTAATTAATAAAAAAAAGCATTTTTTTTTTTTTTTTCTTTTCCATTGCGATTCTGGAGCTTCCTAAAATGTGGGGCTCTAGGCCTTGCGGGTATAGGCGTAATTCAGGCCCTAATAAAATCCCGGCCTTTCTCGTAACAGGCGGGAAAACTGGCCACTATACAAACGAGGACAGTGAACAACGCTCTTCAACACAATAAACCCATCAATTCCAAATCGGAAATTGTGATGATAAACTACGCCTCAGGAAGAAGGCATCCCGTTTTGAACATGGACATGTAAGGGGAAAAAATCATCTACTCCTAATGCAGAATCTTAAAACTTCCGAAAAACCAAATAAGAAATGAAAAAAAAAAAAAAAAAAAAAAATGTTAACTCCCCGTCGGGGAATCGAACCCCGGTCTCCCGCGTGACAGGCGGGGATACTGACCACTATACTAACGAGGACACAACCTGACTGATAGTCTCGAGACATAATTTCTTGTGCTGCGTTGAACTGCGCTTCAGCAAGCAGTCGTGTCTGATAACGTTCATATCTTAACGATTACTCGATTACGGCAGTTTGTGTTCTACGTTCGTTTTAAGTTTGATGGTTTTCCGTTCTATAAATCGCGAAATTGATGGTTTGTGCCATAACATACGTTGTAGTGGTCAGAACCCAAGGTAAATAGATAGAATTCTACTTACCTTGGTCAGAACCAAGGTACTTAGAAAGAGGAGAGGTAGGTCCAATCGCCTTTGTTTCCGTGCCGCCGGCAGGCTGTCTCCTTACGAGCTGGAGTGGGACGTCATAGTGGCCATAAACAAGGCTAACTAGAAAGCCATAAACGATCTCTTGAGCATTCGGAGCACAGAACCGTACCTAGGATTTTGGGCGTCCATAGCTATACATTAAAAACTCACCTTAATGAAACAAGTTAGTAAAATCATGCAATGCATTGATTATGATACGCTTTCCAATATACTAGAAATCATTACTCAAGCTATTACTCAAGTTATGAGGAAAATGGCTGTGGAATAAATTTCACTCCTGTGCCCTGGCCTTTGATCCATTTGGATGATATTCAGTAGAACTGGTTCAGTACATCTCCGAAATAACATGATAAAGTTTTGTCCCAATCGTAGCAATTTTACGTAAGTTATGATGCATAAGCGCTATGGAATAGATCCCGCTCCTGTGTCCTAACCTTTCACCCCATTTCGCCCATTTTCAATAGGATTCGTCCCCAGGAAGGTCCCTACAACATACCAACATTTCATCCAAATCGAAACATTTTTACGTAAGTTATGACTCATAATGGCGATGGAAGTGATTCCGCTCCTATGTCCTGACCTTTGACCTCCATTTCGCCAATTTTCAATACGGTTTGTCCCCAGGTGGTCTCCTACCACATACTAAAATTTAATCGAAATCGAACCTTTTTTACGTTAGTTATGACGCATAAGAGCAGTGGAATGTATCCCGCTCTTATGTCTTGACCTATGACCCCATTTCGTTCACTTTCAATAGGGTTCCTTCCCAGGTGTTCCCCTGACACATACTAAAATTTCATCGAAATCGAACGATTTTTTACGCAAGTTATCGTGCGGACGAACATACGCACACAACGCGTAACGTAATGAGGCAGATGGGAATCGCGGCCATCTACTAGCAAAAGTGTGACGTCATAAAACTTTAATAGGATCCGCACATTTGTTTGACTGCTGACGTCATGAAAATACAGGTCGCGCCATCTTTTTTCTAGACAATTAATGCGTTCACAAGGATGAAAATTTGAACATCGAATAAAATAGTTTCATTTTATAACTTGCAAACTTAATATTTTCTAAAACATAACCATAATTATGCAATCCAACATTTTTTTGTCTGCTTACGTCATGAAAATACAGGTCGCGCCATACTTTTTCTGGTTTCAACACCCCCAAAGGAAAAGTTATTGATTTTTAATGTAATTATGGTTATGTTTTAGAAAATATTAAGTATTCCGAGTTGTAATAAAGTTATTTTAATCGATGTTCAAATTTTCATCCTTGGGAACACATTAATTGTGAAGGAAATGTGTACAAAAGTTTTTCCATTGGAAGTATAGTAAGCTAAATTACTTGACGTCCACCTTAATAATATGGGATAAGAGCGATGGAATGGATCGCATTCCTATGTCCTGACCTTTGACCCCATTTCGACCAAATTCAATAGGGTTCGTCCCCAGGTGGTCCCCTACCACATACTGAAATTTCATCGAAATCGAACCATTTTTACGCACGTTATGACGCATAAGGGCAATGGAATGCATCCCGCTCTTATGTCCTAACCTTTGACCCCACTTCACCGATTTTGAATAAGATTCGTCCTCATGCGGTCCCCTACCACATACTAAAATTTCAGCGAAATCGAACCATATTTACGCAAGTTATGACGCATAAGGGCACAGGCATGATCCAGCTCCTACGTCGTGACCTTTGACCCCAACTGTCCAATTTTTAATAGGGTTCATCCCCAGGTGGTCCCCTACCACATAGTAAACTTTCATTGAAATCGAACCATATTTACGCAAGTTATGACGCATAAGGGAAATGGAAGGATCCCGCTCCTACGTCGTGACCTTTGACCCCATTTGTCCCATTTTCAATAGGGTTTGTCCCATGGTGGTCCCCTACCACATACTAAAATTTCATTGAAATCGAACCATTTTTACGCCAGTTATCGTGCGGACGGACGGACGGACAAAGCTGGAGCATATACGCTTCTGCAACCTACGGTTGGAAAGCGTAAAAAATTATTAATGTTAAATTCAATTACCATTAAATAATATCAAAAGTACAAGTATGAAACAGAATTCATCCAAAAAAAGATCATCACAGTTTTTCCTTTTAAACGATAAAGGTAACAAAATATAGTCATACTTTGTTACTATTTCCTTATAAACAAGGAAATAGTAACAAAGTATAGTGATACTTTGTTACTACTGTATTTTCAATGTACACTGGGCTGGCTGGACCATATGAAAAACCGAACCGGGGCTACCGGACCCAGCGTCTTCATCGGGCCCCGCTGTTTAGAAAATAAGAACAAAATTTTTTCGGGAATTTTTGTTATTTATTGCTATTTTTTCTTAACTTTATAGGGCTTAAGGCCCTTAAAAAGATATTTTTATAAAGTTTTTTTTTTTTTGTAGTTTGCAATCCCATCCACTTTCAAATGGGTTACCGCCCTTCGTCATAAAGGCACCGAGATTTGCAGATTCAGATTATTATAATTTTAACCAGCTTAAGCTTTTCCACATTCATGAAATAGCAAATTAAATTTCATCATTTTGTGGCTCCCTGCTATATGTCCAACAATTCGTGTGTAAACCAGATATTTAAATTTAAAAAAACAAAAAGAACAATATCAGAGTTGTTTTGGGGCTATATATGAAGGCCAATTGTTCAGTGACTTTTTTTTTTTTTTTTTTTTTTTGATTGGAGGTTTAACGACCACCGTGAGCAACTCAATGGGCTATAAGCAGTCGCCCGTCCCTAATTTAGGGTCACTGGTTCCAGGGAAGGGAGAGAGCCAGTGCCGTAAGACAAACACAACATCCACGCCTGACCGGGATTCGAACCCGGACCCCTCACGGACGAATGATCAGAGGCCAGCGCCTTAGACCACTGCGCCACCGGGGCGGCTTCAGTGACTTTAAGAAGAGTACTGGAAATAAAGAAAAAAAGCAATTTCATACATGAGCGAGGTATAAAAGGTAAAAAAAAGCCACTAATTCTCTAATTAGCATAAAAAATCAACCACTGAAACATATACTAAGAAAAAATATATATAAACGAATTTATTTAAGAAGGATCCTTATTATTTTCTACGCAAAAATGTTTGCTAAGCTAAAATATTCGCTACGCAAATTAATTAGTTTTCTTTTTAAAATTTTGTGAGAAAGTTTATATAAAAATCATAATGCAAACTAAACTCCCTTCTAGTGGAAAAAAATCGTAGATTTTAGCACTTTTTACTTTTTCTCTCTCTTTTTCTCTCTTTCTCTGTGTCTGTCTGTCTCTCTCTCTCTCTCTCTCTCCTACACTCTCTCTCCTTTCACTCTCTCTGTGTCTATCTGTCTCTCTCTCTCGCTCTTTCTATCTCTCTCTCTCGCTCTTTCTATCTCTCTCTCTGGTTTTCTTAATCTCACATCAATTCGAGATAATCATTTTTCTTTATGGTAGTATTCGTGTGTTTTCATTTTTTTTTTCACATAACGACTTTATTAAACTATGAGATATATTTTCTAGTGTCCGCAATTTAGTTTTGCTTCGGGCCCCGCTATGAAATTTCGCCCCGGGCCCTGCAAACGCTCCATCCGGCCTTGTTGATAATCCAATGTTTTTAAATTAGCACGTGATCACCATGACATCTAAAAGTGATCGCGTGTTATTATATAGCAGGCAATCACTTTGACATCTCGTAAGCACACACGAATTGATCGATACGTGATGGCGCAACAATGCAGACGTTACTGTGACATCAAGTGTTCCAGAGTGAGACATAGAGAAGGGGAGAGAGAAGGAGAGAGAGATATATATATCTGGGTGTTTATATGTATAATGTGTCTCCCCACATATAACAACCACATATACAAAAATGGTAATGAAATATTTATAATATTAATGTTTAGGAGTTATGCAGTTTGTGCTGACTCAGATACAGCTGATATGATAGCATTTAATTTTCAAAACAAACAACTTGCCTGAAATTTCTGTATCTTATCTGCTCGTCATTCATGAAAATTCAGTATTTAATTACATATGTTGTGAAGTAATTATTTTTCTGGTTTGTGCATCACTTTTGCTCACGGAAAAGTGGCAGTTTCATAAGAAAACGTTTTTTTTTATTTTTATCTCGTAGTATTTTGAAAAATAAAATTTTGTTTCAAATGAAACATAAGATTTTACAAATAGCCAATGATTTTTTTACACTGGAAATGGTTTAGGTTTTAAAGCCACGCAGGTAATGCCACTTTATGGGGGATAAGTGCAGCCGGGCTTGGAGCCTCACAAAGTGATGATCAAGCTCTGCACAACACAGCTGATGATTCCCGATTATCATCGTTACCGAGTATGACATGGCGCTGAGCCCTGTGACGAAAGAAAAGCGCTGGTTCAGAAACCAAAAGACAACGTATGGAATAGGAAGGCTACCCTGCTCACTTAATTCTTTAACATTTATCTTTAAAAGATACTGAAAAATCGAAAAAAAAAAAAAAAAATCAGTAGATTTCTATGTATCTATTTTTGCGGAAATAACCTAGGAGAAATTTTAAGAAAAAGCAAATGCTGTAAATGCTAAGGAAACAGTGTACGAATTGCATCCTATTAAGGTGGTAGGAGTACAGCCTCAGTTGATTACAGGTTTAAGGTGACGTGAAGTAGCGGAATATAATGGAATAACAGACAGGTACTTTGATAGCACACGTGTTTGACCTTCGCTTGCCGCCCTCCACGTGCCAACTGTGATTCGCCCAGCAGATTTATTTCCCTACACGCTTTTATCAGTCAGCTTTCAGAGAACCACTTGTGGGTTAGTTTTCCCGCGATTTGAAACTTTCTATTACAGGTGCTGACGATTCACGTGACAACTGCTAATGCAGAGTGCTCTTTCTCCAAACTGAAAATTGTCAAAACTATCGTGTTCACATGCAAGAACTATAAGTTTTCTAGAATGAACAATGACCGAGGTTTGACGAAATCGTGGCGCAGTTGCCTTGGCCCTGGTTTATGACTATTCGTCCATGATGGGTCCGGGTTTGAATCCCGGTGAGGCATAGATGTTGTGTTTGTTTGTTTTACGGCGTTGGCTCTCCCCCTTCCCTGGAGCCAGTGGCCCTAAAATTGGGACGGGCGACTGTTTTTCCCCATTGAGTTGCGCACGGTGGTCGTTAAACCTCCAAATAAAAATAAATAAATAAAATAAAAAAGTTCTGATATTTAATGGATGTAAAAGAAGGAAGATTTTAAAAGATTTCTTTTTCAGATTATATGAAAATAAGTGTCATTATACGTTGATTTTTTGTGTATATTTCTGTAAAATGCTACAGTTATTATCTTTTCTGAGAAAAGGACATGTTAAATTAGATAAAGTAAGAGAGAGAGAGAGAGAGAGAGTGTGCATAGTTTTGCAATAAAACAACGAAAAAGTACAGAGAGTGGCTCATAAAGTTTTACTTTTGCCAGGGACAACAGTTTTACTCGCCTTTATAGCCGTAAGAAGTGTATTTTTGTATGCGTGAGTGTCCACGGAGTCGCCCACCCCCAGTTCAGGAATGCGGATTTCCTGAGGAGAGTAGTGCGCTAGGGGGCAGGAGCCTCGTCCAGTGCCATACCTTGGGATTGGGCCTGCCTCGATTAGCCACAGGCCCACGCCTCTAACCACTCGGCTATTGGGGCAGATTTCAGGCCTTTTCTGAGCATTGTTTTGTTGTCAGCACCTTCTCTGGAACTCTTCTCCTTGAAGGGGCGGCTTCTCTTCGGTCACCCCGCTCCTTGAAGGGTTGGCTTCTCTTCGTGCACCCCGCTCCAAGAACCAATACTACGTCTAATACGCCGTATATATGTGTTTAATGGGGTTATGTAAACAACCTGTAACAGTGAAAACGAACGCTCGAAATTTCATCTATTGGGGTCACAAATGAAATTGGAATCGGCATTCCAGGATCTCCAAACTCAGGGTTGAACAAGGTGTATAGGTTAATTTTACATGGGTTAATTTTTACCTAGGTCAATGTTTTAAAAAATGAAAATATTTATTCTGAAAAAACATGAACTCAAAGCTAGGTATGAGTACAGGTAAAATTGATTACGTTAGACAATTTATCTGCATAATTTAGGCTCTAATCTATCAACAACTGGTTTTGAGAATGAAAATATTTCTTCCAGATAGTTCAAAAACTGTGATGCACCAAAGAAACATTTCAGTTACTGAGATAATAAGAAATTGGACCCTGCGTAGCACATGTATAGATATGAGACAAAAAATAGTTGACTCTTTCTTCTCCGGTGTTTCCTCGTCTCCCACGCAGGAACGTCGCCAAGGAAATGCGAGGGTGGGCTAGGCCCACCCAGTTAAAACGTGTCATTTTTCAATTTATTTAACTGTAAAATATAATCTGCACTTTGCCAAGCAATAAATCCTGTGTTTTATTTCATGCAGCCTTACGTATTTCCCCTAGGAAGTGCATTGTTTACGTCTCCAAAAAAAAAAAAAAAGGTTATCAAAATAGCTCCGCAGGGCCGCGAAAATTCAGTTGTTCTCCACTCTTCCAGTTCTTTAGTTTAAGCCTTTTTTTCATGTTTGGCCAGAGGACTAATGAGGATGGTAAACAGGAATTCACTGAGGGGGGTCACTACTAATTGCTCTGTTTGTTTTCTTTACAAAATAGGGGATCGCAACACCGAAAGTCGAGTCTAAATAAAGCTACACTAGCGTTCTTAAGACTGCCCCGAGACAGTGAAAGTGCAAAAAGTGGCCGACGACCGCTTTGTAGGAGAGGAGTGCAAAGCAAAGTCACTGGCTGGAAGGAAGGAAGTTAAGGAGGGGGAGTTACTGTGTCTGCGTTGCACGACGTTAAAATTTGAATTAGGAAAACAAAAACGCCATTTTCTTTTAAACAAATTGTTCAAGTACAGTACTATTTTCGTAAGCAAAAATGCAAAATTTCGAAAAACAATTTAAGACAAAGCATTCAGAGCAAGCAAAAAGTTGAAGGCCATATTCTACCAACACTTGTATCTTACACTAGTGGCGTAACTAGTCAGATACATCTATGTATGTATGTATGTGTGTCTAGGTAGAGGGGATTGCACGAACTCCTTTGTAGCCGATAGTGAGAAGCATTAAAGCCGCCCCGGTGGCGGAGTGATTTAAGCGTTGGTTTATGACCACTCGTCCGATAAGAGTTTGGGTTCGAATCCTGTGAGGTTGTGTTTGTCTTAAGGCACGGTTTCTCACTCTTCCCTAATACCAGTGACATTAAATTAGGGACGGGTGAATGCTTAGTCCATTAAGTTGCTCACGGTGGTCGTTATCCCTTCAATCAAAAAAAAAAGAAAAGCACTGAAAATGTGTTCTTTCAGTATTTGGTATAAAAATAAGTTGCTATGAAGCTTGCCCCACCAAAAGTGATGCTTGCCCACCCGTCGCCCATCCATATTTCGAAGTCTAGCGACGTCCCTGCTCCCGCGTATGGTTGAACGTCTTTTCCTTTACAGCGTGATCCGGGTACTGGATATCCCTCCCTATAACTCCTTCTGAAGATTCTTTTCTAAGTAGTACTGATCTGTCATCTGACTGCCAAACCTTCCATAATTTTAGTATCTCCCTACTATCCTGCTTTTACCTTCGCTACTCTTTTCTTTTTCACTGTATCTCCCATGTGGTCTTCTTCTGGGTCTTTTCCTGTCCCTTGGAATCCAATCTAAAATTTCGGCTGTCCATCGATGATCTGTCCTTCTGGCAGTATGTCCAGCCCATTGCCATTTCAGGGATTTAACTCTGATCATGATGTCTTCCACTCTTGTCATTTTTCGGATCCACGAGTTCCTCTTCTTATCTCTCCTGGTCACACCAAGTATGCACCTCTCCATCCCTCTTTGAGTTGTCTGCAGCCTTTGTATGTCTCTTTTAGTTAAGGTCCACGTCTCTGCACCATACGTAAGCACTGGAAGGATGCATTGATCAAACACTTTTCTTTTAAGACATAATGGCATATTGCTCTTGAAAATTATGCTGTTTCTTCCAAAAGCTCTCCAGGCAAGTTTTGTACGCCGATTAATTTCTTCATCAATGTGACCCTCACTTGATATCTGCTGTCCAAGATAAATGTACGTGTCTGTTATCTCCAGCTTTTCTCCATCAATCGATAAATCTTCATTTCTTGTAAAAGCATTGAACATCACTTTTGTCTTCTGAAAGTTCATTTTTAATTCCACTTCTTTACTCTTGTCAGCAAGTTCCTGGATCATACTCTGCAGCTCTGATGGGGTAGTTGCAAAAATGACTACGTCATCAGCAAAACGAAGGTGGGTTAGATAATCTCCATTAATCTTTATCCCTTTTTTCCCCCAGTTCAGTGATTGAAATACATTTTCCAATGTGGCATTAAAGAGCTTCGGAGATATGGTGTCACCTTGTCTCACTCCTTTTCCAATTTTTATGTGTGTTGTATTTTCAAACAGCCTAATCTTTGCACTTGCATTTTCATAGATGTTATTAATAATATTAATGTATGCATCTTCAATACCGCAGGTTTTCAGAGCCATTGTAACTGCTGATGGTTTCACCGAATCAAAGGCTTTTTCATAATCGATAAAAGCCATGCACACTGGAAGTTCATATTCCCTCGCTCTTTCAGTTAGTTCTCTCAGCACGTGGATATGATCTATTGTGCTGTAGCCACTCCTGAATCCAGCTTGTTCTCTCGGTTGAGCCATGTCCAGTGTTACCTTCAAGCGGTGTGAAAGAACTTTAGTGAAGATTTTATAAACTACTGATAGGAGGCTGATAGGTCTGTAGTTTCCGAGATCCTCAATGTCCCCTTTCTTATGTAGCAGGATCATTGTAGCGGTGTTCCAATCCTCAGGAATCTTTCCTTCATTAAGGCATCGAGTGAAAATTTGGGCGAGTACTGTTTCGATTTCTCCACTTGCTTCTTGTATGATGTCTACAGTAATTCCATCTTCTCCTGGAGCTTTTCCCGGCTTCATGTTCTTGATTGCATGTGCAACTTCTGCTGGAAGGACTGGAGGAACTCTGGTACTGGTATCTTTCATGATGTCTGGAGTGCATGTATCATCCCTTATAATGTATTAGCTTTATTTTGCTTTCCGCTAAGCTAATTATTATGAATGATTCTCTTCTTACCAGCTAGCTAATGATATACTTGCACTAAGCTTCAAAATAATGAATTCCCAAAAGGGTGTTGTTACTAGTTAATTATGAACTTAAACAAAGTCTCAACGCTGGTTATTTATATTAAGTAATCAAAGTCATAAACCTAACAGCCAGACAGAGGTCTGACAAAAACTATGAATTGAGAAAGACTGAACTTACTGAAAACTTGTTTATTTCCAAGACTCTTGGTCAACTAAGGCACTCATATATCTTGTACATAATAATGAATAAACTTTCCTCTTATAGTACACACTCTCTCATAACAACACCTCGCAACGCCAACACACCAACCAACGCTACCTACAAGTCTCGATGAACGCGCCTATATACTAGCTACCACCACGTCATGACTTACACTCATTGCCAGATCTCATTCAGCGGGTGAAATAATATTTCGTTCAGTAGGAAGATAATTTACATAGTAAAATAAAATAACCAGAGATAGTAAAATCAAAAGGAAAGTGAATATAGAGTATACGTTACACCCTTTCATATAATTTGGAGTAGAAATCTTTCACTCTTGTCAAAATTTCGCCTCTATTTCTTGTTACAGAACAATCTTCTTTTCTCAGTGCCATAATCTGTTTTCTTCCCTTACTGAGATGTCCCTTTGCTATCTTTAGGCTTTGGTTGTTTTCAATTGCTTTCCTCACTAGTTCACAGTTGAATTTTCTTACGTCTTCAGTGATACTTTTTCTTACTGTCTTGCATAGCTCTATATATTCCACTTTGGAAGTCACATCTTCTTTAGTTGTCCTCATCTCTCTTCTTTTTTGCATCAACATTTTCGTTTTTCCTGATAATTTATTTACATGCAACTTGTTCTTAGACCCAGCTAATTTTGTTGCTGTTTCCATAAGAGCTTTGGTTACTTTTCTGTTAACTTCAGAGATGTCCGCTTCTTCTGATGTTAGGCCTTCTAAAGCAGAGAACCTGTTCTTCAGTTCCAACTTGAAGGTATTATGGTGTTTTTTAAGGTTGGTTATGTCAATAGATTTTGTTTGTCTTATGAGCTTGCCACGTTCAAGTTTAGTGTTGAGGTGCATCTTACATCTCACCAATCTATGGTCACTACCTGTGTTGAACTTGTTTAGCACACTGCAGTCTTCTATGACGAATTTTTTGTTACACATAATAAAATCAATTTCACTTGTCGTCCCATTTGGATGTCTCCATGTCCATTTCCTGTGTGACTTTTTCTTGAAGAAGGAGTTCAAGATGAAAAACCCTTCTGCCTCTGCAAACTCAACGAGAGTATTTCCACGCTGGTTTCTGTTACCGTGACCGAATTTACCTACTGAAGTTTCATTCTGTTGCCGTTGCCCTATTTTTGCATTGAAATCTCCCATAATTATTTTCAAGTGCTGCTTACCTTTATTATTTAGATGACAAATTTCCTCATAAAATTCTTCAATTTCTTCTTCAGGATGACTTGTGGTGGGTGCATAAGTTTGAATAATCTGAGCCTGGTATCTTTTCGAGAGTTGGATAACAAGTCGTGCAGCTCTGTCAGAGGAACTTTCAACTTCTACAACTTTATCCTTCAGTTTCTTGTTTATTATAAATCCAACACCACTAGTTCTGCCAGTATCTGTCCCACGATAGTAGAAGAGATGTCCACTTTTCAGTTCGATGAGATCTTCTCCTTTTCTCCTTACCTCACTTAGCCCCACGATGTCCCACTTGATCCTTTGTAGTTCCTCTTCCAATTCAAGAAGCCTTGAATCAGAAGATAGGGAGCGTCCATTGTACGTAGCCAAGGTCAGCATCAGATGGCAGCCTAGTCCGGTCCTCCGGGGATTCTTAGCACCCTCTGCCTTCATGTCGCACTGGCCGCTGCCTTGGCCAGGTACATTCCAGCTGCCGGAGACTGAGGGCCAAGATTTAAGTTGTGGAATCATTTTGGAGGGGTTTGGCCATAACTCATCACGCTGGCCAAGCGGGTTGGTGAGTGTGGGATAGAATTTCCTCTAATCCCGATGGTATAGTTATACCGCTATTGGCGGTCGTCAGAGCCCCTTTAGTGGGAACAGGATGCACCACGAGAAGGCGGGGTTGACATTTGTCAAGGAGAGGCTGTGATGTTACGCATCACCTGACCTTTTATATATACATATACATATATTATGCCATTATGTCTTAAAAGAAAAGTGTTTAATAAATGCATCCTTCCAGTGCTTACGTACGGAGCAAAAACGTGGACCTAAACTACAAAAGATATGCAAAAACTGCAGACAACTGAAAGAAGCATGCTTGGTATAACCATATGAAGAGGAACTCATGGATAAGGAAAATGACGAGAGTGGAAGACATCATGATCAGAGTAAAATCCCTGAAATGGCAATGGGCTGGACATGTTGCCAGAAGAACGGGCCACTGATAGACAATCGATATTCTAGACTGGATTCCCAGGGACAGGAAAAGACCCAGAAGAAGATCACGTGGGGGATGGGTGGATAAAATATGAAAGCATGAGGGAGTGACATGGAGGAGACTAACGGAAGATTGACTGTTGTGGAAGAAACTTCATCCAGCAGTGGATTGATAATTGGTTGGCAATAGTGATGATGATGATGATATTCCTAAGATTGAATCCTACCACTCAGAATTTGAAATTCAAACAGTGTGTTTCTTGCAACCTGCCTAACGCGGAAACGGAAATGACAGAAGAATAAATGAACTTTGAAAAAACGGAAAATTTCTATATGTTCGTGTGCTGTCAAGTACACTGGCGTGCAAAAATTAAGGACGAGACAATTTTTCGAATGTAACGTCGTGCAGAAGTGCTCCACATCGACTCAAATCATACCATAAAATCCCCAAGATGTAAGAATATGGGACAAGTGAGCAAAACCGTCCAAACAAGGAATTCAAAGGATACAAAGGCACTTTATTGAAAAGGTAGCTTCGAGCACAACTGGACAGAAGCAGAAACGTCCATGTGACAGGCGGCTGTCAAGAAAAATCCAGGCTTTAGTAGGGGATATGATCACCCCTGACTGCGTTGCAGGATTTACAACGTCTGTCCATGCTGAGGACGAGGTTGTCAAGGAGCTGCTGAAGCATCGCGGCCCATTCATCTTGTAGCGCCAATCGCAGCTGCGGAATCGTTACTGGCGGCTGGTGACGTACTGCCAAGCGTCTCCCAAGAAGGTTCCACGCGTGTTCGATTGGATTTAGGTCCGGGGACCTTGCGGGCCAATCCATGCGTTGAATATCTTTACTCTCCAACAGCTCTGCGACAGCCACTGTACGCTGAGGTGTAGCGTTGTCGTCCATGAAGAGGAACTCAGGACCCACAGCACATCTAAACAGACGCACGTGAGGCAGGAGAACCTCGGTACAATAGCGGACACCAGTGACTGAACCTCCTTGGAAATGTGGAGGTCAATACGGCTACCAAGCATGATACCGCCCCAAACGAGAACGCCGCCACCTCCAAACCGGTCCTTTTCGATGATGTTGGAGGTGTGATGCGTGTTCCCTGCTCTCTCCAGATGTGTATACGTCCAGAATCGCTCGTCAGACTAAATCGGCTTTCATCCGTAAAGAGAACTCGACCCCATTGCTGATGTGTCCAGTTCTTGTGTTCCTGGCACCACAGAAACCGCCATCTCCGATGAGCAGGCGTTAATGGCACACACCGTACTGGTCGTCGTGCAAATAGACCACCTTTGTGCAGCCTCCTGGCCACGGTAAAACGCGATAACGGACGTTCAGTTGTCTGTTGCATGTGCCTTGCGATTTCTCCCGCTGTCTGCTGTCTGTCTCTTCTCGCCTGTAGGACAATATACCGGTCGTCCGCCGCCGTGGTTGCTCGTGGACGACCACTGCTAAACTCTCGGATAGCTGTTCCTGTCGTTTGAAATGCTCTCCAAGCTCGTAAAACGATGCTATGAGCGATCCCAAACTCCTCGGCCACACTAGTCACACTTCGACCTTCTTCCAACTTCCCAATGACGCGACCTCGAGTAAAATCATCCAGATGTCGTCTACTGGATTGCCTGTTGGCCATATCACACGGTGGCAGCAACTCGACGTCATTCAAACCGATGTACACTGTGCAATAGCTTTCACCGAATTGCTGAGCGTACATCGCCCGTGTGGTTTATAATCTTCCGACACTCCACTCCCCCTACGTCATGCTGCATATATGCGCATGCCCTACCGTACCGGACCCTAGTCTATCTCCTGAGTGGTCTTTCGGTCTGTTCTGCCTGCTCGTTCCGCTGTTATGCTAATTTCTCCTCTTCGTCCTTAATTTTTGCACACTAGTGTATTTTAATTGAATACAAATCATTGCTCGATATAATGTAATGGTGAATTCACACGGAATTAATATGCTTGTGCTTGAAGATAACATAATTAAACATAGGTAGATTGCTTTTGGTAGTTTGCACAAACGCACGCCTACTTTTTGGCTTTTCGATAAGCATGTAGCGCGACACAAGTTTAGCGTGATGTGACCAGTGTTGCTCTCCTTGTTGAATGCAAATTCTAAAATCTTCACAGGTGGTTATTTTGTACAGATTAGAAAGAGGCGCTCCGATTTTGTTCTCTAAAATTTATTCCTTGAGATGATCATTCAGAACCTTTGCTTGTGAATTGCTTTCGTTCGTTCGTTTGCCTCTCTCATGGCACCAAAAAAGAGCGTTCCCGATTTGGATAGAAAAGCTAAAGTTATTGAAATACAGAAAAAAGAAAGTGTGAATGTCAGGTATTTAGCAGTGAATTCAATGTTGGAAAAACACAAATTTATGACATTTTAAATAAAAAAAAAAAAAAACAAGCTAACAGAGCAGCGTCGTAAAGGTAAAAACTCAACGAAGAAGAAACTACGAAAAACCGGAAATGAAGAATTAAATAATAGTCTGGAAGCTGTTTGTAAGTGTAAGAATGCATCGCACCTGTTCTCATTGAGCGTCATATTTTAAATGACATTTTAATGGCTTCCATGGACGCATCTGTATAAAACGGAAACTAATCTAAAGCGGAAAATAATTCCAGTCCGTAGGATTCCGTCTTACGCAGGTTTCACTGTGCGCAGCCAGAAAGGTGTAAAATGAACAAATAACACGAAAAACCAAGAAATTGCATAGAACTCAGGTAAGGAACGCAGACTATAGAAAAAATGCAAATGAGAGGTAATAAAACCAGGTTGTCTTCATCAGGAGAGCATCAACCAGGGAGAGTGGCTTTTCTGGTGTCAGTGAACGTCAGGAGCAAACCAATGGCTCCCGTAGCCACATAAAAATTTCAAACAAATTTGAGTTGGAAACAAAAACCTATACACAAGCCCAATAAGATTGTAAAAAGGAAGAACTTACTAACAGTTAACTGAAAACATTGCTTATGGAACAACCTCGTCGAAACGTGCAACTTAGTTGAAAGGTTGAAACTAAATGTAGAATAACAATTAAATAGAAAGAGAAAATATGCAAGGGGGAAAAAAGTTGCGGTTAAGTGGAGGAATTGAAAGAACGAAAATTTTTTGCCTAACTAATCCAAAAAGGCGTGCGTACACGATAGATGTAAAACTGTGTATGTAAATGTCTTCAACTATAATAGGGACCTACGCACCAAGTAGCGCTTGGTATTACCTCGAGACGTTAACTTTGTGTGGCCCAATGGTTAGACTAAAGTGCAGGTGCACAGTTTAAAAAGCAGGGAAGTAGAATAGAAATTAAAAATTAGCTGTTTTAAATATCGAAGTAAAAAATGAACTGGATATATTTATTAAGTTTAAATTTGTTTTTAAGAAGTGTGAATGAAGTTCTTAGGGATATTTCCTTGAGTGGTACAGATATTAACGATTTTACTAAATTGAGAAATTATAATATTACGATGAATATCTACAGACACATTTGAAAACCAATAGGTAAAATAATTAATTTCAAAAATAAAAATTTGTCATACAAGTCAATGACGTAGGCGTGTTTTTTGTCGATCCTTACTTCCAAGTCCAAGTAGTTAACATTAACAGATGTAGAGTTAGTTTTTTCCAGTGAAATATCTTCTGATACAAATTAGTACACACCTGCAGGAAATTAATTATTGAAGACAATAATGTCATCAATATATCGAAGTGCGGTAACAAGTTCGAAAGAGTAACTGTGAATGAATTTCAGTTCAAAGTGATGCAAGTAGAGGTTCGCAAGGTTCCTGGAGAAACTGCTGCACATTCGAATGTCAGGTATTTGTAGGTATCACCCAGAACTGCGTAATTGAAATTAGTGCAAAAATCTGTAAGATAGTACCAGTGTCGAGAGGTAATAATGCCATCCAGTTCAATAAAAAGGTCTCCTGTCACTTTGAATAAACCAGCAAGTGGAATTGAAAAAAACAGGTTTTTAAAATAAAAGATGTCAACAGATGTGAGACACTAAGTTTCTTAAGACATCGATGACCTTGGTATTATTTTTTTATGATCTGTCTAGTGATGTCTCCAGGTTCCAAATTCAGAGTATTACCTTTTAATTTAAAGAATCGCATCTCTAATTTGAGATCAGACCTAATACGAGTACAATGTGTAATTAAGCTTGTATGTCAATTCAGCCTTCTTACTGAAGCTTTTTTTAAGTGGTTAGAATGTGTGTGTGTGTGTGTGTGTGCGTGCGTGTGTGTGTGTGTGTCTGTTTGTGTTTAAACAGCTTTCGTACTCTAACTTAGTGAGCTTAGAAATTTGAAACTCGGGATTTAAATGAATACATTAAAAAAAAATGCAACAATATCATAGCTTTCAAATCTCTCAGACAGCGTGTGATTGAGAGTGACAATAGTTTAGTAGTAGTCTTTAATACAGCGTGTGATTGAGAGTGAAAACAGTTTAGTAGTTTTTAATACAGCGTGTGATTGAGAGTGAAAACAGTTTAGTAGTTTTTAATACAGCGTGTGATTGAGAGTGAAAACAGTTTAGTAGTTTTTAATACAGCGTGTGATTGAGAGTGAAAACAGTTTAGTAGTTTTTAAGCGTAGTAATTCTTAAAACAGGTGAGTTAGATTCCTAAAATTCAGGACTCCTGCCAAGCAGTTAGGTATCCAGGTTTCAAAGAGTTTCCAAATTGTATAACTGTACTAGTAATCCGAATTTCTTGGCGTAGAATGGAAATCAAAGTTTCCAAGCTTTAGCAGATCAACCAGATGGCTTTTTCGAGGAAGGTAGACAGCAAACTGCAAACTGGATAATAAAAGTCTTCAACAATTTGAACGCGGTGACTTCACTTGACAATAAACGAAGAGATGCAAATAGTTGCTGTCTATCTTCCTTAAAAAAATCATCTGGTTGATGTGCGAAAGCTTGGAAACTGATTTTCTATTGTACGCCAAGAAATTCAGATTACTGATACAGTTATACTATTTTGAGTGTAGTTGGTGTAATGTTCCTGTTTATAAACTAAAAGAATTTGTTTGCCAACTTTGATGTAATTAAGTCGATTCATGGGAACGTGTTTTGAGACATTTTTACAGGAGAATTCTGGAGGGGAATCGATGATTTTCCTGAGCGTTCGTTAAGATTTTCTTGATCTGTAAGTTTGATACCAAGATTTGTTTTTTTTTAATGTAACATAAGGATTACATCCACCGTATTTGAACTGGTAATTTACATTAAACTGATTTCTGATGTCTGATCAAAGGAATACAAATGGGAAGCGAACTGCCTTCGATAATTCGAATAAAGTAGCTATTTTTTCATTATTTTGGGATTGCAATGATTTTTTTGTACGAGACATCATCATCATCATCATCATTGTCAACCATTATCAATCCACTGCTGGACGAAGGTCTCCCCAAGTTTCCTCCACAACGGTCTGCCTTTTGCCAGTCTCCTCCATGTCACTCCCGCATACTTTCGAATTTCATCCACCCATCTCCCATGTGGTCTTCTTCTGGGTCTTTTCCTGTCCCTTGGAATCCAATCTAAAATTTCGGCTGTCCATCGATGGTCTGTCCTTGTGGCAGTATGTCCAGCCCATTGGCATTTCAGGGATTTAACTCTGATCATGATGTCTTCCACTCTTGTCATTTTTCGGATCCAAGAGTTCCTCTTCTTATCTCTCCTGGTTACACCAAGCATGCACCTCTCCATGCTGCTTTGAGTTGTCTGCAGCCTTTGTATGTCTCTTTTAGTTACGGTCCACGTCTCTGCACCATACGTAAGCACTGGAAGCATGCATTGATCAAACACTTTTCTTTTATGACATAATGGCATATTGCTCTTGAAAATTAGGCTACTTCTTCCAAATGCTGTCCAGGCAGGTTTTGTACGCCGATTAATTTCTTCATCAATGTGACCCTCACTTGATATCTGCTGTCCAAGATAAACGTACGTGTCTGTTATCTCCAGCTTTTCTCCATCAATCGATAAATCTTCATTTCTTGTAAAAGCATTGAACATCACTTTTGTCTTCTGAAAGTTCATTTTTAATCCCACTTCTTTACTCTTGTCAGCAAGTTCCTGGATCATACTCTGCAGCTCTGATGGGGTAGTTGCAAAAATGACTACGTCATCAGCAAAACGAAGGTGGGTTAGATAATCTCCATTAATCTTTATCCCTTTTTTTCCCCAGTTCAGTGATTGAAATACATTTTCCAATGTGGCATTAAAGAGCTTCGGAGATATGGTGTCACCTTGTCTCACTCCTTTTCCAATTTTTATGTGTTTTGTATTTTCAAACAGCCGAATCTTTGCACTTGCATTTTCATAGATGTTATTAATAATATTAATGTACGCATCTTCAATACCACAGGATTTCAGGGCCATTGTAACTGCTGATGGTTTCACCGAATCAAGGGCTTTTTCATAATCGATAAAAGCCATGCAGAATGGAAGTTCATATTCCCTCGCTCTTTCAATTAGTTCTCCAGTACGTGGAATATGTACATAAATTCTGGGATGATGATGATGATGATGGTGATAAGGTGCATAATTTAAAAAGCTCTGATATCTGTCTTCGCTCTTACACAATAAATAAATGAAACAATACAGTTTTTCGGATAAGGAAAAGGAAAAAAAAAAAAAAAAGACAAACGACGGAAAGAGAAAATGAGACGGAAGAAAAACAATTTTTAGTAGCAAACCGTACAACGTATGCTCTATTTAGGTCTCTGCAGCGAATCCATCCGCTCTGTGAGAATCTTCCCGTCTGTCAACAGCGATAAGGAAGGTAAATAGATGATCAAGAGGAGTGTTTGAAACCGAAGCTTCCGTAAGGGGATCCAAGAGGGGTACATAACTGACTCCATATTTTTTCTCCCCCAACAACTGGCTCAGACAGTAAGCATGATATACGCGCCAATTCTCGGTTTGCGCGGCTTCCTGGTTGGCCTCGTGCTCCCGTGCTAAGGAATGTGAAACGCGTGAAGCGTGGGTGAAACTCACGACAACTGCCCACCTCGCTTCGTGGAGGCCACGATATTTAAAATGTCAGTCAAAATGAAAACGCGGTAAACAATCTCCGCTGCTTTCCGAAGGGGATCGATCATTTGTAGACACGCTGTGTGAAATAAAATACGGGAAACTCTGGGGGAACAATTGTTCAGCATTTATGTCTTCATTAAACAAAGAGAAAGGTAGAACTCGCGGAAGTTTTCCTCGTTGATTTAAACGTGAAAGATGATAAACGGTGCAGCGAAGGACAGACGTCTGGAGGATCAGTCACGGCCAGAGATGCAGTCAATATAGCAGTGAAAAACATAGCAATAAATTTGAATTCGTTAAATTCTATTTACGAATGCTAAATTACTGGACAGCGTATCAGTGGCGTAGAAGAAAATTTCTCGAGAACAGGGCGATGTAAATTGAAAACGCAGGTACTTAACGTGCTATATGTATATTATCTTCGTTCAAAGCAATTTTACGCATTCAAATTGAAAAGCATAATTTGAAATGCTAAACATAAAATAAAAAAAAGTAATTATTTTTCACTATGCATGACTGTATCGCTGCATCTGCTGTACCTGCAGGAAGATTAGGCATTGACGCCGACTGCGCGGATGCTCTGGGGATGAGGTATTCATTGAAAAATTGTAAAACAGGAAAGCTGAGAAAAAAAAAAAAAAAAAACTTTTAATTCACCAATTTTGGATTTTTTTTTTTTTTTTTTTTTTGAAGATTCGCCAGAAATCCCCAATATCAGACTTTCAGGGGAAGCAGTCCATCCCTTATGAAAAAATGCTGCGAACCTGTCTTTCATAGGCGCCGACCACGTGAGTGCTCTGGGGCTCAGGCACCCATTAGGCCATTGAAAACAATAAAAGGTCTCTCCTGAAAACCAAATAAACAAACATAACTGCAAAAGTGTATAACAGTATAATGTGCAAAAGAAAAATTAACAACTTACGAGCACATAATTATATACACGTTCCAAAATTTAAAAACCTATCACCGATTAAATCGTATGACTAATTGGCGTATAATCGACGTTCCACTGTAGATTTATGTAGGCGTGTGTGAGTATGTAAACAGCTCAGGGACCCATTGGACTTACCGTTCAGAACTCGAACACTCATTGAATTTCGGGAAAGTCTGTGCCTATCAGATGATCAGATCATCTCCTCTACTCGACGTCTAACAGAATACAAATGCCTGATGCAAGAAATTTATTTTATGACGGTACGGATTGGTACAGAAGAAGAACAGGTACATAAGTTACATTGTGAAGCCGACGTACTTCTGATCCAATTCATAAAACACCATCAATGCAGGGAGAAGAGTAGAAGAGGCATTCCACATTTTATTAAGACATGCGCAATGGCATACTCCTTCTGTAGCATGATTAATACCACATCTAAGTGAATGCATATCTTCCTTCCTTCTTCATTCTGCTCTGTCTTGTGTCAACTTGCTCTTGAATTTCTTCTCCTTCTTGCCATTGTTGACACAGTCCCTTCTTTCTCACCTTAGGTCCTTCCTTAGTTTGCTTCCAGGTAGCTCCATGTCCATAACTCTACGTCCGCGCATTCCATGTCCCTTTTCAAAACATGACCACACCAACTTCTGGCCCTATTAGATTTCGAGGGGCACCACTCATCCACTTCGGCATCTTCATTACAGCAACATTCAGTCTTTTCTCCTAACTGTTTTTCACAAATCAAGTGTCTACGTGGTGTAACACTGATGGCTGACTATAGGCTTTGAAAACCTGTCTTTTCCGCCTCTTTGGCTTCCCTTCTATCACACACCACATTTTTTTTTATCTCCAGTCATTCCATTCTGCTGTTCAGATATCCAACCTCCTCCAACATAGGCTCCAGGTATTTGAAACTTCTCACTCTTCTTCTTTCCTGGAAATTAACACTCTCCAGCTGACTTTCTTCTTCTTTGCAGCGCACGTACTCTGTTGTTCTTGTTTTTCTTCTACTTCCTTTAACCCCGTCTTCTGATGCTCTCTAGTTTTGCAGCTTTCCTTCTCCTCCTCTCTTATTCTTAGCATATGACACCTTATCATCTGGAAAAAGCAACATGGCCAACCTCACCAGCAGCAAACAACATGGCTAACCTCACCAGCTGCAAACAACATGGCCAACCTCATCAGCTGCAAACAACATGCCCAACCTCACCAGCTGCAAACAACATGCCCAACCTCACCAGCTGCAAACAACATGTCCAACCTCATCAGCTGCAAACAACGTGGTTAAAGTTAAAGTTGTTACTTCCTTCATTCCCGCGGTTGACACATGTAAAACAACATCAAATAAAAACAAACTTCACGCCGATGCTTGATGTTCACCTCTGACAACAAAGTTTTCTGCTGCCCTACGCTGCTACTCCTGACACATACATACATACATTACTGATATCGTGAAAACCCCTGTGTATTTCCCCTTTAACAACCACACGCACTTTTCTGGCACCGTTTTCTCTCTCGGGCGTCAAAGCCCTTTATGTTCTTCGAAGGTACTACAGAGATTTTCACGATATCAGTAATTCTGATCGTTAACTTACCTGTAGAACTTGTGAATGTATATGCCGTAAAAATAGAAAAAGCGTTGGGAATTTCCAGTAGAAAAAAGTGAACATTTACGGTAGAAAGAAATAATGAAATTTCCAGTCGCATTTTGGAGGACAACGTTCATCCAAACAGTATGGAAAAGTATGAAAGGCGAAGAAATGAAGAACATATCATCCTCTGCAGCAGTTATTCACTGAGATCTCTCGAAAATTTTCCGAGAAATTTGCCAAGTATTTTTTCATTCTTGGTAACAAACTGAGTGATTTCTGGGATTTCACGGCGCATGTAGGACACAAGTGATCTAAAGGATCAAAAGAACGACAGAGAAATTTCCTTCTTGTCCTAACATGCCATTTAATTTCATTTATCCATCTATTCTATATAGATTTTCTGTGTTCTAGTTTCCAATTAAATTTACATGTTGAGTGTGGTAAATCGCTTATATAACAAGAAGGCACAATGGAAATTTGCATAAGGTGTTTGTATATATGTTGTTCGTAGTTACAGTTTCTGTTTGCCTCCTCCTCAAACCTAAGCTATGGGCGACCATGAACTGATCCACTCGGATGTTTTGTCTGAGAACTCGTTCATATATTCCTGGTCTACTGCTTATGCAGAAAGTAGAAGGAGCCTTGAAAATAAGTAGAAGAGTGAAACAATGTTAACCAAAATCATAGATTTCCCTTCAAAACTGCAACTGCAAACCTTCCGTTGTGCTGGCTAAATCAGCTTTCCATCTGGTTATGAAACGTAAATAAACTAGTACTTGAAGAAAAGTTGAAATTTCCAAATAAAAGTTGCTGAATTTCGTCATTTGTTAAATTCCAAATTCAATTTTGAAAGGTATTGAACACTTTTGGGCGAATTTTCATGTAGTAATTTTTGTTTTTTATACGCATTGCTGTTTGCTCGTCGGGAAGCTAAATATGTTTGTTAACATATTTAGCTTCATATGTTTGTTAATAACTGAATGCGTCACTTCTCAAGTGACATTTTTTTTTTTCGAGGGCGTTTTAACCACCACTATCTGAGAAAGCAAAGACACAAAAGATTTATCTATTTTGAAGTCTATTCATACCATGGTACAAATAGAAGACATGCGTCGTTATAAAATTCGCCAGGGAGTCTAAATTTCTTTCAGTGGCTATCATTAAGGGCGAATACTTATATTATTTTAGATTAAATACTTTTGTAAACAATAAAAAAAGTACATTACGAATTGCAATAATGAAAAGTGTTAATTCGTTCAAGATCTGATCATATTTCATTTTCTCATTAATATCAAATTTAATGACATAACAATGCTGAATTTCGGTGGTTTTGATAGACTTCGCTGTGTTTAAAAAATTTTGCTCAGTGCAGTTTTGTAAGAAAAGTGGAAAAGGCAAGTCACTGGGGGAACGACGATGGCGGTGATGTTCCCAATAAATAACATTGCATGGATAAACGCATGGTTCAAAAAGAGAGGGAGATCATGGTGTTTCATTGTGAGAGTTAACACATAAACAATTGCTGTTTGCTGAGCAACTGTTGTTTAGCAAAAAAAAAAAAAAAAAAAATTCTGGGTAACCGCCGCCTTGTCATAACAGCCACAAGACGGGCAAACTACACTTTTCTTTCTTTTTTTAACATAAGAGCTGTGGCTCTTAGCCCGAAAATAACAGTGATCGGGAAAACATAAATGGTAAGAAAACAGCGGGTAAGTTGCGGTGCGACAGCTTGTTTATCGATAGAGATACATATGTAACGTCAATCGATCATGCCTTTTATATCGTGATGGAAGTAATGGAAGAGTAATGGGATGAGATACGCATGTGTGGAACACGTGTGTGACCTCAACATCCCTTCCGCCGCTATCCATTGTTATTCTCTTAACAGATGTATTTCATTGAAGGCATTTAATCAGTAGGCTTGCAAAGAAGCAAACACAACGGCGAGTTTCCAGAGATTTACACAGCTTTTTTCAAGACTTTGATGACTCTAATGAAGACCGCAAACACTGTCTGGCGAACGTTGATTGATGTTACAGTGAGCAATCATGGTTCCGGTGAAACGAGTAGGAACAAATCGCTTCATACTGGAATCGAGGGCTAAATTTACATTATGTATATTTCATACATACTCTTGTACCTTCAGTTTTTTAATTCATTCCTTTTTACAGTCAGAAACGAATATTTTCTTTTTTAGATATTGTAAAACGTTATTAGGATTCTGATGAGTTGTTTGCAATTTTTAAGAATTTTGAAACTTACGCTGCTCAATTCTACCATCAAGTTAAGAAGCATCTGTATCTGGGAAAGAGTAAAATGCTCTTTTAGAAAATAAATTGTATATTTTCACTTTTAAGATTTCGTAGAACCTGAGCATTCACCACCAACACAAAACAGGAATCATGCAAGATGCAATAAAGAAGTGTAAGGATGTTTCGTTCGAAAAACAGATATACAGTAACAATCATCATACAACATTCATCAAATTTAATGAACTTGAAAAGTATTTGAGCATTACACAAGGTTATATTAGGTTTACTTACGAAGATTCCCACAAAGCAGTTCGGTTCTTCTCTGATTGTTTACATCATTTTTCATTTAATTAAATTACAACGTCAGATGTGACTATTTTTCTATTATTTCCCTCTAAAAATCAAGATTTTATTTCTTAAATAATTTAAGGTATGTTTGATGAACATTTTATGGCAGGAGTCCTGTGATTTAGGACCACTATTGAACAGATTCATCAAACAGTAAGACATAACATTTGAAGAATGGCCCTGGATGAGGCAAGAGTGGGGCGTTTTTTAGACGGTCCTGGCCCTGCAACCCAACCTCCCTGGAACCAAAGACCCCAAATTAGGGACAGACGACTGCTTATAGCACTCAAACTTGCTCATGGTGGTCGTTAAACCCCGAAAAGAAAAAAAAATAATAATCGTTTCATATAAACAAATCTTCAAATTTGCTAACTTTTCCTTTACAAATATTTTTTGCAATGTGAAGTTCGTCATTCTTCATTCTGCTGAAACCACTCAATAAAAATGTTACAAATGACTTTCAGGAGTATATTTATGCAATCTAAATTATGATTGCTCCGAATACAGCAATTGCCATAACAATCTAGCTGAGGGGAGGGCAAACAATTTCCCTCTTGCCATTTCTATATTTAGTATAGCACAGAAATAGCCGTACTATTTATAAAATCTAAAATTTTTGCTAAATAAACTTATTTAAAATTATAATGACATTAAAAATTAAATATATATGTACTACACCTGAGCTTGACAGAAAAGAGAAAATGTTCCCTAAATAAATTTATTTCAGTGAGAGATTCGGTATTCTTTTTTTCTCATCATGTCAAGAAACTGCACCTTAATATTAATATTAACTGTACTTTCCTGTTACTGGATACGTACTTAATTAAATTCAATGAGAGCTAACGGAGCAAAACACACAAACATGGAATAGAGAAGGGGAAAAGCGAATTTATCTTTGAAAGCTACTGAGATGTGGTGTGAAGTCTGGGAACGGCCTCGTGGATGGCAGTGTATGATCAGATTCCCCCGACTCTTCAACATTTTAGCCATTTCTAAATCATTCTCAGTATTTCTCGCTGTCTCCTCTTTGAGAAAATCAACTCCCCCCCCCCCCCCCGCTTTCTTTTTTCTCCTGGCGAGCTAAATTTTTCTCGCGAGCTCGGAGGAAATCTCGAAATGCCGAAGCAGCTCGGAAATTTTGAAGGGAAGCGTCATGTTTATCAAAGTGTATCTTAAGAAGCTGCATGTGCCTGGATAGTGACAGTCCGACTAACGTCACAAAGATGTTATAGGATTAACAGCAAACTGTTCCTGAAGTCACCTGACACGAAATTATGGGCAGCGTCAGCATTGTGATTGATAACTAATTGAGACCAACATTCGAACATAGTTAATCCCGAACCGAACAAAAATTTTCTGTAACCTTATAGGCCCTACTGCTGGACAAAGGGAGATGGGAAAACAATATCTATGCGTGGGAAAATTTTGAGGCAGAACGAATAAACATTTATTTTATCCATGACTTGTTCAAATTTTATATAAAACTGAATACAACAATGCACGGAAGACTCAAAACATTATGACCAGCGCCAAAAAGAAGCAACTACAACTGAACGACAGAGCGTGTGACGGTCATGAAACGGTATAAATAACACCGGAACTAAGCTATGTGAATCAGTGGTATTCTTGCTCTTGAGATGGGACAGACTGCAGACTTCAGCGAGTTTGACAAAGGCCAAATTGTAAAGATTGTAATGATCAGAACAGTGGGCCAGAGCATTTCCGAGACGGCAAGGCTTGTTGGGTGCTCACGCTCAACCGTGATTAGTACCTTCAAAAAGTGGTCCGAGGAGGGAAACCGCTAACCAACGGCAAGGTGTAGGTCAACCACGGCTCATCGATGCTAGAGGTCAGCGCACGCTGTCCCGTATGGTACGAGCCGACAGAAGGGACATCGTGGCGAACGTCACCGGCAATTTAAATGCTGTTGCTCGGAGTACTGTGTCACAATATATAGCACATCGAACCCTGTTGAAAATGGGGCAGCGAGGCTGCAGGCAGCTCCAAGTGCACGTGCTAACTTCGGTTCACCATCGAAAATGCCTACAATTGGCAAGCGAGCATCAAAACTGGACCTTGAATGATTGGAAGAAGGTCGTCCGGTCCGATGAGTCTCCTTGCCTGTTGCACCATGTGAACGGTTGGGAGTCGTTTACCTGGAGAAGTGTTGGCACCAGGATATACCATGGGACGAAAACAAGCCGGTGGATAAAGTGCAATGCTTTGGGCGATGTTCTCCTGGGAAACCCTTGGTGCAGTTGTCATGTGCAAGAAATTATGACCTCCACCACATACCTAGGCATCTTTGCAGCCCAGGTAAATCCTTTCATAGCAACGGTATTTTCCTCCAGTAGTGCCGCCTTTCAGCAGATAATGCTCCATGTAGTGTCTTCTTTCAGCAGATAATGCTCCATGTAGTGTCTTCTTTCAGCAGATAATGTTAATTATCTGAGCATTATCTGCTGAAAGAAGACACTACATGTAGCATTACAGTACTATTTGAGCATTACACTACTACAGTACTATGTAGTGCATTACACTATGTACTATGTATTACACTATGTACTAGTACATTACACTATGTACTAGTACATTACACTATGTACTATGTATTACACTATGTACTAGTACATTACACTATGTACTATGTACTATATTACACTATGCTCACACCATGTAGTACATTACACTATTACAGTCTCCATGTAGTACATTACACTATGCTCCATGTACTACATGTACTACATGGAGCATTACACTACTATTTGAGCCAGCTTTTTGTACCCAAGACCGGACTCTAGCGGTGTCTTCTTTCAGCAGTTAATGCTCAGATAATGCTCCATGCGACACTGCCCGGATTGTTCGAGAATAGTTCGCGGAACATGAGGAAGATTTTCAGATATTGCCATGGCTTTCAAATTCCCCAGAGATCAATTCAATCGAGCATTTATGGTTTGTTTTGGAACAACAAATCCGATCTGCGGCGGCTCAACCACGTAACTTGCAAGAATTAAAGGATCTGCTGGTAATATGTTGGTACCAGATTCCACAAGACACCTTTATAAATCTTGTAGCATCTATGCCTCCCCTGGTAAGAGCTGTTTTGGCGGCACGTGGAAGATCAACTTCATATTAGGCAGGTGGTTATAATGTTTTAGCTCTTCCGTGCATATTTATCAAGATACGAGGGTCATACTGTGGGTTATCTCCTAAAAACCGAATTCAATTCACAACATACCTCTACAGGAATTCGAAGTAATCTCCACGTTTCTTTATGACAGCGGCCAAAAACCGTTTGGGCAAGTTTTGTATTCCAGTCAGGACACCTCCATTGTTGAGGCATCGGATTACTCGGATCAGCTCATTAGAAACATCCTGAAACGTACTGAATCTTTACCCGCGGAGTGACTTCTTCAATTTTCGGAACAAGTCATAGTCTGATGGGCTCATGTCAGGAATGCATGGAGCATGGGAAAGCAATTCCCATTTCCCATCCATACTTTTCCAGAAAATCTCTTACCGTACCGGCAATATGCGGTCTCGCATTATCTCGTGCAAAATGATGACACCAACTTCGAGCATGTCGAGCCTTCTTTGGCAAATCTTTGGGCGCAAAAGATTTTGCAGAAACCTTCTGTACAGTATTCCGCTGTTACGGTGGCCACCCAGAGCACTCTGTCTGTTGCTATTCACTCCAACCTTTTCATGGGCCATAATCATCATCAGGCGGCGGAAGTTTTTCTGGAGAGGTGATTCTGGATGTTTCCACAGAGCGGATTCAGATTTCAGTTCTGGTTCAAAATCTCGTATCCAGGTTTCGTCTACAGAAACAATTCTGTCCAAAAACTGCTCGCCTTCTGTCTCGTGCCGCTGAAGCAATTCTTCTGAGATACCTTTGCGAACTACTTGCTGCTCTTCACTCAGATTATGCGGAACCCATTATTTGGAAGCCACTTTTCTGCTCTGTAAGTTTTCAGTTAGGATTCTGAAAACCGAAGCGGTAGACATGTTTGCTTCATATGCAATCTCTTGACATGTTTTCCGTCGATCTTCCTGCAAAATGCTGTTGACGATAACCACAGAAGTGTCGTCCGTTGCATCTGATGACCGGCCACTTCTTGGGTCGCCTTCGATGATTTCCCGACCTTGGCGGAAACGAGAAGCCCACCGTGACACTCTGCTACGATCCACTACACTAACCCCACAAATTTCACACAAAGCTTTGTGAATTTTGGTAGGGGGTTTTCCTCGCAAAGTTTCAACTTTAAGAGTCCTCCATACCCCGTACAAGATAGGATTTCGGCGCGGTCAGCTGGAATCAGCGGTTCACTGTAAACAGATACACAAGAAAACTGCCACACAGGAAAACTGCCACACGCTTTTCATGAAGAGGCCGGGCACAAATTGCTATTACTTCGAGGAACACTTTGAATGTGTGGCAGTTTTCTGGTGTGGCAGTTTTCCAAGTTTACTTAAGGCAACTGGTCACAGAAGTTCGAGGAGGGGGTTTAAAGATTGCCGTTTCTTGGACTATATTGAGAATTGAATTGGGAACTCCAAACAAATTTCGAGGAAACGTTCTATTTAAGCGCCAAGCGTTCAGGAAAGAACAATAAGGTGGGATTTTTTAATAACGCTGCACTTTTACTTAGGCACTAAATATTTACATAACATATGTCAAATTTGTAATATTTTTCTTTTACTTAATTAATTCATAGGCCCTACACCTCGGCCTTTTTACAGCTTTTAATTCGCCTACTTTATATTCATAACGCTTACGTATCAAATCAAGTCAATAGCATTGCTTTTTTACTTAGGCACTAAATAGTCATAGGCCACAGGCATAGGGCCCTTTTAACAGGTTTTATTCTACCAGTGTCATATTCACAACGTTTACACATCAAATCAAGTTAATAATATTGCGTTTTTATTTAGGCACGAAATATTTATTCACAGGCCCTAGGCCTAGTCTTAGGCCCTTTTACCAGTTTTTATTCTACCAATGCCATATTCACAACGTTTAACAGAAAATCATGTTAATAATATTGGGCGTTTTCTTAGGCACGAAATATTAATTCACTGGCCCTAGGCCTAGGTCTTTTTAATAGTTTTTACTCTATCAATGACATATTCACACCGTTTACACACACACACACACACACACACAAATGTAATAATATTGCTCTTTTACTTAGGCACGAAATATTCCTTCATAGTCCCTAGGTCTGGGTCTATGAATTAATATTTCGTGCCCAAATAAAAGCTTAATATTATTAAATTGATTTGTCGTGTAAACGTAGTGATTATGGTATTGATAGAGTCAAAACTGTTAAAAAGGCCTACGGCCTATGAATTTATATTTCGTGCCTCAGTAAACGCCCAATATTATTAACACGATTCGCTGTGTAAACGTTGTGAATATGACACTGGTAGAATAAAACCTGTTAAAAAGGCCCTATGCCTGTGGCCTATTATGACTATTTAGTGCCTAAGTAAAAGAGCAATGCTATTGACTTGATTTGATACGTAAGCGTTATGAATATAAAGTCGGTGAATTAAAAGCTGTTAAAAAAGCCGAGGGGTGTAGGGCCTATGAATTAACTAGGTAAAAGAAAAATACTACAAATTTGACATCTTATGTAAATATTTAGTGCCTAAGTAAAAGTGCAGCGTTATTAAAAATTCCCACCTCATTGGTCTTTCCTGAACAAAACAATTTTTGCTTGGCTTACATAGAAAGTTTTCTCGAAATTTGTTTGGAGTTCCCAATTCAATTCTCAATATAGGCCAAGAAACGGCTATCTTTACCCCCCCTCCTCGAACTTCTGTGGCCAGTTGCCCTAAGTATGAACCGACATGAAAATTCAGACAAACAAAAGAGCTCTTTCCCATCGTTAGGCACCTTGGGAAACTGCCACACATAATTCGGAAACTTGGAAAACTGCCACACATAATTCGGAAACTTGGAAAACTGCCACACATAATTCGGAAACTTGGGAAACTGCCATACAGAAAACTGCCACACATTCAAAGTGTTCCTCGGAGGAATAGCAATTTGTGCACTGCCCCTTAATGAAAATCGTGTGGCAGTTTTCCTGTGTGGCGGTTTTCCGATTTGTGGCAGTTTTCTAAGTTGCTGAAAAATGTGTGGCAGTTTTCCTGTGTGGCAGTCTTCCTGTGTGGCGGGCTTCCTCCAACCGGAACAGCTCCTCTGGTGGACAGCCCCTAACCGAGCTGTCAAGTTTCTTTCCTCCTGGAGGATGGCTCTCCTTGCCCACTTGCCAGCCGACCCCAAGTCGTAAATCATTACCCCTTCAGTGGGGTTTGTGTGATCTGATCCCTGACTGCCGAGGGGGAAGGAAATGCCGTGTCTTCCGTCGAATGCGAAATTGAAACAAATATATAGCATCATGCAGATGGAAAAATCAATATATCATATCACTCGTATGTATTCCTAAATGTTTATATTTCGAGAGAAAATATCAAACTACTTTTCTGCTTTTCAACCTAGCAGATATCAAGATTAGAACTTTTTAAAAATAACTGTCAATCTGCCCATTATTTCACACTTTTGGGATAATAATTAAAATATTACTCGGCAAAGTGACGCAGACAGAAAGATGGTTCTATGTTTATTCTACATGTGAAAAAAAAACGGGATTTCTAAATATTTTTTTTATATATGTAATTTGGTTCTGCAAATGCGTGTTTTGAGCTATTTTTCACGAGGTATGGAGGACCCTTAATGTAGAATCGCTGGTCACTACTCGGGATCTGACCTGGCTCACTTTCTTCCTCCATTTCTAGGCAGAGCTTTTTGGATCAGGGACAAATTATCCAGCAAATGTAGACACAGCTTTGTATACTGAAGTCTGACTCACAACTGGCGCAAAGATTGGAGCGGTTGCATCATCCTACGGGCAGCGCCTGCGCAGTGTGCAAAACTTTTGAAATGAGCAACGTATATCTGGAGTGCTTTCTATTATAAGTCAGTTCTAAGAATTAATTTCATCAAAAACACTAGTGTTTCAATCCATTTTGTAAAATTCTTATTGTACGTTCAGGATTCCATGGAGGTGAAGTAATTGCATGTGGTCTCTCCACAGGGCAGCCCTATTTGTTTCGGTTTACCACATTTGTCACTAGTGCATTTTAGTGCGGGTACATACTAAAATGTACAGAGAAAACGGTACTTGTCATACTATTTATTCCCTTCGTTACCAGCTTGTGTTCGTATTTTATATGTGTAATACGTTCAACGACAGAGTAAAAATAGGCAGAGCTTCTTTTCTTTCTTTCTATTTTTATGTTTTTGTTTTGTTGCCTAAGTTACATTTAATAGAAAAATTCGGTACGTCCAGCATTTGAGCGTTGAGTTTGCCTCTAGATCGTCATTGGTTAGTTTGGTATCATCTACATCATATTAGATCTTCCCACAAGCTTCAAAGCTGCTGTAAGAACAGAGATAAGCAGGTCTAAAACGTCACGTTCCTCTACTTCCGGTATTACTGCGGGAAAAAAAGGTCTTCTCATCTGGTGAAACGTCCGGTGATAACTGTGGCATCCAAATTTATCAGTGATTAACACTGATGCAAGAACTACATTTTCGCTTTCGTCCACTTCTGGAGAAAACTTCCGATGTTTTTAACTGCGTTTAAATAAAAAAAAACAGATCAAGGTTCAGGACAGTAATGGTCAATAAATTGATGCACATCTTCAATTGACTATTACAAGGTTCTGGTAGAAAATAGAACACAAACCTCTAAGAGATTGACTGATAACGTTAGCAGGTGAATTGGGGCTGAAAGAACGGGTGATGATGTGGAATATAAATAAAACTGGGTAAAATTTATAGATTTTTAAAAATTAATTACGCGTTTTTGTGCAAATTTGAAATATTTTCTTCTCTATTTGGAACTAGCAAAAAAAACAAAAAAAAAAAAAACGAAAGGACCAATCCTGGGCACCTGTCCTTATGGCATTTATGAGTTAATGGCTAAATCGTTGTAAATATTTAATATTTTTCCAGATATTAATTAAGATTTGATTTATTTTCTAAAATTTAATAGAAATATCAGGCACTTTCATACAATTTCAAAGTGAAAAATTGATATTGTATGAAAGGAAAGTGCCTGATATTTTAATTAAATTTTAGAAAATAAATCGAATCTTAATTAGGCCAATGTGTGCTGTGTTTTAGAAGCACGAGCATTTGCTTTCATTCGTACGCACACTTCATCTCGAGCGAGCTAACAGATCTCAAATCATTCTGATGCAACCACTAACGCATTCTGGAAAAGAATGCTGGCAATACTTGAGAACAAAGAGCAGAAACTGCTGAACGTGATAACTGTGATCCGAGAGTCCGAGACCACAATTAAAATGCCAGTCTGAAATTGTTTTAAAATCAGTGCAAATTTAAGAAGTGCTAAAATGTCAAATCCTCTCAGCTTCTATTACGAAGTAAACCAGAAAATCTGCTTTTGATAACGGCCAAAAAATTAAAACAAGAACTCGAGGAAGAACTGGATCCGCGATTAAAAAAAATAAAAAAAAGACAATTACTTCGGGTTCGACAGAGTACACGTAGAAAAATGACGTAAATTGTGACGTCCTTAATGATCAAAAATATGCCAGACACACCTACCCACGCATACTACAGTGCGTAGGCAGAAGAACCAGACAAACAACCGTTGAACGGAAAGTTCCTCCTGTACGCTGGGTTTGCCTGATGCCTTGATTTTTACTGTTTTGTGTCCGGGTGCTTTTTTATTTTATTCGCTGTTTCCTTTTTTTATTATTTTTTTTATTTATGATGTTTTTCTGCTTGAGTAGAACAAAAAAAAAAAAAAGATTACGAATTGTGACCCTGAGAAGTGGCAACATAGTCACATGTCAACAGAAAATCATACGCTGACTGTGTTCGTTAACGTCCTGCACCATGGATTCTCAATAACAGGGCGATAAACAAACAACGACAAAATATTTCATCCAGAATCACGGACACACTGACACATAAGATACTTGTGCTGTTAACGCGTTTGTATACACAAAATCATTTGTCTTTGATGGCGTTTGTTGGCAGTATAATGTGTGCTGGTGGAAGCAGAAAAAACGTTTTTAGGTGTAGTAGCTAAAAATGAACATGACATTGAAATCAGCGGCCCCTGGAAGCGGTGGCCCTATAAAAGGCCGCCTTGCTCACCTATGCTAAAGGTGGCCGCGGGTGGCCGAGTGGGCAACGTTCGCGACTGCCACGGGAAGGGCCTCAGGCTCGATCCACTAAATATCCGCCGTGCGTCGGATGGGCACGTTAAGCCGTCGGACCCCGGGTACTGGCCCCCCGGTAATAAATAAGGGCGTCTTCCTCCCCCTTTCTACTTCGTTTCCGTGTCACTTTCCTATCGGGCACTCTAGCCCAAATCTCCTAGCTTCCTATTTCTAAGGGTTGTTTAAGACCTGGGGTCAGACCCTCCCCTTCCTAAAATCCTCTACCTATGATCTGATCCGATCTATGCTAAAGGCCATCCCAGACTGCCACTGCTCTCCATCGAAAGTATGTTCACTTGCAAGCAGGCTAATTAAGAGTGGGTCAGAATCTGGTAGGTATTCCTCAGACTAAGGATAAACTGTAGGTAGTTATAATAAAGTTGGCCTTCATCCAAATAGGGATGCCATGTTGAATCTTTCCAAATAGGAAACAAGACGTCCCTAGAAAGGGCAGTAGCAGGTCTTCCATCTTTTATGTCCTTACCATGCTGTTTTATTCTGGTACCGAAGGGCCTTGGGAGCTCGGTGATATGTAAAACTTCGCCAACAAATAGCGGATTGAAACTACCACAGTTTCTTATAGATTTCATTACATGGCGTATTTTCTCTTTTGAGCTAGTTATTTAATTTTCTGTTGGAACTTATTATTTTTCCGAATAGGTTTGTAATAATTTTATGTTTTCTGTGGGAGAACTTATAACAAATTACATATTTTCGTCATCGTGATTTTTCAAAGCAACAGAATGTCTTGTAACTCGAGCTCTTTCTAAACTGACAATGACTTTCGATTATCTTTAAGAAAAGATGAATTGTAGTGCTTTATAGTATTACTTCACATACCCCTAAACCAGGAGCGTATTTAGAAGCGAGCAAGGGGCCTTGTCCATCCGAAAGTGTTTTCTTTCTTGTTAAAATACGACTTACATTAGAAAAAATGTCTTAATTTAATAAAAATGCATCGACTTACATTAGAAAAAAATGCTTTAATTGTCTCTCCTGTTTTTCATTAATTCTTATTTTTGTCCAGATGGATTTCGAAAACTTTCATTTTCTGTCTCCCTCCCCCCTCCGATTTTCTTTATATACTCCCCTGCTCTAAATAGGAAATTTACTCTCGATAGCTACAATAGCTCTTGTCTTGAGGGATCCACAGACTGATACATAGACCTAATACAATCACCTATACAGTAATTTAAGTACCCAGTTTCTCACAGTAACACAATATAGAATAGCTAGTGCACCAAATGGGGGAAGAAGGGAAGTAATATCTGGCCACAATAACCAAAATTTTAGGCGATATGCTATCCACAATATCGGATATCGCTGCAGAACTTCAAAATCAGGTCCTTCAACAGACGATTGAAATTCAATAGTTAATCAAACCTCAAGTATTCCCACGAATTGTTGCTATTACCGGAAATGAAAAAGTGAGAACAGAGTTTTTACTTTAATGTACGAAAGGAATTTCCAGAAAAGCTTTCTGAAAATTCAGAATTTTCCTTTAACACCTCTTAAAAACGGCAGTTTATCGCTAACATACGTAAGCAATTGCGGCAAGGTTTCTGAAAATTCAGAATTTTCCTGGCGTACGAAAAGACCGTAAAATTCAGGTTTTTTCCACGTTATTTCACTGTATGTATATATTGAACTAATTTCCACGGAAAAAATAAAGTTAAATTGACGGAATTTGAGACAACTACAGTGCCGAGTCAAAATAACTTTCCTCCAATTTACAGAAAAATCGAAATAGTGACATATATCTATTTTTCCGACAGTTCTTCATCCATGTAAGAGGGGAAATTTTTTTTTTTTCTATTATGAGACTTTTTTTTTAAGAACATAACTAGAGTCCAAATTTACTGGGTGAAATAAATTTTTTTTCTTTTCCTCAAAACGATTGCACTTTACGAGCTATATAGTTTAAAGGGAAAAAATATCATGGACCACATTTATTAATTCAGATTTGTTTTAATTTATTCTTAGAGGGAGGGAGTAACATTTTAGGGAGCACTGATTGCCAAGTTAACCTTATAGTAATATTTTGCTCATTATGTGATATATTTAATTACTTTTAGAAATTTAAAATTGCATCAACACTGCGAGGCTAAGCTAGTTTTTTGTACTTCCATGGAAGCAAAAACAGGGATTTGCTGGATCCAGAAAGCAGTGTTCGCATGACCTGGTGCTTAGAATTTGTGACAATTCACCGAATCGGTATCTAAAAATTGGAAAGTGAAAATAAGTTTGAAAGAAAGAACAAAGCAATGGAAAAGAAAGATGGGCTTCAACAGGACGCCATTTATGCTACATTGAGAGTAACGTCCCAAGTGTAAATCCCATTGGAAACGGGGAAAGGAAAGTGATCCCTGCACAGACCACTTCTAAAAAAGTGCTTTCCTGTTTATGAAGCTGAAACTTTAAGCCCAGATTAAATCGCATAGAAGAAACAAAGTAGTATTGTAACGTATACTCTATATTCACTTTCCTTTTGATTTTACTATCTCTGGTTATTTTATTTTACTATGTAAATTATCTTCTTACTGAACGAAATATTATTTCACCCGATGAATGAGATCTGGCAATGAGTGTAAGTCATGACGTGGTGGTAGCTAGTATATAGGCGCGTTCATCGAGACTTAGGGAGAGCTTTTGTTGTTGTTATGAGATAGCGTTGTTGTTTACGGAGAGCGTTTATAATACGAGGAGAGATTGTGTTGTTATGAGGAGAGATTCTTCATTAGTGTAAAACAAGTTGTGTGTGTGTGCTTTAGTTGACCAAGAGTCTTATAATAAAAAAGTGACCGTAAGTTAGTCTTTCTCAATTCATAGTTTTTGTCAGACCTCTGTCTGGCTGTTAGGTTTATAACATTTATTTACCATAAATAACCAGCGTTAAGACTTTGTTTACGTTCATAATTAACTAACAACAACCTTTTTGAATTCACTATTTTGAAGCTTAGTACAAGTATATCATTAGCTAGCTGGTAGGAAGAGAATCATTCATATGAATTAGCTTAGCGTAAAGAAAACAAAGCTAATTCATTATAGTATGCAGACATGGTAAAAACAGCATAAGGAAATCTATGAAATAGAGAAAGAACAGAAGAAGGAATGAAAAACGTTAAATAAGAAGAAAACAAATGAAGTAAAAAAGGACAGAGCAAAATAAGCGAAGAAAGAAAGAAAAAGTAGCCAATATCTAAGCACATCTGAATTTTTGGTTGTTCATGCTGCAATCCGAAGTTCTGTTACATAGCACTTCTGCTTTTTTTGTGATCCGAACTCCGTATTTTGATAGATCCAGTCCAGACTACCTGGGTTCGTTGTCATGAACTTTTTTTCTGGCGAAAAATTATTTGTTTGTTCATTGAAATTTTTCTGGAGCAAGCTGAGAAGCCGGATAGTAAATATTCTGTGTGGGAATAGCACGGGCGACGGAAGGTAGTGGAACACGGGAGTCCACCCCCCCCCCCCGAATTTCATGGTTCCTCACTGGAGGGGTCTTTCTATGAAACATCTTAAAAATTTGTGGTTCACATAGGATGCTTTTTTGTTTTGTTTTTTATGAAAATTTCCTGTAGACCATCACTACCTTTCTCAGTTTTCTGGAAAACGCTTTAAGTACAACTTTGATTTTGCACATATAAGTTGTAAAGTTAATTCACCGTTGTGTTTTTCACTTTAAAGAAGATTGTTAAAGAATTCTCAAATAGCAATGGGTTGGATATATTGCTAGAAGAACTGACTACCGTTAAACAACTGCGATACTAGACTGGATTTCACCATGGGTCAGGGGAAGACCCAGAAGCAGACCACCTGGGGGATGGGGGGGTAAAATTCGAAAGCATCCTGCATTGACTTGGAAGACATATTCTGAAGGTAGAAAGTTATAGAACAGACATTCATCCAGCAGTGGATTGATGATAGTTGACGATGATTTGTACGAATACTTGCATATACATATGTAACGGGCTTTCTCTCTCTCTCTCTCTTTTATTGTTTTAACTCTCACAGAAGTTGACCCCCCCTGAAATTATTGGGTTTCGCAGCCCATGGGGAAAAGGCACAAATCGGAGAATTTGATGGTTCGAGGGTTCAGCTTGCCAATTTTCCAGGAAAAATAAGCTTTTGATTTTTTCGTGGAGTATGGGCAATTAATTCTTTTTTTTTTCACTTTTCACCACAACAATCACCTTGTAGGGCTCCCGCCCATAGAGAAGGTTTAAGCTCCACTAGCACGCCTGGACAGGCTTTTCAGCCGAGTAGGGAAACGGCATAAATGGGACCTAGAGGCTCATCATAGAAAAGTTTGTAGTAGACAGAGAGAAGTCAGAAGATGTAGCCACCAGTGCTCGTCGCAGCAGCGACTGACGTCACACGACGTCCAAATACACTCTAGTAGTAGGGGGAGGCAGAATAGAAGCCCATATTTTTAATTGGGCATCCATTATCGGACGGTTTAACGTGCCCATCCGACTCACGGCGGATATTTAGTGCCTCGAACGTTTCTACCTGCTTATGAGCGATCTTGGAACCTTTCCGCGGCGGTCAGGAATGCTGACCACTATGCCATTAGCTGCCCAATGAGTAATTATCTCCATCAGTTCCAAGCCCTTTACAAAGTTGCGGTTCCCAATGTGCGAGGTCCATATTTGCACGAAGAACGCTATAACACATTCCGTACATGCAAGGGTTGTCTCGGGCTGCGGGGACGCCAGTTTCCAATCACCTAGAAGTACCAGGTTACTCCGTACGCTTTCAACGAAGAATTATTCCATTCTCAGCTTAGAATGTCTTCACTGCGAAATCTGTTCTAATACTAATTCCAACTTGATATTCCTCATACTGTCCTCGTATCAGCAGCTTTTAACCTTAAAAAGTATCCTTTACTTTGTAGTTAATTCTCAATGCTGTAAAAAGAGATAGGTCTGAGCACTGCATTTTGCACGATGTGGTCAATCCCTTCCATTTTCCAGCAAGATAACGCTCGGCCACACACTACTAACATCTCCCAAGCTTACCTACAATAGGTCTATAGGCTTCCAAGATCTCTGGGCCTGTCATCCATCAGTCTCCTGCGAGATCATCATTATAGTCTCCTGCGAGATCTCTGGACCTGTCATCCATGGAGCATGTATGACGCTTGCAAGTCTCTCCTTGGCAGTCCCCGAATGCTGAGGATCGTCCCAGGTATCCCAGGGCGCTGTTAAGCGGCTGTGTGACTCCGTGCCGTACCGTGTGTCAGATCGCATTGCACACCATGGTAGTCACACAAGGCATTGTCTGCTGTCACGTGATCGTGTCTTGTTGCCTGTTAAATTGATGTATTGCCTTGTTTAAATCTTAAGTAGCAGGAGGAGCGTTTTGTAATCTAAGAGCTCTGATATTTTTTGTGGGATCACGGTCCAGAGTTTTCATATGAGAAAACGATCCCGATTTATGAATTATCTGTTTCCCTTTTCTTTTCTTCTTCTTTTTTTTTTTTTTTTTTTTTTTTTTTTTTTTTTGAATTTAATGATACCCGTAATCATCTAAAACTATAAGCAGTTGCCCATTCCTAATTTCGGGACACGGGATAATGCAGGAAGAATCCAGCTAAGGGGTTTAGTAAGATGCCTGAGCCTTTGACCACTAGGCCACCTTTTTAAATTCGTTAAACTAGAATAAAAGTGATCGTTTTTCTTTATAAATGGGGCTCGCTTCTCGACTTTCTTGCTCCGTGCTCAGGGCCGCATTTTTTATAAATGATGTGACTAACTGCGCAGGAGAGAAAGCTGAGTTTCTCTGCAGTTTAAATAAATATTGCAAGATTCACTAACCCTCAGTTCAGAAAAATAATTATAAATATGTATGTTCATTTCCACATGGAATTTCGTTGTTCGCACCATTTTGGGGCAGAGCGGACGAAATCGGCATGTTTTAAGGCTGTTGCTATCAGATTCACGCGATTAGCCGCATCACAGTCTGCTTAGTACATAATTATGTCTAAGTATTTAAAGTGTGTTGTACCTGTCTTGTGTGGCAATGAGATTATTTGTAGGGCGCTTTGATGAGAGAAACGCAAGGTTAAGGGTGTGAGCAGGTAGCCTCACGTAGGTGAGGATTAACTCCGAAACGCGATTTTCTGAAGTTTTTGAGAGAGAAGGGACCTTTGGAAGTGGAAGAGATATATATATATATATATATATATATATATATATACGGGACGTTGGTTTAGAGAGAGGTAGGGTTGTGAGTTTGTCATCGGTGTACGAAAATCACGAAGTTCTGGATCTAGGGTCCATATAGATTGGGCGGTGACCAAGTCAATTGAGCATTACTTTAGCCTGCCCTTCGGTAAGTCCCAAGCCACACAGTTTCAGCGAAATACACTGTTTGTTTTTGTTATTCTTACAAAGGCTCCGGTCTATATTTTTTCCAAGTGCGGGATTCTATGGAACGAACCATCAAAATTATGTGACGGCTCTCGCTGGATCGCGGATTTGTTAAGAAAGAGATAGAAAGGAGTGAGGGTCGTTACAAATATTTTAACGGTTTCCATAAAGCGAAAATGAAAAACAAGCCGTAATCCCCTGCGTAGCCGTACTTGATTCCATCTTCTCTAAGCGTTTATTTTTCGTAAACACTTCAATAAACAAACGTCTGATACATGATTTTCATAATCACTGGTAGAGCTATGATGGACAGCAAAGCACCTGGCTCTGCGCGTGTATTTGTGAAATGAAAAGGTTCATCAGCAGACGCTTCCATCTTCTTCTCCTTGCATAATCCTAACAGTACTTTAAGATGAAAACGTCAAATAAATTGTTTCCGATGCTTTAATGTCATGCAAGCTAGTAAACAAGAAGCCTTTAAAATCTGTGTTTTCAAAAGTATTGCGGCCGCGTCATGAACTTTCAAAGAAGCCCAACATGCGCATATTATTTGGAGAGGAAACAGAGTCCTTTAAATGTCACTGATGTCCGAAGGGGATTCGGTTTGGTGTTTCTCCTACTCGTATATTGTTTTTCCCCATTATATTGTTCGTCTCAATGTCACGGCGGACAGAGCGATCTTCGCTGTCGGTAGCGCCCACGCGAAACCACTTTCTGACCTCATGGGGCCACGTGGCTGCGTCCCGACGTGTTCGGAGGTCAGCAGCGTTGGCGTCGAGCAGAAACGTGACTTCGCTTTTCGCAACGGCCAACAACAGCAGCAGCAGCTCTCCTCTCTCTCTCCCCCGGTGCCAACCGTCCTTTTTAAAATTCCGTCCGCCGAGCTCGGAGAGCGCGCGCGCGCCAACAGGCCTCGACATTTCCCCCTGATCTTCAGTCTATGTAATCTGTTTAAGAGCCGTGCGTTGGCGTGCTCATGATTGTCACTTCAGCTGTTTGGAATAAACAACAGCTCATTAACGCGGCGTCGATCGTTGGCAGATAGTCTTCAGACTCACGCTGTTGTGTGCAGTGTGTGTGAAGATGATTGATACCTCACGGCTAAGTTGAGTTGCCACCTCCTCAAGGAACTCTATCTTACATGCACTTATATGATATTTATGTTTTAAGCTAGTGGCTGAGACTTTCGGTTACAAGTCATTCTCACCGGTCACTAATATGAGGTTATGGTGATTCACCATCTGCTTTTGGTTTGCGCTTCAAAGCTGCATACTCGTGAGAAAACATGAACTATTACTACGGTAAAAATACTCAATGTAATAAAACAAAAAAATGAGAGGATGGCTAAATGATAGCCTTAATTCATGCTGGATGGCTGAATGATAGCCTGATATTCCTTATTCCAAGGTCCTCTCCTAATCTTTGCCTCATTTTATCTAGGACGAGGGATTCTTTGATTCACTGATCTCCATTCTGTGACTAATGAAAAACTTGAATTCTTGTTCAATGAACACAGGAGATTTTTGTGCACATTTTCAGAAGGCTGTGCCTTGCTGGCTGAATATTTAAGGGATAACGCGAAACCATAGGGATGAAGAACAGGGACGTGGCATTAGCTGAGCTATGCCCAGGCAAGACGCGCGGTCTAGTGACACAACTCATAAAATTTACGAGAGTGAAATAAAAACGACAATTATGTAAATTCTGTTTCAACATATTCTTTGCATGACCTATAAAACATGTGTGCCGCTGTTCTATTTCCAACTCAAAAATTCTGATGCTAAATCAAATCTCGTAGCTTAGGAGGAGGCGAGAATCACTTTAATCAATACGTTCGAGAAGATATTGTTGCAGGCAGATTAGCGACGTCTCTCGGCGACCAACTACGTCACTGAGGTACTTTCATAGAGAGTGCGATGTATCACATCTTTTGAGGAATACAGATTTCTTCGTTCATACACAGTCGAGTGCACATTATTGCAACCACCTCTTACTTTTGATGTCAACAGCACGTAGCCAATGAAAAAAGGCACGTGTCGTGAGCTGGCTTGGAGGGTATATAAGGTGTGCTGTAGGCATTCTGAAAACATATCACTCGTTGCCGTGATGGACAAAAAGAGCGATTTATCAGATTTGCAAAAAGACATGATTATCGGCTTTCGGGCCAAGGATGGCAGCATTTCTGAAACAGCATAGTCTGTGATGTGTTCGCGTGCTGCTGTGGTTAAAGTGTATCGTGACTGGAGAAATGGCGCTGTTGCGAATAAGCGATGTGGAAATTGCGGAGCACCACGTGCCATTGATGTGAGAGGTGAACGTCGGCAGTGAACGTCGGCAGCGAAGGAGCGTGAGGGCCGATCGACACGCTACAGTGGAGCAACTCACTGGCCGAATGAACCAGGGGGCTCCCGGAAGTGTGTCTAAAAGGACATTTCAGCGAACCCCGCTGCGTATGGGGCTCCGATGCAGACGGATGGTCACTGCACCTACGCTAACGAAGGTGCATAGGCACAAAAGGCTTACATTTGCACGGCAGTATCGGAATTGGACCTCCGCTGATTGGCAAAAGATTGATTGCCTTCTCCGATGAGTCACGTTTTCTGCTTCATCGAAATGATGGACGTTGGCGTGTAAGACGAGAAACATCGGAGAACAAACACTTTTCAACCATTGCTGGAAGAACACAAGCTGGTGGGGCAGCGTTATGGTCTGGGGAATGTTTTCGTTGCATTCCCTGGGTCCACTCATACCTGTGGAAGGCACTATGGACCGAATTCGTTATGAATCCATCCTGGCAGACCACGTAAATCCATACATTCTGATTGTCTTTCCTGGGGCGAATGGGATCTTCCAGCACGACAATGCGACATGCCACACGGCTAGAAATGTCCGAGAGTAGTTGGAAGAGCACGATGAAAACTTCAAAGTACTTCCCTGGCCCACTAATTCCCCAGACTTAAACCCAATCGAGCATCTGTGTGACCACATCGATCGTGTTGTTCGTTCTATGAATCATCCACCACGCTCCCTCCAGCAGCTGTCAGATGCACTGCAGTCAGCATGGCTCCACATACTTGTGAACACCTTCCAGCACCTTATTGAGCCACTCCCAGCCCGTCTAGCTGCTGTCCGCGCTGCACACGGCAGTTATTCTGAATATTAGCTGGTGGTCACAATAGTGTGACTCGATCGTGTAACTGCCGGCGGGGTTACCATAGCAACAGTGAATTTGCAGATTGGTTTATTTATTTATTTATTTCAATATTTATGCTGTTACATTATAACATCATGAAACAGAAATATTTATGTGCAATTAAAAATTAATAGCAGCAAGGGAAAACAGAGAAAAGGCCTCGTAGAGACCTGACGTGCCCTGAATCCTCAAAACAGAACAAATGAGTCAAGCACTTGTCGTGTCAACGCAGTAAGGGAAAGATGTATGTTTTTTTTTTTTTTTTTTAGTTATTAAGTAAGTGTAGTTTTATTTTTTTAAAATAATGTTAAATTATTAATAACAATTAACTCCACAGGCAACCCATTCCAGTACTCAGGCCCAATGCAGTTAATACCTTGCTTTGACATCTGTGTCTTTGGTAAAATGGGTCGCAATAATGCCTTTTTCCTTGTTTTATAATTATGAGTAATGAAGTTTAAATCTACACTGCTGGCCACCCAAAATGCAACACCAAAAAGTACACGAAATATCAAAGTCAGATTTACTGGACACATAACAACAGATACAAAGATGAAACAAGTGAGCTTACAGGCCCGAGCTACTTACGGAATACGCAGACATCAATAGTTCGTGTGGCCCCCATAGCTGGCAATAACGGCCGCTACACCCCGCGGCATAGAACGAAAGAGGCTTTGGGTTTGGGGTATGTCGGTCCAGGCTGCTTCCACACATTGCCACAGTTCATCAGGCGTAGCCGAGGGTGGTGCTTGCCGGGCCACTCGGTTGCCGATCAGCGACCAGACGTGTTCGATGGGCGACATATCGGGAGAACATGCGGGCTACGGCAGCAGTGACACCTGGCGGGCCGTGAAGAATTGTTGCGTGCCACGTGCGGGAGCGCATTGTCCTGTTAAACGTGGCCGCTGGCAGGTCCTGCAGGTAAGGGAGGACTACGGGCTCCAAAACGTCGGAGATGTAGCGATGGCTGTTGAGTGTACCGGCGATGCGTACCAGAGGGGTGCGGGTGTCATATCCAGTTGCGCCCCAAACCATAACGCCAGGCGACGGACCGGTATGGCGATGCATAATGCAGGCGTCATACAGTCTTTCTCCGCAGTGCCGCCACACGCGGATCCGACCATCGTGGTGTTGCAGGCAGAAGCATGATTCGTCGGAGAAAACAATGTCGTGCCATTCCGTAGTCCAGGTGCGGCGTTCAATGGCCCACTGCCGCCGCACTCGCCGGTGGTGTGACGTCAATGGTAATCGGAGCAATGGGCGCCGTGCGACAAGTTCCCGCTCTTGCAAACGACGTCGAACGGTACGTGCTGGTACAGGTTGTTGCTCAACACACCTTAATTATTGCGCTAACGTTCGTGATGTGGCGGTGCGAGCTGTCAATGCTCGCCGCACAACATGCCGGTCCTCTCGTTCGGTGGTGTGCCGCGCACACGTCGGTCCGTCCGTCCCTCCTGCACCCACCGAATCCATACTCGCCTCATTGTGGCTGGATGTCGTCCCACACGGGCGCCGATGTCTCGGTACGATAAACCGTTGTCGCGATAAGCCACTATTCGTCCTCTGTCGAACTCCGAAACGTGCTGGAATGACTGCCGTATTTTGCGACGAGGCATCAAGAAGCTTCCCACGCACAGGTCCGGCAGCAGAACACACTTACACTACTTACACCCCGACTTCTGTGCACCCTTCTTATATTGTTTCTCGGTGGAGTGCCGGGCGCCCATGATTTGCATATGCCCTGCAAAGCTATCGATCCTTTGCATGTCCTCTCGCGGGCGACGCATGCTGTGAATTTCAGGCCAATTGGATGCTTCCTTCTTGGTGTTGCATATTAGGTGGCCAGCAGTGTATAATAGCTGGTGCACAAAATGGAGAAAGGAAAAGGAATATGTTCTGCCACAATAATCAGAATTCATGTGATATGTTATCTACAATATCTGATCTTGCTACAGAACTTCAAATTCAGATCCTTCGATACTCTTTTGAAATTTAACAGTTAATCGTATTCCTACGAATCTCTCCTATTGCCGGAAATTTTTCGTTATATGGATACGGAAAAAAGTGAAAACAGAGTATTTCGGTTAATATACTATGCCGAAAGGTTTTTGAAAATTCAGAATTTTCCGTTAAGGTGGTTCTACCTAAAATCTCTGCCTTATGTTTCTAATGGTAAAACTTCTTTACATATTTTTTCACAATTAATGCATTCCCTAGGATGAAAATTTGCACATCGATAAAACTAACTTTATGTTATAGCATGGGGTACTTAATACTTGCTAAAACGTAACCATAATTAAGCAATCCAACATTTGTTTGTCTACTGACGTCATCAATGTACAGATCGCGCCATCTATTAACAGGTCTGAACATTATTGGAAGAAAAATGATTGATTTTTAATATAATTATGGTTATGTTTTAGCAAATATTAAGTACCCCATGCTATAACTTAAAGTTAGTTTGATCGATGTGCAAATTTACATCCTTGGGAATACATTAATTGCGAAGAAAATATGTAAAGAAGTTTTACCATTGGAAATATAAGGCAGAGATTTTAGGTGAAACCACCTTAATACATCTCAAAAACGGCAATTTACCCTCAAATATAAGAAAGGAATTGCGGAAAGATTGCTGAAATTTCAGAATTTTCTTGGTGCACAAAATATCCGTGAAATTCGGGTTTCTTTACGTCAGTTCATTGGGAAAGTTGTATCAGAAATATGCTTCATTAATTCACAAAAGGAATCGCGGGAAGTGGCTCGTGAACTTCAGGATGTTTTTTGCAGTGCAAACGACTGCATGAAATAGAAGAATTTTAAGAGATGGTCCAGAAAAAGACAGAACTGAATGAAATAGAAAGATTCGTAAGAGCGATCCTGTCTAACTTCTGAGTAGGAGTGATACAAGGGAGTTTCATGTAGTCTATATGTCGTAGCAATACATTGATCAGGTGAAAAAGATACGTATTGTAATAACTCGTTTTAAGTGAGTCATATTGCATTTTTAACTTTGCTGTATATTTTTTAGGAAGTAAATACTAATTAAACACGGATAGATGATCTAACCTTCATATAAAATACTCTTACTTGTAAGAGAAAGGCTTTTACGTAAAGAATGGATAAAAATAAGGTATGTGGTGCGGTTTTCTTACACAGCTGCTTTAATTCATGGAAGTGTCATACCGTATTTTCACATTTGTTATCGTGGGAAATTGTTTGAGTTGTTGCATTTCGAATTATCGAGCGGGTAATCTGTTGTTTGCCTCTTTGAATAACAAAGGGGCGGGGAAAGAATTCGATTTGCTTTGTGCGGTGCGAAGTTCAGCTTCTGATAACAGTAGAAGCGACTGCTATTTGAAAGACAAACACGGGCCAACTAAATTTAGAATCGGAGGCGGAACTGAGAAAAACCAGAAACTGTTGTAAAATAAGAGAGGGCAGCGGAAAACACGTGTGCCAGCCTGCCCGTGCATGTGTTCTAGCACGTGGCGCGAGCGAGGAGTCAGGAGGCTGAGGAGGGAAGGATCTTTCAGCTCTTCATCCGTTGTGATGTGCGAGGAAGACGGTGTAAGATTGGGTAAAGGAATTTCCCGGTTATTCCCAAAATTTGCGTTCATCTAATTTTCGGCATAGTTGCCAAATAAGGCCATTCAGTCAAATGTCGAATACGAAAGGGGAGAATTTTGATGGTGACATCCCTTCGCGAAAATACGAAACCTAATTAAAAGCACAAGGAAGCTATGTTAACGATTTTTAAACATATATGCAATCCCTTCGCCAGCTGCGTTGATGTAAACAGGACAAAGGTCATCGCTTTGTTTTCATGAGATGCCATACTGTTTTTATTTTTGAATTTGCATCATACTAAAACACAGGAAAACCTCGGTTGTGCTCTCTATTATTTTTACCATTCATATCCACACGAACGCACGCACGCGCAAACGCACACACGCACACACACACACACACACACACACACTTATGGTAGGCAATTGTATGAATTATGGAATGAAAATCACACTGAAATATTGTAAAACAGCAATTATTCTTCCATTTGTTTTCTAGTTTTCATTACATCGCATAAAAAGCATACAAAGGAAGCTCGCTGAATTCTTTAACAATGATATTAATTAAACGCAGAAAAGTGCAGTCATTTTTTTAAAACTTTTACTCTTTGTTCTAATGTGATTCCATTGAATGAGTTACACACACTTCTAGTTTCTTCAGACATAAGATTGTTCGTCAAAAAATGACGTGGTTACAGTGCCACATTGTTCAGCCGTCCATATGCACAGTACACTATATAAACAAAAGTCACCGGACACCTAGAAGAGAAACACAACATAGCATTTATTGACGTACATTAGTACGGTGTCTGTCCACCTTTGGCCTTAATGCATGCACTGACCCTCCGAGACATGCTTTCGGCAAAGTTTTGGAACACAGCAATAGGTATGCGCTTTTATTCAGTACACAATGCTGCTGGTAACTGTTGCTTGATAGTAGGACTTAGTTCCAAACTTATTACGCGGCGCTCTAATTCATCCCATAGGTGCTGTATGGGATTAAGATCACGGCTCTGTGCTGGCCAGTCCACACACGATACGGAATTATCATCAAACCACGCCGTAACAGTCCTTGCTCTATGGCTCGATGCATTATCCTGCTGGTACCAACAAGGCTCGGTTCAATAGTATTGCCACAAAATTGGTAGGGCATAATTGTCCAGAATATCGAGGTAGACGTGCTGGTTAACAGGTTTGTCCACGATAACCGATGGGCTGGGACCATACCACGAAAAACACCCCCACACGAGTACACTGCCAGCTCCAAACTTGACCGTAGGAACAGTACACTGTGGTAAATAGCGTTCCCCCGGCTGCCGCCATACTCACACACGGCCATCAGACTGATGGATCGTGTATCTGGATTCATCAGTCCATAGGACCTGTTCCCATTGATTTACGGTCCACGATAAATGTTCTTTACACCATGCTAAACGACGAATAGCATCCCGAATGGAGATGAAAGGCTTATGAGCAGCCGCACGACCACGGTAGCCTATGGAATGAAGTTCTTTGGAATGGTACGTGTACATACCGATGTTCCAGCGCTTTTACTCACCTGGGCACTGAGGTTTTGTGCAGTACTCGGTCTATTAGCTGTAACGACTCTCCTGAGGCTTCGACGTCCTCTATCACTGATTTTCTTTGATCTGCCGGTACGTTTTGCACCTTCAGGCACGCCACGTGTCTTCCACTTATTCAGTACATCCCAAACAGTTGACTTGGGTATGTTTATACGCCTCTCGGTTTCTCTTATGGACAACTCACTAATATAACACCCAACAGTCTTTCCTTTCTCAAAGTCAGTTCTCTCCCACCGCGACATTGTCACTCAACCTCAAATTGCGATATGATCGCGGTCAGCCGCAGGCGTGTTTTTATACTGTGTGCAGCTGTACCGCGAACAACGCAGCGAATCCGTTCATTTGCTTTTGAAGGGGTGTCCGGTGACTTTGTCAATATAGTGTATATCATCTCCCATACATCAGATTAGAAACCGTTACGCTACATTCGATTTATGTGACAATGAAAGTGATGATCTCAGAAATCAAAATTTTTATTTTAATGCACAGTTTTCTTTGTTGAGTCGCATCAGCGTGCATTTTCATTTGACACGATATTCACTTCTCTAAACGTTGCATTAAAAAAATCTTTTTGCTAAGGACAGCTTTATTTTATCAGTGTTTAAAGATCCCTATGAGCATCTAGGAGTCCCCTGTCTCTGATTTGGAGTCACTGGCTCCAGGGAAGAGAGAGAGAGAGCTAGCTCCGTAAGAGACAACACCACCCATGCTTCATCCGGGACTCCAACATAGGCACACCTTGGACGATTAGCCAGAAGCGCGCGCCTCGGACCCCTCGAGCGCCGATGTGTCTCGTGTTGCTTTAACCATCATTAACCACCACTAAATGTTTTATACTCCAGCTATAGCAGAAATTCTTTTATGGTGAAAACTGTCTCGCTAGCTGGAGTACGTTTCCATTTTAATTACAACATTTTTTTAGCCTTCGAAATGGAGAAGCTCTTTTAATGCCAACAAGCTGCCAATGTTACCACTAGTTTGTGACTTTCGAGAGGTAAAATTTTTGTGCTCGGTAGTGTAACAAATTATTTTGACACGATCTGACTATTAGAAAACTAACGTTTCTACGAGTCGGACTGGAAAAATTATTTTTGCATCCGGTAGCTATAAGGATGACCGAGGTTACTGATATAGTTTTCTCCTGCTCTGTTTTGTTCCTAAACACTATTACCATATAATTGTGCAAAATGATATATAATAACGTCCGAACGAAAATCCAAAAATAGTGCCGCTTTAGTTTTATAAAAAAATATTGATAAAACACTGTGAAATATCTTAGGATATCTCATGGATATGGATGTGTCCGGTGATGTGTGGGACTTTTTCTGAAAACCGGTGCTCATTATGGGTGATGATTCGGTGCATCCTTTCTATTATGATATTAACAACACGGTAAAATGCGGCAAAACTGTGATTACTGTTCCAAAATGTTTTATCTTTCTTTATGATATTCCATGCAAAACAGGAAAAGACAGTTTTCGGGATATTTGCAGCATCAGCATTGCAATAAAACATAATAGAACAATTACAGTAAACTGTTGAAAAACAGTTTGAAAATAATTAACGATGAGCCGCTTACCCGTTTTTTTTTTATTTCGTTTTTTTTTTATTTTAAGTTTATTTAAGCAGTTTCTTTGTAACTGCTGTCATCTACTTTTATCAGTATGATGCCTGAACCTGACTAAAGAAATAAAATATGCCCTGTTGGTTCAAGAAACGAACACTCACAGAATAAAGAACGAACGGAGTGTAACATGTCGTTTAGCAAAAGACCCCCTGAACATATAAAACAAAATCAGAATAATAACTAAGGGGGAGGGGGCTATAGCAGGTGAGAAATCCTGCATTCAGAAATAAAATTCCTTTGGCCGAGGTTGAAAAAAAAATAAAAATGGAAAAGTACGAGGAAAAGTTAACTTAATCATCATGGAAAAAGTCCTATTAGTTAAAAACGCATTCCCGGAACGTTATTTATTTGTTATTTTAACTTTTGAATTGCTAAAGCTCGTGATCTTAAAACACTGTTAGCTTGTTTTCAAAAACGTCGTAAATTATTTACCATAATTTCTGCATGATGCACAATTCTTAACAAAAAGTTGTTTCGAATGATGCTATTTAAACTTACGGAAATCCTTGTTCTTTCATTTTGTTTCATCTTTATCTTCAATGACTCAGACAATACTTGCACTGATGTATCAGCGTATATTTATTTTATTAATCGCAACATCGATAGACGTCGGAGGGTAGAAATAGTCATGCAATGTAGTTTGCTTTCAGAACTGGGCAGATGTGCAAAGGGAATATCATTAACATAAATTAGAAACAGTGTTAGCCGTAGAATCGAGTCAGTGTGTAAGTTTGTTCCTTAACTCATTGTCTTGAGCGACTCTTTCAAATTCTTAGGATATTATTTAATTGTTTTATCATGTGTAACACACACACACACACACATACACACACGTATGTTCATTTTATTTTATTCCGTTAATTCTTTTAGATTATGCGATAAGAGATGAATCCTGTATCATGAAGTAAAAATTTTGCTATAATTTATTAATCGTGACATCCATAGACGTCGGACGGTAGAAACAGCTATGTAATGTATAGTCTGCTTTCAGAACGGGGGCAGATATGCAAGGGAGTATGATTAATATAAATTGGAAAGAGCATTAGCTGTAGAATCGACCCAGACTTAGTGGACACACACACACACACCCTAAAGTTTATAAGTTTGTTCCTCAAATCATTGTCTTGAGCGGCTGTCTTTCAAATGCTCTTAGGATATTCCTTAATTTTTCTATCATGTGTGACACACGCGAGCGCGCGCCGCGCGTGTGCTCATTTCATTTTATTCTGTTAATTATTTTAGATTATTCGATAAGAGCTGAATCCTGTATCATGAGGTAACAGTTCGTACAATGGAAATTATTTTTTCTGAATTCGAATCATTCTGTAACAAAAGCATTATTCCTCTCCCAAAAATTATTGATATCATCATCATCATCATTGTCAACCATTATCAATCCACTGCTGGACGAAGGTCTCCCCAAGTTTCCTCCACAACGGTCTGTCTTGTGCCAGTCTCCTCCATGTCACCCCTGCATACTTTCGAATTTCATCCACCCATCTCCCATGTGGTCTTCTTCTGGGTCTTTTCCTGTCCCTTGAATCCAATCTAAAATTTCGGCTGTCCATCGATGATCTGTCCTTCTGGCAGTATGTCCAGCCCATTGCCATTTCAGGGATTTAACTCTGATCATGATGTCTTCCACTCTTGTCATTTTTCGGATCCACGAGTTCCTCTTCTTATCCCTCCTGGTTACACCAAGCATGCACCTCTCCATGCTTCTTTGAGTTGTCTGCAGCCTTTGTATGTCTCTTTTAGTTAAGGTCCACGTCTCTGCACCATACGTAAGCACTGGAAGGATGCATTGATCAAACACTTTTCTTTTAAGACATAATGGCATATTGCTCTTGAAAATTATGCTGTTTCTTCCAAAAGCTCTCCAGGCAAGTTTTGTACGCCGATTAATTTCTTCATCAATGTGACCCTCACTTGATATCTGCTGTCCAAGATAAACGTACGTGTCTGTTATCTCCAGCTTTTCTCCATCAATCGATAAATCTTCATTTCTTGTAAAAGCATTGAACATCACTTTTGTCTTCTGAAAGTTCATTTTTAATCCCACTTCTTTACTCTTGTCAGCAAGTTCCTGGATCATACTCTGCAGCTCTGATGGGGTAGTTGCAAAAATGACTACGTCATCAGCAAAGCGAAGGTGGGTTAGATAATCTCCATTAATCTTTATTCCCTTGTTTTCCCAGCTCAGCGACTGAAAAACACCCTCCAATGTGGCATTAAAGAGCTTCGGAGATATGGTGTCCCCTTGTCTCACTCCCTTTCCAATTTTTACGTGTGTTGTATTTTCAAACAGCCTAATCTTTGCACTTGCATTTTCATAGATGTTATTAATAATATTAATGTATGCATCTTCAATACCGCAGGTTTTCAGAGCCATTGTAACTGCTGATGGTTTCACCGAATCAAAGGCTTTTTCATAATCGATAAAAGCCATGCACAATGGAAGTTCATATTCCTCGCTCTTTCAATTAGTTCTCTCAGCACGTGGATATGATCTATTGTGCTGTAGCCACTCCTGAATCCAGCTTGTTCTCTCGGTTGAGCCATGTCCAGTGTTACCTTCAAGCGGTGTGAAAGAACTTTAGTGAAGATTTTATAAACTACTGATAGGAGGCTGATAGGTCTGTAGTTTCCGAGATCCTCAATGTCACCTTTCTTATGTAGCAGGATCATTGTAGCGGTGTTCCAACTTCAGGAATCTTTCCTTCATTAAGGCATCGAGTGAAAATTTGGGCGAGTACTGTTTCGATTTCTCCACTTGCTTCTTGTATGATGTCTACAGTAATTCCATCTTCTCCTGGAGCTTTTCCTCGCTTCATGTTCTTGATTGCATGTGCAACTTCTGCTGGAAGGACTGGAGGAACTCTGGTACTGGTATCTTTCATGATGTCAGGAGTGCATATATCATCCCTTTCATATAATTTGGAGTAGAAATCTTTCACTCTTGTCAAAATTTCGCCTCTATTTCTTGTTACAGAACCATCTTCTTTTCTCAGTGCCATAATCTGTTTTCTTCCCTTACTGAGATGTCCCTTTGCTATCTTTAGGCTTTGGTTGTTTTCAATTGCTTTCCTCACTAGTTCACAGTTGAATTTCCTTACGTCTTCAGTGATACTTTTTCTTACTGTCTTGCATAGCTCTATATATTCCACTTTGGAAGTCACATCTTCTTTAGTTGTTCTCATCTCTCTTCTTTTTGCATCAACATTTTGGTTTTTCCTGATAATTTGTTCACATGCAACTTTACATAAAAATTAGTCTTATGAAATAAAAATACCATATTTTCACAATAAAATGTTTATTTTACATCGGACGAATGGAGCATAAACATTTGACATCATCAGAGTTCTGACGGTCACGGATTTTGGTGAATTGTTTCCATGTGCTTGAAAGAAATGGAGTCGACGTCATGTCGTTGAAAAGGCGTGAGGAGTTCCGATATATGTGGAAAGCTTCTAATATATTAAGTTTGATAGTGGAATAAAGTTTATCAATAAGCGTAGCGTTTCCAAAGACAAATTTATGGTTATTTTCGTGACAATGTTGGACTACAGACGACTTCTTCAGTTCATATTTCCGTACGTAGATCTTGTGTTCCTTCACACGGAAATTTAAAGCCTGTCCTATATATGAAATTGTGACATCATCAGAACTCTGATGATGTCAAAATGATTTAAATGTTTACGCTCAATTTGTCCTGACGAAGCCGAGCCAAACGCTCTGCAAAACTATGGTCGATGTAAAATAAACATTTTCTCGTGAGAAACGTCGGTTTTTTCATTTTATATTAACACCGCAATTTTAATAGTCATAATTTACATATAATTAGTCTTATGCTTAATTTCATGCACAAAAAGACAACTCAAAATGTCCATTAATTAAGACTCTGTTCTCCCACACAGATTTTTCGGAGATGTAAGATTAATCGTTTTTAAGTTTCTCCAGAACCGGGACGAAACCGATGTTTCTGTAGTTGTGGTATTCAGAATTGTTTTGTTTGTCTGACAAAACCACAGACACTGCATTTTTCTACACATCCGGTGAAACATCCGGTAGAGACTGCAATGTTGTTTCTTAAGGAAATAATATTGCAATCTGTAGTGGCAACTGCACTGAAATGTCCTTCAATCCATCTAGACTGATAATTTGCTTCGATTTTAATTTTTTTTTTTTTTTTTATGTGAATTAGAATTTTCAGTTGGCGTACAAGAGTGTAGCAATGCATTGTCTATCCTACTATTTCTGTCAGTTCGAAGTTAATGAATTGAAGTAACCTAAAAAAGGCGAAAGTCTGTACTCAAGGCGTGTTGCTGGCCTCTTGAAAAACGGCGTTAATTAATTTTGTTATTTAAGAATTGAATGGAAGCATCTTCCGGAGTTGAATGTTGTTTAAATTGCTCCTTCGTTATTCCAGCAAACACTGCTGCTTCATTTCAGCCGGAATGATAAAAAAGATAAAACTCCTACGCAGCGCAGAAGAATCAATTTGGGGTTTGGCGAGAAGTCAAATCTTCAGATCATATTTCTTTTTCAGTTCTTCACAATCAAGATGAATTCACCATGAATTGATGGCATGAGAAATAAAGAAAAGCAATTCGATTACTTCTGACCAAACGTAAAATTAGTTTGTGCTTTGCGTCGTTCAAGAATATTTTTCTAATTCTTAAGCTCTTTTTTTCTTTGTTATCTTTCTGTTATTCAGTTCTCTCCTTAATTTCAGTATGCATCCTTATCTGCAGTATTAGTTTGAAGATAAGGCTATTGCTGTGTGCTTTTCGTGTGATTTTGCATGTATGGTATTCAAATGGTGACGAGAATGAGGGCACCGGGATATTGCTCATTTTGACTGATTCGTTTGTGCTTGGTAACGATTTCTCGCAGGAGGAACCCTGATGATTTTATTGTGAAATTAATTTTCTGTCGAACCTTTAGCTGATGGACAAGTTATGTTTTGTTCTCAGTGTTGAAGAATAATTCATTTTTGCTGTTACAGGAAAAAAGTTTATTATCCCCACAATCATGAAGCAATGGGCAAAACTGTGAACTTAACATTTGAACTCAAAGTTTAAAAAAGGGAAAATGTCCTGGACATCCAGTGAGTAACTTACACTATGTGCGAAGTAAGCTGTCACTTCAGAAGGGCATGAACATTGCTTAGCAAATATAAGAGAGTCGTTCTTAGGGTTTCGTGTAAATGAGTGGTTTGTATTTTGCTTAAAGATTTTTTTTTCTGAATAAGGCCCCGTGTTGTTTTTTGTGATCCGGTGATCCAGTTTGTGATCGTATGACTAACAAGAAAGATGACACCGAATTTTCAGTTGTAATGAGCACGTCTTTTGAATCCGTTCTGACGCAAATTACACTCATCGGCAAAAAATAATTGCACGCAGAAAGAAGCAGCCGACAGGAATGACACTAGGTGGGTAGGTTTGACATCGTGAGACATGCAAATGACTCAATTATCACGCTCCGCCACGCATGTGACGCCAGCAAGGAGGGGTCGTAGCGCTGTGCCTGACCGGCTATATAAGGCTGTCTCGTTGGGCGTGCTTGCCAATCTAACTCATGCTGTTTTGTTGGTTGCATCCTTTGCAATTGTAGTATGCTTCGGAGAACAGTTCGAAAGCAATTCGAGGATTTGGAGGATTTCGGAAGCGGGATGATTTTATCGCCGTATTGCGCGCCATACCGGTTGTGTGGATATCACCATAGCACGCTGTTGTCGGCGGTGGATAAAACAAGGCATGCAGAAGCCATGGCAAAGAGTCAGTACAGGAAGGGTCTGAGAGACCTAGACGAACCACGGAGAGAAAGGACCGACATGCGCTGAGTGACCTAACAGCCACGATTGTGGATATTCAGCGAGCACTGGTGCCCTCCATGCATCGTCCGACTAGTACCAGCACCATTGGCAGACGGCTGCACGACGCAGGACTACACGCTCGCAGACCGTCACGGCGACTGCCCTTAACACCATTGCATCGTCGCCAAAGACTGCAATGGTGTCGTGGCAGACTGTCATGGATCCACTCAGAATGGCAGTGGGTGATCTTCAATGACAAGTCCCGCTTTTGTCTTGGTGGAGACGACCAACGAATCCCTGTGTGGAGGCACCGTGGTCAGCACCAAGTTGAATGGTTTATTGTCGAGCGTCACACGTCCAGAAGGCCTGGTGTCATGGTGTTGGGTGCAATTGCCTACGATGCCAGATTACTTTGGGGTTCATTACAGGCACTTTGACAGCCCAACGTTACGTTAATGAGGTCATGAAACTAATGGCTCTACCTTTTCTGAACGCTCACTCCGGTGCGATTTTTCAACAGGACAATGATCGTCCGTATACGGCTGCTGCCCCGAGAGCTTGCCTTCAAGGCACTGACTCTTTGCCATGGCCAGCCGCATCGCCAGACCTATCGCCGATTGAAAATGTGTGGGATGTTATTGGACTCGCTATCCACACTCCACCTCCACCGCACAATCTGCAGGAACTGCGTGAGAAGATTCGTGCTGCATGGAATGGCTTATTGCAAGACACCGTTAGGAACCTGTACAACTCCATGCCTAGACGTCTGGCCTGCTGTGTGAGCAAACATGGCGGTTTGACGCCATACTGAGAGACACTACTTATTGGCGTGTAGCTCAATAAATATTGCCCATATCAGCCTGAATGTTTAATCATTTATTCCTCCTGGTAACCTTTACCTTCCTCCCGAATAGCATTGCAATGCGACACGTTCTTCTGGGTGCAACTATTTTTTTGACAATGAGTGTAAATTTATCGAAGTTATTCAAAGTCAATGGAACCGCTATGAAAAACGGTAGAATCTCACCGAGGAAAGAAGTTTTTCAATAGGGTTTTTAGTTCCACAGATATTGCTGTAAACGGAGACGTGAACTTACGCCCTCTGGTGGCAGACTTGGACGTTAAGAAAAATTTTAAACTATGTGAGAATCATTTTGCACCGGAAACCTCTCCAACAAGGAAAGAATTTTTCTAATCGGACTCATAGAAACAGAGATATCGAAAATAATAAGATATGCATCTACACCCCTTTCGGAAAAACCATGAATTATTTTAAGAAGAAAGTATTGTCAAAAAGTTTTTCGATGTGAGAGATATCGGTCGACGAAATAATTTTTTTTCAATCGAGTTTTCAGGAGCTCAGATTTTGCTGCAATACATCAGAAGCAGAAGTTAACGCTTGCGCCCCCTGGTGAGCAAACCGTTCTTTGCCAAATATTAGAAATATATGCAAAATATTTCCCATCCGGAGTTGTATACGATACAGAAAGAATTATTCAAATCGGAATTTTAGAAGCAGAGATATCGGGAAAAGCGCAATTTACCATAACATTCCTAGCGAAAATTCTATTAAATATTTGAAAATTTTGAAACTATATGAAAAACATTTCGCTTCGGAAACGCTACCCAACAAAGAAGGAAATTTTCAAATCGGACTCTTAGAAGCCGAGATATTGACAAAAATAAGATATATATCTACGCTCCGTGGCGGAGAAACGATGCATTATTTTAAGAACAAAATATTCCGAGAAGGTTTATGCTGGTAAATGGTATTGGTCCACGAACGAATTTTTTCAATAGAGATTTTAGAAGCACTGATTTTGCTGCAAATAGATCAGAAGCAGAAATTAATCCTTACGCCCCCTGGTAGCCAAACCATTTTTACCAAAAATGGGAAATTATATGCAAAACATTTCCCATCTGGAACTCTGTTCGCTGCAGAAATAATTTTTCAAACCGGAGTTTCAGAAGCAGAGACATCGGGAGAAACGCAATCCCCCCCCACCCCTAGCGGAAAATCAATGCGTAACTTGAAAAACTGAGTACACCGAAAATAGTCTTCGATATAAATAGAATCGAAAGGTAAAAAATGTTTTCAATCGTTGTTTGGAAGCAAATATATGGAATAAAATGTATTATGAATTCCTTATAATCTACATTTACGCTCTCTAGCGACGAGATTGTGCATCGTGAAAAGAAAAAGAAAAAACAAAAAAAACAAAGGATCATCATTCTCACATTTCAAGCTTCCTAATGTAAAAATAATTTTTCAAATCGGACTAGCAGTTGCAGAGATATGTTGTCCAGAGACGGACGGATGGACGGACAGACAAACGGTAACATAAGCACGATCTTTTTTTACAAAAGACATGCTAAAAAGAGAGCCAAAAGTCGATCCCCTTTTTAATTGAATAAATATGTCAACGTTTAAGCTCAATGCATTTTTATTTTTTCTCGGCCGAAGTTTCACTGTGCGTGTGGACCCGTTTGGTCAGGACGATTGGAGCATTACAAACTGCTGTGACGTCTTCAGCGATGCTGACAGTCGAGGGTTTTAGCCAATCATTTCCACGCCCGCGCGGGAAATGTGAGTGGATGTCATGTCGCTGGCAAGCCGTGGAAAACTCTGATATACGTGGAAAGCTTCCAAAATATCAAACCTGGTGGTTAAATCTGGTATGTTAATAGGTTCAACCTCTTCAAACAAAAATTAATTATTATTCTCATAACACTTCTGATCTATGGACGACTTCTTTAATTCACGGTTCCATAAGTGAGTCTTCTGATCTTCCTATCGGAAACTCAGTTCTGTGTGGCTCGTCCATATACGAAAGACCAAATTCACATGGAATGTAATAAATTTCTTCTGATTTTATTCTGTTCTGAGTAATAGATAGCGAAAAAGAAAAAACAACAAAGAAAAGTCAACGGCATGGAGAAACGGAGAGGAATGGTCAAGAAGAAGCTCAACATTAGGAGTACGAAGGAGAAGTGATAGGTAAAAGAGTCAATCTTATGATAGGAAAAAAGGTATGAGATAAAGGACATGGAGTACAGGGGTGAACGTGAGGGAGAGGACAAACGAGTGCCGTTCTGTTATTGTTATTATTAACAATGTTTGTCATTGTCTGTATAATTGATGTGTTTTTATTGAGTATGAAAGACTAAGAAATGAAAGAGAAACTGCAGTGCGAAGAGGAAAGAGAAGAAAGTGCAAACGATATTTGTTAAATCGACAGAACTGAGGAAATCAAAGCAGGAGGGAGGTTCATACTAGTGGATAAGGGTTACAGAAGAACAGGACGATGAAAGGGGGAAAAAAGACTCTGGCTTCAGCTGAAAAGGAAAGGTCAGTATGTTTGTATGCTATACTTAAGCGAAATACAGACAAGCCCCCACTTTCCAACGAAGCAGGTGTTTATGCCATACTCTACAATATCCGGACGGCTCCAAGCGTTACTACATTGGAATGACCAAACGTTCATTTAGAATTAGAGTCAACGAGCATAAGAGGGATATAAAGAACGGCAAATCGACCACGGCCCTATGCAGAGAAGTCCAGTTCAAGTCCGCTTATCCTATGTGGGATGACATAAAGAAACTAGCTTCCTACTCTACTCATAAATCCACTGCCATTCGGGAAACATTGGAGATCATTACCAACAATGAGGGCTGCAAAATAGCGTATCGCTAGAGTTACCACGAATTTGGAACCGATTCCTCGAATAGTGAATGCCTTTTGTTTTCTTCCAAGGATTCCGCGTGCAAAACGAACATGATGCCTCGTGTCTTTAAGTGAATACATTTGCATCTCTTCGTTTATTGTCAAGTCAAGTCACTGCATTCAAATTGTTGAAGCGTTCTATTATCCAGTTTGCAGTTCGCTGTCTGTCTTCCTTTAAAAAGCCATCTGGTTGATGTTCGAAAACTTGGAAATTTTTATTGTTATCTACGCCAATAAATTCGGATATAGTTATACTATCTTATGTATAATTTGTGTAAAGTTGTGTTACTATTTAGGGAAGGTCAGTTTCGAAATGAGCGTTGAAAGAAGATCCAGAACGAATAAAAAATTTGGAAACAGAGGATTTGGGAAATGCATGTGTTTTAAAAGTGACAAAGGAATAAGAATTAAGGTGAGAGAGATGTGACAGGTTCTAAGAGATTAACAGAATAGCTGCAAGAGGAGCAATTGTGGAAGAAGGGGCAAAAACAAATACAATAAATGTAGATTGGGAAGTCGAAACTCCTAAAGACAGAAACGAGAGGAGTTAAACAGACAAGAAGAAGGAGCATTGAGGAAAGAAAGTTGGGTGGAATGTGAACCAAAAGTACTCTCTCACGAACGATGTCTTAACCATGTAACATTTGTTTCTATGGATGTTTTAGTGTATGGAGGGGAAATTTAGTGTATGGAGGGGAAATTTAAATGCGACTTACATAAGTAAAAATGCTTTAATTTAATAAAAATGCATCAAATCATATTAGGAAAAAATGCTTTAATGTTTTTTTCTATTTTTCATTAACTTTAATTTTGTTTTAGTGAATTTCAAAAACTTCTATATCCCCTCGCCCCCCCCCTTCAAAAAATTCTATGTACATTCCTGATATGGAATAACGTTTTTAACATTACCTGTTCTCATGTTTAAAGCAGTGTGTTCGGGAGAAAAATGAATAGTACTGTTGTGAATTGGACGTATATCTAAAGTAAGAATTCCTGAAGATATACGAAGTTTATCGAGATGCTTCATATTACCCACAGGTGTATACAGAGATCTAAACAGAACTACTGAAAATGCTGAGATAAAAACAAACATAAATCAAAGGAGAAAAAGAAGAAATAAGAAAAGGTTACCTAAGTAACATGTAGAAAACAGATATCAGAAAAAGTGTAAGTATACGTATCGTGTGACGTATACCTCTAATCTAACCTTCCTTTTGAGTTTCTGTCTTATTATGTTAATTTAGTTTCTTCTCATTAAGCGTTTTCTGACTGAACGATACACTATTTTTCCCGAAGATCTTTTTGCTTTGGCAACAATGACTGTGAGTCGGATCCAAATATAAGTTAAACATTGAAAGTAGGTAAGAGCAAGTTACATAGAGGCATGCTGAGTTACGCAGAATAGCAGAATGTAAAGCTGCAATGCTGAATTTTTTAAACGAATGTCACGCATATGTGTGAAGATTAATGTAAAAGAGTTGTTAGAAAGAATATAATCATTGTATGGAGGTTATTGATTGAATTGAAGCCAGTGAGTTCATATTCTGGCAAAACAATTTATCCTCATGTTCTGAAGTGCAAGTTAATAAAGAACTTACTGACAAGAGTAAAGAAGTGAGATTGAAAATGAACTTTCAGAAAACAAAACTGATATGCGATACTTTTACAAGAAATGCATATTTATTAATTGATGGAGAAAAGCTGGAGATAACCGATAACTTTGTTTACCTTGGGCAGCAGATATCAAGTGAGGATCACATTGATGAAGAATTAATTACTTGGTCGGAGAACTTTCGGAAGAAACAGTATGATTTTGAAAAGCAATATGCTATTATGTCTTAAAAGAAAAGTATTTAATCAGTAGTGCATCCGTCCAGTTCTTATACGTACGGAGCTGAGACATGGACCTTAACTAAAAAAGACATACAAAGGCTGCAGACAACTGAAAGAAGCAGGGAGAAATGTATGTTTGGGATATCTAGGAAATATAAGAAGAGGAACTATTGGATAAGAAAAATGACAGGAGTAGAAGACATCATGATCAGAGTAAAATCCCTGAAATCCCAATGGGCTGGATATATTACCACAAGAACGGGCCACAGATGGACAACCAAAATTTTAGGCTGGATACCAAAGGATAGGAAGAGACCCAGCAGAACACCACGTGGGAGATGGGAGAATGAAATTCGAAAGCATTCCGGAATGACATGTAGGAGACTGCCTCAAGACAGACCATTTTGAAAGAAACTTGGAGAGACATTCATCTGACAGTGGATTGATAATGGTTGACAATGATTATATTATATAATATACAGTTTGGATTTGCCTACGTATAAAAAATTCCAAGATCTGCTTTATAGGAACTGCAACAGAGATTATTGATCTGTCTATGTCTGTCTAGGAAAATTCTACGCTCTTTCAGTCTATCTTAACAGATACAGTGTAGAAATATGCATATATATATATTATCTTATTGGGAAAATCTATTGACCGATTTATCTACAAAGATAGGAAGAGCTTCCGACTGAGCTTCTTTATCGGATGATGGGTTTCAAAGTCAGTTGTTTCCTTCTTTAGTTCGAGTGCATCGTAAAACGTTTCCGGAAATGTTTCTCTAAGTGATGGCAAGCAAATACCTTTGAAGAAATGGAAATATTTACGGACAAGGAAGAAAGGACAAACTTCTGATGAAGAAAACTTTTTTTTTATCAGTGACGTAGTATGTTTGTGAGCTGTGCTTTAGCATCGCATTGGCATGTACATTAACATTTATTTTCCTGTGTAACCGAATGCAGGAAAGAAAGTGCCTGTAAATTTTCTGATTGTACGTATAAAGCACATAAATTTTCTTAATGTACGTATAAGTTTTCTCATGAGCGTTTTCTCTTGTTCAGAAACAATTCATTGATCAAAATAAATGTTGGATTGATAGGGCAAAATGAAAAAAATGCTCACATTTAAAATAATTTTAGTTCAATTTTCAAAGAGACAAAACTCTTATGGAAGTGCGTATTAATTTCCAGTATCTTATTTATCTGTCTAGTAGTGAGTTTCTGTTAAAAATAAATAAAAAAAACATTAATATTTAAAATATCCTGAAAAAATATAAAACGAGAACGAACTGGCAGACCGAGAGTACGAACAACAAATTAAGAAAATTACTTTTAGAATAACAAATTCTGACTATTGAAACTGAAATAACAGAGTCAGAGTAATTCGACTGCATTTGTTAGTTATGTATGAAGAACTAAAGCAAATGAATAAATATTGAGAAGCTCAAGACTCCCCTCTAGATCGGAGCTTTGAGCTTCTCAAAATGACGGTCCGCCAGCAATCAACCACTCCAAAAATAATTTCATGGTACGCCTCTTGGTAACATCAGAGTTCATGATTTCCAGTACTCAAAGGTCAATGTTGAGTTCAGGCTCAATTTTATTTAGGATCCGAGCCCGAAGAATGTCAGCTCGAGCCTGAATTTCATAACGCGTAATAGAGCCAGGACTCGAACGAGCCCCAAAACTGTGACAAACCTCCTTTGGGATTATTAAAAAGAAATTCTTCTTACAGACTTCCGCTCTCTCCTTCTCTTTCAATTAAGCAATGTCTTTCTCAAATGGGGAGTGGGGAAAAGACATCTACTTCTATACATTCATTTCCACATAAATTACGGCGGTCGAACATTCTGCAAAACTGGGCTGCGCTACAGTCTAATTTTACCGAATGCATTTTGCCGAAATGCAAAATTGGGCTACGCTGCTCAATAAAGTTAAGAGGAGCCGCTGCAGGAGGAGGGGGGGGGATTTGGACTGCGTGGTATCTACCATTTAATAACAACAGTTCTTGAAGATCTTTTCCTTCTCCTCAGAAATCACTAATGTGTGGTCTACGGCATTTTCTAGCCACAGAATATCTACACAGTCGAGTCACATTATTCTGACCACCTCCTACTTTTGACGTCAACAGCACGTAGCCAATGAAAGAAGGCACGTGTCGTCAGCAGGCTGGGAAAGTATATAAGGTGTGCTGTAGGTATTCTGAAAAGATATCACTCGTTGCTGTCATGGATGAAAGGAGCGTTTTATCAGATTTGCAAAAAGGGATGATTATCGGCTTTCTAGCCAAGGGGTTCAGTACTTCTGAAACAGCACAGTTTCTGATGTGTTCGCGTGCTGCTGTGGTTAAAGTGTATCGTGATTGGAGAAATGGCACCATTGCGAATAAACGACGGAGAAACTGCGGAGCACCACGTGCCATTGATGTGAGAGATGAACGTCGGCTGCGAAGGTGCGTGAGGGCCGATCGATACGATGTAGTGGAGCAACTCACTGGCCGAATGAACCAGGGGGCTACTAGAAATGTGTTGAAAACGACGGTTCAGCTAACCCTGTTGCGTATGGGGCTCCGATGCAGACGGATGGTCACTGCACCTATACTAACGAAGGTGCATCGGCAGAACAAGCTTACATTTGCACGGCAGTATCGGAATTGAAGCTCCCTGATTGGCAAAAGATTAGATTATCCGATGAGTTACGTTTTCTGCTTCAACGAACGGATGTACGTTGACGTATAAGGCGAGAAACATAGGAGAACAAACACTTTTCAACCACTGCTGGTAGAACACAAGCAAGTGGGGCAGCGTTATGGTCTGGGGAATGTTTTCGTGGCATTCCCTGGGTCCACTCATGCCTGTAGAAGGCACTATGGACCAAATTCGTTATGAATCCGTCCTTGCAGACCACGTACATGCTGATTGTCTTCCTTGGGGCGCATGGGATCTTCCAGCGCGACAATACGACGTGTCACACAGCTAGAAATGTCTGAGAGTTGGAAGAGCACGATGAAGACTTCAAAGTACTTCCTTGGTCCCCTAATTTCCCAGACTTAAACCCAGTTGAGCATCTGTGGGACCACCTCGACCGTGTTGTTTGCTCTATGGATCATCCACCACGCACCCTCCAGCAGCTGTCAGATGCACTGCAGTCAGCATGGCTACACATACCTATGAACACCTTCCAGCACCTTATTGAGTCCCTCCCTGCCCGTTTAGCTGCTGTCCGCGCTGCACACGGCGGTTACTCTGGATATTAGCTGGTGGTCACAATAATGTGACTCGACCGTGTATATATATAAACAGTCCTCTCGTGTCTCCGCTCCACTCCAACACACAGTTATCGAAGAATTCCCTTTACCAACTCAGAAGTGTAATTAAAGACTCGTGTGCTAAATCATATAAAATCACAGTTAAAAAAAGAAGAAAATTCATAGCTCGAACCTTAACCGTAGTAAATATTATGCAGCCGGAACCCGGTTCAGTCCTGAGGCCATCTTCGGGGTTTCGGGCTCTGGGTTTGTCCCGTCTGAGGTTGCTCTAGGTGACGTCATGCCGTTTGAGGTGAAAAAAAGTATCATTCGTTTTGATAAACATTTTTTTTTTTCGAGACGCCGTGTAGCCAGAAGCTCCAGTCTCTTGCGCATCCAAGGAATCCAGAAGAAGAGGTTCTTTTTCATTTCATTTCATTTATTCATTTTTCAGTTGCCACATATTACAATTCAAAATACAAACAATATAATCAATTACAAAAAATGTAGCAATTAGGAGGAGGAGGGAAAAGGCCGTAAGGCCTGACATAGCCCTCCCACCCCTAGTACTAAAAAAAAAAAAAAAAGGACACGAACAACAAATAACAATACAAAAGACAAGTCAAAGGCACACTGAATATAACTGAAAGATTAAATAAATGTATAAGTGTATATAGATGCAAGGTCTATTCATAAGCCGTGAGACTCATCTGGGGGAAGGGGCTTTGAGTTCAATGACAAACTATATTCAACAACGAATATAGTTGGCAGTTTTGCATTGTATTTTCATTCCTGTTGTTAATTTACTTCATTAGCAAACAATTTCTCCATGCCGAAAAGTGAATACACACAAAAAAAAAAAAAAAAAAAGGAAAAAAAGAAATGAAATTCAAAATATGAAAAACGTGAGACTCATCTGGGGGAAGGGGCTTTGAGTTCAATGACAAACTATATTCAACAACGAATATAGTTGGCAGTTTTGCATTGTATTTTCATTCCTGTTGTTAATTTACTTCATTAGCAAACAATTTCTCCATGCCGAAAAGTGAATACACACAAAAAAAAAAAAAAAAAAGGAAAAAAAGAAATGAAATTCAAAATATGAAAAACGGGTGGGAGCAGAAATAAAACTGAACTCGTGAAATATAAAAGATAAATCGCATTTTCAGAATTTGTTTGACGGTGAATGAGTTGCAGGGTCATTATCATTGGAGGAAAGAAAACTCCCAACTAGAATGAAAAAACAAATAATTAATTTTTTTAGTTTATTATTCTGGTTCCTTTCTCTCCATAGATCTACGCAATGACATCGAGGAGTCATTCATGCCGAATTTCGGCTTTTTCACTTCTGTCTTTTAATCGCGCATTCCCTTTTGCTGGTGCTCGGAGGTAGACTTTTCTTACTGTGGTCAACAGCCAAAAACTCACGTCCACACTGAGAAACGAAAGCCACTCAGATTATCGCTAATAAACACTTCTTATCCCACACATGTATCCCAAAACCACTCCTACTGTCGACAAAACAATGAACTGGAAGAAGTTGAAAGCTTTCTCTCACCCGCGCGCACAAAGATTTCTCTTTAGCCCTGTTTACATCGCCTAGAGGGAAGCAAATGTTTACATCGCCTAGAGGGATACATTAAGCTGAAACGTTCCCACGACAACACTTCTTCGTTGGCAATTAAACGCTTGGAAGTTTTTAAACAGCAGCTTAGCATCTCATAGTCCCTTTCCAAGTGACGAATACTGTCCCATCCGTATGCACAAGTACTTTTTCACCTGCGCCTCTCTCTCTTTGTAATGCGTTTTTTGTTACGTGTCTCAAAAAGAAAAGGATTTCTCTCTTCCCTGACCCTTAACACCAACAAGCCTTGTGCCAATGCGGCAGAGAATCATTGGGACAGCTGTTCCTACTCATTCACCTTGAGAAATTATTTCTTTGGAGTTATTCATGATTCGTACTGTATCATTTCTATTTTTCTTTTTATATTTCTATTTTTCTTTTTTTAAAACGCGCAATTGCGAACAAATACAGAAAAGTAAGTATGTTTATAATGAACTACAAAAGTCATTTTCATAAACCACCGAAAATAAAAATTCAGAAAATTTACGACGTCCATTTTGCAGGAGGAGCTGAGCCCCTTTAGCCAAGGCCGTCTGGAAAACACTATTCCATGACATTACAGAGACGAGTTCCCTCTTAGTGACGTCACGCAGAAACCACGGCTTCCGATTGGTTTTCAACGCTGTCATGTATGACGTCAAACACAACACCTGCATAACAGGCAGTGTAACATGAGAGTGACGTCACAAAAGGAGGGAACTCATCTCTCTAATGTCATGGCCTTGTAATTTCTAGACGGACTTGCTTTAGCCCCCACCTCGATGTTTCTGCCTGAAAGCAGACACATCGAGATGATTTTGAGCAATTTTCACTAATGCCCTTTACTAGAAGTGCTTATTTTCCCATAAATAAACTTTCCACGGAAGTTTGCTTTCTGATGAAACGAAGAAGGCTTCCTTTTACCTAAAAAAGGAAAATGCGATTCATTTATTTATTGTAATGCGAAGCTCTGATTATGAAAGCAATAAAAGCAACATCGGTGTCGTGAGGTATGTATAAAAACATAATGTTTTTATTAGCTGATAAAAAAATATGTTTTTTATTTATTCAAACTAGTTTAGAGCAATATGTTATTTAAAAGTTTGCAGTAATTTTAATTTCAGCTTGGTATGATTTTACTTGTGCGCGTGTTTAATAGTGTACACTAGGAATAACACTTGTTAAAAAAAATGAAAGAACAATCTCTGATTTAATAACTAAGCAGACGAAAAACATTCGCATATGGATAATGGAAAACAAGTCCTCATGAGTAATCACTCCGGTTTGCTGGCAACTGATAAGTGATTACAGGGTGTTGAATTTTGTGAAACAGGAATATTGCCCGAGCAAAAGAATTTCGTTCAAGACGCTCGTTTACTGCAGTAAAAAGCTTAGCATTTCTCAAGTTCGTAAAATATGAGATACTCTGACCTCCGATATCCCTGAGGGACCGAGAAGCCTAGATCGAACAGCGTCCCTAATTTTTACTTTTCTGCTGCTTGCGCAATAATAAGCGTGTGCCCATTCAGAGACCACCCTCCGAGCAGGAGTGGGCGGTCGAGGGGCCAAGGGCCACACTCTGAGGCGAATATTTAAAGAGTGACCCGATAAGAGAGAGCTAAGTGCCCTTTTGTCTATGGCACTCTTGCAAGAAAGCAAGTCAATTCAAAACTGTTAGTGTCTGAGAAACAGCTCGAGGAGAACTCGCTGGAAGGATAACAACTCCCACTGTTTACTTAATACTCACTTAGGGGGGGGCTCTGCGCTGTGATAAAGCCCTCCTCTGTGCGTTAGATACATGTTGTGGTTTGCAGTTCACAGATTTTATCTGACTTTCGATCATTTGATATCATGTTTTACCTTATCAGAACCATCACTAAATCAAACAGAAATATATCCTACTCTTGAAAACAAGTGTGGTATTTTCATGTGCGTCCCTTACTAGTGCGGAATTATTACGTCCACAGTAGGAACCATTTTAAGTGATGATTATTACTCTTTCCTTATCAGGTAGTTAGTCGCTGTCCTGGAAACCAAATTTTTGAGTTAAAACGTTTTTATGTCAAAATGCTTTATCCATTTATAAAAATAAAGAAGTATTTTATGACGTCTTCGTACTGATTGGGCAATGATGGCAAACATCATAGTAGCCAAGAACGTAAGATGTCGTTGTCGCGTTTTATACGAATGAACTTAAGTCGGTGTGTCGTGGGCGGGCGAAGGGGGGGGGGGGGAGAAGAAATTAAAGGCCACCTTGAGCAAGTCTAAGGGTTACAGGAAGTCCCCTGTCCCTAATTTTGGGCTAGTGGTCCCAGAAAAGAGACAGAGCTGGTGCCTTCAGACAAAGCACTACCCGTGTCTCATGCGGAACTCGAAATCGGGATCAGCTCGAAAGAATAGACAAATGCCAGCGCCTCAGACTACTCGGTCACCGGAGCGGGGCACATAACAGTTAAAGTCTTCATTTTACGATCGGGCAATGATAACTAAAACGAACGCTCAACTCCCCATAACGAAACAAAACTAAGTTGAAATTAGGACAAGGGAAATTCAGAATAATATATGCAATTTACGCAAGAAACCAGACAACGAAAAAATTTATTATTTTTTTCAAAACAAGAACTTACTTTGTTATTTTACTGTATATCCATTAAGGACCTTTATATTATACAGAGATGAACCCAAAAATTATATTTGGAAGGCAGCATCTTTTTGAATAGATTAAAATCGATTTACAATCTATTAAAAATTATTGACACTTTTGCTGCTATCAATCATGGTGCAAGTATTATGTGGCTTTGATAATTTGGTTGTTTTATTCTACTATATTCGGATTCCAAGATCCAGGAATAATGAGCTTTAACGGACTCTTCTCTGCATCAAGTGTCGAGTAATCCCGTTCGCTATCAGTGGCCCTTCTCTCCGCTACAAAAAGCGATACCCTCTCTCTCTCATCCTCCGAACCGACAAGCCACTGCCTCCAAATTAACTTTTTCTCTGCGACCTACGCCGCATTATATTCACAAAGACGACACTTCTCCTTGCGTAGCCCTAACTGCAGCCTCACCGTCCTGTATGAAGAAAATTTCAAACGTCTCGCCGAGCAAAATATCAGTCACTCTAACAAATTTCCATTCTATTCGCACTCTGTTGGTGCCCAGCGCAATAAAATGCAACCCACAATGGGCAAGACTACCGACAATGCAACAACATGCACCCTAGAACCCTTCCCCAGGGTAAGTCACTGAGATGACACCGCGACATCTACTCGACACTAAATAATGCGAACTCTTAGGTTTTCATTGTCAGCAGTAAGAAAGAATAATAGAGGGGAAGGGGGGGGAACCACTGCAATACGAATGAGCACAACTACCATATTTTTTAGAAAGTAGCATGATCTATGAAAGTCAGAAAAAAATAAGCCAAAGACAAAAAATAAGTAGGTATTATGCAAGAGGAAAGTAAAATATTGGCCGAGAAATTTTTCCTGCAGCTACTGTGACAGGAATTCAAAATATAAAAGTAAAAAGCCACATTCTTGTTACCTTCTCCCCAGTTTCAACAGCAGGTATTTTTCCAAAACATATTGCTATGAGTGAACAACATCATGACCAGAGTGATATTACTGAAATGGCAATGGGCGGGACATGTTGCCAGAAGAACAGACCACCCATGGACAACTGAAATTTTAGACTGGATTCCAAGGGACAGAAAAAGACCCAGAAGAAGACCCCTTGGGAGATGGATGGATGAAATTCGAAGGCATGCCGGAGTAACGTGGAGGAGACAGGTTCAAAACAGACAATTGTGGAAAAAACTAGGGAGGCCTTCATCCAGTAGTGGTTTGATAACAGTGGAAATGATTATGATGATGGTGATACTCGTATATAAGTCTGCAAAACTTCACCGTTTCGCGCGACCTATCACTTTTCCTTATATATATATATATTTCATTGCTTCTGTTTCCTGAGCTACTTTTTGAAGTAGCTTTTGCTGAAAAACCCTTTTAACAAGGTCATCTCGAATTAAAGTTTTACTGTCGCAGGTAATTCGCGAAGAACACAGATAAAAAATTTAATAATTTCAAAAATAGTAGAGTTTTCAATGTAATAAAATTATTCTTTAAGCATCAAATTAAAATGATGTAGGACTTTAATCACGCCTAAAGTAAAATTTGAAAAGTAAATAAAAAGAAAAGCGTGCAAACTTCGCCGTTTTGCCCGATCTATCCTTTTACCTTTTTGTTATATGACTTGAAATAACCTCCTTACGACAACAACGTCACTCCAAAAATTTCAAAATTCCGACTTTCAGAGCTGTTCGCGGGAGAATTGGGATTTATATTAAATCATGACTTTTACGTCAGTCACTGGAAAATCCAAACAAAACTAAAAGTTTTGTAGCAGAGTAAAATCCCGGAAATGGCAATGAGTGAGACATATTGCCCGTAGAACGGACCACAGATGAACAACCGAAACTTTAAACTGGAATCCAAGGGGCAGGAAAAGACCCAGAAGACCACCTGGGAGATGGGTGGAGGAAATTCGAAAGCATGCAGGAGTGTCTTGGAGGAGACTTGAGCAATATATATATATGTGTGTGTGTGTGCAAATACGACAAAGCTAATTAGATAGGTTTCACAGTTCGCAGCATACGTAATGAATCAGCAAAATAGCAAAAATACTGATAGCAAGAAACTTGAAAAACGTAGAATAGTCGATAAAAAACTCAAATTCGAAAAATGCACAAAATTCGTAAAAAGAGATAAATTAGAAAAATGCAATTAAAAAATTGGAAACCAGGTTGCCTTCTGCAGGAGAGCCTCAACCTGGAGGAGAGGCTTTTCTGGTGTCAGTAAACGACTGGGATGTCGACTGACAAATGCTCCCGAAGCCACTATAATAAACAATTTAAAACTTGCTGAAAATTCGAACCTTTCTGACAAAATAAATAAGCACCTTGTAGTAACCAGTAAAATTATTAGACTTCATTCAATCAAAGTCCAGCTTTCAACCTATTTGCCAGTCTCGACGAGTTTGTTCCTTCCGTGAGTTCCAGCTATTGTCTGGTAGTTTTTTAGCACGTCTTTTGTAAAAAAAGTCCGTGCTTATTTTATCGGTCTGTCCGTCCTTCCGTCCGTCTGTACCCACGGAATCTCTCCAACTATTAGTCCGATTTGAAAAATTCTTTTTGCATTCGGAAGTTTGAAATATGAGAATGATGATCCTTTTTTTCGTTTTTTTTACGATGTACAATTTCGCCGCTAGAGGGCGTAAATGCAGATGATGTCGAATTCAAAATTACGTTTTATTCCACATATTTGCTCCTAAACATCCGATTGAAAAAATATTTCATCTTTCGATTCCATTTATGTCGAAGAGTATTTTAGATATAGTTTCTTTTTCAAATTACTCATAGATTTTCCGCTAGAGGGCGTAAAAGTAAATTACATTTTTCGCGATAACTTTTCTTCTAAAACTCCAATTTGAAATATTTTTTTTTCAGCGGATACATCTCCTGATGGAAAATTTTTTGCATATAATTTCAAATTTTTGGTAAAGAATACTTTGGCCACCAGGGGGCGTAAGTGTTAATTTTTGCTTCTGATGTCTTTGCCATAAAATCTGAGCTTCTAAAATATCGATTGAAAAAATTATTTCGTGGACTGATACCACTCACATCGATAAACCTTTTCGGAATATTTTCTTCCTAAAATATTCCACAGTCTCAGCCAGGGGGCGTAAATGTATATCTTATTTTTGTCAATATCTCAACTTCTAGGAGTCCGATTTGAAAAATTCCTTCTTTGTTGGATAGCTTTTTCCGTGTGACATGTTTTTCATTTAATTTCAAAATTTTCAAGTAATTAATAGACTTTCCGCTAGGGGGCGTAAAGGTAAATTGCGTTTCTCCCTATATTTCTGCTTCTAAATCTCCGATTTGAAAAATTCTTTCTGCACCGGATACAGCTCCTGATGGGAAATCGTTTGCACATAATTTCTAATTTTTGTAAAAAAATAGTTTGGCCACCAGCGGGCGTAAATCTTAATTTCCGCTTCTGATGTATTTGCAGCAAAATATGAGCTTCTAAATTTTCGATTGAAAATAACGTCCTTTGTAGACCGATACTACTCATGTCGACAAACCTTTTAGAAACATTTTCTTCTTAAAATAGTGCATGGTTTCTACGCCAGGGGCGTAGATATATATCTTAATTTTGTCAATATCTCTACTTCTAAGGGTCCGATTTGAAAAATTCCTTCTTTCTTGGATAGTGTTTCCAGTGTGACATGTGTTTCATATAATTTCAAAATTTTCAAGTAATTCATAGACTTTCCGCTAAGGGGCGTAAAAGTTAATTGCGTTTCCCCTTATATCTCTGCTTCTAAATCTCTGATTTGAAAAATTATTTTTGCACCGGATACAGCTCCTGATGGGAAATCGTTTGCACATAATTTCTAATTTTTATAAAAAATGGTTTGGCCACCAGGTGGCGTAAGTCTTAATTTCCGCTTCTAATGTATTTGCAGCAAAATATGAGCTTCTAAAATCTCGACTGAAAAAAGTCGTTTGTTGACCGATACTACTCATGTCGACAAACCTTTTAGGAACATTTTCTTCTTGAAATAATGCATGGTTTCTACGCCAGGAAGCGTAGATGTACATGTATATCATATTTTTGTCAATATCTCTACTTCTAAAAGTCCGATTTGGAAAATTCCTTCTTTGTTGGATAGTGTTTCCGATGCGAAATGTTTTTCCCATAAATTCAAAATTTTCAAGTAAATCATAGACTTTCCGTTAGGGCGCACAAAGGTAAATTGCGTTTTCTACTCCTAAAACTTCGATTTGAAAAATTCTTCCTGTATCGCATACAAGACCTGATTGAAAATATTTTTCACATAATTTCTAATGTTTGGTAAAGATGGTTTGGCCACCAGGGGTCATAAGTGTTAATTTCTGCTTCTGATGTATTTGTAGCAAAATCTGGGCTCCTGAAAACTCGACTAAATTTTTTGTTTCTTGGACCGATACCGCTCATATGGATAAACTTTTTGAGAATACTTTCTTCCTAAAATAATGCATGGTTTTCCCACCAGGGGACGTAAAGTCACATCTTATTTTTGTCGATAACTCTGTTTCTAAGAGTTTGTAAGCTCACGATTCCGTTTACAGCAATATCTGAGGGATTAAAGACCCGACTGAAAACTTCTTTCTTCCGTCAGATACTATTGTTTTCCATACCGGTTCCATTGACTTTAAATAGCTTTGATAAATTTAATTTGCGTCAGAACGGATTCAAAAGACGTGCTTATTACACCCGAAAATTCGGTGTCATCTTTCTTGTATTTTGTTGCTATGAGTTTCTTATTTATCTTGTCCGTAAGTTTCGGACTTTCAGCAAGTTTTAAATTGTTTATTTTCTTATAGTTTCTTCGGGAGCATTTGTCAATCTACACTAGTTAGTTAAACCCTGTCGTTTACTGACACCAGAAAAGTCACTCCCCCAGGTTGATGCTCTCCTGAAGAAGGCAACATGGTTTCCCATTTTCTAATTGCATTTTTCTAATTTGTCTCTTCTTACAAATTATGTGCATTTTTCGATTTTGAGTATTTAATCGAATTTTCCTGGTTTTTCGATTTTCTTGCTATAAAAAAAAACACAAGCGCGCGCGCACACACACACACACACACATATATGTATATGGACTTATGTGGGTATGAGATTCCAACAACTGTATATAGCTTCTCCATGACAAATACTAACTCCGTCTTCTCGCGGTGCATCCTGTACTAAAGGGGCTCTGACAACAGACAATTAGTGGTATAACTATACCACCAGGATTAGAGAAAATGCTATCACACACTCACCAACCCTCTTGGCCAGCGAAGTGAGTTATGCCCCCCCCCTCCCCCTCAAGATGACTTAACAACGTAAATTTTGACCTTCAGTCTCCGGAAGCTGGAATGTACTTAGTCCAGGCAGGGGCCAGTGCAACATGAAGGCAGACGGTGCTAAGAATCTCCCGAAGACCGGACTAGGCTGCCCTCCGATGTTGACTTCGGCTACGTTTAACGGATGATCTCTGTCTCCTGATTCAAGGCTCCTTCAATTGGGGGAGGAACTCTAAAGGATCAAGTGTGACATCGTCGGGCTAAGTGAGGTAAGAAGAAAATGAGATCTCATGGAACTGAAAAGCGGACATCTCTTCTATTACCAAGGGATAGATACTGGCAGAACTAGTGACGTTGGATTTATAATAAACAAGAAACTGAAGGACAATGTTCTAGAATTTGAAAGTTCCTCAGACAGAGCCCGCGACTCATTACCCAAATCTCAAAAAGATATCAGACTCAGATTATTCAAGCTTACGAACCCACCACAAGTCATCCTAAGGAAGAAGTTGAATAATTTTTGAAGAAATTTGACATCTAAATAATAAAGGCAAGCAGTATTTGAAAATCAGAATGGATGATTTCAATGCGAAAACAGGGTAACAGCAACAGAATGAAACTTCGGTAAGTAAATTCGGACATGAAAACAGAAACCAGCGAGGAAATACTCTCGTATAGTTTTCAGCGGCAGGAAAGTTTTTCTTCATGAACTCCATTTTCAAGAAAAAAAAAAAAAAAAAAACCATAAGAAATGAACATGGAAGCACCCCAATGGGATGACAAGTGAAACTGATTTCATTTGTCATCGAAGACTGCGGTGCTAAATAGGTTCAATACAGGTAGTGATCACAGAATGGTGCGATGTAAGATTCACCTCAACACTAAACTAGATTATGGCAAGCTCATAAAACAAACAAAATGTATTGACTTGACCAACCTTAAAAATCATCAGGATAATTTCAAACTGGAACTGTGGAACAGATTCTCTGCTTTAGAATCGGAAGAAATGGACATTACTGAAGTTAACAGAGAACTAACTAAGGCCCTTATGGAAACAGGAACAAAAATAGGTGGTACTAAGAACTTGCATATGAAGAAAATATCAGGAAAAACAAAAAATGCTGATGCAACAGAGAAAAGATATGAGAACAAATAAAGAAGGTGTCACTTCCAAAGTGGAATAAACACGGTCGTATCAGAATAATGTGACCACTTCCGGAACCACATTGCACCCGCCAAGGCGCGTCACAGAGTGAACGTGACAAGGTCGACTACGCGGAGATATAAGCTGCCGACCGGGACAGATGAGCCATAGTGCGTCACATGAGCGGAATGGGAAGAGGTAGTGATTTGACCGACGTTCAAAAAGGAATGATCATCGGCTACCGCGCCATGGGTGGAAGCATCTGAGAAACAGCCAACTTCGTCGGCTATTCGCGAGGTGCTGTAGTAAGAGTGTGCCACGAATGGGCCGCTAGCACATCGAATACCTCCCGACGTCATAACCGTGGAGTTCCAAAGGCCATCGACCTCAGAGGAGAACGTCGCTTCCGTCGACTGGTAAAGGGCAATCGACGTACAACAGTGCAGCAACTGGCCAAGCTGGGGCACCCATTACGTGTGCCCGATAACAGTAGAACAAACCCTGGTACGCATGGGTATCCGAAGTCGACACTGCGTTGAGGCGCCCATGCTAACCCAGGTCGATCGGCAATGACGCCTGCGGTTCACATGGAACTACCGTCATTGGACAGTGGTAGAGTGGGAAAAGGTTGCCTTCTCCGGCGAATCTAGGTCACTGCTTCACAGAAGTGACGGACGGTGGCGGATACGGCGTCAGAGACACGCTTGTCGGTCAAGTACAGGCTGGTGGTGGCAGGGTGCATGTCTGAGGGATGTTTTCCTGGTATGACATGGGACCGCTGGTACCAATGGATGGGCCCCTGAACACCAATGGCTACCTGTCCATCCTAGCTGACCACATGCATTCCTTCCTGTTGAACGTTTACCCTGGTGGTGATGGTGTCTACCAACAGAACAATGCGGAGTGCCACGTCGCTAAGGAGGTTCGTGACTGGTTTCAGGAACACGACAGCGATGTCTCCGTTCTCCCTTGGCCAGCGAAATTGCCCGACATCAATCCCATGGAGCACTTGGATCGACAAGTTCAACGTGCCAACCCACAGCCACGTTATCTCCGGGACCTCTGTGATCTGCTGCAGTCCGAATGGACACGTGTGCCTCGGGCAGCCTCCCAGGGCCTCATTAAGTGCACGCCACGCCGTCTTGCCGCTGCCATCCGGGCGCAGGGTGGTTATTTCCATTATTAGGTATAGGTAGTCATAGTATTCTGATATGACTGTGTATAGAGCTATGTAAGACAGTACGAAAAAGTATCACTAAGAAAATTCAATTGTGAACTAGTGAGAAATGCAATTGAAAACAACCAAAGCCTAAAGATAGCAAAAGGACATCTCAGTAAGGGAAGAAAACAGATTATGGCACTGAGAAAAGAAGATGGTTCTGTAACAAGAAATAGAGGCGAAGTTTTGACAAGAGTGAAAGATTTCTACTCCAAATTATATGAAAGGGATGATACATGTACTCCAGACATCAAGAAAGGTACCAGCACCAGAGTTCTTCCAGTCCTCCCAGCGGAAGTTGCACATGCAATCAAGAACATGAAGCGTAGGAAAGCTCCAGGAGAAGATGGAATTACTGTAGACAGCATACAAGAAGCAAGTTGAGAAATTGAAACTAGACTCGCCCAAGTTTTCTCTAGATGTCTCAATGAAGGGAAGATTCCTGAGGACTGGAACAATGCTACAATGATCCTGCTACATAAAAAAGGTGACATTGAGGATCTCAGGAACTACAGGCTCATCAGCCTCCTTTCAGTAGTTTATAAAATCTTCACAAAGATTCTTTCACATGGCTTGAAGATAACACAGGACATGGCTCAGCCGAGAGAACAAGCTGGATTCAGGAGTGTGTACAGTATAATAGATCATATCCTCGTGAGATAACTAACTGAAAGAACGAGGAAATATGAACTTTCGCTTTTATCGATTATGAAAAGGCCTTTGATTCCGTGAAATCATCAGCAGTTACAATGGCCTTGAAATCTTGCGGTATTGGAGATGCATACATTAGTTTGATTAGTAACATCTATGAAAATGCAAGTGCAAAGGTTCGGTTACTTGATCATACAGCACCAATAAAAATCAGAAAGGTAGTGAGACAATGTGATACCATATCTCCCAAACTCTTTAATACCACATCGCAAAATGTCTTTCAATCAGTCTACTGGGAAAACAAGGGTATGAGGATTAATGGAGAGTATTTAATTCACCTTCGTTTTGCTGATGACGTGGTCATTTTTGCAACTGCCCCTTCAGAACTGCAGAGTATGGTCCAAGAACTTGCTGAAAAAAGCAAAGAAGTGGCATTAAAAATGAACTTTCAGAAGATAAGGCTGATGTGCGAGTACAATACTTTTACAAGAAATGAAGATTTATCGATTGATGGTGGAAAGATGGAGATAATCGATACCTACATTTACTTTGAACAGCAGATATCAAGCAAAGGTCACACTGATGAAGAAATCAATCGACGTGTAAAACGTGGTTAGAGAGCTTTTGGAAGAAACAGTGCAATTTTTAAGAGCAATATGTCTTAAAAGAAGAGTGTTTAATCTGTACACCCTTCCAGTTCTTACGTATGGAGCAGAGACGTGGACCTTAGCTGAAAAAGAGATATACGAGGTATAAAGACTGCAGACAACTGAAAGAAGCATGGATAGATGCATGCTTGGTGTAATTAGGAAAGATAAGAAGGGGAACTCATGGGTAAGGAAAATGACAAGATGTGGAAGACATCATGATCAGAATAAAATCTTTGAAATGGCAATGGGCTGAACATGTTGCCAGAAGAACGGACCACCGATGGAACAACGAAATTCTAGACTGGATTCAAAGGGACAAAAAAAAAAAATCAAAAAGAAGACCACATAAGAGATGGGTGGAGGAAATTTGAAAGTATGGGAGAATGACATCGGCGAGGTTGCCGTACGACAGACCTTTGTGGAAGAAACTTGGGAGACCTTCATCCAGCAGTGGATTGAAAATGGTTGACAATGATGATGGGGATATGAAATTCATTCTGTATGAAATAATAAAACGTTTGTTTCTTTCGATATGTCCATGCAATGAAAATCTTGTGAGATTGGGCACTTTCTGTTGGCTGAATTATGTAACTGTTTACCTGTTAATGGGCACAGCGAAGGTTAGTGGTGGCTTTTCCAGAAGTAATAACTGCATTTAAAACACATATTCTATTCCAACCATCTACTAACTGATGCTGTTAACATTTACATTTCCTAATGAAAGAAATTTTCTTCTATAGCAGAAATTGAGGAAAAACCGTTGAACTTTTAAGAGTACTCTTAAGAAATGCAGACCTTAGAGCAATTAACGTTCTACATAGAAAATGCAAAACGCCGATCAGTAAGCAAGTAGGTGAACTAAGAAAGCTAGCTTCCCCGTTTTAATTTTTTTACGCTTTCCAACCGTAGGTTGATCATCATATGTAGAGAATTTTAGGAAGGGAGCGTCTGACCCCAGGTCTTTAACAACCCTTAGAAATAGAACTAGGAGATTTGGGCTAGAGTGCCTGATAGGAAAGTGACACGGAAGCGAGGTAGAAAGGGGGAGGAAGACGCCCTTATTTATTACCGGGGGCCCAGTACCCGGGGTCCGACCGCTTAACGTGCCCATCCGACGCACGGCGGATATTTAGTGGATCGAGCGTTCGTACCTGCCTGGGATCGAACCTGAGGTCCTTTCCGTGGCAGTCACGAACGTTGCCCACTAGGCCACCCGCGGCCCAACCGTAGCTTGAAGATTTCGAACTCGGTCTCCTTTCGGATTCTCTCCCTTTCCTGGAACCGGTGGCCCTAAATTAGGGACGGGCGACTGCTTATAGGCCATTGAGTTGTTCACAGTGGTCGTTAAGCCTCCAAAAAAAAAAAAAAGCAAGATAAAATTGCGCATAGATTTAAAGAAGGATTAAACTCATGCTTAGTTTCTCCGACAACCAGAAACTTCAAATAAATGGGAATAAATAGGGATTTTAATTTTAACTCCTTCCGCATTTAACTTTTCACAATTATAAATCCCTTAGGAAGCGTTGAATTTATATCTTACTGAATGCAAATTTCACTCAACATTTGATTCATAATAGATAGCTTTTCCTGGGCAATACATTCACAATTTGTGTTGTTTAGAAATTTTCTTAATAAAAATAAAAATAAAATTCAGGGGACCACTCCCGTGGGAAACGAACATAAACGCACCACGTAGAATTCCTTTTCTTCAGTTTTTTCGTGACTATCGCATGAATGAATGATAAAGTAAGTGAAGAGAAATGCTAAATTAGACAAAATCCATGTAAAACCGTGATAATTATCGATACAATAAAAATGTCGACGTTTACCATAATGAAAGGTTTATTATACATCGACTCTAGTTCCGTAGAGCATTTTGGCTCGAGCCAAACGCTCAGCGAAACGGTAGTCGATGTATAATAAACCTTTCATTGTGGAAAACGCTGGTATTTTTATTCTATCTCAAAACCACAAGTGAGTGTTGTGGTCATAAATTATATACTGCTAATTATCGTCATTTATTTAATTATCACAATGCCTGTAAACATTGATTGTTGGGTTCACACTCATACTATGACTTTGGAAAGGAAAACTCATCGATGACACGATTGTAGAACACCATGCGAGAACTGTGCTTGAAAAATGCTAATTTAGACAAAATCCATGTAAAACACTGATAATTATTGTCATTTATTTATCACATTTCAAGAATATGGAAACTTTAATACAATTTAAATTAAACCTCTATTTCGGAAATTATCAATTTGAATTCCATACGTGCGAAAGTTTGATTGGAAAACCCTTTATCAAGTTCTACCCAAAACTCAAAGAGGAAATTCCTGTACTGGATCCTTATCTCAACGGTTGGAGCTCCCGTATATTTGCAAATTAACAAACAACTGCTATGGTATATCGGTGCTTTATATAGATTGCGTGATGGACCAGCATATTTACAACGCATTCCTTTTCACGAAACTGTTATTCAAAATGCGATACTCACTGTGGGTGTTCGTTTCACAAGCATAATATGAGGGTGGTCTTAATAGAATAACAAGTAGTGCTATGTTTACATTTGCACCGCCATGCTTACTCAGTTTACTTCAGCTGAAATTTGGAAGAATTTTTTTCTTCATCTTATTTGTGTGTGTGTGTGTGTGTGTGTGTGTGTGTGTGTGAACGCAATGGTTTTACTATCACTCATCACTGCAAACATCCAAATAAAGTCACTGTACACTCATGTTACTGAAATAAAATGCTGCTTTTAAGAAACCGTACACGGGACCTCCGGGCGGCTAAAAAAGTAACTGTGAATTACATTTGATATTTTTCCATGTGCGTAAATTACATTACTTAAGTTTTAAGGAAATATCAATTTCTTTTGTGTTTCTGTCTAAAGCAGAAAAACATCGCAGTGAAGCTTTTCTTTTCTTCTTTTTTTTTTCCGTTGGAAGTTTTACAACCACCATGAGCAACTCAAAGGGCTACAAGCAGTCGCACGTCCCTAAATTAGGGCCGCAGACTCTAGCGATGGGAGAGAGCCAGTGACGTAAGACAAATACAGCATCCATGCCTCACCGGGATTCGAACGCCGATGCATCTCAGACGAATGGTCATAAACCAGCACTTAGATAACTGCGTTACCGGGGCGGCACAGTGAAGCTTGAAATCGCTTTGACACTGAACTTAGATAACATTTAGGGTCCATAAACACTGCTCACAGCTTTTTCACAGATTGCAAAACCACGGCCACCAGAAATCCTTGTGTCATCTGTTCCAAACATTTTGTATTATGATATTTATAACTATTCGGTTAATAGTTTTCGTACTACACCAAGGAGTCACTAAAAGCGAATAAAAGTTCAAATGTAAACACCCAAGCTCCGACTTTCCCATCTCAGGCGTCGTTCTTGAACCTGTGTGCGAAAAGTTGAACGTGCACAAGTCAAACAGTTAATTATACAACAGTATAAGGGCAGTTTCTGATCCCAGTTCCTTTTTCTTTAAAGCGTACAAATATCCCTGCTCATAGGGGAAAAACAGTTTCCATATTTACACAAATCGCATTCAACCAAAATAACAAACTATTTGCACGCTTACAATGGAGCGAAGATATTGCACATTTCCAATGGGAATATAAAATAGTTGCGAACAAACTCACATTTCACGAAACATTTATGACCTTAACAATATGCAAGAATTTTTTTTTCCAATCATGAATGTAACACGGAATTACACCATAAAATTAAAAATTTTGAAGATGGCAATCCGTTTTTTGGTGTAAATATGACAAGGATGGTATGTTAGATAATATCCGAAAACTTGACATTTTCGTCGTCCTAGAGCATACCCGGGGACTCTCTGGGAGACGCGGGTTCGATTCCCACTCCAGGACGACGAAATTTTCAAGTTTTTGGATATTATCTGACTTACCATCCTTGTCATATTTACACCAAAAAACGGATTGTCATCTTCAAAATGTGCATTGTATTTTGTAATCCCGCATTCCATTCATGATTTATCTGCTCTTCCGGGTAATCACAGGATAGGATTCTTAACCTCCAGATTCGCTAAACATGAATGCCGGTTGCTTCGACTAGCGTATCCTGTGTTGATTATATTCAAATTAATCGGAAACTTGAAACTTGCTCGTTCTGGGTGGTGTAGTGGTTAGCATACCCGGGCGCTATCTTGGAGATGCGGGTTCGATTCCCGCTCCAGGACGACGAAATTTTCTAGATTTCAGATACTATCTGACTTACCACCCTTGTCGTATTTACACCAAAAAACGGAGTCATTTTCAAAAAAAAAATAATTCCGATCTTTATTTCAAAGAACAAGAGCCATATCATTCAACGTAAGCAGAATCGCAAAATCGCAAACCATCATGATTTCGTTCAACTTTCATTCACGTGATGAGTTACCAGATTAGAGATCCAGGAGTATCGAGTGTCAAAACTTATCCATTTCCAGCAAAAACGTTGGTTGGATTGCAAAATAAAAGCAATACAAATTTTTTTTCTAAAGTTATTAAATAAAAATTTTTTTGTATTGCTTTATTTAATAAAATAATACAAAAATTTTGGCCTTAAATTCTAGTTATTCCATCATAATATTTATAACATTTAATCGACACGTACACAAAATTGATTTTAAAAGTGTGAAGAAGTACTTTCTACAAGGGCGCCTTATTGATCTTTCTTTAAAAAACTGCCAAGAGAAATTTGTGTGCGAGCACTGACTATCTTCTCATCTTGATTAAGTAGTTATCCTGTATTCCTGTTGGCTTTTTGCAGAGAACTCCTCTCTGCATTTCGATTATGTTCTTCCATCATGATTAACGACTGTTCAAGGTACGTGAAAGCTTCGTTTACTTTCTTCGTTCTTAAACTTCTAATGTATCAATAAGATCCTCGCTGGACACAAGCTCTGAATGAGAAGCAATAAATTCATCCACATTTCCAATGCTGACCCGAAAACCTAGTTCTTTCATACGGTGAATACCTTTCTTTGCAGTTATGCAAATATTTTATGATGTTTCAAGGAACCTTGAGGAGTACCTAATAGCGATCACTTGAGAATTGTTTACTGAATTCTGCACCCTTCAAAGGCTCATTGCAAAGGAAGAGTCGTACGAAAATCGAAAACGGACTATTGAAGTTTACTGTGTGAGCGATGGGTACGTAAATTGTCTCACAAGTACACCTATGAGCCATTACATCATGACCACATACCTAACAATCTGTGGAACCCCCTTTAGCACACAAAACAGCTGCCACTGGGCGAGGCATCGATTCGGTGAGGTGGCGATAGGTATCCTGGGGTATCTGGTACCATAATGTCAATAGCAGGTCCTCCAGTTCCCGTACATTTTGGGTGGTGGTGATTCAGCGCGAACCCGCTTTTCCAAGTCGAACCACAAATGTTCGATTGGGTTCATGTCAGGTGAATTTGGAGGTCAGGGTATTAACTGAAAGTCACCAGCATGTTCCTCGAACAACTCCTTGACGATTCTGTCAGTGTGGCATTGCGCATTATCCTGTTGGTAATGGCCATCACCAGCAGGTAACACAGTTGCCATGAACGGGCGAACTTAGTCCGCAACGATGTTTAGATACCTGACAGCTGTCAGAGATTGTGCTATTGGGATAATGGGGCCTAAAGTGTCCCAAGAAAATATTGCCCACAGCATAATACCGCCGCTGTCTGCCTGTTTCCGCCCAACAGTGCATCCAGGTGCCATAGCCTCCGTTGGTAATCGGCGAATCCGTGCTCGGCCGTCTACGTGATGCACCAGGAATCTTGATTCGTCAGACCAGGCCACTTTCTTTTAATCATCCATGGTCCAATCTCAATGATCATGGGCTCAATTCATACATTGTTGGTGATGACGTGGAGTGAGCGTGGGGACCCGGCTGGGTCTTCAGCTATGCAGGCCCATGTGCAGAAGGCTGTGATGAACTGTGTACTGTGACACATTGCCCTGATCACCACTGTTGTAGCTGAGGGTGATTTGTCGCATTGTGGCGCTGCTGTCGCTGTGAACACTGCGTGACAGTCTCCGCTCCCCTCTGGCATCAATGAGCTGCGGACGACACGCGGCTGGACGAAGGTTCGTCGTTTGGCCATTTGTGCACCACTTTTTATACGTACTCAATTCAGCGGAACGTGAGCAACCCATAAGCCGCGCCGTTTCCGAGATCGTAGTTCCGAGGCGCCCTACCATCACAATTTGTTCTTTATCAAACTCCGATAAATCGGCAGCTTTTTCCATTCTGACTCTGAGCACTCTGCTAACCGAAAGCCAATCCTCGGGTTGTATATATACTGCTCTATGAACTTCACCTGCGCCACCGTTCGGTCTTCAGGGGCGCTCATTTTTCGAGGCTGGGGGTGTTTATAATGTAATGGATCATCTGTGCATAACCATTCCATTCCTTTCTTGACAAAGAATTCTTTGTTAGTAAGCATCTCGACTTTGCTTGGCCGTACTGCATGCCGTAAATTTTAGAGCCGAAGAATACAAGCACATAAACGTTAAAATATTACGTAATTTCTACGTAGTTTGCTTATACACTGAAATCAAAACTTAAAGGATTCTGACTTGTTGATGCAGGATGCAGTGAAGAAACATGTTTACAGAAAAAAGGGCTACCTTTATTCAGCAAGGTAAAGTTCTTTGGTATTTTAAATTTTACATCAAATACCTAATTGTAGACTTTTCGGGGCAATCAATTCAAGAATTGAGATTCGTAGATCATTTAATAATAATCACTCATTTTCTCTCCCTAAAGTCGCATATTGCCATAGCAGATAGCGTTTCACGAGAAGGCATATTCTGCTGAACTAGAAAGAACTTTAAAGCGACAGAGAATCTCTTTTGATTCAAAATCTTCAGCAAAAAAAATAAATAAATAAATAAAAAATCCAGCAGTGGAGCATTGTAGGTAGGTCCCAGCAGCTTCGTCCTTGCGAGAGGCGCCTGGCGGACAAGGGCTTCAATGTCACTGTAAATAATAGTTTCCTCAACAGTCGTTGCCCTTACAAAGAAATGCTTACTTTCACCACTGCACAACACAAGTTATATTATGAGAAAAAAAAATGAAATCCTGTTTACTTAAAGCAGACTTCATAGCTAATCTTTTTACATTTTGATTGCAAACCAGAGGCTGCCAAGGTAAAGGAAGAGATTTTTTTTGTCATATTATCTGCTCTTAATAAATGTTTCGGCTGATTTTTCCCGAATGACTGACACTCTCAGGTTTGGGAAACTCAGATGCCCTCAATACCCATTTTTATTTAGTTGTGCAGGAGTAAGGACCTTCTGGCGATTTCCGAAACCTAGAAGTCATCTAAGCTGCTAAGTAGTAAAAAATTCCCCTTCAAAAATCGATCTCTCTCACTTTACCATTGCACCATCAATCTTTTTTTTTTTTTTTTTTCCTGCGTGATTTTTACACACTCACGCATTTTATTTTTATATAATTTACGTTATATTACATAGAATACAGTTTATGTAATATGTAATCGAAGAAGAAATTAAGAGGAGTAAAAAAATTTGCTGGGGTGCATTTGGAAGAAATTTTCCCATTATCTCTTAGTAGGAAAGTATTTAATCAATAACGCATGCTTCCACTTTTTACTTATTAATCAGACACTTCGGCCTTAACTGAAAAAAGGTATACAGAAACTGCGGACAATTCAAAGACGCATAGAGGAACGCATGCTTGGTGTAGCCAAGAAAGATAGGAAAATGAATTCATGAATCAGGGAAATGGTAAGAGTTGATGACATCATGATCAAAGTAAAGACCCTCAAGTAATGGGCTGGGCATATTGCTGGGACTGACCACTGATGAACAACTGAAATATTAAACTGGATACCAAGAGACAGAAAAAAGCCCATAAGAAGACCTTGTGGGAGTTGGGCGGATGAAATTCGAAAGCATGTAGGAGTCATATGAAAGAGAATGGCCCAAGATAGAGAGTTGTGGAAGATATTTGGGAAGACCTTCATCTAGCAGTGGATTGAGAATAGTTCATGATGATGATATATAATTTTTTATATGCTAACACTCACTGCTTATTTGGGATTAAAAGTTGTTACTATCTATTTGAAATCATCGCAAATGTGCAAAATCTATTTTACACGGGGAGAGGCCCAAAATCAATGTTTTCGGACCATCACCACAGTTTTGAGCCATGCCACTGAAAACTACACTATCTACCAACAAGTAAATGGACACCTGTAATAGCAACGGAAAACAAAGTTTATTCACCTTCAATAGTTGGTGGAGACTCCACGAGCGGCGATTACAGCTGCGACCCTCCGGGGCATACTCTCAACCAGACGTTGTACGACGGCTAGTGGTATTTTCTTCCACTCGGCTTGGAGAAGACAGGTCAGTTCCTTCACCGATTTCGGACGGTGGGGGCACCTCTTAAGTCGATGTTCCAACTCGTCCCATAGGTGCTCGATAGGGTTAAGGTCCGGGCTCTGCGCAGGCCAGTCCATTTAATTAACCCCACTGTCACCATACCAAGCCAGGGTGGACCTCGCAACATGACAGGTGGCATTGTCATCCTGAAAGTAACATGCGTCCACCCCGTAAAACTGCCACAACGTAGGAAGCGCATGGTCATCCAAAATGATGCAGTAGGTCTCGGCGTAACACCCATGAAAAACACCCCCATAGCATAAATCCACCACCGCCGAACTTCACTGTTGGCACAAAGAGAAACACCTCCATAGCATAATTCCACCGCCGCTGAACTTCACAGTTGGCACAATACATTCCGGCAGGAGGCGTTCTCCAGGCAGACGCCAAACCCAGACCCTGCCATCCGAACGGTAGAGAGTGAACCTTAATTCTTCGCTCTAGAGAACCTGTTTCCACTGTTCAACGGTCCACTGTCGACGTTCTTTGCACCACGTTAGCCGAGCAGCGCTATTGGACTTAGTGATCAAAGGCTTGTGGGCGGCAGCACGTCCATGATAACCGAGCAGATGGGCTTCCTTACGGATGGTATTCATCGAAAGAACACTCCCGGATGCCTGTTGAAACCCCTCGCGGATGTAGCCCATCGATTTGGTGCGGTTCTTCCGAATTTCTATGGCCAGCACCCGTCGTTCTCTGACTCCCAGTTTTGTTTGTCTGCCGGGTCGGGGCACATTCCGACAGTCATCTCTCATCTTCCACTTGCCAATCACATAGGCCACTGTCGATTTTGGGTACTTCAACTCGCTGGATATGTCACGTATGAATCGGCCATTTCTGTGATACCCGACGATTACACCTTTCTCGAAATCAGAGAGCTCCGAACTGCGAGGCATCTTGCATGCGACTGGTTGCGTTGTTGTTTCCCACACGATATTTAACGGCGGCGACGGCCGTGACATGTATCAGGATCGCAGATATCGTCGATTGCAGGGGTGTCCAATTACTTGTTGGTAGATAGTGTAATACCGAACTGTCCTCTAATATGGGTGTTGATGTTGCCGATCATTCAAACTATTTCAGTTCCCTACGATTTTAAATACTATTTTCATCTTTGACAACTCTCACCATGAAAATCCTCCAAATACGTGGCGTCAGTGAATAAACAAAGACATCGCTCTTTCCACGTTTTAACAACACATAGCAAACCGAAAAAATTGTTATTCGGTCACCGCTGGGGATCCGAATCGCAGATCTCTCGATATCGAGCCCAGCGCGCTAGCCTTACACCACGGTGGGCAACAATCCCCTGTGCTATGTGTGTTTTTCTGTCAGCTTCTGACAACATAAATCCGTAAGCTGGGCTCAACTACTGAGACGTCTCCATCTGGTGGGCATTAACGGCACTGGCTATATATTAATCATAGTAGTTAAATCCAAAGAGCGAGTAGGAACCCCAGCGGTGACCGAATTGCAATTTTTCGGTTGCTATGTGTTGCTAAAACGTGGAAAGAGCGATTTCTTTGTTTATTCACGGGCGCCATTTTTGGAGGATTTTCACTTTGGATTTAACTGCTATAACTAATATACACTGGCGGAAAGTGAAAAAAGAACAGCTAGAAGGAGACGTCTGATACCAACGAAATTTTTACAGCATAATAACGGAATACAGAGGATAACGTGATCAAAACATTAAGGCAAAATACAGCTGTATTTGCTGGTAAACTGAAAAATAACATTTCCATGTAACATGGTTAGTACGAGGTTGAACCGCCATGAACTGCGTCACACTGTGCAATTCTGGCACGGAGTCTGCCGTACAAATGTTGGATGTAAGTTTGGGGTATTGAGTTCCTAGCATCCTCAACCTGAACGCGTGAATCGGGGATGGTCGTGGCTGGCCGTGGAGACCGGATAAGTCGTTGTCCCATAAAATCCCACACGTGCTCAATGGGAGACAAATCCGGTGAACGCGCAGGCCATGGAAGTTGTCTCACACCCTGAAGTGCATGTTCCGTTGCACGTGCCGTGTGTGGGTGTGCGTTATCTTGCTGGAAAACATCACGATGGACCGACCTTACAAATGTCACAACAACGGGCTGAATGATGTTGTTGATGTAGGAGGTGCTGTTTAACGTACCAGGTACAAACACTAGTTGTGTACGGGAGTGATAGCTGATCGCTCCCCACACCAGGAGACCAGGTGTAGGCCCTGTGTGTCGCTGGCGGATGCAAGAAGGGTGAAGACGCTCCCCTGTGCGTCTGCGAACACGCATACGGCCATCGGAGGCTCCCAAGCAGAATCTGCTTTCATCGTTTAACACGACAGATCACCATTGCATTCTCCAGTGCAGACGTTGGCGACACCACTGCAGCCGTTCCTGACTGTGGGCTGGAGTCAGAGGTACACATGCCAGAGGCACACGTGCACGTAGTCCTGCATCCAGTAGACGGTTGCGGATTGTTCGCACAGTCACCTCAGGTGCAACAGCAGCTCGGATTTGCGTCGCAGTGGATGTTCTGCTTGACAACGCTGCTCTTCTTATGCGTCGATCGGTCCGCTCATCAGTCCGTCTGCGACTCCCGGTTCCACGTCTTCTCGTGTCGGAATGTTCCTCGGACCATCTACGCCAGCATCGTACCACCACCGATACTTCCCGTCCAATTCGCTCCGCAATACGACGATACGACCACCCGGCCTCGCGGAGTCCGTCTAGTTGACCTCGCTCAAAGTCCGATAACTGCTGAAATCGTACACGTCTTCCATGTCCAGGCATTGCAGCTTCTTCAGGGTCTTCGCACGTGTCCGTACGCCGACGACTGATTACATTCACTTCGCCGTACTCCTTAAATACCACCGACGATAATTTGCATATTATGCCATGCTGTGGCGTAAGCGCTCACCGGTTGGTCACGAAATTAACATCACACCTACGTCAACTCGACCCCAATAACATATGTAAATTTCATGATCGTCCGCCAATTCCTTCTTGGTGTTCTTTTTTCACTTTCCGCCAGTGTATGTTCAGTGCCGTTAATTCCCACCAGATGGAGACGTCTCAGTAGCTGAGCCCATCTTACGGATTTATGTTGTCAGAAGCTGACAGAAAAACACACATAGCGCCGTGGTTTGTTGGCCACCGCGGTGTAAGGCTAACGCGCACGGCTAGATGTCGAGAGATCTGGGATTCGGATCCTTAGAGGTGACCGAATAACAATTTTTCGGTTGCTATGTGTTGCTAAAATGTGGAAAGAGCAGTGTCTTTGTTTGTTAACTCTCAACATTATAGGTTGTTTAGACCGAAGAACTTGTTTTCAATGTCCTGACTTTCAGATGATAATAATTATGACAGTTGTTTCTGTGAACATTGATGCTTTGCTCTCTGATTCATCTTACACGGTATTATTTCCTCTGAATAATAGAAAACAATATGCAAAATCCACATATGTATCACAGAAAGAAAAAATTTTATTTATTCAGCTTTAAAACGATAAAGACTTATCGGGCACATACAAACTGATAAACAGTGGTCCTTAATTATCCGTTTATTAGGCGTAGAACGAACTAAAAAACTTTCAAATGTTCGCTCCCCTCAGGGAGGCTTTTTGAAAGCTATATATACGTTGGAGCAGGATTCAAGATAGAACTGAAATCTCTCCGGTTAGCGTGAACACGTGTTAACACGAGAGATAAATGAAGGCAAGAGGAATACTAAATCACTGTAAGAGGTGTAATGCTACTTGGTGTTAACTTCGATTCTTCTGTCAGAATATTGCGCCATGAGCTTGAAAGTTCCAAAAAGAGGTTCTAATTGCAAGGGTGGAGATGAGTGAGAATGTCTGCTCTGGCGCGACATCGTGACTTTATAGCTAGTGTAAGGTGCCAGCCAGTCTTTTTACTTCATTCCGCATCTGTATCACATCGTTCTTTAATACTTTATCACCAAGAGCTGTTGCTGCGTTTAGTTGAGAAAAAAATAACGTCTGTTTTCGGTAAACTTTTGGGACAGTGGAAGTATAAACTGTAGAAATAAGTAAACAAATTTACGCAAGTACTTTTATTTCATTCGTAAATCAGATAGCTCATTTGCAATAATATGTTGCTTACAAAATTAATAAATCATAATATTACTCATAGTATTGTTGTTAAAGGTATTACAAACATTTTAACAAATGTCAACTCCATCAACTTTAAAAAGATTTTCATCACGGGTATTCGTGTTTGTGTCGTCTTTTTGTCCATTCAGTGTCTTTAAATCAAGACACCTGAGCTGCGAGAGAGTGGGCTGTAAAATTTCTTTTTTTAGAAGATAGCTTAAAAACGCAGATACCAATATTTTCAATATATTTCCCGCTCTTCTTCATGTGCAATTCTACCTTTCATATATATATGTATCTCTGAATTTTTCAATGCCTCTGACTCTAGGTGACGGAAAGGAATTATTCTTTGAGTATAAATTACAAAAGTAGGTTTTCTTATAACATTTCTTTCGGGAGAGTTTGTTGAATCTCTTTTATCTGAAACGTCTATATGACAAGCAGATAAACTGACCGTCATAAATGTCCGTTTTTTTGCTGAATTTATGCGATTGGCTGTGAAAATAGGAATGGTAAAACTGGAAAAAAAATATCTAGCATAAAAAAATAGTTTGCTGGACTAATAAAATATCTATTCCTGCATTTCTTAATGCCTTATTCAGCAGGTACTTATTTCAAAGCATACCAGCATGTTAGCAGTCAATTAAAAAATAGACCAAAAGAAAACAGGCGAGAATAGTAGAAAGATATAAAAAACAAAACGTCGGGAACGTATCACAAAAGTTCAAAGAACTTGTACGGAATCTCCCAAAGTCTTTCCGTCCAATGAGAAAGGTGTAGCCTATTAATGCCTCTGGCAGGATGAAAGTGAACCGACAGAAGATAAGTATAAAAAAACCTACTTGTTATGCAGGTTCCTAATTGCTATGATCTTCCGAGTCATCAATAATCTTCAATATTATTGCCATAATCAAATTTCCGAATCTCTCCTCTTAGTTTGTATCTCAGCATTCCCTTCCCTCTATCTCGAAATCAAATTTATGTGTTTCAGGAACTCGCCAAACCATCACGGGGAGACAACAACGAGAAAATGCGCTTTCAGAAATGTCAATCTATTTTTTTTAACAGGATTTTTGTTTTACTGAAATGTGCTTGAGGACCTTGAATCGCAGCTTTATGGATTTTTTAAAACTTTATAGTAACTTGTTTTCTGAATCAAATAAGAAAAATGGCATTCACTTGCACTTTTCTGCTTTCAAAATTAAGCCTTGACGATTGATAGTTAACGGTGAAACAAAAAAAAAAAAAAAAAAAAAAAAAAATACTTTGTATTTTTTTTTTTTTTTTTAAAAAAACAGTTCCTATAGAAAGAAGGCACTTGATAATAATTTTGCTCAGAACTTATGCCCAACAAAACATATTTGCAGAAACAAGTTTTAAAATCCTCTCCATTTTAAATGAAATAATGATATATTATTAATATTATTATACAGCACAAACGAATCGAACCACAAACTAAAGAAAATAATTTATGTAAAACACTTTAAACGTTCAGCTGCTTTTGAAATAACATTGTGCTGTAAAAAACTTTCATCTATTAGAGTAGCTTAAATTTACTAAATTTTAATAATTCTTGAAATCTGGTGTGTGTGTTCTTCGGTAAAATTTCAAAGTTATGAAGTCCCAAAATGATGAAGTAGGTTTCCCGACTCGGAAAGTAATTCATTAGAGTCTGAAAATAATCAAGAAACATTCTTGCAAAGGAATTAGACCAATATTAATTTTTTGGAAGTTTTGCTTAACGTATGTCATACAGTTATGATCGAAGCGTTTTCATAAAAGTATAACTGCAAACTCATGAAGAATTAACTGCGGGTTTTCCTGTAACTGAATTGTACCCAATGGCTTAGCTGTACATTTTAAGTCCTTAAGCAAAATTATATTCCCCACCCACACCGCGCTTGCTCTGCGTAAACCTAACAAAGGAAGTAGAGATAAAAATGCGTACATTTTAATTTGTAAAAATATTTCATTCACATAAATTTTTATATTTTTATGAATAGATAGATTATTATACACTGGCGTGCAAAAATTAAGGACGAGATGGTTTTTCGAATGTAACGTCGTGCAGAAGTGATCCACATCGACTCAAATCATAACATAAGATCCCCAAGATGTAAGAATATGGGACAAGTGAGCAAAACCGTCCAAACAAGGAATCCAAAGGATACAAAGGCACTTTATTGAAAAGGTAGCTTCGAGCACAACTGGACAGAAGACAGAAACGTCCATGTGACAGGCGGCTGCCAAGAAAAATCCAGGCTTTAGTAGGGGATATGATCACCCCTGACTGCGTTGCAGGATTTACAACGTCTGTCCATGCTGAGGACGAGGTTGTAAAGGAGCTGTTGAGGCATCGCGGCCCATTCCTCTTGTAGCGCCAATCGCAGCTGCGGAATCGTTGCTGGCGGCCGGAGACGTGCTGCCAAGCGTCTCTCGAGAAGGTCCCACTCGTGTTCGATTGGATTTAGGTCCGGGGACCTTGCGGGCCAATCCATACGTTGAATATCTGCACTCTCCAACAGCTCTGCGCAGCAACTGTACGATGAGGTGTAGCGTTGTCGTCCATGAAGAGGAACTCAGGACCCACAGCACCTCTAAACAGACGCACGTGAGGCAGGAGAACCTCGGTACAATAGCGGACACCAGTGACTGAACCTCCTTGGAAGATGTGGAGGTCAGTACGGCTACCAAGCATGATACCGCCCCAAACGAGAACTCCGCCACCTCCAAACCGGTCCCTTTCGATGATGTTGGAGGTGTGATTGCGTGTTTCCTGCTCTTTCCAAATGTTTAGGCGTCAAGAATCGCTCGTCAGACTAAATCGGCTCTCGTCCGTAAAAAGAACTCGACCCCATTGCTGATGTGTCCAGTTCTTGTGTTCCTGGCACCACAGAAACCGCCGTCTCCGATGAGCAGGCGTTAATGGCACACACCGTACTGGTCGTCGTGCAAATAGAATATCTTTGTGCTGCCTCCTGGCCACGGTAAAACGCGATAACGGACGTCCAGTTGTCTGTTACATATGCCTTGCGATTTCTCCCGCTGTCTGCCGTCTGTCTCTTCTCGCCTGTAGGACAATATACCGCTCGTCCGCCGCCATGGTTGTTCATGGACGACCACTGCTAAACTCTCGGATAGTTGTTCCTGTCGTTTGAAATGCTCTCTAAGCTCGTGAAACGATGCTGTGAGCGATCCCGAACTTCTCGGCCACACTAGTCACACTTCGACCTTCTTCCAACTTCGCAGTGATGCCACCTCGGGTAAAATCATCCAGATGTCGTCTACTGGATTGCCTGTTGGCCATATCACACGGTGGCAGCAACTCGATGTCGTTCAAACCGATGTACACCGTGCAATAGCTTTCACCGAATTGCTGAACGTACACCACCCGTGTGCTTTATACCCTTCCGACACCCCCTACGTCATGCTGCATATATGCGCATGCCTTACCGTACCGGACCCTAGTCTATCTCCTGAGTGGTCTTTCGGTCCGTTCCCGTTCTGCCTACTCGTTCCGCTGTTATGCTAATTTCTCCTCTTCGTCCTTAATTTTTGCACACCAGTGTTGATGTCCAAATGAAAAATCTTTCTTCCTACTTTTTGCATTAGCTCAGAAATTATTCCACATTTCGATGTTCTTATTTCTTTGAAACTTTGCAAATACACAAAGAAAACTGAGCACTCCCGCGATTTTAATAAATCTTATCGTCAGTACCATTAAGTATTTCCTGGAATTAAATAGCTTAGTCGTCTGTTACCGACGTATATACCGTATATATTTTTATGAGCTACAACTGGCTTGCCAACGTGCATGCAATAGCTGCACTTTTTTATTCTTCCCAATATTTTCATTGACAATTGCACAATCGGTCTTTTTGCACATATGACGTAATACATACGCAGGATTCAAAAGAAAAGAGATATGAAATAGAACACGAAGCAATAAATCACCTTGAGACAGCGGTTCCTCTCAAATCTTTTATTCAAGACATTTTCGTATCACTAAACATCTTCAAAAGTAATTAGTCTAGCTGCCTTTGAACTTCACAAACACTAAGACGTTAAGACTAAGCTCGTCCGAGAAACGATGCAGTTTCTTTTCCTTCCGACTCTGGATCTCTCTCTTCCCTGGAACTCATGACACAAAATGAGGATAAGTATATCTCAAACCAGTTATAACTCAAAGGTGCAGAGTCGTGTTTTATATTGAATCTAATGATCGGTGGATGTGTTGGTGTAAGATTTTGCGAGCTATCGGATGGCAACGAGACTTTCGCGAAACCAATTATATTATCCAAGAAGAGTTGTTTGCGATTAGAGAGGCGTTGTTGTTGGCACTTTCCAACAACAACGAGAGCGAACTAAAGATTTCCTCTGACAGAGAAGCGGATTTAAAAGTACTGGTCAGTTCAGGAGTAAGACTCCCCTAGTCAGAGAAATAAAGTTTCTACTTGAGACTGCAGGCTTCTTTCCACTGAGTCCGAAGCCATGTCGGGACCACTGGAAACGAGAGAGCAGACCAGCTGGCGAAGGAAGCAGCAGGGAAAGGGGTAGCTGATTTTCATCTGAGGACGTCGGTGCAAAGCGTGCGGACCCAGATGAAAAAGGCTACGCTGAGGAAGTGGCAGAAGAGGTGGGACGAGGAGGATACAGGAAGGAAAACGAAACACATCTTTTCCCGAGTCTCCACCATGAGAACAGAATCAGACGGGTTCCTGAACCAGGTGAACCAGGTACTCACCGGCCATGACGTATCGACGGAGTACTTCCGCCGTTTTGCGGTTAAGGAACGGGCGTGTCGATGCGGTCCGCAGACATCACCCACATGATTCTCGAATGTGATTCTCTTTCAGGTAGAAGAAAAGCCTTCGCTCCAGAACTGGAAAAAACGAGGGACCTCTTGATCTTCTCAGTCACCCAAGAGCGAGACAGGAAGCTCATCGAGCTGATCAAAGACATCGTCGCGAGGAAGGAACAGTTCATGGTCGAAGGGTGAAGATTGAAGGTAGAAAACTGAAGATTAAAGAGGAGACCGATGGCTCCGGCCCAGAGTCATCATCGCAGCACCAGCCCTAGTGCTGCAACTTTGTAAATTTCAATGTAAATATTAACTATTTTTCATCTTTGTGAGAGGGCTCTTAAAAATAAAGGATTTATTTCCCATTGCCTGAGACCCTCAGTGCATATATGTGTCTGTAATTTTCATTTTAGCCTAGATATCAATAAAGGAATTCGGTCCTAAACAAGCATCGCACTGGCGAACGAATCTCCCAGCCAGTCGCAAAATTCGAGCCCTGGCCCATCAGCGCGTCACATATACGGGTTATGGTAAAGGGGCGGGAAGTGTTGGTCCCGTAGGGGCAGCAGACCCTTGCCGGTACCTGGACCGATCCTGTCCGGGTGAAAGACTGCTGGATCCTGGCAGGATTGCTCGCGCAACGCTTTCACTAACATAATTTTTGAGAAAGTTCTGCATATCCCTGCAGAGTCCGCATATGGACGGAGCAGGTCTGGTCATCAGCTTAACTTATCTCTAATTGCTGTGAGCTTATGAAAAAGACCATAACATGGATTGAAAGTTCAGAGAGAGAGAGAGGACAGAGAGCGAAAACTACTGAAATCTACGATTTCCTCTCCGGGGATAATGGAGTTTAGGTTGCATCGCGATCTTTACAAAAAAATTCTTACAAAGTGATAAAAAAATAACTTTAACTAATCTACGTACCGAATATTTTTGTTTAGGGATTAATAAGGATCCCTCTGAAATAATTTCGTATATATATATATGAATTAAATTAAAAACCAGGAAAATTAAAACTGGAAATTTGCAAATCGAAAAATATTGAATATACTAATAAATATAAAATACAAATATAAAAAGTTGAAACGAAGCTAGTCGAAGAGGATGCGCCAAAAGCAGCTAAACCGCACAGAGTAGGCAATGTACTATTACATTTAAACAAGAAATTTAACATTAAAGTAAATTTAATAAGACAGGTTGCCGTCATCGGGAGAGCATCAACCTGTAGAAGTGACTTTTCTCGTGCCAGCAAACGACAGTCTAGAAACCTGTCGTTTGCTGGCACCAGAAAAGTCACTTTCTTAGGTTGATGCTCCCCGATGACGTCAACCAGTCTTATTAAATTCACTTTAATGTTAATTTTCTTGCTTAAATGTAATAGTATATATACACACTATTGGCAAAAGTCACCGGACACCCCTTTAAAAACAAATGAACGGATCCGCTGCGTTGTTAAGATGCGCGGTACAGCTGCAAACGCTGTAAAAACAAGCCTACAGCTGACGCGATCATATTGCACTGTGAGGTTGAGTGAAAATGTCGCGGTGGGAGAGAACTGATTTTGAGAAAGGAAAGATTGATGGGTGTTATATTAGTGGGTTGTCCATAAGAGAAACCGAGAGGCGTTTAAACATACCCAAGTCAACTGTTTTGGATGTACTGAATAAGTGGAAGACACATGGCGTGCCTGAAGCACCAAAACGTACCGGCAGACTAAAAGAAATCAGTGATAGAGGACGTCGAAGCCTCAGAAGAGTCGTCACAGCTAATCGGCGGAGTACTGCACAAGACCTCAGTGTACAGGTGAATGAAAATGCTGGAACCTCGGTATGTACGTACCATTCGCAGAGAACTTCATTCCATGGGTTACCGTGGTCGTGCGGCTGCTCATAAGCTTTTCATCTCCACTCGGAATGCTACTCGTCGTTTAGCATGGTGTAAAGAACATTTATCCTGGACCGTAGATCAATGGAAACGGGTCCTATGGACTGATGACTCCAGATACACGATCCATCAGCCCGATGGCCGTGTGTGGGTATGGCGGCTGCCGGGGGAACGCTATTTACCACAGTGTACTGTTCCTACGGTCAAGTTTGGAGCTGGCAGTGTACTCGTATGGGGGTGTTTCTCGTGGTATGGTTCCAGCCCATTGGTTATCGTGGACAAACTTGTTAGCCACTACGTCTACCTCAATATTCTGGACAATTATGCCCTACCAACTCTGTGGCAATACTATGGAACCGGGCCTTGTTGGTACCAGCAGGATAATGCACCGAGTCATAAAGCAAGGACTGTTACGGCGCGGTTTGACGATAATTCCGTATCTTGTGTGGAGTGGCCAGCACAGAGCCCCGATCTTTTTTTTTTTTTTTTTTTTTTTGATTGGAGGTTTAACGACCACCGTGAGCAACTCAATTGGCTATAAGCAGTCGCCCGTCCCTAATTTAGGGTCACTGGTTCCAGGAAAGGGAGAGAGCCAGTGCCGTAAGACATACACAACATGCATGCCTCACCGGGATTCGAACCCGGACCCCTTACGGATGAATGATCAGAGGCCATCGCTTAGACCACTGCGCCACCGGGGCGGCAGAGCCCCGATCTTAATCCCACAGAGCACCTTTGGGATGAATTAGTGCGCCGCGTAAGAAGTTTGGAACCAAGGCCTACCTATAAGCATCAATTAGCGGCAGCATTATGTACCGAATGGAAGCGCATACCTTATCGCTGGGTTCCAAAACCTTGTCGAAAGCATGTCTCGAAGTGTCAATGCATGCATTAAGGCTAAAGGTGGACCGACACCGTACTAATGTATGTCAATAAATGTTATGTTGTGTTTCTCTTTTAGGTGTTCGGTGACTTTTGCCAATATAGTGTATATATATATATACTAGCGGAGGTACCCGGCGTTGCCCGGGATAGACATAAAGTTTGTTTTCAAGTAACAATGTGAATTGCACTAAAAAAAGAAATCCTACCATGATGAACAATGCTCAGCTTTTATGAGATATCGTTTGCAGTTTACCCCTTTTCTCTGTTGGCATTGGCCTTTTTCATTGTCTCCCAAGAATATTATTGTAATAAAGGATTTTTCAAATGGAGAGGAGAAGGAAAATATGCCCAGTTTTGTGATATTATTCATTATTTTTAAAACGTTTTTTATACTTTACAGCCTGTGTAATTTTTCTTTGTTCTTGAAAACCTGTGGAACGTTGAAAATAGAATTGTCCATGGAAACGGCATGGAGACCGCAAGCACTTGTTTCACTCGGCAACTGTGCTTTATTTAGGTGATACAGAATGCCTGACTGACAGAATGGCGTGTTTATTGTAAAACTTGTTTGTGAACGACATTTATGCTTTTTCCACCTGGAGCAGCCATTCTGACAACTCCTCATCACAATTTATAATGGCCGTTCTGAGCCCTAAGAAGTCGAAATATATAACATGTACAGCAATGCACTTCCTGAAGTCCGCATTCAGCTTTCTAGAGTGCAGATAATGCACTTTCTAGCAAAACGCTTAGAAAACCGTTGAGAATTATGCTTAACCATTCGGACTCTTCCCCGTATGCCTGAACCGAGGAAGCTTGCGAGAAGTGAGGCGTCCCCTTCGACCGTTGCTCTGACACGCGGAGTAATACCCCAGCAGCCGACTTTCACGCAGTCTATAGAGGGCCCCGTAAAAACACATTTGACCTTTTTTGACCTCCATAGGGATGGAACTGCGCACTTTAACTCGCCCTAAAAACTCGAAATAGAAAACATGTACAACAATGCATATCCTGCAGCCCCGCATTGGGGAAATGTGTTGGGTTTTTTTATGAATTTTCCGAAATCGGACCTCGGTCATTGTTTACATTCTTTCGGAAATAGATTTCTCGGCATTTTAAATCGATTTCTTGGCTTTTTTTTAAACATACATCGCTGGGAATGGGGTTTCCGTATCTCCCACCGGAGTTTTTTTTTTTTTTTTTTAGGAATTTTCAAAAGTCGGAATTTTCCTCGTATGCCTGAACCGCAGAAGTTTCCGAGGAGTGAGGCGTCACCTGACGACCGTTGCTCTGACACGTGGAGTAATACCCCAGCAGCCGACTTTCACACAGTTTATACAGGGCCCCGTAAAAACACATTTGACCCCTTTGACCCCCTTAGGGATGGAATTCCTAAAAATCAACCCGCCTGTATTTTAATTTGGGCGATGAAGAGTATGTTTACCAATTTTGATGCAAATCCATCAAACCGTTTAGGAATATATGCGGAACAAACATACAAATATACTTTCACACCCACACCCACACACTCATATATCAGGGGATAATTATTCGGGGTGTGCTAGGTGTGTCGCGCACACCCACGCACGCAATTTAACCTATGTTATCGATATTTTTTTTTTCGGATTTATTTATAATAAAACTCGCCAGATTTTGTCCTAAGGCTTAGAGTGTGGGCAAAATTAATTTCCCCATATAATGTGTTCATTAAGAGGACAAGGTTCGTCCAGTAAGCATACTGCATTCGCGCTAAGATCTTCGGGTGTGTGGTTTAGCGTGCGCACATCCGACGATGTCAAGCATCTGTGATACAAGCGCCTCCGACATGGCTCTGCAGGTCACGTTGTAATTTCCCTGTGGTCTGAAACGTAACAGCGGAACTCTCAGGGTGTGCTAGCCAAAATGAGCACCGTTTGCAGTCCCACGCAGCAGTGCAATTTAACGTTGTGATAAGAGTTACTGTTATATTGTTGTTGTTTTTTTAAATGTATTTCTACTGAAATTCGCAGAAGTTTGTCCTAAGGTTTTTTGAGTGTGTGGGTAAAGTTAATTACCCTGTGCAATATTTTCGTGAAGAGGAGAAAGTTCGTTGCTTCGTTCAGTAAACAAAACATTGTAAGTAATATTTGCAGCTGTAGGAGTGCTGTTTAACCAGCGAACACCCCAGGTCGTTAACGCAGCTATAATGCAAAGCCCTCCAGATGCTTTTATTTCCCTGTGGTTCCATCGCAGAGGCTAAACTTCCTAGGGTGTGCGCCCTTAAAAAAACACCACTGGTCATACTTGGTTGCGTTTGGAATAGCATGGAGTCATAAATACAATTCAACATTCTAGTACGAGTTACTGTTTTCCTGTCTTTTCGTCGCTATGTGAGTCCATGTGTTTATGACCACAGATTTGAATATACAATTTCAATTTTGATATCCGTTTAGGATGGTGAACAGTGTTGACGATGTACGAAGTGTCCCATTTTCTGCCAGAATTTTTGAAGATTGTGTAAATATAGTTAAGGAAGGTAAGCCTCGTCCTGCATTTAAAAATCATAAAAAGAATACCGAAAATTCGTTCATAACTCTAGTATTTGCGCTGGAAATTCCGATTTTGCTTACAATGGAGTGTATGTAAAGATATTCACCATAAGTAATTAGACGACAGCTAAATAAAAAAAATGCTTTCGTATGTTCAAAATGAATGCGTGAATTTTGCAGCTCGGGATACATTTGCGTGTTTTTCCCATAACAGCGCACACTCAACCTAATATATATATATTCGTGCTTTAAATATCATCGCGGGCATTTTCTGATGTAAAAGGAGTCGCCCTTCCCTAATTTAAAGTCACTCAGGACGGATGTACATCTAATGACCTTTGAGTAGAATGGAATTTTGATATGATTCCTAATATATGTATGTTACAAGTCCAAACATTAGATGACTTTTTTCTTTTTCCTAAGAAACAGACAAGTACTGTTGTCTCTTGTAACAATAACGGTTGCACACGATTTTAAACTTTTGCAAAACGAACTATTGAAATTTTGATCTTTTGTCAGTTTTTCGTTCCGAACTTAACACATGTGAGAATGTTTTACTTATACCACGATGAAACTTTCTGTAGCTTTAGCTAATTGTAAATAAAGTGCCGCACTTGAAGAATATATAAGGAAAAAAATACATGTAGATATACCTGTATTACTTCAATATATTTACACACACGAGAACTGTTTTTCCTAATGAGGAGTGGTTTGTATGTGAGTGTGTGTGTGTGTGGGGGGGGGGGGGATGATTGTCCTCAAGTTGGCTTTGGCGACATGATTGACCAATATTTTTTCATTTCTGCACTATTCGGCCTTAAAGTGGCCTTTGTAAGACATGAACGCTGATTTTCATTTAGTCCCACTACGCCCCCGCCCCATATAGGTGCTTCGTACGAAACCAGCAGAATCAGAGACAAATTTACCTGCACAGGAGCCTCGCGCACAGCATAATTTTGGGACCCTTCTACCTCTACAGAATTACCTGGTCCATAAATTTATTATATTCCCCCTCACAGCGAACATTTAATAAGACCTTACCAGTAATCAGTAATCTATGATTTTTAGAGTAAGTCAACCATCAATCACACTTATAAGGGAATAACTCTGTACTAAACGCAGTTGTTTATGTTATAGAAAAAAAATGGATATGCAAAATCAGAAATGCAATTCTATAAATAAGACCCCTGCTTGACTTCACTGAATAATAATTAAACAGACGACAGCAAGCAATCATTTTGTGACCCGTCAGCATAAGGGACAACAATTCTCATTCAGCATTACACTTTCTTTCTGGTTGCTTCCCTCAACAACTGAAATAAGTAAAAGATCTCGATGTTACAGAAAAAAAAAAAAAAAAAACTATCGACAACACTCTGCGATTCGTCTTCCCTGTTTCTCTTATCGCCTCTTGTTCCTTCCCCTTTTCTGCTATCTTCAATAATAATAATCCACCCCAGTAGATATTATTGGCATTCTCCAATTGCTGACCCGTGTTGTCCCCCACAGCCCATCCCACCTGCATCTGAAACGTTTAAACAAAACACCCACTCTCAAAGTTACGACTCTAAAAAGGCTGGTTAAGTAACAAATAAATCCCTTTCACCTTTCCACTAACGTGCAACAGAATTGTTTATGACACTAGCCTTCTGCAGGGTCATTGGGCCTCCAGCTTCTCTGCTGTTACCTGATTTCACCCAGCTGGCGAGTTTTTCAGATTTCGTGACATAAGCCTTCTGTAATTTCCATGGCTACTTAAACTACACCCTTCACCCCCACCCCCTTTTAACGACTTCAAATTAGGGGATTTATACATCTCAGTTTCATAATAGTTATCGATTTGTGTGGGGTTAAACGTTTGAAGTCGAAGCCATAAGCTACGTGCCAATTTACTTTATTCCTTCCAAGTTTTCAGGTAAATCAACACTCCTTAACCACTTAGCGTCAAGGTACGTAATATTACATTAACGAATGATAGTGCAAGAAAATCGAGATCCGTAATATTACGGGCCTACTGATGTGAGGTAGGGCGACATGTTTTCGCATATATCACACAAATATCGACTTTTGAAATGATTGTACTTTCATTTCGTTCCACACAATGTGTACTGGAACTTTCGTCGTTTGTTTTTCCAGTGTACATTACTAATTTACTAATTTTTTGAAAGCATGTTTCACGTACGTTCGTTGCCTGCAGACGAGCTACTTATATCTTCAAAAAGCAATTGTGTTTCTTTTTTTTACCGGTTTTTTGAATTTTCCTTGAGATCTTAAGTGGTTAATTTAATTTTTTTCCTGCGTGTGTGCGAGAATTGGATGCCCCTTCTGGCTCGTGGGCCTGTCGCATGTGGCATAGTGTGCGCAGTGGTAAATTCGCCCCAGAGTAGAATCTGATTTAATATCTGACACCCATAATTTTGAAGTTGTAACCATTTTCCAGAAATTGTGGGCATATTGCCCATTTCTTGAAATTTCCTTGAACTGAAAGATTTTCACTTTCCAACCGAATCCCAAATTAAACGCTTCTGTTCTAAAAGCATATTATTATTTTTCTGTAGTTTTTCTACTTGTGATTGGTATTTCTCTCCATGCAAATTGTATGAATCGGGTCAATTGTATTCGCACTTGTTTGCTTCATTAATTGGACAAAACACCTATTCTTTCAGCCAGCTGTTGCTGCTACCGTAACCTTCGCTAGAAATTAGTTCTTCCAAAGCAAGCGAAGCATAACCTCACGCTGAGGCACTTAAGAGCCTGCGAAATCCGATTCGGGCTTTGTTGGAATAATTGCACGCTTCAAGCCGAGCCCGACCTTTGGCACGAGTCCTGCTGGGGTCACGTGATATCTGGCCTTCGTGTTTTGCTCGGGGGTGTGTGTGCATACGCGTGTATAGTTGTAGCTGCTGCAAAATGGCGGACGGTAACTTTGCAGCCAAGCGTAAAATGTGTGCTTTCTCTTGGAGTTAATCCGTCTGCCTTGGCGGCAACTTCTGAGGCTCAGCTTTGTTGTTCCTGAGCTTTTCGAAGAATTGTTCGGAGGGACTTGTTCCTTCCTCCCGATCTCCTGTGCAGATTAATGATGGGATATTAGCAACTCTTGAACCAGTTACTAAAAATTATGCGTTTCTCTGGATTGCAGAAGTTTCTACTTATTAATTATTAATTTTGAGAGAAATTCTCAGAAATCATGTGGAATTGAAAGGAAAAAGGGGGGGGGTACAAAGAATAATTTTCATTAAAAGATGGGGTGTTTATTTCCAGACGGGTGCCATGTAGATTCGACGGATGATGTTTGTGAAAGGGTGCTTTATTTCTTTATTTGTCACAGTGCCAAGATTCAACAGAACAGGAATTCTTGCTGCTCTATGTAAGTTCTTGAATAATGCAGGTATATACAACAAGAAAGACGTACAAGTACAGAAATATAATGAGGTGCTAATAATTGTTCATAAGCAGGCATAAAATGTCTGAGGTTTCCATAATGAATCCCGACAAAAAAAATAAGCTTAAAATATTTCTACATTTTCTGAAAGGAGGGTTTTTCTACCTTGATCTAACTTAAAATTTGGTTGCGTCACATGTGGTTTGACTGATCGTCTGTCTTTCTTTTGTGACAGCGACGATATGTTAGATGACAACAATAAGCTCACAGCCAGGGTATATAACAACATGCAAACACACCTCAGGCCGTTAATTTGAATTACTAAAATCTTTACCATTCGATTCTATGTGGTGTTTAAGGACCGATGCCTGTATTGTATGATGACAGACAGACCTGTCAGCGTATGAAAGCAATGCAATACTTTAGAAGCTTTGCATTGCTTTTATATACTGTTAGGTCTGTCATGTTTAAAAGATGAAACAGTACCAATGTTATCATGGGAAGAATTTGCAAATGTTACAAAGCCAATGTTGCCATTTACAATGCGGTGCGTTTTAATGTGTTTACAACTGAGTAAATTTGTAATCGTCCACTTGTTTTTTTATATGCTTGTTTGTGTAGTGTTTTCAACCAATAATATATTGATTAAATAACATAAGTATGAAGGAAAGGAATTGTAATTAATATAATAATGCGATGAAGGAAAGGAATTGTAATTAAACATTAATAAGGAAAATTTAATGAGTCTAAATAGAGTTTGAGTATTCAACACTTTAGGGAATGGCCAAAGCAGTTACCTTAAGTTTAAGTCGTTCGTGCGAATCCTATAGATCTATTACATTTCGTGATTTCTAATAAAAACAATCTTAGCTCACAAAAGTATATTTACCATGTGTTTTTTGTTTACGAATTAATATTTAGAATCAAGATAAGATTTTGAAATCAAAGACTTTAATACTGGAAATACTGCACTAAAACACGTTATGCTGCAGCGGAAAATAGTCTGCCTAAGCAGCACCCAAATGTCCTAGCTGCAATACTTGGCATTATTGTCTCAGCATGATAATGGGAATGACTGGGAGAACAGAGAGTGCTTCAACTTAAATCAGACATCATCTTCAATTCCACAGAAGAATCTGCACACTTGCACACGTTTAGGTGCCTCATATGAACTGCACTAAAACACGCTTATGCCTCATATGAACTGCACTAAAACACGCTTATGCCTCATATGAACTGCACTAAAACACGCTTATGCCTCATATGAACTGCACTAAAACACGCTTATGCCTCATATGAACTGCACTAAAACACGCTTATGCCTCATATGAACTGCACTAAAACACGCTTATGCCTCATATGAACTGCACTAAAACACGCTTATGCCTCATATGAACTGCACTAAAACACGCTAATGCCTCATATGAACTGCACTAAACACGCTTATGCCTCATATGAACTGCACTAAAATACGCATATGCTTAAGTATCCCAGAAGACATCTCATTCAATGCACCACAAGGTTCTGTGAGAGTGACTACAACTAGGGGGGGGCTCTAGGCGTGGGCGACGTGGGCTCAAGCCCACGTCGGCGGTCATATGGAGGGCGGCTGGCCGGTAGACTGCCCTTATTTTGCTTTAGCTTTTTCATATAAATACATATATTTTATGTTTATATGATAATGATTTGAAATATACTGTTTCATAAAATACATATTATTTGCCCTTTTTTCTTTGTGAATTAATCGCGTTTGTTTCATCCGTATTATTACATAAAAGCGTATTCCTAATTGCAATATTTTATAGCAGTTCTCATTCTCTGCCGTTCTTCTAAGCCAGTATATTTACCTTTTCTATTTTTGAAGTCTGTATCTTTGAGTCTCTTCCAGACATTACTCGCCTTGAGGCTGCAGTCATGAAAATGTCTCCAAAGTATATACAATTGTCACTCGCTTCTTGACCAACCCTTTGTTTTGCAACGGAGGAGGCCAGGAGCAGGAGGGAAACAACCCTAGGCGCTCTCCCCGTTACCCTACCACTATAGCACGGTATCATTTTCAAAGTGACCGCATCCACAATTTAAACTAATTACACCATAAAAGGGAGGACGGTATGAACGCTCCGATGGGAATATTTGTTTTCAGAGTGAATATTTTTCTTGCTAGGACCGAGTAGGAAATCGGCATGTCTGGTTGGTACAACATGTGATTTAGCAATTCTCATTTTACCCGTATGAGGTGAAGAGACTGAGCCGTTGATCAGAGGCGTTGGCCTCTGATCATTCGTCCGAAGGGGTCCGGGTTCGAATCCCGGTGAGGCATGGATGTTGTGTTTGTCTTACGGCACTGGCTCTCTCCCTTCCCTGGAACCAGTGACCCTAAATTAGGGACGGGCGACTGCTTATAGCCCATTGAGTTGCTCACGGTGGTCGTTAAACCTCCAATCAAAAAAAAAAAAAAAAAAAAAGAGAGACTGAATACAGGAAAAATACTCTAACCATTTAGAGGAAAAAAGAAAACTAGGATTTCAGTGGGGAAGGAAATGCGTTTTTTCTTTTTTTCATTTTCGAAGTATTTTGAATTATTTGTTTTAACTTAACTAGACGAAACCCATTGGAATCGACGGATATTTTTTTTTTTTTTTTTTTTTTTGAAAGGAATAAACTCGTATGGAACAACAAATGTAAACTTTATTTGATTGACAAATTCATTCAACCACTTCAGTAAAGACAATAGTCCAAGTTCGTGATTTTTTTTTGACTGAAGATTTGACAACCACCGTGAGCAACTCAATGGGCTATAAGCAGTCGCCCGTCCCTAATTTAGGGTCACTGGTTCCAGGGAAGGGAGAGAGCCAGCGCCGTAAGACAAACACAACAGCCATGCCTCACCGGGATCGAACCCGGACCCTTCACGAACGAATCGCCATAAGCCAGCGCTTAGACCACTGCGCCACCGGGGCGGCCAGGTTCGTGATGAGCATCACGACTGCACCCTTTTTCAGTCGTAAAATGTGAGGCGGAATTCCACTTATGTCGATCGTGCGCAAAAATTCTACTGGATAGCGCACTCTTTCACTCTCATCTTCAGTCACAACTGTTTTTGTAAATGTTGTTGGAATGAGATTCGCGTTGCGAATACTCTTCATTCTCTCTTGTCTGAGACATATAGTTGCGACCCATTGATCGCTCACTCCTTCCAGTAAGGCTCTTACGTTTTCTTTTTTTCTGCAGGAGAGATATTTTGTTACGGGTAAGTATGCAATAAAGTATTTACTTACTTTAGGACTGATCATAGAACACCATACATTCACCAAGTCTGACACTGAACTGAGCGCCTGATGTAGATAAGGGCCTCATGCTTCTCCCATAGACTTAACATGGGAACTTTGCAGCCCCGCCACGCCCGAAGCGTTGGCCCAATTTCAGTTTTTCTCTTCGACTGGCACCATCTGCTTGGCAATACCTTTATTTTGATACCTGAACCATATTTTTACGTTCAGCCGTTCTCTCAAAATAGGTCTTACAGTAAAAAATCTTATAGAATGAAGATGTAGATGGCGCAATTCAATATGTACATTCTAAATATTTTCACTAACAATGGTCAACGGAATGTTTATTTACATCTTTACATAATGGGAAACGTCTTACCTACGACCTATGTAAATAAACTGGATCGAATGAATATTAAATTGCATATATACATCACACAGTCCAACGGCATAACGCAATCAGGTCTTCGAGAGTGTTCGCTGTTCCGATGAGAACTTTGATACGAATCCTGTTAGCGTTGCTTTGCGCAACGGTTCGATCAGAAAAGATACTTCGGACTTTGGACTATCTCAGTCCCTTCATGCTACCGCCTTCAACAGCGCGTGAGTTAACCGCAGGCGATCGAATATCAACCGCACGCTTCTCCCATAGACTTAACAAGGGAACTTTGCCGCCCCACAACGACCGAACCGTTACCCCAATCTCATTTTTCTCTTCGACTGGCCCATCTACATGGTAAGACCTTTATTTTGATACCTCAACCATATCTTTACGTTCAGCCGTTCTCCCAAAATAGGACTCATAGTAAGAAACCGTATAGAATTAATATATAGATTGCTAACATAATAAAAAGAGAAACTAAATAAAAATGCGTACACTACAAAATTCAGGCAACTCCTCAATCCTTGGTTTTCTTTAGATACCTTCGTACATACAGTGCTATCTTAATGGGTTGGTCTCGAGCCTCGCATTAAACAAGGGACTCCAAATTAATGTTTTAATCGAAAGGAAAAAAGAAATTTCCTGAGAACTTTAAAGTGTAAAATCAGTATTTGGGAATTTTCCATGTAAGTTAGTTTGAACCCCCCCCCCCCGGCTGTATGAATGATACATACCCCGTCGTCATTTCTGATATGCATTCCACAGTCGGTATTCAATATTTCATATTTCTGTTGCCTGTTCTGAAAGTTTTTGGAAGTATTCCCATAGGAAGTAGTTTTCCTTGATGTGTATTCTTACAGGATTCTCCCTCGAAATACAAACTGGCAATTTGTGCAAGTTTTCATTGAATATTTGGAAGATAATTCCATAATTAATGCTATCACTATGTGGACTGCGTGCCTCAAAAAAAGTGTGTAGGGGGCGGGGTATGTGTGTAACAAAATATATTAATTTCATCTAAAGGCGGCCAGACCTTCACTTTGCCCACGCATGAACAATATCACGGGTCGGCCCTGGGGAGGGGGGGGGAATCATCAGGATAGTAGAAATAGCGAATAGGTTTAACGGACCGAGCAACCTAGGTCAGTAATTTAAACGCAGATCAATAGCTCTTCACATATAACAGGGAGGAGCGTTCAGGTTCTGTTGCAAATTCCGGGAAAAGTCTACATATTGTCCTAAATTGCTACACTCCCCTAGTGAACTTTATGACTATCTGCCTAATCTGACTTCTTTTCGACAAATTTCTAAACGAGAGAATACTACACTCTAAGGCTTCTATGTGACTATCGATGGATTAAACTACTACCCTTTGCACTTTTTTGGACAAAGTAGATTAACAAAATGGCATAATATGATCAACATCTGATCTCTAGCAAGAATTCCATCATATCCGAAGACGTCAGTGGGTTGTGGGATGGTCTCTCAAGTGTCGTCTTGGCTGAGGTGCGACTAACTTGGAGTTAACTATACTTAAAAAGGTTAAGGTGGTTCCGCCTAAAATCTCTGCCCTGTGTTTCCAATGATAAAAAACTTCTTTACATATTTTCTTCGCAATTGAGGTATTCCCAAAGATGAAAATTTGCACATCAATATAGCTAACTTTAAGTTATAGCATGGGATACTTAATACTTGCTAAAACATAACCATAATTAAACAATCCAACGTTTGTTTGTCTACTGACGTCATCAATGTACAAGCCGCGCCATCTATTAACAAGTCCGAACATTACTCAAAGAAAAATGATTGATTTTTAATATAATTATGGTTATGCTTTAGCAACTATTAAGTATCCCATGCTATAACTTAAAGTTAGTTTTATCGATGTGCTAATTTTCATCCTTGGGAATACAGTAATTGCGAAGAAAATATGTAAAGAAGTTTCGGCATTGGAAACATAAGGCAAAGATTTTTTTTTTTTTTTGATTGGAGGTTTAACGACCACCGTGAGCAACTCAATGGGCTATAAGCAGTCGCCCGTCCCTAATTTAGGGTCACTGGTTCCAGGGAAGGGAGAGAGCCAGTGCCGTAAGACAAACACAACACCCATGCCTCACGGGATTCGAACCCGGACCCCGTTCGGACGAATGATCAGAGGCCATCGCTTAGACCACTGCGCCACCGGGGCGGCCAAAGATTTTAGGTGGAACTACTTTAAGGAAATTTACACTCCCAGTGGATTATCTTATAAGAGGGTGAGAGATTCAAACGAAAAGCAGAGTCATAAAGTAAGAAATGACAAAGAAATATTAATCTCTTGTTGGTCATGATTTCAACAAAATATAAACGAAATTTTGTGTACAAGTCTTTCATTAGATAGAAAATTGGATTGTGGGTTTCATTGTTTGTTTTCTTGAGAACGAAAATGTATTGTTGAAATGTTAGGTGTAAAAGTAAGCACATGTTTACCGCACTAGGTGTACGCTACGTAAAAATAAATAATCACGGATGCCTATAGCATACGAAGCTCAGGGCTAGAATTTAGAGGTTCAAAAATTAGTGGTAACTATTGGTTGTTTTAATGCTCATGCTCCACGTCTGCTACATTGAAGGCATTTTGAAGACCCACAGTATTCCACTCAAAAAACGATTCTGAGTTCATTACTAAATACTACGTGCATTCCAGAAAATCGCGACGGAAAGCGAAACAACGTAGAGAGTGGAATGCTTCGTGATACGATACGGTGCAAACAGGAGAAAGTATATACCACTACGTCATTTCCGTTGCCACAGCGACATAGTTTGCGAAGCTTTAACGTAGATGATTCATTCGCATGAAGAAGAAAAAATTCAGGACCGTTCTCTGAAATGGTTACAAAACGTAACATGTTGGCAAAACACTTCGCACGCGAGATCATAAAATGACAGCTAAAGCTTAAAAGTGACTCATGATACGAAAGAACTGTTGTGTGCACAAAGAAAGCACTATTAAAAAAGAGTCCATCGTATTGTGAAACGAACACTGCAATAGAACGCGCTTCCATTTTTTTTTTTTAGTTCAACGACCTCCACGAGGATCTTAGGCTATAAGGAGTCGGCTAGCCTTTATTTAGGATTGGTGGGCAGCGGGTGGCCTAGTGGGCAACGTTCGTGACTGCTACGGAAAGGGCCTCAGGTTCGATCTCAGCAGGTACGAACGCTCGATCCACTAAATATCCGCCGTGCGTCGGATGGGCACGTTAAGCTGTCGGACCCCGGGTACTGGCCTCCCGGTAATAAATAAGGGCGTCTTCCTCCCCTTTCCACTTCACTTCCTCGTCACTTTCCTATCGGGCGCTCTAGCCCAAATCTTCTAGTTTCCTATTTCTAAGGGTTGTTTAAAACCTGGGGTCAGACACTCCCTTCCTAAAATCCTCTACATATGATCATGATCATTTAGGATCGGTGGTTCTAGGCAACGGACAGAATCAGCACCACTAACACACCACCCACGACTTTTCCTGCACTCGAGCTGTTACCAAACCCACACTCTAATCGCTCTGCTACCCTTGTTAAATTTACAGTCGAAACATGGTTGGTTAGAGTCTCAAGGACCGAAACGTAGTTGATATGGCTCCGGTGCAACTTAGTAACTCCTGAGAAGGAAAAAAGTCGGCAGAACAAGCACAACATGAACGTTTTGCGGCAGAATTAGAAGCCAAACTCGGTGGCACCGGGAGTTAAACCGCCAGAGCCCTGATTCTGTCCTAGACCACTGGACTACTGGGCTTCAAAAGGTAAGTGAACATCCGTCTTTTAAGTTTCAATTCAAAGCACAGGAAAGACTCCAAACAAGAATATTTTTGAAGTTCTGACTACACACTCATTCTCTTGATACTACCCAAATTAAATCAGTCCGGGTTTAGAAAAGAGTATATTTCTGCTGGAGTGTTGGAAGAAGGGATATCAGTAGCAGTCTGTGAGCACACTCAGAGGGGTGGTCCAGGGGTCTGGGACCTCCCCATGAGGTATTATATGGCGCTTCGTTCTTCGTTAAATATATTTAACGAATAATTTTTAAATATATTTGCATATGTTTCTAAATATATATTTTATGAAACTGGAAAAGCATTTAAATATGGCGGAGATGTTATCATTTCTAAATAATCTGGGAGTCTCCTGGGTATCTATAGTTGCATCTTCAATACTTTGGGCCACCCCCATAAAGAAATCCAGGGTGCGCCACTGGTAGCAGTGATAGCACCCGCAGGCATCTGCTCTCTTATTTAAGAACAAGATGAAGTAAAAATTTCCCTCCCAAACCGCAGGACGAAAGCGTTAACATAAAGCACTTTTATTTTCCTTTATTTCCTCAGATCCATTTTCTAGATAGAGTTCTTTTTCGTGATCAACTACTCCTCCAAAGTTGTTGATGGACGTCGTAGTACTGTGTGTATAATTCTTTTTCATTCTTCGCCAAGCTCCAAACTACGCATATTTACAAATGAATGGTTGCAAACCACAGTGAGAGCTTCTGTTCATTCACAATTTCAGGTGGAAGTTTTCTTTAAAAGCATCGGTCACAGAGAGATGATACTAAGCGCGCAACTAGAAACTTTTTCTGGGGGAGGAATGGTTGATATCGACCAAAGATGTATGAATAGTACGCCAATAATAATTCAATAATTTGCATGTAGTATAGGTAAATTATATATATATTAAGCACTGTACCGCGTACATGCTGTATATAACTACAACATAAAGCCATACCCAGCACTGAAGGGCTGTATCTCTTCTGTCTGGGATATCTCGTTTCTGAATGTCCAATGGCCCCCTCTGTTGTATTTTTATTGTTCTAGTGGTATGTTTCGTTGAATGCTCACTTTAAGAAAAGAGGGAATGCTAGTTGTAGACTTGGAAACTTGACCACACACATCCAATTCGCAGGACGAATTTTTGTGCCGATCAGCCGGTAAGAGAAAATCGTAAAATGTCTTCATCATACTCTACCCTACGGGAGTTAGACCCAAGTGGGTTAGGTCAGCTAGGGATAGGGATCGTCCCCTACAGGATTATACCAGCCCCGACCCTGGTTAGGCAGCTACACAAGGATAAGTTTATCCCACTTTTTTGTCTCGGTGGGATATATGGGCAGTGGAAGAAATCGTGTCATGTGTGCTCTATGGTCAGGTTACAGATAGAAAGCCTGACAAAGCGGGAATCTAAACGTTTACAACTTTGTCTAAGGAGCTCTCAGTGGAGAGAAAAATGGAATCAAACTGAGACAGAGACATAGAAAATCGAGTAATAGTATTGCTAATGCTAATCCGAAAAAAAAAACAACAAAAAAAAACAACCTTACTGGCTGTTGAAGGGGTTTTGACACTTAAAACCATACACGGATTGGGACGACTAAACCAGGCCTGCGATTCTAGTCTTGAGGTCTACCACAAAAACACACGTACCTACAGGGAACAACTCATAAATTTCTTCGTGAAAAAAAAATCTGTTAGATTCTGGGTAACTGTTGAAATGCATAGTGCGGCAATTAAGTAATGTGACTGATTTGTTTTTTAATCCCGGTAAAACACACGGGTCGGGAAGGCATGGCTTTTTATGTCATTTTTCAGCTATGTGGTGGCAACAGCGTTTGCATGAGAACTGCGCAGATGCTTATTTACGTTGTGCATGACGTCAATCGGTGGAAGAATATTGTCACACTCTGTCATGGAGCAAAGAGCAAATATCCGTTTCTGTTTGAAAATCGGTAAAACTGCGTCTGAGACAGTTGACTTGTTACGTGATGTGCATGGGACCAATTGCCTATCTAGTGCACAAATATGCCGATGGTATGCACGTTTCATGGTCGGGTGGGAAGATTTGGAAAATGACGAAAGGCCCGGACACCCGATTTCAGTGCGTACGTATGGACTTATGGAGAAAGTTCGCGAAAGGATAAAAAAGTTTTCACTGTGCGAACTTAAGGATGCTAGAATGTGAACTCGGTGTCGATAAGGAGATGATTTGTGAAATTTTAGTGCAAGATTGGGGGGGGGGGGAGGGGTGCTCGTTTTGTTTCGCATTCTTTGTCAGACGACCAGAAACATGCACGAGTGGAGCACGCAAAAGACATCCTAGAGACTACAGAAGCAATGCAAAATTTTCTCCGAAGTATTGTGGCAGGTGATGTGGCATGGTGTATTCGTTGTAATCTCAAAACAAACCGTCAGAGTGCTCTGTGGAAGTCGCCACAGTCACCCAAAGGAAAGAAGATCAGGTTACTGAAGTCCAAAATCAAGACAATGCTTGTGTGCCCGAAAATAAGTGTGTGTACTCAATCATCCCCCTATTCTCCAGATTTGTCACTGTGTGACTACTTTCTATACCCTAAATTAAAGCTGCCTTTAAAAGAAAAAAAAATTCAAGACATTGAAGTCATACAAAGAATTATGACATCAGCTCTTCACTCCATACCAAAAGACGACCTCTGCAAGTCCTTCCTTTGTACTTCGAATGAAATATATTCACGTAAGTTTTCCTGCTTTTCCATTCTTTTTTTTAAAATCAGTCTCATTCCTTAATTGCCGCTCTGTGTATGCATGGTAAAACGATTTCAGTCGTGAACAAATTTTAACAACAATTTAACTGTTAAGTAATTTAGCAAATCCGCTCATGATTGAATGTAGAACCAAACCACGCTCAAAACTGGGTGTTGTCCAAATAATTATTTTCCTTTGAAAATTTGGTTTGACAAAATCACTAGCCTCTTGAAGACCCCATTTCCAACTGAACCACCATGAAGTTCATTCTGAAAGTTAAATGTGCACATGCCACATAGTAGTTTTCCTAAGAAATTAATTTCTACATATATTAGGTGTGCAACTTAATTCTCGGCCACAGGCACGACACGTTGACAGCAAATGATGGCAAATCAAATACGTACCTAATCAGGGAAATAATCCCAGTCGTGTTGGATAGATTTGAACCATCGGTCAGGGGACTGCCGTATGCCACTGCGGAAAAAAGAGAGCTGTTTCGAGTTGATAAAGTCCTCAATACTTGTGTGGACCTCCTCAACAGAAGTGAAGTGCGTATCACTCAGGTGATGTTGCAGGGAGCAAAAGAGGTGATAATCCGATGGAGCGAAGTCTGGAGAATACGCCGGGAGGGGGGGCAAGACCTCCCATCCTAGGTCGGTGATCATGTTTAAAGTCGTTTTCGCGGTGTGAAGACGCGCGTTATCCTGAAGCAACAGGACCAACCTTCTGCCCTTGCCGGTGTATGGCCTTTTCGCCTCCATTGCGTCACTCACACGAATGAGTTGCTGACAATAACGCTCAGCATTGACCGTTTCACCAGGTTTGAGCAACTCATAGTGTACGACACCGCGCTGATTCCACCATATGCACAGCAACAACTTCTTGGCATGGATAATCGGTTTGGCGGTATATACTGGTGGTAGGCGGACCTGCATAAACCCACGATTTGCGCCACTTAGGATTATCGTAGAGGATCCACTTCTCATCAGAGGTCAAAATCTTGTGGAGAAAATCTTTCTTGAATCTGGAGAGCAAGGACACAGCAACATCGTAGCGCCTAGACTTATTCGCAGCTGTGAATTGGTGGGGCACCCAACGGCCTTCCTTGTGAATCCGTCCAAGCTTGTGCAGGCGTTTTGTAATGGCTTGTCGTGTTACTCCGAACTCCTCGGCGAGCTCTGACTGTGTGCGACAGGGATCCACGTCCAACAGTTGTTCAAGTTCCTCATCGTCAACTTTATGTGGCTGTCCCGGACGTTCTGCATAACGGTGATCGAAATTTCCCTGCTTAAACCGTTGGAACCACTTCTTACACGTACTGTAGGACACAGCAGTCTCACCCAAAGCAGCACAGATCGTTTGCTGAGCTTTCCCGGCACTTCTTTTCAGCTGAAACGCGAACAGGAGGCAGCGCCTCAAATGTTGCTTCTCGAACGACATTGCTTTCACCGTCAACTTTCGTCCTTTCTGTCACTACAGCTGTGAGCGGTTAAGGTTGCCTGGAAAGCTGTTGGATGGCGCTGCAATCAGCCATTATCGCACACAGCTATTTGCATTTACCAACGTTCTATGATCGCTTGCGGTTAAGAGCCGAGAATTAAGTTGCACAACTAATATATGATCACTGGTCACCTACTGCGCAATAATCCTCATTTGTGGACTCCTTTCTTAAGTCTACGCATTAACTTGACCGATAAACCACCGTTTTTACCCATGAAACAGAATTGGTAAATCGTTGTTTCTTTTAAGATAAGTGTGGCAGAGACGTGGATTTCGAAATATCTTTGTCGGAGGATCGCTTTGTGTCCCCTTCAAGATTAAAAAAGGAGAGTAGGGCTTGCCAATGACTCTGGGCCCCAAGATCAGGGTAATTGGTAGGCCTTGCCAATTACCCTGAACTTACAACGACCTACGTCTAACTGTATTTAAGTTTGGCTTAATTAATTTATAACAGCTTGGTGCAGAGGCACTTTTCTCACATAAGTACAGAGAAACGTCCAACAGATATAGAGATAGGAACACTTTCTTTTTTAAAAGAAATAGCTTTTCACACACACGTGTAATGCTCAAATGAAGTTAGCAATCAATAACGTTAGTGTCAAAATAATTATTCGTTTGTTCCAAGAAATTCTAACAAAAAGAATACGAGAAGGTGGGCCATTTCTTGAGCCGTCCACAGGTAAATGTCCGGGTGGTCCAAACCACCCCTGCTTAGAACACTTCCTGGTTGCATCCTTGGATGATATCCCTTCCCTTTTCCTTAGCTTATAATTGAAAACAGACAGAACACAACATTTCACCATAAATCAGAGGTAATAGCTTTAATTGACTTATTTGTGTAAATAGGTGCTCATGTTGCACTTTTTTACATGAAACATTTCCCTTGCAACAACTAAGAAACTTCCTGTGTGAATGGATGACTACAAAGGAGTGCGAAGGACAACAACTGACGTTCGACTGAGCGCATTTCGTTGAGTGTATACAGACGAATTTCATTCATCGATCTCCCACGTGATCGTCTTCTGGATCTTTTCCTGTCCCTTGGAATCCAGTCTGGTATTTTAATAGTCCAACGGTGGTCAGTTTCTCTAACAATATGTCCAGCCCAATGCCATTTTAGGAATTTTAGTTTGATCATGATTTCTTCCACTGTTGTCATTTTCGTGATCCATGAGTTCCTCTTCCTATCTTTCCTGATTACACCAAGCATGAATCTCTCCAAGCTTCTTTCAGTTGTCTGCAGTCCCTTTAGGTCTTTTTCAGTTAAGGTTCATGTCCCTGCTATATATATAAATATGAATCGTGTGCAGAAGTCTTTCGCAGGTACATATAATTTGTTGTGACACTGTGAAACTACAAAAATCGTGCAGCAGTTTGCAACGCAGGAAGAAATTGTACGTGCAGGAGATCTTCAGATAAATATCTCTCGCGGTTGAATTCTGCAAGCACAAAAATTGCTCAACACCACACCCCGCTAGGCGAAATAGCGCACAGTGCAAATCGATATACGTTCTGGATTTTCACAAACAGCAGCGCAGCTTTTCTTTGCCCTTTTGGCTTGGTCATAGAAAGGAAAGACGCGACATTCGGAATTCAGAAAGAGCAAGTGCAGTTTGTTAGCTACGGAAAACTACGTAATTACACATTATAGATTCAAGTTTTTCTGAAATTCGCACTAGAAATGTGACATACGAAACAGAAAAATAATGATGGCAAAGATTTTTCGGTTCAGCCTGGCAACAACAGTTAAGGATTCACTTGCGTCATTTTCCTGTTTATAAAGCGGCTTCAGTAACCCTTTTCTGCCATATTTTTATTTAATTTTCGATCATGTGCTTTAGCAGATATTCAATAAGAGTCAGTTTAAGGGGTTTTCAACTGATTCTTAAATTCATTCATTGCTTCACGAGATTTTTATGAATTTTTAAACATAGATTTTTTATTGCTTATAATTATAAATAAATTGAAGAAATATTTTAGATTCTTTCCAAAGAAATGAAAAAAATATTCTTTAAAGTGTCTCCTTGAAATTTTTTCAACTCCTTTTTTTCAATTAACGAAATAGAAATAGTAAACGGTTGCTTTTGATGCATTCTACTGAAGTTTGATGGGCAATTCCTTTTGAAATTTCTGAAATGGAGTATGTGAATAAATGAAGACACTTGTTATGCCAAATGCTAAACAAATTTGAGATCTTTCACAAAAGCTCGTATAAACGTGACTACGAAAATTATACGCACGGCTCTTACACAGTTTTTTCTTTATCTTGTTCTATGTATTCAATTCAACAACATAAAATATTTGGACCATCAGTATTTAACCGGACAATGTATGTCATCAGTTAACGACAACAGTGTATCATCAGTAACATTTAACCTTACTCTATCGGGGACACCAGAGCGTAAAACATTTAGAGGAAAGGTAAGGCACGAATCAGGAAATTTAATTGCTTCGAAATCCACTTCACCATATTTCAGGGAGAAGCGGAAAAACCTTTGTTTTTATTGGATAATTTGGGGGAACAATACCACTCCAATGTTTTTACTCGGGGAAGGCATAAAGTTATAATCTCTCCCGGTTCCGGCAACCCTAAAACCTAGGATTTTTAGTTTAGATTCAGTACCTTCATTCGACCCAACCTCCAGTAATCGGAATGGCATCTTTACACCAGTGAACAGTGGCACGATTTACATACTGCCACAAATTTGTACACCTTTTTCTTCTTTGGTGTTTTGCCAAGTAGCATTTCTTATAGTTTTGTATCCCAGTACATCATTGAACCTCCACCTCTCCTTATTGGAACATCTACAATAGATTCACTTTCAGTTGTAATAGATTTCCGTTTTCAGTAGTCTTCCATTTTTGGGATCTTCACCATCACAATGGAAATCATGTCTCCCTCGAACTCAAAGCTAAATCCTCTGTTCCCACTCCGCTAGTAAGTGAATCCTCTGGAATTCTTGAAAGAATTCTTCCTCCCTTTGTTCCTGTCTGTAACATGCAACGCCATCAGTTCGCACACCACAGCAAATTTTGGTCAAATCGTGCTATCGAATTCTGCTACTGATTAATATCTCGTGGTCTCATGACAAGGAAACTAATTTAAAATATAGTCCTAGAAAGGCAAGCCTACATGAAATATTTTGATCCTCCAGATCTAAGAAAAGGTGTATCCATAAACTGACAACCCAGTCTTTGTTATTAATGCTGTTAACATTATTATAAAAAGCGTACTAAAATAATTCATCCTATCTCTTTGGACACCAACAGAAACTTGAGTTTCACTGTTTCCAACCTATCTCCTCAATAGGGAAATATAGGTGGAGTATAGGCACTGAAGACCGAGTTTTAATATAAATCAAGTTTCTTCTTTATCGGGACTAAGTAGGTTTACCTTTACCACTCTTTCTTTCGTTTATTCTTATTTTCCTTCTGTTTTTTTTTTTTCTTTTTTTTTTCAAATTTTATTTTTTAAAGAGAATTGATCGTAAATATCCTATTTCATACCTAGGATAGTCTTCTAACACTTCCAAAAGAAATCCCTTATCACTATCTCTGATGCAAAGTAATTTAAAGCTTTAAATTAAGGAACCCAAGTTGTCAGTTTTCCAAATGTGCCTTGTTTTCAATGTTCTATACCCACTCTTTGGTTTGAGATTTCTGGTTTGCTGTTGCTTTTGGCGATAATATTCAACTTACTGAGTCTATCAGTATGACTCCACAGAATGTCACTAAATTACAAGAAAACATTCTATTCTCCGCAGTCTATCGCTGTATATTCTGTGTTTGCTAATTCGCTACTAAATCCTGGCTGTCTTGCTGTTCCGCTGCTCCTCTACCGATTTTCAACATCATTATCGACTGGAAATTTATGTACACACTTATTTTATTTTTCTGAGAGATAAAACAAATCCACTGAAAGTGAGGAATAAACTCTTTCCGAGAGTCTCTACAACATTTGGGATTTGTATTTTTACATTTGGGATTTGTATTTTTACATTTGTGATTAGTAATTTTACTATTTTTTTTACCCTAGAAGCTATGAAACTTCTTACTGCTTTGTGGAAAGGAGTAAGTTCAGATTGATACGTTCACTTCAAAGAGACTCCTTTTCGCAGAAACGCTGAAATTTAGAAGAGGGACAGAACACCTTTATTGGGAAGAGTAACAGATCAGAAAAGAAGTAAAAAGCCGGAAACACCACCACAGCACCAGCGGTGTGCGTGTGTGTGTGTGTGTGTGGGGGGGGGGCTCCCTATAACACCTTCCTGAAGCATCAGCAAAATTATTTCATTCTGTTACTGCAGATATTCCTAATATTGTAAAAGTACTGAAAAACTGCTGTAGCGCTAGTCAACAATGAATGTTACGGAAATAAACTAAATATTGGAAAAAGTAATTACAAACAATTTAGGAATATTTAATCTTTCATCGAGAGTTAGAATCCTTTAAAATCACCTTGTATAAATATGAAGCTTCGAAACAAAGAAACGACAAGCACCGTGATGCCCTCAGTAGAGCGATTACCCCCATACATGATGTGCGACCGTTCTGTTTAATTAGTGCCTCTACAACATTTGGTTTTGAGTACTTCGACAATATTAGGTTTCAAATGCTTCGATAACATTTGGTTTTGAGTACTACAAATTCTGTTTCGCAGACTTTGCTAAACCTTTTGATATCATAATACGTAAGAAATTGACTGATTTACTCAGAAAGACGGGCATAGATGGGAAATATATCGCAGTAATATATAATTTATATAGTGCGACAAACTCAGCATCAGGATGATAAATTGAAAGAGAAGAAGAAAACGTTGGCAAGGAGTGAGACAGCAATTTGTTCTCTCTCCCGTGTTATGTAATTGTTGATGTAGAGGGATGCAAAGTACTTTAAACAGGAGGAAGAATGCCATTAACCTGAGCCTTATACAGATGATACTTTGAAGATCTGCCGTTCGGAAGACCAATTACAAAAAAGTAATCCAAAGAAGCATAATTGTGGGCTTACACATAAACACGGAGGAAATAAAAGTAGTGTCATTTTCCCTAGAAATAGGCAAACTTTAAACTTTTGCAAAATCAGTCAGGAAAACATACTAAAAAAGAAAAAAAGAAGACTAAACACGTAACTTCTTTTACCTGCCTTGGCCACTTAATAACAAATGATTGAAAATGGATAAACGAAAGCAAAGTAAGAAATGGAAAAGCTAGAGCACATTATATGCAAATGAAAAGTTTGAACAGAATAATATTATTCTGAATGATAGGAAATACCTCATGAAATATTTACCTACGGTCCACCCTCTTCAACCACTCAGTCTAAAGGGTTCTATATAAAGAACGGAGATTTTTCAAAAGGTTTCACATGTGAAGCTGAAAATACCGTGAACAAGTGAACTAAATCATAATGTTCTTGAAATGACAACAACAGAAAATTTCCGTTTAATCTGCATCAAAGTAAGAAAAATTCAATATTTTGTACACATGATCAAACATCTAAAGTTTCAGCAAAGTTTTCTAGAGGGAAATATGAAGGGAAAGAATGAAGGGCAAAGAAATTCCTGGCTTGAGAAAACTTATTGGCTGACAAGACTGACGTACAACAAATGTAACAGACAGAGTAGGGAAGATTTCAGGTTCACAGCAGTCAACTTTGTAGCAGTCAACTTGAAGAACAACAAAAGCGTTTAGTTTTGAGTACTTTTGTGACATTGTGCTGTACTCAGTACTTGCACATGATTTGCTGAATATAACTGGCTTTTCAACAAATATAAAAACATTTTGTAACACACTAATAAGTACTGCAAAAGTACTCAAAGCCGAATTACATATAATTATTACAACTACTTGTAGACGTTTCGACTCCTCTTTGAGCCCCGAGTCTATTGTTAATCTTTGATTGAATATTACATCATTTACATTATCACTTAGAATTTCTCTACGAATAAATATAGAGGTTTTAAAAGAAAACGTTAGATTCCACAAAGACCTCTGTATAACTTTTTCGCAGAATTAAAATAAAAAATTTGGATGGAAGAAATCAAGAAGCTAGAGGAGATTCTTTGTGAATAATATGGACAGTGGCGCACCCAGGAATTCTTGTTGGAGGGGCTATATATTGTAACGTACCAGGAGATGTGACGTACCTGCCAGAAGGACGCACACGACATAAAGGCAGATAGGAATCAGAATAAAATGTCCGCGTAGCTCAACTGGTAGAGTGACTTATTCCGGAATGAGGGGATCCGGGTTCGAATCCTGGCGCGGATAAAAATGACGGAGAAATTTACTTCGTTGTAATATATATATAGTATACGTACACGATGTGGGTACATATACTATATATATATTTGGATTCCAAGGGACAGGAAAAGACCCAGAAGAAGACGAGATGGGTGGATGAAATTCAAAAGTATGCATGCGGGAGTGACATGGAGGAGACTGGCACAAGACAGACCGTTGTGGAAGAAACTTGGGGAGACCTTCGTCCAGCAGTGGATTGATAATGGTTGACGATGATGATGATATATATATACATATATAGTGCTGCATCCTTCCAGTGCTTACGTATGGTGCAGAGACGTGGACCTTAGCTAAAAGAGACATACAAAGGCTGCAGACAACTCAAAGTAGCATGGAGAGGTGCATGCTTGGCGTAACCAGGAGAGATAAGAAGAGGAACACGTGGATCCGAAAAATGACAAGAGTGGAAGACATCATGATCAGAGTTAAATCCCTGAAATGGCAATGGGCTGGACATACTGCCAGAAGAACAGACCATCGATGGACAGCCGAAATTTTAGATTGGATTCCAAGGGACAGGAAAAGACCCAGAAGAAGACCACATGGAAGATGGGTGGATGAAATTCGAAAGTATGCGGGAGTGACATGGAGGAGACTGGCACAAGACAGACCGTTGTGGAGGAAACTTGGGGAGACCTTCGTCCAGCAGTGGATTGATAATGGTTGACAAGGATGATGATGATGATATAGTGCACGCATATAGTTTATATACGGTTGTGACACACGTCGCTCTTAATCTCTTTGGGGCTTTGTGAAGAAGACACTATGTTATAGAAGACATTATGTGAGATACTATGTAATTTTTTAACATGTAAAATAAATCAATTAAGGAAGAAATGTTCTTCATAATACATGGAAAATCGGCAGAATATTCAAGCAAAGCAAACTAAATTTGCTTAGTACTACTTACTGGTCATCCATGTAACACTTCTCAGAACACTTGAAAATTTTCATCGTCCTGGAGCGGGAATCGAACCCTGGATCTCCCAATTACCGGTCGAGTATGCTAACCACTCAAAGCATACTCGACCGGTAATCGGGAGACACGGGGTACGATTCCCGCTCCAGGACGATGAAAATTTTCAAGTTTTCTGAGAACGGCTACATGGATGACAAGTAGTACAAGCAAATTCAGTTTGCTTTGCTTGAATATTATGTCAAATATTTTTGAATGTTTAATTTGTGACATACGTTGCTCTTAATCTATTTGAGGCTTTGGGAAGACGACACCATAATACTGGTCATCTATGTAACCCTTCTCAGAACACTTGAAAATCTTCATCGTCCTGGAGCGGGAATCGAACCCTGGATCTCCCGATCACCGGTCAAGTATACTAACCACTCAAAGCATCTACCGATTACCGGTCGAGTATACTAACCACTCAAAGCATCTACTGATTACCGGTCGAGTATACTAACCACTCAAAGCATCTACCGATTACCGGTCGAGTATACTAACCACTCAAAGCATCTACCGATTACCGGTCGAGTATACTAACCTCTCAAAGCATCTACCGATTACCGGTCGAGTATACTAACCACTCAAAGCATCTACCGATTACCGGTCGAGTATACTAACCACTCAAAGCATCTACCGATTACCGGTCGAGTATACTAACCCCTCAAAGCATCTACCGATTACCGGTCGAGTATACTAACCACTCAAAGCATCTACCGATTACCGATCGAGTATACTAACCACTCAAAGCATCTCCCAATTACCGGTCGAGTATACTAACCACTCAAAGCATCTCCCAATTACCGGTCGAGTATACTAACCACTCAAAGCATCTACCGATTACCGGTCGAGTATACTAACCACTCAAAGCATCTACCGATTACCGGTCGAGTATACTAACCACTCAAAGCATCTACCGATTACCGGTCGAGTATACTAACCACTCAAAGCATCTCCCAATTACCGGTCGAGTATACTAACCACTCAAAGCATCTACCGATTACCGGTCGAGTATACTAACCACTCAAAGCATCTACCGATTACCGGTCGAGTATACTAACCACTCAAAGCATCTACCGATTACCGGTCGAGTATACTAACCACTCAAAGCATCTACCGATTACCGGTCGAGTATACTAACCACTCAAAGCATCTACCGATTACCGGTCGAGTATACTAACCACTCAAAGCATCTACCGATTACCGGTCGAGTATACTAACCACTCAAAGCATCTCCCAATTACCGGTCGAGTATACTAACCACTCAAAGCATCTCCCAATTACCGGTCGAGTATACTAACCCCTCAAAGCATCTCCCAATTACCGGTCGAGTATACTAACCCCTCAAAGCATCTCCCAATTACCGGTCGAGTATACTAACCCCTCAAAGCATCTCCCAATTACCGGTCGAGTATACTAACCACTCAAAGCTTCTACCGATTACCGGTCGAGTATACTAACCACTCAAAGCATCTACCGATTACCGGTCGAGTATACTAACCACTCAAAGCATCTACCGATTACCGTTCGAGTATACTAACCACTCAAAGCATCTCCCAATTACCGGTCGAGTATACTAACCCCTCAAAGCATCTCCCAATTACCGGTCGAGTATACTAACCACTCAAAGCATCTCCCAATTACCGGTCGAGTATACTAACCACTCAAAGCATCTACCGATTACCGGTCGAGTATACTAACCACTCAAAGCATCTACCGATTACCGGTCGAGTATACTAACCACTCAAAGCATCTACCGATTACCGCCCCGAGGCGCAGTGGTCTGATAGCTGGCGTCTGACCATTCGTCCAAGATGGGTTCGAATCCCATTGCGGCATGGGTGTTGTGCTTGCCTTGCGGCACTGGTTCTCTATCTTCCCTGCAACAAGCAACCCTAAATTAGGGACGGGCGATTGCTTATAGCCATGGAGTTGCTCACGGTGGTCGTTAAACCCCCAAACAATGTTTTTCGCTTTCATCATGCTTTGTCATTCCATTAAAAAACAAAACTACAGTAATTTAAATTATAAGTTTTTGGCGCTGTGTAACATAAACTTTTTTCAAAATAAACAATATTTAAGTTCATCATAATTGTATTTGGCTGGTTATTGTGCTGTATGTTCCAGATATACGTAGTATATATATATTTGCACTTTACTCATACTGTATATTACTCATATCGGAGCATTTAGAATTAAGCTTAAGAATAAAACGCACAGGAAAGAGTATTTCGTAAATTGTATATTTGTCAAACTATTCTGATGTGCTGATACTGCTCTCAATGATTTTCGTATCAGAGTATTAGCAAATGATTTCCCCCTTTTGGGGGTGAGGGCAAATAATGACCTCCGTAAACAACTCAACAGGCTGTAGAAAGTCCCCGTCCCTAATTTGGAGGCACTGGTTCAGGTCGGTAAGATAAGCACACCAGGCATGCCTCACCCGGTATTCGAACCCGGACACATCACACACGAATGATGAGAACTCACCGTTTAGTATCACTCGATCACTGGGGCGGTTAGTTATTGTTCAATGAAAGGAATTCTTGTTCAAGAAGTCAGTAAACGCTTCAAAACAAATTTAATTTTGATTACGTACTTGTATTATGCTCTATTATTGGTGACTATAGCATATATCTTTGAGAGAACCAAAATTATATCAACACTTATTATAATTTATATAATTTTAATTTTATCAACACTTAGTGTACCGGAGTGAACACATTTTTAACATAGACGTAAATTATCATTGCTTAAAAAAGGCTACATTCCAGCAATGTTCCCTAGTTATTTGTTAGAGATTGAAATATAGTCTCTGGGACCAGTGGCCCTGAATTAGGAACGGGTGACTACTTATAGCTCATTGAATTGCTCAAGTTGGTGGTTAAGCCCCCAATAAAAAAAAAAAACAAAAAAAAAAAAACCAAGAAAAATGTCGTTAAAAATCAATGAATTATTTAGTCACCAATGCACCTTTTTCTAATTAATTTCTAAACACTGAATGTGGGACCCCATAAAGAAATATTGAACCGGGGTCTTAGTTGATGATACGCCTCGAACACCCATCCAAACTGAAAACGATTATTTTCAACACTTGTTAACACGAGTCTCTAGAAAATTTCTTTAACCACGTGCGCAGTGGTTAAAACGATCCCGAACGCTTGGAGACACAGATCCAGGAAGAAAGTTCTAACCCGAATAAAAACTTCCCGGATATATCACATTAGTTAGTGTGCGCGCGCGTGGGCGGTCTGTAATGTTGCTTTATTTCCGCTTTGCATATTATAAATGATTTCTCTTTTGTTTTGTTCTTTCCTAGTGTTCATTCACTTTCTTTTTCGAGCCTTTCTTTTCCGAGAAATCGACTGGTTTTAGCTTTCATTGCTTTCAATCTCTGTGTTACTTTCAATATCTTCTTGGAACAAAGTTTCTATTTTTATCCCCTTTTTGTCGCCTCAGAATGGATCTTTGCTGCATTCAAATATTTCTCTTCCTTGGTTAGGCTTTGCTGTGACGGGGATTGAGGGAGGAGGTAATTGTGTAGTTTGGACTATTTCGTTTTTCGTGTTGCTTTACTGCGCCTCGAAATTTTTTTTTTTTTTTTCTGGTTATTTTTACTGTATTCGTTCAGTTCAACTCGACATTCGATGAAATTTCTATTATGCGTTTACTTATAAGTAGTGCTAGTAAAAATCAGTTTTCCGTTTTGGATGGATAAAAATAGATCTTCCACTCTCTCCTGGTCAAATGAAACACAAGTTTCTAGGCATTAACTAATTTCCATTTTTTTTTAAATAGATACAAACGATTTCCGACTTGCTGGAATGATTTGATTAACGTGGAGTTTAGATGCTTTTTCTTTTTGCGCATTCACCGCCCTTTTCATTAGACAATCATTCTCTGTTACAATAACAATAATTTTTATTTAGCTATTACGTGTTTTTTGTTTGTTTGTTTGTTTGGAGGTTTAACGACTACCGAGAGCAACTGGATGGCTATATGCAGTCGCCTACATGTTTTCCAAAACATTAGAAAGATTATAAAAAAACATGCCCCTTCTCCGGTATTTTCTCATTTCAAAATTAAGACAATACTTTTATTAAATAGTGTATTAAGCATAATTTTCCGCTAATGGCTCTATGAAAGTGATAAAATGTACCCGCCGTGACACTACACATACACTGCTTGACACTGAAATCGCTCCACCCAGAAGGAGTGAGGACAGGGTAGGGGGGGGAGTAAAATTGAGCATGCAAATAGGAATACTTAAGGGTTTACCTAGATGTTATTTTTAGCCACGTACAGTGTTTATCAGATGAGATAAGTTAGCACAATGGGTACGCCTCGGCAAGTGGTTGCACAGCCGCGAATGACAATACAGGCAGCAATACCGCGAGGCAATGAGTCATACAGTCGACGGATATCATCCTGAGGAATGGAACACAAAGCACGGTTGATTTGCTCCCATGATTCATCGAGATCGTGCGCAGGCCGATTCGATTGCAGACGACTTCCAATGTGGTCCCACAGGTTTTCGATTGGGGATAAATCAGGCGATCCTGATGGCCATGGCAGTATTTAAACATGTTACAAACATTGTCTCGAGACCCAATCGGTGGGTACACTGGAGTTATCTTGCTGGAAAATGGGGTGCTGTAGGCCATTTAGGAACAATATCAAAATGGGCTGCAGAACCTCGCTCACGTATCGTGCAGCTGTCAGTGTGTCCGTGATACGGACAAGAGGTGACCTGCTGTCATGCGCAATAGCACCCCATATCATGATGCCTGCCTGACGGACGGAGTGGCGGTCGCGAACGAAACCGGGATCCGTCCGCTCACCAGGGTGTCGCCAGACACGGATCCGCCGATCGTCTGCACCCATACAGAAACGGGATTCATCACTGAAGACCATAGTTGTCCATTCGGGACCCCAGTTCGCATAACTTCGGCACCAAGCCAGACGAGCGCTGTAATGGCTGGCTGTCAATGGCAGTCGAAGTAACGGTTGCCTACTGCGCAGGTTTGCCACTTGTAACCTTCGGCTTACAATTCGGGCAGTCGTGGCGAGATCCATGGCCGTTGACACAGCACGTCGAATATCTGCTGCAGTGCTTTCTGGTGACGAACGAGCGTGTCGAACAATCCGCCGGTCCAGGCGTGCTGACGTCAGTTGGACTGCACCACTGCCGCTCCGACGCACGTACGAACCTTCCTGTAGTAACTGGTGCCAACAGCGTCGAACAGTTCGTGCATCCCGTTGCACATGCGCTGCGATACGACGTGTAGACCAGTCCGCTTTTCAAAGGCTTACAATTCTTCCTCTCTGAAAAGCATACAAATGGCAATAAACTTGCCGATGGCATGTACCCGGCATTTTCGGCCTTCGCTGAACAGTTTCCTAGCACAAAGAACAAAAATAAAAAAAATTTGAAACGTCCGCTAAACTTCCACTCGCGACCACACATTACCATCCCTGTTGCTGCTGGCACCTTTATCTCACGAACGTGTGACATCATCAGCTCCGGTTTAACATCATTTGAATATCTCGAGTGGGTACACTGCCGTGCGATTTGCATGTTTGTAGCACATCTCCTTCTGGGTGGGGCAATTTCTATGTCGAGCAGTGTATATTCTGGCCGCCGTCTGCATTAATGCCAGCCCTAGACAACGGTGTGGTATTGAATTTCCTTTTTCAAGAAGTTGTTAGGCCGTGAGATGATCGGGGTCGTTTAAAATTTTGCGTCAAGAAAGTAACTGGCATTTGATCTCACGGTCATTCAAAACACTAGTCGGCCTTGAGCTTAGTTCCCATATTGTGATTGTGGAAAGAGACAAGAAAAGTTCTTCACAGCATTTTTAAAAGTTAGGTATTCAAAACATCCGAGATAGTTTATATATCGGGGCAAAGGGGAAAAGGAGTGGACTTCCCAGAAATTCAACGGGTGCTCAAGTTTTGGACACGAAATCCAATGGATAATCGACCTCTGGATAAGTCCCTCTGAACTCGGGATGTGAAGTCTAATGGGTGCTGGGGTGCTCGAGCTATTTACACACACATATCTGCAGTGAGCCGTCGATTATACCCCAGTTACGTACACAATTTAAAGGATTAGAAGTTTTTAATCCTGGGACGCGGATGTACACAGTCGAGTCACATTATTGTGACCACCTTCCACATTTGACGTCAACAGCGTGTAGCCAATGAAAGAAGGCACGTGTCGTGCGCTGGCTTGGAGGGTGTGTAAGGTGTGCTGTAAGCATTCTGAAAACATATCACTCGTTGCTGTCATGGATAAAAGGAGCGATTTATCAGATTAAAAAGGGATGAGGTCAAGGGTGGCAGTATTTCTGAAACAGCGTAGTTTATGATGTGTTCGCGTGCTGCTGTGGTTAAAGTGCATCGTGATTAAAGAAATGACACAAATGCAAATAAGTGACATGGAAACTGCGGAGCACCATGCGCCATTGATGTGAGAGCTGAGCGTCGGCAGCGAAAGTGCGCTAGGACCGATCGATACGCTACAGCGGAGCAACTCACTGGCCGAATGAACCAGGGGGCTACCGGAACTGTGTCTAAAATGACAGTTCAGCGAACCCTGCTGCGTATGAGGCTCCAATGCAGACGGATAGTCACTGCACCTATGCTAACGAAGGTGCATCGGCAGAAAAGGTTTACATTTGCACGGCAGTATCGGAATTGGACCTCCGCTGATTGGCAAAGGATTGCCTTCTCAGACGAGTCACGTTTCTGCTTCATCGAATGGATGGACGTTGGCGTATAAGGTGAGAAACATCGGGAAACAAACACTCTTCAACCATTGCTGGAAGAACACAAGCTGGTGGAGGTAGCGTTATGATCTGGGGAATGTTTTCGTGGCGTTACCTGGGTCCACTCATACTTGTGGAAAGCACTATGGACCGAATTCGTTATGAATCCATCCTTGCACTTCACATACACCCATACATGCTGATTATTTTCCCTGGGGCCGATGGGATCTTCCAGCACGACAATGCGACGTGTCACACATCTAGAAATGTCCGAGAGTGGTTGGAAGAGCACAATGAAGAATTAAAATCACTTCCCTGGTCCCCTAATTCCCCAGACTTAAACCCAATTAAGCATATGTAGGACCACCTCGGTCGTGTTGTTCGCTCTATGGATCCTCCACCACGCACCCTCCAGCAGCTGTCAGATGCACTGCAGTCAGCATGGCTCCACATACCTGTGAACAACTCCCAGCACCTTACTGAGTCACTCCCAATCCGTCTAGCTGCTGTTCGCTCTGCACACGGCGGTTACTCTGAATATTAGCTGGTGGTCACAAAAATGTGACTCAACCGTGTATAATTAAGCACGCTCTGAATTTTTCGTACGACGAGTATTTTATAGTTATACGTGTTATAAATTTGGTTCCTCAAAAGACATCACAGCACGGTAATTAAGTAATAAGACTATTATTGTTTTTTAAACTGGAAAAGCAGGAAAATTTACATGAATATATTTTATTCGAAGTACATTCCTCATGTGTTAATACAAGAAGTGACACGATCAGCCAAAGAAAGGGAGAAATTGCAGAGGTCATCTTTTGGTACGGAGTGAAGAGCTGATGTCACGGTTCTTTGTATGTCTTCTATGTTTTGAAAAATTTTACCTTTTAAAAGTAGCTTTAATTTAGGGTATAGAAAGTAGTCACACGGTGAAAAATCTGGAGAAGGGGAGGGGGGGTGATTGAGTACACACACTTGTTTTCGTTCCAGAAATTTCTGCTCACTGACTGCTGTGTCTGCGGGTGCGTTATTGTGAAGAAGAAAACATTGCCCGTTTTTGTACTCAGACCTGACACGAACAATCCTCTTCCACAATCGTTCCAAAATGGACGAGTATGCATTGCCATAATGACAGAACTCGTGACGCAGAATTCTTTGGCTGTTGTAAAAGCACACAAATATTGTCCTGAAGTTGGACTAGTGTAACCTGATCTTCTTTACTTCGTCTGACTGGTCGACTTCCACTGACACTTGGTTTCAGGATCATAACGAAAACCACCAAGTCTCGTCACCTGCCATGATGCCTTGGAGCAAATTTTGCTTTGTTTCTTCAGTCTGCAGGATGTCTTCGGCGTACTCCACTCGTGCATGTTTCTGGTCGTCTGACAAAGTATGCGGAACAAAACGATCACCCCCCCCCAAATCTTGTATTAAAATTGTGACAAATCGTCTCCTTATTAACACAGAGATCACATTCTAGCACCCTCAAGGTCACGCAACGATTACTTTTTATCCTTTCGTGAACTTTCTGAAGAAACTCACACGCACGTACTGAAATTGGGCTTCCCGGCCGAGTCTCTCGTCATTTTCCAAATCTTTCCGCCCATTCTTTAAACGTGCATACGATCGAAATATTTGTGCACGAGATAGGCAATTAGCCCCATACACATCACGCAAAAATTCAACTGTCTCAGTTGCAGTTTGACCGATTTTCAAACAGAACCGGATATTTGCTCTCTGCTCCATGACAGAACTATGAAAATTAAATCTTTCATCGAATGACGTCATGAACAACGTAAATGATCATCTGCGTAATTCTTACGCAAACTGTTGCCACCGCATAGCTTATAAATGATTTAACAAAAAGCCATGCCTTCTCGACCAGCGTTTTACCAGGATTTAAAAAAGAAAAATTAGTCTCGTTACTTAATTGAGCACTGTGTAGAATCGGCGTGCCACAGTTCCTATGTGTATTCATGAATACTAGGTAATTACGTAAACTATACACAAATGCATCGTACGTTTCTGGAAAGCAGTTTTTTGATCGTTATTTCCATCTCTTCCTCGATCATTTTTAATGATTTGAAACTGGATTTTGTAGCGTTGCATAATCGTAAGTGATTTATGTACTTTTCACAGTAGCTTGTAGTTTTCTGGTCAAATCCACAGTTTTCTAACCTTTTTGCATTGTATCATGTCTAAAAAATATGAATAAGGAACTAGTGTTCTGCCCCAAAATTCAGGTTGACGAATTTTAGGGTAGAACATTAGTGGACAAGCCTCCAGGAAGCTGTTAGAAACAAAAAAGGATTGGGTTGTTGTGTGTTATCTCAATTGCGTTTTTAACATGAGAACTTCGACATGTCAGACGTTAATCTTCTCTCCTCAAGGGTTCTAAAGCCTCGGTACTGTTTCGGTTCGGATGGAGATTTAAATACAAAGATACGAAAATTAAGAACGTTATGTGATTGACAATTAACAAAAGCGTTGCCCAACTGGTTGAAATGCCTCTTAACATCTTAACAAAGTCAGTTCAAAGTAAACGAAAAATTCCACTGTGGCAGTCACAACGAGAAATTAGTAACGTAAATAAAAATCAAATATTTGCAAAAACATGTAGTTTTCATTTGCTTTGCAAGTACTGCTAACTTTAAACAGAGTTCACTATAACTAAAATATTAACACAGTCAAAAATATGTGTGACTTCAAGTGCCCGTATCGGTAAACTTGGGAACTGAATGGAGATAAAAATAGGCAGAACTTTACAGCTCCGCATTACCTATAAGACATTTTTTTTACTCCTGATTAAACTGAAATAACCTGCACACAACGACTCTTCAAAAACTATGTACATACAAAATTCTGATTTTCACAGCTCCTGGAGAGAAAATTATGAGCTATATTAAAATCGTAAAGCCGTTAAATTTTCAAGCTTCTAAATCGTGCGGTTTTTTTTTTTGGTTTTTTTTCAGCCACGAAAAACATTTTTGAAAATTTTACAAAAAACAAAAAAGCCGACGGACAGACAGACAAAGCAATTACACGAGCCTATTTTTAAACAAAGCGCTAAAAAGGGGTTATCAATAAAATAGCCGTATAATTTAAGCAAGTTATCTGGGCAAAATTTTTGGGAGAGTGACAACAAATATGGGTTAAAATTTCTCTAATGAAATCCGAATCAATTCCTAGGAGTCAAAAAAAAAGTAAAATTCTTGTGCGCTGCTAGGAGGAGTATGTGAGTTCTAAGGAAAACTTATTTATGCTCTGCCAAAAATCTCTATGCCCACAGACCACACAGAGAGCGCACGAAAGTCTTACAACAAACACCATTTGAAAGTTGAAGCAGTAAGCGGAAATTTGGAGACCATAATGTTTTTCAACATTTTTGTGCCAGGGTAAGTGTAAAGATCATTATCTGGGAAAATCATAAGCGGAAACCCAGCTGATCGACTACGTTTATTAGTTTTCCAGTGCCGGTTCTCAGAAGCGTCTTACGGTTTGATTGATTGAGGAGGAGTCACGTGCTTTTTTCAGTTCTGTGAATGAGGAGCAAGCGCGTTAAAACGCCTGTGATTACCACCGACTTTTCAAGTTAATCGGGGAGGGGGGGGATAAACTCTAACGTCCTACCTCTGTATGCCACTGCTGACATGAGATATACTCTAAGCACTGTATATATTCAGATTAGTTTTGCTCGTCAAATATCCGTGACTTTGTAACTGTTGGAAATCAGACTTAACAGAGCTTTTCCGAACGGACACGCATGAATTCGCGTAACGCCTAGTGTGTGTGTATGTCAAGGCTGAAAGGTAGTTTCCATATGCGTTTCCTTATTGATAAGTTTGGGAATTCTGCTCAGAAAGGGGGTCAAAAAATTCTCACGCCATAGGTCTTAAGTTTCAGAAGAGAGCTAACTTAACTTTCAGTCCATACGATTTACATCAAAGCAAGTAAATAAATAAGCAAAAAGTATTCGAAAATTACGTTGATGCTTCTCTTTCATTTCTCTTTTCGGTTCATTGTGTTTCACAACGCACTGAAAGCAGAATGATGAAGAACTAACAGTTTGTCCCGGGGGAATGCGATGACCCGGAAAATTCAGAGCGTTCTCCAGATTAAAAGTCTTTTGTCGTAAAAACGTTAATCAGCCGTTTTCGATCAAAGGTAGATAATGGCATTCTAATATCGACGCAGCGTGCTTCCCATTACAAATTTACGTCCGCGTCGACGGATGATTATCACCCCAAATCACGCTTTCAGTTTTGATCTCACGGATAGATATGGGAAATTGCACAACCGGACCCGCACACTGCCTACGTACAGTTTTACATTACTGATTCAGTGAATAAAAAACTAAAAAGTAAAGGCCAAGAAAACAAAACACGAAATTGTGAAATAACATGAGCGAAGAAGAAAACAATGTAAAGCTATTAGAGTTTGATTCTTTTAAGATTGTTTTTTTTTCGATTTATTTCAAGTCCGGAACGGGACATGTCCTAGTCCTACCGTCCTACAGAACTAATTCCCCTCTTTTCCTGTAGCCAATAACCCTAAATTCGAATCTCCTAGCCCTCGGAACTGAACTGCGAAAAGAAATTCAAAATGTTTTTCGAAAGGAGACATGTAAAAACCTGCTAATGTTGTACATCGTAAATTTAAGCATCGAATACAATGGGCTCAGCTCCAGTTGAGGTCATTTGGCTCATGCACTCAGTAGACAAAGCATTAGAGATAAGGTTGATGGGCAGTTGACATGGGTATCCTCCACGCAGAGTGGGGATAAGTGGGATAAAGCAGGCCATAAATAGGCAGACGGGGGGCTTCCCAACACTGCATAGCAAGCGACGAAGATGAGTAAATGTGTTGATCTGAGAAACATTGAACGTGAACGCATTGTCGGCTCAAGACAGGTGGGGTCATTCTATCGCCCAAGTGATAAGAACCCTAGGGTCCCCAAGGGCAACCGTATCAAGGGTGTGCCACGAGTATACCAGCGCCCAGAGACCAAGCAGTGGCTGACAACACAATATTGGAATTTAGGTAAAAAAGTCCGAGGGAAAAAAGGCCAAAGTCCGAGATGGGCGTTTTGATTGTCATCATGGGCATACTAATAAGTCGATTTGACATACTGTTTGAATGTTGGGGGTGGGGGAAAATACTTTCACTATAGTGTGGTGGGGTTGCCGGAAAACCGCCACACAGCAAAACTGCCACACATTTTTCATTAAGGGGCCGAGCACAAAGTGCTATTCCTCCAAGGAACACTTTGAATGTGTGGCAGTTTCCTAATCATGTTTTAGTTTTCCAAGGCGCCTAACGACGGGAAGGAACTTCTTTGTTTGTCTGAATTTTCACGCCGGTAGGTACCAATTTTGGGTGACTGGCCACAAAAGTTCAACTGGAGGGGGCCGTACATTTCTTAAAACTAGTGTGTTCGACGAAACAACAGAATTACACATGACTCATGCTGTGTTCAGAAAAGGACGATAAGGTGGGATTTTTTAATAACGCTGCACTTGTGCTTAGGCACTAAATATTTACATAACATGCCAAGCTTGTAATACTTTTCTTTTACTTAAATAATTTATAGGGCCTATACCTTGGCCTTTTTAACAGCTTTTAATCCACCGACTTCATATTCATAACGTTTACGTATCAAATAAAATCAATAGCATTGCGTTTTTGCTTAGGCACTAAATATTAATTTATAGGCCCTAGGCCTAGGCCTTTTAACAGTTTTTATTCTACCAATGTCATATTCACAACGTTTACACATCAAATCAAGTTAATAATATTGCGCTTTTACTTAGGTACGAAATGCTAATTCACAGGCCCTAGGTTTAAGCCCTTTTACCAGCTTCTATTCTATCAATGCCATATTCACAACGTTTACAGAGCAAATCAAGTTAATAATATTGGGCGTTTACTTAGGCACGAAATATTAATTTAAAGGCCCCACGCCTACGCTTTTTTATTTGTTTTTACTCCACCGATGTCATACTCACAACGTTTACACATCAAATAAAGTTAATAACATTGCGCTTTTACTTAGGCACAAAACATTAATTTATAGGCCCTAAGCGTCGGCCTTTCTTATGGTTTTTAATCTGCCCACTTCATATTCATAACGTTTATTTATCAAATTCAGTTAATGGCATTGCGCTTTTACTTAAGCACTAAGTATTAATTCATAGGCCCTAGGCCTAGGCCTTTTTAATACTTTTTATTCTACTGATGTCATATTAATAAAGTTTATGTACCAAGTCAGGTCGATAGCATTCGCTTTTACTTAGGCATTCAATATTAATTACTAGTCCTAGGGCCAATAAATTAATAATTAGTGCCTAAGTAAAAGTGCAATATGGTTAACTTCAGTTCATACATAAACGTTATTAATATGACATCGTTAGAATAAAAACTGTTAAAAAGGCCGCCAAGGGCAAATGAAACAATATTTAGTGCTTAAGTAAAAGCGGAATATTATTAACTTGAGTTGATATGTAAACGTCATGAATATAGCATCCGTAGAATAAAAACTACTAAAAAGGCTTAGGCCTATGACCTCTGAATTGATATTTAGTGCCTAAATAAAAGCACAATACTCTTAACCTGGCATGGTATGCAAACTTTATGAATATGACATTGGTAGAATAAAAAGTGTTTAAAAGGCTTAGGTCCAGGGCCAATGAATTTATATTTAGTGCCTAAGTAAAAGCGCAATACTATTAACCTGACTTGATACGTAAACTTTAAGAATATGACATCGGTAGAATAAAAAGTATTAAAAAGACCTAGGCCTGGGGCCTATGAATTAATACTTAGTGTCTAAGTAAAAGCGCAACGCTGTTAACTTGAGTTGTTAAATAAACGTTAAGAATATGGAGTCGACGGATTAAAAACCGTCAAAAAGGCCTAATCCTAGGGCCGATAAATTAATATTATGTGCCTAAGTAAAAGTGCAATATTATTAACTTTATTTGACGTGTAAACGTTATGAATATGACATTGGTGGAGAAAAATAAATAAAAAGGCCTAGGCCTAGGGCCTATAAATTAATATTTCGTGCCTAAGTAAACGCCCAATATTATTAACTTGATTTGCTCTGTAAACGTTGTGAATATGGCATTGATAGAATAAAAGCTGGTAAAAGGGCTTAAACCTAGGGCCTGTGAATTAATATTTCGTACCTAAGTAAAAGCGCAATATTATTAACTTGATTTGATGTGTAAACGTTGTGAATATGACATTGGTAGAATAAAAACTGTTAAAAAGGCCTAGGCCTAGGGCCTATGAATTAATATTTAGTGCCTAAGCAAAAACGCAATGCTATTGATTTTATTTGATACGTAAACGTTATGAATATGAAGTCGGTGGATTAAAAGCTGTTAAAAAGGAAAAGGTATAGGCCCTATAAATTATTTAAGTAAAAGAAAAGTATTACAAGCTTGGCATGTTATGTAAATATTTAGTGCCTAAGCACAAGTGCAGCGTTATTAAAAAAATCCCACCTTATCGTCCTTTTCTGAACACAGCATGAGTCATGTGTAATTCTGTTGTTTCGTCGAACACACTAGTTTTAAGAAATGTACGGCGATCTTTATACCCCCTCCCTCCAGTTGCACTTTTGTGGCCAGTCACCCAAAACTGGTATGAACCGGCGTGAAAATTCAGACAAACAAAGGAGCTCCTTCTCGTCGTTAGGCGCCTTGGAAAACTAAAACATAATTAGGAAACTTGGAAAACTGCCACACATTCAAAGTTTTCCTCGGAGGAATAGCTCTTTGTGCCCGGCCCTTTAATGAAAAACGTGTGGCAGTTTTCCTGTGTGGCGGTTTTCCGGCAACCCCAACACACTAGGTAAATAATGAAAGTATGTCGCCCCACCCCCACCCCCAACATTCAAACAGTATGTCAAATCGACTTATTAGTATGCCCATGACAATCAAAACCCCCATCTCGGACTTTTTTTTCCTGGTCTTTTTTATCTCGGACTTTATTTCCTCGGACTTTTTTCCTGGATTTTTTTTCGCGTTTATCAACAGTCTCGGACATTTTTTCCTCGAACTTTTTTTCCGCGTTTATCAACAGTCTCGGTCTTTTTTTCCTCGGACTTTTTTTCCTGGATTTTTTTTCGCCTTTATCAACGGTCTCGGACTTTTTTCGTCGGACTTTTTTACCTGGACTTTTTTCCGCGTTTATCAACAGTCTCGAACTTTTTTTCCTCGGACTTTATTTTTCTGGGCTTTTTTCCGCGTTTATCAAGTCTCGGACTTTTTTTCCACGGACTTTTTTTACATGGACTTTTTTTCCGCGTTTATCAACAGTCTCAGACTTTTTTCCTTGGATTTTTTTACCTGGACTTTTTTTCCTCGGACTTTTTTACTACATGGATTAAAAAAAAAAAAGAATGGGGTGGTACCCTGGTGGGGGTATATCGTGCCTTTCTAACAATTATAACTATGAACTCACATACCGATATGAATAAAGTATCTTCTCCTCTCTTCTGTCAATTATGACATGTTGAACAGCATGCATAAGCTTATTTTAATTTTTATTGAAATATATCCCATAAAGCCCGAGCCGCCCCAGTGGCGCAGTGGTCTAAGCGATGTCTGATCATTCGTCCGAAAGGGTTCGAATCCCGGTGAGGCATGGATGTTGTGTTGACAGTTGTCTTACGACACTGGCTCTCTCCCTTCCCTAGAACCAGTAACCCTAAATTAGCGACGGGCGACTACTTACAGCCTATTGAGTTGCTCACGGTGGTCGTTAAACCTCCAATCAAAAAAAAAAAAAGCCTGACGAGATAAGTCCGTACAGCACTATTCTTCTCTGGAAAAAACTCTTGATCTGTTATCACTTGCTGAACGATGATTCATCAACGGAGATCTTACATACACTGCTGGCCACCCAAAATGCAACAACAAGAAGGACACGAGATAGCAAAGCCAGATTTACTGGACACATAACAACAGATACAAAGGTGAAACGATTGAGCTTACAGGCCCATGCCACTTGCGGAACACGCAGACATACATAGTTCGTGTGGCCCCCCATGGCTGGCAATAACGGCCGCTACACGCCGCGGCATCGAACGAAAAAGGCTTTGGATGTGGGCTTGGGATATGTCGGTCCAGGCTGCTTCCACACGTTGCCACAGTTCACTAGGCGTAACCGCGGGTGGTGCTTGCCGGGCCATTCGGTTGCCAATCAGCGACCAGACGTGTTCGATGGGCGACATATCGGGAGAACAGGCGCGCCACGGCAGCAGTGACACCTGGTGGGCCGTGAAGAATTGTTGCACGATGCGTGCCACGTGCGAGTGCACATTGTCCTGTTGAAACGTGGTCGCTGGCTGGTCCTGCAAGTAAGGGAGGACTACAGGCTCCAAAACGTCGGAGATGGTGCGGTGGCTGTTGAGTGTACCGGCGATGCGTACCAGAAGGGGGCGGGTGTCATATCCAATTGCGCCCCAAACCAAAACACCAGGCAACGGACCGGTATGGCGATGCATAAAGCAGGCGTCATACAGTCTCTCGCCGCGGTGCCGCCACACGCGGATCCGACCATCGTGGTGTTGCAGGCAGAAGCTGGATTCGTCGAAGAAGACAATGTCGTGCCATTCCGTAGTCCAGGTGCGGCGTTCAAAGGCCCACTGTCGCTGTACTCGCCGGTGGTGTAACGTCAATGGTAATCGGAGCAATGGGCGCCGTGCGACAAGTCCCCGCTCCTGCAGACGACGTCGAACGGTACGTGCTGACCAGGTTCTTACGCAACACACCCTAATTCCTGCGCTAACGTTCGTGATGTGGCGGTGCGAGCCGTCAATTCCCGCCGCACAACATGCTGGTCCTCTCGGTCGGTGGTGTGACGCGGCTGCGGCAATCGCTCACGTCGGTCCGTCTGTCCCTCCTGCACCCACTGAATCCATACTCGCCTCACTGTGGCTGGATGTCGTCCCACACGGGCGCCAATGTCTCGGTACGATAAACCGCTATCGCGATAAGCCACTATTCGTCTTCTGTCGAACTCCGAAACGTGCTGGAATGACTGCCGTATTCTGCGACGAGGCATCAGGAAGCTTCCCTCTCACAGGTCCGGCAGCACAACACATTTCCACGACTTACACCCCGCCTTCTGTGCACCCTTCTTATAGGGCTTCTCGGTGGCGTGCGGGGCGCATATGATTTGCATATGCCCTGCAATGCTAATCGTTTGCATGTCCTCTCGCGGGCGACGCATGCTGCGAATTTCAGGACAATCGGATGCTTCCTTCTTGGTGTTGCATTTTGGGTGGCCAGCAGTGTATATACAAACATTGCGCGACAAAACAAAATTAACGTCACACCCGAATGCTATTCCTGTCTATAGGCAAGGCACAATAGAATTGTACTGTTTGTGCGGCTTTTCCTAGCTGCTACGGACTTAAAACTTTCGGTACCAAATTAAACGTGCGGAATGTGGCTGGAAATTGAGGCTCGCAGTCGCAGAAATGATAAAACAATTTACAGAGAATCTTCAACAACGTAACAAGCAGAGGTGTAACTAGGGGCTGGACACCCCTATTTACGCTTCTGCTCGTTACCACAACAGTACGAGTTCATAATTTTTTTTACTGGAATGGTGTTTTCCTCGACTTATTCAAACTTTTTCGCTTCCTGGCGTGTACTAAAGAGTGAAAATGCAAGGATATATTTTCATAAAGGTCAAAATATGTTCTCAGTTATTCTTCTGTTTTTATTTTGCTGACCCCCCCATATTTTAGATTGTAGAATCGGTCTTCAGCACCAACTTATCGTCTCAATCAAAAGCGTCGAACAGACATGTCAGCCACACAACAATCATACAACAGGAATGGGAGGGGTAACAGGCCCTTAGCTAGGTCCCAGTCCCAGGTTAGGCTGAAGAGTTATCTGGGAGAGCTCGGTGTTACACTACAAACTAACTTTTTTCACGAACAGACATATGATTTTCCTTACATTATCTCTTGCTCCCTTAATTCTTTTGAGCTGTGTATTTGCTTTTTAGTTTACCATTCTGGTCCCTTCTGTGTATCCTTGTAACAACACCGAGGAGTTATTGATGTTGTAATTTGAATCTTTTAACTCTCTTTCTTCGGTTCCATTTCCCCCATCTTTTATCACGCGTTATCCTTCGCTGGTGTCCTAAGATAGCCTCCTCTTACGGTGGTGAACAGCCACCCCCCCTCTTTTCCCCACACAAAAACCAAGAGCCCTCAGATTCACGTCAACAAACCCTTTTTCTTCTACACATGCATCGTATACCGCACCTACTGACCACAAAACAATGAATAAGAAGAAGTTGAAAGCTCTCTGTGTCTCTCTCTCTTTCACATGACGATTTCCTTTTAACACTACTTTCTAACGCTTAGAAGGATGTGTATAAGTAGGTAAATCGAAAAGTAAAGACAATTTGAAAATTTCGCGGTAACCTCAACGGATAGAGGCTGACGCAATACAGCATGTTCGCAGTGGCTCATGGGTAGTTCGAACACGTACATCGCAGCGGTCTGCCGTTAGTCTAGTTGAGGCCAAGATAACATAAACATGGATGCTCTGCTGCCGGATTGCACCACTACTGAACAACGCTCCGTAGTGAGATTTCTTTGGGCAGAGGAAGTGAAACCTGCTGAAATTTACCGAAGGATGTTGGCTCAGTACGGAAGTGGAAACAGCATGACTCAACGAAAAGATTATGAATGCGTAGAAAGGTTTAAAGCGGTAAGAACAAGTTTAACCTGGTTGGCCATCAGCATCATGCACACCACCCCAAATCGACAGGGCGAACGATTTGATCCGAGAAGACCGACGGATTACGTTGTCCGCTGTGGCTGCACATTTGGATATCATCTATGGACCCGCACACACCACTGGGGTACCTTAAAGTTTGCGAAAGATTAATGCACCCAAATAGCTTACTGGTCTGCTGCACAAACAACAGCGCTGTGACGCAATTCCTGAAACGTTATGAAGAATATTCAAGTGTTTTGGAGCTGACTGGCATCGGCGGCGAGACATGGTTCATCACTATGAACCGGGAAGTGAGGGACAACGCATGCAGTAGGAACACCCGTCTTTTCCAGTTAAGAAGAAATTCAAACGATGGCCCTCCGGCAAGAACATCATGCTGACCTTCTTTTGGGACATGTGACTTATCCTGGCGCATTTTCTGGAATACCGACGAACAGTAATCAGTGCAACGTACTGTACTATTCTTAGAGAGAAACTGAAACCTGCAATTCATAGTAAAAGAAGAGGAATGCTGTCAAAACCAGCCTTGCTGCAAAATGACAATGCACGTCCCCATGTAGCGGCCGCAACAGTAGAGGCAATGTAAGAACTGTGGTTTGAACATCTTCCACATCCCCTTACAGCCCTGATCTGGAACTGTGGTTTGAACATCTTCCACATCCCCTTACAGTCCTGATCTGGAACTGTGGTTTGAACATCTTCCACATCCCCTTACAGTCCTGATCTGGAACTGTGGTTTGAACATCTTCCACATCCCCTTACAGTCCTGATCTGGAACTGTGGTTTGAACATCTTCCACATCCCCTTACAGTCCTGATCTGGAACTGTGGTTTGAACGTCTTCCACATCCCCTTACAGCCCTGATCTGGAACTGTGGTTTGAACATCTTCCACATCCCCTTACAGTACTGATCTGGAACTGTGGTTTGAACATCTTCCACATCCCCTTACAGTACTGATCTGGAACTGTGGTTTGAACATCTTCCACATTCCCTTACAGTCCTGATCTGAAACTGTGGTTTGAACATCTTCCACATCCCCTTACAGTCCTGATCTGGAACTGTGGTTTGAACATCTTCCACATCCCCTTACAGTACTGATATGGAACTGTGGTTTGAACATCTTCCACATCCCCTTACAGTCCTGATCTGGAACTGTGGTTTGAACATCTTCCACATCCCCTTACAGCCCTGATCTGGAACTGTGGTTTGAACATCTTCCACATCCCCTTACAGTACTGATCTGGAACTGTGGTTTGAACATCTTCCACATCCCCTTACAGTCCTGATCTGGAACTGTGGTTTGAACATCTTCCACATCCCCTTACAGTACTGATCTGGAACTGTGGTTTGAACATCTTCCACATCCCCTTACAGTCCTGATCTGGAACTGTGGTTTGAACATCTTCCACATCCCCTTACAGTCCTGATCTGGAACTGTGGTTTGAACATCTTCCACATCCCCTTACAGTACTGATCTGGAACTGTGGTTTGAACATCTTCCACATCCCCTTACAGTCCTGATCTGGAACTGTGGTTTGAACGTCTTCCACATCCCCTTACAGTCCTGATCTGGAACTGTGGTTTGAACATCTTCCACATCCCCTTACAGCCCTGATCTGGAACTGTGGTTTGAACATCTTCCACATCCCCTTACAGTCCTGATCTGGAACTGTGGTTTGAACATCTTCCACATCCCCTTACAGTCCTGATCTGGAACTGTGTTTTGAACATCTTCCACATCCCCTTACAGCCCTGATCTGGAACTGTGGTTTGAACATCTTCCACATCCCCTTACAGTCCTGATCTGGAACTGTGGTTTGAACATCTTCCACATCCCCTTACAGTCCTGATCTGGAACTGTGGTTTGAACATCTTCCACATCCCCTTACAGTCCTGATCTGGAACTGTGGTTTGAACATCTTCCATATCCCCTTACAGTCCTGATCTGGAACTGTGGTTTGAACATCTTCCACATCCCCTTACAGCCCTGATCTGGAACTGTGGTTTGAACATCTTCCACATCCCCTTACAGCCCTGATCTGGAACTGTGGTTTGAACATCTTCCACATCCCCTTACAGTCCTGATCTGGAACTGTGGTTTGAACATCTTCCACATCCCCTTACAGTCCTGATCTGGAACTGTGGTTTGAACATCTTCCACATCCCCTTACAGTCCTGATCTGGAACTGTGGTTTGAGCATCTTCCACATCCCCTTACAGTCCTGATCTGGAACTGTGGTTTGAACATCTTCCACATCCCCTTACAGCCCTGATCTGGAACTGTGGTTTGAACATCTTCCACATCCCCTTACAGCCCTGATCTGGAACTGTGGTTTGAACATCTTCCACATCCCCTTACAGCCCTGATCTGGAACTGTGGTTTGAACATCTTCCACATCCCCTTACAGCCCTGATCTGGAACTGTGGTTTGAACATCTTCCACATCCCCTTACAGTACTGATCTGGAACTGTGGTTTGAACATCTTCCACATCCCCTTACAGTCCTGATCTGGAACTGTGGTTTGAACATCTTCCACATCCCCTTACAGTCCTGATCTGGAACTGTGGTTTGAACATCTTCCACATCCCGTTACAGCCCTGATCTGGAACTGTGGTTTGAACATCTTCGGTCCACTTACCGAAATCCTACACTGTCGCATGTTCATCTCTGATGATGAGTTTAAGGAAGCGGTTCATACCTAAGATTCGTCAACCAAGGAATGAAGGAGCTAGTGGAACGGCACAAGAAGTGCATCGACCTACAGAGGGATTATGTGGAGAAGTGAAATAACCGTTACGTGTTCATTTGGTCACAGTTACCGCTCTTAAAGGGTATGTTGCCTTTACTTTTTGATTCTCCCTCGCATTTAGCTCTCCCCTCGATATTACTTCTTTGTAGGCAATTAACTACATAGAAGTTTCTTAACAGCAGTTTTGCATGTCATAGTTGTGACGTACTACAGTGGTAAAGCACATATCAAGACGACAAATCTGCAACGGTATATTCCGTTCGTGTAACTTAGTTGGTAGAGCAACTTACTCCGGAGTGAGGGGGCGTTGATTCAATCTCCGTCATGGGCAGATTTGTATTTTCACATAGTCGCTTATCAAGTTACGAATAGAGTTATACTCTTCTGCACAACTACGCATCCGACTCAGACCTCCACCTCTGCTTCCCCCCCCCCCCATTCTTTTCCTTTCTTTTCAGGGGTGGGTGGATGTGTGGTAACGTTCTTCAAAAAAAAAGGAGCATTTCTCTCTTTCCTGACCCTTGACAACAACAGGTCTGTGTGGTTGAAAATCATTGACGCAATTGTTCCAACAGATTCACCCAGAGAAGTTTTTTTTTTTTTAATTTCAGTCATTCATCGTTCGTACTGTATCATTTCAATTTATGTTTTTTTTTAATGTTCAATACACGAATAAGTAAAGTATTTATGCTTACAATGGAACACAAGAGTAATTTTTATAAACCACCGAAAATAAAAGTAAGTTCAGAGAATTCAGAACAACGTCCATCTTCCAGGGGAGAGGTGCTTGCTCCCGGGGGGGGGGGGTGAGCTCCCTCCAGCCCTCTGCTAGCAATGGCCCTGAGGAGTAAAACTTAACAAGTAAATTTTCATTCTTTCTCTTCTGCACGTGCATTCGTACAGCTTCATAACCATCCTGTGCACACTAAATCGGCCGTGATGTTTCTTGAATCATAACGCGTGCTGATCGTTGTACAAGTGGCACTCGTCGTGAACAGATTTTGGTCATGTGTGATTTCAACTTCTTTGGACTTCCAGCGACCGGAATCCCAAGGCCATCTGCTCCAGAAAACGTCTCTTGGAAACAGCGATAACCATGCAAATAGTTTTGATAAGCAGGTGCCGTGTCCTGAATGGAATGCCAGTGCGTTACTTAATTTTGGGAACTTGTGCGTTGCACATATTTTTACTTGGTTACGGAGAATTAATTGGCATATGCATAACTCACGCCACTGCACGATCTTAATGCTACAGCACGCACTTTCCACATAACCTTCCATCTCCCACTTCCCCGCGCGTAGTCAGCAGACCCTACCTAACGGTGAAAAGTGGTAAAGTTATCAGAAACAAAGTTTCCCTAGGAAATTGAGAAGGGGACGGGGCTCCCCTAAGTAAAATAGCTCTGGGGAAAGGTATATAAAAACTGAATTAAAAAAGTGCTTCTGAATTACACCGAAGAAAGAAATTTTGTCTCTTTGAATTTGCTTGAAGAGAACAAAAGCTGGTTGGCAAGTGACATTTTCAACTTGTCAACGAACGATAGCAGGACAAAATTGACATAGAAAAGACGGTGTACAGGGGATAATCCAGTCTCATCAACAAAAAACAGTTGAAATAGTATCTCGCTGAGGCAGCGCTGGCCCAAGGCCTGTTTGAGCCTCGAGGCAAAGTGCCATTCCGACGTTCCTTTATAAACTTTTCGCTGAAGAAAATCAACATAAATATTTCGAATTTACATACATGCATTGGCGGTTCTGTCTCATTCCACTTCCCAAAATTTTGAGATAAGGTGTTTAAGTATATTTCAAGTACTTAGTAACACAAACTGTCAAGAGACAAACGGTGATTTCCTTCCCGTAAAGCAATATGGGATATAGGAACTCTCTCCCCCTCGTAAAATTATTTAGTGTACAACTACATTCACATATCAGGGTCAACGTCCCAGGGTTTCTCTCTGCTCAGAGTGATTCCAGACAGAGATAAAGATACGCAAGTAGTTTCTCAATGTTCTCTGCATTTTATTCGTGTGAAAAATAGGTGCCTTGTGAAATTTGTGGAGAGTAAAATTCCGACCCACCGTTAACTGCCACTCCAAGTAGCTGTTGGCCTTTTTAAATGGGAAATACTGCACTGCGGAAGGGAGTTATTCAGACAAATAAACACTGAATTTCGTTTCTTGAGACAAAGAAAGAAGTGAAAGAGAAAGCAGGTGCGTTAAGAAATGCGACAAAGGAAGATTCCATGTAGGCAAAGAGGGCGGCAGAATAAATTGGTCAGCACTGCTTTTGAGTAAAAACCACTCCTTGGCTATAAAACGAAATAAGGCTATGGGAGCAACAGAAATATTTTGTTTTCCCCACACAGGCTATTCAACATTTAAAGTTTTGCAAGAATTGCGTTGTTAAAGGCCCCACTCCCAGAAAAAGCACCCCGATGCCTCTGCTTACCGGCTTGAAGCAGCCCTGCGCTGAGGATGCTGATGACTCAATAGTACACGCACCCGAAAGAAATCTCATACAGGAATTTTGACAGAGAGTATCAATGAAATCATAGATGTCCTGGATCTCTTCTCTGAAAATTGCGCAGATTTAGACGGCAGTATACGGTAATGAGGAGAAATTTGGTCTCCCGCTATAGAGAAATGCTCCTGGAGAAGAAACTTCGGGCAAGGCATTCAACCTTTGATGCCTTCTTCAAGAAGGAAGATATATCACAGCCTGCCCCCTCTGCCAACAACTCCTGTATTTCCCCCCAACAGGTAGCGCATTCAGTGGGCATGGCCCAGGGGCCTGAGCCTTCCCTATCAGGTGTCGCTTGGTCTTTCGTTCTTTGTTATTTGCTGTTTATCTTATTTTTAAGTATATTTGCGTATGTTTTTAAATATATATTTGACGAATAATTGGAAACGCACTTTAATATGGCTGAGATATTTCTTATCGTTTCCCAGTATTTCAGGAGATGTTTTCTCCTGGGTATTTCCATTTGCATCTTCAATATTTTGGGCCACTCTCATCAGTAAACCCTGGGTGCGCACAACACTGTCAAATTCTCCACGGTAGGGTTTATGCTATGCACTGCTGAGCACAATGAACTTTTACTTATTTTATTAAGTTTTTCTTTCATTATTATTCATTTGATACATAGAAAATATTTTTAGATTCATGTTTATCATCTGCGTTACTGTTTAAGTAACCCAATAAGACTCTATATATTAAGTAACCATTAAGACTCTCTATATAAGACTCGTTAATCTATATATTAAGTAACTAACAAGGCTCGTTACTGTTTAAGTAACCCAATAAGATTCTATATATATTGATCGTAAGTAGTAAATTTCATTGTCAGGAACTCATCGCCAATAAGAACTATGCTATAAAAACCCCGTTTAGCGCTATTCCGTTGGCGCTGCTACTTTCAGTAACGCATAGCAGGGAGCAGTAGTCCGGCTACGGCAAAAGTGGAACGTTGTTATCCCTGAAGAAGACACATGTTGTCGCTGAAACATGTGGTGGGGCATTATCGTGCTGAAATAACTCCTTGGGGAGGTTCTGCAGGTACGGAAGGGCGACCGGCAGTTGAATGTGTGGTGATACTGGCTCTCACGAGAAGTGATCTGTTTTCGTACCAGATAGCAACCCAGGCCATAATGCCTCGTGTCGGTGCGGTATGCCTGGTGAGAATACACTCCTTCCCTGTCATCGGCGGACAAAGATGCGGTCATCATTTCCGCCTGAACAGAAGCGCGTTTCGTCCGAGAACACAATATTATGTCTTTCATCACGCCACTCCTATCGTTCCATGCAGGGGCGCAGACTATGTGGGTGCTCCGGGGCCTGCGCACTCATTGAAAATAAATTTTTCTCTCCTTTTTTTTTTTTTTATTTATTTTATATATTATTATATACGTATTTTTTTTTTTCTGTTATTCGAAAACATTGGTGGAGCTGACTGAACAAAGAAAGTGTAGCAAAACGTCCTGTTTGGTCTGCCAGTAGGGAAAAGTTATTGGTTTATTTCTTTAACCCCGCGGATGGTCGGAAACTAGAAATGACGGGAAAACGATTTTAGGTGGCTAACTAAGTCTCTCACTAATTACCTTAAGAAACCATTAGTGAGGGTGACCGAGAGGGACAAACTAGTAGCAGCCTGTTACTAGTTTTGGCATGGGGCTCCGAATTAACGTTGTCGCGTCAGTAAGTCTGTGGGATGAAAGGACAGTCTACCGCGGACCGCCCATTTCGTCTCGAATAGGGGTTTGATTAGTGGCTCAAAGTCGGAACCGAGCCACATTATCCGGCCGGGTTCGGGCTTGTTTAAAGAAGCAGCCCGGCCAGTGCAGACTTACACAGCACATCTTTCTTCGAAGGTGGTGGGGGAGGAGGAGAGGTACTTAGGTGGAGTGTCAACTGCAGGGGCGGATTGGCCCACCGGGACATTTCCCGGTGGGCCCCTTCCGTATATTTTGTCTCTTTCTTTCTTACTTTCTTAAAAATGTTTTCAGTTCAGTTGTTTTAAACACACAACTGAACCACAACACTTTTTTTAAATGAAATACACGTACTGTAATTATAACAAGTGGGGGGAAAAACTTCCATATTAAATTAGAGAAAAAAATCCCCTCACCAGGCAAGTGCTAGAATCCCAACTACAATAGATGGGCCATGTGTGTTTGCGAACTTCTGGGTTCACTTAGTAGCTGAAGAACGAGAATGTATATACCGTATGTTGCGGGAGGGCGGGGGTGGGTAGATGTTTTACATATTCCCCAAGGAAGGGGGCCGGGGGTAGTTGATTTTACGTCCTTTGGTTGTAGGAGGCATTAGTGCTGTGCCCATCGTAATGCGACTAAAACATTCATGAGAAAATGAGACTGACGACACTAAATAATAGGTTCCAAAAGGATAAAACAGCTAGTTTGCGGATTATTCCGATGGAAGTACCCGGTGTTCTCTGAAGTCAGAAACATGCAAGATTTAACCCAACCTCAAGCATTGTTTCTTTACTAAATGGCCATAAAATAAAACGGAAAGGCACCACCAATATTCTAAACTGTTTTTGTGTTGGAGGGGGAGGGGGGGAGAGAAGCGATACGTTCAGTCATTTGAGTTTAGGAAACAAACAAGAACAGTTTGTTTTCTCTAAGAAATAAGGCTTAAGGAATAGTCCTGTCGTAATCAGTGTTTTTCGTTTTTAATCGAAAATGAACAAAAAAAAAAAAAAATACGTAAAGGTAAAAAAAAAAAAAAACGCTGTTGAATAAGACGCTACAAAATGTACAAAACTATAGGATCTTTTCATAGATAATGATTCTACATTTTCGACTAAAAAGAGCGATGGTAGTTTATTCAAATACAGTGAAAATGGTTGCTGTGTTCAAAATATTTCCATGGATAATAAGGAATCATCCATTGATATGTCAACTTCTGCTAAAACATCTTAATGATGAAATTTCGAATTTCCTTCCATTGCACTGTGAATCTTGCATTTGTGACAATTTCGGGAAAAAAATGCTTGCAGAGAGGGCATGAATGACTGGAAGGAAGCATGTTCACAAAAAATCGATTGAAGAACAACAACAAATGTTTATCCAATGAAATACTGGAACAGGATGGATTTGGAGAAAATCAACAAAAGGTACAGCCATGCAAAAAATGTAACAAATATTGTATTTACTGCTACACATGTTCTGGTGAAGTACAATTTGTTCAGCGCAGCTTACAATGTCTTAGGAACTGCGCATAAATACCTTTTAAAGTTGCCAATAACTCAAGTTACCTGCGAAAGACCATTTTTCACGTTGAAATTTGTAGAAAAACGTTTAAGCAATACATTGATGGACGCTCATCTAGAAGCATTTCTCCTGATGGCTGTTGAAACATATGTACTACATAACATAGATTGTGACAGTGTTATCAATGAACAGTGCTTTGTTTCGTAAAGAAATTTTCTTTAAATTGTAAAAGGTGTCACTAAAAAGATCAGACAGGCGGGTGAGTAGCCACAGTTTATATTCGTTATTCCTTCAGGTTCAATGACTAAATTTAAACGAATATGACTTTTAAAAAATCCATGTTATTACATTAGTTCAGATAATTAAGGATAGAGGTAAAGCCATATTTGTACAATGTTATTTGATACCTTTTTTACGTGCATCATATTTCTGAAGGCCAATAAGAGTTGGTATCGTAAATGTTTTGTTCTATAAATTCTACCTTTGTGGATCTAATCAATTATCATATTTTACTCAGACAAAAAATATTGAATATTGTTTTCTTCTTTCTTAGAGTTTTCTACTCTGTGATTATTTTATTCTTATATCTGAAACAGAAAATCATGGAGGAAAGTCAAATATAAAATGCACGATCGAATAGTATTTGAGTGAATGTAGGTAAGCACCAAAAAATCAATTAAGTTTGCATTGGGAAAAATACAAGTTGTTCATAGAGATTTTAGTGTATATTCTGCACCCTTTGTTTCTCTATCTCGTGATGTATTTTAATGGATTTTTTGCACTATTTTTTTTTTTCGTTTTACATAGCACATAAAGCAAAATTTGCCTTTTTTTACAGTGTATGTGATTCAAATGTATGTTAACAGCATTGGGGTGGAGGCTAAACAGGGCTAAATTTTTTTCACTGTGTTTAGAAACCAGCCAACATATCGTCAAATTATGAAGTGCAACATTTTTATAGTAATTTATTACTTTTTGATTGAATCTGGTAACTATGAGCTCCCGTATTCCTGCAGTATGATAAAGAAGTTACACCCAAATTGAACTTTTTAGTTATTTGTAGTACCAATAAATTTCTCAAACACTTAGTACAGTGTTCTAAGACTTTGAGAGAAAAGCACTATTTAATGTTTTCATACTAAGTGTTTGAGAGAAAAAAACTTTTTTTCAGTTCTTTCACTTTTTTATTAATGTGTTTTACATTAAATGCACTGTATGTTTCACACAAATATTGAATTTAGGGAAAATGAAATGTTAGGGAGCCCTGAATGTTAGACAGTGTTACCTTGTGACATTTACTGCGGATGTCCTCTTTTAATTCATCCAGCGTTCGAGTCCCATTTCGGTGCAAACGGAAAATGAGAATTGCTGTGGTTCCAAAAAAAAATCCAGGGGAGTCAAATTATAGTAATTTTACTTTTGACCATACCATGTATATGAACATATTAGACCTACAGAAGTAAATAAACCCTTTTTTTTTAAAATTCGTATCGGTTGGGGGTGGAAAACTCGAAAGTATCCAAGACGTGCATCAGTGCAAATTTTTAAGCCTAAAATGATCCAAGAGTTTTGAAATTTGAAAAAAAAAAAAAAAAATTGCGTCTTTTACAAGAATTTTTTATTCACATTATTTTTACAAATTTGAACTGCCCTGGGATTGGAAAACGCAAATAATAATTCAGAAAAACAAAATCAAAAATTTTGATCTTCATGTCCAGGTGTTTTGAAAACTCTCTGGTTTTCCAAAATTCAGGGGAAAGAAAAAAATAACTGCCAAAAATGTTATGGTTTTCGACAACAGGTTGTCGCATTTTGGACAGATATGTACCTATAACAGCCTCAAAATCTGGGTTAAATAGACACTTTTCGAAAAAAGTTAGTCTGCTTTGAATTTCCACATTTTACCACCACCACCCACCCACTTCTGGGTTCGTCTTTTCTCTGCTTTTACTCCATGTCACTGTTATGGGCTTGAGCCCCATTGGATTTTTGGAAAGTTGGCGCCTATGGTTCCATGCACCATTTTAGCCTGGCAGCCGTTGCTGCGGTGACAAAGGTAGCCTGAACAGAGGCCAACGAGTGCAGTCCGAATTGTAATACCCGGGGACGTACTGTTACAGCTGAGATGGAAGAATGCGTCACAGTTCGCCACTGCTGCGCCAACACCGTTGATGATGCAAAACGGTCACTCAAAGACATCCTCATGAGATGACGGTTGTCCCTCGGCGTTGTCTGTCTACGACGTCCAGAACTTTCTCTTCGTGTTCCACGCCCTTCTTTGTACCATTCCGTGCACATTCTTGCTACAACGGACACATGCGCCCCCACACGACCGGCAACCTCCTGGAAGAAAGTATTGCAGTCTCTCACACCGATAACGTGACCTCTGACGAACTCGCTGATATGATTGTACGACTGCCTTACCCACAGCTGACCAAGCACTGACATGTCGACCGAGCCACGCGGCGCTTATAACAGAAAAACTGCCGGTTTCCCGTATGTGACGTTGCACGATCTGATTTTCCTAGACGTGGAATACGCATGCGCATATATGACGCCGAAATACAAATCATTTCTGCGATATTCCCTGATTAGCATATCGTGTAAAAATCAAATTCGAAGCTCGACTTTTTTCACCTTCGATTTATGAAAGAAGTTCTTATGATTCAAAATTCTATTCTCACAAATTAAACAACTGGTATCGTAATTCTATATTTTTAATTTTTTACGAACATTTTTTCAGAAACAAAGTATTTACTGCACTTTTGATTTCATGGACGTACTGATCATTATTATACATTATCTCACGGCCTACCCTATCTCTTAATAAATATATGGCTTAACGGAAAAATGAGTTCACCGCGCCCTTAAAACACAACATATATGTATCCCTAGTTATTATTAAATTCTCTTACGGCCTACTCGTTAAAAAGCGCATCATGGCTTGGCTGAAAAAAAAAAACTGTGCAAATTCATAAATAAAATTATGGAATATTACAAATTTTTTTGGCAGATACAGAATTTCATGAAAACATTAATTTGGAGCACTCCTATTTTGTGAAATGAAGTCGGTTTCATCCATAAGTGTTTTAATTTTAATGCAACGTTTTTTTAACATTAAAAAGAAAATATCAAACGTGGATGAAATAAAGAAAAATAAAAAAAGGAAGGAGCGGGGAAAAAAGATGTAAGTAGTTTCTGCCTTCAAAACTTTTCTTGTTGCTTTGTTGAAATAACACACTTGGCTTCTGCTGGGCATTTTTTTGAGACTTGAAACCAGTGATCAGTAATTGATTTCTATTAATTCGCAGGTGTTTAAACGATGATACAATATATTTGATTTTATTGCTCGGTGCATTTCTTCTTTTGGTAAACCAGATAAACATATTTATTTGATAGAGCATCGAATGTGAAATCTTATGCTTGTGTTCACGTAATATTGCGAACTAATACTTAGTTTTTAAGGAGGGGAAAAATATTGTGTTCACGTAATAATGCGGACTAATATACTTGGTTTCCATTCGCGATGCATTTCTTATTATTCAGGTTATTTCTGACACTAAAGTCCTGTTTTTTCATATTAGCCTTTCCATGTTCCACTTCCCAATAAAAAGTTTAACTTTAAATAATTTGCTTCAATTTTTTTAATAAGATTTGCCATAACCAAACATCATTACTAAAACGTGAATGTCAGAGGAAGTAATGGCAAAACAAAACTGCTTCATTTACGAAGAGCTTTTCTAATACATCCGTAATAGATTCACGATTTTTGAAAGAAAGGAAGGAGGAGAAATAGAGGATGAATTTTTCCTTTAATAAACTTCATTTCCAGGAATAAGAAATTCTTATCAGATAGAAGAATCAATAGTTGATCATGTTCAATTGTAACAAGGCGTTTAAGAAAGAAAGGACAAATTATAGTGAGCTGGATTTTTACTTGACTTTCAAGGAAAACGGATGGTTTACTCTAACAAAGCGAAGAGAAAAAGGATAATAATAAGGCGGATTCGCACTTGAATTTGTGCCCACGCTCAAAAGAAATCCGTGGGCGAGAAGAATACGCACGTTTTAGCGTGAGCCAGCAAGCTCAGACCGGAGGCCAGCTGAACCTTGCCCGTTTCCGATCGACCCCTTTCGTCGAGAGTCGCCTGCCACCCTGTTAAAACTCCTTCGGACGGAATCGCCGGAAACTCGTGACGTTGAATTTCGTGACGTCGAGTTCCTAGTAGGCACATCCCACTTCTGTCGGAATCATTCATTGGCCAACAGCGATTCACCCTGACGTCACTATTAGCCAATAGCGGAGCAAACTAGTGATGTCACCTTTTTCACTTCTCCTATGAGTCAGAGTTATAAGACTAGCTCCGTGGATCGGAGGGTGACTCATTTTTTGCACGCCGTGTTTTGTATGTGTTGTTACATGCCGTAGACTGCTGGGCGAATTGAATGTGTTTTGTGATCAAATCAGTATCACTAGGACTACTCACCAAGTGATCGTGTCTGTTAAACGTAAGTTAAACAGATTTTGTTTAAACGTTTCTGTCTCTCGTATAACACTTAAGCCTAACATCCACGGTGGCGAGTCGCTGCAGTGTTGGGAGGACTATGGATACCACCTTTTACGATGATAACCAGTTCCATTTTTCGAGGTCCGACATAAAATCTCTTAAGAGGCCTGTAACTTTAGATTTGGACTCTCCAGCGGTTACCAAGAAGCAGAGAGTTAGTACCTTGCTAACGTCTCCTGACTTGAACATGTTAAAACTGGCATCGCCAGAACTTGAAAAGTTTATCATGGCTCATCAAGGCACCATTACTACAACTCCTACTCCAACACAGTACCTGTTTCCCAAAAATGTCACAGAGGAACAGGAACAATACGCTCGAGGGTTTGTAGATGCTCTTGCCCAGCTCCATCAGTCAACTGGCACATACATACTTCCACAAAACAGTGAAATTCTGTCCAGTGGTATAATATCTGTTACCTCAGTTCCATCAGTACCTACGTCCATTCCGTCAATGACTTCTGCAGTAACAACATTTCAGCCACTATCAACTATTACCCGGCTGTATGGTGGTGTGACATTGCCCGTCCAGCTTCCAGCTACCAATTTGTCTTCCACCTCATCCGGCCAGCAGGCAACGTCCAGTGCTGCCTCGGTAACACGGCCCTCGTCTGTGGACAGTTCGAGCAACAGCAGTTACCCTGGTGTTCTGACTATTTCTTCAGTGCCGAATGTTGCAGTGAAAGAAGAGCCACAGACTGTTCCTAGTGACTGCTCGGGAATTTCACCGCCACTGTCACCTATTGACATGGAAGATCAGGAAAGAATAAAGTTGGAAAGGAAACGATACCGAAACAGAATTGCTGCTAGCAAGTGCCGCAGACGAAAGTTGGAGAGGATATCTCGACTGGAAGATAAGGTGAAAGAGCTGAAAGGTGAAAATGTTGAACTGGGAGCCGTTGCTAGCAAGCTTCGAGAACAAGTGTGCCAGCTCAAACAAGAGGTGCTTAATCACGTCAAGAGTGGATGCCAAATATTAATTGCTCAGCACTTTTAAGTATGCGTGCATATGTGTATATATTTTTGTCCTGTGATCTGCTGATGAACTTTTGGTTCCACAAGAGCTTGTTCCTAAATTTGACTGTTTTAGTTTACAGGGTGAGTAAATTTATACCCATTTCTGTTTGTCACCTAAATCCCATGCTGCTAGTCATTGTAGAGGCCAAGAAGTTATCAAGTACCAAGTATAGAAACTGGGCTTCTGAAGCATACAGTATTTTTCATGTTTAAAGCATGAACTATTAAATTATTTACTTGAAAACCCATTAAAAGTAATATTGAACTTTCCTGAACAGTTTTAAATACCTTTTCATTTTGTGATATGATTTTGAAAGGGAAATTTAACAATCAAATTAACATGTTCAAAAGTTATGGCAACTAGGACCATTGAAAGCATCATTTACACCTAAAATCCCTTTGCTTGTTTACAGTTGTATCGAATAACTGGAATGTCTGTGCAACAGTTGTGTGTTTATCGAGGAGCCACTGCAAATAAATTGGAGTTATTTAACGACTGATTTAAATTACGTGTTGACATCTTGGATGTGTTGTGCCCAGCGTTTAATTTAGGAATAAGCTGTGAAAGCTATTCAAGGCTTCCAAGGTCATCCCAGCAAGACTGAAATCCAATGTGCCTTGAATTAGTGACTTGTGCCATGTTAAGTTGATACCTTAGACTTGGTTGGTTGAAGTTTTCCTGTGATTTGAATGAAAGTGATATTGCTTCATAAGCATGAATCTGTATATTCATCTTGACTTCATTTACATTATTCATAGCATATATAAATATCATTGTTTTTATTCTTTTTTATGGCAAAAAGAAAGTTCCCTAAAAGGAAAAAAAAAAAAAAAGAAGGTAAATGATAATTTTTATCTTTGTACAGAAAGCAAGATTTGATGATATGCCTGTTAAGTAATAAATGCCTAATTGTTAAGTTTTGTGTTCTTGTGCATTTTATAAACATCTGGCAAATGTTATGAAAGATTATACTCTTTAATTTAGTCAGTTCTGTTTTATTTTTGGGGAAGAGTAATCTGTATTATTGCAACGAATCAATTTAGGGTATTGAAATTGTAACTAGTTTTGTTGTAGGTTTTAAGGCAATGGAATTGCATGGTTTGACCATTACTGAAAATATTGTAAACCTACGTGCAAATTAAATGATTCTACATTCAAATCACCGACCTGAAAAGCATACTGAAATCTACATTTTAAAACTATGTTGTGGTGGTCATATTCGCATGGGTTTTTTGGAATTCAGATATACAGATAACTTCGACAACAATTTGATATTTAAATCAAACGTGCGCCTCAGTGTTCCTGCTCATAACCATCATGTAAGATATATTACTTGCTGTTATAACCTCAAGGGGTCATTTGAGTAGTGCATATTTGAAAGGATCTGTGTTTATTTTACACCTGATGATGAAACTATATAATAGTTTCGAAAGCGCTAGTGTATTTTAGCAAAATTTAAAATATTTTTAATGTGCCTAGATGGTATAAACTTTTATTCTATAGACATAATCCGGTGTGTAGTCAATCTCACCGAGTGCATGACTTCGTAAATCATCATATACAGAGTGCATCACTTGGGGATATTAAAATACTAATTTAAACTGACCGAAAAATCAGTTTGTTCACACAGTAAGATGAACAGAGCTAAAGAAGTACACGAGATCTGTGTGGTTCAATATGGAATTTTTCTGTAGTGTTCAGGCATCATAAAAACTTGTATAATCTTTACACAGTATGCCCAGAATTTGTTAAATGGATGTGCATATACTATAAGTTAGTTCAAGCTAAATGTTGTTTGAACATTCATATTATGTGGCTTATATATTCATAGCTTGTTAGAAGTCTTAACTTTGAAATTACTGTTTCTCACATTATATAAATCTTGAATGGACTATACTACTTACGATGGTCGGATGATATATCAGTATTTCAGCATAACTAGGTAATTTTTCAGAAATTGTCTTGAGCGATAAGTTACAGGCATAATACTTTTGAGCGAAGTTCATATTAAATGTTATTGTACTAATGAAGATGTGCAGATGAGCTGTACTGAACTGAACGAAATGCTACGAAACAAATTTAGACAGTTTCACTGATGTCGAAAGCACATGCAGGACCATAAGACTTTTTCATTTTGAGTTCAGTTTCAATCTTTGTACGCTTTTTAAATGATTGCCTTTTATTAGTTGAATATTGTTTCACAATTTCAACCATTTCAGGTCTTCCTTCTTTTACTATATATTCAGGTGTTGTTTTAGTCTTATGGTCCTACATGTACTTTCGACATCAGTGAAACTGTTTAAATTTGTTTCATAGCATTAGTTCAGTACGACTCATCTGCGTATCTTCATTAGTACAACAGCATTTAATACGAACTTCGCTCCAAAGTATTACACCAATAACTTATCGCTCAACTCGAGACAATTTCTGACTTTCAGATAATATCTAGTTATGCTGAAATACCGTTATTTCATCCGACTCGTAAGTACATAGTATAATTTTTACCTTATGAATTTCAGTGAATTGTATTATTAACAAAATTTCTTCTCGTGTTAACTACTGCATGTTGTCACTGTTTTGGGGTAATCCATCCATTCATGATTTATATAACATGAGAAACAGTAATTTCAACATTAGACTTCTAACAGATTATGGATGTGTATATTCTTGGCATTCTGCAGACTTGAAACTTTTGTTCTCAGTAGCTGCTATCTTGAGTAAGCTGAGTAGGTGGAGCTTTCAGTGTGTTGTCTGACTTCAAACAGCGTGCAAGCCTTACTTAACACTAGTTGTAATACATATGTATATATCACAAAGCTGCTCTCTGAGCTTTGGAAATTAGTTCCTCAAAGCAAGGTGAAGATCATCTACTTGATATGTATTTAAAAACTTGACACATTCTTTCAGTAAATTGATTTGCTCCCATAACATTCTTCATCAACTGGAAAGTAATGTATTTTGACATTTTCTGGTTTTTGCATTCAGGAAGAAGGCATATTAAGATGTATCACATAGTGTAAACATTGGTAAGTATCAGTTGACCAGAAATTGTTTTTAAGAAGTATCCCAGTGGTGGAAATAAGTGTGACAAACATATATATACTGTTTAAAATAACATAAAGTGAGTAGTAATAATTAGGTAAAAGATCAGTTATATCAAGCTATAATGGTGAGTAATGTAGAAGTCTAGCCTCTTGTTTCCGTATGTACAACACTAAGATTATAGCTCAAACAAATGGTAGGCAGCATGTTATATATAACTAAAATTCTAAAAATTGTGTTTTAACTTATTTCAGTACCTGGAATTCAGTATTAATATACTGTTTGAAGATTGTCATTCTTCAGTTTATTTTTCAGAGATCTATGTTGTTTGCTGTAGTAATCATAAAGTTATAAAACCTCTTTTTACTGGCAAAAACCACTGAAATGTCAAAATTATTATTTACAACACTATTAAAAAAGTAAAATACATTGGATTATTGTGCAACATTCTAGTTTTTTTGTACGTAGGTGGGTTTTTTTCACCTAACTTTGAAATTTCGTGGTTATGTCAGTAAGCAAAAATAATAATACAGGTTGTATCCTTTATGCATAATATATTACCTTTTGTTTTTATTTAAAATTATAGCTGAAATGCTCATTATGGGCTAATTTGTGATGCAGATTTACACCACTTGATCTGAGCTATGACTAGAAATCATATGCATATCCAGCTCAGGCAAATCAAATGAATGTCTTACTGGGTTCATCAATGACTTTCGTACGTACAGAAGAGCTTGCAGCTGATCAGAGGAAACTTGTGTTGAACGAATTGGACAGCTATTGCTGATACTTAGCTTTCTTGACATAAACTTAATTTCAATTGGGAGATTTTATTTGCTTTTGCTTAAACATGAAAGAAAAATATATACTGCAGGAGGTTAGAACACTGAGAAGAGTTAAATTTAAATAATCTGTATCAAACAATGAAAGTACTTCTTTGCACAAGGGAACATCTTTCTAGCCGTGAACATAAATTTACCACTACAGTATTGTAATCATATTTTGAAAACAGGACATATGTGGTTCACCAAAGTTTTGCTTTTATTAAAAAAAAAAAAAAGTTTGTATGGGTAACACAATCGAACTAAGTTGTACCAACCCAAGATAGTGCGATATGTCGTTTACAGAAGTCATTGCATGGGTTAGTCCTCTTTAATTTATCTTAGCCATTGGATATCCATCATGAACCTGAGCTATTGTCTTTTCAATTAAATAATGTTATAATCAGACTACAAAATGTTACAAATATGTATACTCAATAGATAAAATGAAACAGACACATGAGACGTGAGTTGTAAGTGCATGTAACATTTCATTAGGTTACATCAGAGTTGTATAAAAATAAAATGTATCTGCATACACAACCACTGAAACAGAAAACTTGCTGCAAACCCGCGAATCACAATAACATCAGAATAAGGTAATTTAAAAAATCATGTAAGATATATTAACAATAAATCATTATTATAATATTACAGATTCCAGAGAGGACAAAAGTACATTATGGCTGAAGTGCAGAAATGTGTGCAAAATGGAAGGCCAAAACTTTAAAATATTGGACTATGAACCTGATAAAAACAAGATACTAATTAAAGAAAGTTTTTATATCTAGAAAAGCAGTTCCAACAATGAGCTTTCAAAATTATAAATAACATTTTCAACAACTTAATTCAAAAATAGTAGACTCATAAAATACATAAGGAAAATATTTTAATTTAATAACTGGCAACTGCAAGAGGAACCTGGCAATAAAATTTAAAGTCTTTCTGTGTTAATGAAACTTTCGCTACAGTTCCTATATATTGAGAACAGGCCTTGATAAAATCAAGAGGTCAGAAACATCTGTAATCAAAAGAACTCACTAGATATCGGAAGATGTGAAAAATAGTTTAACATTCTCACGTTAAGATAGAATTAAATATATTAATCTGAGTAAAGCTTTGAGTATGTGTTTTAATTGCTGTAAATAACATTTTTATTTTTTTAATCTACAAGCAAAAACTATCTGCTAATAATTTGGAAACTATCTGCGTACGTGTGTACGTCTATATTCCGCGACTCTGGGTTACATTTAAATTTGTTACTTACTACACCCTGAGACTTAATATGAATTTATTTTTGCATTGCTTTCCATGTCACCCAAGGGGTACAATGCTTGAAACACGTTACCCATTTTTGCATTGGAGCATGACTGGTTCTCCAGGAGGCCCATCTCTAATAAAAAGTTTCATAACACGATTTTTAAATTTCCAATGAAAAAAAGAGCATATCTTACGGGTCTTATGACAACAAAGCCTTAAGAATTCATTCCATCCCACAATTTGGATTGCAGATCAGAGCAGTGGGTTGCTGATCTGATTAATCTCACATATGCCTGTCAGCAAGGATTTAATGATCGCTAAATTTTATTGTACTTCAAATTCATAGCAATTTAAATATTGATGAATTTCCATTAAACTGCAATAAATTTGAAATACATTTAGTCATTTATTTATATCACACATACAAAAAGATAGATTACTAGCAAACTAAGTTAACTTACGACTTTAAATACCTGCAAACTTCTTTAAAAGATGAACACACATGCATACAGCACAGATCTTTCTTTTTAATAAAATAACTTTATTTTAAACTATAAAATTGAATTAAATTAAAAAATAAATTAAAGAAAATAGTTGAAAGGATGTGTGTAAAACAGTGCAAGTTGTGCTGATATGTTTAAAGTTAGAACTTCAGCTACAAGCAACAACCATGTAACAATTTATGTAACCTAAGCAGTGTCAGAAATAAACCTTGTACTGACCCAGTGGACCACTAGAATTTGCAAACCACTGGCCCACCAAAATGCCCACTGGTCTGTAGAAGAAAAATGAAAAAAAAAAAAAAAGCTTAGACATTTACAATATATGCAGAAAATAATGTATCATTTCAATGGAATTATCTCCAGTATTTGTTTTTAAAATATCTAATTTGACAGAATTCAGCTCACAGAACTAAGAATGTTTGGACCAGAATAAGATTCTGTTGGATTGGTGATATAGCAGAGTAAGAGTGCATTCTCATCTGTTTTTAAGTAAGATGGAAATGAGGTGACATTAGTAGCCTTTTATGTTTTATTGTTTAGGGTTTAGCTTTCTTTTCCATATTTTAGTCTTATTGCTCACCCTCTTACTTTCCCATGAAGTTATAGTCCCCCATTGAACACTGTTTCATTTGTCAATTGCTCTTTTGCAAAAATTACCTTTGCACATCCAATTGACCTTCTCCACTAGTGTGTTTTCTTAGGGCATAAACAAAAGTTGGCTTGTGTCTGGCATCAGTATCTTGTGCATTCACTAGGGTGGATGAATCCAAGGAAGAGCAGGACATTTCTTTTGCTTACTTCTGCTCATTACGAATGGTAGGGACAGTGGTAACAAAAACTGCTGTTACCGTTACATGACAAGGACTGGGAAACTGCCTTTCTGTATTTGTTGTTTCTTCCATTATTTACAAATTAGATAAAAGGAATAGCTGTTATCCAATAGCATTTTATGAACCTATCATTAGTTTGCAGCCTAAAAAGAAAACCCTACAGCAAGGTAAAAGAAATAAAAATTCAGTTTTTAATTTATGACAACTTAAAAACAAAAACAAAAAAACTTATTGGTCATCCGGGATAAACTCATATGAAGCAACAAAAGTAGTTCAGTGGTAATTCGAATGCTGCCAACCATATGTAACTTTATAGATCTTAGGCAAATAAAGGTGTTTATATATAAAAGTTTTAGAGAAGTTCCTGAATTAAAATTATCGACAAGTTCTTTAATATATAATTCAACTATTCATTATGTTACTTATACTGTTGGCTTTTCTTTTAAAAGAGTTATTTCATGAGTTTGCAGTTTTCTTTTTTAGACTGTGTTCTTTGCATCAGGTCATTCACCTATTGAAAATAATTACTAAGTATAGCATCAACTAATATCCAAATGATTATTTAAAAACTTTTTCTCATAGATGTCCTTCTTGTCATTCATCAAAATTCACTAGCTATTCTTCAGCTTAGCTAAGAGATGCAAAGTTATTTCAGTCGCTAGATGTTTTTCATTCAGAAAGTTAAAAAATGCATTTTCGAATTCACTGCACAACATTTGAATAATACAGCATTTATAAACACTGATGGAAGATACAGCAGTTTTGACCTATCTCAATTCTCCAAGAAAGAGTACAATGAATTCAATTCCATTTCTTGATCAAGGGACAAATTTGTTCAACAATTGCACTCAATGCTCTTCAAAACTGAATGAATGCATCCCTGTCAAATAAATTTATACAGGTAGAGACTATACTATTTTTAAGTTAGTTACATGAACGCACCCGCTGAAAACACATTTAGTACGTCATTTCTGTTGAGCCGAACACCCTCTCAAACAGAAATGACATACTAAATGTGTTTTCAGTTGGTGAGTTCCAGAGCCGGATTTAGGCATTCTGAGGCCCTAAAAGCGCAATTCGAAGTTAGGGCTTAAAATTCATATTTGAAATGGGAGTTGTCTCGCCTGTCTTTGGAAATGGAGGGGATTGAAAATTTCAGGTGGGGAGTTTTGAATATGTGACTTAATAATATCATACTCTCTGAAAACAATAGTAATTTTTCAAACAATATAAGCTATGCTTGGTTCTTAAAACAAAGAGGTGTATTAGATAAAAAAATTGCTGCCATTCAATCTACCATGATTCATTTAAAAAAAACGGTGGTTCATTTTGCAGTGCATTGATATAGCATTCCGCTTCACTTTCATTCCTTGCCGCAGTTAGCAAGCTTTGATCAGCTGGTTTTCTGAGGGTTTATTTGGCCAAATTTCAGAAGCATGCTTTAAGATCTTAGTTGTTTAATGCATCTCTAAATTTTGACTTAATTCAATTCTGTGTGCTAAAACAACGTTCATATGGTGCATTTGTTAAAGGCAACAAAAGACCTACTTGCAGAACCCTTGACACTAATGTAAATGTGTGCAGATAGTTGCTTATAAAAACTTACAAAACTGAAAATTGTCACATAGTCTTCATTCCTTACAGCTATGCCTGAATAGTGAATATTCCATAACTGCATCTTTATTAATTTTTGAAAAAAAACTGGTCTGCAAGGCTCTTTAAAAGACAGTACTGAAACATGTGTTGTCTGTATTGTTTTGTACATTCAGGTTCCACACACTGAACACTTCAAAATGAGTTCCCCTTTGTGGAGGAAATAAATCTGCACTCCATCTCATTCACAAAAGATGAAATAAACCTTGACCTGACATTGTCATGTGCAAGTTTTAAAATCACAAGTGTCAATTAACTTTATTATTTTTGAGAACATGTTTCTCCTCAGCTCTGGAAAAAACATCTCTTCTTGAATATACAAGATATTTGCATTTCACATAGTCAACGCTTGGTTGCTTCAACAATTCTTCTGATACAAGAAATGTCCAGATTTTCGCTTTGCAGCAATTTATGGGAGAAAATAACATTTAACAATAATGCAGGACAGTGGAAACATCGTGAAAAAAATTATGATCCTGGAAAAATCTTCATTCTGTATGAGCTGTTTTCGGAAATTTTTACTCCATTTTCAAGCAGAAACACAATCAGTTATTGAACAAAATTATATTTTACAATAATACTGAACAGAGAGAACATCATGAGAGAGAAAAACAAAATATTATTTCGGATGAGATTTGCACCACGTCTAACTTCCATTTTCGTAAATCTGGAAAGATGGAATTCTGTCACCAGTCGCAAAAGGACCCCTTCCACACACACACACATACCAATCACCCCAAAAATTCTCTTCAGTTTTACATCGCTCCCCAGAATGACGCAAATGATGACAATAAAGGCAGAATCCCACGAATCAGCGGAAGAAACTTATGTCTAAAGTTTACAAGGAAATTTTTACTCCGTCAAACTTCCATTTTTGGAAATTGTCTATAGTTTGAAACTGAAACACAAACATTTATGCAATAAACTGATATTTAGCAACAATACTGGACAGAGGCAACTTTGCGAGAGAAAAAATCGTGGGAAATTTTTTCGCTCTATTTAACATTAGTTTTCGCAAGTTTTGATAAATGGAACACAGTCCCCAGATGGAAAACTACCCCCTTCCCTCCCAAATACACACACATACTAATCCTCCAAAAATAACCAAAACATCAGTTTTACATCGATATCGAGTGTACCCAAGTGAGGGCAAAATTCCATGAATCCGAGGAAGAATCTTGTGTCGGGCGGATCTAGAAAATTTCTAGGGGGCGGCATGAGCCAAAAAAAAACACACCTCGTTACCTTTTTGGGGTGAATTTAGTTTGGGGGGGGGGGGGGGGGTGCAACAAAATATATCTGAAGTGCACAATTCTTAAAAGAAAAGCATACATAAAACGCATTCACATAAATCAGTCACGGTTTAATGGGAGTAAGCAGGGTCGCGCTGCCGATCGCCATCATTGCAATTTGCAAAAGAAAAATAGTTTTGGAAATGGAAAAAGAGCTTCAGTTTGGCGATAAAAATTGTATTTGGCGAACACTTTAAAAGAGCCAGCGGTGACCCGTGGAAGTACGTATGTGCAGTGCACTCGACCTCCCTATAATTACGCGCATGCTCACAGACGGACTAAAACTTGTGTATCATGTACGGTTGACCAATGGCTTAACGTGCTTTCCGAAGCACTGAATATTCCGTAGTGGCAGTCCGGGATGTGTACCTGGTATCCCAGGTTTGCATAATTCCCTGGACATCAAATATGCTACACATAATTTTTTTAAGCAGAAAAGTTTAAATAAATATTCAAAATCTACTAAATTTATATTATGACTTACCCAAAGACAGCCACTCAATTGGTGTTTTCAGCACTAAGTTCATTTTATTTGTAGCCCATTTAAAGTCCATCAATGATGAGAAATGTTTAAAAATTATAAATTCAGTTATTGATCGTAAATTAAACCTAAATGAAGGCTTAAATGTCAGTATCCGAACTAAAATGGTTCCAGATGAAAATATTATTTCCGAAGAGGATACTGACACTGTAAAGGAGAGCACCTCTGGTAGCTTTGCAGTTCTTCCAAATTAGGTGGGAAACAAATGTGTCCCCCTTATGATTAATACTTATATTTTATTATATAATGAACTTGTCGAGGTAACACAAGGAAGGTATAAAATTAGGTTTCCACATTTTTTATATAACAAAATCCAATCTGTGCTGACATGATGTGGCAAATCGATTCAATACTTCTTCTGGATAAATATTCATACCTTGATGAATGTGTAATAGAGTGAGCCCCAAAATTCTCTCTTCACTCATATGGCTCCTTAGCCAAGTTTTCATCCGACGGAGGGCAGAAAAACTTCGTTCCACACTGCCAACACTTATCGGTGAACTTAATATTATTCTTAATAAAATGTGGCAATTTGGATAAATATCTTCATCACATGAATTTAAAATGTCTTGTAATGTATTCGGTACGTTTTCGTTACAGTTGGATTCCCGAATCCACTTTTCTTTCCACATGGCTACTTCAGATTTTAAGCAGATATCCGATTTAAGGGATTAAACTGACTGAGTAACGTTGAATATTTTTTCCACAGTTCAGACAGTGATGCATTTAAATTGTCATCCTCGGCTTTCAACAAATTTTCAGGTAATAATAATGCATGCAACTTGAAAGCACTTAGTGTGTCCTCACTGAAACATGTCTTCAAATCAAGTATAATTACATCAACTATTGGAATGTATATACTTAAGCGGTAATACTTCTCTGATGTACTAGACTGATAGTTAGCTCTTGCGGTTTGTACTGCGAGTCTAGGTTTTTCGATGATTATTTCCAACGCATTAGCCAAATCAGACAAGTTTCTCCATATTTTACTGAAGTCTGCGTTTTTTCTTAACGAAGTCCGCACAGAGAGAAGATCTTTAATACAATTTCCTGCTGAAGACAGGTCTAGAGATTTTTTTAAACAAGGTACTGAGTACAGCAGTAGAAGAGAAAATAGGGGTTATGCATTTTAGTGATACTAAAAATTGGCTCGTTAACAGGGTATTTAATAAAAGAGCAGCTTTAGTTGCAGAAGTTGTGTCATTCCATGCAGCAATGCTCTTTAATGTTTCAATAATAAGGACAATATTACTTTCGAAGTATAGGGTAGTGTTGTGCTGTTCCACCCCACAAGTGTCACATAGACTACTTAACTTCGATTGCAGATACTTTTCAGAATGAAACTTCTTTTTGCTGATGCATTGAAAAAGCAATGACCTCTTTCATTACTCCAAAACAGTTTCGTATATCCTGCACGTCTATGCATTTAGACAAAGATAGGGTCAGTGAATGATTATAACATGGTATTCTCACAGCAAGTGGGGCTGATTTTTAAATTTCACTTATTGCTTCTCTTACTTCAGACATCATAACTTTGCAGTTGTCGGTACAAATACCAACGCATGCTTTTACGTCGATATTATTTTGATGTAGAATTTTAACTACAGTTTTTCCTAGTGATACGCCGTCTATTTTGGGTTCAGTCTCTAAAAAGAATTCTGATGCATAATTTACTTCATGCAAGTCGAAAAATCCAATAAAATCTTCCCTGTCTTTCGATTTGTAAACATATCTCAGTATAATACTCATTTGTGATATGGTAGATATGTCAGTAGTTTCATCAAATAGTATGGAATAATATTTTGTCTCGGAAAGAAACCCTTTAATATTTTTCATAATTTCTTCACCGCAGCATTGAATAATGGCATTTTGTGTTGTTTCCGAAATGTAAGTTGCATTAGCTTTGGCACTTTTGAGATGGTTTTCCAGAACTGTATCTCCACCCCGTTCTCAAAATTTTAAAATTTCTCGAAAATTCCCTTTGTTCGTTATACTACTACGTTGAGATGTATATAATAAACTGCCATTGTTTCTGTGGCCTCTGAAAGGTATGTTTTGCCTTCCCAGTGTAATTACAGTGTCAATAATTGGAAGCAACCTTTTGTGATTATCTTTTTGATCAAGATGTAGATAACATATTACAAATTTTGTTTTGCGGTTTGTTAAATTTTTTCACAAATCCTTCTGTCGACTGAACTGAATTTCTGTGATACTACGTTGGTGATTCTCTAACATTCCATTATTTCCAAGGAGCTTCAAAAATGTTTTCAGAGGTTTTGAAACATAAACTCCCAGATTGAGTTTGGCATCGACTATCACCTACAACGTTTGGAGCAAACAGTGAACAATATTTACAGTAAACTCCTTTCATCAATGGGGAATACACTAACCATGGGTATTTTTCCAAATGACTTCGATTTAAATACCTTTTCACAATTTTATCTTTTTTATTGTGCTCGGAGAATGGGAAAACGTAATTTTTCGGTGGACAAAATGGTTTTTCCAAAGCTTGTTTCTTCTAAAATCGATTATTTTTTTTTATCGTTACCAGCATAAAGACCAATATCATTTTCGTATTAACTTTCAAATTGCACAGGTAAAGTGTGGTCTGTCGAAGTCGATGGAAGTGCATCTGCACCTCCCAAGTTTAAGTCTATTGAAGGCAAATTTTTTGATGAATGTGCAACTTTTGAGTACGTCTTTCCTCTCTGAAGTTTCAATTGTTGATTTTACCAAAAAATCTAAAGGTTTTTTGTCGCTTCTTTGGTTTAAGCGCAGTGCCATAGCTATGTTAAATAACTAATATATGCTTAACACGGCCCTCTCCCCGATTTTTCTTATCGTACAAGAGAAATAGTAGTGTAAATACCTTCTTATTTCTACAAAAGAAAATCATCTAGTCCAATTTGGGTTACAGCGTGAGCATACAGCAAATTAAAATTCAACAGATTACTCGTATTAGTTAGAAGTGGGGCAGACAAGGAAATGATGAACTACTGGAATGGAGGAACACAAGCCAACTGAATTGTACAGAAAGTAACCTGGGAAAAGAAGAGGAAGGGCGAGGGCAACTAACGGAGCGCCCAAATAACGGCTATCGCAACGGCAGACTTTGTACTGTAAAACCGAAAGCATGATCAAAGCAGATGAATCATTTTCTGCACTTGCCGCCTGGGATGAAAGCACATGCTGGGAAGACTGGGGAGAGAAAATGCCTTTCCGAATGACAGTTTGTCTACTCTCGCAGAAATTCCTAAACAATAACGTCACTTATTTAATCGTAAAAAAAGAGTTTTACATTTCACCTCGAGAGAAAGATAAAAAAGGAAAAAAGATGTACAACATCGAACCATCAGCACAAGGCTTTCAAACAGCCAATCACTGCAACTGTAAGCAATTTATTTGCATAATATAAACTAAATAATAAAAAAACCCTTATATTTTAAGGTCCTGGACATTTAGTGCTACAGTTCAGGGGGGCATGGCCACCCCCTTGTATCTGCGCCTGATTTGTATGCAAAATAAACTGCTCACACCACTTCATATGGAAGCCGATTCACATGTCCATAAACTGATTATATTCCCGACGTGAGCGATATATTCAATTGACTATTTTCGGAACTCCGAAGGGTCCGTTTCTAACACATGTAATTTTACAAAGGATATGTTTTTAACGTTTGAATTTTATGAGTGCTCCAAAAATAGACCTAAAATTTTATATTTGTATTTTTTTTATTATTTTTTTTTAATTTTGTAAGGTGGGAGACTTCCTAGCAACTTTTGTTCGGTGGTAGTTCAAAATTTTCAGGAAGAATTCCGCCATCCCGCACTGAGCTCTGGAAGTAGAGGCCCCTTTTATTAGCAATATCAAATTGGCTGAAATGCATGTCGGAGTGTGATAAAATAAACGTCTTAGTAGTATAATCACAATTTTAAACTACTTTATTGCATGCTTTCGTTTTGGAAAAAAAGGTCTATTATGTTATTGTAATTGAGAGAATTTTTTGAATCTGATTCTATAAACATCATAGATAGATAGGGCATAGTCCACCATTAAGGCTCTAATACATATCCCGTGGGATTGCTGACACCTTCTTCCTTAATCACTTTTAAAAACTAAAATTTCATCCTGAAACTGGTCTGTATTAATATCCTCTTTGTATGTCTTCATCAGTTTTAAAGCAGATACCCGCTCTTCATCACTTGCCTTCTGAATGTTGAAAAAACCAAGAGCAAACAGCCTAATAAGTCGTCATAGACTTCTACTCTATGCTGAATTTCAGAGGTTAACATGTCACATATAGTAAGTGGTTTCTGTGATGAAATGTTTCCTGCCTTGCAGAACAACTTTGTTTTCTGTAGTCTCATCAAAAAACATTTTGCTCTTTTGTTGACATTTTTCATCTTTAAATTTATGGTTGTCGATCCAAGTTTGGGTGTCAGCTTCTGTGGATTGAAAATTACTTCCCAAACTTACGATGAATGATTTTATATGAATTCACAGCTTTCAAAAGATTCATTTTAGGATCGCACAAATATTTGCTCATTGTATTTAAGCTTTTCAACACCATATTTCAAAATATGGTTAATAGAGCTGTTTCATACTTCTGGAATTGTTTTAGTGCCCTTTTGCTCTAATCGACATTCTGTTTTTTCATTTTCGCATGACTGAATTTCTGTCAGCGCATTTTGTATGTTCACAAAACTGTTCTTTAATGCCAATGTAGTATCATCAGGTCTAGCTGACCACCTTGTGTCAGGGTCATTCCATGTCAAATCACCCAGCATTTTCGTGAGATGTCGCCCACCCATCTCAGATTTTTGTGAAAATTGGTACAAAGTATTGTACTGGTGAGATATGAAACCTGTTAAAATTTGAGGTCAGTCGGTCCAGTAGATCTTGAGTAATGCCACTTTAAAAAATTGGGTAGCTCTCTGCCTTTAAAGTTTTCACACTGCGAGTTTTCACAACTACACTGTAGGACAAAAAAATTTATAACTTCACAACTAACTAACTGTTCCAGCCACATAATTTTTTTCTTAATGATCTGCATGATCCATACATTTGGGAACAACTTGTTTCTGCACATTTTTGGAATTAAAAGAACACTTTTTTTTTTTAATTTAATAAAAGACATGGAAAACTGAGGCCACATTTTTATTAAACAAAACAATTTTTTTCAAAATGAGCCCCCACTTCAAATTTGCTAAAAATATTTTCATGTGTGTATTATAACGTAACCTTTCAGCAGGAAAAAAAGTACTTTGGGTAATTCACAATTTTGGCGAGGAAAAAAAATGGCGTGTTTTATATGTGGAACATTCCGACATGATATTACCCAATTTTTTAATTAAGTGGTTGCTTGACCATTTCATGTGTAACTTCTGCAAAGATAATATAACAGAAATTACATTTTCTTTTGTGTGTGCAGAAGAGATGAGCAAAGTGCGTAATCAGCTTAGTCCCCGTTTTGAGAAAGCAAAAGCTCTTCCTGGTACACACACAATGCATCACTTTGCACCACTTCCCGATTTCAGAATTAGTGCTAAGAGGTTAAGTTCTGATAAATATTACAGTGTTATTTCCGAAATCAGTGTAACTCATTATACATGCTAACTACTGTGTAGCATGTGCATATGATTCCTGTTGGTATGTGGGATTTGTTGAAAAGATTAACTAGGACGAAGGTGATGTGACTGTTTGATTCATGCACCCACATGGGCCTTCTCCATCTTTTCATTGGCCTAATAATGATTGTGAAGTACCTCTGACACATATATTATGTTTGGTTAAGGTAAACCTTGCAACAGGAAGAACACACAGCCTATCCAAACAGGCTGAAGACCTGGTTCAGTCAAAGTTTTTTTTTTTTTCATATGAAAATTAGTAATTGTGTTTAGTTTGAATTCAAACAGACAGAGAAAAGAATTCATTTTTTTTTATATCTTATGTAACCAAGGAAAAGTTCATTTATAAATCGTACATAAACGTATCATTCAATGTCTAAATAATTCGTAAAATGGTTTGTTCCATTAGTTTATATTTTTATTAAAATTAGTAAGAAATTTAGAGACACCTAATCTTTGCAGTTGCTTGTATTCTTAAAAAAAAAAAAAAAAAAAAAAAAACAGAAAAGAAAAAGAAACAGCTTGAGATAGCATAGGTGGCCCTGTTATCGCATTTTTCGCAATTGGCGATTATTTTTAAGCATGGCAGCTATAAAAAAAACTTTAACAATTTGACTGGCGATTGTGAGCATGGCTTTGCAGGCTAGTGTTTTGATCAGTTGAAAATTGAAATTGGTCAAAATATTAAATTCAACAGTAACAAATATAGTGAGTTGCAAGTGCACTCACAGAAGTAAGGTTATACATCTAGACAAGTGTTACTGCTGAAGTTTGAATCGCAAACTGTACAATATGCTCTGGTAAGGGGTTTTTTTTTTTTTTATTTACCTTATGTATAAATTGTACATATAGTATTTGGTAGTTAAAGGTGTTTAAAATATAATTCCATAAGACTTAAAAATTATTTTGAAAACAGAAATAAGCATAAATATTCTTCTGTTTCTGTGCATTTCCGAGTGCTGAAATGTTTCCATTTATTCACAAATATTTCACAGCCTGTAATTTCTAAACCAGTTTGAACCACAAAATGAAACTCACAGGTTTTGTTGAGTACCAGTAAGGGTATTCTTTGATATCGCTAATATTAAACTATTGGGGGAAAAGGTGTATAAAAGGTTAAGCAACCTCTTAATTAATATTAAACTATTGGGGGAAAAGGTGTGTAAAATGGTTAAGCAACCACTTAATTAATATTAAACTATTGGGGGAAAAGGTGTATAAAATGGTTAAGCAACCACTTAATTAATATTAAACTATTGGGGGAAAAGGTGTATAAAATGGTTAAGTAATCACTTAATTAAAAAATTGGGTAATATCATGTCGGAATGTTCCATATATATAAAACACAATTTTTCATTTTTATTTTTTTCCTCACCAAAATAGCGAATTGCCCAAAGTATTTTTCTCCTGCTGAAAGGTATACATTATACACACATTAAAATATTTTTAGCAAATTTGAAGTGGGGACTCCTTTTGAAAAAAAATGTTTTGTTTGATAAAAATGTGGCCTCATTTTTCCATGACTTTTGTCATTAGATTTAAAAAAAAAAAGTGTTCTTTTAATTCCAAAAATGTGCAGAAACGAGTTGTTCCCAAATGCATGGATCATGCAGGCCATTTAAGAAAAAAATTATGTGGCTGGAACAGTTAGTTAGTTGTGAAGTTATGAATTTTTTTGTCCTACAGTGTAGTTGTGAAAGCTCGCAGTGTGAAAACTTTAAAGGCAGAGAGCTACCCAATTTTTAAAGTGGCATTACTCAAGATCTACTGGACTGACTGACCTAAAATTTTAACAGGTTTCATATCTCACCAGTACAATACTTTGTACCAATTTTCACAAAAATCTGAGATGGGTGGGTGACATGCCCTGGGTGATCTGACATGGAATGACCCTTCACTTAACTTTTTCAGTGATTAGAAGTCAGATGTCAAACAAGCATCTTCAATGTTCCAGCGTCATGTGACTTTGAAAAGGAGGTATACAAGGTGTCCACAAAGTAGAAATATCTCACTGCATTTGTGCAAGAATTGGCTGCCAAACTTCCATTTTAGCGTTATTTTTAATACACCACAATGTGAATACTCAAGAAACGCATATAGCATATTAAATGCATTTATTTTTATGGCGTAATGAGCAAAAAGATTCGCCAAGCTTTCTCGCTCCACTGGGAGGCTTTTTCAAGGCACTGGCAGACATAAAAATGTTTAGTGAGTGATTTGCACAAGGAATGCAGAATGCAGTGGGACTGTGGCTTCCTATTCTGGTCTGTAGCCCTGTATATTTCCCTGACAGATTTGTTGCATTGTTGCACGCTTGCACCTTACACTTTTTAATGTCAAAAGATAAATTTTCTAATTCCTTTAGTACATTTTTTTCTAGTAGGCGGCTTTATGCTCGTCCATTGCAATAAGTCCAAGAAATCTTTCTTTGATTTCTTCGTTTGCTATAACATACCTTAATTTAAGAACAAGCTAATATAAAAGTAACCTTCATAGTGAAAATAATTGGCAGTGAAACACGTAACACACAAAGCATTAGAATAATTCTTGATATCCTCGTATCACGCATAAGTTACGTTAAAAATTATAAGTGGTGGGACGTTTTGGTAGTGACTCTTACCTTCATCAGCCATGGAATGAAACACATGGTATAAGCATCAGTTGTTGTCAGATTTCAAAATAGCTTTCCAAATGATAGGTATGTGAAAAGGTGTGTCTGTATTGCAGGTGTTAGGAGTAAGGTAGATTTCAATGCTTTCGCGGTAGCTGAGAGCTTTCCAATTGCTGAAAGGAGCGATACGTTTAATATTTTGCCAATCGGGAATCGCGGACGTATCACTGATCGTTAAAACTGAAAGGGAGGCAGAAGGGTTGTCTTTCTTAACAACAGCGATATGTTCCACCAATTGCTGGTTGATGATTCGGTAAGTACTACCAATATAGTGGGTAACGCCTGTGGAAGTGTTGACAGGGATAAAGTAGACACTTTGTAACTCTAGGGGTTTATTGGGATCTCTGTCTTTAAGGATAAGGTTAAGAAGATGTGGAGGTGGTTTCACAGCAATCCTGTAGCCAAAAGACTTTAAAATGGAGCAAACTTTATGAGTGAAGGCCAGCCTAAAGGGCAAAGTGCCAACAAACTGATGAGTGGTGGAAAGTTCAGGCACTAAACTGGTAGATCTATTCTGTGATTCAAATTTCTTAGTCTGCGCACTAAGAGGGGTGAAAAGCCATGCAATTTGGCAATGTTGATGATGATCTGATATTCGTTTTGAAGAACAAAAGGGCTGTTGCAAATAAGGTTAGCTCTGTGTATGTACTCCTTTAAAGCAGCCAATTTGTTTTCTTCAGCAATTTGATGTCTCAATTTGTCTCCCATTAAGTGAATGAACTTGTCCAAGGTATGATGTGACACAGTTTTTCCTTGCCCACAGTTTCTGTGTGCTTGTAAATGACACCTCAAAAAATCATCAAATTCACTTCGATATTCTAAGCAGATTAAAAAGTTCCCCTTTCTTTCAGACTGAGTATTATCACTGCTTCCCTTAAATGCCAATCCTAATTTACTCAATATGTAATTTCAACATTGCAATAATCCTTTTCAAAACTTCTTTCCAATAGATTTTTTCTGCACATATTTGCTTTGCCAGTTCAGTGTCCACGTGTCCCATTATTGAACATCTCTTTTTATATGAACACATGGCTTTGATATGGTCGCAACTACACTCGTGCTTAGTTAACATTTTAGAAATGTTTCTCCAGTCATTACATCCCATTTTCATTTCATTACATACTGTAGCTTTCGTGAAAAGTTTGCAAACTAAGCAGTATACTGATTTGCTTGTGTCCGAGAAAATGAATCATTCCCGTTTCTCTTTGGTTCCATTACTTTTGATGCAATAGAAATGTGATTCATTGAAGCTTCTACTATATTCCTAACTCAAAACTGTAAATAACTGTCTAAGCACGATGCTAACTCACTAGATACAAGATAAAAGATGATATTTATTTACATTTTAAAAACTACACACACTTAATTTAAAAAATGAACATAGCGAGATCTTTTGGAGGTACTATACCTCCATCCTTAGGCCTAGCACGCAGAAATGGAAGTGCCCCAAGTATAAATACACTCGCAAGTAATACCATCATGCCCCCCTGTCAAGGGGAGTACATTGCTGACTGAAAGAAACATAAAGAAAACAAAATACTAATGTCATAGTTATGAGTTATTTATGGGGTATGTCCGAATCATCAGAAAAGCAGTTCTTCAGTAGAAAACTCCAGGGTGAAGGCACAGATAATGGTAACTCATCGTTGCAACAGGAAGACAAGAAGCGTTGAATGTACAAGATTTCTGTAAACAACAGAGAGAATTTATCGGAGGCGGCAGCTAGAATGGAAGATTTATTCCATTCAGGATAAAATTCTTCCTCGGCAACAGTCCTAGCCAAAGCAGTTGAAGAGTGTCCTGAATGAATATCATATTTATGTTCTGAGAGTGACTTTCAATGTCCTCAAAGTAGAGCCGATGTAGATCTTCTCATTCCCCGTTGAGTGAGCTGTCAGAGGAACGAAGTATACATCATGTCTGCTAAGAGTATCAACAGGATCTCAATCACAGCGGATAAGAGAAAAAAATATTAGAAGTACACATACCAAAATCTTGAGTCAAAACTTCTACAGAAGTTTTTCAGTACATTTACTACTTCAGGGAGAAAGTTAATGGCGCCAACAAAACGACGATTTGTTTGGGCACATTGCAGAGTGGTAGAACTTCGTCTATAAAAATATCGCATAAGAGTGAAGATAATGTTTGGCGAATAACCAAAAGAAATGGCAATATTTATAATTTTAGAAAGTTCAACCTGCTGTAAGTGTCCCAATGAGGAGTGGGTAAAAGAACACTTAACTAAAAACTGGAAGGCAGCAATTTTATGATTCCAAGAGTGGGTGAAATCATATGGGATTATGAAAGGACAAAAGGTAGGTTTACGGAAAACAGAAAACTGTAAAGTATTAGAACCGTTTTTCGGGAAAGCAGAATTACTGTTGAACTGAAGGAACAGGATGGATCCCTGTTCCTCCAGTTCAACAGTAAATTTAATAGAAACAAATTGAGAAGACAGGAAATTGGTCAATGAATGAAGTTGAGTCAGAGAATAAGGCCAAAAAATAAGGATGTCCTCCACATAACAAACACCTGAAGGTTTTAATGGGTAATTTGAAAGGACAAGTTCCTCCAACTCCTGCATTAAGAATTTGGCAAGGATGGGGGAAAGTGGGGATCCCATAGGAGTCCCCTCTATTTGTAGGTAGATGGCACCATTAAAACGGAAATAAGTTCTGGAAGCTATTAGCCTTAAGGCTGACATAATAAATAGCCTCCACCTTATCAGAAGAAAGATCAGAATTAGAGGAGAGTGTCTTCTCAATGATAGAATGTACAACGGTAAGGGGAACACTGGGGAACAAGGATACGACATCCAAAGGAGCCATAAGGAAGGAACCATTAGGTTTAAATAATTTAATCCTTTCTAAGGCCTAACAGGAACTACGAATACAGTATTGAGAAGATTGAAGAAAAGGAGCTAAAATATTAGCTAAAGCCTTTTCTAAAGGACGAATAGGGCTAGCGAAACTGGAAACCAGGATATGAAGGGGATGACCAGGCTTATGTAATTTAATTTTCCCAAAAGCCTCGGGGGACTCCAGGTGGAGGATGTAGATTCTTCTTAATGGGTAAAGGTAAATTACTGTGTTTTTTAGTCTGCTAAGTGCAATAATAGTAGCTGGAACAGGATCACTAGAAATAATCCTATTTGGGATATTACCAATAGCTTTTTGCATTTTTGATAAATATACATCGGAATCCAATATAACCATTTGTTGAGATTTATCGGCTGGTAGGATTGACACATGAGGGTTTTTTGACAAAGCCAAGAGTTGAGACCTTTCATACTGTAGACGTTTTTGTGAAGTACTGACAGGTTTGGAGCGAGACGAATAAATGGCCCTAGCAACAGAGTGTCATGCAAAATCCTGATGTTCCGTCGGGAAGGTACAAATAATACCTTCAGCTTGAGCAATAGTACCAAGAAGCGGAGGAGTTGAACATGGGAAGGCGTACTTTAAAAAACGTGGTTCAGAGCGTTCATCTGCATTGTTAACAGGGAAGTAGAGCTAAGATTAACAAAGCTTGGTTGAACAGAACGTGTAGGTGGTTGTGTTCTTTGCTCTTGGTTGTAGTATTCACCAGCTGACACCAAAGTACGTAATTTATGAATGTGAGTAGAGTTCATACTCGTAAACAAAACCAATGACTTACCAAACAGCTGGCTGTCAGCTCTATGTGCAAAAATACCATATGCCAAGTATGCTCTGCAATTCAAATAATCCAGGTAGCCACGTCTGTTTCGAATTTCCACAGACAGTCATTTAGCATCAGCATGAGCCAAAACACCAGAGTCCTGATGCGAAAGTGGCATACAATTAATGCATAGGTATTTAAGAATCGCCTGTAAGGATTTACAATTCAGCAGGAAGGAAAGGTGAGACTCCTCTACTGACAATTTGCGACGAAACTTGAAGAATATCCTAGAAACATGCTCTATTTCTCACACCAATTAATAAAAGTAGGGTATACCGCTTTCACAAATTTAAAATGCAGTAGATAGATGAATTAATGATGATTTTTGTGCTAAAACGCCAAACTCAAAACTATAAATAGCTGTAAGCACGATGCTAACTCATTAGATACAAGATAAAAGATTATATTTATTTACATTTTAAAAACTACAAACACGTAATGTAAAAAACGAACATAGTGAGATCTTTTGGAGGTACTATACTTCCATTCTCAGGTCTAGCGCGCAGAAATGGAAGTGCCCCTATAAATACACTCGCAAGTAATACCATCATGCCCCCCCCCCAGTCGTTGAGAGTACTATAATCCTGGTCGTGACCTTTATACACGACTTTCAAACATTCAGTATTACCGTCATTTTGCAGTGTATTAATTTAAAAAAAAAAAAAACCTCAAATCATTTTGTTTTTCAAGCCTATATCATGTGACCATAATGCAATATCATTTGTGTATGCATCCATACTTGCACTATCAGATTCAATGCTTAGATTAGTACTTCAATTTTCCCTTGGATTTGCAGATGCAACTGAGGGCCCAAATTGTTTCTACATTTTCTCTTTGGTAATCCAATTTGTTTTCTTCACTGTCTTCCACAAGTAGTTCCTCATGCACTTGTAATAAGTCCACCTCCATTGCTTTTGACTCCACTTCTTTCTCTTCTCAATGTGGATCCATGGGCCATCGCAAAAATGACTCAATAGAATTTGCTTGGCCTTATGAGCTTTTACTTCTAATTGTTTACATTTATGTTTTGGAGTACCAGATTGAAATTTTCTTTTCATAATTTTGGTTGCAAAATACATATCAACTTGACCAAGCAAAGACACAACACAAACTACATATGCAACAAACACTAACTGTGATGGTGGAATTGCATAGCTGAGTCAATTAAGAAAGGCTTCGATGGCGTGAGGAAGGAAGGCAGTTAGTTGACTGGGCACGATGTGGTAGCCAATCATTACAGTGAATTTTCTCCCATACTAGCCTCGTAGTATAGAATGCTATAATCCAGAAGTAATCTTTCCTTTGCAAACCTGAATTCCACTGCCGACATTCTGAGAAGGGGACTCGCAAAGCACACATTTGAACTTCAGCTTGAGGCCCCCAGCTAGTGCTCATTGTGCCTAATGGGAAATCTGGCCCTGGTGAGTTCACATAACTAACTTAAAAATATAGAACTTCTTGTAAGTACGTTTTAATAATGAGAACACTAAATGTTTTACTCATTTTACAGGGTGTCTATAAATAAAGTATATAACTTTAGTATGTTATTAAAAAAATGATAGAAGAAAACTTACTTTAAACATCACTAGACATGGCAAGTGTTAAAGTTTGTAAAGTTACATGATAGATGGCATCAGGTGTCTGATGTAATGAAAAATCTCGTCAAACACGGAATATGACCGACATGGCTGCCCCAGTGGAGAAAGCAGCTTGTGTGTTTTGGTTTGCGGAGTCAAAATCTCTAACAGCAGTTCAGCGTATGTTCAGAACAGAGTACAAGAGACAGCCGCCAAAACAAAGGAACATCACACAATGGGTAAATAAATTCAAAACAACAGGAAGTGTCTTGAAGGGCAAAAGCACTGGGAGACCTTCCATTTTGATTAAAAAGGTGAAAGACGTGCGTAAGAGTTATCTAAGGAGTCTGAAGAAGTCCGTCCGCGTCACCAGTTGTGAACTCGAAATACCACGAGCAGCGCTTCACAAGGTTCTGCATAAACGTCTATGCCTATATGCATATAAAGTGTAGTTAGTGCAAATACGTCGAAAAGCATTTGCCGTAGACATGCTTAATTGCATTGATGAAGACTCCACACTCCTTTCATGGATCTGTTTCAGTGATGAGTCGATATTCCATGTTTCTGGCAGAGTGAATAAACATAACTGCTGAATCTGGGGCATGGAAAATTCCCATGTGGTTGTAGCACACCACAAGAGAGACAGCCCGAAGGTTAATGTCTTGGCTGGTCTAATGGAAGACAGAGTGATAGGACCCTTTTTTCCCGCTGAACAACCTATTGGGATAATGTACCTGGACATGTTAGAACAATTCACAATTCCACAACTCTAGGATATTCAAGATATCATTTATCAGCAAGATGGAGTGCCCTCACACTGGTCTTTGGATGTACGTAGATCTTTAGACCCATATTTTCCAGAGCGTTGGATTGGACACGAGGGTCCAATGGTATGGCCACCCTGTTGTCCTGATATTACCCCTTGTGATTTTTTTCACTGGGGTGTTGTTAAGAACATTGTGTACAAGAAAAAGTTTACATCTATCACTGAGCTCAAAGAACGCATTACTGCAGCCTTCCTCCTTGTTACACCTGACATTCTGTAGCGTATGTGGGTGGAACTCTATGCCGCCCGGTGGCGCAGTGGTCTAGGCGCTGGCCTCTGATCATTCGTCCGTAAGGGGTCCGGGTTCAAATCCCGGTCAGGCATGGATGTTGTGTTTGTCTTACGGCACTGGCTCTCTCTCCCTTCCCTGGAACCAGTGACCCTAAATTAGGGACGGGCGACTGCTTATAGCCCATTGAGTTGCTCACGGTGGTCGTTAAACCTCCAATCAAAAAAAAAAAAAAACTCTACTATTATTTAGACATCCTGCGAGCAATCAACATAGCTCGCAGGATGCACAAATAGGGGGAATGGAACTGTGATGTTAAGTTTTTCAGAGTTCAGCCATGAAAGAGGTTATTAACCTCGAAGGAGAGAATGCATGTGCACTATTTTGACTTAGTTTATCCCACCACTAATCCTGCCAAGAAATCTCATTGTCAGTATTGCAGGTGATTTTCACACTGGCATCTTAAAATTTAAAAAAAAAAAAAAAAAAATCCTTTGTACTAACACTTCTTGAATTTAGTTTCATATGGTTTCAAATGCTTAAATTTGCCACCATGGAATTCTTGTACAATAAGGTAGCAAGTTAAAGTAAAGGAAAAATGAAAGTGTATCCATGGAATGTATCCACTGCGTAGTTACATTTGATTCTAACTGGAACTTTATAAAGCCATATCCAAAGAATTGTATGCTCAGCCTATATATATCTTGGATTCATTATGTGACTTTTCAAGTGCTTCTCCAATCCCCAGGCCCTTTGTTCACATTTTTGAGATTATGGTCAGACCTTCACTAGAGTGTACTGCCATCATTTGGAGCCCTGGCCTCATAGCACCATTAAATGGAATTAAGAAAGTACGAAAACGATTTCTGCAACACTTTTTTCACAGATCTACTGAAGTTTATATTGAGGATATCCAGACTGCTGACCTATGTCATTCTTCAAGATGACCCCTCTACATTCGAGAAGGAACTCCTCAACAAGTACAGTATCATCAATAGAGAAACAGATGGTATTCTAATTGTAAACTGATTAAATTTCCATGTACCATGTTCACCAAGGACAAAATGTGAAATACTAATGAACTTCACAACTCACTTGAAGAATGTTCAGGTATTTTTCTTTTTCATGTAAGTTATTATTTCTTCCATAAAGTATGTTTTGCAAGATTATAAGTATCACTTTTAATCAGCTGTGGATGTTAGGGACCCTGCACATTGCATCAGTTTTGGGGCCCATCACATTTTGCTAGCCATACCTGAAAATAATGCTATTCATTGCCATATGCCCGTCCCCATTTTTACTTTCCCATATTAATATTTCATAAAGTAATGTAACCACAAAAAAAAAAAAAAAAAAAAAATCGACTACTGGATTTCAACAGAAATGCACATATTGGGTACCCTTGAATATGATATGACAATTTTCACTGTGGTCTGTGTGTGTGTGGTTTGTTGCCACCATAACTCAAAAACTATTATAGCTATGAAGACAAAATTTACTATTTGCGGGTTTTGTGGTACCCTGATGAGGAAGTCGCAAAAGTTTTAAATACAAAAGCCTTTGTTAAGGAAGAAAAGTCAGAACTTTTATAAGGCTGATTATTGAAGCAAAGTTCTAGCATATAGCATGTCTTTTTTTTTTTTTTTTTTTGTTCGGGTGTTTAATGTCCACCGTGAGCAACTTTATGGGCTATAAGCACATCCATAATTTAGGACCACTAGTTCCAGGGAAAGAAGAGAGAGCCAGTGCCTTAAGACAAGCACAACATCCATGCCTTACGGGGATTCGAACCTGGACACATTTGGGATGAAGAATGATCAAAAGCCAGCACTTAGACCACTATGCCACCTTTTGTATGTTAAATATGGTTAGTTTATGGCACTGCTGTAATTGACATTTATGCTACATGCAGTATGAGATTCGCTGTTGCATATCATCAGATTCCAACTGACAGTTTTCCAGCAGAGTCCAAACATGGATAAAATCAATTAGTGTGTCTCATAAAACCAGCTTTCCCAATGCCATTTTTCTCATATGTTAATAGTCCTGTGATTTCATCTTAAACTGGATTGAATGAGAAAAAAAAAATAAGGGGAAAATGTATGGTCATATTAAACACTTAATAAAGGTAGATGAGATAGAGTTTGGGCAGAATTATGCTCCCGAAACCCAGAATGGTGAATTTATCCTTCACTGTATGCCCTCTTCTGCCTTCCCCCTTTGGGAAGCAAAATGGAAAAGAGGAAAAAATATATTCTGTCGTCCCTCCAGCATCATAGGCAGGCCATATTGGCTACCCTGGAATCCACTCTTGGATTGAGCAAAACAATGATTGAAGAAATTAAAATTTTGTTCAAAACTAGCAGTAGATGTTCCCTGAGTTTCTTTTAAGCAGTTTGTTTTTGAGTTTCTTTCAAGCAGTTTATGTGCCATAACTTTGACAATTATATAATTAATAGCTATAACCTATCAAAAATTAGCAGTGTGAATCAATGAAATGAAATTAATTCAACAACTGCATAATAATTAGATTTTTGGTAAATGTGTGTTTTTTACATTGTACAGGGTATTCAAAAGATGTATAATAAAAGGAAGTGTCATAAATTCTGAACATACCACAATTTATTAGGGACACATATTGTTCCAGAACACAAACTGAGGGTTTTGTTTTACATGTCTAACACACTGCAACATGAACTCCACTGGTGGCATGGCAAATGTCTAACTAGTATTCTACCTCAGCTACATGTTGAGAAGCATTTGTGGTGTCAGATTGATTGCAGTACATATTCTGTCACGTAAGTATTCTACGTTATGCACCGGTGTAGTGTAGTCTGGTCCTGAACATACTCCCTCAGGAAAAGTCTGGTGATGGATGGGGGGGGGGGGGGAGCATTCAATGAATGTTGACCCTCTCCCAATCCATCCTGTAGTAAGGTGGTCATCCAGGAATGTGTGGAGATCATTGGCAAAGTGCAGGGGAGCTCCATCTTCTTGGAAATTTTTTCCTTTGGGCTGCTGTGCCTCAGCCGCCTGGGGAACATCCTTTTTGTGCTCAGCCAAACGTTTACTAAAAATGCTTACCTGAGCACAAAAAGCATGTTACCCAAGGTAGGCCCAATTCTTCCTTGGCTTTATTCACTCTTGCTGACACTTCAGCAGTGCCTCTGTGGAAGATTATCGAGAAAATTGCTCTTTTCATCAATGAAAGGGCTTTGCATTTTTGGTACACTATTGAAATTTCCCCTCTTAAAATTGTAATACCAGTAGTCCTTATTTTGACCCCATCATTTGGAAAATCCTCCTATTGTTTGGCAACAGCCATAATCAAGAACTTTAAAACTAAATCTGGCAACCAGTTTGGCTCCACTGTTTACTGGTGATTAAGACATAAGTTGCGTTGAAAGTTTCTGTGATTTTTAATTTCTTTGAACATAACATGCATGTTTCATCACAATGTATATTTATATTTTTCTGTTGTGTGTATTCCTCATATCTACTACCTCTATATCCAAAATAAAGTTGTTAAGAGCATGCATGGGCCCTAATTGAGTTTAGTTATTGAGCACCATACCCACCCTCCCCCATGTGTAGCTAAAAAAGAAAAGGAAATGTGTCATTAAATTATTTAAAAATTCATATACTTATTCCTCAAAGGTTGTTTTGTGAACAACAAAATAGAATGAATATTCATGATGTCAATAACTCATGGACAGAAAAGTCATTTTTTGAATAGAAATTGGAATTTATTTCAACAATAACATAAAAGTGATTTCAGGCAATAGGAAAGTATCAGTGCACTTCCTGCGTCATTTTAATATTACCGTAATTGTTGCAGTAAGTGCTGCAACTGACAAAAATCGCCATGTAAGAAACAAATTCATTGCGAGAGCAGCACCTCAAAAATTTTTTAATCTCTTAGACATCAATGTAAGAGCTTCAACAAATAACACTGTAACATGTACAGATCACTATCTGAATTACCTACCTGCATATTTTTAAAGTCATTTTTCTACAATATCTTTTGAGTTATTTTTGGTAATTTAATGACCTAATAAAACTGAAATGGATGATGGCATTGAAAATTCCGAATGTTCTTCCCTTTATTATCTTATTTGTCTGCAGTAAAGTCTTTTGTAGAGGGTTATACTGATTATGAATTCCAGTTTGTAAATACAGTTTGCACAGAATGAATTACCCATTATTTTTAGTTAAAAAAACTGATGTGTTCTATAAAAATATATCTGAGTGAAAATAAACTAAGAACTATTCAATTGCCATTTCTTATTGAAAAATGTTCATGGGAAAAAGTATAAATAAATGGCTGAATGAAGCAGAAACATGCTGTAAAGAAGTAATAAAAATCAATTCTGTTTTTAATTTCAAGTACTTTTTCTGGCTGTGTGGAAATCATAATGCTATTTTTGATATGTTTTAACCTTGTTTTGTGGAACAACACTAATCCTCCACATCTTCACTGAACTTCATTGTCAGTGTCCTTTAAAATGCCTGTTGCCTGAAATCCGGAAATAATGGTTTTCTTTCTCTCTGCACACCAGGATTCTCGCACCTATTTTGCAACTTCACAGTAGCTTATCCTGAACATTTTGCCTGTGTTGGTGAAAGTATGAAGACCTGCCATGCATCACTCACAGCTTCACTGTGGAGTGTTATGCACATGTGTATAAAAATGAAAACAAAACTATTGGCATATAGTGAGACATATGTATAGAAGTGCACATTTTCAGAGTAGCAATGATGCAGGGCCCACATGTTATGTATTTGCCAATTTACCAATTCACCAAATGTGATTTAAAACAAAATATTGGTGAACCAAGAATGAAATTGCCTGAATTTCTAATTAACTCTTTTGTCTATGTGCAATAGAAGAAGAAAAAAACATCAAAGCTCATCACAGTTCTGTATTTCATAAACAATAGGAACAGGCCGAGGCACTACGGGCCATTAATGTTGGAGTCATGTGTCACTGGATTGTTGCCACCACTAAATGATTGATTTTTTTAAAAGCAGAATGCATAGTAATCCTCCTATCCTACCACCAGTTGGTACAATTTAATAAAAATAAAAAAAAACAAGAAAAAAAACCCTACTTTCTTGTCATTTCTTATATTCCCACCTCCCTAGGCCTGAAATAATAATACCCCAATCTTTCTGTACACAGTGATATCAGAACAATGAACACCTTAGTTTAAATTGGTAAATGCATTCCCTCTTTCAAGCAACAAATCTGTATCCGTTTGTTTTTAATCAGGCTGTCATTGAGAAAAAAGTTATGGGCACATTTAAATGAAAAATTTCTCTGACACAGTTGTAGGAATTTACCTAAAATTTGCTTTAAATGATTCTTAATTTTTCACTGCTGCTTACTGTAAAATGTATTAATCATTTCTCTCTTGGTTCTATGATTTTTTTATAACCTCACCAATATGTTCCTTGTGTGATTAATAAACAATAATTTATTTGTTTTTGTGTTTAGGAGTTGGCATTTGTCCTTTATTTAGGTTTGATGTAAAAATAGTATATAAATTTAAAAGAATTCATTATGAAATCTAAATTCTTTAGTTAATTTTTTTATTTTGCCTGATTAAAAATTTGGATACTGATTTTTTAATTCGGCTGTAACTTTGCCAAACACACCCTGACAATGTAAGTGCGTGGATATTGACAAACACTACACAGAACTGGTTTAGTGTATGTAAGTTTCCATATTCTTGAGAGATGATTGAGAAATGACAAATCTGAGTGTTTTTCTCTGATTATTTGCAGTCCAACAGTCCTTAAATGCAGTTCATGCATGCAAAATATAGTTATTTCAGTTATTACACTACCTCTCAGTGTTTCTCATAACATGAAGGTGTACCTAAAGTGTCTCTCAGTGTGTGTATCCTTCTGGTTAGCTAAGTGTGTATATGTGATACCATACATATGAAGTTTCATAAGCCTTAACATGGCTGAAGTTTTATCCAGTATATCATTTCATTGGTGATTTTTTTCCCTGCCAAATAATACCACTTCCTGGAGATTTTCATCTAGATTCAGAAATAAGTTGATACTTGTATATCTTATGAATAAATTGCTAGGTGTGTATTTGTTTAGAAATGTATACAGCTATTATTTCTGAACTTAGATGAAAATATGTAGGACAATAACAATGAATCTATCCTTTATCTTTCTTCTCATACATATAGTATGACTGTGATACATCATGATGCCATATTTAATTGTTGTGCTTCCAGGATCCCCGTGACTAACATAATTGGCGCAACAGTAAGATGTCTATTTTCCTCCACGAGAGCATTCTTGATTTTGTTTCTGTTGCAGCACAAAGCGTTATAAAGAGCTTAACAACCATGAGGTGCATGATGTTACCAGACATAAATACTGTAGAAATTGTTAAGGATGTGTATCAGTTTCTTCATAGAGAAAGGATAGTAAATTCCATCAAATTTTCTAAAATTAATTTAGTTCTCTCCTGTGTACTGGTTTTTTTTTTTTCATGATTAGAATTTTAATCAGATTGTAATCATCCACATGCACTGATTGCAAACATTGGAAATTACATCTAATGTTGCTCTCATATCAAAATTTGTTTGTCCAGGTCTTGTAAAGAAAACTCGTCTTTGTTTTGTGATTTCCTATATTACTACATTCAAACTAGTTAAACTTTTTTATGGGATTTATCTAGGTAAAGTTTCAAATTTCTGCAAATTTTTGGAGAGAACTCCTCTCCTTCATCAGGCAAATTTTTGGAGAGAACTCCTCTTCTTGTAAAGAATATTGCTTAACATATCTTGTGTGTGTGTGTTACTGGTGTGCCACTTTGTTAAGATTACCTTCATATTATATCTAAGAAAAGGAAGGAGAGACAGAATATACTCGTAGTTAGTGTACTTGCTTGAATTACAGTGTCATGGAAAAAGGAATGCAAAAAATAAAGTTGAAACTTGATATCAATCTGTTTACCAAAGTATGGCTTCACTCGTTTGTTAATTTGGAAAATATAAAAGCTCAGACTTGTAAAAGTAATTTCTCCAGTGTAGGAATTCTTTGATTTTGAATAAAACTATGAGAAAACTAAGTGAAAGCCCATCAATAATGACAGGGGAAAAATAAGGTACATGTAGGTAATTTTTTAATAATGAGGTATTATTTTTGTTTGTGATGTCCAAATGTGAAAATATGTTACATGAACACATTTTTTGGTGTAACAATAAAAAAAAATGTGTATTAGTTGAGGCAGGGATTTGATTAATAAAACAGGTAGCACTCTTTCCACTGTGCCACCAAAATGGGACAAGTGTTCAAATGTTTGGACAAAAGAAATTATATTGTTTGTGGATGTGATATTGTCTACTCATGCTTGCATATCTGTTAAACAGATAATGACTTTGCTCTTTTCCCTCATTTTAATCACATTTAAGAACAAGGTCTGTGATGCACAGAATCGATTTGGCCTGTTTAAGTTTCCATATTTTTCAAGTGTGATAGATTTTGGTATTTTATGTAGAATTTGTTGGGTTCCTCCTATTTAATTAGCTGTGTCACATGTGAGTATTCTTTTTCATAGGTGTGAGGTTGATGCCAACAAAGCATCCAGGCACAGTATGTTCTGTAACCCATTGGTACCCAGAGTTCTAGGCTGTAATGTTTTAATAAAATTGGAAGACGATTCAAGACTCATTGCCAGAATAATGCATTTACCTCCAAAGACCAGGGGCCTGTTTAAAATCAAAATGAATTCTGTTAAAATAAGCTTTGACTGAATAGAATTGTGTGTAAAGTCTTAGAGGAAGAAGGATATGTATTGTTCTGATGATACTGGAGGGCCCTATTGTGAAATTCTGTTTATGTGCCAAGTGAACAGGAATTCTGCCAAGGCACCTGCTTCTTTTGTTGGCTACAGCTGTTAATGCTACAGTTGCCAGACGTCCTATTCTCTTTGTACTATACATCAACTATAATTGCATTACTTCCAAAACTCAGGAATTGATTTCTTTAAGTTGCAAACTGATGCTGCATAGTTTACAAATTAGTTTGTTACTTAAAGAAGCATGCCAGTTTTTGTATGCTGAATTAAAGTGTTAAAAGTAAGAATATTTTTCTTACTTAATTTGTGTAAGTCTGAATTAGTTTTCATCTTTGTTTCAACCCAGACACATATATCCATTATTAGATACAAGAATAGCATTCAGTTTTTCATGTCTAGTTACTGCTGGTAATTTTGTGTTGAGAAATCTTGATCTCATCGGGAATCAGATTTAGCCCTATTATCTTTCAATTTGTGAGAACTTGGCTGGCTGTTAGTTTTTGATATTTGCAAGCTTCTTTTTTGAATGATCCATGTTTATGAATTCTTTCTACAGCTTAATATTTCTGCATTTCCTTTACAGCTTAATATTTCTGCATTTTCTGTTCATTCAGAGTTCATCTGATCTTGGTTGATTTTCAAGTACAGAACAACACAACATTCTTAGTTTTCCGAAATACAGCATTAAAAATTACAGATGTAGAGTAATGTAAAGACACTTAAGTGATATGAAAACCCTCCAAATATGTGGCATCGGTAAATAAATAAATACATCACTCTTTCCACGTTCCAGAAACACATAGCAACCAAAAAATTGTTTTCAGCCGCCACTAGGGAATTGAACCCACGGATCTTTCGATATCTAGCCGAGTGCGTTAGCTTTACACCACGGTGGCCAACAATCCATGGTGCTATGTGTATTTTTAAGTCAGCTTCTAACATCATAAATCCGTAAGATGGGCTCAGCTACTGAGATGTATCCATCTGGTGGGTATTAACGGCACTGACTATATATATAATAGCAGTTAAATCCAAGGGACAGGAAAAGACCCAGAAGAAGACCTCATGGGAGATGGGTGGATGAAATTCGTAAGTGTGCGTTAGTGACATGGAGGAGACTGGCACAAGACAGACCGTTGTGGAGAAAACTTGGGGAGACCTTTGTCTGGCAGTGGATTGATAATGGTTGACAATGATGATGATGATGATGATGAAATCCAAAGGGCGAGATCCAAGGTGAAAATCCTCCAAATATGTGGCGTCAGTAAATAAATAAATACATCGCTCTTTCCACGTTCCAGAAACACATAGCAACCAAAAAATTGTTTTCAGCCTCCGCCGGGGAATTGAATCCACAGATCTCTCGATATCTAGCCGAGCGCGTGTTCATGTGTTTCTGGAATGTGGAAAGAGCGATTTATGTATTTATTTACTGACGCCACGTATTTGGAGGATTTTCACCTTGAATCTCGCCCTTTGGATTTAACTGCTATAATATATATAGCCAGTGCCGTTAATACCCACCAGATGAAGACGTCTCAGTAGCTGAGCCTATCTTATGGATTTATGATGTCAGAAGCTGACTTAAAAATAGACATAGCACCGTGGATTGTTGGCCACCGTGGTGTAAAGCTAATGTGCTCAGCTAGATATCGAGAGATCCGTGGGTTCAATTCCCTGGCGGTGGCTGAAAACAATTTTTCGGTTGCTATGTGTTTCTGGAACGTGGAAAGAGCGATGTATTTATTTATGATATGAAAACATTAAACGTGTGCTTCTGGCTTCTGATGTATAGAATCAATTTCACATTGTGCCTTCCTTTTTCCTTTTCTAAAATTGGTATTTTGGGTAATTTGAAAATTTTAAAAATCTTCTTGTTCCCTCATAGTAAAAGTTCCCTTTTCTTTTGTAATTGCATATTGGAATCAAGACAATTGATAATATGTAAATCAGCATGGTGAATGTCTCCTCTGATGGCTGAACAGGTCTGACATTGGCATTCCATGCTGGGAATTAATGTCCAGAAGAGATTGTGGCAACAATTTCACTGCTCCACAATAGCCTAAGCTTATGGAGGGTCCAAGGAGATGGTTGTAGACTTGCAAGGCATCTCCCAAGACATCCCCTACGTGTTCAATCAGATTTAGGCATGGTGACCGTGCAAGCCTGTCCATTTGTCAGATGTCCTCCATTTCTAGGTATTCCTACATCAAATGAGAATGGGCATTGTTGCCCATAAACAAAAAATGAGGGCCAACAGCAAGCACCCCCTAAAAAACCACACACAAGGCTCAAGAACATCTTTTTGGTATTTCTTGCTATTCACTGAGGCACAATAAAAGTATGGCCAATTTTTGTCCTTCAAATGTCTTCTACAAAGAAAACATAAATTAGGTGTACTGGATCTCAATAAATAAATAAATAAATAAATAAATAAATAAACAGGATTTTCTGGCACACAAATTTTTCTTGTGCCACAAATCTTAGGCATACAATGTAACAGCTCACCAGACTTCTGTTATTTTTGCATGTATTTTTTCTCGTCTGAAAAAAAATATACTGAAGTAAATATGTAACCCTAATAATTTGTCATAATCTTCATATTTTTCACACTAACCATGATTTTAGTCATAAAAATAGTCATTTGTGATGTACATGAAACCTAGATAAAAAAAAAATAACTATTTCAAAAAGTCTGGCTTGCATTTCTTCTTGTAATACAGATGCTTTACAAAGATGACATACAATTTTGTTACACGGAGACTACTGCAAGAACACATTGACAAAGTGTTCAAACAGGTTTTGGTCCAAAATATGTTGGCAACTCTTGTCAATGTATTTCTGATTCTGCCTTTGCCTTATAAACCGTATATTGCAGGAGGAATATTTTTAATGATATACAGTAGATTCCGGTTAATTGAGCACATTGGGGCTAAAACACAAACCTAATAAAGCGGCTACCTTGATTATGCAAAGCTTTATCCTAAAGAGCACATTCGGAATGCTCTTCAAGAATTGTCCCAGATAAACTGCTGCCCCGATTAACTGGTGATCCAATTACTGGAATCTACTGTACAATGCTTTTTTTTAATCATTTTTACCTGTTTTTCAACATGCACCATATGAAGTTAAAGTCAACAATCAACTGTAGATAGAGCGTGGAAATGAAACTTTTTGTAAAATTATTAGGGATGTACATTTACTGATAAAGTAATAAAAGATAAAACTAAAGTACATTGAGCTATTGTTACAAAAACTGCAAGGCTTATTGAGGGAAAATGTTTAATTCCATTTTTCTTTTGTTGAGGAAACAGTTCTTTGAGGTAATTTTTCCATATGTACAAATTACAAATAGTGCATGCTTAATTAATCAAATCCAGCATATGAACGTTGCATGTTCTATTTGTTTCCTGATACAGTAATACAATGGGCAGAAAAAACCTCACTCATGTTTTTCATTTTTTAGTGTGTATGTTTATGCAGCCACAAAAATAGTTGTTTAAATCGTGGATCAATGTCAGGAGTTTTCTGCCTTTCACTTAAATGAATGAAAACATTCAGTTTTAATGTGGTAGTAAAGAATAAACTGGCAAAGCAATGTGTACACAGTTACATGGCCGAACAATAAATGAATTTTGGATTTGGTAATAATTTCTCATTTTTGGTAAGGAATGATGTGGCCACAAGGGACGTAAGTGTCTACTTCTGATTCTGATGTACTTGCAGCAAAATCTAAGCTTCTAAAAGCTGGATTGAAATAATTCTTTCGTGTACCAACACCGCTCATCTCCATAAGCCTTTTCAGAATATTTTCTTCAAAAAGTAATCCATGGTTTCTCCGCCAGGGGCATAGATGTTTATCTTATTTTTGTCAATATATCTGCTTCTAAGGGTTTAAATTTGAAGAGATATTTCTTTGTTGGAGAGCGTTTCCGGTGCGAAATGTCTCTCATATAATTTTAAAATTTTCTTAACACACAAAGGCTACCACCAGAGGGCTTTCAACTTCCCGTTTACAGCAATATCTGCGGGACTAAAAACTCTACTGAAAATATTAAATATTCTTTTTCGGTCAGATACAACTAACTATGCCAACTCCGTGTGTGTGTGTATTTTCTTTCCAAAATAATGCACAATTTTGCCACTAGATGGCGCAAATATTTAGTCTGTTTTTCTCTGTATCTCTGATAAATTTTCCTTCTGTTTTAGTCAACTACCGCATCCTGAAGGAATTGTAAAACTTGGCACTACCCCCATTTCCAATAGGAGAGATTGTATATAATTTATGACTACAAAGCTTGCGGTGTTAAGAAAGAATAATAATAACAACGTTTCGCACAATAAAATGTTTATTATACATCGACTATAGTTTCGCAAAGCGTTTGGCTTTGCTTCCTCAGGACGAATGGAGCGTAAACATTCAAATCATTGTGACATCATCAGAATTCTGACGGTCACGGGTTTTGGTGAGTTGTTTCCACGCGCTTGAAAGAAATGGAGTTGATGTCATGTCGTTGACAAGCCGTGACGAGTTCCGGTATATGTGGAAAGCTTCTAATATATTAAGCTTGATAGTCGAGTCCGGTTTATCAATAAGCGTAGCGTTTCCAAACAAAAATTTATGGTTATTTTCGTGACAATGTTGAGCTATAGACGACTTCTTCAGTTCACAGTTCCGTACATAGGTCTTGTGTTCCTTCACACGGAAACTTAAAGCCCTGCGGGTCTGTCCTATATATGAAAGTCCACATTCACAAGGTATCTGATAAATTCCCCAGCAGTTTAAGTCTTCGACGTAGTCTTTTGATCCGTAAAAATTCATCTTGTTTATGGGTTTGAAAATAACTTTGAAATTAAAACTTTTAAGGATTTTGAAATTCCGAAGCAAATCTGAGGAACAAATGGGATAACTGCCCAATTCTTTCGTATTGGGAGGTCTACAGGCATGAGCGTGCAGACAGGCTTCGGTTTCCTAAATTTTTGGACAGCTTTGTCTATAACGGAAGGGCTGTATCCTCTGTGTGCTGCAATTCGTTTAAGAAAATCAAGCTCTTTCTGTAAGGAATCCTCAGTTGAGCAGATATGTATTGCACGATATACGTATGTAAAGAAGGCAGATATCTTTTGTTTCCATGGATGATTTGATTTTGCATGAGGGGGTAAGGAAACAGCAAATGGTTTTGGATAAACTGTTGTACTAAATGATCCTTGAGAGTGTGACACAAGGACATCAAGGAATGGTAAGCAGCCATCATTTTCAGTCTCGTACGTGAACTGTATATGAGGATCAATTGAATTGATAAGTTCAACTAATTTAGGTATTTCCGAGTTCATGCCATTCCAGAGAACAAAAGTATCATCTACATATCGAATCCACATATCAAATGTAACAAGCTGAAATAGTTGGTCTTCAAAGTGGTGCATGTAGACTTCGCATAAAATAGGTGACAGCGGGTTACCCATTGAAAGGCCTTCTGTCTGTTGGAAAAATCTTTCACGAAAAAGGAAACTAACTGTTTTGTCTTATACAAATTTCCATTAGTCTCAAAATTTCTTCTATTTCCGGTTGGCTGAAATGATGTTCTTTGAGACTTGCTTTCAATGCTTGGAGAGCTCCATTCACTGGGATACTTGTGAACATAGATTTCACATCGAAGGATAACATGAACTGATCGTTGAATGGATGTCGCTTTAGCCGATTGACAAAATCAATGGAATTTTTTACAGATGTTGTGTTCGAAGAAGTCGTTAAAGTCGATAGTTTCGAAGATAGAAATTTGGCCAACTTATGTATAGCTGATCCTATATTGCTGACTATGGGACGAAAGGGGACACCAATTTTGTGTATCTTCGGAAGTGCATAGAAACGTGGACAACGGGAATATGAGGGCTTCAGATGATTTTTTGAGCTTTGGCCAAGGGTTACACAACTTGTTACCACTTTTCCGAACTTCCTTTAATTGTTTCTCCGATGGGTCATTTTTCATTTCCTTGTAGGGTCCCTCGGAAATAAGTTTTTCGACCTCTGCCTCGTAATGTTTCTTGTCCAGAATAACAACTTGTCCTCCTTTATCAGCTTTAGTGATGATAATATCGCGATTTGACTGCAATTGTTTTAAAGCATTGTATTCTTCCTTGTTGAGATTCGGTTTAAATGGTGGAATGGACTTATCCGTTAATGTCTGGCTAACGCAATGTCTAATCGTTTCTTTTTGATCTGTATTTATATCGCTTTTTATCACGGACTCTTCAACCGACGCAATGATATTGGATATTGGTACCTTTTTTGAAATCGCAAAATTCGAATTGTAACTTAAAATCCGTTTTTGAATTTCGCTCGGGTTAAAACTAGAAAGGTTAAATATTACTTCATTATCCGGAAAGTTATCCTCAATTTGTGAAGTAGAATTTTCTTTATGGTTGCTGTTATTTGATAATTAACAGCAACCATAAAGAATATATTGATATATTCTTATGGTTGCTGTATATATTGATAAGTTCAACTAAATTAGTTGAACTTATCAATTCAATTGATCCTCATATACAGTTCACGTATGAGACTGAAAATGATAGCTGCTTACCATTCCTTGATGTCCTTGTGTCACACTCTCAAGGATCATTTAGTACAACAGTTTATCGAAAACCATTTGCTGTTTCCTTACCCCCTCATGCAAAATCAAATCATCCATGGAAACAAAAGATATCTGCCTTCTTTACATACGTATATCGTGCAATACATATCTGCTCAACTGAGGATTCCTTACAGAAAGAGCTTGATTTTCTTAAACGAATTGCAGCACACAGAGGATACAGCCCTTCCGTTATAGACAAAGCTGTCCAAAAATTTAGGAAACCGAAGCCTGTCTGCACGCGCATGCCTGTAGACCTCCCAATACGAAAGAATTGGGCAGTTATCCCATTTGTTCCTCAGATTTGCTTCGGAATTTCAAAAATCCTTAAAAGTTTTAATTTCAAAGTTATTTTCAAACCCATAAACAAGATGAATTTTTACGGATCAAAAGACTACGTCGAAGACTTAAACTGCTGGGGAATTTATCAGATACCTTGTGAATGTGGACTTTCATATATAGGACAGACCCGCAGGGCTTTAAGTTTCCGTGTGAAGGAACACAAGACCTATGTACGGAACTGTGAACTGAAGAAGTCGTCTATAGCTCAACATTGTCACGAAAATAACCATAAATTTTTGTTTGGAAACGCTACGCTTATTGATAAACCAGACTCGACTATCAAGCTTAATATATTAGAAGCTTTCCACATATACCGGAACTCGTCACGGCTTGTCAACGACATGACATCGACTCCATTTCTTTCAAGCGCGTGGAAACAACTCAACAAAACCCGTGACCGTCAGAATTCTGATGATGTCACAATGATTTGAATGTTTACGCTCCATTCGTTCTGAGGAAGCAAAGCCAAACGCTTTGAGAAACTATAGTCGATGTATAATAAACATTTTATTGTGCGAATCGTTGTTATTATTATTCTAGGAGAGATTGTTTTTTTTTTTTTTATAATTGGAGGTTTAACGACCACCGTGAGCAACTCAATGGGCTATAAGCAGTCGTCCGTCCCTAATTTAGGGTCATTGGTTCCAGGGAAGGGAGAGAGCCAGTGCCGTAAGACAAACACAACATCCATGCCTCACCGGGATTGGAACCCGGACCCCGTTCGGACGAATGATCAGAGGCCATCGCTTTGACCACTGCGCCACCGGGGCGGCAAGGAGAGATTGGAGCGTCCTCAGTGAAGTTCAGCACGCTGCAAGCTCTTGTTAACTGCTTGAGAAGACCCAAGGGTGGTTGGGGGAAGGAAGGAGAAGTGGTGGCGTAAGCTGCAGAAGCAGCCACACTGTATGGCTGTGCTGACCGATAAGTGGCACTAAAGACCGGACACCGCGACTTCAAGTTCTCAATATACAATGTTTTAAGACCGATCGGCGAACAAAATATTTCTTTGGCTACTGCCCGGTTAAAAATAAGATTTTGTTTGAATAAAGCTCATGTTGAGAACTGGCTTCCTAGTTTCTTAATTCAATTACTAATCAAAAACTACTATTATGGGAATTTTTACTAGGGATTTTTTTTATTTTATTTGCAAATTTTCGGAGAAAACTCTTCTTCTTCAGGATGTCTTACAACAAAAAGACAGCATGAAGAAGGAGAAGAGTTTTCTCCGAAAATTTGCAAATAAAATAAAAAAAAAAAAATCATAGTAAAAATTCCCATAATAGTAGTTTTTGATTAGTAATAAGATTTTGTGCTGGCAGCATATCATTTATTGATGGATGTACTTTCTACTAAAAAACTCTTAATTGTCATTCATATTGTCTTAATACAAATCGCAATTCAAAATTTTTTAGCGTGCTACATACAGCGCGGGAGCACGTAGTCACTAGCCGCCACTGTTTTGTACTAACATTTATAACACATTTTACTGTTATGATAAGAGGCAGTGGGAGATCATCGAAATACAGTCACGGACAATAAAATTTGCGCACCTAGAAGAAAACGTGCTAGAACCGCGAAACTTTTCAAATAGCTAGAGTGCGGGCTGGTATGCAAGTGATCTACGTTTGGTGCGAATGCGCATGAGCGCACACCCTGTGGTGGCGCTGCAAGCACGAACCGACAGCCTTATAGACAGGCGTGTAGTCGATGCCCCATGAAAGCGAAAAGCAACGGCCGACGCAAGCAGAAGTACAGAGTGACAAGAATGCCGGGTAGACGTCGATTTTCCGCAATTTACGGACTTTGAGTGAGGCCTGATCATCGGGCTGAAACCCGCAGGGTGGTCGGCCCGCCGTATAGCCCGCCACGTGGATCGTTTTGACCATACCGTCTGACTGTGTTGAGAGCAGTGTACACGTGACGGCACGGTGGAGCAGCTCTGGACGGACCAGGAGGACCACCGGTAGAGAGGATAGTGCGCCAGGCACAAAGGAATCCCACGGGGACCCGGTCCACTATACAAGCAGATGTAGCGGTTCCTGTGTTCCTGCGAACCATTTCCCGACGCTTGGAAGAAGCGAATCTGCGATCCCAGCGCCCTGTACGTGTGCTGCCATTAACACCGGGACAGCGCCGGCTCCGTGTGCAGCGGTGCCAGGCTAGAGCGACGTGGAACGCGACATACTGGTGACGTGTGGTGTTTGGCGATGAGTGCCGCTTCATCTTTGGGACAGATGATAATCGTGTCCGGGTGTGGAGGTCAATGGCACAATCCCAACCTCGCTATCAACCTCGCTATCGAGTGCAACACCTCCCCCAGTGCAGGCATTACAGTCTGGGGAGCCATAGCCTACGATAGCCGATCAGCTCTAGCAGTGGTACGTGGATCATTGACGGGCCAGCGGTATGTGGGTAAGATCCTGCGGCCCAATGTGCTCCCTTTCTTGGCCGGGATTCCAGGTGCGCTATACTAGAATGATAATGCCCGCCCGCACACGTCTCGGGTTGCCCAGGACTGTACGTCATGTCCAGACACTTCCGTGGCCTGCCCGCTCCCTTGACATGTTTCCTATCAAGCATGTGTGGGACCAGTTGAAACGTCGGCTGCCACCGTGCCGCACTATTCGGGATTTGGAGCACACCGTCGAACACGTGGAGGCCAGTCTGCCGCAGGACAACATCGGGCGCCTGCTCGCCTCCATGCGGGACCGTATTGCAGCATGTATTGCCGCACGAGGCGGTACAAGGCGCTATTGAAGATGACCGGACTGTGTGCCACAGATCCCTCTGTAATTGTCATGCAGCTCTGTTTTTGCCATCATGTGTATCATTCATCTGTACCATTACGTCCATAAAATTTCAGTTCAATCCGATGCTTCCTTCTTGGTGCGCAAGTTTCATTGTCCGTGAGTGTACGTTTATCCCCTGTGTAGCGAGCTCCTTGTTCTCCCACGAGCAGAGAGTCGGAGACAGAAGAGGATTCGACAGAACACACACATAGCAGAACGCAGGGGCCAACTGGAACTCAAATCGGCGCTAAGTTGCTTTGTATTTTTATCAGCCCTGGTATTTCTATTTTACACTAAAGTGGTGAGACGGAAATATAATATCTTAATATCATTTTATTACACAAAATACATATAAAAATTAAACATGTAAAGTATTTACGTCGTCATAAAATGGGTATATAAATAAGTTTTGATGGATTTCCGTTCAGTGTCGTACTTATTACTGCTCGCATGTATTTTAAGGTGGCAACACTGCGATATCGCAGTACGAGACGCCAGCTGTCAGAGTCAGTATACGACGTTCGATTGAGGTGCGAAGAAGTATTTTTTTTTTTTTTATTTTTTTATTGGAGGTTTAACGACCACCGTGAGCAACTCAATGGGCTATAAGCAGTCGCCCGTCCCTAATTTAGGGTCACTGGTTCCAGGGAAGGGAGAGAGCCAGTGCCGTAAGACAAACACAACATCCATGCCTCACCGGGATTCGAACCCGGACCCCTTTCGGACGAATGATCAGAGGCCATCGCTTAGACCACTGCGCCACCGGGGCGGCGTATTTGTTTTACTCGATGGAAAATGGCAACTTTCGTCCCGACAAAACAGCATTTGCGGGAAGTGTTAGTGCATTACTTTATTGTCAAAAAAAGTGCTGCCGACAGCTATCGCTTAATGTCAGAAATCTATGGTGAAGAATCCCTATCCATAAAAACATGTGAGTATTGGGTTAGATGATTCAAAAGGAACGATTTCGATGTCAGTGATAAAGAACGTTCTGGACCACCCAAAAAAATTGCTGATGCCGAATTGGAAGCTTTACTCGACGAGGATCCGTGCCAGACCCAAAAAGAACTAGCAGCAGCATTAAATGTTAGTCAACCATGCATTTCACAACATTTAGCTGCCATGGGAATGGTGCAAAAAGAAGGGAATTGGGTTCCACATGCTTTGCGGGAAAGAGACCTTGAACGTCGAAAAACCATTTGCGAATTGCTGCTTCAAAGGCAAAAAAGAAAGTTTTTTTTGCATCGTATTATTACTGCCGACGAGAAATGGATATGGAACGATAACCCTAAACGGCAGAAAGCATGGGTGAAGCCAGGTGAACCAGGTCCTTCAACGCCAAAACGCAATATCTATGGTTCAAAGGTAATGCTGTGTGTCTGGTGGGACCAGAAGGGTGTGATCCACTATGAACTGGTGAAACCGTCAGAAACTATTACTGGTGATCGGTATCGAACCCAATTAATGCTTTTAAAACGAGCTCTCACGCAAAAACGGCCGGAATGGGAGAATAGACACAACAAAGTCATCTTACAGCATGACAACGCAAGACCACATGTTTCCCGACCTGTAAAAGAGTACTTAGAAGGATCCGACTGGGAAGTACTAACCTACCCGCCATATTCGCCAGATATTGCGCCATCGGATTACCATTTGTTTCGGTTGATGCAGTCAGCACTTTCTGGAGAACGGTTTAGTTCTTATGAAGACATCAAAAATTGGCTGGACAACTGGATCTCTTCCAAGGAACCGGAATTCTTCCTTCAGGGCATACGTTCACTGCCCGAAAGATGGGGTAAAGTTGTAGCTTCAGAGGGAGCATACTTCGATTAATATTAAAATATTGTTTCTGTTCTCCAACAACGTGTTTTGTTCACCTCAAATCCCTCAAAACTTATTTATATACCAAATACAAAATATTCTTATTTTTTACTGTGACTAATAATGCTATTACGAAGCCAAATTTTAGAAAGTAAAATGGCTGAATTTATTGTTTAGAGAAATAAGAAGTCCTGCCGACGCAAGTTGTACTTTGGCAAAAAAGGAAAAAAGGCCATTTTGGGGACTTGTTGGTAGTAATGTTTATTAATGTTTTGTAGGTAGTAATGTATTAATGTTTTGTAGGTAGTAATGTATTAATGTTTTGTAGGTAGTAATGTATTAATGTTTTGTAGGTAGTAATGTATTAATGTTTTGTAGGTAGTAATGTATTAATGTTTTGTAGGTAGTAATGTATTAATGTTTTGTAGGTAGTAATGTATTAATGTTTTGCAGGTAGTAATGTATTAGTGTTTTGTAGGTAGTAATGTATTAATGTTTTGTAATTAGTAATGTTTATTAATGTTTTGTAGGTAGTAATGTATTAATGTTTTGTAGGTAGTAATGTATTAATGTTTTGTAGGTAGTAATGTATTAATGTTTTGTAGGTAGTAATGTATTAACGTTTGTAGGTAGTAATGTATTAATGTTTTGTAGGTAGTAATGTATTAATATTTTGTAGGTAGTAATGTATTAATGTTTTGTAGGTAGTAATGTATTAATGGGCTGTTGGTAGCAGTGGGGATGCCAGCCGCTCAGAACTGGGTGGGTTATTAGGGGGAGGAAGGGGATCAGCATGACGAGGGGAGAGGCACAAATTTTGAAGTGCTTAGCAGAAATTTTGGCAAAAATATTCAGTTCGAGTAGATTTTACCCGCCACTGATAAAGATAATATATTTTACGACTACAATACTTGTTATGTTGAGATAGAATGAATCAGCGACGTTTATTCATAATTAAATATATGTTTTATTTTAAGATCTACTTTAGTTTCTCTGAGCATTTTGGCTTGGTTTGATCAGGACAAAATGCCATTTGTCGTGGTGAAGCCGAGCCAAACGCTCAGCAAAACTATAGTAGAGCTTATAATAAAATATTTAATTGTGACTAAACGTTACGGATTTATTCTAGCTGATAATGTTATCCCTACTAAAATAAAATTTCAAGTGAATACTGTACGTAGTATTTATTCAGTGTATGTTGTGTGGGAAGCACAGATACGAATTTTCATATCCTTTAACAGGTTACTTACTATTTCTTCGCAATTCGCTCACATAAGTAGTTTTTTTTTCTCTCTCTCTCTCTCTCATCTTTTTAAGCTATAATTACAAAAATGATGTTTTTCTACTACTCTCTGAGGTATTTGCTCAGAGGGCTCTCTCTCCATTTCATAGAATAGTACAACACTAAATTAAAAAAAAAATAATTTTATACAACAAAATTTCTGTAAATTTGAAAACTTAACGTAAGTTTACCCAAGTTCCCTAAAATCTTAGGTGATTGATTGATAGTAGAGCATTTTTAGGAAGGGAGTGTCTGACCCCAGGTCTTAAACAACGCTTAAAAATAGGATGCTATGAGATTTGGGCTAGAGTGCCCGATAGGAAAGTGACACGGAAGCGAAGTAGAAAGGGGGAGGAAGACGCCCTTATTTTTTACCGGGGAGGGGGGCAGTACTCGGGGTCCAACGGCTTAACGTGCCCATCCGACGCACGGCGAATATTGGGTATTTAGTGGATCGAGAGTTCGTACCTGCCTGGGATCGAACCTGAGGTCTTTTCCGTGGCAGTCACGAACGTTGCCCGCTAGGCCACCTGCGGCCCACTAAAATCTTAGGTGGTTGTTCTAACTGCTTAAATATTTCGGAGGGGTTAAAGGGTAGGCTCAAAGAGAAAGTGGGTGGGCTAAATAAAGCCTACCCCAGCCCACCCGTAGCGTCGCGCCTGGTTGGTAGTAATGTCGGTGTAAATGTTTAGCAAATTTCAATTAAGATAAATAAAAAAATGTTCATTCACAGATACTCGTGTTTGGCCGAGGTTGGTTAGTAGCGTTTTGTGTTTAAGCTGAAATTTGCGCAACTCACTTATTTGAGTTATGTGTACTGTACTGACATTCTAGTTTAATTGCTGGTGTTTTCCGGTTCAGAATCTGGTGATGCGGATCTACTCATCACCAGATACTGAACCGGAAAGTAGTAGCAATATTTTCAATTACAAGCCGAATCCTGGCATGTAATTGAAAATTATTCCCAGGGCCGGATTATGGCCTTATCGGGCCCCTAGGCTAAGACATTTGAGGGGGCCCCAAGGCAAAGACAGCTGGGCCCTTAAAGAACTTATGATGGAGAATCATTACGAGACTTAAAACAAAAAAAGTGTAGCAATATGCTTGTGATAATTAATATACGTAGTGCATTCTTCAAACTAATAAATTATCTGCAGAGTTTTCATAAGTCATTGTATTTTCCATTGTTCTCATAAGAACACGAGTTAAAGCTTAAGATTCCTGGGTTTTGGTCTTGGATTTTCTAATGATTTAGCATTGCATACTTTTCTTAGTGCGTTTTTTTTCATATGCAATGTGAAACCACAGGGGACTTCGACCGTTATTGGTTCCAAGTGCAAATTGGGAGGTTTGGGTGGATAGTAGTGAAAAAGCTGAAACTGTCTCGCCGACGTCGTTGTACATAGCGACATTAAACCTTTAACCCTTGGTGAGTCACTGCCTTGAAATCTGTTCGTCTTCCAACCTCTGTTTCAAACCAAATGGAAATCATACGAGACGAAAATAAAACTATTTTATAAGCCTCTCTCTCTATTATTTACCCAGGCTTTGCCTCCTGGGCCTTTGGTAATGGTCCTAGCCGTACAGGTCTCTTGGTAATGGTCCTAGACCCCAGCAGTACAGTTCAACGTACTTGTACAGTTTCAACAGTACAGTTCAACGTACTCGAACTAAATCGAATAAATAACAACTTCTTAGTGTATGTTATGGTCATAAATCTTTAGCTGTTGCGATCTTTCAATAAATATCAGAAATCCAAGTATTTCAACCTTCCCCTTAATTACTCAACCTGCTGGTCTTATCATTACCGGAAAGCACAGTATTCAACCACTGTGGCTGTCCTTAATAAAGTGCTAAAATAAAAATGATTATTTTACTAAATTTAAGGTGTGTGTGAATGACAAGTAAATGCTTTGTTGTAAGCATTAGTTTAGTTCTTAAATCACAAATCATTTGTACAGTTTGCACTCCTTCCACAAAAATAAAATATAAATCAAATTTTGAACCACTCTTGTAAAACAAACAAATTATCCATTTTTAGAGGTCAAGGTGCTCAGTTGCCGTAACTGTTCCTAATAAAATGCTAAAAGAAAAAATGATTTTACAAATCGCAAGGTGTATATGAAAAGCATGCACAACTTAAGCTGTACGTATTCATCATCATCATCATTGTCAACCATTATCAATCCACTGCTGGACGAAGGTCTCCCCAAGTTTCCTCCACAACGGTCTGTCTTGTGCCAGTCTCCTCCATGTTACTCCCGCATACTTTCGAATTTCATCCACCCATCTTCCATGTGGTCTTCTTCTGGGTCTTTTCCTGTCCCTTGGAATCCAATCTAAAATTTCGGCTGTCCATCGATGGTCTGTCCTTCTGGCAGTATGTCCAGCCCATTGCCATTTCAGGGATTTAACTCTGATCATGATGTCTTCCACTCTTGTCATTTTTCGGATCCACGAGTTCCTCTTCTTATCTCTCCTGGTTACACCAAGCATGCACCTCTCCATGCTGCTTTGAGTTGTCTGTAGCCTTTGTATGTCTCTTTTAGTTAAGGTCCACGTCTCTGCACCATATGTAAGCACTGGAAGGATGCATTGATCAAACACTTTTCTTTTAAGACATCGTGGCATATTGCTCTTGAATGCTGTTTCTTCCAAAAGCTCTCCAGGCAAGTTTTGTACGCCGATTAATTTCTTCATCAATATGACCCTCACTTGATATCTGCTGTCCAAGATAAATGTGCGTGTCTGTTATCTCCAGCTTTTCTCCATTAATCGATAAATCTTCATTTCTGAAAAAGCATTGAACATCACTTTTGTCTTCTGAAAGTTCATTTTTAATCCCACTTCTTTACTCTTGTCAGCAAGTTCCTGGATTATACTCTGCAGCTCTGATGGGGTAGTTGCAAAAATGACTACGATATCTCCATTAATAAACAAGGGGATAAAGATTAATCTCCATTAATCTTTATCCCCTTGTTTTCCCAGCTCAGCGACTGAAAGACACCCTCCAATGTAGCATTAAAGAGCTTCGGAGATATGGTGTCACCTTGTCTCACTCCCTTTCCAATTTTTATGTGTGTTGTATTTTCAAACAGCCGAATCTTTGCACTTGCATTTTCATAGATGTTATTAATAATATTAATGTACGCATCTTCAATACCGCAGGATTTCAGAGCCATTGTAACTGCTGATGGTTTCACCGAATCAAAGGCTTTTTCATAATCGATAAAAGCCATGCACAATGGAAGTTCCTATTCCCTCGCTCTTTCAATTAGTTCTCTCAGTACATGGATATGATCTATTGTGCTGTAGCCACTCCTGAATCCAGCTTGTTCTCTCGGTTGAGCCATGTCCAGTGTCACCTTCAAGCGGTGTGAAAGAACTTTAGTGAATATTTTATAAACCACTGATAGGAGGCTGATAGGTCTGTAGTTCCTGAGATCCTCAATGTCACCTTTTTTATGTAGCAAGATCATTGTAGCGTTGTTCGAATCCTCAGGAATCTTCCCTTCATTAAGGCATCGAGTGAAAATTTGGGCGAGTACTGTTTCGATTTCTCCACTTGCTTCTTGTATGATGTCTACAGTAATTCCATCTTCTCCTGGAGCTTTCCCCGGCTTCATGTTCTTGATTGCATGTGCAACTTTTGCTGGGAGGACTGGAAGAACTCTGGTACTGGTACCTTTCATGATGTCTGGAGTACATGTATCATCCCTTTCATATAATTTGGAGTAGAAATCTTTCACTCTTGTCAAATTTCGCCTCTATTTCTTGTTACGGAACCATCTTCTTTTCTCAGTGCCATAATCTGTTTTCTTCCCTTATTGAGATGTCCCTTTGCTATCTTTAGGCTTTGGTTGTTTTCAATTGCTTTCCTCACTAGTTCACAGTTGAATTTCCTTACGTCTTCAGTGATACTTTTTCGTACTGTCTTGCATAACTCTATATATTCCACTTTGGAAGTTGCATCTTCTTTAGTTGTCCTCATCTCTCTTCTTTTTTGCATCAACATTTTGGTTTTTCCTGATAATTTGTTCACATGCAACTTGTTCTTAGACCTAGCTAATTTTGTTGCAGTTTCCATAAGAGCTTTGGTTACTTTTCTGTTAACTTCAGAAATATCCACTTCATCCGATGTTAGGCCTTCTAAAGCAGAGAATCTGTTCTTCAGTTCCAACTTGAAGGTATTATGGTGTTTTTTAAGGTTGGTTATGTCAATACATTTTATTTGTCTTATGAGCTTGCCACGTTCGAGTTTAGTGTTGAGGTGCATCTTACATCTCACCAATCTATGGTCACTTACCTGTGTTGAACTTGTTTAGCACACTACAGTCTTCTATGACGAATTTTTTGTTACACATAATAAAATCAATTTCACTTGTCGTTCCATTTGGATGTCTCCATGTCCATTTCCTGTGTGGCTTTTTCTTGAAAAAGTAGTTCAAGATGAAAAACCCTTCTGCCTCTGCAAACTCAACGAGAGTATTTCCACGCTGGTTTCTGTTGCCGTGACCGAATTTACCTACTGAAGTTTCATTCTGTTGCCGTTGCCCTATTTTTGCATTGAAATCTCCCATAATTATCTTCAAGTGCTACTTACCTTTATTATTTAGATCACGAATATCCTCATAAAATTCTTCAGTTTCTTCTTCAGCATGACTTGTGGTGGGTGCATAAGTTTGAATAATATGAGCCTTGTATCTTCTCGAGAGTTGGATAACGAGTCGTGCAACTCTGTCAGAGGAACTTTCAACTCCTACAACTTTATCCTTCAGTTTCTTGTTTATTATAAAACCAACACCACTAGTTCTGCCAGTATCTGTCCCACGATAGTAGAAGAGATGTCCACTTTTCAGTTCAATGAGATCTTCTCCTTTTCTCCTTACCTCACTTAGCCCGATGATGTCGCACTTGATCCTTTGTAGTTCCTCTTCCAATTCAAGAAGCCTTGAATCAGAAGATAGGGAGCGTTCATTATACGTAGTGTATTATTCTAATCAAAATACGCGAAATTCATTTGGTACTATAGTATTCAATCACAGTGGTTTTGTCAATAAATGAGATATTCAATGAATTTTAGTGGCCACGGTATTCAATCACTAAGGTATCTTTAATGACAAGATAAATAAAAATTAGTATTTTAGAACATTTAAGGTGTGTGGGAATAACAAGAAATATTTATGTTGTAAGCATTAGTATAAAACTGATGAAATCCAGCAGATGTCACAATATTCAATCACTGTGGATTTGTCAAAAAATGAAGCGTTACTCAAGGAATTTTCGTGGACACGGTATTTAATCACTGTGGCAAACTTTATTAAATAGCAAAAACAAAAATGATTATTTATTAAATTTTAAGGTGTGGTGTGAGTAACAAGCAAAATTTTATGTTGTAAACATAAGTGAAAATCCTCCAAATACGTGGCGTCAGTAAATAAACAAATACATCACTCTTTCCACGTTCCAGAAACACATAGCAACCGAAAAATTGTTGTTCGGTCACCGCCGGGGAATTGAATTCACGGATTTTCGATATCTAGCCGAGCGCGTTAGCCTTACACCACGAGGGCCAACAATCAACGGTGCTAAGTGCGTTTTTAAGTCAGCTTCTGACATCATAAATGCGCAAGATGGGCTCAGCTACTGAAGCGTCTCCATCTGGTGGGCATTAACGGCACTGGCTATATATTAATTATAGCAGTTAAATCCAAAAGGGCGAGGTTCCGTCTTCACTTATTAAAAAAACACATAGCACCGTGGATTGTTGGCCACAGTGGTGTAAGGATAACGCGCTCTGCTAGATATCGAGAGATCCGTTGATTCAATTCCCCGGAGGTGACCGAATAACAATTTTTCGGTTGCTATGTGTTTCTGGAACGTGGAAAGAGCGATGTACTTGTTTATTTATTTATTTATTTGTTGTAAACATTAGTTTAATTCTTAAAACAACCTAAGTCAAACTCATGAATATTTAATGAGTACGTTTGCTTGGTCCTTTAGGTCTAATACAAAACAAGAAAGCCTCCAAATTCATCTCAAATTAATAAATAATGAATTCCTCACCTACAATTGATACAATTGCCATGTGAAGAAAATATATCTAAAAGCAAGACACATTGTTATTCAATTAAATAAATCAAAGTGTGATACCGCACTCACATGCAAATGACAGTATATAGCATTTAATGGAAAGTCTCCTCTCGCCTCATTGCATTATTAAATTGCATTATAGAAAGCCCCTCCTTACCTCATGAAATTAATGCCCGCCAGACATAAATTAAATTAATTTATCAGAAAATCTAATGTTCAGAGTATGAGATATAACTTTTCATCATACTTAGCAATTAAGCTAAGGCAATGCATAATTCTCTATAATGCTATATTTTTCATTGCTTTAGCTTTTTGACTTTCCTATTTGAACACCTGTTCAAACCTCCTTTCAAGATGGGTGGACCTACGGCGTCACGTCTTTTACCGTCATCCAGGGCTCGGTTGAGCTATCATGCTGGCGACTATACCTTTTAAAGAACCAGTAATCAGAAGACGTTATCAAAATTACTGGAGTGTGTGTTTTAATATTTTGTGAATCTTCGATTCGTGATGCGTTATCATTACTGAAATTAGGGGCTTTGTCCAAATTGCAGTTTCTGTTCCAACCACCTGAAAATCGCATACGACTTTCACTGTGGCGCACGGAATTAAAATTTTGTCCTACGTACTCAACAAATCTCCTACAATATCTCTGTATATAAAAAAAAAGAACAAAATGTTTCCACAATATTTATAACCTATACATACAAAAAGGATCACTAAAGCAACTACTGTTGGATTATAATACTACAATAATTTAGGAGATCCTGTCTTCACTCATTAATTTACCAATTTATAATAATTACTATTATTAACTTGGTGAAGCAACTAAACTACTCAACACAAACAGACTAACTATAGCAGCACCTGACTTACCCCCTTCCCAACTATATACACCGATGAACCATTACATTATGACCACCTACCTAATAAGCTGTAGGACCCCCTTTAGCCCCGCAAAACAGCGGCCACTCGGCGAGGCATCGATTCGATGAGGTGGCGATAGGTATCCTGGGGCATCTGGTACCATAATGTCAATAGCAGGTCCTCCAGCTGCCGTACATTTCGGGGTGGTGGGGATTTAGCGCGAACCCGCTTTTCGAAGTCGAGCCACAAATGTTCGATTGGGTTCATGTCAGGTGAATTTGGAGGCCAAGGCATTAACAGAAAGTCACCAGCATGTTTCTCAAACCACTCCTTGACGATTCTGGCAGTGTGTCACGGCGCATTATCCTGTTGGTAATGGATATCACCAGCAGCGAACACAGTTGCCATGAATGGGTGAACTTGGTCCGCAACGATGTTCAGATACCTGACATCTGTCAAGGATTGTGCTATTGGGATAATGGAGTCTAAAGTGTCCCAAGAAAACATCGCCCACAGCATAACACCGCCGCCACCGCCGGCCTGTTTCTTCCCAACAGTGCATCCAGGTGCCATAGCCTTTGTTGGTAATCTGCATATCCGCGCTCGGCCGTCTACGTGATGCACCAGGAATCTTGATTCGTCAGACCAGGTCACTTTCTTCAAATCATCCACGGTCCAATCTCGATGATCTTGGGCCCATCTCATGCGTTTTTGGCGATGACGTGCCGTGAGCATGGGGACCCGGCTGGGTGTTCGGCTACGTAGGGCTATGCGCAGAAAGCTGCGATGAACTGTGTGCTGTGACACATTACCCTGATCACCACTGTTGTAGCTGCGGGTGATTTTTCGCTCAGAGGTTGCTGTTAACAATGCGCGACAGTCTCCGCTCCCCTCTGGCATCAATGAGCTGCGGACAACACTCGGCTGGACGTCGGTTCGTCCTTTGGCCATCTGTGCACCACTTCTGATACGTACTCACTATAGCGGCACGTGAACAACCCAGAATCCGCGCCGTTTCTGAGATCGTATTTCCAAGGCGCCGTTCCATCATAACTTGTCCTTTATCAAACTTCGATAAATCGGCAGCTTTTCTCATTCTGACTCCGAACACTCTACGAACCGAGAGCCGGTCCTCGGGTTGTATATAAACTGCTCTGTGAACTTCACTCACCTGCTGCCACCGATCGGTCTCTAGGCGCACACATTTCTCAAGGCTGGGGGTGGTTATAATGTAATGGATCATCGGTGTATATATATCCCGCTTATTAAACCGCCTGTGTGTGCTCACTATCTGGGAGCTATATGTTCAATATGCTCTACTTAGCGCTTTGGGCACTTGCCGAAGCCCACATGTAGGAGCTTACAATTTCCCTTCTTGACGCTTTGGCGTCTATTTTCTTCAATTCCAATTTTTCATCTCCCGACCTGTGAAGACATCCTGTCTGTTCCCTCCTTTCACCGTGTGTAGTCTGAGCAGCATGCGGCGCCCAGTTAAGTGTCAGCGAATCAAAAGGGTTAGGCCTACACGTCCTCCTTTCTGTTGGCCCGACCATATGCATCACAGCTGAACCTATGTTTAGGGAAATTCGTTCGTTCGTTATACTGCATATTTATTTATACTCATATATAAAATTCAGCAGATTAATCTCACAAAGTACAGGGGAAAAAGCATTTTAAATATGTTGTATTAAATATGTTGTGAAATAATCGTAACATGAGTTGGTTATTTGTAAATAGTACTATCGATGGAGAAAACTTCGTGGACTTCCTGTTATCTTGGACCCTTTTCTCAAATACTTCCTCGCATATAAGCATAGAAACTATAGCTTAAAATAGGTCATCAAAATTGCAGTCGTCGCGGTGTCCCAGTGACAGAACATTCCAGGTTCATATCTGGCTGCTTCCCTGCGTCCTCCGCCGTTCGTAAGTCAGGAAAGCCATTGCTTCTAAGGCAGAAACTTTTTGGTGTAAACATATACGTGCATACACTCCCCGAAACTAGAATTCTTACGCGCTTTGGGGGGCGGGGAGTGTTAAAACTACCGCGAGCAACTCGATGGGATATAAGCAGTCGCCGGTCCCTAATTTAGGACCACTGGCTCCAGGGAAGGGATAGAAACCAGTGCATTAAGACAAACACAACAACCATGCCTCAATGAGTTTCGAACCCAGACCCATCTCTAACGAATGGTCAGAAGCCAGCGCTTAGACCACTGCACCACCGCGGTGGCTTTCGCGCCTTGCTTTCAACACTCCTCAGTAAAAGAGAATAACACGTGTCAGAGTATTTCTTTTTCTCCGGCACAAACATTTCCGTGACATGAAGGAAATCGGAAAATAGGGAATCAGTTCCATCAACCTTCAGGTTGAGATCAACAAAACTGGCAAAGTAAAAATATAACGCTCTTCGAGGTAAGATGGAAAAACTAAAGTAGAAAAATCATTGTTGAATACCATTGGACTGAAAACACATTACAGGGGACAAACAGCTCATTAAGCAAAGAGGAACTAAGATATAAGCAACAGCTGTTAAACAAAAGAAACCTTAACAGTGCAATTGTGAAATACATTGAAATATGTCAATGCAAACCGTTGTGAATTGAGGGCGAGAGTTATTTTTTTAACCTTAATTTCAATAGAGGACTCAGGTGATCCTTCCACAGAGCTTTGTATCCTACCTACTTTAATAGGCTGTTATGTGCTTCCCCTTCACTCCCCGCCATCGTACTGAGCTATTCACTAGAACAATAAATCAGGCGAAATAACATTTTGCCATCTTAGGAGCGGGAGCCATTTTTCTGTCATATCCCGATCACCAACTCGTCCGGCCTCGGGACCAGCTGAACTATGGATCCCAACAAGCACATCGCCTGCAAAACTTTAAAACTTAGCCTTTCCGGTGTATTTGGTGTCCAAACAGGCCCTTAGTCAGACAGAGAAGTTGGAAGAAGCAGCAGGCAATTTAGGTGGAGCAAGAAATCAAACATTTTATTACTATATACATGTTGTAATCGCTGGGACGAGCAAAAGAAACTCAGGTCGGGCCTGTTCTCAAGGCCATGGGCCTATATCCAAGTGCTGCCGAAGAATTAAACAGTCAATTTCAAATTTGAAATCTTATTATGTTCACAGCATGAGTAATGTTTTTTTTTTCAGATACTTTTGCCAGGAATAAAAGTAATTATGTATTTATTTATTTTCTGAGAAAATATTTTTCTTTCGTGAAGAAATTGTTTTCTTTCACGAGACGCGAGTACAGGGTGTCCGAATAATGACTGTGCACTAAATGTACGATTTGCAATAATGTAATACTAAAGAAATTTTGAGTGGAATTACAGTAGAAGTTACCCTCCACGTGGAAGGGATCTGTGTCTGGTAACCTTCATGTCTCTCCATACCCCGAAACGCGTGCAGCTGTCATTCCGAGCGAAGGTCATTTCCGAGCGCTTGGTCGACGGAGGCAGACCTGTCGATTGATCACTCGTCTCGGCACAAGGACAATGATGTTGACGGTGGAACAGAGTGTTTTTGGTGGAACATGTCTTTTGCCATGACGTTAAGTACACGGACGAAGTGCAAAAACAGTTCGCTAGGAAATTTCGTGATGCAGACGCCCCCCTACCGTAATGCGGTACGTCAGTTCATAGCGAAGTTTCGGGAAACTGGCAGAGTTCTGGGTGTCCCCATCACCCACCTCGGTAGGCCATGCAGAGGAGTCCACACAAGTCCGTGAGGCGGCTGTCACAGCAAGCTAATGTGCTAAAGAGTATAGCCCATGATATTCTGAAAAGGAAGTTGCGTTTCCAACCGTACAAAGTGTCTGTCGTACATCAGATGAAAGAAACAGACCACGAGGCCCGTGTTTAGTACTGCAGGTGGTTCCAAGAGTTCCTGTCTGAAGAAGGTAAGGACATTCTGGACGTGACTTTCTTTACAGATGTGGCATGGTTCAACCTGTCCAGGTAGATCAACAGCCAAAATACTTGTCTGAGGTGGGAGGAGGGAAGGAGGATACTGAAAATCTCCACGAATTTAAGGAAGTGCCTGTCCACAATCAGAAGGTCGGTGTTTGGTGTCCCATGACTTGTACGCGCAACATTGGGCCCATTTTCTTCAGTGAAATAACTAACTCAGACCGATACCGTGCCTAGATTATCCAACCATTCATATCTGAACTCACGGAACGGAAAAGGAACGAAGGATGGTTCCAGCAAGACAGTGCAACTCCACACACCGCTGGCGCATCAATACAGTTTCTGGAGGAATTCTTCAGAAGCTGTATAAAGAATCAGAAGTATATATATTCTTCAGAAGCTATATGGAATTCTTCGGAAATCGCAACATTTCCCGAAGACTGTGGCCTGCCCGGTCACCGGATCTGACACCGCCTGACCTTTTTTCTGTGGGGAGCACTGAAGAGGAAGGTTAACGCAGATAATCCGCATATACGTCAAGAGGATAATCCGCATATACGTCAAGAGGCTGCAATAACGACCCACATCCAACAAATCATACCACATACCCTGACAAAGGTCTTCACCAACATATAGAAGCGTGTGTAGACATGTCTGGACGTCCATTTCCAACACCTCCTGTAGGAACCAGTACGACACGGTAAGATTTAATTTCAGTGCACAGTTATTTTTCGGACACCCTGTGAAAACACAACGCTCAGAAATGTGACTTTTAATGCAGCTGCATGCCTCTCAATACGTAAAGGTATCCACCACTTTTTGATTGTAATAGCTTTGTTTAGAACCTCAAGGTCCTGTTTAAGTGCATTTAAAGTGCAATGTTGCAAAATTTCTTTCAGGGTGATGACGAAATAAGCGACCTAACGGACTTCGAAAGAGAGCTAATTATTGGTGGCCGCCTAGTTATTGCCTCCGTGACTACAGTCGCCAGGGTAGTATTGGTATTGAGAGCTACTGTGTCTAGCGTCATGACAGGATACAGTGTTCGTGGCAAAAATTCTTCTGAGAAACACAAGAACATCCGGAAAATGACCCTGACTGATAAAGACAGAAGAGCATTAAAGAGGATTGTTGCCTGTAATAAGACCACTCGCCGAAAATTAGCGCGGAGCTCAATCTGCATCTCCAGACCCCAGTATCAGCGAAAACAGCGTGCAGAAAACTGCATAAATAATATATTAATGGCAGAGCTGCCATTGCAAAACCTCTGGTGATCCGGATGAATTCACAACGGCGACGGCAGTGGTGCTAAGAGTATACAACGTGGACTGCCGACGCATGGAATTTGGTAATGTGGTCGGATGAATCCATATTCACACTATTCTCCACCGCAGGTTGTGTTTACGTGTGGAGAACATCGTCAGAAGTGTACAACCCAGACTGTCTGATCCCAACAGTGGTGGTGATTCTTTCATGCTCTGAGCGGTCATATTGTGGTTTTCAGCAGGAGACCTGATCACCTTGAAAGGACGGTTGACTGGCAGGACGTATGAATCCATTTTGGCAGGCCAACTCCATCCAATAGCTCAGGCATTGTTTCGTGCAGGGGATTTCATCTATTAAGATGATAATGTCCCAAATCACAGAGCTCGGGATGTCCAATCATGGTTTGAGGAACATGAGGACGAACTTTCACATATTTCTTAGCTTCCCCGATCACCAGACTTAAACATCATCGAGCCAATGTGGTCTGTGTTGGAAAACAGTACGATCCCGTTATCCTCCTCCTGCATCTCTCAAAGACGTACAGCAGTTTCTGCATGAAGAATGGGGTAACATCCTATGTGTAACATCCTATACATCCTAATACTAACCACCATCCAGGATTTGTATGCGTCCATTTCAAGGAGGATTCAAGAGGTTTTTAATGCCAAAGGTTGTCCCACACTCTATTACACACATAAAATTTTCTTTTCCTAGGTGTTCACATTATTTTGTCCAACCCCTGTAAGTACAGTATATGCATTTTTTTTTCTACCGAGTTTAACAACCACCACGAGCAACTTTAAGGGCTGTAACCGTTTCCTCGTCCCTGATTTACGACCACTGGTTCCAGGGAGGAAAGGAATGCATAGGACAAACACACCACTCCGTCTTTATCCGAAACCCGAACTGGGGCCCCCATCTCGGACGATTAGCCAGAAACTTGGGCCTCTGACCACTCGGCTACATGCGCGGTGTGGGTTCCAAAGTTTAACGAAGCCCATAAGTATTTAAAGTGATAAAGAATTGCTCATCATTTATTTATCGTCACTGGTACCAGGGAATGAGGAGAACCAGCGTAGATAGGACGGCAACATACCTTTCTTATCTCGGGATTCCAACCCGGACCCAACAGGCAGTGTACGAGACAAACACGGATTTCATTCGAGTCGCTCGGTTTTGAAGACTAACTATGATTGCATCAACTATACCCGAGTCAATACAACCACACTTCAAAATAGTCTTCCTCTTCCATTAGGGCGCAGCCACGGGGATGCTCACAGAGCTTGAGCGCCCCTCCCCATGAGCTCTATTTCCCCCCTCTTCGTTCACAAAGCTGATCAAACTTAACGGTGAGTGGAGCAACATGATATTTACATAAACATATATACGTATTCAAAAGGATTGCCAGTATGTATTTATACCTAGTATACGGGTTGTACTGTGAAAACACAAATTTGTCCGTGACAGAGATCGAAACCACGCCCCTTCACTACGGAGTAAGTTGCTCTCCCAACTAAGCTACACGGACGGAATGTATCGCTGCAGATTTGTCATCTTGACACGTGCTTTACCTCTGTAGTACGTCACAGTATTCTTTCAAATAGCCTTTTTATCTTTTTTTTTCTTTTTCCCGAGCATTTGTGCTAATTGACACAATTGTTTTACGTAGACAAGGTAAGAATGAAAAAATAAAAAGAAAGCTGTAAAATCTAGCTGCTGTTCTATAAAACAAATGAATGTCTCTCCTTTCGCAGGACAACAGGTTGATAAGTTCCTGCAGGATTCTTTTTTTTTTTTTGATTGGAGGTTTAACGACCACCGTGAGCAACTCAATGGGCTATAAGCAGTCGCCCGTCCCTAATTTAGGGTCACTGGTTCCAGGGAGGGAGAGAGCCAGTGCCGTAAGACAAACACAACATCCATGCCTCACCGGGATTCGAACCCGGACCTCTTCGGACGAATGATCATAGGCCAACGCCTTAGACCACTGCGCCACCGGGGCGGCCCTGCAGGATTCAATTAGGGCTCAATATATATTGGCTGTCGTTTATGGGGTGTTTCAGTTTATATCAGCAGGTGAACAATGGGGTTCTACATTTTATTCTTTTACGATCAACATCTGTGCTCCGGCAAGTCAGCTTATGACAACTTTGGAATTTTTTGTTATCTTACTCAAATATTCTACTCAGTAGTCACACTGGGAGAACACGCAGAAGCAGTATAAGGCTATATTCTCAGTTCCATGTTTTTTCATTTGCAGTGCATCCTCATGAACAATAAAAAGAAAAACCTCAAATGAAATTCTAAGATGAAATACAAAATATTTCAAGATATTTAATCTTCTCTTCCAGTTTTAGTCACAAATTTTCTCTTAATAATAACAATAATGTGCTATTGTTTTATTTTCTGTTTCGATTGCAATCGAGCGCCCCATCTAACACACTAGCCCTCCGTCCATGGAACACTGTGGCTGCGACTTTTTTCCTCTATATTAAAAACATTACCGTGTCTGTATGTTAGTCACCTACAAAGGGAAGTAATAAACGTAGGGACTTGAAATTTAGCACAAACCTTCATGACAACATGGCTGTGTGCAACTCGGAACCCTATTTGGGAGATTCGAATTTGTAAAATTTTAAATAATTTACTTAGTTTTTAATGCTTTTAAACCGTTGTTGAAGAAACCACTGTTGAAGTTTGATCTTGCGGTGTGCTGCAGTCCCATGAACTGACGCAACAACAGTTCATTGTATTGTTACGAAACAATGTTTTATTACACTATCGCCCAGCAATATTTCATTACACTTTACATAAACGTAACAATATCTCATTGCATTATTGTATACATAAAGTACTAGAACTTCACGCTAACAGTGATAAAAGCTATTACAAAAACCTGTTTTTTGTTGACATTGCAACTTAAGCACACAGGACAAAAAATTACGGAATGCTCATTTTATTGGTTAAAATGGGGTTACATCACCACGAGCTCGAAGCACAGCCTTGATTTTCTTTGGCATGCTGTCAATATGGGAGCGGATGACATTAATGTCCAGTTTGCCCCACGCCGTGAACAACTGGTCCCGCAGAGCAGTCAGATTGGGAGGGCGGTGTTGTCTCTTCTGAACGGCCCGTTCGAGCATGTCCCAAATTTTTTCTATAACATTGAGATCAGGCGAATTGTCGGGCCAGGTGAGATGTGGGACGTCGACCTCATGTTCTGCAAACCAATCCTGCGCAATTGCAGCTCGGTGGACAGTGGAGTTGTCGTCTTGATAACGTGGATCTGGAATGGCGGCATCTTGGAGGAACTGGACATATGGCAACGCCTCATTATCCAACAGTTTCACGTAGTCCACCGCTTTCATGCCATTAGACAAGTGAATTAAGGAACCCACCCCAGCACTGGATATACACCCCCTAAACATGACACTTCCACACACCCCGCCCCTTCTGTACAGCCCTTTGCACACACTCTGCGTGAAAGGCTTCTCCGGCCTCCCGCATGACCCTGGATCGACCATCATTGGAATGCAGGCAGAACCTGGATTCGTCCGACCAGATGATGCATCGCCACTGTTCTGTGGTCTAGTGTCGGTGTTCACTCACCCATTCCAGCCGCTTTTTCTTGTGTATGGCAGACAGCTTGGGGTGTACCCTAGCTACACGACTGAATAATCCAACACCATGCAGTTCTCCTCGAAGCGTTCGTTCGGAAACAGGCTGACTGTGTCCCTCATTGTACTCTTGCAGCAATTTCTGCCGGGTTTGGAATCATTTTGCGGTTGATAATCGCCCCAGACGTCGACGATCACGGTTGCTCATGATGGTTTTTTCTGTCGCAGCTGCTCCGACGTGAATTGTCTCTGCCCGACTGCCACGCTAAATGGACATTACTGACTGTGGACTTGGACACGCCAACAAACTCCGCCACCTCCCTCAGCGAATGACCATGTTCACGACCAAAGACGATAGCTCCCTTTTGCCACTCTGTTACGTCACCTTTTCTACCCATGGTACTACCTGTAAGCAACAATAAAACTGATTAGGCATGCACGTCTTACAAGGCTGAAAAAGTAACAAGTAACATACAATACTTTCCATTTCATTATATACACGAATTTTTCTCTGCCTGACCAGTTTCCAACTGTTTCTCCGGATGACAGCATTCCGTAATTTTTTGTCCGGGGTGCTTATATGTATCAATCTTTCACATACCTACGGGTGGCTTTATCAAGGCAGATTAATACTACAAACCTATGCGGGAGAATAGGAGCGACAATATTAAAAGGTTGTGCCCAAATTTTTGGGATGTTCTTCCAAATTATTACGTGTATCCTTCCGCTACAGTTGCTGTCGAGTTTGTTTACGTTTGACCATAGCTTTCTGTGTGTAACTATGCACTATAAATAGTCCTAAGCTATTTTTACGAGAATATTTTGCAAAGGTTTCGTCAATCATTGTTCCGAATTTGACATCAAGCGCGCAATTTACAGTTTGAAATTTGATTCTGCTGTTTACTGTTTTAACTTCCCAAGTGTTGCGTGAATCCTTCCGCAACAGTTGCCGAAGGGTTTGTTTACGTTTGACCGCGGCTATTCAAAAGGATAAAAAGTCTCCTATTTAAAAAAGAATCGTTCCACGATTCTTTTAGAGTGAAAACACACATGTATTTCAATGAAACGCAAATAGAATAAAGAAACTGGATGTGAGAAAAATATGAATCCTCTCGTAGTAGACTTCTTCGTTAAGAAAAATTTGAAATTACATTAGAAACATTTCGCAGCGGATATGCTCTCGAACAAAGGAATAATTTTTAAGATCGAACTCTTAGAAGCAGAGCTATTGACAAAAATAACATATGCATCTACGCTTCCTAACGGAAAAACTATACATTATTGTAAGAAGAGAGTATTCTGAAAACGTTTCCCAAAGAGAGCGAAATAGGTCAACGAAATAATTTTTTCATTCGAGTTTTCAGGATCTCAGATTTAGATGCAAATCCATCACAAGCAGAAATAAACCCTTACGCCCCTTGGTGGCCAAACTATTCTTTACCAAATATAAGAAATTATATGCCAAACGTTTCCCATCAGTAGCTGTATGTGATACAGGAAGAATATTTCAAATCGGAGTTTTAGCAGTAGAGATATCTGGAAAAACGCAATTTACCTTTACGCCACCTAGCGGAAAGTCTATGAATTACTTGAAAATTTTGGGATTGTATGAAAAACATTTCGCATCAGAAACTATATGCAACAAAAAAGGAATTTTTCAACTCGGTATCATAGAAGCAGAGATATTAACAAAAATATGATATACATCTACGCTCCCTGGCGGAGAAACCATGCATTATTTTAAAAAGACAAAATTCCAAAAAACTTATCGACGTCAGTGGTATCGGTCAAAGAAACAACTTTTTCAATCCAGATTTTAAAAGCTCAGATTTTGCTGCAAATACATCAGCAGAAGAAATCAACACTTACACCCCGTGGTGGCCAAACCGTTTTTTAACAGAAATTAGAAATTACATGCAAAAGATTTCTCATCAAGAGCTGTATCCACCGAAGGAAGAATTTCTCAAATCGGAGTTTTAGAAGTACAGATATCGGAGAAAACGCAAGTTACTTTTACGCCCCCTAGCGTAAAATCTATGCGAAACTTGAAACAGTGGCTGTACCTGAAATGCTTTTCGACATAAATGGAATTTAAAATAATTTTTTCAATCGGATGTTTAGAAGCAAATGTATGTAATAAAATGTGTTTTGAGTTCGATATCATCTGAGTTTACGCCCTCGAGCAGCAAAATTGTACACTGTAAAAAAAAAAACGCAATAAAAGATCATCATTGCCACATTTCAAGCTTCTCAATGCAAAAAAAAAAAAAGAAAAAAGAAAAAAATTCAAATCGGACTAATAGTTGCAAAGATATAGTGTCCACAGACGGACGTACGGAAAAACGGCTAACACAAATACGATCTTTTTTTTTTTTTTTACAAAAGACGTTCTAAAAAATCGGATTTCGTAGTTCTGCTTCAATTTTCTATTATGAAACAACATTTTAATGATACGCGAATACTCAGTGCCCTGAGAAAGAAGTGTAATGATCGGAAACAAGAATATTCAAAACAAATTTCAGCTTGCACAGATTCGGGTTTTCCATTATTAGAAAAATACACATTGTTCATTCTAACACTAATTCAAGTCATTAGCACTAATAAATGTTGTTGTTGTAAAGGAAACGGAAAGAGTAAATGATCTCCGTCCCTGGATGGCTGAGGTTATCGTACAAAGCACTGTAAGGGCCTTTGCTCGTGGTCCTCTGCTTTCATTTGTCGGAGGTTCCGTTCAAGACGCAGACTTTCCTGCATGACCACTCTTCTTGTAGGGAAGGAAACATTCAAGGTGTGTTTCCCAGATGTAGATATATGGATGCCCCCTCTAACTTTATTTGTAAATATATTAGCTATTAATCATCCGATTTGGATGATATTTAAGATTTAGGGATTTTTCTATGTGCTAAATAGAATGCGCATATAAGAACATAACCCTTATATGGAAACATTCGGAGATAGTGAGCTAAATAACATGTTAATTAGCTCAATTAGCATTTTTCTTCGCGTCACGCAATAGTTCCCTTTGAGTGCTTTCCAATGGTACTTTACTTGTTTATCTACGGCAAATAGTTCGAAAGTTAAGAGGAGTGCCTCGTTTTTTTTTTTTTTTTTTTTTTTTTGAGGTCTGTACAATGGATATAAATCTCTCTCTCTCTCTCTCTCTCTCTTTTTAATGGATTCGTGACTGCCACGGAGAACTGGGGTTTGATCCCAGGCAGGTACGAACGCTCGAACCACTAAATACCCGCCGTGCGTCGGATAGGCACGTTAAGCCGTCGGACCTCAGCTCCCCCCCCCCCCGGTAATAAATAAGGACGTCTTTCTCCCCCTTTCTACCTCGCTTCCGTGTCATTTTCCTATCGGGCACTCCAGCCCAAATCTTCTAGCTTCCTATTTCTAAGGGTTGTTTAAGACCTGGGGTCAGACACTCCCTTCCTAAAATCCTCTATGATCTGATCTAATCTTTTTTTAATGGAATATTGCGACATCTCTTATAGACTAGATTTTCATGAAGACGCGACGGAAGGGGAGAGGGGGCAGAAATCATAAGTTCACATTACTATCCTTTCTATGTCACTGCTACCACTATTCGGAAAGTTATTGTATCCTTGATATTCCTTCACGTCAGGGCAGTAAAAGGAATAAAATAAAAAGTAGAAATGTATCTCTGGAAAATATCTCGTCGCAAACCACAGGCTGAGATCCTATCACATAGAATGAGTACGAGCCGTTGTTACTGTATGTAAATTCATTCATATGGTGGTGGATAATCGTAAGCGCATGTTTGCTTTGTTTTATGCTGGTAGTTCCGCCTGGCAATGCATCAAGATTGACAAGACGGGCTGGTCTACTTACTGTTATGTAAAATTAATTTAGTGGAACAAGAGGGACCGTTATATCTTCGATGGGTAAGGTTTGGTGATAGTTTATCGGAAAGGAATTATTTGATGTGGGTTATAAAGACAATTACGTTATTTTTTTTTCCTTTTTGAAACACTGTTGGGTTTCTGATCAACATCACACCCAGACGGGAGCTTGGGGATGCTCACCCTCCCTCCCCCGAAGGCGGGCGAGTCCCTCCTGGGAAATGGGCATTGTTATAAATATTCTGAACTTTTAGTTTTTGTGGTGTATGAGAATTTCGTTGGTATTTCTTTGCAAGCGAAAACATTTTATTATATTTTTGTAGGTGTTGAAAATTGTTTCAAATAAAAATTTCAGTGGCGCATCACAAGCGATAGAACTTTTAAGAGACACTTTTCAAGATGAATCAGTACGAATGATTGAGACCATAAGTCTGCTTCATGGCCACAGAATCTGTTTGTGCTAAGGGTTAAGGGAACGAGAACAAAAAGTTGAGGGGAATGTTGCGCTGAAGATAAACGAAATTATCTCTTGGTAAATGACTACGAGATGCAAAGTTTCTGTTAGAAAACTTCTAGGAAGTTAATTGTGATTCCTGATAAAAATGAGCGATTTTTCGAGAACTTCTGTATATACCTGTTTTCATTTCTGCACAAGGCAGTCTTTGTACTTAACGCAATCGTACATCTTTTTGTTTTAAATAACAGAAATTCGTTTCCCAGTTCGATTGCAAAAATGTTTGCCAACAAATCATATTACAGTAAGTTTAATGAAACTGTCAGTCAGGTAATGTTTAAAAAAATGTACTTTTATTTCTACCATTTTGACGCTTCGTTTTGGTTTTCACAGCAAATGCTTTATTTTAATCCACTAGAACTATCAGATGTAAATAAAAGTCAAGTTTCTTTACAAGGATGAAGAAACATTTTAAATATATTTTTCGCTTTTTTGGCCTGAACAAATTTAATTTTTGTGTAATAAATGAATAAAAATCAAGCAAAAAAACTTCTTTGCGGAACTTGTGCAAAATATCACAGTCTAAAATTCTACTCAAAGGCACCTCTCAGTCGATGGATAATCCACGCTTATCTCGGGGAACAGTAACAGCCTCTTTCTAATATTCAAACGAAACAGGGAGAGCTGGCTTATCGCAAGGAAAACAAAATGTGTTCAGCATCTTTATTTATTAATTTCAAAAAAACAATTATAAATGAAGCAAAGATCCGGAAACGAGATTCGCGCAGAAGTACACAGGCGATTTTTTTTTATTTGTTTAATGCTCAACTAAAGAGGGGCATCATTAACCTTAGTTAGTCAGCTAGATTCTCAACTTCATCGAATTCCAAGAAAAGTGTCCGTACAAAGAAGATTGTGAAATTCACAATTTCTGCCCGTGACGAAGATTGAAACCGCATTTTTCTGCTTCGGAGCCGAATGCTTTCCCAATAAAGCTACACCGAAGGAATATATGACTGTAACCTTGTCGTCTTGACATGTGCTTCACCTCTGTAGTGCGTCACATGTATTCCCCCCCTCCCCCCTTGAGAAAGGGCTAGGGCGGAATCAGTATTTTCCGGGTCAACCGGCAAACCATGCTTGAAGTTAGAGGTCTGCAATGGCCTTATTTGGTGAGCCCGGCCCGCCCCAAGTCCGTGCGTTTAAGGCCCAGCCCGTGATGTGCCATTTTTGTATTATTTTGTCTTTCTATTTTATTTTATTAAATTGTGAAAAATAAATAGTGAAATGAGATATTATTGAAAATATTTAGTTGAATATAAGCGTAAACATATTAACTAAACTTTGGCGATTATCGAAGAATATAACCTTTAAAGAGAGACAAAAAAAAAAAAAAGAAGACTAAGCGGTTTCAAAATCTCCCTTTCCCTGAACTAGCAAGCGGTAACACTGCAAAAGTCAATCCCTATACAGATTAGGGATAGGAGAAACAATTTATGTAGTCCCACTCCCTCATACAAACAGCACACACCCCACCCCACTGCAGACACTTCCCCTCACACAACACACACACTTGCTCGGGATCGAATGTTTTTGTTGTCAAGTAGCCTCAAAGTGAATTTATCATCTTAATACCTGCAGATGGTAAAAACACTGTGAATGCTTGATTTATGTCATGGAAGTACGTAAGGCCAGCAAAGCATTAAACAGACCAGAAAATCGAGAAACACGACTTGTTTCTTTCTTCACCATTGCGATAAAAAGGATCGGTCGACATGGCGCGGCCCGTGCAGACCTCTACTTGAAATGGCTCACTGTAGAAGAAGGAATTCTGATTAATCCCAGACGGTGTGCGGAAGATTCATCACATATTTTTTTGGAAGCAAAGGAGGAATTCTCATTAATTCCATATGACGTGTGGAATGGAAATCACATACATTTTTCGAAGAGCCTAAAGGCCAGTAGATCAATTTTTTACGTTCGGACGCTAATGTGAAAATACAAATCTGCCGGTGGCAAAGCTTTAAACCGCATCCTTCTGCTCCGGAGCCGAATGCTTTCTCAATTAAGCTACACCAACGGAATTTATCGCTGCAACTTTGCTGTCTTGACATGAGCTTCATCTCTGTAGCACGTCACAAGGTGACCACCGGAAACAGCTAAGCCAATCATGTTCGCCTGTGTGGCCCAGAGGTCAGTGGTGCGGGCATTTGACTAATTGTCTGTGTTCAGCTCAGATTCGGATCCGATGAGGCATGGGAAGTGTTCGTCTCACTGCATTGGTTCTTTTCCGCCCGTGGAGGCAGTGGCCCTAATGAAAGGCATGCGAATTCTTAGCTATAGATACAGGCATCGTCAAATTCCGAAGCAAAACATGTTTGGGGGAAACTAACTGTTTCCTCTAAATGCATACAACTTGAAATCAAACAAGCGAATCGTTTTACTTGTGTAGTAGCATTAAGATATCAAAGGAAAGCACACATATCAAAGGGTATCAGCATAGATATTGAAAGAGAGATGATTTGATCCTATTGGGCAGGCATCACAGCAACCTGCTTTTTCCTCATGTCTTACTGAAAGGAATTCACAGAGAACTCAGAATGTAGCACTTTCATTTGCCAAAGTCAGGATACCGTGGGGGGGGGGAGAATGAATAACCTTTTCTCCAGAGCTCCGCTGTAGGTTTCAGAAGGAAAACATCTCGCTAGAAACACAGAAGTCGCTAGTCTTCAGCTAGCAAAAGCAGAACAGCAAAGGCACGCCCTCGCACAATGATGCATTGTATTAGTTTTGTCTTTGATTCTCTCTTCCCTTCTCCATTACATCCTTTAATTGTGATAACTTAATTCGACATTTCGCATTTAAGCATCATTTCTATGTATGTGAAACTTGAAGAAAAATTCTGAGGCCTCCTTCTTCGAATTTCTGAGACGGTACTTGTCCCAGGGGCTGCAAGTTTGATGTAAGAAAGCTGACCTGATGAATCATGCTGAGTTATGTTAAAAGAAAAGCCCGTAGACTTTCCAAGCATTTTTATTCTTGTGGTCATCATGCTACTTCTTTTAGTGTAGACGAAATGAAGCTTTCGCAGGAAGAAACTAGAAATCCATTTTCGTCTCCTCAGCTGTTCAAAATTTGATGCAATTGTCATACCTTTGCCTTTACCTTTATAGAACCCCGGGCGACTCATTGTGGACACTTAAAGAAGGTGATCAAATTTCTGCTGCAAACTGTCCTGTCCACAATGTTTGTTGATGTAAACGATACTGTTCCCTTGCAGTACCAGCTCTTTTCGTGATCCTGGCTCTATTCCTTCCCTATTGTTGTCACTCTGGGGCACCGGCTCTAACTTGAAGACAATGCCGACTGCTGTAAGTACAGTAAAAAAACAACAGAAACGTACAGTGCCGGAATTAGAGTTATTAAGGCCCTGCTCACAGCATTAGTTTTGGGGGCCCTCTCACTTTGCTCGCCATCCTTGAAAAATAATTTTATTTTGTTGCCACATACCAACTCCCCCCTTCAATTTTTACTTTTTCATACTAATGTATGAACTGCAAATTTCTGGGGCTTTTCAGCATCGCGAGATCCCGCGCATCTATGCCTCAGCGGGATTCGAGCCCGGGCAAAACTTGGACGAACGATCTCAACCAATTAAATTTACAATTTAATTGTCTTACGGCTCTGTATATTGTAATCGCGAAGAAATCTGGCTTCCAGATTTCAACAGAAATACACCCCTTTTGAGTTTCGAAAATCATATGACTATTTCACGGTGGTGTCTGGGTGTGTGATTTATTGCCGCTATAACACTGAAAATACTGTATATTACATTTATCAAGACGGGATTTAATAATTAGGGTTTTACTCCCTTCCCAAAATCCTCTACATATGATCTGATCTAATTAGGACTTTTTGGTACCCTGGTGTGGAAGAAAAAACAAACAGCGAAAGTTACAAGTGGGAAAACCTATGTCAAGGAAAACGAGTCGTAACTTTTACAAGGGTGATTTGAGCTCACAGCACGGACTTTTATACTACATGCGGTGTGGAATCTGCTGTTGCATATCATCAGTGATTCCACCTCATTCACAGTTCCCCGAAAGATCTTGAACATGAATGAAATCGATCAGCATGTCTCGTAAAACCAGCTTTTCCAATACCATTTTACTCCTATGGTGCCTTTTAAAATAATGGACTGAATGGGCAAAAATATTTAAGGGGAAAATGGGCAGTCATGTTAAATACCGAAATAAAAAGCGAAATGTTCAGTCCACTCTAAGCAAGCCGGCTAGAGCCGAGGTGGCGCAGTGGTCTTAGCCATGTGGTTAAGATCGTTCGTCCAAGTTTTGCCCGGGCTCGAATCCCGCTGAGGCATAGATGTTACGTTTGTCTTATGGCTCTGTATCTTCCCTGGAACCAGAGCCTTTTTACTTATGGGGCGACTGCTTATTGCCTATTGAATTGCTAACAGTGGTCGTTAAATACCCAATAAAAAAGAAGAAATTTGCCAGAAATAACACCCCGTCCTCTAAGCCCAGTTGCAGTGTATTATTCCTGTCAAAAACAGGTATTTAGTCAGCTATAACGAAGTAAATTTCTCCGTCATTTTTGTCCACGCCAGGATTCGAACCCGGATCCCATCATTCCGGAATAAGTCACTCTACCAATTGAGCTACGCGGACGTTTTATTCTGATTCCTATCTGCCTTTATGTCGTGTGCGTCCTTCGGGCAGGTACGTCACATCTCCTGGTACGTTACACAGCTAGTAAATGAATACCTGCAGATGAAATTCTTCGAGTTCCGGCCAAAACATGCTCGCAAAACCCAGAACAGCAAACTATATCTCACTCTAAGCTTTCTTTTTCTTTCTCTTTTTTTTAGAAGCAAAAAGAAAAAAAAAAAGGAGAGGAAAACTGCAAATTTCTGGGGCTTTTCAGCATCGCGAGATCCCGCGCCTGGGCTTCGTAGGCTTCCCTGTTAACATGACCCTGGAAGCGCACAATTAAATTATCGTTAATTGTGATCATTTGCGTATGTCCTGTTTTTCTGTTTGTGACAACGAAAAGGTAGACGACATTGTTTAGCGTATGGTATGAAGAGGATCGCAAAGTTCCCTACATTATTTTTAAAGGAAAGTGAAGTTATTGTCACAAAACTCAACAAAAAATAATTTTAATTCGTTCCCCATTAAAATAAAACACTTCCTTTAATGGCGTAAAACTAATACATAATTTAAGCCGAGCTTCCGTGCTCCACCTACAGGCTTCGTCTGGGCTATGCTATCACAGCCTTCTTAAAAATAGCAACTTACAATGCAAATATTTTTAAGAAGGCTTTGATAGCCCAGCAAATATTTTTAAGAAGGCTTTGATAGCCTCCCAGTGGAGCGTGAAAACTCGGCTTAAATTGTGTATTAGTTTTACGTCATTGAAGGAAGTGCTTTATTTTATAATTGGTGGGGATGTACAAATTTGCATCTAAAGCTTCCTTTCTTCATTATGAATCCAGTTCGAAGATACCTTTCTCCTGATTGGAAGTTATGACCGCTGAAATGAAGGAACCTTAATTTCTGAAGTGCAGGGTCTTTTCAGTAGATGAGCAATTCATAGGATTTGTTATGATACGTTTCCGAAAAATATGGCTAAATAAGACAAGCTCTGCCCTGAACTTTAGCTTAATTTTAGTTGAGTTGCAAGGGTTTAACAAAAAAATAACTTAAAATGTTGACTTCTTTTGAGATGTCCTACTTTCGCCAGTGTGATTCTTCAGTTGTTTCCATTTTAAAGAGTCACATCGATAAAATAGATTACGAGCAAATAAGTGTAGGGCAAGATATGAATGTGGCAGGAACTAAAACCGAATTTCAAAAACCACGAAGTGTCAAACAAAGTTATTATATTTTCAAATGCGGCGCATTTTATATTACATACTTATGCCTTTTTAATGTTAGATAATCCCAAAGAAAGCAACATTTTTAATGATGGGAAGGCAACATGGATTCGTTATTATAGTGTTCGCAACGGGACCCAATTTGAGAAATTTATGTCGCTAATGGAGAAACAGTTTGTATGCTTGTCAATTTCATGTCCATTAACAGTGATGTGAGCGAGAGTCTATGTTCTCCATCTAGACAGTTTTTAGTATATTTTCTTTTTCCCTTTTCATGCCCGGGGCCAGCCGGCCCCGGGCATGAAAAGGGAAAAAGAAAATCCCGCCCCCGCCTTCACAGGGCTCCGCAGTGTAGGAAATGAAAATAAAATAATTTTGGGTTGGATTTTTTTTACATTTATTATTTTCTTTTCAAGTGTTGGGTAGCGAGACCCTTAAAAAGATATTTTTTATAACTTTTTTTCTTTTAGTGTCCAATCCTCCCATTTTCAGTTAGGTTACCACCCTTCGTTGTACGTGTTCTGAGATTTGCAGATTTCAAGTGAATATTATAACCCCTTCAACATTTTAGCATTCATGAAATAGCATATTAAATTTAATAATTTTTTGGTTTCATAGTTTTATATATTGAAAAATTTGAGTGTAAACTAGATACTTAGTTTAAAAAAATATAAAGAACAATATCAAACTTGCTTTCCGACTATATGTGGGGAACAATTATCCAGTGACTTTTAAAACAGTACTGGGAATTTAAAAAAAAGTATATTTTCATATATGTGAGCGTACAGAAGTGAAAATGTCACAAATTTGTCAGTTGCTCCATCTTTCATCAAAAATCAATCACTAAAATATGTAGCAGAGAAAAAAATATTTAAGCGAATTTTTTCGGAGGATTCCTTGATCTGTACGGAAAAATATTCGCTACGCAGATAAGTTGAAGTTATCTGTTTATCATTTTATGAGGAAGTTTTTACAACTGTCACAAAGCAACCGCAACTCCCTCTCCCGGAAAGAAAATTGCAGAATGTGACACTTTTTAGTCTCTCTCTCTCTCACTAAACTTTCAACTCATATAAGGTCTTTTTGTTAAGCTTAAAGCAAACACTTCTTCGAGATAATAACTTTTTCTTTATGATAGTTTTTGTATGGGTTCTTCACAAACGGCATTTTTCATGTGACGACTTTATTAAAATATGATATGTATTTTCTATGGCACCGCTATGAAATTAAGCCCCGGGGCCGCAAAAGTTCCATCTGCTCCTGTCCACGCTCCAGTAACTTTTACTTATGGAGGGGAGAGAGTTTATTCTCTTCCATCAAGATTTTATTTCTAAAAAAAGAATTAAAACTAAACGAAAGGAATTCGCAGTATCGCAACTGTGTTCACACGTTGCTCGTGGCGTGGGACAGTTTCTCTCACTGTTATTACGTTTTCGGAAGCTCATTCTTTAATCTGTTTTCGTGATAGGGCATCAAACGACGCTATCGGTGTATGGCCTTGGGAATGGTCACAAACGTCAAAGCTCGATAATCAGCTCCACCTGATTTGCGATAACAATCCTAATCACCTTATCAAAGGTAAGAATTATTATCTCAGTATGACGTGTAATTTCAGTCCGGTCATTACAACGTGTGGTTAATCTTAAACCTATAATTAAGAAAATTTCCGATATTGTTTTCTGAGAATTGTAATCATGAACACTGGTAATTTTATCGCGCTATTTTTCCGAGTAGGTTTCCCATCTCCGTGAACATCTCTAGATAGATTAGTCTTTGATCGTATGTTTCACCTTGATGTCTTTAACCTTTCCTTTTATTATGACACTGAAAACAGTTTTTAAACGATGAATCAAATTTGGCGCCACCGTGCAAGGAAGTTTTGTTTCGGAAAAACGGTTGTTTTCATGAAAATTATAGCCGTGTTTACAGCAAATGAATGCAGAAAAAGGATATATAAAACTGGATTTTTAGGAGCACAGATACAGTGTCATGCAAATATGCTTATCCTTCGCCATAATTAGGAAGAACGTGCATTTGGGAAATGTGGGTGATATTGATGGTGGTAAGAACTAGCAACATTAAAACAGTTTTCCGAATCCAACCTGTAGAAGCTCAGGTATTGTTGAACTAAAAAACATTCATTTACGCCTCACAGAGGAAAAAATTTCCATGAAAAAAGCCTGGAAGATTGCAAGAAAATTTGTGGACATGAATATACACTATCTACCAACAAATAATTGGACACCCCTGCAATCGACGATATCTGCGGTCCTGATACACGTCACGGCCGCCGTCGTTAAATATCGTGTGGGAAATAACAACGCAACCAGTCGCATGCAAGATGCCACGCAGTTCGGTGCTCTCTGATTTCGAGAAAGGTGTGATCGTCGGGTATTACAGAAATGGCCGATCCATACGTGACATATCCAGCTAGTTGAAGTACCCAAAATCGACAGTGGCCTACGTGATTGGCAAGTGGAAGATGAGAGGTGACTGCCGGAATGTGCCCCGACCCGGCAGATCCACGAAACTGGGAGTTAGAGACCGACGGGTGCTGGCCAGAGAAATCCGGAAGAACCGCACCAAATCGATGGGCCACATCTGCGAGGAGTTTCAGCAGGCGTCCGGGAGTGTTCTTTCAATGAATACCATCCGTAAGGAAGCCCATCTGCTCGGTTATCATGGACGTGCTGCCGCCCACAAGCCTTTGATCACCAAGTCCAATAGCGCTGCTCGGTTAACGTATTGCAAAGAACGTCGACGGTGGACCGTTGAGCAGTGGAAACAGGTTCTCTGGAGCGACGAATCAAGATTCACCCTCTACCGTTCGGATGGCAGGGTCTGGGTTTGGCGTCTGCCTGGAGGACGTCTCCTGCCGGAATGTATTGTTCCAACTGTGAAGTTCGGCGGCGGTGGAATTATGCTGTGGGGTGTTTCTCCTGGTATGGCACGGGAACCCTTGGTCGCAATTCCTGGTAGACTCAACGCCGAGACCTACTGCACCATTTTGGATGACCATGCGCTTCCTACATTGTGGCAGTTTTACGGGGTGGACCCATGTTACTTTCAGGATGACAATGCCACCTGTCATGTTGCGAGGTCCACCATGGCTTGGTATGGTGACAATGGGGTTAATCGAACGGACTGGCCTGCGCAGAGCCCGGACCTTAACCCTATCTAGCACCCTTGGGACGAGTTGCAGCGTCGATTTAAGGGGTGCCCCTACCGTCCGAAATCGGTGAAGGAACTGACCTGTCTTCTCCAAGCCGAGTGGAAGAAAATACCGCTAGCCGTTATACAACGCCTATTTGAGAGTATGCCCCGGAAGGTCGCAGCTGTAATCGCCGCTCGTGGAGGCTCCACCAACTATTGAAGGTGAATAAACTTCGTTTTCCTTTGCCATCACAGGTGTCCAATTACTTGTTGGTAGATAGTGTAGTAATGGGATGCAAAGCAATTCCTCGAACTTTATTTTAGAAGCCCAGACATACGAGTACATAGTTAGTTCCAAAGGCAAACATTTGATAAAGCCCCCTTGTAAGAAAGTAATGGATATGAAAAATTAAATAACGCGTGGATTGCACCTATCATGGCTAAATGTACCTAAAATAATTTTTCTATAATCGGGCAGGCAGAAGTTGAAATATCGTCGAACCAGCTATGAAACTTATAGGCAACTAGCGGGGCATTTTGCAACTGAAAAAAAATGAAAGATGCATGAGTCGCAAAACGAATTTTTTTAAATGTGCTTTTCGGAGCGAAAATAAGTTACATTAAATGTCAATAGGCATTAGCTTCACTTCGTAGACATATATATATTTGCTACACCACCCGTGAAACTTGGCACTTAAAAACCATTTTCTGTAATTTCATCTTAAGAATTTAAAAGAATATTTCCAATCCGTCTGGGAGAAGTGCGGTTAACTTTGCCAAACATAAACTTCGTATATGCCGCCTAGCGGGAAAATTCGAAAGTGCAGGGCCATCCTCATCATTTTGCGCTGTGCTCTGTGAAAAGTGTTTTCCAAATTGCCCTTCATAGATGACGGATATATTTTTGACAGACAGAATCAGTCGATCAAAATAATATTCTTTTCCTCGAGTCTTACTTTTTTTGTTCTCTTGATTTAGACAGAAAAGCACTTTTGTTGGCTGCATCTGTAAAAAGTACTCGTGTACACTGTAAAAAATAAGTTGTGTGAATTGAGGGAAAATTTCCGAAAATAACGTGCAGCAAAGTTGCAGGTAGGTGTCCGTGCTTTTCAGAAATTTCCATTTTTAAAGGTACCAGTTTATTTTAACTTCCGTATTTTCACAGATTTTTTCGTAGTCAGAAATTCCGTTTACTTCAGAAAAAAACTATTTCAGGTTATTTCCGTATTTAAACAAATTCCGCAAAATCGATAACGCTGCATTTTTCAGCCCAAACTCCAGATAATCCTTCCGCTGCAGTCAGGATCGAAGCTCCGTCGTTTGGGTTCGGTTCAACAGGTAACGCACGCCTTTAATCACTGAGCCTCAAACGCTCGGAAATCCGAATCACGTACATCGTAAAACAAATTGCGCGACGATGATTTTTTTTCTTGTCATTAATGCGAGTGTTTTAGTCATTTTATTTTCTGTTGGAGCTTATTATGTTTCGGAATAGGTTTGTAATTATTTTGGTTTTCTGTAGAAGGATTTTACACAAATTAAGCATTTTTCATTGCGATTTTTCGAAGCAACAAAATGCTTTGCAACTTGATTTTTTTAAACTGACAATGACTTTCAGTTATATTTAAAAATGATGAAATGTACTTTTTTAGAATATTACTTCACAAAACAAAAAAAGAAACTCCTAAATAAAAATTTTACTCTTGATAGCTAAATAGCTTCTTCGGAAAAAGTGAGAACGGAGTTTTTCCGTTAATATACGAAAGGAACTGTGGAATGGTTTCTGAAAATTCAGAATTTTCCGTTAACACATCTCTAAAACGGTATAATTTACCGTCAACATAAGAAAGAAACTGCAGAAAGGCTTCTGAAAATTCTGTATTTTCCCGTGGTGCGAAAAATCCATAAAATTCAGGTTTCTTTCTGTCATTTCACGGAAAAGGTTGTTTCACAGAAATATGTTTCGTTAATTCACGAAAGAAATGACGGAAAGTGGCTCGTGAATTTCAGAATTTTTTTTTACAGTGGGACCAAACAATTTTCATGTAAGAGCATTTTACTGACTTGTATGGAAATATTTATGCGTCACCGAACTTGGAGCTTGCATTTGTTCGTTATAACCGTTATTCCGTCCTTCCAAGAGAAAATGGGGAGGAAGCAGGCACACAAGTTTAGATGGAGGAATCTTTTTCTAAAAAATTTTGTTTTACTCTGAAAAGTCAAATTTCGAAGCGAGGTAGAGAACCCTGACTGCAAAGACCAAAGGAGTAGTGTGGCAATTTTATGTACGAAATATGTTGTTGCTTGTTAAAAAGAGGTGTGTGTGTGTGAGAGGGGAGGGGGAGACGTAGCTTCGTTATATTCGTCCTCGTTATTGAGAAACTTCGCTGAACACACACTAGAGTATCATTTATTAAAGAGATCCTGTTTTCTGATGAAACAGTATCGTTTCAGCAATAACATCATGTGTGCATACAGTACTATTTAAGTACCTAGGAATGCTGTATGTATGTGTTCAGTTGAGGACAAAATGGCTAAGAAGAAAGATTTAAGTGTGAAGGTGGCCTTCTAGTACTGTACATGCCAAAAGATCCTACATGTGTATATATATATTGAAAAAATGAATGTTGTGCTTTTCATGTATGACAGTATCTCAGGTATATCTGGAATGGTGTTCGCATTTCTCTATCTTTGTCAATATTTTTTGATATTCTTCTAGGTATTATTTACTCCATTATTGTCAGTATTTTCATATAATTATTACTATGACCTGAAAATATTTACAAGAAGCAGACTTGGAGTCGTAACACATGTGCTGTGTTAGATGTATGATCGTGCTTCTATTTTTCGGACTGTTCTGTGCGCGTTAAACTTTGAGTGAATTCTGCCCATTTGAGAAACTAAACTTTGCTAATTTCTCAAAAATTTTACTAGTATTAAAAGAAATCCGTCTTGTTGCACGATGATATTTATTCAGCTAAAAAATGAGATCTATATACAGTTTAAAAACACATGAGCACTTTCGGTGTCACATTGACACCTTCATCAGATGTAATTTCACCATGTGGCTATATGCTGGTCTTAAGTACGTGGAGTAGATGCATCATGGGAAAGGTAATGTCAATGTCACATGATATACCAGATAACAAGACAATCAAAAAAAGGCATAGTTAGCCAATGATCACTTAACAGAAGCAATTGCTATTGTGCTGTCCTTCCCAACAAGATTGCTCCAAGGTTCAGGTAAAACATAAGGATAATAGTCATTACAGCAACTTGTATTATAAGCCGAAATATAGAGGCTTTCTGCAAATAACAAGGAATGAACAGAGTTAGGTGTGTTTATGATTTTAGCGTTGTCCCAGTCTGGGATGGAATTTCCAGCACTTATGGTTCTTGCAAAAGAGGTGCTTTGGTGATTCATTTTTAGATCATATCTGTGTTCATTTAATCTCAAATCCAAATTTCTTTTGGTAGAACCCACATAATGATTGTTTAGTTCACCAGAGATAGTGTCAAGCATAGGAATAACATACACACCCCATTTTTTTCCCTTTGTCAATTTTGTCACGATCATTGCGGATAATGGTTACATTTTTTTAAAAGAAAAAGCTTTTATTTTAAATTTAGGTGCTAAACAATGAGGATATATAAAAACTATTTGCAACTATATGCAGTGATTGTTTACTGGAAATACTGAAAGTTGATTGCCATGAAAATGAAGTAATCATACAGAAGAACTAAGAGATGAAAAAACGGATATACCAAAGACCTTGCTATATAGTTTTCTGGATGCGGTCATTGTCCTGCGTTGACCACTCATGACAGGGAAGGGAGACAGATATTCACCAAAATATCAAGACTTCTGATCATCTTTGCTTGAAAATACTTGGTTTGTAATTGCAATCGGAGTCTATATAAGAAAAATTAAGCTTTTAGTGCTTGTTAGAAAAATTGGATTTTATGAAGAGGTAAGTGTTGCACGTTTCCGCACATGAAAGCATTGCATCACGTGTTTCATAAGGAAGGAAAAAAAAAACATATGAGCATAAAGAGTGCTTGTATGGCTGGTCTGAAGTGATATATAACAGAGTTTAATATTCAAACATCGACATTACCAACTGTAATACACTATGAACAGTCCAGGAGAGGGTGTGATACCAAAGCGATGAGGTATCACTTCCACCGGTAAACATCAGCTAAGTAACGCCAGTTGATATAATTTTCTTTCCGGATATTAATGGTATTGTACGTTGCCTTAGTTTTAGAACGTGGCAGGGACCCTGCTTTCCGTCTTAATCAGAACGTGACAGGGACCCTGCTTTCCGTCTTAATCAGAACGTGACAGGGACCCTGCTTTCCATCTTAATCAGAACGTGACAGGGACCCTGCTTTCCGTCTTAATCAGAACGTGACAGGGACCCTGCTTTCCGTCTTAATCAGAACGTGACAGGGACCCTGCTTTCCGTCTTAATTAGAACGTGACAGGTACCCTGCTTTCCGTCTTAATCAGAACGTGACAGGGACCCTGCTTTCCGTCTTAATCAGAACGTGACAGGGACCCTGCTTTCCGTCTTAATCAGAACGTGACAGGGACCCTGCTTTCCGTCTTAATCAGAACGTGACAGGGACCCTGCTTTCCGTCTTAATCAGAACGTGACAGGGACCCTGCTTTCCGTCTTAATCAGAACGTGACAGGGACCCTGCTTTCCGTCTTAATCAGAACGTGACAGGGACCCTGCTTTCCGTCTTAATCAGAACGTGGCAGGACATTCGACACTGAGAGCGAAGTTTTATCTTGATGGGGGAGGAGAAACTGGTACTAATCTGCTGTACGCAACGGTCGATCATCATCTGAAAGACGGACCACGAAATGAAGTCCAGAGGATATAGAAGCTTGCTTTAACAAACCATTATCATCCACTAAGTCTGAGAACCGAGATTTCAAGATTAGTTGCAGAAATACATAGATATGTGCAATTGTTCAAAATATCGGGCAAGAAATTTTGTTCTTCCGGCAATTATATTGATTCGTGCAGAGACTTTTCCTTTTGCACCTAACACTGTATTGGAATTCTTGGTAGGAATGTGTGCTGTGTGTTTGTCGTCTGCCTTCTCCACTACTCGAACAGTTTCTCCAACAGCATGCACTCTGGCCCATGTATTTTTGTGAACTCGCATCCAGTTATCGAAGTGTAAGTGCATAATGTCCACATTGGGGGTCCTCAAGTATTGTCCACTGGGCTACCTCGGTGGCCGAGTGGTCAGAAGCTCAGGCTTCTGGCTAATTGTCCGAGGGGACCCCGGTTCGAGTCCCGATAAAACATGGACACTATGATTGTTGTATGGCGCTGGCTCTGACCATTCACTGGAAGCAGTGCTCCTAAACGAGGAATGGACGATAAAGACCTGCCCGAGCTTGGCCCGGCAGGCTTTTTTATTTATCGGTTAAAAGAAAAATCAGGGTCAGGCTTGGACTAAACGATTTAGCATTTTGATGCTGCATAAAAAAAACATGTCCACTTGCAAAATGTAAAATCATTTGTTTTCTAATCAGTTGTTCATCATATAATCTGCCCACCTCCCCATGACGCTGTTTTAGATTAGCAACTGAAATGAATTCAAATACATTTCATAAAGCAAAAAATAATAAAACCCAATTTAATTTATACTCGAAAGTTGATTTCCTTGAAATACTTCTATTCTGAGAGACATTTCATTCTGAGCTTTTAATAGGAATGTTACAGTCCCTTTCTTTCCCATCATGCCTCTTGTTCTCATACGGTTGAAATACATCTATTTTGGAAGAAATTTCATTCAGAGTTTTAAATAGGAATGTTACAGACCCTTTCTTTCCCATCAACACCACCCATGACTCCTGTTCCTATCCAGTTGAAGAACTGAATTTTGAAAGGTTAAAATGAAATTTTGTTTTCACTCTGTGATCTTTTGCGTTGGCTTTAATTTCCATTAAGAAAGTGTAGGAGATGAATATCAGATAATGAAATGGAAGACACGAAAGTTCAACAAGAACCTGGAGCGTTCATTAATTATAACTGAAATCAATGGGCTGGGCTATAATATAAATGTAGACCTGAGTCTGTCGGGGGTTTCCAAAGCAAGTCTTGTGAAGGACGACTACTTACAGCAACATTAGTTGCTTAGGAATGTCTTTAAACCCTGGCACAAAAAAGTAATAAAAAGGTCATCACTAGAGCTTGCTACGTACGGCCGTTGGGGTTAAAGGAGTTATAATCCCCAACTGGAATCATATATGTATAGATCCACTGAGAGTGCAGAAATAATGGGGTACCTGGTTTCTGGGCAAAGCGATGCTGTCGCCCCTCTCGCTAGTGGACGAACCCACCGCTTGACAGATGTATAGGTAGGAGGATATCACTGCATTCAGGTAGACAGTAATTCGATGTCAGTATAGATAAATGTCGTGAGTTAACAGAGTTTGAAAGAGGGTTGATAATGGGCCCCGATGCACGGGTCAGTCTTTCGCGGATGCTATACAGGAATTGCAGTATTTTCGCTCGACAGTACCAAGAATGTATCGAGAATACGCTATTTCCGGAAAGCATTGCATCATGAACAGCGCTAGGGAAGGAGAAAGGTGGTGGATGAACGTGGCCATCGACGTCTGTTTCGCATAGTTGCAACCAACCGGAGAGCGACAGTGGCCCAAATCACCACCGACTTCAACGAGGGAAGTTCCAGAAACGTCTTCACCAAGACCATCCGGTGATCTAAGATTAGCCACGATAGGCTATGGGAGCCGCTGACCCACTAGACTCTCATTTCTGGCTCCCATAACAGCTGGGCAGAAGAACATCGGCACTGGACCTTAGATGATTAGAAACTGGTCTCCTGGTCCGATGAGTCCGGTTTCCGGTTATTTTGCGCGCAGACGAGAGGTTGCGGATCTGGCGGAAGCCACAGAAGCAATGGGACCTTCATGTCAACAAGAGACTGTTGAGGCTAGAGGATCGATTGTGTTCTGAGGTGTGCTCAACTGGTACACGTTGGGACCTCTGGTGGGTCTAGATACATCTCTGAACTGTCCATGCTATGTATCCATACTTGAAGATCATCTACATCCGTTTACGGTCATCATGCACCCACATGGCAATGGACTCTTCCAAGTGGATAATGCACATCCCCACAGAGTCATGGTGACTCGTTTATGGTTAGAAGAGCATTCTACAGAAATTCCCATTTTGGAATGGACTACTCGTTCACCGGACATGAACTCTGTGGAAAATCTTTGGAATGCTTTTGAAAGTTCCGTTCGAGCTTTGGATCCTCTACCCAGGAACCAGGAATACGACAGAATCATGGTCAGATAGATGTACAGCAAACATAGGTGAAAATACTTGTGGAACGCTTTCGTGACCTAGTGGACTCAATGCCTCGCTGTGTGACTGCCCTTATGGGGGTGAAAGGTGGGCTACCCGTTACTAGGTAGGTATCCCATAAGTTGTCCACTCAGTATACTGCCCTTATGAGGGTGAAAGGTGGGCTACCCGTTACTAGGTAGGTATCCCATAAGTTGTCCACTCAGTATACTGCCCTTATGAGGGTGAAAGGTGGGCTACCCGTTACTAGGTAGGTATCCCATAAGTTGTCCACTCAGTATACTGCCCTTATGAGGGTGAAAGGTGGGCTACCCGTTACTAGGTAGGTATCCCATAAGTTGTCCACTCAGTATACTGCCCTTATGAGGGTGAAAGGTGGGCTACCCGTTACTAGGTAGGTATCCCATAAGTTGTCCACTCAGTATACTGCCCTTACGAGGGTGAAAGGTGGGCTACCCGTTACTAGGTAGGTATCCCACAATTTGACCACTCAGTATACATATATACATATATTTTACCGTCGGCTGTTCTTTTCTAGCAGTGTGACGCATTTTGCTGTAGTCTTTTGTTGTAGAAACACATTTTTTCCTAGGTTTAAATTCAAACACCCTCTGAAAAAATGAAATTAAAAAAAAGTATCAATCAAGCAATACGTATAGGTGTTGTACAAAAGAAGCAGGGGGAAAGTGAGGAGTCTTCTCCCACGCTGATTCCTTCATTTATGATAATATGCGTGGGGTCTCTCTCTCTCCTACGAATTACCTCATCGATAACTGAGAGTTCTGTTCCACTAATGCCCGTGCAGAGAGAGGTTATTCTGCTATACCGGAAAAAATCGCTAACAACAAGTTGTTAAGCCCTGTGGTGTTCGCCCACACGACTTGTGTCAGGACGTTCCAGCTCTTCGAACCCTCTTGAATACGAAAGGTCTTGCAAAGTGAACTGGTTTTGAATTCAAGCTACGTCCGTCTTACACTTTGAGAAAGAAAGAAAAAAAAAAAAGAATTTTTTTCCGGAACTAGTTACGCAAACTGACGACGTAGTGGGGTGACCGCTTTCGTAGCACACGGGCGGACTCGGATGAAATGGGAGGGTCAGGCTGCTGCTGGTTCTATAATGAGATTCACAAAAACAAATTGTTATTTGATTGAGATTATTTCTTCATGGTTTTCTGCGATGTTGATAAAAACAAGTTTTGAGAAAAAGTAAGCAGCGTGAAGAAAATAATTATGTGATTGGTCAACCAATTGTAAAAATAAACCTGTACTCCGTGAACTAACATTTTATATTGGCTCGATCGTTTTGCGGTTAAGAAGACACATCGGACTCCAGCTAGCTACGCGAAGATTGTGTTTTCAAGATCTAGTCTCCTCCCCTTTCCCACTTCACTGATGACACTAACTGGGAATGAACATTTAAAGTTTCCAGGACGCAGATAACCTGAGGATCTAAAACCAATCGGCAAAAAGAAAAAAAAAAAAAAAACACAAAAAAAACCATTAGATTTTGATTGCTACAACTTGGCTTTGTATGGTATCGAATCAGAAAAATTCCTATTTCTTCTCCCTTTTTCTAAGGTTAATTAACACTTTGTAGGTCTTAAATTCTTAAATTTTTGTTCCATTTTACCGCTGGTTGTAAGAATCCAAATCCGAAAGTATTAAATGTGAGGTTCTGTGAAAATATGAAACAGTTGAAATGGCCTGTATTAGGTAGTATTCATCTACAGAACGTTTTGCTAATTTCATGTGCTGCCAATGCTCTTTCTCTCTTTTTGTGTACAGGCAGCAAATGAGGCTGATAGCGCTCTCTAAAAAATAACATGTAGATGTGCAAATGAACGCCAGGTTGTAAATACAGGAGCAAAATCTGAAGGCTTTAACGTACCTGCACTGCAGGACGCACATGAGATAAATGCAGATGATGGCAGTGAGAGCACGTGTCCGCGTAGCTCCGTTGGGAGAGCGACTTATTCCAGAGTGAGGGGACCCCAGATGCGATGTCCGGCGCAGACAGAACTTGTACGTTGTATTGGCGCCCGAACTTCCAGGATAACCCGGCTGTTAAGTTTCTCGCAATGGTGTGATGTTCTTTCCACACGCCGAGACAGTCAAAATGAGAATCCCATCTTCAGTGCTTCGAAGAAATAAATCAGTGCGATGTTACGTTCCACACACCAAATTGTCTGGGATTTCTCATACGCACGTTTTTCATGGGATGACTGTCTGCACGACACATGGTCCCTGCTGACCCGTGAGCCATGCCTCCGGCCCTCTTTCGGAAGGGGGGATGTGACGTTACTGCACCGCAGGACGCACACACATGAGATAAAGGCAGATAGCAGTGAGAGCACATGTCCGCGTAGCTCAGTTGGGAGAGCGACTTACTCCGGATTGAGGGAATCCAGATTCGATGCTCGGCGCGGACAAACATGTACGTTATAAGGCCTTTTCTAAAAGTGCGTAACATCCTTATACAGGGAATGAACAGAGGATGAAGCAGATATATGCAAATATCTAAGGCTTAAATTTAGCGCACTTATCTGCCACAAGAATAGGGAGCTTTAAGCAGTTTGAGTGTTAATGAAAGGAAGAGATCAGTCATATTTTGATTTGCTGTCAGAATGAGATGGAAGCATACTGATTAGTAAGGAGGAGCTGCTTACTCTTCGATAGCTGATAGCTACATATGCATTCTCTCCCTCTCTCTTGTACACACACACACACACACGCACGTTGTCTGTTGTTATAATATGCCTAATAGATCACATGAAACATCTGCATTCAGTCTTACAATTACTCTTCGCTTTTAAAGTTGATCACTCGCAAAATGTGTGTAATTTTTATTTTTCTATTTAACTTACTTTTCTTAGTATCCAAGCATTCGTCTTAAATATAATTAAATCCAGTCTGATCGAAGTTTATCATGTATGCTTTTCCCGCTAGATACTGAAAATGCAGGTTTGTGTTTATCACTAGGTCTCGGTTTTAAGAAGGATGGGAAAAACTGTTTTTTTTATTTTTTATTTTATTGGATCAATTTCTGCATACCAGAGTTGCTAGTAGTTTCGCAGAAACTTTCTCCTAAGCAATAAAAGCGTACAGCTTGCATGAAACAGCGCACTGTGTTCTCTCGCAGTGTACAAATTATTTTCGTCCTTCTGGGTTTTCTAAAAGGGTCCACGTGATTTCGGAATATTGCAGAATATTTAAAGTTTGAACGTCTCTTATCAAAAGACGTGCACATTACAACCTAGATCTCGGTGGCCTTCTGTTTGTGTTTAATTTTTCTGGAACACAGCAGAATTAACGATCTACTGTAATTTCTTCATTTCTTCTACTACTAGTCACACGATAAAGAAAAACCACTTTGTTTGATTTGCTTTACTTGTGGTCGCGTATTAAAGTTTGAGAATTCACTTCATTTATTTGATTTGTTCTACCTCTAGGAAATAAAAATTAACTCATCGCATTCAGAAGTCAGTTCTCTTCTGCTCATACGGTAATTTCTTGTAGCTTTTTTCAGCTGCATTCATCTGCTCCATTTTTTTTTATTTTGGTTGTTGTTTGTTTTCTTCTAGGTCACCTTGGTTTAACTGCGGTTATCATTAAGATTACTATCAAGTTTGACAAACACGCTTTCCCAGTTCATCTCTTAACTGTGTGATGTGATTTGGGCAAGCAGGTATGTATGCTGTAAGGGGAAATGTGTTATCGGGAGGCTGGAGGTGTTTTTGTCTGTCAGATGGGTCGAACAGAAAGAGAGAGAGAGAGAGAGAGAGAGAGAGAGAGAATAATGCCAAACAATCTGAGGGCACCTCGCAAATCAGTACAACAAGCACTTCTTTAGGAATGTTATGGAGATATCTTTTCTATATAGATGCGTAAAAACCCCGGATAGGCTCTTGGCAACCAAACACGTCCTTGGCAAGAATTGCTGGTTGCCCCATTGGTCACGTGTACCGGAGTGAGAAGTCATGGACGTACACCCACAATGTCGACGAGATGGGGAACGCAATTTCGAAAGAAATAATTTCATTGTGCAAAAGTAATTCTTTTCATTATATTACTTTGCATGCGCAATTTTCTTGAGCGAGTGCAAATTCTCGCATCCAGTACATAAAAAAGTAAGGCTGAAAAATCAGCATTACACATACAAATGTGATTCACGTTCTACGCATGGATTGTTTACAGGACCGGTCCGAAGTAAATTTATTTCGGGGGAGGGTGAAAGGAAAAGTGCCATCTAAAAAGCACAAATGCTAAAAGTATTGAAAAGATAAAAAAAAAGGCTATATAAACTTTAATTTCACCCACCCCAGACACACACTCACACTCACTTTGTGTGTATGTGTTTCAAAGATATTGTTTTCTGAATTTGTGAAATTCAATTTCAAATTTGTGCACTAAAATGGGTTTCAAAATGTACTGATGTAAAATGGTTTCGTAATGCATCGACTCATCATAAAAATTATTTCAGATAACCATAAATATTGATATGTATTACACGGTGTCCGCTTAATTTCGACATATATAGGATTGAAATTCTGTGAGGAAATGCTCGATGTGCAGAATTTTTTCTTTATTTTTATTACGTGATAGGCGAGGGTGATAAAATGGCAAAACAGCTCCTGTAGCTAAGTTTGATCGTTCTCACCTAGCCGTGTGGACTATTGCATCGGAGTGATCTCGGTGGCGAAATCACGCGTAAGAAGTGAGAATGCGTTTGCGATGTCATCGGGAATTCTATGACCACACGGTTACTTTTACCAGAGGTTTCGTCATATGGTTAGGTACGGCTGGTTCGGCCCTGCAGCCATCGTGGTGGAAATGCATATGGATGAAAAAATGTCGGTCGAATGTGGCGACAGTGGTTGGGGGAAGGTAACGTGCGTCACCGTAGTGGGACTTCTGCACGTCGGTGGACGTCCGAATTCCTTGACAGCGTTATTCGCCAGCACGTTCTGGCAGCCCTACAATTCACAGTGGATAAAATAAAAGTGCATCGCCAACTATGGACATCCCGTATTGACAGGGACTGTGAATCACAGATTGCCTCAGGCTAGTTTGCTCTTTCGCCAGCCATTGCGACGGTTGCTATCACCGCAGCACATCGTCGTGCAAGGTTGCAGTGGTGCCGTGACAGACATGCGCGGCGGGACAAATGGAACAATATCGTATTCAGGGACAAGATTCTCGTTTCGGTCTCAGTGTCGACAATCGGCGATTGAAAGTCTGAAGACGACGTGGTCACAGGACTGATCTTGTGGCGAACAGTGTCATACGGCTCCTGAGCCTGGGGCATGATTTGGGTAGCTATCAGTCTCAACAGCTTCACCGCTTGTAGGCATAATGGGTACAATGGCAGCTCGACGATACGTCGATGAGAGGGCACAATCCGTTTTCGTTGCAGCATCTCCGTGGCATCCACGATGCTCAGTTTTAACAAGGTAGCACCCGTCCGCACACTCGACATAAGCAAACAGCGCTTGCAAGGTATCCAGTTCTGTCCTGACCAGAGCGACTCCCAGACTTCTCCCCAACAGAGAACAAGTGGGACGTCATTGGCAGACGACTTCACGCCGCTGCACGACCTCCCTCCCCCGCAGTGTCCATGAATTATGGACACAGGTCAACGACTCGTGGTCAGTGATAGCTAAGAACACCATCCGGGGATTTTTCCACTCGATGCCACGCCATGCTGCCGAAGGTGTAGCTTATACCTACTAACTCAGGCGTCATTCATTATACATGCTATCACTTCTCCCACCGCATTCAGGTAATCTCTAGGACAGGGGTGGGGAATCTGCGGCCTTCTAAGCCATTAAGTGTGGCCTTTTGAGGGAATCCAAATTTTGTAGAACATATCCTTTTATTTTATTAATATGTTTTTGTTCCTCTTTTATTAATTTTGTTTATGTCTTAAAATGATCGTTTTTAAAATACCAAAGAGTAAACGAAGATTCAACGAAATAATATTCCCCCAGACTGACGGCCACAATTAAAACATTAGGAAGTCATAAGGGCTACTTTGACACCTGCTACGCTCATGATTTCGTTCTATGGCTCCTAAAGAACTACAGATGGAGTTGATTGAGCTCTCGGAAGATAATATTTTACTTGACGCTAAGAAAGATCCAATTGAAATATGGAAAAATATAATAGAATGCCTACGCATTCCGCAACATACACTAAAAATGCTTTTTTGTTTTTATACTACTTATTGATGCGAATCTACATTCTCTTACATAACCCAAATCAAGACTCCCTTAAAGTCACAAATGACGGATACCCATGTAGATCAGGTAAAAGTGCGAACCTCCATGTTGCAACCAAATATCCAAATGCTTTCCAACACAAAGCAGTCACAACAAAGGCATTAAAAGGTTAGTTAACTTTAGAATTAACGACTGGTTTTTTATTTTTCTGAAGTTAGTACATAGCAAGATTTTTAAAAAACTATGTACATTTTGATCAAGTTTCTTGAATGCGACCTTGTTAGATAACAACTAACTTATTGTGGCCTTCCAACATGAAAAGGTTCCCTACCTCTGCTCCAGGAAATGAAATCACTTCTTTCCTACTTATTTGTCTACATGTCTGCAGTTGCATCACATATCCTTCATGATGTGACATTTTCTATGTCAAGCAATGGATTAAGAGCAGCTAAGTCAGTCTTTGCCTACGGCCACCAGATTGCTAAGGCTGGGGCTGCACAAGGAGAGAAAATGTTAATTATTCAGTTCAGACGACAAGACCACGTGCACTAACTTGTGTCATGTAATTTTGAGCTATGTGCTTTTATATAAGAAAGAAGCAGGATCGTAAACCTCTCTCGCACCGAATACATTTCCTATCTAAAGTCTACCTGCTCAAAAGCTTCAACGACGTTTGCCGTGCAATAATACTATTGTTACTCACGCTGATTCATACCTGTGTTAATAATAACCAGCCGACTAAGTATCATATTATTTCAATATTTATTCCCGGTATTCCAATGTACAGTATAATATCATTTAAATCTATTCTATTTATTATATAACAAAAATGCTGCGTTAAAAATCCTTAAAAGCCATTGCAAGAGTTCTGCATTGTCATTAAAATTGTCCGTAACGAACACAGTGTATGATAACACAAAGACCCAACATCTTTAAAAACAGTGTCCTTATTGCGTCAATGTCTGACTTTAGGCAATGTTTCAAAGTTATTATGTTGCATATATAGTCTTTAATTGTTCATTATCAACTGAATTCAAAAGTACGTAATCAGCCGCAGCTCGTATTCCAAATTTTACTTCCCGATAATAAATTGAAACGTAGACACAACGCAATTAGTTTCACAAAAAAAAAAAAAAAAAAAAATCCGAAGAGTAAAACAGTTCAAAGGTCTAAAATAAATATGTACACATTAAAATGTCTTGTAATAAAATACTCATTTCCAGAATCAAACCTTGTCGACCAGTCACTATCCCCCACAGTCTTCCGTACATGTTTCGGAGCATCTATCTGTGTCCATTTTCAACGGATTATTCACTCCTCTGTTGTGAAGTTCATGAGTGTAACTGAAGTAACTGCTGGATGTTCTTCATGAAGGCAAAGACTATTCTTTGGTGAAGGTCTTCACTACCTTGTTTTTGTCCACTTATCTTGTCCCTGCTATGGCAGTGCCATCCTGTGAACAAAAGTCGTACTCAATGCCCAAATTATTATTTTAATTTTCAGTTAATTTCTTCACGTTTTTTGAATCCTTGTAACTTTTTTCTTTAGCAATTAAGAAACGCCACGCATAGGGTAGTTCGAAATGGGCTTGTTCGTTACAATTATAGCTTTTTTCTTCTCGATCAGCACACTCTCGGACAACAAAATCTTCTTATGTGAACTGTGTAAAGTAAACACTTTAGCTGCATCCTACACGGGTCTAGAATTCCGATTTAAACAATATCTAATAAAGGATGTCTTCTGATCAGCTTACCTCCAGTTTCTTTGATGTTCCTCAATCCTGGTTTGCAAGCGCCTCTTAGTACTTCCTATGTATATGTTAGTTTTATTTTTAGTGGTTATATTCAGTGTTGGTATCCCATAAGCTCCTGCTCTTTGACTATATGGCGTTTTATCATAACCAGAAGTAAGAAAACGACTATTATATGTCATAATATCTGTAAATCTTTTATTTATTTTATTGTATTATTTTCGCAAAATGTTAGTCAGTGGTGGTATGTAAGAAAAATTTCCACAATATTTCATATCTCTTTTCATTGTATTAGTACATGTATTTCTAGGTTCATTAATGCTGACTTTATAATTTTTATACATCTTCTATATCTCATTTCTTTTATATCCAAAATGAGTAGCAAAGTTCATTATCCATTTTATCTCAGCTGGTTCTAAGGTTTCCTTAGAGGTGTGAGATACTGCTCTTCTAACAAAATATCCGAAAGCAGCATATTTATAATGTTTGGGATGATTTGAATGAAACGTTATAATAGCTGTAAAAGAATCATGATTTCTTATCAATAGAATATTAAGATAACCCAATTGCCTCTCAACTTCTCATTCACAAGTAACTCGAATTGTAGGATAATATCCATTATATTTCGTTATAAATTGTTGCAAACTGTTCTCAGAATGCTGCCATATATGTAAAATATCGTCAACATACCTAAAAAAATCCCCTAGGTTGGTTCTGTGAATACATTGTAAGCAACCGATTCTCAATGTCTTGCAATACCACCTCTGACAATAATCCAGATAAGGGAGATCCCATTGGGGAGCCAAATGTTTGCCTACAGATTGTTTGACGATATCTGAAGTAATTGTTATCCATGACGAAATGCAGAGCTGCTATTACACTCTCAATTTCAAAGTCTGGTGTATTCATTTCAATGAGCTTGTTCTTTATTAATTCAATAGCTATCTCAATAGGAGTGTTCGGATACAATGCAATTACATCTAAGTTCGCCATAATACTGTTACTCATATCAATATACTTGATCTTCTCAATAACCTCTCTGGGCTTTTCATGAGATTCATATAGGGCAGTGTTTATCAAAATGTTTTCCGTGGAACCCCGGGGTTCCGCAAGCAATTCGCAAAACAGCTCCGAAATTTTCTAGAAAATCTGTGAATTCCAAATTTTTCCCGATGACAGCTTAACTAACCAATTTCCCACAGCCAGTAAAAAACAGTTAAAAAATAATACACGTTCTGGAAGGTGTGATCAAGATAAAACTGTCAAATTTGCGAAAAGAAGAAAGTACGATCAGAGCTATATTATTTTCGGATTTATGAAAGCTGATGATAATCCGTAGTGTGTCATATGCAGCAAAGTTTTTCATAAGAGATCAATGGCCCCTGCTAAACTGCGGCGCCATTTAGGAGTGCACATCTAGAGCTCAAAGATAAAAATGTTGATTTTTTCGTACGCAAGCATGATGAACTTTTAAAAATGAAAAAGTTTTTTTTCATGCAGCACATATTAATACATTGACTGAAAAAGCTACTGAGGTTTCCCATTTAGTAAGCTATCAAATAGTACAAGCAGGTGAACCTTATACAATAGCCGAGAATCTTACCAAGCCATGTGCTATTGACATGGCTAAGTGCATGCTTGGTTAAAAATCGGCCAAAGAAATAGCGAAAATTCCGTTATCAAGCGATACAGTGTCTCTTCCAAGTGAAGGAAATAGCACAGTCCCGGAGGCGCAGTGGTCAAAGCGATGGCTTCTGCTCATTTGTCCAAGAAGGGTCCGGGTTCGCATCTTGGTGGTAAATATAAAACGAACAATGGTTCATAAATATAAAACAAAAATGTCATGAAATCACCCAGCATTTGGAAGCTCTCCATAATTCAATGAGGTACTATTTCCCTGATGAGCAGCACGAAAAATTAAAAAGTCAATTATGGATTAAAAATTCATTTGTTAGTAATGAAAAAACTCCACGCTTTTCATCTGATGGATATGAAAAAATTTATTGATCTGATGTCGGATTTCTCAGTGACATTCCTTTATAAAACAGTGCCAGTGGCAGAATTTTGGTGCAGTTTGAAAGGGGGATATCCAGTATTATCGCAGAAACCTGTGTCAGTATTCTTAACATTTGCGACAATCTGTCTTTGTGAAACGGGCTTTTCTGTGCATGCCTCAACAAAAAATAAGCACCGCACTAAGTTTGATGCAAAGCCACAACTTTCTTCGATAGACCCAAATTTTAAAGAACTATGTGGCAATAAAAAGCAAAGCCATTCATCACATTAATATTTTTCATTAATGATGACTAGCATCATTGGCATAATAAATTTTATTGGCTCTACATTACCTTTTTGTAAGTGGTATGTTTTTTATTGACTAATTGCTTATTTTTTTGTTTCATTTTTATTTCAAATCAGTAATACATAATTGGCATATAGGCATTGTGACGTACCTGCCAGTAGGACGCACACGACATAAAAGCACATAGGAATCAGAATAAACGTCTGCGTAGCTCAGTTGGTAGAACGACTTGTTCCGGAATAAGCGGCCTCGGGTTCGAATCCCGGCGTAGATAAAAAATGACGGAGAAATTTACTTCGTTATAATGGCGCCCGAACTATCCGGATGACCCGACCGTTCAAAATCTCGCATTGGTGTGATGTTATTTCCACACCGCGAGACAGGAAAAATCAGAGAATTCCTTCTCCAGCGCTTCGAAAAATAAAAAAAATGTGTGATGTTGCATTCCACACAGCAGATTGACTGGGAGTTCTCAAGTGCACGTTCTACAGTGGATGGCTGCCTGCAACGATTCATGGTCACGGCTGACCTGTGGGCCATGCCCCCGGCCCTCTTTCGGGGGTGGGGGGAGATGTGACGTACCTGCCAGTAGGACGCACATGACATAAAGGCACATAGGAATCAGAATAAACGTCTGCGTAGCTCAGTTGGTAGAGCGACTTGTTCCGGAATAAGCGGCCTTGGGTTCGAATCATGGCGTAGACCAAAAATGACGGAGAAATTTACTTCGTTATAGCATATTGATTTTAATGGTATTTATAGAGGGGTTCCGTTGCTAGACATTGTAGAAAAAAGGGTTCCATAGGATAAAAAGTTTGAGAACCACTGATATAGGGGTTTAAGATATCTATAAAGAGCCCTTTCTAAATTTATAGTAGGTGCTGTATTTTTATTTACAATCAATCGAATCGGACATCCTGCATCATGTGTTTTTAGTTTCCCAAATACAGTAGGCATACAGGCCCCTTTTGGAGGATATCCTTTGCTTCTTATTTGTTGCGGGAGGTTACCATGATTTTTAATATTAGCCAATTCGGGAAGTAAATATCGGGAAGTAAAATTTGGAACGCGAGATGCCGCTGATTACGTACTTTTGAATTCAGTTGATAATGAACAATTAAAAACTATATATATGCAACATAATAACTTCGAAACATTGACGTAATAAGGACACTGTCTTTAAAGATGTTGAGTCTTTGTGTTATCATACACTATGTTCGTTACGGATAATTTTAATATCAATGCAGAACTGTTGCTTTTAAGGACTTTTGACACAGCATTTTTATTATATAATAAATAGAATAGATTTAAATGATATTATACATTGGAATACCGGGAATAAATATTGAAATAATATGATACTTAGTTGGCTGGTTATTATTAACACAGGTATGAATCAACGTGAGCAACAGTATTATTGCACAGCAAACGCCGTTGAAACTTTTGAATAAGTCACCACGTATATATGTACTTTCATACGATGACCTTATTATAAGGTAAATTATTATGCAATGTAAATGGTAGTCTACCTTCTCGCTTTCGGGGGACACCGGCTCGTTGATGACTGATTTTGCCGGGAAAAACAACTTCTGAACTCACAGTGATTGAAGTTTAGTATGAATCTGATGGAGAAGGAGAATATATGATTTAAAAAAGTATTGCTTTTGATTTCAAAAGAGACGTCACATCCACATCATCTGTATCTGGTTTACAGATAACTGTTTTTCCTGTTTGTAAAAACATGCATAGGCATCAAAATATTATCTCCCCTTCCTCCAGAAACGAAAAATCTCGCTTTTGGCTGCCGTACGCCAACTTTCTATTATGTTATTGCGTCTTACATACAGTTTTCCCTTGACTTTTTATCTTGCTAATCTCATATATTTTCCTGCTGTGATTTGGAGGGGGCGGGGGTGAGTACCCCCTTCGAATCGGCTCTGGTTGTGAGTCGATGGTTTTCGTGTTCGGAAGCCAGAAGTGCGAAAGCAATTTATTGTTCGTATTTTAGAATGAATGGATGCACGATGGGTCTGACCCATTGAGTCCTAAAATGCTTTCGGCTAATAAAAACCGGAAATTAAATAATAATAATAATAAAAATAAACGAAACAGAGAAAAAATCAAATTGAACATTTGGCTTACCCAGCGGTCATCAAACTGAAGTAATTATAGCCAATTAGTTGCTATTAATTGAAATGACGCTATGCTACTTTTACAAGAATTACTTTCCCTACAAAAACCATAGAAAACCAGAAAAGCAAACAAACAAAAAACATGCACGTTTTATGTGAAATCGTATTTTCCTGAATTCTTTATGTGAAAATTTCTAATTTGAAAGCATGCAATAAATGCTACGTGCTCAAATATAAAGCAGTTCCCCATTTTACGAATAAAGACACACATGCTAATGTGCATGTACATTAATGTAATAAAAAATTACTTCTTTCACAAGAAAATTTTTCACAAAATCATGAATAATCGGAATTTGAGAAACATCGCTCTCTCATAATTAAAATATGTCGTATTTACCTTACAGGGCAGTTGTTGCTATGCTTTTATATACATGCACAAGAAATTTTATTCACTGTTATATACATGCACATGAAATTTTATCCATTGCTCGGCGGATTTTTGATATCATTTCCTTTCTCATCATTATTTAAGGGCCCAAGAACTTTGGAAGTCTTCTGCAAATGTGGAAATTGGTTATAAAAGATTTGGTTGTATCTCAGTTTCCCCTGAAAGAATTACATTTTAGGTGGTATTTTAAAATCTCTCTTACGCTCGAATAGCATACAACTTCTTCAGAGCGTTTCTTCTGTTCATCAAATTATGTTTGGCGTTCTCTTAGAACTTAGCCTTTTTTATGATTTGGTTTCTGCTATATAAAAATCTTGAAATAAAATAAAGATTACAATCTCATTCCTGCCCTTTGCATTGCTAATTTTCTGTTATCAGTCTGGTGTCTCATGGGTAAAGCTTTTCCTCCCAGTCGATTCGCACTGTAGAACGATTTAGTTATTTATTTTAAGAACTTTATATATCTGTTTTTATATCTTTTTTTATTTTAGACTAGCAAAGAGGCCTGGCGTTTCCCGAATTTAGCAAAAATAAATACATGAATTAGCTTCTGGGCCAACGTTTTCGGAATTTTCTTGAAATTATTAACAGGGTGGATATGTTGTACGGGATAATTTAATTGAAATATGCTCCAGTAATCAAAAGAAATAAATTACAAAAAAGTATAAAATCTATATTTGTAATTAAATAAGCGCTAAGAAACCTACACAAATCTAGGCGACGAATCGCCACATCCGTCAAGATAAAACTAATAAATAGTAAAGATAAGGTGGGAGAATGCGCGAATGGTGGAAGAGCAATATCAAGCTTTAAAGAAATGAAATACCAAAAAATTATCATTTTTCTCGAATTCTATTTCTTATATTCTATTTGCATTTCATTGATATATATTCCCTCTCAAAAAGTATTGTGGAACTATTTTGTTTAGATAGGGAAACTATATTGCATAGTAACACACGGGGAACCACGGTTTGAAACAATACGCAAACAAACCCGCCGACAGTTGTCTAGGAAACATACACGTAACACGTATGAAATCCAACCTCCAAATTTTGGCACAACTTGTTAATATTGCTGTTTCTATCACATTTAGCGTTAGAGTTTCTTAGTTTGCTTCCATCACAATTACGTAAAATGTAATGAAGTATTTTTTCTGAACTTAAAACACAGCGAACAGCAAGATCAAATTTCAAATAAACCGCGCGTTATGTCAAATTCTAAACAATGGTTGACATTCATTGGTCGACTCTATGAATGCTGAGCTCTGTCTAAGCATTCTGGAAACAACGTGGTGGCAGTACTTTGAGGAAGGCCCATTCTTCTGTCAGCAGGGCAACACACCATGTCATGCTTGAATTTGAAATTGTTAAGGCTACTGAAACTGGGAAAAACATACTGTATTACAAGCGAATTCCGTAAATGGATAAATGGCAGAATGGCGCTAAAAAAACTGTAAAGGGAGCTGGTGTAACAATTTCAATTAAAGCATTTAATCATATTGTAAGCAGTGATTTTTTTGCATCCTCTCTTGAGTGAGCCGCCGTAGTTACGCCTCTGCTGGGACAAATTGGATCCTTGTGTGCATGGAAGTACAAATCGCCTACAAACAAAGCTGAAGTGGGCACTTTGAAAACCTAGTGATGGAACATATCGGCGGACATTTACGAAAAAACTGCTGGGAAGTATTCCACGAAGACTAGAGGCCGTAATAAGGGCCAAAGGGGTTTTAGAACACAATATTAAATTTTCAGTAACGATTATTTGCAGACATGCAGGTGACCAAATATTATTGGTAGGACAGTGTACATGTATGCATATAACTCGGGTGAAAAAGCGGGAGAGATGTTCTCGAACCTTCTCCCGAAATGAACTCTTGTGTAAGTCACTGATGCAAAAGCTTAAGAAATAGTGAAACTATATGAACTGTTAACCCAGTAAGATATTCAATCATGAGAAGCAGAAACTATTCTAATCTGCGGTCTACTGATCCTCAACCTGTGATAGCGTGATCGCTTTTTTTCCCCCCGTTTATTATTATTATTTTTTTTTTTGGCAGCCCAACTCAATCTGCTGTTGACTACACTGTGCGATATTGGCTGTCAAACTTCAGGCTTCTTTATGTTTGACATTGATTTGCTAGACGTGGACTTATGAATAATTGGATTTCAGTCTTTGTCGGAAGAACGGCCTTAGTCGGAAAAATTGTGTTCCATTGCCACTGAACTACTTTCTGCAGTAGCATGATTGTTCGAAATGCTGCGTATGCGTAACAGTGAAGAGATTGGTTTAACTGTGGTCAACTCAGTGTCCAACCAAGGCCATCTAGAAAGTACAAAGCCATAGATGAGTTTCCTCCGTTTGTGACGTCACTCTCATGTGACACGGCCTGATACGTCCGTGTCGTGTTGACATTATACAAGATAACATTGGAAATCAACCGGAAGCTTTGGTTTCCGCGTGGCGTCGTATCGTCAATTGGTCAAACTCAAAATGAAATTAATTTTGACACAATTGCTCCTATACTTGGTTGAACTTCGGCTTGCTAGATAGTGAGTTTTGACAAACGGTCTTCTCACAACGGCTAGAAGACAAGTCTAAGTTGATCAACTGAGATTCGAGACCAAGTAATATTAAATTTTAACGATGGCTGGTTGGCTTGTTACGGTGCAGTCAGTCGGGTGACCTGCTGAGTTTCAACCCTGACTGGGTGATTCATCAAGCAGACTCTGGGATCCTGCAACCTGTCTGTTCTAAGGAAGACTGGTTAGTATAGCTGTGATCGATCTGGATTTTTGTGAAAGAAGTGAAATAGGTCTGGATTTTTGTGAAAGAAGTGAAATAGGCACTGTCATAAATGAGGGATATTACGCACAATTCGGTGATGGCAAAATGCTTGTGACTCACAACCGCAGCGAGTCGTAGTGTAAACAGTAAGAACGAGATGCTATAAGTATATTCAAGGTAAACTTAACTTTTCTATGGGCTGGAAGCTGGAAAGACCGATTCACCGAAAAGATGTCATGGCTTCGCAGTATTTCTCCGCACTAATGTGGTGAAGTATCGCGGAAGAGAGTGCCGCCCTGACGCGAGACAGAACAAAAGTAAACTTCGCGTTCATTGTACTATCAGAAATGTTCTCCTCAGGAAGAAAGGAGTAACGTTTAGCCCCCCAAAACACTTGACTGTCGGCTTACCACCCACCAGTAAATATCCTCCGGGTATAGCCACACTAACGAACATGGCACACAGACACAAGTCCCAATGACGTAACCAAAACGCAAATATCTGTACTTTTAGAAATACGACCGAAACTAAGATCTTCATTTTTTTAATTTACGAAACTAAGATCTTCATTTTTTTCAACGCTTAGAGCAGCTACCATATGTACCTTTTAGCCACAGTGCAAGCTCGAATACGAGCTTAGACTGGAACTACATTATTCAGTGGAAATACGTATTCAGTACCTTCAACTCCATAATCAGGTTAGCTTTACCGGGAGTATAGGTAAGTATCATGGGCCTCCAAAAATTTCCCTTCAGCTTTTTTAGGTAGATGGTCTTTCTAGGGAGTTTCCAGAGAAGCATGTTAAGAGCATTATGATTTTTGAAAATATTACAGGGCAGGTAGAAATATGCGTTGACGAATCAGTGGGATAGGACAAAAGGAGAGCAGTCGTGTGACTGGAGACTTGGGTCTAGGGATATTATAGGTTGGTCTAATACTTTCTTGGAGACCACATGAATTCTCCAAGTTTAAAACGACGGCAGAATTTTTTGGAAGTTAATCTTGAACGGAGCAAGGAAACCACCAATATACTTTAGAAAGTAACAGTGAGGGAAGGAATTTGTGAATGCATTTTTATTAAAATTGTGCACATCAGTGTAAATCTAATTTCTGTCAGACTGTATTCATGAAATGCAAATGAAGAAAAAATACATAGACGTCGACTTATGCGTTTATAGCTGAATCCCTGAATACAATAGATAAATAAATAGTAAATAAAGTTCTGTCTTTCAGTTAAGTTGTTGGAACAGCACTATGGTTTAGCATATCATACTAGCCATAGGCGTTTATATGAGGAGGAAGGGGAGAATTGTTCTTCATTAAAAATTTGTGGTTACTGTCACAATTTTTTGAACAGGTTGTAAAACGTTTCATCGTAGTAATAGGCATGCTATGCTGGAAATTGACTTATGTTAGAAAATAATGCTGAAATTTTCAACCGCGTGGTAGAGTTTAGGATTGTGTAAAAGCAAAGCAAAAAAAAAAAATCGTACACAATCCTGAATAACAGTCAGTCTTAATTCACGACTGTACGGTCTCTCAAGTCTGTTACAGTATTATCAGTCTTCAGCACGTTTTTTCTTGCTTTTATTATTCCATATTTTATTATTTTCTCTATTACCGCGTCAAGCCCCGTTTGGGAACTTGCGGGCTTAAGTTTTGTTAATTAATTTAGATCTTCTAACTGTCGCAACGATGACATTGGGTTTCCTAGAATTGGAGACCTAGTCTCATCGTTGAGACCTGTACGCGTTGTGTTTCATGCGAGCTCGTACGAGGCTGTCGCAAGAACTCATATGCGGCAATGAAATTAAGTTTCAAAACTAACATTCCTATATCATGTTTTTAATCGCGGTACCTTCAAAAGAAAGAAAACTATTTACCTTAAAATAACCCCGCACCCGACACTTTCTTTTAAATAAATGTGTTTTTCTTCGCTGCTGCTCATTTGCAGAGCTGCAGCGAAGAAAAACACATTTATTTTAAAGAAACAACTATAAAAATTACTTTGACATATTTCTTAATTTATATACAAATTAATGGTGGGACCAGATTAAGTTACACTATCTACCCACAAGTAATTGGACACCTGTGATAGCAAAGGAAAACGAAGTTAATTCCCCTTCAATAGTTGGTGGAGCCTCCACGAGCGGCGATTACAGCCGTGACCCTCCGGGGCATACTCTCAACCAGGCGTTGTACGACGGCTAGCTGTATTTCCTTCCACTCGGCTTGGAGAAGACAGGTCAGTGTCTTCACCGATTTCAGACGGTGGGGGCACCCCTTAAGTCGACGCTCCAACTCGTCCCAGAGGTGCTGGATAGGGTTAAGGTCCGGGCTCTGCGCAGGCCAGTCCATTCGATTAACCCCATTGTCACCATACCAAGCCACGGTGGACCTCGCAACATGACAGATGGCATTGTCATCCTGAAAGTAACATGGATACACCCCGTAAAACTACCACAACGTAGGAAGCGCAGGCCATCCAAAATGGTGCAGTAGGTCTCGGCGTTGAGTCTACCAGGAATTGTGACCAAGGGTACCGTGCCGTACCAGGAGAAACACCCCCATAGCATAATTCCACCGCCGCCGAACTTCACAGTTGGCACAATACATTCCGGCAGGAGGCGTTCTCCAGGCAGACGACGAACCCAGACCCTGCCACCCAAACGGTAGAGAGTGAACCTTGATTCGTCGCTCCAGAGAATCTGTTTCCACTGTTCAACGGTCCACTGTCGACGTTCTTCGCACCACGTTAGCCGAGCAGCTCTATTGCACTTGGTGATCAAAGGCTTGTGGGCGGCAGCACGTCCATGATAACCGAGCAAATGGGCTTCCTCATGGATGGTATTCATAGAAAGAACACTCCCGGATGCCTGTTGAAACGCCTCGCGGATGTGGCCCATCGATTTGGTATGGTTCTTCCGAATTTCTCTGGCCAGTACCCGTCGGTCTCTAACTCCCAGTTTTGTGGGTCTGCCGGGTCGGGGCACATTCCGACAGTCACCTCTCATCTGCCATTTGCCAATCACGTAGGCCACTGTCGATTTTGGGGACTTCAGCTAGCTGGATATGTCACATATGGATCGGCCATTTCTATGTACCCGACGATTACACCTTTCTCGAAATCAGAGAGCACCGAACTGCGTGGCATCTTGCATGCGACTGGTTGCGTTGTTGTTTCCCACACGATATTTAACGGCGGCGGCCGTGACGTGTATCAGGACCGCAGATATCGTCGATTGCAGGGGTGTCCAATTACTTGTTGGTAGATAGTGTATATTAAATCATCACTGCAAAAAATGGTTACGATTAAGTCTAAGGTTCATAGAGCCGTTTCCTAGCAATCCGATTAGTTCGAGGTGAGCAAAATTATTTCATTTTCAAATTTCATTGATTACTCAGCATGCGAGGGATTGAAATATTTGGATGATGTCTTATCCGGAATCCTCTTGGTCCTTGTGTTGATGATGGTAGTGTACTGTCGTCACACTTCCGTTTTTCGGGGCTGGTATCGTCCGAGGGTAAAAACGCAGCTCCGGTTTACTTAAAGAGACGTCGGTACTGGGGAGTTACATTTTCGGGAACCTGTTTTCCTGCGCCTACGAATTAGCATCTTTTTCACTGTTTCTCGCTCTTAACAATTTTAAAATTTTTGAGTCCGGCTTTTTGACCCACGCACGCACCCCGATTTCTCCAAGCTTTCCTTTTATTTTCTCTGTCACTTTTCTACTGCTGGGCTCCTAGGCGTGTTCTCACCTCTTGGAGGTGTCACCTTCGCCTCCATTGGTTCCTGGGAACCCGTCCTCGCGATGGACGATGACCAGTGGCTATTTCGAGCACATTTCTTCTGGCTAGCTGACCATCTGCCGAGCTAAGCCCTTTAAAAAATTATTTGGCTCCAACTGTCACCCTGTTTCTGAGTTCTATTATCAGAATATCGGGGAATGTCTTTCTAAATCTTTAAGTACGATCGAATGCACGTACGCCCGTCTGAGTTGTTTTTCCCGACACAGAGACTGGGTGGAAGTTATTACATAAGTTTTTCCTTCTGACCAGATTCAGGCAGGGCTGCTTTCTTGTACTTTCGCCCTGTAGTCGCCGCTGGCCTATTGTTAGCTGAGGCTACAGTATGTAATCCCTATGCTACACCGCCGTGCTTGTTCTTTGCAAATGCCTGGCAATAAAAATACCTTTCGTTTCGTTTTTAGAAGTCTGCACCTGGCTTGGCGTTTGTGTTCCGATCTCCTTCCCACGCGACGGGAAAGCAAGAAAAAAATGAAAATTGCAACATTTTTATGCGACCTGGAGTAGAATAATACCACCTGCAAACCCAACCAGGAATTACTCTAACTAAAAATGATTTATTAATTACACTGGCGTGCAAAAATTAAAGACGAGACGGTTTCTCGAATGTAACGTTGTGCTGAAGTAAGTGCTCCACATCGACTCAAATAATACCATAAGATCCCCAAGATGTAAGAATATGGGACAAGTGAGCAAAACCGTCCAAACAAGGAGTCCAAAGGATACAAAGGCACTTCATTGAAAAGTTAGCTTCGAGCACAACTGGGCAGAAGACAGAAACGTTCATGTGACAGGCGGCAGGCGGCTGCCAAGAAAAATCCAGTCTTTAGTAGGGGATATGATCACACCTGACTGCGTTGCAGGATTTACAAAGTCTGCCCATGCTGAGGACGAGGTTGTCAAGGAGTTGTTGAGGCATCGCGGCCCATTCCTCTGGTAGCGCCAATCGCAGCCGCGGAATCGTTGCTGGCGGCTGGTGACGTGCTGCCAAGCGTCTCCCGAGAAGGTCCCACACGTGTTCGATTGGATTTAGGTCCGGGGACCTTGCGGGCCAATCCATGCGCTGAATACCTTTACTCTCCAACAGCTCTGCGACAGCCACTGTACGATGAGGTGTAGCGTTGTCGTCCATGAAGAGGAACTCAGGACCCACAGCACCTCTAAACAGACGCACGTGAGGCAGGAGAACCTCAGTACAATAGCGGACACCAGTGACTGAACCTCCTTGGAAGATGTGGAGGTCAGTACGGCTACCAAGCATGATACAGCCCCAAACGAGAACTCCGCCACCTCCAAACCGGTCCCTTTCGATGTTGTTGGAGGTGTGATTGCGTGTTCCCTGCTCTCTCCAGATGTGTATACGTCCAGAATCGCTCGTCAGACTAAATCGGCTCTCATCCGTAAAGAGAACTCGACCAATTGCTGATGTGTCCTGTTCTTGTGTTCTTGGCACCAGAGAAACCGCCGTCTCCAATGAGCAGGCGTTAATGGCACACACCGTACTGGTCGTCGTGCAAATAGACCACCTTTGTGTATAGCTTTTGGCCACGGTAAAACGCGATAACGGACGTCCAGTTGTCTATTGCATGTGCCTTGCGATTTCTCCCGCTGTCTGCCGTCTGTCTTTTCTCGCCTGTAGGACAATATACCGGTCGTTCGCCGCTGTGGTTGCTCGTGGACGACCACTGCTGAACTCTCGGATAGCTGTTCCTGTCGTTTGAAATGCTCTCCAAGCTCGTGAAACGATGCTGTGAGCGATCCCGAACTCCTCTGCCACACTAGTCACACTTCCATCTTCTTGCAACTTCCCAATGACGCGACCTCTGGTAAAGTCATCCAGATGTCGTCTACTGGATTGCCTGTTGGCAACTCGACGTCGTTCAAACCGACGTACACCGTGCAATAGCTTTCACGATTTGGTGAGCGTACACCACCCGTGTGCTTTAAACCCTTCCGACCCCCCCCCATGTCATGCTGCATACATGCACATGCCCTACCGTACCGGACCCTAGTCTATCTCCTGAGTGGTCTTTCGGTCCGTTCTGCCTGCTCGTTCCGCTGTTATGCTAATTTCTCCTCTTCGTCCTCAATTTTTGCACACCAGTGTATTTTAATTAATTAACGTAATTAATTGGGTAATTAAATCCCGAATTAGGGTATTTCTTTACCTGAAGCAATGTGTCCGATATTAGAAGAATTTCCGGGGCAACATCCTCCTCACGCACCACCTTTTCATCGTGATCATTTCAAAAATTTTTCTTCTTGGTATCAACTCAAATCGTTCTGCTCTTCAACGCTAGTTAATTGTACAAATGTGACCAACCCATCGCTACTTGGGTCTGTCCCGGCAGTGATATTTCTCGTTTTCAAACTTGTGCATACGCAGAAAGAGAAAATAATTATATAAAAGAAAGAGTAAGTTGTAAATTTACGTCGGCACATGTTTATCATACGTTTATTATAAATCGTATTCATAACTTTTGTAACCTTCCACCGCGAAACAAAGCCGTGAATGTCTGTGAGTATATTTCTCCAGTGATTTTTGAAAATGGATACGCCGAAAATCTGGTGAATTGAAAAAAAAAGCTGCTACTTGAGAAAGAATGCAGTCTTTTAAGTATAGCCAATTTTTTAAGGTTCTTGTAAACAAACGACAGTGAAAATCTTCCCCGCAAGAAATGTTCGCATCCAACGACGAACCGCATTGTAGCTGCGGAATTCTTGGAATTCCGGTCCCAGCTGTGTAACTGTCCAACAGGTGTGGTTTTGCTCTTTCCTCGTGATAACCGTGATTTGACATCACGCGAAGTTGTTGCAAGTGTTTAGAGCAAGTACGTCACTCCTCCCATAATGCGAGATTACGACAGCTATTTTCGAACGGATCTCAAGCGAAACCATTTGGCAGGGAGGAAAGGCACTCATTGGCCTGCTACAGCGCCAGGTGTTGTTATGTCTGGTACACTGAACTGCATTGACACTAAAGAACAAAAAGAGAAAAACTTTATCAAAACCTCACACCTACATGGATCGAGCAGCATTTGAGATTTCTGGAAACCCGTGATATGTTACTGCCTTTCCTTTCTTTCGTTCAAGGCAGCGGCATGATTCTACGGAACAGACAAAAGTTGCTCGTGCTTTTGTTAACCGTCGACTAAAGCGGTGGAGGAGGAATTGACTCGTTGAATTTCCCTTCACTTTACTTTGAGGGTTCATTATGTTGCATAGTGAGACAGGGATATATCACGAAACAATTACTGAAAAAGTACCCCATGACTGCAGTGGCGTAACTACCACCCCCGCAGTTGGGGGGGTGTGCAGGTAACGAAAGGGCTTACTGCAGCTACCAAACATAGTTTTATGAAAAAATCCGAACACGCACAAAAACAAATAATAAATCCAAACATTCATAGTTTCCTTTAAGATATATTTAGCTTTGCCTAAATAAATGTCAAGTTTCACTTTTAAAACACCGGATATCCTACAGAGTGAAGCTATTCTTCTCTTTGCAATGGATTATAAATAATATGATCACTCTCCAATTGCCCTCTCTCTGCGCTGCTGAGGAAAAGTGCGAGGTCACGTGGTGATTCTCCGTGGAAGATGCGGGACAAAAGTCAGTCACCCAGGATTACGTACACGAAAGGCGACAACGTTTATTCACAGCAGCTGCAGATCTCCCATGTATAAGAGGAAGATTTCTTCCAGTGATTTACTTTTGTTTTGGACAAAATAATTACATGTTTCTATTGCTTTTAGTTCTTCCTCATAGTAAGTATGTCTATTTCATACACTATATAGAAACTTTAATATACAAGCGAACGACATCCATTTGCAAAATGTCACCAAATGGAGCACAGTATCGAAGAAAGAAAAAAGGAGAGCGCGCGAAGAAACTTCCAAAACTCGACCAGTTCTTTTCGTCGCTGAGTCAGTTAAGCTCAAGTGCCGTTTCAGATGAAAAGAATGATGATTTGTTTAGCACGTCAACTGTTCAAAGTTTAGAAGCAGACATTTGCATTGTGTACTTCTGTTCCAAACAGTACTTAAAAAGTTAAAACTATAGGGCTCTAGGTACCCCCTTACTTTTCCAGAACCTCCCCTACTTCCACCACTAGCATACACACACGCGCTCGCGAAAACCACATCCTACCTCGTGTTCGAAATCATGGGGAAATTACTGTGCTTAGGAGTGCTAAAGTAAATCTTGCGGGAGGGGGGGGGGCACGTTGTGTAACTTACGCCAGTGCATGACTGTCCTCAGGAACCGCCAACATTTCGGAGTCTCTTTGATAAATCACTTTTATGTGAACGTTTCGTTAGCAATGAAAAATGGAAGTGGTGTTCACAAAAACGCCAATGAATTTATCCAAAGGAAATCCTATCTTTAGGAAGAAGGTTTTCATCAGACGTATACTCTGAAAGTGTGTAACCAAGTATTTGCTTCGTTTTGCATGTTCACAGTATAGTTAAGACTCACTAATTCAGGCCTTATATAATTTGGGCTACTAATTTCATCAAATTGAGATTTATTAAATCTTTTTAAACATGCAGTCTCATATTTAGGCTTTCAACGAAGCCATATTTTAATGCTCTTCAAACTTAGTGAAAGAAAAATACGTCAGTGATCAGAGGCGGATTGGAACGACTGAACAAAGCCGAGAAATTTCAGTCTTCGGGTGCACTGCAAAAACATAAATATCTACAGTGGAGAACCTCATAAAAAAAATTCTGTTAGACCCTGGATGAAAGAAAGCTGCTGAAATATGTCTTATTAAAACGAATTCCGTGGGAACAAATGCTAACAACAATTTAACAGTGAAAGATTTCTTGAAATCCGCCCATGATTGAATGTAGATAATTTTGAACCACACTCAAAACGCGCTATTGTACCAGTTATTTTTTTTACTTTTGTTTTGATAAACAACAACAAAAAAATACACGGGGCTCTTAAAGACCACCTTTCCAATTAAATCACCATGAAGATCACTCCAAAAGTTGAAATGTGCACATGCCGCATAGCAATTTTCCTGCGCAATTAATTTTTATATTTATTTGATCAATGATTGCTTATTGCGCAATGGTATTTGGTATCTCATCGTTGAACAGACACCTTTTTTAATTATGCCCATTATTTTGACCATTGAACCAGTTCTAGTATATCGTTGTTTCTTTCAAGATAAATGTGCAGTATATCTGTGGAATCTTGTGCTCTGTGTCCGTCTGTGGTTAACTAGTGTCCCCTTTAAGATTACAAAAAGAATGTAGGGCCTATCAATGACTCTGGGTTCTTATTTAAGTTTAATGATTTTTGTCTAAATGTAGTTACCTTTAGCTAATCTGATTTGTGTATACAGCGTGCTTGGCCCAAAACACTTTTTTCACATAAGTACAAAGGATTTTGAGATTACATTTTAGAGACAACGCACAACATAAACAGAAGTTTTTTTTTTTTTTTTAAGGAAATCATTTTTCAGACAGAAATAAAGCTGAAATGAAATTAATGATTATTATTCATAAGTACCAAAATAATTATTCATTCACCCCAAAAAAATCCAAATAAAAAAAGCGAGAAATTGGGCCCTTTCCCGCATGATTCATCAGGAAATGTCCCGGAATCCCGGTGGGCAATCCGCCCCTGTCAGTGATAGATATTAACGCAAATCCTTTTAAAGTTATTTAACGACTCCTCGTTTTCTTCTAAAATTTTTCTCCAGACGTGAAAAAACATCCGTATGAGAAAATTTTCTTCTAGAGTTAAGGGACGCATCAAACTAGCGGAAGGTGTAGTAATAGTTAAATTGGCCTTTTGAAATGACTGCATTTTATTGGCATTTTTAGATCTCGTGATAAACAATCGTAAACGAAAGCATGTTCTGTTTGACTTGAATTCTTTGTTTTGAATCCGATGTGTATTTACACTTTTTCATAAAACGGAAGTACGTTAGTGATAAGGAAATTATAACCTCTGAACAAAGTTTTTGAAGCTGAAGTGCTTTTTTATTAATTGTTTCCCCTGTTCTCTTTGAATGGAATAAAGCATCAGTTTTTCAACATCTGTGAGTTTCTGCATGAGTCTTGGAGAAGTCGCAGATTCCTAATTTCGGCTTGCTGGGTCCATGAAAGGAACAGAAATATACTGATGAAACAAGTTTGAAGTTTGTGTTTTACGCTGGACTAAAGTCTTTACAAAAAGGCAGATACCGTTCAAACTGCTTGATCAATGGGAAGGGACGGTGAGGGGACGAATAACTTTGGAAGGCCGCAAAGTTCACCAAGCGTTTTCAAATTGATCGGAAACTTGAAACTTGGTCGTTCTGGGTGGTGTAGTGGTTAGCATACCTGGGCGCTATCTGGGAGACACGGGTTCGAGTCCCGCTCCAGGACGATGAAAATTTTCAAGTTTTCGGATATTATCTGACTTACCATCTTTGTCACATTTACGCCAAAAATCGGATTGTCATCTTCAAAATTTGTAAGCGTTTACATTTTAATCAAGCAGTCGATCTTTGCATTGGGAGATAGGCTTGTATCCAAGTAACGCCTGCGCGAACAGTGGCACGTACATTAAGCGGCTCTTTGAATTTAAGACGTAGAGATGAATAAAATTTCAGTGGACATATTGAAGTAGTAGTTAGTCCTGCGTGACATTGGCGAGAAGATTGCAATTCGCTAAGCATTCTGGAGAATCATCCTCAACTGAAATGACAAGTTCGAACGGTCGAGCTTGTATTGATTCCTACAGATGTATTTCTACGGTTTCCTTGACTCAAAGAAAGAAAGAATGAAAAGACTCCAGTTTGGGATCTGGTGCGCTTACCATCTGAAGTGTGGGATATGGTGGGACCATCTTCTCGAGAGTGGGATACTGTAAGGCTACCTTAATAAAGAAGGCTTGCGCACCAGCGAAATGACCTGGCTATAATGAAAAACAAATAGGAAAGATATCACGACAGACAGAATGCAACGTTGGTGTATGAAGTACATGTATAAGCGAAGAATAATGCAATGACTAAAGAAATGAGTAAGTATGGATTACGTCTGTCGTAGGTAAAGGAAAGTGAACGAAAGCAGATTTCAAGTGAATTGATGATGGGCTAGGTGTTAGATGGAGCGAGAGGCGGGGGGGGGGGGGCGTGTAATACACTTTTAAGTGGAAAGATGAACAGCAGCATGATTGTCTGCATTTATGTAAGTGAAAGAATTTTATAGTTAAGCCTGAAAGCGGCGCTTCAAAAAATAGCGATTATAGAAGTATATTCTCTTCGTGATTCTGAATCTTCCAATGAGAAGAAAGATTTCTGGTGTGAGAAAATAATATTTTTGAGCGATTTTGTCTCTAGACAGCAAGTTATTTTAGCAGGAGATGTCAAAGCTGTGGTAAGAGTTCAGATTGAAGATATCTGCAAATAATCTGCAATTGAAGGATCTCAATGAGCATGATAATGGTAAAAGGTTAACTGAAATTGCGTTGAGGATGATTTGTCAACTCCAAGAGCATCCATACTTCAATGTAGGATAATCGTGCCATGAGGTGCAAAATGCAATGGCATTTGTCATGTGCAATGTTTCTTTTTGTTCTGGCGGTTATCGATCTCTATGAGCATCAAAGACTCTAAGGAGTCTTCCGTCCCTAATTTACAGTCACTGGTTCTAGGGAAGGCGCAGAATCGGAGCCGTTGGGAAAGCATCTACCCCGTGTTACGAAAAGCTTAGAGATTCCAACTTTTCTTTCCAGATGTCTGCTTCCAATTCCACAGGGAAACGCACCTGATCAGTGAACAAGATGTTATGCTATTGTTCCAAGGTCAGTCTGTGGTTGAGATATGAAAAAACACCAGTGTTATAAAGATTTCTGATCAGAGTGGAGACTGATACCTAACTTCTCATGGCTGCGCTGTGGTCTGAACGCAGACTGCCACTGTTGCTCTCCCATTCCGTTTCGAGGACAATGCGATGTTACGGTCATCTTAAACGATTGTCACCCTTTTACGTCAGGGAAAAGGTCTCCGGATGAATATTCCATTTATTTGCAATAGTTTCTGGATTTTTGATCACAAAACAGTTGACAAGAAAGAACTGAGTTACGTCGGTGATTTATTGTTGCTACCTCTAACCTAAAAACGGCTCTCTATCTTTTCTGAATCTTCGATATTCCTTTCTAGTTTTCCTTGAAATGTTGTGTTAACGATATGGAGAGACAAACAGTTATTATCGATTTACTCTGAAACACATTCCACGTTGTACTAATATCTTCCAATGGAAAACACTCTCTTTATTGGGCGTTCTTATTCGGATATTTTTCCGTGTGGGAATCCGCATCCATCATGTGTTTATTTTCTGTTGTTTTTTTCTTTGACGTTTGCGTGTTTCAACACAGCAGGGCAGAGTCAATGTTTTCATTAAGTCTCTAATGCTTTGAATTTTGTGCTTCACTTTTGACCAGCAGTTTATATGCATATATTTCGCTACGGGTTTATTATATAGGACAATTTTGACTGAAACCATTTTCTGTTTGCATACAAGATAATTAGTCAACAATTAACCATTATTTGCCTTCAAACATACAAGATAATTAACCAGCAATTAACATTATTGAGAATGCGAATAAACCGGAATTGTTACAGATCCTTATATGATAACTGGCGTTAGTTCATTAACATTTCGTGTACCAAAATTTGTGATTACAAAACATATTATTAAGAACTACAGCATGAACACGGTGGAGAAATTTAAATATCTGGGATCGATTGTTTCCATACTCAGATCATAGCAGTAGGAAATAGAAATTAGAATCACGGAAGGGAAGAACACTGAACTTTTGAATCCCATGCTCGGTAAAGGATGTATTGAAGAAAGTTAGAAACTTATTTGGAGAGCTAAAATCATTTAAGGGGTTTAGGGGTTTTCAGTTGCAGATTTTCTTTAATTTACATTGAAGGCGAATCACGCTCATATTTAGCCTATACGGAATTCCGAAGAAAAGCGTTTTTCGCAGCACGTGACTGATCATTCGAAAACTTCACCAAAATTTCAGAGCAGCTGAGGTCATCCCAGGATTAGCTGTCGAAGAACCTTCTTCTGGTGGTACCTCCTGTTTTGCCTGATGTAATCTGGCATCCCATAGATGATGGTAAAATACCTATACTCTCAGATACTCAGTAATGACCTGGTTCCTAAACAATAACTTCTAATTTCAAAATATGTCTCTCAGTCTCCACACAGTGGTATACTATTCTTGGCTTGGGCAGAATCCAGGTTTGGCAAAGGAAGAAAGGTCTGAGAATCGACGGACCTGCCCCGGTGGCGCAGTGTTCTAAGGCGCTGGCCTATGATCATTCGTCCGTAAGGGGCCCGGGTTCGAATCCCGGTCAGGCATGGATGTTGTGTTTGTCTTACGGCACTGGCTCTCTCCCTTCCCTGGAACCAGTGACCCTAAATTAGGGACGGGCGACTGCTTATAGCCCATTGAGTTGCTCACGGTGGTCGTTAAACCTCCAATCAAAAAAAAAAAAAAAAAAAAAAAAAAAAGAATCGACGGACCTTGGGACTCGACTGTCTTTAATACAGTGCTCACCCTATCAAGGGACATCAGAACCAGTACGATAAAAAGGGATGTCTTCACACTTACTGAAGGAAAAGAGTCTCTCAGGAAACTGAGAAGTGCTGCATATTTCCAGTGGCATAGCGAAGGTGGCTGCCACCAGAAGGCAAGTTATATAATTTGCGTTCCTTAGGAAACAATCATACAGATGATTGAGAAAGTGATTTAGGGAAGTGACTTGAGAAAATTATGTTCTACTTGTTCACTACTGTTTTTAAAAATTATAACACCATGAAGACTGCTGGTCTAAACTTGAAACTCATAGGATATGTACAAGAGGTTGGGACATGCAAATGATTAAAATATCAGTGAAAATGAGCATGCGGTTACGGACCAGCGCCCTCTCAACTGTTGGGTCTTCAGTATAAAGAGCTCTATGTCTCAAATGAGATGTTGTAATCAGTGAAGAGCCAACATTGAGTCGAAAGGGTGTTTCCTGTGTCTCACTATGTCCCGTTGCCGAAGAAGGTCACATTATGAATACCTGACAGATTTTGAGGGAGGATGGATTGTTGAGATGAGAGGAGTTGGATTTTCCTAATGCGAAACTGCCACTGGTATGGGACGAAACGCCAGTACAGTGACGCGAAACTGCCACTAGTATGGGACGAAACGCTAGTACAGTGACGCGAAACTGCCGCTGGTACGAACGAAACGCCAGTACAGTGACGCGAAACTGCCACTGATATGGGACGAAACGCCAGTACAGTGACGCGGGACTGCCACTGGTATGGGACGAGACGCCAGTACAGTGACGCGAAACTGCCACTGGTATGGGACGAAACGCCAGTACAGTGACGCCAAAAACTGCCACTGGTATGGGACGAGACGCCAGAACAGTGACGCGAAACTGCTACTGGTATGGGAAGAAACGCCAGTACAGTGACGCGAAACTGCCACTGGTATGGGACGAAACGCCAGTTCAGTGACGCGGGACTGCAACTGGTATGGACGAAACGCCAGTACAGTGACGCAAAACTGCCACTGGTATGGGACGAAACGCCAGTACAGTGACGCGAACGTGGAGTCACTGGACAGATGAAGCTCGGACGCACAGAATTCCGAGAAATGGACCGCAAAATCTCACGACTTCACTGGATGACAGACACCTCTACCGAATGGCAGTGACCGACGGCCCAGCGACATCCATGGTGTTAACGCAGCAGTGGAGCGCTGTCACACTTTAGGCTTTGTCCTCCAGCACAGTTCGACGTCATTTGCTTAACAGAGGATTGATCGCTTGTTGCGCATTGCTTTGACCCTCAACCACAGACGCCTCAGGTTGCAATGGGGTCTTGAACACAGACACTGGCGCGCTGATTGGCAACAAGTCGTGTTTTCTGACAATTCAACTGGATTCACCAAGTTGATGGCCGCATACGTGTTCGAAGGCATCGTAGTGAACGGCATCTTTGAGCCTCATACTGGCCCAACGCCAAGCGTTGTGGTTTGGGGCGCCATTGGGTTCAATTCGTGATATCTCCTGATTAGAACTGAAGGAACTCTCAACAGCCAGAGATACATCAGGGATGGTTTCGAGACAGAGGTGATACCTTTTCTGCAGAGTTGTCCTTGGGCTATATTCCAGCAGGACAATGCTCGGCCACATGTGGCCCGAAATTTCCAAGACCTCTTCCATGCACGGCAGATACTGCTTCTTCCCTGGCCTGCCTGTTCGCCTGATATGTCTCCGATCGAAAATGTCTGGCACATGGTAGCTAAGCGACTAGCCCGTAAAGCGCCTCCGCCAGTCACTACAAATGAACTCTGGTCTCGCATAGAAGCAGCCTGGCAGGCTATTCCCAGGACGATATCAAAAACCTCTTCCATTCAGTGCCACACTTTGTAGAGGCTGTTATTGTTGCTCGAGGTGGCTTCACACGCTACTGAGGTTTGAAGCGAAAAATCTTGTATAGATGTACAAATGTAATCAGTTATCTTTTGTAACATGAGGAATCTGTGATATAAATTTCATTTGAATAGTGCGATTCTTTCTCGGTGTTGCAATTTTCAAAACAGTACATCGAGTAAATTCTGAGAATTTTTTCAACGCGCATTTAATTCATATCATAATACGCTTGAAAGCATTACAGCTGAAAAGGGGTAAATGTTATGAAATAGTGTCGGGATGAATCAAGAGGCACCAACAATTCTACACTGCACATAACAAAGTGACAAATAAAAAAACAGCAAATTTACCTTTATAAGAATGAGCGTCGGTATCCAGTTTTCCCCATGTTCATGCAATTAAATTTGTTTCGCACACAGAATTGAGCGAAATACTCTGCTAAAACTAATTCTGATGAAGCATGACAAAGCTTTTATACAAATTAGAACACTGGTTATTATACGCAACGTTGATTGCTATAATACGAAAGCAGACTTTATATACTAAAGCATCACGTGTCATTAAGAGAGAAATTTACTCTACCTTTAAATGTAGGCTTATTCATTTGTGTTGCTCCTACCAAACTTTATTCTGGTTCTTGTTATCTCAAATACGGATTCCTTTTCTTATAGTTTGTAGAAGTTTTAATGAATATTCGTTCAATATTTTTACAAAACTTTTGTACTAAAACTTACCATTCTTCTCTTATGACACAAAATTTTTTTAAACTAGTTTCCAAGGGTACCTATTATTTTAAGTAACTTACGATCATTTGCAACTAAGACATTTATATTTATCAAGTGTTTCAAGTCCAATCTTACATTCTTGCACTGCGCAAAAAATTTGCTTTGTTTCAGTTGCAGAAATTGTTGCCATAAATTATCAAATTGACTTAACGCAAACATAACTGAATAAAATATATCCATAACTTATACGCAAGCGCAGATACAAAGGGGGAGACCATAGAGGCCATGGTCTTCTCCTTGAGAGTTTACCGAATTAAATTTTAACAGGCTTAACTTTGTGCGGTCGACATTACAATTGTTGGAATGAATTGAATTGTGAGTTTTTTCCAGTTCTCTTGCTTATTTCTCCACATCAAAATTTCGTTTCTGTAAATTTAAATCACATTTTTGTGGCTTCCATCTTGTAAGTTTTATAAATCCGCCCTTAGTTATGCGAAACAAAATTTTCATTTCTCAATAAAAAATATTTCAGAAATATTCCTAAAACACGTAAGTGTCCTTCAAAATCATGCACAAAGTTTACAAAACCAGTTTATTCAATCACGTAAGTTACAATTGTTGAATTGCCATACGACTTTTCAGTCAAAAAAAAAAAAAGTTATTATTTCAGAATCACGGACAGCAACTATACGTTGTTTTTACAGGAAAGTGGTGACCAATTTTATACAATATTCACAAAGGGTGAAAACGAAAGGTTGTCATTACTCAACGAAACTTACTGGTTAGAAAACGTTGATATAGGGAGAGTTACTGAACAACTAGTAGTTGTCTATCTATGTCAGCTCTTTCCCAACGGAGATGGATCACGTTATGCTATAAGTTTTGGGATTACATTGGTTGCAAGTGAAATGTAATTTATTAAATTATTTTAAATATAAAATGCAATTAAATTGAAAGTGACAGCAATCAATTTTAAAGCTCTGTAGTTTTTCTTTACTCCGTAAGAAGCGGCAGGATTGAGTACGAGGTAGTAAAAAAAAATTCAGCCGTATTTAACTCCCCCACACCCCCACACGCCGTATTTTTAGTCAAGCGACGCTCGTGGAACTCAAATAAATCTTTGCAAAAACCCGTCATTTTTTTCCCGTTTAAATTTCGCGTTTTTAAGTGTCATATGACCTAGATACACTGTCCGTTATTCGGAGGTTCTGCTATTTGGCGGTAAATATACAGAACAATATATACTTCGGGGAAGAAATTAATCGGCGTACAAAACTTGCCTGGAGAGCTTTTGGAAGAAACAGCATAATTTTCAAGAGCAATATGCCATTATGTCTTAAAAGAAAAGTGTTTGATCAATGCATCCTTCCAGTGCTTACGTATGGTGCAGAGACGTGGACCTTAACTAAAAGAGACATACGAAGACTGCAGACAACTCAAAGCAGCATGGAGAGGTGCATGCTTGGTGTAACCAGGAGAGATAAGAAGAGGAACTCGTGGATCCGAAAAATGACAAGAGTGGAAGACATCATGATCAGAGTTAAATCCCTGAAATGGCAATGGGCTGGACATACTGCCAGAAGGACAGACCATCGATGGACAGCCGAAATTTTAGATTGGATTCCAAGGGACAGGAAAAGACCCAGAAGAAGACCACATGGAAGATAGGTGGATGAAATTCGAAAGTATGCGGGAGTTACATGGAGGAGACTGGCACAAGACAGACCGTTGTGGAGGAAACTTGGGGAGAACTTCGTCCAGCAGTGGATTGATAATGGTTGACAATGATGATGATGATGATGATGATGATGATGATATACTTCGGGACTGGAACCACAAAACTGTCTGCAATGATGGAATTCGCCATTCGGGAGTGACCGTTAAGGTGCTTTTATTATACTTGAATCTGACTACTTTTTTTATTAGATGTATTTCTAACACTACCTTTTCAAATCATTCCATTCCATTTTGTTAATTCTTGGCTACATTTGCTTGCACATTTTGTTTTCATTTTTAAGTGCGTCACGTGTGTACCGAAACGTAGGGCTTCAGTTCGTGCATGTCTATTTGTTTATCAAAGTCCGGAAGTCCTGGTGGGGTCGTAAAGCTTTAGGTACGAGGAACTTATTCTGCTCACAGACGCTTAGATTTCTACAACACTCTTTCAACATCACATTCGCATTTATGAAATACGTCTGTGGCATGATGACTCATGCGATGATGCATCAACGACCCTAATCATTGTGCTACCCACCTCAACACTCATTTGCACGGAGAGATAGACAGATATCTACCTCTATTGTCCCGAACTGCATTTCCTCTTTTTTCGTGAAGGTCCACCGTGAGCAGCTCAATGGTCTATAAGCAGTCGCCCGTTTCTAATTTAGGGCCACTGGTTCCAGGGAAGGGAGAAAACCAGCGCAGTAAGACAAACACTAATATTCGAAATTCCGCCCCAGTGGAACGGTTTCTGGATAATCGTCTGAGGTGCACCCGGGTCCGCGTCTCGGATGGATGGTATCCTACGGTGCTGGTTCTCTCCCTTCCCTGGAAACATGAGCCCAAAAATAAACAAGTTAGTAAAATCATGCAATGCATTGATTATGATACTCTTTCCAACATACCAGAAATCGCTCGCAGACGAACCCTCGTCCCTTCCCTGACTATTGATTCGTTCAGTATATCTCCGGAACAACATACTAAAGTTTTGTCGCAATAGAAGCATTTTTACTCAAGTTATTACTCAAGTTATGAGGATAATGGCTGTGGAATAAATCTCGCTCCTGTGCTCTTTGACTCCATTTCGATGATATTCAACAAAACCGGTTCAGTACACCTCCAAAACAACATGATAAAGTTTTGCCGCAATCGAAGCATTTTTGCGTAAGTTATGACGCTTAAGGGTGATGAAATAGATCGCGCTCCTATGTTCCGAACTTTGCCCCCATTTCGCCCATTTACAATAGGATTCGTCCCAAGGTTGTCCCCTACCACATACTAAAATTTCATCGAAATCAAACCATTTTTACGCGAGTTATCATGCGGACAGACAGACAGACAGACAGACGGACAAAGCTGGAGCATATACGCTTCTTCAACCTACGGTTTTAAAGCGTAAAAAATAGGAACGGCGAAATCCTTATAACCTTAGATGCTGGGGGGGTCGTTAAATTTGGAAAAAAAATTGCACTTGCTGATTTAGTATTGTCTGAGATATTCTCATTTTATGTTATCTTGCATAAAAATAATTTTATTTGTAGCGATCAATAATGATCACCCGCTGCTCCTAGAAAAACGGTAAGTTGTTCGTTCACTAACATAACTGGCAGTAACGAGTAAGAGGCGATTGACGTGAATGCACTTCAGCCGGCAGTGGTATCCAGCTAGAATTTAGAGGTCTGCACGGGCCCGGGCTGGGTCGGGCCTTTGCTCATTTCTAAGTTGGGAAAACGGGCCGAGCTTTCAATATTTAATGTAACCTAGGCTGATGACTTTACCTGCATCGTCTTAGTGTAGACCTCGCAGGGAAATGCGGAACTCTCTTGAATAGTTTGGGATTAATAGGATCCCTGACGGCGTTCCGACAGCTAGCCTGTCAGTCACCGGAAACCACAGTCTTCCACTCGGACAGATTCGGTCTAGAGACCTGTGGGGATCTACCTCCCCCACGGGACCGGTACCTTACACCTTTCTGTCACAACCCGTGTGTGCGACGTGCTATGGGCAGTTAGGGCAAGCAACTTTTTCAAAATATCCCATCTCGTGGCCGGGAGATCGCCCGCCAACGCGAGTTTTTGAGACAAAAGTCCTTTATTTGGTATCTAAATGAAAAATTACATTGACATTACACTACGAGGGTCTCATGCACCCCTCTCACAAATATTCAGGCACTGAAAACACATTGATCACACACAGAAATATTTACATGGTCCACAGCGCTAGGGCCAGTGCTGTGGTGATGACCCCGGGCCAGGGTCATCAAAAATACCTTGGTCAATAGACCCAGAAGCTCAGTATCGAGAGCAGCGTACCTCCGAGGGTACAACCATCTGTCAACCATAGTTGACCCGGCTCTTCCTTTGCTCAAGTTCCCTAATAAGACTAGGACACGTCTTACTGAAGCTGGAGTGAGAGACGTCCAGCTTCAGGCGGAACTTGGCATTCGCAGCAGTGCAATTGCTGCACTTCGGTGCGCCTGCACACTGGTGGTGCTGGTGCCCAACTTCACCGCAATTGCCGCACCTTGCTTCTGACTCGGGGCAGTTGCCTCGGAAATGACCGAAGCCATTACACCGAAAGCACCTGACCTCCCTCAAAAATTCCTTTAGGCGGAGCACTGACCAACCCAAGTTCAGTGTCTTCCGCCTCACCAAGTGCTTGAAGGTCTTGGGCTCCACGTCTGCCACCCAGTGGATCCTACCTCCCTTGCCCTTGATGGGGAAACAGGCTTTAAACCCGTTCTCGAGTTCTGGGTTTTGCCCGCAAACCGCCTCCTCGAATTCTTTCCTTGAGAGATCCCCGTTGACCCCATAAACTATCAACCAAGGGTATCTCTTTCGTGGGGCCGTGGGGAGTGTGCAATCCTTGGTCAGCGGATTACTTCTCAACTCCTGGGCAAGGCGGTCGAGCTCCCCGGGATGGGAACACTCCACCGCGACTTCTCCTTTCCTAATGCTCCAAAAGCTCTTGACCCCTATCTGCAGTTTAGTTGGGTTGACTGCAGTTTTCAGGGTCATCTTCGTGTCCTCTGAGGACGCACTCTCGACTGTCGGGTAGACCAAAAGCACATGTCTCCCGTCTCCCGACTTTTTCTTCTTTTTATTCTCAATCGGGGCGGGCGAAGACCCTTTCGCCGTGCTAGCCCCTTTCCTAGCCACTTCGGCGTAGGAAACCACTTTCGCGTCGGCTTCGCAGCTCGACTCCTGCCAAACGGACGGCCTGCCTTCAATATAGGCTACCAGATCGGCTTGCTCGTAACAAGCCTTATTGATACTATTCAGGGCCGCTTTCACCTTTTCTCTCCCTGAGGAAGGGACCCGCGAGTCCCTAAGAACGGACTCTACTTCCCCAATGAGTGTGAAAATGCAGCTCATGAAAGCCTCAGGTGTAAGCACCGGGGGTGTCCTGGGATGCTTGTATCCCACCAAAGGTGTCTCTGGGGGACCAGCGGACGACCTCTCAGGAGCCCGAGAGGGTTCGGGCTGGGGTGGTGTTTTACCCTTCCTTGCCATGGGTGGAGGTGGCAAGGGCGTGCTTACACCACTAGCTGACTGAGAAGGCTCAGTCGAGGCTCCCTTCATGGGTGTAGCGACTTTAGAGCCCTTCGCTGGGGGAAGCGTCTTTGATGGTTTCCCCCTGGCATTGGGCTCTACCTTCCGGCTGTTCTCGGAAGAGGGGCTAACCCCTTTAGCACTGCCGACAGGGTTTGGTAGTGCTTCGGCCGCTACCTTCTGTTAAGTTTCACTTTACCCTTCTGGGTAGATGACATCTCTGTGAGAGAGATGAAAAACACAAATTTCCTCTAAGTACTGAGTGGGCACCCTGGAGTTCTCCCACTCAAGTCTAATCTTAGAAACCGGGCGCTCGGGCTTTGGGCTGACAAGGGATCAAAGAGTCCCTTCGTCAGCGGGACCGGAACGACGTCGACGTACCCGAATCTGATGCCAGAGTCTCTATGTGGGCTGAACGGAACTTCGCCCTCACAAGGGCGTTTTCTCTAAGTCCCGTCACTGCTCTGAAAAATAGGCAACAAGTAACTGAGCTATTCTAAAAGAGAAAATCGCGAGATCGGGATGAAACCCCGTCTCGCGGTTGAAATCGTCAGTTCTGTTGAGCAGTGCAGTATAGCTCAACCTAGACACGCGTAGAACTCTCACCCGGTCGGCATCAGAACGACCGGTCATATTTAATGTAAGACTAGCTGATGACCATTTACCTGTACCGTCCAATTGCGGACTCCACAGGGTTAAAAGAACTCTCTCAAAAGATTTTTTAGTGACGGCGTTGCGAGTAATCCTGCCAGGATCCGACATTCCCCCATCCGGACAGAATCGGTCCGTAGACTTGCAGCTTGCTGCTACCCCCGTGGGCTGGCACTTCCCACCTCTCCATCATGACCCGGGTGTGCGTGCCATTTGGGCAGGGGCTAGAAAAGAAATTTCTCTACCCCTGACTGGGAGAATAATTGCTGGCGCGAACTGTTTGGGGCGTCTGCCCTTTATTCAAACAGGAAGATACATGCATATTTTTTACACTGAGGAACCCATCTCCACGTAGGAAACAAGTCCTTTGCTCAATGGGCCCTCTCACATTGAAAAATATTGAAATATTTACATTATTTACATTGCCACAGGACTAGGGTCTCTTCTGTGGTGATGACTCTGGGCTCGAGTCATCGGTTTCTCTTCTCGGTTTCATCCCTCTTCTTTCTTCTTTCTTCTTCGGTCACCCCTCTATTAAGTAGACCGCCTGTTCCTCTTTGAGGTACTTGACCATCTCAATGAGCCCCTGTCGCGCTCTTGGGTACGCGAGTAGGATCGAAAGGTCCCTCGTCTTTGCCAATTCTGGCACTAACGTTGCTCTCTTCCCTGCCAGAGAAGCACATTCTAGAATCATGTGTGCGACATCTGCAGTCTGGGCACCACACATGCACACTCGCTCCCTAACCGCAAATCTGCGGAAGTACTCCGGCGACACTCCGTGCCCGGTTAGTACTTGGTTGAGGAAGCCATTACTCTCAATGCGCCTTATCGAGATTCGGGGGAAGATACGGCATGTTCTTCTGCCCGTATCCCCCTCATCCCATCTCTGTTGCCACTCCACCAATGTGGCTGATTTCAGTTGCGTCCGCACGCTTTGCAGCGGCGTTCGCATCTGAAAATCCATGTCAGCTTTACCAGTAGCTTCCTTCGCTAGCTGGTCTGCACGTTCATTTCCAACTGTACCGACATGACTTCGGATCCAGTGGAAGGTAACCCTCGTACTCTCCATTGACTTGAATAGCGCTTTTATCTCTCTGACAAGGGGAGTCTTACTCCATATTTGATGTAAAACAGACACGGGCCAAGCAGGGTTTTTTTTTTATGCGCAAAACAATCGCTGTTCAATGCCCTTCTCGTTTGGAAAACTCGCAGCATACAAGAGCAGGATAAGATTGAATAATTTCCGCTGATGGAAAAAATAGAAGCTTTACGACATCCTCCTCCTACAAAACAATTGGAGTGGATCAGCTCCCTTAGTTTTTCAATGTGAATGTGGTCCTTTCTCTCTCTCTCTCTCTCTCTCTCTCTAACTTTCACCGTCCTCTCATGCTTCAGTGCAGGCTATTAACTGCAGCACTTCTAAACCGAGCCACACGCTCGCAGACGATCTTCTTTATTGTTCTGGTCGGCGACACTTTGTTTTCTAGGTGTGTGAAAAGCTTTTAAGTTGTTTTAAATGACACGGGAGAAATGGGCTGGGAGAAACTTACTTCTGTGTATGAATCTGTGCCGTATTTTCCCCATTTGTACTATCAGGCAGCCGTTTGCAAAACTTCTGTGACACTGATTAGCTGGGCAGTCTGTCGTTGTTTTCCTTTAGCATATGCTCAGTTCAGTGTTGCTGACAAATACTCTTACATACTTATTATGGAATTTAAGAAAGCGAAAGATGTTCGCGAAAAAATCGCTTCCGGAGAATATGTGCCGCTTGTAGACAATGTAAAGGGGAAAAGCGATATTGGGAAATATTTTAAATTACTGTCCCGTTCTGAAACTAGTCGGCAGGTAAACGTTGTGCAGGGCACTAAATGCAAAAACTTTTTGAGTTAGCACAAAGTCTGGAACATCGCATCTTAAGCGGCACAAATGTGCTCCCCGTTCACACACGAGAGACATATTGGGTTCCAGCGATATGGTATGCCAGTAGAGATAGATGCAGTTTATAAAGCCATAAAATCTTCTCCTAGTAAAACGATCGGACTCATAATTCTGGATGTTTCATGCTAACCCAGAAAATTTGAAGGGCATGGAAATTGTCCTTTTCATGCAATATTATTGAGTATACAAGCCCTCCTCCCCTTCTCGGACGTCACGTGACTTATACAGAGTCTCAGAAATATTCTGAATTGACGTTTTGTAATGGAATACGTGTAGCAAGTAAGAAAACGAAAACTCTTCAGCAGCCGAATGACAGAGTGCACCAGGTGTCAAATTCGTGTTTTGGTAATTGTTGAAATTTTACGGGCCTGCCCGGACCTTGGAAATAGGAGAAATATAGGGTCGGGCTTTAATTAAAAAATTTGAAACGGGCCGGGCCGGACTTTAAAAATTAAGGCCCGTGCAGACCTCTAAGCTAGATGTCATGACGGCGAAACCACGCTAAACTGTGAGCTGACCAAAATATTTCCCACACACTATCGTAGATTTAGGGACGCTTAAACGTTTTTTTACGCGACTTTTGAATAACACTGTACATTGTTGTCTTGTCTGCATGTATAAAACAAAATGTCTGTATGACTGAAACAGCTGCAGCTCCCAGACTGTCGCGCGCAGAGGCATGTAAACTTCGTTTGCACGCTAAGGGAACCTCAGAAATGTTAAAGTGAGGGCTATTTCCGCGCGTCTTCGTATCTAATATGCAAATACACTATCATATCCACTGCATTTCATACATACAGTTTCTCTGCCTTTCCGTGAACCTCTAGAATCTGATGAGAAATGTGTAGGTGATTCATGTAAGAAGATGAGAAAGCCCGTAACCAAGTCAAGGAAATTGTAAAGGAAATTTTCACATAATTTATTAAATTCAAAAAGCCAATACAAGAATTCTTGTTATAGATCTACATCAATAAAAGTAAATAAGAGCCCTTCGTCTTGGATTCAAATGGTAAACCATGCAAGTTTTCTTGACATCTGTTTTTTTGGTTTGTTTTTTAACGCTTTTAAACCATAAGGCTAAAAAGTGTTATCACTATTTTCTTCACTGTTAAAAGAATAAGGTATGAGGTTCGTTTCTTTGGTATTTGGGCGTTCTATGGCGCAAAGTACAAGTTCTGCATCATGGAGAAAAGGATGCGACTAATCAAGAATGCAGATAGATTTGGCCGTGCAGACGTCGTACCCAACCCGAATCAACCGACGAATATATAAACTAGTGTTAAATGAACATTCAGTTCCATATTTTAATTAAGCGAAGTGCTGTAAACATTTTCATTTTAATTTTGGAACTGTTACTTAAATAAAACTTTGGAAACCTTTGATATTACTGTAAATGTTGAATTCTGCCTGACATGCTGGCAAACTACGATCTTGGACTTGAAATAGAGACTCCTTTTCACACAATTTTATCAACATTGATTACATTTTTTAATTAAAAAAATAGCGTTCGAAATTTCAGCATTGTAGTACTATTTAGTTTGACGATATGGCTCCAGTATGTGATTTCAGAAAGTTTTTTGCCAACAAATTTTAAGATATTAAATTTCGGCTCAGACACTAGGATGCAAACAGTCACGTTCTATCCACGAGAGACGTTCTTTTTTATATAACTCCTTCACGTGATTAGTTTATTTGTTTAAATACGTTAGAGGAAAGAACTTGGTGAGCTGCTCGTTATGTGCCCTGTAATAGGGTGAGGATGTACGTAGTTGTCAATGTGCTGGAGAAGCAATGAAAGTACATAATTGTAGTGCCTTGGTTTCTTCAGAATTGTGTATTACGTTTAAGCTAGAATTACTTCGCCAAAGGCTTTGAAAGTGTTTTCCATAACGGTTTTAGTGGCTAATTGTTTTGACATTGTGGAAGGGTCAAGGCCGCCGCTCACTGTTTTTCTCCGAGACGTCGGTTGTTTGCTTCATGTGAACAGGTCACAGCCCTCCTTCTCCTCGTCTGGGAGATGATGACATTCTTCCATCTCCTGTTCATGAGACTATTTCATTTTGCGAGTGACACTTAAACGTTTTTATTTTATTTTCAAAAAACAAACAACTCCAAAATAAATGCCTGGGCATTTCAACACAGTTTAATGTGTTGGAAACTTCTGAAGTAGGGCGGAACATCATTCCGGTAGTTTGAAAACGTAAAAGAATGCAAACGAAATCTCGGCAGTTGACAAAAAGTGATGGGGAAGGGGGACACAAATTTTGGTAGAAAAAAGGAGGAAGAACGTTAAAACGAACGCCATTCGAGCATTCCATTAGCAAACAAACATGAACTGCCCACGAGTAAAGAAATCAAACATGCATTGTTTTGTGTAAAGTTCGTCGACATATCCGTAAACAAATTATTATTTCGTGAAATTCTTAAACGAAATTTGCTAGTGTGTTTTATCGTCAGGCTTGTCCTGGTTCTCTTGTAGGCCCTGTGTCCACAAAAAATTTGCCGATATGCTGAGTCTTGGACTTAATACAAACAGACGTGTTTATTTAGAAATTGTAATGGCGTTTTCCATCGAAAGCATCGATGCTTAAATACTTCTTATTTCGAATTTCGCAAATATTGTGCGTATTCACAGCATTTGTAATTGCAAAATTTCACCTCTCTCTCTCTCTTTCTGTTTTTACGCTTTCCAACCATGTTCGCCTCCTGAACCCAACCTTGTTAATAAAATTGTGTTGAACTGAAGAAGCGTATATGCTCCAGCTTTTTCCGTCCGTCGGTCCGTCTGTCTGTCGGCACGATAACTCACGTAAAAATGATTCGATTTCGATGAAATTTTAGTATGTGGTAGGGGACCACCTGGGGACGAACTCTATTGAAAATGGGTGAAGTGGGGAATCAAAGGTCAGGCGCCATAAGAGCAGGATCCAATCAATTGCCCTTATGCGTCATAACTTACGTAAAAATGGTTCGATTTCGATGAAATTTTAGTATGTGGTAAGGAGACCACCTGGGGACGAAACCCTATTGAAAATGGGTGGAATGGGGTCAAAGGTCACGCCATAAGAGCGGGATCCATTTCATTGCCTTTATACGTCATAACATGCGTAAATATGGTTCGATTTCGATGAAATCTCAGTATTTGGTAAGGAAACTACCTGGGGACGAACCCTATTGAAAATTGGCAAATTGGAATCAAAGGTCAGGCAGGGCATAAAGGTGGAATCCATTCCATTGCCTTTATGCATCACAACATGCGTAAATATGGTTCGATTTCGATGAAATTTTGGTACGTGGTAAGGAACCATCTGGGCACGAAACCTTATTGAAAATGGGCGAAATGGGGTCAAAGGTCAGGACACTGGAGTGGGATCCATTCCATTGCCCTTGTGCATCATAACTTACCAAAACATGTTTCGATTGCGACAAAACGTTATCATGTTGTTCCGGAGGTATAGTGAACCGGATATCAACGAAATTTCGTTGAATATCAACGAAATGGGGTCAAAGTTCATTGCACAAAAGCAAGATTTATTTCACAGCCATTATTCTCATAACTTGCGTAAAACTGCTTCTATTGCGACAAAACTTTAGTATGTTATTCTTGAGGTGTACTGAACCGGTTCTGTTGAATATCATCGAAATGGGGTCAAAGTTCAGGACACAGGAGCGAGATTTATTCCACAGGCATTATCCTCATAACTTGAGTAATAATTTCTGGTATGTTGGAAAGCGTATCATAATCAATGCATTGCATGATTTTACTAACTCGTTTATTGATTGTTTCTACAAAGCGTGATGTTTCAGTGACGAACTGTGCGACTTGAAAACCGCAATACGACAAAGCTGATAAGGCGATCTCATGAAATCGCGTGCATGTATTGCGCACATTACAAAAAGCACATCGCCGCCCCGGTAGCACAATGGTCTAAGCACTGGCTTCTGATCATTCGTCCGAGATGGGTCCGAGTTGGAATGCCGTGAGGCATAGATACTGTGTTTTTCTTACGGCACCGTCTCTCTCACCCTTCTCGGGAACCGCAATTATGGACGGGAGACTGCTTATAGCCCACTGTGTTGCTCACAGGGGTCGTTAAACCTCCAAATAAAAAATGCAGGTCATAATAGACGATGGAAACTCAAATGCCCAAAATGTTCGCCTGCGTTCAGTGCGCGTTGTATTCAGTTCTGGCGGCGATGAAGGCAACGAAACGGCGCAACAGGCTATCGATCACCCCACTGCTAGTGCCACGGAAATGTTTATAACCGACATGCGCGCTCCTCTTGGATGACACGAGAACAAGCTCCCCTGCACAGTATACAAGTCCGACATACTCGATGGGGGACAGGTCCGGTGGCTGCAAGGCCATAAGTGGGGTGTCTGTATCACATGGACTGCTTGCTGTTTCATGTAGGACTTATTTATCTCCTTCGTGCAGCCTGACAACTTTCTGGAGATATCTCAGAAATGTGAATTGAGCTAATGCCGTAACAATGGCCTCTGTCACGGCTCCAGGGAGGGTCGAAAGTTAGTTTCAGGTATCTCTGATATTCCACGCACTTCATGCTGGGTATTTTTACTACCGTGTTCAAATGATTTCCCTCTTCGGCTGTTCCTTTCATCCGTTTCTTAACTTTTGCTCTAGCCACTTACGAAGCGCAAATTATTTAAAGGACATCTTGGAAACATCTGTCTAAAATTTTATGAACTACATTTCATAAGAAAATTGGCAAACTTTTGTAGAAATGGATTGTAAAAAAACAGGTTCTACTAGAATTATTTGTTTCAAAATAGCACTGAATGAAATCCAAAAGATTTTCATATTGTACTACATAAATATTGAATCTGATAATTATTATTCACCTACAAATCAACCACACATCTGCTCATCGTTGGTGAAATTTTTGATAGTGTCAATCAATGTTGCGATGTCAGAAACATTCTTCTCACAAATGAAATTAATAAAACATTATTTGAGAAATGTTACGGCTTAGAACCGAACGTTGTACTCGTATTTTCCATTTGAGTATGGATCTGTAAAAAAAGAAAAAAGTCAAATGTCGCTATCAGATTATAAATTATTTGATCCCGGCAGATGCTTGTAGCTCATATAAATTCAAAATCGATTGTAATTGAAAATATTTGTTTTATCTCAAATTAAGTCATAATTATTTATATGAAAAGATTTGAAATGTGTTTTCTGGCCAAAGACTTTTTCTGTGGTGAAAGAGGAAGTGCAGATTTCAGGGAAAGTGACGAACTTTTAATGAAAAGATGTGCGACTGTCATTGTTCCTGGGAATCATACGACGCATTTGGTAAAAAAAACTTGTGGTGGATAAGCGAACGTGCAACTTGGAATTAAAAACTAAATACATGTCCAATAGGTAGGTCATTATGTAGTATAAATTCTTTGTGTGTGTTGCGTTAGAGTGGACGAAAGACTGAATGAGGCTCCGTTGAAAGTCCTCGATGCCCACAATTCTCCCTCCAATCTAATCGTGCCCAACCTAAAGGCCTCTATAATTTATGTACAGTGTTTTGAATATTGAAGCTCCTTCGTTTTTTGGAAAAACTAATGCATACACTGCCATTTTTTTTTCTCACATATTCAGTGCGGAAATTGTTGAAGTACATAAAATTGTAATGCACGTAGAAATTAAGAAAACGAACTTTGCTTTACTCTGGGAAAAACTGAGAAATACGCAACTTAGGAGTTCAGATTTAAAATTTGGGTGAGGTTTTTGTTTACTTTTCCGTTTGTCTATTTTAAAGCTATGGTTGTACGAGATAGTTATTCAGCATAAACCTGAATGACAGGTCACGAAAAATTACAAATGAATAACTTCTTTAATCCCATTAAAAAAAATAAAAAAAAAAAGAATGCCGTCGAAATGTTGCTAAAACTGATACCTTCCACGTTGAATTTAATTGATTAGAGCAGGATTGCAGAAACAGCCAGCCAAAAGTTGAGCCGCTGCGCTGCGCCTTTGGTTCAAGAAATAAACAGCTGTGCACCTGTCACTCTCGTCCATCACATTTGTGACGCAAGCAAAACAGAGAGCCAGAGAGGGAGAGATAGAAAGATGTACAGGGATAGGTCGGCAAGGTCATTGAAAGGCAATGGCTCAATGTACGTGCAACATCCGCAGATTAAGAGAGTGCAAGTTCCTTGAGGAATGTCACGTACTCGGGACCACAGAAAACTTGAGCACCCACGCGGGAAGCTCAGCTGATATCAGTAAGTGGCGGGAAACGAAGGAAATATTCCGTCGCACCTGCAACAGCCAACATAATGATCTGGCGAGAAGAAACACTTCAAAATCATAACAACTGTGAAATCGAAAATAGCCATCCAGAGAACGATTTCGAAGCGCTTCTGCAAGCGAAAAGAAAAGAAACGTACTGCTCCTAAATTGTGTGTTTAATATCATTCACATTAGGTAAGGCGGCCTAGGTTTTAGACTCGAATGAGGCGAAGTAGTTCTATTTTATCTTCTGGGGTGCGCTTTTTTCCCACACCGAGAGCCAACTGCTTTAAATTAAGAATGAACTGTTCCTTGCCTACAACGCAGTCATGGGCCCTAAAATTATGCAATGCAAAAATAAAAAACAGAAAAAAGAAATTAAAAAAAATACAGTCCTTATAAAACATTCGATTTTGGCAAGTCGGTTTCTATAAAAAAAATATTCTGAATTCCTTTGAGCAGAAAAATGGTATAGGCCTCAGCTATCCACATTATTAAGCTTTTATCAGATAATACTTCTCCTGAGATAGTATTATGTTCCCAATCAGGCGGAGTGTCAATATTGTGAGTTTTTCTTCGCCACGTGGATCTGTTCAGCGCCACTCACACGTAGATCGTCCATGCGCCGGTAACTAAACAACCCACCAGTGCCGTAAGTAGCTTTTCTGTGCCCTGTGCAAGGTTTTATTTATGGGTCCCTTAATTGTTTCTTGGGGGGGGGGGGGGCCATAAAACACAAATACAATAACACAATTGTTTACAAAAAAAAATTTGTACGTTAGAAATATACAAGATCATTCATGTTATGTAGTTATGTATTTATAAATGAAAATTATTATTTTAATTACACTTTTCTGTCCTTGATTTCAGCAAATTCATTGATTATCCTAATGCATAAAAGGCTAAGTTGCGACGACGTGGATCACTTTTTAAGTCGTCATAGCAACAACCGAAAAACAAATGGTTGTGACGTCATGCTAAGCTTTTCGTGTTTTCGTGCAGGTGACGTCATCCCATACACGCGAACAGTGCACGCGTATATCACTTTGTTTTGCTGTCATAGCAACAAATAACACAGCTGCTGGTGTGACGTCATCTCATCCAAATCATTCTCACATGACGTCAGAGATGCGTTACGTCACACGGTCAACTTTTTAGAAATAGGATGCCCCGGGGTCGCAGGAAAAACTTATTTGCATAAAATTCTCCTCAGCACTATCCGTGCAGAAGGAAACATAGCTTTGCCTGTTGCATCCACAGGAATCGCTGCTAATTTGTTAGAAGGTGGCAAAACATACGTTAACCAATGTAAGTTAGTGCCACCTTTAAATGAAACCTCTACGTGGAATATAAAGATTAATTCCACCGACGCCGAAATCCTTTGATCTGCGAAAGCCATCATTTGGGACGAAGCTACAATTGCCCCCCGGTATTGCTTTACTCGCAGTTGACCGAATACTGAAAGATATTACAAGAAACCAGAAACCTTTTGGTGGCAAAGTCTTTTTACTTGGAGGAGCCTTTAGACAAACTTTCCCGGTTGTCAAACATGGTGACAGAACCAAAATACTTAAAGCCAGCATTAAATTCACCCAATTATGGGAGAAGTTTGAGATTTTAAGACTCAAAAGCAATATTCGATCTGTTGATTGATCATTCAGTGAATGGCTTTTGCGATTTGGTGACGGTGCCCATGAAACTGCTGATTGCCTACCAGAGGAAATGATAGAGATACCTACACCAGCAAATAGAAGTCATCGCTCTTTCCGCGTTTATAAGTGAGTCACGGAACATTTCTCATCTGCCGCTACCGGGAATCGAACCCAGGGTCTTCCAGTTACGTGCCGGGCATGCTTCCACCGCACCACAGCGGCCTCGAAATTGTCCACACGCACATACGACAAACTGCCAAATGAGAATTTTTCCGTGACTCGCTTATGAACGTGGGAAGAGCGACGACTTCTATTTGATCTTCCTAATCTACGTCATCTGTGTATTTATGATACCTACACATATTTTATATGATGGTGATTTAGCCAAAAAAATATTTGGTGAGAACTTGAAAATTTCTGATTTTAAAACATTTGCAAAGAAAGCCAAAAATTTTGATATTGACAAATTAAATGAGAATGTTCATGATCTCTTAGAGGGGACAGCAAGCACAATCTTAAGCTCTGATTCAATTGATGCCGATGGCGAAGAAAATACTGAACAGTATTATCCTATAGAGTTTTTAAATGAGCAAACTCCATCAGGAATGCCACTTTACAGACTTGTCAAGTTGCAGATTGGAGCTATTATCATGCTCCTGAGAAACCTCAATACACAACGAGGTTCATGCAATGGAACAAAACTGATAATTAAAGAACTAAAACCCAATTTGATCATTGCAGAAGTACTCGGAGGCTCAGCATGTGGTAAAACTGTTTTTATTCCACGAATTGACCTCGCACCTACTGATATAAACCTCCCATGAGTGGCGTACCGGAAAAGCTCGCCCCCCCACCCCCAATATCTTGGAGGCCCTGTATTAACTTTTAATTACTGAAAATTTTAAATATTATTAATTAACTGTGTTCTATGAGCTTTTCAATAATTCAGATTCTTTTGAACCCACAGGTATTTATCGGAAAACCAAAATAATTGCACTTTATTGAGTGTAACACGAATGTGCACCTTGTAATTGAGGTGATCATCCTAGTTTTATGCAAATACAAGGTAACAGAACATTTACCTCAAAGGTAATAGGCAATATGTGAAAATTCTTTTCTTTTACGGAACTAAGTCCATTACGAGCACACACATAAAACACGTAACTGCCGTTGCTTGTTTATTCGCACAATGGCCTCAATGGCCAAAGAGCGCCATGCCAAACGGTTTACTTCAGAAACAAAAGCAGCATCAAAACTATAACAAAAGGCAAGGTGCGAAACAGAAACATGACGAGAAACGATGTAAATGGCCGACAATCAGATAACAGACGACATAAAACGAAAAACACCACTAGTAACTGACATCTGACAGTGTCCAAGGACCTTCTCAGATTTATACGAAAATATAGAACATAAGTAAGTAACAATTAACAATTGTGGCACAAAGAAGTAAACCTTCTCAAATTATTTAATCTTAAATATAAAAAACACATTTAACATCATAACAAATATTTTGTACTTAGTAAAAACTCCCCGCGAAGAACATCTTTTAGTTCATTATATTCTGAAGAATGCGTAGGTATGTGCAAGCGATTGTAATACATAACTCTATCCTCATTGGTATAATTCATTCATTGAATTGTTGTTTCTTTCATATTTGCTATGGCTGTGAAAAGAGGCCTCAAGTCAACTCGAGTAGCTGCTTTTCCAGTTTTTAAGAACTAAAACCGCGAAACATAATTCTAAATACACTGCCTGGCAGAGAAAATGTCACACCATGAAGGAACGCACGAAAACAGACCAAACTGCACACAAAGATAGCCAAGTAATTCTTGAACAAATGATTTAATTGTTACATACAGACTAGCCTCCAGTGACCGAATATACAGGATGATTAATAAGGAGTGTGGCCCTCATTTTGGGCGATACAGCGTTAAACCGACGTGGTATCGGGGCAATGAGAATCCGAATAGGGTCCTGGGGTATCGTGAACCATGTGGTGTTGAACCGAGTCCACAATTCATCTTCATTTTGCAGTGTTGGGAGGGTACTCAGCCGACATCCAATCGTGTCCCACAGATGCTCGATGGGTGAGAGGTCTGGGGATCGTGCTGGCACAGAAGCATCCGCACACCGGGTAAAGCATTCAGGCTGATCCGAGTGGTATGCGGTCGGGCGTTATCCTGTTGAAAAACGACGTTAGGGATGCCGTGCAGATACGGTAGTGCCACGGGCCGCATCACCTCGTCAACATAGCGGCGTGTCGTCAATGTGCCCGTAATGCGTATCAGCGGTGAGTGGCTGTTGACGCTGATAGCCCCCACACCATGATTCCACGTTGCCGGGCCGTGTGGGGCTCCACAAAGGCGGAGGAATCCGCTCGTTGGACATGTCGCCTCCAGACACTCGCACGGCGATCATCCGTGGTGAGACAGAACCGCGATTCGTCGCTGAACACCACACTGTTACATTCCGCACCACACGCATCTCTGGAGCGACAGCACGCCAAGTGGTGACGACGATGGCTCGCTGTTAAGGGTAGCCTTTCCAACGGACGGCTGGACAGAAAACCAGACGCAGCCAATCATCGCGACCCTGTCCACGTCGATATCGGAGCATCCAAGCCTCCCCGTACACTCCGCAAAACGTCGCCCGTTGTGTCCTGTCGGTCAGGTGTTGCATGACGTCGGATGCGACGATCGGTGGGCTCGGACGTCCTTCTCCGTGCTCCGGTTCCCCTACGACGTTGCACAGATCCTTCCTGGGACCACTGTCTCAAAATGAAACCGACGGTTGTGGCATCACGTTGCGTTTCTTCCGCAATACGACGCAAGGTCCATCCGGCAGTATGACGGCATACCATGACACCTCTCGTGAACGCATACGTTTGACGAAATCGCCTGCGACGGCATCTTAACGGCACTGACACCCCTTGTTCGTTCTCCATACACGGTTACAGCAGAACCACTCACTTCTCGCGCCCGTGACGACGTCTCGACTGATTGCGTCTCTGACTGGTTATCCGCTTATATCCCGCACGCCGTTCGCGCGGTTGGCTTGTAAATGCAATCATTTGCATAACTTGTACGTGTGCACCTACCCTGCAGTTTGCATGGCGCTGCGTTCACGTCTTCGCAGTGTGGCATTTTCGCTATCAGGCAGTGTATTTTACTTTATTTATTGAAAATAAAAAAGTGCTTTTCTTTTTAATACTTCTTTCCAAGCGTAATTATAAATACACCACACTGTGAATACACAAGAGACGAAACTAGCGTATTAAATCCGTTTATTTTTGCTGCGTAGTAAGTACAAAGATTCGCCAAGCTTTCGCACTCAACTGGGAGGCTTTCTCAAAGCAATGGTAGACATAAAAATGCAGGGATTTGGAACACGTAAGGAACAGAGATGATTTTTGAAAATAACGTGGGTGGCATCACGAGCGTATTACACGAATTTTCATCACGCAATTATACGATGTGTGGCGATGTGTTTTTTTTTTTTTTTGATTCGAGGTTTAAAGACTACCGTGAGCACCTCAATGGGCTATAAGCAGTCGCCCCTAACTAATTTAGGGTCACTGGTTCCAGGGAAGGGAGAGAGCCAGTGCCGTAAGACAAACACAACATCCATGCCTCACCGGGATTCGAACCCGGACCCCGTTCGAACGAATGATCAGAGGCCATCGCCTAAACCACTGCGCCACCGGAGCGGCCGCGATGTGTTTCCATCTTTTAATAATGCATGCCACGCTCTTGGTATTTCAGTAGAAACTATATCATTGCACGTTACTTTTCTGGATAGGATTTCGACTGTTTCCCTGATGGCAGTCTCTTTAAAGTTCATGAATGGGGCAATTCTTCTAATACTATTCCATAGAGGAGTGGCCGATGCATGCATGATTTCTCTGGCGAGGACTGTATTCTGCATCTCGTGGTTGACACTTCGTACGTGCTCTTTACATCTAGTGTCCAACGAACGCTTTGTCATTCCGATATATAACTTTTCCGTGTTTTCAGGATACCAACGGTATAGCGTACACACCTGCCTTTTCTTTCTCACACTGTCTCTCCATGCAACTTGATATCATATGTGATAACGGGGTCGGGGACTTCAGTGCTGTCAATATGTTGTATTTACGTAATAAATTCTTTAACCAATATGTAAAGCTTGGAACATATGTGATGGATCCTGCAAATCTCATCGTCTTACTTGGTGATTTGGTTATTGCTGACATTATACGATTTCTTACAATTCTGTGTATTCTGTCTATGTCATCTTTCTTATATCCAGCCTTTAGACCTTTGCTATAAATATTATCAATTTCCTTATTATTTAAGGAGCCGGATTTACATACGTTATATGCTCTATAGAACCATGCTCTGAAAGCAGAAAGTGCGTACTCTTTTGGGCAGTGCGAATCAGGAGGGACAAGGTTCGGTATTGCGGTCGGTTTATAATAATAGTATTTGAAGAATTGCCCCATACACGAACTTTAAAGAGACTGCCATCAGGGAAACTGTCGAAATCCTTTCCAGCAAAATAGCGTGCAGTGATATGGTCTCCACTGAACTACCAATGGTTTGGCATGCGTTATTAAAAGATGGAAACACATTGCGATACACCGTATATCACCCGCGTTATTTTCAAAAATCATCTTTGTTCCTTACGTGTTCCAATTCCCTGCATTTTTATGTCTACCATTGCCTTGAGAAAGCCTCCCAGTGAAGTGCGAAAGCTTGGCGAATCTTTGTACTTACCACGCCGAAAAAATAAACGGATTTAATACGCTATTTGCTTCTCTTGAGTATTCTTTCAAAGCTGCCGTCAAAATTACCCGCTATTTCCCTAACCAACTTCATATGAAATTTCTGCCAAAAATTTTTTAAAATATTTTTGCTGAGGCTCGAGGCTCTCTTAGCCGAGAGCCCCCCCCCCACCCCCATACTGCGGGGGTTGCGGGGGCTATCTGTACGCCCCTGCCTCCCATTCACATTAAGACGACGACAGTGTCCTGTAAAGCTCGCCTTTGCTATGACCATTAATAAGTCTCAAAGTCAAACACTGGAGAAAGTAGCTATCTACCTTCCTGAACCAGTGCTTAGCCATGGACAACTTTATGTTGCATTGCCAAGAGTTCGACGGTTTGATGATGTCACCGTTAAAGTAGCCCATGGGCCAGAACAAGGAAAACTACTTCCAGATTCCGAAAAGAAAGATACTTGCAAAAATTATGGTGTACGAAAAGATATTTGCCAACGTCGTTAATAAACGCTTGTGTAGCAATAAGTGATGGCTAGAACCCATTGTATTCTTATCTCAACGGGCTTTACAGCTGGTATCAGCATAATTAATATTTTAACGATATTATATTCTATCTAAATTATGGAAAGATTGGACAATCGTTCTTGTCCAATAGTCAATCTTAAATTATTCTTAATTAATTTTATCTTGCCAAAACTTCTCTCACACGAAGCAATAGAAACGGGAAGAGTGAGAAATATTCAGAGAGTAACCCTTACATTCGGATATGACCAATTAATCCAAAGGCATGAAGAGCCTGAAGAATACCCAGCGGAGTTGCAGATTTAATTTTTTGTATTAATGTCGAGGCTTCAAACTTAAAGCTTTGAATTTCACATGTGAGCTCGTACATATTAAAATGTAGTCTATACTTAATAGCGAGATCTGCAGCCGCTATTAAAATTCGAACAGTGTTTGCAGGTCTAACCAGAGTATTAACTGCTTTAGTATTACAATTTTTGCAATGTGGCTCCAACTGCTCGATGATTGTGCATGCAGTGCTAGTTCATCGACGTAATCCTTGTACCTCACTTGCTCGGTGATGTCACAGGTACGGATGCTGAACTGTAAAACCACATAAAACAATTACTTCTTTACTAACCTTGACGGGAGCTCTGATCGCGTAAGGAAGGGTGAAGCTTGACCTTTGGACGAGCCCTTTTTTTCATGTGACCGGGTGAACATCTTTAAAAAGAAGCTTTAAGCATAATTTTAAACAGATACTCCTCTAATCATGACTGACTAATACAAAACTACTTAATAGTAAATATTTTTAACTGAATGTTAAGAAAACCCCGTTTTATTTCATTTACTGCTGATGACATTTTATTTATCCTGCCACCTACGCATTTTTACAGTACAATTTCCTTTGTCAATTTCATTTCAGGGCCCCCTTCGTCCTGGGCCCTGTATCTGCGCACCTATTGCACTTGCTAAGTTAGGCACCGCATCTCACCCACCCTGCATTCTTAGTAAGCGTCAATGCTGGCGCAGTTTTCCTTTATGCAATCATCCTTCCTGGTGCTACCACGCCAACACTGAAAAATGATTGGGAGCATAAAAATTTCGTCTAGTGTAATACTCAAACTGTGTTTTCTTATCTTAGGACGGCAAAGCTTCACTGTTAGAACAAAGGTGCGTTGTGTTCCTTATGAGCACTTACGGTTCCGTAAGTTCCCGTATGCCGCAAAATCTTTTAAATAAATAACCATAATTAAAAAAAAAGAAAAGAAAAAGATGACAGCTACATGATTTACTAGCACGTTTAAATACCAGTACTATCCGAAAACAACCACTGACTCTGGAAAGAAGACGTTGCATTGGAGTGTGGAAAAAGCAAGTTCAAGATTTATTCTGAAAAAAAAATCTTTAACTATTAACATTTCATGAAGGATCCGGTTAACAGAAATAATTTTACAATGTGCTATATCGTGCAAATCTCTGCTGCTGATTGATTTCGAATTCGTGTCGGAAACACAAGCATTAAGTTATTATCCGTAATTGCACGATCTGGAACTGTGTATGAAAAGTATTAAAATCCATGATGTATTAAGCAACTTTAATCCACATATCCTCAGCCATAAAACCACAAATTTACAAATTAAAACAATACATGTGAGACCTTTCGGCAATCCTACTGTAGGGCCATCATCAGACATTAAAGCTAACCCAGTCACATGGAACAAAATAAATATTTCCTAGTTAGAGTTCAACTGACGTCATGTCATGTGTCAGTACATGCGCAATAGACTCGATGTGAAACCGATAAAAAAATATTTGTTATAAACCACAGAGTGTTTCATTGATACCTTAACTCTAGGAAATGGTAATTATACAATATGATAATAACAACAATACTACCACTCATAATTACAATAGTACAGAACATGGTGAAGAATAGGGGAAAAAATTATAAAATTTGTTTCCAAGGTTGCGGAATTAAGAACGGGGTGTCATCATTACAAACAGTACTTACAAATTTATGTGTGTACAAACTTTCAGCAAACAGTGTATCAAATTTTGTGGATGGTGTTGATAAAATCGTAGTGTTTTCCCACTGTGGTTGGCGGGTTCCTCGACTGACCGTACGAGCAAGAGCTGTAGATTAAGAACCAGCTTTTAATTGTATATCAGTGCTCGGACAGCCTTGTCTTGATTGATCTTTCGGTGGAGTCAATATATGGTTGATCAGGGAAAGATCCATCAATGGACTTTAAGGGGACGGATGTGGTAAACCCCATAGTTATTATCCACGCTAACCCTGTCTCTGTTGTTCTTTACTGTGGATACAATATTTCTTGTTCGGATTCCTATGTCTAGTTGATTCTCGCGACAACAGTTTTTTAAAACATTAACGACTTCAGGTGTGTAGTCCACGGAGCTCACGTAGCGTTTTTGGGTGTGCTCCCTTTGTAGTTTAGTAAGTGCTTGTCTACGAATCTTATTAGCTATTTTAGATATTTTAGATTTTGGGTAACCGTATCTCCAAGCAAGTTCATAAATTCTAGAAATCTCAAGGCGACGAAACTTTGCACTAGATGAGTGCGAATAAATACGACGAATCATAAAATAAAATGCCGATAGTTTGTGGTTTATGGGGTGTGTAGAAGACATTGGTATTAATGTACAACTATAAGTAGGTTTCCTATAGACCTCATAGGACAATTTTTGGGTGACCTGGTGTCTATGTATTAGGTGTGCAACTTAATTCTCAGCCCCTAACCGCAAGCTATCATAGAACGTCGGCAAATGCAAATAGCTGGGTGCGATAATTGCTGATTGCAGCCCCATCGAACAGCTTTCCAGGCAACCGTAACCGCTCACAGCTGTAGTGACAGAAGGGACGAAAGTTGACGGTGAAAGCAATGTCGTTCGAGAAGCAACATTTGAGGCACTGCCTCCTGTTCGCGTTTCAGCTGAAAGAAAGTGCCGCGGAAGCCCAGCAAATGATCTGTGCTGCTTTGGGTGAGACTGCTGTGTCCTACAGTACGTGTAAGAAGTTGCTCCAGCGGTTTAAGCAGGGAAATTGCGATCTCCGTGACGCAGAACGTCCGGGACAGCAGCAGAAAGTTGACGATGAGGAACTGGAACAACTGTTGGACGCGGATCCCTGTCGCACACAGTCAGACCTTGCCCAGGAACTCGGAGTAACACTGCAAGCCATTGCAAAGTGCCTGCACAAGCTTCGGCGGATTCAAAAAGAGGGCCGTTGTGGGTGCCCCACCAACTCACAGTTGCGAACAAGTTTAGGCGCTACGATGCTGCTGTATCCTTGCTCTCTAGATTCAAGGAGAAGGATTTCCTCCACAAGATTTTGACCTGTGATGATAAGTGGATCTTCTACGATAATCCTAAGCGGCTGAAATCGTCGGTTTAATCAGGTCAGCCTACCACCAGTACCGGCAAACCGAATATCCATGCCAGGAAGTTGTTGCTGTGCATATGGTGGGATCAGCGCGGTGTCGTACACTATGAGTTGCTCAAACCTGGTGAAACGGTCAATGCTGAGCGTTATTGTTAGCAACTCATGCGTATGAGTGACACACTGGAGGCGAAAAGGCCATACACCGGCAAGGGTAGAAGGTCGGTCCTGTTGCTTCAGGATAACGCGCGTCCCCACACCGCGAAAACGACTTTAAACATGATCACGACCTGGGAATTAGAGATTTTATCATACCCGGCGTATTCTCCAGACTTCGCCCCGTCGGATTATCACCTCTTTCGCTCCCTGCAACATCACCTGAGTGATACGCACTTCACTTCTGTCGAGGAGGTCCACACAAGTATTGGTGACTTTTTGAACTCAAAACAGCTTTCTTTTTTCCGCAGTGGCATTTGGCAGCTCCCTGACCGACGGCTTAAATGCATACAACACGACGGGGATTATTTCCCTGATTAGGTACGTATTCGATTTGCTATAATTTGCTGTCAACGTGTCGTGCGGGTGGCCGAGAATTCAGTTGCACACCTAATAGTTTAAAGTCAAGGAAATGTAGGGAGTGGTTACTTCCCTTTTATATAGTGAACTTGATTGAAGGGCATTGAGCGGATAATATTTGTGTAAACGTTTCAAGTTCACTCATAGAAGACTCCCCAAATATCAACACATTATATACATAACGACGATGCAATGAACAGAGGACGTTGCACTGTGCAAAAAACTTTTTCTTTTAACGTTTGGAGCAGTAGTTCAGCAAGTATCGAGGATAATGGTGACCCCATAGGAGCCCCGCTAATTGTTGAAAGGTGTTATTGTTAAAACTGAAATAACTTTTTTGAATAAGTCGTAGGGCACTCATTATAGCTTCAATTTCGAATTTTGGTTCATAATCTTGAGTAATGAGTTTTTCATAAATAATGTCATGAACTGTGCATATAGGAACATTCGGGAATAGTGCAGTTACGTCCAAGAAAGCCGTGAAGTTATAACGAAGTAAATTTCTCCGTCATTTTTGGTCTACGCCGGGATTCGAACCCGAGGCCGCTTATTCCGGAACAAGTGGCCTCGGGTTCGAATCCCGGCGTAGACCAAAAATGACGGAGAAATTTACTTCGTTATAATGGCGCCCGAACTATCCGGATGACCCGACAATTCAAAATCTCGCATTGGTGTGATGTTATTTCCACACCGCGAGATAGGAAAAATCAGAGAATCCCTTCTCCAGTGCTTCGAAAAATAAATGTGTGTGATGTTGCATTCCACACACCAGATTGACTGGGAGTTCTCAAGTGCACGTTCTACAGTGGATGGCTGCCTGCAACGATTCATGGTCACGGCTGACCCATGGGCCATGCCCCCGGCCCTCTTTCGGGGGGGGGGGAGATGTGACGTACCTGCCAGCTGGACGCACATGACATAAAGGCAGATAGGAATCAGAATATATGTCTGCGTAGCTCAGTTGGTAGAGCGACTTGTTCCGGAATAAGCGGCCTCGGGTTCGAATCCCGGCGTAGACCAAAAATGACGGAGAAATTTACTTCGTTATAAAGTAAGGGTTACTCAAATTGTCAAAAACCTTGATTTTATTAAGAGCTTGGGTGGAACGGGAAATAGAATGAGTTGAGTTTGAAATTAGGGGCTTCAAGTAATTAGCTATGGCTTTCTCCAAGGATCTGATGCCCAGATAGTAGTAGACTCATCGGCTGTCCTTTATGTAATTCCATCTTGCCAAAAGTTTCCGGAATACGTGGGCCTAATGGAGGGTGCGTTTTAGAGGCACTACAAAAGGTTCCCTTGTTTCTTTAACCTACTGATGGCGGTAATCATTGCTGCTGTAGGATCAGAGGTGAGAAGTTTATGGAGTATGTCATCAATAGTTTCTTGCATCTTGTAGATATAATTGGAACGGTTTAAGATTATAATTTGTGAGAATTTGTCAGCTGTGATAATGGCCAGATTAGGGTTATTTCTCAAGTTCCTTAGTTGCTTGTTTTCTTCAATGATGTTGTCTGCATTTACACTGCTGGCCACCCAAAATGCAACACCAAGAAGGACACGAGATAGCAAAGCCAGATTTACTAGACACATAACAACAGATACAAAGATGAAACGATTGAGCTTACAGGCCCGTGCGACTTGCGGAACACGCAGACATCAATAGTTCGTGTGGCCCCCATGGCTGGCAATATCGGCCGCTACACGCCGCGGCATCTAACGAAAGAGGCTTTGGATGTGGGCTTGGGGTATGTCGGTCCAGGCTGCTTCCACACGTTGCCACAGTTCATCAGGCGTAGACGCGGGTGGTGCTTGCCGGACCACTCGGTTGCCGATCAGCGACCAGACGTGTTCGATGGGCGACATATCGGGAGAGCAGGCGAGCCACAGCAGCAGTGACACCTGGTGGGCTGTGAAGAATTGTTGCACGATGCGTGCCACGTGCGGGCGCGCATTATCCTATTGAAACGTGTCCACTGGCAGGTCCTCCAGGTAAAGGAGGACTACAGGCTCCAAAACGTCGAAGATGTAGCGGTGGCTGTTGAGTGTATCGGCAATGCGTACCAGAGGAGGGCGGGTGTCATATCCAATTGCGCCCCAAACCATAACGCCAGGTGACGGACCGGTATGGCGATGCATAATGCAGGCGTTATACAGTCTCTAGCCACGGCGCCGCCACGCGCGGATCCAACCATCGTGGTGTTGCAGGCAGAAGCGGGATTCGTCAGAGAAGACAATGTCGTGCCATTCCGTAGTCCAGGTGCGGCGTTCAACGGCCCACTGCCGCCGCACTCGCCGGTGGTTTAATGTCGATTTTAATCGGAGCAATGGGCGCCGTACGACAAGTCCCCGCTCCTGCAGACGACGTCTAACGGTACGTGATGACACAGGTTGTTGCGCAACACACCCTAATTCCTGCGCTAACGTTCGTGATGTGGCGGTGCGAGCCGTCAATGCCCGCTGCACAACATACCGGTCCTCTTGTTTGGTGGTGTACCGCGGCTGCGGCAATCGCTCACGTCAGTCCGTCCGTCCCTCCTGCACCCACCGAATCCATACTTTCCTCACTGTGGCTGGATGTCGTCTCACACGGGCGCCGATGTCTCGGTACGATAAACCGCTGTCGCGATAAGCTACTATTCGTTCTCTGTTGAACTCCGAAACGTGCTGGAATGACTGCCGTATTTTTCGACGAGGCATTAGGAAGCTTCCCACGCACAGGTCCGGCAGCACAACACACTTCCACTACTTACCATCCGCCTTCTGTGCACCCTTCTTATAGTGCTTCTCGGAGGCGTGCCGGGCGCACATGATTTGCATATGCCCTAATCGTTTTAATGGTAATCGTTTGCATGTCCTCTCGCGGGCGACGCATACTACGAATTTCAGGCCAATCGGATGCTTCCTTCTTGGTGTTGCATTTTGGGTGGCCAGCAGTGTACTAACCTTTTATGTTTAAGCGATCTAATAGCCTTCACAACCTTATACCTTGCAGGATCAATGATATTTTCAGACTGAGTAATTAGTTAAAGTTTATTAACCCAGGTTCTTGGATAGGAGTACTTAAGTCCTTTTTGTAGAGCCGCAGTAAGATGCCTAACAAACTACCGAATAAGAAATTGATCAATGAAATAATGTACCTTCGATGAGAAACATTGCCTGCCTACCGATTTGTTTATATTTGGCCGTGAGCGCCCGAGTAAATATGCCAGGATGACGCTACATTTTTAAGAGCAACAGAATGGGGGTTAACAAATATCTGGAAAGCCGTACTGTTCCCCGTCGCCACGTCGTCCAGTTTCAGATCCCAGATTAATTCGGGAAAGAATATATTCTGGTTACTTTTAATCTGCTGACATTTTTTCTAACTTCACTCTTATCTATCTCGAGTTGTCTAGAAATATCTTACGTTTACTGCAAAGCAATATCTATCTCTTTTCTGTTCGCAAGAAAACGTGCTGAGTTATACACTCAGTGAACAAAACATTAGAGATACATACTTAATAGCATTTTGGTCCTCCGTTAGCTCGAAAAACAGCCTGTACATGCCGAGGCATCGACTCCACTAGATGCCTGAGGATTTTCGGAGGTAATGCTAGCCATGTCTGTTGCAGCATTGTTCGCAAATCCGCGAGGGACGTCAATCCAGATTCCATGGATCTCATATTCTGCTCCAGGGCATCCCAGAGAGCTTCCACAGGGTTTAAATTCGGAGACTTTGGGAGCCACTCTATGGTTCCATGAAACTTACATGAGCGTTCCTCGACCCATGCTTGGGTAGTTGCGGCCCGGTGCAGCTACGCATTGTCTGTTGAAACAAACCATCGGCCGCAGGATGCTCGAGGACTATGCAAGCGTGTAGGTGATCAGCCAACACATGCTGGTAGCTCGCAGCGGTTAAGAACCTCTCCAGAGGCACTAAGGGACCTAATGTGTCCCATTGAGAAGGCTCCACAAACCACCACAGAGACACGACCGCCTTGAACAGAGGCGACCTGGCACGACGGCGCCAGAGACTCACGCCACACCCGCACCCTCCCGTCAGCTCGGTCCAGCTGAAAACGGGATTCATCTCACCACAATACTCAGTGCCAAACTCATGTTGTCGACGCCACACCCGCACCCTTCCGTCAGCTCGGTCCAGCTGAAAACGGGATTCATCTCACCACAATACTCAGTGCCAAACTCATGTTGTCGACGCCACACCCGCACCCTTCCGTCAGCTCGGTCCAGCTGAAAACGGGATTCATCTCACCACAATACTCAATGCCAAATTCATGTTGTCGACACCACACCCGCACCCTCCCGTCAGCTCGGTCCAGCTGAAAACGGGATTCATCTCACCACAATACTCAGTGCCAAACTCATGTTGTCGACGCCACATCCGCACCCTCCCGTCAGCTCGGTCCAGCTGAAAACGGGATTCATCTCACCACAATACTAAGTGCCAAACTCATGTTGTCGACGCCACACCCGCACCCTCCCGTCAGTTCAGTCCAGCTGAAAACGGGATTCATCTCACCACAATACTCAGTGCCGCTGTGAAGGTCCGGGTTTGATGTTCCTGGCACAAAGCGAGGCGTAATGTCCGATGATGAGTAGTCATTAGTAGCACACGAGTAGAGAATCGGCTCTCGTTGCCCAGGGTATGCAGCATGCAACGTACAGTTTGCTGGCTGACGTTGCTTGGGCCTCCGAGATTTAACCTCGATGTGATTTGCGCCGTTGTTGCCATGAGGTCGGTCTATATGAGCCTGTATAGCGTGCTTCGATCCCGGTCATCAGTGGCGTGTGGTCGACCACCGCCTACTCTTTGAGCGCTGGTACGTCCGTCGATGGTATACTCGTGATACACCCCTGATGCGGTTGCTCTCGGGAACCCTAATGTTCTTACCACTTGGAAGATAGAATGACCCATCTGTCTTGCGCGACCAATGAGTCCACGATCAAAGTCACTCAGATCACCACTCTTAGCAATGTTCGTCCACTGCGATACGCTGTTGGGAAGCCCTTCTGTCCGCCTATTTATCGCCTGTGTTCGGTTTGGGTCTGTTCCACTCTGCGCGGGGATGCTCATGCCAACTGGCCATCACCTCTACCTCTAATATTTGGTCTACTAAAAATACTCGTATATCTCGAGCTTAAAAATGTTGTCACCAACTGGCTATCTCAGCTCCCCAGGAGAGCGGGCAGGTAAAGTAGCTAGTACACCACTCTGCTCCCCCCCCCCCCCCGTTCCTTCGGCAGGTGAAGATTCGAGAAGAACAACTGCGTAGTTGTCGAGAGGAGAGTAGATAAAGAAAAATAATTAAGGGAAAGAACAGTAAATAAAGGAAGAAATCGTTTACAGAAATGAACCGTGAGATAATGATTTTAAAGAGAAAAAAGTAAAGGCCATTCCGTCTTCATTCTTTATGTTGGAAAGAACTGTCATTGACTAAGCAAATAATAATATTAATAAACATGAGGCATAGTCAGAAGACCGAACAGAACAAAGCCAGCGGGTGCCATTAGCGGTTGCCAACGAATTTAGGACAGCCGTCCTACAGTTCGAAGGAATGTACCGCAGTTGCAGCCACAAGATTAAACGGGAAAAACACCATCCATCAGAATGAACAAAGGACCAAGAAACTCATCCTACCAGCATGGCAAAGAAGACTGCAGGGTCGACTTGATGAACTCCGGAATAAAATAGGTCAACTCACACAGTACATAAAGGGAAATAGGTCCAAGAAGCTGGTAGGAAAAATAAAGCTGATCCTGAAAAGCGCCAACGTCCACACCAGGTTCGAAGAAAACCAGCAAATGGAAGAATACTTAGACACGCTAAAACAAAGTCCACTAGATTTCAGCAAGAGACTAAGACAAACAAAATGAACACACAACGACATATGGACAACAACACATTCGAAAATGATGAGAAAAGCTTCTATCGTAACATGACCAAGAAAGACAGCAAAGGCGAAGGACCGCCAGAATGTGAAGCTGTAAAAAAAATTCTGGAGTAACCTCTGGGCAAGGAATACGAACCACAACAGCAAAGCTTCATGGCTACAGCGAGAAAAAAGGACTAGCAAGCCAATAACAGGAAATGTCCGACTTGAAGATCACAGCAGAGGGCCTTCAGCAAGCCATAGCTATGACACACAGCTGGAAAGCACCAGGTATTGATATCGTCCACAACTACTGGTACGAGAGGTTCACCTGTATATACAAATATCTGGCAGATCAACTGACCAACATGATTCATAATCCAGCACTAATCCCAGATTTCCTCACCCAGGGAGTAACGATAATATAGGCTAAAAAGGAAGACACAAGAAATCCAGCCAACTATCGACCAATAGCGTGTCTACCTATGCTGTATAAGATCCTAACAGCGTGCATCGTCAATCAGATAATGAGGCGCATGGAAGGACAAGCAATTATGGCAGAACAGCAAAAGGGATACCAACTGGACTGTAGAGGATGCAAAGAATAGCTTACCATCGACGCTGTTGTAATGGAGCAAGCTTTCAACATGCACCGCAACATATACACAGCATACATTGGTTACCGTAAAGCCTACGATTCCGTACTCCACAGCTGGCTGATAGAGGTCCTTGAGATCTACAGAGTAAGTCCTGTAGTTATCAACTTCCTTAAGGCGGCCATGACAGGATGGAAGACAATAATCAAAGTCGAGAACATAACGATCAAGCCCATTCACATAAGGAGATGCATCTTCCAGGGAGATTTACTTCGCCCACGATGGCTCTGTATAGCACTCAACCCGCTGTCAACCATGCTCAACGAAAGTAAGTATGGGTTTACCATCAAATGCAACAAAACCAACAAGTACAAACTCTCCCACCTCGTGTACATGGATGACATCCAGCAGTACGCATCGTCGCAGAACCAACTCCAGCAGCTAATCCGGATCACCGAGGGCTTCAGCAATGATATCGGGATGAAAGTCGGTCTAGATAAATGCAAGATACAAGGTATGAACCAAGGAAAGCATGATGCACGTAGCTACCAATTGAAGGCCGGAGAACAGATCGCAGGGAGGAGTAGCCTATAATACCTTGGTATGCTTCAAGCATAACGCCTAGAACACAAAGAAATCAAAAACAATCCAGCAGCCAAATACAACCAAAGGCTGAGGAGACTAATGAAGACCAAGCTCAACGCTCGCAACATCACTAGGGCTATCAACACATATGCAGTTCCAGTCCTCACGTATTCCTTCGGAGTGATCAAGTGGGCCACAACAGAGCTTGAGGAAATAATGCGAAATACCAGGACAACCCTCACTAAACATCGCCAGCACCACCCGAAGTCAGCAGTAGAAAGGCTGACCATTGGACGGGCAGGAGTACTGGGAATGATTGATCTCCTGGAACACCGAGACAAAGAAATTAGCAGCTTCAGAAAAAACTTTCATCAGAGCAAGGGGCCCCTTCACCAAACGATAAACCAGAGTGAAAAGAAGTACACAACCCTAGACCTCTCTACTCAGAACATCGAGATTGGAACGAGGGAGCCAAAAGAAGAAGTTTGGGCCAAGAAAGTCCTACACGGAAGGCACTACAACGATCTGCAATCGGACCATGTGGACAAGACTGCCTCCAATGCATGGTTAACAAATGGATCATTCTTCCCTGAGACCGAAGGGTTCTTGATGGCTATACAAGATCAAGTTTTAAACACCAGAAACAACTGGAAGCATATCCTGAAGGACACGTCAGTAGAAAGCGACACATGTCAGCAATGCAATCAAGCGCCGGAGACCATCCATCATATCACAGCAGGATGTCGAGACCTCACACAAACAGAGTACACGAACAGGCACAATCAAGTGGCCAAGATTGTCCATCAGAAATTGGTAAGAAAGCACCACCTCATTACAACTGAGCCTGTCCCCTACTACAAGTATGAGCCAACAACGCTTCTAGAGAACAACACCCTCAAGATGTACTGGGACAGATCGATCAGAACAGATAAGACTATACCCCACAATCGGCCCAACATCGGCCCGATCGACAAGGAGAAGAAATCAACATATCTCATTGACATAGACGTGCCCAACATGTGCAACATCCAAAAGACACACGAAGGGAGGCTGTCAAAATATAACAACCTACGATACGAAGTCAAGGAAATGTGGCATATGGAGAACGTCACCACCGTCCCCATAGAAATATCAGCTACAGGAGTTGTATCTAAGACCATTCACACCAGGCTACGCTTTTGTCTGACGATTTCATGTCTTTTTTGTGTTCAAAATTGAAATAGATAGCATGTAAAGCAATCCATATGTTTAATTACGATTTGTAAAGTCAGACAGGACTATGTTTAACGCAAACTCTCTAACACTGAAATAAAATGAAAAATCCAACACGAAAACCAGTCATCGTGCAGCAACGACAATTCTCATCCATTAAAACATTTCTGCACGGAACTGTAATGCTCGTTTCTTCTCCCAGGCCTCTCAAACCCTTGTATCTGTATCTATCTATGTTTATTTGTCTATAAATATATCTATCAATCCATGTACAGGGGTTTGTAAAAATAATGGAAACTCTTAGTGTTTGTGGAGAACCTTTCATTAACAACCTGGAATACCACTTCAGGCTTTCAGAACAGACGTAATTCGACGTGGAGAAGACTTATATAAGTCACGCACATACGATAATAGAATTTGGGACCATTCTTCCTGTAAAATATGTCCCAACTGTGCTAATAATGTTGGAGGTGGAAGGTGTCATCTGATCTCTCGCTGTAGATATTCCCGCAAATGTTCAACAATGTTGAAATCTGCAGATTGAGGTGAACAGGAGAACTGCTGTGCCTCATCTTCATAGGTCTATCTGAAAAAACCTGTCTATATATGAATAATTTAAAATCATTGAACATATCTGTGGTATTTTTCCTACAAATCTTCAAGAAAAGACTTAGATTTCAGTTATGCAGATACAGAGAAATATGATGTATTTGAATGCATGTGATTATAAAAAAAACAACGGAAAAATGTGTCAAGGTTAAAAAATTATTTTCATTCTTTTTTGTCTTCCTAATACGCATTATGATTGCATCGTTTGTATGTTCATGCACGAAAAGCATTACAAAGGGAAAACAAAAAAATTGTGACTCGAAATAAAGTAATTATAAAAGATTAAGAGCAAAAAATTGTTGATGAAGTCAAAACGTTTCCTCCCATTGAAACTGTTACAGGAATTTTCCTCATACTTATCACGAACTCACTTCGCACTAGGGACCCTCTATTGTGTTAAGCAGGGTGTACCTGCTATGCGTTTCACAGCCATTTTTTAAAGATTCTGCGATTAAAATATGCATACACGATACGAAAGGCGAAACATAACTGCAGACGAAATACATAAAAAACATGCTTCATGTACCTATTTAAAATCAGGCGAAAATCGTTTCGTGAGGTTATATTTTGTAAATGCCTCCGTATTTCGGTGCCTTTTTCTTGAACCGAATCCGGACCCCTATGCGGGGTAGGTACATACATACATACTTTGAAGCCACAGAAAATTGCCACGTGAAGTTAAATTAAAAATGGTTCCATCGTTATCAGGGTGTACAGCAGTTTTACTTAGAACATACTACTGCATACATTTCAGAGGTGATGTACCTCACAGCATCTGCGAGTTGCGATAGCAGTAGCATGAGGTTTCGCAATCAACATATTACGCATGAGACTTCATCGAAACAATTCTCAAGTACAGCACATTTTGACTCGTCCTTTCCGATGTTTCTGAAACCTACTCTTAATCACGATAGAAAAACTTATACGAGTAAATATGTAAAGTTCCGTTAAAAACACAGCAGATTTTACCGAATTACTGTGGATCTCATTTTGAATGGGGAAATATGTACGGGCTTAGATAAAGCATGCGTAACGGGACGAAACAGACGTTTAAAATTTTAAGTTAAAACATATTTTGCTTCCAGAAAAATGCTGCGTATTTAATGTAAACGGAGTATTACAGAATACGCGTGATCGACTTCCGAAGTTTTACTGTAACGCGCTCTCCACGCACAGCAAATATTCTTCTAAACCCTTCACTCCAAATCTTCAGTTCTTCGAATTCATATCTAATCTTCCGACAATATGCGTGTCAAATTTCATCAGCATCGTTCAGCAGTTTTACTTTGCATTTTCTCCCAAACACCGCGGCTCATATTTCCGGCTAAATCCGTATTTAAGGCAGGAACATGATACAATAAAGCATAGAAAATTTCTACCCAAACATATCAGGATGTTCTCCAGTGAAGAACATTTTGCCGGAATCCTTTACTGAAGGTTCACTAGTACTGTCCATTTCTGGATGAAATCTCTGTTACAGATAAAGATGGGTAACATAACTCTACACACAATTAACTGAAATCACACTTGAATTACTTTAAGTTCTAGCTCAGTTTTTGTTCAGTGTAAGTCACTTCTTTAAGCGTCTGTTACCGTAGATGATATGTACCATGAAAAGACTTAATATGTAAAAGTTAATCGAAATCGCCTCTTGCTTTTTATAGTTAAGGTGAATTTCCTTGGAGAGATAACAATAATCGAATACTGATTCTTCCCATAGTTTATAACGTTTTCGAGCTTTTGCGTTATTCAGATACTGAACTGAAACATTGGCTACGCGTCTGCAAGGTACAGACATAGAAATGTGCATGAAAATCGACCTGAGCGTTGAGGTCAAGATTGACGCTGAAGTTTCTTCCATTAGTAACTGTACAAAGAAGATGCTGAGCGAAACTTCTAGATGATGAAGCAATTAGAACTCGAGAAAACTAAGAATGACTGTTGTTATCTTAAATGTAATTAGGCCCACATGGGTAGTCATCCCACACAAATGCCTAGCCTGGATGCCTACATACAAGAGAAGGAATCCGTTTTGCAGGAATGTCACGGGAATGAGTTCCACTTAAGCACAGAATGCAATTAATCCTTTTTGTTGGGAGCCAGGGTTGATGAAACAACAGCATTCCAACAAATGTTTCCAGGGGTGTTAACATTCTGCCGAGAGAAGTTTTATTAGTTTTATACATTCAAAACTTTCACGGGCTGTGGCATATGCAGAAGTAGAAAATGGTGGAAAGGCATTACTTTACGCGAAATTCAAATGGTGGAAAGACATTACTTTACGCGAAATTCAAATCACAGTTCAACACACTGAATTGAATTTCGCATGAATTAATATTATTCCTCTGGGCTACAATAGTAGAATACATTCTCGAATTCGGGCAGCAAAATTTTAACACAGTGGAAAAATGAGGGAAACGGAAAGCGGAACACAGCGGAGGAGCTGTTAGATTTTGGCAGCCCCGGTGGTTGAGTGGTCTGAAGCGCAAGCTTCGGATCAGTCGCCAGTGATGGGCCCTGGCTCGAATCTCGGGTGAGACGTGGGTTGTGTGCTTGTCGGACGACTCTGTCTCTGTGTTTTCCCTGGAACCATTGACCCGAAATCAGGGTCGGACGATTGCTTACTTAGGACACCATGAGCTCTTAGAGTTCCTCATGGTGCCCGAAATTAGGGTCGGGCGATTGCTTATTTAGGACACCGTGAGCTCTTAGAGTTACTCATGGTGCCCGAAATTAGGGTCAGAGAATTGCTTGTTCGGGTCGGGCGATTGCTTATTTAGGACACCATGAGCTCTTAGAGTTACTCATGGTGCCCGAAATTAGGGTCGGACGATTGCTTGTTCGGGTCGGATGATTGCTTGTTCGGGTCGGGCGATTGCTTATTTAGGACACCATGAGCTCTTAGAGTTGCTCATGGTGCCCGAAATTAGGGTCGGACGATTGCTTATTTAGGACACCATGAGCTCTTAGAGTGTCTCACGGTGGCCTTCAAACCCAGAAACAAAGTAACAAGCAATTGCACTTTTTATTTGTCTGTAATAATGAAATAACTGACTATAGCAATAAATGATTAAGTTTTCAGCTGATTTTAATAAGAATTATGTGAGGTACCAATAAAAAACATGTATGTTTTTCAAAATTAATATCCAATTAGGTTCCCATGTGCTTGAGTACGAGCACTGAAACTCGTGCTGTGTTTAGCTGAAGAGATGTCAAAAGTGATCTTCCAGTATACCATCCCAAGCTTGCTCAGCTTGACCTCTCGGGTAAGAAATCGGAAGTGCAAGTATTAAATTTGGCATGAACATGGAAATAGATCTGGTGATTTAGTAGATCTTGGAGAGACTTTCACGTCTCAGGGAATTAATCTGGTTATGTTTTCGTTTGAAGACGTCTGTTATAATGTTAACGCATCGCTTTACCCATTTCATAAAAAATAAGATTGCTGGGTTTGTGACATTTTCATGAGAGTCAGTAGGAAACTAATTTCTTCGATTGTTGCAATTCGTTGTATTCCGCATTACTTGAATTTATGTGCTCATTAGCAAAGAATTCCGCTTTTCCTTGCATTCCACTTCTTTTTCCTATTGTCTCTTAATTTTTGCTGTCAACTTTAACCTTACATCGCAAGGTGCATTTATAGGCTTTTCAAACCAACGAATAGCTCAGGATGTATACTTTTCAAGGATCAACGGAACTGACTGATCGTGCGTGATTGTTGAATTCATGGAGGAATATGGAAGATTTTTCTGGAGACTACACTGGAGGAAAATTATCTCACATGCGTTTCCTCAGTAAGCATCTAATCCCATCTAAGCAGTACCTAATGTGCATGATCTTCTCAAATATATCTTTTTCCTGTCTCTTGATATCAAGTCTAATATTTCAGTTGTCCATCATCGGTGGTCCGTTCTTCTAGCAGTATGTCCAGCGCATCGCCATTTCAGGGATTTTACTTTGATCATGATGTCTTCCACTCTTTTCATTTTCCTGATCCATGAGTTCTCTTCTTATCCTTCCTGGTTATATCAAGCATGCACCTTGTCATGTTTCTTTGAGTTATCTGCATGCAGCCTTTGTATGAAAGAAGTATGGAGAGATGCATACTTGGTGTATCACGAAGGAAAAGAAGAGGTTTCCTTCCCTAAAACTAGTGATCCTAAATTAGGGACGGACAACTGCTTATAGCCCACTGAGTTGCTCATAGTGGTCGTTAAAACTCCAATTAAAAAAAAAAAAAAAGAAGAACTCGTGGATCAGGAAAATAACAAGCGTGGAAGACATCACGATCAAAGTAAAATACCTGAAATGACAATCGGATGGAACGGACAACCGATGGACATCTAAAATATTATACTGGATATCAAGAGACAGAAAAAGTCCCAGAAGAAGATCACGTGGGAGATAAATGGATCAAATTCGAAGGAATGCCGGTGACATAGAAGAGAGTGGCTCAAGACAGACAGTTGTGGAAGAAACTTGGGAAGACTTTCACCTAGCACTGTATTGTTAATGATTAACAATGATGATGATGATGACGATGATATATAAAATCTATGAAAATGCAAGTGCAAAGGTTCGAATGTTCGAGGACACAGCACTTATAAAAATTGGAAGGGGAGTGAGACAAGGTGACAACCATATCTTCCAAGCTCTTCAATGCCACTTTGCAGTATATTTTTCAATCATTGAACTGAAAAGACAAGGAGATAAAAACCAATGGAAATTATTTAACCTACCTTCATTTTTCTGAAGACATAGTTATTTTTTGGAAGTATTTCCTCAGGGCTGCGGAGTGTAGTCCAGGAACTTCTTGACAAGAGTAAAAATGTGGACTTGAAACTGCACTTACGGAAAACAAAATTGATGTACTCGTACAATGCTTTTTATCGTACTGAAGATTTCGTGATTGATGGGGCAACTCTAAAAGTAAGCGATGCCTACATTTATCTTGGACAACATATATCAAGCAAGAGCCACATTAAAGAACAAATTAATAGGCATTTAAAACTTGGTTAGACAGCATTTGGAAGAAACAGTACAAATTTCAAGAACAATATGCCATTATGTCTTAAAAGGAAAGTGTTTAATCAATTCATCTTAACAGTTCTTACTTATCGATCAGAGACATGGACCTTGGAAGACATCCAGAGGCTGAAAACCCTTGAAGAAGTACGGAGAGATGCTTGCTTGGCACAACCAGGAAGGATAGGAAGAGGGACTCGTGGATCAAGAAAAAGACGGGAGTTGATGACAAGATGATCAAAGTAAAATCGCAAAATCTCTGAAATGGCAATGGGCTGGACATATTGCTTAAAGAACTGATTGCCGTTGGTAAACTGAAATACTAAACTGGATTCCGAGAGACAGGAAATGACCTAAAAAGAAAATACGACGTGGAAGATAGGAAGATGAAATCCAGGAGCATGTTGAAGTGACATGGAGGAGACTAGCTCAAGATAGAAAGTTGGGGAAGAAACTTGGGGAGACCTTCATCCAGTAGTTGAAAGACAATAGTTGTTAATGATGATTATGGGGATATATACAGGAACATTATAAAATGCGATAAAATATAATTTGTTTGATAGCATTGCATGTCATCTGAAACTAAGATGCCTGCTCGTTTTAGATAGAGTTTTTTTTAATTTCCTTAAGATTTCGACTTGATCCTGACGTAGTGAAATTCTGATACTAAGGGGCTATGAAGACTGTTTACGTTAAAGCGTTGTACGTGGAGGTGGGTGACTCTTCCGATCACAGTGCTTTAGTGATCTATGAAGACATCTTTGGGCTGATAGTGAAGGAGAACATTCCTGTACTGGAGTTTTAATTCTGAGGTAGAAGACTTGTGTTCTGAAGCTGCGTATCAAGAAGAAAAGTGCCGAATTTCATGTGTATAGCAAGTAATAAAGCGAGTGTTACGTACTCCAAATACTCCAGTTTAGCTTACTTTCTGTATATGAAGATATACAGAAAGTAAGATAAACTGGGACATGAGGCTGAGAGGATTGTTGTACAGTGTGTGGAGTACATTCCCATGGCGACGAAGGACAGTACATAATAGAGGGCAAGGAACCATGTCTTATACTGTATCTGACCAGTGTGAACGGCAGTATACACCGAAAGATGTGGAACCAATATTAGTATGTGACTTCCATGAAGGTGAGTATGCACCTAAGAATGAACAACAAGTTTCCATGTATGTTGCAAAAAGGCGACTTCAGTAGCGTAAAGCGATGGAGGATGCAGGAAAGCAGGAAAACGTCATAAAACAGTTTAGGTCATGTGGATGTATCGCATAGTGCTGGTAACACGGAAAGCGACTTGTGTTCCATGGACGCTGATAAAGTCATTGATGAGAGTGTAGCATTCAAGGTTGTACAGTATGCAAAAGTTTATTGTTGCATTAATTGCAAAAGTTACCCCGATTCGGAGAACACTTGGTTCTTTGAAGACCATTGTGATTACCCAAAATTAATCAATCACTTTGAGGAGACTATGAGATTATACTCACTTCTTAGATATTAATTGTAGACTTCGTTGTAATTATATAAATGTTGCAAAAACCACTGTGGTACACAGTAAAGCCTACATACAGACCTTATTCTAATAAAGTAAGCATTGTAATGTAGATTTTTCTGCAACGAAGTAACATTTAGAAATTCATGAAATCAGCTGGTTTTTCCAATTAACTGGGAGGTTGACTTATCCACGGTCCTACCATTTGTACCTGTGCGTGTAATGTACAAATGGCCGCACATTAACCTTGCCATACATGATGTGAATCAATCCAGAAACTAAGAGTGAAAGAACATAAAACTCAGAAGAGCAAAAAAATGTCTCAGTTACAGCCAAAAGAATAACCGACAGATATTTAAAGCATAAACTATGTGCAGATGCAAGCTAAGAAATTAATCACGTAATGATCTCATAATCTTGTCATAAATAGGTGAAACGAGATATCATGATGAAGTCATTAACAACAATACTGTAGTAGATGAATCAGAGTTTCTTAAATTATAACAGGATGAGCTAGTTCAGGGCTGGCGCATCACCCCTACAACCGAATCGGTCGACCCAGACCCTACGGTTGTAAGGACCCCCGCACTTTTGATGGTGAAATATCCGTAAATCGAATCCTTGAGGAAATGGTTAAACATATAACTTACATAAACCTAAACCTTAATAGGCGATTGTTACTTTCATGAAACTATGTGAAGTAATGAATATAGCAACACAGGGTTTAAAGTTCAGAGAATCTGTAAAAAATCTTAAAATTTTGATTATTAATTGAATGTACTGCTTCCAAACAGCGCAAAAAAAATCATTTTGAATGAATTAATTTAAAACAGTTATTGATGCAGTCATGTTTCTTGAAAAGAATGATTTAAACTTTTTTCTTAAAACTCCATTGATATATTCGGTTTTTAGTATAAAAAATAGCCACAACCGTCAAAAATGACGAGTTTAAGACAGAATGAAATGAAATTAATTCCACAATTGCTTAGTAATTACATTTTTGGTAAATGTGTGCTGTTCCTGTTGTATAATATACGCCGTCACTAATGATGAATATTTGTGACGTCACGCTTAGCTTTTCGCGTTTTGGGGCAAGTTCAGTGACTGGAAATTGATTCCCGAATGAAATTATCAATGTGTGACGTAACAGCCGGATGACGTAGGTTAGCTAATAAATATGCTTCATGTAATTGCTGTCAGTGGCTATAATTAAATTTAATAAACCGTATGTACCATTAAGTCAATATATCACAATGATTTAATGCAAACATAAATACACAAATGCTAGAAAACGTTGGTTAATATTGTAACATGCTATAATTAGGCTTGGCGTTCTGTATTATGAATTCATTTTCACCATTAAAAAACTCATTTGAGACTGCTAGTAGTTTATATTTACGTTCGCATAATACATATGATGTACACATTCCGATTTTAGATCTATATACAGTATGTAAACTAAAAACAGATGGAATGCTTGTGTTTAAATGTGATTTAGGTACCAGAGTTTTTTGGCTCTCCGAACACTAAAACGCTATTTTCTAAAGAGTAACAGAATGGTCTAGAAAACAACTGGTCCAAGATTTTGTGACAGATTTTGCGACATTCATAAATTACTAGCTAGAAATTTTGGTTTTTATTTGGACTCAGAATATTAGCCTATAACAATACTAGTAATCCGAATTTCTTGGCGTAGAATACAAATCAAAGTTTCTATTCTACGTCAAGAAATTCGGATTACTGGTATCGTTATACTATTTTGAGTGGAATTGGTGTACAGTTCCTTATCATTATTTCTTATTTGGACAGTTGCAATTAGTACTTTGGTGGTACCATCCTTTTCTGTTACGTTTTAATATTGTTTTAAATCGTTAGACTTCGAGCTCTTTGGCGATCCAGGCCCTTACACTAGAAAACACTCATCAACCAACCAACTGTGGTGGTACAAACAGTCATTATTAACAACATACACAAATATCCTTTAGGATCTTCTGCAAATACACTACTGTTTGTGAAAACTGCAACACTAAGAAAGAATCGCGCTATTCAAATGAAGTTTACATCACAGATTCCTCATGTTATAGGAGATAACTGATTACATTTGTAGAGCTATACAAGATTGTTTTGCTTCAAAACTGAGTATCGTGGGAAACCACCTCGAGCAACAATAACAGCTTCTACACAGAGTGGTATTGAATGGAAGACATTTTTGATATCGTCCTAGGGAAAAGCCCGCCAGACTGCTTCTATGCGAGACCAGAGTTCATTTGTGGTGACTGCAGGAGACGCTTGACAGGCCAGTCGTTTAGTTACCATGTCCTAGACATGTTCGATCAAGGGTATATCCGGCGAACGTGCAGGCCACGGAAGAAGCGGTATCTTCCGTGCTTGGAAAAGGACTTGGAAAATCCGGGCCATAAGTGGACGAGCACTATCCTGCTGGAATATAGCGCCAGGAACTCTAAAGGATGGGTATAATCTCTGCCGCTAAACCATCCCTGACGTATCGCTGCGCATTGAAGGTTCCCTCAGTTCATATCAGGTGAGATCGCTAGTTGAACCCAATGGCGCCCCAAACCATGACGCTTGGGGCTGGGCATGTGTAACGCTGCAAGGTGCCGTTCACTACGATATCTTCGAACACGTATGCAACCATCATGGTGCATCGAGTTGAACAGTGATTCTTCAAAAAACACGACGTGTTGGCAATCAGCACTAAAATGTTTGTGTTCGAGACCCCATTGCAGCTTGAGACGTGTGATTGAGTGTCAAAGGAATGCGAAACAATGGGCTTCTAGCGACCAGACCTCTGTTAAGCAAACGACGTCGAACTATACTGGAGGACAAAGCCTGACCTGTGACAGTGGTCCACTTCTGCGCCAACACCGTGGATGCAATCTGTCACTGCCATGATGTAGTAGACATGTCGGTCATCCCATGCAGTCGTGTGATTTTGCGGTCCATTTCCCGGATTTCTGTGCGTCTGAGCCTCGTCTGTCCACTGACGCGTCACTGTAGGGGCGTTTCGTCCAGTACTAGCGGCAGTTTCGCGGTGAGAAATCCAGCTTGTTTCATCTCAACAATCCTTCTTCGCTCAAAGTTCGTCAGGTGTTCATGATGTGATATTCTTCGGCGACGGGGCATAGTGAGACACAAGAAACACCCTTTTGACTCAGTGTCGGCTCTTCACTGATTGCAGCATCAGATCAGATCAAATCATATGTAGAGGATTTTACGAAGGGAGTGTCTGACCCCAGGTCTTAAACAACCCTTAGAAATAGGAAGCTAGGAAATTTGGGCTAGAGTGCCCGATAGGAAAGTGACACGGAAGCGAGGTAGAAAGGGAGAGGAAGATGCCCTTATCTATTACCAGGCGGGTGGTGGCAGTACCCTGGGCCCGACGGCTTAACGTGCCCATTCGACACACGGAGGATATTTAGTGGTTCGAGCGTTCGTACCTGCCTGGGATCGAACTTGAGATTTCTCCGTGGCAGTCACAAACTCATTGCAGCATCTCGTTTGAGCCAGCTCTTCATACCCAAGACTGGACAGTTCAGAGGGCGCTGCTCCGAAACCACATGCGCATTTTCATTTACATTTTAATCATTTGCGTGTCCCAATCTGTTGTACATATCCTGTAAGTTTCAAGCTAATACCAGTAGTCCTTCATGGTGTTGCACTTTTCAGAAACAGTAGTGTATTTGGATTTATTTACTGCGATAGGTGACATAAAAATGAAATGAATGAAAGTCATGCACATTTACGTCGTGTAGGTTCGAAAAAGAAAATGGCACTGCAATGCACTCTAGTTTTAATAGTTGTGTGGAAAAACTGTTCTAGATATTCGAATCATTCGAAAGCGCTTTAAGAAAGGACACAAAACGTCAAGCACTCGGGAGCATCTTAAAATATTTTTCTCGTTAAAAAACTACGCCTCATATCTTTAATAATTTTTCGTAAATCAAGTTTCGCATAAACAAAAAGAATATCAAAATTAATTGAGGCAGTTTCTCTTTAGCCCTATCTTTCATTTCAACGGTGTGTTTGTGGCAAATGTTAGTGTTCTGAAAAATCTGATGTACACGAAACGAAGAACTTGAAGACCATTCATTTTGTGAAACAGAACAAAAGGTTTGCTTCCGCTTGAATTTTAAAACCAAATTGGTTGCATCTTTGTGTTGAAATGTCGCAGTCCTTTAGTTGTTCACTTAGTGGAAAAAACAAACACCTTGGGTCTATAGAGTAAGTCGACTGACAACTTTGAAGATTTGGGTTGTGGAGGAAAATGTGGAAAACAAAAGGATAAAAGAAAAAGGAAATGACAGTGTTATTAACTAGCAGGTAATAAGACAAATAAAAACCTGTGAGGCGGGAACTGCGTCTACCTAACAACTAGGACAACTACACGATTAAAATGTGAAGTGAACATCAACGAAGCATTTCTTTTTTCGCCTAAAGAATTGCCTACTTGTTTATAATGTTTGCTCCGTTTACGTCCGGCGTCTGATGAATAGGATCTAAGTGGTGCCATGATGACGCAGTTCTCAGTATCTTCCTGATTACTACCTATAGGTATTCATCAAGCAGATTCTAGCTACACCGCCGTTCATATAACAGCAGAACTTAGGATAAATTACTTCTTAATTTTATCGATCTTAAAGAAGTCTAACTATCACCATGACATTTTCATAATTTTACATCGGAGTTGAGATTCCGCTTACTTCAGATAGAATTCGAGCCATTCCATCAAGTTCCCACATACTGTAGATGAAATTTCGGTCATTTTCGGTGAGATTTCATGATTTCATATCAAAACGAAGCAGCCTTCGATGTATGACTTTTGATGAAAATCCAGAAACGTTTTTCCAAACAAAAGCTCGATGACTTGAAAAAAAATCAAGCAATCTATGAGAGTATTCGATGACTTTACATCAAAATAGGGTAGTATTTGATCAATTTCCAGTATTAGTCAAGCAACAACCAAGGAACTTCGAGTTGGTTTAAATGGAAATTAAGTGCTTCCCAGTGACTTGTCATCAAAGCAAATGTATCATATCAAAGACTAATGCATACTCAAGACATCCACTTATGATAAAATTCTGGTGTGTGAGAGATATATCCCCACTGGGCTGGATATTTATAAGTCATGTATAATTTTTTCCCTTATGCGGTGTCTGTCTCTTAAATACCTTGTTAATTATTTGATTCCTTCCGAAGCTTAGTAGATCAAGTGTAGTAAATTAACGGCCATTGTAAAAACGACTTCATTCTTTTTATTCTTTTTATTTACCTTAGGAGATTAATGATTGACGATAAGTATCAAACGAAAAGTCCAGAATTTTAAATACTGGTCGAAAGGCGTGAGTGATCAGTGAAGTGTGATGGAACTGGACAGGTGTTAATAGGAAATAGCACGAAGACTATGCAGATTTCAACCTCCGTTGCAATGTATCGCGCGATGTAAGCACATCAGTCAGCTCGCGCATGCGCCATAGTCATCATCATCATCATCATCTTCAACCATTATCAATCCACTGCTGGACGAAGGTCTCCCCAAGTTTCCTCCACAACAGTCTGTCTTGTGCCAGTCTCCTCCATGACACTCCCGCATACTTTAGAATTTCATCCACCCATCTCCCATGTGGTCTTCTTCTAGGTCTTTTCATGTCCCTTGGAATCCAATCTAAAATTTCAGCTGTCCATCGATGGTCTGTCCGTCCGGCAGTATGTCCAGCCCATTGCCATTTCAGGAATTTAACTCTGATCATGATGTCTTCCACTCTTGTCCTTTTTCGGATCCACGAGTTCCTCTTCTTATATCTCCTGGTTACACCAAGCATGCACCTCTCCATGCTACTTTGAGTTGTCTGCAGCCTTTGTATGTCTCTTTTAGTTAAAGTCCAAGTCCCTGCACCATACGTAAGCACTGGAAGGATGCATTGATCAAACACTTTTCTTTTAAGACATAATGGCATATTGCTCTTGAAAATTATGCTGTTTCTTCCAAAAGCTCTCCAGGCAAGTTTTGTACGCCGATTAATTTCTTCATCAATGCGACCCTCACTTGATATCTGCTGTCCAAGATAAACATACGTGTCTGTTATCTCCAGTTTTTCTCCATCAATCGATAAATCTTCATTTCTTGTAAAAACATTGAACATCACTTTTACCTTCTGAAAGTTCATTTTTAATCCGACTTCTTTACTCTTGTCAGCAAGTTCCTGGATCATACTCTGCAGCTCTGATGGGGTAGTTGCAAAAATGACTACGTCATCAGCAAAACGAAGGTGAGTTAGATAATCTCCATTAATCTTTATCCTTTTGTTTTCCCAGTTAAGTGATTAAAAGACATTTTCCAATGTGACATTAAACAGCTTCGGAGATATGGTACCACTTTGTCTCGCCTCCTTTCCAATTTTTATGTGTGTTGTATTTTCAAACAGCCGAATCTTTGCACTTGCATTTTCATAGATGTTATTAATAATATTAATGTACGCATCTTCAATACCGTAGGATTTCAGAGCCATTGTAACTGCTGATGGTTTCACCGAATCAAAGGCTTTTTCATAATCGATAAAAGCCATGCACAATGGAAGTTCATATTCCCTCGCTCTTTCAATTAGTTCTCTCAGTACGTGGATATGATCTATTGTGCTGTAGCCACTCCTGAATCCAACTTGTTCTCTCGGTTGAGCCATGTCCAGTGTTACCTTCAAACGGTGTGAAAGAACTTTAGTGAAGATTTTATAAACCACTGATAGGAGGCTGATAGGCCTGTAGTTCCTGAGATCCTCAATGTCACCTTTTTTATGTAGCAGGATCATTATAGCACTGTTCCAATCCTCAGGAATCTTCTCTTCATTAAGGCATCGAGTGAAAATTTGGGCGAGTACTGTTTCGATTTGTCCACTTGCTTCTTGTATGATGTCTACAGTAATTCCATCTTCTCCTGGAGCTTTTCCCCACTTCATGTTCTTGATTGCATGTGCAACTTCTCCTGGGAGGACTGGAAAAACTCTGGTACTGGTACCTTTCATGATGTCTGGAGTACATGTATCATCCCTTTCATATAATTTGGTGTAGAAATCTTTCACTCTTGTCAAAATTTCGCCTCTATTTCTTGTTACAGAACCATCTTCTTTTCTCAGTGCCATATTCTGTTTTCTTCCCTTACTGAGATGTCCCTTTGCTATCTTTAGGCTTTGGTTGTTTTCAATTGCTTTCCTTACTAGTTTACAGTTGAATTACCTTACGTCTTCAGTGATACTTTTTGTACTGTCTTGCATAGCTCTATATATTCCACTTTGGAAGTCACATCTTCTTTAGTTGTCCTCATCTCTCTTCTTTTTTGCATCAACATTTTGGTTTTTCCTGATAATTTGCTCACATGCAACTTGTTCTTAGGCCCAGCTAACGTTGTTGCTGTTTCCATAAGAGTTTTGGTTACTTTTCTATTAACTTCAGAAATATCCGCTTCTTCCGATGTTAGGCCTTCTAAAGCAGAGAATCTGTTCTTCAGTTCCAACTTGAAGGTATTATGGTGCTTTTTAAAGTTCGTTATGTTACTACATTTTGTTTGTCTTATGAGCTTGCCACGTTCAAGTTTAATGTTGAGGTGATTCTTACATCTCACCAATCTATGGTCACTACCTGTGTTGAACTTGTTTAACTCACTGCAGTTTTCTATGACGAATTTTTTGTTACACATAATAAAATCAATTTCACTTGTTGTCCCATTTGGATGTCTCCATGTCCATTTCCTGTGTGGCTTTTTCTTGAAAAAGGAGTTCAAGATGAAAAACCCTTCTGCGTCATAGTATCACGTGATATCTGCCCGCTCCACACGCCATTCACTGCACCAGTCGATGCGACTGGTGCAGTGAAATCAAAAGTCTGACGTTTCAGATCAATGGTTTAGTTGTTTGGATTTCATTGTCCTGGGTAGTGTAATTGTTAGCATACTTGAGCGCAAATCGGGAGATGCGGATTCGATTCCCGTTCCAGCACGATCAAATTTTCAAATTTCTGTGGTTACGTTACATATAAAGAACAGCTTGATTTATGTCTATATTAATTATTCCATGTGTTTCCAACTTGATATCTTCTATTCATCAGTTTTACATCCTGACGAAATCTGTCACCTTGTTCCTCACTCAAAGCTCCCACATTTTTGCGAAAATAGTCTAAATGAGTTTCCAGAAAATGTGCTTTGAGGTTCGTAATACATCCCAGTGTCTTCAACTTCTCCGACATCACGTGCACGATTTTTTTAATAGTTTGGGTCTTTGTAGTTACCTAGAATTTTCACATCTTCGAAAGCAGTACATGCTTTTTTTCCAATGGCAAGCTGTGAGTTTTCAAAATTCTCACCTTGAAGTTTATGTCTCTTCCAACATATACGATTTTTTTTTTGAGCCTGTCATCCGACAGTCCTAGAAAGTCTTTTGCATAAAAAGTTAAAACCGCCTCCATCTCGTGCTAAAGCTTTAAAAAATTTTTAAATCCAAATTTTACAAGTATGAAGATGGAAAGAGAACCTTTGCTGGGCTCTCCTTTATAACATTATTTGTTACTGGGGTAAGATTACTTCTACACTATGTCGACAAAAGTGATTGGACACCAACACGTAGGCGCAATGGTGTGCTCTTGCAGCAGACACGTGGTCGAATAATGTATAAAAACGGCAATGGGAGTACGCTCAGATCAATCGCAGATAAAATGGCGAGCAGGAAAGAGCTCTCGAAGTTTGAAAATGGTTTTATGATAGGCTGCTCAGTTGGAGGTATGAGTGTAAGACGCATTACGGATGTCAGACAGGTCGCTAATCGATTGTGGCCTTTGTCATCAACAAGTGGAAGAAGACAGGACATTGCAGGAATTCACCTCACCCTGGAAGACCCACGAAACTGCAACAATGGGACAGGAGGGTGTTGCAGATGGAGATCTATGAAACCATATCCCGACCAATGCACGTTATAGCACATGAACTTTAGATGGCCGCAGATGTTATGGTCTCCACCAAGGCACTCTGGTTTCATGACCGAGCAGATTCCATAAACCTCTCATCACAAAGATCAATAAAGTCACGCAGCTACAATGGTGTCAATAGCATGTAAATTCGACTTTGGAGCAATGGTAGCAGGTGTTATGGAGCGACGAATTCCGCTTCATATCATTCCGATCAGATGGATGTGTCTGGGTTTTGCGGTTACACGGAGAACGTCTGCTTCCGGAGTGTATAATGCCGACTGTAAAGCACGGAGGTGGTGGAGTTCTGGTATGGGGCTGTTCCAGCTGTTACGGTGTGGGTAATATGAACTCTGTGCTGTATAGAGATTTCCTGGATAACTCAATGCTCCCAACGTTGTGGCAGTTCTATGGACACGGCGTTTGCTTCTTCCAGGACGACAATGCCACTTGTCATGTTTCCAGAGCTATAACTGATTGGTATGAGGAAAGACAGGTCTCGCGGCTGGACCGGCCCTCAATTCCATTGCACACCTATGAGATGAACTTGAACGACGGGTTAGGTGTAGACCAACACGACTTCTTCACTGATAGGGATGATCGATGCACCCAAGACGTAATGGAGAAGCATCCCGCTCTCCGTACTCCAATGTCTTGTGGACAGTTTACCTCGACGAATGGCTCCTGTGAGCGCTGAAAATGGAGGACCTCCTCGCTACTAATGTAAATACAATACTGTTTTCTATTTACTTACAGTGTTCAGTCACTTATGTCCACAAAATGTACTTGTGCATTGCTTCTGTGTTTAGTGTAGCCTCTTTACTCTGCTGTCACACCCACACAAGAAAAATGGAAACTCTGTGTACCCTGAACGTTTCCCAATCATCATGCAAAGTACCTTTAAATCTCCAAAAATAATTTACCTGTAGTCTTTGTGGTTAATTTAAGTTAGAACCGGTGCCAGATTTTTACAATTTTCCCTCATTTGCACAAAATGGTCCACAAGAGCAGAAGCATTCTCGCTACCAATGCATAAAAGATCTATCTTAAGACTTGTTTTTGAAGAATCGAAGAAAAGTCTCCGCTCTCTGATCAATATTGTACTCTACACCAAACATTTCTATTAAACCAATAACACTTGGGCAATGGATTAAATCACCTCTTTGAGAAAAACATAAAACAAATTATAATAATTAAAATTATTCGCACGACATAGTCATTTGAGTATCACGCTGTCTTCGTACGATATGAAAAACCCAGCTTTCAAAATTGCAAATTAAAACCATATTTATTTGCAAGTCTAAAAGTCAGTTAAAAAAGACAATATCTTTCGGAGCTCACTAGGCTCCATCATCAGGTCCAGTGCCGACAAGACACCTGGGGAGCTTACATTATAAGCGCCTGCGGTAGACCCACAATACATCTGGTCGCCGGCCTCACCTTTCGGTGATGTCAGTTTGATATGGTTAAAGTTCAAAAACCAATGGAAATCAAAATAATTCCTCACCTTCAGACCGTCGCACTGATGGTTCAATCAAACGTCTCCACTGCGCAAATGACGGAAGTTCAAAATTACAGCACGTTTCACCATACTTTAGAATAAGCAGGCTTTCTGTGAAAAATACAGTTCGTTTGGTGACATTGGGGTTGAGTATCTTCACTTCAGACCAGTTCGGAATACATCTTCCCTGGTTGACAACAACTGTAAAGGCGGTATAGGTGTTTCTCGAGCGTAGAGCATATTCATGCTCAGAGAAACGGATCTTCAATGTCCTAAGTGTAGAGCAAATATAGTATTTTAAGGCACCATTCGGGTCCCCATTGATGAGGGAGATACAGTAAACACCAGGTTTCGGCAAGGTAGGGACTGCATCCAACCACACTTACTTTGTTATGCGCCATACAGCCGTTTATGATCCGTCCTTAGCAATTGTCCAGCAATGTATTTGTGGTGCTTATACCAAAATGTAAGTTATTTTTGTGACATACCCTTTTTAAAAAGGGGACAATCATGGGGTGGAAATCTAGTTTACCGACAAATTTAACTTGACTGGATTCAGGTGTTAATGTCGTGAATCTCAGCTTCTCGACTTTTTGTACCAAACTTTGAATATAGTGGGTAGAGTAACCAAAAGAACGGGCTAAGATCGTAATCGTAGACATTTCATCCCTCCGAATTCTGCTGGACGAAGAGTGCGTGGAGGCTCTTTTAATTAAGAACCGCAGGGCAAAGGCTTTATGTTCAGGAGGGTGAGCTGACGAAAAAGGAATGATACAAGATGTAAACGTTGGTTTACGATATACAGAAAACATGTTCGGACCTAATGCACAACAAGCTTCAGCGGCAACATTATTTTGTAGGAGATCGGACAGAATCGGAAACTTCCAAAACTTTTATTTTATATATAACCCGATCAGTTAAGAATTCCATTTTGACGTAAAACTTACATGATAGATAAATTTGAGCACCAGCTTTTAGAACAGCACATCGAAATTAATAAGAAACTGGAAATAAATAAATCTCAAATTAAAAAAATGTAGATCAGTGCAAAATACACTGAGTGCACAGAAATCATATAATACCTACCTAGTAACGAGTAGTTACACGGCGAGGCATTGAGTACATTAGGTCATCAAAGCGAGAGTAAATTATACTTTTCCGTAATACAAATGTTTGATTTCCATATAACCTACGATACCATATTTTATATATATATATACAGGGCGTTCAAAGAGTCTCTCCGCAGTGATCAAAGTATATGTTACAGCACGTTTCACCATACGTAATATTTTAGTAAACGTATATTCGTCCCCAATAACTGCTTGATATTTAGTAACATCATTGTTGAGCGTTCTGCTACGGAGTGTATTCCACAGAGATCGGAACAGGTGATAATCTGAAGAGGCGACATCTGGGAAATAGGCCAGATGTGGAAGCATCTCACATTTTATGTCCTGAATGGTCATTTCGGTCATGTTTGCACTATGAGGACGTGCGTTATCATTTTGGAGAAGGACACCATGGCGTTGATGTGGCCGTTTCTGCTGAACTGTTCCCTCCACACGGCGGAGTTGCTCCAATAGAGTTCAGCGTTGATGGTCCGATTCCTCTACAGCATTTCCCAGTGAATAATGCCTTTCATGTCCATGTCCAACCAGACACACAATATGACCTTCGAAGGATAAAGGTCATGTTTTGAACGTGGTGTGGGCCTCTTGTTTGGGCTTAACCATTCCCTCCGATGCCTGAAATTCACGTACAGGCACCACTTTTCATCTCCAGTAACAATATGTGACAGAAAGGTTTTGTGTTGCTGAGAATATTCGCGATAACGGGCGAGCAAGGAATCACATATGGCAACACGCTGAGTTTTGACCTCGGTGAGAGTGTGAGGCACCCATGAACCCAATTTCTGGACCTTTCGCATACGTTCCAGGTGTCGCACCAATGTGGCCTAATCACAGTCCATCTCAGTGACCAATTCCGTGTTGTTTGACGCGGATCCACGTGGATGAGATGGTTCAAACGATCCTCATCAAAGTGAGATGGACGACCTGAGCGTGGAGAGTCGTTGAGATCAAAATTGCCACCTCGGAACCGCTCAAACTATTTAAGGGCTGCCCTCTGAGCAATAGCATCCTCCCCATACACAGCACAAATTTTTCGAGTGACCTCAGTGGCTGTGGATCCCTTGTTAAACTCGTAGAGGAGTAGATGTCGGAAAAGTTCATTCCTCTCTAATTGACACTCCATACTTCCGAACCTGAAAACCAAAAAAACATTAGCCACAACCACACAACTCAATGTGATTTAGATACACGATATTACTGGCTATAATTTGATATACAACTGGCCATCTGCACCGTCACTACTGACCTGGAAAACACTCGTGAAATAAAACAGCATGAACTTATGCATCAACCCAATATTTACGAATATACAAATGTATTTTGTCAGCAGAAAATCAATATTAAAAACAAAAATACAATAGCAAAGTTGTCTTTTAAAATATCAAAAGCTGAATTGTAAGCGCAGAAAAATTGAAGACTTGATTATTAATACTACATCATAAACAAGAACTTAATTAGTAATGCTTATAATGAGACAAGCATAAATTGCATACACGATTATTCCGAATCAAGATTATGTACTAGTTTCGGTGCAAACAAAAACAATGGGCATATGTATTATGTTTAAAGTGCAATATCGAGGGTTATACGTATTTGTTTAACCACTTACATATGCTATTAAGGAATTTGATATCACGTCTTTGGTATGGAATTGGTAAAATCTAAATTATCCTAGAAAAATACAAATGTATCACTAGCAACAGAATAACATAAGGTAACTAAGCTGAGAACAAAATTTGAAAAATACCGAAAATCTCGCCTCGTACACAATTTTTTGGGGTGGACAAATTTTCCAGAAAAGTTTTTTTTCTCAAATGATATAAAATTAAAATTTATAAAGTGCAGAACATGTGTGCCGTATGCTCCCTTTACCCCAGTTCAAAAAATGCTCACTTAATTATTATTTTCTTGAAGCCTTCATCAACCAGGACTTGAGCTTCTCTACGGGAAATGAGCGCACGAATACATAACATAGTTCAGAATCCAACATGATTTATCAGCACCTTGTTCTTCAATTCAGAAGAGGATAATATTAAAATAACTTCTCTGTACAATGTTTTCGGTTTATAAGTCAGTCGTTAAAGATAGTTTGTTTTTCTACTGCTGGTTGTAAGGAATATTTAATATTGATATTCACGCTTTCAACCATCTTTACAATCGGAAATAACTGTTTTCCCGCCCACTAATACACTTTTTACATCTATATTTCCATGCGTTGCTCCCAGTTTCACTAAGTTTTGATCAGAACCACGAAAGTATATATTATCTACTACATTAAAAGCTAAGTAAACTCTTACCACTAGTTGGCTTTCACATTTCCTTATTTGATATAAATCAGCATTTCGTACTTTAACTGATGATCATTTGAACGGCAAAGTAGATTGTTCACTTTTCCCATGCTTTGATGGAGGTGTGCATTATTTCATATGGTCGGTTAGATTTTACACTTTCATCATTTTGAGCAACAAGTAAGACCAAACAACACAGAATTACTCACTGGTCCCTTAATGAGACGAAACAATTTCCAACATTCACTCCTCCCCTTTTTGTTTTCAACAAGCGCGTATTTTTGGCCTCGATGTCTTTTTCAATATCTTTAATATTAAATTCATCCATATTAACAAATAAAGTAATAATTTCGACACGACATGCCATGGGAAAGGGATGTTAACATGTCAAACGAAAACCTCTGAATGCTTAATACAAAACATGTGATGTGAAAAGTAACTCTCAGTCTTACAATGTGACACGCGGGGTGTGAGAGAGTGAATCACCAGAGAAGCAGTCGACAGGCGTATGCCTCTACCTTGCTCCGGATAGCGGCACTGAAAACAAACGCAAAGGAAGTATCGCTTTACGATATGGTGTCGGTGTGTCTGACGTCGTCGCCGTAACTTCTGGCGTTGCAGATCTTCGTTGCTTTAAGAAAGAGACGACAATGTTTTTGCATGACAAATCATTTTTCACTCCGCGGTCACCAGCATCGAACACAAAATTCCACAGTGTGCATTTTTCTTTGAGATAATATTTTTTTTCTTTTCAAGAATAAAACGGAAATAAAACCGGGACGAAACTGGGTTAGGAACACCTTGACTCCACCCGTTTGACCCAAAAGAAATTGCCGTCCCGTTGACCCGTGACCCGTTTCCGTCTCTGGAAGTGAAGTACCATTTCAAATCCTAGTAAAAACCAGAATGATCCAGAAGCCAAAACTAAGAAATGGAATAATTATGTAATTGCCGCATAAAATGACGTGAGGAGACAAAAGCCAACACTGTTTAATATCATTCTTCAGAAATTTACAACTGAATCGACCATTTAAAATTGTGTCATAGGGACAAAGAAACCCCCTGATTCCACACGACCCCAGGGCATTGAGGTAACCCACTAACAAACGTTATCTCGAAAATACCTGTAGGATCGTACAGGAGGCCTGAGCATTTACCCCCAAAGGAAAAGAAATTGTGAGAGTATGAGTATACTGAACTGTGATCTTAATTCAGAAGTGATAGGGAGGCAAATAAATCGAGAGATAAGAAATGAAGCTTGTGGTACACTCAGATTCAGGTTGAGTGTGCCTGGGAACATGACTATTTAATGGCAAAACCTTGAACTGTTCGATGAGAGAGCTGCGAGTCGGAAGCACCATCATGAGGTCCGGAGTCAAAGTTGCTGTACCATCAAAAATGAAACATTTAAAATATTTTAGAGACATTCTATGTTAATAAAAACAGGAAAAACTTGCACTGTGTTACGTAGCTATACATCGGACTCAAAGGAAATGTTCCATATAGTTTTAAGAACTTCCTGTACGAAAAGATTAACAACTTCTTTCTACATGATGACAAAAATACAAATAGGTGTTTACTCCACTTAGAGGGAACGTTCTTCATAATGAAAAGCAGAAGGAGCACATGAAAAATCAAGTATACTCAGCTCTGTTCAATTCAAAGCAAATTTTTTCAATCCATTTTATCATCTTCATTATCAACCATGGGTACAATTACCGTAAGTATCTGTTGCCATTTTAACTATGAATTGTCCCATTGAAATCTGTTTATTGCAGAGTGGCTCAATTCTTGAAGAGTTCCACCACACCAGTGTTGAATATCATCAGCAGAGCACACACACGGTGAGGGCGCACTCTTGCATTTCTGCATTATTTCCGTTCATTAAGCCAAACACCAATGTCTTTATCTTTCTGTCATTCTTCATTCTGCAAATGTGTCCAAAGATTCTTACTTTTCTCTGTATGAATTTTTTGAACAAGGTCTCTTTTGGTTGTGTTCTTCTGTACACTTCTTCATTTTCTATTTCATGGCCACAGTGATATCATGGCAAACATAACTGAACAGATGTTCAGTTGAGATACGGCTTACCGTTTGTCTATATGTTTTGACAGCTTTTTCCTGAACATTTGTGCCAGCTTGCATGAATAAGTAACTAGTAAGTATTGACATACATATGAAAACACTGATTATAGGTGTATGTCTATTTCATCTTAGAAGAACTTTTGTAAACCACCCTGGAGAAGAAGAGATATCGTAAAAACCCCACCCAAAATACTCTTAGTAATTTGAGGAGAAAACTGTCTCAGAGAGAAAACTGGAATATATGCCGAAATTTTTAGGCATGTTTTCGTTTGTACCATTGAATAGAAAAGAGTTCTAATCCGTCTCCAAAGGGTGATTCCATGAAAGGGTACGTATGCGTATATTTATGTCATCAAGATGAGAAGCAGTGTACTAGAATACTAGAAACACTTGGGAAACAGAGGGGAGATGTTCGTTGTGCTTAAATCTAACCCATACGAAAAAAAAAATTCAATTTCACTTCTAGAACAAAAAAATTGAGTTCATGGACAGACGGGAAAAGCTATTACATAAGTATGTAATTGTTCATTTGCATGGGAGGTGTTTCATAAGACATTCTAGAAGTCGACTGGTCCAAACCTGCGTTGATTTTCGCTCCACCGGAAAATTGCCATCTTTTCAGCAAAACGAATCTCAAAAAAAAAAAAAAAAAAGTGAAGAAAAAAAAATCATTACTGATGGAGACCTATATCGATTTTCCGATTTTCTAGATTGTCTCTTTCACTGACCGACTTGAACTCACGATTCTCGTCAATCAAGAATTAGAGTGAAAGCAAGAAGTCAGCCCCCGAGCGCTGCTCTTTCTTTACGGACAGATGACACGTGGATCGATGACAGTGACGTGATATCACGTGAGCACACAATCAAGTTAAAAAAAAAGAAAAGAAAGTGTAAAAAGGAAAATGGACAGCAGACAGCACCCTCCACTACGCATTTCAGAGAAATTTGCACGGACAAATGCTTCCTCTGAAATCTTCTCGAGTAGCAGGCAACAAGCAAACGCCTGTTCGTTTTTGCTGCCCGAGTAACATATCGACACAGAAACCCCGTTTTTCTTCGCAACTAATTCATTCGCCGAGTGTGTGTTAATAATGACAATTCCGATAGCTTCGTCTGCTGGAAAAACGGTAGAACGTTTTCTTTTTTCATACCCATTCGTTTTGTTTTTCAAAGGTCTTTATGAAAGAATGCATTACTTTCCGCAATAGCAAACTCAGGATTTTCACTAGAGTTGATACGAAACCATCATTATTAATTTTAAAGTAATTGTTAATGCATGCGATTACACCGAAAAAGAAAATGTTCTTCACATAATGTCAAAGCAGATAGATTTATGATAATTTATGGCAGAAGAAAGGATGTTTCATCTTTGGAGGAAGCTTATGAAACAAAGGCTGCCTTTCTACAAAATATGTGAGTAAACATACACACACCAGCCACTTAATTAGAAACTTTTATTGAATGCTGGTTGGACCACCTTTAGACTGAATTGCAGCACCTATGCGGTTTGGCATAGATTCCGTAAGGTGTTGGAATGCATCTACGTCTACAGCATACCACGCGCTCAGCAGACAGTCCTTGAACTGGCTCAGATTTGACGGAAGAGGACTTTGCTTCCGGATCTGTTTTTTTTACATATCCCATACATTCTCAATGCGGTTCACATACGTTCTTTGTGGTGGGCAGGAAAGATGATGGAAGTTTCTGTCATGCTCACTGAACCTCTGCTGAATACATCTTCCGCGATGGACACTAGCTTTGTCGTCCATGAAAATGCCGTCACCTTATACTGTAGACAAAACGTCAACATTGCAGGACCGTACCTGATCGGCAACAATGTTCAGATAATCTTGAAGGACAGCTAACTTTCCCGAAATATCTGAGGACCCGTTCCGTACGAACAGAATGCGCCCCACAGCATGACTCCATCTCTATTGGAGCGGGTTGAAGCACAATGTAGAGATGTCGTTCTACTATGCTCTATCGTCTACAATTGTGTAGATTAAGCTGGAAGAGGTAGCAGGCTAGCATCTTGTAGACATCGCATCGAACATTTGCAACGTTAGAGCGGGTATCGTCGTGCTGAAACAGTGCTTTGTCTAACACTGCCACGAACGGTATCGCAACGGATTTGATGATTTCTTCGACAAACCGACGAGCAATCAGAGGTCCTTTAGCAAACACTGAACCGAAACACGAATCATAGGAAACAACTCCCCAAGTCATGATTTCTCTGCTCGGGCGGTCTGTGCATTGATGACACTCACTAGACTGTTGTGTTGACCACATCGACGTCACACGTGTACAGTATATCATGACTAGTCGAGGACTAAAACGAGGAAACTCTTGTGGCGCGGAGGTCTAAGCGCTGCCTTCTGACCATTTATCGGAGATGAACACAGATTTAAGTCCTGGATGAGACATGTGTGGTGTGTTTGTCTTACGGTGCTGGTTCTCTCCTTTCCCTGAAACCAGTTGCCCTAAGTTGGAGACGGGAGACTGCTTTTTTCCCTTATACAGTTCAATGTTGTTGACCAATTTAGAGTTGCTCATGGTGGCCGTTGACCTCACAACCACATTCTCCCTCTAAAAATGAGCAGAATGTATGCTACACGACGCCAATCTTCAATTCTAGTTGCTCGGAAGCTTCACCAATTCAAGCACTGACGACGCTATGGACACCGTGTGTGCAAGCTTGCTTTCAGTAGGCTGTTTGAAATGGTTCACTATATGATCGGGTGATTGATGCTAGGCATCAGCGCTGTTCTCATGACTGAGAATGAGGCTGTCGGTTCTGTAAGGGCCACTCATCGGATCAAACGTTCTTTTTGACCTGTAGTCTCTGAAAGCCTGCTGCTTCCACGCTGATGACTGTGTATGTCTTACCCCATCCAATAGCGACGTACTGTGGCATTGTGATGGCCAACATATAATGCAATGCGCAGAGTCGATCAGCCTACTTCATACAGGCCAATAATGCGCCCTCTTCGGAAGTCTGTTTGCTAATGATAATCACCGCGCTGCGTGAGAGAGAGAGAGAGAGAGAGAGAGAGAGAACCCGGTTATAAGCATTCTATCTTTTTTGATTGATTTTCCTCCAGAAATCACTTTGAGAAAATCTTTGCCAATATTACTCGATATCTTTCTCACGGAATACAGTATTTACGCAGTTATAAAAGCTTCAGCTTTTATTGAATGGGTTCGACAGTGGTTTCATATCTGTACGTTTCAATCTTGCCTGCCAAACTGCATGCAAATAGTTTACTATTTCGCCGTGTAACATCGATTTGTTTTTTCTTTTTTTGGCAAAGTGTATTATATTCAAACGGACAAAGAATCCAGTCTGCAGCAACACTCAATTTCACAACAGCAACTTCATTACGAAAACAAATATCAAAATAACTCGTGTTCAAAAACTGAAACCATGTATATGTGCCCATCCAAAAAAAAAAAAAAAAAAAAATGTTCCCATCAAAGGAAAAATGGAAGATGGAAAGAAAAAGGAAACAAACAATGGGAAAGAAAACCACACAAAGTGAGATTCTCCACATGGCAGCCGTTGCAACTGAAAAGTCTAAAAAAGTTTCCCTGAAGTTTGCACGGGACTTAGCGTGCTTCTGAACAACATATTCAAATGAATTAGAAATCCCAGACTCTTTTTCGATGGCGTCTTAAATCAACTTTTTCAGGCGTTTTTCTAGGACACACAAAATTATGCTGAATCAATACCTTTAACTACCTCTTATAATGACATGCTAGAATTTGTTAAAGTTCGTTAAATTAACGAACGGAAGGGCATGACAACGAACTATTTGTATAATGAATTTCGATAATTTTAAATCACGTAATATGAAAGCATGAGAGAATTTGTTTTTATTTTTTCGGGAAAACGTAGCTTTTTACAAAGGCGCTTAAAAATTTTCCTGTAAAAGCGGAGTGATCAGAAATGTTCATGAATGAAAAATGAAACTATTATAAAATTGATCTGCCGCAGAAACCGACTTTTATAATGAATATCGTGTTGCTGTTCCATTTTTGTAGAAATAACTAGCAGTCAACTAGCAGTCATGCCTGTTCTCGAACGGTGAATCTATAAAATCATTTTTTCAACATAAGATTAAAAAAAGAGGAATGTAATTAATAGAAAGAAAAGTAATTTAAGATCAGTAACTGTTTTAAGATTTAGAACAGGATCATCAATGCATACGGTTTGACGTAAAACTGTAGCAGGCTTTGACGCACCTTAATTTTAAATCAAAATTTCATGGAATTTTTACTACGTTTCAACGTTTCTGGCATAATTATCTTTGAACCTATCAGCATTTTGAACAGCAAAGTTAAGCCAACATCTTGAATTTTTTGGTTGTCAGAATTTTCTATGTGTAGAAGTAGTAGAAAACTTCAACAATGTTCCAAAGCCGCCATTTTTTTCGGATATTTCTAGGTATTCGGACCTGACGCATACCAATTTTTAGATCTCTAGGTGATTTAGAAATGGTCGAACAATCCGCGAAAAATTCAAACAGACAATATTCCAAAGCCGCCATTAAAAAATTCGCTGACGGAAACACTTCCATTTTCCCATTTTCCCACTTTGCTTTATATAAATAGATATCTCCGTCGAATCTTCCAGTAATGCACCCAGTTCCGGGAATAACGCTTCTCTTTCTTTTTCCATGTTTCTTGTTTCCAAAGCGCGAGTTTTTCTTGAAGTTTCGCAATCTCTAATGAGAGTTTGATTTTGTTCCTTCTTGGCTAAATTCAAAGCGCATAGATGCCTCAACATACGCCGATGAGCTATTACATTATGACCACCCCAAGCTTAGAGAAATGAACGCTCCTGGATATCGAACGGTGGCGCAAGTGAAGTTAACAGTGCAGTTTATATACAACCCGAGAACCAACTTTCTGTTGGTAGAATGTTAAGAGTCCGAACGGGAAAAGCTGCCGATTTATCGGAGTTTGATAAAGGACAAATTATGATGGCACTGTGCATCGGAACTACGATTTCGGAAACGGTGCGGCTTGTGGGTTGTTCACGTACCGCTCTGGTCAGTACGTATCAAAAGTAGATGGCCAAACGTCGAACCTTCGTCCAGCCGTGTGTCGTCCACAGCTCATTGATGCCAGAGGGGAGCAGAGACTGTCGCACATTGTTCACAGTGACCGCAGGGCCATAGTGCGAGAAATCACATGCAGCTACAGCAGTGGTGATCAGCCCAATGTATCACAGTACACAGTTCATCACAGCCTTCTGCGCATGGGCCTGCATAGCTGAAGACCCAGCCGGGTCCTCATGCTCACTGCACGTCATCACCAACAATGCATGAATTGGGCCCAAGATCATTGAGATTGGACCGTGGATGATTGGAAGAAAGTGGCCTGGTCTGACGAATCAAAATTGCTGGTGCATCACGTAAACGGCCGAGCGCGGATACGCAGATTACCAACGGTGGCTATAGCACCTGGATGCACTGTTGGGCGGAAACAGGCAGACGGCGGTTGTGTTATGCTGTGGGCGATGTTTTCTTTGGCCACTTTAGTCCCCATTATCCCAACAGCACAATCCCTGAGAGCTGTCAGGTATCTGAACATCGTTGCGGACCAAGTTCACCCATTCATGGCAACTGTGTTCCCTGCTGGTGATGGCCATTACCAACAGGATAATGCGCCCTGCCACATAGCCAGAAACGTCAAGGAGGGGTTCGAGGAACATGCTGGTGATTTTCTGTTAAGGTGTTGGCCTCCAAATTCACCTGACATGAACCCAATCGAGCATTTGTGCTTCGACTTGGAATGGCTGGTTCGCGCTAAATCACCACCACCCCGAAATGTATGGGAACTGGAGGACCCGGTGTTGGCATTATGGTACCAGATACCCCAGGATATCTATAGCCACCTCATCGAATCGATGCCTCGCCGAGTGGTTGCGGTTTTGCGGGCTAAAGGGGGTCCTACAGCTTATTAGGTTGGTGGTCATAATGTAGTGCCTTATCGGTGTAAAACGTTTCTTTGCGCGCTCTGGTTTTTGTCTGCCGTTAACTTAGGAACGGTAAGCCGCCTGTGGACGTGTGATTGATTCCTTTCGAACCATTTCAGCCACACCTTCGTTCTGGCAACTCTCAGCAAGCAACGACAGGCATAATATGCCTGTCGTTGCTGAGATGCCGAACCCCATCTTCCTGACGCCTACAATAATTTCCCGTTTAAACTCCGGCAAGCTTCTATAGCTGACTGATTGGCAATTAAAACTCAACTTCTGAAGTATTAAGGTGAAAGAAAGTGGATAGATAGCAGTTATGGACGCAGCGGACTATATTCAACAACTCTAAGATTTTATCACTGACTCTGGTTCTATGGCCCTTCAAAGGAACCCTCTAAATTCTTGGATTGCGCAGGTACAAAGAGCAGCCCGGTTACCCGATATTCCAGACGATCTCAGGAAAGCCGCAAGACTACCAGCAGGACCTCAGATCCCAAAGCTCTTCGGAAGACTCAAGCACCATAAGCCTGAAAACCCACTGAGACCCATCGTATCCAAGAAGTCTGCACCAACGTACCATTTAGAGAAAGAATTATCTAAATTCCTGCGTAGTTTTCTTACTGAATCGGACTTTGTAATAAATTCCACTCTGGATTTTATAACGAAAGTCAAGCAACTCACTGCTCTACCAGGCGCCATTATCGGCAGCTTCGACGTGGTTTCCATTTACCCTTCAATCCCGTTCCGGAAGCCATCAGAACAATTCGTCATTTTATAGTCAGGAGTCGTGCCTCAACGTCTTCAAATTAATAGACTTGGTCACTAATACTAGCTTCTACAGTTTCCAAGGACAAGCATATAAACAGAATAATGGCGCTCCGATGGGATCCTCACTTTCACCCGTCCTTGCAGCAGCAATACTTCGCCCAATTGAACGGAATATATTCTCCAGCATTACCCCATGGCCTACCCCTTGGCTGTGCTATGCAGAGAACGTATTTTTTGTATGGTCTTACGGAAAAGAGACTCTTCCAATGTTCCTTGATAAAATCAATGATATGCATCCTACGATAAATTTCACGATGGAGCTTGAACACAACAACGCTTTACCTTATCTGGATGTTCTATTGAGAAAATCGCCTGAAAACCGCCTCGATACACAGGTCTACTACGAACCCACGTCCGTCTAGCAGAATACAAAACAGCTATCTTCCGTTCTGGAATTCGAACAGCCTTCGCCGTTTCCCCCGATACCCGTTCTAGACAACACGAAATTGAAAGCGTCATCAAGTTAGCCACTGATGCAGGATATTCGTTGAATCACATACGTAACTTTATCCAAAAAGCCAGGGTGAAACATCCTAATCTTCCTGTGCCACAGATATGTTATTTAGGCTCAATTCCCTACATACCAAATGTGTCTTACAAACTCAAAAACGTCCTGAAGAAGATGACCTATGGCGTCGGTATAAGGTCTCCTGCATCTTTATATACTATGCTAAAAGGAGTAGTGAAAAACCACCTCTCTCCTACGAAGCAGGTGTTTATGCGATCCCCCTACAGTATCCGGACGGCTCTAAACGATACTACATTGGAATGACGAAGCGTTCGTTTGGAATCAGAGTCAACGAACATAAAAGAGACACAGAATACGATAAATTAGCCACGGCACTATCCAGAGAAGTGAAATTCAAGTCCGCTACTCCTATGTGGGACGATATAAAGAAATTGGCTACCTACTCTACCCCTAAAGGTACAGCCATTCGGGAAACCTTGGAGATAATTACCAACAGCGATACTTGCAATGATTGCGTATCACTCGAGTTGCCACGAATTTGGAACCAATTCTTCAAGTAAAGCGTTCTGTCTACCAGGATACCGCGCGTGCAACCAACATGATGCGTCATATCCTTAAATGAATAGAACGTCGTATCTATTGTTGTCAAGTCATGTTTTCCGCGTTCAAATTGTTAATGCGTTCTATTTTTCAGTTGCATTTTCTGTCTAACTTCCTTGAAAAAGCCATCTGGTTGATGTGCGAATGCTTGGAAACGCTAATGTGTCTGCTTCCTACGCCAATAAATCGGATCACTAGTACAGTGTTACTATTTACAAACCAATATTGTTGGAGACCAATATGACTCCTCTGGGAAGTGGCATTTCTTTAGAGCGAAGTATGACAGCACTGTTCTTATGAAGTATGACAACATTGTACATACTTTGACAGTACTGTTCTTATGATTTGGGAACATGACTTCTTCAGAGTGCCATACTACACTATCTACCAACAAGTAATTGGACACCTGTGATAGCAAAGGAAAACGAAGTTTATTCACCTTCAATAGTTGGTGGAGCCTCCACGAGCGGCGATTACAGCTGCGACCCTCCGGGGCATACTCTCAACCAGGCGTTGTACGACGGCTAGCGGTATTTTCTTCCACTCGGCTTGGAGAAGACAGGTCAGTTCCTTCACCGATTTCGGACGGTGGGGGCACCCCTTAAGTCGACGCTCCAACTCGTCCTAGAGGTGCTCGATAGGGTTAAGGTCCGGGCTCTGCGCAGGCCAGTCCATTCCATTAACCCCATTGTCACCATACCAAGCCATGGTGGACCTCGCAACATGACAGGTGGCATTGTCATCCTGAAAGTAACATGGGTCCACCCCGTAAAACTGCCACAATGTAGGAAGCGCATGGTCATCCAAAATGGTGCAGTAGGTCTCGGCGTTGAGTCTACCAGGAATTGCGACCAAGGGTCCCGTGCCATACCAAGAGAAACACCCCCATGGCATAATTCCACCGCCGCCGAACTTCACAGTTGGCACGATACATTCCGGCAGGAGGCGTTCTCCAGGCAGACGCCAAACCCAGACCCTGCCATCCGAACGGTAGAGGATGAACTTTGATTCGTTGCTCCAGAGAAACTGTTTCCACTGTTCAACGGTCCACTGTCGACGTTCTTTGCACCACGTTAGCCGAGCAGCGCTATTGGACTTGGTGATCAAAGGTTTGTGGGCGGCAGCACGTCCATGATAACCGAGCAGATGGGCTTCCTTACGGATGGTATTCATAGAAAGAACACTCCCGGATGCATGTTGAAACTCCTCGCAGATGTGGCCTATCGATTTGGTGCGGTTCTTCCAAATTTCTCTGGCCAGCACCCATCGGTCTCTAACTCCTAGTTTTGTGGGGCTGCCGTGTCTGGGCACATTCCGACAGTCACCTCTCATCTTCCACTTGCCAATCACGTAGGCCACTGTCGATTTTGGGTACTTCAACTAGCTGGATATGTCACGTATGGATCGGCCATTTCTGTGATACCCGACGATTACACCTTTCTCGAAATCATAGAGCTCCGAACTGCGTGGCATCTTGCATGCGACTGGTTGCGTTGTTGTTTCCCACACGATATTTAACGGCGGCGGCCATGACGTGAATCAGGACCGCAGATATCGTCGATTGCAGGGGTGTCCAATTACTTGTTGGTAGATAGTGTATATTTCTAATGCAATGAAAAGGGAATGATTGTGTGCGCGAGGAAGAGGACCTTTAGAAGAAAATATCACGTCTTTTCAGCACAGTATTTCATCTTCAGAATACATTATAACGAGTACATTTCGGAGTGCAGTATCATCTTTAGGGCACAATGTTGCATCTATGAATTTAAAGCGCAATGCACCTGACCGTTGTGTAGTATCATACATGCACATACGTAAGCTCAATAGGTCTCCAGACATTCCATGAACAGTTAAAAAAGAACACATATGTTGCGTTAGCGATATCATAATACACATGGAAATTTTTGCATATTCGTCGAAGAAACACTGCAAAATTCCCTCTGGGCGCTCTTTAGCCGTTGTGGCCCTAGACCTATCTATCAACCAACCAATAATCAACCATTCCATCTGAATGCCGGCAACAACGAAATGTGGAAAACAAGAACTCTCTTCATCCGACGCTTTCCTTTTTCTTTTTTTTTTTTTTTAATTTTTGAATGAAGGTTTAACGACCACCGTGAGCAACTCATAGGGCTATAAGCAGTCGTCCGTCCCTAATTTAGGGTCACTGGTTCTAGGGAAGGGAGAGAGCCAGTGCCGTAAGACAATCACAACATCCATGCCTCACCGGGATTCGAACCCGCACCCCATTCGGACGAATGATCAGAGGCCATCGCTTAGACCACTGCGCCACCGGGGCGGCCGTTTTTCTTCATGCCAAAGACATTCAATATTTCTAAACGTGGCGGAATAATTCTTCCTTGGGAAGTGGCGCCTTTACGGCACAAGACAGACTTCTGACTGAACAACTTTCTAGTCACGTAGTTCTTCTACCTTTGAATACCAGAGGGGAGCTCTTCATCTAGCTGCTGGGAAGTAGTTTTTCATGGACCGAACTCACAACGTAATTTTTTTTATTTTGTTCTTTTACTTGCATAATTTGGCTGCTATGAACTATTTTATTGGAGATTTCCACGGACGGGGAAAGCTGTTAGCGTTACACCACTGGACAGTCGCACATTCTCGACTGCTGCACAGATATACCTTTACTTTCTATGACTGCTCTTCTCAAAGATCGATAATGCCTGTACAGCTTCTACTTTTTTTGTTGTTCTTGCCTCCTATTAGATCGTGCATGCAGAATTGCGTTACTGACAATCTTGCAATCAGTTTAGATTTACTGCCCCAAATACTGTTGATCTTTCAAATTGCGAAATTTCTGAGTGACAGACAAGCACGTTTTTGATCCGATGAATCTGTAACCGTTGAGTTTTGAGCAATTCTGTGAAGTGTGAGGACACGGAAAATTTGACAACCACAGAAGATACATGGGTAATCAGAAAATTTTTGCCAACATTTTTTTTATTGGACACATTGTAGGCAGTTTTCCGAAATATACAAATAAAAGACGAAGTCGTTAATGCACTTTTACCATTTTATCCTGCAGATGCGAACATTTCACTCTTTGTTCCGATACCAAATATGACTTTCCTCCTGTGCATATGAGTCAACCAATGACCTTTATCCAAAATTTCTTTAAGAAAGTTTACAATTATTTTCGTCAGAATTGTTTACAGAAAAAAGTTATTTTTCCAAAATCTTTCTTCTAAAGCTAGATGGAATAATTAAGCAACAAGTAAGAATGCTTAAGGGAAATTCTGGTTGAGCTTTAGAAGAAAGATTTTCCAAAATCTTTCTTCTAAAGCTAGATGGAATAATTAAGCAACAAGTAAGAATGCTTGAGGAAAATTCTGGTAGAATTTTCCGTTACATCATATTTGAAAGTTAACAGGGGAAGGACCAATGTGACTAAAGCTTGAAATTTCACCTCAGTCGTTTTGCAAATAAATAAATAAATTAATTAATTAATTTCTTTCCTTTCCCTACTTTCTTTTTTCCGGAAATTCCTTCTTTTAGGAATTGATCAGAATTCTTCAAACCTTTCCATAACACAAGCGAGACACTCTGAAAGATCAGTGTTAAACAAACGAATCGGCATGAATGCGTACTGTCGAAAATATGCATTACACCACAAAAATCATGCATTAAATTGAATGGGCAAATTATTATGTATACTTACCTAATAACGTGTTGTTCCAGCTTTTCCCCTTACAACAGCAGCTGAACGTCTTGGTAAGGACTCAGTGAGGTAGTAAATGCACTGAGGTGGTGTTGCAGACAATGAAGAGAGGATCGTTTGTCATAGAAAATCCATGGTTGCCGTTGGGGGTTGGTGGGCTCCAGCAGATCTTTCCAATTCGTCCCATATTTTCTCAATGGGGCTGAGGTCCTGCGAGCGAGGGTATCAATGGAGTGTGGCGAACTCAGTTAATTGCTCCTGGTGCCAATTGTTCGTCACTCGGTAAGTATGCGGTGTGGCATTGTTCTGTTGAAAGTAGGCGTCATAACACGGAGGGAGAATCGTTATGAGCGGGTGCTGATGGTCCGCGAGGATGTCCACATGCCTTGTGCCGATGACAGAGGTCCCGACGGGTACGAAGGGCTCAAGGGAAAACCCATGTAAGTAAACTCCAAACCGTTACACCGCCTCCGTCCTCCTATATGACCCCAACTTTGCCACTGGGTCCATCGCTTCGTGTGGGAGAGTTGAAACCGTGATTATGGCATTTGGAAACTGCAGCTTAATCTTTCGGAACTTCACAGTGAACAAGGAGTTCAAACATTACTTTATTAACCAAGAAACAATACATGCACAAAACAAATGAAAAAAAAATATAACACAATATAATAAACAAAAACAAATAAGAAAATACTATTAACGCTTGTTGGCGTACAGAAATCGAAAAGCTCCAAATTTGATATTATACGAGAGTTCAAACAGTTTTTAAATGAAGCATGAGTTCATGAAGTTCTAAAAATTCGGGAGTTCATCGAATAAAAAAAATACAGCAGTAAAGCAAAAGATGATTTTTACAAACAATGTTCTGGTGAGAAAAAAGTTAGAAAACAATCCTTTTTAGAATGACCTGAAACCAATGTTCATGAGGTGTCCATTTCTTGTAGAAATCAGAACTTTTGTCTGATGTAAGTGCTTGATTGAGTTCTGTTTGAAGCACTGAATATGTAGATAGTTTATACATTTTACAGAGTTTGCGTCTTGCATTAATGTAGGATGCTGGAGGGTTAGCGGAAACAGATATATTGAATACTTTGCTAGAATGAAGAGAAAAGCACACACTTTATTGAGGCTGGCTGTAGTTGAAGGCTGGCTATTTAGAACGAAGTAGTCGTGCATAGTGTGAGACGAATGACAGACTTTGCTGGTGAGACTGAACATGAGAGGGAAGAGAGGCTGTAATATCAGACAAGTTGAGTAGGTGTGGCGGATGTCGGCTGGTGTTGAGCAGTAGAATCAGTCTGGGCTTGCAAGGTTCCCAAAATGATGTAATGTGATGGGCGTTGGAAGGCGGCCATGCAAGTGTAACCAGTGAACATCTATTGCTTTAGGGTAGGCGACAGAATTGTGAGCTTTCATCCAGGTGACAGCAAAATCTGAGGTTGGGATCTGGGAAATTCGCATCGGAGAATTATAATTCGAGACGAGGTGACGATAGTGTAATTTCGAGATTATGGAATGCTGCAACATTGACGATCATTTAAGGAGATAACAAATGTAAGGAGAAGCTGAGCTGAAGGGCGACGTATAAGTCCAGTTACGTTCACCAGGGTCGGAATGAGTCTGCGCATGGAGTATAAACGTTCAGGAGTACAAGGTTGGTTCGATTGTCGAGTGTTTGTTGAAGTGGAGGGGAAATTTCGGGAAAGGATTTCTATATTAGATTGGGATGAAGGAGTTGAGACACTTTTACCACTGCTGGCAAGCCAGGAAGGGTAGTAAAAAAGGGTATGAGGACGGGGTTGAAGCACCGAGGAGAAAAAAGAGGTTCGTCGAAAAGATCATTTACTGAAGTGGGCGGGAGACGGATTGGGACAAGAACTTCCCAGAGGGCGAGAGCTTCGCGGTATAGAACGGGAAGATTGGGAGGAATGAGTGGGTACTGGTCCATTTTCATGAAGAGATCGAAGGTGAGAAATGAGATGAGAGAGTTGATAATGTCGCCACCAGGAGTGGGAAGTCTGGAAAGATCTTGAAGAAAGAGAGTGAGTCGATGAGTGCGATATTTCAGAAGAACGTTAGGAAGGTTGAGAGCGCCGTAGGCTTGAGGTAGAGAGGGATTTAAGGCATTTATCCAGTGCACCTTATACCAAATAAAGTTGACAAACGCTTTGGTGACTTGGTCGAAGTAATACTTTGGCGGAATAGTGGCAAGCCAGGAATGAAGTGAACAAAAAGACACGATGCAGACGTCATCTGCCATAGCCGATTTTTTGGTTGGTACGACGGATAGTTTCTGTGAATAAGCTAGTGTACGCGCCCTCATACAACTCCGACGTTAGCTGCTCCACCGTAACTGTGCAATTCCTTGTAACTATGCGGGACAGTCTGCGCTAGCCTTGAAAGTAAGTTTCACGTTTACAGCCACATCGTGTCCCCCCCCCCCTTTGTTTGGAAGATTTTCCGTACTTCATGTAGTCTTGGTATTTACGTGAGACGGCCGGGTGTATAAATACCAACAGTATAGCAGTTGCGGTCAGGGACGGATTGGCTGGACGAAACCTGGCCGGGAATTTTAGTATTGTGGTCCACTACAAAGAATCACACGTACCCACAGAGAAATACTTCCTAAATTTCCTTATGAAAAACGTTCTGTTAACTCCTGGGTGAAAGAAAACTGTTGAAATATGCATTGTATAACTAATGAAGTCGTGAACAAATTTTGACAACAATTTACGGATGAAAGGATTTTAAAAATCCAGTCATGACTGAATGTAGCACATCAAACCATGCTCAAAACGTAGTGTTGTACCAGATAATTCTATTTATTTTGTCAATGATCGTCTACTATTCCTACCTCCTCCTTGAGTAGACGCCTTTTTTTAAGTCTACCCATTATTCTAACTCACGAACTACCATTTTGATCCATGAACCGGTATCGGTAAATCATTCTTCACAGATTTCGAAACATCTCTCCCGGAGAATCGCTTTGTGTTCTATGTCTGCTCGTGGATAAAGGAATGGGGATCATTTTTGATTTTATCTTTGAGTCTTATGTTTAGCAGACATCTTTCCGTTCTTCTTTCTCTTTTATGCATTTTGCTTATTATTTCTTTTTCGATTGGCCAGCTTTCTGCTTTATATATAATGCACGATGATTTACCATTCAAATTGCTACTAGCGCCTCCTGTAAGATTATGAAAGGGGGCTAGGGCTTACCAATAACCCTTTGGCTCCAAACCCAACGATCTACGCTTGACCGTAATTAGCTTAATTTATTAGGTGTACAAATAAGTTTTAAAACGTTTTAAGGCAACGCAACATGTAATTTGAGAGAAAAAATAATACCTTCACGAATCAAAATATGCGCCGTCATTATCTATCATCTTCTACTATCGGTCGGGCAGCTGACGCATTCCAGCCATGAAGAATACTTCGTCGTGTGACACGATGAAGTCGTCAACCCAGTTTTGCATTTCGTCACAGGTCCGGAATCGTACAGGAGACAAAACATGTTACATCGATCGGAACAAATTATAGTCTGAAGTGGCTATGTTGGGACTATACGCCAGGTATTCCAAAACTATCCAGACAAGTGTCAATAACGTTTCCTTGATCGATTTCGCGACATGCGGCCTAGTGTTGTCATGCAGTAATTTCACGGGACGCAATCCTTTGCCTGTGAATGGACGTTTCCAAACAGATTTCCTGGTTCAATCGCAGCAATTGTTGTTTACAGCGATCATTAGTAACAGTTTGACCCTGCTCCAATAGTTCATAATAGAGCACATCCTTCATATCCCACCAGACGCACAGCTGAACTTTCTTGGAGCGAATATTACGTTTCGGTGTCAAAGTCGTTGCTTCAACGGGGTCTACCCAGTGTTTTTTGCATTTGGGATTGTCGTAGCATATCCACTTTTCATCACCCGTAGCGATTTTCTACAGGAAAGATTTTCTGTGTTGTTTATTTAACAGACTCAAACACTTCATGACACGCTCATCCTTGTTCCTTTGGTTCAGGTCATGTGGCACCAATTTTCCTTCCTTCTGAATCTTTCCCATTGCGCCTAAACGATTGGAAATGGTTTGTTGAATTACTCCCGGTTGTTCAGCTAGTTCGTTTTGCGTTTGAACCGAATCTTCAAACAGCAATGCTTTCCTCATGTGCAACCTTCTGCGGGGCGCCGCTACGTTCTCGGTCGCTAACATCAAAATCACTTGCTTTAAACCGTCTAAACCAAAACTCACACGTACTTTTCTATACAATATTCTCCCCCAGAACAGAACAGATCGATGCACATGCTTTTCGATACAATATTCTCCCCCAGAACAGAACAGAACAGATCGATGCACATGCTTTTCGATACAATATTCTCCTCCAGAACAGAACAGAACAGATCGATGCACATGCTTTTCGATACAATATTCTCCTCCAGAACAGAACAGAACAGATCGATGCACATGCTTTTCGATACAATATTCTCCTCCAGAACAGAACAGAACAGATCGATGCACATGCTTTTCGATATAATATTCTCCCCCAGAACAGATCGATGCACATGCTTTTCGGTACAATATTCTCCCCAGAACAGAACAGAATAGATGGATGCACATGCTTTTCGATACAATATTCTCCCCCAGAACAGAACAGATCGATACACATGCTTTTCGATACAATATTCTCCTCCAGAACAGAACAGAACAGATCGATGCACATGCTTTTCGATACAATATTCTCCTCCAGAACAGAACAGAACAGATCGATGCATATGCTTTTCGATACAATATTCTCCTCCAGAACAGAACAGAACAGATCGATGCACATGCTTTTCGATATAATATTCTCCCCCAGAACAGATCGATGCACATGCTTTTCGGTACAATATTCTCCCCCAGAACAGAGCAGAACAGATCGATGCACATGCTTTTGCAGCAATTTTTCTTTGATGAAATTCGTAACGAATGCAGTGTCGAATAAATGCAGTATCACGTGCAATCTTTCACCTACCGATGTGCAACTGCGTTTGACTGTTGGGCAAACTTCTGTGTCACATTTCATACTCTGGACCAGTTACGGTCACATGACAACAACGCGCGGGGGTATGTAGGATATGTAAATTAGCGGTATACGTCACACAAAAAACGCTTTGAAACTTATTTCTACAGCTAATATTTATAACAGCGTGCCTGATCTGGCGGCAAATTATTCACTGAATAAAAGAGAATTTTGCTTTGTCATTGTGGAAAAAAACGCCCAACATATACATGGATAGAAGGAAACGCCAATTTGATTTTAAGACAATAATGTTTTTGACAGATCAAATGAAATTAACGATTCTTATTCATAAGTACCAAAATAATTATTCGTTCTTTCCAAACTATCCAGATAAAGCAGATACGAGAAAGTGGGCCATTTCTCGAGTGGTCCACCGAGAAATATCCCGGTGTCCGCCCCTGGTTGCAGTGATTGCGGCTACTATCTGGCTACGGTCAAACTCACTTTTGTCTTTGCCATACCCGTGATTACTTTTCGTGACTGGTTTCTAATGCGTAGAGACCTGCTTTATTCATAGGCATTGCCAGTTTCAGCCTCTCACGTGAGTGGACCCCATACTTCTGCTTTACATATTGGTATCGGGGTGTATATGATAACTGAGCTACTCAGCTTATATTCCTCACTGAAAACTGCGGTGTTTTCACACATTTTTAAGGAACTTATGCTATAAATTTTTAATGATACTTGAAACGATCCGGTAATCTAGAACACGCGTAATTATAATTAACGTTTTGTCAAAATTTCAGTGTTTCACGGAGGCGTGTTCTCCGGATAGTCTGACTTTTCTATCTTTTGTGACTCTCGGTTACCTAATGAGAAAATTTCTGCTGTTCTTTATTTCATATTGTCACCGAGGTTTTCAGAACTTCACTGTTATCGGCTGGCAGTTCATACGAAGGGCAAGTAAAGTGAAATGTAAACGTCACGAAATCATTACATACTGAATGGAAGAAGGAGTGAACCATGCGTTCGCGGCATGTAATAAATCAACTGCACCCCGGACGAAATGAACGGTTGACGAACCTAAAGAGGGTTTAAAAGTGAATTGGAAAATGGTTAGTTAGGGGAAGCAAAGGTGGCGGAATGACCTTTCTCCGTTTGGAACCATTTTCGGTAATAGGGCCACTCACCCTCACCGTGGACTGAGCACCGTTCAGCAAATAAAGCGAAAGAACAAGAAATAAATAAAAGAATTGAACCTCAAGTCCGGCAACCAAACAGGTTTGTTACGTTCATTCAGTGCCTCCGGTTTCTCCTTCAATGTTTCGCTCTCCGTGTCGGACACTTTTTTTACTTCTTATTCCCTTTCACTGCGTCGTGCCTCAGCGCACGAATGCTGGCATACACAGGAGGAGGTCGCTGTTACCGAGCTAAGCCACCTTACCTTTTTCTTAACCATTTTTCTTTAAAATATTCTTTTTTTGTTTGTTATATTTTTCTGACCGTCTGCAGCTTTAATCATTTAGTCACTTAATCACTGATATGTGCAATGCTGTCTGTATTTCCAAAGGTCACACTGGCTTAAAACTGTAATTGTGATTTGATGCAGTGTTTGAGTAACACTGTAGCAGAAATATATTACTTTGTGAGCATATGAATGGGGAGCACCATTAAGAAAAACTCGCGTTTGCCTCGACCATTTACTTGGAATATTTTGCCTTTCGCAAGCGGAGACACAGTCAACGTGCAACGATTTGAGAAACACACTCCTGTACAAAATTTTGAGCAGATTGCATGCTTTACCAGTGGAAAGTCTGTGTCCAGTAACGAGTGAAATATCAATTTTAACAGAAACTTAACAAACAAACAAAAAAGGAAGAAATGCTTTCCAAAATGAAAACAAGGAAACATTGATTTGAAAAACTGCAAACCTGTCACCAGCTCTTTGATAAATGCGTCCGTGGCTCATTGTAAGGCAGAAATATTCGCCACTTTTTCTGATTAAATATTAATTTAAAATTTATCTAATTTTTTACATTCTAATGAAAACTTCACTCAGCAACTTTTGACTTAAATTGTGTAAATGGTTTAACAAAACCCCGTAACACTGTTAGGCTTTAAATTTATTTGTTGGGAACCTTAGTGTTCTCCTGATTAGACGTTCAAGGTAGAGCGATGTATGCGTGTTTCACTTTCTCCTCGGGAAGCTACCTTTTCAGGAGCATACGTGAAAAAATATCCGCAAAGGTTTGCCGCAGCTGAGGTGTCATCTAAAATGCAGCAGCTTCTTTCGCACATTACTCTCACCCAAGGTCATTTTATACCAAATTTCGCCTAAGTGCGACATCCTTGAAATTTTAGGAAACTGCCCTTTTATCGGTCAGAATTTCTTCATCCGGGAACACGGACAAACAGTATCGAACGATTGTTGACCATTTCGTCTGATCGAATGCATGCGTGATCGCTTTTGTGGGTCCATTTTCACTTTTACTGAGCACATAATGATTTTAAGTGTTAGACAGCTGAGTTTTCGTTTGTGTTCAGCGGAAATCACGACTTCTGATTTGTATTTTTATTAGCTGCACAAGAGAGCGCTCCTGCCAGAGATCCTGCCAGAGTTTGTTGATTGCAGTCGTCTTTCTGGTTCTCCAGCTCCCGCCTTTAAGAGAGTCGCCTCATCATTTTACTTCAGCAATTAAAAAAAAACTACAAAAAATTTCGGGGTTCTAATGAATCAAATAATAAACATCATCAGTGAAAAATGTTCTCTGTGGGATCATGAACCAACTCAAGGAAATGAAAATCCTTTCAAAACGCAAACTTTTCCTGCTGTTTATAGTAATTCCGTGGAACTAAAAAACATTGCCGTCTTGAGGTAAATACTTTTCAGATAATAACATTGTTAACTCTTTACGGATGATATCATTGTAGCAACGAAACTACGTAGTCACCTCTAATAAAAAAAAAGAGCTGATAAAAGAAAGTAAAGTAAATATGATCTCAATGGCACTGCTGGTTTTTGCATTAAAAAGGTACTGATGCACTATTGCGATCATCAGTCCTACTCCGTTCAAAAATAACCGTAAAGAAAACTTCTATTTTTAAATGAAACAGCAGCGTTTGCATTATCACAGGCATGACGTCAGCGTTATAGACAGAACAAATATTTGTAACTTTTTATATAAATAATTATTTAAGAAAAGTGATTAATCAATGAATTTTCCAGATCTTAATTATGGATCACAAAAATGGATTTTAATTTTAGAATCGCATGTAAATGCTGCCTATAACTGTAAAAAGCATGGAGAGACGTATTCTTGTTGCAACTAGAAAAGTCAGAAAGAGGAACTCATATGGAACAGGAAAATGACAATACTTGATCATATCATGATCAAAGTAAAGGCCCTGAAACGGCAATGGGGTGCAGATATTTCTAGAACTGACCATCCCTGAGCAACTAAAATACTGGGCTGTATACCTGGGGACAGAGGAAAAGACACAAAAGAAGACAACGAAGAAGATGGGCCAATGACATTCGAAAACATATCGGAGTGACATGGAAGAGAATGGCTCAAAACAGAGACTTGCAAAACAAACTTGGAGGAGACTTTCATCCAGCAGTAGACTGAGAATGGTTGATGATGAGATGATATAAATAATTATAAGAATATATCATATGTCGAATTATATCCAAGGCTAAACTTTGGCTTGGTTTTAGAATTTTAGTCCTGTGAATTTTTCTTTTCTACAGCTGTTGTTTTCCTTTCTTTCCCCAAAAGTCCCCTCTGTCTCTCTCTCTCGCTCTCTTTCTATCTTTCTTTTCTTCAAGTGCAGTCACCTGTCAGAAAAGGCAACTCTGGCTCCTTACACTACTAGACTTTTGTTCAGTTTGTCAGTTTTAGTACGACTTTTGTAAAAAAGATCGTGCTTATATGTCATCGGTTTGTCCGTCCGTCCGTCTGTGTACATTACATACCTGCAATTGTTAGTCCGATTTGAAAAATCTCTTTTGCATTGGGAAGTTTGAAATGTGAAAATGATGATCCTTGCATTCTGGTTTTTTTCCGATGCACAACTTTGCCGCTAGGGAGCGTAAACTCACATGATATTGAATTCAAAATACATTTTATTGCATATATTTCCTTCTAAACATCCGACTGAAAAACATATTTCTTCCTTTCGATGCCATTTATAACAAAAACTATTTTAGGCACAGTTTCTTTTCTAAGTACTGCATAGATTTTTCTCTAGGGGACGTAAAGGTAAATTGTACTTTTCTCAATATCTCTGCTTCTAAAAGTCCGATTTGAAAAATTCTTCCTGCATCGGAAACAGATTGTCATAGGAAATGTTTTGAATATATTTTCTAATTATCGATAAAGAACGGTTTGGTCAACAGGGGCGTAAGCCTCTATTTCTGCTTCTAATGTACTTCCAGCAAAATCTAAGCTTCGGAAAATTCGACTGAAAACATTCTCTCGTGAAGCGATACCGGTCAACTCGGAAAGTCTTTTGAGAATAATACCTCCCGCTTAAAATAGCGCATAGTTTTTCCGCCAGAAAGCGTAGATGTATATATATATATATATATATTGTTTTTTCTGTTTGTAAGAGTCCCATTTGAAAAATTCTTTCTTCGCTGGAGAGCGTTTCTGGTGAGAAATGTTTCTCATATAGTTTCAAAATTTTCAACTAATGCATAGATTTTCCGCTAGCGGGTATAGTGGTAAATTACATTTCCCCGATAGCTCTGCTTTTAAAATTCCGATTTGAACAATTCTTCATGCATCGGGTACAGCTCCTGATGGAAATGTTTTTGTTGGCCATCAGGGAGCGTAAGTGTTTATTTCTGCTTCTGATGTATTTGCGACAAAGACTAAAAATTCGATTGCAAAAATTATTTTGTAGACTGATGCCGCTCATCTCGGAAAATATTTTCAAACACTATCCTTTTAAAATAATGCATAGCTTTCGCCCCAGGCAGCATAGATGTATATCTTATTTTTGCAGATATCTCTGCTTATAAGAGTCCGATTTGAAAAAATTCTTTCTTTTTTGGAGAGCGTTTTTGCATCGAAATGTTTCTCATGCAATTTCAAGTTTTCTTAACACCCAAGTTTGCCACTAGAGGGCGTAAGTTCATGTCTCCGTTTATAGCAATATTTGCGGGACTAAAATCCGGATAGAACAATTCTTTTTTGGTCAGATACTACAGGGTGTCCGAAAAATAACTTTGCACTGAAACTAACACTTACCATGTCGTCGAAATGGTTTCTACAGGAAGTGTTGGAAATGGGCCCCAACGACATCCAGACATGTTTGCACACGCTTGTGCATGCTGGTGAAGATTTTGCTTAGGATATGTGGTGTGATTTGTTGGATGTCGGTTGATATTGCAGCCTGTAAACAGTTCCCGAAACTTCGCTATGAGTTGATGTATCGCATTACTGTGGGGGACATCTGCCTCTCAAAATTTCCTAGCGAACTGTTTTTGCACTTCGCTCGTGTACTTGTCGTCGTGGCGAAAGACACGTTGCACTAGAAACACTCTCTGTTCAACCGTCAAGACCAGTGTCCTTGTGCTGAGACCAGTGATCAATCCACATGTCTGCCTCCGTCGACCAAGCGCTGGGGAATGACCTTCGCTCGGAACGACAACTGCGCGCTCCTGGGGTTGGGGAGACATGAAGGTTACCAGACACAGAGCACTTCCACGTGACGGGTCACTTCTCCTGTAATTCCATTCAAAATTTCTTTGTTATTACATTACTGCAATTCGTACATTCACTGCGCAGGCATTATTCGAATATTGCACTAACTATGAAAACTCTTTTTGTGTGTTTTCTTCCCCAAATAATGCAGAATTTCCTCACTAGGGGGCGCTAATGTTTAAGATATTTTTCGTAATATCCCTGCTTTTAAATGTCCGATTAAAAAAATTCGTACAACACCGGATGCCATTCACCTTGTGGAACACTCTATTTTAGTATTTGAGGAGTTTTACAGTTCACAGTTCAGTCGCTAGATGGTGTTTGTGTACTTGTGTTTGTAGCTCTATCTCCGCTTCTGAAAAGCCTATTAAGAAATTTCTTCTTTTACTGTATGCCATTCAGGACAATAAAGATGTGGAGCACTATCCTCTTTAAGTAATACACAGATTTCACGGCAGAGGGCGTGAAGGTCAATATCGTTGTTTCGCTATTTCTGTTTCCTGGAAACGTATTTGAAAAATTCATTTTCTTTACCATAGCTTTTTCCATGGAGAATATTTTTGGCCTATTTTGAACTTTCCCATCATGCAAAATTCTTCCGCTAAAAGGCGTTGAGTTATATCGTGTTTCCTTCTATATTTCTTCTTTTAATTGTTCGATTTGAAAATCTCCTCGTCTTCGATACGTTCCTTTTGCTATGAGAAACTTTTTGCGCGTCATTTGTTAATCTTCGTAGCATACTTTTTAGTCACTGATGGAAGTAAGTAGTTTTTCGTATTTGAGGATGTTTTATCGATGATCAAAATCCGGTTGATTTTTTCTAACTATTTCCATTGACTTTGAATAAATGTGATAAATTTAATTCGCGTCAGAAAGGATCCAAAAGAAGTGCTCATTATAAAGAAAAATTGGACGATTATATCTTATTTCTTAACTCCTGCAAATAATTGCCTGATTTTCATTTGGAGAATTTCAGAGCGTCTTACGTTTCTGAAAATATACTCGCTAAATTAGATATTTCGCTTTCGCGTTCGTTATGTGGTTACAGGACGGTAATTTTTTAATTACATGACGAAAGCTATGTGCAGTCCTACCGGCTTACGATTCATGGTCACAAAAAAAGTATCGTAATAACTGAAAGGCTGGGCTTTTCATGTTATGCGTAAGGGAACACAAATACTGTATAATACACAGTGCGGCAATGAGTAATGAGACTAAATTTAAAACAAGTTAGTAAAATCATGCAATGCATTGATTATGATACGCTTTCCAACATACCAGAAATTATTACTCAAGTTATGAGGATAATGGCTGTGGAATAAATCTCGCTCCTGTATCCTGACCTTTGACCCCATTTCGATGATATTCAACAGAACCGGTTCAGTACAACTCAAGAATAACATACTAAAGTTTTGTTGCAATAGAAGCAGTTTTACGCAAGTTATGAGAATAATGGCTGTGGAATATATCTTGCTTTTGTGCAATGACCGTTGAACCCATTTCGTTGATATTCAACAGAACCGGTTCACTATACCTCCGGAAGAACATGATAACGTTTTGTCGCAATCGAAACATTTTTTGGCAAGTTATGATGCACAAGGGCAATGAAATGGATCCCACTCTAGTGTCCTGACCTTTGACCCCATTTCGCCCATTTTCAATAGGGTTCGTCCCCAGTGGCTCCCGACCACATACTAAAATTTCATCGAAATCGAACCATTTTTACGCAAGTTATGACGCATAAGCGCAATGGAACAAATCCCGCTTTTATGTCCTGCCTGACCTTTGACCTCATTTCGCCCATTTTCAATAGGGTTCGTGCCCAGGTGGTGCCCTACCACATACTAAAATTTCATCGAAATCGAACCATATTTACGCATGTTATGACGCATAAAAGCAATGGAATGGGTTCCACTTTTATGCCCTGACCTTTGACCCCATTCCGCCCATTTCGCCCATTTCCAATAGGGTTCGTCCTCAGGTGGATCCTTACCAAATACTAAAATTTCATCGAAATCGAACAATTTTTACGCAAGTTATGACGCATAAAGGCCATGGAATAAATACCGCTTTTATGCCCTGCCTGACCTTTGACCCCATTCGCCCATTTTCAATAGGGTTCGTGCCCAGTGGTTCCCTACCACATACTGAAATTTCATCGAAATCCAACCATATTTACGCATGTTATGACGCATAAAGGCAATGAAATGGATCCCGCTCTTATGGCGTGACCTTTGACCCCACTTCACCCACTTTCAATAGGGTTCGTCCCCTGGTGGTCCCCTACCACATACTAAAATTTCATCGAAATCGAACAATTTTTACGTGAGTTATCGTGCCGACAGACGGACGGACGGAAAAAGCTGGAGCATATACGCTTCTTCAACCTACGGTTGGAAAGCGTAAAAAAAGAAAAAAATGGAAAATTCGGGAAACTTATATTCGAGTACATTCATCCGGCGTGTACAATACGAAAAGTGGCACGATCAGCCAACGAAAGGGAGAAATTGCAGAGGCCATCTTTTGGTATGGAGTGAAGAGCTGATGTCACAGTTCTTGGTATGTCTTCAAATTTATTCGAAGTACATTCTTCCTGTGTTAATACAAGAAGTGGCACGATCAGCCAACGAAAGGAAGGACTTGCAGAGGTCATCTTTTGTTGTGGAGTGAAGAGCTGATGTCACAGTTCTTCGTATGTCTTCATATTTATTCAAAGTACATTCTTCCTGTGTTAATACAAGAAGTGGCACGATCAGCCAACGAAAGGAAGGACTTGCAGAGGTCATCTTTTGGTATGGAATGAAGAGCTGATGTCACAGTTCTTTGTATGTCTTCATATTTATTAGAAGTACATTCCTCCTGTATTAATACAAGAAGTGGCACGATCAGCCAACGAAAGGAAGGACTTGCAGAGGTCATCTTTTGGTATGGAGTGAAGAGCTGATGTCACAGTTCTTTGTATGTCTTCATATTGATTCGAAGTACATTCCTCCTGTGTTAATACAAGAAGTAGCACGATCAGCCAACGAAAGGAATGACTTGCAGAGGTCATCTTTTGGTATGGAGCGAAGAGCTGATGCCACAGTTCTTGGTATGTCTTCATTGTCTTGAAAAACGTTCTTTTTAAATACAGCTTAGAAAAGAAAGTAGTCACACGGTGATAAATTTGAGTAATAGGGGTCTGTTGAGCACGCACACTTGTGTTCGTGCCAGAAATTGCTGTACACTGACTGCTTCGTGTGCTGATGCAATATCGTGAAGAAGGGACCACTTCCGGTTTATGTACTCAGCCTTAACACGAATAATCCTCTTCCACAGTTGTTCCAAAATAGATGTGCAAGCATTGCCAGTGACAGTTGTACCTTCAGGAATGAACTTGTGATGCAGAATTTCCTTGCAGTCGTAATAGCATGCAAGCACTGCCTTGATTTTGGATTTCTGTAACCTCATCTTCTTTTCTTTGGATGACTGTGGTGACTTCCACTGAGCACTCAGACGCTTCGTTTCATGATCATAACGGAAATACCATGTCACATCACCTGCCACAATGTTTTGCAGAAAATTTTATATTGTTTCTGCAGTCTCCAGGATGTGTTTTACAAACTCCACTCGGTCATGATGGTGGTCGTCTAACAAAGCACACGAAACAAAACGAGTACGATCTGCCCCCCGCCAAGTCCTGCGCTAAAATTTGACAAATCCGTCCGGGCCTTTCAACATTTTCCAAATCTTTCCGCCCATTTTTGAAGCGTGCGTACCATCGGAATGTTTGTGCCCGAGATAGGTAATCTTCGAAACGTGCATGCCATAGGAATGTTTGTGCACGAGATAGGTAATCTTCGAAACGTGCATACCATCGTAATGTTTGTGCACGAGATAGGTAATATTCGAAACGTGCATACTATCGGAATGTTTGTGCACGAGATAGGTAATCTTCGAAACGTGCACACCATCGGAATGTTTGTGCTCGAGATGGGTAATCTTCGAAGCGTGTATACCATCTGAATGTTTGTGCTCGAGATAGGTAATCTTCGAAGCGTGTATACCATCTGAATGTTTGTGCACGAGATAGGTAATCTTCGAAACGTGCATACCATCGGAATATTTGTGCACGAGATAGGCAATCTTCGAAACGTGCATACCATCGGAATGTTTGTGCACGAGATAAGCAATATTCGAAACGTGCATGCCATCGAAATGTTTGTGCACGAGATAGGTAATTAGCCCAATATACATCATGTAACAATTCAACTGTCTCAGATGTAGTTTTACTCATTTTTAAACAGAACCAATTATTTGCTCTCTGCTCCATGACAGAGCCGTGACAATTTTCTTCCCCCGAATGACGTCATTCACAGTGTAAATAATGATATGCGCAATTGCATTTCTCGTTGAAATCCCCTGCTGTGTGTTTTTGTGCAACGGGTTCGGACGAGAAATGACCATTCGGTAACCCGTGAAAACTATGCAGCTTTGGGGAAGGCGGCTTATTTTGTAAAATTTATAATGCGGATGGTTAATTATGTCTACGGGACTGCTGATCGTTCTTGCATTGTGCCCGTGAACTAACGTTCGAGTGACTGTTCAGAGAAGTGAGGGACGGATTTCCGACTAGGGCCCCAGAGCTTGAGGGGCCCCGAAAACGTAGGAATGCATTGCCAGTTTTGGTTTGGTGCTCACGGACGGAAACAAATCAATCTTCAAAGCGACCACTTTGTATTGTCAATTGATATTTCACTTTCAGATATTTGTAACATATACTTTTTCTTGCTTTGTTGATACTCCAAATTTTCGAGTTCTTATCGATATACTTGTTTTGAAAGGAATAGTTAAAATAATTTAGCCTTCCTTTCAATGGTAGGTGAGGAACAATTCAAGCTTCCCGTACTTTTCAGGGTTTAAGGCGAATACTAAACTCTCCTGCTGTTATATAAACTACTTTCATGCTACTTCCAACAAAAAGGAAACATCTGTGTTGGAACCTTTCCCCCTTCCCCACTGAGTTGCGATGAGGAGTGCTTGTAGATACTGTCCTAATGATCGGGATGTTTGCTGGTAATTGTTTTTTTCCTTTGGGATAGGGTAATCAAGTTCTTTCTCAGTCCGAATCTCCCTAAACCAATCTAAACCAAAAGAGTTAATATTTAGGCTGAAAAAATAAAGAAATTCGAGAATATTACACTATCTCTTTCTTATTTAATAGTGTTAAAAGAAATTTTTATTGTCTCTGCTGGTTTGTACTGATAATATCAAGTATTCTCACCTTTTCTGTTCCTTAAATCGACATGAAACTAACTTTTGAAAAAGCAATAAGAAAGTTTCAACAATACTCTTACTCGAAAAGCTGTGATTCCTACTTTTTCATTTTCAAACCTGATCTTCTGCATTTATTTCTTGTGCTTCTGTTTCTGATAACTGCAGTGCAGGTATAAAACAATCTCACGCATCTTTTTGGTGGAATCAAAAAAATGTAGACCTTCTCTATTTTCCGACGAAAATAATAAGAAAAATGCTTTCAAGAAATACATTCTCGCTTTCCTGAACTGACTGCTGAAATTCTTACTGTCCAACTTACTTGGTCCATGACATTGACTTCGTATAAGACCCCCAAATTATGAATGCTGGGAGAGGGGTACGCCATAGTGTGTTCTCGCACGACGCCCCCTCCCCTATACACGAACTTTTGTCGCCACGCAACACCTTCACACTGTTCACCAAGCAGCAACTATGCACCTGGACTTGATTCATTGATGTTTGCACACACTCCCCGAAACTCTCGCCACGGCCCAACAGGAAACCCCAATCAAACCCCCAAGTCATCCAGTTCAGCCGAAGAACTCGAACAAACTCGCACACAAATTGGCTGCGAGGTCACCTAGAACGGCAGGTGTGACCCGAAGGTACACGCAGTACCTGCTTGTAGACGGACAAAGTCCCCTTCACAGGTGACCAAGTAACAGCGGCCAGGACGGGAGACTGTCAGAGAGGACGCCGGGTCAACGGATGCACCAAGACACTCACACGACTCATGGCTGGCGACTCCCCGGCCCACATCCACACAGACCACCGACACACCACAGGCATCAAATACACAACAGCCTCCCTACAGCAACCCTCCATTCACACACACACAAAGGAGAGAAGAACCCAAAAACTAACACCACACAGCCTCCTGCCGTCTCGGTCTGAGGCCTGCATCGCCAACCTCGACCGGAGACAAGACAAAATAAACTACCAATGACTGGGTTGGAGGCTAACCTCTTTACCCTCCAACAAAACAACAAACACAAGTCACAAAAACGTAACACTAGAAAAAGCCCAACACTCCCCAGAGAGATCCCTCGGGCTTCAACACCCGAAACTAAGGGGGTAAGTTACCCCAGTGTAAGGTGTAGTTGTCCTCGGTCTCGGTAACAATCCAAGGCCAAGGCCCCCACAGACACCTAAAAGACCGGTCGGTCAAAGCGCGGAAGTCCACTCTTGCACTGTCCCGGAGCTCACACTTGACATGAAGGATGACCGTTCTTGCAGAGAAGCACAAGTTAGCAGCCCGGGAATGCAGAACCCTGTTTCTCTCCCTCCACATTTTATAACAGACCTCGGTGATAATCATCCTCCATACATCCTTACCCGCCGCCGGAGCAGGGTGCAGATAAAACACGTTAGCCGGACGAAACTGGAGGGCGTCAAGCCTCTTGTGCCAAGCCCAAGTCCAGATTCCTTGCCAGACCTGGTGCACCATGGGGCACATCCAAAAGAGATGGAACCTGTCCTCAATGCCCGCACACGAATGACACCTATTGGAGGAAATGCCTCCCCATCGAAGCTGTCAACTCCTCGTCGGAAGGACATTGTGGGCCAACCGCCACTTAAAGTCCCTCTTCTTGCAGTCCACCCCAGTCGAGTGAATGCTCATCCAAGCCTCTCTCATTGAGAAATTCCTAGGAACGTTAAAATCCTTGATGATGTGTTCCCTAGGCCTAGGGAGAAGATCAACATACGACTCCCTCGTTCCCTTGCCTCTGCGAAGTACCGCAGGATACCACCCAAGAGATACTTTTTGTGAATAGACTCTCTACGGGGACCCACAAAGTTGTGGCCCGGCAGATACTTCTTCGCATCCAAACCCGTGAAATAGGATATTAAGTTCCTAAACGCGTGGTCGGGGGCAAGAGCCTCCCTCACACTTGAAAACTGAAGTGCACTGAACCAAGTAGGAAGGTTCTTGACATCCAAGCCCCCTTCCTCCCTAGGGCAGCACAGGACAGCCCGAGCCACCTCTTCGGTCTTCTTGCCGGCCCAAACGAAGCCAAAGACCGCCCTTTCCAGAAGCCTCATAATACCTAGGGATGGAGATTCCAATTCTCCGGCAAAGGCGTACTTAGAAACCAGGAAGGTATTCGCCAACTTGGCGCGGTTGACCCTCGAGATGTGTACCTCTTGCCACCGCTCTTGCTCTTTCTTCATATTCACAAGAATATTCCCCCAGGTATTTCTGTGGACGACGTCCTTGGAAAATTGGATACCCAGTATCCGGACAGGTCCCTCGGGGATGGCCAAACCCGCGACCGCTAGCCGCTCCCATCTACCCCAAAACATAATGTTCGACTTATTCTCGTTAAGACGGGCACCTGTCGCTCTGCAGTACCCAGCAAAAGCTTCCCGCAAACCCCTCAAGCTGCCTTCCCCATCTACGAAGCACATGTCCGCGTAGCTCAGTTGGGAGAGCGACTTACTCCGGAGTGATGGGACCCGGTTCCGATGCCCGGTGCGGACAAACTAGTACGTTTCATTGGCGCCCGAACTTCCAGGAGGACCCGGCTGTCAAGTTTCTCGCATTGATGTGATGTTCCTTCCACACGGCGAGACAGAAAAAAATGAGAATCCCTTCTTCAGTGCTTCGAAAAAACAAATCAGTGCGATGTTACGTTCCACACACCAAATTGTCTGGAATTTCTCAAATGCACGTTGTTCATGGGATGACTGCCTAGAGCGACACATGGTCCCTGCTGACCCGTGGGACATGCCCCCGGCCCTCTTTCGGGAGGGAGGAGATGTAACGTGCCTGCCCCGCAGGACGCACATGAGATAAATGCGGATAGCAGCGACACATTCTGTCCGCGCAGCTCAGTTGGGAGCGCGACTTACTCCGGAGAGAGGGGGATAGGTTTCAATGCCCGGCGCCGACAAACTTGTACATTATAGTTCTCACGCTGGCATCCGATTGTGGAAAAGGGATCTAGTGGCCGTTGGGTTCTCCGAAAAATGTGTGATGTTTGTTCCCTACACATCGTCCGGAATGTATGAAAATTCCTTCTTCTCTTCAAAAAAAAAAAAAAAAAAAAAATAATAATAATAATAAGAGGGAGATGATGTGACGTAGTACAGAGGTAAAATACGTGTTAAGACGACAAATCCGCAGCGATACATTCCGTCAGTGTAGTTTAGTTGATTAGAACACCTGGCTCCGGAGCTGGTGGTTGGTTGGTTGGTTAGTAGATTTTATTGGCGCAAGGGCCATGGTTGGCCAAAGAGCGCCAGACACAAGACAAACAGACAGAATTAAAAAACGGGGCATAAAACCCCAAATCTGGCTGACCAAGTAAAACCGAACCATGAGTACGAAGGAAGGGCCAAAAAAGACAATGAAACAAACAGTATGAAAAACATGGCACAATGGTGAGAAACAAGCCGACTAAGTAAAACTGAGGAATGAGAAAGACAAAACACATCACGAAATCGAACACAACTACACAAAGGATGAGTCACCAGGAGGGGGACGAACTGCCCCCCCACGCTCCTCTGCAATGCTGGCCGAGGGCGGGGACGAACTGTCACTCTCCCCCCCCATGTTCATCTGCAATGTTGGTTGAGGCTGGGGACGAACTGTCACTCTCCTCCCCCCTATGTTCCTCTATAAGGTTGGTTGAGGGTGGGGACCTCGCTGAGTCCGAGACAGTTGCAATGTTGGTCAGGTGGACCGCGACAGTTGGATGGACACTGCACACCTTTGCGGATTGAGGGCCGGGTCTTCCGCAGCGAGGAGGCGCAGTTTCGATATCGTCACCAACAACTTTGTGTTTTCACAAGGATTCAAAATACGTGCTCATTACAACCGAATCTTCGGTGTCATCTTTCTTGTTTTTTTCTGTCCACACCAAGCACAGTGGATGACCTGATATCAGGGAACACTTCAGTCCACAACCCCGGCAATTTGCGCCATTCACCAAACGCTGCATGCAATGCTTCAACATTGCTTCGGAGTCTCAGATGATGTGAGGATATATATAAAAAAAAAACAATTAAAAATTAATAAAAGTCATTTTCCGTTTTAGGAGACTACCTTTGAAGCGAGGGATGAATCATACTTTTGAGTTTCGGATAAATAATTAAAAACATAACGGATTTTCGAAATTTTCATCGGTGAATATTAGTTAATCGAAGTTCCCATGTTCTAAGCAGTTCAATGATTTACTGGCTCCTGCAATAATTTGGCGAAAATTTGGTGGTGCTGTAAATTTTCTGTTCTTCTGAACTGTTCACACTGTAGGACTCGTTTCCTGACAGAAAAGTTGACACTTGAGATCTGCACATTATGTTCAACTGATGAACAAATTATGACTGATGACGGGAGCCTTCGTGTTCGTATAAACTGGTGAGTTGTTGCTACTGATAATTATAACATACTAGCAGGGCATGCTGAATATTATCCCACTTTCTTATTGAATGAAAAAAAAAAAATTGTTCGTAGTTTCAAAGTCACAAGAATTCGCCGTGAATGTTTAAATCCTCTTACACGAACTGACTTTAAATACTATGGAACTGTGGCGAACTAATTTTTTTAAGCTTCGAGATTGTCGCAAACTGATGCTGAAAGCTCCCATATTGATGCAGACTGATACAAAATTCTTCAAGCTATGTAAAATTAGTATTGCGCTTATTTCTACCGTTGTAAACTAATGCTGAAATTTCTTCTTTGTGGTAAACTGATAATGAGTAAACATCGCTGTAAACTGATGCAGCGCTTCCACATTGCTATAAGCCATAACTAAAATACCTCCACTTTGTTGTAAACAGATACTGGAAGTCTCCACATGTTTTTAAACTGACATACAGCGCTTTCTTATTTTTGGAAACTACTGATACAGGCTTCTTCCATACCGTGTGTAAACTAATGCTGCAATGTTTTCAGGTCATCGTAAACTAATCAATGCTCCCACACCTTTGTAAACTGATTCTGAAACTTCTTCATTGTCTTAACTTGATACTGAACGTTTAGACATTGTCTTAACTTGATACTGAACGTTTAAACATTGTTTTAACTTGATACTGAACGTTTAGACATTGTCTTAACTTGATACTGAACGTTTAAACAGTGTCTTAACTTGATACTGAACGTTTAGACATTGTCTTAACTTGATACTGAACGTTTACACATAGTCTTAACTTGATACTGAACGTTTAAACATTGTCTTAATGTAATTGCGGAATGCTTCAGAGGTACTGAAAATTGATGTTGAGAGTCCGCACTTGTATACTGATACGGAAATCATCTTTATTCTTCTTTTAACAAACAATGAATTCGTCCACATTGATCAAAGCTGACATTTGACACATCCACATCCCTGTAAACTGCTTAGTTATTGTTATTGTTTACTTCTATGATCTTACGAGCAAAAACACAAAGTTAATGCGGAAAGGTTACGTAAACATCATGCAGCAGTTCGGTCAGTCCACGACTGGTGAAAACCCGTTCAGAGTGTGCGGAAACATTTTGATGCAGGTAGTTGCATCTTTTAAGTACACTAATTTGTTGAATTTTCAACAAAAGTTTTCAGCGGTTGCCACCTAGGCTTCAGCTTCTTCACGCAGTATAGCACGATGACTAGGATAACTGCTACTGTCAAAATGCTTAATCGTTTGAAAAAGGTTGCTGATTATACTAGAAGAAAATTGCATTTTCAAATGAACGTACGTCCCACATTTGTTGGAAAGTTAGTAGGCGTAATGTCTGTGTTTGGGGAACATAAAAGTGTTCTGCCACAAGGGAGAATGCGTATAAAAGTCTTAAAGTTCTTTGGTTTTGTGTCATATACGATTCTATTTCGCTGTATCACCATTTCTTAAAACAGTTTTAATATAACACAGTAAAATCTGGCTGTCAGATCATCAACCTGCAGCGATATTATAGCAGGACGGAGCACATCCACATTAGAACAAGATTGAACATGACATGCTCAATGAAACATTAACAGACCAATGGATCAGCAGGAATGATACTGTTTCTAAAGAAATAAAAACATATTTCTTTGAAATGTTTTTCACTAAAGAAATAGTCTCTATAAGATATTTTTATGTGACCTTAGTGAATATCTTCTTTTGTCGTTATGAAGGTTTTGTGCAGTACAACTCCGTCCAAAAGTCAAACGATCTAAAAACGAATGTTGCCGTCAGTTTGGTCCAGGTCAGTGTATTAAATCTGAAAAAAGGTATGATTAGAGCTAAAATATAGTATTCAGAATTATCGGAACTGATCTGAATGTGCGCTGTGTACATGAAGGCGAGCATACTGTATGTTGGTTGAATACTGACCGCACAGAATTAAATCCTTTAGAGTTATTCTATTATCTACGACAAGTCGTGTCAGTATATCTTAAGTGCATCACGTTTTATGCCTGGCTGAAATTGTAGCATATATGCCTTTTATCACACTTTGGAGACGAACTTTCAATCCCCGTTTCACTGATGCTCTTTTCTCCTGAACACTGAGTACAGTTAAGTACACTGAGTACAGTTACTGACAGGCTGAATTTAGGCTGTTTGTTAAAAATCGTACCGAGATTCTACAGGCTTTGTAATTAAACAATATCTGATTTTGTTTTACCTGATTAGAGAAGTAGTTTCTCATCCAGAATAATTGCTTTCTTTTTTTCATTTTAAACATCAGCGAGATTAAGTTAAACAGCCAGCAATTCAAAGTATATTCCTAAACGAAATGGAACATTTTTTGTGTGTATTGCATTATCTAACATAGTTTTTAAATTCTTGACTCCAAAGAGCAATGACTACTTAAACATAATTAAATACAGTTATCACAATGTAAGTATGTAATTTAAAAAGCATTTACTAATGTATAAAAATGTAGAGGCTGATCATAATGCCATGCAGACTTTTGTATGAACTGCACTGTACTTTTAATGCTTTACTTGAATTATAAATAACAAATTAAGCAGTAGAGCATTACCGATTTATGAAAGTAAAGATCTTATCTTGTTCTAAATGTGACTTTCGCACTGCTGTAACTGAAAACAAGTTAAACATTTAACACTTTATTTCTTTCCTGTTTTGTACTGTACTTGTTTTTTTCCCTTCTTTACAGTAATATCTGGCCGTTGAATCGTAAAACCACATTGCTCCAAGTTCAATAACTTCGTAAATAAGTGAATAAGCAGTGCGCGCGCGTGTGTGTGTGTGGACGCCGGGGGGGGGATAAACCCGAAAGAAAAATCATAGATAACTTTAGGTTTGCCTCAAGAAATATTGGAATGATCGAGCCTGAGCAAAATTCGTATTCTAAACTTCCTTTTGAAGTGAAGCAATAACAAATAAAAATAAGCACTCCTCTTAATATAAGATGAGGATATAAATTCTCGCTTCTAATCTATGAGTTTTGCTGTATTCTAGTGCTCTGTTACATTTTACATTTTTGATCTTCTAATGGCAATACTTTCCCACCTGTGTTGCTTATAATGTGTGCCTACAAATAGACGCACTAAGAAGACGTTTACTTACTTTCCATCAACCTCTGCACAACAAAAAATGAAGAACCATGGAATTCACGGTAACTGAATTTTGTGAAAAATAATTAAAGACAGGGACGACAAAACAGTTTATTGGTTAATTAGCCCCAGAGAGTATTCTCTGCCACCAAGCTGAACAGATCTTGATGATCCAGCATAAATTTCATCCCTAAAGGTAAATGCGAATTCGAAATGTGTGTTGCTGCTTTTTTGCACTACGCGATTAAAATTATTCCTCGAAAACTTCACTTTCTGTGTTTCGTAATCTAGAAAATTTCCTAAGTATTCATATTTCTGTAATCTATGAATGTCCCATCGAGAGATTTAGAAGTAATAATTATTCTTCACCCTTCAAATACTCAGGAAATCCAAGTAACGAAATGTCGTTTCTCATTACGAGGAATAATGCCGACCGTCTTCCGCTAAATCTCCTGGATTATTAGTCTTTGTTAGCAGGAGGTTCCAGAAACTTGTCCATTCGATATTGGTTCAGTTTTTGGAACTGTTAGCAATGAATTTTATCATTTCCTAGTGACCTAAATTGCCCACAATGCGCCACGGTCAGCGGAACTTATGTTCCTTGAAATGGCGATCAATACGGGATCCCGCGAAACCGAGCGCGAAGGGCCTTTCCCTTCGAAGAACGCATTTCGCTCTTGGAAAACGAAGTAAATTATTCGCCGTTCTGGAGTTGCCGTTCATTGGATGTTTGGACTTCTCATTCAGGCGGTGCATGAGATACAAGCATGACTCTATTAACTCAGAAAACGAGAGGGTTAAGCATTAAGCAACGTTTGGGTGAATTGCAAAACAGTGCCAATAAACAATCGTGGCATTGTTCTAGAAGTTTTCTCTGTCAAATCCGCACGTTTCCCTCAGGAAGAGTAGCCGAGCTGAAAACGTTGGCCTCCCACCTCCCCATCCCAGGAAATATCGATGAAGGCTTTGACATTTGTATCAGTGAAATCTGACTTATATTAAATCAAGAAAACTTGTTAAATCGAATTTCACCGATTCGTTTGGAACTTAAACTGCTGTAGTATCATAAAAGTATGTACGGTTTAAAAAAAACATAGACAAAGTTCCATCTCCAAATTATGATTAACATCATTTTAGAAGTCATTTCTTGAAGAAGCATTAGGCAAAATAAATTTTAAAATAACTTAGATATAAGCGAATTAAGAGAAAAAATAAAATTTCAATAACACAATGATTACCGTGACAGCTTATTCGTCGAAATAATAACTTAAAGAACGTAATTAAGTAATTAAATATTAAAACTCATTTTTCCTTTATTTACACTGTCAGATTCTTTAGTTAATCCTTTGATTTACCATTTGCATGAAAAAATTGCTCGATGGTCTTCGTAATATGAGGTCAAAAATACTTTTGTGAAACAATTATTTTTAGAAGACTGAAAGACGTTACACACAATCCACTGATAACATATCAGTTAGTTATACTGCAGTTTCTGCTTCGGAAATGTTTTCTTCTTTAGTGGCTTTACAATTTTACAATTAGAAAAAAAATAGAGCACAATAACTCATAATATCGCGTTTATACGAGGGTTGTACCGAAAGTAATGCAAAAGTGGGCATAACTTTTTGATAACCTGATAGAGGTCGTTCAAATTGCACATGTTGGTAGAATAACTCTTCCTCTATAGTAACCCTTCTTCTTCATTGCAGGTAAATAATGGATTCCAAACAGAAGCAATGTACCGTCACTGAGTTGCTTACGAAGGAAGAGTGCAGGCTGTCCGACATCCACAGAAAGTTACAGAATGTTTACGGAGATAACACCATTGACAAGAGTAATGTGCACACATGGATGAAGAAGTTTAAAGAAGGGGAAACCCGCATTGAAGGTAAACTACGCAGTGGGAGACCATCATCTGCGACCGCTAACACAAATCGTCAGCAAGTGGATGAATTGATTCGCGCTGAGACACGAGTCACAATGCTGCACAACTGGACTGTAGTCACCACAATGGAGACATGAGTCAGCTTGCTGCACAACTGGACTGTAGTCACAATACCATATAATGCTGCACAACTGAACTGTGTTACAATGGAGATATGAGTCAGCTTGCTGCACAACTGGACTGTAGTCACAAAACCATACAATGCTGCACAACTGAACTGTGTTACAATGGGGACATGAGTCACCTTGCTGCACAACTGGACTGTAGTCATAATGCCATACAGAAGATGGTGGAAGACTTAAAGTATCGGAGAGTGTGTGCAAAGTGGGAGTTGACAGCCGATTTGAAGGACAGAAGCGTGGAAATCTGCTCTGATCTGCTGAAAGAGTTTGAATCCGATGAAGACTCGTTTTTTTCGATCTGGTGACAGGGGATGAAACGCGGGCGTATCTTTACTATCCGGAAACGAAGAATCAATCCATGGAATGCCGTCACATCTCTTCACCAAGGCCTAAGAAGTTCAAGAGCCAGCGATCAGCACAGAAAATCATGGTGACTATTTTTTAGAATGACAGGAGTGTCATTCTCCTTGATTTTCTGGAACGTGGCCGTACCGTGACCAGCGAGTGGTACATTGAGACATTCAAGAAGCTTACAGAAGCCACAAGCAGGAAGAAACCGAACAAGATTCTGAAAAGGATCCACATTCGCCATGACAATACGAGACCACACACATCTTTGCCAACAAATCAGGCGATCAGCAAATTAGGCTGGTCGGTGGTTCCCCATCTATCGCACAGCCCAGATCTGGCACACTCCGACTTCTACCTGTTTAGTCCGATGAAGTACATACTCCGAGGACAACGATTTAATGACACAGGCAAGATGAAAGTGGCTGTGAAGAAGTGAGTGCAACAGTCCACATCTGAATTTTTTTAGAGGATTTAAGATTTGGGTTCAACGACGGCGCTTGTGATGGAGACTATGTTGAGTAGTACCTTTGTTTAGAGAATGAGTTACTCTACCAAAATGTGTAAATTGAACGACCTCTGTCAGTTAATAAAAAAGTTATGCCCACTTTTGCATTACTTTCGGTACGACCCTCGTATTTTTAACACGGATTTCAAAAAGCACATTTGCCCCTATCAGTCAAGCGACATTTTCGTTGAACAACCTCGGTGTGAAATTTTCTTCCATTCCTTCGGGATAAAGTAATTTTTCAAGCAAATATTACTTACGGCGCGGCATAAAAAAATACACTGGTGTGCAAAAATTAAGGGCGAAGAGGAGAAATTAGCATAACAGCGGAACGAGCAGGCAGAACGGACCGAAATACCCCTCAGGAGATAGACTAGGGTCCGGTACGGTAGGGCATGCGCATATATGCAGCATGACGTAGGGGAGGAGTGTCGGAAGGGTATAAAGCACACGAGCGGTGTACGCTCAGCAATTCGGTGAAAGCTATTGCACGGTGTACATCGGTTTGAACGACGTCGAGTTGCTGCCACCGTGTGATATGGCCTACAGGCAATCCAGTAGACGACATCTGGATGACGTTACCCGAGGTCGCGTCATTGGGAAGTTGGAAGAAGGTCGAAGTGTGACTAGTGTGGCCGAGGAATTCGGGATCGCTCACAGCATCGTTTCATGAGCTTGGAGAGCATTTCAAACGACAGGAACAGCTGTTCGAGAGTTCAGCAGTGGTCGTCCACGAGCAACTATGGCGGCAGACGACTGGTATATTGTCCTACAGGCGAGAAGAGACAGACGGCAGGCAGCTGGAGAAATCGCAAGGTACATGCAACTGACAACTGGACGTCCGTTATCGCGTTTTACCGTGGCCATGAGGCTGCACAAAGGTGGTCTATTTGCACGACGACCAGTACGGTGTGTGCCATTAACGCCTGCTCATTGGAGACTGCGGTTTCTGTGGTGCCAGGAACACAAGAACTGGACACATCAGCAATGTGGTTGAGTTCTCTTTACGGATGATAACCGATTTGGTCTGACGAACGATTCTGGACGTATACACATCTGGAGAGAGCAGGGAACACGCAATGACACCTCCAACATCATCGAAAGGGACCGATTTGGAGGTGGCGGAGTTCTCGTTTGGGGCGGTATCATGCTTGGTAGCCGTACTGACCTCCACATCTTCCAAGGAGGTTCAGTCACTGGTGTCCGTTATTGTACCGAGGTTCTCCTGCCTCACGTGCGTCTGTTTAGAGGTGCTGTGGGTCCTGAGTTCCTCTTCATGGACGACAACGCTACACCTCATCGTACAGTTGCTGTCGCAGAGCTGTTGGAGAGTGAAGATATTCAACGCATGGATTGGCCCGCAAGGTCCCCGGACCTAATCCAATCGAACACGTGTGGGACCTTCTCGGGAGATGCTTAGCAGCACGTCAGCAGCCGCCAGCAACATTTCTGCAGCTGTGATTGGCGCTACAAGAGGAATGGGCTGCGATGCCTCACCAGCTCCTTGACATCCTCGTCTTCAGCATGGACAGATGTTGTAAATCCTGCAACGCAGTCAGGGGTGATCATATCCCCTACTAAAGACTGGATTTTTCTTGGCTTCTGCCTGTCACATGGACGTTTCTGTCTTCTGTCCAGTTATGCTCGAAGCTACCTTTTCAATAAAGTGCATTTGTATCCCTTGTTTGGGCGGTTTTGCCTACTTGTCCCATATTCTTACATCTTGGGGATCTTATGGTATGATTTGAGTCGATGTGGAGCACTTCTGCACGACGTTACATTCGAAAAACCGTCTCGTCCTTAATTTTTGCACGCCAGTGTATAACATGGAAAAATCAAGGTATCATTTTTTCCTCCACCACATATTGTCTGATTAATGTATTATTCGTTTGAACTAGGGCTAGAACTTTCAAGTGAATGAACATTTGCTCTGCAATTAATTATGTGAAGAAAACGTTGTGTTTTCTGTGTTTCAGAATATTTAGGTTAAGATGACACAGTTTTCGTTTTGGACATTTTTTAAATTTGGTATTTAATGAAATAATCAGAGTAAGATTTCAAACGCGTTGCACCTGATATTCCAAAGCACGTGGTAAAAATGGAAGCCATAATTATTCTCCCTTCCCTCCCCAAAGAAATTGAAGCGTAAAGATAAACTACATAACTACACATGAAGAGAGAAAGAGTGGAGGAGCGGCAAAGGAAGACAGGCACCAGACCATCTATATGGATGAAAAGAGGAAAGGGTAACTAGAGAAAAAAAAGTTTGTTTTTTATTAAGGGCGGCAACTATTCAGAACGTCTGGGAGTTTTTTCAACTTAGCACGGAGATATGGACGCGTGGCTGTTCTAGAATAAGATATACTCGTGTTTCGTGACGTCATTGTAACCATGTTCCCTGGATCAAGTGTCGAAGAGCTCCGTTGAGGCAAAAAATCCTCTTTTTCAAATAGTTTAATAAAGATTCAATTCGGAAGGTTTCTGAAACACGCACACACAATGCGTGGCAAATTCATTACTACACTATTTTGCAGAAATAGGTTGGTACGATACGTCCTCCATAGTCTTAACGTCACTGGTGCTGCATAATCAAGAGAACGATAACACTCCAAATAGTATAGCGAAACATGTTACTGTAGGTTTAATGGGAGAGCAAAGTGAGTTAACGGACTTTAAGCCATCTCGGTGGAGCAGTGGTGTAAGCGCTGGCTTATGACCATTCGTCCGAGAAGGATCCGGGTTCGAATCCCGGTGAGGCATGGATATTGTGTTTGTCTTACGGCACTGGCTCTCTCTCTCTTCCCTGGAACCAGTGGCCCTGAATTAGGGACGGGCGACTGCTTATAGCCCATTGAGTTGCTCACCGTGGTTGTTAAACCTTCAATCCAAAAAAAAAAAAAAAAAAAAAAAAAACGGACTTTAAGCGCATAGAATATTAGTAGGTGCTTGGAAGAGTAGAGCGGGTGTCAGTGAAACCGTTGTACCTCTGGAATATTGAATATTGAAAAACAATAGTAGCAAGTGGCCTGAGAGTGGTTGACGTAGTACAAAACTGGTAGTAAAAGCTGTCATCATAAATGGTAATTAGACACCTGGTGTGAACCCAGGAGAACCGGATTTGTACGGGGCCATGGATGCGCCACAGTATATATATATATCATCATCATCATCATTGTCAACCATTATCAATCCACTGCTGGACGAAGGTCTCCCCAAGTTTCCTCCACAACGGTCTGTCTTGTGCCAGTCTCCTCCATGTCACCCCTGCATACTTTCGAATTTCATCCACCCATCTCCCATGTGGTCTTCTTCTGGGTCTTTTCCTGTCCCTTGGAATCCAATCTAAAATTTCGGCTGTCCATCGATGATCTGTCCTTCTGGCAGTATGTCCAGCCCATTGCCATTTCAGGGATTTAACTCTGATCATGATGTCTTCCACTCTTGTCATTTTTCGGATCCACGAGTTCCTCTTCTTATCTCTCCTGGTTACACCAAGCATGCACCTCTCCATGCTGCTTTGAGTTGTCTGCAGCCTTTGTATGTCTCTTTTAGTTAAGGTCCACGTCTCCGCACCATACGTAAGCACTGGAAGGATGCATTGATCAAACACTTTTCTTTTAAGACATAATGGCATATTGCTCTTGAAAATTATGCTGTTTCTTCCAAAAGCTCTCCAGGCAAGTTTTGTACGCCGATTAATTTCTTCATCAATGTGACCCTCATTTGATATCTGCTGTCCAAGATAAACGTACGTGTCTGTTAACTCCAGCTTTTCTCCATCAATCGATAAATCTTCATTTCTTGTAAAAGCATTGAACATCACTTTTGTCTTCTGAAAGTTCATTTTTAATCCCACTTCTTTACTCTTGTCAGCAAGTTCCTGGATCATACTCTGCAGCTCTGATGGGGTAGTTGCAAAAATGACTACGTCATCAGCAAAACGAAGGTGGGTTAGATAATCTCCATTAATCTTTATCCCCTTGTTTTCCCAGCTCAGTGACTGAAAAACACCCTCCAATGTGGCATTAAAGAGCTTCGGAGATATGGTGTCACCTTGTCTCACTCCCTTTCCAATTTTTACGTGTGTTGTATTTTCAAACAGCCTAATCTTTGCACTTGCATTTTCATAGATGTTATTAATAATATTAATGTATGCATCTTCAATACCGCAGGTTTTCAGAGCCATTGTAACTGCTGATGGTTTCACTGAATCAAAGGCTTTTTCATAATCGATAAAAGCCATGCACAATGGAAGTTCATATTCCCTCGCTCTTTCAATTAGTTCTCTCAGCACGTGGATATGATCTATTGTGCTGTAGCCACTCCTGAATCCAGCTTGTTCTCTCGGTTGAGCCATGTCCAGTGTTACCTTCAAGCGGTGTGAAAGAACTTTAGTGAAGATTTTATAAACTACTGATAGGAGGCTGATAGGTCTGTAGTTTCCGAGATCCTCAATGTCACCTTTCTTATGTAGCAGGATCATCGTAGCGGTGTTCCAATCCTCAGGAATCTTTCCTTCATTAAGGCATCGAGTGAAAATTTGGGCGAGTACTGTTTCGATTTCTCCACTTGCTTCTTGTATGATGTCTACAGTAATTCCATCTTCTCCTGGAGCTTTTCCTCGCTTCATGTTCTTGATTGCATGTGCAACTTCTGCTGGAAGGACTGGAGGAACTCTGGTACTGGTATCTTTCATGATGTCTGGAGTGCATATATCATCCCTTTCATATAATTTGGAGTAGAAATCTTTCACTCTTGTCAAAATTTCGCCTCTATTTCTTGTTACAGAACCATCTTCTTTTCTCAGTGCCATAATCTGTTTTCTTCCCTTACTGAGATGTCCCTTTGCTATCTTTAGGCTTTGGTTGTTTTCAATTGCTTTCCTCACTAGTTCACAGTTGAATTTCCTTACGTCTTCAGTGATACTTTTTCTTACTGTCTTGCATAGCTCTATATATTCCACTTTGGAAGTCACATCTTCTTTAGTTGTCCTCATCTCTCTTCTTTTTTGCATCAACATTTTGGTTTTTCCTGATAATTTGTTCACATGCAACTTGTTCTTAGACCCAGCTAATTTTGTTGCTGTTTCCATAAGAGCTTTGGTTACTTTTCTGTTAACTTCAGAGATGTCCACTTCTTCAGATGTTAGGCCTTCTAAAGCAGAGAAATTGTTCTTCAGTTCTAACTTGAAGGTATTATGGTGTTTTTTAAGGTTGGTTATGTCAATAGATTTTGTTTGTCCTATGAGCTTGCCACGTTCAAGTTTAGTGTTGAGGTGCATCTTACATCTCACCAATCTATGGTCACTACCTGTGTTGAACTTGTTTAGCACACTGCAGTCTTCTATGACGAATTTTTTTGTTACACATAATAAAATCAATTTCACTTGTCGTCCCATTTGGATGTCTCCATGTCCATTTCCTGTGTGGCTTTTTCTTGAAGAACGAGTTCAAGATGAAAAACCCTTCTGCCTCTGCAAACTCAACGAGAGTATTTCCACGCTGGTTTCTGTTGCTATGTCTGTTTAGTCAGAATACCAAAAAACCACTTCTATCTTGCAGGTGTTCCCCCTGACGAGGACTGCCAGAGATTTGTTGTTTATTCTGCACTTGGGCCGTGTTCATTTGGGCTAATGTTGTTTGCTTATTCGTGGGTGAGTGGACTTCGGATGTTTTCAAAATGCAATTCTTTAAAGGCTTAACATATGGATATGACTCTGGCCAGCTGCTTTGCGCTACCAATTACAATATCTCATTTCTTATTTCTACTTTTTCATATAGTAATCCTGCGTTCACTCATTTTCATTTTACCTGTATTGTGTTTCTCGTATTTACACTATTGGATACATATACACTGAGTGGCCACTTTATTATGACCACCTGACAGTTTTAAGCAAATGAGCTATGGCTGCACGCTGTTGCCACCAGAGGGCGAGGCTAGTACAAAAAGGGAAAGCTTAGTGCTTGCGACAGTAGTAGAAGTGATTTTTGGGTGACGAAATGGGTAAAAAATGCGATTTGACGGACATTCAACGTGGGATGACTGTAGGAGCTCGGAGCCATAGAGCGAGTATCACCGAAACCGCCACATTCGTGAAATGTTCCAGAGCAGCTGTTGTTAAAGTGTTTAAAGACTGGACTGTCAGCCAAAAAACTGGGTCTCTACGTGCAACGTGTGGTCGTCACCGATTAGTGACTGCTCGGGCGGAACGGAGAGTATCCAGACTGGTAACAGACAACAGAAGGGCAACAGTGCACCAAATTACAGTCCATCTTAATCAAGGATCCCCTCAAATGATCTCTGCACGCACCGTTCGCCGTACACTGCATCGGATGGGATATGGCAGCCGAAGGCCTGTTCGAACAACTTTGCTGTCTGCAGTTAACAAGAGAAAACGTCTACAGTTCGCGCAGGAGCACAAGGATTGGACAGTCGACAATTGGAAACAAATTATGTGGTCCGACGAATCACGTTTTCAGTTGTACCATGCCGATGGCCGAGTGAGAATTTGGCGGAAACAGCACAAAATCATGGACCCTAAATGCATTACTACAACCCTTCAAGCTGGTGGAGACAACGTTATGGTTTGGGGAACGTTTTCATGCTTTGGGCCATTTAATTCATGTTTTTAGCATTGAACCCGGCGCACCATATTGTGGAAAGTCCTTGCCAGCACGTCCGCCGTCACTGCCTTCATTTCTTTGGTGATGTTTGCTTTCAAGGCATCTATGGTTCGCGGTTTCTTTTGGTAAACTCTCTCTTTTAGATATCCCCATAAAAAAGTAATCAGGAGGCGTCAGATCGGGCGAGCGCGGTGGCCAGAGACCCTTCGAAATGTGTGTGAATTTCGGACATACTGGTGTGTGCTTTTGCTCCATCATGCTGGTAATATCCAATGGCGAGTTCTTCGTCGTCCAATTGATTTGCAAAGGTGTTGAAGATTTCCATATATGCAGCTGTTGTTATGATTGTATCGAAGAAGATGGGACCCCAGTTATGCGGCGCAGGGTAATCCCACACCAAAGACCAAGTTTCTGTGAATGAAGGTGTTCTTCATCTACCACGTTGGGATTTTCACTGGGCCAAATACGGGAATTTTGAGAATTGACGTATCCGGACAGGTGAAACCACGCCTCGTCCGAGAACCACATGTAGTCCAGAATGCCTGGATTTTCCTGAAGAAATGTCTGAAACCATCAACAGTATGTCACGTTATCAGGCTCCTTCAGTTCGTGGATCACGGAGATACGGTACGCATGAAGCTTCGCTTTTTTTCCACAGCACGTTGACAAGTGCTTTTGGACAACCCTGTTTCCTCTGACAGTCGGCGAAGTGACTTCCTGGGAGACGCAAGTATTCGGCCCTTTACATTCTGAATCGTTTCCTCGGACATTTGTGGACGACCTCCTGCAGTGTCATCTAATAAAGTTTCCTTGGTTTCCAATTTCTTCGAAAATGCCCAAATGGTGGACTTGTCCGGGTGATATCTGCCTGCAAAACTCTCCAGGAATTGCTGTTGACAAGACTTTATCGCTTCTGTTTTAGAATAAGTGCGAATAATAAACACTCTCTCCTCCAGATTATATCGCTACATTTTCACATGTACGCGAACAGCCACGAGCACGAGCACTCACTATCAACAACCGTATTTTGTAGACACGCTCAGCGAAATGGCATAACAAGGCAGCAGACAGGCACGTCCGGATAGCTGGCGCACTGTTCCTCAGTGCGCCACACTTAGGAATGTGTCTGCTACTAAGGTGCACTCCGGCTGACTGGCTTACTGGCTGGCTGGTGGACAACGCCGGTTTCAATGCTGTCTGGAGGAAAATGGTAGCCACTTCCAGCATATGTTGTGATGTCATCACATTTCGCACGAAATGAGGTAAGTCCACTTCAAATTTCGTTGCAATATCTTCATTGGTGTTAATACAGTATTATTAAAGAAAATGCCGGGTTCGGTAGCGAGTGGGACATCCTGTAGAACCCAAATGGTGGAGAAAAACAAATATTTTTTCGTCAGAGATTTGAACAACACCTATGCGTATTATAACCGATGCACTCGGTATATTTTACTGGAGAGATCACACACGCAAGGAATTCAGTGCAGAATTCCAGGGATTTTATTCAATCGCGGAAGTACTTTAAATTTCAGTGATGTCTGTTCGTTGGATGAATATTCGTATGAGCAGACAAGTAACAACGAATTTTTGCAATGGTTTCTTACTGAGTACGTCCATATTATATGCAAAGGGTTAGAACTTGGTTGGTTCTGGACTAAACTAATTAATTAAGGGTCGGTTTGGAAATAAACTATGAACGTTTTCCATTCATTCATTCATTCATTCATTCTTTCTTTCTTTCTTCTCCTCTTTTTGTTCTGGTATATATATATACAGTGGGACCTCCATAAATCGAAGTCGATGGTTCAACGAAAAAAAATTGGATATATGGGTATAGAAACGATCTTTTATATATAAAAAATGTATAAAAAAGATCGTTTTTATACACATATATCCAATTTTTTTATATAAGAAACACATTTCTAATCAATGCACTGTTTCTTATAAATAACTTAAGTGAATACGAATCACATTATGTACAAGTTATGTTCATAGATATAATTAAAAACAAGAATTAACAAGAAAAGGTTTGAACATACCTTGAAAAAATATCACATGTATATTATATAGTATTCATGTGCATTTACAATATTATATAGTATTCATGTGCATTTACAATTGTGTAAAAACTTTCTAATGTCTTGCTGCACAACAAATTTCGATGATGATACATTAGAAAAGTGTTCATACTTATTAAGTTCATGGAATGCATCGTCAGAGGAACTTTTTCGGGGAATTGAGGACCATGATGTATTTTATCAAACGCGGCAAACATTTCTTTTTTAGAAGGATTAAAGGGTTCCTTTGAGTCATTCTCTTCAGCCTCTTCGATGTCAGTATGTTCTTTCTGAAGTGACCTTACAATGTCGTCGTCCGTCGGGTATTCTGAAACGATTACGTCTTCGTCGATATCAAGAAACTCACCAAGGGAAATTCCTTCCCTGATAAGATCTTTGGTCTGCAAGTCCTTTCAACATTGCTCGACTTGTGGCAGCACGTTTTCTTCTTCGATTTGACAGTTTTTGCAAAACAATTTTTTACGGTGGATTCTAAAACATTGTTTTGGCACAACTTATTTTGTTCAGCTATACAAATCCTCAGATTGAGCACCTTATATGCAGATTGCTCATTTTCCAAGGCCCAGATATGTCTTCTGAAAATGAGTTTCCCATAATGAATTTTCTGATTTTTTACAACTCCCTGGTCCGTTGGCTGCAATTTTGAAGTTGTTTTAGGGGAAAGGAAAATCAAATTCAAATTTGATAGTTTTGATGCTACATTAGGATGGACCAGTAAATTGTCTACAAAATGAATAATTTTTCTTTTCTGCCTAATCATTTTTTATTGCAATTTAAAATCCACTCCTCAAAAATATCACTTGTCATCCATTGCTTTCTATTATAACGGTAGTCAACTTCTAAAGACCACTCCTTTGAAGCATCAAGGTTGCTTACTTTTTTCTATCCCCAATAATCTCACTTTTTCTTGGCCGTTCATGTTAGTGCCCACCAAAACTGTTGTCCTCTCTTTACTGTTTTTACCTAAATTACAATCGTCATCCTTAAAAGTAAGAAAAAGTTTGGCAAACGTATAAGGGAAAATCCATGTTTCGTCAACATTAAAAATGTTTTCTCTCAGGAGTGTACTGATTTAAAATATTTTTCAAAACTGTATTTTCCATTGGTCGCAGTCGGCGTCATACACGCTCCCACTTTCCCGAAACAATCTTTTCTTTTCTTCTTAAATTTGTCCAATCAACTGGAACTAGCTTGGAAATGCACTTGCCCCGAACGACTGGCAAACTCTAATGCCTTTCCTTTTATAAGAAGACCTGAGATTGGCAGGTTTTTGTCAAGAATAATTTTATTTCACTTTAAAACAGCGTCGTCCACTTTTTTAAAATGACCCGTTTTAGAACGTTTCCTCTCAGGTCCGACATCTTCAAAAGTTTTCATAATGAACTCTTGGTTTTTTATAAGAATTGTCGACACTGTACTTGGGGCAACCCCAAATTTTACTGCAATGCCTTTTTTGCGCATTCCACTACCAACGTTTTTCAATAACTCCACGTTTTCCTCAACACTGAGGGATTTTCTGTTTGATATCGCGAACACACACCGTCGGTTAGAGAGACTGAAACAAACTGAACCTGTTTTACACAGGAGGAATTTTATTTCAGGAGAAAGTTGAGGGGACATAATGCCCTCAAACACCCCGTCGTTAGGCGTGACCTTGACTACCATTTCTTTCTTCCTCTCGCGACATCTGTGTTCTATTTTTTTTTCTCACTTATTTTTCTTATAACATCGTTATTACGGTGGGAAAAATCCCGATTTGTCTTGAAAAAAATTCGATATATAGAATTTTTTTTTCAATATATAGAAACAGTTTTTCTATGTAATAATCGCCGGGATTCACAAAACTTCGATATATAGAGAATTTCGATACACGGAAGTTCGATATATGGCGGTCCGACTGTGTGTGTGTGTGTGGAGGGCTTAAACAAAATTCATGCTGGTTCATCAGTCACGCAAATATCCCACTTGCCACCTCAGAAACTCACGGCAATCACTATCCAATTTCTGCTGGGAGAAACTGGTCTCCCATGCTGGCGCAAAATCACGCATTAGTTCTGTGAATTAAAATAAGCTTTATAAAAAAAAAAACAGTATTTTTACATATCCAAAAATAGGCATAATAACGTATTAGTAATTGCCGATTGAATTTAAGCTGCTCTACTGTATTTTTTACTTGTCAACTAAAATTTTGGCTTAAAAAATGCGGACGACCGCATTTTTCAAGCCTTGTATACACTGAAGTACCAGATAAACTGGTACAGACGAGCTTATGCGAGATACATAACAACGTCACCTATGCGCGTACTCGGTTGCGTTCGCCAGTGCATATATAAAGCGATAGACATCCTTGCCAGCTGTCAGAGCTGTTTGCGTCATTAGAATGACAAGTAATAACGCTTTAAGCGATTTTCAACGCGGTGTCATATAGTTGGCGCTCGTGAGATGGGCCATAGTATTTCGGAGGTAGAAACGAAGTTTGGATTTTCACGGACGACCATTGCAAGGGTGTACCGTGACTACAAGAATTTCTGCAAAACCTCCAACCTACGATACCAGTGTGGCCGTAAAAAGACATTGGGTGAACGTGACCATCGACGGCTGTCAAGAATCGTTTCACGTGATAGGCGTGCAACACTCTCGCAGGTATCATCGGAATTCAATGCTGGAGCCTCAACAAGCATCAGCGTCCGGACTGTGTAACGTACCCTTCACGATATGTGCTTCGAGAGCCGACGCCCAACTCGAGTCCCTTTGATGGGTGCACGACACAGAGCTATGCGCCTCGCTTGGGCACGGCGACACCGCCATTGGACACTTGATAACTGGAAACAAGTAGCCTGGTCTGACGAGTCGCGTTTCCAACTGTATCGGGCAGATGGAAGGATTCGTGTGCGGCGTAAACCCAATGAAGCCATGGATCCCGCCTGTCAACAGGGAACTGTACCGGATGGTGGGGGTCCTGTAATGGTATGGGGTGTGTTTAGCTGGACTTCACTGGGACCCCTGGTACGTCCACAAACGTCTGTAACCGGCCAACGCTATGTGCGCATCCTTTCTGCGAGGTACACCCGTTCATGTCCTGCATTCCTGCTGATGGGTTGGGCCTGTTCCAACAGGACAATGCACCTCCACACAAGTGTCGGGACGCCACACTATGGTTAGAGGAGCATTCATCTGAGTTTGGGGTGTAGCCATTCCCACCCAAGTCCCCAGATCTGAACGTGATAGAACACATTTGGGATGCCATGCAACGCGCTATCGAACACAGGAATCCGAGACCTCAGAATACACCCGAATTGTGGAACGCTGTGCAGGAAGTATGGTGTGCATTGCCTACAGCATATTTCCAGAAGGTAGTAGAGTCCATGCCCCGTCGTATTTCTGCAGTCCTGCGCTCCCGTGGGGACCTACCAAGTATTAGACTGGTGTACCAGTTTTTCTGGCACTTCAGTGTATACGTATGTATTATATGGAAAGTTCTGTCACGGTTAAACTACAATCGGACTTTTCTTTGTATGGGCATAGGAACGAAAGGCAGAAAAGAAAAGAGAAGTATAGAAGCACAAGCTAATTATCAAGAAAAACAAGGAAGTTGAAAGAAGGAAAACTCATGACTGTTGCCAGATACGAGCGTTCACTTTCAGTTGTAGACCGCGTGATTTAAGACTCAGGAAACTCTCATGACGTTGTGTCTTTCACTATCGTAGAAAGATTGAAGATTTTATTTTTATCTGGGCTTTTCCCCCACGGGTTCTTCTCTTTACTTCTTCGCCTCGCGACTTCTTTTTTTCTTTCCGTGGCATCAAGGTTCACGATATATACCTCATTGCTCTGACAGCTTGTTTTCATTTCATGTCTTTTCTCATTTTTTCATTCTTTCTTATTTTTTGTTACCTTCCAACAACAAAGAAGTTCATTCTCCTCATCAGCCATTCTCGAATGATGGCCTAAGCTGAACTTTTAACAGCTGTAGAACATCTTTTTCGCTTCATACACTCCAGCAACAGAATGTTTCACTGGAGAATGAGACGAGCACAGATTTGTCTGAAATACAGCATCGAAAACGAACATACAGTATTTGTGAACGTATTTTACTGAAAAGAATGTACAGTATGAATGCATTTTAGGTATCATCACGCAAAATAAGACTATGGTTCCACGCTTTGTTCTTACACATTTTCTTGTAACTTTTTCCTTTGAGATTTGTTTTATATTGCAGTTCAGAGTCACGTGTCTCTAAAGGAAAAAATGAATACGCAGAGTATCGCGAATAGAAATGCAAGGTCTTAGTTTGTTTGTTTTTTCAAATAAAAAGAAAAGAAAAATCTGCTTCCACAATGATATTCCATTTAAGATTTTTAATTTTGTCTCTAAAAGATTTAACTTTACTAAAATAAAACGTATTAAATTGAACAAAAAAAATTAGAGTTGTAATGGTTGCTTTAAGTGTTTTTCTTTTGAGAATGAAAACTGACTGAATTATCAGTGATATTGCGCTTCCAAAAATTGAAAATTAAATTTTGATTGAATGGTTAGAGTTAAAATTTGAAAGGCATGACAGCAAAAGCAGTCCCAATATTTCACCATGTAAAGTTTACAAAGAATTTATTTTTATCTCTGCAGTATAAAAAACTGTGTTTTATGAACATACAGAAACTTACGCAATTGATTTTACTGCGTTCTTCCAACTTACCTGGAATCTTACAGCGAAACACTTTTTTTTCTCATGTTGTATTTATCTAAACATTCTGTCAAGACAAGATATCTGAACATTCCAGAAAAGATATGTCTAAATATAAGAACATCCAGAGAAGCAATTGGAAACAGATGCAAAGCCAAGGGAACACAAAACAGTTCACCTATCAGTCTGTTTTTTGCTATTTCTCTCTTCCGCTGCTTCGGTTTCTTCTCTGGAAGCTTTTTTAACAAACTCGTTTCTCGCTCCTTAACCTACCATTCTTCTCTCTTTTTGTTTCCCATCGAACGTTTTTCTTCCTCCTCCAAACTTCTTTCTATCATTTGCTCCTAAATACTTCACTCGTTCTCAACGCTGTAGTAAGCTGTTATTATTTTTTTCCTTCGTTCAAAACATTTCCTTTAGATAATCCTATTTTGATAGCCTCTTCTACGTCCGATCGCCTTCGCTGTATTTTTCTCTTAATCCAGATATAGTTTTATACTCGGCCGCAGTCCCGTTGCTTTTATTGTTCCACCTTTTATCTCTTTCTCTCTTTCTTCAGTTCACGTTTTCTGATCAGCTAAGTTACTGTATCAACGGCATTTTCAAAAATGGACAGTTGATAAGTAATCCTTAATGTTCCATCACGTTAACACATACAACTGTTCTGTCACTCCTTTTCTACTATTTTTTCTCATTCTTTCTATTCTATCTACTTCTTCTTTTGCTCTTTCTCTTTTTCTCTTGCTTTCTTCTTTGCTCTTACCTACTTCTGATCTTGCTCATACTCTGATTTTTTTTTTACTGCTACCCTCGATATTAACCCTGCTGTTACGGCTTTTCCATATATCTTTTTTTTCACCTATACATACCTCACCCTGCTCATTACACTCTCTACTGTAGTTCTCCTGTCACCGAAGCTTGCGTTTTCTCTCATTTCACTTCTTCTGCTTTCCATTTGTTCTCCTATTCACTCCTTATTGGCTTATTTTTAATAAAAATCTGTCCCTTTTCTTTTTTCTACCGTGCTTGACATTGCAATGTTACGTAATCACCACACTCACTCACACACACACACACACACACACACACACCGCAAACATGCCACTGCTTTCTCTTGCTCTTCTCATTTTTAGTGAGGGACTCAGTAATACAAACAGTTCCTCGTACAAACAACAGTTCTTTAGCACTGGAAGCCTACTGACGAACAGCCAATGCAACGATGCAGTAAAGTTCAGAACAACGCAACGTTTAAAAGAATTTGTATAAATACGCTCCAGCTGAATTGTGCTGACTGATTCTTTAAATACCAAATCTGGACTTTACACACACTCTACACACAGAAGCAGAAAGTGCAGGATTGTTATCACGAAGCTTTTTTCTGATAAATATAAGAAAGATTATAGATTAAGATAATACAACGTAGTTGTCACAAATGTTTATTTTTTCAAGCCGACCATGGTTTCGCTGGGTATCGACCTACCTTCATCAGGACAAATGGCACGTAAATATTCAAATTGTATATGACATCATAAATGGTGTTTTCAGTCACGTGCTTTGGTTAGATGCGTCCACGCGTTTGATAGAAATGGCGTGGATGCCATGTCATTAACAAGTTGCAAAGATTTCAAATATATATAGAAAGCTTCCAAAATATCAAGTTTGGTAGTTGAATCAGGCTTGTTAATTAGTTTTGCTTCTTCAAAGAGAAATTTGTGGTCCTTTTCGTAACAGTGTTTAGCCATCGATGACTTCTTCAGGTCACAATTCCGAATGTGCGTCTTGTGCTCCTTCCATCAAAAACGCAAGGCTCTACGGGTCTGTCCTATATACGAAGCGCCACATTCACATGGAATTTGATAAGTTAGGTTTTGTCTTCAACATAGTCCTTTGATCCTAAAAATCTCATTTTGTTTATGGGATTAAAAATCACCTTAAAATTAAAGGTTTTGAGAATTTTTGTAATTTTGAAGGCAATGTCATTTTGAAGGAATTTTTGTAATTTTGATGTGACATTGCCTTCAAAATTACAAAAATTCTCAAAACCTTTAATTTTAAGGTGAGTTTTAAGCCCATAAACAAAATGAGGTTTTTAGGATCAAAGGACTATGTTGAAGACAAAACCTTGTGGATAATTTATCAAATTCCATGTGAATGTGGCGCTTTGTACATAGGACAGACCCGTAGAGCCTTCCGTTTTTGATGGAAGGAGCACAAGACCTCATTCGTAATTGTGACCTGAAGAAGTCATCGATGGCTAAACACTGTTACGAAAAGGACCACAAATTTACTCTTTGAAGAAGCAAAACTTATTGACAAGCCAGATTCAACCACCAAACTTAATATTTTGGAAGCTTTCTATATACTAGGTGTCCCACGATTCATTGGACAGTGGAATATCTCGTGATCGGACGAAGCTATTGAGGTGAAACAAAAAGCAATGTAAATTAGTGAAGATGAGCTACCACGGAATGCAAAAGTTGACCCCTTCCCCGGGGTTTGGGGGAATGGGAGGAAAAGGAAAACGAAAATCTGCGATAAAAAAATTTCGTCAATGTACAACATATGTCCAAAGACTGATCATTTGAAAGCCATGCTTATGAACAGATCATTAGCGAAAACTAATGATCTGTTCATAAGCATGGCTGTTTGTCGACATGAGTAGTATCGGTGAACAAACCAATTTTCTACAAAAACCCAGAAATAACCCAGAAAGGAAACTGTTCGTTGCAAATGTAAATGAATGGAGGCGTGAAAGAAACCTGCTATAGGATATTGATACCTCCCCGACCCTTATATCGGGTCATAAGGACGAGGCGGTGCACTATCTAGTTGAAACCATGGGTTTTGCGATTCACTTAGTGTAGGTCCTCTAGCAAACTACGCAGAATATCGCAAAATACCATTGTGGTGGTAACGCATGCTGCGCCATAAGTGTAATAATCATACTCATTGAAACAGATTATGGCTCATCGAGGGTGAATGTACGACATTCCGCGAATAAATACAATTGTGCCGTTGGCATTGTTTGGTCTGTGTTATGCGATGTAAAAAAAAAAACACATGAAATACCGAACAGTAGACACAACAGCTTGTGCAATTAACTGTTCTTCCGTGTTGGAGGGGGAGGAGGTGTAAGGTAGAAGTGGACGAAAAACATCGCGGAAATAAGTTTGCGGTGTAAAAGATATATAGCAAAAGACAGCTGCTTTCGATGTCGTCATAGGGGATATCGCCATGTTAGCGTTCACGGGATTATGCAGATTTTGTACGAAGCTACGTACCAAGAGGTGTGAGGTCATGCGCTCCTTGTTTAGCAACACCTAAACCAACTGAATACATGTCGCAGTGCGAGGGATTATGCAAATATCGTATGAGACTACGTTTCCTGAAGTGAGATGTTAGACGACGTATGAACGGTGTTCCAGTACTCTTACTGAATGCTGGCATTACCTGCTGTAATCGTTTTGTAGACAGTAGTGTCGTTCAGTGGTATTCCGTCATTATTGCACAGCGTTGTCGACCAAGTTTTTCAGGTCAGTTTGTTTTCTTTAATTTCTTTAACCTGCGGAGACCATAGGGTACGATGGTGTTCTCCAATGATGAATATGTAGATATGCTACTGATTTACGGAGAGTGTAAACGAAATTGTCGTTAAGCAGCCCAAATGCACAGAGAGAAACATCCAGACCGTCATCCGCCTAGTAAAAACTTATTTCGACATGTGGAACACAAACTGCGCAGTAGTGGCACATTGCCATCCAGGAAAAAGGCGTACCGTTCAAAAACTGCAACTGATGAGGCACAGCATACTGCAGTACTGGGTACATTTCATTTGAATCCATGTACCTCAGTGCGACAAGTATCCGGTGAAGTAGGCATTTCGAAAACATCTGTGCACCGTATTTTACGCAATAACAAATATCACCCTTACAAGCTGCACTTAACACAAGGATTGGATGCCAATGATCCGGAAAGGAGGTTAGAATTCCTGGTCTGTTTCTCTGTCCTCGTGAACAATGTCAACGTTAAGGCGAAAATTCTATGGAGCGACGAAGCACGGCTCCACAACAATGGAGTTGTAAATCGGCACAATTGACATTATTGGAATGATATAAATCCTCACTGGATGAGACAAACTAGGTTTCAACGTATTTGGGGTATAAACGTATGATGTGGCATGCTGAATAACCATATCGTAAGTCCTTATTTTTACGAAGGTATTTTGACAGGCAATCGCTACCTTCATTCCCTGAGGAATATTTTACCTGGGTTGCTGGAAGACATACCACTAAGTGAAAGGCAGGACATGTGGTTTCAGCACGACGGTGCACCACCGCATACTTTTCGCCCTGTGACAGAGTATTTGAATGTTCACTTTCCTAACCGATGGATTGGTGCCCATGGACCAATCAAGTGGCCTCCGAGATCTCCTGATTTGACACCACTAGATTATTTCCTATGGGGTCATTTGAAAACAGTTGTTTATTTAAATGAAGCGCATACACTGGACGAACTGCAACAAAGAATGCGTTCAGAATATGGAAGAATATCGCCCAGAACAATGCAATCACCAACATAGAAAGCACTTATGACCAGATTCGAAATGTATCACCAGAACAATGGTGGTCACTTTGAACACGTAATATGATGTGGTCGTAGTTTGCTTTCTTTTATGTTTTGTTATCCAGTTGAACAGCTAATCTGCACCCATGATATGTTGTCTGGGCTGAGGACTGCTCTGACATCCAACAAGTTCCACACTCTGGAATTAACGCTGACCCGAACTTGTGCACGCAGGCACGAACATATTTGAGCACTTTATTTTAGGTCATAAGTCATAAGACCTGTACTTTCCAATATGGAAATAAAAATTGGTTTTTCTGTCTCGAAACAGTGACTCTTCGGTGTTGTATCCATTTTGTTGTTTAGTTAGCATGCGTAATGTCATCAGTGCATCCAAACAACAAACAGTACTGGCTCGTCACGGCACACACATTACGTGGATGTGTACGACTACAAGGGTCTGGCAGAACGTTGTTTCATGCCTCTATGCATCTACATTTGCAACGAACAGTTTCCTTTCTGGGTTATTTCTGGGGTTTTGTAGACATGGAACATCACATTTCACAGCCCCGCCATTTCGCGCGCTTTCGGTGAAATTCAATTGCGTTTTCGCTAATGATCTGTTCATAAGCATGGCTTTCAAATGAGCAGTCTTTGGACATACGTTGTACATTGACGAAATTTTTTATAGCAGATTTTCGTTTTCCTTTTCCTCCCATTCCCCCAAACCCCGGGGAAGGGGGTCAACTTTTGCATTCCGTGGTAGCTCATCTTCACTAATTTACATTGCTTTTTGTTTCACCTCAATAGCTTCGTCCGATCACGAGATATTCCACTGTCCAATGAATCGTAAAACATCTAACCAAAACACGTGACTGAAAACACCATTTATGATGTCATATACAATTTGAATATTTACGTGCCATTCGTCCTGATGAAGCTAGGTCAATACCCAGCGAAACCATGGTCAGCTTGAAAAAATAAACATTTGTGACAACTACGTTGTATTATCTTAATCTATATATAATCGTCACAAGATTGTAGTCTTTGAGATAAAGAATAAGAAAAATTGTTTTACATTCCCTGAACAGCATTACCACGCCAATATTACACTCATTGTCATAAAAATCCCTGCACCAATAAAAAACTGCGAGATAAACGCGAAACTCGGAGAATAGCTGCGGCAAGGTCAGACATGCACATGATTCAATTTTCGTGCGATCCCGCATGCCCGCGCGTCCATGACCGGCGCTGCAATCGCAATCCTTGTGGCTTATAAGGCACTACGCAGGGGACTCCACATTCGTGCTGAAGTGCACGGTAAGAGTTAGGTGAGGTCCTTGAGCGATAGACATGCCGATGAGCCGCCGTAGATGTGCGTACTGGCAACTGACGTAGTTTGAACGAGGCCGTATCTTTGGGATGACGGAGGCAGTGTGGCCGGCGCGCAGAATTGGCCGCCTTTTTAGGCCTGTCGGACAGTACGGTGCGATCGTGTTGGGAGCAATGAACACGACAAGGCACCCAGACACGGCGGACTGGCTATGGACGACCCAGACACACCACCAGCAGAGAGGACCGGGGGATCATGAGAGCGGCACGCACATATGCAACGACGTCTTTGTCCTGTCCAATATCCAGAGACATGTGGCGGCTGTACAATGGACTCCTGTGTCCGCCAGAACCATTTCCAGACGCCTGGCAGAGGCGAATCTGTACTCTCCATGGACCTTACGTTTTCTACCATTAACACCTGACCATCGTCGGCGTCGATTGCAGTGGTGTCAGCAGCGAACAACGTGGAATGCTACGGACTGACGACGTATAGTGTTCAGCGACAAATCCCGCTTCTCTATGGGAACGGACGACCACCGTGTCAGAGTGTGGAGGACCGCGGGTGAGCGCTACGATCCCAACCTCACTGTACAGCGGCAAACGTCCCGAACTGCAGGCGTAATGGTCTGGGGAGCCAAATCATATGACATCCAGACTTCCCTCGCAGTGATCCGAGGGACGTTGACAGCCCAGCGCTACGTACAAGAGATCCTACCGCCCCATGTGTTGCCTCTCCTGGCGGGGTGGCCCGGAGCCATTTGCCAACAAGATAACGCCCGTCCGCACATGGCTTAGGTTTTCCACGACTGTCTGGGCTTCGACGTTTCACGACTTCTAGGCTTCGATGTTTCACGACTTCCAGGTTTCGACGTTTTCGTGGCCTGCCTGATCGCATGATCTCTCGCCTACCGAGCAATGAGACGCCAGCTTTCTCCATGTCGCGGTGTTCGTGATTTAGAGCGTCTGTTGCAAGAAGTGTGGACCAATCTGTCTCAGGATAACATATGGTGTCACTTTGACTCCATGTATCCGAGCATGAGGCGGTCCGACGCGGTACTAAAGCTGACCGGAATGTGTACCGTATGTCCGCGGGAATGCGTCCTTCTGCTGTGACATTGTAATCAGTTCTGTCCTTGGTATGTACCATCTCACTACTAAAATCTCATTTCACTCCGACGACTCCTACTTGGTGCGCGGATTTTTATGGCAATGAGTGTATAAAATTATTTCAGAAATTTAGGACAGTACGAGCGTCAGCATTAGCACATTTCATTTCTCATTCTGACACTCTGGAGAATGCTATTACACTAATGGCTGTTTCCTTGTCACATATGTAAACTATCGGGACACGTTGTAGATCACACAGCACTGGAGGTGTTCCTACGGTATTTCAAAATATTGCAGACATAACTACAGACGCCTATTGTTCTTGCCCACTTTGAGACAGATGCTACCGCAAACCAAATATGAAAAACGCATTTTATTTTTTATTATTGGAGGTTTAACGACCACCGTAAGCAACTCAATGGACTATAAGCAGTCGTCAGTCCCTAATTTAGGGCCACTGGCTCCAGGGAACTGGCAGAACCAGTGCCGTAAGACAAACAGAACATCCATGCCTCAACGGGATTCGAACCCGGACCCCTTTCGGACGAATGATCAGAAGCCATCGCTTAGACCACTGCGCCACCGCGGCGGCAATAGAATAGAATGCATGACACCATATGTTGCATCTTCACAATCGTGCCCACATCACAAGATTATCTGGCATGCTTGACTTCTTCAGTACCGCTGTTCCTTTTCGCCACCTATCACTGCTGTTTCTATATACACTGCTGGCCACCCAAAATGCAACACTAAGAAGGAAGCATTCGATTGGCCTGAAATTCGCAGCATGCGTCGACCGCGAGAGGACATGCAAACGATTAGCATTACAGGGCATATGCAAATCATGTGCGCCCGGCACTACACCGAGAAGCACTATAAGAAGGGTGCACAGAAGGCGAGGTGTAAGTAGTGGAAGTGCGTTGTGCTGCCGGACCTGTGCGTTAGAAGCTTCCTGATGCCTCGTCGCAGAATACGGCAGTCATTCCAGCACGTTTCGGAGTTCGACATAGGACGAATAGTGGCTTATCGCGATAGCGGTTTATCGTACCGTGACATCGGCGCCTGTGTGGGACGACATCCAGCCACAGTGAGGCAAGTACGGATTCGGTGGGTGCAGGAGGGACGGAAGGACCGATATGAGCGATTGCCGCAGCCGCAGCCGTGGCACACCACCGAACGAGCGGACCGGCATGTTGTGCGGCGGGAAATTGACGGCTCGCACCACCACATCACGAACGTTAGCGCAGGAATTAGGGTGTGTTGCGCAACAACCTGTGTCAGCACGTACCGTTCGACGTCGTTTGCAGGAGCGGGGACTTGTCGCACGGCGCCCATTGCTCCAATTACCATTGACGTTACACCACTGGCGAGTGCGGCGGCGGTGAACCGTTGAACGCGGCACCTAAGCTACGGAATGGCACGACATTGTCTTCTCCGACGAATTCCGCTTCTGCCTACAACACCACGATGGTCGGATCCACGTGTGGTGGCACCGCGACGAGAGACTGTATGACGCCTGCATTATGCATCGCCATACCGGTCCGTCACCTGGCGTTATGGTTTGGGGCGCAATTGGATGTGACACACGCACCCTTCTGGTACGCATCGCCGGTACACTCAACAGCCACCACTACATCTCCGACGTTTTGGAGCCTGTAGTCCTCCCTTACCTGCAGAACGATCCTGCCAGCGGCCACGTTTCAACAGAACAATGCGCGCGCGCACGTGGCACGGATCGTGTAACAATTCTTCACGACCCACCAGGTGTCACTGCTGCCGTGGCCCGCCTGTTCTCCCGATATGTTGCCCATCGGACACGTGTGGTCACTGATCGCCAACCGAGTGGCACGGCAAGCACCACCCTCGGTTACGCCTGATGAACTGTGGCAACGTGTGGAAGCAGCCTGGACCGACATACCCCAAGCCCACATCCAAAGCCTCTTTCGTTCGATGCCGCGGTGTGTAGCGGCCGTTATTGCCAGCCATGGGGACCACACGAACTATTGATGTCTGCGTGTTCTACAAGTCGCACGAGCCTGTAACCTCAATCGTTTCATCTTTGTATCTGTTGTTATGTGTCCAGTAAATCTGGGTTTGCTATCTCGTGTCCTTCTTGGTGATGCATTTTGGGTGGCCAGCAGTGTAGTAGCATGCAGCAAAATAGTCTCTCGCCAGTTACGGAAATACTGCGAACTATTAGCCACAAATATTTTAACACCACGCATTTATGATGACTAGAGACTAAATTATATGCTCAAAAACAGCAAAATATGCACTTAAAATATACAGTACGTGTTGTAGTTAATACGTAATTGTCCGTGTTATATGTTATGTAGCTCACGAGATTGTCTGCGTGCTTTGAATGCATGTCTTATTTGAAAACCACTTTAACGTCGCAGAGAGCTTCAGTGAAACGGTCGAGTCAGACGCATAGGGTATGACGAAGTAAATTTCTCTTTCATTCTTATGCCAGGGGTGGAATCCGCAACTCTCGGCGGCCACTATATGCCACTATACTACACTGGCATGTTCTCTCACTGCTACCTGCCTTTATCTCATGTGCGTCATGCGGGGTAGGCATGTCACAAGGGTTAAATTATGTTCTACGCAGTTAGGCTGACTAGCCATTTTTTTTAGTTACTAAGTTGTGTTCGGATAGATTTTGCTAATAAATGGTCGTGCCCAAGATGGTTGAATTTACTGAGTTTTAGCACGTCTTTTGTAAAAGAAGATCGTGCTTATGTTACCGGTTTGTCCGTCCATCCGTCCATCTGTACCCACGATATCTCTGCAACTATTAGTCCGATTTGAAAAGTTCTTTTTGCATTGGCAAGATTGAAATATGCGAGTGATGATCCTTTATTTCGTTTTTTTTTTTTTTTACTATGTACAATTTTGCCGCTAGGGGGCGTAAATGCAGATAATGTCGAATTCAAAAATACGTTTTATTCCACATATTTGCTTTTAACATCCGATCAAAAGAATTCTTTTATCTTTCGATTCCACTTATGTCGAAGAGTATTTTAGATATAGTTACTTTTTCAAATTACGCATAGATTTTCCGCTAGGGGGCGTAAAAATAAATTACATTTTCCCCTATAACTCTTTTTCTAAAACTCCGATTTGAATTTTTTTTTCCTTCAGCGGATACATCTTCTGATGGAAAAGTCTTTTGCACATAATTTCAAATTTTTGGTAAAGAATGCTTTAGCCACCAGGGCGCGCAAGAGTTAATTTTTGCTTCTGGTGTATTTGCCATAAAATCTGATCTTCTAAAATATCGATTGAAAAAATTATTTCGTGGACTGATGCCACTCACATCGACAAACATTTTCAGAATATTTTCTTCTTAAAATATTCCACAGTTTCTCCGCCAGGGAGCGCAGGTGTATGTCCTATTTTTGTCTATATCTCTACTTCTAGTAGTCCGATTTGAAAAATTCTTTCTTTGTTGGATAGTGTTTCCAATGTGACATGTTTTTCATATAACTTCAAAATTTTCAAGTTGTTCATAGACTTTCCGCTAGGTGGCGTAATGGTAAATCGTGTTTCCCCCTATATCTCTGCTTCTAAATCTCCGATTTGAAAAATTCTTTCTGCACCGGATACAGCTCCTGATGGAAAATCGTTTGCACTTAATTTCTAATTTTTGTAAAAAAATGGTTTGGCCACCAGGGGGCGTACATTTTAATTTCCGCTTCTGATGTATTTGCAGCAAAATATGAGCTTCTAAATTCTCGATTGAAATAATTCGTCGTTTGTAGACAGATAGTACTCATGTCGACAAACCTTTTAAAAGCATTTTCTTTTTAAAATAATGCATGGTTTCTACGCCAGGGGCGTAGATGTATATCTTATTTTTGTCAATATCTCTACTTCTAGGAGTCCAATTTGAAAAATTCCTTCTTTGTTGGATAGTGTTTCCAGTGTGACATGTTTTTCATATAATTTCAAATTTTTCAATTAATTAATAGGCTTTCCGCTAGGGGGCGTAATGGTAAATTGCTTCCTCCCCTATATCTCTGCTTTTAAATCTCCGATTTGAAAAATTCTTTCTGCACCGGATACAGCTCCTGATGGGAAATTCTTTGCACATAATTTCTAATTTTTGAAAAAGATGGTTTAGCCACCAGGTGGCGTAATCCTCAAATTCCGCTTCTGATGTATTTGCAGCAAAATATGAGCTTCTAAAATCTTGATCGAAAAAAAAGTGGTTTGTTCACCGATACTACTCATGTCGACAAACCTTTTGGGAAAATTTTTTTCTTGAAATAATGCATGGCTTCTACGCCAGGTGGCGTAGATGTATATCTTATTTTTGTCAATATCTTTACTTCTAGGACTCTGATTTCAAAAATTCCTTCTTTATTGGATAGTGTTTCCGATGCGAAATGTTTCCCCATAAATTCACAAATTTTCAAATAAATCTTAGACTTTCCGCTAGGGGGCACAAAGGTAAATTGCGTTTTCTGCGTTATTTCTGCTTCTAAAACTCCGATTTGAAAAATTCTTCCTGTATCGCATACAAGACCTGATGGAAAATATTTTTCACACAATTTCTAATATTTGGTAAAGAATGGTTTTGCCACCAGGGGGCATAAGTGTTAATTTCTGCTTCTGATGTATTTGTAGCAAAATCTGGGCTCCTGAAAACTGGACTAAATTTTTTTTTTTCTTGGACCGATAGATCTCATATGGAAAAAACCTTTTGATAATACTTTCTTCCTAAAATAATGCATTGTTTTCCCACCAGGGGACGTAAAGTCACATCTTATTTTTGTCGATATCTCTGCTTCTAAGAGTCCGATTTGAAAAATTATTTCTATGTTAGGGAACGTTTCCGGTGCGAAATGTTTCTCATATAAATTCATGTTTTTCTTAACACACAAGTCTGCAACCAAAGGGCGTAAGCTCACGATTCCGTTTACAGTAATATCTGAGGGATTAAAAACCCGATTGAAAAACTTCTTTCTTCCGTCAGATACCATTGTTTTCCATACCGGTTCCATTGACTTTGAATAGCTTTGATAAATTTAATTTGCGTCAGAACGGATTCAAAAGACGTGCTTATTACACCCGAAAATTCGGTGTCATCTTTCTTGTTATCGAATGGAACTGAATTCAAGGTCACAACACTATGCACTTTTGATTTTCGCGCTTTTATCTGAAATCAAATGCTGTGAACCCTGAAACAACTTCTTTAGTATGAATTTTATGAACCTCACACAAATTCATACATTGTTCTCATAATAAGTTGTAGTTGATGTAATTAATAAACATAAAACTCCTTAAATGGTGTCGTTTCTTACGCCCTGCATTTGGTTGCAATAGATCATAATGTGTTTTTCCAAGTGTTGAACTGTCTGTTTTTTTTTGTTTTTTGTTTCTTTTTCGTTTGCCATCCAAATCCATTTTTATCGCAGATAATGTTCTCTCTTCGTCTATATCACTTATTGGACAGCATTTGTAGTGCTCTTTTTTCGTTGCTGGGACTTGTGATGGCAATTCGTAAACATCGTCTTTGATAAAATCATTAACTTTTTTCAATTCCTGAAACCCAGAGTTTTTATTAAAACAGCCTTCAGTTTCCATTTCATTTTTTTCTCCAATTTCACCGGAACGACGGAAATTGCATTTCCAACTTTATTTGTTTCTTCTATTGTATCATTTAATTAAATGACTCAGTATTACAACTTTCTAATGATCCCAGGTCGCCGGGAAAAGTGTTTCTTGATCATTCATAGATTTTTTTTCAAGCGAGTTGTCAGAAAGCATCTCCTTAGCAGAAAAAATTGCAGCGATGTTCGCGATGTCTAAAGAGTTAACAACTTTAGTTACTGATCCCAAAATGTGCGCGTAAAACAAAGTTGTATTTTTCCAAGTACCCCATCTAGTCAAATTGAGAGGCGATGGAACAGGAAAACTGGGATACATTTCTTTATAAATATTGATGCGCATCGGATATTTTAAGGGGAAAAAATCACACTCGAGATAAGTTTGTAAACTGGAGAAAATTTTTTTAAATATATTCTGCAACTCGATTAAATCCATGAACCAAGCAAATTACATGCAACATGTCGGGGAAAATACTTTTAAAGAGGCCACCTCTTTTACCATGTAGAAGCAGAATCACTGATAAAAACTTAAGCATTTTCGTAAGATGTATCGTTTTCTGTGGGAAGAAGCAGCAAGGAATGGTTTATACTTAAATCTATCTATTGTTGAATGATGAACGTTTTTGAAAGCTTTACAAACAAACAGGTCTGGGTGAGATAGTTCTGTGTCACACAAATTAGGTGTGCAATGCAATGACCACATTTACATTTGTCTGTCGTTTCATCGGCTCATATGCAAAATTTCCGCTGTGAGAGATATCTTATAGTATTGTACTAAAAGATCTCGTAAATAATATCAAAGCAATTTTTTTTCTGACAACTGATTCACGTAATATATTTTGATTTGCCCAGTATTTCTTGAAAAATTCTTAAAAGTTTTCGTTATTTAATTTATTGAATGGAATGTTGTTACTCACCATAGCATCACATAAATCTATCGCAAAATCATTTCTGCTTTTATACGTCATAAACGATGGTGTTTTTATTACCGCTTGTATGGGGTATGGTTCTTATTTTCCTTCAGTCTTTTCACCGGTGTGAAGGGAGGCTGATATATCTGATACTTTTTGCAGAAAGCGATGAGTTGTTTTATCGAGAAATCCACAATATACAATTTTTCCATCAGTAGCCAAATCCTTACTGTAGTCGGAAATCCGCTTGTAAAAATGAACCCTCTTTCTGCCTGTGGTGAATTCGAACCTACGTCTCCTCGCTCCGGAGCCAGTTATTCTCCTGACTGAACTGCATCGACTTTGGCTTATTGCTGCAACTTGTCGTTTTGACTCTTGCATCATTTCAGTAGTACGTCCCACATGCTTTGATTAAAACTTCCTTATTTGATTTAATTTCAGCTATTCAGTTGATGACTCTTACTATCAAAACCGCGTTTTCCAAAACACTCAGTTATTCACAGATCAAACGTGACGATCTGTTATGTTGATTTGACATATTTGGTATGACTAAATCATTGGGTTTCTGTACAAATTTTGCCTTCGCTTTTATGGAAACCGGAAAGAAGTTTCAGGCCGGATGGTCAAACATCAAAGCACGCCTACCAGTAGTATTCCTGATGCCGCGTTTCTTGTTGCTTGGAGGAAGGTAGTTATTTTTTCATTCACTTAGTTTCAGTGAGCTACCGATTTTTGATCTACTGCCGAGCTTAGTACTTTTGAGTTTGAGCTGATGCTTGCTTTTCCAGGTGCCGAAAGATTAAAGCCTGTCTTTTTTTTTTAATTAAACTTGCTAAGTAAGCGTACGTGAAAAAATCAAATAAACTGTTAAATTGTTTTGCTGGAAATATATATTTTAAAGGAAAATTTTAAGCGTTTTATTCATTTATGTGCACTGACGTAAAAAGATTAAATACAGTTGCATATAATTCGGACTGCAATGATATTAAAAATGCTTTTTGTAGCTTATAGCTTTGGACAAGGAGGGACTGAACATTATGAATAAAAAGGCAATTGAAGGCATTGTTTAAGGTATAGTCCTCTGTATCGAACGTAGTAAAAAATCCCTCAAAAGCAAGACACTAAACATCGCTCGTTCCTTTTCAACGACATTCATGTCAACTTAGAGACGTGGAACGTTAAAGACGTTGCACATAAACAACATAAATTTTATTTTTTCTCCACTTTATCACGACACTACCACAATGTATTACATATAAAGGACAAAACCTAATGATTTTGTAGATCCTCATTCCTTATTACGCTCCATATGGAATTGCATTCCCACACCTTAGCCGAAATACAGGCGTCTTGGTTAAGAAAACATCTCCTCAGCATACGGTACATACATGAAAGAAACATGTTTTTCCCAAAAATTTATTTGACCGATAAATGGAAGGACGAAATGTCCGCACTGAAGAATTTTCATAAAGCGCACATGTTAGTGGTGGCTTAACCGAATAATCATCCATTGTTGTTAAAAAAATCTGGCATCAGACGACGCACAGTATATTGAATGAAGTTTAAACTGCAGCTTTCTTGGCAGGAATACTCTGATCTAAATTTAATCTGCAATTCGGTTAAATTTTCTCTAGAAGAAACCCTACGTTTCGCATAATTGGAACCTGTATTTTTTTCACTTTTCCTAACTTTGTCTCATTCTCCTGTCTTGATGAGTTCTTGCGCATTTCTTTTCTTTCTAGCACTGTCGATTTCAAATTATACCTCGAAATGTTGCTTAAAACAAAATACTGTTTTTTTTAGTATTCGAGCAATTTTTTCTAGGTGATTTACGAAGACCATGCTTGTAGTCAGTTGAGAAAACATAAGTTTTACGCTATGGGGAAAATACGGAACCTGAAGATTTATGTGATGTAGCGAATCATTATTTAGAATAAATTTCTCTCACAAATGTAGGCACCAATAACCAATCTATGCAATGCAATATTATCAAATAATAGTGAACTTTACAGACATTCAGTAGTTTTCGAAACCCTGCTGCTTTTATGTTTGTACAGCGCAGTACAATTGGTTTTCGCTGAACTACTCTTCCGTAATATGATGATATTTTATGAAACGTGGCTGTTTGTTGATTCAGTAAAACACGAACATCTTTTAAACCACGGCCTTCTTTAAGCCTTCGTGTATGAAGTGAAACAGGCCTGTGTCTTGTTGTTGTAACTGATGATTGTGAGGATGAGAGTAGAAAGAAAGAGACAAGCCCAATCCTGGCTCCTAACCGTGAAGGTCATTTGGATTTCAAAAGAACCGCTGCCAAGCTGCGTGCGTGACATCCTCTGCTCCTCTGATGCTGAAAAATTTTCTTAGGTTACACCTCATTAGTGCAGTTGTCTGGGATATTATTATTATTTCTTCTTCTTCCACTTCTTTTCTTATCTTCTTTCTGCGCTATCTGTGGAGGAGGAAAGCACCTCTTTTTGGGAGACGAAAAGAAATTCCTTCCTCCTTCTCCAGCGAATGTTTTCTTTCCAAATATAAGTAGGCGAAAGCTTGAAAATCTCTGTAAAGAATTCGGAAGGAAAGCCGTCAAACTTAAATAGGTCAGGGATCTTTGACTGCTCATTGGTCCATCATACTCTTTCATACAATTTGAGGTATATTGTTCATTGACTCAAATTCAAAAATTTTCCCGTGAGATCTTTACTATCATTTATTTTTTGTGAAAAAAAAATTAGTTTCCTTTTCTTTAATGCGTAGACTCTCATAACTTCTGTGGATGAAGAATTTTTATTTTACTTTAAGGAAGTCTTACTTCCGTAGCTGGGTAATACTTTTTTAAATAAAAGAGCACGTGTTTTTCATCCGACTAACTTTTCTTTTTTATTTTATTGACATCTTCGCTGAAAAATGTATAACTGTCTGCATAACCAACCGTGCGTTAAAAGGGCCTGTTCCACACATCGGAAGTAGTTGATCACATAGATATACACTGAAGAGCAATTGAATTAGAGACAGCTGGCGTTATGCAAATGTGGCGCTGTGAGCGGCCCTGTAAAGGGAAACGGCATGACGTATGCAGCGATCCGACAATATAAGGAGTGATGCGACGGGAATCAGTAAGAGTCGGACCCAGTATGGGTAAGACGAAGGATTTAAGCGCATTTCATCGTGGGCAAATTGTCGGGGCCCGACGAATGGGTCACTCCATCTCGGAAGTCTTGCAGGCACTGGGATTTTCACGAGCCACTGTGTCACGGGTGCACCGTTAGTACATCGAATCCGATGAAACCATCCCTGCAAGGGCCAACTGCCGTGGACAACAGCGCGTGGATGAGCTGGGTCATCGTCGGATAGCTCGCATTGTAACAGCGGATAGACGGGCCACCGTGCAAGAAATCACTCGGCAATTTAACGCTGTTGCACAAAAACGTGTAAGCAGCCACACCATCCAGAACCATCTCCTCGCTATGGGGTACAGAAGCCATCGTCCCCCGAGGGTACCGCTGCTGACCGCACATCACAGGGTGCAAAGATTAGCATGGGCGCGGGAACATCGCCACTAGACCCTAGACATGTGGAAAAATGCTGCATGGACTGATGAGTTGAGATTCACGTTGGTACATGCGGATGGCAGGATACGAGTACGGTGCAAACCACATGAAGCGATGGATCCTTCTTGCCAGCAGGGTACTCTTCAAGCTGGTGGGGGTGGCATTCTCGTCTGGGGAGTGTTTACGCTGACGGAAATGGGACCCCTGGTACGTGTGACATCGTCCCTCACAGGTCAACGTTACCGGGATATCCTGGACGACACAGGATATCCCGGTAACGTTGACCTGTGAGGGACGATGCTCTCGTTTGTGCGTCTTCAACATCCCACTGGAGACCTCATCCTGCAACAAGACAATGCACCGTGCCATCGCTCCTGACTTGTATCCGAATGGTTGGATGAACACTCCACCGACGTGACCTTGCTTCCTTGGCCAGCTAGGTCACCTGACTTCAATCCCATCGAGCACATCTGGGATGCCATCGAGAGAGATGTTCGAAGCTCTGACCCCCTCCATCAAATCTTCGTGAACTGTGGGAGCTTATTTAGAGGTCGTGGATCCGTATGGCTTCCCAACGCTTCCGGTGTCTTGTCGTGCCCATGCCGAGAAGAATCGCCGCCGTCATCAGGGCGAAAGGTGGTGCTACATGTTACTAGACAGGTATCTGTAATTCAATTGCTCTACAGTGTAAAACGCCTGCGTCACTTTATAGTTCTCTGTTCAGTGGATCGCCTAACTTTACACAAGAGACATATAATATATAAAAACTCACAAAAACTAATATTATTTGTTCTCGTTCCTGCAGAATTTTCATTCTGGAGCTTCTTCTTCCATACAGGCAGAAACAATCAAATAGATAGATCGTGTCTTTTGGATGTCATCAAATAAGGAAAGTATTCAAGATCCTGGTTTTTCTCACACACACGAAAAACATCGGAAGCGAACTCCAGGACTAATAACTAAAGTAAAATGTTGCAAAGATTTACAATTTTTCTCTGTAAATATTTAATTCATTTGAGAAATAAAACAGCAATAAGAGCCCACGAAAGTAGATTGGAAGCTCTTGACTCGACTCGTTTGACTCACTTTACCTGCAACTACTGGCGCGTTTCTGTCTTTGATGATATGGCTCTTATTATCGTACGTGTGCATGTATACATAACACACACAGGGATTTCGAAAGTTAATGCCAAGATCTAAATGATGTTCATGCATGAAGCGCGACAATAGGTCACAGGGAAGGGGATTCTTAGATTTGTGAAATGAAATCAAAAGTTAAGTGTCCTTATGCATATTTTGACTGAGGAAACTGGGCTGATCATTATTGATCGAAGGTGCGCATCATCAGAGAAGACCAATAAACTGAGGAAACTGGGCTGATCATTATTAATCGAAGGTGGGCATCATCAGAGAAGACCAATAAACTGAGGAAAATTTTGCTACTGCGCATTTGAAGAGAACAGTATTTTTGTTGTTGTTGTTGTTTTGATGATTGAAGGTTTAACGAACACCATGAGGAACTCAATGGGACCGTCCCAGTGGCGCAGTTGTCTAAGCGTTGGCTTCTGATCATTCGTCCGTAATGGGCCCGGTTTCGGATCCCGGTGGGGCATGGATGTTGTGTTTGTCTTACGGCGCTGGCTTTCTCCCTTCCTCGACACCAGTGGCCCTAGATTAGGGACGAGTGACTGCTTATAGCCCACTGAGTTGCTCACGGTGGTCGTTAAATAAATCTTCAATAATAAAAAAAACAAACCTCAATAGGCTGAAAGTAGTCACCCGTTCCTAATTTAGGGCCACTGGTTTCAGGGGAAGGAAAGAGCCAGTGCAGTAGAACAAACACAGCAACCATGTCTCCCTGGGATTCGAACCCGGATTCTTCACGGCAGAGGCGTAACAAGGACGGGACGGCTGACCTGTGCGCAGCTGAAGAGAGGGCGCAAAAATCATCGCGTGCAATCTGATTAAAATCGAAAATTAGAAACTTTTATACTAGTTTCTGGTACAACTTTTTCCCACCGTACTTTGTCGTTTTTCCATTTAAAGAATTTCCTTATAATATTCTTCGCCAGTTTCGGTAGATTTGGCAGCTTAAAATTCCCATTTCTTCCTCAAAATGTGCACGGGATGTTATATACTTCCAACCAGAAATGAAAGCGCGGTTGTTTGTACGTTGCAACATAAACATATCGTTCAAATTATTGGAGATTCTCTGGGTGCAACACAGTCATTACTGCCACTACTGCAAGCTGAATTCCATCCGTTTAATGTGGTCCCAAAGATCCGAACTCCGAAGGAGTTAGAAATCTCGCCTTCTGTATTTTACAGCCGTAATGGTGTTCCGCGTCCACAGCTGGGTTTCACTACTCAGAACATCTTTGATGTAAAGTAAGGGAAATGCTCGAAACCCTTCTGCTGGATGCTGGCCTCCATTTCCTAACACAATTTTATTGTATCATACCCCAATAAAAGTACTTGAGCGTTAGTTTGTTAAACTACAATGCAATGAGGACAGCCGTAAATTCGCAAATGCAGGTCTTCTTCTGGTCCGCCAAAGGATACTAGCTGGTTCTTAAAATCTGTTGCACAACCTTTGATGATTATTAGTTACCAATTAACTTCAAGAGAATATGACAAAAAAAAAAAAAAAAAAAAAAAAAAGAAGAAGAAAATATAAAATTCAGGGTGAAGTGAAATGTCAGTGGTAACTAACTCTTAGTGGCTAGTGTTAACTATTTTGAAATACTGTAACTGAATATGCGTGTGGACACTAAATAATGCAAACTTGTGCGTAATCAAGGCAGAAAGACCAGTTTTACCTAAAAACTCATATAGCATGCATGATTATAGTATCTCAAGCACCAGAATTTTTCGTCTTAAAGACTTCGGGATGGGAGGAGGGGGGGTCGCAATATTTTGTGGTTTGCCCTGATCGCAGAAATGCCTAGTTACGCCTCTGCCTCCCGGACGAATGGTCAGAAGCCAGCGAATAGACCACTGCACCACCGGGACGGAAAGAGAACGGCAAAATATTCAAAAATCGATCGCTACTATGCCTTCAAAGGAAGTGGATCTTTAGCTTACATATGGATACTAACAGAAACCTATACGCAGCGACTGTTTTTGTTGTCGTTGTTGTTGTTGTTGGGAGTTTAACGACCACCGTGAGCAACTCAGTGGGTTATAAGCAATCACCCGTCCTTAATTTAGGGCCACTGGCTCCAAGGAAATCAGAAAAACAATGCCATAAGACAAACACAACATCCCTGCCACACCAGGATTCGAACCCGGACTCATCTCGAACGAATGCAAGGGACTGGAAAAGTGTCAGAACACCGCAACGTTAGAAATAAATTCTTATTTCTGTCGAACCGTTCCAGTAAGGCTTTTCATGATCGCCGCCATGTGTTTAGGGAAAATAAATATTTGCATGTTGCAATATGTTTCACCGTGGACAGGTTTCATAGATGATAGATACTTTCAGAAAATTTTGAAATCAAGAGCAGTGTAAAATCCAATTCACAAGATGTACTTTGCAATCTGTAAATGTGTACAATTACAGTGTTTAGAAAAACTCCACACTGTGAGTTCTCAATGTTTTGGCACTTTTAGCTACTGAACAAAGTATGAGATACGGTGGAAAGCATTAGTGTACAAGGAAAATCAGATTTGTTTAAAAAGTTCGGTAGAGTAACGTAACCAGCTACATCGTAAAATTTTGTAAATAAATAAGCTTTCAATTAATTGGGAGAATGATGAAAATTAAAAAGTGTGTCTGCTGAACACCTTTTAGTTCAACAAACTTAAATGATAAGAAAAGATGTTGTATCGGATAAATTGGTTCACATATAACTTCATGTGTTTTAGATAATTCTTAAAAATATTAGGACTTCAAGGAGTTCATTCAATTCCAAAAAAATTTTCTCTTTTGCTTGTAGCTAAAATTTTTTATCATTTTTTAGGAATGTTATGTCTACTCCAAACCCAATTAACGCAGGAAAATGAATTTAAGTGAACGGAAAACGCTGGTGCGGTGTTCGCAAACAGACAAAATTATTCATTGACCTGACCTAAAAGTGACTTCCACACTACGTAGCCGCTTGATAAGATCAAACAAATATTATCTGTATATAAGGAAGCCACTCATAACGGTGGAAATATCATTTGCATGTTAGAAACATATTTAGAGATGTAGAACCACAGAGAATGCGCAAAAAATACTGAAATTTATAAATTACACAGGTCAGCGATGAAGTATTTTTCTTCAAAGTGAATGGTTTTTCTTATGTATTTTTTGATGCAGATTTCGGATAAAATACTCAAAAAATTCTATCACGTACAGTTTCGACAGAAATCGACAATTTCTGTCTGGAATTTTTGTCACTAGAATATTGTTGTAATATTTTCTTATATATATTTAAACATGGTGCTGAATTCAAGTGGTCTATTCATATCATTACATTTTCACAGGCTCGCTGTCCTCCGTGGTGTACGGACGTGTTTTTGGTCTGCTCCGTTTTTGTCAAGCTTCGGATCGGTAAATATAATTTTGTTGGCTTTATCACTTGAGCAGGGCTGCGTTTTTAAGCGGACGTTCCCTTGGCAAGTGGTTCTTTTTCAAATGCTTACATACTTTCCTAAATCTGATTTTTTTCATTTCCCCCGCTAACTGTGCAGACATAGTTCCGCAGTTAGTGTTCACACTATCAAAAGCTGGATTGAGTATTTCCAGAAACTTTCCTCTCAGCTGCTTTTCGTTCTCTTTTTTCCTCTTCCTCTTGTGCTGTGAGCAAGGTCCACAGCTGATATATATTTATCTATTTATTGAACTATCAACTGGCAGATAATGTCCCCAGGTTTTTTGGAGTATTAAAAAGGAAACTATTTACATAAGGACTCCATTACGGAAATTTTTTATTGAAATAAAAAAGGGCCCTTTTTAGAGCCGTGGTCAGTAAAAAAACTATTCAAGAAGATTACTTTTCGTACTTATCTTAGAGACACTGTTGTAAAAAATTATAAAATAAAGGGCTCCTTAAGGGCCGGGCTTAGTAAAAAAGGATACCTATCGTACAATCTTGCTTTAAAATAATTCTCCTTGTGATAAACAATTTAGTAGTAAAATTCTGATTAACAAGAAACATCCAACAGCTTTTCACTAAAACAATAACATTACACCAAAGTAAACAACTAATTGTTTCAGTTAGCTTACTTTGTCATTGCAACGACACTGCACTTGCAAATTAAAATACCTCTCCAGACAACACTTCAATAAATAACTAAGTTGAATCAACATCTATTACTAATAGTAACAAGAGCTTTTTAGAAAAAGAGAAAATAAAATTTTGGGGATATTCTTCACACATGTGAAGAAAATAAGAAATATCTTTTTAAACCGAAAAAATTTAAACTTGTCCAAAACTAATTATAGGCATAGCAATATACTTGAAACTAATAGTTTTCGGCTGAGAAATAAAAATAATTGTTCGAAAGACTTTTTGGTAATAACTATAACGAAGTTTTAAAAATAAAAAGTGACAATGCCTCTGGACCAATCATAATTCACGTACAACAAACTCGGCCACTGGGGAAAAACCAGCACTCTGATTGGAGGCTCACCTGTTTTTTGAAATAGAAATACAGCTAACTTAGTTGGCATTCTTCACACTTGAGAATAAAATCTTGGGGAATTCTTCACACATGTGAAGAAAACAAGAAATTTCTTTTTTAGCGGAAAAAATATAAACTTGTCCAAAACTAATTATAAGCATACCAATATACATGAAACTAGTAGCTTATGACTGGGAAATCAAATTAAGAGTTCTAAGTACCTATAATGGAATTTTAAAAATAAAAATTGACAAAGTCTACGGACCAATTATAAATATAAAACATTCTTAGTTACACTAAAGTAAAAGTAGAAATTCAGCTAACACTAAATAGTATCCTTCACACTTGAAATTTAAATCTGTAGTACTCTACACACTTTATTTCAAAGTTGTGGTCTTCTACACACATGAGAAACAATTTGGGAACTTCTTCACACATGGGAAGAAATTAGAAATTTCTTTTTTAACCGAAAAAATATAAATTTGTCCAAAACTAATTATAAGCATACCTATATACATGAAACTAGTAGTTTACGACTGAGAAATAAAAAATAATTGTTCGAAAAACTTTTTGGTAATAACTATAACGAAGCTTTAAAAATAAAAAGTGATAATGTCTCTAGACCAATCATAATTCAAGTACAAGAAACTCGGCCACTTGGGAAAAAACAGCACTCTGATTGGAGGCTCACCTGTTTTTTGAAATAGAAATACAGCTAACACTTGGTACTCTTCACACATGTGAAGAAAATAAGAAAAATTTTTAACCGAAAAAATATAAACTTGTCCAAAACTAATTATAAGCATACCAATACACATGAATCAAGTAGTTTATGACAGGGAAATCAAATTAAGAGTTCTATGTACCTTTTTGTAGTACCTATAATGAAATTTTCAAAATAAAAATTGACAAAGTCTATAGACTAATAATAAATATAAAACACTCTTAGTTACACTAGAGAAAAAGTAGAAATGCAGCTAACACTTAGTAGTATTATTCACACTTGAAATACATTTTTGGGATATTCTTCACACATGTGAAGAAAATAAGAAATTTCTTTTTCAACCGAAAAAATTAAACTTGTCCGAAACTAATTATAAGCATTCCAATATACATGAAACTAGTAGTTTATGACTGGGAAATCAAAATAGGAGTTCTAAGTACCATTTGTAGTACTTATAATGAAATTTTCAAAATAAAAAATGACAAAGTCTATGGAACAACTATAAATATAAAACACTCTTAGTTACACTAGAATAAAAGTAGAAATACAGCTAACACTTAGTAATAATTTTCACACTTGAAATACAATTTTGGGATATTCTTCACACACGTGAAGAAAATAAGAAATTTCTTTTTCAACCGAAAAAAAAATTTAAACTTGTCGGAAACTAACTATAAGCATACCAATATACATGAAACTAATAGTTTATGACTGGGAAATCAAATTAAGAGTTCCAAGTATCTTTTTTGTAGTACCTATAATGAAATTTTAAAAATAAAAAGTGACAAAATCTATGGACCAACTATAAATATAAAACACTCTTAGTTACACTAGAGTAAAAGTAGAAATTCAGGTAATACTTAATAGTATTCTTCACACTTGAATTTCAAATTTCGAATTCAAGGTTGTGGTTTTCTTCACACATGAGAAACAATTTGGGATCTTCTTCACACATGGGAAGAAAATTAGAAATTTCTTTTTTAATCAAAAAATTTAAACCTGTCCAAAACTAATAATAAACATATAAATATATATGAAACTAGTAGTTCTTGACCGGGAAATCAAAATAAGTGTTCTAAGTAAATTTTTGTAATACCTATAATGAAATTTTCAAAATGAAAAGTGATAATATCTCTGGACCAATCATAACTCACGTACAAGAAACTCTGCCAATTGAGAAAAAACAACGCCCTGATTGGGGGCTTACCTGTTTTGTACAGCACAGCGACATATTACATCGAAATATATATGAAAAATTGCTCTCAGACCCAAAATCAATAAAACAGAGCTCATAATGGTTGCTACATATTAACAACACATATCTAATAGTCTCAATTTTTTGTGAAGATTATTTCCAACCAATTAATACTTGTTGAATGCCCAGCCTTATTTCAGTAAATCATTAGCACTACACTTCTGTTAACAGTACAGCACAAATCAGTTTTTTCTGCAAGACGGCGAACTCGAACTCTTATATTGGATCAAACGTTTAATAAATTTCAAACTGCCTTTTCCCCTATTTTTCATGTAATTTTAACTTAAGTAATGCAGAGAGTTTGCTCCATGTCTGTAATTGTTCAGCTCGCTTCATAACTTAGCTTTCCGCTTTAGCAACGCATACAATCTTACTCCTCACTTCACCTTCTTTCCATTCTGATCTTCTTTCCTGTGGAGCACCTGCTCCTTCCACCTTTCTAAGGCGGCTGGACCTACGGCGTCACGTCTTTTCCCGACTGATAAAGCTGTTGTCTCAGCCCAAGTGCAGTCGACTTGTCTATGGTTAGGGGCAAGACGTAACCGTACGCTTGGGTTCTGAACGATTGGGGTTGCCCCAGTGTTTGAACCTTCGGTTCGTGTTCTTTTGTTTCGATCCATTTGAAGGCAAATGACAGGGTACTGGCCCCCGGTAATAAATAAAGGTGTCTCCCTCCCCCTTTCTACCTGGCTTCCGCATCACTTTCCTATAGGGCACTGTAGCCCAAATCTACTTGCTTCCTATTTCTAAGGGTTGTTTAAGAACTGGGGTCAGACACTCTTTTCCTAAAATCCTCTACATATAATCTGATCTCATCTGAAGGCAAATGTGGGCCTGAAAGGCATGAGGTGTGTGCATTTACGACTGTCATGGCTTCAAGAGGTTGTGTTAATTCTCCTGACAGCTTTTGCTATATCTGTGGCGAACTTGTAGTGAAAAAGCAACAGCGGAAGATCACGGACTTTGTTGGAAAAGTGTATTTTGCATACTTCGGTGTAAGGGTTGGAGACCAAGACAAGTCATGGGCCCCGCATCGAGTGTGTTCAAGTTGCGTGGAAGGACTCCGCATGTGGTCTAAGGATAAGGTGAAATCTTTTCGTTTTGGAGTGCCTATGATATGGAGGGAGCCCCGAAACCACAGCGATGACTGCTACTTTGTTCGTGCAACATACAGGGGTACAGCTCAAAAAACAAAAAAGAAATCTTCTACCCGAACCTTGAATCTGCACTACGCCCTGTGCCTCACGGACCTGACATTCCCATACCTATGCCTCCAGAAAGGCTAGACAATGTGCCTGCACCCTCAGGGAGCGAGTCAGATGGCAATGCTGATGACTATTTTCAAGTCGACGACTACAGTGAGCTTCAGCTGTTTTCACAATCATAATTGAACGACTTGATCCGAGATCTGGCCCTTCCAAAAGATTCTGCTCAGTTGCTAGGCTCTCGACTCCAGGAGAAGAACTCGTTAACCCCAGGAACTTCTTTCTATTGGTTTCGGAACTAAGAGAAGGACTATGTGCCTTACTTTTCTCAAGACGATGAACTTGTTTAGTGCTCCGATGTCTCCGGTTTGAACGAAATGCTCAAAATTCAGCATGAGGCGGAAGATTGGAGACTCTTCATTGACTCATCACAAAGAAGTCTGAACGCTGTACTTCTTCACAACGGCAACAAATACGCCTCTATACCGGTTAGACATTCCGTTCATTTGAAAGAGAGGTATGAGAATTTAGCCTTGATTCTGACCAAGCTTAACTACAAGGAATACAAATGGACCATCTGTGGCGATCTGAAAGTGCTCTCTGTGATCCTTGGTCAACAGGGTAGCTACATCAAGTACTCCTGTTTTTTCTGCGAATGGGATATTCGTGCTAAAGCCAATCACTGGACTCAGAAGGTGTACCCAAGCAGGACGCTAAAAGTAGGGGTAAAGAACGTGCACTTCGAATCTTTGGTGGACCCCAAAAAAGTACTCCTGCCTCCACTTCACATCAAACTTGGCATCATGAAGCAGTTTGTGAAAGCCCTGCCAAAAGATGGTGATAATTTCAAGTACCTGGCAAGTAAGTTTCCACGGCTGTCAGAAGCGAAGCTGAAAGAAGGGGTTTCCATCAGTCCTGACATTCGAAAACTCATGAAAGACGAAATCTTTGAAACCAAAATGGATGACATTGAGAGATCGGCTTGGACATCCTTTAAAGAAGTTCTAAAGAAGTTTCTTGGCAACCAGAAAGACCCTAACTTCAATAACATCGTAGGAAACATGCTAGAGAACTTCAAAGCCTTGGGCTGCTCAATGAGCTTGAAGTTATACTTTTTGAACTTCCATCTAGGCTATATCCCAGAAAAGTCTAGGCGCTGTGAGTGAAGAACAAGGAGATAGATTCCATCAGGACATATAGGAAATGTAACGGAGGTATCAGGGCGGGTGGAATGTGAACATGATCGTAGACTACTGCTGGATGCTGAATAGGGAGGAGCCGCAAGCAGTGCACAAGAGAAAAAGTTCTAAACGGAGCTTCGAGCGGAAGAAGAAGAGACATTATAAAGAACTTTGACTTTGTGGTAGCAATAACAAACATAACAAATTAATAAAATGTAAAATAAAGCTAATTTTTAAGTTTTGTGTAAATAAAGTTTTTTGACTCTGCTATATCTTCTGTGTGATTTACCTGGATCTTCATCCTCACTTTGTGGGAAAACCTTACGTCCTAGAGGGAAAAGCTCAGCATTTCTGAACTCAGCGTATCGAAAAACATTAGAAACAAAAACGGTGCAGAAAAAAAACATATTTTGCAGACCTGTGTTGTTTATGGTATTTATTTCTGTGATATGGAAACTTAAATCTACTAAATCGGTTCACCGTTTCTCAGATTCTGTTTCTAAGTATGATTTGAACGATGGCACAAAGAAAAAAACAAGGAAAGGAAGTCCTTGTTTGCAATTAATTCAAACTTATGAAACAATGGAGTGACAACGTTTATTTCTCCAGTGTCGGCAAACATCTGTGGGAAAAGTATCTGTTCCAGTACAACTGTTCTCACTAAGCTAAAAGATCTGTTCTTACTAACTGTTCTTTCTAAACTCCCATGTGCTTCCAATTCGTTAACGCTTCGGTTCTTTAAATAAATTTCATTAAGTTCAATTTGTATTCTTTGTGGCAGGAGTTTACACAGCCCTCAACATCCCCTTCCAAATCTCTTATACATCTTCTTAATGGCGCCTCGTGGGTTAGCAAGCAGGTGGAGCACATGTGACAAAAATGTTATATTAATATTTTTATATGCTTCACAATGGTATTTAAAAGTACTTCAAGAAGCCAGGTGAAAAGAAATGTTCCGGAATTGGATGCCGAGTCCGATTCATCATGTCCTTGCAGAGTAAGTTCAAATGCGCCACAAAAATGAATACACTTTATAAGATGTAACTACATACATGTATGTCAATTTTTTTGGCTTTTTATGTTTTGCGGTTGAATTTGCCGCCTATAACTAGAATGCAGTTGAGATCTTATGTTTGCTCTACCAAGAACAACCACACAGGACATTTTTCTTGCGTGCACGCCATGTTTCTGAATTTTGGTCTGCTAAATATCGAAAATCTTTCACACCAGTTGTAGACAATGAAATTTCGCCCGTCAACAATAAACACTGGATGCAAAGTACAGCACTTTCTATGTCACAGCCACATGTCCATTCACTTTTATTGTATGTTTCGAAACTTAACTTCCTGCTTAGCTAGGTATTTTTATCTTTAAATGTTGCTGTTATTTAAGATCCGGCGTAGGTCTGCCCAGTGTTCTAGTTTCCTATTTCTGTTCTAAAGACTGGGAGGAGAACGGGTGTTTCAGCAAATAATCAACAGTATTCCTAATTTAGAAGAAAAACATTTAGCTTTCACAGCATTTCACTATTCGTATAAGAATATTAAGTTATCACTGGCACTGTTTCACAAATGAAGCACGAGAATGTCATTTAAATAATCGAGTAATTAACGCAAGATTCAGCAGCGAGTGCGAGACTGCGTTTTTCCCCACTGGTAGCAAAACGAGAAAGGGCAGGGTGGAAATGCGCTCTGATGCTTACCTATGAAGATCCCGCTAGCTTCCAACAGGGTTTTATCTGCGCATGCTCAAACACTCTTGAGCTGGAGCCGCAGGAAATTGTAATCACGGGAGGCAGAACTCACGGTTCTACATGGGCTGTGGATGGAAAACCATGAATGTTTAACTGCAAGGAAACGCAAGATGTTTTTCACTGCCGTAATGGTGCTTTTTAGAACTCATAATAACGCATTAATTCAATATGCGTCATTATGTCATCTTCTCACTCACAAAACTTTTATAAATCGTAAATGTTTTCGTTAATCTAATAACATTTCACGAAAAAAGTGGGTAGAGCACATGCTAATATACTATGGACGAGCCGCCACTGCACCTCCTCATAAAAAGGCTCAACACCCTTCATTTGAAGGTTCGTAACACGCGCACATACATACACTGTTTGATGTTTAAATAGTCTTTTTTTATTTTCATATAACACAGTTAGTTGTTAATGGCATATCATATTTATATGAATTCCTTTTCTACCTTGAATTATCTTCTTCAATAATGCAGTGGTATTTCTTGTTTTCTAATTTGAAGTTGATTTATATAACAATCTAATGTTTATTTTTTAGTTTTTGTCCAAATTCAGTCACTGCAACCAAGAAAAGTATATACGCATCTCTTCATTTTAGTCTGTCACAGATTTTGTAACTTCTGAATCCTTTCAGCGCATGCAAAATTTGTGAAAATATCAATAGTTGCTATTTCAGCAACTCATATTTAATATTTCTTTGCTTTAGTCTTTCTTTGCGGAGCATTTAGATATGGGAGATAAAAAATAAAAACAGCGCAAACACGAAACAACAGCGAGTAGTTTTGGTAAAAAAGATTACGGTTTTAATGATTCTTAACTAAAAAAAATTCAACAGTTCTCCATATTTTGAAGTTTTCTCCATTTCTAGTCATAGGCTTAAAGACTACATATTTCACCATAAAAAATTTCAGTCTTCGAAAAATTTGCTTTCATTTGAACACCAACCCCTCATCTTTTCACCTCCACCCTCTTCCAATTTGAAATTCCTGGATAAAAAGTCCTGCCTTCTCTGAAAACCGCAGTTTAAGACTTTGCACTGACTATTAGTTTCCCCCCCCCTCTCTCTCTCTATCTTGGTAAGTTGAAGGTGTCCTAATTAATAGCTAGACAGTGTATTTGATAAATTGAGTAGAACCGTTTCTGCCAATTTCATTAGAAAAAATACTGAAGAATTTTCTAATTTGCACGACATTTACGCAGGAAAATATTAGATAGGAATGAGCTAGTTAGACCTTTTCGGTACAGTTAGCAGTGATCATACGTTTAGCTGTCGTCTTAGTTAAGTCAGAATGGCAAATTTCCATTTCAGAAAAGGAAACTGGGCATCTGGTTTATTAATTATTAACGTCTGGATGATGTTCTATTCATTAACGTAATGTTTCTTTCTGGACATATGAGTGCTTTTAATTAGAGTGGAAGAAACTTTTTATCGTACTTTTACGAACGAAAATGTTCGTAAGGAACATTTTAAGGCTCGAAGGAAGCACATAGAGAATAAGGCACAGTTTCATGTACCTCTTGGAATCTAGAAGTGCCTGAATCTGAACTTCATCGAGAACGTTTCGTTTATAAACATCAGGGCTTGAAAAGTATCTGAAAAGTTACATGCCCAGCTGAGCATGTGCGAAAATTATTTACCTGCCCGGGTAGTAAAAGCTAGATGCCCAGAAAAAATTATCTTCTAAGATAACAAATCGGAACCCTTACTTTACGTTAAAAAAGTGAACTTTTTTTACATGTTTTGCATTTCCGTTTTAAGGGTCTGTACTCGAAATGCACGATGCACAGAAGTGTGTACCTCAAGTTTTAAAATGGTGCTGAAATTGGTATGAAATGGTATGATGATGAAATTGGTATTTGAGAAATCTAGTTCTGCCATGTCCTTTTCGTTCAAGTTTTCACCCTTTGCCACTAAACAGTAGAGGCTAGTTCCATCAGAGGTGTACATCCCGTCGCTGACTATAAGCAACATTTAGAGCAAAATTACATATGGTTCCAATATCTGGACTTTGAGCATAATGTAATCAAAGAAGTGATATTCTGCTGTCCTTCTCACTCGGTAACAATAATACAACTTCCCGTGATTAGCCGTAAAATCAAACACGACATGAGACGACTGACTTTTTTCTTTTAGTAGGAAATTCTATTCCAAACTTGATTTTTAAATTTAATTGCCCGATCAGGGAAACTAAATTGATTTTTCACCTGCACAGGATAATAACTTACATACCCTGAGGATTTCGGGCATGGTATTTTTCAAGCCCTGTAACATTATGTTCATTGCTCCAGAGACAAAATATTGTTGTTTTTACGTTTCCTGCTATTTTTCACTTCATTTGTACAAGTTTAATTTGATCAAATTTGATGTAAATCTGTTCCGAATCGCATGATTAAAAAATGGCATATAATCTATATTTGGGAGTTGAATTTGAACTGAGCCTTTCTTGAGGCTTTATTTGAAACCATTGTTTGACGACGATATTTCCCCTTTCTCCTTGGTTCTTTCCCGCCTTCCAATATCAGTGACGCAGTTATATACTGGGAAGGCAGATTTCGGAACTGATATGACATGCTGTCCTTTGATAACTTAGTGAATCAGATGTCAGTGTGGTGCGCTAAATATATCTCTTTTCCCAGGGCCACAGCTTAGTTCTGTCTTGAGGACACTGAGGTGATTTGCACTGAGCAGGTGGGGAAGGGGAAAAGCAAGTTTGAATCTTGCGGTTTTCGGGCAGGTAGAAGATGTTTCGAAACGGACGCGCGAAAGACGCACATTTCCAACGCATTTACTGGAGATTGCGAGAAGTGTTGCATACACCTCGTGTCACACGTACGCAACTGCATTTCCGTTGACGCTTTTCATCCTGTATCAGTAAAAAATGTCGTATTCTCGTCGGCTCCTTGAATTCTACGGGATATCAACCGACTCGCACGAGCTTGCTTCTTCCTTTTTAGTCTCATTTCACTTCCTGCTCATGTCATCACAGTAGGTACTTTAACGCAATAAAAATAAGTTGAAGGTACAAATATGATGTTTCGAGTCATGACAGGAAGAGAAAAATTTTGGTGCGACGACAGGAACAGAAAACAGTTACTGCAATTATTTTGAATGAGCAGGAAAATTTAACTGGAAATTAGAAAAAAGAAAACATGTTCTGGAATGATTATGGAATATAATGTTTGATATGGGGAAAAACTACGAATATATGGTCTCATTCACTTGGTACTTCTTTTAGTTTCACCCTTGCTCTGTTGGCACACCGTCAAAGTGCTTGTTACGGTCGTGTGAGTGTGTAGTGTCGTGTTCTCGCAGACACAGGATTCCCCTGAATTCGCAGACTGGACACTAGGAACGACATGGACAGTCATCAACTCCCCAATCAAAACTCACGCTTAATTCTGAAGCACGGAGGGTCCAAGAAGTCACTCCCTTTTTTTTTTTTTTAGTTCAGGGGTTTAATGACCACAGTGGGCAACTCGATGAGATATAAGCAGTCGCCCGTTTCTAATTTAGGGCTGCTGATTCCAGGAAAGGGAGAGAGCCAGTACCGTAAAATAAGAACAACATCCAAGCCTCACCAGAATTCGAATCCGGACTCTTTTTTTTTTTTTTTTTTTTTTTTTTTGTTAGAGGTTTAACGACCGCCGTGAGCAACTCAATGGGCTATAAGCAGTCGCCCGTCCCTAATTTAGGGTCACTGGTTCCAGGGAAGGGAGAGAGCCAGTGCCGTAAGACAAACACAACATCCATGCCTGACCGGGATTCGAACCCGGACCCCGTTCGGACGAATGATCAGAGGCCATCGCTTAGACCACTGCGCCACCGGGACGGCGAATCCGGATTCATCTCGAACGAATGGTCAGAAGCCAGCGCTTTGACCACTACACCACCGTGGATGGCTAAATCACTCTTTTTTTATCAAATTGTTGTAACTGTTATATTTTTCAATTGATTTTGATGAAATCGATGTTAATGATTCAACACTGTTTGTCGTTTTGAAAGAATATGAATTTCTTTTGCAGGTGAATCATGGCACTAGTTTTGAGCGTGAAAGAGAGAAGTTTGGTGATCTGTGATCAGAGTCCAATAGTGGTGGAGGGCTGAAGATGGAATACAGCAACATTGGACTGAAAAGCAAGGAAAAATTGCCAAAAAATAATAATAATAATAATAATAATAATAATAAAGGCTGTATCGCTGATAGGAAGACAGAAGGAAGGTTGCTAACACTGAGAGCTCCGGACAAGATTTCAATGGGGCATGACATGTTCCCATAGAAACTGCAGAAATCAATGCATAAAGAAGCTGACGAGAGCAGACCCTCATGTTATGCAGTGGTTACTATCGTTCAGAAATTGTTTTCCATATGACTACGACAGAAGGATAAAAAAATTTTCAGAGTTTAACGACCACCTTGACGTACTATAAACAATCGCCTCCCTAATTTGAGGCCACTGGTTCCAGGAAAGGGAGACAGCAAGTGCCATAAGACAAATGCACCACCTGTGCATCCTCCGAGTCTCGAACCCTAGCCCAGTCGGGCAAACGGTCATAAACCAGCTCTTAGACCACTGCTACATCGGGGCTTTCGTATGAAGTTTATGGAACTGTTCCTGGGGTTGCATGACTGCGACAGACGAATTGAATTTTAAGTGTTCTTGGGGTTGCATGACTCCGACGGATGAATGAAATTTGAAGATGTGTTCTTGGATCTGGATGACTGCAACAAATGGATGAAATTTTTAGAAACGTTCATATTTTTCGTTTCGGGGTTTGACAATCAGCATGAGCAACTTTTAGGGCTATAAGCCATGGGAAGTCCCTAATTTAGGGTCATAAGTTCCAGGAAAGAAACAGAGCAAGCGCCATCGCACAAGCATACCTCCATGTCTCATCCGGGACTCGAACTCGGGACAATCTAGGACGAATCGTGAGAAGCCAACGCCTCAGGCCTTCCAGCCACCGGGGAGGCGAAATGTTATTGTGATTGCATGGTTGCAACAGATCGGTAGAATTTGCGAAAGTGTTCGTGGAGTTCGGCAGGACTTTGTTAGATGGATGGAATTTGCAGACATATTCTTGGAGGGGCATGGTGACTATCCAGATATGTTTGATAACATTCTGTGGTTTGGCCAGGCAGTGTTTCTCATTCGTGGGATTCTTAGTTGACACATCTGTCATTTATGAGTTTGTCAATCAAAACAAAAAGAGGCACAGGGTAGTGCAAAGGTTATGGTGTTATATGGTACCTCGTCATCGTCAGTCGTTGGACCATTCGTTCTGCGAGATACAACAGGTTCAGCAAGATACCTGGAAATCTTATGAGATCGTGTGTGGCCGGTTATTCTTTAGTGAGGAAACATTGCACACTTCATCTGTGCAGGATGCGAAGCCCTTAATTCTGCAGCCGATGTTCTCATGGCTGAGTGATCATTTCCCAGAGCAATGAATTATCAGACGTGGTGGGCACGCATAGCTAGCCCGCAGCCTGGATCTGATTTCCCGTCATTCGTTTTCTGCGGGGATTGAGCATGGAAGAGGTTTTCATAGAAAACTATGCAACTTTGATAAACTGGATGCAACAATCCCCACTAGACAGGATGGCATTCTAATAACTGTTTTGAAATTAGAAGAAGCGAAAACACCAGTTCGTTTTAGAAAATGTGACGCAAATGCAAGAACTTGTATGGAATTTTAAAACATTTCGAATAAAACCTCAACAAATGATGGTTTATTAAAGACTAGTTTCATTAAAATGTTCCAGAAGAATAGTACTATGTAAGATACTCCTTTGGTATTAACATTTAGTTCTGATTAGCAAGGGTGAACTGTCAAAACGAATTTCAAGAATAAAAGAATTGTCAAAGCTACTAATAGGGCACGTACTCAGTTGGAAAGGATTTCTCGTAGTGCAGCGGAAAAGCTGTAGATAGTGGGACAAGGGCTGAAAGCCATTGAGATAAATGCCCATGATAATATTTTTAAAGGGAACACTGGGTAGTTACTATACACAAGTGAAAAGGGGGCTGAATGCCGCCACCGTGGCGCAATGGTTTAAGCGCTGGCTAATGACTATTCGTCCTAGGTGGGTATAGGAAAACGGTACTATGGTAAACATGCAGTTAGACTTATGGATATGCTAAGGTAATCAGACTTATATGCAACTAGTCAGACTTATGGAGCCAGGGTGGTATGGCTATTTTGACGCTGGCATTATAATACTTGGAAATTTTAGTTAATTGTTGAGGTGAACAGAAACCGAAAGTGTATTGTCAGCTATGAATATTGATTTACTTTATTTAATAAGAAATCTAAACTTTTGCTTTTGTTTGGTCCTTTAAGAAAAAAGAATTATAGATATTTTTAACCCTGCAGACAAAATTTTCAAAAGTCTTGAAACAAACCTTGAAAAGTCAAGTGAAATTGTAAATGTTACTTAAGAGGTAGTAAGAGTCTTAGATGTACTTTAGAATTTGATTTAGTTTCGAAAGAATGTTAGAACCTTTTTAAATAAACGGATTATCAAAGTAGAGAAAAATGTACCCGCAAAAAGCAAAATGTTGGAAAGCCATGTAATTTAAGGCTACATAAATGAGCTATATCAGATTGAAGTTAACTAGTGTCACAAGTGAAAGCCAATTTAAAATGAAACTATACATGTAGATTTGATAAACGATTTTATTCATAGCAGCAATTACTGCAGTAATTCACGAGTTGAGTACCGATAGAAAAAACTTTGAATTTCTTAAGAAACTGGGAACTGAAATTTCATGAAGGGGAAGGTAATTGTTATTGCCAAAAGTCATCTCATCAGATTCAAATAAGAGAAAAATAATGACCCTACGGAAAAATTGTTCGAGATGAAAGATGCTTTTCCTAACATTTTGATCTGATTTCAGCTTCCAGAGTATTTGACTGCTATATGTAGAAATAAAGTGTTCTACCAAAACAACACTGCTCAACAAAAAAAAAACTTTTTTTTTGTTTCCTTAATGAAAGTAGTTAAACTTTATTAATTTCGTGTCGAAGTAAACGAATCTGATAATCGTTTTTTTCATTAGCTCTAGTGGAGTGCCGGCACGAGAACAGAGGAGACATAAAATCTATCTAATCTTGCTACTGATTATGAAGCAGGGTTGCTGGAATGCCAAATGTAAGAGTGGTGGTCTGGGTGAAGTAAACGAAAGGCGTCCATGAAAGTGAAGTCGGCTAGCAAACACTGTAGACCTTGGATAAGGCGAGGACGATGTTCTTGTTGATTCGGAGCTCGGTCCACCTGAAGATCAGTAGTGCAGTTGAAGTCTCCTAATATTACATTAGAGGAGTCCGGAATTATTAGAAAAGTATTATTGAGGGAGGTTAAGAGATGTTCAGTTGGACAATCATCGCAAGGAATATAAACATTGAAAATATGATATGCTTTGTCGTCAAGCATGAAGGAAAGGTGCTGAAGATAATTTAGGTAAGTATTGTAGATAGTGACTGAATAGATGTTTTGTAGAAATCGCCGATGTAATTCGATGGCAATACCTCCACGAGAGGAGGTGCGAAACGAGTGGTGAAAGGTATACTCCAATTATCTCCACCGAGAGTTAGGAGAGTCAGGATAACAGTTTATTTCTTGTAAAAAGAGCACTTCTGCGGTACGATGAGCAATGTCTTCATGCACTAAAGCATTTGCAAGGGGATTGAAGAAACTCCTACAACTGAATGTTAAGATTTGGAAGAGGAGGATCTGAATTAGAGTCATGAAGCTTGAGATACATTTCTTGAAAACGACGGAATTTTTTAAGGGTGCGAATGTCATCTGGCACATGAGTAAGGGTTTGGAGCTGAAATCTTGAAAAGACCTTTAGTTCCTGAATTTGCTGAAGCATCTCAACAAATGATCCTTCGCATTGATTGATTAGCTTTTTAAAGCAGTTGGGCTTATTGCGATAGCAGAGTATCGCTTTTAAGGAATCTAAGGGCAAGAGGTGTCTTGGAACACTAGATTTCGCAAGAGCTTTTAACAGTTCCTCCCTTATAGAGACCTCTGAGGAAGAGTCTGAAATAGAGTGCTCTTCAGACTCCACTGTTGCAGTAGTACAGTCAGATTCAAAAGCAGGAGAGGTAGCTCTACGAGTATTTCCTCCCTTCTGAATCTTTGCTTTCTTAAAATTCGTGGAATAATCATCACTTAAAGGAAATTCTCGGTCGCTACGAGAACGATGGACTCTGGTCCATCGGCTGGAACGTCGTTGACACTCAGAGATGGTCGATTGGGAGGGCGGAGGCATTGACGATCTTGATACTTCTTGAGAAAGAGGTATGGAAGTTTCATGGGGAACAGGAGAGACGATCGTTTTCGGTGAGTCTTTTGTCAGAGAAGTCGAGTTACAGTGGGAGTCAACGGAGTGAGGTGTAGCATGACGGCAGGACTCACTACTCTCTTTCTGATTCGGGAGATCAGGTCGTGAAGTGCATGAAGTTGGAGTCAGAAAAGGTGCGACGTCCATGTCCGGAGTTGGTTGAACTTGTATGATGTTTAATGCAGAAGTAGAAGGCGAGTTCTGCTCAGACATGTTAGACTCCAAAGGGTCAAAATTCTCGCCATCAAGTTGAGCACACGAGAAAGAGCTAGGATTCAGCAAAGTAGGAGTCTTTCCGTAAGAGCCCAGAAGAAGAGACCGTCATCTGTTCATCAGCTAGCGATGATTCTTTAGACAATTTGTGTGTAGTTTTCTCGGAGGTAATGGGCAGGGCTATCAATTGACTCGATTCAGAGTGAGGAGAGCGATTCCTGGTGGTTTCTTTAGTAGGTCCGGCTGGTGCTGAGTCAGAGGTTGAGGTTTGGTGAAGTGATGATTGTTTCTTCAAGGAGGAAGGTCTGAGAGGTGCCGGATTTTCAACATTTTGCTGACGGAGGTGTAGGCATGTTTGACGTGCATGTCCAGATGCTTTGCAGTGATTACAGAGTAAATCTGTTTCAACGTATATATCGTAGGAACGAGAACCTGCACATACGTTTAGCCGTGAGGGGCAGTTTTGAAGTTCTTCAGAAGTGGGAAAACGCATTTTCACTTGTCTCTGAAAGCTCAAAATTTAGGAGTCATCAGGGTCAAGAGGCGCAGCAGAGAGCGTACGAAAGTCACCTATCACTTTTCCGCAGGTGTTGAGGGCAGCCCGTAGAAGAGAGTTCTTTACTTTTGGTGGAACAGGATAACAGGAAACTTGGACAAATCTCTCAGCAAGAGGAGAGATGCCTAATGTACGAGATCCAAAAGTGAGTCCTTTCCGGACAAGCTGGTTGGCAAATTCAATTTGAGAAAAGTAAACTATTACAGTTCTTGGCCGACTAGTCATATGAGTTATGGCTCCTCGAGGCAAAGCCTTTTTAATTGCAGCACTGTATTTTTTCAGTGTTGTATTATGTAGGGCATCAATACAAATTCCTTTCTCGAGTTCCAATGAAAAAATTGTGACTGCGGAAGATTCTGGGATTTGGATTTTAAGTATATCACCAATTCGAATGATATATTTACTCAGAGCAGATGGTGTCACATCTGCAGTGCTTGTGGATGTGCCACTGAGGGTCGATGCATAACTGGAAATGTTACTTTTCATAAGAGAAGGAAGATGCAGCTCAGTTTCCATTGCTAAAAATCACCGGTGGACCGGACTAGGCTGCCATCTGATGCTGACCTTGGCTACGTATAATGGACGCTCTCTATTTTCTAATTCAAGGCTACTTGAATTGGAAGAAGAACTACAAAGGATCGAGCGGGACATTGTCGGGCTAAGTGAGGTAAGGAGAAAAGGAGAAGATCTCATTGAACTGAAAAGTGGACATCTCTTCTATTATCGTGGGACAGATACTGACAGAACTAGTGGTGTTGGATTCATAATAAACAAGAAACCGAAGGATAAAGTTGTAGAAGTTGAAAGTTCCTCTGACAGAGCTGCACGACTCATTATCCAACCATCGAGAAGATACCAGGCTCAGATTATTCAAGCTTATGCACCCACCACAAGTCATCCTAAAAAAGAAATTGAAGAATTTTATGAGGAAATTCGTCATCTAAATAATAAAGGCAAGCAGCACTTGAAGATCATTATGGGAGATTTCAGTAAATGGAAAATAGGGCAACGGCAACAGAACGAAACTTTAGTAGGTAAATTCGGTCACGGCAACAGAAACCAGCGGGGAGATACTCTCCTAGAGTTTGCAGAGGCACAAGGGTTTTTCATCATAAACTCCTTTTTCAAGAAAAAGCCGCAAAGCAAATGGGCATGGAGGCATCCCAATGGATTGACAAGGGAAATTGATTTTATTATTTGTAACAAGGAATTTGTCATGGAAGACTGCAGTGTGCTAAACAAGTTCAACACAGGTAGTGACCATAGAATGGTAAGATGAGAGATGCACCTCAATGCTAAACTCGAGCGTGGCAAGCTCATAAAACAAACAAAGTGTATTGACATGACCAACCTTAAAAAACATCGTAATACTTTCAAATTGGAACTGAGGAACAGATTCTCTGTTCTGGAAGGTCTAACGTCGGAAAAAGTGGGCATCTCTGAAGTTAACAGAAAACTGATTAAGGCTCTTATGAAAACAGCAACAAAAAATACCTGGTACTAAGAACAAGTTGATTACGAACACATTATCAGAAAAAAATTCTGATGCAAAAAAGAAAAGAGATGAGGACAACTAAAGGAGATGTGACTTCCAAAGTGGAATATATAGAGCTATGCAAGATGGTACGAAAAAGTATCACTGAAGACGTAAGGAAATTCAACTGTGAACTAGTGAACAAAGCAATTGAAAACAACCAAAGCCTGAAAAGAGCAAAGGGACATCTGAGTACGGGAAGAAAACAGATTATGGCACTGAGAAAAGAAGATGGTTCTGTAACAAGAAATAGAGGTGAAAGTTTGACAAGAGTGAAAATTTTCTGCTTAAAACTATATGAAAGGGATAATACATGTACTCCAGACGTTACGAAAAGTACAAGTACCAGAGTTCTTCCAGTCCTCCCAGCAGAAGTGGCACATGCAATCAAGAACATGAAACTGGGGAAAGCTCCAGGAGAAGATGGAATTACCGTAGACATCATACAAAGAAGCAAGTGGAGAAATTGAAACAGTACTCGCCCAAGTTTTCACTCGATGCCTTAATGAAGGGAAGATTCCTGAGGATTGGAACAATGCTACAATGATCCTGCTACATACAAAAGGTGACATTGAGAATCTAAGGAACTACAGACTTATCAGCCTCCTATCAGTGTTTTATGAAATGTTCAGTAAAGTTCTTTCAGACAGCTTGAAAGTGACATTGGACATGGCTCAACCGAGAGAACAAGTTGGATTCAGGAGTGGCTACGGCACTATAGACCATATCCACGTACTGAGAGAATTAATTGAAAGAGCAAGGGAATATTAACTTCCATTATGCATGGCTTTTATCGATTATGAAAAGGCCTTTGATTCGGTGAAACCATCAGCAGTTACAATGGCTTTGAAACCCTGCGGTATCGAAGATGCATACATTAATATTATTAATAACATCTACGAAAATGTAAGTGTAAAGATTCGGCTATTTGAGAAAACAGCACCAATAAAAATTGGAAAGGGAGGGAGACAAGGTGACACTATATCTCCCAAATTCATTAATGCTACATTGGAATATTTCTTTCCAGAAGACAAAAGTGATGTTCAATGCTTTTACAAGAAATGAAGATTTATCGATTGATGGAGAAAAGCTGGAGACAACGGATGCGTACGTTTATCTTGGACAGCAGATACCAAGTGAGGGTCACACTGATGAAGAAATTAATCGGCGTACAAAACTGGCCTAGAGAGCTTTTGGAAGAAACAGCATAATTTTCAAGAGCAATATGCCATTATATCTTAAAAGAAAAGTGTTTGATCAATGCATCCTTCCAGTGCTTACGTATGGTGCAGAGACGTGGACCTTAACTAAAAGAGACATACAAAGGCTGCAGACAACTCAAAGCGATCATGGAGAGGTGCATGCTTGTTGTGACCAGGAGAGATGAGAAGAAGAACACATGGATCAGAAAAATGACAAGAGTGGAAGACATCATGATCAGAGTAAAATCCGTGAAATAGCAATGGACTGGACATAGTGCCAGAAGAACAGAACATCGATGAACAGCTGAAATTTTAGACTGGATTCCAAGGGACAGAAAAAGACCCAAAAGAAGACTGCATGTGAGATGGGTGGATGAAATTCGAAAGTATGCGGGAGTAACATGGAGGAGACTGGCACAAGACAGACCGTTGTGAAAGAAACTTTGGGAGACCTTCGTGCAGCAGTGGATTGATAATGGTTGACAATGATGATGATGATGATGACTAATACAGTTAGACGACTCTTTAGAAGAGATCCGCCGTGTACATTTTTCACGTTTAAATTTCTTAATCTGCTTGGGAATCAGATTACAAAGCACACCTGCTTCATCCGCATGATAAATGTTACCGTTCTTGTAGTTTTTCGAATATCCGACATGCTGTATTCAACAACGCTGGCGTTGCTTTCATATCCGCTGATGATGCTTCACTAATTTTGTCCGAGCTAGTGTTGTGTCTTGTATTGAAACGGAAAAGCCTCTATCGACTCGAACTTGGAATATCTTTATCACCAAGTAAGTTGAACAGGAAAACGTTCGGCTTGAGGTTTCGTTATAGGACCATTTAAGAACAAGCCGAGTTCCGTTGAGCAGTGAACCATTTCATTAACACTTCATCCAAATTAACTTTCTCTAATGCTTTTAATATTTTATTATCAGTAATATCCCTTTCGAAAGACTGCATCAATGTTTCCTCATTTTTAAACAGTGTGGAAGCAGTCGAAACTGAGAGCCCATAGTTTTACATATTGCAACATTTTTTTCATCATTTTCAACCTCTTTAACGATGGCTACTTTGTCGTTTACGGAAAATACTTTTCTCTTGGACATTTTTTCACTTATAAAAGTTTACGATTTCCTGCTTGACGGCTGAGTGAGACTAACTGCTGTTGAACGACACGCGCAAAGCAAAGGCAGCACCTATTCTCCCAATGCAAGGCTCACTTAGAAGATGAAAAGGGCGATGGACAAAATTCCAGGATTTGTGAACTTCTGTTTTCCCTCAAGCAATACCCCCATTCCATTACTTCCCTATCCCTCTCTGCAATCGTCGCCCAGAAATGCACTTAACACTTGAGCGTGAACTCCGCCCATCCTCTTTTTGCCTAGGAGTGAGTCACCTGCTGTTAACTGGGATGCAGATAGTTTCTTGCACAACTCGCATGTTTAGCATTTGATGTACTCCTTTTCCGTTTTTATTCCAATAAACAATCTTCCACTAGCGCACCGATATTACCCTAAGTTGTTGAATTTCGTCCTGTGTACCACCATTTCCATTCCAGGACGGTGCGCAGCAGATTTTGTCTGCCTCGTTAAATATGGAATTTCATTATTCTTTTTTTCACTGTGCTTGTTAAAAGTGATCATCCTAGCCTCTCCCCCCTCTCATTAAAGAGATTCTTTTGGTTAATAAATGAACAAATTTTTCATTAAATTTAGTTCGTTAGAAACGATTAAATTGGCTTTGTATTACCATTGCACCCAGCAAAAGTTTCTGTTTTCCTTGTTAAATACGGGGTCTAACTAAATACGATAATCATTATAAGCGGGCTCGTGACTAGAGGGCTCTGGAGGAGGGGGTGCTCATAACATGATCATGAAATACATTAAAAATCAGAATATACGGGTTGCATCTTAAACGGTACACTCTGGCAGGGCAGAATACAACTCAGCTACACTTAAGTACAAAAGTTAAGTTACAAACGCAAAAGTCAACATTGTGAAAAAACGGTTAGAGACTATACCGGAAAGCGGAAGAACAATAACATGGACAACAACACGTAATGTGCTCCGAAATGAAGATAAAACACTGATTGCATTTGCGAAAAACAAGGTTATTCGAAAAAAAATCACAAATATGCATATTATTAAATATTCGGGAAGGGCATACTTTATCTTTAATACGTTGTTTGATCGCCTCTCATGGTAACACATGACTAATAGTGACGCGACATGCTATCGAAAAGAGAGTCAATAAGTTCTAAGGGCAGTCTGTCGTACTACTGGACAAGACCACTTCGCAGCTCCTGTACGTTTCTTGGAAGGGGTCTCGGAACAGCCACCCGTCTCTCTACAGCATCCCATAAGTGCTCTATAGGCAGGGCTTGAAAAATGCGGTCATCTGCTCATCTGTGACGAGTTTAAAGTTTCAGTTGATGTGCAAAAATTCAGTAGAGCAGTTTAAATTTAATCGGCAATTATTTATATATTATGTCTATTGTTTGATACGTAAAACTGCCAGTTTTTTAATAAAGCTTATTTTAATTCACAGAAGTAATGCTTGATTATGTGTCAGCACAGGAAACCTGCTTCTCCGCGAAAGAAATTAGACAGCGAATGCCGTGGGACTAAACATCCGGGCACGGTGAGCTTAACGACGAATACAAGGTATAATGTATTAGCTTTATATTCTTTTTGCTAAGCTAATTATTATGAATGAATAATGCTCTAAGCTTCAAAATAATGAATTCCCAAAAGGGTGTTGTTACTCGTTAATTATGAACTTAAACAAAGTCTCAACGCTGGTTATTTATATTACGTAATCAAAGTCATAAACCTAACAGCCAGACAGAGGTCTGACAAAACTAAGAATTGAGAAAGACTGAACTTACTGAACAACTATTTATTTCCCAGACTCGTGGTCAACTAAGGCACTCATATATCTCGTACATAATAATGAATAAACTTTCCTCTTATAGTACGCACACCACCAACACAACTCCAACACAACCTCAACTCCAACGCAACAACACAACCCCTACTCATCTCGATGAACGCGCCTATATACGAGCTACCACCACGTCATGACTTACACTCATTGCCAGATCTCATTCAGCGGGTGAAATAATATTCCGTTCAGTAGGAAGATAATTTACATAGTAAAATAAAATAACTAGAGATAGTAAAATCAAAAGGAAAGTGAATATAGAGTATACGTTACATCATCTCCCCCTTAATTTTTTTTTCTTTTTTTTTTCTTTTTTTTATGTCCGAAAAACCTATCAATTTTGGAGTGTAAGTCTTACATTTCGATGATTGACGTTTCTCGATCTCTTTTTTGATTTGTTTGGTGGTAGCCGTATTTACATTATCAACTTGGCATGACAATTTACGAATCTGTATTCGACTGTGAAATTTGTAGTGTAGAACAAACCAAACCTGCATCGGCATACTTTCCTTTTATTCTGCCTAGCAGGAATCACTTTTTTAATTTCAAATTACGTGCGCCTCATTCGTTGAAATACATAACAACTGTATCAGCAGCGAAGATTGCCTGAAGCTGCCTAACAGTAACAATTTTACTATTTTCATTTCAAATTACGTTCGCCTCATTCGTTGAAATACAGAACAACTGTATCAGCAGCGAAATTTACCTGGAGCTGCCTAACAGTAACAATTTTACTATTTTCATTTCAAATTACGTTCGCCTCATTCGTTGAAATACAGAACAACTGTATCAGCAGCGAAATTTACCTGGAGCTGCCTAACAGTAACAATTTTATTATTTTACCCCTAAGCACATAGATATATACAAAAAAAGTGGATTAGTAGATGGACATAGAAGAAATATAAAAAAAACACACATATATACACAAAAAAGAATGCATAGGCCCACACGAAAAAACGAAATTCTGACACGCCAACTGGTCGTGCAGGAAAACAACAAACTGAGAAAGAACCTGTCCACGAGAACTTACTTATCTCGAGGACGCATAAAAATTCTAGTGCGGTAACGTTTTCCAGGCCTAATGGGACTGGTGAAATCAGGTGGCTTGGATCTCTTCCGGGACGGTAATGGAACTTCGGTCTGTTGTCGGTCAGGAATCTGGCGGTCTGGAAATCCCTGCGGCTGAGAAGAACGGTCAGAAGTCTGGCGGTCTGGAAATCCCTGCGGCTGAGAAGAACGGTCAGGAGTCTGGCGGTCTGGAAATCCCTACGGCTGAGAAGAACGGTCAGGAACGTCAGAAGTCTGGCGGTCCGGAATCCCTTGCGGCTGAGAAGAACGGTCAGGAACGTCAGAAGTCTGGCGGTCCGGAATCCCTTGCGGCTGAGAAGAACGGTCAGGAACGTCAGAAGTCTGGCGGTCCGGAATCCCTTGCGGCTGAGAAGAACGGTCAGGAACGTCAGAAGTCTGGCGGTCCGGAATCCCTTGCGGCTGAGAAGAACGGTCAGGAACATCAGAAGTCTGGCGGTCCGGAAATCCCTGCTGCGGCTGATAGGAACGGGCTCCCCCAGGCTTTGGATATGAAGTCCCTTGGTGCTGGGGCCCGTTGTGTCCTTCCAGTATCTTTTTGGACGGACGTGTCTCCGGCCACATCGCTTGCTTTCGTTTACGCCTACGGGGCATGATAGTAGTAGCAGGCATCGGCCCTGTTTGCCCTGAACGGAGGTTCCAGGGGCGAAACCCGGGTGGATGCAAAGATTTCTGCCTTCGTCGCTGTTGCGGCGAAGCAGATTGGGAGACAAGTCACGTTTGCGCCCAGCTTTTGGTGGTGCTGGACGGTGTGGAATATTAAATGTTGGATTCATAACTGACAAATCCGAAATGTCCGACGCCTCTGAGTCGCTGCTGTAATTCAGCGGTCGTGCAGGGCGATGTTTGGATTTGCCTATAGGAATACTTTCCGATGAGGTATTCAAAGAAGAAGTATCCCGCGTTGGTGCAGAGTTAGCCGGAAACGGCGCAGCAATAGTCTTGGCAATGGTTGGAGGGAAAGGAACGATACTAGTATTCGACGAACGCGAATCGAGCCTTGGTCTCACGGGAGAATCAGGTTGCGGTTGTAGAAACTCGTCTGGAGGGGGAGGGTGAAGGAAAAATCACTGGTGATTCGTCAAAAATGTTCGGTGGTTCGTCCACAATTTCTGGCGGTTGAACATGAGATACAGATTCTTGAGTCTGTGGAACAGAAGGTTGAGTAGGATTGATAATGAAATCGATATTCCGTTCGTGATACTTGCGACATTGATCAACATGTACATATTGAAAATTGTTGTTCGGTTTCTCCAGAACAATATTATTTTCAAAGACATTTGCCACCCGATATGGACCTTCGTAGCTGGGTGCAAATTTCTTCACTAAAGTATGCGAAACAGAAGACTGGAAGTGCGTTTCCACAAGAGTGAGATCTCCAACGACAAGATCTGGTTCCCTACGCCTAGAATTATAATATCGTGCTTGAGCCGCTTGTGCTCCTAGCATTGCAACACGAGCTTTTCTGCCATAATGTGTACTGATTGCGGAGTTGGTCGCTGATTTAGTTCGTCGATAATCCCCGTTAGATTTTCAAAAGGGGTTTTAATTTTGCGACCCAGAAAAAGTTCTGCAGGAGTAATTTTAGTAGACTCGTGGACAGACGAGCGAAGGGCGAACGCAAAAGTTCTAAATGGTCATCCCATCTTTCATGGTGATCCATTACAAAAGTCGCAATCATTTTCACTAACGTTCGGTTAACACGTTCTGCAAGATTACTCTGGGGATGATATGGGGAAATGAATTTGTGTTTAATGTGTAATCTCGCACACATTCTTTCAAAAATGTCAGAAATAAATTGAGGACCATTATCCGAAACTACTTTATTAGGTGCACCGTATCTAGAAAATACTTCATTAACTAAGACATTACAAATAATCTCAGCCGTAGCGGCTTTAATGGGAAAAACTTCAACCCATTTAGAAAAATTATCAGTTAGTACTAAAACATAACGAGCTTTATTTTTAACAGATAATGGATAAGGTCCCAATAAATCTATGAAAATAATATCAAACACATGAGAACTTGAACTAGATTTCAAGGGACCGGCCGGTCTTACATTACGATAATTATTAATCTGACACAAGTGACATGATTGAACGTATGCGAGCACACTTTGGTACATGCCAGGCCAATAGGCAACATCCCGCAATTTACAACGGGTCTTGCGAATACCTAAATGGCCTGCAAGAGGTTTGTCATGAAATTCATTTAAAAGAGCCATTCTAAGGGTTCGCGGAATACATGGGCGAAACTCTGCCCTAGTAGTCCGAGACTTTGTATAATAAAGAAGACCCTCTATTACTTCAAAATGTTGTGACCTTCCAGCCAGAGAAGGATCACTTTGTGGGGGCGAACCCGCAAGCAAAAAATTGTAAATATCCCCAAAATCTGGATCATTTATTAATTCTGCCATTATCTGCTCTCTGGATGTGATATCAGCTATCAGAAGTAAAGGCTGACATCCAGGAGTAGTTTCGGTGGGGACTCCACTAATCGGAACGCGAGATAATGCGTCCGGTAATTGATTCTTATTACCTGGCTGATACGAAATTTTGATATTGCTCTCTTGTAACTTCAGAGCCCACTTCATAAGTCTTTGAGATAGGTGCTTAGCAGAATTTAAATACTGAAGGGCAGAATGATCCGTAATTATGTTAACTGTCAATTCGTTAAGATAACATTGAAATTTATTCAGTGCATACACAACAGCAAGACATTCACGTTCCGTAGCTGAATAATTGCGTTCAGCTTTGGCTAAAGTACGAGACGCAAAAGCTATTGGATGCCCAGCTTGTGACAAAACGCAACCAAGACCAACTCCGGATGCATCAGTATAAATATCAAATTCTTTAGTATGATCCGGGAAAGCCAACACCGGAGGCTGAGTCAATGCAGACTTCAGTGTTTCGAATGCAGCGTTAGCTTCAGGTGTCCAAATAAACTTCTTGTATTTACGCTTTAAAGCATACAAGGGCTCACATATTGTAGCATAAGCGGGGACGAACTGCTGATACCAACCGGTCATTCCCAGAAAGCGGGATAGTTCTTTTGCTGTTTTAGGCCGAGGAAAGTCAACAATAGGCCTAATTTTTTCATTATCAGTGAATAAACCGTGGGAGTAATTCTTCAACCCCAGATATACAATCTCGTCCCTCGCTATCTGGCATTTACTAGGTTTTAACGTCAAGCCAGCATTGTATATAAGTTGGAACACCTGTTTGAGCAGAGAAAGGTGCTCGTCAAAAGTCTCTGATGTTATAATAATATCATCCAAATAGACATGCACATGGGGACCCAGGACAGGTCTGAGAACCGTGTCCATAAGCTTTTGGAAAGTAGCAGGTGCAGAAGCTAAACCAAAAGGCATACGTAAATATTCATAGGCCCCAAAAGGAGTCACAAAGCCTGTTTTATCGACAGAGTCCGGATGTACTGCTACCTGCCAATATCCACTCGCCAAATCCAAAGTTGACATCCATTTGGTTGACGACAAGTCATTTAGAATATGTGACATGACAGGTAGGGGATAATTGATTGTTTTTGTGACTTGGTTGAGTTTGCGAAAATCTGTCACGAAACGAAATTCATTTGGTTGTTTCTTTGGAACCAAGAAGGCAGGAGCAGCCCAGGCGCTTGTTGATTCCCTGATTATGCCCTGCTTAATCATGTCAGCAATTTGACGTTGCATTTCCTGCTTTTTATGTGGAGCACAAGGGTAAGGTTTCGTCGCAATTGGTTTCGAACCATCAGTGTCAATAACATGATAAACCACCTGAGTGAAACCAGGTTGATCCGAAAATAAACCAGGGCTTTCCTGTAAAAGGAGAGAAAGCTGGTCTCGTTGCCCCTCATTCAATTGGTCGCTCAACAATAAACTCGTAATATCTACAGGAACCGTCGGAATCATTTCGACAGGTTCCGGAAAGGAAATCACATGTTGCACAAAATTCAAAGTTATTTGAAACTTGTTAATAAAGTCCATACCCATGAGACATTTCACGGGTAGCTCGTCTATAAGCATTAAAGAATGTGTAAAACGAGCTTTTCCCAGCCCTAAAGATAATGTGACAGTTCCTGCGATACTGAAGATTTCATTATTTGCACTCGCAAATACTGCGTTGCAGGCTGAACGTGTATTGCAGAAAAAACGTCATTGCAAAACTTTGTATTTAGGGCTGATATCTCAGACCCAGTGTCGAACTTTGTCTCGACAATAACGTCTTCAAGTGTCAAGAATACATCAGGCAACTGAGGAGTTTGAACAGTCACTAATACTGTTTTAGGGTCAGAATGTTTGGTATCAGGAAGAAGGACCAACCTTCGTCTACTTCCTGTGGAAGTTTAAAAAGAATTCTGGTGGTGTTATCATGTGGTCGGAAACCTCGACCCTGCCGGGTATCGGGAAAATTTTCACGATAAGGAAAATTGCGTGAACCCTGCGTCGGGAACTCCGCGTGTCTGTTGACCTTTTCATATTCGTTACGTCTGCCCTCAGCACGGGCAGAAAAATTATTATTGCCCTGGGCATGAGAACGTTCCGAATGCTGCTGAGTGAAACGGGGTCGAGCATACTGTGCATTATGACGATATCCCGAAGCTTGCTCAGAAACTCGCTGATGGTTCGCCACTCTTCTGTGTGGTGGAACGTATGAAGCTTGGGTGGGCACTTGTGTATGCTCGCGCTGAAAGTTTTGTCTATTATGCCGCTGAGGGTTTTCGGAATAAGCCTCGCGGGTGCCCGAGCATGGTGAGTTGAAGCATTTTTGCCATGTCGCTCTTCATACGTGCGTATGAGGCGAAGGCATTCATGAATAGTGGTAGGGTGTCGAACCTCAAGAAAATCTTGTAAGAATGGGTCGAGCTGCTGTACGAGGGTATCCAACATGTCAACATGACTGGCATGTGGATCCCATAGATTATATAGGCGTGTAGTTTCCAACGCAAATGCAACAGGGCTATCATTGGGACCTTGTTGACGTGAAAACAGCTGTTGAGCAAGGCTAGCTCGACTGAGGCCGAAAGGAAAGACCTCCAAGAATTCTGCACGGAAATTCTCATAATGAGAATCCGGGTTCGACCCTCGCCACTGCCGATACCAGGTCTTGGCGGTATCCCTCAAGCAAGTGCCGGCAATTTGGACCTTGCAGTCTTCCGGAATATTATAGAGATCAAAATGATCTTCCAGATCTTCGAGGAACTTTAAAGACCCCTCCAAACCATTGAAATGAATTGTTCCAGCATGCGGCACGAAATGGGCAAGCATTCTGCTTCGCTGAGAGGATTGAACTCCTCAGGTACGACCCGCGACTCAGAGTGATAAGAAGCTGGTGCATTACGAAATGGTGAAGAACGCTTGGGTATGTGCAGATCATTCATATCAAAGTCAGAGCCACAGGCTTCGCGCAAATTGTCCAAAAAAACACCATTACCCTCGAGACTTGCCGGAAGGTGGAAATTTGCAGTTGTCTCAGGTAAGGAAGCCATGGATAATAGTCAGGATCTCGTGTTCGAGAAAAGTTCGGGCGCCAATTATAATGAATTAGCTTTGTTTATCTTTTTGCTAAGCTAATTATTATGAATGAATAATGCTCTAAGCTTCAAAATAATGAATTCCCAAAAGGGTGTTGTTACTCGTTAATTATGAACCTAAACAAAGTCTCAACGCTGGTTATTTATATTACGTAATCAAAGTCATAAACCTAACAGCCAGACAGAGGTCTGACAAAACTAAGAATTGAGAAAGACTGAACTTACTGAACAACTATTTATTTCCCAGACTCGTGGTCAACTAAGGCACTCATATATCTCGTACATAATAATGAATAAACTTTCCTCTTATAGTACGCACACCACCAACACAACTCCAACACAACCTCAACTCCAACGCAACAACACAACCCCTACTCGTCTCGATGAACGCGCCTATATACGAGCTACCACCACGTCATGACTTACACTCATTGCCAGATCTCATTCAGCGGGTGAAATAATATTCCGTTCAGTAGGAAGATAATTTACATAGTAAAATAAAATAACTAGAGATAGTAAAATCAAAAGGAAAGTGAATATAGAGTATACGTTACAAAGGCAAGAAGCCACAAGTCCGGTGGAATGATTTCTCCAAAGGCTGTGTGAAAAAATAAGCAGTGTAAGAGTCACATGCGCATCGCGAGCTGCTGCTTAGCCAAATCAGCAAGCAGTTTAAATTTGAGGTGAAAAGGCAAACACAGGAATCCGTATTTCCGCGGAGCAGTTCGGAAAGTTCTAAAACATTGAAGGATTATTTCATTATCTACTCTAGAGGGAGAACACTGAGTTTGGTTATTATACAGTAGCTAATCGTTTAAATTAGGTTATGGATGAAATATTATTCAAGAGATGTGTACATTTTTTTTACAAATCAAACTTTAAAAACGAAACAAAATCGACAGCCCTGCGAGGCTGTCGATTTTCAGCTAGCGAGTATAATATTTGCCTGACTGGTAAACCAGCAAGAAATTTTCAAGCCCTGCCCTACAGGATTAAGGTCCAGAGACCTTGTTGGCCACTCCATCACCGCAATACCTTCACTTTTAAAGTTTCCATCACCAGTTGAGCCTTATGGAATCGGGCATTGTCCTGCATTAAAGCAAATTCTGGGCTGACAGCAGCTGTAAACAAGCGAACATAAGGTACTGCGATCTCTTTTCGATTGTGGATAGTATTGATGGAACCCCTGGAAAGCAGGTGAAGGTCGGTTCGTCCGTTACGCGTTACGCCTGCCCACACCCTACAACCACCGCCTCCATGTCTATCCCTTTCCGGGTGTTTGATGGATGATAACGCATACCATGTTCTTTCCAGATGAATACACGTCGAGAACCCGTTTCCAATGAGAAATGCGACTTGTCCGTGAATAGAGCGTTAGACCACTGTTCACGTGTCCAATGCAGAGGTTCTGGAGCCCAGTGTAATCGTTCTCTCCCTTCGATTGCCTTGGATTGCACACCACAGGTCTTCTGGCACAAAGGCTGCTTTCCTAAAACTTTCTGTTCACTGTCCATACTAATCGTCCAGTTGCTAGTGTTAGCTCTCAATCCAGCTGGCGAGATGTCATGCTTCTCTTCCGCGCTGAGGATAAAGCAAGAAAATAGCCATCGGAGACGAAAACTGACCTTGATTGACCTGGTGTGTGTCCTCTACGAACACTTCCTGTATTTTGAAACTGTTTCCAAAGCCTGTTGACATCCATTCGGGACTCACGAAGCCAACTTGCCACCTCTGTTTGGGATTGCCCGGCCTCCAGTCTCCTCATCGTCTGTCATCGGATATCATCGCTTAAATGGTGTCTGTGTTACATTTTCAAGACAACATAACATTTACTAGTAAATAGTAACACTGTACTAGTGATCCGATTTATTGGCGTAGGAAATAAACGCCAATAAATCGAATCACTAGTACAGTGTTACTATTTACTACTTAATTGGTGTGCTGTTCCTCGTTATAAATAACATTTACTTTCAGTTTGACAACAGCGAAGATCTTTTATTCCTTGTCCGCCGTTCATGACTTTTGGCTTCTTCAGTCTATATGCAACGCCCACTGAAACATCACACGCATGTCATCATGCGATCATACGTAACTTTAAATACCCTTCACAGTCTGTTATACTCCCTGGTAAAAGTCTCAGACCATATGTTTTATTCTTTTTCTTACTACGATGAAAAAACTTTGGTAACTTAACTTTTGCACATTAGCGTAGTTAGAAATAAGCCCAAAAAATCACTTCTTTTGGTGAAAACGGAGTAAAAAAACGTAGGTCTATGAAATAAAATAATACTGGTACTTTTTAATAGTTTGACCTTTATATGTCACGATTTCGTTCGTTCAACACCCTCACATTATATAAATCTACTGAAATGCTCCACTGTTTGTCATCATCATCATCATTGTCAACCATTATCAATCCACTGCTGGACGAAGGTATGTCCAAGCCTCTTCCACAACGGTCTGTCTTGTGCCAGTTTCCCCCATGTTACACCCGCATACTTTCGAATTTCATCCACCCATCTCCCATGTGGTCTTCTTCTGGGTCTTTTCCTGTCCCTTGGGATCCAATCTAAAATTTCGGCTGTCCATCGATGGTCTGTCCTTCTGGCAGCATGTCCAGCCCATTGCCATTTCAGAGATTTTACTCTGATCATGATGTCTTCCACTCTTGTCATTTTTCTGATCCATTAGTTCCTCTTCTTATCTCTCCTGGTTACACCAATCATGCACCTCTCCATGATCTCTTTGAGTTGTCTGCAGCCTTTTTATGTGTTTTTTAGTTAAGGTCCACGTCTCTGTAATATACGTAAGCACTGGAAGGATGCATTGATCAAACACTTTTCTTTTAAGGCATAATGGCGTATTGCTCTTAAAAATTATGCTGTTTCTTCCAAAAGCTCTCCAGGCAAGTTTTATACACCGATTAATTTCTTCATCAATGTGACCCTCACTTGATATCTGCTGTCCAAGATAAACGTACGCATCTGTTGTCTCCAGCTTTTCTCCATCAATCGATAAATCTTCATTTCTTGTAAAAGCATTGTACACCACTTTTGTCTTCTGAAAGTTCATTTTTAATTTCACTTGTTTACTCTTGTCAGCAAGTTCCTGGATCATACTCTGCAGCTATGATGGGGTAGTAGCAAAAATGACTACGTCATCAGCAAAACGACCGTGAGTTAGATAATCTCCAGTAATCTTTATCCCTTTGTTTTCCCAGTTCAGTGATTGAAAGGCATTTTCCAATGTGGCATTAAAGAGCTTGGGAGATATGGTGTCACCTTGTCTCACTCCCTTTTCAACTTTTATGTGTGTTGTATTTTCAAACAGCCGAATCTTTGCACTTGCATTTTCACATGATGTAACGTATACCAGGAGATGTGACGTACCTGCCAGCAGGACGCACACGACATAAAGGCCGATAGCAATTAGAATCAATGTCCGCGTAGCTCAATTGGTAGAGCAACTTATTCCGGAATGAGGGGACCCGGGTTCGAATCCTGGCGCAGATAAAAATGACGGAGAAATTCACTTCGTTATAAGATGTTATTAATAATATTAGTGTATGTATCTTTAATACCGAAGGATTTCAAAAAGTCATTGTAACCACTTTTTGTAGTAGACATTATTCAAAACAAACAAACGAAAAAACCCTGAAGCACTGACAGTCTCACAATAATTTACCTTTAGAGGTGATATCTACAGAACTGGAATACAATTCCATATCTTAGCTTACCACAAGCGGCTAACTGTGTGCAAGTACTTTTAGAAAGTTACAATAAATTGAGTGAGGATCCGAAGTTTGTGAACGTAAAAGATTGTCTTGGATTGGAAGTATTCATCATTTAATTCTGCACAGTAATCAGGGAATTTAGAAGAGACTTTTTCCTATTGCTGTTTAAAACGATTAGTGGCATTCGTTATCACAGTGCATGATAAAACTTGTATTGCACATTAACTGCAAAACAAACAATGAAAACAGTAGTGACTATTAAATACCGAAGCATTTCCAAATTTATAGTTGACACTAATTTGACCTTAAGAACTTCTAAATTCATTCTTAATTGAGAAGTGTCAAGAATTTTTTGAATATTCACCAATACTTTGGTCATACTCCGATGTTGCATTTAGGATGCAACTAGTTCCGCTGAATATGCAAAACTTTTGGTGAAAACATATTCATTTCATTTATTATTTGTGCTTATTATTCAAATTAAAAACAATTTTAAACTATCAGTCTTTGTATTATATTATACAGACTGTTTAAATAAAAAGAAAGAATTGTGAAAACACAAGTTTTTCCTTGACGGACATCGATTCCGTGTCCCGTCACTCCGGAGTAAGTCGCTCTCCCAACTGAGCTACGCAGACAATGTCTCGCTGCAGGTTTGTCGTCTTCTCACATGTTTTCGCCTCTGTAGTACATCACAGAATGTTCAGTGTATCAAAGTTACATTAAATTACTTACTGCGCTGTAGGGATCTGCGCAAAAAATTGCGTAATTTGGAATCGACTGCTAGTATATCTGAGCATTAAGGAGTTCATTTAAACAAGGCATATACAAAATAGATCTGATGTGTTGTGAACGATGCATTTGTCCTGAGTACACCATTCTGATTTGTATATCATGTTCTGAAAGTAATTTTTATCAGAAAACCAGCTCTTTTTCATTCACTGCAATCTTTTGTTAAGAACTCAGTAAACATCCCCAAAATGATTTAGTCATCGTTCATTTTTCATTCCATGTAATCCATGTCTATAACACATACACTGTGAAAAATAAGTTGTGTGAATTCCGCAAAATTTATGAAAATAACGTGCAGCAAAGTTGCCGGTAGGTATCCGTTTTCTTCAGAAATTTCCGTTTTCAAAAGAGTCCGTTTCTTTCTACTTCCGTATTTTCACAGATTTTCCGTAGACAGAAATTCCGTTGAAAATGTTCTAAATACGGTCAGTGAATAAACAAAGACATCGCTCTATCCACGTTAATCAATACATAGCAACCGAAAAATTGTTATCCAGTCATCGCTGGGATCGTACCCCAGATCTCTCGATATCTAGCTGAGTGCGTTCGCCTTACGCTACGGTGGCCAACTTCTGACATCCCAAATCCGTATTTGTGATGTCAGAAGCTGACAGATATACACGCATAGCGCCTTTGATTGTTGGCCATTGTAGCGTAAGGTGAACGCACTTAGGTAGCTATCGAGAGATCTGGGGTACGATCCCAGCTGTGACCGGATAAGAAATTTTTGGTTGTTATGTGTTGATTGACGTGGATAGAGCGATGTCTTTGTTTAGAAATTCCGTTTATTTAAGAAAAGTCCATTTCAGATTTTTCCGTATTTAAACTGAAATTCCGCAAAATCGACGACCCTGTACTTTTCAGCCCTCACCCCAGATAATCCTTCCACTGAGGTCAGGATTGAACCCCCGACGTTTTAGCTGGCTCAATAGGTACATCGCGCCTTTAATCACTGAGCCACAAACACTCGGCAATCCGACTCACGTACATCCTAAAACGAATCCCGCGACGATGAAATTTTGTTTTTTTTGTCATTAATGCGAGTGATTTAGTCATCTTATTTTCTGTTGAAGCTTATATTTTTGAATAGGTTTGTAATATGTTTTTTTTTCGTAAGAGGACTTTTTTCACAAATTAAGCATTTTTCATTCTGATTTTTCGAAGCAACAAAATGCTTTGCAACTTGATTTTTTAAACTGACAATGACTTTCAGTTATCTTTAAAAAAGGTGAAATGCACTTTTTTATGATATTATTTCACACACGCACACACACACACAATTTCGGAAAGGTTTCTGAAAATTCAGAACTAAGTGTAAAATTTACTCTTGATAGCTATAATAGCTTTTGTCTTGAGTAGTCCAAGGATTGATACACAGACATCGTATAACCATGTGTACAATAAGTACCCGGTTTCTTACAGTAACACAATATATGATAAGTAGCTGGTGCACCAAATAGGGAAAAGGAGAAGAAATATCCTGGGCCACAATAAACGAAATCCATTCGATATTCTATCCGCAATATCCGATCTCGCTACGGAGCTTCAAAATTCGACAGACGATTGAAATTTAAAAGTTAATCAAACCTGAAGTATTCTCACGAATTGCTTCTATTACCGGTAATTTCACGTCATACAGATACGGAAAAGTGAGAACAGAGATTTTCCGTTAATATACGAAAAAAATTGCGGAAAGGTTTCTGAAAATTCAGAATTTTTCGTTAACACATCTCTAAAACGGTAATTTCCCGTCAATACAAGAAAGAAATTGCGGAAAGGTTTCTGAAAATTCAAAATTTTTCCGTGGTTCAAAAAATCTGTGAAATTCAGGTTTCTTTCCGTCATTTCACGGAAAAGGTTGTATCAGAAATACGTTTCATTAATTCACTAAAGAAATGACGGAAAGTTGCCCGTGAATTTCAGAAAGTTCTTTACGTTGTAACTTGGAGAAAACTTAAATTGTTAGTACCTATTAAACGCATGGGAGTGAATACGCTTTTAATATAGACGTGAGTTCCTAATGGTTAATTAGCTTAATCTCCGGGAAAATTGCCAAATTATGCGTTGCAAATTCAAATAAACTTGACAAATTTATCAAGGATTAATTCGTCAGTGCGCGTTGTTCTAAATAACTTTTAAAAAGTGGCTTTTAAAAGTTATTTAGAAGACCTTTAAAAAAACGTTGCACCAAGGCCCACAATGATGATGATTTATACGGCGCTGATTAATATGCATATCTATGACAAGCTACTGGAAGAGCCAATATCATTAAACGTCATAGGGGGTTCCAAGCGTATGATAAATACGTCATCAACCGAGTTAAATGCGTACGTACGGACTGAAGAAAAGAAAGTAAGATTGTATTTAGCATTTGGCATCATTCCCACTATGGGTCCCTCATTTTCTTCAGAAAATGCTCCGGAGGTTTTTTTTTTGTTCAAATCTCTTACTTGAAACAACCATTCTTCAGTCGACAGTCTTGGACAGGGCTCTTTGAAACGCAAATTGGTTGTTTTGAAAGAGTGCAAATGGTTTGATACAGAAATTTGTTGCCCTTTCAAAGAAACTGAGTAAAATAAAAATATATTTCTTGAATGAAAAACTTATGAAAATCACAAGCGATTTCAACATCTTTGATAGTAAATAAACTACGAAACTCCACCACGTCAGATAAAATGGAACAATGAAATAAAACGAGAAGGAAAAAAGGAGTTAAAATATCAAGAAACTAATTAAAAAGATGAGAAAAGTTTGCTCAATCAGTCGCCTTCAAAATTTAAAAAAGAAGGTTAAATATACGTTTTGCAGTAAACGACTGTGATAACATCATCACTTCTGAGACGAGAAAAGTAATCTTTCGACATGATCGTGTAAAAAACCATTTGACCTCTAACCCCGTGCAGCACCAGGGCCCAGAACGCACTGCACCCTCTCAGAACTTTGGCAGCCGTTGTAAAATGTCTCCTTGGCACACGGCCTTATTCTTGAGATGAGATCAGGATGCTTTAGGGGATCCTCCTCTTGTCACTCACACAGAACAGAGGAGGAGGAGGAGGAGGAGGAGAAGGACGGGAGGAAAAAATGGGACGGCGAAGGCCATCCTCCTGCCCTTCATGTTGAAATAACCGACTACTGAAAACGAGAATGACCCAAGTGGCCTAGAAACCGACGTCATCAGGCACGTGACTTAGTTTAGTACAGGGAGATGACAGAAGTTAAACGAATGCCCCAGCCTTAAAATGTTAATTCAAAACCAAATATCCCTTTTTTAAATGCTTTCCACAGCAAGTTGGGAAAGCTCCGGTACGTGGGATTCCGTTGTCAGTCTATCTAAATGTTAATTATTGAACAGCTTCATCTGCGAAATCGAAGTCCGATATTTAGGCCTAAACATGAATCATGGATTTCTAGCAACTCAGCTGATTAATTAAATAGTATTTTGTTTGCAGTGGATCCGAAACAATTAAAATTATGTAATTCCACCCTTGGAACTCGGAATCGGGTACCAAGAATGAAATATCTGTAAGTGCTAAATGAAATCAAGCAAAAATGCTATTTCACTAAAAAAGAAATCCGTCTAGTACAAATAAGTAATAAAATTCAACATTAGGTCTCCAAAGTGACATACTTCAGGAGCAATGAATGATTCGAAGCATCTAGGAGAAGGTAAATCTCAACTGGATAAAAGCCCTGGGAACTGGACAAAATGCATGCTTTAAATTTCCGAATTCAGTATCATTTCCAAAAGTAATGCTGAATACGTGCTGTCTTCATACGTTCCAAGTCACGAATTTCCGAATTTTCTGGAACCACAACTATCAGAACAAATATGAATATGCATTTGTGTCATATGTCAGAAAAGAAGAGGAATAAGTGCAGTAATCTTGGTCATGATCTAATGACCTCTGCAACTAGCCTCATCCTTTAAACATACATACATACATACATACACACATGCATGTGTGAGCGTGCGTGCGTGCGTGCGTTCGTGCGTGGGGGGGGGGTGCGCGCATCTGTGGGTGTGTCAAAAATGCACTAATTATCGGCAGAAATATTTGCGTCACTGTTTTGATGAAATATGCGCATATAATGATGGGTTCGAAATTATAAGATAACTTCTTAAGTTGGATAAAATAATGCTGAATGTTTACGCTATCACATGTAACTTTAAAAAACTTTCATAAAATGACTTTAAGTTTATTAAAAATTCCTTCAAATTTTTTTTAATTCCGCAAACTTTGTTGAGTGATGTATTTTTCCATTGATAAATTCTTACTTCAAAACTTTCCACTTTCAGTGCTATCAATATTTCTGTAAATTTAGTAAGATCGCAATTTCTAGATTTCACGTGTACCAACACTAAGAAGTCACTAGCATTAGGTTCACGCTCGTCTTATGCCTTCAACGGTTTAGCGAGAAGAAATGAACTAAGTTAAGCGTGATATAACTTATTAGGAGCTGAAACATGGCATCAGTTGTTTCGTAAATTTCAAAACCATGCGAACTCAATCTTCCCCGATGACTAAGTGGTCAAAGTTACAACCGCTGGCTAAGATCTCAAGTAGAGTCGGGTTCGAATTCGAGATCCAGATGATATATGGAAGATGTGCTTATCCTACAGGTTTGTCTCTTCCCCTGAAACCGGTGGCCCTACAGTAGGGACAGCCAACTGCTTAAATTCCACAGAATTGCAAACGGTATTCGTTAAAGCTCAAAGAATTGCAAACGGTCGTCGTTAAAGCTCAAAGAATTGCAAACGGTCGTCGTTAAAGCTCAAAGAATTGCAAACGGTCGTCGTTAAAGCAAACAAGCAACATGGACTCATTTTTGTTTTTTGGCCAATTTCTTGAGGATGGAGGCTTTCCCCTGACTTTTGAGCAACATTGATGTTGCCTATTGCTGTCTTTCTGCAGTATCAGTCAAATCTAGGAATGCAACCGAATGAACAAAGGACTGATTTAGAACGTCTAAGATCTTACATTGCTGAAATATGTTAAATAAGCGATATGAGTGTTTTACTTAAGTTTTGTCGGGCTCAACGTTCGCTAAGCGCAATTCTTGCATGCATCTATTATTTGAAAAATTGAGCTAACTCATAGTATTTTCATTATACAGGCTAAATATCAAAGCACATCTGTTTAAGTGGATATTCAATGTACGTCTTAATCTTCGATTTAATACAGGAATGTTTTACAAGTTGCCGAAATCATGATAAAAAATTGTATAGTCATGATAATAAATTGTAAAAAAAAATATTAATGATTTAAGCTACTAGAGTTTTTCCTCTTGAGGCTGGTAACGTTCCGTAATTTATGCACTGCATGGTTTGCTACTTTCCCCTTGCGTACCTCATATGCATTACCTTATTTATCTATTTGTGTTTCATTTCACTTTTAGATATTGCAATGCAATCACAGAGTTTTGAAGTAACTTCCAAATATATTCTCTGAATTCTAACTAATCATTAGGTTTGAAGATGAAGACAGTTCAGCTGATATCTAAATTTATTTCACAGTATATAAACCTTTAGTTGGTATTTCGCACGCAATGCAAATCTCTGAAACTAAACCACCTCATGCCGATTGTGTCGGGTGGACGTTTGACATAAAAAAACAAAAAATAAAGAAAGAAACGAAAAAGAGAGAAATCGTTTTCGCCTTGATCTTATTGTCGTGTGAAATCATACTAATGTTTGTGAAAATTGCAACACCATGAAGGACTGTGGTATTTGCATGAAACTTACAAGATACATACAACAGGATGCAAATGACTAAAAGATCAGTGAAAATGCGCATGCGGTTTCGGAGAAGCGCTCTTTGAACTATCGGGTCTTGTGTATAAAGATCTGGCTCAAACGAGGTGTTACAATCAGTGAAAAGCCGACACTGAATCGAAAGGGTGTTTCTTGTGTCTCACTATGACCCGTCGTCGAAGAAAGGCACATTATGAACACCTGACGATTTTTGAGCGATGAAGGATTGTTGAGAGGAGAGAAGTTGGTCACGCCAAGTACAGTGAATGGAACGTGGCATCAGTGGACAGATGAGGCTCGGACGCACAGAAATCTGGGAAATGGACGGCAAAATTGCACGACTTCACGGGATGACATACATCTCTACCGCATGGCAGTGACCGATCACACAGCGACATCCACTGTGTTAGCGCAGAAGTGGAGCACTGTCACAGGTGAAGCTTTGTCTTTCAGCACAGTTCGACGTCGTCTGTCTAACAGAGGACTTGTCGCTAGCAGCCCATTTGCTGCACATTCCTTTGACATTGCTGCACATGCTTTGACATTGCTACACATTCCTTTGACATTGCTGCACATGCTTTGACATTGCTGCACATTCCTTTGACATTGCTACACATTCCTTTGACATTGCTGCACATTCCTTTGACATCGCTGCACATTCCTTTGACATTGCTGCACATTCCTTTGACATTGCTGCACATGCTTTGACATTGCGGCACATTCCTTTGACATTGCTGCACATTCCTTTGACATTGCTGCACATTCCTTTGACATTGCTGCACATGCTTTGACATTGCTGCACATTCCTTTGACATTGCTGCACATGCTTTGACATTGCTGCACATTCCTTTGACATTGCTGCACATTCCTTTGATATCGCTGCACATGCTTTGACATTGCTGCACATTCCTTTGACATTGCTGCACATTCCTTTGACATTGCTGCACATTCCTTTGACATTGCTGCACATGCTTTGACATTGCTGCACATTCCTTTGACATCGCTGCACATTCCTTTGACATCGCTGCACATTCCTTTGATATTGCTGCACATGCTTTGACATTGCTGCACATTCCTTTGACATTGCTGCACATTCCTTTGACATTGCTGCACATGCTTTGACATTGCTGCACATTCCTTTGACATTGCTGCACATTCCTTTGACTCTCAATCACAGGCTATTCCCTAGGGCTACATCAAAAAGTTCTTCCATTCAATGGCACTCCGTGCAGAGGCTCGAGGTGGTTTCACACGATACTCAGTTTCAATGAACTCTGGTCTTGAATAGAAAGGCTATTCCCCAGGACGACATCAAAAATCCCTTTCATTCATCAGTTATCTCCTGTAACATGAGGAATCTGTGATGTAAACTTCGTTTGAATAGCGCGATTCTTTCTTAGTGTTGCAATTTTCACAAACAATAGTGTATCAGATTCAACACGCATTTTGATGCGCATATACGTCAGACATACGCACATTCACGCACACGGAGGGAAACGTGGCAGACATCGTGATCATTTCTGTTGATCTTTTTGAAATTGTTTTGTTCTTGTCTTAGATATCAAACTACCAACATTTAGGACAGACATCACGTGATAAATGCAATCAAATGATTTGGAGCAGTATAAATTTATAAATTGTTAAAACGATTGGTGCAATCTTCCTCAAATCAGCTTCACCCCTATCATCATTGCAGCTGCAAGCGTTGCATCATTAAATTCATCATCGTCCTCCGTGAACGTCTTCTTTGTGCCAAAAGTAAATTACAATTACTAATTTAAAAAGCTTAAATTCCATTTAGATTAAATTTTTCTGCCTACTTTATTTACAATATTTTAACTTCTTTAGAAGAAGTAAAACTTCAGTAAGCTCACTTGAGATCATGGTTCCCAAAATCCTACTTATTGGATAAGGCTTAAAAGCTCTTGATTAACAAAATTGCCAGTCAAAGGCTTTTGCAGGATTTTGACCCAGCAAAAGCCTTTGACTGGCAATTCGTGCCGAAGTTTTAAGATATTTATATTTGCCACAGTATGACTTTTAAAAGAAATCAGAGGGAAAAGTCCAAGGAATCGTAACTTCTTTAGAATACTGCTGATTACACGTATTAAAACATCTCAAAATACGTCTAGAATGTGAGTTTTTTGCATTCGAAAGAGGTGTTCATTACCTCCGAGAACTTGGTTACATATTTGTGTTAGCATTTTTTAAATTTTACACAGAGCACTAGGAAAATATTGAAAAAATCCAAAAAGTACCGTTGGGTTAAAGGTTCGCATTTTCTTTCCGATTTAAGAACATATTTTTTCTCTCCCCTCCACCCCCATTGGAAATTATTTTTCCTGCAGCGAACATAAATTCGACTGCGCGTAAGATAAAAACAAAATCCAGGGTCATAAAGTGTGTTAAATCTTCTGTGCGCACCCGTAACCTAATCTTTCCAAACGGCCCAATCCAAATAAGAAATCTGTGTCCAACTCCCGATTCGCCATTAAGCAGCTGTCGGGTGGGAGTTAATTGCGGTTCCTTCTCCTCGAGCTGAAAAATGTATGTACTAAATTCTCCTTCTGTCACGAGAAGTCTGTGAATGGCCATCCGTGGGATAACTCCTGAGCGCCGTTACTCCAAAAGACGGAAAAGCTATTATGACTCTTCATGTATTTCTCGGCAGTTCCCTGTCACAGTATCTTGACTTAAGGCTCACGACGACTTTGTCTGACAGCATCCGAAACACCCTAACCCGGGCAGCTGTTACTGTTTTTAACTATGTGATGCAAGGCTTGGGCGGGAATAGGACTGTCAGGGAAACACAAAAGTATCTGAAACTGGCGTTTCCTATGAATTCGGTGAAATTTGTGATCCAGTACTGCACTAGGAAACGCAAATAGATATAACTGGAAGAATAAAATTAGCATTGCCGCGTTCCCTGATAAAAATAAGACTCTTGTTTTATCTGCTGCCACTGTTGCGCAAGGAAATAACATAATCTAGTACAGTAAAGTTCACAACGGCCTCATTCTTAATGAATTTAAGAAAACAAAAGATACCCATCGATACATCTTCATGCATCCTCTTGAAATTTAAAAGAAAAGGTTAAAAAGTATCTGATCACGCCATCTTAGTTGTGCGTCGTTAGACTAACGTATTATGAAAATTATGAAAACTAAACAAAAAAAGAGCTCTTCTGTTAGCATTACCAATATATGTCGTTAGACTAACGTATTAGGAAAATAATGAAAACTAAACAAAAAAAGAGCTCTTCCGCTAGCATTACCAATATATGTCGTTAGACTAACGTATTATGAAAATAATGAAAACTAAACAAAAAAGAGCTCTTCCGCTGGAATTACCAATATATGTCGTGTTAGACTAATGTATTAGGAAAATTATGAAAACTAAACAAAAAAGAGCTCTTCTGTTAGCATTACCAATATATGTCGTTAGACTAACGTATTAGGAAAATAATGAAAACTAAACAAAAAAAGAGCTCTTTCGCTAGCATTACCAATATATGTCGTTAGACTAACGTATTATGAAAATTATGAAAACTAAACAAAAAAGAGCTCTTCCGCTTGCATTACCAATATATGTCGCTAGACTAATGTATTATGAAAATTATGAAAACTAAACGAAAAAGAGCTCTTCCGCTAGCATTACCAATATATGTCGTTAGACTAACGTATTATGAAAATAATGAAAACTAAACAAAAAAGAGCTCTTCCGCTGGAATTACCAATATATGTCGTTAGACTAATGTATTAGGAAAATCATGAAAACTAAACAAAAAAAGAGCTCTTCTGTTAGCATTACCAATATATGTCGTTAGACTAACGTATTAGGAAAATTATGAAAACTAAACAAAAAAAGAGCTCTTCCGCTAGCATTACCAATATATGTCGTTAGACTAACGTATTATGAAAATTATGAAAACTAAACAAAAAAGAGCTCTTCTACTAGCATTACCAATATATGTCGTTAGACTAACGTATTATGAAAATTATGAAAACTAAACAAAAAGAGCTCTAGCATTACCAATATGTAATTGCGAAGACCGACGGTATGTCACCGCGTGATCGCGAAAATGTTATTGCCGTCACGGTTGTTGCAGTGGTTTCCTGCTGGTTTCTGATCATTCGTCAGAGATTGGTTCAGGTTCGAATCCCTGTGAGATGTGAATGTTCTGTTTGTTTTACGACACTGTATCTCTCCTCCCTGGAACCAGTGGCCCTAAAATGGGGGTATGAGGAAAGAATGCCCACGGAAAAAACGCCCACGGAAAAATCGCCCACGGAAAAAACGCCCACGGAAAAAACGCCCACGGAAAAAACGCCCACTTCGCGAAAGTAGGAAAAAACGCCCACGGAAAAATCGCCCACAGGCAAAATGCTCACGGGAAAAATATGTGATCGACTGATAAGTTTATATGTCTGTTATAAACGGTGTTCGGACAACTGGTCACACATTGCTGGCCAAAAAACCGTTAGGGGTCATATAAAAATTGTGGTTTCTTGGCCACCTCACCTACATAACGAAAATGGGTGTAGGAGAATTGGCCACAAAAGTTCAAGGGGGGGGGGTGTAAGTATTATTGATTTTTGGCCTACATTGAGAATTGAATTAGGAACTCCAAACAAATTTCGAGAAAACGTTCTATGTAAGCCAAGCGAGAATTACAGCATAATTCATGTATGTTCGGAAAAGGACCCTAAGGTGGGATTTTTTAATAACGCTGCACTTTTACGTAGGTACTAAATATTTACATAACATGTCAAGTTTGCAATATTTTTCTTTTACTTAATTAATTCACAGGCGAAGAAAAAAGTGTTGAATAGGCTTAGGCCTACGGCCTATTAATTAATGTATGGATTGAATGTATGGTGCATAAGTAGAAGCGCAATATTACTGACAATTAATTCAGACATTTGACGTGGAATAGGAATAGCTGTGGTGCAGTGGAAGCATATCCGGCGCGTAACTGGAAGACCCTGAGTTCGATTCCTGGTGGCGGCCACTGAGAATTTTTCCGTGACTCACTTATAAACGTGGAAAGAGCGATGACTTCTGTTTGATTATTGGCAATACTTGTTATGTAAATTTACGAATATGGGAATGGCGGAACGAAAACTTTTAGAAGGGCCTAAACGTTAGTCCTAATATTATTTTTTGCCTGAGTAACACCGCAATATTAATAATTTGATGTGTTACGTAAACGTTATGAATATAACATCGTTAGAATAAAAACTGTTAAATAGGCCAAGGCCTAGGACTTATGACTTAAGGGCCGCGGGTGGCCTAGTGAAGAACCAAATAAGATTGTTAACTTTCAACTTCCTACTGTAGAGTGGGATGTAAGGTCAGGTGATGCGTAACATCACAGCCTCTCCTTGACAAATGTCAACCCCGCCTTCTCGTGGTGCATCCTGTTCCTACTAAAGGGGCTCTGACGACCGCCAATAGCGGTATAACTATACCATCGGGATTAGAGGAAATTCTATCCCACACTCACCAACCCGCTTGGCCAGCGTGGTGAGTTATGGCCAAACCCCTCCAAAATGACTCCACAACTTAAATCTTGGCCCTCAGTCTCCGGCAGCTGGAATGTACCTGGCCAAGGCAGCGGCCAGTGCGACATGAAGGCAGAGGGTGCTAAGAATCCCCGGAGGACCGGACTAGGCTGCCATCTGATGCTGACCTTGGCAACGTACAATGGACGCTCCCTATCTTCTGATTCAAGGCTTCTTGAATTGGAAGAGGAACTACAAAGGATCAAGTGGGACATCGTGGGGCTAAGTGAGGTAAGGAGAAAAGGAGAAGATCTCATCGAACTGAAAAGTGGACATCTCTTCTACTATCGTGGGACAGATACTGGCAGAACTAGTGGTGTTGGATTTATAATAAACAAGAAACTGAAGGATAAAGTTGTAGAAGTTGAAAGTTCCTCTGACAGAGCTGCAAGGCTTGTTATCCAACTCTCGAAAAGATACCAGGCTCAGATTATTCAAACTTATGCATCCACCACAAGTCATCCTGAAGAAGAAATTGAAGAATTTTATGAGGAAATTTGTCATCTAAATAATAAAGGTAAGCAGCACTTGAAAATAATTATGGGAGATTTCAATGCAAAAATAGGGCAACGGCAACAGAATGAAACTTCAGTAGGTAAATTCGGTCACGGCAACAGAAACCAGCGTGGAAATACTCTCGTTGAGTTTGCAGAGGCAGAAGGGTTTTTCATCTTGAACTCCTTCTTCAAGAAAAAGCCACACAGGAAATGGACATGGAGACATCCAAATGGGACGACAAGTGAAATTGATTTTATTATGTGTAACAAAAAATTCGTCATAGAAGACTGCAGTGTGCTAAACAAGTTCAACACAGGTAGTGACCATAGATTGGTGAGATGTAAGATGCACCTCAACACTAAACTTGAACGTGGCAAGCTCATAAGACAAACAAAATCTATTGACATAACCAACCTTATAAAACACCATAATACCTTCAAGTTGGAACTGAAGAACAGGTTCTCTGCTTTAGAAGGCCTAACATCGGAAGAAGTGGACATCTCTGAAGTTAACAGAAAAGTAACCAAAGCTCTTATGGAAACAGCAACAAAATTAGCTGGGTCTAAGAACAAGTTGCATGTAAATAAATTATCAGGAAAAACGAAAATGTTGATGCAAAAAAGAAGAGAGATGAGGACAACTAAAGAAGATGTGACTTCCAAAGTGGAATATATAGAGCTATGCAAGACAGTACGAAAAAGTATCACTGAAGACGTAAGAAAATTCAACTGTGAACTAGTGAGGAAAGCAATTGAAAACAACCAAAGCCTAAAGATAGCAGAGGGACATCTCAGTAAGGGAAGAAAACAGATTATGGCACTGAGAAAAGAAGATGGTTCTGTAACAAGAAATAGAGGCAAAATTTTGACAAGAGTGAAAGATTTCTACTCCAAATTATATGAAAGGGATGATACATGCACTCCAGACATCATGAAAGATACCAGTACCAGAGTTCCTCCAGTCCTTCCAGCAGAAGTTGCACATGCAATCAAGAACATGAAGCGGGGAAAAGCTCCAGGAGAAGATGGAATTACTGTAGACATCATACAAGAAGCAAGTGGAGAAATCGAAACAGTACTCGCCCAAATTTTCACTCGATGCCTAAATGAAGGAAAGATTCCTGAGGATTGGAACACCGCTACAATGATCCTGCTACATAAGAAAGGTGACATTGAGGATCTCGGAAACTACAGACCTATCAGCCTCCTATCAGTAGTTTATAAAATCTTCACTAAAGTTCTTTCACACCGCTTGAAGATAACACTGGACATGGCTCAACCGAGAGAACAAGCTGGATTCAGGAGTGGCTACAGCACAATAGATCATATCCATGTGCTGAGAGAACTAATTGAAAGAGCGAGGGAATATGAACTTCCATTGTGCATGGCTTTTATCGATTATGAAAAAGCCTTTGATTCGGTGAAACCATCAGCAGTTACAATGTCTCTGAAAACCTGCGGTATTGAAGATGCATACATTAATATTATTAATAACATCTATGAAAATGCAAGTGCAAAGATTAGGCTGTTTGAAAATACAACACGCATAAAAATTGGAAAGGGAGTGAGACAAGGTGACACCATATCTCCGAAGCTCTTTAATGCGACATTGGAGGGTGTTTTTCAGTCGCTGAGCTGGGAAAACAAGGGGATAAAGATTAATGGAGATTATCTAACCCACCTTCGTTTTGCTGATGACGTAGTCATTTTTGCAACTAGCCCATCAGAGCTGCAGAGTATGATCCAGGAACTTGCTGACAAGAGTAAAGAAGTGGGATTAAAAATGAACTTTCAGAAGACAAAAGTGATGTTCAATGCTTTTACAAGAAATGAAGATTTATCGATTGATGGAGAAAAGCTGGAGATAACAGACACGTACGTTTATCTTGGACAGCAGATATCAAGTGAGGGTCACATTGATGAAGAAATTAATCGGCGTACAAAACTTGCCTGGAGAGCTTTTGGAAGAAACAGCATAATTTTCAAGAGCAATATGCCATTATGTCTTAAAAGAAAAGTGTTTGATCAATGCATCCTTCCAGTGCTTACGTATGGTGCAGAGACGTGGACCTTAACTAAAAGAGACATACAAAGGCTGCAGACAACTCAATGACGCATGGAGAGGTGCATACTTGGTGTAACCAGGAGAGATAAGAAGAGGAACTCGTGGATCCGAAAAATGACAAGAGTGGAAGACATCATGATCAGAGTTAAATCCCTGAAATGGCAATGGGCTGGACTTACTGCCAGAAGGACAGATCATAGATGGACAGCCGAAATTTTAGATTGGATTCCAAGGGACAGGAAAAGACCCAGAAGAAGACCACATGGGAGATGGGTGGATGAAATTCGAAAGTATGCAGGGGTGACATGGAGGAGACTGGCACAAGACAGACCGTTGTGGAGGAAACTTGGGGAGACCTTCGTCCAGCAGTGGATTGATAATGGTTGATGATGATGATGATGATGACTGTAGAGTAGCTACTTTCTTAAAAAAATCCAGTTCGGCTTTACTGTAAAAAATTTGTGACTATTCTTATTTTTTAAAGTAAGGTCTTAATTTTTATAAAACTATGCATGTTTGTTATTTAACTATATCAATTAAAAGGGAAATCATTAAAAGTCAGATTATTTTATTTATAAAAACTTGTAAAGTATACCATTTAATTGTAAAAGCGATTTTCGTAAAAGGCGCAATGTACAGATATAACTTTGTGTAATGTGCTTTCTTTGCACTCTTGTCTCTTTTGGAAATCCTCTTTTGTGTACGGCGAGCCGAAGGGGGAGGGGGAGCATCTGTCTTTCGTCAAAGTGGTGCTTTGCAGCTGCAGCTGGAACGTTTGCTAGCGACCGCACCCCAAATAACAAGGGATATATTTCATTTAAATTTATCGGTTGGCCACCGGTCAGGGTGTGTCTTCCCCGTGAGTAGTATAATCTCAAGTTACAGGCATACTTCTTTTCTTCCCAGTGTAAAGAAAAAAATACGCACTCATAGCTTCCTGGGAGTTTTCCAAAGGACAACTAAAACAGTTAATTTCTACATGACGGGTGTAGGAGAACTGGCCACAAAAATTTTAAGGGGCCTCATAAAAATAACGTTTTCGACCGCTTCGTGCCCACGAACCCTAGAGGTTGGTAATCAGAGTCATATAAAGTTTCCGTAATTTCGTCTTTTCTTAATTGCGATAATTAATGTAATTCTTTATAAGAAATGTTTATGATCTACATCTCAGCAAAAGATTTAAGGGTTTTCAAACTACAAGTCTGCAAAATATCTGAGCGCATGTGCTGACTCAGGAAACCTGTCCGGGGGGGGGGGATATCAAAACTCTAAGATTTGAAAAATGTATCGTCCCATCGGGAGATTTTCAGCATTTACAAGCTACAGTTGGACAGATTATTTGAGGGTACGTGCCTACTCAGCAAACCTGGGGGTGGGGTGGGGGGTTATATGATAATTGTGAATTATATAGAATTTCTTGTCCGATCGGGCGATTTTCAGCATTTACAAACTACAACTGGAGACATTCTCTCCGGGCATGAACCTACTGAGCAAACCTGTCGGGGGGTAGGGGGGGGTAATACCAAAAGTGTAGAATATGAAGAATTTCTCTTCCGACCCGGAGATTTTCATCATTCACATGCCTTCAGATAATGTGTCGAGTTGTAGCTGCTAATTGCCGAGAATCTCCCGATCGGACGAGAAATTGTTCATATCTTACACTTTTGGTATTACCCCCCCCCTCCCTCTTCGCCGACAGGTTTCCAGAGAGTGACATGCGCTAAGAAAATTTGTCGAGTTGCAGTTTCTAAATACTGAAGATCTCCAGATCGGAAGAGATATTCTTGATATTTTACGATTTTGGTATTACCCCCCTCCCCCCGACTATTTTCCTGAGGCAGCAGATACCCTCAGATAATTCGACGTGTTGTAGCTTGTAAACACTGGAAATCTCCCGATCGGACCAGAAATTCTTTATATTACATATTTTAGATTTTAAGCACCCCCCTCCTCCCCAGACAAATTCCCTGGGTTTGCACATACTCGCAGAGAATTTTTTATTTGTAGTTTCTAGAAAAATATCGTATAGCAGTTGGCTTGAAGACAACGGTGAATCATTAGTATGTTTTAAAATAAATGTTGCATAAGACTACCACGGCTTTCAGGCCAACACCATACAACCTCTACAGTCAATCAGTGCAATCCGAACTTTCCTCTCATATTTGTAAGGTTTGCAGAAAATATTTTACACATCAAATTATTAATATTGCGGTATTACTTAGGCAGAAAATAATATTAGTACTAACGTTTAGGCCCTTCTAAAAGTTTTCATTCCGTCATTCCCATATTCGCGTTATGTAGGTGAGGTGGCCAAGAAACCGCAATTTTTATATGACCCCTAACGATTTTTTGGCCAGCAGTCTGTGACTAGTTGTCCGAACACCGTTTATAACAGACATAAAAACTTATCAGTCGATCACATATTTTTCCCGTGAGCATTTTGTCTGTGGGCGATTTTTCCGTGGGCGTTTTTTCCTACTTTCGAAAAATGGGCGTTTTTTCCGTGGGCGTTTTTTCCGTGGGCGTTTTTTCCGTGGGCGATTTTTCCGTGGGCGTTTTTTCCGTGGGCATTCTTTCATACAATCAAAATGGGCGATGGGGGACTGCTTATAACAGATCGAGTTGCTCACGTTGGTCATTAAACCCCAAAAACAAAACGAAAAATATGATAACGTCAGTACAGAGTGCAACAGCGTATGCGGATCTGAAGTGCTTTGGAAAGAGAAGTGTATCGTTCGAGTTTGACTGCCTGGGGATTCCATAAGAAAGTCGTAGAAACCTGTGAGGAAAAACCTTTACAGGTTTTTGTATTTCTTTCTTCATTCCTAAACCTGACTTTTTGCTTTCCTTTTTCTTTTCTTTTTTATCGGATCTGCTATTATCGTTTTCTGGGTCTCACAATAATCCAACAGTCTAGAGTGCGGCTTTCTGATTCCCCATGCTACTGTGTCTGGATGCGCCAGACATGAATGTTGTGTTTGCTTTTCCTGAGATGGTTCTCTCTCCTTTGTGGAATTGTGGCCCTAAATTAGGAATGAGTATAAGTCCTTATCGCCTTACAGACTACACGGTCGTTATAACTCGAAACAAAACAAACCATCCTTTGAAGTTTTATAATAGCTGACCGGGAGATAAGAATCATGTAGAAGAAACGGAACGAACAATTCTTCTCTGTTGTTGTTCGAATGGAGTATGCGATTCTGCGTTGTTATACAAAAGGCATATTGCAAATCATGGCAAAAGCGATTCTTCCATTCTTTTTGTTACAGGACATATATCCTCTTTTCGTTCTACTTATTTTCCGCTCTAAGTCTTCAGTTCTTGCTGCTTCTGTTTTAGTAAGTCATCTGTATAAAATATTGCCAAAGATTCTACTTTTCTCATTGTCGCCCTTACCATATTTACAAATATGTCAAATAATAATGAGCTGATCCTTCATGCACTCCAACCTTCATAGAAAATCGATCCGACTGCTCTACGTTACTTAGGATACACACGGAATCTCTCTACATTTCCTTCATTAACTGCATGTGCTTTACCGGCACCATTTTACGACGTATTAAATAATTTCATATTTACTACATTAACACTCTGTTATATTCCTTCTGCAGATCAACAAATATACGAAATAATACTTTCCCTTCCCCACATTTCTTTACGAGTTGCTTCAAGTCAAATACGAACTCTGCTGTGTAATTTTTTTCCGGAATAAAACTGAGCCGTCCTTTTGCAATTTTTACCTCTTTTTCCCAGTTTCTTATTCAGAATGCCCTTCATTATGCTGAGGGCGCGCAAATTAAATAAGTTTTACATCCCGATAGTTCTTGCAATTCTCAAATTATTCCAGTTTTCTCCTTATAAATGAATATCAAAGTTCTGCCCCTCCATTAAGCAGTAGTAACGTTCTGTTCCAATGTTTTTCATTAGAAACAAAACTGCTAGTATCTTCTCCATGTAAATGTTTCCTTACCTGCAAGGTATGTTGTCTAATCCGCAACTCTTTCCACTATTCAGAGATTTTAGCGCATCTAGCAATTTTTTTCCTTTACTCATATACTTTATGCTTCATTTGGTTGTCCTTCTTCTCTTATTGACCTTCGGCCTGTTTCATTAAGAAATCTATTCAGAGCACGTTTTGCCTAGACATCATTCGTCAATACTTTGTACTATGAAATGTCCATCTTCAATCCGTCTAGCACGAGTGACATCCTTCATTACCTTCTTTCTTGATTTTGCAATTTTGTTCCATCTCCCTCCCCCAACCTTACTTCCTCTTCTCCACAAATCCATTCACATTCTGCATCCGCTCTCTCTCTCTCTCTCTCTCTCTCATTGGTGGCGTTCTCTTCCAGAATCACAACCTGTCTGTGTGATACTCTTTCTCTGCTCTCTAAACTTATAGGAAGTTTTCCACCATTCTCTCACTCCCTTCCGAAAATAATTAAATGACTAGTATTCACAGCCTCTCCTTGACAAATGTCAACCCCGCTTTCTCGTGGTGCATCCTGTTCCCACTAAAGGGGCTCTGACGACCGCCAATAGCGGTATAACTATACCATCGGGATCAGAGGAAATGCTATCCCACACTCACCAACCCGCTTGGCCAGCGTGGTGAGTTATGGCCAAACACCTCCAAAATGACTCTACAACTTAAATCTTGGCCCTCAGTCTCCGGCAGCTGGAATGTACCTGGCCCTCAGTCTCCGGCAGCTGGAATGTACCTGGCCAAGGCAGCGGCCAGTGCGACATGAAGGCAGAGGGTGCTAAGAATCCCCGGAGGACCGGACTAGGCTGCCATTTGATGCTGACCTTGGCTACCTACAACGGACGCTCCCTATCTTCTGATTCAAGGCTTCTTGAATTGGAAGAGGAACTACAAAGGATCAAGTGGGACATCGTCGGGCTAAGTGAGGTAAGGAGAAAAGGAGAAGATCTCATTGAACTGAAAAGTGGACATCTCTTCTATTATCGTGGGACAGATACTGGTAGAACTAGTGGTGTTGGATTTATAATAAACAAGAAACTGAAGGATAAAGTGGTAGAAGTTGAAAGTTCCTCTGACAGAGCTGCACGACTCGTTATCCAACTATCGAGAAGATACCAGGCTCAGATTATTCAAACTTATGCACCCACCACAAGTCATCCTGAAGAAGAAACTGAAGAATTTTATGAGGAAATTCGTCATCTAAATAATAAAGGTAAGCAGCACTTGAAGATAATTATGGGAGATTTCAATGCAAAAATAGGGCAACGGCAACAGAATGAAACTTCAGTAGGTAAATTCGGTCACGGCAACAGAAACCAGCGTGGAAATACTCTCGTTGAGTTTGCAGAGGCAGAAGGATTTTTCATCTTGAATTCCTTTTTCAAGAAAAAGCCACACAGGAAATGGACATGGAGACATCCAATTGGGACGACAAGTGAAATTGATTTTATTATGTGTAACAAAAAATTCGTCATCGAAGACTGCAGTGTGCTGAACAAGTTCAACACAGGTAGTGACCATAGATTGGTGAGATGTAAGATGCACCTCAACACTAAACTGGAACGTGGCAAGCTCATAAGACAAACAAAATGTATTGACATAACCAACCTTAAAAACACCATAATACTTTCAAGTTGGAACTGAAGAACAGATTCTCTGCTTTAGAAGGCCTAACATCGGAAGAAGTGGATATTTCGGAAGTTAACAGAAAAGTAACCAAAGCTCTTATGGAAACAGCAACAAAATTAGCTGGGTCTAAGAACAAGTTGCATGTGAACAAATTATCAGAAAAAACCAAAATGTTGATGCAAAAAAGAAGAGAGATGAGGACAACTAAAGAAGATGTGACTTCCAAAGTAGAATATATAGAGCTATGCAAGACAGCACGAAAAAGTATCACTGAAGACCTAAGGAAATTCAACTGTGAGCTAGTGAGGAAAGCAATTGAAAACAACCAAAGCCTAAAGATAGCAAAGGGACATCTCAGTAAGGGAAGAAAACAGATTATGGCTCTGAGAAAAGAAGATGGTTCTATAACAAGAAATAGAGGCAAAATTTTGACAAGAGTGAAAGATTTCTACTCCAAATTATATGAAAGGGATGATACATGTACTCCAGACACCATGAAAGGTACCAGTACCAGAGTTCTTCCAGTCCTTCCAGCAGAAGTTGCACATGCAATCAAGAACATGAAGAGGGGAAAAGCTCCAGGAGAAGATGGAATTACTGTAGACATCATACAAGAAGCAAGTGGAGAAATCGAAACAGTACTCGCCCAAATTTTCACTCGATGCCTTAATGAAGGGAAAATTCCTGAGGATTGGAACAATGCTACAATGATCCTGCTACATAAAAAAGGTGACATTGAGGATCTCAGGAACTACAGACCTATCAGCCTCCTATCAGTGGTTTATAAAATCTTCACTAAAGTTCTTTCACACCGCTTGAAGGTAACACTGGACATGGCTCAACCGAGAGAACAAGCTGGATTCAGGAGTGGCTACAGCACAATAGATCATATCCACGTACTGAGAGAACTAATTGAAAGAGCGAGGGAATATGAACTTCCATTGTGCATGGCTTTTATCGATTATGAAAAAGCCTTTGATTCGGTGAAACCATCAGCAGTTACCACGGCTCTGAAATCCTGCGGTATTGAAGATGCATACATTAATATTATTAATAACATCTATGAAAATGCAAGTGCAAAGATTCGGCTGTTTGAAAATACAACACACATAAAAATTGGAACAGGAGTGAGACAAGGTGACACCATATCTCCGAAGCTCTTTAATGCCACATTGGAAAATGTCTTTCAATCACTGAACTGGGAAAACAAAGGGATAAAGATTAATGGAGATTATCTAACCCACCTTCGTTTTGCTGATGACGTAGTCATTTTTGCAACTACCCCATCAGAGCTGCAGAGTATGATCCAGGAACTTGCTGACAAGAGTAAAGAAGTGGGATTAAAAATGAACTTTCAGAAGACAAAAGTGATGTTCAATGCTTTTACAAGAAAGGAAGATTTATCGATTGATGGAGAAAAACTGGAGATAACAGATACGTATCTTTATCTTGGACAGCAGATATCAAGTGAGGGTCACATTGATGAAGAAATTAATCGGCGTACAAAACTTGCCTGGAGAGCTATTGGAAGAAACAGCATAATTTTCAAGAGCAATATGCCATTATGTCTTAAAAGAAAAGTGTTTGATCAATGCATCCTTCCAGTGCTTACGTATGGTGCAGAGACGTGGACCTTAACTAAAAGAGACATACAAAGGCTGCAGACAACTCAAAGCAGCATGGAGAGGTGCATGCTTGGTATAACCAGGAGAGATAAGAAGAGGAACTCGTGGATCCGAAAAATGACGAGAGTGGAAGACATCGTGATCAGAGTTAAATCCCTGAAATGGCAATGGGCTGGACATACTGCCAGAAGGACAGACCATAGATGGACAGCCGAAATTTTAGATTGGATTTCAAGGGACAGGAAAAGACCCAGAAAAAGACAACATGGGAGATGGGTGGATGAAATTCGTAAATATGCGGGAGTGACATGGAGGAGACTGGCACAAGACAGATCGTTGTGGAGGAAACTTGGGGAGACCTTCGTCCAGCAGTGGATTGATAATGGTTGACGATGATGATGATGATGATGATTCCAGTCATTACATTTGGTAAACCCATTTGTCTACATTTCTTTTCTTAACTTCTAAGACCTTGTCCCTGAGATTTGACTATTTTCAGCTATTAAATATAATAGCCAAAAATAAAGTCGCTGCTCCATTTTTGCCTTAGACCCTCTTACAAAATCTTTCTATCTGAAAAACAACTTGTGAAGTTTTGTATCAAAAGTCGTAGAACCAGCACTAATACACTGCTGGACAATTGCTAAGGACGGATCATAAATGGCTATATAGCGCATAAAAAAGTAAGTGTGGTTGGATGCCAAGTGAAATAAAATAATATCAGAATGCCAGGACATTACAAAAAAGACAATTTATTGTGCTCTGAAATCCAGAAGGCTTTGGAACGTGTTCAAGGGACAAACAGGCCATTTTGTGCAGAATACGTAAACGTGAAAAAATGCAATTACCGTCCGCAGGCGTTCCGGCGTAAGATGTCAATACGGGATATTGCCACCATGGAGGACGATGCAAGATTCCACACGTCGTGTCATGCTTTGCACAACATTATCAAGCAGCTGTTGGGGTAATTTATCCCATTCCTCTGTCAGTGCACGGATGAGGGTGTCCTTGTTTATTGGAGGGCATTGGCGACCAGCAAGACTCCTCCCCAAAGCATCCCACACTCTTTCAATGGGATTCAGATCTGGAGAACGTGCTGGCCATACGAGGCGTTGAATATCCTCGCTCTCAAGACACTCCTGGACAGCGACTGTTCGATGACATGTTGCGTTGTCGTCCATGAAAAGGAATCTATCACCGACAGCACCACGGAACATGCGAACATGAGGTAGCAGAACATCATTAATGTATCGTTGGCCAGTCATAGTCCCAGTTGGAAGCACATAGAGGGACGTACGGCCATTGATCATGATGCCAGCCCATACCATGACACTACATGTCGGATATCGGTCCCTTTCCTGCATGTTTGCTGGACAATATGCAGTACCACTATCACGCCAGATCAGTTGTCGTCGACAATCAGACGATAGACTGTATCTACTCTCATCTGAGAAGAGGACAGCAGACCAGTCGTTATCAGTCCAATTGCGATGTTGATGGCACCATTGCAAACGGGCGGTACGGTGACGTCTGGACAATGGGATGCACACAACAGGACGGCGGGCGTATAGTCCTCCTTCATGCAAACGTCTGGCGATAGTTTTTCGGGAGATCCGCTTGCCAGTAGCAGCCATAAACTGATTTGCTACCTCACTAGCTGTGCTGCGCCTGTGTCTTTTTGTTGATAGCACTATGTACCGATCTTCTGCAGGTGTCGTACTCCGAATACGACTTCCCCCGTGACGTTTGCTACACTCTCCATTTGTTTGAAATGGTTTCCAAAGCCTTGAAACAACACTGTGGCTGACGTCGAACTCCCTGGCAACATCTGTTATTTTTCGCCCTTCTTCAATCTTGCCAATAATACGGCCACGCGTAAAATCATCTAGGTGATGTCGGGAAGACATACTGAAAATTGCAAGTTCGTCAATTGATTCTTTCCCTTTCAACTTTGTGTTTGAACAACAACGGTCAATACGCGTCAAATCCTTTATATCTCTTATCAGCGCTATGACGTCACGAACAAGTTCGGCAATCCAAAATTTGCATACGCACAACACGTCTTACTGTATCCCGCACTTATGCTAATTTCCACATTTTCCTGCCTTCCATTTTATGGTTGCTATCGTTGCTATTGTCATCCGTCCTTAGCAGTTGTCCGGCAGTGTATATGTTTGATAGTAAGAGAAATGAGAAATATAAAAGACAAGTAAACTTTTACGCTTCCCAGAGGAGAATTGGCTTCCTGCAAAGCTATGAAATATACGAAAAATGTTGACCAGGTTTACTTTTATTCGACGAAAATAAGAATTTTCTGTTCCGTCACTTAGAAACTGAGATACTGTGGTTCATACAAATAAACACTGCTACTTTACCAGCAGAGCAATTTTCACATAGAACTCGAAAATATATTGAAAATATTGTTTTTTATTTCTTTGAAGAAGAATTGTTTTGGTCAGTTTTCTGGAAATATGACCAAAATAATTCTTCTTCAAAGAAATAAAAAACAATATTTTCAATATATTTTCATCTCAGCAACTACAGACCTATCAGCCTCCTGTCAGTGGTTTATAAAATCTTCACTAAAGTTCTTTCACACCGCTTGAAAGTAACACTGAACACATCTCAAACGAGAGAACAAGCTGGATTCAGGAGTGGCTACAGCACAATAGATCATATCCACGTACTGAGAGAACTAATTGAAAGAGCAAGGGAATATGAACTTCCATTGTGCATGGCTTTTATCGATTATGAAAAAGCCTTTGATTCGGTGAAACCATCAGCAGTTGCAATGGCTCTGAAATCCTGCGGTATTGAAGATGCATACATTAATATTATTAATAACATCTATGAAAATGCAAGTGCAAAGATTCGGCTGTTTGAAAATACAACACACATAAAAATTGGAAAAGGAGTGAGACAAGGTGACACCATATCTCCGAAGCTCTTTAATGCCACATTGGAAAATGTCTTTCAATCACTGAACTGGGAAAACAAAGGGATAAAGATTAATGGAGATTATCTAACCCACCTTCGTTTTGCTGATGACATAGTCATTTTTGCAACTACCCCATCAGAGCTGCAGAGTATGATCCAGGAACTTGCTGACAAGAGTAAAGAAGTGGGATTAAAAATGAACTTTCAGAAGACAAAAGTGATGTTCAATGCTTTTACAAGAAATGAAGATTTATCGATTGATGGAGAAAAGCTGGAGATAACAGACACGTACGTTTATCTTGGACAGCAGATATCAAGTGAGGGTCACATAGGTGAAGAAATTAATCGGCGTACAAAACTTGCCTGGAGGGCTTTTGGAAGAAACAGTATAATTTTCAAGAGCAATATGCCATTATGTCTTAAAAGAAAAGTGTTTGATCAATGCATCCTTCCAGTGCTTAAGTATGGTGCAGAGACGTGGACCTTAACTAAAAGAGATGTACAAAGACTGCAGACAACTCAAAGAGATCATGGAGAGGTGCATGCTTGGTGTAACCAGGAAAGATAAGAAGAGGAACTCGTGGATCCGAAAAATGACAAGAGTGGAAGAGATCATGATCAGATTTAAATCCCTGAAATGGCAATGGACTGGACATACTGCCAGAAGGACAGACCATCGATGGACATCCGAAATTTTAAACTGGATTCCAAGGGACAGGAAAAGACCCAAAAGAAAACGACATGGGAGATGGGTGGATGAAATTCGAAAGTATGCAGGAGTGACATGGAGGAGACTGGCACAAGACAGACCGTTGTGGAGGAAATTTGCGGAGACCTTCGTGCAGCAGTGGATTGATAATGGTTGACAATGATGACGATGATGATATAACGTATTTATTCCAGCGTATAGATGAATGATCTTGTACGTGAAAACTTGTGCAAAACGAAGAAAAGAAACCTTTCGATTTCTATACAACTTACTAGGTGATATTTAGCACACACAAAAATAAATTGTGAACACTGGTTTCTCGTCAATGTTATTTTCCCTTAACTCAGTTACACGGAGTTTGTGTAATTTTACTAATAAAATGTGCATTTAAGAATTTTCTCAACTTTAATTTTTAAGAAGTTGCAGCAATAATTTGTATAGCACTGAAGCGCGAGAAAAAGTGAAACGGCGCCTCTTGAGAAAAAACGGGAGCTTAGCTTTTCCTGCGTATTGTGTTTATTGTTGCCAAAAGGCTGGGCAACATGGATTTGAAGGAATGAACACCTGGACTTTGGAGAACGGACTGAGCTTAAGCTTCTGAGAACATGAGTAAGTCAACATTTCTTAACAGCGGTGTTAGAACCCTGAAATAAGATAGCACGTTCAGTCCTTTTTTTCCTTCCACTTCAAGATGCAAGGCTATGTCTCGTCTGTCTACCTTGAATCTGTAGGGTATGAGGAAAGAATGCCCACGGAAAAAACGCCCACGGAAAAAACGCTCACTTCTCGAAAATAGGAAAAAACGCCCACGGAAAAATCGCCCACGGAAAAAACGCCCACGGAAAAAACGCCCACTTCTCGAAAATAGGAAAAAACGCCCACGGAAAAATCGCCCACAGACAAAATGCTCACGGGAAAAATATGTGATCGACTGATAAGTTTATATGTCTGTTATAAACGGTGTTCGGACAACTGGTCACACACTGCTGGCCAAAAAACCGTTAGGGGTCATATAAAAATTGCGGTTTCTTGGCCACCTCACCTACATAACGAAAATGGGTGTAGGAGAATTGGCCACAGGACAACTGGCCACAAAAGTTCAAAGCGGGAGGGGGGTGTAAGTATTATCGATTTTTGGCCTACATTGAGAATTGAATTAGGAACTCCAAACAAATTTCGAGAAAACGTTCTATGTAAGCCAAGCGAGAATTACAGCATAATTCATGTATGTTCGGAAAAGGACCCTAAGGTGGGATTTTTTAATAACGCTGCACTTTTACGTAGGTACTAAATATTTACATAACATGTCAAGTTTGCAATATTTTTCTTTTACTTAATTAATTCACAGGCGAAGAAAAAAGTGTTGAATAGGCTTAGGCCTACGGCCTATTAATTAATGTATGGATTGAATGTATGGTGCATAAGTAGAAGCGCAATATTATTGACAATTAATACAGACATTTGACGTGGAATAAGGAATAGCTGTGGTGCAGTGGAAGCATATCCGGCGCGTAACTGGAAGACCCTGAGTTCGATTCCTGGTGGCGGCCACTGAGAATTTTTCCGTGACTCACTTATAAACGTGGAAAGAGCGATTACTTCTGTTTGATTATTGACAATACTTGTTATGTAAATTTACGAATATGGGAATGACGGAACGAAAACTTTTAGAAGGGCCTAAACGTTAGTCCTAATATTTTTTTCTGCCTGAGTAATACCGCAATATTAATAATTTGATGTGTTACGTAAACGTTATGAATATAACATCGTTAGAATAAAAACTGTTAAATAGGCCAAGGCCTGGGACTTATGACTTAAGGGCCGCGGGTGGCCTAGTGAAGAACCAAATAAGATTGTTAACTTTCAACTTCCTACTGTAGAGTAGCTACTTTCTTAAAAAATTCCAGTTCGGCTTTACTGTAAAAAATTTGTGACTATTCTTATTTTTTAAAGTAAGGTCTTAATTTTTATAAAACTATGCATGTTTGTTATTTAACTATATCAATTAAAAGGGAAATCATTAAAAGTCAGATTATTTTATTTATAAATACTTGTAAAGTATAGCATTTAATTGTAAAAGCGATTTTCGTAAAAGGCGCAATGTACAGATATAACTTTGTGTAATGTGCTTTCTTTGCACTCTTGTCTCTTTTGGAAATCCTCTTTTGCGTACGGCGAGCGGAAGGGAAGTGGGGGTGGGTGGGAGGCATCTGTCTTTCGTCAAAGTGGTGCTTTGCAGCTGCAGCTGGAACGTTTGCTAGCGACCGCACCCCAAATAACAAGCGATATATTTCATTTAAATTTATCGGTTGGCCACCGGTCGGGGTGTGTCTTCCCCGTGAGTAGTATAATCTCAAGTTACAGGCATACTTCTTTTCTTCCCAGTGTAAAGAAAAAAATACGCACTCATAGCTTCCTGGGAGTTTTCCAAAGGACAACTAAAACAGTTAATTTCTACATGACGGGTGTAGGAGAACTGGCAACCGGAGAACTGGCCACAAAAATTTTAAGGGGCCTTATAAAAATAACGTTTTCGACCGCTTCGTGCCCACGACCCCCAGAGGTTGGTAATCAGAGTCATATAAAGTTTCCGTAATTTCGTCTTTTCTTAATTGCGATAATTAATGTAATTCTTTATAAGAAATGTTTATGATCTACATCTCAGCAAAAGATTTAAGGGTTTTCAAACTACAAGTCTGCAAATTATCTGAGCGCATGTGCTGACTCAGGAAACCTGTCGGGGGGAGGGGTAATATCAAAACTGCAAGATTTGAAAAATGTATCGTCCCATCGGGAGATTTTCAGCATTTACAAGCTACAGCTGGACAGATTATTTGAGGGCACGTGCCTACTCAGCAAAACTGGGGGGGGGGGGTGGGGGTGGGGGGGGGGGTTATATGATAATTGTGAATTATATAGAATTTCTTGTCCGACCCGGAGATTTTCATCATTCACATGCCTTCAGATAATGTGTCGAGTTGTAGCTGCTAATTGCCGAGAATCTCCCGATCGGACGAGAAATTGTTCATATTTTACACTTTTGGTATTACCCCCCCCCCTCTTCGCCGACAGGTTTCCAGAGAGTGACATGCGCTAAGAAAATTTGTCGAGTTGCAGTTTCTAAATGCTGAAGATCTCCAGATCGGAAGAGAAATCTTGATATTTTATGATTTTGGTATTACCCCCCCCCACCCCGACTAGTTTCCTGAGGCAGCAGATACCCTCAGATAATTCGACGTGTTGTAGCTTGTAAACGCTGGAAATCTCTCGATCGGACCAGAAATTCTTTATATTTCATATTTTAGATTTTAAGCACCCCCCTTCCCCAGACAAATTCCCTGGGTTTGCACATACTCGCAGAGAATTTTTTTATTTGTAGTTTCTAGAAAAATATCGTATAGCAGTTGGCTTGAAGACAACGGTGAATCATTACTATGTTTTTAAATAAATGTTGCATAAGACTACCACGGCTTTCAGGCCAACACCATACAACCTCTACAGTCCATCAGTCCAATCCGAACTTTCCTCTCGTATTTGTAAGGTTTGCAGAAAATATTTTACACATCAAATTATTAATATTGCGGCATTACTCAGGCAGAAAATAATATTAGGACTAACGTTTAGGCCCTTCTAAAAGTTTTCATTCCGTCATTCCCATATTCGCATTATGTAGGTGAGGTGGCAAAGAAACTGCAATTTTTATATGACCCCTAACTGTTTTTTGGCCGAACAGTTGTCCGAACACCGTTTATAACAGACATATAAACTTATCAGTCGATCACATATTTTTCCCGTGAGCATTTTGTCTGTGGGCGATTTTTCCGTGGGCGTTTTTTCCTACTTTCGAAAAGTGGGTGTTTTTTCCGTGGGCGTTTTTTCCGTGGGCGTTTTTTCCGTGGGCGATATTTCCGTGGGCATTTTTTCCGTGGGCATTCTTTCATGCAATCCTTGTGTAGTTTTCCCTGGTGACAAGTGCAGCCGGTGGGTGACAGAGATACAAGGATTCTGAGCTATGAAGTTGTTCGGCTGTTTTTGCCAACTTGGGGGACCGGTCCTTTCTTTCTGTGACCTGTGAACCTTCTGTAATCTTTCCAGAGGAGAGCGTGGGTTTTTTTTTTAAAGCGGCGGCAAATGCATCATTCGCATTTGTGCATTAATAGGCCGTAGGCCTAAGCCTATTCAACACTTTTTTCTTCGCCTGTGAATTAATTAAGTAAAAGAAAAATATTGCAAACTTGACATGTTATGTAAATATTTAGTACCTACGTAAAAGTGCAGCGTTATTAAAAAATCCCACCTTAGGGTCCTTTTCCGAACATACATGAATTATGCTGTAATTCTCGCTTGGCTTACATAGAACGTTTTCTCGAAATTTGTTTGGAGTTCCTAATTCAATTCTCAATGTAGGCCAAAAATCGATAATACTTACAACCCCCCCCCCGCTTTGAACTTTTGTGGCCAGTTGTCCTGTGGCCAATTCTCCTACACCCATTTTCGTTATGTAGGTGAGGTGGCCAAGAAACCGCAATTTTTATATGACCCCTAACGGTTTTTTGGCCAGCAGTGTGTGACCAGTTGTCCGAACACCGTTTATAACAGACATATAAACTTATCAGTCGATCACATATTTTTCCCGTGAGCATTTTGTCTGTGGGCGATTTTTCCGTGGGCGTTTTTTCCTATTTTCGAGAAGTGGGCGTTTTTTCCGTGGGCGTTTTTTCCTATTTTCGAGAAGTGAGCGTTTTTTCCGTGGGCGTTTTTTCCGTGGGCGATTTTTCCGTGGGCGTTTTTTCCGTGGGCATTCTTTCCTCATACCGTGCAGAGACCTCTCCGGCTATGATGGTGTGAAGTTAATGATCGATTGTACATACATCTCAAAACTCCTGTTGCATCGAAAGAAAGATAACGTTTGGGTTGTTCAATTTTTTCACTTTCTGAGGGTAAAGGGCATTTAATGGAAGTTGTCTGATCAGGATCTTATAGGTAGGAAGCAATAAAAGAACATTTCCGTTGTATAATTCGGGTAAATGGCCATTTTCTTTGACAGTTGCCATATTGCTAAAACCACGGTATCCATTTGAACATGTGCGTGATCAATTTCCGTTATGCCACGTGATCTGGCTGAATTTACTTAGAATCAAAGCAGTCTCGCTTTTTATTGGTAACTTGAGTACGTATTTATAAGTCCGGATTCCGATTTCCTTTTGCTGAGCCACTTTCGTTTCGAATTAAGTTGCATTTCTACCAGTTTTATTCAAACCGAATTAGTTTGCGTTCTTTAGAGGCCAGTTGTAAAACCTGAACACCAAGCTCGAGCTTCTGATGATGTTACCATGGACAACTAGCGTTATACTTGACCGATTTCATTTCGTTTGTCATCGTAACAGTTTTTATCGTTGATTAAAAAACGAAGTGCTAATTTGTTCATAACTGACTCTGTATACGTTGGACGATTTTTCTGCAAACTGGATTCCATGAATTGATCAAAAAGAAAAGTGTTACCCCACTTCAATAAATCCCAGTTTCTCATTTCAATTTTCTGTGTTAAATAATCTGGCTTGCTTTTCAACGAATGATTTTAGACTTATTTGATTCCCATAGGGCATCAGCATTGTGATTTCACCCACATCTAAATGATTATTTAGAATGCGTCCTAAGCTCCATGTTTGAAAATCGTAGTGCTCAGAACACATTTATCACAAGTACAAGCCGGTATTTTCCTAACTGTATGTCAGAAATAAGTCTGGATAAACCTAGAACGATAAAATTAATCGATTGAGAAATATAAATTTACTAAGTAAAAATGTAGTATACCTTTCATTATAACATTCGCAGGATTTAATTAGTTAAAAACTTGGCTGAAGAAATCAACGTTTCGTAAGTTAAAGAAAACGTCTGGTAAGATTGAAGAAATCAGCGTTTGTTGAGATTAAAGAAATCAACGCTTGGTAAAATTAAAGAAATCAACGTTTAGTCATAATTATTTTTATTATTATTGCCGATTGCAGTTTTTCTGTGCTTTGGCCCATCTTCTTTAGGACGTATGGCACTTAAATATTCAAATCGAATGTGACATCATCAGTCACTGACATAAAAATTAAGAAGTTTTTTATGCTCTCCTCAAGATACATAAATCAAGAGTTCCGTTCTGTCCTGTGGTGCGAAATATCGACGCAGCAGCAAAGAAACTGTTAAAGTTTTTATTCTTCAAATTATCTGCCTCAGCGACTTCGTACAAGACATCTGTAAAAAAATCATTGAGTTTGTCAATTAATTCGAAATACATCCCTACATAGATCGGTTAATACTATCTTTGAATATCATATCCACTAATATTCCACTAAAAGGGAGCTCTCGAATCATTAAAAGCAAGTATCATAAAACATCGTTACAGGCAACCTGAAGGAGAGAAAATCACGAGACGTGGAAATTTACACCAAACAAAACAGTTTTGTTGTCCATGGAGCATTTTATCAATAGACAGAAGGCCTAGGCATAGAAAGCCCGCTAGCGTCTATCTAATGCGAAAGCTAAATATACCGGTCATTTTGAAGAATATTTTTTGCAGATTGTGAAACTGATTTATGGATACGATATGTAGACGATACATTCGTTCTCTGTAAGAATAAAAATTCGGAAATTCCTAAATTTGTGGAATTTATTAATTCCATTGAACTTTACGTACAGTTCAGCTATCAGAATGAAAGTAATGGTTGCTTATCATTTTTTGATAACCTGGTACAGCTCTCAGAAGGATCTCTCGTAACAACAATTTATAAGCCTTTTCCTGTTTCTGCACCTCTACATGCTCTTAGCAACAAAAACTCAGCGCCTTCTACATCAGTATAAGCTGAAGACTGTTTGAAAAGGAACTTGATTTTCTTAAAAGTATTGTAGCACAGATAGGATACAGACCTTACACTATAGACAAGGCTCTAAAAATATTTCGGAAACCGAAGCCTGTTTCACGTTAACTCCGATTGTGCGATCAATACGAGAGAATTTTGTCATTGTTCCGTTTTCTTTTGATTTTGCTTTAAAGTTTGAAAATTCTCAAAACTTTAAATTTTAAGGTGATTTTTAAACCCACAAACAAAACGAACTTTTTCTGGATCAAAGGACTTCATTGGAGATATAAAATCGTGAGAAATTTATCCCACGTGAATGTGGTTTTTCGTATGTCAGAAAGACCCGCAGGTCCTTGCGTTATCGATTGAAGGGCCATAAGATTTGCATACGGAACTGTAAACTAAATAAATCAGCGCTGCTATGAAAATGATCATGGATTTTTATTTAAAGGAGCCAAACGTACTGACAAACTGGATCCAACTATGAAACTTGATATATTGGAAGCTTTCTGTCTATATCAAAATGCTTTGTAACTTTTCAAAGACATGGCATCCACTCCATTTCTATCAAGCGCGTGGAAACAGCCGACAAAACTCCATGACTCCGAACGCCGTTGATGATATCGCATGCGATTTGAACATTTATGAGTCATTTGTCCTGAAGAAGCGGGACAAAAACATTCAGAAACTTTGGTCGACAAGAAAAATAATAAGGGAGGCGTCACCGAATTTTCGGTTGTAAAGAGCACGTCTTTTGAATCCTTTCCGACGAGAATAACACTTCAAATTATTCACAGTCAATGGAACGTGCTAGAAAAAAAAATCAAACGGATTTCTACAATCAGTAAAACATCCGGAATAGAAACAGTTACTTATTCCTACCAGCGTCTAAAAAGTATGTTACGAAAATTAACAAATTATGGACAAACGGATTTCTACAATCAGTAAAACATCCGGAATAGAAACAGTTACTTATTTCCACCAGTGTCTAAAAAGTATGTTACGAAAATTAACAAATTATGGACAAACGGATTTCTACAATCAGTAAAACATCCGGAACAGTAACAGTTACTTATTTCCACCAGCGTCTAAAACGTATGTTACGAAAATTAACAAATTATGGACAAACAGCATCTTACAGCCGAAGGAAGGTATCAGATACAAAGGAATTTTTAAATCGAACAGTTAGAAGAAGAAATATAGAGAAAATCATTAAATAACTCTGGACCTCCTAGAGGACGAATTTTGAGTAATTGAAAGGTTGAAAATATGCGAAAAGTATTCTTCATAGCAAAAGTCATGCTAAAGAAAAAGGAATGATTCAAATACGTCTTCTGGAAGCAAAGGTAGCCTGAAAAAGGTTTTGACATTTACGCCCCTAGCACGAAATCTGTTCATTATTTTAAGAGGATAATATTACGCATCTTCATTGTAGCAAATGGCATACATTACAAAAAAAGCTCAATAGGATATTTAGAAGCGGAGATACAGCTGCAAACAGAAGTACACAAACATCACATAGTGACATACAGTAACTGTGAACTACAAAAAACTCCACAATTACATGCAAAGTGTTCTGCATGGTAAATGGTATCCGATGTTAAAAGAACTTTCTAAATTGTACATTTAGAAGCAGAGATATCGAGAAAAACAAGTTAAACATTTGCGCCCCTAGCCGGGAAATTTTTTTATCATTTTGGGCAGGAAATACATAGAAAATATTTTAGTAGTTGGTAGTAACTGATCGAAAAATTAGTTTTATTATTTAGGTTTTTGGACGCGCACATATTGCTGCTAAAATGCTGAAAATGAAAATGTAAAGTTGCTCCCTCTAGTTGCACAGTTGTACGTTAAGAAAAATTGAAATTATATGCAAAACATTTCACACCAGAAACTCTCAGCTAAAGAGATAATTTTTCAAATCGGACTCTCAGAAGCAGGGATATCAACAAAAATAAGTTATACATCGATACCTCTGGCGGAGAAACAATGCATTCTGTAAGCAGAAGGTATTCTCAAAAGGTTCTCCGTAGTGAGAAGTGTCTGAAAACAAAATAATTTTTTAATCCAGTTTTCAGAAGCGCAGATATTGCTGCAAATACATTAGAAACCGAAATATACACTTACGTCACCTAGTGAAAAAATCATTCTTTACCAAAAATTAGAAATTATATGCAGAACATTTTCTGCCAGGTGCTCTGTCCGATGCAAAAATAAATTTTCAAATCGTACTTTTAGAAGCAGAGATATCGGGAAAATCGCGATTTAACTTTACGACCTCTGGAGAAAAATTTTTGAATTACTTGAAAAAGAAACGATACCCAAAATAGTCTTCGTTATAAATGGTATTGAATGGAAGAAATAATTTTTTCAATCGGAATTTTAAAAGCAATTATATGAAACAAAATATATTTTGAATTCAATAGCATCTGAAATTACGACTTCTTGCGACGAAATTATGCATCGTAAAAAAACTAGAAAAAAAGGATCATCGTTCTTACAGTTTAGGCTTTCCAATGAAAAAACGAATTTTTAAAAATTGCAATAATAGTTGCAGAGATATGATGTCCACAGGCGGACGGACGGACGAAGTGATACTATATGCACGTTCTCATTTTACAAAAGAAATGCTAAAAATTGTGATTTAGCGTTGATTTCTATCATCTTATATTCCTCACAATGCTTGTAGTCTACAATATGTGACAATTTACAGTATATTATTCCATTGCTCGATATTAAATGTACCTACCTAATTTACAGCTCATGTAAATGAAATATTAAATATTAAAATGTATAAACAAAACCATATCTATTTAGACGCAAGTGGAACAGCGATGTTACGGTATCATCAATAAAGAAATCCCGGCAATGGTGTTATGCAGAAAATTATGAAAATGTTTGTTAATATTCTGCATAGAGATTTTATTCACTCTGAAACTAGAATCATGTGTAAAAATTGGTAAAATTATTGAACGACTAGTTTGATCCTAAAGATAATCTGTACCCATTTGATCCAATGACCCAGACTTCTCTTTTTGTCTCGATGGAATATACATATATCATGACTACTGTATTTCAAATTAACGTTGTTTTCTTCTTTTTATTCTCCACAGAGCTTACTCATTAGGAATTATAGAATTATTTCAGTGCGACTTAGTTTTTTATAATACGTATAAACTTCAGATGTTCTCACAAAACAATTTTTAACTTATATGTTCAACTTTAAATAATCTATTTATAAATACAAAATTCGGCGTCCATTTATCACTAATTTCAATGAAAGTTTAATTTCAACAGGCAATTGGATGTTACGAAAGGAAGTGAAAGTTTAAGAGCAACTTAAAGAGCAAGAGAAGCGATTTGTAGGAAAAAAACATAATAATGCAATGCTTTCGGACGAAACAAAAAGCAGAAAAGATGCCCAAAAATGTCAGGTGGGTTTCCGTTTGATGTAAAGGACACAAAGTACGTTTCGTAACACACCAGAATCAAATGGAACCTTCTAAAGAAACCTAAGGCAACGGACATGTAGTTTAAATAGCGGGTACTATATGCTCTGTTTTCAACTGTACTGTACTGCATATTACTCTATCTGCCGGGATATTTTGTTCAAAGAAGTGGGAAATATTGGTCATACTTACACACATCAAAGATTGTTTCTACGTCTGTCTTTCGGAGCAGAGATATCGAGACTAATGTCATCCAGTGGGAAGTTTATGCACTTGGAAAAGTATATGAATAAAACAATGCGTATAAAACCTTTTAGTCAGGCTGTCTGTGTCCACACGACCTAAAAGGAATTTTTCTAGCCCAACCTGCAGAAATATATAAAAACTGGCTGCCACGAACATAAATATAGATTTTCATCTTTTAACGGGAGATTAGTTGAATAGAAAAAGTGTAAGATGCGCATTTAGAAAACTTTGGTCATCCTTACATTAAGCCAGCGGAAAGAACTATTTCGAAGAGTTCTGGTACGCCTGTTTGTATATTCGGATCTTGTGTACCTGACTTTTTTTGACAAATCAAAAACGTTCTAAAAGCACTAAGTTTGAATCCTGAACAAGACATGGCTATCCTGCTGTCCTGTCTTCCACTCCGTCCTCTTATTTTACACCTTCGGAATGTTACTTTTCTGAAGCACCATATATTCTGCACATTATTTATTTTTCCGGAAAGTCTTGTTCACTACGTCAGGTCCCATGAAACCAGTCGTTTTAGGGTGAATTTTCCGTGAAACAAAAGATTTTCAGAAATTTTACTATCAGCAGACATAACAACATTAATTATGATAACCACAAATTCTCATGAAATCGTGTTATCTTGCACAACGGACGCATAAAAAAGAGAATGATGCTTAACAATTAGCTTAGAACTAAACAGAAGCAGGTAATCAAATCAAAGAACAATCGTAATAGTGAAAGAGAACGCAGCTGCGAAAGAGAAGACAAAGGAAGTATGGAGACGAATCAAAATTTCATTCAGGAACAAAACGGTGAAATAAATGTGCAGCTCTCGAGTTTTTATTACAGAGCTCAAGGTTGTAAACGGTCCCAGAACTGAATATGGACTTTTTTCATGTAGATTCTGGAGAAAACCTAATCATTTTTTCATTTCAGAGAATAGCGATTCCATCAGCGTTCTCACCATTGTCAGACAGATTATTATATGTTTTCCTAAACAGCAGAGCATTCGTCGAAAGAAGACGTAAACATCACCAGTGTTATGTTTCCTTGTACTCTTGTCAGACGACCTTCGTTAATTTTTCTCTTTCAATTTTTGGAAAGCTAACAGCTGCGCACACATGTCCACGTAGCGACAGGTAATCTAGAAGCCATCCTAACAGTAAGCACATACTGTAGTTATGAATTTCATGTAACTTGAACAGAATAACAAGTCAAATACTTCGTACTGCAATATTAATTCTGAAAGCAGCTTTCTGGAATCACAGTTGCACAATCTACAGCCATTTTTCCGGTGAAAACAGAAAGTGGGATCCCTGTTGTGTTTCCGAAAACATCTGAAGGAGTAAAGACAAAAGAGGCTTTCACATTCTTCTGTTCTCTCACAGATATACAGAATTAAACCGAACGCATTTAACAATAAAGTAATAAAAATTCTCTGTTGTTCACACACGCACGCGCGGGTACATATATACATACGAGGTTTATCTAATTAAGAACTAACACCTTTCAGCGAGTTAATACCAAAATTAACGTCTCTCTTCCTTCATGCCGAAACTTTTCATCCGAATCTTTTTATTAAAAAAAAAAAAAAAAAAAAAGAACAAGCCTTAATATCCTACGAATTCATTCAGTGATATCTAAACGAAATTTTCCGGAATGAGAGTCATACTAAGACTGCGCAAAAGAAAAGTTGTTCAGTTGTAATCATCGACACTACCGAAATGAAACATAGAAGCTCATGGACCTTGCTTCATGTTAAAAAACTTTAAATGGCTTCAAATGAATGGAATCTGTCTCCAACTGGCGAAAATATTTCAGTCTAATAATAAAATTCACTGGTTGATATCCATATTTAGTAAGGTAACAAAAAGCCCTGTCAGGCAATCCTGCTATTCATTAATTAAGTTAATTAAATTCTGATAAACATTTTCAAAAGAAAATAAATTAATTGCTTGTGAAGTAAGATTTTAGGACTTCATGCACAGATCTATCCACAAATTTTCTCACACGATAAAATCTGGAATGCAAACTATACTGTACCTATCAGATTGAAAATGAATAGCTCAGAGTGTGGGTACATCAAACACAGCTGCTGAGATAATTAACCTCACATGATCCAACCGATACTTCTGCGGCATCGCCTGTTTTTCAATAAGTTACTGGCTAATATAATTAATACATATTTACATGTCCTCACCAATTGCCGCAATAACTCGTAGATATTTTCCTGACCCTTAGATTCTACAATATTTCTCACGTGTACTTCCCCCTTAGTAGACTCAAATAAAATAAATATGGTGGATCTTTTGCTGGTCAGTATTTCTTTCTAAGGTGATCCTGTCTTCAAAATAATAACAATCTATAATAATGAAATTGCCGTGTCTGTATGTCTGTCTGTCGTCTACAGAAGAAACTGCAAACGTAGAGGTTTACAATTTTGCAGATGTTTTAATGGGTGCATGAGTGTGTACACTTCAGAGTCCTGTTTCGTAATTCAAATTTGCAAATTTTTAATTAATTTAATTAATTTTAAAACTTTCAACCATTGTTGAAATTTGATTTTGCGGTTTGCTGTGCAATTAGTTCACTGAACGATAGATATTTCATTTAACTTTTGCGCAGCATTATTTCATTGCACTCTTGCACAATATTCCATTATACTTTGCATGAATGCAACAATGTTTCATTGCAATGTTGAGTGAACAACGAGAATCTCACGTCAAACATGATCATGTGATAGAAGCGATCATATTAATACGCTGTGCCGACATTTTTGGGCTGCACTTCCTAAGCATGTCGGTTCTTACACTGCAGTTGCCGGCGGGTTTACTTGCGTTTCAGATCGCGGCTCTCCATTTGTTACTAAGCATTGTAAATAGTTCTAAGCTATTACTACGGGGAGATTTTGATTAGGTTCCTCCAAGCATTTTTCGAATTTGAAATAATACAAACGCGATTTGCAATTTAAAATTTGATCTTGTTGCTTACGGTGTTAAACTTCTGAAGTGATACTTGTGTCCTTCCGCCGCAGTTGCTAACTGGTTTGTTTCAGTTTCGAACCGCGGCTCTCCGTGTATTACTGCGCCCTAATAAATAGCTCCACTATTTTTTAAAATCAGTTCCGCGATTCTTTTAGAAAGAAAATATAATAAAGGATAGAAGATAAAATGCAAGGTAAATGTGAATTTTCTCGCATTTCATTACTTTAGAACTAAGATTTAAAATTCTTCCGTTCGCACATTCTCCCACATCACCTTTATTTTTTTCTCTTATTTTATCTTGACGTAACCTGGATTGACCAACGCTTTGAAGTGGAACATGACTGACTGTCATCGAAACTAGCATAATAATTGCATGCTGCGGGAAACCATGTTTTTATCTCACGCATTCCAATCGTCCCATCTAATCTTTCATTTCAGTGTAAACGCCTACAAACTCTTGTTCGTCTCAGTTTCGCCGTGTCAACAACGTACAGTTTCGGTCGTTAAAAGTTGTTGGACTCAACCTACAAATGCCATTCTTTTCCCATGGCCAGCTCTATGTTGGTTGCTCAAAAACAGAAACCTCTTTATCTTGACTCCAAATGTAAGAACACTCAACGTGGTTGACCGAGAGCCTCTTCAAGAATAAACTTACTTGCGCTTCGGAATAACTCTAAGTTTCACCGATCACACACAATAGAAAAGTGTAGATGTTTCAAATATTTAAAATTTCCTATATTCAACCGTCAAAAGGGACTGCCGGTCTACCGTAATTGTGCCGGCTCAAGGATAGATTTTATTCTTCCCCTTTTTGAATTCCTTTCTTTTTATTAATGGATGGATTTCAATGAAATGCTTCTGCGCAATATATCCTATTCATTATTTCAGGTAAAATCTGATTCGTGTATTTTTTGTCAGGCAACGCCGAGTCCCTATAGTAGTAAGTAAATAAATAAATAAAAAAATTCCTCTCGCATACATTTAACGTGTGTCATCTTGCGTTGTCTTGTTAGAAACAGCCGGTAATTAGATCCACGTCACTCATCAGTTCATATGTGAGTTTAAAAAAAATGAAAGAAGGAAAGAAAAGGGTCCAATAGTAGAGTCCCAGAAAACAGCACACCACAACTAATTTTTTCGAAATGCAATGGGTTCTCCATTTATTGAATGTGGATATTTTTGCACCCGCACAAATATCTTCGTTTGTGGAACAACTTGAATAGAAAACCTAAATGGAACCAGTTTCGTCTGTAAACCATGTGCGCTCTAAAATACTTCGGTTCCATTCCAGTAATTTTTTTAAAAGACGCATAACAATATCTTCAGTCGTATGACTCAAGCAATTTTAATAAGCAACACATAAGCGCGTAGTTTTGTTTTGTTTCCTTTTATTAAGGCAATTCCTTGACTTGTGTAATGTACGATATTTTGGCAGCCGTTCTTTTGTGTCCTGTATCTTCTATTCATACAGAATCCCGCCTCCCATTATACAAACTGACAAAGCTTCTTGTGGCCCCTAATTTTTTAAACATTTCTGAATGTAGCATTTTGATTGCATCCCGCAACCACCTATTCCAAAATGTTTCCTGTGACTTCTTCAAAATCCGATTTGCTAATGTTTTTGAAAAGAGGAACACGCGACTTTTGACTGTGTACACGTTTGCAGAACTCAATGGTATTTAAAACATCTTATACACTGAGATAAAAAAATCGACACTCCTTAAAGCAAGCGTCCATCGTAGCAAAAAACATGCTTTGTGGAAGAAGAGATAAAGAAGTGACTACAATATCACAGCAGTAGAGCTCTTTATTTCAGACGAGTAAAATAAAGAGCGCTACTGCTGTGATATTGTAGTAACTTGTTCATCAATATCACCGCAGGGCTTTTTTGTAGAAGCATGATTCATAGCTTGTACAGATTAATACCTCGTAAAGCCACTTCTTGCTGCGATGCACGCTGATATTCGGCACTGTATGGAGCCAAACAAAATTCTGATATTGTCCTGTGACATATTATGCCAAGAGAACTGTAATTGCTGCGTAAGATCCCCGTTACTCAGTGATGGCCGCAGCTGACGTCCGAAACTGTCCCCGGCATACTCGATAGGAGAAAGATCTTGTGATCTGGTTGGCCAGAGGAAGGTTGCAACACTACAGAGGCTCTCCCACAAAAGGCGAGCCGTGTGTGGCGGGCACTATCCTGCTTACAAATGGCTCCTGGAAGACGTGATACGAAAGGCAAGATGACGGATCTCAATATCTTTTGAACGTATCGCTCTGTTGTCAACGTCCCAGTTATCATGATTAGGAGCGTTCAGCTGTCATAGGAGATGGTTCCCCACACCATAACAGCATTAATGGTAGCGGTGTACCGCTCCACAACAGAATCCGGATATAAATTCCGCTCAGTATTCCGCCATATGCGAATGATGTGGTCATCTGCTCCATGGCAGAAATGGGATTGTCGCTAAGAAAGATGCGACGTCAGTCTGAGGCTGTCGATGATTCCCGGGCACGACACCACTTCAGACGGAGCTGCCTATGTAAGGTGGTTAATGGAAGACGTAAGAAGGAGCGATGAAAATAAAGCACTGCCTCTGCAAGTCGTCTTGCTCAATGAAACACGACATTGCGCTGAGGGCGTTACATCTCGCTGGGTGGCGGACAGAGAAGCCGTCGGGGTGGTTCGGGATTTTTGGATTGTTTGACGATCTTCATGCCCATTTGTCTTCTTGGGTCGACCAGAACCTTCTTGATGTGTATGTGTGCCCGCACGCACCCACTGTTGCGAATAACGTTTCACTACTGCACTACAACAAATCAGATGGCTGGCGATTCGTTGAAACCATCAACCTGCTTCCCGCAGTCCCATGATGCAGCCTCTCTGAAATGCACTTATTTGTTCGGAGGGTTTACTACAGCGTTGTAGAGGCATGATTCGCTTCAACTGAAGTGAACGCCCTCGATAATGCAGTCAGCATATTGACAGCGAGCTTTTGACAGCGCCTATCGAGGCCACTGAGTGCGAAATTCAAATGCGCTCTGGGAACAACCTGGAGATTCCTTGGTGGTGAAACTTTAGTCCTTTTCCTTGCATGGTGAAACTTTAGTCCTTTTCCGATTTTCGCGTACACTGCATGAAACATATGTATATATAATTTTCTTCATTCATTCTTTCTCCTGCTTTCATCATTATTTATCGTTAGTAAGGATGTGCACATATAGACGTAGACGAAATAATCTTCAGGAGCTGTTTGTTAAATGAATGAGGGGAATTCCTTCCAAAACGTAAGTTTTTTTCTTTTTTTACTTATACTCCTTTTGTTCCACTTTCATTTTAATTGTTTCATCAAGTGCATTTACCCACATGACAATGCACATATGCATTGGACTGTCCAAGAAAATTGTTACCCTTCTATTTGCATTTTAAAATCGTTGAAAATCGCATAAAACGGCCGAAGAGATTCAATCAGATATGCTTGGTGATGTTTTATGTCAACATCTTCCTAGGATGCCAACTACACTGTTCAAAAAATTAGGGGATATACGGGTACCGACCGAGCATGGGCGGACACATGATGGACTGGTATCGAAAACATTAATGTGAGACAGTCTGAGCATAAAGCATGGCGAAACAGACAACACACACGCCATTTCAGCAAATCGACGGCAATATTGTATCAACACACACCACCACGTAGTGGAGTTATACATGAACAAATGGAGGAAATCGTGCGTTTTTAAAGCATTAATTGCAATGTCAAAGATATTTACAATATAAGATAAAAATTACGCAATAAAACAATGTGCGCCGTAGTCTAAACATAGCATAATACTTGTATGTTGTATATGAATAGTTACTAGCGACCACTAAATCATTGGCATATTGGTGAGGCATTGACAGGTTAAATTATCCAGTAGTTCTTCTGGCATTCTCCTACACTCCTCGTTGAGGGCTGCTGAAGTACCGTGGGAAGGAACGGGCGTCTCATTCGTGCTCAATAGGATTAAGATAGCGAAAGCGCTAAGACCAGTCTATGAGTTCGATGCCCTCTTCCTGAAGCTTGTTTTCTCCCAGCTGAGCTAAGTGCGGGCTGATGTTATCATCCATAAAGAGGTAAGCATCCCCAACCCCTGGCTTGCAGTGAAGAGGTATCTGTGGAGTACAATGAAGAGGTATCTGTGGAAAACTATAAGTCACCACATTTCATCTCTTTATCCGCCATCCGTCAGGAGACCGTTCCAATCACACAGAGGTGATACGACCGCCAATGATGATGCCCGCCCACACGAGAGTTCCACTACCAATGAAGACATCCTTTATCCAAGATAATACAAAATCAGTTTAATGTGCATAGACTAATACAGTATGAATAAGCGAGCTTTCACTACTCACGGGTGGCTTCTTCAAGCTACATATATAATATATACAGAGCAGTGGTGGAAACTTAATAACAGAGAACAATTCAAATTTAAAGGTAAAACAGTTATAACAATGGTAACAGCATGTCACGCGCGTGTGCTTAACGAGCTAGCTGCGAGGAATGTTCAGAATCGACCGCCAGACGCTCTTCATTGCAGGCGTTAGGAGCCATGAGTGTTTCAATAGTTTCTCTGTAAGCTGTGATCCTCGGCGTCGTGTACGGGGCAATTAATCGAATGTCCTGCCATTTGGAAACTGCATCTTGAGTGTTGGCCACCCTTGCGAGCGCCGTAGCATTCCTTTTGTTCAATACGTCTCGCTTATGCTCCTGGAGTCGAATCTTCTGCGAGGTTGAAAAACTCATGGCTCCTAACGCTTGCAATGAAGAGGTATTTGTGGAGTTACCTAGCGTCTGGCGGTCGATTCTGAAAATTCCTCGCAGCTGGCTCGTTGCGCACACGCGTGTGACATGCTGTTACCATTCTTATAACTGTTTTACCTTTAAATTTGAATTGTTCTCTGTTATTAAGTTTCCACCACTGCTTTGTATATATTATATATGTAGCTTGAAGAAGCCACCCGTGAGTGGTGAAAGCTCCCTTACTCATACTGTATTAGTCTATATATACACCATTAAACGGATTTTGTACTATCTTGAATAAAGGATGTCTTCACTGGTGGTGGAACTCTAGTGTGGGCGGGCATCATCATTGCCGGTCGTGCCGACCACGGTGTGGTCTTCGTACTGTTCTCCTGGAAACGTCCTCCGCAGTGAACTGATGACGCTTTGAAACACTGTGACCACTTCACCTTTTTTTGTCTGTCCAGTTTTCAGCTTTTTAGTTTCTCTCCAAGATGTCGAGATTCTGCTAAATTGCATTACTGAGACATAATTCAACATGAACACACCTACAGATAAAACTACTTACTGAATGAAAACGACTCAGTGAGCTCGATATTTACATCTGGTTTTCTTTGTGCTTCTCAAAGTGCAAAAATGTGTCAGTGCTGCTCATTAACGTGTTCTGATCCCCTTCTTGTTGCTGTCATGGGCCGCTCAGAAACTGACTTTTCACACAAACTTGCAGCTCGTAGATTTTCCCGACATTTCATGCCGATATCACAATATCCTTTAATTGTTTTGAGCTGTGTAGTTATTGAAAGTCTAAAGGAATTCCAATTAAACTGTTTTTAACGAACAGGTAAGCACATCTGCACTTCACGCTCATGAAGCTCTGACTAACTCTATCTCAAGTTTTGTCATTTCCACACACCAGAATGTTTAATTTCCATGAAACAAACATTGAAAGTGCCGAAAAGTTTTTCCGAGTGTGCGCAATTATACATGTTTTAACCGCCTGAAAAAAAAAGGTACTGACGTCTTCGAACAAACCTACAAACAGAAAAAGTACCCATCACAATTAGAAATAGGTATAGCTTGAATCTTCTTTCAAGAACAAGGAAATGATAATTATGTGTCATAATACTGTTTTTGGATTCACTGTTGTCTCTCCTAAGGATTTTTTTAGCAAAGGACGAATGTATCTTTTTTTCTTAAACAAAGATTTTCAGAAATTTCTACAGATGCCTGGAAATTTTAGATCGAGAAAACTACTGAAATATCTCACCAGATTTTCCGTAAAACAGTTGAAGAATTTTTGTTACTACTTGGTGGCTAAGTGACTTAGTTGCTAACCTCTTGTTACTCCTGCTTCTAATTCACACTCTTCTTCGGAATGACTGCCGTTAACTCCCTATTTGTTACGAATTATTAAAAATTTTATCGTAATGGGAAAAATAATAATAATCTGTTTATTGCTTAGTAGGCAGAAATTTTTAATCTTTGTGAATAAACGTCGTTTGCAATACCAGCGATAAGTGATGGTATTAATAACATTGTCCTCCATTCTCATCGTTTCACGTGATATGTTTCACATTTATGGCGGACGATGCAGCCAAAAGTTATGTAATTTGAAATTTGGCGTTCCGAGAACAAGAATATCATGACTTTCAAATTGAATGCAAGTAACCTCATTGAAAGTTCAATTGTTCCAGCTGGACATCTGCTGCAAGCCTATAGTGCTCTCCTCTGAAAGAAAAAGAACTATGGCACTATTTAAATCGAGTTGGTTCCATACTTTAAAAACTACTAAATTTAGGTAGCCTTACTGACCTGCCTGACAGTACAAAAGCAGCCAAACGTCAGTCTAAAGGGAAGTTCGGAGATCCCCCGTCAAGTTTTAAGACCAAAACTACATCACCCGTCCAAAACCGGTAAATTAATATCGTCTACGCCTGCGTGTAGTCAAATGCACTTATGACCATACACCAGGAGCTGGATCGGATTGTTTCTGTTAGAAATGCTCTGAAAGTCGTTTGGGAATCGGAGTACAATACAAGAAAAGTTACTGAGTCACGCTACTGGGAAGATCTGTACGTTCTCAAGAGGTATTGATTGGAGGATAAAGAGAAAAAAGTGGTTACGTATTTCTACTCATTTTGAAGACAGCTACATTATTCAGCCAGTTTCTGGGGGAAAGTAACATTTTTCTTTTTTTTTTCGGGGTTTAACGACCCCCATGAACAGCTCTTAAGGCTATAAGCAGGCGTCCATTCTTGATTTTGGACCAATGGCTGCAGGGCAGGGAGTGAGCCAACACCACTCATCCCTCATCTGGGACTCAGTCTTAGCCCTGGTTTGGACGACTAGCCAAAAAGCAACTCTGCTGGCTATTCAGCCACAGGAAGTGACATTTGTTTTAGACACCTAACTGATCTTATGATTAGTCTTCCTTTTAAGTATTAATTTCTGATTTGTGCTGTGCATAACGTTTTCTACGGCATGCAGATTCTGAACAAAATAACAGCTGTGTACCCCGCACAGTCGATACTTAACGCACAATCTGAAGAGACAGTTTTGGCAGAATGGGACAGCACAGAAAACATTTTTAAATCTAATTCACGCCGTACAGCCGCTTTTGCATTGGTGATACGACAGAATGTTCCGTGTATAATAGACGCTCCTAATTTTTTGTTTTATTGGAGGTTTAACGACTACCGTGAGCAACTCAATGGGCTATAAGCAGTCGCCCATCCCTAGTTCAGGGCCACTGGTTCCTGGAAGGGAGAGAGTCAGTGCCGTAAGACAAACACAACAATCATGCCTCACCGGGATTCTAACCCGGACCCCTTTCGGACGAATGATCAGAATTCATCGCTTAGACCACTGCGCCACCGGAGCCACCTAATTTTTGGAGAACCGCAAGGCAATGCTGTTTTTTGTTTGTTTTTTTACTCCTAAGAACAACATAAAAATCACACTTTCATTACTTGAATGCATTCGTCTGTAAAAGAAAGGGCAGAGAAAAAAAAAGAAAAATGAGGGGGAGAAACACTCAATGCTTACGTTAATGATGTTAATCAATTATTTTTGAGATGTCGGTGGTGTTCATACGTACGTTTCTCAGGTCTCACACTTTTTCTCTCGTACATTTCTTTGAGCATAGAAAACCAGGCTTTCGCAACTTAAGGTGTTAATAAGATTTATTTCCCGTTTGAATTTACACAAGGTTGTCCCAAGAGCGAGCAGAAAGTAGAACTCCCACATATTTTCCTAGCAAAGATATCAGAAAGGAAATACAGTGTGTAAGCTACTGCATAATTTTCGAGACTTTTCCGGCTGAAGTTCCAACTTCGCAATATGTTACACTCGTCGTAAATAGCTGTGACCTTGAGTTCTTGGGTAACAAATGTACAACCTTGGCGAAGTAGATCCCTGGTTCGACTCATTGGCAAAGAAACTAGTCACGTGTACCATAAGTAATGGTCATGCGTATGTGTGTACGTGCGTGCATGAATGTATGCCACCGTGAACAGCGTGAGTCACTGGTGACGCACTGGCGCGTATTAAAAAGCTCATGACTTAAGCCAAAAGTGACGACGTGAGCTGTGTTTCTGTTTCTAACACTCCTCCACCCCTTGGCTGTCTTCTTTTCTTTTCTAGAGAGAATTTGTAAGTCTGCCAACCAGTGGTTTGCTCAAGTTCAAGACTAAAAGGATTTAAAAAAAGAAGTATCACAGTGGTTCTCCAGAATTTCTCCACAGTTATGTACTAGCATTTGAAAAACCAAGCACAGATAATTCCTCCGGAGAAGTTATCCATCCTTTTGTTCCATCCCTATTAAACTTTTTGATCTGAGCTCAGTGTTTGGAGATCGTATGAATTTAAATCGAGTTATCATTTGTCTTCCGGCAGTACAATGAACAGAATAAATTTTCTTAGAAGTTATTCAGGTTGTCGGAACTTTTTTCATTTTCTAATCCCTTATTTGTTCGCTAAAATTTATGTCGTAGGAGTTTCCTTCCACATTATTTCAAATACCTCAAATCTCCTGTAAAGTTCTTGCTTCAGGTACTATTGAAATTGGAACCGTCGTTAAAGTGAAAATTTTAGGTCTCGGTCTCAGAAAATAAGTGATAGGAAACAGTATTCAAAAATTTCCAGAACTAATTCATAGTTTTGTCAGACACGTGCACAACCCTTTCCTCAACTCCCGGCCACGCACACACACACACTTCCCTTAATCGAGAACTTAATTTTTTTAAATAGCATTTGCCTATTTTTGATCACGTTCGGAAAAGTCATGCATTCAACTAGTCAATACGAGCCCCCAGTCTCATTCATAAAATTAGGTCTCAGGTTAGCGCCACTATTTCGCCAATCTCGTTCATAAAATATACCCACTACGAAAAGGACAATGTTTTCATCGCGAAAACTCCGGGCTGTAATTGATGACTTTTTTTTTTTCATTACACTTTTGAACAGGAAAGACGCACCTATCCACCCACCCCCTAAAAAAAGAAAAAAGAAAAAAATAGAATAAAAACGTGCTCTCCTGAACATTTGATTAAATAACTCCTTGCAATAGCACCTTTGCTGCCGATGTATGACTAAAAATATGCAACTCGAAAATACGTCATGTAATTTAAGAAGCGTCGAAGCAGAGAGGGTGGGAGAGAAAGTAAAAGAAAGCCAAAGCGAAAGAGAAAGAAAGAAAACATTCATGCTTCCAAGGCTACCTCAGTGATAAACAACCAACGGATATATTGGAAGATTATATAACCTTGAGTGGACAGAAAATCAGATAAAAGATGACAAAACATCAAGGAAGAATCATCCCCCTCCCATCCTATGCGCGGAATAGAAATACATATGTTGTGAATAAGTAGAAATTGCATGCATCAAATTTAAGACCGCATTTTGTCTTCGGAGTTTCATGTGCAGATTTTAATACTTATGGTTTGTTTTATAGCGTTCGTGTTTTCTCATTATTGCATTTTAATATGCTCTTCCAGGCAATAGAAACGAAAGGTGTCTTAAGAAAATTTTGAATATATTTCGCTGGCTTTCGCGAAATTTGAAATGAAACAATTCATTAGTCTTCTCAATGCTCCTGTGTATAAAAATATCTTTAGACATGTTAACATTTCAAAAGTATGACCAGATGAAATGTGTTAGACATTTTGCCTAGATATTTCTAAATTTAGTATCAAAGGCTACGTTTCAGATTGTAATCTTATATTTATTTATTATTAGTATGAAATAGAGAAAGAAGTCGATTTCGATTTGTAATAACCCTAACAGAAATTGACAAATTTGCTTGCAATTAAGTAGGTTCAATGATAATTTTACAGTAACGAAAATTATCTACTGGTGTATGAAACTATAAGAAACTGTAGACAATTGAAAGATCAGATCCGCTGTGATGCAGCGTCTTCCTTGAATAAGTTTTCCGGTTTTGCTTCAGATGCACAGCTATTTCTCTACCTTTCTCGTTCGATGAAGTTATATGAAGTATGTTTATTATTTCAAAAACTGAACAGAACAAGATTTCTTGACTTGAATTTAAGGTGTAATAGGTGAAGGTACATTTTCCGGTTCCTAAATTCTTTGAAACACCTCCAAGTAATTAAATTTTAATCCCACAATAGAACGTCAAGAATGTCAAGAATGCCTGTATGTCATCAATGGATATACGAGGTAAGATCCAGAAGTTCAGGGACTTGGCGTATAGTTCCTTATCTTAAATACTTTAAAACACCGATGTACAACCATGTTCTAAATAATCCCCTTGGGAGACGATAGACTTTTGCCAGCGCTCGTAAAGTTTCTGGAAGCATTGCTGAAAGCCATGTTTTGCAACCCCTCGTAATGCCTCCTGCGTTGCTGTTTTGACCTCATTTGTTGACATAAAACGACGTCCCTGCAGATTTTGTTTCATCAGTGGGAAGAGGTAAAAATCGTAGGGGCTAAGTCGAGTGAATAGGTGGGATGTGGAAGTACATTAGTACGATTTCTGGTGAGAAGCTGCGTGGCCAGTGTAGGGACCGACGTGCAGGCGTGTTGTCATGGAGAAGGTGCCATTGTCCACTTCGCCACATCTCCGGCCGTTTACGACGGATTGACTCCCGTAAGCGACGTAAAATGTCCAGATAACGTTCCTAGTTAACTGTTGTGCCCTGAGGAATAAATTCGGAATGGACAATGCCGTGATAATCAAAAAACACCTCCAGCATGACTTTCCCTTTGCTGCAATCCTGCCTGAATTTCTTTGATCGGGGTGATGACGATGATTTCCATGTTAAAGAAGCACGCTCTAGCTGAATATGAAACAAGTAGCACCACGTTTCATCACCTGTGATGATGTTATCCAAAAACGTAGGATCGCTATCGGCTTTGTCGATTAATTCGCCCGATATCCGCATTCGTTTATTCTTTTGTTGGGAGGTCAAAAGGCGAGGGACAATGTGCTGACACACCCGGTGCATGTTAAGATCATCCGTCAATATGCGCTGGCATGTGGTCTCCGATAAGTTAGTTGCGTCAGCGATTTCCTCAATAGTTCGGCGACGATCCTGACGAACAGACTGCGCCACCATCGTAATGTTTTCCTCACTCCGGGCAGTCGCAGATCGACCACAGCGCTCATTATCTGCGATGGATTCTCGGCCCTCTTTGAAACGCCGATACCTCTCGTACACCTTTGATCTCGCCAACCTAGAGTAACCGCACACCTTCGAAACCATTTCTGAGGTCTCTGCAGCTGTTTTACCCAAACGCTGACAAAATTTAATGTTACAACATTGCTCTTCAAAAGCCATGTTCCTCACATCGCAGGAGACAGACGACTAACCACATCAGCAAACGTCTGCGCGCGCATTCCAATCACTTTCCATGGGCCAAACCATTCTGACTACAGAAAGGGGTGGGGTGGCGGGATGTATTTCAGACGCCGTAACTTTACCTACATGCTTGCGTTGTCACGGTTAGGCGCTGTTCCCGAACTTTTGGATTCTACTCCGTATTGTCTGGAGGTATTAGAATATGTCTGATGTTCATAGTCATTATGACCAAAAAACTGAAAAAGCTAGCATACAGAGTGATCCTTTGTGGAATGCGCATGGATGTTTTGGTTAGAGGTTAATGATTGGTATTATGGTATTCAGTTAATGATTGGTATTATGATACTCAGTTAATGATGAATTCCTTGTTGTCAGCCACGGCGAATTCATATGAATCTTGATTCATCACCGTTCAACACTTTTTTGGTACCTATCTACGTTTGAGGGGAGTTTAATGGGGAACTAAGCGAGCCTTATAAATTCTCATGGAGACTTACTAATATATAACCGGTTTTATTGTTTTTTTTTGCCATTTTACTTCTTTGAAGCGTTGTCACTACTTTGAGTAGCGTGCTTCCATCACAAACCTATCCTTAATTTTCTTTGGATTTTAATGACTTCCGTACGCATCAGAGGTTATAATAAGACGTCCGCCTTTCTAATTTAAGGCTACTGGCTCCAAGGAAGGAACAGAACCAGCGCCATAGAACAAGCACATCAAACATGCCTCACATGGACCTCGAACCTAAACACAAATTTTCTTTTAACCAGAAGGTCAGTCCTGTGACCACTCCGCTATAAGTGTGGCTATACCTGCGTTCCCTATAATAGCGCTCGTATTTGTAGGCTGATTGTTAGACCTTCTCAAATGTCAGATGAGTCTCTTCATATTGAACTTAGACCTTTCAAACTCTGAAAAAATATATAATTGCTGCACTGATAAATAAAATATCCGACGAAAAATGCTTTGGTATTGCACACTAGTTCTCCTTCGGTATTAAAATTGCTCTATTAATATATCAAAACATATAAAATCTGCATAACTGTGATTATACTGTTTCTTTGTCTCTTGCTGCAATTAATGCCTGTAGCTGCAGGATAAATGTGTAACAAAAAGAATTACATATTAATCACAGGACTGTTTGCAATTCGAGTCCTTTAACTTCGCTTTCTTTTCGGAGCACAAGAGTACAAAAACGTAGAGGAAGTTTATGTGTAAAAGCCAAAGCCTTAGCGATTGTACTTCTCATTGTTCGATAAAAACAATAATCACATATCTTCTAGGAGAAAAGATGCCATCCATCTGCTTGCGTCATGCTATTTTAAGACACCTGACGAGTTATATTTACGTCATTTATCACCAGAAGCGTAACTAGGGCGGGGCGGGTGGGCAGCTGCCCCGGAAGCAGCTCAAGAGAGAGCTCAATACTCGCTGCTTCCAGTCTGATCAAAATTCGAATCGAAACTTTTGCACAAATTTCTGGTACATATTCCTCGGGCCATAGGCTACTTCGTCATTTGTCCACTTTCAGACTTAGCTTATACGTTTCGCCAGTTTCGGTGGCTTTTGCAGCTTAAAATTTGCATTTCTTCCTCAAAATGGTCAAAGGATGTCAGCTGCTCGTATTTTAAACTGAAGAATAAGTACTATTTATCTGTCCGTTGCAAGATAAAGATGCCTTTCACATTCTTGAAGATTTTCTGCGACTATGCTATCATTACTGTGGCTGTGAACCACGACTCTAAGCTACCTTCTGCCCATTTGGTGTGGTGCCACAGGTCCGAGCTAGTTAGCAAAAGCTGCACAATCCATCATAACTTGATTGTTTGGGAGATATAACGACCATCGTGGGTAACTAAATGGGCGATAAGCAGTTACACTCCCGAATTTTGGGCCAGTAACTCTGGTGAAGGAAGAGAGCAAGTGCCGTAGGACAAATACACCATCCATGCCTCACCTCCGACGCTTGGTCAGAAGCCAGCGCTTCTTAGCACTCGACCACGGGGGCGGTACCGTTTTATTGTGCCTCCCGCATAGAGATGCCATTTAGTTATGTCAATAATTGTTTTGTCGGTAATCATCCGTTTGCCGAGTAGGTCCGAGTTGGAGTCCCGGATGAGGCGTGGGTGGTGTTTTTGTCTAATGACACTGTCTCTCTCCCTTCCCTGGAACCAGGGAAGGGTGAGTCACTGTAAGGAATATAGGCAGTCGCCAGTCCTAAATTAGGGACTGGCGACTGCCTATATTCCCTTAGAGTGACTCACGGTGTTTCTTGAATTTTCAAATCAAATAGCCGCCCCGGTGGCTCAGTGGTCTAAGCGCTGGCTTATGACCATTCGTCCGAGATGGGTCCGGTTGCGAATCCCGGTGAGGCATGGATGTTGTATTTGTCTTACGGCAATGGCTTTCTCCCTTCCCTGGAACCAGTGACCCTAAATTAGGGACGAGCGACTGCTTATAGCCCATTGAGTTGCTCACGGTGGTCGTTATACCCTCAATAAAAAAAATCAAATAAAAAAAATAATAAAAAGACAGATAAATAATAAAAGACAGACACTTTGTGGTTTTCCCGGGCGCATAAATGTCTAGTTACACCTCTATTTATCACTCAGGCAAAGCTTTCAATCCGCCAGAAGCATGAAGAGCAATTTCGCATTCATAAGGCGCATTTCTGCAATTATTAAGGGAGAGTAAGAATGGAACTATCAGAACAACCTTAGTATCTGATAATTCTTCGATTTTTCGTTGAATTTAAGATCTGCATGTAGTGTTTCTTTCAGGCATGCATCCAGAGTCTAAGCCCTCTCGAAAACGACCATTCCCCTACCCACCAGGCATTTTATGTTACCGAGCCAAATGCTAATAAATTCAGGCTATAATGAAAAAGAAAGTTTCGTTTCTTTTGATGCTACAAACATTTCTCCAATTATATAATGTTTTAAATATTTGTTCAAGTAATACAGCTTATCTTGCCTAAAAAGTTTATTATGACACATGCCGTTCTTTAAAATATAATTAGTATACTAGTCATACCTCATAGTTAGAGAATCGTGATTCAAGATCAGGAGTGTGTGGAATGCAATTTAATAGATAAGAATTTCAAGCCTGCCGAAACCCGCACCTGCCGCCCTGGTGGCGCAGTAGTCTAAGGCGCTGGCCTGTGATCATTCGTCCGTAAGGGGCCCGGGTTCGAATCCCGGTGAGGCATGGATGTTGTGTTTGTCTTACGGCTCTGGCTCTCTCCCTTCCCTGGAACAAGTGACCATAAATTAGGGACGGGCGACTGCTTATAGCCCATTGAGTTGCTCGCGGTGGTCGTTAAACCTCCAATCAAAAAAAAAAAAAAAAAAAAAGAAACTTGCACCCACACCCACACCCCGAATCTGAGGTAACGTAAGGGTTGCTCTCATCCAATAGTATGCTGCTCCTAGACCAGAATGTTCACCTCATCTCAGTGAGACCGAAGGTAATCAGTAAGTCACACATCACAATGCAGACCCAATGGCGTGTTTTCCTCTGTCTGGTGTGAACAAGACCTTAGTTGAAAATAGTCCGCTGGAATCAGGACGGCAAAACAACTTGTGTTTCTTTATCGTTATTACTCCGGAAAGATTCCATTTTTTTACTATTTGTCAAAATAGAGCATGTGATTTTATAGTGAACAACGATGTCTACAAAAAGGAAATTTTCGCAGTCAACTATGACATCTTTTGTTAAAATTCAGAGAACTTTGCCTGGTGCCAAGAAAGCAGAACTGAAAACTGTTTCAGCAGTAGCGGAAGAATCTACTTCATTAGTGTCAACGTCAACTGGAATTTCAGCTGAGAGCATACCCAGTAAATGAAAAGAAAGGCGGTTCTATAATCAGGCTTGGGAGAAAAAATATGCATGGATGTATGAAGTTAAAAACAGAGGTGGTGCACTTTGTAAACTCTGCGAAAAATTCATGGCGAACGATGTAAACATTTTGCAAAAAACTGGTGGAATGTTCATAACGGTGTCCTTTACATCTTATAAGAAAGCATTAAGAAAAGATGGATAGCTTGAGAAACATGAACATTCGTTTTCTCACACTACCAGCACAGAAATGGAGAAACTTGGATTAAATGCTTTGAAAAATCTTTTGAACAAATTAAGTACTTTGTCAAAGCGAGGAAGAACAAAAGAAAGACAACTGAAAAGTTCTTAACGTTCTAAGTCGTAGCATGTATTTCTAGCAGAGCAGAGAATTGCTCATACTACCAAATATGAGCCTTTAATTAATGACCTGCTTGTAAAATGTAATCAAGATCTTTCAGACTGGAAAGAAGCCCAAGTGAACGATAAAATACGACTTCCTAGTAATTGCATTGTATATGTGAAGTCCTTAGCACCAAAATAAAAACGAAAATATCAGATAAAATTGTTTCCCTTATAGCAGAAGAAAATACATCTCAAAAAATGAATTGCTTCTCAGTTTTTGTGTGAGATACGACGAGAATAACCACCCCATGGAAACATTTCTGTAGAAAAAATTCAAAACGGTTTGTCTGAAAACAATTGCCAACGCTATAGATTTAGAAATCAGAAAAACAAATTGAATTACAACAATCTGGTTGCTTTTGGGATTTGACAGAACTTGGAATTGTTCTGGCAATGCAGCGATTGTTCGCAGAAAATAGTCTCAGAAAGCTGGCAGGGACATACTTTATATTCATTGTTGAGATCATATTTTGTCGTTAGCGTTACCTGCTGCCGAAATTAAAAATCCTAAAGTGAAGAGATTATTCTATATGTTGAAGGATATATACAAGTTTTTTTAGCCAATCTCCAAAAAAAGAAAATATTTTGCATGAAATCCAAGCAGTGATCGATCACCCCATACTGGAAATCCCTGAATGTGTTGAAATGCGGTGGTTGAGCCACTACAGGATCGTGAATACAGTAAAATGGAGCAACTCGGCAATCCTGCTCGCATTTTTCAATATATTGGGTTGGTGCAAATGAAATGTCCGGCAAAGGACCAGCACACGTGGACGGCGAGAACGGAAAAGTAGGACAACTTACCTAGACAAAATAATCCCCGTCAGCATCAACACATAGTTGCCATGTGTCCGGTAAGGCCATGATCCCGGAACGAAAAACGTTTTGTGGCTGAGACCCAAAGAAGTCATCAACTGCACGTTGAACCTCGTTGTCTTGTCTGTCGTGAACTGTTTCCCGGACAGGAAGTCATCCAGGCAACGGAACAGATGATAGTCTGTCGGAGACAAGTTCGCGGGACAGGTAAGATGAGGCAGTGCTTCATAGCCCAAGGCACTTGGTGTCAGCATCGTTCGTTGTGAGATCTGAGGGCGGTCATTGTCCTGAAGCAGAAGAACACCATGTCTGTTGACCAAAGCCGGTTGTTTATGCAGGAATTCCCTTTCCGGTGCATCTGGTGTAATTCAGCCCAATCACGTTCTGCAGTGATGGTTTGGTCTCTTGCCAAGAAACTCTGATGAATTATCCCGGCTGTGGACCACCAGACAAGGAGCATTATCTTCTTTGTGTGTAGGGGTGGTTTAGGATGCCGTCCAGCAGGCTGTGCCTTGGTAAACCATTGTGCAGATCGTTTCCGATTATCATAAAGGACCCATTTCTCGTCGCGGGTGACGATTCGATGCAGTATTCCTGGCAAGAAGCGACGTGCAGACTTCCAAACGCCTATTCTTGTTGGCAGTTGTCAACTCATGCGGCAGCCACATGTCCAGCTTTTTGACCTTACCCAGCGCAGCCAGACGCCGAACAACTGTCGAGTGGTGGACACTTACCTCTGCCGCTATCTCACGACACATTTTTCGGGGGTCCGCTGCAACCGCACGTAACAGAACATCGTGAGAAACAGCAACAAGTAGGTGACCACGTGCTTCGTTTTGCAGGTCCGTATCTCCGCTTCGAAACTTCACAAACCATCTCCGAATGGTTCGTTCGTTGGATGTATAATCCCCAAACGCTTTGTTAACGTTTCGAGCGGCAATTCCTGCAGTATGGCCCAGTTTAAAATCATACAGGAAGATGACTCTCAAATCCGGCGTCTGCACGCTTCCTTTGCAAGCCACGTTACGTCCAAACAAACCACGCCTGAACCTTGTTCTTCACACACGTGCCAGTAACTCTGTGGCGTAATACCCGCAGCACCTGTGGGTGGTTCTATTTCGTTGTGGTGGGGGCCTGTCTACACAGCTCGTTCGCGCTGGACATTTCATTCGCACCAATCCAATACATACGCAAAGAGCAGATCTCACATCTTCAGTTGAAGGAATATTGGTCGAGATGAAAAATAATTTTTCTCATCATGTTAATCAGAATGGATGAAGTCTTGAAAGCTATATCTAATTTGAGTAATATGCTGCAAACAGCGGATGTGCCCTTTTGATCTTTAATTTTGATGACAGAATCTACAAAAGAACATTTGACAGATATAGTAAATACATGTAGAGATGAAACGAACCAGATTAAAACAAATATATCTGACTTGATGAAGAAACCATTAGAACTGTGGGATTCCATGTGGTTCACTGAAGACGAAAATTCCAAGCATACCTTAAAGAACATGCAACAGTACATACATATTATCTATTAACGATGAAATCTCGATTAGATTTTATGACAATGCCATAAACATAATGCGAGGCGCTTCATATTTTGAAAATTTTGAGAATTTTCTAAGTATTTCAGAAGAACAAGTTCAAAATTTGTGCGAATACTTTGTAGGGATTGAAGCGGAATCAGTTATGGTTGATATAAAGTCTTTTACTTTTTTCAACAAGTTGATGATGAAAAGCGGGAACGAAGGATACAATGCTAAAAAATCGCCTATTGCTAAACCTTTTTACCTCCGAACATAGTTTATACTAGTTTCACTAGTCTTTGTGAGACATTACTATGCATACTTGTTTTCACAGCAAGTGTAAAAAAAAACATTTGTATTACAATGAATAAGTTCTTACAAAGCTGAGAGTTAGATTAAATAAAGAAACTTTGCATTAGTCCATGCTTGTTAGCCATGGGCGCCGACAGGGGGTCACATGGGTCACTTGACCCCCCCCCTGTAGAATTATTTTCCCCTTTATTTCATTTTATTTTATTTATTACTTTTCTTTTACACTCACAGAACTGGACCACAAGGAAAGATGGAGTTTGTGCGTTTAATTTAATATCCCAATTTTATTGGAAATTTAGAATTGGAAAACGATTACGTGAAAGCGGAAAACCTAACAAACCGTAAGGTAGTACGCCCAAACAAGTTTCGCTCAATGTGGTGTGTGCTGAACTTAAAAGGCTTGGCGTGGCCCTCCTTAATACTGCTCATTATTTTGAAAGCAGTTATCAATGTACATGATAATACATGACTGTTACTAATATACGCTTTCTTCAAGAGCAGCGTCAATTAATAATGATAATAATATTAGTAGTAGTGTTCTAGTGTAGTAAGTAAGTAGTAGTAATAGTATTAATCATTCATTTTCACGAATTACTGTTTTCTACACATTAGCCAAACCTTAATTAAATACACTTGGCCCCCTTGAAAAATGTTTTGCAGGCGCCCGTGTTGTTAGCATAGAAGGCGAATAAGATCCTGACAACGAATTTTTCGAAGAAGTAATTACTTTGTATGTAACTAAGAAACTCAGAAGAATTCGTCTTAACAACAAAAAACGCAAAGAACTGTGCTGGATGGTGTGAATAGTGTTACAATGCTAATGCAATTACATTCAGTGTAACGGACGTGAAAAAAAAAAAAAACAGAGTGTAACAGGATAAAAGTGATTAAATGAACTGTGCATTATGAACTTCATGGATTATTTCGTATGCTGTATGGCTGTACTTTTTTATGTAAGTACTAAACCATTTATCAACTGCTCATGCCAACGGAGGTTTTCATTCCACAGTTTTAATTGCGCGTGTGCATTTTAAACTGTAATTATTAAATTATATGAAAAAAAGCTATTTTACAGTGCTGCTCTATTCTGAAAGTTCTGTTAGTGAAAACAAAATAATTTTTTTACAGAAAATTTGCAATTTAAACTTCACATTTTAACGTAGTTTTCACGCATGTGGCAGCATTTAGATGACTATATATTTTTATTTCGTGATTGATTGTTTTTAGAATGAGATTTTGTGGCTGTAGTCCAATTTGTAATATTTTGAAATCGCACCTCCCACGTTTAGCTAGAGAAAGTTTGCTTTTGAAATGTTTGAAGAAGTAATTACTATACATATAGTATTATCTCTATCTATGTAAACTTAGTAGTTGCAAATTATATATGTGTAATTATATGTATATGGCAAATGGAAAACTTTCTCTCTCTAAGGTACCATTTGCCCGTCCGACCAAAAAGTCCTGAAAAAAACGCCGTCTGCGTAACCGTAACGTATAACAGCACCAGCATTCTTCACGCTCGAAGCAGATGAGAAAACCTGTGTAATTTATAGATGATGTAATTCGCTATGTGTCATAAAAAAGAGTTTAACGCAGCTCAGATGAAAAGAATCTTTTCTCCTAATTGCTTCGTGTTTCTAATTGATTTTTTAATCACTTACTAATCCATCGGCTGGGAGACGGAGCGTTTTCTGACCGATATGCGACGCACATTTTCTAATTGATTTTTTAATCACTTACTAATCCATCGGCTGGGAGACGGAGCGTTTTCTGACCGATATGCGACGCACATTTTCCAATTGATTTTTTAATCACTTACTAATCCATCGGCTGGGAGACGGAGCGTTTTCTGACCGATATGCGACGCACATTTTCTAATTGATTTTTAATCACTTACTAATCCATCGGCTGGGAGACGGAGCGTTTTCTGACCGATATGCGACGCACATTTTCCAATTGATTTTTTAATCACTTACTAATCCATCGGCTGGGAGACGGAGCGTTTTCTGACCGATATGCGCCGCACATTTTCTCGTGATCTGCTCAGGACAATGTTTCTCAGAATTGCGCAGAATCGACCCTGTTTAATACTTTAAGCAGTGCAGCAAGTCGAGTTACAGGCTGCCTAGTGTAAGCTGTGCAGCAGGTCGAGTTACGGGCTGCCTAGTGCAAGCTGTGCAGTAGGTCGAGTAACGGGCTGCCTAATGTAAGCTGTGCAGCAAGTCGAGTTACGGGCTGCCTAGTGTAAGCTGTGCAGCAGGCCGAGTTACGGGCTGCCTAATTTAAGCTGTGCAGGAAGTCGAGTTATGGCCTGGCTAGTGTTCGAAGGACCAGAGACCCCGATCTCTGGCTGATCGCGCAAGATGGACACTAGGCTGAAATCCCTCATGAGGCATGGATGGTTCTCTTGCTCAACTGTCCTGGTTATATCCTTTCGCTGGAAACAGTGGCCGAAAATTAGGGACGAGCGACTCCTTATAGCCTGTGATCCTTATTGAGGTTTAAACCACAAAGCAAACAAACTGGAGTTACGACATTTACTATGCACTGAAGAGCAATTGAATTAGAGATACCTGTCTAGTAACGTGTAGCACCACCTTTCGCCCTGATGACGGCGGCGATTCGTCTCGGCATGGACTCGACAAGACACCGGAAGCGTTGGGAAGCCATACGGATCCACGACCCCTGAACACGCTTCCACAGTTCACGAAGATTTGATGGAGGGTGTCAGTGCCTCGAACAACTCTCTCGATGGCATCCCAGATGTGCTCGGTGGGATTGAGGTCAGGTGACCAAGCTGGCCAAGTAAGCGAGGTCACGTCGGTGGAGTGTTCATCCAACCATTCGGATACAATTCGGGAGCGATGGCACGGTGCATTGTCTTGTTGCAAAATGTGGTCCCCAGTGGGATGTTGAAGACGCACAAACGGGAGCAAATGGTCGTCCAAGATATCCCGGTGACGTTGACCTGTGAGGGACGATGTCACACGTACCAGGGGTCCCATTTCAGTCCACGTAAACAGTCCCCAGACGAGAATGCCACCCCCACCAGCTTGAAGAGTACTCTGCTGGCAAGAAGGATCCATCGCTTTATGTGGTTTGCGCCGTACTCGTATCCTGCCATCTGCATGTACCAACGTAAATCTCGACTCATCAGTCCAGGCAACATTTTCCCACATGTCTAGCGTTCAGTGGCGATGTTCCCGCGCCCATGCTAATCTTTGCACCCTGTGATGTGCGGTCAGCAGTGGTACCCTCGTGGGACGATGGCTTCTGTACCCCATAGAGAGGAGATGGTTCTGGATGGTGTGGCTGCTCACACGTTTTTGTGCACCAGTGTTAAATTGCCGAGTGATTTCTTGCACTGTGGCCCGTCTATCCGCTGTTACAACGCGAGCTAGCCGACTATGAACCCGCTCATTTCACACGCTGTTGTCCACGGCAGTTGGTCCTTGCAGGGATGGTTTTACCGTATTCGATGTACTAACGGTGCACCCGTGACACAGTGGCTCGTGAAAATCCCAGTGCCTGCACGACTTCCGAGATGGAGTGACCCATTCGTCGGGCCCCGACAATTTGCCCACGATCAAATGCGCTTAGATCCTTCGTCTTACCCATACTGCGTCCGACTCTTACTGATTCCCGTTGCATCACTCCTTATATTGTCGGATCGCTGCATACGTCATGTCGTTTCCGTTTACATGGCCGCCCACAGCGCCACATTTGCATAACGCCAGCTGTCTCTAATTCAATTGCTCTCCAGTGTATTTTATGTGAACGCACTTCTCACGTCAGTATTGGCTAATAAGGAATGGCAACACTTCAGCTGAATATATTTTAACAACTCATTGTCTTTGTCCTTATGAGAAAATATCCATTTCTTTAGACAAGGTTCATTCGTTAGATAACTAAAAATTAAATGGTGACTAGAAAGAAAAAATTTCAAGATAAAAAAGGGGGTAGGGTAGAGGGATCGACATGAAACCTTCTCAGCTTGACGCTTTTATGACATTTTTAGCAGTGAAACTTTCGTTGTTTTCCTAAACGGAAGCTCATCCTACTGCATCGCTTTTCGAAGCGCTCCTGTAATCGCACATTCAATTTCCGGTCGTGTACGTTGTACCATACTCATTCTCAAAGAGCATACAGTATCTCAGATTCTATGCCGATTGTCAACCAGTATCTGATAGAAATTAATCCTTTATTTTGGGGATGAACCATTCCAGTTGTGTGGAATGATACCTTTCCAGAAAACATGGAAAAATGGATACATAAATACAGTACTGAAGGTGTTATCCTTACTAATAATCGCCACGTCCACAGCAAAATTTATACCCTTTATCCGGAGGCAGGCTTTGTACTATAAGCAGTTTGTGTGGCTACAGCTGAAGATTTTTTGTAAGAGGTTGCACACTGTTGCTCGATGCAGCTGTAACTCTGGTTGTCTGACGTACTCAGCTGTTTCAGGGCTTGTCGCAACACACCAGTATGATTATTTTAAACATTTCTTGTTTCCATAAATGGCTTGTGCCACCTCGGAATTGATGTAGGTGGTGGTGGTGTTTTGGTATATTGAATTTCGAAATTTCCATGCCTTTAAAAGCCTGTTGGGCTATGTTCCAATGAGGTATGGTAAGCATCGGGCTCTTTGCTCAGCTGACGTCCTGCTTAATTCAATCTGGAACAAAGAAGACACAATGGCAGTAGATCAGTAGATTTAGGGGTGGTGTAGGAAGCTAATTTCTTTACGCCTTCTCAAATAGGAGCAGTGGACTTGAACTTAACTTCTCTGGAAAGTGCCGAGGTTACTTTACCGATCTTTGTGTCTATTTAATTCTTGATTACTCTAATTCTAAACGAAAGTTTTGTCATTCCAGTGCAGTGTCGTTTGAAGCCTTCCGGACGTTATAGAGGGTTAGTATAGACACCTGTCTCGTTGGAAAGAGAGGCCTTGCCAGAATTTACCTTAAGCGTGGCATATGAAGATGTCAGTGACTATATGCCGAATCCGAGGTTTAGCTTTTTCAGTGCGTTCTTGAGTTGATAGGAAACATTTCGTGTGCATGGAATTAAACACGCGAAAGCTGCAGCAATTCGTACACTCGTGTTGAAACGACGTTTAAATATTTTATAATGATGGTTAAAATCTGAGTTACCACTTCATTTTTTAAAACCTATAATTCTTCAGCGTTCTGTTTCAAATTTATGAGACGTCAAAGCTGTGAAGGTTTCATGTGGAAGTTTTACAGTGCTCCATAGTTACATACGGAACTATTTAAAATATTCCAGAGTAACGGACGTGCATCGTATTCAGAGACAAACAAGCACCATCCTGAGTTCTTCCTGCAGTGAGCATAGGACACCATGAGTTGATATTGAACGACTGAAAAAGATGCACCTGATCCAATGAATCCAAGTTTCAGCTTCAACATGTCGATGAGGGGTTCATGTTCTGTTACCCCGAGATCCCTAGTTCCAGTTTCATCTCACCATTAATGTCTTTCTTTAATATCATCTTATGAGTTAAATTCATCCTTTCTTCGTTTGGGTTTTTGGGAAACTGGAGATGGTTCCTTCTTCGCATTTTGCTGTTAATGAGATTGCCAGATTATGAGAAAGTACTTTCAGCAGCCCTTTACGAATTTCAGTTTGGAATGGTTTGATTGCTCATCATTTTCGTGGGCAGAGTTTTGACCACATGGCTTTATGATAAGATTTCTCCCCTTTTCACAAGGAAGTGCAGTCGGAATGATGCAGATCACGCGTGGGAAGAAAGTGCGAGAATTACACAAATGAAGTTTTAAACTGGAGTAACAGCACTGTTTCTTGTATTATTCTGATTGCTGGCGCTCTGGGTGAGAAGAACTCGGAATATCTCGCTCCGGACGAGAATCAAAATAAGTCCGAAATGAGACAAGAGCACAGCAAATAAGTAGAAGCAGGAGTATTGAATAGTAGGAGATTCGAAGAATGACTCTATGAGCATTGGGTAGCCGAGAAAAATGACCTGAATGAATGAGCGAAGAAAACAGCAATCCATTTTGGGGAGTAGAGCAGGGTAAATTAAATAAGTCAGACCAGGACAAAATTGTCTGGGAACACCCCTATTTTTCGTCAAGAACAAATACTACAACTTTTGACGATTGTACTGCCCTATAGCAAGAAATTATTCCTTTGTTTCACTTTCGAAAAGTGGCTAATGAGAACCACCTAATTCCCTTGATTTGCTTTCAGCAAAAACCTAACAAGCCTACTACAGGGTTAGAAAGAAACCCTGCAACATTTCGACGCTGCGTGGGTGAATACCTACCGCGAGACTGGATGTTAGACGTCAACAAGGCGTCTAGGGTTGCGGTATCATGGTATGGAGATTGTTCTCATGGACATCAGTTAATTCCTCCTTCTCATTGCGCATACCCTTACCTCCAGATCTTATCGAGGGATTTTCCGATCAAGTATTGCTCTACATGGTGAACTGTATTCAGATGGCACTGGACTCTTTCAGGAAGACAATGCCCGTGTCTCGCGTGTCAGCGTGGGGTTCTGTTTTGGATCCAACCATCGTTTCCTGGCGCTGACATTGCTATACAGGACCCATTTCTCGTCACCTGTCACAATGCAGTCCAAGAACGGTTCAACTTGTTCACGTGCAAGCAGAGAAACGTATGCACTCGTGCGATTTGCTTCCTGCTCAACTGTGAGATGATGGGGTACCCAAACTCTCATCTTGTACACCTTCCTGATTTGATGCAGGTGCGTGATATTGCTCGTGTTGGTAGTCGCCAGTCGTTCGGCCAACTCCCACGTGGTTACACGTGGGTCGGCCTCCACTGAGGTCTTCAGCAAGTCCATATCCACTATTGCTGCTCTTCCGGCTTTGGGACGATCTGACTGGTCACAATTTCTCTCCCGAAACCGTTCGAATCAATGTCAGCACTCACGATGTGATATGGCATTGGGGTACACACTGGTAATGTTCCTTTCAGCATTTGCGCGGGTGCTACCGCACAAAACTCATACAGCATATATTGGCGGATGTGCTTCTTGTCCACTTTAATGTTGGCTGGCGCTTACACTCTTCTCTTTCTGATGGCTAATTGTCACTGATTTAAGCTACCTACCTGCTGATGTCATATCGGCGTGCTGCGCAATCTGAGTGTCCAGTGTGCGCCGTGGCTGGGGCTTCGGCTTTGAGTATCTCGTCATCCGACATTACTTTCTTTTCAACCCAATACCATGTCCATACTTCAACAGCGAAAGTACACTTTTTTAATATTAAATTTACTAGGGGTACGTTATACTACAGTCCAGAAAAAATTGTAAAATGTTATTTACTGATTAATAACGAGGAACTGTGCATCAAGTATACTTAAAATAGTAAAAACTATACTAGTAATGCGAATTTATTGACATAAACTGGAATTCAAAATTTTTTTCGCACATCAACAGATGGCTTTTTTCAAGAAAGGTAGACAGCAAACTGAATAATTAATCAACAGGAATTGTACACCAACTATACTCAAAGTAGTATAGATTTCTGTTCTAGGCCAAGAAATTTGGATGACTAGTACAGTTATGCTACTGTATTTTGAGCAAACTGACATGACTTGACAAGAAACGAGTAGATGCGAATTCATTCAAAGACACAAGGCGTCATGTTGGTTTAGTACGAGGTATTCTGGTTGGAAAGCAAAAGGCATTCATTATTTGAAGACCATGTTCCAAATTCCTGGCAACTCTAGCGAGACGCTATTATTGCAGGACTCACTGCTGGTTATGATCTCCAAGTTTTCTCGAATGGCAGTAGATTTAGGGGTGGTGTAGGAAGCTAATTTCTTTACGCCTTCTCAAATAGGAGCAGTGGACTTTAACTTAACTTCTCTGGAAACTTTACCGATCTTTGTGTCTATTTAATTCTTGTTTACTCTAATTCTAAACGAACGTTTTGTCATTCCAGTGCAGTGTCGTTTGAAGCCTTCCGGACGTTGTAGAGGGATAGTATAGACACCTGTCTCGTTGGAAAGAGAGGCCTTGCCAGAATTTACCTTAAGCGTGGCATATGAAGGTGTCAGCGACTTTATGCCGACTCCGAGGTTTAGCTTTTTCAGTGCGTTCTTGAGTTGATAAGAAACATTTCGTATGCATGGAATTAAACACGCGAAAGCTGCAGCAATTCGTACACTCGTGTTGAAACGACGTTTAAATATTTTATAATGATGGTTAATGTTGCTAGAATAGAGATGCCGTAATAATTCTTTGCAAATGGTTGTCCGCAAAATATTCGCTTCCAGTACCGTTTAGGGTTTGCCAGACCACTAGAGAGTACGCTTAGGTTCTTTACGCGAAATTTATCTCTTCGTTTCTTCTTTTCACTTTAGAAATTCAATATCAAAATGAAGTCAGTTTATTCTGCACTTCAATTACTACTTACAGTCGTCTGTGTTGTAGTCTGTACAACCACAATTTGAGCTCATTCCTGTAACCTGCCCCGGTGTTAGAGAACGAGATAAGTTCAGGTTCGAGTGTCGGATGAGACATAGATGGTATGTTTGTCTTAAGGCACCAATTCTTTGCCTTCTCTAGAACAGAGGCCCTAAATCAAGAACGGGTGGCTGGTGTAGCCCATCAAGTTGCTTACGGCAATAATTAACTCCTTTTCATCCAACGACAGAAAAAACAAGAAGAACCTTCTGCCATCCAGTGTGAACAGATTCACATGCAGCATTGAAATAGGATTCACCTTTGATAAGTTACATGGCATCATGCTGGGAGGGAGGGGGGATGAAGACAGTCAACCGGACATCTCTAAATGCGCATAATTGGTACCCCTAGTTTCCAATTCTGAGACAGCAAGTCCAGCTGCAGTCGCAAGTACATCGTGCACCCGAAAAGTGAAAAAAAAAATTTACACTTTAATGTCAAAAAATAACAACTGGGACCCATCTTGAGCTTCAAAGACAAACACTGTTTTGTCAAAACATTAACATTCGTCTGCTTTAGCTTTATGACTTTGTGCTTTGTTTCTCTCCGAGTTTCATTCCCTTTGAAGTTTCAGGCTGCTCAGATGCAAAGGATCTCCTATGACGTCGGTTTATTAAGGAGCAGTGCAATAAGATGATTATCTTCCACGACAGATGCTATAGCTCTGTAGGCAAATAATTATGGTTTTAATGTATTCAGTGGGTTCTCTCATTTTTAAATTGTTTCTCCTGAGTCACTGAATTTGATGAATTACATTGTTTTGTTTTTTAATTTTCCTCATCCCTTCTCATTTTTCTTCTTTTTTTTTTTCCAAATTGTGTTTTCAACTAAACGCATTAATTATTCACGCCACATTATTTGTGGTCTTGTACTTCATAGATATGGCACTCATTTACTCAGTTCTGTGGTCTCTGAGCTTTGAAACCGGTTTATGAAATTAATGCACAAGAAATAAAGAGCAATTCTGTTTCAGTGTTCCCGTGTGTAGATGCGCTTATCTCTTGTAGGTTTGGGGGTTCGCCAAATTAAAAAGTTATTGCCCATTGGTTCTTGGTTACCGGAGAACCACTCCTAACGAAACAATACTTGCTTCTTTTTTGGCGAAAATGAAAATAATAACATTTCTAACACGTATAATTGCTGTCACGCGATTAAATTATTATGAAAGTTTCTTTGTCAGCTAAACAGGATATATTCGGTTGCCAAGAAAGTAATGTCCGATGACGAGGTACCCCAAGTCGAAGCCCCAGCAGCCGCAGCGCACAATGCTCACTAAGATTGCGCAGCACACAGGCATAATATCAGCAAGTAGGTGGCTTAAATCAGTGATAGTTAGCCGTCAGAAGGATAAGAGTGTAAGCGCCAGCCAACATGGAAGTGGACAAGGAGCACATTCGCCTTTGCATGCTATGAGTTTCGTCACGGTAGCGTCCCCGCAAATGCTGTAAGGAACATTATCAGTGTCTAACCCAATTCCATATCACATTTTCAGTGCTGTCGTTGGTTCGAACGGTATCGAGGAAGAAATTTTGACCTGTCAGAGTCCCAGAGCCGAAAGACCCGCAACAGTGGATATGGACATGCTGGAAATCTTAGGGGAGACCGACTCGCGTGCGACCACGCGGGAGTTGGCCGAACAGCTGGGGACCATCCACACGAGCATTATCACGCACCTGCATCAAATTTGGAAGGTTCAAAAGAGGAGAGTTTGGGTACCCCATCAACTCACGGTTGAGAAGAGAGCAAATATCATGGTGCATGCGTTTCCCTGCTTAGACGTGACAAGTCTGAACCGTTCTTGGACCACATTGTGACAGGTGGGTCCTGTCTCCAGTATGGCAATGTCAGTGCCCGGAAACAGTGGTTGGACCCAAAACAGAAGCCCATGCCTATCCCCAAAGCCGGCTTACACCCACGTAAGGTCCTGCTGTCTGTCTGGTGGAACATGCGGTGTGTCGTGTATTTTGAGCTACTGTCGGACAACACTTCCATCACCGCCGATGTGTATGGCCTTCAGCTCGATGATCTCTAGGCATCGCTCACGTCGAAACAATCAGCACTGTTGAACCGCAAGAGAGCCCTCATACAGCACGGATGGCCTGTCACAAGATCAGGGGCCTGACTAGGAGCTGCTGTCACAATCAGTCTATTCCTCATACATTGCCCCAAGAGGCTACCACCTTTTCCCATCGTTACAGAATTTCCTGGATGGACAGTGGTTCACCAACGGTGACGATGTTGAACGCCCATTTACTCACTTCTTTGTGTCCAAGCCGCCACAATTCTTCAAGGACGGTGTCCAACCTCTGCCCAGACAATGGGAGCTTGTCGTGACAAACGATGGCGACTGCGTTTTAGATTGATTTGGAGTTATATAAACTGTAATTAAAACTTTCGGTAATTTTTACTTATGTATACGGTAATTAGCACTTTTCTGTTGCCTTGCATCTGCAGACATTACTTTCTTTTCAACCCAATGCATGTTATGTAATAAAATATTTCGTCCTATGTTTTCTGTTCCATAGATATTTACTTCCTAGGTTTTCTGTTACAGAGATATTTACTACCTATTTTCTTGTAAACGACAATTATAAGGGCTATATTCTTATACGATAAAATCATCAGGACAGTTGTTTCTTCAGGCAGAAAAGGCAATCAACGTCGAATGTATCAACTCAACAAATTATCTGAGGTCATGTGCCTAGTCAGCAAACCTGTCGAAGGGGGGGGGGTAATACCAAAAGTGTAAAATATGAAGAATTTCTCGTCCGATTGGGAGACTTTCAGCATTTAGCTACAACTTATAATGAATATAACTTCTTCTACTAATGTTAATGCTACTAGTTTCTTCTAGTAATGGTTGTTGTTTGTTAATTAAATCATGAATAAACTTTCCTGCTAGTAGTGTAGTAACAATAATGAACAAGCTTATAACTGGTAGTAATGTTGTAGTAGTAATTAAGATGAATAAAGTCTTATGCTGGTTGTTACTAATAACACTAAATGAAATAAACCTAACAGCCAGACAGAGATCTGACAAAACTATGAACTGAGAAAGACGTACTTACGAAAGCAATCTTTTATTTGGTCAACTTTTCGCTCTCACTTAAACGAAGATCTCTTTACACATAAACCACAGTTCACTTCGTACAACAACAAACGCTCTCTTTCACATAAACCAACGCTCTCTGACACATAAACAACAGCTCACCCTACGCACATCAACAAAAAGCTCTCTCTTGGTATCGTTGAACGCGCCTATTTATACTGGCTACCACCACGTCATGACTTACACTCATTGCCAGATCTCATTCAGCGGGAGAAAATAACATCTCGTTAAGTAAGAAGATAATTCACATAGGAAAATAAAATAACCAGAGATAGTAAAAATCAAAAGGAAAGTGAATATAGAGTATACGTTACATCATCTCCCCCTTAATTTTTTTTTTGTTCGAAAAACCTATCAATTTTGGAGTGTAAGTCTTACACTTCGTTGATTGACGTTTATCGACCTCTTTTTTGTTTTGTTGTTTGGTGGCAGCAGTATGTACAATATCAAACTTGGCATGACAAAATCAAGAAATCTGTATTCGTCTGTGAAACACTTTGTATACTTGAACAAAACAAACCTGCATCGGCATACCTTATTTTTATTCTGCCTAGCAGGAATCACTTTTTTAATTTCAAATTACGTTCTCATTATTCGTTGAATACACACCAACTGTATCAGCAGCGAAGATTGCCTGGAGCTGCCTAACAGTAACAATTTTATTATTTTACCCCTAAGCACATAGATATATAAAAAAATTTGGATTAGTAGATGGACATAGAAGAAATATAAAAAAAAAAAAACACATATATACACAAAAAAGAATGCATTGGCCCACACGAAAAAAAGAAATTCTGACACGCCAACTGGTCGTGCAGGAAAAACAACAAACGGAGAAAAGAACCTGTCCACGAGAACTTACTTATCTTGAGGACGCATAAAAACTCTAGTACGATAACGTTTTCCAGGCCTAATCGGACTGGTAAATTCAGGTGGCATAGTGCGTTTCAAGGACTTGAATGGATCTGGAACATCGGTAGTCTGTCGGTCAAGAAATCCCGGCGGCTGACAGAAACGGTCAGGAACGGCTGACGTCCGTCGGTCAGGAACGGCTGAAGTCTGGCGGTCCGGAAATCCCTGCGGCTGACAGGAACGGTCAGGAACGGCTGAAGTCCGTCGGTCCGAAAATCCCAGCGGCTGACAGGAACGGTCAGGAACGGCTGAAGTCCGTCGGTCCGAAAATCCCAGCGGCTGACAGGAACGGTCAGGAACGGCTGAAGTCCGTCGATCAGGAACGGCCGAAATCTGGCGGTCCGGAAATCCCTGCGGCTGACAGGAACGGGCTCCCCCAGGCTTTTGATATGTAGTCCCTTTGTGCTGGGGCCCGTGTTGTCCTTCCAGCATTCTTTTGGACGGACGTGGCTCCGGCCACATCGTTTGTTTTCGTTTTCGCCCTCGTGGCATGAGAGTAGCAGCAGGAACCGGCCCTGTTTGCCCTGAGCGTAGGTTCCAGGGGCGAAACCCGGGCGGATGCAAGGATCTCTGCCTTCGTCGCTGTTGCGGCGAAGCAGATTGGGGAGACAAGTTACGTTTTCGACCAGCTTTTGGTGTTACTGGACGGTTTGTAATAGTCAAATTATTGTCCATAACTGATAAATCAGAAATATCTGAAGCCTCTGAGTCGCTGCTGTAAGTTAGTGGTCGTGCAGGGCGATGTTTATTTCTGCCTATATAGGAATACTTTCTGACGAGGTATTCAAGGAAGTAGGAGCTTGTGTTGGTGCAGAGTTATCAGGAAACGGCGCAGCAATAGTCTTGGCAATGGTTGGAGGGAAAGGAACGATACTAGTATTTGAAGAACTTGATTCGAGCCTTCGTCTCATGGGAGAATCAGGTTACGTGATTGGAAACCCGTCTTGAGGAGGGGAGGGTGAAGAAAAAATCACTGGAGATTCTTCAAAAATGTTTGTTGGTTCGTCCAAAATTTCTGGCGGTTGATCGTGAGATATAGACTCTTGAGTCTGTGGAACAGAAGGTTGAGTAGGGTTGATTATAAAATCGATATTTCGTTCATGATACTTGCGACACTGAGCAACGTGTACGTATTGAAATTGATTGTCAGGTTTTTCAAGAACAATGTTATTTTCAAACACATTTGCCACCCGATATGGACCTTCGTAGCTGGGTGTAAATTTCTTCACTAAAGTATGAGAAACAGAAGACTGGAAGTGCGTTTCCACTAGAGTGAGATCTCCAACGACAAGATCTGGTTCCCTACGCCTAGTATTATATTATTTTGCTTGAGCCGCTTGTGCTCCTAGCATTGCAACACGAGCTTTTCCTGCCATGATTCGTACTGATTGCGGAGTTGGTCGCTGGTTTAGTTCGTCGATAATCCCCGTTAAATTTTCAAAAGGGGTTTTAATTTTGCGACCCAGAAAAAGTTCTGCAGGAGTAATTTTAGTAGATTCGTGGACAGACGAGCGGAGGGCGAACGAAAAAAGCTCCAGATGGTCATCCCATCGCTCGTGATGATCCATGACAAATGTAGCAATCATTTTCACTAGCGTGCGGTTTACGCGTTCCGCAGGATTACTCTGGGGATGATATGGGGAAATGAATTTATGCTTAATGTGCAGTCTCGCACACATTCTTTCAAAAATGTCAGAAATAAATTGTGGACCATTATCCGAAACTACTTTATTAGGTGCACCATATCTAGAGAATGCTTCATTAATTAATACATTACAAATAACTTCTGCCGTAGCGGCTTTAATGGGAAAAACTTCAACCCATTTAGAAAAATTATCAGTTAATACTAACACGTAACGAGCTTTGTTTTTAACAGATAAAGGATAAGGTCCCAATAAATCTATTGAAATAATGTCAAAAACATGAGAACTTGAACTAGATTTCAAGTGACCGGCCGATCTTACATTACGGTAATTATTAATCTGACACAAGTGACATGATTGAACGTATGCGAGCACACTTTGGTACATGCCAGGCCAATAGGCAACATCCCGCAATTTACAACGGGTCTTGCGAATACCTAAATGGCCTGCAAGAGGTTTGTCATGAAATTCGTTTAAAAGGGCCATTCCAAGGGTTCGCGGAATACATGGGCGGAACTCTGCCCTAGTAGTCCTAGATTTCGTATAGTAAAGAAGACCCTCTATGACTTCAAAATGCTGTGACCTTCCAGCCAGAGAAGGATCACTTTGTAGGGGCGAACCCGCAAGCAAAAAATTATAGATATCCCCAAAATCTGGATCATTTATTAATTCTGCCATTATCTGCTCTCTGGATGTTATATCAGCTATTAGAAGTAAAGGCTGACATTCAGGAGTAGTTTCTGTGGGGACCCCACTAATCGGAACGCGAGACAATGCGTCCGGTAATTGATTCTTATGACCTGGCTGATACGAAATTTTGATATTGCTCTCTTGTAACTTCAGAGCCCACTTCATAAGTCTTTGAGATAGGTGCTTAGCAGAATTCAAATGCTGAAGGGCAAAATGATCCGTAATTATGTTAACTGTCAATTCGTTAAGATAACATTGAAATTTATCAAGAGCATACACAACAGCAAGACATTCACGTTCCGTAGCTGAATAATTGCGTTCAGCTTTGGCTAAAGTACGAGACGCAAAAGCTATTGGATGCCCAGCTTGTGACAAAACGCAACCAAGACCAACTCCGGATGCGTCAGTATAAATATCAAATTCCTTAGTATGATCCGGGAAAGCCAACACAGGAATCTGAGTCAACGCAGACTTCAGTGTTTCAAACGCAGCGTTAGCCTCAGGTGTCCAAACAAACTTCTTGTATTTACGTTTCAAAGCATACAATGGCTCACAGATTGTAGCATAAGCGGGGAGGAACTGCTGATACCATCCGGTCATTCCCAGAAAGCGTGATAGTTCTTTTGCTGTTTTAGGCCGAGGAAAGTCAACAATAGGCCTAATTTTTTCATTATCCGTAAATAAGCCGTGGGGAGTGATTTTCAACCCCAGATATACAATCTCGTCCCTCGCTATCTGGCATTTACTAGGTTTTAATGTCAAGCCAGCATTGTATATGAGTTGGAACACCTGTTTGAGCAGAGAAAGGTGCTCGTCAAAAGTCTCGGATGTAATAATAATGTCATCCAAATATACATGCACATGGTGACCCAGAACAGGTCTGAGAACCGTATCCATAAGCTTTTGGAAAGTAGCAGGTGCAGAAGCTAGTCCAAAGGGCATATGTAGGTATTCATAAGCCCCAAAAGGAGTCACAAAGCCTGTTTTATCGACAGAGTCCGGATGTACCGCCACCTGCCAATATCCACTCGCCAACTCCAAGGTTGACATCCATTTAGTTGATGACAGGTCATGCAAAATGTGCGACATGACAGGTAGTGGATAATTGATCGTTTTTGTGACTTGGTTTAGCTTGCGGAAATCTGTCACGAAACGAAATTCATTGGGTTGTTTCTTTGGAACCAAAAAGGCAGGAGCAGCCCAGGCGCTTGTTGATTCCCTTATTATGCCCTGTTTAATCATTTCAGAAATTTGACGTTGCATTTCCTGTTTCTTATGGGGAGCACAAGGGTAAGGTTTCGTCGCTATCGGTTTCGAACCATCAGTGTCAATGACATGATAAACCACCTGTGTGAAACCAGGTTGATCAGAAAATAAACCAGGGCTTTCCTGCAAAAGTAGAGAAAGCTGGTTTCGTTGCCTCTCATTCAATTGGTTACTCAATAACAAACGCGTTATATCCATAGGAACCGTAGGAATAATTTCGACAGGTTCCGGAAAGGAAATCACATGTTGTGCGACATTCAGAGTTATTTGAAACGTATGAATAAAGTCCATTCCCATTAGACATTTGACAGGTAGTTCGTCTATAAGCAGGAAAGAATGCGTAAAACGAGCCTTTCCCAGCCCTAGAGATAATGTGACAGTTCCTGTGATACTGAAGATTTCGTTATTTGCACCTCGCAAATACTGCGTCGCAGGCTGAACGAGTATTGCAGGAAAATTGTCAGTGCAAAACTTCGGATTTAGGGCTGATATTTCAGAACCAGTGTCGAACTTTGTCTCGACAATAATATCTTCAATTGTCAAGAATACATCAGGCGACTGAGGAGTTTGGACAGTCACTTATACTGGTTTAGGGTCAGAATGCTTGGTATCAGGAAGCAGGACCGACCCTTGGTCTACTTCCTCTGGAAGTTTAAAGGATTCCTGGTTGGATTATCATGCGGTCTGAAACCTCGACCCTGCCGGGTATCGGGAAAATTTTCACGATGAGGAAAACTGCGTGAAACCTGCGTCGGGAACTCCGCTTGTCTGTTGACATTGTCATATCTATTACTTCTTCCCTCAGCACGGGCAGAAAAATCATCATTGTCCTGAGCATGAAAACGTTCCGAATGCTGTGGATTGGAACGGGGTCGAGCATACTGTGCATTTGTACGATATCCCGAAGATTGTTCAGAAATTCGCGGTTGGTTTGCCACTCTTCTGTGTGGTGGAACGTATGAAGCTTGGGCGTGCACTTGTGTATGCTCGCGCTGAAAGTTATTAGGCCTATTATGCCGCTGAGGTTTTTCGTAATAAGCCTCGCGGGGTGCCCGAGCATGGTGAGTTGAACCATGTTTGCCATGTCGCTCTTCATACGTTCGTATGAGGCGAAGGCATTCATGAATTGTAGCAGGGTGTCGAACCTCAAGAAAATCTTGTAAAAATGGGTCGAGCTGTTGCAATAGGGTATCCAACATGTCGACATGACTGGCATGTGGATCCCATAAGTTATACAAGCGTGTTGTTTCCAACGCAAATGCAACAGGGCTATCGTTGGGTCCTTGCTGACGAGAAAAAGTTGTTGTGCAAGGCTAGCTCGACTGAGGCCGAAAGGAAAGACCTCCAAAAATTCTGCTCGGAAATTCTCATAATGAGAATCCGGGTTCGACACTCTCCACTGCCGATACCAGGTCTTAGCGGTATCCTTCAAGCAAGTGCCTGCGATTTGTACTTTGCAGTCTTCAGGAATATTGTATAGATCAAAATGATCTTCCAAATCTTCGAGTGCTGTAAGGATCCCTCCAACCCATTGAACTGAATTGTTCCTGCATGCGGCACGAAATGGGCAAGCATTCTGATTCGCTGAGGGGATTGAAATCCCTCAGGTACGACCCGCGACTCAGAGTAATAGGAAGCTGGTGAATTACGAAATTGTGAAGAATGCCTGGGTACATGTAGATCACTCATATCAAAGTGAGCCCCACAGGCTTCTTGCAGATGGTCGAAATTAATCCCATCACCACCCAAATTTGATTTAGGGTGAAAAATCGAAGTTGTCTCAGGTAAGGAAGACATGGGTAATAATTGTCAAGACCTCGTATCCGAGAAACGTTCGGGCGCCAATTATAATGAATATAGCTTTTAACTAAGCTAATTATAGTGAATATAGCTTTCACTAATATTATAATGAATTCAATGCTTGTACTAAGCTACTAATAATGCTTCTTCTAATGGTTGTGCTACTAGTTTCTTCTAGTAATGGTTGTTGTTTGTTAATTAAATCATGAATAAACTTTCCTGCTAGTAGTGTAGTAACAATAATGAACAAGCTTATAACTGGTAGTAATGTTGTAGTAGTAATTAAGATGAATAAAGTCTTATGCTGGTTGTTACTAATAACACTAAATGAAATAAACCTAACAGCCAGACAGAGATCTGACAAAACTATGAACTGAGAAAGACGTACTTACGAAAGCAATCTTTTATTTGGTCAACTTTTCGCTCTCACTTAAACAAATATCTCTTTACACATAAACCACAGTTCACTTCGTACAACAACAAACGCTCTCTTTCACATAAACCAACGCTCTCTGACACATAAACAACAGCTCACCCTACGCACATCAACAAAAAGCTCTCTCTTGGTATCGTTGAACGCGCCTATTTATACTGGCTACTACAACGTCATGACTTACACTCATTGCCAGATCTCATTCAGAGGGAGAAATAACATCTCGTTCAGTAAGAAGATAATTTACATAGGAAAATAAAATAACCAGAGATAGTAAAAATCAAAAGGAAAGTGAATTTATCTGAGGTGTGCCTCAGGAAACCTGTTCGGGGGGGGGGGGGTAAATACCGAAAGTGTAGAATATGAAAAAGTTCTTGTCTCCAATCGGGAGATTTTCAGCATTTACAACCAGAAATACTTTATGTTTTATATTTTAGGTGACCTCAGATAATTTGTTGACTTGTAGGTTGAAAATGCTGAAGATCTCCCGATCGGACCAGAAATCTTCATATTTTACACTTTTAGTATTACCCCCCCCCCCCCCGACAGGTTTGCTGAGTAGACACATACCCTCAGATAATGTGTCGAGTTATAGCTTGTAATTGCTGAAAATCTCCAGATCGTACCAGAAATCTTATATTTTATACTTTTGGTGCCCCCCCCCCCCCCGACAAGTTTCCTGAGGTAGCTCATGTTCGCAGAGAGTTTGTTGAGATGTTGTTCGTAAAACGCCCAGGATCTTCCAATATGACCAGAAATCCTTTATATTTTACACTTTTGGTATTTAACCCCCCCCCCCACCACCACCACCACACACACACACACATACAAGTTTGTTGAAAAGGCACATGCCCTCAGATAATGTATCGAGCTTGTAAATGCTGATAATCTTTCGATCGGACTAGAATTTCTCTATATTTCACACTTTTGGTGTAACCCCCCCCCCCCGACAGGTTTCCTGAGGCAGCACATGCCCTCAGATAATTTGTTGACTTGTAGGCTGTAAATGCTGAAAATCTCCCGATCGGACCAGAATTCTTTATATTTTACAGTTTTGATATACCCCCCCCCCGACAGGTTTGCTGAGTAGGCACATGCCCTCAGATAATGTGTCGAGTTATAACTTGTAAATGCTGAAAATCTCCCGATCGGACCAGAAATGCTTTATATTTTATATTTTTTGTGTTACTCCCCCCCCCCCACACACACAGGTTTCCTGAGCTGGCACATGCCCTCAGATAATTTGTTGAGTTGTAGCGTTGTAAAGGCTGAAAATCTCCCTATCGAGCAGAAATACTTTATATTTTATATTTTAGGTATACCCCCCCCCCCCCCCGACACACACACAGGCTGCCTCAGTAGGCACATGCCCTCAGAAAATTTTTGTCGAGTGGCAGCTTGTAAATGCTGAAAATCTTCCGATCGGACTGGAATTTCTTTATATTTTACATTTTTGGTATCTGCCCCCCCCCCCCCGGACAGGTGCACTGAGTCAGCACATGCCCTCAGATAATTTGCAGACTTGTAGTTTGTAAGTTTTCAAACCCTGAAGTATTTTGTTGAGTTGGAGATCATAAACATTTTTCATAAAGAATTACATTAATTATCGCAGTTAAGAAAAGACGAAATTACAGAAACTTTATATGACTCAGATGACCAACCTCTGGGGTTCGTGGCAACGAAGCGGTCAATAACGCAATTTTTATACGGCCCCTTAAATTTTTTGTGGCCATTTCTCCTACACCCAATTTGCGTATGTCCCCGTAACGTCGCAGCAGCAGAAAGGTATCAATCTCCCGGGTACGAGTTTGCCGGGTACCAATCTCCTGGGGTACGAGTTTGTCGTTTCCCGACTACAACATCAGTGAAAACATCTTTTACTTCATCATAACTTCAGATTAAATTTCAAAAATAGTTCCATTTCTATTTGCTTCAAATTTACGGTTTACTAATTAGTAAGTGTTTCAGGTATCTCCTCTTCCAATTAATCACTTCATTTAAGCAAACAAATTTCTCTCTAATTGAACTACTTAATAAAGTACAGGGACCAATCCAGTGCCAACAGCCTTTTTAAATCCAGTTCCATGAAAAAATACAGCCGAGAGAGAAAAAAATCTAAATTTTAATTGATGCAGGGTCATATTAATAATTAAAACAAATAATATCACATCATAGTGTATAAAGGGAGTTCGCCACCCCGGTGACGGACGTTAGTCCGTGAAGTGGTCCGGGTTCGAATCCCGGTTAGGCATGGATGTTGTGTCTGTCTTACGGAACTGGCTCTCCCCATTTCCTGGAACCAGAGAGCCTAAATCTAAATTAGGAACGGACGACTGCTTTTAGCCCATTGAGTTGCTCACGGTGGTCGTTAAACCTTCAATCAAAAAAAAAAAAAAAAAAAAGAGAGAGTTCAATAAAGGTCCATGTCATCTAAAGATTCAATGAAGATTCAATGTGATGAGATCCTACCTAGACACTTCGGTTTATCTAGATAGACGACTTTAGACTTAGTGCGCTAAATTAGTTCAATATACACTGCTGGCCACCCGAAATGCAACACCAAGACCCCAAGAAGAAAGCATCCGATTGGCCTGAAATTCGCAGCATGCGTCGCCCGCGAGAGAACATGCACGCGACTAGCATTGCATGGCACATGAAAATAATTTGCGCCCGGCACGCCATAGAGAAGCACTATAAGAAAGGTGCACAGAAGGCGGGGTGTAAGTGGTGGAAGCGTGTTGTGCTGCCGGACCTGTGCGTAGGAAGCTTCCTGATGCCTCGTCGCAGAATACGGCAGTCATTCCAGCACGTTTCGGAGTTCGACAGAGGAGGAATAGTGGCTTATCGCGACAGCGGTTTATCGTACCGAGACAACGGTACCCGTGTGGGACGACATCCAACCACAGTGAGGCGAGTATAGATTCGGTGGGTGCAGAAGGGGCGGACGGACCGACGTGAGCGACTACCGCAGCCGCGACACACTACCCAACGAGAGGATCTGCATGTTGTGGGGCGGGCATTGACGGCTCGCACCGCCACATCACGAATGTTACCGCAGGAATTAGGGTGTGTTGCGCAACAACCAGTGTCAGCACGTACCGTTCGACGTCGTCTGCAGGACGGGGACTTGACGGCGCCCATTGCTGCGATTAACATTAACGTTACACCATCGGTGAGAGCGGCGGTAGTGGGCCGTTGAACGCCACACCTGGACTACGGAATGGCAGGACATTGTCTTCTCCGACGAATCCCGCTTCTGTCTGAAACACCACGATGGTCGGATCAGCGTGTGGCGGCACCGCGGTGAGAGACTGTATGGCGCCTGCATTATGCATCGCTATACCGGTCTGTTGCCTGGCGTTGTGGTTTGGGGCGCAATTGGATATGACACACGCACCCCTCTGGTACGCATCGCCGGAACACTCAACAGCCACCGCTACATCTCCGACGTTTTGGAGCCTGCAGTCCTCCCTTACCTGCAGTATCTGCCAGCGACCACGTTTCAACAGGACAATACGTGCCCGCACTTGGCACGCATCGTGCAACAATTCTTCTCAGCCCACCAGGTGGCACTGCTGCCGTGGCCCTCCTGTTCTCCCGATATGTCGCCCATCGAACACGTCTGGTCGCTGATCGGCAACCGAGTGACCCTACAAGCACCACCCGCGGCTACGCCTGATGAACAGTGGCAACGTGTGGAAGCAGCCTGGACCAACATACCCCAAGCCCACATCCAAAGCCTCTTTCGTTTGATGCCGTGGCGTGTAGCGGCAGTTATTGCCAGCCATCGGGGCCACAAGAACTATTTATGTATGCGTGTTCCGCAAGTCGCACGGGCCTCTAAGCTCAGTCGTTTCATCTCTGTATCTGTTGTTATGTGTCCAGTAAATCTTTGCTTTGCTATCTCGTGTCCTTCTTGGTGTTGCATTTTGGGTGGCCAGCAATGTATATAAATACCTATGTAATTTAGTCTTCATAAGATTAAATATGGGCAAATGTTCTATACATGAGATTTCACTGAAATACACGTTTTTAGAGTTGTACTAATATTAGAGGTATTAGGAGACACATCTTTCGATGAGATCGACATTACGTTGGATCTCACGAAAATAAATAAATAAATTTGAGTTTCAAATTCAAAGAATATTTCCTTTCGATCGAAATTAGCAGCTAGTTAAAACGATCTTTCGATGAAGTGAACATTCGATAAAGTGATCTTTCGGTGAAGTGAACTTCGTGAACATTTCGGCAAAACGACCTTCGGTGAAATGAACTTTTCGGTGAAGTGATCCTTCGGCCAAGTGGTTTTCGGTGAAGTGACCCTTCGGCTCAGTGGTTTTCGGTCAAATGGACCAAACCCGAAATTACCCATGCTGTGAGTTAATTTTTCGTTCAATATTTTTGAACCTACCGCTTTGTTTTGCTAAGGTGCGTAAGTTACCTAGTGGAACAAGGAGTAATCCCTCATATAAGATAATACGTGATGTTCCTGATTGCAAAGCATTCCTGTCGAGAATCTCCCACTCCCGGTATTACTCTGGTTTTTAAGCAAAGTAGCTTTCGCCGTTAATTCCTGCAGTCTGAGGACGACGTTCGGGGAAAGTGTTCAACCAAGTTACATGGCTCCTGCAGAGAATGCCCGTTTATACAGTTTTGGAAATACTATTTGGGTGAATAAACTGCCTTAAAAGGGTGGGAGACTGGGCAAATGGGATATGAAGTGATGAGGAGCTGTGTGAAGAAGTGATTTGTAACACATTACAAGTGTAAAGAAGAGCAAAGCTGGAATGCTGAATGGCTATAAAACGAACAAAAGTGGGAATACACTTCACACAGAAGTTGTAATATTATGTATTGAACAGAATAAGATTGAATCGTGTGAAGAGAAAGGTATAAATTTGAACATAATGTACCAAGTGGCAAATTTATAAAGTTTAATAGACTATTAAACGAAATCAGGCTGGTACGCCAATCGTTTTTGTTATGGCAAAATGGCAATATAATCAAGTGAACGGAAACACTCCCCGTGGTAGTTCGTAATATGCTATTGGAAGCCTAATGATCATCTCATACTACTACGGAGAGGCGTTCAAAAGCCTCTCCGTAGTAGTATGAGATGATCTATCAAACTTTGTGCGTCGGATGAAACTGGGTGATCAAGGAAGAGATGCACTTTATCAGCAAAACTGTTGCACTTGTGCAATGTGAAAAAACAGCAGTGGTAAAAGTACACAGAAAGTGGTTTGTGTCTTGTCTTTACTGAAAATCTAAGCTTAAAGAAAAATTTAAACTGAAAACAAGATTTATATAAATGGTATTGTTGCCTTATACAAATCTTTGCGCAGTATACACTGAATAGGGAAAACTGTTGCACTTGTGCAATGTGGAAGAACAAGAGTAATAAAAGTGCACAGAGTGTGCATGATGTTGCAAAGCATCGGCACTGAGATCATGACATGTGGATGGAAACTGTTACCGGAAACCCGAGGTCAATCTTTTGGGGTAACAAGCATGCAGCAGTAGTAAAAGTGCACAGACAATGATTGATGTAGCAAAACATCGGTAGTGAGCTCATGACCAGAATTGGTCAACAATTTTGGACTTGGACCAGACCCGGACAATCTGTTTTGAACGAAACTCAGTTTATGATTATGCATAATCATGTATATATACTGTATATACATTATTATGCATAATCATGTATATATACTGTATATACAAGGCGTTCAAAAAGCCTCTCCGTAGTGGGTCATCATCATCATCATTGTCAACCATTATCAATCCACTGCTGGACGAAGGTCTCCCCAAGTTTCCTCCACAACGGTCTGTCTTGTGCCAGTCTCCTCCATGTCACTCCCGCATATTTACGAATTTCATCCACCCATCTCCCATGTGGTCTTTTTCTGGGTCTTTTCCTGTCCCTTGGAATCCAATCTAAAATTTCGGCTGTCCATCTATGGTCTGTCCTTCTGGCAGTATGTCCAGCCCATTGCCATTTCAGGGATTTAACTCTGATCATGATGTCTTCCACTCTCGTCATTTTTCGGATCCACGAGTTCCTCTTCTTATCTCTCCTGGTTATACCAAGCATGCACCTCTCCATGCTGCTTTGAGTTGTCTGCAGCCTTTGTATGTCTCTTTTAGTTAAGGTCCACGTCTCTGCACCATACGTAAGCACTGGAAGGATGCATTGATCAAACACTTTTCTTTTAAGACATAACGGCATATTGCTCTTGAAAATTATGCTGTTTCTTCCAAAAGCTCTCCAGGCAAGTTTTGTACGCCGATTAATTTCTTCATCAATGTGACCCTCACTTGATATCTGCTGTCCAAGATAAACATACGTATCTGTTATCTCCAGTTTTTCTCCATCAATCGATAAATCTTCATTTCTTGTAAAAGCATTGAACATCACTTTTGTCTTCTGAAAGTTCATTTTTAATCCCACTTCTTTACTCTTGTCAGCAAGTTCCTGGGTCATACTCTGAAGCTCTGATGGGGTAGTTGCAAAAATGACTACGTCATCAGCAAAACGAAGGTGGGTTAGATAATCTCCATTAATCTTTATCCCTTTGTTTTCCCAGTTCAGTGATTGAAAGACATTTTCCAATGTGGCATTAAAGAGCTTCGGAGATATGGTGTCACCTTGTCTCACTCCCTTTCCAATTTTTATGTGTGTTGTATTTTCAAACAGCCGAATCTTTGCACTTGCATTTTCATAGATGTTATTAATAATATTAATGTATGCATCTTCAATACCGCAGGATTTCAGAGCCGTGGTAACTGCTGATGGTTTCACCGAATCAAAGGCTTTTTCATAATCGATAAAAGCCATGCACAATGGAAGTTCATATTCCCTCGCTCTTTCAATTAGTTCTCTCAGTACGTGGATATGATCTATTGTGCTGTAGCCACTCCTGAATCCAGCTTGTTCTCTCGGTTGAGCCATGTCCAGTGTTACCTTCAAGCGGTGTGAAAGAACTTTAGTGAAGATTTTATAAACCACTGATAGGAGGCTGATAGGTCTGTAGTTCCTGAGATCCTCAATGTTACCTTTTTTATGTAGCAGGATCATTGTAGCATTGTTCCAATCCTCAGGAATCTTCCCTTCATTAAGGCATCGAGTGAAAATTTGGGCGAGTACTGTTTCAATTTCTCCACTTGCTTCTTGTATGATGTCTATAGTAATTCCATCTTCTCCTGGAGCTTTCCCCCGCTTCATGTTCTTGATTGCATGAGCAACTTCTGCTGGGAGGACTGGAAGAACTCTGGTACCTTTCATGATGTCTGGAGTACATGTATCATCCTTTTCATATAGTTTGGAGTAGAAATCTTTCACTCTTGTCAAAATTTCGCCTCTATTTCTTGTTATAGAACCATCTTCTTTTCTCAGAGCCATAATCTGTTTTCTTCCCTTACTGAGATGTCCCTTTGCTATCTTTAGGCTTTGGTTGTTTTCAATTGCTTTCCTCACTAGCTCACAGTTGAATTTCCTTACGTCTTCAGTGATACTTTTTCGTGCTGTCTTGCATAGCTCTATATATTCCACTTTGGAAGTCACATCTTCTTTAGTTGTCCTCATCTCTCTTCTTTTTTACATCAACATTTTGGTTTTTCCTGATAATTTGTTTACATGCAACTTGTTCTTAGACCCAGCTAATTTTGTTGCTGTTTCCATAAGAGCTTTGGTTACTTTTCTGTTAACTTCAGAAATATCCACTTCTTCCGATGTTAGGCCTTCCAAAGCAGAGAATCTGTTCTTCAGTTCCAACTTGAAAGTATTATGGTGTTTTTTAAGGTTGGTTATGTCAATACATTTTGTTTGTCTTATGAGCTTGCCACGTTCCAGTTTAGTGTTGAGGTGCATCTTACATCTCACCAATCTATGGTCACTACCTGTGTTGAACTTGTTTAGCACACTGCAGTCTTCGATGACGAATTTTTTGTTACACATAATAAAATCAATTTCACTTGTCGTCCCAATTGGATGTCTCCATGTCCATTTCCTGTGTGGCTTTTTCTTGAAAAAGGAATTCAAGATGAAAAATCCTTCTGCCTCTGCAAACTCAACGAGAGTATTTCCACGCTGGTTTCTGTTGCCGTGACCGAATTTACCTACTGAAGTTTCATTCTGTTGCCGGTGCCCTATTTTTGCATTGAAATCTCCCATAATTATCTTCAAGTGCTGCTTACCTTTATTATTTAGATGACGAATTTCCTCATAAAATTCGGTGGGTATCGTAGGTTATATGGAAATCAAACAAATGTACTATATGTACTACGGGAACGTATAATTCACTCACTCACAGTAAGAATTGAAATTATCGTCCTTTATTCGCAAAACATAATCTAACTGTTTTACACATGTCTTAAAACACATTTGCGAGAGTCAAAAAGTCTCTTCACAGTAATGTTAAGTCTGTTCCACCTAGTTCTGATAGTGCTACAGTAAAAAAAATTGAATTAAATAGCTTGTTTTGTGTTTAATTTCAGTTTTTGCTGTTTTCTTGATACCATATCAAGCTTTAGAATATGTTCCATAGCAACACCAATTTTCACAGGCTTGTGATGAGTTGAAAATTTCCAAAATGTATATGTTGATTTGACCACGGTCCCTGAGAAGAAAGAGATACTCATGAAATAAACCTTCACATTTTGGAAACTTTCAACCCATCACAAGCTCTCGCAGATGTCTTTGAAAACATGTGTAAAAGTGTTAGGCTATGTTTTGCAAATGAAGGACTACAGTTTCAGAACTTCCTGTAAGTAAGTGAGTTAACTATACATTCCCGTAATGCATTTGTTTGATTTCCTTTTAACCATATGACCTATGATACCCTCTGCCGAGAAACTGTTTGAACGCATTGTCAAGGACGCGCCTAGTGTTATTTCAAGAAATGTGAAGCACCCGGACGACACTTCCGAGGGGCGGCAGGAATTCCCAATCAAATTTTACGGTTAATAAATTAACATCAGAGACATGGGAGAAGTTCAAAACGTTTTTACACATAAGAAATCGTAATGTTACTTGGCACGTTTATTTTTTAGTAAACATAATTCATTATACACTCAGTAGACAAACTGTAGATACAGGGGTGACGGGCAATTGATATGGGCATCCCCGCGCACAGTGGAACAGACCCAAACCAAACGTAGGTGATAAATAGATGGACATCAGGGCTTCCTAACATTGTGTAGCAATCGACGAGCATGAGTAAAGGTGTGAATCACAATCGACGAACATGGGTAAACGTGGCTATCTGAGCGACTCTGATCGTGGACGCGTTGTCGGCACAAAACATGTGGGTCATTCTATTGCCCAAGTGGTAAGAACCCTAGGGTTCCCGAGCGAGGAAAATCGCATCTACGGTGTACCGCGAGTATATCATTGACGGACGTACCAACATCCAGAGAGCAAGTGGCCGACCATAAGCCATTGGTGACCGGGTTTGACTTAGATTACCCAGGCTTGTACAAATTTACCGCTTGGCAACGGTAGCGCTAATCACATCCAGGTTAAATGTCGGAGGCCCAAGCTATGGGAACTGGTGCCCTACTCGTGTGCACCTGTTAACGGCTTATCATCATAAACTGCGCTTCGTTTGGGCCCGGGAACATCAAAACTGGACATCTGTAGAATGGTGCCGCGTCCTGTGGTCTGATAAATCCAGTTTTTAGCTATTCTCAGCTGACGGGAGGGTGCGGGTGTGACGTCAACATCATGAGGGCATGACCCCGTTGTGCCCGGTCGGCTCTGTTAAAGGCAGTGGTAGCTCTGTGATGGTTTGGAAAACCCTCTCAAGGGGACACATTAAATCCCTTACTGTGTCTGGAGAGGGGTCCTTAACCACTGCGGCGCCCTACCAGCATGTGCTGTCTGATTACCTACACGCTTTCGTGGACTTAGCGCATCATGCGGCCGATGTTCTGTTTCAGAAGGACAATGCGCCGCCCCACCGGATCGCGACTATGCAGGCATGGCTGAGTTTGGAACGATCCAGGATCCTCCAAGTTCCCCGGATTCAAACCCTGTGGAAGCTCTGTGGAATGTCGTGGAGCGGATAATTAATTGGATCCATGGATCCTGGACCGACGTCTCTGGAGGAGTTGTGGACAACACTGCAACAGGCATGCCTGGCATCACCTCCGGAAACTTTCCAGCGTCTGCTGAAGTTGATGCCTCAACGTGTACAGATTGTCATTCGCGCTAGAGGAGAACCAACACGCTGTTAAGTATAAGTATCTCTAATGCTTTGTCATTGCTTATATCACTAGTGCTACCCTCTTCCCGTGGGGTAAGCTGTAATATGTTTATCAGCGTGCATGACGATTTTTTTTTTACCCGTAAAGTAGACTTTTGTGTAAATTGACGGAGAGGAAGCTGACTTCTTGGATTATTCTGCAGCGTCTACTGAACTAGAGTTTTACATATTTTCTTTTCTTCAGTTTTACATGACACTATTGTGTTTTATGAGAACTCTTAATTTAAGGGAAATGGAAAACGATGTTTGTAAAGATATTTCTTTTATATAAAAGAGAATAAAAATTTTAAAAATATTTTCCTAAAAGGGGCGGCAAATCTGAGCTTGCACCTAAGCGGCAAGTGCCCTTGGCGCCCCCCCCGCGCCTTGTATGTATATATCAACACAATCATCATCATCATCATTGTCAACCATTATGAATCCACTGCTGGACGAAGGTCTCCCCAAGTTTCCTCCACAACGGTCTGTCTTGTGCCAGTCTCCTCCATGTCACTCCTGCATACTTTCGAATTTCATCCACCCATCTCCCATGTCGTTTTCTTTTGGGTCTTTTCCTGTCCCTTGGAATCCAGTTTAAAATTTCGGATGTCCATCGATGGTCTGTCCTTCTGGCAGTATGTCCAGTCCATTGCCATTTCAGGGATTTAAATCTGATCATGATCTCTTCCACTCTTGTCATTTTTCGGATCCACGAGTTCCTCTTCTTATCTTTCCGGGTTACACCAAGCATGCACCTCTCCATGATCTCTTTGAGTTGTCTGCAGCCTTTGTATGTCTCTTTTAGCTAAGGTCCACGTCTCTGCACCATACGTAAGCACTGGAAGGATGCATTGATCAAACACTTTTCTTTTAAGACATAATGGCATATTGCTCTTGAAAATTATGCTGTTTCTTCCAAAAGCTCTCCAGGCAAGTTTTGTACGCCGATTAATTTCTTCACCAATGTGACCCTCACTTGATATCTGCTGTCCAAGATAAACGTACGTGTCTGTTATCTCCAGCTTTTCTCCATCAATCGATAAATCTTCATTCCTTGTAAAAGCATTGTACATCACTTTTGTCTTCTGAAAGTTCATTTTTAATCCCACTTCTTTACTCTTGTCAGCAAGTTCCTGGATCATACTCTGTAGCTCTGATGGGGTAGTTGCAAAAATGACTATGTCATCAGCAAAACGAAGGTGAGTTAAATAATCTCCATTAATCTTTATCCCTTTGTTTTCCCAGTTCATCAGAAGATAGGGAGCGTCCATTGTAAGTAGCCAAGGTCAGCATCAGATGGCAGCCTAGTCGGGTCCTCCGGGGATTCTTAGCACCCTCTGCCTTCATGTCGCACTGGCCGCTGCCTTGGCCAGGTACATTCCAGCTGCCGGAGACTGAGGGCCAAGATTTAAGTTGTGGAATCATTTTGGAGGGGTTTGGCCATAACTCACCACGCTGGCCAAGCGGGTTGGTGAGTGTGGGATAGAATTTCCTCTAATCCCGATGGTATAGTTATACCGCTATGGGCGGTCGTCAGAGCCTCTTTAGTGGGAACAGGATGCACCTCGAGAAGGCGGGGTTGACATTTGTCAAGGAGAGGCTGTGATGTTACGCATCACCTGACCTTACATCCCTATCAACACAATACTATAATATAAATATATATATTATATTATTCATAGTATTGTGTTGTATATATACATATATATAATACAATACTATATATACATTCCCAATACAATATTATCGAAGTAACACCCTAAAAATCCTGAAAAGTGAATTAGAGAAGTTAAATACAAAAAGAGAGAAATTAGAAAAATCCATACATTTTAAGGTTAAAGCTCACCGGAGCACTTGATTCTGTTACTATACTGATTACGTTTGAAACCTGCAAATAGGCGCAATTTTGCAGTGATCGTGTTACATTGGAATGATTTCTACTGATATTTTTAAGTCTTGTGACATATCATCATCATCATCATCATTGTCAACCATTATCAATCCACTGCTGGACGAAGGTCTCCCCAAGTTTCCTCCACAACGGTCTGTCTTGTGCCAGTCTCCTCCATGTCACCCCTGCATACTTTCGAATTTCATCCACCCATCTCCTATGTGGTCTTCTTCTGGGTCTTTTCCTGTCCCTTGGAATCCAATCTAAAATTTCGGCTGTCCATCGATGATCTGTCCTTCTGGCAGTATGTCCAGCCCATTGCCATTTCAGGGATTTAACTCTGATCATGATGTCTTCCACTCTTGTCATTTTTCGGATCCACGAGTTCCTCTTCTTATCTCTCCTGGTTACACCAAGCATGCACCTCTCCATGCTTCTTTGAGTTGTCTGCAGCCTTTGTATGTCTCTTTTAGTTAAGGTCCACGTCTCTGCACCATACGTAAGCACTGGAAGGATGCATTGATCAAACACTTTTCTTTTAAGACATAATGGCATATTGCTCTTGAAAATTATGCTGTTTCTTCCAAAAGCTCTCCAGGCAAGTTTTGTACGCCGATTAATTTCTTCATCAATGTGACCCTCACTTGATATCTGCTGTCCAAGATAAACGTACGTGTCTGTTATCTCCAGCTTTTCTCCATCAATCGATAAATCTTCATTTCTTGTAAAAGCATTGAACATCACTTTTGTCTTCTGAAAGTTCATTTTTAATCCCACTTCTTTACTCTTGTCAGCAAGTTCCTGGATCATACTCTGCAGCTCTGATGGGGTAGTTGCAAAAATGACTACGTCATCAGCAAAACGAAGGTGGGTTAGATAATCTCCATTAATCTTTATCCCCTTGTTTTCCCAGCTCAGCGACTGAAAAACACCCTCCAATGTGGCATTAAAGAGCTTCGGAGATATGGTGTCACCTTGTCTCACTCCCTTTCCAATTTTTACGTGTGTTGTATTTTCAAACAGCCTAATCTTTGCACTTGCATTTTCATAGATGTTATTAATAATATTAATGTATGCATCTTCAATACCGCAGGTTTTCAGAGCCATTGTAACTGCTGATGGTTTCACCGAATCAAAGGCTTTTTCATAATCGATAAAAGCCATGCACAATGGAAGTTCATATTCCCTCGCTCTTTCAATTAGTTCTCTCAGCACGTGGATATGATCTATTGTGCTGTAGCCACTCCTGAATCCAGCTTGTTCTCTCGGTTGAGCCATGTCTAGTGCTACCTTCAAGCGGTGTGAAAGAACTTTAGTGAAGATTTTATAAACTACTGATAGGAGGCTGATAGGTCTGTAGTTTCCGAGATCCTCAATGTCACCTTTCTTATGTAGCAGGATCATTGTAGCGGTGTTCCAATCCTCAGGAATCTTTTCTTCATTAAGGCATCGAGTGAAAATTTGGGCGAGTACTGTTTCGATTTCTCCACTTGCTTCTTGTATGATGTCTATAGTAATTCCATCTTCTCCTGGAGCTTTTCCTCGCTTCATGTTCTTGATTGCATGTGCAACTTCTGCTGGAAGGACTGGAGGAACTCTGGTACTGGTATCTTTCATGATGTCTGGAGTGCATATATCATCCCTTTCATATAATTTGGAGTAGAAATCTTTCACTCTTGTCAAAATTTCGCCTCTATTTCTTGTTACAGAACCATCTTCTTTTCTCAGTGCCATAATCTGTTTTCTTCCCTTACTGAGATGTCCCTTTGCTATCTTTAGGCTTTGGTTGCTTTCAATTGCTTTCCTCACTAGTTCACAGTTGAATTTCCTTACGTCTTCAATGATACTTTTTCTTACTGTCTTGCATAGCTCTATATATTCCACTTTGGAAGTCACATCTTCTTTAGTTGTCCTCATCTCTCTTCTTTTTTGCATCAACATTTTGGTTTTTCCTGATAATTTGTTCACATGCAACTTGTTCTTAGACCCAGCTAATTTTGTTGCTGTTTCCATAAGAGCTTTGGTTACTTTTCTGTTAACTTCAGAGATGTCCACTTCTTCCGATGTTAGGCCTTCTAAAGCAGAGAACCTGTTCTTCAGTTCTAACTTGAAGGTATTATGGTGTTTTTTAAGGTTGGTTATGTCAATAGATTTTGTTTGTCTTATGAGCTTGCCACGTTCAAGTTTAGTGTTGAGGTGCATCTTACATCTCACCAATCTATGGTCACTACCTGTGTTGAACTTGTTTAGCACACTGCAGTCTTCTATGACGAATTTTTTGTTACACATAATAAAATCAATTTCACTTGTTGTCCCATTTGGATGTCTCCATGTCCATTTCCTGTGTGGCCTTTTCTTGAAGAAGGAGTTCAAGATGAAAAACCCTTCTGCCTCTGCAAACTCAACGAGAGTATTTCCACGCTGGTTTCTGTTGCCATGACCGAATTTACCTACTGAAGTTTCATTCTGTTGCCGTTGCCCTATTTTTGCATTGAAATCTCCCATAATTATTTTCAAGTGCTGCTTACCTTTATTATTTAGATGACAAATTTCCTCATAAAATTCTTCAATTTCTTCTTCAGGATGACTTGTGGTGGGTGCATAAGTTTGAATAATCTGAGCCTGGTATCTTCTCGAGAGTTGGATAACGAGTCGTGCAGCTCTGTCAGAGGAACTTTCAACTTCTACAACTTTATCCTTCAGTTTCTTGTTTATTATAAATCCAACACCACTAGTTCTGCCAGTATCTGTCCCACGATAGTAGAAGAGATGTCCACTTTTCAGTTCGATGAGATCTTCTCCTTTTCTCCTTACCTCACTTAGCCCCACGATGTCACACTTGATCCTTTGTAGTTCCTCTTCCAATTCAAGAAGCCTTGAATCAGAAGATAGGGAGCGTCCATTGTAAGTAGCCAAGGTCAGCATCAGATGGCAGCCTAGTCCGGTCCTCCGGGGATTCTTAGCACCCTCTGCCTTCATGTCACACTGGCCGCTGCCTTGGCCAGGTACATTCCAGCTGCCGGAGACTGAGGGCCAAGATTTAAGTTGTGGAATCATTTTGGAGGGGTTTGGCCATAACTCACCACGCTGGCCAAGCGGGTTGGTGAGTGTGGGATAGAATTTCCTCTGATCCCGATGGTATAGTTATACCGCTATGGGCGGTCGTCAGAGCCCCTTTAGTGGGAACAGGATGCACCACGAGAAGGCGGGGTTGACATTTGTCAAGGAGAGGCTGTGATGTTACGCATCACCTGACCTTGCATATATATATATATATATATATATATATATATATATATATATATATATATATATATATATATATATATATATATATCATCATCATCATCATCATTGTCAACCATTATCAATCCACTGCTGGACGAAGGTCTCCCCAAGTTTCCTCCACAACGGTCTGTCTTGTGCCAGTCTCCTCCATGTCACTCCCGCATATTTACGAATTTCATCCACCCATCTCCCATGTGGTCTTTTTCTGGGTCTTTTCCTGTCCCTTGGAATCCAATCTAAAATTTCGGCTGTCCATCTATGGTCTGTCCTTCTGGCAGTATGTCCAGCCCATTGCCATTTCAGGGATTTAACTCTGATCATGATGTCTTCCACTCTCGTCATTTTTCGGATCCACGAGTTCCTCTTCTTATCTCTCCTGGTTATACCAAGCATGCACCTCTCCATGCTTCTTTGAGTTGTCTGCAGTCTTTGTATGTCTCTTTTAGTTAAGGTCCACGTCTCTTATCGATTGATGGAGAAAAACTGGAGATAACAGATACGTATGTTTATCAGCAGATATATATATATATATATATATATATATATATATATATATATATATATATATATATGTCACAAGACTTAAAAATATCAGTAGAAATCATTCCAATGTAACACGATCACTGACATATAAGTCTTGTGACATATATATATATATATATAGGGATGTAAGGTCAGGTGATGCGTAACATCACAGCCTCTCCTTGACAAATGTCAACCCCGCCTTCTCGTGGTGCATCCTGTTCCCACTAAAGGGGCTCTGACGACCGCCAATAGCGGTATAACTATACCATCGGGATTAGAGGAAATTCTATCCCACACTCACCAACCCGCTTGGCCAGCGTGGTGAGTTATGGCCAAACCCCTCCAAAATGATTCCACAACTTAAATCTTGGCCCTCAGTCTCCGGCAGCTGGAATGTACCTGGCCAAGGCAGCGGCCAGTGCGACATGAAGGCAGAGGGTGCTAAGAATCCCCGGAGGACCGGACTAGGCTGCCATCTGATGCTGACCTTGGCTACGTACAATGGACGCTCCCTATCTTCTGATTCAAGGCTTCTTGAATTGGAAGAGGAACTACAAACGATCAACTGGGACATCGTGGGGCTAAGTGAGGTAAGGAGAAAAGGAGAAGATCTCATCGAACTGAAAAGTGGACATCTCTTCTACTATCGTGGGACAGATACTGGCAGAACTAGTGGGGTTGGATTTATAATAAACAAGAAACTGAAGGATAAAGTTGTAGAAGTTGAAAGTTCCTCTGACAGAGCTGCACGACTTGTTATCCAACTCTCGAAAAGATACCAGGCTCAGATTATTCAAACTTATGCACCCACCACAAGTCATCCTGAAGAAGAAATTGAAGAATTTTATGAGGAAATTTGTCATCTAAATAATAAAGGTAAGCAGCACTTGAAAATAATTATGGGAGATTTCAATGCAAAAATAGGGCAACGGCAACAGAATGAAACTTCAGTAGGTAAATTCGGTCACGGCAACAGAAACCAGCGTGGAAATACTCTCGTTGAGTTTGCAGAGGCAGAAGGGTTTTTCATCTTGAACTCCTTCTTCAAGAAAAAGCCACACAGGAAATGGACATGGAGACATCCAAACGGGACGACAAGTGAAATTGATTTTATTATGTGTAACAAAAAATTCGTCATAGAAGACTGCAGTGTGCTAAACAAGTTCAACACAGGTAGTGACCATAGATTGGTGAGATGTAAGATGCACCTCAACACTAAACTTGAACGTGGCAAGCTCATAAGACAAACAAAATCTATTGACATAACCAACCTTAAAAAACACCATAATACCTTCAAGTTGGAACTGAAGAACAGGTTCTCTGCTTTAGAAGGCCTAACATCAGAAGAAGTGGACATCTCTGAAGTTAACAGAAAAGTAACCAAAGCTCTTATGGAAACAGCAACAAAATTAGCTGGGTCTAAGAACAAGTTGCATGTAAACAAATTATCAGGAAAAACGAAAATGTTGATGCAAAAAAGAAGAGAGATGAGGACAACTAAAGAAGATGTGACTTCCAAAGTGGAATATATAGAGCTATGCAAGACAGTAAGAAAAAGTATCACTGAAGACGTAAGAAAATTCAACTGTGAACTAGTGAGGAAAGCAATTGAAAACAACCAAAGCCTAAAGATAGCAAAGGGACATCTCAGTAAGGGAAGAAAACAGATTATGGCACTGAGAAAAGAAGATGGTTCTGTAACAAGAAATAGAGGCGAAATTTTGACAAGAGTGAAAGATTTCTACTCCAAATTATATGAAAGGGATGATACATGCACTCCAGACATCATGAAAGATACCAGTACCAGAGTTCCTCCAGTCCTTCCAGCAGAAGTTGCACATGCAATCAAGAACATGAAGCAGGGAAAAGCTCCAGGAGAAGATGGAATTACTGTAGACATCATACAAGAAGCAAGTGGAGAAATCGAAACAGTACTCGCCCAAATTTTCACTCGATGCCTTAATGAAGGAAAGATTCCTGAGGATTGGAACACAGCTACAATGATCCTGCTACATAAGAAAAGTGACATTGAGGATCTCGGAAACTACAGACCTATCAGCCTCCTATCAGTAGTTTATAAAATCTTCACTAAAGTTCTTTCACACCGCTTGAAGGTAACACTAGACATGGCTCAACCGAGAGAACAAGCTGGATTCAGGAGTGGCTACAGCACAATAGATCATATCCACGTGCTGAGAGAACTAATTGAAAGAGCGAGGGAATATGAACTTCCATTGTGCATGGCTTTTATTGATTATGAAAAAGCCTTTGATTCGGTGAAACCATCAGCAGTTACAATGGCTCTGAAAACCTGCGGTATTGAAAATGCATACATTAATATTATTAATAACATCTATGAAAATGCAAGTGCAAAGATTAGGCTGTTTGAAAATACAACACACGTAAAAATTGGAAAGGGAGTGAGACAAGGTGACACCATATCTCCGAAGCTCTTTAATGCCACATTGGAGGGTGTTTTTCAGTCGCTGAGCTGGGAAAACAAGGGGATAAAGATTAATGGAGATTATCTAACCCACCTTCGTTTTGCTGATGATGTAGTCATTTTCGCAACTACCCCATCAGAGCTGCAGAGTATGATCCAGGAACTTGCTGACAAGAGTAAAGAAGTGGGATTAAAAATGAACTTTCAGAAGACAAAAGTGATGTTCAATGCTTTTACAAGAAATGAAGATTTATCGATTGATGGAGAAAAGCTGGAGATAACAGACACGTACGTTTATCTTGGACAGCAGATATCAAGTGAGGGTCACATTGGTGAAGAAATTAATCGGCGTACGAAACTTGCCTGGAGAGCTTTTGGAAGAAACAGCATAATTTTCAAGAGCAATATGCCATTATGTCTTAAAAGAAAAGTGTTTGATCAATGCATCCTTCCAGTGCTTACATATGGTGCAGAGACGTGGACCTTAACTAAAAGAGACATACAAAGGCTGCAGACAACTCAAAGAAGCATGGAGAGGTGCATGCTTGGTATAACCAGGAGAGATAAGAAGAGGAACTCGTGGATCCGAAAAATGACAAGAGTGGAAGACATCATGATCAGAGTTAAATCCCTGAAATGGCAATGGGCTGGACATACTGCCAGAAGGACAGATCATCGATGGACAGCCGAAATTTTAGATTGGATTCCAAGGGACAGGAAAAGACCCAGAAGAAGACCACATGGGAGATGGGTGGATGAAATTCGAAAGTATGCAGGGGTGACATGGAGGAGACTGGCACAAGACAGACCGTTGTGGAGGAAACTTGGGGAGACCTTCGTCCAGCAGTGGATTGATAATGGTTGACAATGATGATGATGATGATATATATATATATGTCACAAGACTTAAAAATATCAGTAGAAATCATTCCAATGTAACACGATCACTGCAAAATTGCGCCTATTTGCAGGTTTCAAACGTAATCAGTATAGTAACAGAATCAAGTGCTCCGGTGCGCTTTAACCTTAAAATGTATGGATTTTTCTAATTATATATATATATATATATATACCTTAACTAAAAGAGACATACAAAGGCTGCAGCCAACTCAAAGAAGCATGGAGAGGTGCATGCTTGGTGTAACCAGGAGAGATAAGAAGAGGAACTCGTGGATCCGAAAAATGACAAGAGTGGAAGACATCATGATCAGAGTTAAATCCCTGAAATGGTAATGGGCTGGACATACTGCCAGAAGGACAGATCATCGATGGACAGCCGAAATTTTAGATTGGATTCCAAGGGACAGGAAAAGACCCAGAAGAAGACCACATGGGAGATGGGTGGATGAAATTCGAAAGTATGCAGGGGTGACATGGAGGAGACTGGCACAAGACAGACCGTTGTGGAGGAAACTTGAGGAGACCTTCGTCCAGCAGTGGATTGATAATGGTTGACAATGATGATGATGATGATATATATATATATATATATATATATATATATATATATATGCGTAACATCACAGCCTCTCCTTGACAAATGTCAACCCCGCCTTCTCGTGGTGCATCCTGTTCCCACTAAAGGGGCTCTGACGACCGCCCATAGCGGTATAACTATACCATCGGGATCAGAGGAAATGCTATCCCACACTCACCAACCCGCTTGGCCAGCGTGGTGAGTTATGGCCAAACCCCTCCAAAATGATTTCACAACTTAAATCTTGGCCCTCAGTCTCCGGCAGCTGGAATGTACCTGGCCAAGGCAGCGGCCAGTGCGACATGAAGGCAGAGGGTGCTAAGAATCCCCGGAGGACCGGACTAGGCTGCCATCTGATGCTGACCTTGGCTACTTACAATGGACGCTCCCTATCTTCTGATTCAAGGCTTCTTGAATTGGAAGAGGAACTACAAAGGATCAAGTGGGACATCGTGGGGCTAAGTGAGGTAAGGAGAAAAGGAGAAGATCTCATCGAACTGAAAAGTGGACATCTCTTCTACTATCGTGGGACAGATACTGGCAGAACTAGTGGTGTTGGATTTATAATAAACAAGAAACTGAAGGATAAAGTTGTAGAAGTTGAAAGTTCCTCTGACAGAGCTGCACGACTTGTTATCCAACTCTCGAAAAGATACCAGGCTCAGATTATTCAAACTTATGCACCCACCACAAGTCATCCTGAAGAAGAAATTGAAGAATTTTATGAGGAAATTTGTCATCTAAATAATAAAGGTAAGCAGCACTTGAAAATAATTATGGGAGATTTCAATGCAAAAATAGGGCAACGGCAACAGAATGAAACTTCGGTAGGTAAATTCGGTCATGGCAACAGAAACCAGCGTGGAAATACTCTCGTTGAGTTTGCAGAGGCAGAAGGGTTTTTCATCTTGAACTCCTTCTTCAAGAAAAAGCCACACAGGAAATGGACATGGAGACATCCAAATGGGACGACAAGTGAAATTGATTTTATTATGTGTAACAAAAAATTCGTCATAGAAGACTGCAGTGTGCTAAACAAGTTCAACACAGGTAGTGACCATAGATTGGTGAGATGTAAGATGCACCTCAACACTAAACTTGAACGTGGCAAGCTCATAGGACAAACAAAATGTATTGACATAACCAACCTTAAAAAACACCATAATACCTTCAAGTTGGAACTGAAGAACAGGTTCTCTGCTTTAGAAGGCCTAACATCGGAAGAAGTGGACATCTCTGAAGTTAACAGAAAAGTAACCAAAGCTCTTATGGAAACAGCAACAAAATTAGCTGGGTCTAAGAACAAGTTGCATGTGAACAAATTATCAGGAAAAACCAAAATGTTGATGCAAAAAAGAAGAGAGATGAGGACAACTAAAGAAGATGTGACTTCCAAAGTGGAATATATAGAGCTATGCAAGACAGTAAGAAAAAGTATCACTGAAGACGTAAGGAAATTCAACTGTGAACTAGTGAGGAAAGCAATTGAAAACAACCAAAGCCTAAAGATAGCAAAGGGACATCTCAGTAAGGGAAGAAAACAGATTATGGCACTGAGAAAAGAAGATGGTTCTGTAACAAGAAATAGAGGCGAAATTTTGACAAGAGTGAAAGATTTCTACTCCAAATTATATGAAAGGGATGATATATGCACTCCAGACATCATGAAAGATACCAGTACCAGAGTTCCTCCAGTCCTTCCAGCAGAAGTTGCACATGCAATCAAGAACATGAAGCGAGGAAAAGCTCCAGGAGAAGATGGAATTACTGTAGACATCATACAAGAAGCAAGTGGAGAAATCGAAACAGTACTCGCCCAAATTTTCACTCGATGCCTTAATGAAAGAAAGATTCCTGAGGATTGGAACACCGCTACAATGATCCTGCTACATAAGAAAGGTGACATTGAGGATCTCGGAAACTACAGACCTATCAGCCTCCTATCAGTAGTTTATAAAATCTTCACTAAAGTTCTTTCACACCGCTTGAAGGTAACACTGGACATGGCTCAACCGAGAGAACAAGCTGGATTCAGGAGTGGCTACAGCACAATAGATCATATCCACGTGCTGAGAGAACTAATTGAAAGAGCGAGGGAATATGAACTTCCATTGTGCATGGCTTTTATCGATTATGAAAAAGCCTTTGATTCGGTGAAACCATCAGCAGTTACAATGGCTCTGAAAACCTGCGGTATTGAAGATGCATACATTAATATTATTAATAACATCTATGAAAATGCAAGTGCAAAGATTAGGCTGTTTGAAAATACAACACACGTAAAAATTGGAAAGGGAGTGAGACAAGGTGACACCATATCTCCGAAGCTCTTTAATGCCACATTGGAGGGTGTTTTTCAGTCACTGAGCTGGGAAAACAAGGGGATAAAGATTAATGGAGATTATCTAACCCACCTTCGTTTTGCTGATGACGTAGTCATTTTTGCAACTACCCCATCAGAGCTGCAGAGTATGATCCAGGAACTTGCTGACAAGAGTAAAGAAGTGGGATTAAAAATGAACTTTCAGAAGACAAAAGTGATGTTCAATGCTTTTACAAGAAATGAAGATTTATCGATTGATGGAGAAAAGCTGGAGATAACAGACACGTACGTTTATCTTGGACAGCAGATATCAAGTGAGGGTCACATTGATGAAGAAATTAATCGGCGTACAAAACTTGCCTGGAGAGCTTTTGGAAGAAACAGCATAATTTTCAAGAGCAATATGCCATTATGTCTTAAAAGAAAAGTGTTTGATCAATGCATCCTTCCAGTGCTTACGTATGGTGCGGAGACGTGGACCTTAACTAAAAGAGACATACAAAGGCTGCAGACAACTCAAAGCAGCATGGAGAGGTGCATGCTTGGTGTAACCAGGAGAGATAAGAAGAGGAACTCGTGGATCCGAAAAATGACAAGAGTGGAAGACATCATGATCAGAGTTAAATCCCTGAAATGGCAATGGGCTGGACATACTTCCAGAAGGACAGATCATCGATGGACTGCTGAAATTTTAGATTGGATTCCAAGGGACAGGAAAAGACCCAGAAGAAGACCACATGGGAGATGGGTGGATGAAATTCGAAAGTATGCAGGGGTGACATGGAGGAGACTGGCACAAGACAGACCGTTGTGGAGGAAACTTGGGGAGACCTTCGTCCAGCAGTGGATTGATAATGGTTGACGATGATGATGATGATGATATATATATATGATTATCTAACCCACCTTCGTTTTGTTGATGACGTAGTCATTTTTGCAACTACCCCATCAGAGCTGCAGAGTATGATCCAGGAACTTGCTGACAAGAGTAAAGAAGTGGGATTAAAAATGAACTTTCAGAAGACAAAAGTGATGTTCAATGCTTTTACAAGAAATGAAGATTTATCGATTGATGGAGAAAAGCTGGAGATAACAGACACGTACGTTTATCTTGGACAGCAGATATCAAGTGAGGGTCACATTGATGAAGAAATTAATCGGCGTACAAAACTTGCCTGGAGAGCTTTTGGAAGAAACAGCATAATTTTCAAGAGCAATATGCCATTATGTCTTAAAAGAAAAGTGTTTGATCAATGCATCCTTCCAGTGCTTACGTATGGTGCGGAGACGTGGACCTTAACTAAAAGAGACATACAAAGGCTGCAGACAACTCAAAGAAGCATGGAGAGGTGCATACTTGGTGTAACCAGGAGAGATAAGAAGAGGAACTCGTGGATCCGAAAAATGACAAGAGTGGAAGACATCATGATCAGAGTTAAATCCCTGAAATGGCAATGGGCTGGACATACTGCCAGAAGGACAGATCATCGATGGACAGCCGAAATTTTAGATTGGATTCCAAGGGACAGGAAAAGACCCAGAAGAAGACCACATGGGAGATGGGTGGATGAAATTCGAAAGTATGCAGGGGTGACATGGAGGAGACTGGCACAAGACAGACCGTTGTGGAGGAAACTTGGGGAGACCTTCGTCCAGCAGTGGAATGATAATGGTTGACAATGATGATGATGATGATGATATATATATATATATATATAAGGTCAGGTGATGCGTAACATCACAGCCTCTCCTTGACAAATGTCAACCCCGCCTTCTCGTGGTACATCCTGTTCCCACTAAAGGGGCTCTGACGACCGCCAATAGCGGTATAACTATACCATCGGGATTAGAGAAAATGCTATCCCACACTCACCAACCCGCTTGGCCAGCGTGGTGAGTTATGGCCAAACCCCTCCAAAATGACTCCACAACTGAAATCTTGGCCCTCAGTCTCCGGCAGCTGGAATGTACCTGGCCAAGGCAGCGGCCAGTGCGACATGAAGGCAGAGGGTGCTAAGAATCCCCGAAGGACCGGACTAGGCTGCCATCTGATGCTGACCTTGGCTACGTATAACGGACGCTCCCTATCTTCTGATTCAAGGCTTCTTGAATTGGAAGAGGAACTACAAAGGATCAAGTGGGACATCGTCGGGCTAAGTGAGGTAAGCAGAAAAGGAGAAGATCTCATTGAACTGAAAAGTGGACATCTCTTCTACTATCGTGGGACAGATACTGGCAGAACTAGTGGTGTTGGATTTATAATAAACAAGAAACTGAAGGATAAAGTTAAAGAAGTTGAAAGTTCCTCTGACAGAGCTGCACGACTCGTTATACAACTCTCGAGAAGATACCAGGCTCAGATTATTCAAACTTATGCACCCACCACAACTCATGCTGAAGAAGAAATTGAAGAATTTTATGAGGAAATTCGTCATCTAAATAATAAAGGTAAGCAGCACTTGAAGATAATTATGGGAGATTTCAATGCAAAAATAGGGCAACGACAACAGAATGAAACTTCAGTAGGTAAATTCGGTCACGGCAACAGAAACCAGCGTGGAAATACTCTCGTAGAGTTTGCAGAGGCAGAAGGGTTTTTCATCTTGAACTCCTTTTTCAAGAAAAAGCCACACAGGAAATGGACATGGAGGCATCCAAATGGAACGACAAGTGAAACTGATTTTATTATGTGTAACAAAAAATTCGTCATAGAAGACTGCAGTGTGCTAACAAGTTCAACACAGGTAGTGGCCATAGATTGGTGAGATGTAAGATGCACCTCAACACTAAACTCGAACGGGGCAAGCTCATAAGACAAACAAAGTGTATTGACATAACCAACCTTAAAAAACACCATAATACCTTCAAGTTGAAACTGAAGAACAGATTCTCTGCTTTAGAAGGCCTAACATCGGAAGAAGTGGATTTTTCTGAAGTTAACGGAAAAGTAACCAAAGCTCTTATGGAAACAGCAACAAAATTAGCTGGGTCTAAGAACAAGTTGCATGTGAACAAATTATCAGGAAAAACCAAAATGTTGATGCAAAAAAGAAGAATGATGAGGACAACTAAAGAAGATGTGGCTTCCAAAGTGTAATATATAGAGCTATGCAAGACAGTACGAAAAAGTATCACTGAAGACGTAAGGAAATACAACTGTGAACTAGTGAGGAAAGCAATTGAAAACAACCAAAGCCTAAAGATAGCAAAGAGACATCTCAGTAAGGGAAGAGATTATAACACTGAGAAAAGAAGATGGTCCTGTAACAAGAAATAGAGGCGAAATTTTGACAAGAGTGAAAGATTTTTACTCCAAATTATATGAAATGGATGATGCATGTACTCCAGACATCGTGAGAGAAACCAGTACCAGAGTTGTTCCAATCCTCCCAGCAGAAGTTGGACATGCAATCAAGAACATGAAGCGGGGAAAAGTTCCAGGAGAAGATGGAATTACTGTAGACATCATACAAGAAGCAAGTGAAGAAATCGAAACAGTACTCGCTCAAATTTTCACTCAATGCCTTATTGAAGGGAAGATTCCTGAGGATTGGAAGAACGCTACAATGATCCTGCTACATAAAAAAGGTGACATTGAGGATTTCAGGAACTACAGACCTATCAGCCTCCTATCAGTGGTTTATAAAATCTTCACTAAAGTTCCTTCAAAAAAGAACTTTAGTGAAGGTGGATTCAGGAGTGGCTACAGCACAATAGATCATATCCACGTACTGAGAGAACTAATTGAAAGAGCGAGGGAATATGGACTTCCATTGTGCATGGCTTTTATCGATTATGAAAAAGCCTTTGATTCGGTGAAAACATCAGCAGTTACAATGACTCTGAAATCCTGCGGTATTGAAGATGCATACATTAATATTATTAATAACATCTATGAAAATGCAAGTGCAAAGATTCGGCTGTTTGAAAATATAACACACATAAAAATTGGAAAGGGAATGAGACAAGGTGACACCATATCTCCGAAGCTCTTTAATGCCATATTGGAAAATTTCTTTCAATCACTGAACTGGGAAAACAAAGGGATAAAGATTAATGGAGATTATCTAACCCACCTTCGTTTTGCTGATGACGTCATCAGCAAAACGAAGCTTCAGAGTATGATCCAGGAACTTTCTGACAAGAGTAAAGAAGTGGAATTAAAAATGAACTTTCAGAAGACAAAAGTGATGTTCAATGATTTTACAAGAAATGAAGATTTATCGATTGATGGAGAAAAGCTGGAGATAACAGACACGTACGTTTATCTTGGTCAGCAGATATTAAGTGAGGGTCACATTGATGAAGAAAACAATCGGCGTACAAAACTTGCCTGGAGAGCTTTTGGAAGAAACAGCATAATTTTCAAGAGCAATATACCATTATGTCTTAAAAGAAAAGAGTTCGATCAATGCATCTTTCTAGTGCTTACGTATGATGCAGAGACGTGGACCTTAACTTAAAGACACATACAAAGGCTGCAGACAACTCAAAGAGACATGGAGAGGTGCATGCTTGGTGTAACCAGGAGAGATAAGAAGAGGAACTCGTGGAACAGAAAAATGACAAGAGTGGAATACATCATGATCAGAGTAAAATCCGTGAAATGGCAATGGGCTGGACATACTGCCAGAAGAACAGACCATCCATGGACACTCGAAATTTTAGATTGGATTCCAAGGGACAAGAAAAGACCCAGAAGAAGACCACATGGTTGATGGGTGGATGAAATTCGAAAGTATGCGGAAGTGACATGGAGGAGACTGGCACAAGACAAACCGTTGTGGTGGAAACTTGGGGAGACCTTCGTCCAGCAGTGGATTGATAATGGTTGACAGTGATGATGATGACATATATATATATATATATATATTCTATAAAGAAGATACCTAAGCAAAAAAATACATATATAATTTTGACTCACACCAAGTACAACATAGAAAAGGTTATGTATCTACCTGTGTGAGTAAAAGGAGAAAAGATAAAAAAATAAAATAAAACAACTGAATGTAGAAGGTGTCGAGAATACTGAGCCTTGGCTTTATCAAGGACCAGCAAAAACTCTGCATTTTCTCACTTCCACAAAGACCTAGTTGGAAATGGGTTTCTGCAAGGCCATAGATGCAAGTAACATTCCCACCTAAAATAGTTTAAAAAATATATATATAAGTCATGTCCTCCGTAGAGTAGCATGACCTAGCACTAGTTAACAATTTCGCTTGCATCCATTAACCTTCATGGCCCGACCCATGCTCTTCATCTGTTACTATTAAACAGAGAGAAGAAGATTAAAGAGAACTCAAGCTGTGAGAGTGACATAATAGTCAAAATTATATATGTATTTTTTTGCTTAGGTATCTTCTTTATAGAATGTGAATTCTGAATTTTCAAAACTGCTGCGTTGCGCGTTTTGATTTTCAGGTTATTTTGCACCCTTCGTTTTAAATTCTAAAATTTTTTCCTTAGTCTTCAGTTTTGCTCTTAAGTATATATATATATATATATATATATATATATTAATAATTTTTAATAGCAAAATTTGGTTACTTGCAAATTTTAAGAGCTATTTCAGTGCCAAGAAAGTGCCACTATTTTCCACCATTTTCAGTACCACTGTTTTCCGTGGTCCAGAAGTAATGGCTGACAATGACCGTGATTATGTAGTATTACAAATGGTATCATTATTCATGAATATACAAATGCATTTTGTCCGCAGAAAATGAATATTAAAAGCAACAATGCAATTGAAAGCTATCTTTTAGAATATCATACATTTAACTGTAAGCGCAGACAAAATTGAAGACTTGATTATTTATACCAAATCGTACCAAATCGTTAACAAAAACCTTTTGAGTGTGCTTACAATGAAACAAGCACAATATGCATAGATTGCATACACGATTATTCCGAATTAAGGTTATGAATTAGTTTCGTTGCAAACAAAAACAATGGGTATATGTAGGTGCAAAATGTAATATCAAAGGTTATACACTGGCGGAAAGTGAAAAAAGAACACCAAGAAGGAATTGGCGGACGATCATGAAATTTACATATATTAATGGGGTTGAGTTTACGTACGTGTGATGTGAATTTTGGGACCAACCGGTGAGCGCTTATGCCATATCATGGCATAATATGCAAATTATCGTCGGTGGTATTTAAGGAGTACGGCGAAGTGAATGTAATCAGTCGTCGGCGTACGGACACGTGCCAAGACCCTGTAGAAGCTGCAATGCCTGGACATGGCAGACGTGTACTATTTCAGCAGTTAGCGGACTTTGAGCGAGGTCGTCTAGTCGCACTCCGCGAGGCCGGGTGGTCGTATCGTCGTATTGCGGAGCGAATTGGACGGGAAGTATCGGTGGTGGTACGATTGTGACGTAGATGGATTGTGACGTAAAGGCGTTGGATGGTGTCCTGGGTAATTGCTTGCCAGGCGGCATGTATGCGAGTACACAGATCATTGGTACTGATCGCTGCAGAACTTTGATGGGCTAGTTGCCGAGTCATCATATCCCAGACATGTTCAATAGGCGACAAGTCTGGCGAACGTACAGACCAGGGAAGAAGCGGTATCTGCTGTGCTGCGAAGAGGGCTTGAACATTCCTGACAACATGTGGTCGGGCATTGTCCTGCTGTAATATTGTGCTAGTAGTGCTCTGAAGGAAGGGTATGACTTCTGCCTGTACAACTTCCCTGGCGTAGCGGGGGCTGATGAGATTGCCCTAAAGTCGTAGCAGCCGGGATCACGAATGGTACCCAATGGCACACCACACCATCACACTTGGTGTTCGGCCCGTATGACGCTCGACAATGCATGCTGGAAGAAGGCGCTCATCACAATACCGTGTAATGCGTATGCGGCCATCAGGGTAGTCCAAGTTGAATCAGGACTCGTCCGAAAACACAAAAACACGACATGTTGCCAATCTGCACGCCATTGTCTGTATTGAAAACCCCATTCCAGCCTGAGGCGTTCAGGGTTCAAGGTCAAAGGAATCCGCCGCAAAGGGATGCTTGCAACTAGTCTTCTGTGCAGAAGACGGGGTCAAACTGTGGAAGCAGACAATGCCACACCTGTTGCAGTGCTTCACTGTTGTGCTAACACTTGCGAAGATGCGGACGAAGTGTCGGTTATCCGGCGGTGTCGTCACATTTCTTGGTCCACTGCCGCCACACGCGCATCACTGTCGTGACGTTATGTCCCGTCCGAGCAGCAATGTCGCGGTGCGAAAATGCATCTTCACGCAGACCAATCATTCGTTCCCGTTCAAACACTGTCGTACGGTGATATTGCTCCCGTCGTCGTCACCGAGGCATTATTGAATTCTGGAGACCATTTTACAACTGGCTGTCCGCGATGCGCTACTGGTGTGTATCTTAAAGCATCCCTCTCTTTATACCCCTCACTTGATTGTTCAGAGTAGGGCCCAGACATGCGCATGACTCTGCACTCCTAATTACACTATCTACCAACAAATAATTGGACACCCCTGCAATCGACGATATCTGCGGTCCTGATACACGTCATGGCCGCCGCCGTTAAATATCGTGTGGGAAACAACAACGCAATCAGTCGCATGCAAGATGCCACGCAGTTCGGAGCTCTCTGATTTCGAGAAAGGTGTAATCGTCGGGTATCACAGAAATGGCCGATCCATACGTGACATATCCAGCTAGTTGAAGTACCCAAAATCGACAGTGGCCTACGTGATTGGCAAGTGGAAGATGAGAGGTGACTGTCGGAATGTGCCCCGACCCGGCAGACCCACAAAACTGGGAGTTAGAGACCGACGGGTGCTGGCCAGAGAAATTCGAAAGAACCGCACCAAATCGATGGGCCACATCCGCGAGGAGTTTCAACAGGCATCCGGGAGTGTTCTTTCGATGAATATCATCCGTAAGGAAGCCCATCTGCTCGGTTATCATGGACATGCTGCCGCCGACAAGCTTTTGATCACCAAGTCCAATAGCGCTGCTCGGCTAACGTGGTGCAAAGAACGTCGACAGTGGACCGTTGAACAGTGGAAACAGGTTGTCTGGAGAGACGAATCAAGGTTCACTCTCTACCGTTCGGATGGCAGGGTCTGGGTTTGGCGTCTGCCTGGAGAACGGCTCCTGCCGGATTGTATTGTGCCAACTGTGAAGTTCGGCGGCGGTGGAATTATGCCATGGGGGTGTTTCTCTTGGTATGGCACGGGACCCTTGGTCGCAATTCCTGGTAGACTCAACGCCGAGACCTACTGCACCGTTTTGGATTACCATGCGCTTCCTACGTTGTGGCAGTTTTACGGGGTGAACCCATGTTACTTTCAGGATGACGATGTCCCCTGTCATATTGCGAGGTCCACCATGGCTTGGTATGGTGACAATGGGGTTAATCGAATGGACTGGCCTGCGCAGAGCCCGGACATTAACCCTATCGAGCACCTCTGGGTCGAGTTGGAGCGTCGACTTAAGGGGTGCCCCCACCGTCCGAAATCGGTGAAGGAACTGACCTGTCTTCTCCAAGCCGAGTGGAAGAAAACACCGCTAGCCGTCGTACAACGCCTGGTTGAGAGTATGCCCCGGAGGGTCGCAGCTGTAATCGCCGCTCGTGGAGGCTCCACCAACTATTGAAGGTGAATAAACTTCGTTTTCCTTTGCCATCACAGGTGTCCAATTACTTGTTGGTAGATAGTGTATTTGTATGTCCTACCGTGCTCTGCATATCCTGAAAGTTTCACATGATTACCATCATTCCTTCATGGTGTTGCAATTTTCACAAACAGATGTTTATTACCAAAATTATTTTCATTGCTACTTCGAAAAGGATATATAAATCTTTGCTTTTCCTGCCACTTAAGAAGATTGAATAAAGACAATTCACTGGTATCCTTGCACCTTCCACATTTGCACCGGGGGGTCGCGAATGGTCCTACAATATTGTACGATAGCGTTTCAGTTCCACTTCAAGGTCTTCAGTTCTGAATATTGTTTGATTCGCAGTTTGTGTAATTAGTTCAACATCACTTAGTCGGAAAGAAACAAATGGGTCATTCTCTAATTTGCGCTGTCCGTGTGGGCTCTCGTGAGTTGATGGTTCTGCTGTAATGAGACTATTGCTGTCCTCTTCAGCATGAAACAATTCATCTGGAGTATTCATGCTATAGCAATTACACTTACAGCGTAATTACGAATACAGTACAGTGAAGTGCTTGATCGATCATAGCTTTTCACTCAGTTATTTTTAGGACAGGCACCAGCGAGAAAGCTTTCAAGCTTGGGTCAATTAATATTGCACAAAAATGAAAAGGAGTAATCTAGCTCCACATTTTCTCATCAAGTTGGTTTACAAATAATTCTTTTCATTCTTCGGATTTTCACCAAATTACTGTCTTTCTTCGCATGCCATTGATTTTTCAGCAGATTAAAAGCTGGCAAAACATTTTGTAAAGTTGGCATATAAGCAAATTCTAGCATATTGAGCACGATGCTCATTAGAGCTAAGAATTCAACTGTTTCCTTAAGAATATTTAGGTTCACGCCGTCCAGAGGATACTCTTTCCCTCTGTCGCGTAACAGGAGTCTCAATTTACTTTCCGTCTTATGATTTTCGAGTATCGAAGTGAACAGTCTCTGAAGAGACTGCCATGGCCGGGTCTTCCTGCCGTGTTTCAACGAGATATTCAACTCCGATTAAACGCAGATAGTTTTCTTTACAAAACAAAAAAAAAAAAATTGAGTACATTTGTCAAACTCGTTAATGCTCTCCATTTTCTTGCATTTCCTCCACGCTCTAGAAACTGCCATGTTTAACCTGTGACAAACACAACCAATTTTAACATTTTGTTCTGTTCCTGCTACGATATTTGACCCTTTATCTATAGTGACAGGTGTGTTGGTCTCATCACATCCTACTTCTCTCAAAGTGGCATTTAACATGTTTACAATATTCTGAGCGATCTTTCTCTCCAAGAAATGAGCACAAGGATACATAGCACAGCTGAAACTCCAACATGATTTATCAGCACCTTGTTGTTCAATCCAGACAAATGTAATGTCCAAATAACTTCTCTGTACAAGGCTATCATTCTATAAGTCAGTCGTGAAAGACGCAGTTTGTTTTTCTATGACTGGTTGTAAATGAATTTAATATTGTTTTTCACGCATCCAACCAGCTTTATACAGTCGGAACTTACTCTCTTCCTGCCCACTAATGCACTCATCATCATCATCATTGTCAACCATTATCAATCCACTGCTGGACGAAGGTCTCCCCAAGTTTCCTCCACAACGGTCTGTCTTGTGCCAGTCTCCTCCATGTCACCCCTGCATACTTTCGAATTTCATCCACCCATGCACTATTTACATCTATATTTCCACGTGTTGCGCCCAGTTTCACTAGTTCTTGTGTTGCAAAACCACGAAAGTATATACCATCTACTACATTAAAAGCTGAGTGAGTCCCACCACTACTTCGCTTTCACATTTCCTTATTTGATGCAAATCTGAATTTCGTACTTTGACAGATGATTGTTTGAACGGCAAAGTAGGTAGTTCATTCTTTCCACGCTCTGATGGAGATGCGCATATTTTCATATGGTCGGTCAGATTTTAGGTTCCATAATTTCTGATTGCACGTCTATATCTTTTTTTGTAATTATACATTTTCCACATTTTGAACAAGAAGCAAAACCAAACAACGCAGAATTATTCACTGGTTCCTTAATGAGACGAAACAATTTCCAGAATTCACTCTCCCCCCCCCCCCCTTTTTTTTTTCAACAAGCACGTATTTGTTGACCTCGACGCTTTTTATTCAATCACCTTAATATAAAATTCATCCATATTAACAAACAAGGCATTAATTCGGATGCCATTTGCTATGGGAACGGGATGTTAGTACGTCAAACAAAAACCTCTGAATGCTCAAGGCAAAAGATGCGATGTGAAAAGTAACTCTCCGTCTTACAATGTGACACGCGGAATACGAGAGAGTGAATCAGCAGAGAAGCAGGCATCAGGTGTTTTCCTTTACCTTGCTCCGGATAATGGTACTGAAAACAAACGCAAAGGAAGTATCGTTTTACGATATGGTGTCGGTATGTCTAACGTCGGTGTTGTTAATCTGTGAAAATCTTCTTTGCTTTAAGAAAGAGACGACAATATTTTTGCATAATAAATCATCTTGCACTCTCCGCGGCCACCAGTATCGAGCACAAAATTCCATAATGCGCATTTTTCTTTGAAATATTTATTTTTTCTTTAAAAAAAATAGATAAAAAAATAAATGGAAATAAAACCGAGTCGAAATCGGGTCAGGGACACCTTGGCTTGACCTGTTTGACTCGCAAGAAATTGTAGACCCGTGATCCGTTTCAATCTTTGCGTGTGACACATGGACGGAAACTGTCACTCCGATGGTAGTGGTCTGTCTTTTGGATCAACAATCATACAACTGTAGTAAAAAGACACAAATTGTCTTTTGGGGCCAATTGGAATACAACAGTGAGTCAAACAACAAACAATTTATATCAGAGACAATGCCAAACGTATTGTATGGCTGCGTTACAACAGCTCTACTTCTGGTGTCCGCAGCAAACAGGACATGCGGGATTATTTTTTATGGCAGAAGATTTTTTTTTACATTTTTTGAAGAAAAAATCATTACGTGTCTTTACTTAAACACTGCATGAGCTCAACTACGGTAGATAACGTGTGTATTGCTTCCTTCGCATTTTAGTGAAATTTAAGAGGTATCATGGAAAAGATCGAAAGCACATTTCCCATATTTATTTTTCACGCTCGCATAAGTTAATCATCAATGATACTATTTGTAGGTCATTTTTATACAGTTCATAATGTTTAGCTCCTTTAATATTTCTTTTTCTCTAAAGAAAATACTATTTCTATAATTCCTGGACTCTAAATGTCTTCCCACAAGAATAGCATGATGGTCTTGTTAAATTTTGGCAAGTGCTGTACTTACTTTAAATACAGATACTGATTTATTTTTTATTTAACAGAGAGGTGTTGTTTGCCGTTGCGCTGCTTTTCTGCAGCTGAGCGTTGTTCGCGCTTATGCTTGAATTTCTGGTTTCTATCGCAATGCCTTCATCTGATAAGCACATTTTTCAGGTTAATATGGTCGACACGGAATTAATTAACTTTTGAACATATAATGTCATTTTAGTAATAACTTAAAGGCTTTCGTGTGAAAAAAGGCGCAAAACACCCATTTTGTTATTTTTTTCTTTTTAAAAGTGGAATAAACGCTATATTAAGCTGAGTTAAAACACCGACTCGACATTAATTTATTATCTGCCACTCTAATAGCAAGATAGTTACAATCTTTCCACACACAGAGACATATTTTTGATAGATAAACGTTTCGTTGTTAGGACTTAGTTCACGGCAACAGGAGCCATGCTGGGAGTTTTCACTTTTTCATAGAACTTCATACTTCAAAAGGAAAAAGTGAAGCCGAGTAAAGAGCTAGGAGTTTTTGTTCCAGTTCAGAAATTTCCGTTTTTATCTTATTTAACAGTGCAATTCAGAACGTCAGGCTTTTGAAGTCTAAAATTTGTAGCCACAGCTGTCAGCCAATATTGGTTTGCGAAATTATTAATAGAAAGTCCGGGACCAGCATAATTAATCGCATACATGCGTCACATGTAAAAAAATCTGTCATTAATTCATTTTCATTTTCACATAAAATTTATATTCTTACAACTGTACTATTTACAGAATGTATTGTGCTAAGCTGGCATGTGTCCGACGACCCCAAATAGATGTATTAAGTAACAGAATTGAGCTTGTCTGTTGACAAGCTGTTAAGGTAATAACTACTCTGAAAGCGAGCCCAAATTTAAGGTCCATTGGTACTGAATTTGTTCTTCGATTCCATGCATCGTCTTCCCTAGAATCAGCAACCCTTATTCAAGAGTCGGGGACACTACTTAGACGTCTAGGAGAACGTTTCACTTCCGCATCTCCCACAAGAGCAAAGTTACATGCGCTCTCTTAATAATAATGAAACAATTTTTAAATCCGCACCTGAACCTTGGCTTGTTATTAATAAGCAAGTTCGTGCCAAGTTAAAAAGAATCAAGAAGCTTCGTTCAAAGAGTGGCTTAGAAGTTTTAGAACATTTTTGTTTAGTCACAAGGCATTTTATTTATTTATTTCAGCGACATCCTTATAAGTGTATGCGTGGGAGGGAGGGGGGACGTAAACCGGTAATTTATATGTGAAAGAAATTTTGACTTTACAGGTATTTTTAAAATTTTAAGAGAACACGCAAAATGTTTAAATTTCAACTTTCAACTCTTCAGCTTTTAGTTAGCCTAATGCGAACATCACTGATGGTTTCTAGAGTTATGTCGAGGGACATAATATCATAGTGTGGCAGTGTTATTGCACAGAACATGTGCATTGGCCCAGGAATCGCTAGTCCTTTTACTATCTCGACTACTTAAAAATTTTTCGTGAGTCTAAAACACTAGAATTGCCCTTCGCTCTAACGAACTCCACTGCCAAATCATCAAATCAACTCTTCATCATGTGTCCCGGATTCTTCTAGTTCGATTGGTGATAGGCAGTTGGCATGGCATCACTCGGGTAGAGTGGAACAGACCCAAATCGAACGCACGCGATAAATACACCGACACCAGGGCTGCTCAACAGTGAATCGCAATCGAAGAACATGGGAAAACATGAGAATCTGAGCGACTTTGATCGTAGACACATTGTCTGCGCAAGACGGATGGGTCATTCTCTCTCTCTCTCTCTCTCACCAAGTGGTAAGAACCCTAAGTTTTCCGAGAGCATCCGTATCAAGGATGTAACGCAAGTATACCATCGACGGATGTACCAGCACTCAGATAATAAACGGTGGCCGACCACATGCCATTGATGACCGCGATTGGCGTAGACTATCGAGGCTCGTACAGACCGACCGCTTTGCAATGGCAGCGCAAATCCCATCCAGGTCAAATGTCAGACGCACAAGCAGCGTCAGCGAGCGAACAGTACTGCGCACTTGGCACACCGTGGACAACGGGAGCCGACGTCCTACTCGTGTGGCAATGTTGACTGCTCGTCATCAGAAATTACGCCTCGCCTTTTGCCGAAAACATCAAAAGTGGACCTCTGCAGAGTGCCGCCGTGTTGTGTGGTAGGATGAATCCTGTTTTTAGCTGTGCCGAGCTGACTGGACAGTGCGGGTGTGGCGTCGACAGCATAAAACCATTGTCTCGTCATGCCATGTCGGCTCTGTTCAAGGCGCAGGTGGCTCTGTGATGATTTGGGAGCCTTTTCTTAGGATATATTAAGCCCCTTAGTGTGCCTGGAGAGCTCCTTGACTGTTACCCAGCAAAAACACAAGTGTTGGGGAACTGCTGGCCACCAGCTGGCAGTGATTTTCAGCCAGTGGTGATCCGGCTCACCACTGGTTGAAATCTGCCGCTCACGCCCGGTAGCTGTCCGTTGGTGACAGCGCCATCAGTTGGCAGCCATTGATGGCCCTGCAGCATCGCCGTGAATTGCGTCCCACCAAGCAAGTGCCACTAGTGGCCCGTAGCTGGCAACCGATGAAACCCCAGCACCAGGTGGAAGCAACTGAACTGCGCATGCGCAGAAGAAACACGTGCTGTGTCTCTCGTGGTACTAGTTAATTGAAAACGACGCTATCGCCATCGTGTTAGTTTAGTGGATGTTAAGAAAAAAAAAGCATAGGTAGAGAGGCAAATTTATTTCCTAATGAAATACCACGTCAACGAATCTATCAGATTAAGCCATAAAATACACCCACTGCATTCCCATGAATAAAAAGAAATAATTTCTGTGTAATCTTTCGTTTTAACATTCACTAAACTTTTTGAAACAAAAGTCCTGGAAAAACATTAAAAAAGCGTTATGTTGCAAAAAAACAAAAACAAAAAAAACCAGGAAATTATATGCGTACAAAATTTATCAATCATTCGGAAAAAAAAAAAAAAAAAAGCAACGCTATGGGGGCATAATGTACTCATCCATGGGTTGAATACACAAGACTGGAATTCACTTCTAAAAATAACGAGCGAGAAGTAAAATAAAATATCTCTCCTCTTTAAAACAAATGTAGCGTCAGACAACTGAAAGGAAAGATACAACGTTAAAAATGTAACAGAATGCGACATGAACAGGTAAATGTATTAATTCAACAATCGTCTTTCAAGACGACAAGGATAGCTCGAAACTTTGGAAAGCACCTTTAAGTTGGTACACTCGTTGAAAAAGTAAAGTTTCATTAAGGTAAAAAAAAAATCGTACTTGAAAAAAAAATTATGAATTATATGAAACTGATATTTATGAAAAATACCTCGCAATATTGTAAAATTAAATGGAGAACCATTCGTTACACATTCCGCAGAAAGGAGGGTCAGCTTCAAGCCATTCTCATGCGCGCCAAATCAGTCCAGTTGGTAGAGAGCTGAAATCTCACGCCGACAGCCCTGGTTGGTTTCCACCTGCATCCAAACAGGCATTTTTTCAAGACCTGTTGAGAAAATTTCCCCAACGCAGTGCTGTAATGCAGAAGTTTCGTAAAACGAAAAAAGAAAAGTAGTTGTAGCTTTGGGAGACTGCGGTTTTCCTTTATTTTTATTATTATTTTTTATGGCTACTGTTAAGGAATTGGTGGACAAGATTCTGCAAGACATCAGTTACGTCACGTGATTGCCGGCTGCCACTGCCGGGAAACTAGCGGACCACATTAGGACAGCCATCATTTATGGCACGCGCTTGCAGGACCGCTGAAGGGCCACTTGTGGCAGTTACTGCCTCTGATGGATAACTGATGGCCCTGTTGTGGCATATGACAAATGATGGGGGATGCCAACTGTTGGCTAGCTGCTGGCTTGAACTGCTGGCCCTTCTGTTGGCCGCCCGGACATTTTATTGACGGTTCGTCAGTGGCAACATAGTGCTGGGCCATAGCTGGCAGTGCTGGCTTCCAGCAATGGCCCACTGCTGGCCCAGCAAGACTGTTTTTGCTGGGTACGCTCCACCAGCATGTGCTACATGGCCACCTATACGCTTTCATGGACTTCGCGCATCTTGTGGCCGATAATCTGTTTCAACAGAAAAATGCGCCACCCCTCTAGTTCGCAACCACCCAGGCATGGCTCGAGGAACACTCATCTGAGTTTGGAATATTCCAATGGCTGCCAAGGCCCACTCACAGGATTTAAACCCTCTGGAAAAGCTCTCTCGGATGCCGTGAAGCGGAACATGGATTCGTCATGCATTCTGGACCGCTTTCTCGGGCGGTGTAGTGGACAGTGTTGCAACAGGCATCGCTGGCATTACCTCAGAAAACCTATTTATGGGGGAGGGGTAGATCGTAACAATATATATATATATATATATATATATATATATATATATATTTCAAACTTATGCACCCACCACAAGTCATCCTGAAGAAGAAATTGAAGAATTTTATGAGGAAATTTGTCATCTAAATAATAAAGGTAAGCAGCACTTGAAAATAATTATGGGAGATTTCAATGCAAAAATAGGGCAACGGCAACAGAATGAAACTTCAGTAGGTAAATTCGGTCATGGCAACAGAAACCAGCGTGGAAATACTCTCGTTGAGTTTGCAGAGGCAGAAGGGTTTTTCATCTTGAACTCCTTCTTCAAGAAAAAGCCACACAGGAAATGGACATGGAGACATCCAAATGGGACGACAAGTGAAATTGATTTTATTATGTGTAACAAAAAATTCGTCATAGAAGACTGCAGTGTGCTAAACAAGTTCAACACAGGTAGTGACCATAGATTGGTGAGATGTAAGATGCACCTCAACACTAAACTTGAACGTGGCAAGCTCATAAGACAAACAAAATCTATTGACATAACCAACCTTAAAAAACACCATAATACCTTCAAGTTAGAACTGAAGAACAGGTTCTCTGCTTTAGAAGGCCTAACATCGGAAGAAGTGGACATCTCCGAAGTTAACAGAAAAGTAACCAAAGCTCTTATGGAAACAGCAACAAAATTAGCTGGGTCTAAGAACAAGTTGCATGTGAACAAATTATCAGGAAAAACCAAAATGTTGATGCAAAAAAGAAGAGAGATGAGGACAACTAAAGAAGATGTGACTTCTAAAGTGGAATATATAGAGCTATGCAAGACAGTAAGAAAAAGTATGACTGAAGACGTAAGGAAATTCAACTGTGAACTAGTGAGGAAAGCAATTGAAAACAACCAAAGCCTAAAGATAGCAAAGGGACATCTCAGTAAGGGAAGAAAACAGATTATGGCACTGAGAAAAGAAGATGGTTCTGTAACAAGAAATAGAGGCAAAATTTTGACAAGAGTGAAAGATTTCTACTCCAAATTATATGAAAGGGATGATATATGCACTCCAGACATCATGAAAGATACCAGTACCAGAGTTCCTCCAGTCCTTCCAGCAGAAGTTGCACATGCAATCAAGAACATGAAGCGAGGAAAAGCTCCAGGAGAAGATGGAATTACTGTAGACATCATACAAGAAGCAAGTGGAGAAATCGAAACAGTACTCGCCCAAATTTTCACTCGATGCCTTAATGAAGGAAAGATACCTGAGGATTGGAACACCGCTACAATGATCCTGCTACATAAGAAAGGTGACATTGAGGATCTCGGAAACTACAGACCTATCAGCCTCCTATCAGTAGTTTATAAAATCTTCACTAAAGTTCTTTCACACCGCTTGAAGGTAACACTGGACATGGCTCAACCGAGAGAACAAGCTGGATTCAGGAGTGGCTACAGCACAATAGATCATATCCACGTGCTGAGAGAACTAATTGAAAGAGCGAGGGAATATGAACTTCCATTGTGCATGGCTTTTATCGATTATGAAAAAGCCTTTGATTCGGTGAAACCATCAGCAGTTACAATGGCTCTGAAAACCTGCGGTATTGAAGATGCATACATTAATATTATTAATAACATCTATGAAAATGCAAGTGCAAAGATTAGGCTGTTTGAAAATACAACACACGTAAAAATTGGAAAGGGAGTAAGACAAGGTGACACCATATCTCCGAAGCTCTTTAATGCCACATTGGAGGGTGTTTTTCAGTCGCTGAGCTGGGAAAACAAGGGGATAAAGATTAATGGAGATTATCTAACCCACCTTCGTTTTGCTGATGACGTAGTCATTTTTGCAACTACCCCATCAGAGCTGCAGAGTATGATCCAGGAACTTGCTGACAAGAGTAAAGAAGTGGGATTAAAAATGAACTTTCAGAAGACAAAAGTGATGTTCAATGCTTTTACAAGAAATGAAGATTTGTCGATTGATGGAGAAAAGCTGGAGATAACAGACACGTATGTTTATCTTGGACAGCAGATATCAAGTGAGGGTCACATTGGTGAAGAAATTAATCGGCGTACAAAACTTGCCTGGAGAGCTTTTGGAAGAAACAGCATAATTTTCAAGAGCAATGTGCCATTATGTCTTAAAAGAAAAGTGTTCGATCAATGCATCCTTCCAGTGCTTACGTATGGTGCAGAGACGTGGACCTTAACTAAAAGAGACATACAAAGGCTGCAGACAACTCAAAGCAGCATGGAGAGGTGCATGCTTGGTGTAACCAGGAGAGATAAGAAGAGGAACTCGTGGATCCGAAAAATGACAAGAGTGGAAGACATCATGATCAGAGTTAAATCCCTGAAATGGCAATGGGCTGGACATACTGCCAGAAGGACAGATCATCGATGGACAGCCGAAATTTTAGATTGGATTCCAAGGGACAGGAAAAGACCCAGAAGACGACCACATGGGAGATGGGTGGATGAAATTCGAAAGTATGCAGGGGTGACATGGAGGAGACTGGCACAAGACAGACCGTTGTGGAGGAAACTTGGGGAGACCTTCGTCCAGCAGTGGATTGATAATGGTTGACAATGATGATGATGATGATGATGATATATATATATATATATATATATAAACTATAAAGTATTAAGTGGGACATCGTCGGGCTAAGTGAGGTCTCATTGAACTGAAAAGTGGACATCTCTTCTAATATCGTGGGACAGATACTGGCAGAACTAGTGGTGTTGGATTTATAATAAACAAGAAACTAAAGGATAAAGTTGTAGAAGTTGAAAGTTCCTCTGACAGAGCTGCACGACTCGTTATCCAACTCTCGAGAAGATACCAAGCTCAGATTATTCAAACTTATGCACCCACCACAAGTCATGCTGAAGAAGAAATTGAAGAATTTTATGAGGAATTTCGTGATCTAAATAATAAAGGTAAGCAGCACTTGAAGATAATTATGGGAGATTTCAATGCAAAAATAGGGCAACGACAACAGAATGAAACTTCAGTAGGTAAATTCGGTCACGGCAAGAGAAACCAGCGTGGAAATACTCTCGTAGAGTTTGCAGAGGCAGAAGGGTTTTTCATCTTGAACTCCTTTTTCAAGAAAAAGCCACACAGGAAATGGACATGGAGACATCCAAATGGGACGACAAGTGAAATTGATTTTATTATGTGTAACAAAAAATTCGTCATAGAAGACTGCAATGTGCTAAACAAGTTCAACACAGGCAGTGACCATAGATTGGTGAGATGTAAGATGCACCTCAACACTAAACTCGAACGTAGCAAGCTCATAAGACAAACAAAATGTATTGACATAACCAACCACAAAAAACACCATAATACCTTCAAATTGGAACTGAAGAACAGATTCTCTGCTTTAGAAGGCCTAACATCGGAAGAAGTGGATATTTCTGAAGTTAACAGAAAAGTAACCAAAGCTCTTATGGAAACAGCAACAAAATTAGCTGGGTCTAAGAACAAATTGCATGTGAACAAATTATCAGGAAAAACCAAAATGTTGATGCAAAAAAGAAGAGTGATGAGGACAACTAAAGAAGATGTGACTTCCAAAGTGGAATATATAGAGCTATGCAAGACAGTACGAAATAGTATCACTGAAGACGTAAGGAAATTCAACTGTGAACTAGTAAGGAAAGCAATTGAAAACAACCAAAGCCTAAAGATAGCAAAGGGACATCTCAGTAAGGGTTAAAACAGATTATGGCACTGAGAAAAGAAGATGGTTCTGTAACAAGAAATAGAGGCGAAATTTTGACAAGAGTGAAAGATTTCTACTCCAAATTATATGAAAGGGATGATACATGTACTCCAGACATCATGAAAGGTACCAGTACCAGAGTTCTTCCAGTCCTTCCAGCAGAAGTTGCACATGCAATCAAGAACATGAAGCGGGGAAAAGCTCCAGGAGAAGATGGAATTACTGTAGACATCATACAAGAAGCAAGTGGAGAAATCAAAACAGTACTCGCCCAAATTTTCACTCGATGCCTTAATGAAGGAAAAATTCATGAGGATTGGAACAACGCTACAATGATCTTGCTACATAAGAAAGGTGACATTGAGGATCTCAGGAACTACAGACCTATCAGCCTCCTATCAGTGGTTTATAAAATCTTCACTAGAGTTCTTTCACACCGCTTGAAGGTGACACTGGACATGGCTCAACCGAGAGAACAAGCTGGATTCAGGAGTGGCTACAGCACAATAGATCATATCCACGTACTGAGAGAACTAATTGAAAGAGCGAGGGAATATGAACTTCCATTGTGCATGGCTTTTATCGATTATGAAAAAGCCTTTGATTGGGTGAAACCATCAGCAGTTGCAATGGCTCTGAAATCCTGCGGTATTGAAGATGCATACATTAATATTATTAATAACATCTATGAAAATGCAAGTGCAAAGATTCGGCTGTTTGAAAATACAACACCCATAAAAATTGGAAAAGGAGTGATACAAGGTGACACCATATCTTCCGCAGCTCTTTAATGCCACATTGGAAAATGTCTTTCAATCACTGAACTGGGAAAACAAAGGGATAAAGATTAATGGAGATTATCTAACCCACCTTCGTTTTGCTGATGACATAATCATTTTTGCAACTACCCCATCAGAGCTACAGAGTATGATCCAGGAACTTGCTGACAAGAGTAAAAAAGTGGGATTAAAAATTAACTTTCAGAAGACAAAAGAGATGTACAATGCTTTTACAAGAAATGAAGATTTATCGATTGATGGAGAAAAGCTGGAGATAACAGACACGTACGTTTATCTTGGACAGCAGATATCAAGTGAGGGTCACATTGTTGAAGAAATTAATCTGCGTACAAAACTTGCCTGGAGAGCTTTTGGAAGAAACAGCATAATTTTCAAGAGCAATATGCCATTATGTCTTAAAAGAAAAGTGTTTGATCAATGCATCCTTCCAGTGCTTACGTATGGTGCAGAGACGTGGACCTTAGCTAAGAGAGACATACAAAGGCCGCAGACAACTCAAAGCAGCATGGAGAGGTGCATGCTTGGTGTAACCAGGAGAGATAAGAAGAGGAACACGTGGATCCGAAAAATGACAAGAGTGGAAGACATCATGATCAGAGTTAAATCCCTGAAATGGCAATGGGCTGGACATACTGCCAGAAGAACAGACCATCGATGGACAGCCGAAATTTTAGATTGGATTCCAAGGGACAGGAAAAGACCCAGAAGAAGTCCACATGGAAGATGGGTGGATGAAATTCGAAAGTATGTGGGAGTGACATGGAGGAGACTGGCACAAGACAGACCGTTGTGGAGGAAACTTGGGGAGACCTTCGTCCAGCAGTGGATTGATAATGGTTGACAATGATGATGATGATATATATATATATATATATATATGTAGCTGCTGGTGATTTGTCGCCCTGTGGCCCTGCGGTTGCTGTGAACAATAAGCGACAGTCTCCGCTCCCCTCTGGCGTCAAGGAGCTGCAGACGACACACGGCTGAACGATGGTTCGTCGTTTGGCCATCTTTGCACCACTTTTGATACGCACTCCCTACAGCGGCACGTGAACAACTCACAAACCACGCCGTTTCCGAGATCGTAGTTCCGAGGCACCCTGCCATCAGTATTTGTCTTTTATCAAACTCCGATAAATCGGCTGCTTTTCCCATTCTGAGTCTTAAATTTCTACTAACCGAAAGCCGGTTTTCTGGTCGTATATATACTGCTCTGTGAACTTCCCTTGTGCCACCGTTCGGTCTTCAGGCGCACTCTTTTTCTACGCTGGGGGTGTTCATAATATCATAATGGAATGTCTCATCCGTGTACTACTTTTTGTGCACAGAGCGCAGGTCTTTCTTGGTGTTTTGTCACATAGAAGATAAACGATCCTGGATGAATGTGCGTACTTTTACTGCAAGAACAACTATTGTCGAAATAAGGGTATCGAAATCGTTTGACTCTCACACTCTGGGGCATTATGGATGGTGTTTTTGCCAAGGATAGAAACAATCTATCGCCGTTTCCTTGATGTTTGTGCTTTCACCCGTCTTCTTTATGCACAATGCCTGTGTGTGGCAGAGAAAAACTCAAAAGATTTGTTTTGGCACTGGGCTTGATGTGAATTTCAAAGCGCTCGAGTAAGAACTGACTCCTGCCATTTCAAAAACAGACTTACCCGTTTAACCCAAAAGATGGGTAATTGCAATACTAAATAGCTATTGTCATCCTAGGTACATTTATACGTTCATACACTAATGAGCGATTACATTATGGCTACCCCCAACCTAGAGAAGTGAGCACGCCTGGAGACCGAACGATGGCGCGGTTGAAATTCACAGAGCAGTATATATACAACCCGAGGACCGGGTTTCTGTTAGTAGAGTGTTCGAAGTCAGAATGGGAAAAGCTGCCGATTTATCGGAGTTTGATAAAGGACAAATTGTGATTGCACGGCGCCTCGGAACTATGATCTCGGAAACAGCTAGGCTTGTGGGTTGTTCACATGCCGCTGTAGTGAGTACGTATTAAAAGTGGTGCACAAATGGCGAAACGACGAACCGTCGTCCAGTCGTGTGTCTTCCTCAGCTCATCGATGCCAGAGGGGATCGGAGATTGTCGCGCATTGTGCACAGCGACCCCACGACCACAGTGCGACAAATCCCCCGCAGCTACAACAGTGGTGGTGATCAGGACAATATATCACAGCACGCAACGCAGTTCACCGCAGCCTTTTGTACATGGGCCTGCGTAGCCGAAGACCCAGCCGGGTCCCCGTGCTCACTATACGTCATCGCCAACAAGGCATGAATAGTGCCCAAGATCATCGAGATTGGACCGAGGATGTTTGGAAGAAAGTGGCCTGACCAATCAAGATTCCTGGTGCATCGCGTAAATGGCCGAGCGCTGATACGCCGACTACCAACAGAAGCTATGGCTCCTGGATGTACTGTCAGGCGGAAACAGGTCGGCGGTGCCTGTGGGCGATGTTTTCTTGGGACACTTTAGGCCCCATTATCCCAACAGCACAATCCCTGACAGCTGTCAGGTACCTTAACATCGTTGCGGACCACGTTAATTCATTCATGGAAATTGTGTTCCCTGCTGGTGCTGCGAGAATCGTCAAGGCCACTTGGAAAAGCGGGTTCGCCCTAAATCACCACCACCTCGAAATGTACGGGAACTGCAGGACATGCTATTGACATTATGGTACCAGATACCCCAAGATACCTATCGCCACCATATCGAATGAATGTCTCACCGAGTGGCCGCTGTTTTGCGGGCTAAAGGGGTTCCTACAGCTTATTAGGTCGGTGGTCATAATGTAATCAAATGGCTCGTTGGTGTGTAGTATAACTATTCCTTATCAAGATCTTGACGTTTGTTAGCTGCAGTAAATATCCGAAAAATTCAGGCATACTTTTTAATTCATTAATGACATTTACAGACAGCCGGATGATGAAAGGATTTCGACGTGCTTTAGAACTTTACTCGTTTCGTATTTCACAGGATGGAAAAGGGGGAGGGAGGATTTCCCAATTGCAGACCTATTTAAGCCTTTAGCCTCCTATTGAGTCCGGCGCTTGCAATTTAGCAGTCAGATGCTACAAGTCAACAAACTGGCTCTGGACTGGATGTCAGTTGACAGGTGATAACATGTTTTTAGTTGCGCCCAACATTTTCTATTATTTGTTTTCAGTCTAGCTGTTCAGGTTGGGTACGAATGTTTGTTAGAAAATGAAAGATTTGCTCAGCGGCACAACCAGAATTTCTTTATGGGGGTGGCCCAACATATTGAAGATGCAAATGAAATAACTTAGAGAAAACGTCACCCACAGCATTGGGGAGCGATAAGCAAAAAATCTCGGCAATTTTAAATTTCCAATGATTCGTAAAATATGTATTTAAAATACATACAAATATATTTCAAAATAAGTTGCGAATGACAAACAACTAGGCACGAAAGATCAAGCAAGACCTTACGCGGAGATAAAGTAGCCTGCGCTCGAAGTAGAACAGGCAGCTCTGCGGGAGCAGTGGTCTAAGCGTTGGCTTATGACAATTCGTCCAAGAAGTGTCCGGGTTCGAATCCTGGTGAGACATGGATGTTGTTTTTGTCTTACGGCATTGGCTCTCTCCCTTCTTTGAAACCAGTGACCCTAAATTAGGGACGGGCGACTACTGATAGCCCATTGAGTTGCGCATGGTGGTCGTTAAACCTTCTTCAAAGCAGGACGAACTTGTAACTCACCCAGGTACGTACAAAACTTAGTTGGAGAGCATTTGGAAGAAACAGTACATTTTTCAAAAGCAGTTTACCATTATGTCTAAAAAGAAAAGTGTTTGATCACAGCATCCCTCAAGTTCTTAGATATGGTGCAGATACATTAACCTTAACTGAAAAAGACATGCAGAGGATGAAGACAACTCAGAAAAACATTGAAAGGTGCATGCTTGGTGTAATCAAGAAAGATAGGAAAAGGAACACATGTTCCTAATTATGATTAGGGAAAGGAAAAGTTGACGTCATGATCAAAGTGAAGACGCTCAAGTGACAATCGGCTGGGCATATTGTTAAAAAAACTGGCCGTGCTTGAGCAACTGAAATATTAGATATAATATCAAGAGGCAGGAAAAGACCCAGAACAAGACCACGTGGAAGATGGATGGATGAAATACGAAAGCCTGGTGGAGTGACTTTGAAGAGATAGGCTCAAGACTGAAAGTCGTAGAAGGTAATTTGGGAGACCTTCATCCAGCAGTGAATTTACAATGGTTGATGATGATGATGATGATGATGTGTACGGGTATATACTCATCTACCTACGTTGTTTTGTTTCTCTCTATCTCTCTCTCCCTCCTTAATTTTTCTTTTTATTGTTTTTGGTGTCGGAGAAGTTGGACCCCCCACCCCCTGAAAATATTAGGTTCCGCCGCCCATGAGCTTGACCACAGACATCCACTTTTGCTGGCGAATTTCAGTGCCGAACGGAAGGTACAGAAAATCCTAAAACCCTTTCATCCTACTCTACACTTGGGGTTAGAACGTCTTGTGGTGGTGGGGGAGTCATAACGAAAAGTCGAGTAATAATTTTATCTACGGTCGCGTGACACACAGAACTGTGGGCTCTGGAGGGAGTTCTAACCCTTGAAACCTTACCCTGGTGGAGCCCTTGACTGCTTGGCCCCCTAGCGTTTCTGAAGAAAACAACTTTCTTTTGATCTTCCTTCTTTTCTGAGAATAGTGTCGCCATCTATATGTTGAAGGAACAGTTATCACTCGCATGTAGTACCACAAGAAAAAACAAGGTATCAGCTATACTTTGTTCTAGAATAAAAATAGACTTAATTCACTTACGTCAGATGTAAGTGTATGTCGTAGTTAACATACTGACTACATTTTTTGAAAAATAAAAAAAATACTCTTAATTTTCGTTAAAAAAATCACAAAGAGTTCGGATATAATTCGTTTTATTCCTCGTTTTTGAGTAATTGTTTTAGTTGATTAATAAATATTGCTAAAAAATCATTTAAAAAAAATATTGCAAATTTCCACGTCATAATATTACTTGCGGGTTGGAATAATGTACCAGGATCATTCTGAAAATGACCAGAATGCAGTTGTTTCAATAAAGCTGTGTGATATAGCCTATGAAGATACGTATATATATATATATATATATATATATATATATATATATATATATCCATACCTCACTACCCGCTAAGAACCTTCATTGGAACCCCCCACTATTTTCTTGGTTTGGAACTCGAAACGTAAATGAGAATGAACCAAGGTATAAAATCTCACTAACCAAAAATAACACTGGAAATATAATAAGAAAAAACACAAATAGAAATATAAAAACTCGGGTGCCGCAGACCACTCATCAGGGAAAGACGACCCGCGACATCCGAGTTAGGTTCGAGTTTCGTGCAGGTGTCAGGTTAGAAAATTTTATTTTTAAAAACGAATTCTCGAAACGAGGGTTAAATTTTTTTTTTACCTTTCCCTGATGAGTGGCCTGCGGCACCCGAGTTTTTATATTTCTATTTGTGTTTTTTCTTATTATATTTCCAGTGTTATTTTTGGTTAGTGAGATTTTATACCTTGGTTCATTCTCATTTACGTTTCGAGTTCCAAACCAAGAAAATAGTGGAGGGTTCCAATGAAGGTTCTTAGTGGGAAGTGAGGTATATATATATACTCTACCAGTGGTTCTAGCAGCTAAGCGCGGATCCCCGGTAAGTAATACAACTCAATGGTACACGGTTTTATAGTAATTGTCATATATATATATATATATATATATATATATATATACTTAAGAGCAAAACTGAAGACTAAGGAAAAAATTTTAGAATTTAAAACGAAGGGTGCAAAATAACCTGAAAATCAAAACGCGCAACGCAGCAGTTTGAAAATTCAGAATTCACATTCTATAAAGAAGATACCTAAGCAAAAAAATACATATATAATTTTGACTCACACCTAGTACAACATAGAAAAGGTTATGTATCTACCTGTGTGAGCAAAAGGAAAAAAAGATAAAAAAATAAAATAAAACAACTGAATGTAGAAGGTGTCGAGAATACTGAGCCTTGGCTTTATCAAGGACCAGCAAAAACTCTGCATTTTCTCACTTCACAAAGACCTAGTTGGAAATGGGTTTCTGCAAGGCCATAGATGCAAGTAACATTCCCGCCTAAAATAGTTTAAAAAATATATATAAGTCATGTCCTCCTTAGAGTTGCATGACCTAGCACTAGTTAACAATTTCGCTTGCATCCATTAACCTTGGCCGGACCCATACTCTTCATCTGTTACTATTAAACAGAGAGAAGAAGATTAAAGAGAACTCAAGCTGTGAGAGTGACATAATAATTAGAAATGATTTTCAGCCATAACGAAATTCCAAGTTCGTTTGAGAGAGAATTTAAACCTGAAAAACAATGCAAAAGAAATCCAAATTTTACATTGCAATTAAAAAAGGAAATGTTAATTTATAACGAACAGATTTTTTGAAAGAAAACTTGAGTCTAAAACCCCCTACTCTACAACTTATGACAGCACGAAAACGAGAATAAGCTAAAGATAATAATTAACTAAAGAAAACTTTGTGAAAGTTATATACCTTAAACAGTTAGTTGCAATATGTACAAAGTATTTCAGCAGTGCTTTAAGTGCATAATTAATTAGTTATTAAGAACTTAACTACTTTGAAAAAACAGCGCATAGACAGCGCATAGAAAAAGGAACAAGCTTAGCCATCTTCTGTTCCTAGGTACCCCAAAAGACGCTCAAAGTTACAAAGAAAAGAAAGAGTTAAAACCCGCAAAAATGTTAACAGACAAACCAATGCCTAAAAGCTGAAAAAGCTAAAAAACGACAGAGAAAAAGGTACATGAAGTACAAACATTGAACTTATAAAACCTAGAACCCAAAAACAAGGAAGAGAGCTTACCTCTTGTGTTACAAAACTTTTTCTCACAAGAGAAGAACATGGCTGACCTCTTCCGCCACTCCTAGACGCTGGGGGCAGTGAGGTGGGGCTGATGGCCTCCTCATACAGCAAGAAACCAACGCGCGGAGATTTTAACCAGAGAAAAAAAAATATATAAACTTAAGACTGTGGATCTGTATGATCAGAAAGAGCAGAATTAACTCTCCAGAATACATGAGAAATATTATAAAATACACGAGCAGTTTATTTAATAATCTTTGCATGTATTAAATCATCTAGTGAGCTTCTATAGATTAATCAGAATCTTATTAATTTTAATGTTGGTTTTACTATTTTTAGTATAGCTATCCTAGTGATGAATAACTAGTTTTCTTTTTTATTTGTTTTTATTTTCTTTTATAAACAGATTTTTAAGCTTTTTTGTGATTTTGTTTATATTATTTAATTTTTTTGTTTTAATAGGACTGTCATATCCATAGCACTAAGGTTCCTTTAGGTAGTTAATAGGCATCCTCTAGCCAACTTCCTTACGGCTTTGATTGGTCAGAATCATATTATTAACTGTGTAGAAAATTAAAGCAGATCTGCCAACCTTACTCTATTATTCAGAATAATTTTTCTTAAAGTTCTTTTGATGAAGAAGAAGAAGGAATTTCGTTCTCTAGAAAAACTTTCTAATAGTATATTAATGTGGTAATTGAAGTCCAAATTGTTGCTGCAAATTCTTGAAATTCTTAGGACCTGAGAAATTAGTACATTCTCAATTACTTTGGTTGAAATGTTATTATTCCAGTGTAGATATTTAATTACTTTGAAAGGAAATTAACTCTTTTATCATAGAGGCTAATAGATGGGTTACCTCTGTTGAGCTTAATGCTTAAGTCTAGGAACTCAAGTTCCTGATTACTGTGGTTGGTTTTACATAAGTTAAGAGAGCTAGGATAGATATTATCAAAATCACTCTCTATAACTTCTGAATTATTGATACACAGCAGATCATCAATATATCTAAAAGTGTAAAGGTAGTTATCTGAGCAGGTGGGGTGATTTTTAATGAATTTATATTCATAAAGAACAGGAATAGATTAGCGATATTCGTGGACGTTGATGTTCCCATTGGAATACCGTTCACTTGCCTATAGAGAGTATTATTATATAAGATATGGTTATTTATTATGCAGCAATTGAGATAAGAGTTCCAAGTTCCTACATCAACAAATTGGTTAAGTTTAAATTCTGCATACAGCTCTTTAAAGGTAGTGATTATATCTGATAGAGGCAGATTAGTATATAGGTTTTCAAAATCATAACTATTAATATCTAGGGGACAAACTTTGAGTATAGTAGAAATTACTTCTGCATTATTATTAATTATCAGAAGTAATTTCTACTATACTCAAAGTTTGTCCCCTAGATATTAATAGTTATGATTTTGAAAACCTATATACTAATCTGCCTCTATCAGATATAATCACTACCTTTAAAGAGCTGTATGCAGAATTTAAACTAACCAATTTGTTGATGTAGGAACTTGGAACTCTTATCAATAACCATATCTATCTATATAATAATACTCTCTATAGGCAAGTGAACGGTATTCCAATGGGAACATCAACGTCCACGAATATCGCTAATCTATTCCTGTTCTTTAAGGAATATAAATTCATTAAAAATCACCCCACCTGCTCAGATAACTACCTTTACACTTTTAGATATATTGATGATCTGCTGTGTATCAATAATTCAGAAGTTATAAAGAGTGATTTTGATAATATCTATCCTAGCTCTCTTAACGTATGTAAAACCAACCACAGTAATCAGGAACTTGAGTTCCTAGACTTAAGCATTAAGCTCAACAGAGGTAACCCATCTATTAGCCTCTATGATAAAAGAGTTAATTTTCCTTTCAAAGTAATTAAATATCTACACTGGAATAATAACATTTCAACCAAAGTAATTGAGAATGTACTAATTTCTCAGGTCCTAAGAATTTCAAGAATTTGCAGCAACAATTTGGACTTCAATTACCACATTAATATACTATTAGAAAGTTTTCTAGAGAACGAAATTCCTTCTTCTTTCATCAAAAGAACTTTAAGAAAAATTATTCTGAATAATAGAGTAAGGTTGGCAGATCTGCTTTAATTTTCTACACAGTTAATAATATGATTCTGACCAATCAAAGCCGTAAGGAAGTTGGCTAGAGGATGCCTATTAACTACCTAAAGGAACCTTAGTGCTATGGATATGACGGTCCTATTAAAACAAAAAATTAAATAATATAAACAAAATCACAAAAAAAGCTTAAAAATCTGTTTATAAAAGAAAATAAAAACAAATAAAAAGAAAACTAGTTATTCATCACTAGGATAGCTATACTAAAAATAGTAAAACCAACATTAAAATTAATAAGATTCTGATTAATCTATAGAAGCTCACTAAGGTGATTTAATACATGCAAAGATTATTAAATAAACTGCTCGTGTATTTTATAATATTTCTCATGTATTCTGGAGAGTTAATTCTGCTCTTTCTGATCATACAGATCCACAGTCTTAAGTTTATATATTTTTTCTCTGGTTAAAATCTCCGCAAGCGTTGGTTTCTTGCTGTATGAGGAGGCCATCAGCCCCACCCTCACTGCCCCCCAGCGTTCAGGAGTGTGGCGGAAGAGGTCAGCCATGTTCTTCTCTTGTGAGGAGAAAAGTTTTTGTAACACAAGAGGTAAGCTCTCTTCCTTGTTTTTGGGTTCTAGGTTTTATAAGTTCAATGTTTGTACTTCATGTACCTTTTCTCTGTCGTTTTTTAGCTTTTCAGCTTTTAGGCATTGGTTTGTCTGTTAACATTTTTGCGGGTTTTAACTCTTTCTTTTCTTTGTAACTTTGAGCGTCTTTTGTACCTAGGAACAGAAGATGGCTAAGCTTGTTCCTTTTCTATGCGCTGTCTATGCGCTGTTTTTTCAAAGTAGTTAAGTTCTTAATAACTAATTAATTATGCACTTAAAGCACTGCTGAAATACTTTGTACATATTGCAACTAACTGTTTAAGGTATATAACTTTCACAAAGTTTTCTTTAGTTAATTATTATCTTTAGCTTATTCTCGTTTTCGTGCTGTCATAAGTTGTAGAGTAGGGTTTTAGACTCAAGTTTTCTTTCAAAAATCTGTTCGTTATAAATTAACATTTCCTTTTTTAATTGCAATGTAAAATTTGGATTTCTTGCATTGTTTTTCAGGTTTAAATTCTCTCTCAAACGAACTTGGAATTTCGTTATGGCTGAAAATCATTTCTAATTATTATGTCACTCTCACAGCTTGAGTTCTCTTTAATCTTTCTTCTCTGTTTAATAGTAACAGATGAAGAGTATGGGTCGGGCCAGAAGGTTAATGGATGCAAGCGAAATTGTTAACTAGTGCTAGGTCATGCAACTCTAAGGAGGACATGACTTATATATATTTTTTAAACTATTTTAGGTGGGAATGTTACTTGCATCTATGGCCTTGCAGAAACCCATTTCCAACTAGGTCTTTGTGGAAGTGAGAAAATGCAGAGTTTTTGCTGGTCCTGATAAAGCCAAGGCTCAGTATTCTCGACACCTTCTACATTCAGTTGTTTTATTTTATTTTTTTATCTTTTTTCCTTTTGCTCACACAGGTAGATACATAACCTTTTCTATGTTGTACTAGGTGTGAGTCAAAATTATATATGTATTTTTTTGCTTAGGTATCTTCTTTATAGATATATATATATATATATATATATATATATATATATATATATATATATATATATATATATATATACATGTTCTCCAGACATCATGAAAGGTACCAGTACCAGAGTTCTTCCAGTCTTCCCAGCAGAAGTTGCACATGCAATCAAGAACATGAAGCGGGGAAAAGCTCCAGGAGAAGATGGAATTACTGTAGACATCATACAAGAAGCAAGTGGAGAAATCGAAACAGTACTCGCCCAAATTTTCACTCGATGCCTTAATGAAGGGAAAATTCCTGAGGATTGGAACAACGCTACAATGATCTTGCTACATAAAAAAGGTGACATTGAGGATCTCAGGAACTACAGACCTATCAGCCTCCTATCAGTGGTTTATAAAATCTTCACTAAAGTTCTTTCACACCGCTTGAAGGTAACACTGGACATGGCTCAACCGAGAGAGCAGGCTGGATTCAGGAGTGGCTACAGCACAATAGATCATATCCACGTACTGAGAGAACTAATTGAAAGAGCGAGGGAATATGAACTTCCATTGTGCATGGCTTTTATCGATTATGAAAAAGCCTTTGATTCTGTGAAACCATCAGCAGTTGCAATGGCTCTGAAATCCTGCGGTATTGAAGATGCATACATTAATATTATTAATAACATCTATGAAAATGCAAGTGCAAAGATTCGGCTGTTTGAAAATACAACACACATAAAAATTGGAAAAGGAGTGAGACAAGGTGACACCATATCTCCGAAGCTCTTTAATGCCACATTGGAAAATGTATTTCAATCACTGAACTGGGAAAACAAAGGGATAAAGATTAATGGAGATTATCTAACCCACCTTCGTTTTGCTGATGACATAGTCATTTTTGCAACTACTCCATCAGAGCTACAGAGTATGATCCAGGAACTTGCTGACAAGAGTAAAGAAGTGGGATTAAAAATGAACTTTCAGAAGACAAAAGTGATGTACAATGCTTTTACAAGAAATGAAGATTTATCGATTGATGGAGAAAAGCTGGAGATAACAGACACGTACGTTTATCTTGGACAGCAGATATCAAGTGAGGGTAACATTGGTGAAGAAATTAATCGGCGTACAAAACTTGCCTGGAGAGCTTTTGGAAGAAACATCGTAATTTTCAAGAGCAATATGCCATTATGTCTTAAAAGAAAAGTGTTTGATCAGTGCATCCTTCCAGTGCTTACGTATGGTGCAGAGACGTGGACCTTAGCTAAAAGAGACATACAAAGGCTGCAGACAACTCAAAAAAGCATGGAGAGGTGCATGCTTGGTGTAACCAGGAGAGATAAGAAGAGGAACACGTGGATCCGAAAAATGACAAGAGTGGAAGACATCATGATCACAGTTAAATCCCTGAAATGGCAATGGGCTGGACATACTGCCAGAAGGACAGACCATCGATGGACAGCCGAAATTTTAGATTGGATTCCAAGGGACAGGAAAAGACCCAGAAGAAGACCACATGGAAGATGGGTGGATGAAATTCGAAAGTATGCGGGAGTGACATGGAGGAGCCTGGCACAAGACAGACCGTTGTGGAGAAAACTTGGGGAGACCTTCGTCCAGCAGTGGATTGATAATGGTTGACAATGATGATGATGATGATGATGATATATATACAGGGACGCGCCAAGAGGGGGTTCAACGGGTGCTACGCACCCGGGCGCCAGATTCCGAGGGCGGAAAGACCCACAATCAATTTTTTCGGTTGATAAATTAATATCAGTGATGTGGGAGAAGTTATGAAAACGTTATACTGTGAGAAATCGTAATGCTAAGTGGAGTGTTAACGTTTTTGGTAAAAATAACTCATTTATAATTCAACAGAAAACGTCTTAAAATCAGAGAATAATTTTTACTGTTTTGTTCAGTAACAGATACTGCGGGCAAAGGATTGAAAATTCTTTTTCTAATTTTTTTAAATCTTTAAGATTTCAGCATTCATGAATGCGTGGCCAGCGTTATGACAAATGGGGCCCATATGTAGGAAAAAGACAATGGACTTCAAAAAGCATAATTTGTCGACTTAAGACCCTTACTCATTTTATGTACTTTGAGCGGCTCATACTTTAAAGCGACGAAAAAATTTCCCTACAGATTGTGAACATTTTCAGCATTGTTCAAGAAATATATGCTTATTTTTCTGAATTACCTTATCGTTGACAAATTTTCAAGAAAGAGCTTCCAGCGTTGACCGTAAAACAGGGTGGGAAAATATTATAGGATCGATACAAATCAATCCTTTAAGCGACCACTTCATTTGTATTGTGAATTGATATTTCACTTTCTCATATTAGTAACTCATTTTTTCTTGCTTTGTTGATACCCCAAATTTTCGAGTTCTTATCGATTTACTTGTTTTGAAAGGAACGGTTAAAATAATTTAGCCTTCCGTTTAGTGGTAGATGAAAGAAAGATCACGCTTCCCACAATTTTCATTGTTTACGATGAATATTTAGCTGGCCTGCTGTTATATAAATTACTTTCATGCTACTTTCAGCCAAAGGAAAACATCTGTGTTGGAATTTTTCCTCCTTTCTTCCAGCTAAGTTGCGATGAGGAGTTCTTGTAGATAGTGTCCTAATGATCAGGAGTTCTTGTAGATACTGTCCTCATGATCGGGGATGTTTGCATTTAATTGTTTTTCCCTTTGACGTAGGGTAATCAAGTTCTTTCTCGGTCCTAATCCCCCTAACAAGCCTAAACCTAAAGAGTTAATATTTAGTCTGAAAAAATAAAGAAATTCTAGAATATCACACTACTTATCTTTCTTTTATTTAATAGTGTTAAAAGAAATTTCTATTTTGCAGCAAAATTTTCTTATTACTTTTCTTACTGCTTTCTCCTCCCCCTAGTTTAAAACTGATAAAGCTATGATTTCTACTTTTCCAATTTCAAAACGGATCTTCTGCGTTTAATTCTTATGCTTCTGTTTCTGATAACCGTAGTGCAGGTATAAAAAAGATCTCACGCATCTTTTTGACTGAATAAAAAAAATGTGGACCTTCTCAATTTCCCGATGAAAATAATAAGAAAAATGCTTTCAAGAAACATATTCTCGCTTTTCTGCACTGACTGATTAAATTTTCACTGTCCAAGTTTCTTAGTCCATGGCATTCGTCTATGCCACGGACGACTGAATCTCTTCGATTTAGTGAATTGTTTGCCACCTCAGAAAAACTCCTCCACCAAAAGTCATCCACCCTTTTCAAGTGAAGTACTGTGCACAAATCGCATTTTATCCGAATTTTCTAATGTGGAGGACTTTTCCGGTTTTCAATGTCTTTAAGTATTTTATTTTTGCTCGATACGATGCTCGTTGTCTACTGATTTGTTGCTCACAACGTAAAAAAGATGATTTTCCAAAGCTGGAGCAATGGAAAGAGCACGTTTTGTAATAGAAATGCATTTCAATTTCATAACAATGTTTACGTAATATACTGATAAATTTAGAGAAATTCCATTTTCAAGGCCTTAGCTTTAAATTTTCCAAGTAATTTACAACGGAAAAGGTGTCGAAGTAAACTTTGCCTAGTGTATCAAACTCAAAAATAACTTTTGCTATAACTGAAATGGTCTCTTCGTAGCGTAAAGTTAAAATTTACTCAATTTCCATTTTGAGAACTCGTAGCGAGAAATATATGAACTAGTAGTGACATTTAAAATAGGCAAAATTTAATGACTGTTTATGTCGTATCATTCGCAGAACTAATTTTTGAAAAATCTATGAAAACCAAATTCTTTAGATGTAGCGCCACTAGCAGGGAATTAACGAACTAGTTGGAAAATTCAAATATTTGAGAAGGAATAGTTAAGCCTACTCTGAGAAGTATAAAAATATTTTTTTCCTCTAAGATGAATAGTTTGTTCACAACATAACTTTATTTTTTTGAATTTTCCACTCTGATAGCCTTTAGCCGTAAATTCATGAAGTATATGGGATGTTTAAAGTGCCAAACTTTGTATCCCTTGATTTCTTATTAGCCACAAAATTAATTTTTGAAATATTTCTGAAAACAAAAAGTTCGATGTGCACGAACATGCAAAGTGATTATTACACTAGCACTATTTTTTACAAAACGTCTAATAATAGGAAGATAGACTGGCATTTTAAGAAGCGTAAAAATATTTTTCTTGACTTTACTATACATATATACACTGCTGGCCACCCAAAATGCAACACCCAGAAGGAAGCATCCGATTGGCCTGAAATTCGCAGCATGCGTCGCCCGCGAGAGGACATGCAAACGATTAGCATTGTAAGGCATATGCAAATCATGTGCGCTCGGCACGCCACCGAGAAGCACTATAAGAAGGCGGGGTGTAAGTAGTGGAAGTGTGTTGTGCTGCCGGACTTGTGCGTGGGAAGCTTTCTAATGTCCCGTCGCAGAATGCGGCAGTCCTTCCAGCACGTTTCGGAGTTCGGCAGAGGACGAATAGTGGCTTATCGCGACAGCGGTTTATCGTACCGAGACATCGGCGCCCGTGTGGGACGACATCCAGCCGCAGTGAGGCGAGTATGGATTCATTGGGTGCAGGAGGGACGGACGGACCGACGTGAGCGATTGCCGTAGCCGCGGCACACCACCGAACGAGAGGACCGGCATGTTGTGCGGCGGGCATTGACGGCACGCACCGCCACATCACGAACGTTAGCGCAGGAATTAGGGTGTGTTGCGCAACAACCTCTGTCAGCACGTACCGTTCGACGTCGTCTGCAGGAGCCGGGACTTGTCGCACGGCACCCATTGCTCCGATTACCATTGACGTTACACCACCGGCGAGTGCGGCGGCAGTTGGACGTTGAACGCCGCACCTGGACTACGGAATGGCAAGACATTGTCTTCTCCGACGAATCCCGCTTCTGCCTGCAACACCACGATGGTTGGATCAGCGTGTGGCGGCACCGCGGTGAGAGACTGTATGACGCCTGCATTATGCATCGCAATACCGGTCCGTCACCTGGCGTTATGGCTTGGGGCGCAATTGGATATGACAGCCGCACCCCTCTGGTACGCATCGCCGGTACACTCAACAGCCACAGCACCATCTCCGACGTTTTGGAGCCTGTAGTCCTCCCTTACCTGCAGGACCTGCCATTGGCCACGTTTCAACAGGACAATGCGCGCCCTTACGTGGCACGCATCGTGCAACATTTCTTCATGGCCCACCAGGTGTCACTGCTGCCGTGGCCAGCCGGTTCTCCCGATATGTCGCCCATCGAACACGTCTGGTTGCTATCGGCAACCGAGTGGCCCGGCAAGCACCACCTGCGGCTACGTCCGATGAATTGTGGCAACGTGTGGAAGCACCCTGGACCGACATACCGCAAGCCCACATCCAAAGCCTCTTTCGTTCGATGCCGCGGCGTGTATCGGCCCTTATTGCCAGCCATGGGGGCCACACGAACTATTGATGTCTGCGTGTTCCGCAAGTCGCACGGGCCTGTAAGCTCAATTGTTTCATCTTTGTATCTGTTGTTATGTGTCCAGTAAATCTGGCATTGCTATCTCGTGTCCTTCTTGGTGTTGCATTTTGGGTGGCCAGCAGTGTAGGTTTGGTAATCTGACGGATAAAAGTTTCTGAGGCGATAAGAAGGAGAAGGGGGGCCCCAGAATCTTTTAGCGCCTAGGGCCGCAAAGATCTAAAGTCGCCTCTGTATATATCACATTACACTTTGTGTAATATGAATCAAAATGTCGTTATTTGGGTAGAGAGAAATAGTTTGAGATGTTTTGGCCATGCTGAAAGAATAAACGCTGAGGTTATTGTTAATGAAGGGAATTTATTTAACCCCAATGGCAGAAAAGAAAGTTACAGGAAGGCCAAAGAATTCATGGGAGGATCGGATTCAAAAACGCTTGAATGAGAGATGATGAGTATGAAATACAGGTCATATATGCGCGGGCGGGACGTACCTGCCCCCCCTGCCCCCGCACGATAGGGTTGGGGAACCATGAGTACGCCCATGTATCTGCTATGTGTGGTGGAAACTGGACTTGTGTGCCGAGATTGCTGTCAATGGAGACGTTTTATATGTCAACGGTAAGTAATATTCACAATTTTACTTTTCTAGACTACCTTTCTTTTTGAGAAGCTAATCGCTGAATCTGAGAGAGCAACTCAGTGACATATACGTCTGTCAAGGCAATTCGGTCCAATTCTGCTTCGTTGAATGATAAATCTGGACTGGAAGAACTGTCCAAAGAGCACAATTCTTCCAGTCCAGATTTATCCACTTGCCTGTTCTACCTATGGTACGTTTCGTCCTATACCGATGTGCCCAACAGTACAAATCCCGCAATGCCTATTCGCTCAACAATATGATTCTTCAATACCCATTTGTCCGGAGACAAGACTCGATCTGCAGCAAGGACTCCTCGGACACCTCAAAACATTTGTCTCCACCCAAATAACGACATTTTGCGTCGCATGTTTCGTATGGGACGGTGAGAGCGGGATTCGGAGCTAGGAAAACCGTCCATGCTGTTTCTCAACCCATCCCAACACTGTCCGTTTTATACAATGTACCATGGGACGTGCCTGCACCGCAGGACGCACACGAGATAAAGACAGATAGCAGCGGAGCATACGCCCGGGTAGCTCATTTGGGAAACCGTTTTCATTCTAACGATGTTACATTCATAACGTTTATGCATGAACTCAAGTTAATCATATTGTGCTCTCAATCAGACACTAATTATTTATTCATTGGCCCTATGCCTAAAGTCTAGTAATTAATATTGAATGCCTAAGTAAAAGCGCAAAGCTGTTTACCTGTCTTTTTTGTAAACTTTACGATTATCACATAAGCAAAGAAAAAAGTGTTGAAAAGGCTTAGTCCTACGGCCTATTAATTGATGTATGGATTGAATGTATTGATACCGCCGCTGGCACCAAAATGTTACGACAGTGGGTCATTATCCCACCGCTGTCAATCAATTTAACAACCGTAGCCGAACAATTAGTGTATTTCTTCACTGATCTCCTTCGACGTAGTTCTTGGCGCGAAAACTGTATTATATGGGCATACACTTAAACAATTTGAACCAATCACATGCGTACACATAAATAATGTGACTGCGCTGACTGCCTAAACAAATATTTAATTGGCTATAAAAACATAACAATGGCACACCTACGAATAAAATTTAGCTGTCTTCTGAACATAAGTATTGGGTCAACTTGGACCTAAATCAGTTCTGCTGATAGTTTTAATGAACTTAAATTCCACAGTTCAGTCTTACTATTTCTCAGTTTAGTTCTTACAATATATTAGTTCAGTTCCCCAACTAATTGCATAGCAGATGTAACAATAAAAGCAAAATGTTTCTACTTACATGGGTGCTGTCAAGAATATATCCAAACTTTGATTGCACCAGTAAAGTAATACACTACACACCTCCTTTCTTTACATGGAAGATTTCATTGCAGGAGCTGCGTCCCCTGGTGCTACCGTACTCATACACACACACACACACACACACACACACACACACACACACACACACACACACACACACACACATCCAGGCGTTTGTTGAGGGAGCATCGCTTCGCCTCATAAGATAAGCGCGACTCTTCACTTCCTCCAGGAGTAGGGGATGAATGGGGATGACGATTCCACACTGCAGTAGTTGGCATTTGAACCCGACTTCGCTTGGCTTCGCTTCTCATTGGAATGACCACTGTCCACTTGCAGACTTCTTAATTTCTCTGTAACTTTGCTTTCATTGGGCCAACCAGTCGCTAATTTCCATTAGGCTCCAGCCTAGAAATTGCTGCTTTATCACGCGGATTTAGGCATTCCGCTGTTTTTATGGCAAACTAGCATATCCAGAGCTGCCTCGAGTTGTCTCCATTTCTTACCAAATGCAGGGAGTTTCGCTCTTCATTGCCCAATTCACATAGCAGATCCAAGGCATCCAGCCCAGCCTTTCACATCGGAGAGCGTACAGACAACTAAATTTTCTTTCTTATTTTCACGCTAAGTGCGAAATCTTATTTTTCTGCCGGACCACATACAGAGCAATTGTTCTCGAAAATGCCCCAAACAATCGACGAATTTACGATTATTCGCTAAACCTTTTGTCCCCCATCTTCATTCATTTCTACACAAGTATCCCTCTTCGATACGTAACTCCTTCCCTGTTTAGACTGGCCGTCAGCTGCAACCTTCGATTTATGACCTAACAGAGCTATTCTGAGACCACCCAGCCAGAGGGAATGCTTCGCCTCTTTTCTGTCCTATCCCCACATAAAACTTTTTCTGCTGTTTACACTTTTAAACTCCAATCAAGCCTCGAACATAATTAATACTTAATTAATTTCATACATCCACCACGCCCATTAATTACTAAATTAATGGCGGGGGTGGGTCGTAACAGTATGGTGCATAAGTAGAAGCGCAATATTATTGACAATTAATACAGACACTTGATGTGGACTAGGAACAGCTGTGGTGCAGTGGAAGCATATCCGGCGCGTAACTGGAAGACCCTGAGTTCGATACCTGGTGGCGGCCACTGAGAATTTTTCCGTGACTCACTTATAAACGTGGAAAGAGCGGTGACTTCTGTTTAATTATTGACAATAGTTGTAATGTAAATTTTACGAATATAGGAATGACGGAATGAAAACTTTTAGAAGGGCCTAAACGTTAGTCCTAATATTATTTTCTGCCTGAGTAATACCGCAATATTAATAATTTGATCTGTTACGTAAACGTTATGAATATGAAGTCGACGGATTAAAAGCTGTTAAAAAGGCGAAGGTTTAGTGCCTAAGTAAAAGAGCAGCGTTATTATTAGAATACAACAGCTGGTGAACAAGCAGATACTAATCGAGCTAAATACTCTGCTGTGAGGGAAATGTATATTATACCCGTGAGAATGTGTGTTAGTGCGTATTTTTTCTTCAAATTCTGGGCACGAGAAGTGAGCCCGTAACTTGATACTGCCACAAGTTTTGATGTAGCTTTCCTCACGGGGAGGAGATGTTCTTTATAGCTAGGAGCCACACTGACCGCTGGCCAACCGATAAATTTAGATGAAATATATGGCTTGTTACTTGGGGTGGGGTCGCTGGCAGGCCGTTCCCTTAGGATTATCTCCCAGCTGCGAAGCACAACTTTGACAAAAGGCAGATGCCTCTCCCCTCTCCCCGCCCTGCCCCCGCTGTATGAAAGAGGCAGAGGGAAGGGGAGGCCACTGTGTGCAATCATAAGACACAATCACAGTATGTGTTTGATGTTCGCACATTCAAAATATTTAGCCTTCAAGTGACTCTATTTTCATATCTTAAAATTAAATGCATGGCCTCAATTTTGTGTCGGGGTCCTTTACATTGTAGTTACTTGTGGGCATTTCTTTCCTATTTTCGAAAAGTGGGCGTTTATTTCCGTGGGCGATTTTTCCGTGGGCATTCTTTCCTCATACCCAAAGATCGAACCCAAGGGAGGTGAAATCTCAGTTTCGAAAAAAAAAAAAAGCAAAAAAAAAAAAAAAACAGAAAACCACTCCGGGGAAGAATCGTCACCCTTCCTTGAACTGATGATCCCTATTACTTTTTCGATTTACTTCTTCAAGAAAAGAGCGTATATAATGTTGATGAAAATCGGAAAAACATTTATCAGGTGTCCACAAATTTTCATCAACATTTCAGTCTCAATAAATTGATTGGCACTACCCTCTGCTCCAACATTTGCGTTTATTCCATCACATGCCAGAACCTTAATATTGTCTTCTATGCCATTCTCGCGGATAAATGGAAGGTACGAGTTTGCAATAGATTACGAAATTGCGCTTTGCCAACACTGGGAACAACATTACCAATAAATTTTCCATGTGGAAGTGATAAAATGTGGATGTACTCCTCCGCTTTGTTGGATTTGTAGTACTTTCCACCCACTTCTTCTTGGATTAAAGTAAGATTTTTCCCACCACCAAAAAATGTAGGGAATGTATCTTGTTCTTATAATTTCTCGTTTGTTCCTGCGCGAACTTTGGACTTGTCAATTACTTCCGGAGTGTCATATGCTCGAAGAGTTGCGTCCGAATAGAAGTTGTGGCTCTATCGGAAATTAAGAGACGCACTATTGCCTCAGCAATCTCCCCAAGATCACAACCGCGTTTCTTTACTGTAATAGTAAAACTGGTATTGACTTTAGAAGTGCTTGCCATCCTACCACTAGTATCAGAGTTTATTTTGGGGTTTTCGGTATCGGCATAATCAATTTCAATAGCCATAGAACTTGTTGAGCAAGACGCTTCCTCAAATCTTTGCTTTTTATTCATGCTCAATTCTTCCTTTTTCGGAATTCAAATTTGATTGCTTCATTTCTGACTTTTTAGTTGCCTACTTATTAACCCTTCTATTTATAGTTATTTTTCATGCAGACCGTTGGTCAACAAGGAATTCCAACTCAATCTTCGGTACTTTTGCATTGTCTGAAACTTCAAACAGACACCAAATACTCTTCAAAAATTATTCTTTCTTTTTAAAAATAAAGTCACTAAGGGTATTCGGATTTGCTGGATTCTTGTATCGCCTAGAAACAGGTATTTTCTGAAGGGACATTCGTTTTTTGTAAACACACAAAACATTTTTCTTCATTTTGTCCTTTCGAATCGTTGGAATGGATGCTGGCTTGGATACTTTTTCCACTCTTTGTACAGTTAAGTCTGCAATAGTAGCATTGTCTGGTGTTTTGGCCGCATTATTCTTAATCATCCAACTTTGTTTTTCACACATAAAACATTTAGCCATGTCTAATTGCGTGTTTTTTACACACAAAACATTTAGCCATGTCTAATTGTGTGTTTTTCTCACATAAAACATTTAGCCATGTCTAATTGTGTGTTTTTCACACATAAAACATTTAACCATGTCTAATTGTGTGTTTTTCACCCATAAAATATTTAGCCATGTCTAATTGTGTGTTTTTCACACATAAAACATTTAACCATGTCTAATTGTGTGTTTTTCACACATAAAACATTTAACCATGTCTAATTGTGTGTTTTTCACCCATAAAATATTTAGCCATGTCTAATTGTGTGTTTTTCACACATAAAACATTTAACCATGTCTAATTGTGTGTTTTTCACCCATAAAATATTTAGCCATGTCTAATTGTGTGTTTTTCACACATAAAACATTTAACCATGTCTAATTGTGTGTTTTTCACCCATAAAATATTTAGCCATGTCTAATTGTGTGTTTTTCACACATAAAACATTTAGCCATGTCTAATGTGTGTTTTTCACACATAAAACATTTAGCCATGTCTAATTGTGTAGGGAGCATCAGCAGTGGCGACGCCAGCCACTCAGAACTGGGTCGGCTATTATGAAGACTAAGCATGATGAATTTTCAAGGGCTTGGCACAAATTTTGTCAAGAAAAATTCTGTTCATGTAGATTATTCCCGACGCTGATGATGTTATCCTCAATAAAAAAAGAAGGGGGGGGGGCAGGTGCTCAGGTGCAGACTGTACGTGTATTTATACAGTGTATGTAGCACCAGGTACTATGGATGCGAATCTCCATGGCAAGTTAACGTTTCTCCCTAAGTTTAGCTTACTTACGTCGTTTTTTTTTACATTTGTTATCTGTTGTTGTTGTCATAAGGTTGTTTTTTATGAGTCTTAGTTTTTTTTTTTTTTGATTGGAGGTTTAACGACCACCGTGAGCAACTCAATGGGCTATAAGCAGTCGCCCGTCCCTAATTTAGGGTCACTGGTTCCAGGGAAGGGAGAGAGCCAGTGCCGTAAGACAAACACAACATCCATGCCTGACCGGGATTCGAACCCGGACCCCTTACGGACGAATGATCAGAGACCAACGCCTTAGACCACTGCGCCACCGGGGCGGCTGAGTCTTAGTTTGTAACCTGACAAGGAATCTCTCTCTCTCTCTCTCTCTCTCTCTCTCTCTCATAGCTTTAAACTATAATTACAAAAACGGTGTCTTTCTACTACTAAGACATTCGCTCAGGAGGACTTCCTCTATTTTCCCAGAAGCATAAACACCAAATTCAACAAAAACTTCGTTTTATATAACAAATTTCTGTGAATTCGAAAAAATTCACTTACGTTTATTCAAATTACCAGAATTCTTAGATGGTTGTACTCACCTTGCGTTCAAACTGCTGAAATATATTTGGGGGGGGGGGGAGCTAAAAGTTGGGTAAGCTGGAGCCCACCGGTAGCGTCGCGCCTGAGCATCATCAGGCTGACCAAATGCTAGTTGCTCCGTTGATTGCCTTGTAGATTTAGATTTACATGGAGCAGCCATTGCAGATTGTAGAATGCTGATATGTTGAACTAAAAATATTCACTGTTCAGAATAAACAAAGGCATCGCTCTTTCCACGTTTATCAACACATAGCAACCGAAAAATTGTTATCCGGTCACCGCTGGGATCCTACCCCAGATCTCTCGATGTCTAGCCGAGTGCGTTTGCCTTTACGCTACGGTGGCCAACAATCAATGGCGCTATGTATGTTTATCTGTCAGCTTCTCATGACGTTCAATTGTCATATTGTTCTCGCCCTTTGGATTTATTTGCTGTAATCAAAATATACAGCTTGTTCCGTTAATGCTCACCAGGTGGAGACGTTTCAGTTGCTGAGCCAATCCTACGGATTTGTGATGTCAGAAGCTGACAGATAAATACACACAAGTAACGCCGTTGATCGTTGATCACCGTAGCGTGAGGCGAACGCACTCGACGAGATCTCGAGAGATCTGGGGTACGATCTCAGCGGTGACCGCATAACAATTTTGGGGTTGCTATATGTTGATAAACGTGGGAAGCGCGACGTTTTTTGTTTTTTCACTAACGCCACGTATTTAGAGGATTTTCACTACTCAATTTTCAGTCCTACAAACAAAGAAAATCCTTTTGTAAACAGTGACAATGATATCAATGTATGTAGTTATATATTCAGTACATACTATACAATACACATTACCCATTACACATATACTCAGTACAAACAGAGGTTCGTGTACCGTTTACTGCTCACGGTACGTTTCACAATGCACAGGTGGATATTTTACTAAGTTGGAAGAAAAGTCAGACATTTTACAACAATCTGGGGCTGGTGCTTCCATCTATTGAGATCATCTAAAAGTATCAGTGATTAATATTCTTAAAGATATCTGACCTATCTAAAGCAACCCCACTCTCCTCATTGTTTCTAGCCTGAAAACTCAGGTCATTAGGCTAATTTTGGCACTTCACGCAAGCAAATTAATCATTTGAGATGAGCAGGGTCAGGATATTGAACAATTTAGCTGAAATTTCGTATTTAAATGCGTGTGTCCCATAGGTATAAGACAGCGTGAAGGAAGCTAAACATTTTGATTTTTGACTCGAACTCGCGGTCCAACTTGGAAGAATAGTCACTAACCTGTGCCTCTGACCATTCGGTCACCACGGCAAAGGTGATCGAGTAGTAAGAGCATTCCGCTTTCTGTAATTACAAGCATTGTATTGTCTTTTTAATTTAACTGATATAATTATAGGTTGTTTAATTTGCAAACAACCTAATCTTAGCAACAACCTGCTTCAGAATTTCCTACGTGGGCATCATGAAAACTTGCTTCATCCCGGAGAACTAGTAAGCCAAGTGACACTTTGCAATGCCTGCCTTGACTAAGCGGTAATGTGCATTTGATGATAGCAACATAAGGGGACATTTTCAAAGAGTACTTCAGTTCGTCAATTAGATACCAAATTAATCATGAAATGTCTCAGAAACCTTTAAAATTGCATCGTCCGTGGAGCGGAAAACGAACCCGCATCTCTCGATTTACGTTCGTGCAGCCACTACGGCTCTGTGTAATTTTTGTGACAAGATCTTTACAGGTTGCCCGGCTGTTGAATCCATCTTTGTCCTCGCGGTACTTTTTCTGAAATTGAATCCGTCCTGTTATATGAAGGATGAAGGTTTAGTGTTTGTTTTCAGGGAGTTGGCCTTTTGCTGTCCCTCATACCAAGCCAATGGCTCTGAATAAGGGAGAGGCAACTGCACCTAACCTTAGACACTCGTGCTGTATCTTTAAACTTTACGAACTTGTGTTTGGAATCCAAGCATATAAGGTATTCATGTTTAACAGGCAGATACGTACAATTTGCAGCACACGTAATAAAGGAGGTAGATCTCTATGACAAATATGCAATATTTTCATCTACACTGCTAAGTTTCTCTGCTGTGAGCAATTTCACAGAGAAGATTTATAGTCGAAAATTTGTATCAACGATTACTACACCAAATTTATTCCACGTAAACAAAGACAACAAAGGCAAAATGACTGAATTATCCATACATAAGGTCATACAAAATAATATCCAAAATGTTTACCCGTTAGCACCTGACGAATCAGTTTTTACAAGGAGGAAATAGTTTTGCTTTCACCACTTTGTGATGAACGGAGTAGTTTGACTTCTTATGGGCCAGGAGACGGCGACATAGGAGCCACTCCTAGACGATACACACGACAGCAACCGCAGTTACAGAGCTCCACAAAAAAATGGGTTCCCGGGTAAAAGCATAATAAACTAATCGTTGCGGCTATGCTGTTTGATTACATGGTCACTGCATACACACACTATGTGCTGCTGATAGGGAAAAACATGTCTAACTCTTTCTATTTCTAATGGCCCAGATCTGCTGGTGTTTATTTATCGTGACCATCAAACTCCATGGGAAATCAGCTGGCCTGGAGAAATGGGGAAACCTCTTTCACCCTTCACAAAAAGATGTTTTGTTTTACGTGAGTATTTTTGCTTTCCTTGTTTCTCTTTTCTTAAAAGAGAAACAAGGAAAGCAAAAACACTCACTCAAAAGATCATGAATTTCTTATTTTTTCCCTAAACTTTGAACACTGGTACTAAATTTTGGTACACATGTAAAAAAAAAAAGTATTTTTAGAATGATCGGTGTTCCTTTCTAATGAATAAAGTCAAGCCCACAGACATAGGCAGTAATGAATACCTCGACTTCCTCAATAAATTTTCAATGAGAGGAATTTCCACTTTCAGCATTTTCGTCACATTGCTTGTCAAGTTATTTTTGTTCGAATATGCAATAAACCACTGATCATGCATTGAATGACATCTTGAAAAAAAAAAATAAGTTCGGAATTTCGTGTTTGCTTTTCTCAGATAAAATATGTCAATAAGACGATCAAAGTCAACGGTATCTTGAAAATTCGTAAAAATTTCTCAGTTTTGACACGATCTCAATCTAACAAGAGTAAATATCTCAATTCAATACAATAATAGCTGTCGCGTAATACGCCATTGCACTGACTTGTTTGTCGTCAAAACACCGTTTAAAGAACTGTAATATTTGATAAGAATGTCAAAACACACTAAATCAACAAAAAAAGGGAAGTGAAATTTTGACTGCGAAATGTTGACCGAGATGATTGATTTTAAACAAAAGAGAAAAGGAGCTTTTCTTTCAAAAGGAAAAAAGGAAAAAATCACTCTTTTGAATGTGAATGACTTTTTCCTTAAGTAACTTAGTTTTCTTTTTCTTGCTTCGCGAAATTTAAAATTAATTTCAAATGAAGCGTTTTTTTTTACATGCTGCAATATTTACAGACCTAAAAATATTTATTCAGCCATGCAACTTAAAGCCTCTCATTTTGTTTTTGTATTTAAATCATATTTCCATGAGAGTGCTTCATTTTTTTGTAAAAAATACTTCTGAGTATTTTTATTTGTACATTTACGAACTCTTTCAGCTTCAAACTTCAAACTAAACTAAATTTCTCCAGTGAATCGATCTTGTTTATTGTTTTTTAACGAATCCCTAGTGAGCCGGAATAGGCATAAAGTATTTTAAATGTTATTTCAACCAATGTTTCATTCTTGTCAATGAAACTGCCGCCAATGAAATCTGAAACATATGAATTCAGTGTTTCTTTAATCGAAGCGTTGGAAACTCTTTTCGAAATTTTTCGTTCATTAAAAGAGAAGTTCCTGTGAATCAGATGTATAGAACAAAAGAAGTTTTTCGTTATATAATAGGGGGAAAAATCCTATGTAGTAAACGAAATTTCTTCTTACTAGAAAAGGAACATTCGTCTGTGATGAAGTTTTGGAAGTGTAGAGAAACTATTAAAAGTTTTCCTGGACTTTAAAAACTTAAGTAATTTTCTGATAAACTCATTGCTGCAAATTGGAACCGCAAAACAGATAGGTTTTAGAATGGAAAAGAATTATACTTTGAGACAAATAAAATGTGATGAAGAAAAACGAAGGAACTGGAAAGCAACCGAGTTAAGCACAAATCGATAAACCGATTTTCACATCAATGCTTTCTATTAATATCATCATCATCATAATCAACAACAACCATTCTCAATACAGTGCTGTACCTGTACTTAGGTCTCCCCAAATCTCTTCCACAGCTCTGTCTCGAGCAGTTCTCCCCCATGCCACTCCGGCATACTTTCGAATATCATCCACCCATCTCCCACGTAGTCTTCTTCTAGGTCTCTTCCTGTCCTTTGATATGCAGTCTAGTGTTTCAGCTGCCCAATGGTGGCCAGTTCTTCTACCAATATGTCCACCCCATCGCCATTTGAATGTCATCAAGTATTGTCACTTTCTTGTCATATTCTAAGAAAGGAAGCTTCAGTGTTCTGTTCCTCTCGCACCGACACCATGAAGAGGGTGGAGCTACGTCTCCCAAAAATTTACTGAGCTACTCTAAAATTCAGAGCTGTTTGACGATGTTATTTGTGTAATCAAAACTTATAGAGCCATTTTGCGCTATTTTTCTTCTGTAATTGAGTTCTGGGGAATAAAGCGGATATTTTTTTTTACCTTTCATTTCATTTCTGAATTTACTTTTCAGAAGACTAAGTTCTACCGGCTTTTAGACTACTGTTGTCAGCTAAATTTTCTTCTGTACCATCGTCCTGCCACTCGTAATATTTAAGTCAAGCAACATCAATTTGAAACTTAAATTATTTATTCACGCCATGGAGACCTTGGCTTGAAACATCAGCTGTGACTGACTTTAGGAATTCAAGAAACTTGACAAACACAGCAGTTTTGATCACGAACTACGAGGGAATAAACGCTTAATTGCGTTTTCTTTCTCCTTTTTGCGCTTTTCAGGCCATTTCTATTCTTCGAAGTTGTCACGTTTGAATAATAATTGTGGTGACCGGGAAGCTGTCAATAAAGGGAAAGCCTTGAAGGTCCCTTCCATCATACGCAACACGTTGTTTCAGTTTTCGGTCATGCGTTTGCGTGGGCATGAGGTCCATTATACACGACGACCGCAGGCCATTATGATTTGAAACGGCCTTTCAAACTAAATGCTTCTTGTACTAAAGTTCCTTCCTCACCAAGACGCCGCAACCGCCACCGCTTTATTCTACTTCTGGAAGCAGATTTTTTTTTTTTTTTTTTGCGCAGCTCTGTTGCTTTTATGGCAGTGAAAGGGAAAATGAAGATTAGATTTGTTCGATGAAAATGCCATTTGTTCCATTAAGCCAAATCAATAATGTATGCATCACTGTGTACATAGAAAGAAAAAAATTACGGAGCTAAATGTTGTTACACTTCAAACTGACTGACTTGTGATATTTGATTCTCGGGGTGGATTAAAATGCCTCAGTCACGCTCATGGGCGGCTGAACTTAATATTTTCAGGGGGATCCAACTGCTCCGAGAGCGAAAACAATTTTTTTAAAGTAAGGAGAGGAGAGGGAGGGGGAGGAGGGAGAGAAAGAATGAAGCAACGAAGGGTAGATGAGTATAAACTCGTAGATATCATCATCATCAACCATTGTCAATCCACTGCTGGGTGAAGGTCTCCCCAAGTACCTTCCGCAACTTTCTGTCTTAAACATGTGTCTTTCAAGTCACTTCAGCAGGCTTTCGTATTTCATCTACCCATATTCCACGTGGTCATGTACTTGGTCTTTTCCTGCACCTTGGTATTTTAGTTGCTCAAGCACGGCCAGTTTTTTTAGCAATATGCACAGTCGATTGTTACTTGAGCATTTTACTTTTATCATGACAGCATCAACTTGTTTCCTTTCCCTGATCCATGTGTTCCTCTTTCTATCTTTCTTGATTACAAAAAGCACGCAGCTTTCGATGTTTTTCTGAGTTGTCTTCATTCTCTGTATGACTTTTCCAGTTAAGATTAATGTCTCTGCTTCATATATAAGAACTGGAAGAATGGATGCATTGGTTAAACACTTTTCTTTTTTAAGACATTATGGTAAGCCGCTCTTGGAAAATGTACTGTTTCTTCCAAAGGCTTTTCAACTAAGTTTTGTAGACAGTGTAAAAAGGCAGATGGTTTAGATATTAAATATCCAAACCATCTGCCTTTTTACCTGGGCGAGTCAAAAGTTTGTCCCATTTTGAGCTCCTCATAATGTTGAGCCTCCATTCCTATGCGAAACGCGTTCCGCCGTTGACTGCGTACAGCAATGACGTGGAACAGAAAAAGCTAATGACGTGCTTTTGGCACGGAACCATATGGCATTATCAGCTGAGCAGATGATGGAGGTCGATAAACGTACTGTTTGAGTGCACTTACGCCATTATTGAAAAAATGGGTTAAACGCGGCAGCAGTTAACCCATAGGAGAGGAAACAGTAGAGAGCAGCACTGCACGAAAATCGATGGTTCCGGCGTTTCAATGCTGCAAACATCAGTCTCGAACACAAATCGAGGTCAGGAAGTCCATCGATCACCAGTACCAACATCATGGCGGAAGCTGTGACAGCGAGCCCTGTTACCAATACACGACAAATGGCAGCTGAGGTGCTGTCTTCCCAATCCATTTTTTTCGTCACATGCACAAGCTTGTTTTCTTTTCCAGGTGCCATCGAAAGGTTCTCCATGCATTGACACTCCAGAAAAGGTGTTTCTCTCTGTCGAAGATTGCCGTCAAATCCACAGGACCATAGGTTTTGGCGTCATGTTGGCACAGACAATGAAAAGTGTATAATCCTACGTTATCCTACTACTGGGAGCCACTGGCTGAGGACACACTAGGAAGCACACCTGATGGCACAAAGAGGGAATCTCGAGTGAAAAATCCTGGTGTGCATTTGGTGGAAATGTGAGGGTCCTCTACACTGGCAACTTGTGCCAGATATTCAGGCTCCGGACAAAATCTCTATGCGAAACAACCGCGGCTACCCAGCACTGATCAATAGAAAGAGGCCGTGGATAATACCCCCCAAGGCCCACCTACAGAATGGTCCTCTTGAAACTACAGGAATTTGAAGAGGTTGTGATACTATCCCATCTTCCATACAGTTCTGACTTGGACCCATCCGAATGCCACCGGTTTCGCTACGTGCACTATTTCCTAGGAGAAAGGCACTTCGCTTCATTGGCGGGTGTGGAATCGGAGATCAGGTAGTTTCTGTCCTCGAAACCTGCCGAGTGGTACCGCCGTGGGAATACGGCTTTGGCGGAACGTTGGCAAAGAACTATAGGAAACAATGCCTTGTACTTTAGAGAATGAGGTGAGCGTGTATACTTATCCTGCGTCATTCAACTTTTTAGCTGCAAACGGAACGAACTTTTGACTCACCTTCGCATTCTTCTCTATGTAGACCTTGCTGAATATCTATTGTTCAAGGTAAATGTAGGTATCGGTCACATCCAGATTTGCCCGATGAACTTCCTAATTTTCAGTTTTTGTAAAAGCTTTGTACATGAATTTGTCAAATGTAAGTTCATTTGTAAACCCCCTTCATTGCTCTTGCCAGCAAGTTCCTGGATCATACACTCTAGCTCTGAGGGGCTACTCCCAAAAATGGCTATGTCGTCAGCAAAGCGAGGGTGGGTTAAATAATCTACATTAATCTTTTCCTCTTGTCTTAAACCGCAGATCGGACTATGGCAATCTGGGTTGCGGAAGAATCGTCGCGAGGAAGTGGTTCTTGCGCGTCTGCGCATTGGGCATTGTCATTTTACCCACCGCTTCTTGCTGTGTGGCGACACTGCCCCAATGTGCGAGACGTGTAACAGTCGTCTCAGTGTCCTTCATGTCTTGTGTACTTGTGTCCGCTTTCGTGACAACCGTTTTCAATATTTCCGAGCTTATTCTTTGGAAGACAATTCAGCTTCCCTTCAAAGAATCTTAGGTGACTGTTGTGATACGTTCGCAGTTTTTTCATTTTTCAGGCAAATTGACTTTCTTAAACTAATCTAAATTACCAAGCTTTTATCGTTCTTGTTTTTCAGTTGTCCTACTCCGCCGTGCTTCTTATTACTCTTCCTAGCTTTTAACTTGTTTTCTTTAATTGCTTCGTGTTTGGCGCTCTTTGGCCAGACCTGGCCCTTGCGCCATTAAAATACACCAACCAACCAACCAACCCTCTTGTCTTCCTAGTTCAACGATTGAAACACATTATGTAAATAGGGCATTGAAGAGTTTGGGAGATATGATGTCACCTTTTCTCACTCCATTTCAAATTTTTACAAATGTTGTGTCCTCAGACAGTCAAACCTTTGTGGTGCTTACATTCTCGTAGATGTTATTAAAGATGGTTATGTATTCATCTTCAATACCGTAGGATTTCAAAGACATCAAAAGTACTGATGATTTCACAAAATCAAAAGCCTTTTCATAATCAGTAAAAACCAGGATTTCATGTTCATTCTTCCTTTAATTAGTTCTCTCAGTACGTGTATATGATTAATAGTGCAATTGCCGCTCCTGAATCCAGCTTGTTCTTTTAGTTAAGCCAAGTCTAATTTTTTCTTCAAGTGATTCGAAATTTCATGCCTTCCTGAAAATGTAGTGAACAACTGATAGAAGATTGATTGGTCTGCCGTTTCTAAGGTCATCAAGGTCCAATTTTTTATGCGACAGGATTAAAGAAGCATTGTTCCAGTCATCAGGAATTTTTCCTTCTTTGAGGCATTTAATGAAAATTTGGGCGAGTGTAGTTTGCTTCTCCAATGGCTTCACGCGCAATACCGATGGAAATTCCATCTTCTTCTGGAGTCCTTCCCCATTCTATGCTCTTAATGGCATGAGTGGCATGAGATGGAAGGACCGCACGGACTACTGGCAGAAGTAGCGCATGTAGTTAAGAACATGAAACGGTTAAGAACTCATATATATGTACAGGGTTTATCAAAATAATGGAAGCACTTGCTGTTTGCGTAGAATTTTTTATTTATAAGCTATAGGCCCAGCTCGGGCTTTCAGAACAGAAGCAATTCGACTTGGAACAGGATTATACAAGTCATGTACATACGATAATGGAATTTGGGGCCATTCTTCCTGTAAAATATGTCCCTACTGTGCCAGTGAAATTGGAAGTGGAAGTGGGGCTAACTGAACTGTTGATCCCACAAATGTTCAATAATAACATTGAGGTCTGGAATAGCTGTTTTACGTCATATTTAAAATCACAACTTGACACGTTACGCACAATGCACGAGTGTATTTTCTGCTTTAAACCAGTGATGGCCATTAGGGAACCAGGCCTGCAACATTGGGTGCAAGTGATTCCAAAGAATGGATTAGTACATTGCAGATGTTACACGACCCTACGGAACAACCAATGGCTCTAAGAAATGCCATGATATGGCACACAACAGCATCAGGGATCCACATCTGTGCTTCACAGTGGGAATCAAACAGTCTGGTTGGTACGTTTCTGTAGGTTTTTGCCTGACGTACACTCTACCAATGGTAGGAGACAATGTCAAGAACGATTCACCAGAACAGATGACACGTTGCCAGACTTTAGCACCCATCCCAGTGTTCATGTGCTTTTTACCACCTTACATGTTTTGTTGCATCAATGTTGGTAATCAGAGATTGTGGATTGCAGAACGGCCAAAAATACCAGCACGACGGAGTTCCCGACGAAGTGTTATGATGGAAACGGGATCATTCCGATGGGTGTTAACTCTGCTGTTATTTGCAGTGCCGTGGTCTTGCGCTTCTGTTGCACAATCCGTGCCAACGTTTGCCTATCCCTATCTGACATCTTCGTATGGGTCCACAGTTTGCACGTTCGGAGGCATTCCCATGTACTTTTTAATAGGTATTCAGGATCTTCGATACAATTCCTCGTGTTACATTACTGTTTCTACCGTTCTGGTTAGTAAAGCCCCTGCAAGAAGCGCAGCAATTATCATGCCTTTTCTGAGGTCACTGAGATCTGGCGTTGTCGATAATTACTCCACAACAGCTGTTTCTCCTACAACTATTGCACCGCTACGTGATAGTTGACATCGTACTGCGCCCCTTTATATAACTCACATCGCGGGTGACGTCGTCTCAGTGATTTACATACAGCGCATTGCGTGTACTTCAGTCGTAGTCGGTGCTTCCATTATTTTGATAAACCCCTGTACCATATATATATATATATATATATATATATATGTATGCGTTGGCAGAATATACATATTGCAACCAAGCTCAGAGAAGAAAAAAATAAAAATATATATCATTTTTCCCAGCAAATTCGAATTTTTAGGGAAAAGCAGTTTGACAATTTTTTTAGCACAAAGTTGAGGAACAGACTAAACAGTTTCAAAAATTGTAATAAGTTGAGAACATTAAGTTGTACTGTAAATTTAATGTTCTAATAAAATTTGATGCATGATAGCATATTATATGCTGATTTCTTTTACACTGTTTAAACGATTATTGTGTTTATTCAAGAAGAGTTCACCAAGAGAAAAAAAATTCCACAGTGGCAAAAGGTTTCATTATTCGCAATTTAAATTTAAGCGCAGAACTAGCAATTAAATTAAAGTGAAAACAGCTACGGACCTCTTAAAAAAATGTTTATGGTAGAAATCTAGATGGCACTGCTAGATAAGGCAAAATGAAGACGCACATTGCTCTAGGTATTTACGTGTAATAGTAAAATTAAATTAAAAATAAAAAACTTTATCTGCAGTGCATATGTTAGTATCCGTGTAGATAACACAATGCTGTGGATTACTGATAAATACAGAAGGTTGTGAAAATAAACCCTTTTTGCCGGTGGTGGAATTCAAATCCACAAATCTACTCTCTCCTGAGCCAGTTATTCTCCCAACTGAACTACACCAGCCTTGGCTTATCGCTGTAACTTGCAACTTGCCATTCTGGCTCTTGCGTCACCTCAGTGGTACATCAAATATGCACCACCCATACCCATGAGAAAGGGAGGGGGCGAAATAGAAGGTTTAGACCCTCCCCCTCAATTTGAAGTAGCCCACTGTAGGAAAAGCAATTCTTCCTGGGGTGTTTTTACCTAATCCTTTCACGACTCATGCACTTTTCCTATTAGATATACATCACTGATTACAGGCTTCAGTTATTTTTTCCGACATTTAACGAAAGTGCACAGAAAGGATTTGTCAAACAATAAATCTCACTATCACTCCATATTATTTATTTCATAAAATTTTCTTTACTTCTTTCCATTTATCTGTGTATTTATTTTTGTAACCCAGGCTTTGTGTATTAACTGTGCATTTCTCGTAAGCGGAAATGCACAAATTTAAGAGTAGATCACACCAATGAGCCATTGCATTATGACCACTGCAAGCCTAGAGAAATGAGCGCGCCTGTAGGCCGAACGATGGCGCAGGTGAAGTTCACAGAGCAGTATACAACTCGGTGAGTCGCCCCGGTGGCTCAGCGCTCTAAGTGATGGCTAATGATAGTTTGTCCGAAAGGGGTACGGGTTTGAATCCCGGTGGGGCATGGATGTTTTGTTTGTCTTACGGCACTGGTTCTCTCCTTCCCCTGGAACCAGTGGCCCTAAATTAGGGACGGGCGACTGCTTATAGCCCAAATGAGTTGCTCACGGTGGTCGTTAAACCTCCAATAAAAAAAATTAAAAATCCGAGGACCGCTCTTCGGTTCGTAGAGTGTTCTAAGTCAGAATGGGAAAAGCTGCTGATTTATCGGAGTTTGATAAAGGACAATTTGTGATAGCACAGAGCCTCGGAACTACGATCTCGGAAACGGCGCGGCTTGTGGGTTGTTCACGTGCCGCTGTAGTGAGTATGTATCAAAAGTGGTGCACAGATAGCCAAAGGACGAACCGATGTCCAGCCGTGTGTCGTTCGAAGCTCATTTTTGCCAGAGGGGAGAGGAGATTGTCGCGCATTGTTCACAGCGACCGCAGGATCACAGTGCGACAAATCATCCGCAGCTACAACAGTGGTGGCCAGGACAATGTGTCACAGCACACAGTTCATCGCAACCTTCTGGCATGAGCATGTGTAGCCGAAAACCCAGCCCAGTCCCCATGCTCACCGCACATCTTCGTCAACAACGCATGAAATGGGTCCAAGATCATCAAGATCGGACCGTGCATGACTGGAAGAAAGTGGCCTGGTCTGACGAATCAAAACTCCTGATGCATCACGTAGAACACCAAGCGCGGATACGCCGCTTACCAAAGGAGGCTATGGCACCTGGATGCACTGTTGGGCGGTAACAGGCTGGCGGTGGCGGTATTATGCTGTGGGCAATGCTTTCTTGAGATACTTCCGGCCCCATTATCCCAATAGTACAATCCCCGACAGCTGTCAGGTATCTGAACATCGTTGCAGGCCAAGTTCACCCATTCATGGCAATTGTGTGTCCTGCCGGTGATGGCCATTACCCACAACATACTGCGCCACACTGTTAGAAATCTGTGTAACGTTTTTAGGATTATTTGAATAAGTTCAAACATTTTTTTGAAAAGTTCTGTGGAACATGGCAAAACTCTAGCCTTTGCGTAATATGTTTCGGAGTTTGGTGTAACATTCCACAATACCCGCAATTTATTCAATGCGCATGCGCAATTTTTTCTTAGGTTGTGTAATGTTTCAGAGTTCCGTGTAACGTTTCGGAGTTCTGTGTAACGTTTCGGAGTTCTGTGTAACGTTTCGAAATTTAATTAAATGTGCATGAGCATTTTTCTAAGAATTATATAATGTTTTCAATATCGGTGTAATGTTTCAGAATTTTATCGCTGTTCCCTTCCTGCATGATATCTGTCTCAGATTTAGGGCATGCGCCGTGAAACTCTAAAGCTGTCTTTGCTCGTCATCTCAGCAGGATGTGGTTTGTGGCGACGTGGATTCTTAATTGTGGCGACGTAGATTCTGAATTGTAGCACTCACTACACTACGTTCAGTGTGGAAATTAAGGTTAGTACTTTTTCTTTCGATTAACAAAAGACAAATTAATTCATGTTATACACAAATGTGAAATGTCTCACCTTAGCTTTAGATCAATTGAGTTCCGTTTTCGAACAAAACTGCTGATCGTTAGTATTAATGTCTAAACGATCCCGCTAAGGGACTGTGTAATCGTGTACTTTTTGTTTTCTAAAAAATTAGCACGCCTGGAACGTTTGAGTGTTACGGAATAAATGTCCGTTAGGTATACAATTTAAGGTTAAAAACGTGTCAACTGTATTTCCCTCTTCCTTAACGAAAGCAAAAAATGTACAATTAAAGTTATTTCGTAAGCTCGTACTGAACAGCTAATGGCATTATTCATGTGCATGTTTAAAACATACTGAATAGGTGAGGAACCGTGGTTACATAATATTATAAATTTTGATGTATAGTAGATGTTCTTTTTTCTTTTGATTAGAGGTTTAACGACCACCGTGAGCAACTCAATGGGCTATAGGCAGTCGCCCGTACCTAATTTAGGGCCACTGGTTCCAGGGAGGGAGAGAGCAAGTGCCGTAAGACAAACACAACATCCATTCCTCACTAGGATTTAGAACCCGCACCCATCTCGGACGAATGATCAGAAGCCATCGCTTATACCACTGCGCTACCGGGGTAGCTGGTAGATATTCAGTGGAATATTTATTGCAGGAGGTCCTTGCACTTTTGTGTTGCTATGTCCAGTTTTAAAATGCCCTTATAATTCCTTAGCCTCCCCCTCTCTTCTGTTTCTTATGGCTTACGTGTTTATAATCGAGTGAAACTGTTTCAAGTACTGATGTGCTGCTGGGAATATTACTAGTTATTTTAGATTATCTCAGTTGTAATCAATCATCAATGGAGCAAAATTCGAACAATTCATGTATGGCAACATAATAACTATATAAAAGTTTATTATATTGAAACTTAGCTAGTCTTATATACATATCCCCATTTGGTTGAACTACCATGCATCCATGAAAAAACAATTCTCTTCTGAAAAACTTCTAAATGCTCCCTGATTCTTTTCTCCAAGTTTTTACTACATTTTTTATCCGTTTCTCAATGTACAAGTTGAAAACAGAAAGGGGGAAAGGGGACTGGATAAGTGGATATATGCAGATAACTTTACTTTCGTATTTTCAGAAATAAGCTAAAAAAATGAAAAAATAAGCCCGATTGAAGATAAAATGATAAAATCCCAAAGATCAGTTTCCGTGATAATCAAGTATGTTTCAATATAATCAAGTATATTGTGGAACGTTCCTCATAATGATGCTGACACCCTGGGACAGAATGTTTCAATAATGTGTGGAAGGTTGATCACTTTTGTTGAAAAGGTTCCTCTCCTTATTGTGGAACGTTCCACAAAATCATCCCGGGACAATGCTTCAGACGTCTTCAAAAATGTGTGGAGCGTTTTTCACGATTTCTTGCATAACGTTTTCAAAAATGTTGAGGCAGCTAAGCTGCCCCTTTTTTTGTGCGTAACGTTCCACAGATTTTTTTTTACAGCATGCCACACTGCCAGAATTGTCAAGGAGTGGTTCGAGGAACATGCTGGTGACTTTCTGCTGGTACCCTGCTCTGAAAATTCACCTGACATGAACCCAATTGAACATTTGTGATGCGACTTGGAAAAGTGGGGTCGCGCTACAACACCACCCCGAAATGTACCGGAACTGAAGGACCTGCTGTTGACTTTATGGTACCAGATACCCCAGGATACGCATCGCCTCCTCATCGAATCGATGTCTCGACGAGTTTCCGCTGTTTTGCGAGCTAAAGGGGGTGCTTCAGCTTATTAGGTAGGTGATCATAATTTAATGGCTCATCGATGTATGTAATTAGAGAATAAGTTAACATCTGCAAACCTTACCCATTTTGCAGTGTCAGCGTCCGTTTCATCAGTTTGCAGTGTCAGAGTCCGTTTCTTCAGTTCCAGGTTTATGTTCGCACTCAGTGTGGGAGGGGGACCGGGTCCACCCCATAAAGTGCCGCTTGGTCCTTCGTGCTTAGTTGTTTGTCTTTCGCTATTTATTTTTAAATATACACTGAAGTGCCAGAAAAACTGGTACACCAGTCTAATACTTGGTAGATCCCCCACGGAAGCGCAGGACTGCAGAAATACGACGGGGCATGGACTCCACTAGCTTCTGGAAATATGCTGTAGGTAATGCACACCATACTTCCTGCAGAGCGTTTCACAATTCGGGTGTATTCCGAGGTCTCGGATTCCTGTGTTCCATAGCGCGTTGCATGGCATCCCAAATGTGTTCTATCACGTTCAGATCTGGGGACTTGGGTGGGAATAGCAACACCCAAACTCAGATGAATGCTCCTCTAACCATAATGTGGCTTATGTGGAGCTGCATTGTTCTGTTGGAACAGGCCCAACCCATCAGCATGAATGCAGGACATGAACGGGGGTACCTCCTCTGAAAGGATGCGCACATAGCGATGGCCGGTCACAGACGTCTGTAGACGTACCAGGGGTCCCAATGAAGTCCAGCTAAACACACCCCATATCATTGCGGACCCCCCCACACACACACACACCACCACCACCAGCCGGTACAGTTCCTTGTTGACAGGCGGGATCCATGGCTTCATGGGGTTTGCGCCACACCCGAATCCTTCCATCTCCCCGATACAGTTGGAAACGCGACTCGTCAGACCAGGCTACTTGTTTCCAGTCATCAAGTGTCCAGTGGCGGTGTTGTCGTGCCCAAGCGAGGCGCATAGCTCTGTGTCGTGCACCCATCAAGGGGACTCGAGTCGGGCGTCGGCTCCCAAAGCCCATATCGTGCAGGGTACGTTGCACAGTCCGGACGCTGATGCTTGTTGAGGCTCCAGCATTGAATTCTGATGATACCCGCGAGAGTGTTGCACGCCTATCGCGTGAAACGATTCTTTACAGCCGACGATGGTCACGTTCACCTAATGTCTTTTTATGGCCACACTGGTATCGTAGGTTGGAGGTTTTGCCGGAATTCTTCTAGTCACGGTACACCCTTGCAATGGTCATCCGTGAAAATCCGAACTTCGTTTCTACCTCCGAAATACTATGGCCCATCAAACGAGCGCCAACTATGACACCGCGTTGAAAATCGCTTAAATCGTTATTACTTATCATTCTCATGCCGAAAACAGCTCTGACAGCTGGCAAGGATGTCTAATGCTTTATATATACGCACTGGCGGACGCAATCGAGTATGCGCATAGGTGACGTTGCTATGTATTTTGCATAAGCTCGTCTGTACCAGTTTTTCTGGCACTTCAGTGTATATTTCTATATATTTTAAACACATATTTTACGAATCAGTGGAAACTCATTCTAAATAGCGGAGCATTTTGTTCATCGCTTCCTAATACTTCAGGTGACGTTTTCCCTAAGTTATTTTATTTTCATCTTCAGTATTTCGGGCCACGCCCATAAAGAAATTCCTGTTTCGCCCCTGAACAGATTTTTCATTTTCTACCAAAAATTCGTACCCAACCTGAATAGCTAAACTGAAAACAAGTGTTAGAAAATGTTGGGCGCAACTGAAAAAGTGTTAACACCTGTCGACTGATATCCAGAAGGGAGTACATTCCGAAGCCATTTCGTTGCCTTGTAGCATCTGCCTGTTAAATTGCAGGCGCCGGATTCAATAGGAGGCAAAAGGCTTAAAGATATTCGGCGATTGGGATTCCCCCCCCCCACGTTCCATTCTGTGAAATATGAGACGTGTAAAATTGTAAAGCACGCCGAAATCCTTTCATCATCCGACTGTCAGTAAATGTCATAAATGAATTAAAAACGTTGTCTGAATTTTTCGGATGTTTATTGCAGCTAATAAACATCAAGATCTGATAAGCTATAGTTATATATGAACGCCTAATTGTACCTGGGATGACAACAGCCATTTAGTATTGCAATTACCTATTTTTTGGGTTAAACGGGCAAGTCTGTTGTTGAAATGGCAGGAGCCAGTTATCACTCTGGTGCTTTGAAATTCACATCAAGCGCAGTGCCTAAATAAATCTCTTGAGTTTTTCTCTACTACACACAGGCATTGTACGTAAAGAAGACGCGTGAAAACACAAACATCAAGGAAACGCCGATAGATTGTTTCTACCCTCGGCAAATACACCATCAAGAACGCCACAGAGTGTGAGAGGCATGCGATTTCGATACCCTTATTTCGACAATAGTTGTTCTCCCAGCAAAAGCATGCACATTCGTCCTGGATCGTTTATCTTCTGTGTGACGAAACACAAAGAAAGGCCTGTGTTCTGTGCACGACAAGTAGTAAACTCACTGCTTAGTTTGAGTTCGAGTTCTTTTGTTCAGTTATTTATTTCACAGATGTATCTAATGGGTTTTCTGATCTCGAGTATGACACATCTGAATTTGGAATTAAAAAAAAAAAAGGACGCGCAGGGGGAATGAAAGATACTCCTTCTCTGCCCTGGTTATTGCTTTAAAGAAATTTAAAGAATACTTTAACGATCATTTTTAAGGAGAAAAACGGAGCGCTGAATTAACGTTTCAAGATATTTGTGCGAAATCTATTTTCAAAATTGAAGAGTTTTCCAGAAAACTGCGAAGCATGGTGAAGGTATCCAGGAATTCGTAAAACAAACAAACTATAGCTCATATATGAATCACATATTTTTATGACAGTTCCAGGGTGGACCCCCTCAGTGAGGGGAACCAAGAAATTCCAGCGGGGGACCAAGAAATTTCAGGGGGTCCGAAACCCGCGTCCCCTACCTTCCGCCGCCCATGGTCACGCTAGTAAATGTTTTACATCTTCCTTCCGGGTCATGCTCGTTCTTGAGGAGGTGAACAAGAACTACGACTCTCATTTTCGGCTCTCACGCGTAGCACAGCATCAAGGTTTTTATATGGCGTAACACATTCATAGACACTGGTTGGCGCTAACGCATGCATGAACACTGTCAGCTGCTCCTAGAATAAGACTGTGTTCGAAGTCCTGGAACACCAACACTAAACTTGACTTGTTACCTACTCAGAAAAGTAAACAACATTAAACGCGTCAAGATTTGTTTTGTGCACTCCTCCCCTTATGAATGTCAAAGTTTGAAAACGGCGTCCAATTATATTTCACGCATGTACCATTGGTAAAAATTCTGGGGACTGGCTGGCCTCGGCAAGATATCGACACCACATAGACATTCTCGAAGTACGTCCGTGGTGTGTGGATAGATATTCCTTTATTAAAACACTGCATAAGTCACCCTGTAAAAATTAAGGGCGATAACTTAGGATCCCAGGATATATACCACTTGCACTGTAAAAAAAAATCTGTGGAACGTTACACACAAAAAAAAAGGGTGGCAACTTAGCTGCCTCAAAATTTTTGAAAACGATATGCAAGAAATCCTGACAAACGTTCCACACATTTTTGAATACGTCTGAAACATTGTCCCGGGATGATTTTGTGGAACGTTCCACAATAAGGAGAGGAACCTTTTCAACAAAAGTGATCAACCTTTCCACACATTATTGAAACATTCTGTCCCAGGGTGTCTGCATCATTATGTGGATCGTTCCACAATATACTTGAAAACATTTCACAAAAGCGGAAAGCCTCCTGTAGAACCTTTTCAACAATTTTGGGGAACTTTACACATGCTACTGAAAAATCTTGAAATGGCAGCCTGATTTTGAGGAACGTTCCACAGTAAACAAAGAAAAGTTCCAGAAATATTTGAAACCTTCAGGGAACAAAAATGTGAAACATTTCTAACAAATCTGAGCAGGGTATCGCATAATATATCTGAAAAATAATTATCTATAAAAATGTTCCTGAAATTTTCGTTTGCACCAGGATAGATATTTTTTTACCATTTCCAGAAATTACTCTTACATTTCAAAAATTAACTCCAATAGAGGCAATTGATGATGTACTAGTTATTTCTTGATAAACATGAGTAATATAGTAACAGCCCATACTGAATCTTATGCTTAGTGAATGAAGAAAGATAATGAAAATTTACTCATGAGTTTTCTCAGATTTGAAAAGAGAAATTATAAGAATAAAATATTCATGAAAAAACACTGTTCTTAACAAATGTTAATTGTGTGTTACACATAGATACTGCATCTTTTGTAGAGAATGCACCTGTACAAACAAATGCCTTCGAGGATATTCTACCTATGGCACATACAAAATCAATTTTCAGTTTATCCAAGCTTGACTGAAAAATTAATGATTTTTACATTAGAGACACTTTAAATTTATATAGTATGGTGCCTTCTTGAGACTTTAATGATGTTAATTACTCACTGAACAAACGATACAGGATGGAACTTATCCTGTATCATGTGTTACACCCAGTTAGAACTTATATAATAACTTATCCTGTATCCTTTCACACCCAGCTAGAACTTATTTCCTTGCAGTGCTCATCAGAAGTGATGACTTAGTCATTTTTAACAACATGGCCAGTAATCAGCTTAATTGTTGGATGATGGCGTCCTTTGCTTGTTTCTTTAATTTTCTTCAAACACCTGCTGCAAGTTTACATTTGTGAGTTTCGGTTCATGTTTGCGTGGAACGTGGATGCCGGCTTACACCATCCTTAATTTCATGTGCAATGCTTACACTCGAGAGGGGGAAGGGCACATTTTAATTTTGAAATATAATTGTGTGAATCACGCATCTAACCTTAGTATACGTTAATCAAACTTAAATGACATGGAAGCGAGACACCAAATATTTGCAGGGGAGGAAAAAAGGAAGTAATGAATGCATATATGTGTTCCGACAATTCAAAAGCAAATAAGCAATATATCACTTAAAAAAACTACTGCTGGGGATAAAAGTCCTAGGTGTAGCCAGTAGTGACACCACAGTTTGTAGAAGAAGTTGGCCGTTGCTTGTTGCGATCTCCCCGCAAGTAATTGGGGAATTTTTCACAAATAAGAGCATCTTATTCAACCACTCACAGGGCTGCCAGAGGTTTGAAGTTACAGTCATACAAAGTCCGGATACCGCAAGAGGTGTGCCCGTTGAATGTAGACATACATGACCACTATTACCATTGGCTCATGAGGTTCACATGCAACAGCGTCATAGTGCTGTACACATTTTTATAGAAAAGGCCTGGTTTCATTTAAATTGGTGCATAAATTCTCAAAAAAAAAAAAAAGTCCATTGGCTTTTGAAAACCGCCAGGAAGTACACCAGGCTGTTTCCAAAGTGAGAACTGCGGAACCACCTTTTTTTAGAGTCTACTGTGACCTTAGCTATCAACGCAAATATTGTTCAACAGTTTGTGGCTTTGCTGCATGAGGATGAACGCTACTGTCGGTGCCAGCTAATGAAACAATTACGCACATATCAAATGAATTCATGGAGATACTACTGGACTTGTTATAGAATTCACTCGTTTTTAGCGCGTCTTTTGTAAAAAAAGATCGTGCTTACGTTACCGGTTTGTCCGTCCGTCCGTCCGTCTGTACCCACGCTATCTCTGCAACTATTAGTCCGATTTGAAAAATTCGTTTTGCATTGGGAAGCTTGAAATATGCGAATGATGATCCTTTATTTTATTTTTTACGATGCACAATTTCGCCGCTAGAGGGCGTAAATGCAGATGATGTCGAATTCAAAAATACGTTTTATTCCACATATTTGCTTCTAAACATCCGATTGAAAAAATTCTTTTATCCATCGATTCCATTTTTATCGAAGAGTATTTTAGATACAGTTACTTTTACAAATCACGCATAGATTTTCCGCTAGGGGGCGTAAAAGTAAATTACATTTTTCCCGATAACTCTTCTTCTAAAACTCCGATTTGAAAAATGTTTGCTTCAGCGGATGCACCTCGTGATGGAAACACTTTTGCATATAATTTCAAATTTTTGGTAAAGAATACTTTAGCCACCAGGGAGCGTAAGTGTTAATTTTTGCTTCTGATGTATTTGCCATAAAATCAGAGCTTCCAAATATATCGATTGAAAAAATTCTTTCGTGGACCGATGCCACTCACATCGGTAAACCTTTTTGGAATATTTTCGTCGTAAAATATTTCACAGTTTCTCCGCCAGGGGGCGTAGATGTATATTTTACTTTTTGCCAATATCTCTACTTCTAGGAGTCCGATTTGAAAAAATTCCTTCTTTGTTAGATAGTGTTTTCAGTGTGACACGTTTTTCATATAATTTCAAAAATTTTAAGTGATTCATAGACTTTCCGCTAGGGGGCGTAGTGGTAAACTGGGTTTTCCCCTATATCTCTGCTTTTAAATCTCCGATTTGAAAAATTCTTTCTGCACCGGATACAGCTCCTGATGGGAAATCGTTTGCACATAATTTCTAATTTTTGTAAAAAAAAATAGTTTGTCCGCCAGGAGGCGTAGACCTCAATTTCCGCTTCTGGTGTATTTGCAGCAAAATATGAGCTTTTAAATTTTCGATTGAAAAAAACGTCGTTTGTAGACCGATAGTACTCATGTCGACAAACCTTTTAGAAACTTTTTCTTCTTAAAATAATGCATGGTTTCTACGCCACGGGGCGTAAATGTATATCTTATTTTTGTCAATTACTCTACTTCTAGGAGTCCGATTTGAAAAATTCCTTCTTTGATGGATAGTGTTTCCAGTGTTACATGTTTTTCATATAATTTCAGAATTTTCAAGTAATTCGTAGACTTTCCGCTAGGGGGCGTAAAGGTACACCCCCCTCCATCTCTGCTTCTAAATCTCCTATTTGAAAAATTCTTTCTGCACCGGATACAGCCAGCTCTTGATGAGAAATTCTTTGAACATGATTTACAATTTTTGTAAAAAATGGTTTGGCCACCAGGTGGCGTAAGTCTTAATTTCCGCTTCTGATGTATTTTGCAGCAAAATATGAGCTTTTAAATTTTCGATTGAAAAAAGTCGTTTGTTGACTGATACTACTCATGTCGACAAACGTTTTAGTAACATTTTCTTCTTGAAATAATTAATGGTTTCTAAGCCAGGGGGCGTAGGTGTATATCATATTTTTGTCAATATCTCTACTTCTAGGAGACCGATTTGAAAAATTCCTTCTTTGTTGGATAGTGTTTCCGATGCGAAATATTTTCCCTATAAATTCAAAATTTTCAAGTAAATCATAGACTTTCCGCTATGAGGCACAAAGGTAAAGTGCGTTTTCTGCGTTATTTCTGCTTCTAAAACTCCGATTAGAAAAATTCTTCCTGCATCGCATACAAGACCTGTTGGAAAATATTTTTCACATAATTTCTAATGTTTGGTAAAGAATGGTTTGGCCACCAAGGGCATAAGTGTTAATTTCTGCTTCTGATGTATTTGTAGCAAAATCTTGGCTCCTGAAAACTGGACTAAATTTTTTTTTCTTGGACCGATAGATCTCATATGGAAAAAACCTTTTGAGAATACTTTCTTCCTAAAATAATGCATGGTTTTCCCACCAGGAGACGTAAAGTCACACCTTATTTTTGTCGATATCTCTGTTTCTAAGAGTCCGATTTGAAAAATTCTTCTTATTTTGGAGAGCGTTTCCGGTGTGAAATGTTTCTCATATAAATTCATGTTTTTCTTAACGCACAAGTCTGCAACCATAGGGCGTAAGCTCACGATTCCGTTTACAGCAATATCTGAGAAATTAAAAACCCGATTGAAAAACTTCTTTCTTCCGTCAGATACTATTGTTTTCCATACCGGTTCCATTGACTTTGAATAGCTTTGATAAATTTAATTTGCGTCAGAACGGATTCAAAAGACGTGCTTATTACACCCGAAAATTCGGTGTCATGTTTCTTGTTTAATATGTGGCCACCGCGCTCTTACTGAACTTATCTTTATCAGATTTCTTCCTGTGAGTGAACTCTAACGGAGACAGTGTAATAAACATTACCCTCATACGCTGGCGCCTCAACCATAAATTTAACTATGCCTTTGCAAAGAAAAAACTGCACATTAGGTACAAAGGAAGTCTTGTCTTTTATCAATAATATCAATCATTTAAAAACATAAATGCAGTTAACACAAAATACCTGATTTTTTTTCAGTTTCTGAAAGATGCAAACTAAAATTAACATATTAATTTGTGACATACGCGTAGTACACTGAAAATGAAAACACTGTAAAGCTTTGAACTGATGGACCCCAAAGACGGTCAGCAAACTCCAAAAAAGACTTTTGAATCTGGCAGATTAGAGCTAAACTTCGCCTTAGCATATTGGATTACAATTAACGTTAGTTGAGAAATAATATTATTACAACATTCATCTAATGAAACATGAAATTCTCAAAATAACTATGAAATTATAGAATGCTAAAAAACGGATATGGCCATTACATCGGAATTCACTATGTGCCTTTCGCCAAAATATCGCAATTTTTTTTAAACACTGATATCAGTCATTAAAAAAAAAGCAGAGATGCATTTACTACGAATACCTCTTATTTGTTTTCAGTTTCTAGCATGTACGCACTAACATTGACATCTTAATTTCTGATTTTTTCATTACATTTTACTCTGAAGATGAAAACACTGTGAAACTCTGAACTGAGGATCTGCAAAGACTTTCAGCAAGCTCAAAAACAAAAAAAAACAAAAAAAAAAAAACGTTTGAATCTGGCAAATTAAAACTAAACTTTTCCTCAGCATATTTGCTTACAGTTCACATTAGTTGAGAAATAATCACAACATTTATCTTATAAAGCATGAAATTCTCAAAACAACTAGAAAATTATAGAATACCAAAACACGGATATGGCCATTTCATAGGAATTGACCATGTGACTTTTATCAAACCATCACAAATTTCTAAGATCCCCTTTCCCAAGAAGATATCCCAATATAAGACATTCAAAATGTGTTCGTTTTTTAAACTTAGTGCAAGCACAAGAAAATAATAACGTGACTAATTTAGCAGCACGGAAACTGATCCTTGGTATTTTATCATTTTATCTTCCATCGGGCTTATTTTTTCATTTTTTTTTAGTTTATTTCTGAAAATATGAAAGTAAAGCTATCTGCATATATCCACGTATATAGTCCCCTTCCCCCCTTTCTGTTTTTAACTTGTACATTGAGAAACGGATAAAAAATGTAGTAAAAACTTGGAGAAAAAAAAATCAGGGAGCATTTAGAAGTTTTTGAGAAGAATATTGTTTTTTCATGGATGCATGGTAGTTCAACCAAATGGGGATATGTATATAAGACTAGCTAAGTTTCAATATAATAAACTTTTATATAGTTATTATGTTGCCATACATGAATTGTTCGAATTTTTCTCCGTTGATGATTGACTAGAACTGAGATAATCTAAAATAACTAGTAATATTCCCAGCAGCACATCAGTACTTGAAACAGTTTCACTCGATTATAAACACGTAAGCCATAAGAAACAGAAGAGAGGGGGGGAAGGCTAAAGAATTATAAGGGCATTTTAAAACTGGACATAGCAACACAAAAGTGCAAGGACCTCCTGCAATAAATATTCCACTGAATATCTACCAGCTACCCCGGTGGCGCAGTGGTATAAGCGATGGCTTCTGATCATTCGTCCGATATGGGTGCGGGTTCTAAATCCTAGTGAGGCATGGATGTTGTGTTTGTCTTACGGCACTGGCTCTCTCCCTCCCTGGAACCAGTGGCCCTAAATTAGGTACGGGCGACTGCCTATAGTCCATTGAGTTGCTCACGGTGGTCGTTAAACCTCTAATCAAAAGAAAAAAGAACATCTACCATACATCAAAATTTATAATATTATGTAACCACGGTTCTTCACCTATTCAGTATGTTTTAAACATGCACATGAATAATGCCATTAGCTGTTCAGTACGAGCTTACGAAATAACTTTAATTGTACATTTTTTGCTTTCGTTAAAGAAAAAGGAACTACAGTTGACGCGGTTTTAACCTTAAATTATATACCTAACGGACATTTATTCCGTAACACTCAAACGTTCCAGGCGTGCTAATTTTTTAGAAAACAAAAAGTACACGATTACACAGTCTCTTAGCGGGATCGTTTAGACATTAGGTCTAACGATCAGCAGTTTTGTTCGAATACGAAACGCAATTGATCTAAAGCTAGGGTGAGACATTTCACATTTGTGTATAACATGAATTAATTTGTCCTTTGTTAACCGAAAGAAAAAGTATTAACCTTAATTTCCACACTGAACGTAGTGAGTGCTACAATTCAGAATCTACGTCGCCACAATTAAGAATCCACGTCGCCACAAACCACATCCTGCTAAGATGACGAGCAAAGACAGCTTTAGAGTTTCACGGCGCATGCCCTAAATCTGAGACAGATATCATGCAGGAAGAAAACAGCGATAAAATTCTGAAACATTACACTGATATTGAAAACATTACACAATTCTTAGAAAAATGCTCATGCACATTTAATTAAATACCGAAACGTTGCACGGAACTCACGGAGGTTGTGCAACGCACAACCTCAGAAAAGTTTGCGCATGCGTATTGAATAAATTACGGGTATTGTGGAATGTTACACCAAACTCCGAAACATATTACAAAAAGGGTAGAGTTTTGCCATGTTCCACAGAACTTAAAAAAAAAAAAAATGTGTGAACTTATTCATATAATCCCAAAAACGTTACGCAGATTTCTAAGTGTAGAACTGAAGCTTCAAGCTGTTTGGCAGACATTTCGACTATCACGGTATTCATTCTCACTTATGTACTTCAGAACAAAATGTATGCTGTTCATTCTGTCAGGCGTCCGACGACGGGTCCTGGATCCGGGCGTTGACGGCTCCGCCTTCACGCGTGTATCAGGCGGTCATCGAATTCTATGCAAGAGCAGGATTCACTGCTACAGACCAAACAAAGCCAATCGGTATCCTCGTTAACTCGTGAGCGGAACCACTCCACATGCCCGTGACGATGGGCATCTGTCAGTAGCAGGAAATGTAATACACCGTACACCTCCTGCATATGATACCCTGACTCCGCAATACATTTCACGTCATATACCCAAGTTTCGTTCATTTCCAACTCTTCTTTCATAAATAATATGGATTTTTCTGTTTCCTCAACTCTTGAACTCTAGCAAAATTTTGCTCCTATTTCTAGCCACAGTGCCAAAATCTGTTTTCTTCCATTACTGAGATGTCGCTTTGCTTTCTACTGGCTTTTTTGTTGTTGTTGTTTTCGCAAATCTTTTCTCCCTAGTTCACAATGAATTTCTTTATAATTACCAAAGTCTATACACCATTTATAAATTTAAACACTTCCTTTAATGGTGCAAAATTAATACACAGTTTAAGCCGAGCTTACGCGCTCAACCGGGAGGCTTCATCTGGGCTAAGTTATCAAAGCCTTCTTAGAAATAGCAACGTACAATGTTGTTACAATTCAAATGTTTTGATATTATAGAACCAACAGTTCTGTTTCACGTTGATGTCCGTGTTTAGACATGCTCACGCGGCATGGAGAGGAGTTAGTTGTTGTTTCTTTGATGCTTGTTTAGAAGATTCCTCCAGCCATCTAATAGACCAAAAGACAAGCTTTCGTTGCACGAGTGTTGGTGGGACATGATCTCAAGCTTCGTGGCTGTTCCAACGAAGCTTGTATAGAGTGCTATTCTTTACATCATGTCCAAAGTGGGGTTGCTCTTTTCTGGGTGACTTCCCTGAATAAAGCGGTCGTCGTTTTCCCGTCTTTAATATCTCTTTTATGTTGCTTGCTCCTAACTTGGAGGGATGTTTTTGTCAGCCCCAGGTATGACTTTGTGCTGCCGTCTGGATAAATTAGGGGTATGTCGTAAACTCTCGCTGAGCTTCCTCTATTTACTGGCGGTTTGCTCATAGACACAGTGTCGTTTATAGACGCAGGAGATTTAACAGCCACATTCATTCCATACTTTTTAACGATGTTTTTGAACTTGAAAGAGAACTAAGGGAAATATGTTATGGACCCATAATATTTTAAACTGTTGTTATTTGGACTATTAGGGGTCCTGGGTTTAGACATTTGAACCCGGCGTCATATTAAATCAATCTAATGTTTGTCTGGATAATCCAGCTTTAAGTCCCTTGTTGACGATATTTGTTATTTCTTTGGCTTCTATACGGTAGAAGAATTAATAACGCTCTTCTGAACCATGCTTTGCAGAATGGAAAGCAGGTTATATGATTTCCGGTGAAATGGCATCACTTTTATCCTCTTCGTGCGAATAAGGTGAGCTAACACACTGGGACTAATTCTTTCGCCCTGTTCGCGAACTTCGCGAAATCTTCTTCTGACCGAGAGGATAAGAGATAAAACTGCGCGGAACTTCCGAATTTCGCGAACAGGATGAAAGAATTGCAGCACCGGACGTTAGCTCACCTTATTCGCACGAAGAGGTTAAAAGAGATGCAATTGCACCAGAAGACATATAACATGCTTACCATTCTTCAAAGAGGAAATATTCCGTTAGAACTGGATTGCATATTAATCCCAGAACACACACTTGTGGCCAGACAGGAAACTACAATGGTTTCTCGTCACGCTCGGAAGCTCCATATACTTAGGTAAGAGAACCCGAAGTTTGCAGAAAATCCAAGAGTTCCGTTTATCAACGTATCGAGCAGGATCATGACTCAAGATGAAAAGATTCTAGAACGGGGCCCCAAGTATTGTTTACCTACCAAACCAGACAGACATCGAACGCGTCATCCCTTAGCTTGAAACAATCATCAGAGTCATACCGAATCCCGACAAAAAACTGTCAGACATCAGACATCTCATGTTCTAAACTCAAGTCTCAGGCAGCATATAAAGCCGGACACAAGGCCTTTTAAACTACTCAAAAACCTTAAGAATGACAAAACCATCGTCATTACCCTTACGGACAGATCGGGCCAGTTGACAGTTATGAACAACTGACCCGATCTATAATAGAGTTTATAAATCACTGAGACTCATTAAAGCTCAGGACTGACCACGAATGATCTAGCTAGTAGGGTTAGAGCCACTGCTAAATCGCAGCGCGTACCCGCCGAAGTCAAACAAGCTGTCAAAATACATACCGACGGGACCTTCCATCCCACAGTTGTTTGGAAGATTAAAACATCCCAAACCAAGACTGAACGTAAAGTCTATTCTAAGCAAAAAAGAATATCCATTTATTTCCTTGAAAAAGGGATGGCCGCGTTCTTAAAACCCTTTTTTACCGAAATCTGAGCGTATTCTAAACTCCTCCGTAGACTTCGTTCAAAAGATAGCTAGTTGGAAACTAGATCAGACTGATATCCTGGGTTCTTTCGATGTTATCTCTCTGTACCCATTTATCCCGGTACGTGAAGCTTGCAATATCTTAGATGACCTAATAGTGAAATCTAACGAACCTCCAGAAATAGTGCAAGAATTTAGGAGAACCTTAAACCTGGTCACAAACGACAACTATTTTTGTTTTGAGGGAACAATATATCAACAGACCAGAGGAGCACCCATGGGTTCGCCCATCTCCGGAATCCTAGCATAAGCTATACTACGATGGATGGAGGACAAGACATTTCAGAACTGTACCTTAAAATCAAAAGTCTGGTTCAGTTATGTAGATGACGTCTTTGTTGTATGACAAAACGGAGAGCTAAGACTAAAGAAGTTCCACGAGGAAATAAACTTCCACCAGTCCATCAGTTTTGCATATGAGAATGAAAACAACGGAACTTCACACTTCTTGGACGTACTTCTTACTAGGAAAGATGATGGCCAATTACACACCGCAGTGTTCTACAAACCGTCAGCGGTTCCTAACATCGTCCTCCCAGCTTCTTTATGACCAATACAGTATAAAACAGCTGTTTAAAGATCATGGTTCAGAAAAGCGTTTGTTGATTCTTCTACCATAGAAGCCAGAGACAAAGATATAACAAATATCGTCAACAAGGGACTTAAAGCTGGATTTTCTAAACAAACATTAGATTCAATATTACGCCGGGTTCAAATTTCTAAACCCAGCAATCCTAATATCCCAAATAACAACATTTTAAGATATTGTGGGTCCATAACATATTTTTCGAAGTCCTCTTTCAAGTTCAAAGACATCGTTAAAAAGTATGGAGTAAATGTGCATCTACACTGCTGGACACCCAAAATGCAACACCAAGAAGGACACGAGATAGCAAAGCCAGATTTACTGGACACATAACAACAGATACAAAGATGAAACGATTGAGCTTACAGGCCCGTGCGACTTGCGGAACACGCAGACATCAATAGTTCGTGTGGCCCCCATGGCTGGCAATAAGGGCCAACACACGCCGCGGCATCGAACGAAAGAGGCTTTGGATGTGGGCTTGGGGTATATCGGTCCAGGCTTCTTCCACACGTTGCCACAGTTCATCAAGCATAGTCGCTGGTGGTGCTTGCCGGGCCACTCGGTTGCCGATCAGCGACCAGACGTGTTCGATGGGCGACATATCGGGAGAACCGGTGGGCCACGGCAGCAGTGACACCTGGTGGGCCGTGAAGAAATGTTGCACGATGCGTGCCACGTGCGGGCGCGCATTGTCCTGTTGAAACGTGGCCGCTGGCAGGTCCTGCAGGTAAGGGAGGACTACAGGCTCCAAAATGTCGGAGATGTAGCGCTGGCTCTTGAGTGTACCGGCGATGCGTACCAGAGGGATGCGGGTGTCATATCCAATTGCGCCCCAAACTATAACGCCAGGCGACGGACCGGTATGGCAATGCATAATGCAGGCGTCATACAGTCTCTCGCCGCGGTGCCGCCACACGCAGATTTGACCATCGTGGTGTGTCAGGCAGAAACGGGATTCGTCGGAGACGACAATGTCGTGCCATTCCGTAGTCCAGGTGCGGCGTTCAACGGCCCACTGCCGCCGCACCCGCCGGTGGTGTAACGTCAATGGTAATCGGAGCAATGGGCGCCGTGCGACAAGTCCCCGCTCCAGCAGACGACGTCTAACGGTACGTGCTGACACAGGTTGTTGCGCAACACACACTAATTCTTGCGCTAACGTCCGTGATGTGGCGGTGCGAGCCGTCAATGCCCGCCACACAGCATACCGGTCCTTTCGTTCAGTGATGTGCCGCGGCCGCTGCAATCACTCACGTCGGTCCGTCCGTCCCTCCTGCACCCACCGAATCCATACTCGCCTCACTGTGGGTGGATGTGATCCCACACGGGCGCCGATGTCTCGGTACGATAAACCGCTGTCGCGATAAGCTACTATTCGTCCTCTGTCAAACTCCGAAACGTTCTGGAATGTCTGCCGTATTCTGCGACGAGGCATCAGGAAGCTTCCCACGGACAGGTCCGGCAGCACAACACACTTCCACTACTTACACCCCGCCTTCTGTGCACCCTTTTTATAGTGCTTCTCGGTGGCGTGCCGGGCGCACATGATTTGTATATGCCCTGCAATGCTAATCGTTTGCATGTCCTCTCGCGGGCGACGCATGCTGCGAATTTCAGGCCAATCGGATGCTTCTTTCTTGGTGTTGCATTTTGAGTGGCCAGCAGTGTTTACACGACACAGTGCATATAAACAAACCTCCAGTAAATAGAGAAAGCTGAGCGGGAGTTTACGACATACCCCAAATCTACCCTGACGCCAGCAAAAAGTCATACGCAGGGTTGACAAGAAGATCACTCCAAGTTAGGAGCAGGGAACATAAGAGAGACGTTAAAGATAGGAAAATGACAACCGCTTTATGCAGAGAAGTCACCCAAAACGGTGCAACCACACTTTGCACATGATGAAAATAATAGTACCCTATACAAGCTTCGTTGGCACAGCCACAAAGCTTGAGATCGTGTCCCGCCCACACTCGTGCAACGTAAGCTTGTCGTTTGAGCTATCAGATGCCTGGAGGAATCTCCTGAACAAGCATCAAAGAAACAACTAATTTCTCTCTATGCCGCGTGAGTTCGTCTGAAACACGGACTCTGTACTACGTGAGCAGGTCTAAACACGGACTTCAATGTGAAACGGAACTGTCGGTTCCGCAGCATCAATTTTTTTAATTGTAACAACATTGTAAGTTGATATTTATAAGAAGGCTTTAGTAACTTAGCCCAGATGAAGCCTCCTGGTGGAGCACGAAAGCTCGGCTTATACTGTGAATTAATTTTACACCATTAAAGGAAGTGTTTTAGTTTAGAAGTTCCTTAAGTTTTCAAAGATTCTTTTTCACACTGTTTTGCATAACTTTACATATTACACTTTGAAAGTTACATTTTCTTTGTTTACCTTCAACTCCTTTCTTTTTTACATCTATAATGAATAAACTTCTCCGCCTGGACGTGTAGTGCAGGAAAGCTTACGTTAAGTCACGTTAGGGTTATTGAAAGGTTACTTGACGTGGCGAAAGTGTGCTTAATCTTCAAAGTGCTAGAGTTTGTTTAGGTAAGACACGCACGTGCAATAAATTCCAAGAATATGGAACTTCTTTTTACTCAGCGTTCCTCATTATCTTGAATATCAGTAATATAACTTCGGATTTAGTACATTAGTACCTTGGAGGCTCCTTATTAGAGTGGTAAACACAACATCCCCTGAACTTAACGTAAACACTCAATGAAATAGACTTAACGGCCAGACAGAGGTCTGACAATAAAATGAACTAAGAAAACGTACTCACTTTTAACCTTTTATTGGGGAGCTCCTGGTATTACTCAAATACACACTCCAAATTAACACAACTACTAATAGACCGAACTTTCGTACTATCGTAGAATCGCATAACAATAATTAGGAAGAACCTAATTAAAAAATATAAAACGAAGCTGCTTGGTATAGTTGAGCGCGCCTATATATACTGCATACCACCACGTCATGACTTACACTCGTTGCCACATATCATTCAGCGAGAGAAATAACATCTCGTTAAGTGAGAAGATAATTTGCATAGGAAAATAAAATAACAAGAGATAGTAAAATCAAAAAGAAACTGAATCTAGAGTATACGTTACATCATCTCCCCCTTATATTTTTTTTTTCAAAAACCTATCAAATTTTGAGTGTAGTCTTACATTTCGCTGACTGACGTTTATCGTCCTACTTTTTTTTTTTTTTTTGTGGCAGCAGTATTTACAACTTCAAGCTTGGCATAACAAATTCAGTAAACCTGTGTCCGCAGCTATTGTCGTCTGTGAAGCAAGAAACACTTTTATACGTGTACAGAACAAACCTGCATCGGCATACCTTATTTTTATTCTGCCCAGCAGGAATCACTTTTTTGATTTCATTTTACTTCCTCATATTTTCAACTCCATATATATTTATCGTTGATTACAAACAAACTGTATCAGCAGCGAAGATTGCCTGTAGCTGCCTAACAGTAACAATTTTCACTATTTTACCCCTAACACACACACACACACACACACACATATATATATATATATAAATTCGGATTAGTAGACGGACATAAAATATATATAAAAAAACTACATATATACACAAAAAGAATGCGTAGGCCCACACGAAAAAAAAAAAAAAAAAAAATTCTGTCCCGCCAACTGGTCGTGCAGGAAAAACAACATAATGAGAAAATAACCTGTCCACAAGAACTTACTTATCTCGAGGACGCATAAAAAACCCTAGTACGATATCTTTTTCCAGGCCTAATCGGACTGGTAAATTCTGGTGGCGCCGATCTTTTCTGCGACTTGAATGGATCTGGAACATCTGTAGTCTGTCGGTCAAGAAATTCTGAAGTCTGTCGGTCAAGAAATTCTGAAGTCTGTCGGTCAGGAATTCCCTGCGTCTGACAGGAACGGTCAGGAACGGCTGAAGTCTATCGGTCAAGAAATTCTGAAGTCTGTCGGTCAGGAATTCCCTGCGTCTGACAGGAACGGTCAGGAACGGCTGAAGTCTGTCGGTCAGGAATTCCCTGCGTCTGACAGGAGCGGGCTCCCCCAGGCTTTCGATATGTTGTCTCTTTGTGCTGGGGACCATGTTGTCCTTCCAGCATTCTTTTGAAGGGACGTGGCTCCTGCCACATCGCTTGTTTTCTCTTTCTACTGTTTGGCATAACAGTAGAAGTAGGCATCGGCCCTGTTTGCCCTGAGCGTAAGTTCCAGGGGCGAAACCCGGGCGGATACAAGGATCTCTGCCTTCGTCGCTGTTGCGGCGAAGCAGATTGGGGAGACAAGTTGCGTTTTCGACCAGCTTTTTGTGTTGCTGGACGGTTTGTAATATGTGTCTGACGTTTAGGAATCGTCAAACTATTGTCTATATGTGGTAAATCAGGAATATGTGATGACTCTGAGTCGCTGGTGTAAGTTAGTGGTCGTGCAGGGAGATGTTTATTTCTGCCTATTGGAATACTCTCTGACGAGGTATTCAAGGAAGTAGGAGCTTGTGTTGGTGCAGAGTTATTAGGGAATGGGGCAGCAATAGTCTCGGCAATGGTTGGAGGAAAGGGAACGATACTAGAATTTGAAGAACTTGATTCGAGCCTTCGTCTTATGGTAGAATCAGGTTGCGTTCTTGGAAGCCAGTCTTGTGGAGGGGAGGGTGAAGAAAAAATCACTGGAGATTCTTCAAAAAGGTTTGTCGGTTCGTCCAAAATTTCTGGAGGTTGATCGTGTGATATAGACTCTTGAGTCTGTGGAACAGAAGTTGAGTAGGGTTGATTATAAAATCTATATTTCGTTCATGATACTTGCGACACTGAGCAACGTGTACGTATTGAAATTGATTGTCAGGTTTTTCAAGGATAATGTTATTTTCATACACATTTGCCACCCGATATGGACCTTTGTAGCTGGGTGCAAATTCCTTTACTAAAGTATGAGAAACAGAAGACTGGAAGTGTATCTCCAAGAGAGTTAGATCTCCAACGACAAGATCTGGTTCCCTACGCCTAGTATTATAGTATCTTGCTTGAGCCGCTTGTGCTCCTATCATTGCAACACGAGCGTTCTCCGCCATGATTCGTACTGATTGCGGAGTTGGTCGCTGGTTTAGTTCGTCGATAATCCCCGTTAAATTTTCAAAAGGGGTCTTAATTTTTCGACCCAAAAAAAGTTCTGCGGGAGTAAACTTAGTAGATTCGTGAACAGACGAGCGGAGGGCGAACGAAAAAAGCTCAAGATGTTCGTCCCACCGCTCGTGATGATCCATGACAAATGTAGCGATCATTTTAACTAGCGTGCGGTTTACTCGTTCCGCGGGATTACTCTGGGGATGATATGGGGAAATGAATTTATGCTTTATGTGTAGTCTCGCACACATTCTTTCAAAAATGTCAGAAATAAATTGGGGACCATTATCCGAAACTACTTGATTAGGTGCACCATATCTAGAGAATACTTCATTGATTAATACATTACAAATAACTTCCGCCGTAGCAGCTTTAATGGGAAAGACCTCGACCCATTTACAGAAATTATCGGTTAATACTAAAACGTAACGAGCTTTGTTTTTAACAGATAATGGATAAGGTCCCAATAAATCTATTGAAATAATGTCAAAAACATGAGAACTTGAACTAGATTTCAAGTGACCGGCCGGTCTTACATTACGGTAATTATAAATCTGACACAAGTGACATGATTGAACGTATGCGAGCACACTTTGGTACATGCCAGGCCAATAGGCAACATCCCGCAATTTACAACGGGTCTTGCGAATACCTAAATGGCCTGCAGTAGGTTTGTCATGAAATTCGTTTAAAAGGGCCATTCTAAGGTTTCACGGAATACATGGGCGAAACTCTTCCCTAGTAGTCCTAGATTTCGAATAGTAAAGAAGATCCTCTATGACTTCAAAATGCTGTGACCTCCCAGCCAGAGAAGGGTCACTTTGTTGTGGTGAACCCGCAAGCAAAAAATTATAGATTTCCCCAAAATCTGGATCATTTACTAATTCTGCCATTATCTGCTCTCTGGATGTTATATCAGCTATTAAAAGTAAAGGCTGACATCCAGGAGTAGTTTCTGTGGGGACCCCACTAATCGGGACGCGAGATAATGCATCCGGTAATTGATTCTTATGACCTGGCTGGTACGAAATTTTGATATTGCTCTCTTGTAACTTAAGAGCCCACTTCATAAATCTTTTAGAGAAGTGCTTAGCAGAATTCAAATACTGAAGGGTAGAATGATCCGTAATTATATTAACTGTCAATTCGTTGAGATAACATTGAAAATTTTCAAGAGCATACACTACAGCAAGACATTCGCGTTCCGTAGCTGAATAATTGCGTTCAGCTTTGGCTAAAGTACGGGACGCAAAAGCTATGGGATGCCCAGCTTGTGACAAAACGCAACCAAGACCAACTCCGGATGCGTCAGTATAAATATCAAATTCCTTAGTATGATCTGGGAAAGCTAATACAGGAGGCTGAGTCAACGCAGATTTTAGTGCTTCAAACGCTGCGTTAGCCTCAGGTGTCCAAACAAACTTCTTGTATTTACGTTTCAAAGCATACAATGGCTCACAGATTGTAGCATAAGCGGGGACGAACTGCTGATACCATCCGGTCATTCCCAGAAAGCGTGATAGTTCTTTGGCTGTTTTCGGCCGTGGAAAGTCAACTATAGGCCTGATTTTTTCATCATCCGTAAATAAGCCGTGGGGAGTGATTTTCAACCCCAAATATACAATCTCGTCCCTCGCTATCTGGCATTTACTAGGTTTTAACGTCAAGCCAGCATTGTATATGAGTTGGAACACCTGTTTGAGCAGAGAAAGGTGCTCGTCCAAAGTCTCGGATGTAATAATAATGTCATCCAAATATACATGCACATGGGGACCTAGAACAGGTCTGAGAACCGTATCCATAAGCTTTTGGAAAGTAGTAGGTGCAGAGGTTAGTGCAAAGGGCATACGGCATTCATAAGACCCAAAAGGAGTCACAAAGCCTTTTTTATCTACGGAGTCTGGATGTACCGCAACCTGCCAGTATCCACTCGCCAAATCTAAGGTTGACATCCATTTAGTTGACGATAGGTCTTGCAAAATATGCGACATGACAGGTAGTGGATAATTTATCGCTTTCATGACTTGGTTTAGCTTGCGGAAATCTGTCACGAAACGAAATTCTTTGGGTTGTTTCTTTGGAACAAGAAAAGCCGGTGCGGCCCAGGCGCTTGTTGATTCCCTTATTATGCCCTGTTTAATCATCTCTGAAATTTGACGTTGCATTTCATTTTTTTATGGGGAGCACAAGGGTAAGGTTTAGTCGCTATCGGTTTCGAACCATCAGTGTCAATGACGTGATAAACCACCTGTGTGAAACCAGGTTGGTCGGAAAATAAACCAGGTCTTTCATTCAAAAGTTGAGAAAGTTCCTGTGATATTGAATATTTCGTTATTTGCACCTCGCAAATACTGCGTCGCAGGCTGGACGTGTATTGCAGGAAAACTTTCAGTGCAAAACTTCGTATTTTGGGCTGATATTACAGAACCAGTGTCGAACTTTATCTCGACAATAATATCTTCAATTGTCAATAACACATCAGGCAACTGAGGAGTTTGGACAGTCAATAATACTATTTTAGGGTCAGAATTCTTGGTATCAGGAAGCAGTGCCGACCCTTGGTCTACATCCTTTGGAAGTTTAAAGGATTCCTGGTTGTATTTTCATGCGGTCTGAAACCTCGGCCCTGCCTGGTATCGGTAAAGTTTTCACGCTTAGAAAAACTTCGTGAAAACTGCTGCGGGAACTCCGCATTTCTGTTGAAATTTTCATTTCTATTATTTCGTCCACCAGCACGGGCAGAAAAATCATTATTGCCCTTAGCATAAAAATGTTCCGAATTCTGCGGATTGGAACGGGGTCGAGCATACTGTGCATTTGTACTGTACCCAGAAAATTGTTTAGAAACTAGCGGTTGGTGTACCACTCTTCTATGTGGTGGTACGTATGATGCTTGGACTTGCACCTGTGTACACTCGTGTTGAAAGTCATTAGGCCTATTATGCTGCTGAGGATTTTCGTGATAAGCCTCCCGGGGTTCCCGAGCATGTTTAGTTGGTCCATGTTTGCCGTGTCGCTCCTCATACGTTCGTATGAGGCGAAGGCATTCATGTATTGTAGCAGGGTGTTGGACCTCAATAAAATCCTGTAGAAATTGATCGAGTTGTTGCAATAGGGTGTCCAACATGTCGACATGACTGGCATGTGGATCCCATAATTTATACAAGCGTGTTGTTTCTAAAGCAAACGCAACAGGGCTATCGTTGGGTCCTTGCTTACGAGAAAAAAGTTGTTGTGCAAGGCCAGCTCGACTGAGGCCGAAAGGAAAGACTTCTAAAAATTCCGCTCGGAAATTCACATAACGAAAATCCGGGTTCGATACTCTCCACTGCCGATACCAGGTCTTAGCGGCATCTTTCAAGCAAGTGCCTGCTATTTGCACTTTGCAATCTTGAGGAATATTGTATTAGTCGAAATGATCCTCCAAATCCTCGAGAAATTTCAAGGACCCCTCCAAACCATTGAAAGTAATTGCTCCCTCATGCGGCACGAAATGTGCAAGCATTTTGCCTCTGTGAGAGGATTGAAATACCTCAGGTACGACCCGCGACTCAGAGTGATATGAAGCTGGTGAATGACGAAATTGTGAGGAATGCCTGGGTACTTGCAAATCATTGACATCAAAGTTAGACCCACAGGCTTCCTGCAAATTGTCGGAAATAACCCCACCTCCACCGAAACTTGATTCAGGTTGAAATGAAGTTTTCTCAGGTAATGAAGACATAGTTAATAAGTGTCAATACCTCGTGTTCAAGAAATGTTCGGGCGCCAATTATAATGAATAAACTGCAGGAAAGCTTACGTTAAGTCACGTTAGGGTTATTGAAAGGTTACTTGACGTGGCAAAAGTGTGCTTAATCTTCCAAGTGCTAGAGTTTGTTTAGGTAAGACACGCACGTGCAATAAATTCCAAGAATATGGAACTTCTTTTTACTCAGCGTTCCTCATTATCTTGAATATCAGTAATATAACTTCGGTTTTAGTACATTAGTACCTTGAAGGCTCCTTATTAGAGTGGTAAACACAATATCTCCTGAACTTAACGTAAACACTCAATGAAATAGACTTAACGGCCTGACAGAGGTCTGACAATAAAATGAACTAAGAAAACGTACTCACTTTTAACCTTTTATTGGGGAGCTCCTGGTATTACTCAAATACGCACTCCAAATTAACACAACTACTAATAGACCGAACTTTCGTACTATCGTAGAATCGCATAACAATAATTAGGAAGAACCTATCACATATAAAACGAAGCTGCTTGGTATAGTTGAGCGCGCCTATATATACTGCATACCATCACGTCATGACTTACACTCGTTGCCACATATCATTCAGCGGGAGAAATAACATCTCGTTAAGTGAGAAGATAATTTGCATAGGAAAATAAAATAACAAGAGATAGTAAAATCAAAAAGAAACTGAATCTAGAGTATACGTTACACATCAACGGCTTTGTTTGTTCAACAAAAGGTTGCTTCGTGCATAACACAGCTACTTGAATGCTCACCTCTGTCGATGCACTATTAAAACACCAGTAAAGTTGAAAGAACACAATACTAAGAAGTTTAATAATGTCATAGTTATACACATTAAAAAATTAATTCAAATAATTGAAATGATTCTAGATCTTTCGGGTGAGCAACTAGTCCATCGTCAGGTGTGACACCACAGACGAATTATAGAGTTCAAGCCATTATATTGGCAGATAACAGTCTGTGACGCAATAAGGAGTGCAGCGCAGACTCAAAGAAATTACAAATTATAGTCTAAAGTTATCAACTGCCGTCATTTAGCGGAGGTTCTGACGTAGCATGCTTGATTTCGGGTTCAGATTGGTCTATAAGAGATCTCCGAGGTTGCGGAATAGAGTATGGTATATCGTCGTTACATGACATATGTATTATTAAATTTATGAATGAATAAAGCTTCGGTAAATAGTGTTGATCTTTTAGCCCTAGGAGTGGCTAACATATACGCATCGTTCCATACTCCAATATGGAACCATGGGTATATGTTAGCCACTCCTAGGACTAAAAGATCACCACTGTTTACTAAAGCCTTATTCATTTATAAATTTAATAATATATCATGTAACGACGAAATACATACTCTATTCCACAACCTTGGGGATCTCTTTTAGGCCGATCCGAACCCGAAATCAGGCCTCCTACGTCAAACCCTCGCCAAATGACGGCAGTTGATAACTTTAGACAATAAATTGTAATATCTTTGAGTCTGCGCTGTTCTCCTTATTGGGTCATACAGGGGCGACTTTAAATATTTTAAGGCCCTTGGCGCTAAACGATTCTGGGGCCACTCCTCCCCCTCCTTATCGTCTCAGAAATTTTCATCCGTCAGATTAACAAAAACAAAAAAAGTAAAGTCAAGAAAATTTTTGAGCTTTTTGAAATGCGATTCTATCAAATTATTGGGACGTTTTGTCAGAAACAGTGCTAATGTAATCAGTTTGACTGTTCGCGCATATCGAACTTTTTGTTTTTACAGATATTTCAAAAATTATTTGTGCCGCTAATAGGATATCAAAGGGTACTATGTTTGGCACTATAAATATCCCATATTCTTTATGAATTTACGACTAAGGGCTATCAAAGTCGAACATTCAAGAAATTAAAGTTCTCTTGTGAAGAAATATTTTGTGCTTCTCTGATTAGGCTTAACGGTTCTTTCTCAAATACTTAAATTTTCGAATCAGTTCATTAATTTCCTGCTAGAGGTACTGGGACAAATAAATGTGGTTTTCACAGATTCTTCAAAAATTATTTTTGCGAATGATAGAACATAAAATTTCATTACATTTTGGCCATTTTAAATTTCACTACCTGTTCATTAATTTCCCTGTATTTCTGGAATTGGAAATTTAATAAATTTCAGCTTTACGCTACGAGAGACCATTTCGGTTACGGCAAAAGTTCTTTTTGAGTGTGATACGTTTGGAAAAAGTAGAGCTGCATTAGTACATCTTCAGCTGCTGTAATTACTTGGCGAATTTAAAGCTAAAGGCGCTGAAAATGGAGTTTCGCTAAATTTATCAATACATTTCGTATAAATTTTCATGAAACTGGAATAAGTTTCAATTACAAAGCATGCCCTTTCCATTGCTTCAGCTTTAGAAAATCACCTTGTTTTTACGTTTATGAGCAAATAAGTCAAATTAGTAGGCAACGAGCATGGTATCGAGCAAAAATAAAATACTTGAAGGCACTGGCAACCGAAGAAGTCCTCCACTTTACAAAATACGGGTAAATTTCAATTTGGGCAAAGTACTTCGCTTAAAAAGGGTGGATGACTTTTCGTGGAGGAGTTTTCTTGTGGCGAACGATTCTCTAAATCGAAGAGATTCAGCCGCCCATGGCACAGACAAATGTCATGGACCAAAAAAGTTGAGCAGTAAGAATTTCATCAGTCAGTGCAAAAAAGCGAGTGCGAAGAGTTTCTTGAAAACATTTTTCCTTATTACTTTCACCAGAAAATTGAGGTATTTCTTTTATTATGTCAAAAAGATTCGTAAGATTTTCTTTATACTTCCACCGCAGTTATCAGAAACTGAAGCATAAAGGATTAAGTGCAAAAGATCCAGCTTGAAAATGGAAAAGTAGGAACCTCAGTTTTTCGAGTAGGAGCATCATTGAAACTTTTATTGGCCGCCCGGGTGGTGTAGTGGTCTAAGCGCTGGCTTTTGACCATTCGTCTGAGATGGGTCCGGGTTCGGATCCCGGTGAGGCATGGATGTGGTGTTTGTCTTACGGCAGTGACTCTCTCCCTTCCCTGGAGCCAGTGACCCTAAATTAGGGACGGGCAATTGCTTATTGTCCATTGAATTTATAACGAAGTAAATTTCTCCGTCATTTTTATCCGCGCCAGGATTCGAACCCGGATCCCCTCATTCCGGAATAAGTCACTCTACCAATTGAGCTACGCGGACGTTTTATTCTGATTCCTATCTGCCTTTATGTCGTGTGCGTCCTTCTGGCAGGTACGTCACATCTCCTGGTACGTTACAAATTGCTGAAGGTGGTCGTTAAACCTTCAATCAAAAAAAAAACTTATTGCTTTTTCAAATGTTAATTTGTTGTCAATTTAAGGAAAAGAAAAGGTCAGAATACTTGATAATTATCAATATTAAACTAAGGGAGGAGAACGCAATAAGAAAATGCTATTGCAATACAATAAAAATTTGTTTTAACACTATTCAATAAGAAAAGATAAACATTGCAATATTTTCGAATTTCTTTATTTTGCAGCCTAGCACACACTTTTTGTGAAAAAAAGAAAAAAAGAACGAAGCACCCCGAGAAAGTCCTTTGATCCTAATGAAACTCTGCATGCAAATACCTCAGGGCCGAATATGCAAATGATTAATTAAAAAATGACGACCAGTGACTAAATAGCGGCCCACGACAGCTCATGGGAACCGCATCGAGAAGGGTTTATCAAGAGCAAAGGGCGACACAACAGGTCGTAGAATGCGCCGACGTACCGGACAATTGTGACAGCGAATTGCTGGTACACTAACCTCCAGACTGTGAGGATGCCACGACAACGGATCCGTACACACCACGAGAAGTCGAGCGGGTTTGCGAGAGGATATATTATTGGGCTGAGAGAAGCCGGATGATGAAGTCGCCGTATCGCCAGGCATTTGGATCGGAGCGACGTCGGTAATCGGACGATGTTGGCGCCAATGGGTCAAACAGGGCACCACAATCCAGCAGCACACGGGCTGTGGACGGCCGATAGTATCGGTAGACCGCGAGATTCGAGCTACTTTTAGATCCGCTTGAACAGAACCGAATTCGTCGCTCTCGACAATCCGTGGCCATGTTGCGTCGTCCACAGGTACGGAAGTGGTCATTTGGCCCGTTGCCAGACGAGTTGCGGCACAGGGATTATATTCGAGGAGGCCAATCCGCCGCTCATTGCTGATCAGAGAGCATCGCGGGCACCAGTTGCAGTGGTGTCGGACCCGATCGACGAGGGGAAATGTCCAGTGGTGTCATGTTGTCTTCAGTAATGAATCACGGTTTGCACTTAGCGCTGATGACCAGTGCATGCGTGTCTGGAGACGAGACGATCAGCGCATGTGTGTCTGGAGACGAGATGACCAGCGCATGCGTGTCTGGAGACGAGCCGACCAGCGCATGCGTGTCTGGAGACGAGCCGACCAGCGCACGGATCCTGCTTTTACCGTGCAACGGCACATAGCTCGGACACCCGATCTGACTGTCTATAGGAAGCTATTTCCTACGATTGCTGGACACCCTTCGAAATCCTCTGTACTACCCTCACGGCTCAACGGTACGTCAACGCATTCTACGACCTGTTGTGTTTCCCTTCCTGTAGCACATCACCGGATAATTTTGCAACAGGATAATACCCGGTCACAAATGGCACAGCTCTCCCGGGCCTGTCTCTGTAATGTCGACACCCTTCTAGGCCAGCCCGATCACCCGATTTCTCACCGATCAAACATGATGAGACCCCACCTACACCCATCCCGGGATGTCGGCGAATTGGCCCACAATTTGGACACCATCTGGCATTCCATACCTCAGAACAGTATCCGTAAACTGTATGTGTCTCTGCCACGCTGGGTTTCTGCTTGTATCCGAGCGACAGGTGGAGCTACAACTTACTGACTTCTTCTACTCATGTAACTGTTTTATCCGGATAAATGGCCCAACTGCTATGGAATTGCAATAATTTCTTCTCCTATACATGTACATTACACATGCCAATTTTCATCTTGATTGGATGATTCCTTCTGGGTGCTTCGTTTTTTTTTTTTTTTTTTTTTTTTTTTTCCTTCTACCTTTCTTTTTAGCGAAGATTGTATTAGCTACTTTGGTTTAGGGTGGTATAGGGAGATTAGGGTTAAGGAATAACTTGATTATACTACCCCAGAGAGAAAAGGTAGTAAACAGCAAACATCCCTGGATCATCAGGACAGTTTCTACAAGCGCTCTTCATTGCAGCTCAGGAAAGACAGGTAAAAAGTTCCAACACAGATGTTTTTCCTTGGCTGGAAGTCATATGAAAGTAATTTACATCACATCCAGCTAAGTATTCGCCTTAAACAATGAAATGTGTGGGAAGCGTCAATCCTTGTTTCACCTACCACTAAAACGAAACCTAGGTTATTTTAACAGTTTCTTTCAAAACAAGTACATCGATAACAATTGGAAAATTTAAAATGAAGAAATAAATTATCAATTGACAATAAAGTGGTCACTTTAAGGATTGATTTATTTCGGTCCGTGAAAAGCAAAACAAAACTGGCAATCCAATTATACGTTTTGGGGGCCCCTCAAGCTCTAGGGTCCTAGGCGCGAGCCTAGTGCGCCTAGTGGAAAATCCGCCCCTGGCGTCATAGACTGTTATTTGCCTATATAATGACTTGAACTCCAGAATTCATCTGTGGTGTCATATCTGATGATGGGCTAGCTGCTAGCCCGAAAGATCGAGTGCCGTTTTAATGATTTTAATTAATTTTTAATGTGCATAACTACACTGGTATGCAAAAATTAAGGACGAAGAGGAGAAATTAACATAACAGCGTAACGAGCAGGCAGAACTGACCGAAAGGCCACTCTCAGGAGATAGACTAGGGTCCGATACGGTAGGGCATGTCCATATATACAGCATGACGTAGGAGGGAGGGAGTGTCGGAACGGTATAAAGCACACGGGCGGTGTACGCTCAGCAATTCGGTGAAAGTTATTGCACGGTGTACATCGGTTTGAATGACGTCGAGTTGCTGCCACCGTGGGATATGGCCAACAAGCAATCCAGTAGACGACGTCTGGATGACTTTACCCGAGGTCGCGTCATTGGGAAGTTGGAAGAAGGTCGAAGTGTGACTAGTGTGGCCGAGGAGTTCGGGATCGCTCACAGCATCGTTTCACGAGCTTGGAGAGCATTTCAAACGAAAGGAACAGCTGTCCAAGAGTTTAGCAGTGGTCGTCCACGAGCAAAAAAGGCGGCGGACGACCGGCATATTGTCCAACAGGCGAGAAGAGACAGACGGCAGACAGCGGGAGAAATTGCAAGGCACATGCAACAGACAACTGGACGTCCGTTATCGCGTTTTACCGTGGCCAGGAGGCTGCACAAAGGTGGTCTATTTGCACGACGACCAGTATGGTGTGTGCCATTAACGCCTGCTCATCGGATACGGCGGTTTCTGTGGTGCCAGGAACACAAGAACTGGACACATCAGCAATGGGGTCGAGTTCTCTTTACGGATGAGAGCCGATTTAGTCTGACGAGCGATTCTGGACGTATACACATCTGGAGAGAGCAGGGAATACGCAATTAGACCTCCTACATCATCGAAAGGGACCGATTTGGAGGTGGCTGAGTTTTCGTTTAGGGCGGTATCGTGCTTTGTAGCCGTACTGACCTCCACATCTTCCAAGGAGGTTCAGTCACTGGTGTCCGCTATTCTACCGAGGTTCTCCTGCCTCACGTGCGTCTGTTTAGAGGTGCTGTGGGTCCTGAGTTCCTCTTCATGGACGACAACGCTACACCTCATCGTACAGTAACTGTCGCAGAGCTGTTGGAGAGTGAAGATATTCAACGCATGGATTGGCCTGCAAGGTCCCCGGACCTAAATCCAATCGAACACGTGTGGGACCTTCTCGGGAGACGCTTAACAGCACGTCACCAGCCGCCAGCAACGATTCTGCAACTGCAATTGGCGCTACAAGAGGAATGGGCTGCGATGCCTCAACAGCTCCTTGATATCCTCGTCTTCAGCATGGACAGATGTTGTAAATCCGGCGACGCAGTCAGGGGTGATCATATCAGCTACTAAAGACTGGATTTTTCTTGGCTGCCGCCTGTCACATGGACGTTTCTGTCTTCTGTCCAGTTATGCTCGAAGCTACCTTTTCAATAAAGTGCATTTGTATCCCTTGTTTGGACGGTTTTGCCTACTTGTCCCATATTCTTACATCTTGGGGAGCTTATGGTATGATTTGAGTCGATGTGGAGCATTTACTTCAGCACGACGTTACATTCGAAAAACCGTCTCGTCTTTAATTTTTGCCCGCCAGTGTATGACACTATTAAACTTCTTAGTATTGTGTTCTTTCAACTTTACTGGAGTGTTTTAATCGTGCATCGACAGCAGTGTGTCTTCAAGTAGTTTTGTTTGTTTTGATACGTCCTTCACATCCAATTTGCTCTTAGTACCACCTATTTTTGTCGGTGTTTCCGTAAGTGCCTGGGTAAGGTTTCTGTTGACTTCAGAGCTGTCTACTTCTTCTTCTGTTAGATCCTCTAATGCAGAGAATCGTTTTCTCAGTTCCAATTTGAAAGTTTTATGATGACTTTTAAGGTTTGACATGTCAATGCATTTCATTTGCTTTATTAGATTGCGACCTCAAGTTTTGTGTTAAGGTGCATCTTCCATCTCGCCATTCTATGATCGCTTCTTGTGTTGAACCTGTTAAGCACACTGCAGTCCTCAATCATAAGTTTTTTTTTACATAAAATGAAACCAATTTCACTTGTCACGCCATTGCGGTGTCCCCCATGATAATTTCCTATGCGTTTTGTTTTCTCAAGAAAGGAATTCTTGATGAAAACCTTTCAACCTTTTTTTTTTTTTTTTTTTGATTGAAGGTTTAACGACCACCTTGAGCAACTCAACGGGCTATAAACAGTCTCCCGTCCCTAATTTAGGGCCACAGGTTCCAGGGAAGGGAGAGAGCCAGAACCGTAAGACAAACACAACATCAATGTCTCATGGGATTCGAAATTGGACTCCTCCCGGACGAATGATCAGAAGCCATCGCTTAGACCACTGCGCCACCAGGGCGGCTTTCTGCCCTTTTAAACTCTGCAATAGTATCTTCACGCTGGTTTCTGTTTATCTGCTGAAGTTTGCTTAGCATTGTTATTTAGAAACCGAATTTGCTTGCATGACTCTTCGACTTCTTTATCAGAATAACTAGGGATGGGTGCGTAAGCTTGAATGATTTGAATCTGACATGGTTTTGAAGCTTGAATAACGGGTCGGTCGTGCAGCTCTTTCTGACGAACTTTTGACTTCAAGAACTTTGTCCTTCAGTTTTTTGTTAATTATAAGTCCAACACCAGTAGTTCTGCCAGTATCTGTTCCACGGTAGTAGAAGAAATGCTCGTTTTTCAGTTCTGTTAGATTCGCTCAGCCGCATGACATTCTTCTTGATCCTGCGTGGTTCTTCCTCCAATTCAAGGAGCTTTGAATCAGAAGACAGAGTTCGTCCGTTGTATGTTGCCAGGATCGGCATCAGATGGCAGTCTAGTCCGGTCCTCTTGTGGATCTTACTGCCCTCTACCTCCATGTCGAGCCTCCCCGGTGGCGCAGTGGTCTAAGCGATGGCCTCTGATCATTCGTCCGAAAGGGGTCCGGGTTCGAATCCCAGTTAGGCATGGATGTTGTGTTTGTCTTACGGCACTGGCTCTCTCCCTTCCCTGGAACCAGTGCCCCTAAATTAGGGACGGGCGACTGCTTATAGCCCATTGAGTAGCTCACGGTGGTCGTTAAACCTCCAATAAAAAAAAAAAAAAAAAAAAAAACCTCCATGTCGCACTGGTCGATGCTTTAGCCAGGTACATTCCAGCCGCCGGAGACCGAGGGGCCGTTCAGTAGGTTGCGCAGTCATTAGAAGAAAATTTGACCATAACTCATTACGCTAGCTAATCGGGGTGACGAATGTGGCACAGCATTTCCTCTAAACCCGGCGGTATAGTCTAACAATTAATGTCTTTAAATGAACACAGCAATGTGACTTAAAGAATCTTCAGGAGAGCAGTTAACCTGTTATTAATATTTACGTCAGTACATATGAAGTCACTTTAACTATTACTTCAATAGCAAAATAAATGACAGCTCATAACACGCAATAATATACATGTCACGCTGACAACGAAAATAATAATGGAGCGCCTTTCAATTACGCTTCAATCAAGCTCGTAACGTCAGACGTTGAAAATATAACATCGACTATAATCAACTTCACAGCTCGTGAACTAGCCTCACAGCTTGTAAGCCAGTCTCTTTTTACCCCCCCCCCCTTTCCGCCTGTTCTCTGTTTACTTTGTTATATTATAGTATCAGACTTTTATACGTCGAAATTGGACTTCTGGATTTACACATTTTGAGATTCAAGGAACAATATTTCACTGCCAAGTGAGAATGGATTTAGAGACTAACGGTACCTTCAAACAAACATCGGACGTTACTTCCACTAACTGTGCAGTTTTTCAGTTGCATTTTTGTTTCATTGGAAAAGATTTATAGGGCATCCGCATTTTAAAAAGGAAACAAATTATGCCTTATAGGGTTTACCGGAACTCGTGCCGGCGAGAGAAGAAAAGTAGCAGAACATCGTTTCGGGGCGTTCCGGCCCCACTACGCCACTCCTTATCTCATCTTTTTACTTACGTCCCTCAATCCCCTACTTCATTTGTCGTTGCCAAAAGATATTCAATCAGGAAAGAAAATATGGCGTTTAGTTAGAAACTGTTTAAAGAGAACGAACCAAAATTTACATACACTGCTGGGCACCCAAAATGTAACACAAAGAAGGAAGCATCCGATTGGCCTGAAATTCGCAGCATGCGTCGCCCGCGAGAGGATATGCAAACGATTAGCATTGCAGGGCATATGCAAATCATATGCGCCCGGCACGCCACCAAGAAGCACAATAAGAAGGGTGCACAGAAGGCGGGATGTAAGTAGTGGAAGTGTATTGTGCTGCCAGACCTGTGCGTGGGAAGCTTCCTGATGCCTCGTCGCAGAATACGGCAGTCATTCCAGCACGTTTCGGAGTTCGACACAGGACGAATAGTGGCTTATCGCGACAGCGATTTATCGTACCGAGACATCAGCGCCCGCGTGGTACGACATCCAGCCACAGTGAGGCGAGTATGGATTCGGTGGGTGCAGGAGGGACGGACGGACCGACGTGAGCGATTGCCGCGGCCGCTGCACACCACCGGACGAGAGGACCGGCATGTTGTGCGGCGGGCATTGACGGCTCGCACCGCCACAACACGAACGTTAGCGCATGAATTAGTGTGTGTTGCGCAACAACCTGTGTCAGCACGTACCGTTCGACGTCGTCTGCAGCAGCGGGGACTTGTCGCACGGCGCCCATTGCTCCGATTACCATTGACGTTACACCGCCGGCGAGTGCGGCGGCAGTGGGCCGTTGAACGCCGCACCTGGACTACGGAATGTCACGACATTGTCTTCTCCGACGAATCCCGCTTCTGTCTGCAATACCACGATGGTCGGATCCGCGCGTGGGGGCACCGTGGCTAGAGACTGTATGACGCCTGCATAATACATCGCCATCCCGGTACGTCGCCTGGCGTTATAGTTTGGGGCGCAATTGGATATGACACCCATCACTACATCTCCGATGTTTTGGAGCCCGTAGTCCTCCCTTACCTGCAGGACCTGCCAGCTGCCACGTTTCAACAGGACAATGCGCGCCCGCACGTGGCACGCATCGTGTAATATTCTTCACGGCCTACCAGATGTCACTGCTGCCGTGGCCCGCCAGTTCTCCCGATATGTCGCCCATCGAACACGTCTCGTCGCTGATCGGCAACCGAGTGGCCCGGTAAGCACCACCCGCGGCTACGCCTGATGAACTGTGGCAACGTGTGGAAGCAGCCTGGACCGACATACCCCAAGACCACACCCAAAGCCTCTTTCGTTCGATGCCGCGGCGTGTAGCGGTCGTTATTGCCAGCCATGGGGGCCACACGAACTATTGGTGTCTCGTGTTCCGCAAGTCGCACGGGCATGTAAGCTCAATCGTTTCATCTTTGTATCTGTTGTTATGTGTCCAGTAAATCTGGATTTGCTATCTCGTGTCCTTCTTGGTGTTGCATTTTGATTGGGCAGCAGTGTAGATAGATAAACTAAAAAGAAAAGTTACACTTACGGAAAGTGAATAAAGAACACCAAGAAGGAATTGGCGGACGATCATGAAATTTACATATGTTATTGGGATCGAGTTTACGTAGGTGTGATGTTAATTTCGGGACCAACTGGTGAGCGCTTACGCCACAGCACGGCATAATATGCAAATTATCGTCGGTGGTATTTAAGGAGTACGACAAAGTGAATGTAATCAGTCGTCGGCGTACGGACACGTGCGAAGACCCTGAAGAAGCTTCAATGCCTGGACATAGAAGACGTGTACGATTTCAGCAGTTATCGAACTTTGAGCGAGGTCGTCTAGTCGGACTCCGGAAGGCCGGGTGGTCGTATCGTCATATTGCGGAGCGAATTGGAAGGGAAGTATCGGTGGTGGTACGATGGTGGCGTAGATGGTCCGAGGAACATTCCCACACGAGAAGACATGGAACCGGGAGTCACAGACGGACTGATGAGCGGACCGATCGACGCATAAGAAGAGCGGCGTTATCAAGCAGAACATCCACTGCGACGCAAATCCGAGCTGCCGTTGCACCTGAGGTGACTGTGCGAACAATCCGCAACCGTCTACTGGATGTAAGACTACGTGCACGTATGCCTCTGGCATGTGTACCTCTGACTCCAGCACACCATCAGGAACGGCTGCAGTGGGATTGCCAACGTCTGCACTGGAGAACGCAATGGCGATCTGTCGTGTTCAGCGATGAAAGCAGATTCTGCTTGGGAGCCTCCGATGGCCGTATGCGTGTTCGCAGACGCATAGGAGAGCGTCTCCACCCTTCTTGCAACCGCCAGCGACATACAGGGCCTACTCCTGGTCTCCTGGTGTGGGGAGCGATCAGCTATCACTCCCGTACACAACTGGTATTTGTACCGGGTACGTTAAACAGCACCTCCTACATCAACAACATCATTCAGCCCGTTGTTGTACCATTTGTAAGGTCGGTCCATCGTGGTGTTTTCCAGCAAGAAAACGCACGCCCACACACGGTACGTGCAACGCAACATGCACTTCAGGGTGTGAGACAACTTTCAAGGCCTGCACGTTTACCGGATTTGTCCCCCATATAGCACGTGTGGGATTTTATGGGACAACGACTTATCCGGTCTCCACGGCCAGCCACGACCATCCCCGATTTACGCGTCCAGGTTGAGGATGCTTGGAACTCAATACCCCAAACTTACATTCAACATCTGTACGACAGACTCTATGCCCGAATTGCACAGTGTGAAGCAGTTCATGGCGGTTCAACCTCGTACTAACCATGTTACATGGAAATGTTATTTTTCAGTTTACCAGCAAATACAGCTGTATTTTGCCATAATGTTTTGATCACGTTATCCTCTGTATTCCGTTATTATGCTGTAAAAATTTCGTTGGTATCAGACGTCTCCTTCTGGGCTTTCTTTTTCACTTTGCGCCAGTGTATATTAACAATACAGCCTGTCTGTGTCAAAAAATAAAATAAATAAGATGTAGGTACTCAACAAATCGTTGTCACTTAAAAAAATAAAAGCAAATAGAAAAATAAAAAAATGGCTATCTGCACGTTTGCTATGTACATTATATCTTTGACTTTACTTCAAGTTTCTTTTAGTACATAATGCAATGCGCAATGGGTTCTTATATATATCGAATATCTAAGAACATGTGTGTCTCCAGGACCATCTGTAACGTCCACAGCAGTGATTCCGCTAAGATATGGGACTAATCATACTGCATAAAAAAAAAGAGAAGAATGTATGAACTGTAGTAAATAGTAACACTGTACTAGTGATCCGATTTATTGGCGTAGGAAGTAGACACATTAGCGTTTCCAAGCTTTCGCACATCAACCAGATGGCTTTTTCAAGGAAGAGACAGAAACTGAGACTGAAAAATAGAACAGATTAACAATTTGAACGCGGAAACTTGACTTGACAACAAGAGATACGACGTTATATTCATTTAAAGACATGACGCATCATGTTGGTTGCACGCGTGGTATCCTGGTAAGCAGAAGGCTTTACTTGAAGAATTGGTTCCAAATTCGTGGCAACTCGAGTGAGACGCAATCATTGCAAGTATCGCTGTTGGTAATGATCTCCAAGGTTTCCCGAATGGCTGTACCTTTAGGGGTAAAGTAGGTAGCCAATTTCTTTATATCGTCCCACATAGGAGTAGCGGACTTGAATTTCACTTCACTGGATAGTGCCGTGGCTAATTTATCGTATTTTGTGTCTCTTTTATGTTCGTTGACTCTGATTCCAAACGAACGCTTCGTCATTCCAATGTAATATCCTTTAGATACTACATCGGAAGATTTTAACGATACTACATTGGAATGACCAAGCGTTCGTTTGGAATCAGAGTCAACGAACATAAAAGAGACACAGAATACGGTAAATTAGCCACGGCACTATCCAGAGAAGTGAAATTCAAATCAGCTACTCCTATGTGGGATGATATAAAGAAATTAGCTACCTACTCTACCCCTAAAGGTACAGCCATTCGGGAAACCTTGGAGATCATTACCAACAGCGATACTTGCAATGATTGCGTCTCACTCGAGTTACCACGAATTTGGAACCAATTCTTCAAGTAAAGCCTTCTGCTTACCAGGATACCACGCGTGCAACCAACGTGATGCGTCATGTCTTTAAATGAATATAACGTCGTATCTATTGCTGTCAAGTCAAGTTTCCGCGTTCAAATTGTTAATGTGTTCTATTTTTCAGTTGCAGTTTCTGTCTAACTTCCTTGAGAAAGCCATTTGGTTGATGTGCGAAGCTTAAAAACGCTAATGTGTCTACTTCCTACGCCAATAAATCGGATCACTAGTACAGTGTTACTATTTACTACGTAATTGATGTACTGTTCCTAGTTATTAATATGTATGAACTGGTTTTAATTAAATATGCTGCTTCCGAAGTATGGTGAATAGGTAATCATAAATTTCAGTTTCAGCTTATGTAGATTTCGTCCAGTTAAAAATTCCGCTAACAGAGCTCTCGCCTATGAGTACTTAGTTTCACTACATATTGGTACAGTCCTGACGAATAGAACACAAAATATATGTATGTAATTTTATAAACTTCAAATAAAGCCGTAAACTGGGTGAGTTTTAGCAGAGTGCAGCTGGTTTGGAAGATCCAAGATTGTTTGTTTTTCCAAAAATATCCGCATTATGTGTAGCTTATTGATATGGGTTTGGTATGAGGGCTGGGAATAGTTCTTTATAGAAATTTACTGTTTGTAGGGAGGCAGTGCCGTATACTCTTGTATACTGTTCTTATTTAGATTAATTTACTTCTCCTTACCTCTTCTCACGTTAACGTCATATCTGAACACCCGATAGTTTCTACTCATTTGGCAAGACTGACAGCAGGTCTAAAGTAAACAACAGAGATAAAACAAGACAGCTGTACCTGCAAGAGGATGAGGTGACGAGATACTATTCGAGTAAAATCTCACAAGCTAAATTTTTTGTATCAATAGTTATACCGACCACCAGCACAGCGCAGTTGGTTAAGTCGCTATGTGCTGCGTGGGAGGCAGACGTTTCTAGACAGACCAGGTCCTGTCAGCCATCAAGTTTGCAGTTTTTCCAGGGTTTTCCGCAAACTCCCTGTGTTTGGGGATGCGAATACGTAGATGGTTCCCTGTGAAGTCGGCCCCGGACGCACTTTGTCCGTTCCCCGTATGCAGCAGAGGAATGGCAAGACGGCTGCTTTAATTTGCCAGTAATCCTCAAGAGCGCATAGTCGGTTTTGCGGAACTCAACCCGCCATGGGCGGACGAGATAGAGAGAAAATAGTTATATCAATAGTAGTAAATGTGTTCAATATGTTATTTTTGTAAGTGTAAATTATCATGAGAACCAGCCAGAGCTTCTGCATATTGTGAAACGAGCAATAAACAAAGTTATTTTATGTAGTCCAATATTTATTGTCTCAGTATTTTTGAACTCTGCGGCCGTTAAGTTAGCTACTGAAGTGATGTAATAAGTTAGGATTAAATATTTAAGTGTTCAAGTGACCAAATATTTAACCTAAAACATATAAACCCAGGAGGTTATAAAACACAAAAGAAAACATTTTGCTTGTTTGTTTTCCTAATCCAAGGAATTGTGATTTTTTTTCTTATCGTTATTGTCATTCTTAACTGAAGAAAAATCGTAAGCTCATAATTTATATCATAACTGGCGAATTTGATGAAGGACAGTTTGATTTTTGCATATATGTTATTGTTAAACTGCAAACTACGTTCTTGTACAGAATAAACAGTTATTCTATTCAATAACTGAACACATCATTGAAAGTATGAAATACAGCAAGAACTTATCACAAGCTTTAACTAGCTAGTTCATACGTTAACGGAGGGAGTTCCGTTAGCGTGTCGAATGAAAGTAATGCAACTGCTGCTAAGCCATTTATAGGAAAGCTATTTTATTAAAGTACAGGCTCACGCTTTGCCCTCTCTCGTTGTTGACGTTTACTGTTGCAATGCAGTTTAGTTCGCATCACCACTCCGCAAAAGAGGATGCACGTCACCACACCCCTTACCATGTAACCGACAGTATAAACCACTGCGATAAAACAGCATGTCCTCGGTTGCATCACTCAGCAATGTTATCCAAAATGTAAGTAACGTCAGCAGAGGTAACGTCAGCAGCATAATGCTTCGTTGAGAGCTGAGAGGAATGAGTTTCCACAGCCGAGTAACCTCACACATGCCTTATATCAGTAAGATCAACGCCAAACATCGCGTCGGTCGGAGCTATGCGACAATGGAGTCTGGATCAGTGGAAATGCGTTCCCTGGAGTAATGAATCATGTTTCACCGGAAAACGCTACCAGCCCGGCGTATAAAACTTAGCTGGAGAGTTTTTGAAGAAACAGTACAATTTTCAAGAGCAATATGTCATTATGTCTTAAAAGAAAAGTGTTTCATTAGTGCATCCTTCCAGTTCTTACCTGAACTAAAAAAGACATACAAAGGCTGCAGACAACTGAAAGAAACCTGGAGATATTCATGCTTGGTGCAACGAGGAAAGATAAGGATGGGAACTCGTGGATAAGGAAAATGACAACAGTGGAAGACATCATGATCAGAGTAAAATCCTTGAAATGGCAATGAGCTGGGAATGTTGCCAAAAGAATGGACCACCGATGGATAACCGAAATTCTAGATTGGATTCCAAGGGACAGGAAGAAACCCAAAAGATGACTCATTCCATCATGGTCAACTATTTTCAATCCACTGCTGGATTAAGGTCTCCCTAAGTTTATTCCACCACTACGGTCTGTCTTGAGCTTGTCTCCTCCATGTTAGTCCTGCATGCTTTCGAATTTCATCCATCTATTTTCCATAAGGTCTTCTTCTGGGTCTTTTTCTGTTCCTTGATATCCAGTTTAAAATTTCAGTTGTCCATCGGTGGTCCGTCCTTCTGGCAATATGTTCAGCCCATTTCCATTTCAGAGATTTTACTTTGGTCATGATGTATTCGGCTCTTGTCATTTTCCTTATCCAAGAGTTCCTCATTTTATCTCTCCTGGTTATTGTGCAGGGATCCGACGTCCAGGCATCCTCACAGTTCGTGGAGGTTAATGCAACCTTAATCTGCTGTCACAATTATCCCTGCGTGCGGGCTTTGCTCTTGATATACCCTCCTCAATGCGCGGTTCGCATGCGCAGTGGCCGGCCACTATTTAGTCATTGGTCGTTATTTTCTATTCATTTGCATATTCGGCCCTGAGGTACTTGCATGCCAAGTTTAAGCAGGATCGAACGACTTTCTCGGGGTGCTTCTTCTTCTTCTTTTTTTTTTTTTTTTGTAAAAAGTGTTCACATAAATGAAAATAAATCGGTATCAGCACTTTGCTATGTGCCTTATATGTTCGCCTTTACTTTCTTTTTAAAACATTATGCATTGATCAAATTATCAATTCCTAATCCAGTTATGCCTATGAATTCCTTAGAACAAGTGCGTTTTCAGCTAGGTGCTCCTAAGGGCACTGATCAAGCTATCAGTTTCCTAAGGACAGTTTGAATTTAATTATCGTTTTGTAAATTCATTGCACCTTTACATTTTCAACGAGTTTCTAAGCTCGTTATATCTTCAGTTACTTTGTTTCGGATTCGACTTTATTTGTGAATCCCTAAACACATTGTACCTTTGTCCTTGGATATCAGTTCCTACTGGACGTAATTGCTTTGTCCTTGGATATCAGTTCCTACTGGACGTAATTGCTTTGTCCTTGGATATAAGTTGCTGCTGGACGTTATTGCTTTGTCTTTTGTCACCTATTTCTGAACGTACTGATCTTTGTATAATATTTACCTTTCAGTTTCTCAATATGTTCGATTTTCGTTTGATTTACAGATTCCTAAACGTTATTCCTCTGGTTTGAGCTACCGGCATTATTCACGTCATTAATGACAATCCTCCAAAAAAATCTGGAACACTTGGTGATCTTCCCGCTATAATAACATGTCAAATTGAAGCAGTTTTATATTTCGGTGTCACTGGTCATTCTCATTATTGTTTCTCCTCTTTCTAATTAAATGCTACGCAGACACGTGTAATCCAGTTTCCTTCAGCCGAAGTCTCAGACTTAACACGTGTTTCTGAAACCTCAATTCGCCATCGATTTTCACAGCCGACAATTACGTAGGTCATTGTTTAAATTGATCTTTTCGCTCAAACCGATTATTTCCAAAAATCATCCTTCCTTGACCCTTTTCCATGGCCCATTAAAGACTTTATCGTTTTAGCACGTTTCTTTTATTTTTTTCTATCTGAGCCGCATTATCCATGATCACGTGCTACATATGTCTCACCGTCGATTTTTATAATGACAAATAAAGACATATGAGTCTCAGACGCCATTAATTTTTATTCACGAGCGAAAAAAAAAAAAGGAGAAAGACACAATCATTTATAAAAAATGGAAATGAGAGTTACTTGTACATACAGAATAACGTTATTGTTTGTATAAGACTAACTGCGACTGGCCCTTCGATGAAGCAGACAAGTACGGATTTTAAATCATAAAAAAATTGGTAATCTTAAAAACTGACTTAAAAGAATATACTGTCTTTTAATCTTAGTGACAATAACAATAACGCAAACGATAATTATGCTTCTGATCTGTTAACCACTTGCATGGGTATGGAAGTTCTAAAAATTCGTCTAACAGTTTTACAGTATAAGAAATGAATTCTTCTTTTTTTTTTTTTTTTTTTACAGTGAAATGTGGTAGACCCTTGATTACTAGGGATTAGGACGTGGGTTCATCAGGAAACTGAATGGGGTGTCCAGTGTAAAAAAGATAAACTTCAAATGAAATTGCTTTTAAAGAGAAAGAAGTAAAAAACGAAAATGTCCTCAGAAATATTACAAGAGGCTCTATTTTTTTTTCTTTCTTTCTTTAATGTATAAAACGATACCTGAGGTTCGTAGAAACGACCTTCAAGTTTCCACTAATAGCGTTTGAATAACACTTCTCTCTTTGACATCCATTATTCTGTTGGTTTAAAATGGCATTAATGTTTTTCTCGTACCTGTCTGTTTTTAAGTGTCATCTTCCCGCGATGCTCAAAGCAGGAAAAATTATTTCATTTTTTAAATGTAATATTTGCGTATTTAGATTTTTTCATTAATAAAGGGTTCTAATCAATAATTGCACCATTATTGTTACTGTATTGGCATGCTCTTATAAATGTGTAATATGTCCTAAAACACAAGTAAATTTTCTGATCATTTGTTTCCAAGAAATTCCTTTCTCATCCACTTCGGGCAATCGGACAGACCTTTACCAATCTGCCTGTTCTGATGAAGGAATTTCTTTTTATTGTGCAAAGTAAAAGTTAATTTTTGTCTCTGACACTTAAGAAAATTATTTCTTCTTATTATACTATATTTGTATCGCAAAATGCTCACAATGACTTTATCATTAGCACATTGTTTTCCAGTTTAGTCCGATAACATTCTAATCTAATCCTTATAATATTTTAGTTTATTCTCTAATCATTAACTTATCATCTTCTAGTCCAATTCCACGTGGCATCAATAGTTTTCAGCAAATAATTCAGTTTTCTCTACTTTTCAATACCTCTCCTGTGGATTTTCATTCAGTAGACATTGGATTTTAATTTTCTATTAGTTATAGTTTTAGGTTTTCGTTTGGGGGGAGGGTTAACAACAAATGTGAGCAACTTGATGGGCTAATTTGGGGCCACTGGTTCCAGGAAAGGGAGAAAGTCAGTGCCTTAGAACAAACACACTGACCATGTCTCACCCGGGATTCGAACCCATCTCGAACTAATGTTTTAAACCCAAGGCTTCGTGCCACTCTGCCATTGGGGCTGCTTACCTGAACTAAAATCTAAACTTAAAATTTTGAGCATTTACTAGAACTTTCAATAAAATCTCATCCTCTGAAAGCAGTAACTTGGTCTTAAACAACCCTTAAAAATAGGAAGCTAGGAGAGTTGGGCTAGAGTGCCCGACAGGAAAGTGACACGGAAGAGAGGTAGAAAGGGGGAGGGAGACGTCCTTATTTGTTTCCGGGAGGCCAGTACCCGGGATCTGACGGCTTAACGTGCCCATCCGACGCACGGCGGGTATTTAGTGGTTCGAGCGCTCGTACCTGGCCGGGATCTAACCTGAAGTCATCTCCATGGCAGTCACGAACGTTGACCACTAGGGGACCCGCCGTCCGAAAACTTTATAAATACCGAGCAATCACTATTTATGAGGAAGTGTTCAGGGCCCTGTAGCGAAGCATCTATGGAGCAAAATACAATTTGGTTGGGATAATCTCAGAAACATGCGCTCGCGATTTATGGATAAAAATAGTTCCATTTTGTGCCACCAAGGGATATGTGACGCTGCAAACGCCAGAAAAACGTTCAATTTGCATACCGCACGACTCCACCGACGATTGGGGGACATAAGACGACGGGTAACGCAGCATAACATTCGTATACCTGGTACATGCTACGGCTGTTACCTTACCTGAACGTGCGTTGCTTGTCGAGCTTTATTATCAAAGCAGTGGTAATGCAACTTCTGCAGACGCCCCGTTGATGTAGTAGTCTAAACTATGGCTTCCGACTATTCGTCCCAGGTGGGTTCAGTTCGAATCCCGGCGAGGCATGATTGTTGTGTTTGTCTTACGGCACTGGTTCTCTCACTTTCCTTAATTAAACCCTACAAGATCACCCCCATCCCGCAGCAATTGCTTCGTGGTGAAAGGTAAACTCTGCTGACGTTTGCTCTGACATTTCTGGCTCGCATGGAGATGGATAATGCATGGCCCTGGAAGATCTTGTAGAGAGACTAGGCTCATTTCCATCTATACGGCCCTGGAAGATCTTGTAGAGTGACTAGGCTCATTTCCATCTATACGGTCCTGGAAGATCTTGTAGAGTGACTAGGCTCATTTCCATCTATACGGCCCTGGAAGATCTTGTAGAGTGACTAGGCTCATTTCCATCTATACGGCCCTGGAAGATCTTGTAGAGTGACTAGGCTCATTTCCATCTATACGGCCCTGGAAGATCTTGTAGAGTGACTAGGCTCATTTACATCTATACGGTCCTGGAAGATCTTGTAGAGTGACTAGGCTCATTTCCATCTATACGGTCCTGGAAGATCTTGTAGAGTGACTAGGCTCATTTCCATCTATACGGTCCTGGAAGATCTTGTAGAGTGACTAGGCTCATTTCCATCTATACGGTCCTGGAAGATCTTGTAGAGTGACTAGGCTCATTTCCATCTATACGGTCCTGGAAGATCTTGTAGAGTGACTAGGCTCATTTCCATCTATACGGCCCTGGAAGATCTTGTAGAAATGACTAGACTCATTTCCATCTATACGGCAGTGTTGACACTCACAATTCCCTGATTTGGGCTGAGAAAACCCCTCGTGTGTGCCAAGAGATCGCTTTGCACACGCCGAATGCTACAGTATGGTGTGGTTTAACGGCATCATTTATCACCGGGTCTAATTTTTCAGAAGAAAATCGTCCAACTGGTCCAGTAACTTGTGCCGCCAACTTCCGCAGGTATCGAGAAATGCTCCTCAACTTTTGGACCCCCAACTTCAGCAGCGACGATATCTTGACTCGACCGCATTTATGCAGGTGGTGCACTCCTCATATTGCATTGTTGGTACAGCATCTGTTACGACAACAGTTTCCCTACAACAGAGTAATTAGTCGTGCATTTTCCAAAACCTGAGCACCTTGTTTGCCTGATCTCAACCCCTGTGATATTTGGTTATAGGGATATCTCAAAATCCGGGATTAACGGGGCTATATCTCAACCTTGGACAGGAGCTCATTAAAATTAATACCGCTACATACCGGTATAATATTCGAAATCAAGCTCTTTTGAGACTTACTACACCTAGAACACAAACTACTAAAGAAAGTCTCAATTATTCTGGTCCAGAGGTTTGGAATTCATTGCCTGCAGAATTAGCATCTATTAATAACTTTAATTTGTTTAAAAAAATTACAGCACTGCTTACTTAGTAACTAATATTCATTCAATAATGCAGGATGGGGGATGGGTTGAAAGAGGATTACCGGCAGAGGGGAGAGCGGAGAAGGCGGGGGAATTCGAGACCAGACGGGGATTCGGTGAATGGCCAGAGGAGGAGGAATCTTTAACAATGGGCATTGGTTATGGGGGTACAACTGAGCTTCTTATTACCTTAATGTTTTATTTGCCTTAATATACTGTATTTTGAATATAACACTAGATATCTAATTTAGTTAACATGTTTTTTTAGATCTGTTACTCTTCTTCTCTCTCTCTCTTGACCTTGGTGCTGCTATTATGTGAATGCTCCTGGTTTGACTTATATTATAGGAGATCGAACCTAAGTCAGATTTCTGCGGGGCCTTTTCCTTGATATTTCCTGCGTTATTTTTTGGCTTATATGCAACTGTTGCGAATTATTACAGTGATGTTGAAGTTTCAACTAGTGTGAATTCTTTCAGTAAAGTGAATATAAGTATTGAATTGAACACCATACAACCAAGTGTAAGTGATGGAAAATGGAATAAAACATCCTGTGATAATTCTCCTGCTAGTTTCAGTGTGAAGCCTCCTAAAATGTTACGGAAATACACAGTCGAGTCACATTATTGTGACAATCTCCTACTTTTGATGTCAACAGCGCGTAGCCAATGAAAGAAGGCACGTGTCGTGAGCTGGATTGGAGTGTATATAAGGTGTGCTGTAGGCATTCTGAAAACATATCAGGGCCACGGGTGGCCGAGTGGACAACATTCGTGACTGCCACGGAAGGGACCTCAGGTTCGATCCCAGGCAGGTACGAACGCTCGATCCACTAAATATCCGCCGTGCGTCGGATGGACCCCGGGTACTGGCCCCCGGTAATAAATAAGGGTGTCTTCCTCCCCCTTTCTACTTCGCTTCCGTGTCACTTTCCTATCGGGCACTCTAGCCCAAATCTCATAGCTTCCTATTTCTAAGAGTTGTTTAAGACGTGGAGTCAGACACTCTCTTCCTAAAATACTCTACATATGATCATTTGATCATTTGATCTGAAAACATATCACTCTCTGCTGTCATGGATAACAGGAGAGATTTATCAGATTTGCAAAAAGGGATGATTATCGGCTTTCGGGCAAAGGGTGGCAGTATTTCTGAAACAGCGCAGTTTGTGAACTGTTCACGTGCTGCTGTGGTTAAAGTGTATCGTGATTGGAGAAATGGCACCATTGTGTATAAGCGACGTGGAAACTGCGGGGGACCACGTGTCATTGATGTGAGAGATGAACGTCGGCTGCGAAGGTGCGTGAGGGCCGATCGACACGCTACAGTGGAGCAGCTCCCTGGCCGAATGAACCAGGGGGCTACCGGAAGTGTGTCTAAGACGACAGTTCAGAAAACCCTGCTGCATATAGGGCTCCGATGCAGACGGATGGTCACTGCACCTGTGCTAACGAAGGTGCATTGGAAGAAAAGGCTTACATTTGCACGGCAGTATCGGAACTGGACCTCCGCTGATTGGCAAAGGATTCATTGCCTTCTCCGACGAGTCACGTTTTCTGCTTCATCGAAATGATGGACGTTGGCGTATAAGACTAGAAACATCGGAGAACAAACACTCTTCAACCATTGCTGGAAGAACACAAGCTGGTGGGGGGCAGAGTTGTGGTCTGGGAAATTGTTTTCGTGTCGTTCTCTGGGTCCATTCATACATCTGGAAGGCACAATGGCCCGAATTCGTTATGAATCCACCCTTGCAGACCACGTACACCCATACATGCTGATTGTCTTCCCTGAGGCGGATGGGATCTTCCAGCACTACAGTGCGACATGTCACACAGCTAGAAATGCCAGAGAGTGGTTGGAAGAGCACGATGAAGAATTCAAAGTACTTCCCTGGCCCCCTAATTCCCCAGACTTAAACATAATTGAGCATCTGTGGGACCACCTCGATTGTGTTGTTCGCTCCAGCAGCTGTCAGGTGCACTGCAGACAACATGGCTCCACATACCTGTGAACACCTTCCAGCACCTTATTGAGCCTCTCCCAGCCCGTCTAGATGCTGTCCGCGCTGCACACGGCTGTTACTCTGGGTATTAGCTGGTGGTCACAACATATGGCTCGAATGTGTATAACGGCAGTTATTTAGCTTTTGGTTTCACATGAAATGAAGATTGTGACATCCAGTTCCCATCTGTATCGTTAGCGGAGAACGCCTGAGTAATGAAGGAATGGTTCCGAGCAAAATGAAGCGGCATCTAACAACCAAACATCCAGGTGAGTCTCACAAACCTGCATCATATTTCCAATGTCTTTAAAAAAGAACAACGAAAGGAAGCAAACAGAATGGAAAAACGGGTTACCGTTTCAGATAGTGCATTTGAGGCGTCATTCAAAGCTGCTGAATTGATAGCAAGAAACATGAAACCACATACCATTGGTGAAAATTTAATTGGTCGAGCTTATAAGGTTATTGTTGAAAGCATGCTTGGAAAAGAAGCTAATGAGCAAATTTCTAAAGTTCCTTTGTCCAATAACACGATGGGTCGACATATTGCAGAAATTTCTGAGGACATCAATCAGAATGTCGTTATAAAAATCAAAGCAAGCAAGCAATTTGCTCTTCAAGTAGATGACAGCACCAACAGAAACAACAAAGCTGAGTTACTTGGATTTGGTGGTTTTGTTGGTGAGACAAGTAATATTGAGCAATTTTTGTCTTTTTTGGAACTGAAGACCACAACGACTGGATGTGACAATTTGAAGCAGTGAGTCGTTACTTAGCAGTAGAACGAAGTAAATTTCTCCGTCATTTTTGTCCACGCCGGGCATCGAAACCGGGTCCCCTCATTCCGGAATAAGTCGCTCTCCCAACTGAGCTACGCGGACGTATGCTCTCGCTGCTGCTATCTGCCTTTACCTCATGTACGCCCTGCGGTGCATGCACGTCACATCTCCCCTCCCCCGAAAGAGGGCAGGGGGCATGGCCCACGGGTCAGCCAGGACAATGTATCACTGTAGGCAGTCATCCGCTGAAGAACGTGCATTGGAGAAATCCCAGTCAATTTGGTGTGTGGAACGTAACATCACACACATTTGTTTTTCGAAGCGCTGAAGGAGGGATCCTCTTATTTTTCCTGTCTCGTGGTGTTTAAAGAACACCACACCATTGCGAGAACTTCAACAGCCAGGTCATTCTCGAAGTTCGGGTGCCAATATAACGAAGTAAATTCCTCAGTCATTTTTGTCCTCGCCGGGCATCGAACCCGGGTCCCCTCATTCCGGAATAAGTCGCTCTTTCAACTGAGCTACGTGGACGTATGCTCTCGCTGCTATCTGCCTTTATCTCATGTGCGTCCTGCTTGGCAAGCATGTCACAGCAGGTTCAGGTTTATCATGGAGTGATTGCTGTGCCCTTTGCACGGACTGAGCACATTCTATATTCGGGAAATATAAAGAAATTCTTTTTTTGTTTTTGTTTTTTTTTTTTTTTTTCTTGATCTCAGATACTACAGTCTTGTGACACTTATATATATATTAAGGTAATACAACGTAGTTTGTCACAATTATTTATTTTTTCAAGCCGACCATGGTTTCGCTGGGTGTTGACCTAGCTTCATCAGGACGAATAGCACGTAAATATTCAAATTGTATATGACATCATAAATGGTGTTTACAGTAAGATAGTGCATTTGTTTTGGTTAGATGCGTCCACGCGTTTGATAGAAATGGCGTGGATGCCATGTTATTAACAAGTTGCGAAGACTTCTGATATAAATGGAAAGCTTCCAAAATATCAAGTTTGGTAGTTGAATCAGGCTTGTTAATTAGTTTTGCTTCTTCAAAGAGAAATTTGTGGTCCTTTTCGTAACAGTGTTTAGCCATCGATGACTTCTTTATGTCACAATTCCGAATGTAGGTTTGTGCTTCTTCAATCGAAAACGCAAGGTTCTACGGGTCTGTCCTATATACGAAGCATCACATTCACACAGAATTTGATAAATGCCCCACGAGTTTTTGTCTTCAACGTAGTCCTTTGATCCAAAAAATCGCATTTTGTTTGTGGGTTAAAAAAATCACCTTAAAATTAAAGGTTTTGAGAATTTTTGTAATTTTGAAGGCAATGTCACGGGAAAATGGAATAATGGCAAAATTCTCTCGCAATGGGCGCATCACAGGAGTTAATGTGGAGATACGCTTCGGTTTCCGGAATTTTGTTAGAGCCTTATCTATAATGGAAGGGTTGTATCCTCGCTCTACTGCAACACGTTTAAGGAAATGAAGTTCTTTTTCCAAACTGTCTTTATCTGAACATACTGTATATGTATTGCGCGATATACGCAAGTGTAAAAGGCGCTGAGTTTTTGTTGATAAGGGTGATTGGACTTGGCACGTGGAGGTGAAAAAATAGCGAATGGCTTCCGATAAATTGTGGTTTCGAGAGATCCATTTAAGCGAGTTATCAGGACGTCAAGGAATGGTACGCATCCGTTATTTTTAGTTTCGTAGCTGAATTGAATGTCAGGATCAATGGAATTTATAAGTTCGACTAATTCCGGAATTTTAGAATGTTTTCTCTTCCATAGAACGAAAGTTTTGTCTACATATCGTATCCATAAGTCAAATTTCACCAATTTGAAAAGTTTTTCTTCAAATCGACGCATGTTGATTTCACATAATTTAGGTGACAGTGGGCTGCCCATGGCTAGACCTTCCGTCTGTTCATAAAACGTTCCACGGAAAGTAAAGCTGTTCTGTTTTGTGCAAATGTCCACTAGTCTTGTTATTTCTTTAACTTCAGGTTGACTGTACTGATGCTCTACAAGACTTGATTTTAGCGATTCCAGAGCTCCTTTTACTGGAACATTGGTGAACATAGATACCACATCAAAGGATAGCATTAGTTGATCTACGTAGGGGTGCAGTTTGAGTCGATTGGTAAACTCAATGGAATTTTTCACAGATGTTTCATTAGGAGTGGCCAATGTAGATAATTTTGAAGATAAGAACTTCGACAACTTATATGCTGCTGTGCCGATATTACTATACTATGGGCAGGAAAGGAATACTAGATATATGTATTTTAGGGAGAGCATAGAATCGCGCACAAAATGGCGTATGAAGGTTTAAGTTTGTTTTTCATGCTTTGCTTCAGAGTTTCTGAGTTTTTCATCAATTTCTGTATTTCTTTCAATTGTTTGTCTGAAGGATCATTCTTTATTTCTTTGTAAGGACCATCCAAAATAAGATTTTTGACTTTGTTATCATAATGGTTTTTGTCTAACACAACCACCTGACCTCCTTTGTCATATCTAGTGATGATTAAGATGAGCACATTGTTAGTAGTTGCAGAACCTGGTTTAGAAAGATTTCATATTCCGTTAAATGTTCGATGATTATTATATTTTGAATTATCGCGCTTTTTTTTCTTGTACCCTGAGAGCGTGGGCCATTTAGGTAAATTTTGCGTGTGAACCCATGTGGGGTGTCATTATCTCGTTTGTAAGATCTTTCCACAGAATTTGGATGTTGGAGGTGACCTGATGTGCTGTGGTGCAATTATTTGGCACGCTCATATTCCATTGGACGAAATCTTGCGGCCGTGAGTTCTGGCAGGCCACAGCCTGCCACGAAACTGGTGACCGCTAATGAAGGACTAAAAAGCAGCAGTTTCTTTGTCACTGCCGATTATCCTACAGATAATCGAATGCTGAAAATGCATTTGATCATCAGTCTTTAAACCTGTTTGCAGCTGGAATAAGAAGGTGAGAGAAGGAAAACAAAATCAGTTGGAATGGAATCGAGGAAATGTTGGCATTGGCCTGTCCTTGCCCTTCGCGGGATCGCACAAAATCAATAAATAACTGAGCCGCCGAAGGACATTCTACGGCCACCATTTTTGACGACTTGACGAAGAACGAAGGCTGTTTGTTTAAGTTAATGCGTTTTGAATTCACGTGCCCCCCATTCTTTGCTTTCGAGTTACACCTGCAAATGTCAAATCCACCCAGATACAAGACTCCAGCTCCGCCTCGAAGGAGGTAAAACAAAACACCGTGACCTTTAAAAAACAAAATGAGGCTGAATGAAAATACGAACCTTTCGGCTGTAGAAAAAGTTAATGTCAAGGGGAAACAGAGGAACAAGAGACTTAACGTTCTACGTTTAAATAAGTAAATACACCGAAAGCGTGTTTTTTTTTTTTTTTGTTTTTTTTTTTCAGAACACAGTAGATATATTTATCTGATAATTTCACTTATTAATTCCAGAGCATTATCTGCCAACATCGAAAACTGTCATGCTTTTTGCTGTGTGCTCCTTTCGATTGGAGTGACTATCCCCGGCCGCGTAACGATCATTTTTGACCCTATTTTCGAATTGGTTTTAGTCAATAACATCATATTCCCGAATTTAAAATTTTTCTTTGTCAGCATGTGGTTAGTAACCCCATTTTTGCGGATTTCAGTTTCTCTTTTGCCCAAATATAAGTAATTGCGTTTGGTGAGTCAGGATTTAAAAAGCATTTTTCAGAAACATTGAATGTACTAACAAAGCTAAAAAAAGGAAGAAAAGAAAAAAAGAAACCCTTTATATACATTGAGCATTTCTCCTAAAAATTTCACTCAGTAAGCTCTTCGCTTCCGTCTCCGAAAGCCGCTCTCTATTATTCTAGGGGCTCTTTTAGTTTGGCTAATTTCCCCCCTTCAAATATTTATTTTTATGAAAAACTAATGATTGAGAACTACAACAAAGGAAAGAAAAATGGGGGTCATGGTTTGACACCTTCAAGAGCCCCTAAAGTCCGGGGATCAATTCCGGGCCCGTTTTGGATGATTAGCGAGATACCCGCGACTCCGACCTCTCGGCCGCTGGGACTGTTGGGAGACTTTGGCAAGCAGTCATTTCTTTTCGTTGGTTTTCCCTATGAAAATATAGTTCGAGGAGTTCCAAATATATCCTCTCAATGCTCCAGTTATTTAAATAAAGATAACTGACACAGCGAAAATGCTGTTCAGCATTGCTCATGAATGGCATGTGAAGGGGTGCGATATACTTTTTGCGGAGTCGTATATATTTTGCCTTATATGCAGCTTAAGGGTGACTGTGTCTGTTAAAAAAAAGTGCTATGCACACATGGAAACATCAAAAGTTTCCAAATTTTCACGGTTTACATTTTACTACATGGTGCATTCGTACGAATTACGACATACATATCATCAAATGATGTTCATTTTTTTACATTCTGTTGAAAGAAACTGTTAGGTAGTTTTGCACTTCAAAAACTTTATTTTAGTGAAACAATTGCAATATGCTGATTATAAGAAACGCATGCTACTAAAGTTTTAATAGTATGTGTACGAGCACATACACAAGACCTTTAACGAATCCCTGTAATTAGCCATGGTAACGCAACTTTCAATTTCGGTTCCACAAAGAATGTAATATGCACATGAAAAGCAACTCTGATTAAACACGGACAAAATGTCGTTGGCTTTGCAACTAAATTCCAGGAGCTTTAATTTTTCTTTTGTCTTTCTTTTTTTTCAAATCAGTTCCAGAATTGCTATGAATAGCTCATAAATGCAGTCTGAAGTAATAAATAAAACAATGCTTCCGTTGGACTTCATAGCTTTCAGAAAGTAGAAAAAAAGAGACTCAGCGGACTGAGTAATAATGTCTATAGCATTTCACTGTTGTTACATCCCAGACTTTGATAAAATTGCATGATGTTATCACGTTTGGTTTTAATAAACGAATCCCAGTCTTTTTTTTTTTCCGAAACCACAACAGGAGGCTCACAACTTTATAAAATCTACTGAAAATTTACTGAGCAAACTCCTGTGTTATGTGTGGCGTATTCAGGAAATTCGACATTTTGCAGCCCTTATCTCGGACACATGACTGAAAAAATTGATACTTTGATGTGAACCGCTCATTCATTTTCCTGAACATTTTCAGAGATGACATGCCTATGAAAATTCTCTTGTGAAAAGGGTTTCTGTACACCCTACAAATGACCGACCTTCTTTTTGGTCTACGTTACAGACAGACGCAATTCAAGTCCTAAATTTAAATAATAATAATAATGTTTAAATAGATATGCGAGGGCTGTACTGACATTAATGAGCAACAAAATTTAAAAATTGCGAGTTGTAATGATTTAAGAAATAAAAGTACGACACTTAACGTACGTACTTACCTATTTTTCTACAAAATCCCGGTTTCTTTGGACATATTTTCCCCATCGTTTTGGCAGTTTAAAGATGCCATTGCGGAAGAACTCCGTTCCAGCTGCGCGAAGACATCGATGTTCAGTTTGCTGTATTGCTTCCGTCTTCTTGCAGTGTTGGCCGCGCATCTGGTTCTTTAAGAATACAAAGAAATGATAGAAGGAAGCTATCAGATCTAGACTGTAGGCAGGTTAAGAAGATTTTCCTGCCATTGAAAATTGAAATTTGGAGCAGAATAGGATTTCCTAATTGGAAAGACCAACCAAATAGTAAATCTTCTTGTGAACTCATCCAAATAGTAAAGAAATATTAGAATGAAGAGCAAAACATTATGTATACATCTCAAAAGGAACAGCTTTTTTTTTTTTATTTTGTTATCTGGAGTGATTGAATGCGTCCTTAAGTTTTGGATGTGATGGCTAGTACCTCACGTAAATTTTATTAAAATCTTTCCGTCTCAGAGCCGTTAGCAAGGAAGGGCACAGTGGCGAAAGTAAATTGCCTCCAGTAACCAGTCTATGTTAGCGGTTAAGAGACTGAAATTATGTTGATGATGAAATTGAAAATATGCCATAGCAGGCAATTTAACTGTATGGCAGCATACACGTTTTCTTGCATGTTCATTTCAGGAAGGGACCTACTTGGAGGGCTGTAGGCAGTCACCCGTTCCTAATGTAGGGCCACTGGCTCCAGGGAAGAAACAGAGCCTGAGCCATCAGACAAGCACACCACTCATGCCATCTCGAACGTATGGTCAGCGCCTCAGACCACTCAGCCACTGGGGTGGCGGATGTTTACTTTATTTAAATGATTGATTGTGCAGAGAGTCATTCCGTGTCAGTTTGTTTCGACTTGAAATCGATTCTTATTAGTGTTAATTGAATACCAGTAAAATGGCCTGGTGTAGCCGGTGTTTAACAAAATTTGCATCAGTCAGATTCTAGGGCAGAGTTTACCAAGTTTTTCTAAAATTATAAATGGGATATATTGCACGGAAACATCTAACTGCAGTATGTTCCAGTTATAAAGGGGGTGGGGGCATTCAGTAAAAGAAGAAGAATGAAGGATATAATCTGTACTTGTATTGGCACAATTGGCTGAAACCAGCAGTCTTTATAAACCGTGAATATGGGAAATTTGATACATTTGAAAACTCTACATTTTTCTATTTTACTATGATCAATATAATGTAGAGTTCTTCCGATGAGCAAGCAAGTTTATCCTTGAAGACCCTTGAAGAGCCTCTGGGCGTTTCAAGGGTCTTCGGTGGCGCGGTGGTTCGAATCCCGGTAAGGCATGATGTTGTGTTTTTCTTACGGCACTGTATCTCTCCCTTCCCTGAAACCAGTAGCCCTAAATTAGGGACGTGTGACTGACTGCTTATAGCCCATCGAGTTGCTCATGGCGGTCGTCAAACTCCCAAACAAAAAACAAAAACAAAAAGAGATCATCTATAGGTAGGTCAGTGACGTTGAGTGTTCTTTTATTTGAAGCTGAGATGAAGTGGTTTCATTTTTGCCCATTCTAAAGCAACTAATATGGAGCTAGCAAAGAGAAAAGTATGGGTTTTTCAGGTAAAGTTCAAAAACTTATAACAATTGACCCTGAATCTTGTTGATACCCATAACGAAACTGAGAAGAACCAGAAAATACAGGTGTTTAAACTGAAATGTATGGTCAGATGGAAAGATAGGAATGTATCAAGTAGAAACATGGTCTCCTGCATCATTCCAGTATTGAAGGTAGGTAGCTTCGATGACATTTGACATGAGTTTCTTGATAGGCAATCGTGTTGCATTGCAGAGTGCTGGTGGATCCAGATTACATCAAGATCAAATAAATAAATAGTCTAGATGATTTCATGAGGTTTGTTTCTCAATACAGTTCTCATTATCTCAAAACTCTGTTCACATTCTTTACATGTGAATAGTTCAGTTTCACTTCAATGCATGTACTAAAAATGTAGTTATCTGAATCCTGCAGCAAAAATACTAAAAAGAAAAGGTTCCTGCAACCATTTTTAGTCCTAGAGACTATTAGTCCTATTGTTGAAAACCTTTCACTAAAAAATATTCATTACTATTTAGTACACAAATTTTCAAATGTTCGTTGATTTTCGCTATGTTTATAAAATTAAAATCTGAAGAATGAACCAAGAAAGAATTCAAATGCTATGTTAAAAACATCGAACTTTAACACTACCACAACCTTCTTACCTCCGTATGATCTCTGGAATCAGCAATGCATTTCGATACACATTTTAGTATCATTATAAAGCTGTTATGTGGGCTCTCCCAAAGCAGCCTAAGTACTGTACATATATATATATGGGAACTAGCAATCATTGGTTGTCATGCCACTGTCATCCTGGCATGTAGGGCATCGGAAACATCCGTAGGAAATTGCACTCTTCTGAGTGCACCATGCGTGTGCATGTGTAGTTCACTCAGTTTGCTTTGCAATGTGTAGCGTTTAGCTCTTCTCTTGCTTCCAATGTCACATGTGGAAACAACCCAGAACTCACCACGAGAAGGTGGCTACACTTCGAGTTCCGCCCACCCTACCTCCAGCTCAGAATTTTATTTCTACGTGGTATATCTTGTTCGGTAACCCGTTTTCTTCAAAGAATGTGGCATTAATTGCCGTGATGTAATTGTTGCTCTTATGAACGAATCTGTAGCTTCAAATTCACACACTGAGATAGCTGCTTCGGCCACCAGTTTCTCACAACGTTACACAGCTTGCGTGTGGCAGGGAAACTTGGTTATTTCTTCACCAGCTGTGGCAGAAGTTGCGATTAGTCGATCCAGATCTTCGTCTGAGATGTATTTTGTCAGGGGGTGGTTCAGTAAGACGCGTTTTAGTCCAATCGATCATCTCATAATATTCATTAGCATCCAAATTTGATTGCGACACTTCGTATTCTCTTATGACATCATTCATTTGTTGTTGTCTAGCTTTCTATATTCTTTTCCATTCAAGAGTTCCAACGTGGGTGCGTTCGTCCGCAATCATACTTAGTAATATATTCTCTGGGTGACTGAAGAACGCGTTTCTCTTGATCACTGCATCGATGATTACTTTGCACTTCCGGTCCATGAAGCGCGATAAGTTTATCAGTTTCCAAAAGTGTTTAGAAATTGTTCCTACAACTCGTTCAGGAGAGATTGGGGCAGCTCTCGAGGGCTGTAAAAATCTCCCTGTAGTTGACTTTGCAGCTATTCATGTAAAGCGGACAGAACACATCAAAGAATTGGAGGATACACGTGAACTGAGTACCGACCAGAAGTATTTACTGGCCGTGTCACAGGGAGACTGTGATGCCAGCCTTTCTGGAAGAAATCCTGGACCCACATTACTGGCTTTGTCCCAGACCACTGTCACATTCGCGGTGGTTGACGACAGCTAACAGAGTCATGCGCCTCTATGTCGCCACTCAAAACGCATCGCAAACTTTGATCTGTGTTGCCAACTACATAACGAAGGTATATGCCCCAGTCTGGTTTTCCATAAAGAAGAAACCTTCATGAACAGAAGGGGCCAAATACTTTTGGAAACTGATCAACTTATCGCGCTGATGGATTTGAAGTGTAAAGTAATCACTGATGCAGTGATCAAGAGAAACGCGTTCTTCAGTCACCCAGAGAATATATTGCTAAGTATGATTGCTGACAAACGCACTTACCTTCATAGCTTTTGGATGCAGAAGAACAAAGAAAGCTAGACAACAACAAATGAATTATGTCATAAGTGAATTCAAAGTACCGCAATTAAATTTGGATGCTAATGAATTTTAATTATGAGATGATCGATTGGACTAAAACGCGTCTTACCGCACCACCCCTGACAAAACACATCTCAGACGAAGATCTGGATCGACTAATCGCAACTTCTGCCGCAGCTGGCGAAGAAATAACCACGTTTCCCTGGCACATGCAAGCTGTGGAACATTGTGTGAAACTGGTGACCGAAGCAGCTGCCTAAGTGTGTGGATTTGAAGCTAGAGATTAGTTCATAAGAGCAACAATTGCATCACGGCAATTAATGCCACATTTTTTGAGTAAAGCGGATTACCGAACAAGATATACCACGTAGGGAGGGTGGGCGGAACTCGAAGTGTAGCCACCTTCTCGTGGTGAGTTCTGGGTTGTTTCCATATGTGACATTGGAAGCAAGCGAAGAGCTACACGCTACACATTGCAAAACAAACTGAGTGAACTGCACATGCACACGCATGGTGCACTCAGAACAGTGCAATTTCTTACGGATTTTTCCGATGCCCTACATGCCAGGATGCCTTTACCTAGCCTAGGCATGCGGGCCAAATGTGGGATGAAAATGGTGAACTTCGCGTGTAGTGCGGAGACATAGCGTATTGATGAACTTCAAAACTTTTTTCACTGTTATTGGGAACAGTAAAGGACACTTTTCCGCGCTAGGGGTTACTCGATTTCAGTTACAAAAAAATTCCATCCGTTTTTGCTTACGGCCCAGTGCGGTCGGAAAAACGCGAACTTAGTGTGCCGTGCGGAGACGTAAGATATTAGTCGATTTCAAAAAAATTCTTTTGTTATTCTTGCTGACCCAAATGGCAACTTTTCCGCACTAGGCAATATGCAAGTTAAAAAAACAAGTTTTTTCGTCCCACCTTACTGACAGGCAGATACTGTAATTTTGTTTGTACCTATACAGTAGCTTCGCCGTGTTAACTGCCCATATGTTTTCCGTCTTCCGCAGTGAAATCAAGAGAGAGAAAGAAACACATAACGATTTCTCCTATCACATCACCACAGGAGTGTTCGGGAGTTGCAGTGTAGGTTTTAGGTTTAATGGGTCAGCTTTCCGTCATAATTTCCTTGCCTAGCATATTTTTCGTTTCAATTCGCAAGAGAAAAATAACTTCGTATGTCGCATAGAACTGGTGAGATAGGCATCTTTGTTGTGGAAAAGTACAACACTTTCTGTCACGAATATAGAAAGGTAAAACTAAAAAAGCTGAGTGTGTTGATGGATAAAATAAAATCGGCCTTGTAGTACTTTCTCAGGACTGCAATACTACGTCAAACTTTTCACAAAGTCATGAAATGGTTTCGGCCTGTGGTTTCGGCCTGTTGAGAACACGAGTTCAGAGCGAAAATTAAGGCAAGTATTTCAAGCAAGATCATCTAATTCAAGATCAAGGAGACAGTTTCGTGCAGTGATGTATTCAGGCATCTTTTCGGGGGTGCTTAGCCCCCTAAAATCCATGGATGCCCCCTCCGGAAGGTTTTTGGATGATCACTCCTTATATTTAGTCTAATTATTTTCATCTATAAACAAAAATAATTAGACTAAATACATGGGTATGCCGATGCCAAGAGAGCTACAAGGAATCATCGATATCTTTTCTTATAAGAAGAGTTTTTACTCATTCGTCCACCACAGCTCTTCGAATGCAAGAAATAGATACCATTTATAATACCACCCGTAATCACGGATATCCAAATGAAACCATACATAGGATAGTAGCCAAGATTAAAAGGAACAGGACTACAACATTAACATCTGTATATGAAGAAAAACATAGGAAACATATTGGTTCTCTCCCATTTGTACCGAAATTGTGCTATTCCATGAAAACGATATGTCATAAATATGATTTTGATATTGGAATAAACACAACCAACATTAAGTCATTACTTCTGAAAGACAGAGACCCTGAGCCTTTTGATATGAAACATGGTGTGTATGTTATCCCTCTTAACAGCATAGAAGAAAATGAACAACAAAAAGTGTACATAGGCTCCACTTATCGTTCAATATCAGCTAAATTAAAAGAACATAAATATGATGTTAAAAATAGAGATACAACCACAGCTTTAGCACGACTTGTAAACCAAGGTTCTGCCCGGAACGAGATTAAAATTCTCAACACACTAAAATCTAGATCAACTTTAAGATTTGTTAAGAGTTTGTGCATTATGAAATATGGGAATACAGCATGTAATGATAGTTTACCAGAATTTATACCCATACCGTGGAAAACATACTTGGGTTTGTCAGATTAGGTATTAATAAATCAATAAACTCTACCTATCACTTTTATGTTTGACCAACAATAAATGTTGTCCCATACTCTCATTGGTTAAGCCCATTTTATACTAGTTACGTCATCACGAGTCACGACTGTGTGTCTTATATAAATAACACAGAGGTTGTCACGTTCGTTTGGTGAATTTTAGCATCTGAAGATGGTACCCACTTTGGGTACCGAAAGATTTCATGTGTGTACATAATTTATTATATCATCTTTTAAATGTATATATTAAATACTTTAACATTGGAGTTAAAATAGTTATCGTGTCATTTCGGTAGTTTTTCATGTATGTAGTTATCGGCACGAGTTAAAGTCACGGTATGGAATGTGCCTGGCCAAGGCAGCGACTAGTGCGACATGAAGGCACAGGGTGCTAGCAATCAGAAAAGGACCGGACTAGGCTACCATCTGATGCTAACCGTGGCTTCGTTCAACGAACGAACTCTGTTTTCTGATTCAGAGCTCCCTGAATTAGAGGAGGAGGTCCAAAGGATCAAGTGAAACATCTTCGTGCTAAGTGATGTAAGAAGAAAAGGAGAGGATCTCATTGAGCTAAAAAGTGAACGTCTCTTTTACCATCGCGGGACTGATAGTGATAGATCTAGTGGTGTTGGATTTATAATAAACAAGAAACTGAAGGACAATGTTCTATAAGTTTAATGTTCCTCAAACACAGCTGCGCGAATCATTATCCAACTCTCGAAAAGATACCAGATTCAGATTATTCAATTTTATGCACCACATACTGACACTGAATAAGAAACTGAGAATTTTACGAGGAAATTCAGCATCAAAATAACAAGGCAAGCAGCCCTTGAAGATCATAATCGGTGGTTTCAATGCAAAAATAGGACAACAGCAACCGAGTGAAACTTCAGTAGGTAAATTCAGTCACTGCAACAATAACTAAACTAGCGTGGAAATACTCTCGTAAAGTTTACAAAAGCAGAAAGTTTTTTCAGAATTCCTTTTTCAAGAAAAAGCTACATAGGAAATGGACATGGAGGCTTCCCAACGGGATGAAAAGTGAAACTGATTTTATTATGTGTAACAAGAAATTTGTCATCGAAGACTTCAGTGAAACAGATTCAGCACAGTAAGTGACCGTAGATTGATGAGATGTAAGATGCACCTCAACAGTACATTCGAACGTGGCAAGCTCATAAAACCAAAAAAAAAAGTATTGACATAATTAATCTAAAAAAGCATCATAATAGTTTCATGTTGAAATTGAGGAACCGATTCCCTTGCTTTAGAAATTGTAACATCAGAAGGGTGCACATTTCTGAGTTAACAGAAAACTAACCAAGAATCTTATAGGAACAGCAACAAAAATAGGTGGTACTAAGAGTGAGCTGCATATAAAGAAAATTTCAGGAAGAACAAAGACGCTGATGCAAAGGAGAAGAGATATGAAAACAAATAAAGGAAATGTATCTTCCGAAGTGAAATTCATATATATAGCTACGCAAGGCAGTACAAAAAAGTATCACTGAAGACATACTGAAATTCAATTGTGAACTAGTGAGAAAAGCAATTGAAAACAAAAATAGCCTGAAGGGATATCGCAGTAAGGGATGAAAACAGATTATGGCACTTAGAAAAGAAGATGGTACTGTAAAAAGAAAGAGAGGCGAAATTTTGACAAGAGTGAAATATTTCTACGCAAAACTATATGAAAGGGATGATGCATCTATTCCTGACATTAAGAAATCTACTAGTACCAAAGTACCTCCAGTCCTCTAGGCAGAAGTGACACAGTTCAAAGAGGTGTCAAATGAAGGCCTCCCATGTACAACTAACTTTTTCCCTACTCACAATGGAAATCACTTCTTTGCAATTATCTCAAAGAGAAGTTTTTGTTTCTTACGCGTTGAAAACCAAAACAACAACAACAACAAATAAAAAAGGTTCCTATACAAAACATAGCCATGGACATCTTTTACCGGAAAATATTGTAGGATTTCCAATGGCTGTAAATTTGGGTCGGGCGACTGCTTATAGCCCATCGAGTTGCTCACAATGGTTGTTAAAGCCCCAAACACAAACAAAAGAAAACGCAAAAAGTGTAATGCAACAAAGAGGAAATATTTCTAACAGGTCGTTAGAAATATTTTGTTATAATTATGTCCTTCCGTCTGTGGACACCATATACTTGCACCTGTTAGTCCAATTTGAAAATTTTCTGCATTAGGAAAACGGAAATGTTAAAACAATTATCCCAGCATTTTAGTCTTTTTCCGATGCATAACTTTACACCTACCTAATTCAATATACATTTTATTTCATATCATTGTTTTTTAATATTTAATTGAAAGAAGTCTTTTTCGATCCGATAACTCTAACTACGAAAGCATTTTGCGCATTTCCTGCCAAAAATAAGGAGCAATTTACTCGCTACGGGGTACAAATGTAAGATTTATTTTTCTCGATACAGTAAAACCTCCGCCGAACAACGGCAACTTCCAAATAACGGAAAGTTTTGGTCGGTACAGAACACGTGTTGTAGATTAACAATAGCCTCCGACCAACGGTACCTCTTTACAAAGATCAACTATAACGAAGTAAATTTCTCCGTCACTTTTATCCGCGCCAGGATTCGAACCCGGGTCCCCTCATTCCGGAATAAGTTGCTCTACCAATTGAGCTACGCGGACATTTTATTTTGATTCCTATCTGCCTTTATGTCGTGTGCGTCCTTCGGGCGGGTACGTCACATCTCCTGGTACGTTACACAACGGACACGCCTGTCTGTCCTGAAGGAGGTCTAAAGGACACTTTGCCTTTAAGGATTTTACGCAGTTCCTTTGGTACTTCGGCTGGAGGAATAAGAGGAGGGACAAAGAATGTTGATATACAGTACATGCATTATGACTACGAGGGTACAGTGATGTGCTTAAGCAAAACAAAAGGAGTTAAAGTTAATTCGACGTGTGGCGGTAATTATGAGTTCCATATCCCGTGATTGTTTCAGTCCCCACCCCTGTGTTAGGGGGGATGGTGCCTTAAATGTTGCCGTTGGTGGTGGCATCAATTGGTTTTGTCCGTGAGGATTCGGTTCCTGCTTTCCGCTGGCGGCCGGCAAACTCTGCAGTTACACTTCACTATCTGTAACATAGTCACCTGTCAAATTATTTATTTAATTAGGACGAAAGGTCAAGCACTGCCTTCCTGAAATCCTCTAAAACATGATTGATTTATTGTAAAAGCTTTGCTAGGGCCATCCAATTGTAGTGAGCAATATGGGAAGACAACGAGAAACGATCGTGCATTTCAACTGCGATTCATGCCCCTTATTCCTTTTCTTGCTTAAAAAATTCAGCTGTAAACTAACAGTTGTTTTACTTTTCTGAATCTGTACAATGTCGCTCTTGAACTAAGTTCCCTTTTCTTTTTTCTTTTTTTTTATTTTGTAAGCTAACGCTTGCGTTACATTCTGATCCCTGCATCGCTAGAGGCGTGGAGCACATCTGTCTCTAATTCCATATTGACTTTCAGCATTTGCTCAACCCAAGTGATTGATGAATTGTTTGGCATACAGAAATTATTTTCTCATGGGCTGTGCCTTTTTGATCCCCAATTTCCAGAAAGCTGGTTTCACATACACGTAAGCGGAAAATCTTCAGTATTAAGGACGACTTTTCGATAATCGCAAAAGCACATTCCTCTGGAGTTTGAATTCGTGAGTTATTACACTTTCATAAAAACTGGCGAAAAACGAAAGAGGAAATTTTTGATATTGGCAGAGACGGTGAAAGCTGTTGAAAAGAGTGAAAAGGGAATAAATGTTCGCCGCTTAGCAGAACGTTATGGTTGCGGAAGAAAGAACTCAAATCAGTGATTAATTGAAGAAGAAATTATTAGTGCAAAGGTTTCAGGGGATCAAAAGGAAGTTAATGAGATAGAGACTGAAATTGGCAACTGTAGAGTAAAAACGTACAAAGAAGTTTTGCAAAACTTGAATGACATTCATACTTTTGCATCAAAACAAAATGACAATGATTCATTATACTGTGTAAGGAAATGATCAGGGGTGATTTTATTTGTTGAGAAAATAACAACCACAAAGATATCAAAAAATTAAATGATAACAGATTTCTTCAAATAAATTCTCACTGATATAAAAAAAAATAAGCAATTTGAATAAACTCACCATTAAGTGTGCATACTTTCCGAAAGATAATTCTCTATCTATGTGTATAATATTTCTTTCTCTATGTAATAAATAATGCCCTAAATTAACTAGTTACATATTTACATATTACAGTAATTCTAATATATTATGCTCATTATTTTATTCAGCATTTGGAAGAAACACTGCAACCGTTTTCTATGTGCTTCAGTTTCATACACTTACTCTAGTTTTACATAAAAGCAACTAACAAACGGTATTAACTTAGGCCTAACCTCCGAACAACGGCTTCTCCCAACAACAGCGCGCTCCGAGCGGTGACCGTTTTCAGAGGTTTCAGTGCTCCTAAAAGACAGATTTAAAAAATTCTTCTTTAACACTGGATACCATTCACTTTCTGTACCATTTTGCATTCACTGTTGAATTTTTCGTAGTAATCAGTTCTGACGTTAGGTGACGTTAATGGGCATTTCTGTTTGCTACTGTATCTCCGTTTTTAAAATCCTACTGAAAAAATTATTTTTGTACTGTATGCCATTTTTTACAAAACAAATGGACATCATACTCTTCTACTAATGCACAGTTATGCCACCAGGAGGCTTACATATAACGTATTTTTCTGCTGCGTCTGCTTCCAGAAGTCGTATTTAAACAATTATTTTTCCTTCTTCTAGTTTTTGCTATGAAGAATATCTTGTTCATATTTTCTACGTATTTTCCTTCATTTATTACAATAAAATAATCAACCCTTTTTATAGGATTTATCGACCACCATGAACAACCCTAAGGGCCACAAGATGTCTCTTGTTTCTGATATACCACTTGTTCCAAGAAACGGAGACAGCCAGTGCTGTAAGACCATCACACTACCCATGCCTCATCCCGAACTCGAACTAGGGCCAATTGAATCTTTCCGTGTCGGGAAGATTCAAAAGGCGTGCTCATTACATCTAAGAATTCGATGTCATATTTCTTATTAACTATGCCACTGCCTTGTTATTGCTGCAGGTGATGTATCTTTCAGAAAAAAATAAAAAGTGAGCTCTAAATGTGTATATTTCTTTTCAGGATGAAATATTACTTATAACTCCACCTGGTATAGGAACAAATTGGTATAATCGCTGTTTAGCGTTGTATACGAGCACAATTTTTTCTCGGAAATACTTTTTAAATTCATTTTCAAGTAAAAAAAAAAAAAGAAAAAAAAAAGGAATTTCAATTCGCCACAGGACTTTTAGAAAAAATTGTTACTGTAAGACCACTACTTATGCTCTGACAAACGTCCAAACGGAAAGAAAAACTTAAATATAAACATTATTTCTTTGTAAGTCTCCGATGCAACTAGCTCTCTCGCGCTCGGATAGAAACAACAAACAGTAACTCTCTCTCCACGAAAGAAGCTACGCAGATGTGAGTGAAGTTCCCGTCCTGAAAAGTTGTATGATTATGCATCTTTCTAGAAGTGTTTGTATTTATTCTGTTTCTTCTGAAAAGACGATGGGCCGGCCCGGTGGCGCAGTGGTCTAAGCGATGGCCTCTGATCTATCGTCCAAAAAGGGTCCGGGTTCGAATACCGGTGAGGCATGGATGTTGTTTTTGTCTTACAGCACTGGCTCTCTCCCTTTCCTGGAACCATTGACCCTAAATTAGGGACGGGCGACTGCTCATAGCTCATTAAGTAATTTCCAGAGGTTATCCTCCTGGTCTTAAATATTTCCTTCCTTCTTTAAGAAGAAACTGTTTCTTGGTGATTCTTTTAAGTGACTAAGAGTGAAAATCATACGTTCGCTTCTCACCCGGAGAACCAAATGGTTTGTGGAATGCACCTTTTGTTTACAAAGTAAACTATTATTATTCTTCTAATTGCCTTCACTTATTAATTATATAATCTTCAATTCATATCTTCATTCATCTCATTTATGTTTATTAAAAGCAAGTCATCTTTAATCTAAAGATATGTTTTGTTCTGTTTAGCGCTATTCTATTTATTTGAATCAAGGCATCAGCTATCTAAACAACATGAATACAATATTGATTATGAAAGACAAGAAAAGATTATGAGATTGAACTTGCGTTCATCATTAGTTCTATTCTGGCGAAAAGAAAAACTTGAAGTTCGTTCCTAATGGAATAGCTATAAGCCTAATGTCTTCTTTATAGTCGTCATTATCGGTCGCCATTTTGATCACTGTACATAACTACGTGCTGAAATACTGGTATTCTATAAAAAAAACATGTTTTTTTTGTCTTCTAAAAGGAAAAATGGCTGTAAATACTCAAAGTATACAGTTCGAAAAGCTAATTGACAAGAATTATTCCACTTGGAAATTTGGAATGGAAATGTACTTAATAAGAGAAAGCTTGTCCCATGTTGCTTTTGATCCTAAGCCAGAAGTACCTGATGAATATTGGATAGAGAATGACAGAATTGCAACCAGACTCTATACAAACAGAACAAAACATACAACAATACTGACATTCTTTGAGCCCATTAAAGAAAGTCATTTGGCAGTTCTACTCATTTTCAGCTTACCAATTTCCTATTCTACTCTAATTCAACTTTGGAGAGCAAAAATGAAATAGAGTTGTCACTTGACTATGTGAAGGATAAACTGATTGATGAATATGAGGGAAGAAAAGAGATGCAAGAATCCTCTTCTTCCTCACAATCTATGGCTTTCAAGGGAAGTTCTTTCAAGAAGAATATGTTAAACTCTAGTGTAAATAAATTTTGTACTTATTGCCATAAGAAAGGTCATGTCAAAGACGAGTACTGGCATCTAAGAAACAAAAATAAAACAGGTGAAAGGAACACATCACACACTCACACAGCTAAATCAAAAGGAACTAGTAGAAGCAATATTTGTCTACAGGAAGTCTACCTCAGGTCATCTTGTTTTTCTTGGAGAAAACTGTGTATCATGAAAATCCCGCAAACAGAACTGTGTTGCATTGGCATCCTCTGAGTCTGAATATGTTTCCATAGCACGGTTAGCCCAAGATTTGACACGGTTAATTGGAGTTAATGAAGGATGTAGACCTAAGACAAAATTACCAGTGAAGTTTTGGGAACATAATCAAACAACCATAAAACAGGCAATCTGAGAAAAATAATTTAAGAGTAAAACATGTTGACATAAAGCACCATTATACACTGAGTGGCCACTTTATTATGACCACCCCCTCAGTATTTCGTTGGGCCACCTTTTGCCTTTAATACTGCGTCGATTCTTCGTGGCATGGACTCCACGAGATGTTGATAGATGGTTTGTGGAATCTGAGACCATGCTTGATGAATAGCACTTTCCAGGAGTGTGAGATTGCAGGGTTGTTGATCCAGCTGTCTGATGGCTCGTTCAACTTCATCCCACAAATTCTCAATGGGGTTGAGATCTGGAGATTGTGGGGGCCATCTAAGCAAAGTAAACTCACCGGCATGTTCCTGAAACCAATCCTGTGCAATACGAGCACTATGGCAGGACGCATTATCTTGTTGAAAGTAGCCATCGCCATTGGGATAAACTATCCACATGACAGGATGCACTTGGTCCGCAACGATGTTTAGATATGATGTGTCAGTCAGACGTTGATCAACACGAATTAGTGGGCTCAAAGCATGACAGGAAAGCATTCCCCAAACCAAAACGTTGCCTCCACCAGCTTGAAGGGTTGTAGCAATGCATTTGGGGTCCATGCTTTCGTGCTGTATCCGCCAAATTCTCATTCGGCCATCGGCATGGTGCAACTGAAAATGTAATTCATTGGACCACATAATTTGTTTCCAATTATCGACTGTCTAATCCTTGTGCTCCTGTGCGAACTGGGGACGTTTTCTCTTGTTAACTGCAGACAGCAAAGGTGTTCAAACAGGCCTTCGGCTGCCATATCCCATCCTATGCAGTGCATGGCGAACAGTGCGTGCAGAGATCATTTGAGTGGATCCTTGATTAAGATGGTCTGTAATTTGCTGCACTGTTGCCCTTCTCTTGTCTGTTACCAGTCTGGAAACTCTCCTTTCCGCCCGAGCAGTCACTAGTCGATGACAACAACACGTTGCACGTAGAGACCCAGTTTTTTGGCTGACAGTCCAGTCTTTAAACACTTTAACAACAGCTGCTCTGGAACATTTCACGAATGCGGCGGTTTCGGTGATACTCGCTCCATGGCTCCGAGCTCCTACAATCATCCCACACTGAAAGTCCGTCAAATCGCATTTTTTACCCATCTCATCACCCAAAAATAACTTCTACTACTGTCGCAAGCACTAAGTTTTCCCTTTTTATACTAGCCTCGCCCTCTGGCAGCAACAGCGTGCAGCCGTAGCTTATTTGCTTAAAACTGTCAGGTGGTCATAATAAAGTGGACACTCAGTGTATAAGGGACTTTCAAAGGAAAAATATTTTAGAAATGTACTATTGTCCTACTCAGAAGATGAAGGCGGACATAATGACAAAGCCATTGGCCAAACCAGCTTTCGAACGTCACATACAATCGTTATGTCTTCAGGACATTGCCAGAGCAAGAGGGGAATGTTAGCGTAAGACCACTACTTATGCTCTGACAGACGTCCAAAACGAACGAAAAACTTAAATATAAACATTATTTCTTTGTAAGTCAAGAGAAGGCGCTCCGATGCAACTAGCTTTCTCGCGCTCGGATAGAAACAACAAACAGCAACTCTCTTTCCACGAGGGCCGCGGGTTGCCTAGTGGTCAGCGTTCGAGACTGCCATGGAGATAACCCCAGGTTCGATCCATTAAATGCCCGCCGTGAGTCGGATGAGCACGTCAAGCCGCCGGACCCCGGGTACTGGCCCCCGGTAATAAATAAGGGCGCCTTCCTCCCCCTTTCTACCTAGCTTCCGTGTCACTTTCCTAGCGGGTACTCTAGCCCAAATCTCCTAGCTTCCTATTTCTAAGGGTTGTTTAAGGCCTGGGATCAGACACTCTTTTCCTAAAATCCCCTAGATCTGATTTGATCTCTCTCCACGAAAGAAGCTACGTAGATATGATTGAAGTTCCCGTCCTGAAAAGTCGTATGATTATGCATCTTTCTAGAAGTGTTTGTATTTATTCTGTTTCATCTAAAAAGACGATGGAACTCGAATTTACAGAGGTTATGTTCCTGGTCTTAAATATTCCCTTCCTTCTTCAAGAAGAAACTGTTTCTTGGTGATTCTTTTAAGTGACTAAGAGTGAAAGTCATACGTTCGCTTCTCACCCGGAGAACCAAATGGTTTGTGGAATGCACCTTTTGTTTACAAAGTGAACTATTATTCTTCTTCTAATTACCTTCAGTTATTAATTATATAATCTTCAATTCATATCTTCAAGCATCTTATTTATGTTTATTAAAACCAAGTCATCTTTATTCTAAAGGTATGTTATGTTCTTTTTAGCGCTATTCTATTTATTTGAATCAAGGCATCAGGTATCTAAACAACATGAATACAATACTGACTACGAAAGACAACAAAAATAACTTGGATCTTCATGGCTGATGATAGATCTAAACAAGAAAGATGACACCGAATTTTCGAGTGTAATAAGCACGTCTTTTGAATCCGTTCGGACGTAAATTAAATTTATCAAAGCTATTCAAAGTCAATGGAACCGGTATGGAAAACAATAGTATCAGACGGAAGAAAGAAGCTTTTCAATCGGGTCTTTAATCCCTCAGATATTGCTGTAAACGGAATCGTGAGCTTACGAACTCTTAGAAACAGAGTTATCGACAAAAATAAGATCTGACTTTACGTCCCCTGGTGGGAAAACCATGCATTATTTTAGGAAGAAAGTATTCTCAAAAAGGTTTATCCATATGAGCGGTATCGGTCCAAGAAAAAAAAATTTAGTCGAGTTTTCAGGAACCCAGATTTTGCTACAAATTCATCAGAAGCAGAAATTAACACTTATGACCCCTGGTGACCAAACCATTCTTTACCAAACATTATAAATTATGTGAAAAATATTTTCCATCAGGTTTTGTATGCGATACAGGAAGAATTTTTCAAATCGGAGTTTTAGGAGCAGAAAACGCAATTTACCTTTGTGCGCCCTAGCAGAAAGTCTATGATTTACTCGAAAATTTTGAATTTATAGGAAAAACATTTCGCATCGGAAACACTATCCAACAAAGAAGGAATTTTTCAAATCGGACTCCTAGAAGTAGAGATATTGACAAAAATAAGATATACATCTACGCCCCCTGGCGTAGAAACCATGCATTATTTCAAGAGGAAAATGTTCCTAAAAGGTTTGTCGACATGAGTAGTATCGGTCTACAAACGACGTTTTTTGCAATCGATATTTTAGAAGCTCATATTTTGCTGCAAATACATCAGAAGCGGAAATTAAGATTTACGCCCCCTGGTGGCCAAACCATTTTTTTACAAAAATTAGAAATTATGTGCAAACGATTTCCCATCAGGAGCTGTATCCGGTGCAGAAAGGATTTTTCAAATCGGAGATTTAGAAGCAGAGATATAGGGAGAAACGCAATTTACCTTTACGCCCCATAGCGGAAAGTCTATGAATTACTTGAAAATTTTGAAATTATATGAAAAACATGTCACACAGGAAACACTATCCAACAAAGAAGGAATTTTTCTAATCGGACTCCTAGAAGTAGAGATATTGACAAAAATAAGATATAAATCTACGCCCCTGGCAGAGAAACTGTGGAATATTTTAGGAAGAAAATATTCCGAAAAGGTTTATCGATGTGAGTGGCATCAGTCCACGAATAAATTTTTTCAATCGATATTTTAGAAGCTCAGATTTTATGGCAAATACATCAGAAGCAAAAATTTACACTTGCGACCCCTGGTGGCCAAAGTATTCTTTACCAAAAATTCGAAATTATATGCAAAAGATTTTCCATCAGGAGATGTAGCCGTAGAATTTTTTTTTCAAATCGGAGTTTTAGAAGAAGAGTTATCGCGAAAAATGTAATTTACTTTTACGCCCCCTAGCGGGAAATCTATGCGTAATTTGAAAAAGAAACTATATCTAAAAAACTCTTGGACATAAATGGAATCGAAAGAAAAAATAATTTTTTCAATCAGATGTTTAAAAGCAATTATGTGGAATAAAACGTAATTTTGAACTCGACATCATCTGCATTTACGCCCTCTAGCGGCGAAATTGTACAACGTAAAAGAAAACGAAATAAAGGATCATCATTCGCATATTTCAAGCTTCTGAATGCAAAAAAGAATTTTTCAAATCGGACTAATAGTTGCAGAGATACCGTGGGTACAGACGGACGGACGGACAAACCGATAACACGATCTTTTTTTACAAAAGACGTGCTAAAAACGTCTTCGTAACCACTGGAACGTGTGTTAACTGACGACTTAAAATGTGTTTTAGATTAAACGACGCTAATGCAATCTTTACAATTTGCCTTTATATTTTGATCTTAACGGATTATTGTAAGATATTATTTATTTTATCATAGAAATGGTAGCGGTCGAACTTCAAAGAAATTGCATGATTGAGTTTTCTAAGCACCGGCTCCGACTTTACTAAATTACTGGGTAGTCAGAACTAAAGAGACCGAACTTGAAAGTCAGGTATAACCTCCAGGGGCGCCCCCAGAAATTTTTATAAGAGTGGGCACTGTCAGGGCGTATCTAGGTGCCGCGATGATCTGGGAGCCCCGGAAATTTTTTCCTGGGTCACCCAAAAAGTAAGGTGTAAAAAAGTAAACCCAAAAAGTAAGGTGGATATGGAATTTTCAGTATAAGGCAAAAATCAGTATTTTGAAAATAAACGTTCGCTTCCGTTAAGGATATCTTTCTAACTTTGCCTACAGTTAGCGCCCTTTGAGGAAATTTTTGTAGATATGTTAAAGCACTTGTGAAACTTAAACTTGTAGTGCTCATTAAAGCACTTGTAACAACTTAAACTTGTAACGTTAATTAAAGCACTTGTAACAACTTAAACTTGTAACGTTTTACCCCACTGTTCCCTACATGTATGTTTTTATTATGATTTCCGTCCGATAAGGGTGGTGAATTACCTCCTTGGCGGCACCCGTGATGACCTCTGTCTCATTGCCAGTGGGAAAATGAAAGAAAAATGGGAAAAAACTAATCTACAAGATTCCCTGTTTATTTTACTTGAAACACAATTACGACTGTTCATAAAAAATGAACAAGAAAGAACAAACGTTCTCATTGAACATTAATATCTTTAAAAACAAAAGTTCATGAAATATCCAGTTTTTATTTCCAACCCTTTACAGGAAACATGTGCGATCATGGAGCTTATTGAAAAAAAAAAGAAAAAAATATATAAGAAAATTAAAATAAAGAATAAACGAGTAATAAATACGGACGCAAAAGATGACGTTTCTGTACTTTTATTCGTTTTATTTCTTCATAATTGCTACTAAGTCAAAGACGATTATCTTTATGATATATTGTATTGAACGTTCTTTTAAAATGCGTCAGTTATGAATACTCATCAGATAACACAATCTACACTATTCCCAAATAATTCGCTACAAATTACGTAAGAACTTCGATTTTTAGTTTTGCTACAAATTCGAAACACCAAGTAATAAGCTAAAAGCAATCAAATCACGGCAAAATATGCAATTATTTATCCACAATAAATTGTAATGAACGATTGGTTTTTGCAATAACTTGAGAATTTAAACCTAGAAAAACATAAAATAAAATTGTACTAACTGGTGTTGCCACCAGTTAGTACAAAAATGCAACACCAAGAAGAAAGCATCTGATTGGCCTGAAATTCGCAGCATGCGTCACCCGCGAGAGGACATGCAAACGATTAGCATTGCAGGGCATATGCAAATCATGTGCGGCCGGCACGCCACCGAGAAGCACTATAAGAAGGGTGCACAGAAGGCGGGTGTAAGTAGTGGAAGTGTGTTGTGCTGCCGGACCTGTGCGTGGGAAGCTTTCTGATGCCTCGTCGCAGAATACGGCAGTCATTCCAGCACGTTTTGGAGTTCGACACAGGATGAATAGTGGCTTATCACGACAGCGATTTATCGTACCGAGACATCGGCGCCCGTGTGAGACGACATCCAGCCACAGTGAGGCGAGTATGGATTCGGTGGGTGCAGGAGGGACGGACGGACGGACAGACGTGATCGATTGCCGCGGCCGCGGCACACCACGGAACGAGATGACCAGCATGTTGTGCGGCGGGCATTGACGGCTCGCACCGCCACATCACGAACGTTTGCGCAGGAATTAGGGTGTGTTGCGCAACAACCTGTGTCAGCACGTACCGTTCTACGTCGTCTGCAGGAGCGGGGACTTGTCGCACGGCGCCCATTGCTCCGATTATCATTGACGTTACACCACCGGCGAGTTCGGCGGCAGTGGGACGTTGAACGCCGCCCCTGGACTACGGAATGGCACGACATTGTCTTCTCCGACGAATCCCGCTTCTGCCTGCAACACCACGATGGTCGGATACGCGTGTGATGGCACCGCGGCAAGAGACTGTATGACGCCTGCATTATGCATCGCCATACCGGTCCAACGCCTGGTATTATCGTTGGGGACGCAATTGGATATGACACCCGCACCCTTCTGGTACGCATCGCCGGTACACTCAACAGCCACCGCTACATCTCCGACGTTTTGAAGCCTGTAGTCCTCCTTTACCTGCAGGACCTGCCAGCGGCCACGTTTCAACAGGACAATGCGCGCCCGCACGTGGCACGCATCGTGCAACAATTCTTCACGGCCCACCAGTAGTCACTGCTGCCGTGGCCCGCCTGTTCTCCCAATATGTCGCCCATCGAACACATCTGGTCGTTGATCGACAACCGAGTGGCCCGGCAAGCACCACCTGCGGCTACGCCTGATGAACTGTGGCAACGTATGGAAGCAGCCTGGACCGACATACCCCAAGCCCACATCCAAAGCCTCTTTCGTTCGATACCGCGGCGTGTAGCGGCCGTTATTGCCAGTCATGGGGGCCACACGAACTATTGATGTCTGCGTGTTCCGCAAGTCGCACGGTCCTGTAAGCTCAATCGTTTCATCTTTGTATCTGTTGTTATTTGTCCAGTAAATCTGGCTTTGCTATCTCGTGTCCTTCTTGGTGTTGCATTTTGGGTGGCCAGCAGTGTATATGTGTGTGTGTGTACAGAAGCCGAGGTGACACATAGGCAAATGCACACACACACACACACGCACGCACACACATATATGCATGTGTATAGTCATGTTATCTGCTAACACTCTGTACATCTGACTCGGTCGAACGAAAATACTTATGTGTGTATATATTTTAGATTTTAAAGTTTTAAAGTCAGTACCTGGTGATATAGCTCTTGTGGTATTACATATTTGGTTTACTTGACAAATTCATTTTTTCGTACATCGTCGGCATTTTATTTACCTTGCGCTATATTGTACGAGTGACCACGTTCTGCACTTTTTCACTACTTTAGCACGATGACAGGGGGCATTGTCACCTTGAAAAATAAAATTGCTATCATCTTCTAGATGATGGTAGCCTTTTGTTTTCTAATATCCAGATGTATTTCTGGGCGTTTACCGTATCATCGACAATATGGAGGTTCCCAACGCCATGTGCACACATGCAGCTCCAAACCATGACCTTCACCGGATGCTTAACAGTAGACACTAAGCAACTTGGATGGAATTCTTCATGCTTGAATCTCCTTACATAGGCACTACACTGATTCCCATTAAGGCAAAATTCTGATTCATCACTGAAAAGAACATTTCTGCATTGCTTGGTTGTCCATGAGACATGCTGTTTTGCCTACTGAAGTCTACGCTGTCTTTGATTTGCAGTTAACAGTGGTTTACGCCTGCCTTTGCAGCCACGTAAGTCATAGTGAAGTAGCCTCCTCCTAACAGTAGATGTACTAACAGGAACATCAGCCACTTCAGACCATCTTTGAAGCAGTTCATGTGAATTGAGCCTCCTGTGGGCCAAGTTTCGCTTTCTGAGCACTCTGTTCTGCCTGGTTGTAGTGGATCTGGGCCTTCCACTGCGACGCATATTTTTAATATCGTCAGTGTCTTTTACTTCCCTCAGTAGCCTAATAACTGTAGATTGATTACAATTCGCTCTTTCAACGATTTGCCTTGAAGAATACCCTTCTTTATGCAGAACAACTATTTTTACTCAGTCCGCTGTGGACAATTCCTGTTTTAACCATTATTGAGAATGTACACAAATTATACATTAATAACAACAAGAAGCGACTACTACAATGATCTAGAACAGGAGTTCCCAACCAGTGTGCCGCGAAATTTTGGAAATGTGTCGTGAAATTTCGTCATCTGCAAAAAAAAAAAAAAAACACTATTACTCGAATCAGTAACGTAACCGGTTCATTCAACGGTACTATAATTCCGTTTCTCAATAATCAACTTCCACTTTTCTCACTTCCCTCTGTATTGTTTGAGCTTTTGGTCACAAAACGGAAGCACAAAGCAAACGCTGTTTTGTCTTTGGTAACTGTGCCTGACAGAGACCGCCCTCTGTTTTTGTTATACGTGCAATGCGCGTTGGATCGCATCGTAATTGCATCTACATGTCTCCTAGTCTCAGTCGTTTTGTTTGTCTGCGTCTGTGATTGATTATTAACCATGAAAAAGTTTTTAGTAAAGAGGCGGAAAACTGAAGAAAACGTCAGTGATGTTGAACTTTGAACTAGTGTGAATTCTTCCAGTATAATGAATATAAGTATTGAAGTGAATACTATACAACCAAGTGTAAGTGATGAAAAATTGAATAAATAATTTTGTGATAATTCTGCTAGTTTTAGTGTGAAGTCTCCTAAAGTGTTACGGAAATATAACGATAGTTATTTAGCTTTCGGTTTGACGGCAGTAGAAAGTGATATACTAATTGATGTGTGCTGTGATTCTACATTGATAGACCATGTGATCGTGTGGATTCTTTATGGCTTAGCATGACAGAACATTACCCATCTATGATATACAATGTATTAAAAAAGGCTATTACATTGCTGCTGCCTTTTACAACATCGTGCTTGTGTGAGCAGGCATTTTCGGCATTGAACAATATAAAATCAAGTTGCAGTGTTCGTCTGTTTAACGTTGAAGCCGATCTACGAGTTGCATGTTCAAACATTCAACTCAGGATTGACAAGATTTGCAAGCTACACGAATCCAAAGTGTCGCATTGATGAAACAATTTTTATTTCAAAATAAAGTCCTTAATTTTTTTTTTTTTTTTTTTTTTTTGTAATTTGTGATAAGGTAATAAATGCAGTTGCTGTTAACTGGATCTGGACATTAATAATTTTAATTCAAACTTAAATTTAATAAAAATCTTTGCCAACGACAGTTCATAATTGCGAATTACTATTGGTCTGATATAACAGCCTTTAAACAAGTGTGCCGCGAAAATGTTTTCGAAGGTTAGGTGTGCCGTGATGCCATAAAGGTTGGGAACCCCTGCTCTAGTATTAGATCAGATCATATGCAGAGGATTTTAGGAAGGGAGTGTCTGACCCCAGGTCTTAAACAACCCTTAGAAATAGGAAACTAGGAGATTTGGGTTAGAGTTCCCGATAGGAAAGTTACACGGAAGCGAGGTAGAAAGGGAGAGGAAGACGCTCTTATTTATTACCGGGAGGCCAGTAACCGGGGTCCAACGGCTTAATAACGTGCCCATCCAAAACACGGTGGATATTTAACGGTTCGAGCGTTCGTTCCTGCCTGGGATCGAACCAGAGGTTATCTCCGTGGTAGTCACGAACATGCAGTGCCCTAGTTGTGGTATTTTTCATATGTAGAGGATTTTAGGAAGGGAGTGCCTGACACCAGGTCTTAAACAACCCTTAGAATTAAGAAGCTAGGAGACTTGGGCTAGAATGCCCGATAGGAAAGTGACACGGAAGCGAAGTAGAAAGGGGAAGGAAGACGCTGTTATTTATTACCGGGGGGTAGTACCCGGGGTCCGGCGGCTTAACGTGCCCATCCGACGCACGGTGGATATTTAGTGAATCGAGCGTTCGTACCTGCTTGGGATCGAAACTGAGTTCCTTTCCGTGGCAGTCACGAACGTTGCCCACTAGGCTAACGGTGGCCCAAAGTGCTGTAGTATCTCTGCGTCAACCCCTGTAAAGGCTGGGGTAGGATTAGGATAGCATAAGGAAGTAGCCAATCAGGTAAAAGAATGTCAATGATTGGCTGTAACAACTTATACGTAGCTAACGTGAATGTCAATGTGTTTGTCAAACACCATATTTTATGTCATATCTTAAGAACAGAAGTAGCTGCAGGGAAAACTAAGTCATTTTTGAAACCTGCATTAAGTTTTGCATCTAATGACATATAAACAATGGAATTATTATGAAAACTAGTTAGTTAAAAAAAGAATTGAACTTCAAAATTATCGGTTTTTGCAGGTGATTCAATGCTTTTGCACGCCACTGTAAACATCAACATGTTGCGGTATGTTGCCAAACACAGAAAAAAATCTGTGCTGGTAAACCAGTTTAAAAAGAAATATGAGCTTTAAAAATTCACAAATTTTAAATGCTTTTCTAGTGCAGACACGACCAAGAGGTTACTCAAAGCTGCGCAGGTAGCCAAGCACGCTGAGGGGTATCACAACATATCGGCTTCACACATCCACGCTGAGGGCGTGCCCTGTAGTTTGCAACTTCCGTGACTCTACCAAGGCAGTTTGAATAAGGCCTGGAGATTCTCTAAGTCTTTTAACTGTGAAAACACAAAGTGTGGGAATTTTGATGTTGTTAATATTCTACGGAATTACATGCAGTTTCAGCTGTGTGAAATTTTTGAATTGCGTGGTTTGGCGTTACAGAAATCATGTTAATACCAAACCGAAGAGCGTTACGCTCCACAGAGGACTAAAGTTTTCAATTTTAGCGTTTTGTCTTGTTTTGAACTTTCATTAACGTTTCATATGTTTCAGTTTAAAATATAAATGGGAAGACGCCTCAAAATAATTGAGAATTTTATAAATCCAGCATTTTCTTACACATCTACAGCAAAGCACGGTGCAAAGTTAGGAACATTTACGACGAAATAATGCAATTCGGCTAACACAAAATGCATTGCAACAGCGCTGAAAACCACTAGCTTTCTCACACTTCAATGGCCGCTGCTCGCGCTTGTAGGCTTCACGAAAAGTGGTACTATTCCACTGACGAGGGCATCTCCAGAAATGTTATCCTAACCTCCTTGGGTACTGCTTTATACTGACCAGAGGTCCTAAATTCTTGAGGACAGTAGTTGACTGTCTCCAAAAACATCTGACGTCTTTGGCGATGAAAAATGCCCTGGAATTTTGATGCTTGACCTGAAATTTTGACTTTATTACTAGCTTGTTACATTATTAATAAAAAGTTTTTAAAAATAGCTAAATAGTATTTCATGTACCTGTACTCTCCTGCCGATTAATCTTATTATAAAAACACATTTTGGCTGCTATTTTACTTTTTTGTTTTGTTTTAGAGTTTAACTACCACCGTGAGCAACTCTAATGGTTATAAGCAGTGGCATATCCGTGATTTAGGACCAATGATTCCACTGAAGAGAGAGTCCAGTGCCGTAAGATAAAACGTCATCCATGCCTCATACGGGACCCACTTAGACGAACCGTCAAAGGCCAACGCTTAGACCTCTGCATGACTAGGGCCGCGAAATTCTGACTGCACTTGTTTTGAGTTCCACTCAAAACTCATAAATTGAGAAAAATCTTCATGCAGTTCGTTCTTCTGTAAAATATAAGAAAAAATATTGCCTTGGTCGGGACGCGAACCCAGGACCACTAAGATGAACCGTCAAATGGCATCGCTTATTTGGCCACCCCTGCAAAACAGGGCGGCCAAATTTAATTGTAGTTGTTTTAAGTTCCTCACAAAACTTACGAATTCAGAAAATTCTTCACGCAGTTCGTTATTCAGAAAAATGTGAGGATTACTGGGCTTGCTCTTACCTTAGTACAAGTACCTAAGGTAAGGTGTTTCGTTTTTCTAAGTATGTTCCCTACATCACAGCTCTGCTTTGTTGGTATAAATTACCTATACAAGGTATATCTTTTAAAGATATAGATTTTCAGATGTAACATCAGAATTACAGAAACAATACAGTTTTGTGACAAAATGTTTTGCATATTTTCTCTGAGCCACCCGGGAGGCGCAGTGGTCCAAGCGTTGGCTTCTGACCATTCGTCCGAGATGGGTCCGAGTTTGAATCCCGGTGAGGCATGAATGTTGTGCTTGTCTTACGGCACTGGTTTTCACCCTACCCTGGAAGCAGTGGCCCTAAGTTAGGGACGGGCAACTTAGTAACAAAGTAGGATGGAATAAGAGCTCATTGAGTTGCTGGCGGTGGTCGCTAAACCTTTAATAAAAAAAGAAATCATTATTTTGATGCACCTTGCCATTTATATATTAAATTGAAATACATGAAACGTTATTTTCGGTTCAAAACAAAACAGATCGCTCAAATTGGAAACTTCAGTTTTTTTTGTTGTTTTTTTTATTGTAGGTTTAACGACCACCGTGAGCAACTCAATGGGATGTAAGCAGTCGCCCGTCCCTAATTTAGGGTCACTGGTTCCAGGGAAGGTTCCATTAATAATGGTTCCATTAATAATGTAAACACAACATCCATGCCTCACCGGGATTCGAACGCGGACCCCTTTCGGACGAATGATCAGAGGCCATCGCTTAGACCACTGCGCCACGGGGCGGCACTTCGCTTGTCTATGAAATATTATTCATTCAGGTTTGATATTTACACGATTCCTGCACCCAAAAAATCGCGCAATTGAAAAAGACACACGGCACAAACCAAAGACATTGGAGGAGAATAGACTAGCAAAAAGCATACTATACTGTGCAAATTAATTGGGACAAAGTAACAAATCACTCTTTTTCCCAAAACTATGCCTTTATATCATTCTATGCCTTGATATACACTGATAAATATCTGTATTAGTAAGAAGTATGTCCTCCTTTCGCAGAAATGACCTCTTGAATTCGTTCTGGCATTGACTCCACTAATGGAGTGCACATGTTTTTGACTTCGTAATCGTGGAACCACACTTTTATAGCATTCATTATCATGCGTTCTTTGGTTGTACAGTCCATTTTACCTAAACGTCTCTTCAAAATATTCCACAACTTTTCTATGGGATTTAGTCTGGTGAATTTCCAGGCCAATCAAGCAAAAAAGGTCGGATGGGAGGCTGGATGCTTCAGCCTCCCATCCGACCTTGCGTTCTCGATCCCCAAGTCCTCCAAAGGATGTTCTTCTTGTTCCTGATGTTTCTCAACCAGTCAGCCACTCCGATGCTCCTTCGTCGCATGATGAGCTCGCTTCGCTTCTGGTTTCGGAGTCTGTGTCATCTCAGCCGCTTGCTGTTGATGCGATACATTTTTTGCTTTTTGCTCCACTTAACCGTCGTGCCACACGACGTGTGGGTGCGAATCTCCATCCCGCCTAATTTGCTCTTCTGGTTACTCAGCTTCGCTTCCTACGTGCTATGCTCTCGCGCAAAGCTCGGCACTGCCCACTGCTTAAACCATGGCTGACTGTTTTCCGTTATCGGTGCCGTTACCTGATCAATGCTGCCTTACGTTTTTTCCCTACTTCTGATGACGAGCGTGGTATATCTGTTACCGATGATTCCCAGCATTCCTCGACTGCTGCTGAGAGCACTGAGGATTCAGATTTTCACGTTACCGAATAGATTATCCAACTTCAGTATTTCTTCTGTGTGAATTACACTTACGATTGACTTCTTCTATTTAAGCAAAGTTTGTTGTTTCTACGTACACCCCTGTTTTGTTATTGCTTCGCTTGTCACATTGAGGTGGGCATGGTTTTAGTGCTCACTGAACTACTCATCTTTGGCTTTTGCTTACTGTGTCACATAGTCTCGTTGCGGGTGTTTCCTACTTTTGTAATATGTACTGTTTAACATTGCCAGTGAATAAATCTTCATTGTAATGAACGCTTCACCTTTTGCTCATCTTTGTGACTTTGGTGTCAGCATATTCATCTTTCCACAGTGAATTGCTTAGAGTTGTATGATTTTGTTTCCTTACCGGTGGACATTCTGGTATTTGTACATTTTTATGATATTGTTTCCTTACCTTGACAGTGGATGTATTACACTTTTCTAAATAAAGAATGTTTTGACCTCCTAACCCTTATCGTTGTTGTTTACAGTGCAAAGTTTTTGGATATGAACACTGTCATAATTATAGGTGGATTATTAATAATTCAAAGACGATTATCTTAATAATGTAGTTATATTGAACACCCTTTTAAACGTGGTTCAGTTATGAATACCCCTCCGATTACATAACTTACACTATTCCAGAAAAGTTTGCTACATCTTTCGTAAACAACTCTGTATAACCTACGTAAACCTAGCGACTTCTTTAACTTTGCTACAAATTTAGAACATTACATAATATGCTAAAAGCAAGCAAATCATGGCAAAATATACAGTAGCCATTCACAGTAAATTGCAATCAACGATTGAATCCCAAAGAACTTAATTAAACCTAGTAAACGGAAAATAAAGTTATACTAACTGGTGGAATGACGTACCTGGTATTTTCTTTTTAAATTTATTTGCACAGCTGAATGCCACGCAGGATCCCGTGGAAACTAAATATGAACAAGTTAAAGTATGCTGTCAAACACAGAAAAAATCTACGCTGACAAACCAGTTTAACAAAATATGTGATCTTCTAAAAATCACAAATTTTCAATGCTTTCCTATGGCAGATACGACCAAGAGGGTAACCAAGCACGCGGAGTGATATCATAAAAGATCGGCTCCAGAAATCTCCGGTTAAGGCATCTCCTATATATCCTACCTCCATGGTTTCCATGAATAAATACTTATATCGATACTGCATAGCGTTTCTACTTCGATTATTATTAACCTCCTTGATTATTACCATGGATTATTATGCAACGAGATAGAAATACGTAGAGCGCTTACGTCGGGGAACGGGTGAAGCCACCGGAAACAAGTGGCAGCCATGTTTGATGAGGTACAGAACGATTTCCGTTCCGTGTTAAGCAAGGGAGTTTTCGTAATATATGGTTTGATGTTAAATAAGGATATAACTCAGAAATGTTGTTATAAACACCTAGGGGATGAGACTAAAACTTTAACGTATCAAATAACGCTTTTCATTGTTAGTTGACGGCAATAGTGTTTTTAAAAAAAATGATATTTTAATGGATGCAGCTTGCTGTCGTTGAATAAAATCTCATGCCGTAATTTTTTGACATTTAACAAATTTTTTGGAGCAAATTTTCAGAGAAATATAAGTCAGCGGTAATAGAGGTAATGAAAAAAAAAAAAAAAGAAACACAAAAATAAAAAATACAGGAAGAGCAAATGTTTGTGTTTTGTGTTGTTATTTTGTGGGTTCCTTCAGCAGTCTTGCTGGAAATACAAGTGCGTCTGATTTGTATTTTAGAGAAATACAGGCACAACTTGTTCAATTCAAAGAAAGATTGATTTACGTGAGTGATATTTGTTCAATACTAACCTCTCATATATATGGTTGATGCAAAAGGAATAACTGGCAATTTATACATGGACATACTGACTGTACATTCATCATGAATCAGAGGTCACATTCTTCAAAAAAAAAAAAAAAAAAAAAAAAAAAAACCATTACCTATCACGCAAAAATCAAATGCAAGTAGTTATTACAAAATGTTGCTAGTCCCTTTCTTTTGTATTATTCCATAATTTTTTTTCAATTGTCATTTCATAATCGTTTGTGCCAGTTTTCATAAATATTTTATGTTGTTTGCATTTTTGAGGTACCATTGTACTCCCTGTTTCCTATTTTCAGTTTTAAATCAATATTGCCTGTATTTTTGCTACCCAAAAACCACACACATTGACTAACACATTCACAAATAAAGAGTATTCTGTCAAGAAATTTTCAAGCTCCCCACTCTCACTTTGTTGAAGTAATACTACAGATTAATCAGTAATCAGAGACAAATGCCTAGAACACAAGCTGGGTGACCCTGTGCTTTCAGATAAAATACTAGATTGTTTAGTGACAGGTGTCAGCAAGCAATAAATTTATATTACCAATCACAATTATTACTTCTGCAATTTAAGTAACCATAAATTGATTGCTTTACCAGTATTTGCTATCTAATGGGCATTAGCCATGGGTACATGATCTTTATCACATAAAAAGAAATTGCTGCTTCCTAAGATTTTGAAATATTTGTTGTCTTGTCAGACAAGTTGCATGTACACTGTACAGATTCTAGAATATATATGCAAATGCCATTTGCAAGACATCCTCAGTATATTGAAAAAAACAAAACATTTACATAGGTAGAAATTGTACCCAAAAAGCCTCAAAGTTGGTAACCCACAGTTAACCTCAGCTTCCCAGAGTAAACATCATTCAGTTTTCACATTGAGTACGACTGTTTACAAAATATAAGAAATAAAAAGTCTTAAGATAACACATATTGAAATGGCTTATCTGCTGGTTTAATCACCAGCTACACGGATTAGATGTTTTATTTTTTGTGTTTGATTAACTGAGCATTTACAGCTCAACCTTATTTTAAAATGCTTACTTGTGAAATGTAGTTCCACAATCCTTGTTCCTTTTATTCTTACAATCAAAAGCTGCGCAGTACTATGGCATTTTAAATATCAACAATGTGCTGATAATTGTGATTATTCACGAAACTGTAACACTAAATTTGTAATGAAGCATAACACGATCGCCGAACAGCTGAAAGAACCGAGGTGACTCCTTGACACACGCAGAATTTGTACCTCATCAAAGATGGCGGGCTCTCCCCGCGTTGGCTTCAGCTGCCTCGGCAGAGAACCAATCACAGAAGCACTCTATGTATTTCTATCTCGTTGTTATTATGTTATTCCCACGGTCGTGGTTATTCCCAACGAGATGGTATTCCTTTTTGATCAATCTTGCTTATTTAATATATTTTTAAGATATTGTTCTGAACAAATATTGGCAACAGTGAAGTATTACTTGAATTACTTGATTACTGTGATTTAATTGTGTTTACTGTTTACGCTAGTAGTGTTTTCGTGCCATTAACTGGGATTATTTTTTATTTTTTTTTATTGTGATCTCTTAGCGGATGTTGCCGTATTATTGATACCTAATTTGTGCATTTATCTCAAGTTGCTGTACTTCAAAAATTGTGTGTGAATATGGCTGGAGAAGTAGTTGTGGATGCACTGCCTTATATTGATCAAGGATACGACGATCCTGGCGTTCGGGATGCAGTGTTGGCTATGGTTGAAGAAGAGACTAGGCGTTATAGGCCTACGAAAAATTACTTGGAGCACTTGCCAGCCGTCAGTTTGCATTCTTTTGAGAGTGAAGTTATCAAAGCCGAATTCGAGCGACTTCAGGCCAGGCAACCCATGGAGATGCTGAGTATGAAAAGGTATGAACTGCCCCATCCACCGGCGGGTAAGACCACCGATTTGCAGGCCTGGATGGAGTGTGTCGACAATTCTATGGCACAGTTGGAACACCAAGCCACACGGATTGGGAATCTTGAACTTATGCTGATATATGGATGTGAAGCGTGGAAGAAACATAATTCAGTGCTTGTCCAGATGCTTAGTCTGACACAGAAACGATTACAAGAACTAAGAAAAACAATCCAAGAAATAAACTGGCAGAGAAAAAACACCCAAAATGTTGCTGGAGAAAAACTCAGAGATTTAGAATCTTCGTGGGTAAGTTTGGTGAGTAAAAACTATGAAATAGAGAGTGCCTGTGCAGATATTGAAAAGGTAATATGTGCATTAGAACAAAAGGTTCAAAAGAAGAAAGAACAAAAACCTACTACAGCTTCATAAAGGGAAGATTGTCATAAAATCACTTGCAATTTTGTTTAATGTATGTTATAAAATATATTTTCTTCATCAGTATTTCTAGTTGAGTGAATTTTGACACTAAATTCATTTTGCATCATGTTCTCCTTAACAGTTAATTTAGTCTTCTATCTTAAATCTGCTTTTCAACATTAAGCTTACTAATTTCTTGAAAATGTGTCATAACCATTTGAACTACAAAAATTGCACACTACTAATCCTCAGTTGGTACTTTGTAGCATAAATGATAGCATGTATGAAGTACCTAGAAACACCTCAGCATCAATTATGGGGTAATAATGCATTTAAGCTCTGGGCAGTCTACACAGGTTACTGTTTGCTGTAACCATGTGTTATATGAAGTTATTTTGCTAATGTAAGTGAAAAATAACATGATTAAAGCACATTCAACCATCATCATATTGGCTGATTTTATTTCAGAAAGTAAGCTTGTAAGCAAATTTGCTTCTTGAAAAAATTGTATTCGAATATGTATGTATAAACCATGTATGTTAGGGTAGAGCAGTCTCCCATGTTAAATTTGTTTTTCTTTTCTTCAAATCAAAATGGGGCAGTGTGGGAAAGTTGCTCTATCAAATCAACATCCTGAATATAAAATATCTTTGAAAAATACTAATATTTAATACTGCCCCAACACTAAACATTTTAAGAAAGTATAGAAATATTGTATTTTTCCCAATTTTTTTTCAATTTCTAAAAATGTCAAATTATTATTAATATCAATTGAAACGAGTGGATTTTCTTCATTTTTCAGTGTTATTTAAATAGATAACAATGGTTTATATTACGTAGCCATTGAGAGCTTTTCATGTTGTCAGGAATGTCGAATAACCGACCAGAAAACCTGCCCTGCATCTGCAACCCACGATCAACTCTGATTGTTTAGGCATTCATGACATCAGTAACAGATGTTTCTTCCTGTGTTATTCCCACACATTTTGCAGGTTCCAGTAGCTGTGAAATAACTTTTAGTGTAGGCAAAACAACAAAATTGGTTGAATTGTGGTTAAATGTTGTCTAATGGCTTTGCTAAGGAGCGCTCCCTGTATTTGGTCATGGGCATGATTTACTGCTTAATGTTTTACCGACTTACGAAGACATAATGTTGTGTTATTTGTGGAAGAGCCGTGGCAAACAAAGTACAAGAACCTAGTTAGTGACACCTGTGTAGAAGTTGCTGAGAAGGGGATTAAATTATGGGAATTAGCTTCAATTCTGATTATAGGCCATCATGAGGTAGTGAAAAAGATAAAAGCATATCATGGTAAGTATAGAAACTTATTAAAACTGTATGCATCAAAACAAAACGTTGAAAGTTATCGTGAGAGGAAAAGCTCTTCAGAGAGAAAGGTAAGTCCCTTTTTAACCTAGCAACATGCAAGTGTGAATCTTTTGACTCTTGTAACTGAAAAACTGCAAAAAATACAAATTAAAGGCAAAAATTTTGCTTGATCAACACACTGGTAGAACGATGGCTATTGGCAGCATTGATTTGAAATCAAATAAGAAAAACCTTGATTGAATAAATCAAAAGAGGAAACTGGAATTATTTGATGAAAAAATAGATACAATGCCTATTCCTTCCATCAGTACATGCCCAGTAAGAAAGGAACACACTTCAAGTAAAACATATCAAGAAACTGAACCAAGTACATCACAAAGGAATAGTGGTTCACAGGAGTATTCCGTAGTTGCTGCAAATTTGGATAGATATTGTGTTTCTGACAGAGCTGGAGTGGCAATTGCCTCAGCTACACTCCAAGACATTGGCTTGGTTTCTGAAAGTGTCTTATTGAAAGTAGTGGACAGAAGTAAAATTAGACAAGCCAGACAAAAAGAAAAAAGAATTCTATTAAATACCCCAATGGATATCAAATCTAAGCAAATGGGTTTATATCTTGATGGCCGTAAAGATAAAGCTCTTGTCATGGAGGACTCGTGGAGAAAAGTTATATTTGAGGAGCATATAAGCTTCATAAAGGAACCAGGGTCTGAGTATATGGGTCATCTTTCCTTAAGGTCTCGAAAGGCAATGTAAGTAAAGAAAAACAAAACTTTGTAACAAGAAATAATATTGATAATCGTAAAATTGTTGTTATTGGCTGTGACGAAACTCCGATTAATATTGGAGTAAAAGGAGACGTCGTTCGATGTCTGGAATCAAAATTTGGAAAGCCATTACCAGCGCTCGATAAATATGTTTTAGATCTAGGAGCCAGCTCCAAAATTTAGGCGCCAGGTAAAATGAAGTCAATAACGCATGAACAAAAACATGTTTGATTATGACGCTGGAACGAAAAGTGGTGAACCATATTTGTTGTCAATTTTTTTTTTCTTTTTCCCCAAACCACTTATTGCAAAATAAAGTTACAATTTGCTTCATAATTTTCTTTTTCCATTCTTTCAGTAGATGATCTCAAAAAAATTGAAATTTCAGATTTTGATTTTATTATTTAAATACTATTTGCGGATGTCATATTTTGTACATATTAATTCCAAGTACCATATTTTTTTTCCTAGTTGTAAATGAATTTATGGCACCTCTATTCATAGTGTATTGTGGATTTAACTTTTTTACGGGTCTTATAGAGGTTATTATTCATGAAAGTTGGTTGACAAATTTTCGAACTAAAGCCTAGTTTGTCATCAGGACTACGTCACTGGAGTAGTTGCTGCCACTCAGTTGGAAGAGTCCAACCGCAATTATCATTAATTGTGGTACTTCTTCTTGCTATTTCGATTCCTTCTTCTAGTTTCCTCTTTACTGAGTTAGACTGGTGGGCGATTATTCTTACTGAGTCCCAATTTATGGAGTGTCCACGTTCTTGTATATGTCTGTCTAGCCCTGTTTTATTACTAATGCTCCTAAATAGCTGCTTGGTGTTCTTTCATTCAAACTCAGCTATATAGGAGAAACAGGGAGAAGTATTAAGGTCCGAATGAAAGAACACCAAGCAGCTATTAGGAACATTAGCAACAAAACAGGGCTAGACAGACATATACAAGCAAGTGGACACTCCATAAATTGGGTCTCAATAAGAATAATCGCCCACCAGTCAAACTTAGTAAAGAGAAAACTAGAAGGAATCAAAATAGCAAGAAGTAGAAGTACCACAATTAACGATAATTGCGGTTGGACTCTTCCAACTGAGTGGCAGCAACTACTCCAGTGACATAGTCCTGATGACGAACTAAGCTTTAGTTCAAAAATTTGACAACCAACTTTCATGAATAATAACCTTTATAAGACCTGTAAAAATGTTAAATCCACAATATTTTTTTTTTCTTCATACAATCTGTTAACCATAAAATTCAGAAAAAAATTTCCTTCGTGTGATCCGCAAGGGCATATAATCCAAAGGCTGTGAAAAAAATCCCACGTATAATCCGCGGCAGCATGTCTCACACCATGATATCTAAAAAAAAAAAAAAAACATGTCCATATCTGCCAACACTGGAAACAAACAGCCTTGTTACTAATAACTAGTATTGCGTGACATACAGTAGTGAACAAAGGTATTTGGCGAAACACTTTTTCGACCATAATATTATTTCTGCTGGACCAAATCGGGTTATTTTAGGATATGATATGTGTTATTCAGTTGTAAACATGACCCATATGCAGATGGATCGGAAACCTTAACCCAGATCAGGTACCAAGGCTTAATCGCAGAGATCATACAAATTGACCAACACAGTAGGTGTGTATCACATTCATTTAATGCAACGATAACAGAAAACAAGTATGAGAAAACGACAAAACAATAACTAATACTTAGTGGGATAACCACGAGACTTAATAACAGCTGCTCAACGGGCCGGCATCGAGTCCACTAGCTTCTCGACAGTGACCTGCGGAATTCGCACCCATTCTGCAGACAGCTGGTCGAACTTCTGGGCCCTATTCTGGCAGGCTTTCTTCGCACATCATCTCTCCAGTTTCTCCCACGTGTACTCAATGGGGTCGAGGTCTGGAGATTGGCTTGGCTAGTCTAGAAGTGTAACCTGTTGCTGCTGGAAGGCTGCCTTTGCTACTCTGGATGTGTGATTCGGGTTGTTGTCTTGCTGCATGATCCATCCGGGTGGCATGTTCTGGTTTGCCCATGGGAAGACATCGTTAATGAGCATGTTCGTGTAGCTCTGACCTGTCATTATTCCGTCAATCTTGATGATGGGGCCCATTCCATTGCGAGAAAAGCAGCCGTAAACCATGAGCGATCCTCCTCCGTGCTTGACAGTCTGCTGAATGAACTGGGGGTTGAATCTCTGGCCACACGGGCGTGGTACGTATGGGATGCCATCACTTCCGAACAAGTTGAACTTGCTATCATGGATGAAAAGCACCGTACTCCAGTCCGCCGCGTTCCAGTGTCCATGACGTCGCGCGAATGCGACTCTGGCTTGTCTATTCTTGACTCCGATGAGTGGTTTCTTGGCGGGGCGTCTTCCATTCAATCCACCAGCAATGAGACGATGGGAGATGGTCATTCGGCTGACGTTCAGTGCATCGCTTTCGCAGAATTCGGTGGCGATGTCCACAGCAGTCAAGGTGGGATCAGCACGAGATTGACGGAGGATGCGTCTATCCTGACGCAACGTAGTGGAACGAGACCTACCACATCACGGACTGTTCTCGATGGTCCCAGTCTTCTGATAATGTTGCAGGATAGCTGAAATAGACTGGTGTCGGATCTTCAGGGCCCTCGCAATGTCAGTGACGTGCATTCCGGATTCCATCATGTACACGGCCGCCTGGCGAGCTCCAACAGGGATCTCCGCCTTTTTACCCATTTCTGAAAACCTAAGATTGACTTATTATCACACTACACATCACAAAACCCACAAAAATCACAAGAAAAACATTAATACATTCAGCAAACAAATGGGTAATATTTGGCGACTCTTGAATATGGCCCATTTCAAACGACAAATTCGCTCTGAGCGAGATTCAAACTATGCGGCATTGTAACCCACGAATCAACACATATATCCCAAGATGACCCGATTTGGTCCAGCAGAAAAAAATGATGGTCGAAAAAGTGTTTCGCCAAACACTTTTGTTCGCTACTGTACATAGACTATTTTATGAAATGATCCATCTCTTTGTTAAAAACAAATATGCGCCTCAACAAAACGTTACAACAAACATTGACTCTAATGAAACAAACTTAACACATGTGAAACACAAAGTTGATTCCCCAGCAAGGGCATGATTGCGAGATTAAGTTCAAAACTTCCACCAGTAAAAATCAGTAAGATGTGTTCAGAATTCCATGATGCTTGACAGACAGTATATCCAAGCAAGTGAACGTGCAGTGCATGAACCTCCACTTACCATATGATCATACTGCCTCTAAAATTGCAGTTTAAGACAAGATAAGGAGGGAAAAAAGCTAAATATTTTAACTGATGAATAAACAAAACAGACAGCAAGAATGCGGACTACTGTCAGTTTGTCTTTTGTTGACTCCGCAACTTCACAGCACTACTGTTTAAAATTTTTCTTTCTGCTGATATCATTCTCTCCCTACTTCTTCATTGTCAGTTTTCTTTCTTGATTTTTATGCCCTCTGATAAAAACCATCAGCCTGAGGACCATGAGCACATGATATCATAGCTTCAACTATTTTAGATAAATGGTGTAACTTTGGGAATATTAATACTTTTGAATGCCATACATCAATATTTAAAAATTTTCGTCGCTCCTGATTTCGGGAATTACTTTTTTCCTTTATCAAGATTAAATGCAAAAACACCAGTGCTGGAGAGTAGAAACATCGCGCGGGTATAGCGATTACAGGAAATCCGTCTGACTTCTGGTTTTGGAAATTTTTCCCCCATTTTCAAGTTGAAACACAAAAAAATTATGCAGTAAAATGATACTTAAAAATACTGAAGAGAAGCAACATCGCGAGAAAAAAAAATTACGATTACAGAAAAAATCTGAACACCGTCGACTTTCCGTTTTTTAAAGTTTCGTAAAGATGGAATTCTGTCCTCCGATGACCCCCCCCCCCTTCTGTTTACTTGTGCATCAATCAATCTCCTGAGTGGCCAAAATAACAAAAAAGCAGAATTTCTCAAATTTTTTGCGGAAGAATCTCGTGCCTGAAGATTAGGAGGAAATTTTCGCGGCGTCTAACTTCCGTTTCCGCAAATTCTTGTCTACAGTTTCAAGCTAAAATACGAACATATATATGCCATAAAATGATATAACAAGAATATTGGACACAAATGCAACAGCCGGAGAGAAAAATAACTATTAGGGCAATTCGGTTTTCGAAAGCTTTGAAACACGAAACACCATCCCCTGACGAAAAATGCCCCCCCCCCCCCATCTCTTCATGACATAAGAAAAAAACCAGGAAAATTCCACGAATATGCTTAAAAATCTTATGTATATCATAAAATAATAGCAAAATAATTTTTTTAGACAAAATGAAAATTCATAGAACCATAGTTTTGAGAGTGAGTTTCGTAGTCAGACAACGAAATCCGTAGAAACTACAGATATTCCATAGTAATTGGCATGTACGACGGTCGTATAATCCGCACCTATCATATTAATCATGAATCATAATTTCCAACAGAAAACTGAGATTCACAGAACCGACTCAGAAACCCAAAGATGTAAGAAAGAAATGATCGTTTTATTGAAAAAGTAACTGTCATTTTGAAGTACTTTTGTGTTACTTTTAAGTAAATAAAGAATTAAAATTGCTAGCTGTTGCAGCATTACCGTAGTTCATTTAATTACACTAAAAAATTTGTTGAAATTGCTGACATAGCATTGTCTTATTATAGCATTGTCTTATTTCTGAATATGTTTTAACTGAATACCGAAAAAAAAAAAAAAATCCTTAACTAATACAATTAGCACACCAAAACTAGGCAACGTGATTTGCAAAATGGTTACGTGTTACAGAATAGCTTTGCGGGATTCCGGAGAGTCGTGGATCCTCACACCACGGGCCTCTGCGTGAGCAAATAGTAGCGCCTTCCTTGCGTCATATTTTCTGTCAAATTGCTTCTAAGTAAAAAACATATATATATATTGTTACAATATCTTTGCGGTATTCTATTTTGCTCTTACGTTAAATTTTTTCTGTTACTGCATTTTCGGTACTTTCCCAATAACACCACCTCTCCCGACAATTACCTCGCAGACTTTTTTAAACGCTGCGTCGGGTTTTTTTGTTTTTTACAGGTGTCCGCAGTACCTAAATTTATAACTTTTTAGTAGATAATCTATGGATTATACAACAGAAATTACGGTAATTGCAGAAAATTATGAAATCTAAAGTCAAAAGAAAATTAGGTGCCACTGCCCGAATTTTAGGCACCTGGCGCATGGGATTTGTCGAGCCCTGGCCGTTACAGTGATTTATTTGCCAACTATATACGAACGAGCTTATTCTGCGCCATGTTTTCGAGCACCTTGATGGTACTACAAGTGGACCTTGAAGTTTTACAGAACCTATTGGTAAATTCCTAAAAGACTAAACACCTTCCAGTTGTGTTTTTTAAAAAGATGTGTTGCACTCTCCCAAAGATTATCAATTAAAAAGACTTAAGCACGGACCAACTATGGGTCATTTCCATGTCAGATCTCCAGGGCATGTCACCCACCCATCTCAGATTTTTGTGAAAATTGGCACAAAGTATTGTACTGGTGAGATATGAAACCTGTTAAAATTTTAGGTCAGTAGGTCCAGTAGATCTTGAGTAATGCCACTTTAAAAGTTGGGTAGCTCTCTGCCTTTAAAGTTTTTGTTGCACTATGAGTTTTCACAACTACACTGTAGGACAAAAAAAAAAAAAAAAAAAAATAAATCATAACTTCACAACTAATTGTTGCAGCTACATAATTTTTTTTTCTTAAATGATCTGCATGATCCATACATTTGGGAACAACTTGTGTCTGCACATTTTTTTAATTAAAAGAACACTTTTTTTTAATTTAATAACAAAAGACATGGAAAAATGAGACTACATTTTTATTAAACAAAACATTTTTTTCAAAATGAGCCCCCACTTCAAATTTGCTAAAAATATGTTCATGTGTGTATTGTAATGTAACCTTTCAGCAGGAGAAAAAAATACTGTGGGCAATTCGCAATTTTGGCGAGGAAAAAAATAAAATAAAAAATGGTGTGTTTTATATATGGAACATTCCGATATGATATTACCCAAAAAATTTTAATTAAGTGGTTGCTTGGCCATTTTATACACATTTTCCTCACTTAGTTTAACCCTATCGGTGAGTAGCTCAAAACAATTTTTATTTTATTTTTATGTGCCACCGTCTTGGATATAGGTTCATTTTTCTTTTCTGCGGCTTGCCAAAATAGGGCCTCACAATGGTTTTTTGAAAAAAAGACAATTGCTTTGCTCTTATTGTAGATCAAAAGTTTTGGTTTTCACTACCTTAAAGAGGGCATTTTAGGCTTACAGGAAATGTATAGAAATGTAGAAATGATAGAAAATATTTTTTTTTGAACCTTGCTTAAAATGGTGTTGAAATCTGCAATACTCGCAAGCATAAATCACCATCTTTGATGGACTGTTGTGACTGGGAGTTGGAACCCCAAGTTGGAAATTTTTGTGTAATAACTATGGCTAGTAGATTTTCAGCTATGGTGAACTTAAGTCTGAGTTTGCCCCCCCCTCAAAGTTGCAAAATTTTCAACTTTTGCAGATTTCAAGGTTACATATCTCAAAAAAAAAAGAAAGGGACCAGATATTTTTTTTTCCCCTCCAAGGATACCCCTACTAGTACTCAACAAAACCTGTGAGTTTCATTTTGTGGTTCAAACTGGTTTAGAAATTACAGGCTGTGAAATATTTGTGAATAAATAGTAACATTTCAGCACTCGGAAATGTACAAAAACAGATGAATATTATGCTTATTTCTGTTATCGAAATATTTCTTTAAATTTTATGGAATTATATTTTAAACACCTTCAACTACCAAATACTATATGATGGGTTCCATTTCAACTCAGGCAGGGTCGTACCATCATGGTCTCAGATTTCTCTAAAAAAATTAAGGGGTGTTCCTTGACTAAAATAAGGAGACCTGTATTTTTTCTTTCGGCAAAAAAAAAAAATTTTCCCTTCGAGATAGAGGGTTTCAAATCTTGCACCGTCAAACAAGCTCTCTAGAAAACGGTTATTTTTCCTAACTTCAGCGAGTCATTGCAGCAGAGTTAAAAAAGATATCGTGTTGTTGTATTTTTTTTTACATTGTGTGTATAACATATAATAATATATGGTGCTAATATTTGCTACACATCGTATGATTAAATTTTAAAAAAATCGTAAACTTTGTGATTTAAAAAAAATTGAATTTTTTAAGTTTTTTTTAAACAGGTTTGGATGGAGTTTTTTCCATATTCGTTTTTTCGTTAAAGACATACAAATGTGCACTTTATTTGTAATTTTTGTGTGTCTGTGAAACTGCTAGTTTCTGCATTTTGGCAGCGTTAAAAACAGCCGATTTTGAAAAATCTCTAACTTTGCCAACGGTTTTCTCAAAAAGGCCATTTTTTAAAATTCTGAAAATTAAATCCCTGTTTTATTATCAACAGGAGAATAACTGTGCAAATTTTCATGGACCTAAAAACGCCCGTTTCCGAGTTAGACGCATTTGAATTCGGTTTGAAAGCCTACGATTTTCCGTGTTGTAAAGGCGCCATTTTGGAAAAATCTCAGGCGCAAAGTACGTATTCTCTTACCCGAATCAAAGCGTTAGATATTCTTTGCCCGAATGATGGAATGAGAGCATTGGGTCAGCTGGCCCTGGTTGGATACGTCCACCTCACACCCTTCCCCGAGTGATGAAATGCCTATAAAACTGTCCGGGGGTAACAAATACATAAAGAAAATTCTTGCTGCTCCACTAACAAAGTTGAGTTGCGAAAGACAGCAGCAGTTGTTTGTTTGTTTACGTATATACTTACTTACACATCGCATAAGAAAAGACTGAAAGAGCAGAAAACTGTTGTGAAATAATTTTAAGAAAAATAGTGCAGGTACGTGTACTGTAAGTTAATTTTCGATGGCTAAACACCCTCGAGTTTTTCTGGGAGTTGCTAATTGTAGGCTACTGTCAGAAGAGCAGTTGCTGTTTTGTTATAGTTGCTAAAATTAACTTCTCAGTTTTTCATAATAGTAAAATATTCGCTCAGGAGAGTTTTGTCCTCTGCGAACGGGGGAGAAGGTGCAATGCTCTTGACCTCGCTGCTGGGTTGATAGCGCTGGTCGCTACCCAAACTCTGCATACCTCCTCTCCGAAACGTAATGGCAATTGTCTAATCTACTAAATAAATAACAATTAACACATACGCGTGCATGCTTATTCATAAAATGTAAGTTGAGTATATTTCCTGTTCAATCAGCTGATTTTACAAGTAGAATACATATACAACTAATGGTGTAAATATTTTTATCTATTTAAAACATATTCAAAGATTTCAATTTTTTTAAGAGGGTGGGGGAATTGTGTTCGTAGTGATTTCCACCTGGGCCACGATAAACCATGCACTGCCCATGTCTTCTGTTCCCTTAGAAGATAATCCTGGATCGATAGGAGACCAACCAGCGGAGTTTTGACAAACCCCCTCCCCCTCCCTCACGTGGTGGTGAGGTGTCTCAAAGCTAGGTAGCTTTCAAAAATGTTTCAACTTAGTTGGCTGGTAACAAGAGAGGGATTCCATTTCAACTCTGGCAGGGTCGTACCATCACGGTCTCACATTTCTCTAAAAAAATTAATTAAGGGGGTGTTCCTTGATTAAAATAAGGAGACCTATATTTCTTCTTTCGGCAAGAAAAAATTTTCCCTTCGAGACAGAGGGTTTCAAATCTTCCACCGTCAAACAAGCTCTCTAAAAAAAAAAACAGTTATTTTTCCTAACTTCAGCGAGTCATTGCAGCAGAATTAAATAAGATATTTTGTTCTGGTATTTTTTTTTACATTGTGTGTGTAACGTATAATAATATTTGATGCTAATATTTTTTACACATCGTATGATTAAAATTTAAAAAAATCGTAAACTTTGGTTTTTTTTTAACTGGTTCAAATGAAGGTTTTTTTTCTATACTGGTTTTTTTTGTTAAAGACCTACAAATGTGCACTTTATTTACGATTTTCTCAAAAAAGCCCTTTTTTAAAATTCTGAAAATTAAATCCCTGTTTTATTATCAACAGGAGAATATCTGTGTAAATTTTAACAGACCTAAAAACGCCTGTTTCTGAGTTAGACGCATTTGAATTTGGTTTGAAATCCTACGATTTCTCTGTGTTTTAGAACGCGGAGAAATCGTAGGATTTCGTGGTGCCATTTTGGAAAAATCTCAGGCGCAAAGTACGTATTCTCTTACTCGAATGAGAGTCTTGGATCCGTCCACCTCACCCTACCCTGAGCGATATCATGCCTAAAAAACGGTCTTGGGGGAAAAAAATAACAAATCTATATATAGAGAGAATTGAATGTATGTCAATTTAGAACCACCAAATTTGGAATACTATAGCATGGTGCCCTAACTTAGACCGCAGACTGTTTTTGGAAGGGGTCGGAGCCCTGGGTCAAAGGGCCCCCACACAAAATTTCCGTAAAATATACTTGTATATTATAGTGCCCTAACTGAGACCGTAGATGGTTTTTGGAAGGGGGGGCAGAGCCTGGGTGGGTGGGAGCCCGGGTGAAAGGGCTCCACGCAAAATTTCCGTAAAATCTAGTTTTCAATTTAGAACCATTAAATTTGGTCTCACATTTCTCTAAAAAAATTAATTAAGGGGTGTTCCTTGATTAAAATAAGGAGACCTATATTTCTTCTTTCGGCAAGAAAAAATTTTCCCCTTCGAGACAGAGGGTTTCAAATCTTCCACTGTCAAACAAGCTCTCTAAAAAACGGTTATTTTTCCTAACTTCAGCGAGTCATTGCAGCAGAATTAAATAAGATATTTTGTTCTGGTATTTTTTTTTACATTGTGTGTGTAACGTATAATAATATTTGATGCTAATATTTTTTACACATCGTATGATTAAAATTTTAAAAAATCGTAAACTTTGGTTTTTTTTTTAACTGGTTCAAATGAAGGTTTTTTTCTATACTGGTTTTTTTGTTAAAGACCTACAAATGTGCACTTTATTTACGATTTTCTCAAAAAAGCCCTTTTTTAAAATTCTGAAAATTAAATCCCTGTTTTATTATCAACAGGAGAATATCTGTGTAAATTTTAACAGACCTAAAAACGCCTGTTTCTGAGTTAGACGCATTTGAATTTGGTTTGAAATCCTACGATTTCTCTGTGTTTTAGAACGCGGAGAAATCGTAGGATTTCGTGGTGCCATTTTGGAAAAATCTCAGGCGCAAAGTACGTATTCTCTTACTCGAATGAGAGTCTTGGATCCGTCCACCTCACCCTACCCTGAGCGATATCATGCCTAAAAAACGGTCTTGGGGACATAAAAAAAATAACAAATCTATATATAGAGAGAATTGAATGTATGTCAATTTAGAACCACCAAATTTGGAATACTATAGCATGGTGCCCTAACTTAGACCGCAGACTGTTTTTGGAAGGGGTCGGAGCCCTGGGTCAAAGGGCCCCCACACAAAATTTCCGTAAAATATACTTGTATATTATAGTGCCCTAACTGAGACCGTAGATGGTTTTTGGAAGGAGGGGGGGCAGAGCCTGGGTGGGTGGGAGCCCGGGTGAAAGGGCTCCACGCAAAATTTCAGTAAAATCTAGTTTTCAATTTAGAACCATTAAATTTGGTATACTTTTTCTTGGCACCCTAACGTTGACTAGAAGGTTTTGGAAAGGGGTCGGAGCCCGGGGTCAAGCCCCCCCTACAAAATTTTTGTAAAATAATTTACAAAGTTAGGGTGCCAAAAAAGTATACCAAATTTGATGGTTCTAAATTGAAAACTATATTTTACGGAAATTTTGCGTGGGGCCCTTTGCCCCCGGGCTCCCACCCACCCAGGGCTCTGCCCCCCTTCCAAAAGCCATCTACGGTCTCAGTTAGGGCACTATAGTATACAAGTATATTTTGCGGAAATTTTGTGTGGGTGGCCCTTTGACCCAGGGCTCCGACCCCTTCCAAAAACAGTCTGCGGTCTAAGTTAGGGTACCATGCTATAGTATTCCAAATTTGGCGGTTCTAAATTGACATACATTCAATTCTCTATATATATAGATTTGTTATTTTTTTTCCAAGACCGTTTTTTAGGCACGTTATCGCTCAGGGTAGGGTGAGGTGGACGGATCCAACGCTCTCATTCGGGTAAGAGAATACGTACTTTGCGCCTGAGATTTTTCCAAAATTGCGCCTTTAGGACACGGAGAAATCGTAGGTTTTCAAACCAAATTCGAACGTGTCTAACTCGGAAACGGGCGTTTTTAGGTTCGTGAAAATATACACAGATGTTCTCCTGTTGATAATAAAACAGGGATTTAATTTTCAGAATTTTAAAAAGGGGCTTTTTGAGAAAATCGTTGGCAAAATTGGAGATTTTTCAAAATCAGCTGTTTTTAAAGCTGCGGAAACTAGCAGTTTCACAGACACATAAAAAATTGCAAATAAAGTGCACAATTGTATGTCTATAACAAAAAACGAGTATAAAAAAAAAACTCCATTTGAACCAGTTAAAAAAAATCTCAAAAATTTCAATTTAAAAAAAATCAAAGTTTACGATTTTTTAAAATTTTAATCATACGATGTGTAAAAAATATTAGCATCAAATATTATTATAAGTTACACACACAATGTAAAAAAAAATACCAGAATGAAATATCTTTTTAATTCTGCTGCAATGACTCGCTGAAGTTAGGAAAAATAACTGTTTTTTAGAGAGCTTGTTTGACGGTGGAAGATTTGAAACCCTCTGTCTCGAAGGGAAAATTTTTTCTTGCCGAAAGAAAAATATGGGTCTCCTTATTTTAATCAAGGAACACCCCTTAATTAATTTTTTTAGAGAAATGTGAGACCGTGATGGTACGACCCTGCCAGAGTTGAAATGGAATCCCTCTCTTGTTACCAGCCAACTAAGTTGAAACATTTTTGAAAGCTACCTAGCTTTGAGACACCTCACCACCACGTGAGGGAGGGGGGGGTGTCAAAACTCCGCTGGTTGGTCTCCTATCGATCCAGGATTATCTTCTAAGGGAACAGAAGACATCGGCAGTGCATGGTTTATCGTGGCCCAGGTGGAAATCACTACGAACACAATCCCCCCACCCTCTTTAAAAAAATTGAAATCTTTGAATATGTTTTAAATAGATAAAAATATTTACACCATTAGTTGTATATGTATTCTACTTGTAAAATCAGCTGATTGAACAGGAAATATACTCAACTTACATTTTATGAATAAGCATGCACGCGTATGTGTTAATTGTTATTTATTTAGTAGTTAGACAATTGCCATTACGTTTCGGAGAGGAGGTATGCAGAGTTTGGGTAGCGACCAGCGCTATCAACCCAGCAGCGAGGTCAAGAGCATTGCACCTTCTCCCCCCGTTCGCAGAGGACAAAACTCTCCTGATCGAATATTTTACTATTACGAAAAACTGAGAAGTTAATTTTAGCAACTATAACAAAACAGCAACTGCTCTTCTGACAGTAGCCTACAATTAGCAACTCCCAGAAAAACTCGAGGGTGTTCAGCCATCGAAAATTAACTTACAGCACACGTACTTGCACTATTTTTCTTAAAATTATTTCACAACAGTTTTCTGCTCTTTCAGTCTTTTCTTATGCGATGTGTAAGTAAGTATATACGTAAACAAACAAACAACTGCTGCTGTCTTTCGCAACTCAACTTTGTTAGTGGAGCAGCAAGAATTTTCTTTATGTATTTGTTACCCCCAGACAGTTTTATAGGCATTTCATCACTCGGGGAAGGGTGAGGTGGACGTATCCTACCAGGGCCAGCTGACCCAATGCTCTCATTCCATCATTTGGGCAAAGAATATCTAACGCTTTGATTCGGGTAAGAGAATACGTACTTTGCGCCTGAGATTTTTCCAAAATGGCGCCTTTACAACACGGAAAATCGTAGGCTTTCAAACGGAATTCAAACTCGTGAAAATTAGGTCCGTGAAAATTTGCACAGTTATTCTCCTGTTGATAATAAAACAGGGATTTAATTTTCAGAATTTTAAAAAATGGCCTTTTTGAGAAAACCGTTGGCAAAGTTAGAGATTAATCGGCTGTTTTTAACGCTGCCAAAACGCAGAAACTAGCAGTTTCACAGACACACAAAAAATTACAAATAAAGTGCACATTTGTATGTCTTTAACGAAAAAATGAATATGGGAAAAACTCCATCCAAACCTGCTTAAAAAAAACTTTAGAAATTCAATTTTTTTTTTAAATCACAAAGTTTACGATTTTTTAAAAATTTAATCATATGATGTGTAGCAAATATTAGCACCATATATTATTATATGTTATACACACAATGTAAAAAAATACAAGAACACGATATCTTTTTTAACTCTGCTGCAATGACTCGCTGAAGTTAGGAAAAATAACCGTTTTCTAGAGAGCTTGTTTGACGGTGCAAGATTTGAAACCCTCTATCTCGAAGGGAAAATTTTTTTTTTGCCGAAAGAAAAAATACAGGTCTCCTTATTTTAATCAAGGAACACCCCTTATTTTTTTTAGAGAAATCTGAGACCATGATATTACGACCCTGCATGAGTTGAAATGGAACCCATCATATGTACAATTTATACATAAGGTAAATAAAAACACTTAAAAGCACCTTTCCAAAGCATATTGTACAGTTTGTGATTCACAAACTTCAGCAGCAACTCTTGTCTAGATGTATATCCTTACTTCTGTGAGTGCGCTTGCAACTCACTATATTTGTTACTGTTGAATTTAATATTTTGACCAATTTCAATTTGTAACTGATCAAAATGCTAGCCTAGCCTGCAAGAAAGCCATGCTCACAATCACTAGTCAAATCGCCAAAGTTTTTTTTATAGTTGCTGTGCTTAAAAATAATCGCCAATTGTGAAAAATGCAACCGACAGGACCACCTATGCTATCCCAAGCTGTTGTTTTTTTTTAAGAATGCAAGCAACTGCAAAGATTAGGTGTTCCTAAATTTCTTACTAATTTTAATAAAACTATAAACTAATGAAACAAACCATTTTATGAATTATTTTGACATTGAATCATACATTTATGTATGATTTATAAATGAACTTTTCCTTGGTTACATAAGAGATAAATGAATTCTTTTCTCTGTTAGTTTGAATTAAAAGTAAACACAGTTACTGATTTTCATGTGGAAAAAAACTTTGATTGAACCAGGTCTTCAGCTGGCCTGTTTGGATAGGCAGTAGTACGTTCTTCCTGTTGCAGTGTTTACCTCAAACAAACATAATATATTTAGTTGTAAAGGAATTTATGGCACCTCTATTCATAGTGTACTGTGGAATCAACTTTTTTACGGGTCTTATAGAAGTTATTATTCAAAAAAGTTGGTGGTCAAATTTTCGAACTAAAGCCTATTTCGTCATCAGGACTATGTCACTGGAGTAGTTGCAGCCACTTATTTGGAAGTGTCCAATAATTGTGGTACTTCTTCTTGCTATTTTGATCCCTTCTTCTAGTTTCCTCTTTACCAAGTTTGACTGGTGAGCGATTATTCTTACTGAGTTCCAATTTATGGAGTGTCTACTTGCTTATCAAATGGGCGATTTATTTCATTCTATTAAAGATGGAGAAGGCTCTGTGGATGCATGAATCGAACAGTCGCATCACCTTCATCATAGTTAATCTTTTCAACAAATACCACATACCAACAGGAATTATATACACATGCTCAGAGCTCGACAAATATGTTCTAGATCTAGGAGCCAGCTCCAAAATTTAGGCGCCAGGTGAAACGAAGTCAATAACGCATGAACAAAAACATGTTTGATTATGACGCTGAAACGAAAGTGGTAAACCATATTTGTTGTCAATCTTTTTTTTTTCTTTTTACCCAAATCACTTATTGCAAAATAAAGTTCAAATTTGTTTCATAATTTTCTTTTTCCGTTCTTTCAGTAGATGATCTCAAAAAAATTAAAATCTCAGATTTCGATTTTTATTAAAATACTATTTGCGGATGTCATATTTTGTACATATTAATTCAAAGAACCATATTTTATTCTTCATATAATTTGTAGACCATAAAATTCAGAAAAAAAATTTCCTTCTTGAGATCTTCAAGGGGTATAATCCAAGAGAAAAACAGTTTTTCCTTCACAATTTTACGAAATGATCCATCTCTTTGTAAAAAACAAATATGCACCCCAACAAAATGTTACAAACAACAAAGACTAATGAAACAAACTTAACACGTGAGAAACTCAAAGTTGATTCCCCGGCAAGGTCACAGGTGCGAGATTTAAGTTCGAAACTTCCACCAGTAAAAATCAGCAAGACGCGTTCAGAATTCCACAATGCTTGACAGACAAGAAATCCAAGCAAGTAAACGCGCAGTGCAAGAACCTCCACTTACCATATGATCATACTGCCTCTAAAATTGCAGTTTAAGACAAAATGAGGCCAAAGAAGGGGGAAAAAAGCTGAACATTTCAACTGGTGAAAAATCAAAACAGACAGCAAGAATGCGGATTACTGTCAGTTTGTCTTTTGTTGACTCTGCAACAGCACAGCACCATTGCTTAATTTTTCTTTCTGCTTATATCATTCTTGGCCTACTTCTTCATTATCGCTTTTCTTGATTTTCTAGTTTTTTTATGCCCTCTGATAACAACCATCAGCCTGAGGACCATGAGTGCATGATATCAAAGCTTCAATTATTTTAGATAAATGGTGTAACTTTGGTAATATTAATACTGTTGAACACCATGCATCAATTCTTATTAAGGTTAAGTGCAAAAACTTATGGGGTGGGGGATATTTAACAGCCCTGGATAGTGGGAACATGAGGGGGGTTACCGGAAATACGTACGACTTCCGGATTTGGAAATTTTTCTCCTATTTTCAAGTTGAAATACAAAAATTTATGCAGTAAAATGTTACTTAAAATACTGAACAGAAACAGCATCGTAAGTAAAAAGAAATTACGGTTACAGAAAAAATCTGAACTCTGTCGACTTTCTGTTTTCGAAAGTTTTGTGAAGATGGAATTCCAGCCTCCGACGAGCATCTACCCCCCAACACACACACACCAAATCTGTTTACTTGTGCATTTATCTCCTGAGTGGCCAAAATAACGAAAAAGGCAGAATTTCACGATTTTTCAAAGAAGCTCATGTCTGAAGCTTAGGAGGAAATTTTTGCGGCGTCTAACTTCCATTTCTGCAAATTCTTGCCTACAGTTTCAAGCTGAAATACAAACATATATGCCATAAAATGATGTTGCGTTTGTGTCTAGTATTCTTGTTAAACATCAGGAGAAAAAAATTATGATTAGGGCAAATACTTTTTACTCCATTTAACTACTGTTTTCAAAAGCTTTGAAACACGAAATACCGTCCCCAGGCGGAAAATGACCCAGCCCCCAAATTCTCTTCAGTTTTGCATAAATCTTGAGAATGATCTAAATGATGACAAAAAAAAAAAAAAACTCCAAAAGAACTGGAGAATTCCTTGAATTTGCTTAAGAATCATATGTATATCATAAAATAATAGCAAAATAATTTTTTTTTAAACAAAATGAAAATTCGTAGAATCCGTAGTTTTGAGAGTGAGTTCCGTAGTCAGACAGCTAAATCCATAGAAACTATGGACATTCCGTAGTAGTTGGCATGCATGACAGTCGTATAATCTGCACCTATCGTGTTAATCGTGAATCGTAATTTCTGATAGAAAACGGGGATTCACAGGACCAACTCAGAAATCCAAAGATGTAAGAAAGAAATGATCGTGTTATTGAAAAAGTAACTGTCATTTTGAAGTACTTTTGTGTTACTTCTAAGTAAAAAAAGAACTAAAGTCGCTAGTTGTTGCAGCATTACTGTAGTTCATTAGCTACACTAAAAAATCCATTGAAATTGCAGACAGTCCATAGCGTCTTATTTCTGAATATGTTTCAACTGAATACCGAAAGAAAAAAATCCTTAACTAATACAATTAGCGCACCAAAACTAGGCAGTGCGATTTGCATTTCAGCGATTTAAGGAAGGAAATTAAGTGAACAGTATTGACCAATGCTATCGCAGAATGGTTACATGCTAAAGAATAATAGCTCCGCGGGATTCTCACAACACGTAAAAAAATATGTGTATATATATTCTTACAATCTCTTTGCAGCCTTCTATCTCGCTGTTACGTTACATTTTTTCTGTTACCACATTTTCGGTTCTTTCCCAGTAACATCAACTCTCCTGACAATTACCTCGCAGACTTTTTAAAACACCCCACCACGTTTCTTTCTTTCTTTCATTAAGAGTGTCCACAGTACCTAAATTTATGACTGTTTAACAGATAATCTATGGATTATACAACAGAAATTACGGTATTTACGTAGCAAATTACGAAATCTCAAGTAAGAAGAAAATTAGATGCCACAGCCTTAATTTTTAGGTGCCTGAGCGACCTGACGCCCGGGATTTGTCGAGCCCTGCACATGCTACACAGCAGTTAGCATATAACTCATCTTGAAAATTAGTTACACTGATTTTGGAAATAATACTGTAATGTTTATCAGAACTTAATCTCTTATCACCAATTCTAAAATTGGGAAGTTGTGTAAAGTGATGCATTGTGCATGTACAAGGAAGAGCTTTTGCTTTCTCAAAACGGGTACTAAGCTAATTACGCACTTTGTTAATCTCTTCTGCACACACAAAGAAAAATGTAATTTCCTTTATATCTTTGCAGAAGTTATACATTGTTGCAGCAGATGTTATTTGTTGAGCTAAAGGTCGCTGCAAACTGGCTTTTGTTGTTAGCCTTTTTACAGTCTGCACCAATACCATCACATGGTGACTTGCCATGGCTTGTTGCAAAAAAATGACCACTTCCTTACCAATCTAAAAAAATCCTGTTCATGATAATGCAAGTTCAGAAAATTCTTACAGTTTTTATATTGTGCAGAACAACCATTACTGAAATACTCAATATTTCTGTCTGTGGTTAATGCACAACCTTTTTCCTAAACTGAAGGAAGTAGAAACATCCACAATGACTAGAAATTTTAGTCAGGCAAAAACAGAGATAGCAAGTGAGGATAGAACTTTATTTTGAAGTCCTGTAAGAAGAGGAATGATTGGGGGGGGGCTCAACATTCATAAGTACTTATGGCAAGCATTTCATTATTGATGCAAAAAAATTTAGGTTTGTACTTTTTTTTTCGTTTTCTTAAAAGTACACTGGCGGAAAGTGAAAAAAGAACACCAAGAAGGAGATGTCTGTTACCAACAAAATTTATACAGCATAATAACGGAATACAGAGAATAACGTGATCAAAACATTATGGCAAAATACAGCTGTATTTGCTGGTAAACTGAAAAATAACATTTCCATGTAACATGGTTAGTACCAGGTTGAACCACCATGAACTGCATCACACTGTGCAATTCTGGCATGGAGTCTGTCGTACAGATGTTGGGTGTAAGTTTAGGGCATTTAGGTTTGTACTTTTTTTTTTTTTTCGTTTTCTTAAAAGTACACTGGCGGAAAGTGAAAAAAGAACACCAAGAAGGAGATGTCTGTTACCAACAAAATTTGTACAGCATAATAACGGAATACAGAAGATAACGTGATCAAAACATTATGGCAAAATACAGTTGTATTTGCTGGTAAACTGAAAAATAACATTTCCATGTAACATGGTTAGTACCAGGTTGAACCACCATGAACTGCGTCACACTGTGCAATTCTGGCATGGAGTCTGTCATACAGATGTTGGATGTAAGTTTAGGGTATTGAGTTCCAAGCATCCTCAAGCTGGACGCGTAAATTGGTGATGGTCGTGGCTGGCCGTGGAGACCGGATAAGTCGTCCCATAAAATCCCACAACTGCTCAATGGGGGACATATCCGGTGAACGTGCAGGCCATGGAAGTTGGCTCACACCCTGAAGTGCATGTTGCATTGCACGTACCGTGTGTGGGCGTGCGTTATCTTGCTGGAAAACAACACGATGGACCGACCTTGCAAATGGCACAACAACGGGCTGAATGATGTTGATGTAGGAGGTGCTGTTTAACGTACCCGGCACAAACACTAGTTGTGTATGGGAGTGATAGCTGATCGTTCCCCACACCAGGAGACCAGGTGTAGGCCCTGTGTGTCGCTGGCGGATGCAAGAAGGGTGGAGACGCTCCACGGCCATCGGAGGCTCCCAAGCAGAATCTGCTTTCATCGCTGAACATGACAGATCCCCATTGTGTTCTCCAGTGCAGACGTTAGCGACACCACTGCAGCTGTTCCTGATGATGGGCTGGAGTCGGAGGTACACATGCCAGAGGCACACGTGCACGTAGTCCTGCATCCAGTAGACGGTTGCGGATTGTTCGCACAGTCACCTCAGGTGCAACGGCAGCTCGGATTTGCGTCGCAGTGGATGTTCTGTTTGACAACGCCGCTCTTCTTATGCGTCGATCGGTCCGCTCATCAGTCCATCTGTGACTCTCGGTTCCACGTCTTCTCATGTGGGAACGTTCCTCGGACCATCTACGCCACCATCGTACCACTACCGATACTTTCCGTCCAATTCGCTTTGCAATACGACGATACGACCACCCGGCCTCGCGTAGTCCGACTAGATGACCTTGCTCAAAGTCCGATAACTGCTGAAATCGTACACGTCTCCCATGTCCAGGCATTGCAGCTTCTTCAGGGTCTTTGCACGTGTCTGTACGCCGACGACTGATTACATTCACTTTGCCGTACTCCTTAAATACCACCGACGATAATGTGCATATTATGCCATGCTGTGGCGTAAACGCTCACCGGTTGGTCCCGAAATTAACACCACACCTATGTCAACTCGACCCCATTAACATATGTAAATTTCATGATCGTCCGCCAATTCCTTCTTGGTGTTCTTTTTCTTTTTCCGCCAGTGTATATGACAAAGGCATCAGAGTCTCCATTAAAGGTTATAAAAAACTCCTTGTAAAAAATTTAAAAAAATGAATCTCTTGATAAGGCAGGAGTATACAGCATTCCTTTAACGACAGCTGATAACCCACAATTAAAGCAAATAGTATATAGGAAATACAAAAAATAGGTTATTACATCAATTCATGACAACACATTAGCAACTGGAATAAAGATGAAGAGAAAACTGTGTTGATACTGCACTGTACAAAAAATAACAGCACTATCATTTCTGAAGATATTAAACTTCTTTACAGACACCCCACTGATAAAGCAATTCGATTTGCCAAGTCAGTTTTAATTGGAAAATGTAAAGAAAGGAGTTGTAACGTCAATTGTGGTGTCAAACTTCCTTTGCCATAGGAATGGCTAATTGCTGAAGAAAATATCTGGAAAAGAAAGCAAAGAAAAACATTGCAACACAATGACAAAAATAATGTTCCATCACGAATACTTTTACAGGTGCATACACAAGAAATGGCAGAAACTAGTACCCATGTCTTTGAATCCCAAGATCAAGGAATTTGACAGGACACAAGCAGAAGCAGAGTTAGGCATTGTAGACTGCAAGGAATGCTGCTGGAAGTTTCTGTCCTTGAAGATGACACAGTGGGTTCATAGTGTTGAAATGCATCATGCATGAACATTGTCCACAGTTCAGCATATTGGAAGTCATGCTTATCAGATCTTCTTTTTGATGTTTCACATTTCCAGTCAAGATATTTCACCTTTATTTTTAGAGATTTTATCTTCCTGACATTTTATCTGATCACTATATTTTTAACTTTATTGAGTTTTTCAAACCCTGAGTTCTTTTTACAATGTTTTTCATGCTGTTTTTGAAGTTCTTATTTCCTGGCATTTTAATACACGGTTATTACTAGGGCTAGGATTAATATGTAATTAAATATATTTACATATTTGCACAATTTTTTAAAATATTTTTACATAAATTGCCAGTTTTTATGCAAAACTACCCAAGGTGTCTACTAGTCATGAAAAAGTCATGAATTCCCTAAAGTTGGTCATGAAAGTCAAGAATAAGTCACGAATTTTGCTCTGGGGTCATGAATTTCTTTTTATTTTTAGTAATTGTTCATTTTGTGGTGAACAGTCTAAGTAATTCTCCATGCACCAACTACATAAGGCATAAATGTGGTTTCCATATAATGATCCAAGTGTTTAAAAAAAGGGACACTTGCACTCTCCTCCACAAAGAAAACTGTTAAAGCAAGAAATGTTTTAGCACTGAAGTATATGTACAAAATGTTGTTTACAACATTTTATGGTCAATTTAGCAGTTTAAATTATACTGCTTTATAGAATCACAACATTTTTCAAATATACATGTTGAAAACAGGTGTGTAATGAAATCATTTAGCACAAAGCCAAGTATTTCAACTTAGTTTAGGTACAGTCAAAGTAGTCAGATTTTTCTTACTACAGAAAGGCAGGGGGACACTTTTCCATAGAAAGAGAGGAGGGAGCAGAGTGTGTGCGCTATACCACTGCCTTGGAAAGGGATCCGATATATATGTATATACAGACGCATGAAGACTTTTAAAAATGGTCATGAAATTGCATTTTCCAAATTTGGTAGACACCCTGCTATCCAATATTTTCTGTTGTAGCAACCTGTGAGCCAGCAGTTGACAAGTTTTGCAACACATCAAAGTCCACAGATTGCAGCACCATACCAGCACCAGTCTGCTTCCTCATCTCTGTTGAGAGACGAGGAAAGCAGACTGAGTCATCTGTTATCTAATGTGTAGTTTCGTGTTCAGTTTCTTCGTATATCATTTCGTTCATGTCATTGGTAGAAGTTTGTTTATCCTGTTCATGTTAAATAAATTGACATGTCCAAAATTAAATCAACTATATCATCCAAATGAAATGCATTTATTAATGAGTTTCCCTTGAAGGACTGAGAATTGACAGAAATATTTTGTTTTGTGGTGTATGCAGTATGCACATCTGCTGTTTCTTGTGACCAGCATTTCCAAGTTTTGCAACACATTAAAACTGGGAAACATAAAAAAAACCCAAAGGCTTCTTACAGATTCCAGGGAACAGTAAGCAGGTCATTTCAAATTTCAATTTGGATTTATGCTGTGCATTAGTGGGTTCAGATATCCAGTTGTTGAAAGTGAAGAATCCAGGGTTCAGAAGTTTCTTAAAAAAAAACTGCAGTCAAATAATTCCAGACAAATCTACTTTAAGAAAAAATTACTTGCAGATGATGTACAATGAAACTGTACTAAAAATTGGGAAGAAAATCAGAGTTTCCTATTTGGATCTCAGTTGACAAAACAACAGATGAGCTTGGGAGATATATAGGAAATGTTATTGTTGGACATCTGAATGAATCAGTACCATCGATCCCAATACTTAATTACTTGTGAAGAAGTAGCAAAATGTAACCACCCCATGATTGCTAAATTGATCAATGAATCGTTGTGGATTTTATGGCCAGAGGGAGTAAACTATGATAAAGTACACCTATTGGTAACTGATGCTGCACGCTACATGATGAAAGCAGCTACAGCACTTTGTGTTCTGTTCCACAAAATAATTCATATGACTTGTCTTGCACATGTGCTCCACAGAAGTGCTGATACAATCCATTGCAATTTTCCACAAACTGATTCGTTAATTGTAACAGATAAAAAGATTTTTCTTAACGCTGCCAGCAGAACCAAAAAGTTGAAAGAAATATTCCCAGACTTCTCGCTCCCACCTCAGCCTGTGATTACATGTTGCAGCACATGGTTACAAGCTGCAGAATATTATAGAGACAGCTGCTGGATAGTGATACTTTATTAAAGGAACTGACTTTCCTAAAGACACACATATGACTGTATTGGATCAGACCATCACAGAACTTCAAAATTCAAGTGCTCCTTTGATAAATAATTTAAATAAACTTGAAGAGAGGCAATTGAAATATTAGAAAAGGTACCTGTCCACATTGGAGAAATTATAAAACACAAAATGAATAGTGTTATGAAAAAATCCAAGCATAGAAACCATTACAGCTATAAAGAAAAAACATTATCTGAGGAACTTCAACTGCCAGTTGTGCTGTTTTAAAATATAAGGAATTCTTGCCAGCCACCTCAGTGGTCTAAGTGCTAGCTTATGACCATTCGTTCAAGAAGGGTTCGAATCCCAGTGAGACATGGATATTGTGTTTGTCCTATGGCCCTGTCTCTCTCCCTTCCCTGGAACCAGTGGCCCTAAATTATGGACAGGCGACTGCTTACAGCCTATCAAGTTGCTCATGGTGGTCGTTAAACTTTCAATAAAAAAAAATCTTGCCATCGGACATAGTAGGATTTAAGTTTTCACCCATCACCTCTTGTGACGTCAAGAGGTCATTCAATGAATTTAAAGGTATTCTGAGAGAAAACAGGAGGAGCTTTTTTCAACAACCTGAATATTGGCATTATATTCCAACATAGTTTTCTGAAGTGCTATGTTGTTTCTTGTTGCAATAGCAGTAAGTTAGTTGAAAACCCTGGTTTTGAGTAAAGTAATTTTTTAATTTCTAATGACTGTATAAGTAAAGAAATTATAGAAAGTTATTAAAAATATAAAAAGAATTACATCACATATTTCAATGATTTTTGTTTCCCCCCCCCACATATTTCTTCATTTTTAATAAATATTTTATGTACATATTTCAAAAATTTTATTACGTATAAATAATAGCCCTAGTTATTACACATAGTTCACACAGCCCTTGGAAGTCCTTAAAAAATACTTGATTTTTTTCAGCGATTTTCAAGGCCTTAAAAGTCCTTAAAAATGATGCTGATCCTTGAAATGTCCTTAATTTTTATGTCCCTCCGTTTTTCATTAAATGATCATATGTAGAGGATTTTAGGAAGGGAGTGTCTGACCCCAGGTCTTAAACAAGCCTTAGAAACAGGAAACTAGGAGATTTGGGCTAGAGTGTCCGATAGGAAAGTCACACGGAAGCGAAGTAGAAAGGGGGAGGAAGACGCCCTTATTTATTACCGGGGGCCAGTACCCGGGTCCGACGGCTTAACATGCCCATCCGACGCATGGCGGGTGTTTAGTAGATCGAGCGTTCGTACCTGCCTGGGATCGAACCTGAGGCCCTTTCCGTGGCAATCACGAGCATTGCCCACTAGGCCACCCGCGGCCCTCCCTCCGTTTTTTTTTTTTTTTTATTACGATCATATGTAAATGAAGTTTTTTCTACTTTGTTTTTAAAGTGTACTCGATTGTGTGAAGTATGTTTGCATGACCCAACAAATGGGAGTGAACGACGGAGCAGCGCCAACAGCCCTGGCCGAGGGATTCACTTTGCGGGTGCTGTTGGAACTTGGACTTAACAGCCGCTGGCGACTGACTGTTTATATGAATGACTCATGAACTGCGACTAAGGTACGCCGGCGGTTTTGGTTCTGATTTTGACTCACTTGAAAAAGAACGAAGTGCGAAATAAGAAAGAAGAGACGTTAGACACTAGATGCGAAGTGAGCAAAATGTTCGTGATTTGTAATGCTTCTGTGCTAGAGTATCTTCGAGGATATTTGTGTATTTGTCTACAGGTTGTCCACAATGTCTTGCCCCCCCCCCTAATAAGAAATGTAAGTGAGCTATGTATCTGTTGTATGATGTATATGTTGAGTTATGGTCTGTATTGTGTTTATTTACAGATTAGGTACTGGAAACGTGTGATACCAGCGAATACACCCTGGAACAGCGGATTGTTGTCAGTGTCTGGGTACACGAACGTCCACACACAAGGAAGACAATGCCTGACGTGCGTGCCGATTTCCAACAACGATTCGACAAAGAGGCCCCTCCAAAACAGACTCTTCTGCGGTGGGAACATAAACTCTTTGAAGCAGGCAACACCAAGGATAAACCACGAGCGAGAAGACCATCAACCGGAGTGCAACAGTGTCAAGTGGTCGAAGAATCAGTTATCAGGTCACCGACGAAGTCACTCCACAAACAATCAGCGGACCTTGGAATACCACGATCGACACTGCATAAGCACATGAAGAATGACCTGAATTTGCACGCATATCGCCCAATGTTCATTCAGGAGTTATCAGACATCGATTTAAACCGCAGACGGGATGTATGTGCAATATGTGCAGTGATGCTTCAGACATTTGCCACAATCCCAAAACGTGGAAAGGTCATTTTCAGTGATGAATGTGCGATATACCACAGCTGTCGATCACGGAACATTGTGTTCTGGTCCAAGGAAAACCCACATTATGTCGAAGAATTGGAACATCATCCTCCGCATGTCGTGATATGGGCTGCAATGAATAGTCAACATCTGTTTGGACTATATTTCTTTGATGGTCCAGTGAATCAGACAACTTATCTGGACATGCTGCAAACCTGGTTTGTGCCACAACTTGGAAATTTTGGCATTCTGAATGACGTATGGTTCCAACAGGATGGGGCACCTGCCCATTACGCAATCGCTGTTCGGGAATACCTTGGTGAGGTCTTTCGGGATCGTTGGATCGGCCGAGGTTTGGCAGTGCTGCCCGCTCCACTTGAATGGCCACCTTGAAGCCCAGATCTCTCGACATGTGATAATGCCCTTTGGGGTTTTATAAAGGAGGTTGTTGCATAGCAGCGCTACCAAACCACTGATGAACTTAAACAAGCAGTGAGACGTGCTTTCTCTCGTATCACCCCGCAACTGCTTCGGAAAATGTCCCACAGAACATGGCGTGAAATTATTCTCTGTCACAAGATTGACGGAGCCCAAACGGATCCACTGGATGTTTAAGGATGCCTCAACATATAACTCAACATATACATCATACAACAGATACATAGCTCACTTACATTTCTTATTATGGGGGGGGGGGGGCTAACAAGACATTGTGAATACCCTGTATAAAGGAATAAATGTTGACCTCTAGTAATCGGAGTAACTTCACTAAGGTAAGATTCAGGCCATGATTTCATACCTACCAGGTTTTACAGTTTACCTGTAAAATTTACGGAAACACTACTTGTTTTATGGGCAAAATGTTAATTTTACGGATTTGGTGATTCTCCGTGATTTTTTCTTTTTCTGATGATTCTGCACCCACCATTAAAACTTTTTTATCTTAGTCCATTTAAAATAAAGCGCCGAGGTAAGGCAGGAATCAACTTTTCACTTACATGTGTTTATGTGGGAACATTTGTCCACAGTTTTCCCACATGTTTTAGTTTTTCGTTGTTTCAAATGCTAAAGAGCTTGCTTGTATAAACTGAACTGCCCTAGCTGGGTTTGTTTATTTATCTCTCGCTCTGTTTCCTCCTCCCACTTAATGGATTGTTCGTCCCCCAAGTAGCAACTTCTCAAGTAGGCCGGCATTGGAAGCACCTCTCTTCTCATTATTACTTCCAGTTTGAAATGCGATTTCAGAACATAGTTATCGTAAAAAAAAAAAAAAATTCAAACTGATTTAAAATCTGTGGAATTTTTAAGCGCAGATCGAACCTAACATGACGAAATTAAAAAAAAAAAGCTGCCACTTTTGTGAAATTAAAAATGCATTTGGGGCATGGTTTTGTAACTTCTTCTCTGGCAATAAATTTAACCTAACAAAAGAATACTACTATAATGAAGTTAAAAAATAAGTCCAATGTTCATTCGACCCAGTTGCTTCTCCAGCAATGATTTATTTTGCTGGTCCGTTAAGAAGTTTTCTATGCTTTCCAACCGTGCTTTGTCCTGGCATTTTTATGCAAGTATGATAAGTTGCATAAAAATGTCTTGGTTTGATTCAACGAAATTAATATGCTGGGGTACATACTAATTTGTCAAATCTATATTGAAAATGGTCAAAGGTCAGGAAATAGGAGCGGAATTCATTCTCCCACCATTTTGCGTGATGACTTGCGTAAAATTAAAGCAAGATTGCGATGAAGTTTTGGTACGATGTTCATCACCCATAGTGGACCTATCCTATTGAAGATGGTTATTACTATCAGCACTCATTGGGACTGTGCGTAAATGCGCGCGAGGAAGATTTGTTCGTCAGAATTTTCGCACAATAACAGAATTTTCGCACAATAACTTCCTGGAAATTGACCGAATTGGATGGAATTTTTAATTATAAAATGACGCGTGTTTTTTTATTAAAAATTTTGGGTTCGATTCCTGCTCCAGGGCAATGAAATTTTCAAGTTTTCTGAAAAGTGTTACATGGATGACCAGTAAATGGTACAAGCAAATTCCGTTTGCTTTGAATATTCCCCCAAAAAATTTAGGTGTAACTTTAAAAGTTATTGGTGGATTTTGGCAAAATTTGGGGAATCTGTTTTTCTTAGCAAATTATGGTATCTTTAAAAATAATCGCATAATTTCCTTAAATTTTCGAGAAAATAAAATTTTCACATTTTTATTCCTACTGAAACAGTGAACAGCAGATGCTATTCTGGTAGGTTGGGTAGACAAGATCGGAAGCGGGGGAAATGAATGCTTTTAGAGTTGAAATGTTTTACTTCCAGAAAAAGGAAGTAAAACATTTGCCACCTTTTAGATAAAGGAGGCAAATGCGAACATAATGCCTAATTTGTTATGGTTTACCGTGGGGGGCCTAGAGTGAAAAAAAATTAAGTCTTGTCAATGCCTCCCAGCTTTACCGAGGAGTGAGTTACAGTTATGGGGAAAGGAACGCACGGCCGTTAATTTTTTTTTCCAACACACGGCTGATTTTTTTTTTTACGGCACAGACCTTTATTCCACACACGCAATGCAGTTGCCGCTTTACATTTCACACTAAAACATTCAAAATTTTTCCATTAGCAACTTTTGCTAGAACCACTTTTTATCATTAATAAAATGCGTTTGCTTGCTAGCAATTTGCTACTAATTACTGGTCGAAATCATGCCCTGGTAAGATTTATTGATCAAATAGATATTTGAAACACATGCTTCAAGTAGTGGCACATGGGTCTTGCGATGTGATGGTGCAACGTGCAATGCGATCTTGGCACGATGCGATTTTATGAGCGGGAAGCGATTGTAGAAAGCCAGCCGAAGAGAGGCTTTCCCAGAATGCCATACGTGACGCTGCTGGCTGGAGTGGTCATAAGTTTGTGTTACAGCTTCTGTGTTTTGCATTCGGTATTTCATGATGTGTGGTGTCATCTGTCAGGCACCTGTGCGTGGGAAACTTTTTTTTTTTTTTTTTTTTTTTTGGGATTTCGTTTTAAGAAGTGCTTGTGTTAAAATAGTTTTTAGATCATATGTATTTTGAAGTATTTACGTCTTCTAGTATAAGCACATTTGAAAAATTAAAGTAATGGCGGGAAAGTGTGTTTTTAATGGCTGTTGGATTACAAATGAAGTGTATGAAGAACGGCTCATGTGTGAGGTAAATGATAAACATAGAGCCAGATGTAGAGTATGCCACAAAAGCTTCAGCATTGCTAAAATGGGTGAATCAGCTGTTAAAAGCCACATGAAAGGTGCAAGACACACTGAGCTCATTTCACTGAAGAATTCTTGTAGTATTTCGTCTTTCACTAAGGGAATATCAAATACATCGGAAACTGTAGCTTATCAGTAGGTGGAAGCGAAGTTCAGGTATCAGAGTCATTAATTGGTAAAGCAAGTATGAATATACATGTTTCTAATAATGAAGTCTTGGATGCAGAGATTTTATGGATCCTCAGAACAGTGAAATGTCATAATTCTTATAAATCTAATGCAGGTATACATAAGACTTTTCAAAAAATGTTACCTGACAGTTTGATCGCCTCAAATTTTACTTGTGAAGAAAGAAAAAGTGCCTATTATGCAGTGTTTGGGATAGCACCTTACTTCAAAAGTCTTATGTTGCAAGAACTGTGTGAAATGAAGAATTATGTTCTATTGTTTGATGAAACCTTGGACATTTCAAAGCAGAAGAAACAAATGCACATTCATGTTAGATTCTGGAGTTCTGATAATAAAGTCAAAACACATTTCTTAGCATCTGTATTTATGGGACACTCTACTGCAACAGACATTGTAGACAATTTTCGAGCTGCAGTTTTGCCTTTGAAAATGGCAAAAGTTATTCAAGTGTCAAATGATGGGCCAGCAGTCAACTGGAAATTTTTGAAGTTGTTGCAAGATGAAATTCACAGAGAATGTGGGAAACTGATTTTGAATGTTGGGAGCTGTGGGCTTCACATAATAAATAATGCTTTTAAAAGTGGATGTAAAGCAAGTGGTTGGGATCTGAATAGTTACTTATTTTGTTCGTATCACCTTTTTAAAGATTTGCCAGCACGACGGGAGGATTATGGAGCTGTCACTGGGGAAGAATATTTCCCCCAAAAATTTGTCAGCCATAGATCTCTAGAAAACCTAGAAGTTGGTGAACGTGCGATCAAGATTTTGCCAAGCATTTGCAAGTATCTTCACAGTGTTCGAAAAAGAGAAATTTCTACCCCACAATGCAAATCTTTTAACACTGTTAAAAACTTTTGTAATGATAATCTACTTTCTGTTAAGCTGCTAATTTTTGTTTCAGTTTCAAAACTTCTTACCCCTTTTCTGACTTTGTACCAAGCTGACAGACCATTGATTTGTTTCCTAGCAGGGGATCTAAAAAACTATTGCTATCAATTTTACAGCAGTTCATCAAGCCTGAAATTCTGAACTGTGCCAAGACATTGCCAAAGTTTTTACAGATGGATTTCAATGATGCAAAAAGTCATAATGCTCTGGAAAAAGTGAATATTGGTTTTGCTGCTGAAAAACAGCTGAAAAAACTGTATTCCACCAAAAAGGTAACAGAGAAACAGATGTTTGATATTCGAATGTCTGCAAAGATGTTCCTGGTACATGTAGCTTCCAAACTGATTGAAAAATCACCAGTTACCTTTTTCTTTTTTCATGCATCCTTCTTTCTCTATTGCCATATTTCTGGGGTCTAACATGTTTAGACCCCAGAAATATGGCAATAGAAAAGGAAGGATGCATGAAAAAAATGATACTTATTATAGGGTCATTAGTGGATGCTCAGCAAATATGTGAAGGTGAATGTGATGAAATAATGCAACTGTATTGTGATTTTTTGCAGACAGTAGTGCCATTGAAGTATTCAGCTTTTATGGATTTTTACCATAAAAATGCAAATTGTCACATTGATACATTTTTCCATGACACATTGTGTGATTCAACATATTGTAAACTGGGAACTTGTTAAGATGTTGCTTTTATTAAGCCACGGACAAGCATCTGTGGAAAGAGGGTTTAGTGTTAATAAGAAACTAGAAGTCAAAAATTTAGAAGAGTGTTCTTACATTGCTCAATGGATAATTTGTGAACATGTGGGCAAAATAGGTGGTGTAATGTTAATTATTTCACTGTTACTAAAGACATGAGGAAATCTGTTTCACTGGCCAGACAAAAATACATGCGATATCTAGAGGACCAGAAACGGAAAAAAGATATTATTGCAAATAAAGAGACATTTGGAGATTACGGAGCAAGAAGAATTTAGGGAAAAAAAGCAAAGACTTGAACAGGATATTCATGCACTGTTGAAATCTGCAGATGAATTTCTTGAGAAAGCAGAAATTGGTGGGGACATAATTCTGATTGCCAAATCTAACAGTTTCAGATGTATTGCCAAAGAAAAGCAGCTGCAAGTGATTAATATTGATGAAGTACTTGAAAAAAAGTTCCAAAGGCTTTGCTTTACAAAAAACTGCTGTTCCCTGAATTATTACACACGTCTAGAAAATTAAGTTTTTTGTTTTGTTAGTGGTAACTTTTTTTAATAGCTGTCCGGGAATTTTAATGCCAGTATGTTACAGTATCTTCAAAAATTGCATATTGGAAGATTTTTAGTTGGTCAAATTTGTGGTTTAATTTTAGATGTTTATTGCAAAACCTATTCCTGTAGCATTGTAGTTTGTTATTAATATACTTTTCATGTTTTACCTAAATGTGTAACCCTCTTTAATGATAGCAAAACATGAAAAAAGGAAAAATGGGGAACATCCAGTATAATTTATTTATGATTTCACTAGAACTTCAGATGACTGCTTTCATAGGATATTTGGTGAGTTATTAACTGTATATTTAGTTTTAATTTTGTTTTATTTTGAAGGTCTCAAAATGGTTCTCAGTCCTGAATAGTTGCACTTAGTCAGCTGAAATGCACTGAAATTCTACCCAAGCTCAGTTTTAGTAGTACTCTTACAATTGAACTTAACTTTCGTAGGTGACTTCGGAAGGTTTTTTTTTTTTTTTTTTAATCAAATTGCTAAAAGTTTCATTTTGAGGAGATGCTTAGTTTATGCTTTAGAGAGGACTCAGTAACCCAAGTTTTTTAGTGTTCCTATCTTTTTCTGTTCCAGTTGCTGCCAGTCAGCCACAATGCCCTTAAGTAGCAATGTTTCTGAAGTTATTACTTTGATCAAAAATTTTTGGTTCACTTTTTTCTGATGTGCTTTCTCTAAGATTTGTTTGGCACAGTAGTATAGTGGTTAGAGCACTAGACTGCCATGCCTGAGGTCCCTGGTCCAGCTAGGGACAGGAATTGTGTTTTCTGAGCATAGCCAGCCTGTCCAGGCTGTTGAAATAGGTACTGGATTTTCTGGGAGGGAAAGGCAGCCGAGGGGAAGGAACTGGTCCCACTACTCTTATCTGTGCCACTGAGCCCAGCTCACCGTGTACCCTACTTCTAAATCCTAAGTTTGTTTTTCGAACATGGGACTATTTTTTTTTTTAATTTAAGATTTGTTTCTCTTCATTTACCAAAAAATAACAATGCAATATTATAAGTGTAGATGGACCAAATTGACTAATGCTATGATAGATTAGGGTTAAAAATGATGTGTAAAACAGACGTGAACAGGGATCGCATTCCTCCTAAAATTCCTAATATTTTGTGACCCTCCTTAAATTCCTAAAATTATACCTAAAATTTTCTATTCATCCTAAAATTTTCGTAAGCTTATTTATTAAAAACACAACCGTTATTAACGCCAATAAATTTACCATTACGCAGGGTGCGCACGCGTGCTTGAAAACCTGGAAAGTCCTGGAAAATCATGATTACGTTTTCAAGGCCTGGAATATCCTGGAAAAACGGTGTTTTTTTAATGCCGTCTTGAAAAGCCTTGAAATTTGAAATTAGTGCTTAAAAAATGCCCTTTTAGGAAATCGTGTTACTGTTACCCCTTCATTTTTTAAAGTTCCTTTTCTCTGTTCTCAAAGAAACCACCGGCAGCGGTTTCCGATGTGCACCAAATCCTAATTTGGCTGGGGGGAAAAAAAGAAAAAAAAAAGGCACTACTTCCAGTGCAATAAAATTGGATGATTACTAGTAGGTCGAAGGGGAGCTTGATGTCCGTCCGACAATTGAGAACAGAAGGGGAAAGAAGAGGCATTTAGCATTTGCAGGGGGTCGCGTATGTACCAAGTCAGCTGGCATCCACCAGTGAGGAGTATGCCTGAACAACACATTCATCTGCTTCTTGTTTATGTGCATGCCACCACCCTCCCTCCCCTCAAGAGACTTCCACTACTTATGATCAAAAATAAGAAAACTATCTTTGCGAATTTTTCACGAAAGTGGCTGAAATTTTTACATTCACTGTAATTGGATTACAGAAGCTCACTTCCAAAATTCCAGTTGAATCGGTTTAAAACTTTAAAAGTTAGCATTGGTAATTTTTATTATGGACAAGTATGTGTGCCTCTTTGGACAGAGTGAGCCTCCAGCAGAAAGGGTGTTACCATAGCAACGGTTGATTGACAGCTGGGAGCGCTGATCTGAAGCCCTTGGTTGGGAAGAAAGCAAACACCTGTTTATCACTTCCACAGCACAAAAGGACTAGGAGAATATTTTCAGAAATCCATTTTTCTGAATTTTGAAAATAACACAGTAAAATTTTTACAGTAGTTAAGATACATCACAATAAAGTTCTAGTGCAAATTTCGCCAAATTCCGTTAGGAACTTTAGCAGATGCAAAAAAAAAAAAAAAAAAAAACAACGTTGCATAATCGGATTGAAAAAAAGAAACTAATTATAAATTACGGGAAAAGCAAGTGAATTATTTTTTTTAGATGCCATGGTTTATTTAAACAGTGATCCTTAAATTTTTTTTCTGTGATGATATGGACTCTATTTGAATTACAAACACGTTTTTATTCAGACGTCTGAGTTACTGTTTTAATAAAAAAATCATCTATAATTTAAAAGTTTTCAATGGATTTAAGCAATATTCAGCAGATAAACAAACGTATTTTAGTAAATTGCAACATCATGACGTAAATTTGGTAATTTAATTTTGTCGAAAATTGGGGAGCATTTTTTTTTACAGTTTCTATTATAGTTAAAGTGAAGGAGGAAATGTGCAACTTGACAGTTCAGTGAGCTGCAGGTGGTGATTTATGGCGATGTGCCAAATGAAAAGAAGCCATTCCATCAGGTAATTCCAAAGGTTGTGTTGTGTGGACGCGTCCTCCTGCTGTTTGATCTTAATTGGAATGTTTTTGTGCATGGGGGGGGGGGGTTTGAGAGAAATATCCGTTTCAGCTTTACAGCTTTCACGGCTCTTTTTTTTTTTTTCTTGGTAATAAATAAAAATCATAGTTGCTGCATTCACCATTGATCCATGTTTGCATTTCTTGAATATAAACAGCAGACAATCCAGAAACATAGTGTTGGGCGGGTCTTGATGATCTTCATTTTGCATATGCTGAATTCAGTTCTGTGGGAATAAGGAATGACTTATACTGTGAATATATACAAAACTACATATTTTTGAGCTGAAAAATAGGTCTACTTGTACACAGTAGCTAAAGTGTGAACTCAGATGAAGACAATCAGACATCCGGACGTCTGATTCCATAAAAAATCAACATAGTTTTTTTATTTACACTACAGGTAAAAAAGCAAAAACATGTTTTTAAACGTTATAAAGGAAAACGGATTTTTGAAATGCATGACTTGATGATCTTAATTTCTGAAAGTTTCTTTTTCCACATCCTTTTTTTTCAATTACAATACACTGTAACAGGATGCTGTGTGTTATATCACTTAGAGATATGGCAAATTTTCGGTTGCTGATATCCGCGATCGTAAGCGGTAGTTGCATTGCGATTGTTGATGATGACAAGATAAATACTGGAGTGATGTAAAATGTTGCATAAACTAAAAAAAATAAAAAAAATACCCCCCCCCACCCCACCCCGAACTTTTATGCGGTCATCGTAGCTGATCAACCATTTCATTCCATGAACATCAGCACATTTCAATCATTTGAACATTGGGGGTATCTGAAGGAATTCAGCCGTGCTTAAGCGCCCTAGCGCAACGAAAACATGCTAATTTTGGACAGTTCTATTCCCTTTCCCTCTACCATCCCTAATAATTGAGAGTGTTTCAAATATTCTATTTATGAGCTAGTTTTCGCGCTGTTTGTTATGCTTTTATTTTTCGAAGAAAGAGAGGGAAAATAAGGAAAAGCAGCTAGAGAAAAAAGAAAAGCTGAGTTTGATGACAAAATAAAAGAAAATGATGCAGAAATAAATAGGCTTAAAAAAGATAAAGAAGCCTCCCTAGCAGTAATTCAAGAGGGAACAGAAAGAATGAGAAAAGCTGTAGAAAAACAAAATACTGTTGAAATAGCAGTTGCCTCTAACTTGATCATACAAGGTTCAGCTGAAATAAAGAAAACTGAAAGTAAATTAGTTGTGGTGGAAGCAGAAAAAGATAGGCTAATCAGGAAAAGGTTAAAACAATAATATGAAAAAAGTAATTCAGTGAACAATTGTACATAGTTCTTGGTTTTCAATTACCTTTTTAGGATATTATAGTTTAATGTGAAACCTGAAAACTTTACTGGAAAATCGTGAATTGCTTCTGGTTCAACAGCATATTAATGTTCAAAGTGAAACTTGAATGTGGTAAATATACTTGAATATGATAATAACACGTGAAAAGATAAGAACTGAACATTAGAAGTAAATCATACTTAAACTTTAGACATTAGACGTTATGCAAAAAATTTGGGTGTGAACTTCGACCATATATACTAATGGACTGCGCATTGGCAATAGCTGCATCAAAGCCGCCATGGCTCAAACATTGGGCACGTCATCATCAGACTCCAAATTTCGTGTACAAATGCTGTTATGATTACTAATTTACGCTGCAGAACTTCAGTGTTTTCGGTGTATTATGTGAATGCACCTCATATATAATGAAAACTCTTCAGGTAAGTTTACTTATGAGCTATATACATGCATGATCGTGTTGTTTACATTTTGTGATTTATAATGTGATGAACATTTGCGAAGAATTTGGAACATGCATTCCATTTTTTTTTTCTTAAGTTACTATATTTTTATATCAATAGCTGCAAGTTTCTGGTTAAGTAATTGAACTTTATTGACTTAGGTATTTAATTCGTTTCTTACCCATGAAAAATCATAGAACTTTCTTTACTATATCGGTCAGAGCAACCATAAGCACAGCAGGTGTAACCCATCTTTTTGACTGTTGTCATGTGATTTTATGTTGGAGCCAGAAATTTTGATGTCATGCGCAGTCTATCAGTATATATGGTTGAAGGGTGTGAAGCAAACTCTTTACAATGTATACAAAGTTGTTTTACTAGATGTATACAAATATACATATAGTTTTTATTGAAATACACTCCTAAAATTTTCCTAAAATTTTTCTAAAAATTCCTAAAATTCCTAAAATTCTTACCTAAAATTTTCCAGAAGTATGCTATGATCCCTGCGTGAAGCACCTCCTCCTTATCAAACTTCTAACAATGTAGGTTGTAAATGATTTCAAACAATTTACAGTAAATATTGCACCTAGAACACCATATGAAATTAAACAACGGAATTTCTCTGAATTTCGTCTGGTTGCAAACCCATGTTTTTCAAAAGCATTTCATGCATATAGATTCGCAAAAATAATTTCTGCATATCAGGGATGCATGATGTCTTATATTTCAGAATAATAGTATTTTATACTTTGTGTATCTCCCATACCGAGATCATCCTTGAAAAGTCCTTAAAAATTCCTTGAATTTTTTTTTGGACGAAAGTGTATGAACCATGATTACAAATGAGCAAATGAAACAGACAGTTTCAACATTTTATAAAACCAAAACTATGTAAGATATTGACACTCACGATGCACTGTTCTATCACCAATAGTAAAGATTTTATTATATAGATGGCATTACTAAAAGATTGTACGTTTACACCATCAGTTGACCAATCAGGCAAGATGGCCATAAATGCTATGGAGAAGGCATGTGTGCTTGAATTAAGCAAAACGAAATCTGTTAATGTTTTGCAGCAGTGTTTTAAAACATCTCTCTCTCTCTCTCTCTCTCTCTCTCTCTCTCTCTCTCTCTCTCTCTCACTCACTCACTCACTCACTCACTCACTCACTCACTCACTCACTCACTCACTCACTCACTCACACACACACACACACACACACACACACACACACACACACAAAAGAAATCACTGCCGAATAGACAATCCATTTATGACTGGCACAAGAAATTTGAAACAACAGGATGTTTATGTAAAGGTAGAAGTCCAGGGTGGTAACATTAACCAATGCAACTTAAGGAAATCCACAACGATGCCAGGTCAAAAGTTTCAAATTCCACAACTGACTGTTTGGAAAATTTTGAGGAAGCTACTGAATATGACCCCTAAAAGCTACAGTTATTGCAAAGTCTTAAGTGACAACTACAGAACCACACATCGCAAATTCTGTGTAAAAACGCAGGAGCGTTTTGAAAAAGCTGGTTTTAGCAAGTGTGTAATTTTCAGTGACAAATCAACATTCCACATAAGTGGAAAAGTTAACAAACGTAACTTTCACATATGTGGAATTGAAAATCCTAGAGCAACAGTGAAGCATGTGCGAGATTCCCCAAAGGTTAATGTGGTCTGTGCTATATCCCCCCAAAAAGTGAATGCCCCTTCTTTTTCCAAGAAAACACTGTAATCAGAAGTTATCTCGATATGCTAATTATTTGATTGATGCCTCAACTGCACGAAGACAGGCTTCATTTCCCAACAGGATGGAGCACCACCCCACTGGCCTCGGGAAGTTAGAAATTACCTCGACGAAAATCTTCCACAGCTCTGGATTAGCAGCTCAACAGACGACATGTCACTCACATGTTGGCCATCATGAAGTCTGAATCTCACATCCTGTGACCTTTTTATCGGCCTATGTCAAAGAAAAGGTCTTTGTCCCTCCCCTTCCTGTTAATTTAACTGATCTGAAACAACATATCACAATAGCTAGTTCTGGAGTTGATGTAGATATGGTAGCGCATGTTTGGCAAAATTTATATATCGTGTTGATATATGCCACATGACTAAGGGTGCACACATTGAACATCTTTAAGTTGCTGTAACACATTTCCAGAGTTTTCCTACAAAATAGTGCAACATGAGTGTCAATATCTTAAATAATTTTGGTTTCATAAAATGTTGAAACTGACTATTTCATATGATCATCATATGTAGAGGATTTTAGGAAGGGAGTGTCTGACCCCAGGTCTTAAACAGCCCATAGAAACAGGAAACTAGGAGATTTGGGCTAGAGCGCCTAATAGGAAAGTCACACGGAAGCGAAGTAGAAAGGGGGAGGAAGACGCCCTTATTTATTACCGGGGGCCAGTACCCGGGATCCGACAGCTTAACGTGCCCATCCGACGCACGGCGGATATTTAGTTGATTGAGCGTGAGGCCCTTTCCGGCGGATATCTGGGATCGAACCTGAGGCCTTTTCCATGGCAGTCACGAACGTTGCCCACTAGGCCATCTGCGGCCCACTGACTATTTCATTTGTAATTACCCTGTATATCATTTTTATCTTTCAATGATTTTACTGGTATTTTAATCCTTATTGCAATAGTATGGTATTTGAACAAAGTACATGTTTTTGTCGTGTATGTTTTGCATGATGTAGTTAGTAGTGTAAAAGTAAGTACCAAATTTTCAAACTCTCCCTTGTTTTACTCTTGTGTTTTTTGGAATTGTATTTGTAACACCTCCTTCTGACCTGATCCCATGGTCTCCAGGGAATAGCACTAATAAAGTTTGAAATCAGTTGAAACAATCATTTTAAAGTGTTTCAAAACCATAAATGATTTTTTACAAAAACATCTATTAAAATACTGGAAATCACATCCTTTTTATAAGTACATTTTAATGCTGTACTCTGAAAGGAAAGAAGCTGTGTAATATTCAGTAGGGTGAGCCAAATTTTTTTTTTTAATTTGCATTTCGCCTAGTGCGGAAAAGTTGCCATTTGGGTCAACAAGAATAACAAAATAATTTTTTTGAAATCGACCAATATCTTACGTCTCCAAACGGCACACTAAGTTCGCGTTTTTCCGACCGCATTGGGCTGTAAGCAAAAACGGATGGAATTTTTTGTAATTGAAATTGAGTAACCCCTAATGCGGAAAACTGTCCTTTAGTGTTGTTCTCAATAACAGTGAAAAAAAAGTTTTTAAGTTGATCAATATGCTATGTCTCGTCACTGCATGCGAAGTTCACCATTTTCAACCCACATTTGGCCTGTAAGCCTAGGCTTGGTAAAGGCATCCTGGCATGTAGGGCATTGGAAAAATCCGTAGGAAATTGCACTGTTCTGAGTGCACCATGCGTGTGCATGTGCAGTACACTCAGTTTGCTTTGCAATGTGTAGTGTGTAGCTCTTCGCGTGCTTCCAATATCACATATGGAAACAACCCAGAACTCACCATGAGAAGGTGGCATTACTTCGAGTTCCGCCCACCCTCCCTCCAACTCAGAATTTTATTTCTATGTGGTATAACTTGTTCGGTAATCCGCTTTACTCCAAAAATGTGGCATTAATTGCCGTGATGCAATTGTTGCTCTTATGAACGAATCTCTAGCTTCAAATCCACACACTGAGGCAGTTGCTTTAGTCGCCAGTTTCACGCAACGTTCCACAGTTTGCGTGTAGCAGGGAATCTTGGTTATTTCTTCGCCAGCTGCGGTAGAAGTTGCGATTAGTCGATCCAGATCTTCGTCAGAGATGTGTTTCGTCAGGGGTGGTTCAGTAAGGCGGGTTTTAGTCTAACCGATCATCTCATAATATTCATTAGCATCCAAATTTAATTGCAGCACTTTGAATTCTCTTATGACATCATTCATTTGTTGTTGTCCAGCTTTCTTTATTCTTCTCCATCCAAGAGCTCTAACGTGGGTGCGTTCGTCCGCAGTCATACTTAAGAATATATTCTCTGGGTGACTGAAGAAGAACGCGTTTCTCTTGATCCCTGCATCAATGATTAGTTTGCACTTTAATTCCATGAAGCGCGATAAGTTGATCAGTTTCCAAAAGTGTTTGGAAACTGATCCTACAACTCGTTCAGGAGAGATTGGGGCAGCTCTCGACGGCTGTGAAAACCTCCCATTAGTTGACTTTGCAGCTATTCATGTAGAATGGACAGAACACATGAAAGAATTGCAGGATGCACGTGAACTGAGTACCGACCAGCAGTATTTACTGGAAATCTGTTGCGCCATGTCACAGGGAGACTGTGATGTCAGCCTTTCTAGAAGAAATCCCGGGCCCACATTACGGGCTTTGTCCAAGACCACTGTCACATTCGCGGTGGCTGGCGACAACTAACAGAGTCATGCGCCTCTATGTCACCACTCAAAACCTTTCGCAAACTTTGATCTGTGTTGATAACTACATAATGAAGGTATACGCCCCGGTCTGGTTTTCCATAAAGAAGTCTTCGTGCACAGAAGGGGCCAAACACTTTTGGAAAGTGATCAACTTATCACACTTCATGGATTTGAAGTGCAAAGTCATCATTGATGCAGTGATCAAGAGAAACGCGTTCTTCAATCACCCAGAGAATATATTGCTAAGTATGACTGCGGACGAACGCACCCACGTTAGAGCTCTTGGATGGAGAAGAATAAAGAAAGCTAGACAACAACAAATGAATGATGTCATAAGAGAATTCAAAGTACCACAATTAAATTTGGATGCTAATGAATTTTAATTATGAGATGATCGATTGGACTAAAACGCATCTTACCGAACTACTCCTGACAAAATACATCTCAGTCGAAGATTTGGATCGACTAATCGCAACTTCTGCCGCAGCTGGCGAAGAAATAACCAAGTTTCCCTGCCACACGCAAACTGTGGAGCGTTGCATGAAACTGGTGACCGAAGCAGCTGCCTCAGTGTGTGGATTTGAAGCTAGAGATTAGTTCATTAGAGCAACAATTGCATCACGGCAATTAATGCCACATTTTTGGAGTAAAGCGGATTACCGAACAAGTTATACCACATAGAAATAAAATTCTGAGTTGGAGGGAGGGTGGGCGGAACTCGAAATGTAGCCACCTCCTCGTGGTGAGTTCTGGGTTGTTTCCATATGTGATATTGGAAGCACGCGAAGAGCTACACACTACACATTGCAAAGCAAACTGAGTGTACTGCACATGCACACGCATGGTGCACTCAGAACAGTGCAATTTCCTACGGATTTTTCCAATGCCCTACATGCCAGGATGCCTTTACCTAGTCTAGGCTTACGGGCCAAATGTGCGAAGAAAATGGTGAACTTCGCGTGCAGTGCGGATACATAGCATATTGATTAACTTCAAAACTTTTTTTTTTTACTGTTATTGGGAACACTAAAGGACACTTTTCCACACTAGGGGTTACTCAATTTCAATTACAAAAAAATTCCATCCGTTGTTGTTACGGCCCAATTGGGTTGGAAAAAACGTGCCGTGCGGAGACGTAAGATATTGGTCGATTTCAAAAAAAAATATTTTGTTATTCTTGTTGACCCAAATGGCAACTTTTCTGAACTAGGCGATATGCAAATAAAAAAAAAAAGTTTTTTTTGGCCCACCGTAATATTCAGGCAGAGAGCCAGTTATATTGAATTAGTTACTCTCCTGGCTTTCAGCTTATGGAGCAGGGCTGTTTTCTTACTGAGTGATGCTGGTTTGTAAGGCCTAAAGGACGATCAGAGATGCCTTAGGTACTGTCTATGTAAGTTGTACTGTTTACAAGAATCCATCCACATATCTATTCATTTCACAACCTAACCCCTTAGTTTGAAGCATTCTTTCCTCCCCTTTTAACATCTCTTTCTTAGAATACATCTATTGCTGCTGTTTGGAGTAGTGGTCACAACTTTATCATATATTTGTGAGATTACGTTTCATTCGGTCTCACATTTAAGTACAAAAAAAAAATATATATATATATATATATAGTGTCGGAACACATTGAATTCAGACAAAAATGTGAAAAATCAGTAGAATTTCATAATTTCAGACATTTTGTCAGTATGTCATGAGACACATCTAAGAATCAGTAGATCTGGCTACACTGGTCGGCTGTGACACTTGAAGGCAGAGTGGATTGACCAATGGGCCAGGGCATGGGAGCTCAAGTTTCCTGAATTGTCGGTATGTAGCGAACTGATCCACAAAATTTTCTTTCAATTTTTTTCATTCAAGAACAAATTGTTTATGGTTTTTGGTTCAAGGTTCATCACTAGTTTGCTGATTATTCTTGGGTTTTTATAATCATGTTGTTTTGCAAAGGTTTTAATCCAAATTATTTCTTTATTAAATAAATTTATTGATTTCTGATGAGCGTGTGTATACCCTACTTTATGTAGGTTCTAAAAGCCGCAATTTCGTAAGTTTAAAATTTCAGCTTTCAGAACCTACAAAGATAGAGCCTAATATGCACTCATCAGACATCAATAAATTTAAAAAGAAATAATTTGGATTAAAACCTTGGCAAAACAACATAGTTGAAGGAACACAAGAATAATCAACAAACTACTGATGAACCTCAAACCAATTACCGCAAACAATATGTTCTTGCATGAAAAATTGAAAGCAAATTTTGCGGATCAGTTCTGTGCATAGCAAAAATTACAGAAACCATACAAAATATCTGCATGAAAGCTAATCTAAGTTTTGGAATTAATGTGAAAGATATAAAAAGAACTGCCATAGTGAATACTAGCATATCAAAAAGCAGGAGTTTACGAAATATCTGTCAAGGAACAAGATAATCATATGGAAAGGCTGTGCATAGAACACAAGAAATCTTGAGGTGTAGAATTGGAACAAAAAATAAATAAATAAAACAACTTATGGATTACTGTATAAATAGTCACACCACTGGCGCCAACTACGGGGGTGCTCAGGGGCTTGAGCACCCCTTGAAATCATTTGGGGTGCACCGCACCCTTCCGAATTTTTGTTATATGTACTGGATTCATACTTAAATATTTAGTTCCACTTTGCATAGAATTAAATAAGATAATCGGAATACAGCGCAAATATTTGGTTTCTATAAAAAATCAATATCTTTAAAAAATCGTGTTTTAACTACGGATACCTTATAAACACTTAAGAAATAAGACAGCCAAGCAAGCGAGAAATCGGGGGTGTGGGATCTGGTTTGTACATTACCTCCCTAATTGCTTAAAGCTACCGATTTTATTTTATTTCGCAATCACATACCTTGCATATCAGTAAGTTGACAGCAGCTCACAGTGCATGCAATGAGCTTTGGTAGGGTCATAAAGCCATAAATATCAGAGCGGGAGTAATGAATGACCGTCCGAAAACACACAGCAAGACTGCGAAGGATCTTTTTTCGCTCAAAGGATAATTTTGACGTTTTTTTCTGCTGTTGTTGTTACAGTTATACATACATACATATCACTAAGCTGTTCTCTGAGATTCAGAGGTTAGCTCCAAAAAGAAATACAAACTTCCAGATATTTTTACCTGTTGTTGTCGTATCAAACTTCGCCATTTACAGCGATCTTGACATACAACTCGTGCTTCACTGATATCCATTACACACCGTATACAAGATCTTTTCAACTTCATACTCATAATCTTTTTCTCATGCAGACACTCCTGAATCTGATCCACCCATGTCTTCCTTGGCCTTCCTCTACCTTTCCTTCCTGCCACTTGGGCTGAAAATATTTTCTTAGTAAGCATTTCACCACTCATTCTTTCAACATGGCCAAACCACCGAAGCATATTGGTCTCCACCTTGCTAACAACATTTTGCTTTACATCACACAACTGCAATACATCTTCATTCCTCACACAATCAGATCGTGTCTTGCCACAAACCCCACGTAAGTAACGCATTTCTCCAGCACACAAACGACTCCTATGTTTCTTCTGCAGTACCCAGGTTTCACTGCCATACATCAGAGTAGGAACAATTACTGTTTCATACACAGCCATGCGGGACCCTCTAGAGAACCCATCATTCCAGTGAAAACCTCCCAGAGCAGCTATGACTTTCAAAGAAGAATTCACTCGCCTACTGATTTCACCATCCAACTTGTTCTCTCTGTCAAACATGCTTCATGCTTCCTAAATACACAAACTCACTCACCTGGTCAATCACAGTGCCATTTATACTTACATTACATTCAGTGCTACCCATTCCTCTCTCAAACACCATAACTTTGGTTTTTCCCTTATTTATACTCAGTTTAAATTTTATGCAAACTTCGTGCATCCGAGTCAACATACTCTGCAACTCACTTTTGCTCTCTGCCAACAGGACAGTGTCATCAGCATACAGCAATCTGCACACGCGGATATCACCAAGACATAAACCACTATTATCTATTTTGGCCTCACGCATGCATGCGTCCATAAAAATATTAAACAGCCATGGTGACATTACACAACCTTGTCTAACTCCTGCACCAATGGAAAACCATTTTGATAAAACACCATTCACTCGTACACAAGCTCTACTACCAGCATACATGGCTTTTACACTATTAAGTAGATTCCCAGTAATACCATATTCATTCAATACCTTCCACAAAAGTGTCCTATTCACTCGGGCGTAAGCTTTCTCTAAATCTATGAAGGCAGTAAAAAACTTTCTTCCCAACAGCCAGATACTTTTCAATCATCATGCGTAATGCAAAAAACATGGTTAGTGCAGCCTTTACCAGGCATAAAACCACTCTGAACATCCCACACTTTCTCTGATGTAAGACCCCATACTTTTTCAATAACAACCTTACCAAACACTTTCCCTGGCACACTCAGTAGGCTAATACCACGATTTTTTTTTTTTTTAATATATATAATACCACGATAGTTCTTGCATTCAGTCTGATCACATTTTCCCTTATACAAGGGAACAATGATAGCATCCTTCCAATCCCGAGGGACCATTCCTAACTCCCAGCGCAAGTGGCAAATTTCAGTTAACCAGTCAATTATAGAGTCGCCACCATACTTCAACATCTCCGCAGTTATGCCATCAACTCTTGGAGCATTACCATTCTGAAGAGATTTTAGAGCTTTACACACTTCTTCTCTTGAGATCCCTCCTGTGCTTTCATCCCTCATTGTGACATCATCTGCATCTGTCTCAGAATCATTTTTGCTCTCCTGGTCTAATAACTCACAGAAGTATTCGCCCCATCTGTCAATTAACTCATTGGGCTCCCATATCATTTCCCCAATCTCATTCTTCACACAACTTACAACTTTGTTTCCCCTATTTTTCCTGAGTCTCATGTACTTCCAGAAGGATTTCTATCTTTCCAAAAAGCCAGTTTATGCCTTTCCACTTTCTCTTTCCTATCTTTTGCCTTACTGTGACGAACCAGCTTAGCAGCTTCACGCTTCTTACAGCGATATTCATCCACAGAGACTCTACCTTGCAACATCCCCAAATAGGCTTCCTTCTTTTTCTTTACTGCCTCATCAATCTCACTATTCCACCAAGCATCACCTCTATTGTTACCCACTATTGTGGTGCCACAGACCTCTGTAGCAGACTCAGTAACAACACAGTTCTTAAAACATTCCCACTTCTTTTCTACATCCCTCTCACAAGACTTCAGATCCTTCAGTCGTTCTCTGAGTAAGTCAGAATACCGCTGATGATCTTCAAGGAGCCTATCAACCTTTATTCTTTCTATCCTGGGTCTCTTCCTATTCCTTTTCCTCCAACCAACATTAAGTTTCACTCGTGACACTACCAAGTAATGATCAGAACCAACATCCGCACCTCTCATCACACGGGTGTCTACAACTAAGTATTTCAAACGCTGATCGTAAACAACAAAATCTGTCCCACTCTTTTGACCAAGAGTACGATTTTCCCAAGTATATGTGTGCATATACTTGTGGTTGAAAAATGTATTAGATATACACAAATCATTCTGAATGCAGAGTTCAATTAATCTTTCACCATTATCATTCACACAAGGATCATTAAACTTACCCAGAACATTGTCAGAAATTGCATTCTGCACACCTACTCTAGCATTGAAATCCCCTGCTATTATAACTTTTTCTTTAGCACCAAACTGGCTCAAAACAGCTTTTAGCTCATTCCAGAAATCTTCTTTCTTATCAGAAGGTTCCGAGTCACAAGGAGCATACACTACAACAATTACAATTCTCTGAAGTTTCACTTTCAAACGAATCCAGATAATTCTCTCACTTATGCAACTATAGTGAATCAAGTTGTTCTTCATCTTTTCACTTAAAATCACACCTACACCAGCCTGTCCTCTCATATTATCCAATACTCCAGACCACACACTCACCGTGCCAGTCACTTCTTTTACCCCAATTTCCTTCTTTTTTGGTTTCACTTACACACAGCACATCCAGTCTATACTTATTCATCTCCTCAATCACCTCACCCAACTTGCCATTTATACCTCTAGTATTCCCTACACCAATCTTACATTCACTCAGCCGAGATCGCTTTCTCATACGCCGTTTAGAAAGTCCAGGTCGATTCCGTGGTGGACCGTCCTTCTCAAGTGTGGTAGGTCCACCGTATCCCACACTTGAGTCAGTCTAAATATTTCTTTTTGTCTTTTTAATCAGGTAAGTACATCGGTGTGGGGGATTAGCCCACAGCTGAGGGTTCCAGTTGGTCATTCAACCTAAGGATTCTGGAACAAAACCCAGTGAGTTGGGGTCTTTTCGCCAATGTCACACAGAACTAGCATGCACCTCTCCAAGATTCACAGAGGCCCTAGTTGCTGTTGTGTGCGCCATTGTTACCCAGGAGCGCCCCGGAGGAGGCAAACCCATCGCTCACTACGACCACCCGCTTGTTACAGTTATTGTTTGACATAATTCTGTTGAGGCTTTTTTTCCTCCCTAGCTTTATAAAACATAAGCAGTCACCAATAGCAACACCAATCAATCCACGCAGGGGTGATATGCCAAATCGGTAACAACCGGTTCACATGGACTGCAAGATGAATGATGGTGGGGTGGGTTGCAGATTTCAAAGTTACACTTGTTGGTTAAAGCAAAAAATTCACTGTGAAATCTGCTGCATTATACGCTAAATACTAACAATATTAAGTAAGGAAAATAATACAGTGCAACGATTATGAAGCACGGTCCATTCCAACACTGAACATGTCAGTTTGTTTGCTACTGCTAGAGCAAGCTCCTCAAAGGTATCGCTATTAGCCTACTGTCTGTTTTGACTAATGAGTATATACTGCCAATTGCAGCCGTTTTCAACAGGTTTGGCTTTCTGGTGGTAGTCCCCAACAAAATGCTCAAATTTTGTCCAAAAGAAAAATATATAGAAGTTCTTGTGCGCACATTACAGAAAATTAAATCAGAAGAATTAAAACTTGGTTCGAGAATTTGGTTGCTATAAAAAAAATGTAATGCCTTTATCATGAAATCGTGTATCAGTTTGTTTGTGTTTACACTGAAGACAAGGTCTATTTAAATATCTAAAACTTCAACACTGGAAATGGTACCTGCCTTTTGAATTTCAGCACCCCTCTCAATTTTCAGAAGTTGGCGCCTATGAGTCATACTATACCAGGTTGGGAAAACCTAACTATAATTGTGCAACATAGCAATTGGATGTACACCAAGGTGTGCAGCAGTGTAACCTTGGTACAGCAGAAGAGACATAGGAGTTGTTGTGTGCTGGAGAGATGTGTTACTTACAGGGGGTTTGTGGCGAGACATGCTCTGATCATGTGAGGAATGAAGATGTGTAGTGTGTGGAAAAAAGTTTTTAATTAGATAGAGACTAATATTCTTAGGTGTTTTGGCTCTGTTGGAAGAATGAGTGATCAGATCTTACTAAGAGAATTTTTTCAGCCCAAGTGGCAAGAAAGGTAGAGGAAGGCCAAGGAAATCATGGGAGCAGGACCAGATTTCCGACTAGGTGCCCGCCTAGGGCATCAGAGCTGGAGGGGCCCCGAAAACCTATAATTGGATTGCCAGTTTTGTTTTGGTTTCCTCGGACTGAAACAAATAGATCCTTAAAGCGACCACTTTATTTGTATTGTCAATTAATATTTTACTTTCTCATATTAGTAACATATATTTTTTCTTGCTTTGTTGACATTCCAAATTTTTGAGTTCTTATCGATGTCCTTGTTTTGAAAGGAACAATTAAAATAATTTAGCCTTCCTTTTAGTGGTTGGTGAAGGAATGATTCACGGTTCCCACACTTTTCATTGTTTAAGGTGAGTGCTTTACTGGCCTGTTGTTATACAAATTACTTTCATGCTACTTCCAGCCAAAGGAAAACATGTTTAGAACATTTCCCCCTTCCCTCCTGAATGTGATGAGAAGTGTCAGATACTGTCCTGATGATCGGGGATGTTTTTTGTTAATTGTTTTTTTCCCCTTTGGGGTAGGGTAATCAAGTTCTTTCTCAGCCCTAATCCCCCTAAACCAGCCTAAACCAAAAGGGTTATTATTTAGGCTGAAAAATAAAGAAATTCGGGAATATCACACTATTTACCTTTTTCTAATTTAATAGGGTTAAAAGAAATTTCTATTGCATTGCAACAGCATTTTCTTACTACTTTCTCCTCCCCTGGTTTAATACTGATAATTATCAAGTATTCTCTATTACTTAAATCTACGTAAAATGGAAATTTTTAAAAAGCAATAAAAAAGTTTAAAAGTTTTAATGATACTCTTACTCGAAAAGATGTGGTTCTTACTTTTCCATTTTAAAACTGGGTCTTTTGCATTTAGTTCTTATGCTTCTGTTTCTGATACCTGCACTGCCAGCATAAAAAAAATCACATGCATCTTTTTGACAGAATGAAAAAAATACAGACCTCAATTTTCCGTTGAAAATAATAAGAAAAATGCATTCAAGAAACACATTCTCGCTTTCTTGCACTAGCTGTTGAAATTCTTACTGTCCAAATTTCTTGGTCCATGGCATTCGCCAATACCATGGATGGCTTAATCTCTTCGATTTAGGGAATTGTTTGCCACAGGAAAACTCTTCCATGAAAAATAATCCAACCTTTTCAAGTGCACAAATTGAATTTTACCCGAATTCTTTAGTGTGGAGGACTTTTTCGGATGCCTGTGTCTTCAAGTATTTCATTTTTGCTTAATACGATGTTCGTAGCCTACTAATTTTCTCATAATGTAAAAAACAAGATGATTTTCCGAAGCTGAAGCTATGGAAACAGAACTTTTTTTAATTTATACGCATTCCAATTTTGTGACAATTTACAAGCAATGTACTGGTAAATTTAGAGAAATTCCATTTCCAGCGCCTTTAGCGTCAAATTTGCCAAGTAACTTGCAGATGAAAAGGTGCTAAAGTAATAAGTTTTGCCTAACGTATGAAACTCAAGAACTTTTGCAGTAACTGAAATGGTCTCTTTGTAGCGTAAAGTTAAAATTTACTAAATTTCCACTTTGAGAACTCCTAGCAAAAAAATTATTAACTAGTAGTGCAATTTAAAATGAGCAAAATGTAATGAATGTTTCTGGCCTATTATGTGCAAAAATAATTTTTTTGAAAAATCTGTGAAAACCAAATTCTTTTGACTTAGCACCTCTAGCAGTAAATTTAACAAACTAATTGGAAAATTTAAATATTTGAGAAGGAATAGTTAAGCCTACTCTGAGACGCACAAAAATATTTTTTTCCTTTAATGAATGGGTGTTGATATTATAGAAATTTATACATGAAAATTTGTTTTTATATTATCTTTGCCAAAAAAACAACAAAGCACCCAGAAGGAATCATCCAATCGAGATGAAAATTGGAATGTGCAACATACATGTATAAGAAAAAAATATTGCAATTTCAGAGCAGTTGGGTCGTTTATTTGGAATAAAATAGTTAAACAAGTGGAATAACACAGTATGTTGTAGAGCCACCTTTTTTTTTTTTTTTTTGATTGAAGGTTTAACGATCACCGTGAGCAACTCAATGGGCTATAAGCAGTCGCCCGTCCCTAATTTAGGGTCACTGGTTCCAGGGAAGGGAGAGAGCCAGTGCCGTAAGACAAACACAACATCCATGCCTCACCGGGATTCAAACCCGGACCCCTTACGGGCGAATGATCAGAGGCCATCGCTTAGACCACTGCGCCACCGGGGCGGCAGCCACCGCTTGCTCGGATACAAGTGCTTACATGGCATGGCATAGACGCATACATTTCACGGATACTGTCCTGAGCTATAGCATGTCAGTGATGGATGCAGTGTTTATGCTTAATGTAGTGTTGGATAAGTGCAGTTTTTTCTTCTTTTTGTTCCAGTTTTTTATATGTTGATGTAATCTTTTTATTAATCTATTTTTTGTGCTACCAATGTAAGAGATGTGGTCTCCAGAACTCTGTGAAGCAATAGGAATTTCATACACGCCTGCTGATTGTAGTATATTATTGTTATATATTTTCTTTATCACTAAGTCACCAATATTCTGAAAATTATGACCAAAAATAATGTTGTTTCTTCATTGATCTTAAAATTTTTTCACTTAGTCCTCCAATAAAAAAAACAAAACTGAAAATTTGTGTTTCTTTTTTGGAATGTTTTTACCAGTGGCGGCTTTTGGGAGGAGGCAAGGGAGGCAGTGCCTCCTCAGAATTTTAAGACCCTTAGTTAGAATTATTAGTTTTGTTCATTCAGTACTTTTAGGTATAGGAGAGCAGACGTTTATGCTAGTTAACTCTTTTGAATTAAATGTAGTCTATTCGTTCATTCAGTTTTTTAAATTGACGCTTTTCAAAAACAATTGGTAGCGCGTAGTTGCCAATTGTCCTCAGCTTGTGATATCCGTCCTTGAGGCAGGAAGCAAACTGCCTCTCGTACATTTTACGCCAAACCTGTTTACTCCCACTGAATCAGTAGATACGAAGGTAGGCGGTGGAACTGCCAACACAAAGAGCGCACGCGCACCGTGGACTTCCTGTGAGGCAGATGTTATCTTGCCTCATGGGAACAGCTGTTTCCCTGTATGCAGCAGCTCCGCTGTGTTAACTCCTCATTCTGGCAGCTTCGAGCGTCATTACATAGCGCCTTCTTCTTAGTTGCTTTTCTTTCACACTAATGTTTGTGTAGCTAATTTTATTTGTTTTATGAAGAGTTGTTTATCAGAACATGGCCTCTGCTTCAAACATATCTAATATAGTGAATAGCTTACTGGAAAAGCCTTTCAGTAGAAGAGATTTTGAAGAAAAGAATCAATTAAAAATGATGGTAAGCCTACACCTGAAATGAAAAAGATGACTTCAAAGGGCAAAACTTCAAACATATATTTTAATAGTGACTGGTATAGAAAAGAGCAATGGCTAACTGGTAGTTAATCAGCGAACAAACTATATTGTTGGCCATGTTTGCTGTTTCCTGTGATTGGCAATGAAGTCTGGCAAGAGAAAGGCTTCAATGATTTGAAAAATTTACCACGTGCTTTGGACAGGCACAAAAAGTGTAAAGATCACATTTTGGCAGTTGTTAAATTAGAGTTGCTAAGCAAAACAAGGATAGACTACTCTCTCAACGAAGCGAAGAGAGCAAGTGACTTACGTCATAATGAAAAAGTAAAACAGAATCGTGATGTAATGAAGAAGTTGATTGATATTACAACACTATATACTGGCGCGGCAAGAGCTCCCATTTCGTGGACACATGAGAGCGAAGTCTGAAAATAAGGAAAATTACCTCGAGATGATTGATTTACTCTCCAAGAATGATGAAACATTGAGAGTGTTTTTGGAGAATAGTACAACATTTTCAGGAACTTCAAAAACAATACAGAATGATTTAATTGAATTAGTTGCTCATATAATTAAAAATGAAATCAATGCAGATATTGAAAATGCCCAGTTTTTTTCTTGGCAGATTGATGAAACGACAGACATTAGCTCCCATGCACAAGTATCAATTATAGTTCGATTCCTGAAAGATGGAGTACCAGTAGAAAGATTTTTGGGATTTTTTGACGTAAGTTCTGATCGGTGTGCTACATCGCTTAAAGAATTACTGGATCGTGAGCTGGAAAGGATGATAAAAATTTTCTTCGGATATTATCTGACTTGCTATCCTTGTCACATTTACGACAAAAATCGAATTGTCATCTTCAAAATTTGAATAAATTTATTTGAATCCAGGCTGAAAAGTAGTTTGCCTCCCCAACAATTTTGGTCACGGGCCGCCACTGGTTTTTACAAGACTCCTTTAAATTCTTTTTGTATTCAAATATAAACCTTTTAACAGTTTTTGTGTCATACCCATATTGTTTGGTTGTGTTAATAATCCATTGGATTTCTTCTTCTCTGTTCTTTCTATTTGAGAAATGTGTATAGGCTCGTTTTACCCACTTCCTGATACTATTGACTTTATGAGTTTTTGGATGTTCAGGTTGGTTTTCTAAAAACTCTGTATTCAAAATTTAAGACTTTTTTTATTAGTTCAATATCTAAAAAGGAAATTTTTTTCATCTTGTTCAAATTCCAAAGTTAATTCAACCTCGGGGTAACAAGTAGTATATTTATTCTTCAATATTTCTAGTTCTTGTTTTAATTTAGACAAAATAAAAATATTGTCAACATCATCATCATCATTGTCAACCATTATCAATCCACTGCTGGACGAAGGTCTCCCCAAGTTTCCTCCACAACGGTCTGTCTTGTGCCAGTCTCCTCCATGTCACTCCCGCATACTTTCGAATTTCATCCACCCATCTTCCATGTGGTCTTCTTCTGGGTCTTTTCCTGTCCCTTGGAATCCAATCTAAAATTTCGGCTGTCCATCGATGGTCTGTTCTTCTGGCAGTATGTCCAGCCCATTGCCATTTCAGGGATTTAACTCTGATCATGATGTCTTCCACTCTTGTCATTTTTCGGATCCACGTGTTCCTCTTCTTGTCTCTCCTGGTTACACCAAGCATGCACCTCTCCATGCTACTTTGAGTTGTCTGCAGCCTTTGTATGTCTCTTTTAGCTAAGGTCCACGTCTCTGCACCATACGTAAGCACTGGAAGGATGCATTGATCAAACACTTTTCTTTTAAGACATAATGGCATATTGCTCTTGAAAATTATGCTGTTTCTTCCAAAAGCTCTCCAGGCAAGTTTTGTACGCCGATTAATTTCTTCACCAATGTGACCCTCACTTGATATCTGCTGTCCAAGATAAACGTACGTGTCTGTTATCTCCAGCTTTTCTCCATCAATCGATAAATCTTCATTTCTTGTAAAAGCATTGTACATCACTTTTGTCTTCTGAAAGTTCATTTTTAATCCCACTTCTTTACTCTTGTCAGCAAGTTCCTGGATCATACTCTGTAGCTCTGATGGGGTAGTTGCAAAAATGACTATGTCATCAGCAAAACGAAGGTGGGTTAGATAATCTCCATTAATCTTTATCCCTTTGTTTTCCCAGTTCAGTGATTGAAAGACATTTTCCAATGTGGCATTAAAGAGCTTCGGAGATATGGTGTCCCCTTGTCTCACTCCTTTTCCAATTTTTATGTGTGTTGTATTTTCAACCAGCCGAATCTTTGCACTTGCATTTTCATAGATGTTATTAATAATATTAATGTATGCATCTTCAATTCCGCAGGATTTCAGAGCCATTGCAACTGCTGATGGTTTCACCGAATCAAAGGCTTTTTCATAATCGATAAAAGCCATGCACAATGGGAGCTCATATTCCCTCGCTCTTTCAATTAGTTCTCTCAGTACGTGGATATGATCTATTGTGCTGTAGCCACTCCTGAATCCAGCTTGTTCTCTCGGTTGAGCCATGTCCAGTGTCAGCTTCAAGCGGTGTGAAAGAACTTTAGTGAAGATTTTATAAACCACTGATAGGAGGCTGATAGGTCTGTAGTTCCCGAGATCCTCAATGTCACCTTTTTTATGTAGCAAGATCATTGTAGCGTTGTTCCAATCCTCAGGAATTTTACCTTCATTAAGGCATCGAGTGAAAATTTGGGCGAGTACTGTTTTGATTTCTCCACTTGCTTCTTGTATGATGTCTACAGTAATTCCATCTTCTCCTGGAGCTTTTCCCCGCTTCATGTTCTTGATTGCATGTGCAACTTCTGCTGGAAGGACTGGAAGAACTCTGGTACTGGTACCTTTCATGATGTCTGGAGTACATGTATCATCCCTTTCATATAATTTGGAGTAGAAATCTTTCACTCTTGTTAAAATTTCGCCTCTATTTCTTGTTACAGAACCATCTTCTTTTCTCAGTGCCATAATCTGTTTTTTCCCCTTACTGAGATGTCCCTTTGCTATCTTTAGGCTTTGGTTGTTTTCAATTGCTTTCCTTACTAGTTCACAGTTGAATTTCCTTACGTCTTCAGTGATACTTTTTCGTACTGTTTTGCATAGCTCTATATATTCCACTTTGGAAGTCACATCTTCTTTAGTTGTCGTCATCACTCTTCTTTTTTGCATCAACATTTTGGTTTTTCCTGATAATTTGTTCACATGCAATTTGTTCTTAGACCCAGCTAATTTTGTTGCTGTTTCCATAAGAGCTTTGGTTACTTTTCTGTTAACTTCAGAAATATCCACTTCTTCCGATGTTAGGCCTTCTAAAGCAGAGAATCTGTTCTTCAGTTCCAATTTGAAGGTATTATGGTGTTTTTTAAGGTTGGTTATGTCAATACATTTTGTTTGTCTTATGAGCTTGCTACGTTCGAGTTTAGTGTTGAGGTGCATCTTACATCTCACCAATCTATGGTCACTGCCTGTGTTGAACTTGTTTAGCACACTGCAGTCTTCTATGATGAATTTTTTGTTACACATAATAAAATCAATTTCACTTGTCGTCCCATTTGGATGTCTCCATGTCCATTTCCTGTGTGGCTTTTTCTTGAAAAAAGAGTTCAAGATGAAAAACCCTTCTGCCTCTGCAAACTCTACGAGAGTATTTCCACGCTGGTTTCTGTTGCCGTGACCGAATTTACCTACTGAAGTTTCATTCTGTTGCGGTTGCCCTATTTTTGCATTGAAATCTCCCATAATTATCTTCAAGTGCTGCTTACCTTTATTATTTAGATGACGAATTTCCTCATAAAATTCTTCAATTTCTTCTTCAGGATGACTTGTGGTGGGTGCATAAGTTTGAATGATCTGAGCCTGGTATCTTCTCGAGAGTTGGATAAGGAGTCGTGCAGCTCTGTCAGAGGAACTTTCAACTTCTACAACTTTATCCTTCAGTTTCTTGTTTATTATAAATCCAACACCACTAGTTCTGCCAGTATCTGTCCCACAATAGTAGAAGAGATGTCCACTTTTCAGTTCAATGAGATCTTCTCCTTTTCTCCTTACCTCACTTAGCCCGACGATGTCCCACTTGATCCTTTGTAGTTCCTCTTCCAATTCAAGAAGCCTTGAATCAGAAGATAGGGAGCGTCCGTTGTACGTAGCCAAGGTCAGCATCAGATGGCAGCCTAGTCCGGTCCTCCGGGGATTCTTAGCACCCTCTGCCTTCATGTCGCACTGGCCGCTGCCTTGGCCAGGTACATTCCAGCTGCCGGAGACTGAGGGCCAAGATTTAAGTTGTGGAGTCATTTTAGAGGGGTTTGGCCATAACTCACCACGCTGGCCAAGCGGGTTGGTGAGTGTGGGATAGCATTTCCTCTAATCCCGATGGTATAGTTATACCGCTATCGGCGGTCGTCAGAGCCCCTTTAGTGGGAACAGGATGTACCACGAGAAGGCGGGGTTGACATTTGTCAAGGAGAGGCTGTGATGTTACGCATCACCTGACCTTACATCCCTTGTCAACATACCTACAATAAATGATGGGTGGGTCTGGAAGTTTTTAATAATTTTGTTTTTGATATCACACATGATTATTTCTGAAAATAAAGAAGATAATGGGGATCCCATTGGTAATCCTACTTCTTGCCTATAGATTTTTTTGTCAAACTCAAAGTAATTGTTATTGGAAATATAGGTTAAAATATTAAATAACTCTTGTAATTGTACATTATTAAAAATTATTTTTCGTTTTTGTGGGTGGCTAGCAATTTAATAAAAATTAAATTGCTAGCCACCCACACAAACGAAAAAGAATTGAGGATTTCTTAAAGTGTTATAATTGAACAAAAAAAAAGATAAAATGTGCAACTTACAAGAAGACCCTATCAACCTAGATACAGCCTTGGAAATCACTTATAAAAAGCGAAAAAACCCATAAAAAAGGACAAAAAAAGAACATTACAAGAAGTCGCACCATTTAATAAAGGACTAAAAATAATAAACCTGTTTCAACAAATAAATAACAATACCTCAAAAATAGTTACACAAAAAAAAAAAGAAAAATATATACTTACGACTGATATACCTACCAACTCATCCAATAGATGGCAACACATGAGAAACAATCATCTAACACATACAACCCGCAAAACTTTCCCTTCGTTTCCGACATGCAACTCCAGCGGCTACACACATGCGAGGAAACCCTCGTGTAGATGTAGAAGGCTCGACGATGACACACCGGCTGTGTCAAAAGCGCTCGCCGTAACAACGGGACGAAGAGCCTCTTGAGAGACGTCTCCTGACCCGATGAGTATAACTTCTTCTAATAAAATTTTTAATTAATAGTAAATTTAAAACGTTTGATTGTGCGAATGAATGAATGTGAACTGATAATAATATAACATAATTGTTTCATTTAATAAAATTTTTTAACTAACCGATAAAACCCATTACAATAGACCTCCCTCGGGCTGGGAGCACGTGCCTCATGGAGCAACAACATGCGAAATACTTTGCCAATAACAGGTAATAATACCTTGAATGTTATATATTATTAGACATCCTGTTCAAAAATTGCTCGGTGATGCTGCAAAAGGAATAGCAACACAGGTCGTAGAATGTCGTTGACTTATCGTTGAGCCATGAGGGTGGTATAGAGGACTACCAAGGATGAACAACGCAAAGCAATCCAAGTGTGGGGGTTAGGTTACTGCTCCTGTCCCCCACTTTCTCTCTGTGACTATAATGCAATGCATCCTTTTCATAGGATCTCTTTGCTTTGGACCATTATCTGCCTTAAAATAGTGGTTAGGGGGCGATCTCAGTGAGTTGATGTGATGTCTTTTAACACATTTATTTCGGAAATAGAGATTGGGGAACGGAAATGGAAATAAGCGAAAAAAACAACTGTAAATGGTGAAGCAAGAATTAAAAAAAACAGAAAAGGAAGAAAGAATGATAAATGGTGGGAAAGAATACTGGGATTTATGAATATAAGATTCTTAGAAATCAAGAACTTTTCTTGAATCCAAAAGTTTTTCAAGGCCTTAAAAATGGTCCATCGAATTTCAAGGACTTATTAAGGAGCATACGCACCATGAAATATCGCTCCTTTCCTTACAAGATACTGCAGGCCCAACCAGTGTGACGCCTCAATGTTTTGAATGAAAAATTGCATTCATATCTATTTGTTTATTGCCTATAGTAATGTCACCGTGTACGAATTATTAAGCGTTTATTATTCAGTTTGCAGTTTTCTGTCTACTTCTTTTTAGAAAGACATCTGACTGATGTGCGAAAGCTTGGAACTGTTGATTTATATTTTTACACCAATAAATGGGATTACTAATGTAGTTTTACTGTTTAATGTATACTTAGTGTGCAGATCCTTGTCGTTAATAAGCTGTTATCAGTGTTATCTTGCATTTGATGTCACAATCCCACATAATTACAGATTTTTTTAACTACAATTAAATAAATACAGGGTGTCCATAAAGTCTTTCCCACATTACAAAAATTAATATAAAAAAATCTATGTAAGCTAAAATCAAATGGTTGGCAACAATATATAGCGGCATTCATAAAGTTTTTTTTTTTCTGTTCTTTAGGTGAGCGCTACTGCTGAATAAGAGGAACATTTCGTCGATAATGGCTTCCATGCAAGGAAAAGCGGCTTGTGTGTTCTGGTTCCATGAGACCAAATTGGCGGTTACTGTCCAGCGTCATTTCAGAAAAGAGTACAGACAATCACCACCGGATCAAAAATGCATAAAAGTGTGGCATGAAAAGTTTAAAGCAATGGGTAGTGTTGGCAATCTCCCCGAGCTGCCGACCACCGGTTACACAAGAGACAGCTGCAGCTGTTCAGGAGACATTTCTGCAAAGCCCCAGGAAATCCATTCATTGCGCTTCAGTGGAAACTAGGATTACCCGTGCCATGGTTCATAAAATTTTACACAAACACCTTCATCTGTATGCCTTCAAGGTACAGATCGTTCAAGCTCTTCAGCTTGATGTTCGGCCTCACAGTGCTGCATTTGTGACAGAGATGTTGCAGCACATAGCTCATGATAGTGATTATCTGCACCGTGTTCGTTTTTCAGATGAAGCCATATTCCGTCTCTGGTACAGTAAATAGGTACAATGTGTGCTGGGGATCAGGAAATCCCCATGATGTCATCGAACGACAGAAGACTAGCCCAAAAGTGAACGTATGGTGCGGTCCGATGCATGACAAAATCATCAGACCCTTTGTTTTTTACAGAGCCCACGGTAACATGTACCTGGACAGGCTGGAACTTTTCGTAGTACCTTGGTTATTTCCCAACAAGACGGTGCCCCACTACATTGGTCAATAATGGTTCGTGAGTTCCTGAATGCCAAATTTCCAGACATATGGATTGGCTGTGACGATCCCATGACGTGGCCACCTCGATCACCCGACATAGCCCCTCTAGACTTTTTCCTGTGGGGTTATGTGAAAGACCAAGTTTACTCAAGCAGTGTTCCGGATGTTGAGACGTTGAAGAGCAGAATAATGGATGTCATTGGTTCTGTCTCTGCTGAGATGTTAAACAAAACATAGCGTGAAATCAAATATCACTTAGATGTCCTCCAGGCCACAAATGGCTTCCATGTGGAGGTGTATTGACTGGAAAAAAACTTTACTTGTGCGCCATCATTGTCATGCTATCCCTTTCTTGTACCTGTAATATATATTTTTATATCAATATTTGTAATGTGGGAAAGACTTTATGGACACCTTATATATAAGGGTAAAACTTTGAGTAAGTGATTTAACCTCTCACAGTATTTTTTATTAAAATCATTTTATTTGTGTATGTGTGTAAATCCAATGTTTAAGTTGACAGTGCTTTATGTGTTGTTTCAAATTATATTTTTCAAGCATGTCATTGATTTGTACAATTGAACTGATGGACGATCACCTTCAATGTGTTTGTGGGATGTATCATCAATAGCTTGGGCCTTGAAGCAATGTTTCTGTAAGAGCACAACACAGTTTTTCAAAGTAGGAAAATGGACATTAAACATTGACAGCAAGTTACCAACCACTAATCTTTTTTACTTTTTTTTTTTCCATTGAAAAAGAACATAGACACAAAAAGAAAACTACAGTGCAAAAGTCATCAACTTTATTTTACTAAAATATTTTCAAATACAATAATGACTGACTGCATGGTAAAATTTAAGTCACACATAACCAAGCAGCACACTGTTCACAAGCTAGTACAACACAATGTAATTAGCTGCTATAAAACACATTTAAAGCAATGAGATTATAAAAGGCTGCCAAAATTCTGGAATTTGTGGTTTTTGATCTCAAATTTAGATTTCATGTAATAATACACTCAATTTAAAAAGTGAATGTTTTATGCTATTTCAGCAGCTATTTGATATTTCACAGAGAATATCACAAATCTAAAGACAAATATTTATGTCAAACATTCATCACTTGCTACTGGATTTTGAAGTAGTAATAAAGATGCATCACTGATGCACTGTAGGTGAGTCATCAATGACTCAAGCTGGATTTCAGTGTTGTCCAAAGCTTATGGTTTGTGTGTTTCATTAGAATAAGAAAACAAGACTATTTATAAAACATAGGATTTTTTATATATATAAGAGGTTTAGACATAGCCCTCTGAGGTCTTTTTTTCTTTCTTTTTCTTTGTAGGAGGATTTGTGAGTGACTAAAACCTATTAAAAAATCACATTCCATCAAGTGTACATTTGAAATTGGTATAAGAATTATTTTAACAGAAGTTGCATTAGCTGAGTTATGGACATTATTAGTTATTTTTCTAGTCCTCTTTGGTAATCCAACTTTTTACATACTTTTTTAGCACTTCTCACAAAGTATTAACTAGATAATGAAAATAAATCAACTGGGTATATTGCATGTTATTATAACTATACGATTATGAACAGATACATTTTATCCCAATCACTTCATGCATTTGATTATTGTGATTTGTTCAATGGCCAGCTTATGTTTCTTAGAATCATAATCATCTTGGACTTGCAGTTCTTTTAATTTTGATTGAGCAGTTTCAAGAATGGCTTGGATAACAACTAAACCCGTTATGTTTTTTTTTTTTTTTTTTTTTTTGTTATTGCAGAAGGTAATTTGTTTGTGGCCTTTTTCATTAAAGTAATTGCTATGTTGTCTAACTTCTCTGAAACTGATATATGTATTTATTAGAAAAGAACATTATCAAAGATATGTTTTAAAACAGCAGCTTTTTTTTTTTTTACATTGCGTTTATCCAGGTACTGTATTTTCTTTCTAGCATCTTGTCAGTCAGTTCTTTTGAAATGAGCAAATTTTGTGTCTTGCCTTTGATGCTATCTTTTGGTGTTGGTGTTCTGAGTTTTAATGCTAGCATGTGAAAGTGAAGATCTATCTGTCCCATAAGTCTTATTGAAACAGAACCCACACTATATTGTCACTGCCACGAAACAGAGAAGGGGCTACTTTGATCATCTTTGCAAGTGTTGGGTGTTGTATCCCTATATTTGATATTGCATATCTTTGATCAATATGCATCCAAAGGCAACTAACCCACATCACAAGAATTGTTACTTACTTGAAACCACATATCTTCAATAAGTGATTCAAAGATAGTACATGCTACAATCATCCACATCAGCATTGATTCCTTTAAAGATTGAAAAGACATGTTTCATTTTTTTTTCTTGAGTTTTTCACAAGTAACAAATTGTGAGCTTCTTTTCAAATACAAGGTGTGGCAGAAAAACAGGCGTTTTTGATTTCTTCGCAAAAGTTTCCCTAATGATGTTGGCAACATGTAAGGATCGTCATTCATTTCACAAAATGACGGCATTTGCAGACATGAATCGGTGGATTGGAGCTCAACGTGCTTTAGCTGTTAAGGCATTTTACAAAAATGGCGACTGTGCTGTCGCTGCTAGATGAGAATATCGGCGTTATTTTAATCACGGGAGACATGATCCTATTCCATCAGAACATGCCATCAGGTTATGGGTGAAGACTTTTGAAGCTACAGCAAGTGCATTGAAACAAAAACCTACAGGTAAACCTAGGAGTATTCGAACACGAGAAAGAATACAGAAAGTGCAAAATGTAACAGAAAGTCCAAAACGTTCTGTGAGACGAATTCCTTCAGCAGTAGGGATCTCAAGTCGTAGTGTCCAAAGAATCTTACGGGACAAGTTAAAGTTACAACCCTACAAGATACAGGTTGTGTAGCAGTTAAATGAAAATTATTACGAACACCAAATGGCTCTGTGTGTTGAGCTTTTGGCTAAAATGCAAGGCAATGAAGCTTCCTTGCATTTATTGTGGATGAGTGACGAGGCCCACTTTCATCTTAGTGGTTTTGTGAATAAACAAAACTTTCGCTACTGGTTAGAGGATAATCCCCGTCAACTGCACCAATGGCCATTACACAGTCAGTAAGTTATAGTGTGGTGTGCGGTCTCTTCAATGGAAATAATCGGCCCTTACTTTTTGAAAATGGGCAAGGATAAGCAACAATGGTAACATCTCACATGTATGCAGACATGGTAGACACATTCGTCACACCGCAACTTGTACGCTTTCCTTCAGATGAGCCATTTTGGTTTCAGCAAGATGGTGCTACGTCTCACTGTGCAAGAATTTCCATGGAAGCCGTACACCGACTTTTCAGAAACTGCATAATATCTTGGAATGGTGACATTTTGTGGCCCAAATAACCAGACTTGTCAGTTTGTAATTGCTCCCTGTGGGGGTACCTTAAAACTAAGGTGTATGCAAGGTGCCTACACACCATTGCTGAGCTGAAACACAACATCCGTACAGAAGTCACAAACATTACTATTGAGATGTTGGAACATGCCATGGATGATTTCCGTCGCAGAATGTCCGATTGTAGACGTCAAAATTGTCGTCACCTGCTGGACATAATATTCAAAACATGAATGTGACTGTGCATATTTCATAAGTGGCAATGTGTCAGGGTGCAAAGGATGTGCTTGTCATTATTTTTCATTAAACAACGTATCAGTTTTTTCAAAAATGCGTTTTTCTGCAACACCCTGTACATGTGAAAGCACACCAAATGGTTTTACAGAGGTTTTAACAATGGTAGATTTTTTACAAGTTTCGAAACAGATTTCCTGAATTTCTTTGTACCTTATTTGAATTGCGTTGAGTGTAACTGTGTACAATTACTACCACTGAGAATAGATTATGTTTTAACATTTATTTTGATTTAATCTAGGTAATTTTCTTTTTCTTCAAATCAAGAATTACCCATGATCACATACTTCTTTATTTCCACCAACTTCTGACTTCAGGAATGGCATTCTGATAACTCCAAGTGTTAAAAGAAAGCTAAAAAAATATGCATCATGTGATTGAGATATTGCCAAGGGAGGAGCCACTAATATTTCTAACTAATTTTTCCTGGTGGGAGCCACTAGCAAGAAAGGTATATAATGCTCTCTGCTGCATAATGCCATGGTCTTGCAACATACCTCTTCCACCCAGAAGAGAACCAGCCCATTTTAGTTTTGGTTCCACGGGTATAGAAGGTTTGACTCAAAGTGTATGTGTGCCAACAAAAAGTAAGTGTCTGTAAAGTTGTTGGAGTTTGCCCGAAAGAACTAACATGTGGCTCATGTTTTCAATGAAAAAGGGACTTGTGTATTTCCATCCAGGATGCCACGAAACTTTGTGATAAAGAAAATTGAACATGACATCTGAGTATTGTTATATCTTCATGTTTTTACTCATAATAGGTAATGTCCAGGTCTCTACATGTTTTTATTAATGGTTGTATTCAAGATATCATCAGGTCAATGGTCATTTTATTATTTTTATTAACTGGGATGTCTCACTCATTATACTGAGGAGTTTTGGTCAGCAAAGTATTGCACAGAAATCTCATCATGACACGTGTAGATATCCTACCAAATCTATTAAAGGTTTATACTTGTATAATAGAATTTATTTTAGCGAATTTTTTCCTAACATTAGCACTGAGTATAACAAATATGAACCAAAGTATCTTCATATTGGAAGAAATGTTCAAACGCCGCCCCGGTGGCGCAGTGGTCTAAGCGATGGCCTCTGATCATTCGTCCGAACGGGGTCCGGGTTCGAATCCCGGTGAGGCATGGATGTTGTGTTTGTCTTACGGCACTGGCTCTCTCCCTTCCCTGGAACCAGTGACCCTAAATTAGGGACGGGCGACTGCTTATAGCCCATTGAGTTGCTCACGGTAGTCGTTAAACCTCCAATCAAAAAAAAAAAAAAAAAAAAAAAATAATGTTCAAACATTTACTTCAAATACTGCTTAATTCCAGTATAATGACGATTGTCTTTGCATTTCTTACCTTGTGCTGGAAGTGTCTAGAGAAAGAATTTTTGAAGTCCTTCCAGTTATTTAGCTAGAAGCTTACATACAGATATTTTATGGTAAACCACCTACTTGAAAGATGCCTGAAAAAATATGTGGTCTTCTAAGTCCAGAATTGATTCCACAAGTTTGTGGTCTTCACAAAGATCTGCAGACAACTTAAACCACTGTAAGACATCAACAGAAAAACATTTTACCTGATATTGTCGAAGTATGTGTTAGGTGATTTTGTTTCCAATGTGTCGCCATCTATTGGATGATAGATGGCGACACATTGGAAACAAAATCACCTAACACATACAGGCAGCAAACCTTCTCATCGATTCCCGACATGCAACTCCAAAACCACATACACGCGAGGAACTCTCATGTAGAAGCAGTGGCCAGAAGATGGCGGCTGTGCACCGCTGAAAGCGCTCGCCGTAACAACGAACCCCTTGTGAGACGTCTCCTGACCCGATGAGTATAACTCTTTCTACTAAAATATTTTAATTAATAGTAAATTTCAAATGTTTGATTGTGTGAATGAATGAATGTGGAACTGAAAATATATAACCTAACTGTCTTGTTTCTGCAAAACTTTTTTTTTTTTTTTTTTTATAACTAACTAATGTTCCGTAACCAAGGGACCTCTCGAGCCAGGAGCACGTGCCTCACAGAGCAAACAACGTGTGAAATACTTCAACAATATCAGGTAAAATACCTTAGATATTATGTATATTTTAATCTAAAGCACGTTTATAACATAAGACAACCCATAAAGTTGCCTCATGAATTGCAATTTTCATACTACAAAGTTTCATGACAAAGAATTCAGCCCATCACAGAACAGCTAAAAACTCTGTGTCATGTGCCCGAACTAAGATCCATTAGCAAGATACATCCTTATTCCTTATGCATACAAGTTATCTATCAGTGAAAGAGGTATTTATGTTAAGTCCATCCCTTTCGAGCCATATCAATTTTGCTGGAGATTGTCCAGCTGGCTTAAGAAAAGATACTGCATTAAAAAGCTTGAAAGCTTCAGTATGGTCACAAAATGCACTGTCAAAATAATGAGTAATGACCTAAATTATAGAATAATAGTACCAAATATACAGTGAATAAACAAATAATGTAAATCTTGATAACAATATTCAAAGCAGAGGTATCACATCCACTCACATGAAATGAGGAAACCAGCAAATGCATATAAATAGAGCAGGTCCCTACGTATTGGAAACCAGTCATGGAAAAGTAATCACGGGCAAAAGCAGCGATGTAAGCTAGTTTGACCATGGCCAGATAGTAGCTGTGAGATAGGCTGATCACTCAGTCATTGTAACTGCTGAACTGTTAGGATTTCTATGTCAGACCACTGCATGTATACAGTGATGAGCCATTACATTATGATCACTTGCAGCATAGAGAAATGGTGATGCCTGGAGACCGAACGGTGGTGCAGGTGAAGTTCACAGAGCAGTACATATACAGCCCGAGGACCGGCTTTCGTTTAGTGGAGTGTTCGGAGTCAGAATGGGGAAAGCTGCCAATTTATCGGAGTTTGATAAAGGACAAATTGTGATGGCATGGTGCCTTGGAACTACGATGTCGCAAACAGTGCGGCTTGTGGGTTGTTCATGTGCTGCTGTAGTGAGTACGTATCAAAAGCATTGCACGGATGCCCAAACGACGAACCGCCATCCAGCTATGTGTAGTCTGCAGCTCATTTATGCCAGAGGGGAGCGGAGACTGTCGCACATTGTTCACAGTGACAGCAGAGCAACAGTGCAACAAATCACCCACAGCTACAACAGTGGTGATCATGTGCCACAGCACACAGTTCACATCGCAGCCTTCTACACATGGGCCTGCATAGCCGAAGACCCACCCGGGTCCCCATGCTCACTGCACGTCATTGCCAACAACGCATGAAATGGGCCCAAGATCATCGAGATTGGACTGTGGATGATTGGAAGAAAATGGCTTGGTCTGACGAACAAGATTCCTGGTGCATCACATAGACGGCGAAGCGCAGATACGTCGATTACCGACGGAGGCTGTGGCACTGGATGCACTGTTGGGTGTAAACAGGCTGACGGAAGCGGTGTTATGCTGTGGGCGATGTTTTCTTGAGACACTTTAGGCCCCATTATCCTAATAGCACAATCCCTGACAGCTGTCAGGTATCTGAACATCGTTGCAGACCAAGTTCGCCCATTCATGACAACTGTGTTCCCTGCTGGTGATGGCCATAACCAACAGGATAATGCGCCATGCTACACTGCCAGGATCATCAAAAAGTGGTTCGAGGAACATGCTGGTGACTTTCTGTTAATGCCCCGGCCTCCAAATTCACCTGACATGAACCCAATTGAACATTTGTAGTTTGACTTGAAAAAGCAGGTTTGCGCTAAATCACCACCACCTCGAAATGTACGGGAACCGGAGGACCTGCTGTTGACACTATGGTACCAAATACCCCAGGATACCTATCGCCACCTTGCTGGGTGGTCGCTGTTTTGCAGGCTAAAGGGGGTCCTACCGCTTATTAGGTAGTGGCCATAATGTAATGGCTCATTGGTGTATATCGACTTAGGGAAATATGGCAAAACTTTCAACCAATGTGGGAGAAACATGGTCATAAACATGCTAATTAAATAGCCATTGCCATCAATTTCATCCAGCCAGTTCATATAAAAATGAGATGTACCACCATAATTTTTTTTAATTGCTGAAAAAGCATCTAGTGTAATACACTGAGTAGACAAAATATTAGAGATAGAGGTGATGGGTAGTTGACATGGGCATCCCCAGCACACCTCATATCTGTTCTGTAACATGTGCTAGGCTTCCCACGGGATGAGTGAATGGTTCTCACCATATGCCTTTTGCAGTTCCCATGGTTTGGAGGAAACCAAGAGACTACTATTAGGCTGTTATTTCTGTTAAACAAACATAACAGGATTCAAACACACCCTGCAATAACCTGATTTGCCTTCTGCAATGAAGCCTGTTCCTCACAGGGAAGATTTACCTTTGCCACAACATCCAGAGAATAAGACATGGAGTGATGATGTCTTCATATGTGAACATTCATCAAGAACAAGAGGGAAACATTCATCGTCACCCAACTACACTCAAGAGAGATTCCTCATGTGAAATACACCAGGAAGTCATCAATTGTTACATTTTAGGTAATTTATTTATGGTTTATAAGTGTATGTAAATATACAATTTATTCAAATTTAAACCAAGTGTCACTAAAAAAAAAAAAATCTTGTGTGATCGAAAATAACTAATATTACATTTGAATTCAGCATAAAAATTACTTTTAAAATCACAAATTATTTCTTGTGGGACAAATTTTTATTTCTTTATAGACCAGTGTTATTTTTATGTGCACTGAGTATTTCTTAGGAAAGGCTGAGCCTACCCTGGCAGCCTGCAAACTACGGCCCTATCACTGGGTCAGACCATTTCTGAGACAGAAAGGCTTGGTGGGTGCTCATGGGAACGGAAAAACCATGAACTGCCGCAAGTGTGAGTTGACAACAGTTCATCAATGCTAGAGGTGAGCAAAGGCTACCATCAGTCATTTGAATGCTGGTGAGGAGAGTAATGTGTCACAATGCATAGTGCATCAAACCCTGATGCAAATGGGGTGGTGTAGCCATAGGCAACTCTGTGTGCCTCTAGCCTCAGTTCACTCAAAAGCATCAAAACTGGACCTTGAATAACTGGATGAAGTCATTCATGTGCAGGAAACTATGATGTCTACCACCTACCTTAAACATCGTTGCAGATCAGGTACATCCTTTCATAGCCATGATATTCCCATCTAGTAGTGCCTTCTTTCAGAAGGATAATGCGCCACACCACACTGCCCGGATTGTTCGAGAATGATTCACAGAACATGAGGATGACTTCCACGTGTTGTTCTAGCCTCCAAATTCCCCAGACAGCAGTCCAATCGAACATCTGTGGTTTGTGTTGGAACAGAAAATCCGATCTGTGGCGGCTCAACCACATAACTTACAATAGTAAAGGATCTGCTGGTAATGTGTTGGTACCAGATACCACAAGACACCTTTAGAAATTTTGTAAAGTCCATGCTTGCTGAGTAACGACTAGCTGATGACCATTATCCTGTACCGTCCAAATGCGGACTCCACAGGGTTAGAAGAACTCTCTCAAAAGATTTTTGGTGACGGCGTTGCGAGTAATCCTGCCTGGATCCGACATACCTCCATCCGGACAGGATCGGTCCGTGGACCTGCAGTGCGTTGCTACCCCCGTTTGCCGGCACTTCCCACCTCTCCATTATGACCCGGGTGTGCGTGCCATTTGGGCAGGGGCTAGAAAAGAAATTTTTCTCTACCCCTGACTGGGAGAATAATTGCTGGCGAACTGTTTGGGGCTACTGCCCTTTATTCAAACATGGATACAAACATGGTTATTTACACTGAGGAACCCATCTCCGCTTAGGAAACAAGTCCTTTGCTCAATGGGCCCTCTCACATTGAAAAATATTTACATTGCACCAGGACTAGGGTAGGTTCTGTGGTGACGACTCTGGGCTCGAGTCATCTGTTTCCCTTCTTCGGTTCTTCATCCCTCTTCTTTTCTTCTTTCTTCATCCCTCTTCTTCTCTTCTTTCTTCATCCCTCTTCTTCGATCTTCTTCGGTCACCCCTCTATTAGGTAGACCGCCTGTTCCTCTTTGAGGTACTTGACCATCTCGATGAGCCCCTGTCGCGCTCTTGGGTACGCGAGTAGGATCGAGAGGTCCCTCGTCTTTGCCAATTCTGGCACTAACGTTGCTCTCTTCCCTGCCAGAGAAGCACATTCTAGAATCATGTGTGCGACATCTGCAGTCTGGGCACCACGCATGCACACTCGCTCCCTAACCGCAAATCTGTGGAAGTACTCCGGCGACACTCCGTGCTTGGTTAGTACTTGGTTGAGGAAGCCATTACTCTCAATGCGCCTTATCGAGATTCGGGGGAAGATACGGTATGTCCTTCTGCCCGTATCCCCTTCATCCCATCTCTGCTGCCACTCCACCAATGTGGCTGATTTCAGTTGCGTCTGCATCTGAAAATCTATGTCCTCTTCACCAGTAGCTTCCTTCGCTAGCTGGTCTGCGCGTTCATTTCCAACTGTACCGACATGACTTCGGAGCTTGCCGAGTAAGAGCTGTTTTGGTGGTATGTGGAGGGCCAACATCATATTATATAGGCAGGTGGTCATAATGTTTTGACTCTGGTGTAATTCACGGCAATAACAACAATTGAGAAAAGTACCAAATTTCTCATATCACAATCACGTACGGTAAAGGTTCGTTTAGCGGTAGCTTTCGGTCATTCTACGACCTTGCAAACATAATCCATTTTTTTATCCCACTCCCCAACAATAGCAAACATAATCCCATTTTCATCCCACTCCCCAACTGCTCACAAATTTGCAGCCTTTAAAACGTATGTCAATCATGCCAGGATTGTCTGCAACACTGAATCTTCCTTCAATGAAAAAATTGACACCAAAAAGAAAATTACTGAAGCCCATCAGTTCCCACCTTCTACAATTCAAAAATTCCTCCAAAATTCCCACTTGAAAAATCTGTCTGCTCTCTCACCAATAATAATGGAAAGCCCACCATTCATTGGTTCCATCCCATTCCATGGATCCTTCTCTTATAAGATGTATAAACTTTTCAAAACTATGGGCTACACTCTCACAGTGAAATCAAACCCTTCTGCAATAATGTGCCTGCTTAAAGACAGGGATCCTGTCTCACCCTTGGACACCCCTGCAGTTTATGCTATTCCCATTTCAACTTCCTCTGGTCTCTCAGTGTATATTGGAAGCACGTACCGAAGCATCAAAACAAGACTTGGTGAACACAAAAAAGATGTTTCCAATGGTCTTCCAAAGGCAGCTTTATCTGCACTAACCCTTGAAGACACCTCTGCAGTTCCCATTTGGAAAGAAACTAAAAAAGTTGCCCCTTTCATCAACAAGGCATCTCTGCATTTCCAAGAGAGCATTGAAATTTTGTTCACCAAAAACTGCAATTCAGAGACCCCTCACCAAATCCCATTTATTTGAATCTCTCTTCTAAAATCTGGCAACATTTCCAACACCCCAACTTCAAATTGTAGTTCTGGCAACCAGCCCATTCAATCGATCGCGGGTGATCTAGGTCGTAGGATGACCGAAAGCTACAGCTAAACGAACCTTTTACCATACATGACTGTGTGTTTCGCTCGTTTTATATGTTATTGTCCCGTGAAGCATGAGTTTTAAACCAAATTCTCATATCACGCATTGGTTATGTTACGGAAGAATTAATTTTTTACCAATCACTTCTATAATGTAACCAACGCATAATACAAAAAATTTAATGCTTCTCAATTTTTATTGTGTTATGTGATTTACTGCCAATCCTTCTCATAATAATAATAATAATGACCATCGATATACACTGCTGGCCACCCAAAATGCAACACCAAGAAAGAAGCATCTGATTGGCCTGAAATTCGCAGCATGCGTCGCCCGCGAGAGGACATGCAAACGATCAGCATTGCAGGGCATATGCAAATCATGTGTGCTCGGCATGCCACCGAGCACTACAAGAAGGGTGCACAGAAGGCGGGGTAAGTAGTGGAAGTGTGTTGTGCTGCCGGACCTGTGCTTGGGAAGCTTCCTGATGCCTCGTCGCAGAATACGGCAGTCATTTCAGCACATTTCGGAGTTCGACAGAGGACGAACAGTGGCTTACCGCGACAGTGGTTTATCGTACAGAGAAATCGGCGCCTGTGTGGGATGACATCCAGCCACAGTAAGGTGAGTATGGATTCGGTGGCTGCAGGAGGGACTGACGTGAGCGATTGCCGCAGCCGCTGCACACCACAGGACAAGAGGACCGGTATGTTGCGCGGTGGGCATTGACGGCTCGCACCGCCACATCACGAATGTTAGCACTGGAATTAGGGTGTGTTGCACAACAACCTGTGTCAGCAAGTACCGTTCGACGTCGTCTGCAGGAGCGGGGACTTGTCGCACGGCGCCCATTGCTCCGATTACCATTGACGTTACACCACCAGCGAGTGCGGCGGCAGTGGGCCGTTGAACGCCGCACCTGGACTATGCAATGGCACGACATTGTCTTCTCCGACGAATCCCGCTTCTGCCTGAAACACCATGATGGTCGGATCCGCGTGTGGCGGCACCGCGGCGAGAGACTGTATGACGCCTGCATTATGCATCGCCATACCAGTCCGTCACCTGGCGTTATGGTTTGGGACGCAATTGGATATGACACCTGCACCCCTCTGGTACATATCGCCGGTACACTCAACAGCAACCGCTACATCTCCAACGTTTTGGAGCCTGTAGTCCTCCCTTACCTGCCAGTGGCCACGTTTCAACAGGACAATGCGCGCCCGCATGCATTGTGCTACAATTTTTCATGGCCCACCAGGTGTCACTGCTGCTGTGGCCCGCCTGTTCTCCTGATATGTCGCCCATCGAACACGTCTGGTCGCTGATCGGCAACCGAGTGGCCAGGCAAGCACCACCCGTGGCTACGCCTGATGAACTATGGCAGCGTGTGGAGGCAGCCTGGACCGACATAGCCCAAGCCCACATCCAAAGCCTCTTTCGTCCGATGCCGCGGCGTATAACGGCCGTTATTGCCAGCCATGGGGGCCACACGAACTATTGATGTCTGCATGTTCCGTAAGTCGCACGGGCCTGTAAGCTTAATCGCTTCATCTTTGTATCTGTTGTTATGTGTCCAGTAAATCTGGCTTTGCTATCTCGTGTCCTTCTTGGTGTTGCATTTTGGGTAGCCAGCAGTGTATAAAAAGCAGGGGGATTTTGACACCAAATTTTTTGGAAAAAAAAGCGCATCTTATATTCCACAAAATATGTTATTTCTGAGGATTTCTGAGGGGATTACAAAATAGATCGATCACTTTCCCCCTCAAAAGTGATTTATCTTGCAACTGTCATTTGTGATACCCACATAATCTTTAGTTGGATTTATGTATGTTATGTATTGCACTATTTATAATTCAGAAAATGTATTTTATTGTACAGTATTGTTTGGGAACACATGGTGTATGTTAGTGTATTGCTAATACACTGAAGAGCAATTGAGCCGCCCCGGTGGCGCAGTGGTCTAAGCGATGGCCTTTGATCATTCGTCCGAACGGGGTCCGGGTTCGAATCCCGTGAGGCATGGATGTTGTGTTTGTCTTACGGCACTGGCTCTCTCCCTTCCCTGGGACCAGTGACCCTAAATTAGGGACGAGTGACTGCTTATAGCCCATTGAGTTGCTCACGGTGGTCGTTAAACCTCCAATCAAAAAAAAAAAAAGAGCAATTGAATTAGAGACAGCTGACATTATGCAAATGTGGCGCTGTGGGCGGCCCTGTAAACGGAAACGACATGACGCATGCAGCGATCCGACAATATAAGGAGTGTTGCGACAGAAATCAGTAATAGTCTAACGCATTACGGGTAAGACGAAGGATCTATGCGTATTTGATCGTGGGCAAATTGTCGGCGCCGTACGAATGGGTCACTCCATCTCGGAAGTCGTGCAGGCACGGATTTTTCCATTACTCCACCCAAGACACCAGTCCAGAATCCATAGATCTGATGTTCTGCTCCATGACATCCTAGAGATTTTCTACAAAGTTTATATCTGGGATCCTTCGGGGGTAGGGGAGGGGCATTGAATGATTCCAAACTGAGCTGGGTGTTCCTCAAGTCATGCCTAGGTGGCTGCAGCCTGGTAGGGTGGCGCATTGTCCTGCCAAAACAGATTATCGGCATTTTTTTTATTGGAGGTTTAATGACCACCGTGAGCAACTCAATGGGCTATAAGCAGTCGCCCGTCCCTAATTTAGGGTCACTGGTTCCAGGGAAGGGAGAGAGCCAGTGCTGTAAGTCAAACACAACATCCATGCCTGACCGGGATTCGAACCCGGACCCCTTACGGACGAATGATCAGAGGCCAGCGCCTTAGACCACTGCGCCACCGGGGCAGCAAATTATCGGCATCATCAGACAGCACATACCGGCAGTACACAGCAGTTAAAGACCTCTGCAGACACACTAAGGGACCTAATGTGTCTTATGAAAAGGCCCCCAAACCATCACAGAACCACCATCACCTTGAACAAGCTGATCTGGCACAATGGGGCTATGGCCTCATGATGTCAGCTGAAAACGAGATTCATCTGATCACACGACATGGCGCCACTTTGTAGAGTTCCAGTTTTTATGTTTCCGGCACCGAGCCAGGCGAAATGTCCGATGACAAGCAGTCAACAGCCTCACACATGTAGGGCATCTGCTCCCATAGCCCACGGTAAGCAGTCAACAGCCTCACACAAGTAGGGCATCTGCTCCCATAGCCCACGGTATGCAGTCAACAGCCTCACACAAGTAGGGCATCTGCTCCCATAGCCCACGGTATGCAGTCAACAGCCTCACACAAGTAGGGCATCTGCTCCCATAGCCCACGGTATGCAGTCAACAGCCTCACACAAGTAGGGCATCTGCTCCCATAACCCACGGTATGCAGTCAACAGCCTCACACAAGTAGGGCATCTGCTCCCATAGCCCACGGTATGCAGTCAACAGCCTCACACAAGTAGGGCATCTGCTCCCATAGCCCACGGTATGCAGTCAACAGCCTCACACAAGTAGGGCATCTGCTCCCATAGCCCACGGTATGCAGTGTGCACTGTACCGTTCGCTCGCTGATGCTGCTTGGCCTCCGACATTTGACCTGGTTGTGATTTGCACCACCGTTGCCAAGTGATTAGTCTGTACGAGTTTGGATAGTCTATGTCAACCCCGGTTATCAATTGCGTGTAATCTCCCACTGCTTGCTCTCTGGGCATTGGTACGTTCGTCAATGGTATACTCGCAGTACACCCTTGATATGGTTGCCCTCGGAAACCCTAGGGTTCTTACCTCTTGGGTGATAGAATGACCCAACTGTCTTATGCTGACAATATGCCCACAATCCAAGTTGCTCTGATAACCACATTAACCCATGATCATTGATTGAGATACACTGTTCGGATGCCTTACTGTGCACCTATTTATCACCTGAGTTAGGTTTGGATCTGTTACACTTTGCTTGGGGGATGCCCCGTCTCTAATGTTTTGTGTACTGAGTGTGTATCTCATGCTCTTCAATATCATACTGCAGTATGTCTTTCAATCACTGAATAGGAAAGACAAGGTAATAAATTCTAATGGAGATCATGTAACCCACCTTTGTTTTGTTAATGATACAATCACTTTTACAAGCACCCCCATTAGAGCTGCAGGGTATGATTTAGGAATATACAAAGAAGAAGAAAGAAGTGGAATTAAAAATGAACTTGCAGAAAACAAAATTGATATACAATGCTTTCACATATGGGACATTGCATCTATTTTTTTGTACACTGCATCTACGTGGGACTTCTGCTACTTTGAGGACTACAGCCAATGTTTTTACAGCATCATAAATTAAGCTGAAGGATTTTTCTGCTTCAGTTCTCATGCTGCTTAGCAATGTTGTAACTTCTGATATTTTTTCTAATGCATCGACTAAGTCGCTTTGCTTGTTTTGGAAGTTTTCAGATAGATTGTATGTGATGGACAATATTTTACTAAGGACAAAATTTGCCACTAGAAATGCAAACTGACATATAGAGTTGAGCAAAGTGTGTGCTTTGACAGATGATTCTGCTGACTCTTCTTGCTCAATCGCTTCTAAGGATGATATAATTGGATGCAGACCTTTTTTAAACATAAGAACGGCATCGTGCCTTTGGATCCATCGAGTTTCACATAGAGTTTTCATCTTAACTTTCTTGCAATCAGGTAGCAGTCGCTGGATACTTTCTTTCAAAACACTGGTACGTTTAGCAGAAGCGTGGAAAAACGAACATGTTTCTGTTATAATTCCCATACAGTTCCTTATGCTAGGCATTTTGCTAACATCCGACAAACATAAGTTAAAGGAATGGGACATGCAATGAGTATATATTGCTTTGGGATATTTTTTTTCTAAACAGGCCTGCACTCCACGAAACTGTCATCACATTGCTGCAGCCCCATCATACCCCTGCCCTCTCATATCGTTCAAATCAAAACCCGATTTCACTAAATTTTCCATTATTGTTGTTGCAAGGGAACAGTCTGTTAAAATTTTCACTGGTATAAAAGCCAGAATATCTTCTCTTAATTTCATTTCTTCATCAAAATACCTGACGCACAGTGAAAACTGTTCTATTTGACTAATGTCAGTTGTTTAATCTGCCAATACTGAAAACAATTTTGAATGCTTTACCTTTGCTACAATTTTCTGTTGAATAAGTTCCCCAAAGATGTTTATTATTTCATTCTGTATTACTGAACTTGTATACATGCTATTACCTTCACTAGTTTCTAAGTTTTCTTTTAAAATGGCATCTCCAGAATTTGCACGATATCTTAATAAAGTGCGAAAATTTCCATCATTATTTGCTGGTTCCTCAAGCAAAATTCTTCCAGAATCAACTTTTCCCCTAAGAGGTATCTGCTGCCTTACACATAATCTAATTGTTTGCACAAACAGAATCAACATTTTCCTGATGTCAGTTATCTCTTGCTTTTTCTGTTTATTCATTTGCAAAATTACACTATCCTGTTTTTTATGAATTATTGATGCAATATTTTCAGCTGCCAATACAGCATCTTTGTGATATTTATTCTTTTCATGGGTTTTTTAATATTTTCCTGGCATCTTTAAAATCGGTACTAGGCTTTGTAACACTGATGTTTGCCTTTATCAGCAACATCTTTTTCGTAAAATAAAACACAATATTTACAAAATGAACCTTCTTTCAGACGTGAATATGACAGCCACTTATACTCTTCTAGCCATTTAATTTGGAATGTTCTCATGATTTTTAATGCGACTGGAACTGATTTTTTTAGGGAATCTATATTACGCAGTAGGTTTCCATATGCTATGTAACAAATCAACTTTTTTCTCATCGCTCAAAGAATTAACAAGCTCACTGTTACCTGCATACAATCCTATGTCATTCGAATCTGAAATGCTTTCAGACTTTTCATTACCATCTGCATCTCCGTCATGCGTATTGGTTGAAGCTCATAATTTTCTGGATTACTCACGCTTTTAACGCATTGGTTTGGAACTTCAATATCAGTGGGTTCAGCTATCGTTTCAGTTTCCACAGCTCTTTTTTTGTTACAAAAAGTCAACAGACTTTGTTGATGAAATCTTTTCATTTTTGAAATAACCTCAACAAACTGTTTTAAGCAGCTGTGGGAAAGGGTGAATAAATACTGATTTTGAATTACAAGGATACAGACAAAACAGAAAGAGAAGCTTCACTTTCTCACTCCTTTTGAAAATTAAAGAATCCACCCACATGGTCAACGCACAGCTCGTAATCGGTAAAGTATCAAAACAGATGGCTGGGCAGTGAAGTGAGGTGTCAAGTGTCACTGCACGTGTCCTAGTAACGACCGGCGCCAGGCAGAGAGGAGCAGTGACACGTTAGACCATCTCTGGTCTGGTCAATTAGGAGTTGGTGCCGCAAAAACCTACAGCTGTCTTCCTGACCATGGATACAAGCCACCCTTCTTTCTCTGTCTTCTTCACGCAATGACCTTTTACTCAGTTGGATTTTTCCAGCAGTAAATATTCATGATTCAGACTTTTCTCATAACACAAATTTTGATTTAGCATACATATATAAAAATTATATTGGTAAGCACAGTTTGATTATTTAACCTTATTTTAACAGATAACATACAAAATGAAACAAATTTCGGGGGCAAGGCCCCTTTGACCCCCTCTAAATATCCAAAGAAATGCTGTATCAACATTAATGACAAAAGGTCACAAACACAATGCAGCGGAACAACTGAAGGCACTGTATATTATAAAAAACCTTTCAGACGCTTTTAAATAGCAAATTTTTATCTTTCCGAAGAAAATTAAAATTTCGTTGAAGAAAACTGCTAAATGAATCCTTTTAAATAACAAACCTTTATCCTTCTATATTATATGAATGAACACCGAATGTTGCCCTGGAGAGAGAAATTTCTGAGGACTGACAAAGTGCACAGCAGCACACTTACAAATGTCACGAAGTGAAGTCAGTAAAACAAATGGATGAGCGGATGACCCAGCTGGTTATGGTCAGCCGTGCACGTGTGTGTGTGGGGGGGGGGGCGAAATCAAATCAGTCTCTTCAGCCCTCCATGAGACTGTCGAAGCAGCAGCTAATTAAGTGTATGGCCGAGGGGGTGGTCTTTTTGTCCTCCCCTCCCTCACAACCACACCTACCATTTGCTGCCAAAATATTTCCCCTTTCCTTTTTCTCTTTTTGTTTGGATTGGATTGGATCAGTGGTAAGTCCACTGCTAAGCTAGTACAGCATCACATTTTTTTCTGTCTGTTGTGAAATTTTCTGTTCACATTTTTCCCTCTCTCTCTCTCTCTCTCTCTTCAATACCCCCCCCCCCCCTGGTCCCAAATTTTGCTGCCCTGGGCTGTAGCCCACCTAAGCCCATTGGTAAATACGGCACTGGGTATATACCCTTAAATCAGTCATTGTGATCTTGCACTTTACGCAGCATTTAGAAAAACAACTTAATTATGAGATGTTAACAAATGAAATATATAGTAAGCAATATCTAAATGTTACAAAAATGAGGAGGCAATTTGATTGCTGAAACTGAAAGACATTTGAAAAAGATGCAGCAAATTACAAAATTATTGTGAGGAAGACAAAACATAATTAGCAAACCAATAATCAAGATGTAAATAAGATGACCGCAAGAATAAAGACAAATGATCACTTTAATCATCTTTGAATTCATCAGGCAAATTTTTACATAGTCTTGGTTTAATAACTGAAATACCATATGTAAGATTCATTGTAAGTCATCACTTGAAGCTGCTACAAATCACCAAACTATGATCAATACATTTTTCAACATGTTGCAAAGATGAGACTATCATTTGATCCACACATTTATTAGTGTTGAAGCTATGTGATTATAAATGAATTATCCTCATGCTCATGTTGCTACAGACAGAAAACCATACAAAAATTGTGAACAGTGCATCTAGCAATACAATTTAATACAGCTGCCTCTTACTGTAATAACACTGGAGAAGAAGCTGATATGCAATGACAACTGGCATTTTAATGCATGTTTTTTTTTTCTTAAAGATACTGGATAAATGAAAAAGAAAAACCAAGTGAATAATTTGGGGCCATAATTCCATTTCCTTAATTAGATACAGGTTAACCCTCACATTTGTAGGCTAAAAACATCATTTATCTTACTTTAAATGTAGTAAAACTAATGTTCTGGCTTTAAAGGATACATCAATTATAACATAAATTCAAAGGATATTTCAATCTCAGAAAGAATCATTAAAAACAGTATTTAGAAACCTTGCTTATAAAACTATTACTAAATCAGTTAGCCTCTGTTTTCATGTTGTTTACCAATTTCACTTCTTATTGGTTTTAATGAAAATCCAACTTTTTTCTTTCAAACTGTATCAGCAAATTACAGACAGGTCCTAGATCAAAGGATCATCCAATGATTAAAATGAAATATTCTATAATTTGATCTGTACAATTGATTCTATATAATCCAGCACACACAAAAGACTGAATTGTAGGTTTGCTAGATGTCATTCATATTTTGAAGCAAAGCCTAGATGCATGTTGATAGAAAAAACAATCAGTAAAAGTTTTCATCGTGTAGAATTTGTTTCTTTGGAGCAAAAAAGTCAACAGGTGCAAACTTACAGCAACAATAAGCTTCTACACAGCAAGTGGCTTAACAGATTGTCTCAGATCTCTGTTATGCAACATTTAGACAAATTGCAAGCATGGATAAGATTTTTAATTACAAAGCCACAAACTGATTTTGAGATCATCCAAGAAATGAAAACATTGCTATTACAGGTGGAAAACGAGAAACTAAAAATACAGATGGGTGTCCCTGATGCAAAGGATTTCCTTTGGGAACTCTGGGAATACTGTCAAGACCTATGAAACAAAGGAATGTTATCACAAGTATTACAAATGTCTCTCATCTTTAGTATGAAAGCAAGTGAGAATTATGAATCTCTTTGCACTGTCATAAGTAATGAGGCATTTAGTATCAGACATATCATCACCCCAGTTAATCAGTGAAACTATATTTCCTATCTGCATAAAAAATAATTTGTATATTGTAAATGAAATCTTATTTTTTTAGGCACAGACATACATGTACATAAGTTCATTTTTAAAAAAAATCACTTTAATCATTAAATTTGGATGCACATAACAGTCAAGTCACAACTTCCTATTTTAAGCATTTACACTGCTGCAGTGTAAATGCTGTGTAAACTTTGGTGGTTATAATGACACTTAAATATATAATGCCATAAATATTGCAGTCTCTTGGTTCAAAGTATAACTGATTTGCATTGCATATGCAAAAAGCCTCTTGTTTGAAATTAAATCTATTTCTACTGTATTTGCCAATGAGAAAGCTTTTTGGTTGAAATTAAAATCTATTTCTATTGTATTTACCAGTAAGAGCCACTTTGGTTGAAATTATAACCAATTTCCACTGTATTTGCCAATGAGAGAGCTTTTTGGTTGAAATTATAAACATACAATCTATTTCTACTGTATTTGCCAGTGAGAGCTCCTTGGTTGAAACTATAACCAATTCCTACTATATTTGCCAATGAGAGAGATTTTTAGTTGAAATTATAACCTATTTTTACTGTATTTGCCAATAAGAGATTTTTGGTTGACATTATAGCCAATTTTTACTGTACTTTCCAGTAAGAACCTCTTGGCTGAAATTATTATTACTTGCTATTGTATTTGCCGGAGTGCGCACTTAGGATCTTAACTTCTTGCATTAACGACCTGTATACACTGTGTAAGTCTGAAGTCAGAAAGACATATTACATTTGGTTTTATATTGTCGATCACTCCTTTTCTTTGAGCTAGTAACCCTAAATTTGCTCCAAGAAAGAGCAGCTCCCCATAGGATTTGATGCCAGAGGAGTTCATTATGCTAAAAACACTGAATTGAAAAATGCAAAATTCTGCTGAAACCTGCAGCCATTATCTCAGTTGTATGCCACGCCACAAATGTTTTAAGGAAATGTCGTTGTATGCCATGCCACAATTTTTTTAAGGAAATGTTATTAAGAAAACAAAAATCCCTTATTATAAACTGATAAAAAATACCCATATCTCATAAGGCAAATTAAACTGTGTTTGTGCAATGCCAAAAACAATCTATATGCTTAAAAATAATCTCTACAATAACTCCTGCTTTCTAATCAAATTTATCATTTCAATAACAAGCTGAAAAAACACATTTACAAATCTTCAAAATCTTACAATATACATTTGAGCAATTTAAACAAATTTTTAAAATGAAAGAAACTAATCACCAAGCTCACAATAACTGCAAATTGCAGCTGTTCATTTCATTTTACAGAACTAGATATGTGAATGGTTTTTCAAAATAAATGAAATCCTCTGATTTCAGAATTTGCATTTATCACTAAAGGAATGTCATTAGCATATTGATCAGAGATAAGACAAGCTCTATGTTCATCACAAATAAGTATTTAATTAATATATTAACTCCCAAATAGTAAATGATTTTAAAATTGATACACTCATTAATGCATCCAATTAATTTTCATAGAACTTAATTCTTTTATACAAGAATTGTAATTTTTTTTAGTTCTGTTGGAAAACATTACATTGTTGATGCTTACATAAAGCTTTTATATGGGTTTTTACCATTTTTTTATTTTTTTACTTTAGACAGATTTTCAAAGTGTATAGAATTTCTTCATTGGGTCTTTTTTGTTGTTCACTTTGAAAACTTGTCTAAGTTAGATTTTTAAAAACTCATATTAAAGCTCTATGTGACCATCAATGTTTGAAACTAGAGCAGCTATGGAATCCTTCATTAGTAATATTACATTATTTTCTTCAATACAACTCCATGCACAATAAATGAATGGTAATGAAATGAAACCATGTTGACAAAAAACATTATGACTAGTTTTTATCACTGAATTTCAGAACTACTTACATCACAGCATAACTGCAATTTGAATTACAGAAATTCAATATTTCAGTACACCTTGGTGAAGGAAAATGATTTAGCACTGTCAAAATTACATAAATCTACTAAACAAGTACAGAAATATGTTAAAAGTATTACAATTTCACAGGGTAAAAATAAGCTTTTCAGAAGCAAAAGTACTGTCCTAACGTGGGAAGGGGAAAGAGAAGTTAAGATCTACTACAGAATGATTTTTGGAAAATTTCTTCAATATTAAAACAAAACTATCTTTTGCACCACAAAGTACTGTTCACTTACTCTTTCACAGTCTCTATTATTCAAAAATTATTTTCCATTTGCAAAAAAATACTATGTAATAAATAATTTAAATATTTCAAAAATCACAATTTTTGACTGTACAAATGAATGTGATATATTAAAACAAATCTCTTTTAGTATATTATTATATTAAAATATATCAAAACAGCTATAAACTTTGAAAGTGACTTCAAGGAAATTGCAGTCTTCTTCCTTTCTTGATAAAGAGCTTGCATTAATTCAAAGAGTTGTTTGCAGCTCACAGATCTACAATAACACTCTCAGAGTCTCTAAAAAGTCCAGATACCATTTTACAGTTTCATTACCAGCCCATATATATGTCATAATATAATACTCAAAATAACCTAAAAGCATGCCAATTAGCACATCACCTACATGATGCCTGCCTAATAAGATTCTCGATAGGCATGTGCTGAAACTCCACAAGATCAAAAATGGATGCAAAAGATACAGATGAGGGCTGGAGGTAACGAGGAGCAATGCCATGAGAACTGCTCTGGAAGTGTGACCTGACGGACATGACATCTTATCCACAGATAGTGTTAGGAACATGTCGTCACCTTCATTGTTTGAGGGTCGCTTTCTGCGGAAACTGGCTTTCAAAACAGCAACCAATATAATATCCAACACCAGAGCTGTAAAGAAAATAAAATAAAAATATTAAGCTTATATCAAACAAATAAAAAAATACACACTTTTATAACACTGCTATGCAATAAGATCTCGAATAACTGGACCCTGGAAAACTTGCACACATGAATATTTTGGAGACCCTTCCTCTTCAGGGTGACCCCTTGAACACTACTCAAAATGATTCAGCCTACTATCATTTTTCTGGAGAATAGTTTGTAGCTGTTTAATTTATAAATGATGAACTGTTTAATAGTGAGCCTGCTTCAGGGTTACATTGATCCAATTACTGATGATCAGGGCTGGTGATAGCATCCTTAGCACCCTAGGCAAACCATCAGCCTTGCATCCTCAAAATTTATGTTACCCATTTTTATGGCTAAACAAATTGCATTAATTCAATAATTTGAAGACAAACTCACTGTTTAACAACACAATATTATTGGCAGTTTCGATGTAGTTTCTCTTTATCCATCGATCCCCATACCGGAAGCCATCAGAACATTGAAAGAGGCTATATCTAATTCATCGGTTTATTTTCAGGAATCTTGCCTCAACATCTTCAAATTAATGGACTTGGTCTCAAATTCCAGCTACTTTAGTTTCCCAGGGCAAATTTATAAACAAGTAAATGGCACTCCGATGGGATCTTTGCTTTCAGTCGTCCCGCGGAAGCGATACTTCACCCCATTGAGCAACATATACGTATTCACAAACATCACCCCAAGGTCTGCTACCTGGCTACGATATGCAGACGACGTATTTTTCATATGGCCACACGGAAAGGAGACTCTACCGTTTTTCCTCGATAAAATAAATTATATACTCCCTATGATCAATTTCACCATGGAGCTTGAACACAATGGTACCTTACCTTATCTCGAAGTCTCAGTGAAAAATCGCATGACAACTGCCTTCATACGGAAGTCTATTATAAACCCACCTCCGTTGACCAACCTGATGCTCTGCAGTTAATTCTTCCCAGATGATTACAAAACCGCCTTATTAGAAGAGCCTTTGCTGTCTCATCCGATGTCCATTCTAGACAATCAGAACTAAAAAACATCGTCGAATTGGCCACTGAGGCAGGATATACGTCGAACCAGATGCATAACTTTATCGAGAAAGCCAGAACCAGATGTGCTAATATTTCTATGCCGCAAGTTCACTACCTGGGCTCTATTCCCTACATACCAATGTTTCCTATCAACTCAAAAACGTGCTAATGAGGATGCACTTCAGTGTCAACATAAGGTCTCCGGCATCTTTATTTACAATGCTTAAGAGAAATACTGACAAGTCTGCTCTTTTCAATGAGGCAGGTGTTTATGGCATCCCACTAAAATATCTGGACGGCTCCAGGCGATACTACATCGAAATGACTAAGCGTTCGTTTGGAATTAGAATTGGTGAATATAAAAGGGATACAAGAGACAGAAAAATAACTACTGCCCTATCAAGAGAAGTCAAGTTCAAGTCCGCCGATCCTATATGGAGTGATGTAAAGAAATTAGCTTCATACTCCACACCCAAATCTACTGCCATTCTCAAAACCTTGGAAATCTTGACCAGCTGAGAGTCTTACAATGATAGCATCTCTCTGAAGTTGCCACGTATTGGGAATCAATTATTCAAATAATGCTGAGTTTTCTACCATAGTACCTCATCTCATGCCCAACCAACATGACCTCATTTCTTCAAAATATCATGTTTGCTAGTCAAGTCACCACGTTCAAATTGTTGAAACGTTCTATTATCCGGTTAGCTGTCTACATTCCTTGAAAAAGCCATCTGGTTGATGGGCGAAAGCTTGGAAAGTTTTATTTGTATTCTACACCAAGAAATTTTTAATTTTTAGTATAGTTATACTATTTAGAGTATAATTGGTGTATGGTTCCTACTTATTGAATGCAATGTGAATTAAATAAAAACTAATGGAAACTACAGGGGTTGGACAGAATAATGTGAACAACTGCGAAAAGAAGGTTTTACATATCCAATAGGGTGTGGAACCACCTTTGGCATTCAACACTGCCTGAATCCTCCTTGGAATGGACACATACAAATCCTGGATGGAGGTTAGTGGAGTGTTACACCATTCTTCATGCAGAAACTGCTCCAGGTCCTTGAGAGATACAGGAGGAGGATAACAGGATCATCCTCTGTTTTCCAACACAGACCACAGTGGCTGGATGATGTTTAAGTCTGGCGACTGGAGAGGCCAAGGAAGGTGTGAAAGTTCATCCTCATGTTCCTCAAACCATGATTGGACATTCCAAGCTCTGTGAATTGGGGCACCCTCATCTTGATAGATGGCATCCCCTGCAGGAAACAATGCCTGTGCCATTGGATGGACTTGGTCGGCCAAAATGGTTTCTATGCGCCGTGCCAGTCATCCGCCCTTTCAAGGTGATCAGGGGACCTGCTGAAAATCATGATATGACTGCCCAGAGCATGGCAGAACCACTACCATGCTGCACTGTTCGGAGCAGACAGTCTGGGTTGTACACTTTTATTGGTGTTCTCCACACATTAACACATCCTGCAGTGGGGAATAGTGTGAATGTGGATTCATCCAACCACATTACATGCTTCCATGCATCGGCAGTCCACGTTGTATGCTCCTGGCACTACTGCCGTCACCATTGTGCATTCACTTGGGTCACCAGAGGTTTTGCAATAGCAGCTCTGCCATGAATTTCTTGTTCATGCAGTTCCCTGCACACTGTTTTCATTGATATTGGGGTCTGGAGATGCAGACTGAGCTCCATACTAATTTTCGGTGCTGTGGTCTTATTACAGGTAACAACCCTCTTTAATGCTCTTCTGTCTTTATTAGTCAGGGTCATTTTCCGGATGTTCTTCTGTTTCACAGAAGAGGTTTTGCCACAAGCATGGTATGCTGTCATGTTAGACAAGGTAACTTTCAATACCCCCACTACCCTGGCAACTATTGTCACGGAGGCACCAACTAGTCAGGTACCAACTAGTCAGCCACTAACAATTAGCCCTCTTTCGAAGTCTGTTGGGTCGCTTATCTCATTGTCACCCTGAAAGAAATTTTGCAACACTTTAAATGCATTTAAACAGGACCTGGAGTCTTCTAAACAAAGCTATTACAACCAAAAAGTGGTGGATGCCTTTGCGTATTGCAACGTACGCAGCTGCATTAAATTCACGTCCCTGAGTGTAGTTCACATTATTCTGTCCAAGCACTGTACATCTATTTACTTACTGGCCCAATGTAAATTAAAATTTTATTTTGTGTGCTTTAGTGTTCGCAAAATTGCCAACAAGTGCCTTTAAATCTATGTCACGGGCAATTTTTTATTCAGTGGATAACGTAGATAACCCAACACGGCCACCCTGGTGTCGCAGTGGTCTAAGCGCTGGCTTTGACCATTTGTCCAAGAAGAGTCCAGGTTCGAATCCCAGCAGGGAATGGATGTTGTGTTTGTTGTACTGCACTGGATCTCTTCCTTCCCTGGTACCAGTGGCTCACAGATGGTATATAGTTGACCACCTCCCCTTCCTTCACACACAAAAAAATAACCCAACAAGTTCTTTCCTGGATCCCCCAAAAAACAAAAGTGAAACAAGAACTTTACTGGAATGAATATTGTGATAAAGCGTCTTACTCTTGACCTTGTTCTCATTAGAATATAGTCAGAGTGACAGTTGCCAACCTTTAGGTGTTGAGCATTGCTGCTACTTGTGATAGAATTAGAAGGTCTTGATATTTCCACTGAAAGCCAATTATACATAACCATTTTCTTTAAAAATTTCATCCACAGGAATCTCCTGCTGCATAGGAATGGGCCTGGTGTATGGCAGTTTTTTGACAGATGGACACTTTCACGTCAGCGCTGGATTTAGTGTAAGCTGACTTACCCAGTCTATAAACGCAGGTCTCTGTTTCTAGCTTACGTAAGGAATAAAAATTCTTAAGTTATATTGAATATCGAAAGGACAACAGAAATAAAATTGCCTTAGTTTTTATTAAAAAAAAAATTCTCATTTACTTAACTCATTCGATTTTGTCAACTCTTAACTCTTGGCACCCCCCAGATTTTGGCACCATAGGCAGCTGCCTAGTTCACCTCACTAATGGTTGAACTCAGACAAGTAGTGATGCTTTTCTTTTTAAGCACCGTTTTGGATGCTCTTGCAGTGCAAATATCGAATTCATAAAACAATAAAAAGCTGGATGTATCAGTCTTATTTGGCTCATACAGTGACATACTAAAAGAATTACTTATATCCTGATGTTTTTATATAAATGCACTTATATATCCCTAGAAAGAGAAGAAAACATACAAAACTGCATTTTGTAATAAATAATCTAGCGTTCTTGAATCTCAGCTTACACTAAATTATATGTATTACATATAAACATTCATCAAATAAGAGTTGAAAAAGTAAATAATTTGGGTGTAAAAGGGTTAATTACCTAAGCATCTAATGGATGTTTTCATGTTCCTAATAGTCTTCTCAAAAATTAATCAACATAACAAGCATTTTTACTTTGCCCGTTTCTTAAGCAAAATTAAATTTCAAAATCAGTACTTAATCTGTTCGTGATGGAATTGATGTCATTTTTGTGACCCATAAAATTGTTTTCATTGCAGAGGGAGCAATGACAATACTGATCTTTAAGTTTAATTTTGCCTAAAATTCATGTTTTGCCATTCTTTGTTGCTTCTTGCTAAAAAGGAAAAGAGCAAGTATTTTCCCCCTTGTTTAAAGTTAACTTAAAGTTTAAATACAACACTGCCTGCTTAGTTTGTACAGAGAATGATGATGCATATGAAAGATGACAAAGGAGAGTTCCAATTTTGAACTTTAATTTCCTTACAAAGAAAAGGGGGAAATGCTTGCTTATTTTGTTTCTTAATATAGCAAGAAATAACTGAATGGGAAAAAGTTGCATTTTAAGTGAAATTAAATTTTGAAACATGGTACTGCTATTGATCATTCTGTGAAAACATTTTTACAGAAAGAAATAGTGTTGATTCCATCACGGACATATTCATGTACAGATTTTGGAATATAATTTCACTTTAAAATAAACACAAAAATGATTGCTCTATTACTTGGTGTAGCAGCTAGACATGAGCTTTTCCTGCAAAACTGCAGAATTCCACTTTTTTTTTTTTTTTTTTTTTTTTGTCCTCATTTAGATCATTTTGAGATCAATGCAAAACTAAAGGGAAATTTTGACGGGACTGGGTAGGGGTTTGTTCCACAGAAAAATTCTTTCTTAGAACCTAGGCCACGAGAAAGGGATCTTCAATAAGGTAAGTAAAGAACATAAAAATGGAATATCTGCTCACCCTTCTGCTTTAGGCTGGAGTCTCATGATTTCAAGTCACCCCCCCCCCCCTCCCCTCTCCTGACTACCACTATGCATTCTGCACTTTTCTATCATCTGGCATTTATATGGTTTAAATTTTATTGCACAACTTTGGAGAGTATCTGGCAGTTTGCTTAATCACAGTTGTCATTTTTTTCATGTGAATATAAATCTGCATCTATGGGTAACAGGTTTCTATCCTAGGAAGGAAATTCCGTCTTTCAAAAAATTCTGAAGACATAGTTAGACCAGTGGTTCCCAATGTGGGGCGCACGCCCCACAAGGGGGCAATTTGATTTTAAGGGGGGGGGATTTGATTTTTAAGGGAGGCAATTCGAGAATGAGCACACTAAATACTTTCTACTTTCTTCTAAGATCTAAAGTTAGTGAAATCCTTGTGCTGCATGCCTCTGCATCAGGCATGCAGCACAAGGATCTCACTAACTTCAGTCTACTTATCTTGAGGTGAGCTAAAATTGAATTTTTAATTATAAAATGATCAAAGTATTACAGAAAAAGCTTCCATTAAAATCATTTTATATTTATGCATTTCAGTTTTCTATTACAAGTTTTGAAACTTTATTTGCTGTTTTTTCATATCACTTCATATTATTATTATTATTTTACAATTTCTTAGTGATTTCTTCCTCAGTACTTCAACTGTAATTTCATTCTTTTATTTTTCTCTTTAACGGATGCCATGTTCTTTAGAAGCTTGTTAATGGCCTATTAGGCTATTAACAAGCTTCCAAAGAACATGTGATACGTGGAGGATAGGAGTTCATTTTTTTTAATAATAAGAATTACATGTCACGAGGGGGGGGGGGGCATCACAATTTTTGAGATGCTTAGGTGGGGCATGGCCAAAAAAAAAAGGTTCGGAACCACTGAGTTAGATGGTTATCATCACAGTAACAATCATGTTACTATGTAAAGTTCTGTTCAACACATTATTGTCCCTAAGTCGTAGGGAAACTTCCGGAGTGGCCACGGGATTGCAATTGATAATTGAGAACTTGATGCTGTTATTTATTAATCTTATTCAATAGACAATTGCTTACCTTGCTTCAGGTTGTTGATCATTAATATTCTGTATTGTTCAGTAAATCTATATTTCATTCATTTCACCTTCTGAAGTTCATCACTCACCCACACAAGATGCCATAATATTCACATATTGCCTCAGGGTTTCTGACCAATAAAAATACAAATTCAACGAACTGCATCGATAAAAACACAAATTGAAACAACTTTCAATGACATTTGACGAACCAGTATCCGAGACCAATCATGATTAAACACAACCATACAAAAAAATTGCAAAAAATTGAAAGTCTAAAGAAGTAATGGAATTAATTAAACATAGGAACACACAGTGATCAGAAGTAGCACGCTACAAAATCCAGTAGCTTGTAGCGGAAATTATGCTACAAATTGCACTACTTTTAAAAAACAGCGAAAAATAATTAATATCTCCAACAAATCACGCGATATTTCCAAATTTTTTGAAGCGTTATTGGTTGGAACAGGGGCTGAGTGTGTCCTACCTATAATTACTTAAAAAGTATCACTTTGTCCATCTGCCCGTCTGTGAACACTATATCTCTACAACTTTTAGTCTGATTTGAAAAGTTCTTTTGTTTAAATTGGAAGCTCGAAATGTGAGAATGATGTTCCTTGCTTTCTGAGTTTTTTTACAATGCATAACTTTGCCATTAGATGGTGCAACAAAAGCCGATGTTATTGAATTCAAAAAATGTTTTACTCCATAATTGCTTCTAAATGTTAGAGCAAAAAATTCTTTCTCCCATTCTATACCATTCATAACAAAGACTATTTTGGGTACCTTTTTTCTTTTTTTCAAGTGATGCACAGCTTTTCCGCTAGGGACTTAAAGTTAAATCACGATTGCCCAGATATCCCTGCTTTTAAAAGTTTTATTTGAAAATTTCTTCTTACATCACATAAAGCTCATGGAGGAAAACGTTCTGCATATAATTTCTAATTTTTGGTAAAGAACAGTTTTGCCATTAGGTGGCATAAGGGTTTCTTTCTGGTTCTGATGTATTTTTGCAACAATATCTGCGCTTCTGAAAACTACCTTTTTTTTTCTCTTTGGAGAGACATTGCACACCACGGAAAGCCTTTTGAGAATACTTTCTGCTTAAAACAGTGCCGGGGGGGGGGGGCAATATCTTATTTTTGGCTATATCTCTGCTTCTAAGAGTCCGATTTGAAAACTTCTTTTATCCAAAGTAATCGAGGTAGTTGCCTTCAATGCACGATCTTAAAAAACAAGAGTCACTCACAATACAAATTTAAATTCGTAGGCTGAATTTAAAGATTTTATTGTATATAAGAACTTTCGGGTTTCCCTAGAACCCATCATCAGATACAGGAGAAGGAATAAATTTAAATAAAGTGTTACGTGAACATAATATAGATATCAGATATGAATATGACATAATGTCACGTGGCATCAAATTGTCAAACGACGTGGCATGCATCATGAAATAAAAAAAAAAAAAAAATAAAGGAAATAGAATGCAGGTATACATATAATACTGCATTGTAAAAATAAAGGAAGGTTAGTAGGTATAAATTGTGTTGTTCTCATCAGGAGCCACAACAAAGAGCACTACAGCAGAAATCGAGATTAAGTGATTTCGTCCTCAGTTTGTCTCGTATTCGGTACTGTAAATAGTTTCCAGATTGTAGGTACAGATACTGGAACATTGTCATTACAGCATAAATGTCTCTGAGTAGCAATTACAAGGCTCTCAGTGAACAGCAATGTAGAGACAGCACTAGGTGTTACGATGATGGAAGCATCATTCCAAATTGGATAGTGCAGGCCATCGCAAACGAGTCGAGACAATGCAGAATTTTTAAGTCCATTCTTTACGGCGTATTTATGTTCATTCAGTCTTGTTGCTAGTGTACGTTTTGTAGATCCTATATATTTACTATCTGGAGTGTCATCATCAATACTTTTTAAGGGGATGCTGTAAACGCCAAATTTGTTTAGCTTTGTTACCTGGTCTCGATCTTTTTTAATTAACTGGAAAATGTTTGTAGTACGTATTCCAAAATCCAGGTGAAAGTTTCTGCAAATGGCTTTGAGAACAGGTGTTATGGTTGGATAATAATCTATTGAACCTATATATCTACGAGGTTGTTGGTCCCTTTGGAGAGTAGTTGAGTTTTCTTGGTGGAGCTTCTTAAGAGCTTTTTTTATGATAAAGGTGGGAAATCCATGGTTTAGGGTGATGTTGAAAATTTTGTTAATTTCACATTTTCGTCTGCTGAAACTAGATGAATGCGTGATGGCTCTGCGTAGAAGGTAAAAGATTGAGGAGAGTTTATAGCTTTTTGGATGTGCTGAAGAAGCCGGGATCAACGCAGGTACCGAAGTGGGTTTCCTATATACAGAGTGTTGCAAAGTGCAAGTGACAGCATCTCGTTCAAGCATAAAATCCAGGAATGGCAATTTACCTTCACTTTCCAGTTCAATGGAGAATTTTATGGTCGGGATTTGGGATGATAAGTGTTCAGCAAAAGTTCGTAGGTCAGCTGTTTCGTAGGTCAGCTCATACCTGCGACTGGCTGGTGTTTGCCATGCTATTCACTTTAATCAATACCTCACAGTACTTACGGCTATTATCGAATCTGAAGTTAAGCAAGCACAACAAAGGCACATCCATAAACTACGTAATCTTGTGGACCAGGACGTTGTTGAGAGGAACCGTAGCTCATGTACACGTAGGCCTAACCAGAATCAATCAGAACCTTCAATTAATTTCATCAATTACAGTGATTATCTTCTAAACCAAATCCAAATATCAGCACTAAATAAAGGCCTAAAATTCGCCTTCCCGAACTCCGGGATTAATAAGTTGAAACTCATTCCGCAAGCAGAAGCCATCATCTCTCATCTACCATTAAGAAAACAAAACGAAGCACGACATCGAATAATCAATTCGATTAGGAAGTTTCATGTTCAAAGACACAACACGGATTTGACTCGTCTTACAGAAGAGAAAAAGCAACTTTTAGTATTACGCAACGATCCCAATATATCGATCATATCCGCCGATAAAACCTCGCAAATTATTATTCTGAACAAAATAGACTATCGGAAGAAAATGCTAGAGGCAATTGATACTATCCCGCACGTCACTCTTAGTTCGAACCCTATTAACGCTACCATAGCGGCCATACATAAATTAAAGAAAATCTCAAGCCTCCCAACAGCCATTTCACAATGCTTATACTGCCCTCCAGGTGCACGAGTTCCTGAACTTTTTGGTAAACTAAAGACTCATAAACCCAGACACCCATTACGCCCGCTAGTATCTGGATTTGCAGCACCAACCAGACCTATAGAGAAGGCACTAACTAATTTCCTTCAACCATTAGTTATTAATTCACTCTACTCTGTTAAAGGCACAGTACAAGCTATTAATAAGATCAAATCCTTTAATGCAAATAACTCAACCTTTATTATGGCTTCCCTCGATGTCATTTCTTTGTTCCCTAATGTTCCGATTAAAACTGTTCATGACATCATTCAGATAAAACTACTTGAACTAAAATACGAACCAGAAACGATCCAATCCATCATTACAGCCTTAAAACTAGTTCAAAACAGATCATATTTTCAATTCGACAACATTATTTATCGCCAAACTGAGGGCGCCCCAATGGGATCACCACTATCTCCGATCCTAGCGGAAATTCTACTACAGCACATAGAAAATAAAGTGCTACAAGAATATCAACAACCTCCGTGCTTTTACATAAGATATGTTGATGATGTACTTCTCTTCTGGGATCACGAACCAGCTGACCTACGAACTTTTGCTGAACACTTATCATCCCAAATCCCGACCATAAAATTCTCCATTGAACTGGAAAGTGAAGGTAAATTGCCATTCCTGGATTTTATGCTTGAACGAGATGCTGTCACTTGCACTTTGCAACACTCTGTATATAGGAAACCCACTTCGGTACCTGCGTTGATCCCGGCTTCTTCAGCACATCCAAAAAGCTATAAACTCTCCTCAATCTTTTACCTTCTACGCAGAGCCATCACGCATTCATCTAGTTTCAGCAGACGAAAATGTGAAATTAACAAAATTTTCAACATCACCCTAAACCATGGATTTCCCACCTTTATCATAAAAAAAGCTCTTAAGAAGCTCCACCAAGAAAACTCAACTACTCTCCAAAGGGACCAACAACCTCGTAGATATATAGGTTCAATAGATTATTATCCAACCATAACACCTGTTCTCAAAGCCATTTGCAGAAACTTTCACCTGGATTTTGGAATACATACTACAAATATTTTCCAGTTAATTAAAAAAGATCGAGACCAGGTAACAAAGCTAAACAAATTTGGAGTTTACAGCATCCCCTTAAAAAGTATTGATGATGACACTCCAGATAGTAAATATATAGGATCTACAAAACGTACACTAGCAACAAGACTGAATGAACATAAATACGCCGTAAAGAATGGACTAAAAAATTCTGCATTGTCTCGACTCGTTTGCGATGGCCTGCACTATCCAATTTGGAATGATGCTTCCATCATCGTAACACCTAGTGCTGTCTCTACATTGCTGTTCACTGAGAGCCTTGTAATTGCTACTCAGAGACATTTATGCTGTAATGACAATGTTCCAGTATCTGTACCTACAATCTGGAAACTATTCACAGTACCGAATACGAGGCAAACTGAGGACGAAATCACTTAATCTCGATTTCTGCTGTAGTGCTCTTTGTTGTGGCTCCTGATGAGAACAACACAATTTATACCTACTAACCTTCCTTTATTTTTACAATGCAGTATTATATGTATACCTGCATTCTATTTCCTTTATTTTATTTTTTTTATTTCATGATGCATGCCACGTCGTTTGACAATTTGATGCCACGTGACATTAAGTCATATTCATATCTGATATCTATATTATGTTCACGTAACACTTTATTTAAATTTATTCCTTCTCCTGTATCTGATGATGGGTTCTAGGGAAACCCGAAAGTTCTTATATACAATAAAATCTTTAAATTCAGCCTACGAATTTAAATTTGTATTGTGAGTGACTCTTGTTTTTTAAGATCGTGCATTGAAGGCAACTACCTCGATTACTTTGGACTATTTCTGCACGAATTCGAATTCTCCTAATACTTCTTTTATCGTCAAAGAGTGTTTCTGGTGCAAACTGTTTTGCATATAATTTAAAAAATTTCTTAACACACAAATGTGCCACTATAGGGCGCGCAAGTTCACATGTCTGTTTACAGCATATTTGCAGCAATATCTGTGCATCTAAAAACCTGACCGAAAAATTCTTTTTGAAAGCATTTTGTGCATATTTTTCTTGCTCAAAATAATGCACAATTTCCCCGTTAGGAGCACAAATTTTGAATTTGTTTTTCTCCAAAACTCTGCTCCTTTGTCCAATTTAAAAGATTCTTTTAAGGCTGTATAACATTTAACTTGTGGAACACTTTGCCTGCATTTGTGCAGCTTTTTGTAGTTCACAGTTCGGTCATTAGGTGGTTTAGTGTGCTCCTGTTTGTTGCTGTATATCTACTTCTAAGAACCCTATTGAAAAATTTCTTTTCTAATATTCCCATCTTTATGGTAGCGAATTGTATGACATTCGCTACCATACAGATGGGGAACATTATCTTCTTTAAACAATGTACAGCTTTCCTGTTATAGTGCGTAAATTTCAAAACATTTTTCTTGCACTTTCTCTGCTTCCAGGAGACACATTTGAAAAATTATTTTTCCTTAGTGCAAGATTTGCTATGAAGAATAGTACGAGGATTTAATATAGGAGGTTTAGATAATGATATTAAATCCAAATTTGTAACACCCTTTCCATATCGCAATATATTTTCTTTGTTCATCATGCTTGGGAACAACACCTTCTCTTCCTTTATGGCACCTGGTTGTCCCGCATGCAGACACCTTTCTTAGGGATTTAGCAATGAGACATGCCTTTCGTAGGTATTACCTTTGATTTGGATAGACACCTTTGGTGATCGAAATGCCATTTTCAGTCTTTTGGTTTCTTTGATCTTGCTTTCCGAAAGGGAGGTCGTTTTCCGTAGCCTTCTGTGCATTTAGCTTTGATCAGGAGACTGCACACCGCATTTCCCGGCAGGGAGACAGGAAGTGTCGCAGGTTTGCTTGTGAGGGTGGGAGAGTTTTGACTTTTGCCCTAGGGCAGAGCAGGTTTAAGGGAGAAGAAGTTTTTGTCAAGGAGAGGAGTCTTCAGGGAGAAACGAGACAGGAAGCTAGGGCACCCGAGCTTCGGTCACGGGGTTTCAGGTGCACGGAGAAAATATGCATTCGAGGTAGACGAAAACGCGAATAGTTTTTAATAACCAGGCAGTGAAAGATTTTAGGAAAGCATGCATAAGAGATTTAGGAAGTAAGGGTTAATATTGTGAGAGTAGGATTTTGAGTTAACGGAGCAGGACCGTAGGATAGCCTCAGTCAGTACATTAAAGAAAATAAATATTGTTAGAAGTATTTCATGCCCTCCATTCAATATTCTCAAGTTTGTTTTTCCCAAGTTTAGCAACCAAGAAGTTTATTTATTTATTCTGCATATTTTTTGCAACAAGTTGATAACGAGTTATCTACAGGTAACATGGAATAATTATTCATATTATTTTAGAATAAGATATAGACATATCCCCGATTATCGTTGCAAGTAACACTGAACTTCGTAACAATAGTTTTCACATATGATTAACTTTTCCATTATGCAAAATAATTCCGTTAGAGGGAGTAACTTTATATCATGTTTCCCACTATATTTCTTTTTCTAACTGTTTGATTTGAAAATCCCTGTCTTTCTGATATCTTCCTTCTTCTATGAGAAACCTTTTGTGCACCATTTGTCAATTTTTGTAACATACTTTTCTTCCGCTAGAAGAAGTACGTAGTTATTCCTATTTCGGGATCTTTTACCGATTGTTGACATCCAGTTAATTTTTTAGAACGTCTTTTGTAAAAAAAGATCGGTTTGTTTGTCCGTCCGTCCGTACCCACGATATCTCAGCAACTATTAGTCCGATTTGAAAAGTTCTTTTTGCATTGGGAAGCTTGAAATATGCAAATGAGATCCTTTATTTCGTTTTTTTTTTTTATGATGTACAATTTCGCCGGTAGAGGGCGTAAAAATGCAGATGACGTCGAATTCAAAAAATACGTTTTATTCCACATATTTGCTTCTAAACATCCAATTGAAAAAAAAATTATATCTTTCGAATCCATTTATGTCGAAGAGTATTTTAGATATAGTTACTTTTTCAAATTACGCATAGATTTTCCGCTAGGGGGCGTAAAAGTAAATTACATTTTCCCCGATAACTCTTCTTCTAAAACTCCGATTTGAAAATTTTTTTCTTCAGCGGATACATCTCCTGATGGAAAATCGTTTGCATATAATTTCGAATTTTCGGTAAAGAATATTTTGGCCACCAGGGAGTGTAAGTGTTAATTTTTGCTTCTGATGTATTTGCCATAAAATCGTAGCTTCTAAAATATCGATTAAAAAATTCTTTCCTGGACTAATGCCACTCACATCGATAAACCTTTTCGGAATATTTTCTTAAAATATTCCACAGTTTCTCCGCCAGGGGGCGTAGATGTACATCTTATTTTTGTCAATATCTCTACTTCTAGGAGTCCGATTTGAAAAATTCCTTCTTTGTTGGATAGTGTTTCCGATGCAAAGTGCTTTTCCTATAAATTCCAAATTTTCAAGTAAATCATACACTTTCCGCTAGGGGGCACAAAGGTAAATTGCGTTTTCTGCGTTATTTCTGCTCCTAAAGCTCTGATTTAAAAAATTATTCCAGTATCGCATGCAAGACCAGATGGAAAATATTTTTCACATAATTTCTAATGTTTGCTAAAGAATGGTTTAGCCACTAGGGGTCATATGTGTTAATTTCTGCTTCTGAAGTATTTGTTGCAAAATCTGGGCTCCTGAAAACTCGACTAATTTTTTTTTCTTTCTTCCTAAAATAATGCATGGTTTTCCCACCAGGGGACGTAAAAAGTCACATCTTATTTTTGTCGATATCTCTGTTTCTAAGAGTTTGTAAGCTCACAATTCCGTTTCCAGCAATATCTGAGGGATTAAAAACCCGATTGAAAATCTTCATTCTTTGGTCAGATCTATTGTTTTCCATACCGGTTCCATTGACTTTGAATAGCTTTGATAAATTTAATTTGCGTCAGAACGGATTCAAAAGGCGTGCTTATTACACCCGAAAATTTGGTATCAACTTTCTTGGGGTTTTTTTCTACCAGTTCCATTTAACTCTGATTTACTCTGAACATTTTTATTTGCATCTGAAAGGAACGAAACAACCAAAACTTTGGTGTCATTTTTCTTGTTTTCCTTATATCCTTTCGACTGCTGAATACACTGGCGGAAAGTGAAAAAAGAACATCAAGAAGGAATTGGCGGACGATCATGAAATGTACACATGTTAATGGGGTCGAGTTTATGTAGGTGTCATGTTCATTTCGGGACCAACCGATGAGCGCTTACGCCACAGTACGGCATAATATGCAAATTATAGTCGGTGGTATTTAAGGAGCATGGCGAAGTGAATGTAATCAGTCATTGGCGTAAGGACACGTGCGAAGACCCTGAAGGAGCTGCAATGCCTGGACATGGAAGACGTGTACAATTTCAGCAGTTATCGGACTTTGAGCGAGGTCGTCTAGTCGGACTCCACGAGGCCAGGTGGTCGTATCGTCGTATTGTGGAGTGAATTGGACGGAAAGTATCGGTGGTGGTACGATGGTGGCATAGATGGTCCGAGGAACATTCCCACACGAGAAGACGTGGAACCGGGAGTCACAGACGGACTGATGAGCGGACCGATCGACGCATAAGAAGATAGGCGTTGTCAAGCAGAACATCCACTGCGACGCAAATTCAAGCTGCCGTTGCACCTGAGGTGACTGTGCGAACAATCCGCAACCGTCTACTGGATGCAAGACTGCGTGCACATGTGCCTCTGACTCCAGCCCACAGTCAGGAATGGCTGCAGTGGTGTCGCCAACGTCTGCACTGGAGAACGCAATGTCGATCTGTCGTGTTCAGTGATGAAAGCAGATTCTGCTTGGGAGCCTCCGATGGCCGTATGCGTGTTCGCAGGCGCACAGGGGAGCGTCTTCATCGTTCTTGCATCTGCCAGCGACACACAGGGCCTACACCTGGTCTCCTGGTGTGGGGAACGATCAGCTATCACTCCCATACACAACTAGTGTTTGTACCGGGTACGTTAAACAGCACCTCCTACATCAACATCATTCAACCCGTTGTTGTGCCATTTGTAAGGTCAGTCCATCGTGGTGTTTTCCAGCAAGATAACGCACGCCCACACACGACACATGCAACGCGACCATACACTTCAGGGTGTGAGACAACTTCCATGGCCAGCACGTTTACCGGATTTGTCCCCCATTGAGCATATATGGGATTTTATGGGACAACGACTTATCCGGTCTCCACGGCCAGCCACGACCATCCCTGATTTACGCGTCCAGCTTGAGGATGCTTGGAACTCAATACCCCAAACTTACATTCAACATCTGTACGACAGACTCCATGCCAGAATTGCACAGTGTGACGCAGTTCATGGCGGTTCAACCTCGTACTAACCATGTTACATGGAAATGTTATTTTTCAGTTTACGAGCAAATGCAGCTGTATTTTGTCATAATGTTTTGATCACGTTATCCTCTGTATTCTGTTATTATGCTGTATAAATTTCGTTGGCATCAGACGTCTCCTTCTTGGTGTTCTTTTTTTCACTTTCCGCCAGTGTATATATATATACCATACTGTTTGTGAAAATTGCAACACCAAGAAAGAGAATGACACTTTTCAAATGAAATTTATAACACAAATTCCTCATATTACAGGAGATAACTGATTACATTTGTAGAGTGAAAATCCTCCAAATACGTGGCGTCAGTGAATAAACAAAGACATATCAAAAGCCTCTTCTATTCAATGCCGTGGAAAAATGAGCGATGTCTTTGTTTACATTTGTAGAGCTACACAAGGTTTTTCTCTTCAAAACTCAATATCGTGTGAAGTCACCTCGAGCAACAATAACAGCCTCTACAAGGTGTGGCATTGAATGGAAGAGGCGTTTGATATCGTCCAGGAGAATAGAATGCCAGGCTGCTTCTATGGATGACAAGAGTTCATTGTGATGACTGAAGGACGCGCTTGGTGGGCCAGTCGCTTAGCTACCATGTCCCAGACATGTATGATCGGGGACATATCCGGTGAACGTGTTTACCAGAGAAGAAGGGGTGTCTGCCACGCAAGGTAAAGGTCTTGGAAATTCCACGGCACATGTGGCCGAGCATTGTACTGCTAGAACATAGCGCCAGGACAACTATGAAGAAATGGTATCACCTCTGCCTCTAAAACATCCCTAATGAACGGCTGGCTGTTGAATGTTCCTTCATTTCGCATCAGAAGAGACCGCAAATCGAACCAAATGGCGCCTCAAACCACGACACTTTGGCGTCGGACCAATATGACGCAGCAAAATGCACCTTGCCATTTACGCAACGTCTTAGAACACAAATGTGACCATCAGGGTGCATTAAGCTGAATCGTGACGCATCAGAGAATACAACCTGTTGCCAATCAGAGCACCAATATCTATGTTCGAGACCTCACTGCAGTACGAGACGTACGTGGTTGAGGATCAAAGGAATGCACAGCAATGGACTACTAGTGACCAATCCTCTATTAAACAGAAGATGCCAAACTGTACTGGAGTACAAAGCCTGACCGATGACAGTGCTACACTGCTGCGCTAACATCGAGGATGTTAGCTGAGCGATTGGTCGCTATCGTGCAGCAGAGGTGTCCGTCATTCCTTACTGTCATGCGATTTTGCTGTGCATTTTCTGGATTTCTGTGTGTCCGAGCCTCATCTGACCACTGACACCATGTTCGCATCACTGTACTGCCATTTTGTCATGTATGAGTGGCAATTTTGTGGTAGGGAAATCCAGCTCTCTCTCATCCCAACAATCCTTCCTTGCTCAAAGTCCATCAGATGTTCATGATGCGAACTTCAAGGACAGGGCATAGTGGGACACAAGAAACACCCGTTAGACTAAATGTCTGCTCTTCACTGATTGCAACTTCTCGTTTGAGTCAGCTCTTTATACTCAAGACCGGGCGGCAGAGGCACTGCTCCGAAACCACATGTGCATTTTGATTGACATTTTGATCATTTGCATGTCCCAACCTATTGTACATATCCTTAAAGTTTCAAGGTAATACTAGTAGTCCCTCAAGGTGTTGCAATTTCCACAAACAGTAGTGTATTTACTATTTAAAAAAATCACATAATGAAAGTGTTGCATCATAGCCAGACACGCATTTGTGGAAGTAAATATTCTCTATCAATAAATGTGAAAAAAATTGTTCTTCCACCTACAAGCTGTTTACTAAAAACATCACTGTGCAGTGATGCTTTAACATACCGATCACAGGGAGAGAAAGAAATGATTATCTTTTCAGTTTGTTCAGAAATATACATCTGATATGCACTGCACTTTGAAGTACATCATCTTTCTTAAAATCCATTGAGAAAATACAGCGTTTTCTTTTTTCGGGGTTTAACAACCGCCGTGAGCAAATTTAAGGGCTAAATGCAGTTGACTTTTTCTATTTAAAGCCACTTGTTCCATGGAGCTGCAAGAGCCAGTAACATCAGACAAACACATCACCCATCCATTCCTCATGCAAGACCCGAGCCCTGGCCTTTCTAGGACGAATGCTACAAAGCTTGCGCCTCAGACCACCAGGTCACCGGGGTGGAGTTGTAGACAAGGATGCTTGTGTATGTATAGAAAACTATAAAAGCCAGATGATGGATAAGCTGCCCCGATGACAAAGTGCTGATTTCTGACTATTCGTCCGAGATGTGCCCAGTTCAATCCCGCATGAGGCATGTGTCGTTTGTTTGCTTTACAGCACTGGTTCGCTTCCAGCACTGGAACCAGTGACCCTAAATTAGGAACGGGCAACTATTTAGAGCCCTTGGGGTTGCTTATGCTTGTCATTAAACCCTCCTACCAAAGGAACGATGAATAACTGCATATGTAATGTCCAAAAGATACATCTTTCTATCAGTATATTTTTCGTATTTTGATCCTCAGAAATTTACAGTTTCTGTATTAATATATAAAAATGTGTTACATATGGTGCCTGCAGTTAACAGGCAAATTCAAAGATAAATTATTCGTAATTTGCTTTGGTATTTTGCTCTCAGCGCCATAAGTAAGAATGTACATATACACTGGCTAACGTCGTGCAGAAGTGCTCCACATCAACTCAAATCATACCATTAGATCCCCAAGATGTAAGAATATGGGACAAGTGAGCAAAACCGTCCAAACAAGGAATCCAAGGGATTTCTTGTTTGAATCCAAGGAGGGGCTTGGTGGGCCAGTCGCTTAGCTACCATGTCCCAGACATGTACGATCGGGGACATATCCGGTGAACGTGTTGACCAGAGAAGAAGGGGTATCTGCCATGCAAGGTAAAGGTCTTGGAAATTCCACAGCACATGCGACCGAGCATTGTACTGCTAGAATATAGCGCCAGGACAACTATGAAGGAATGGCATCACCTCTGCCTCTAAAACATCCCTACATACCACTTGAAGTTCCGCGTCGTACTTGGCCATTAGGGCTATCTCGTCAATGCTGCACTCTCGTAGAATTGCAGAAGAAATCTTCAAGTTAGGTCAAGTTCATAAAAAATTTAAAAAGCTTTAAAAAATTCTAGTTAAAATCATTATGTTCACCTCCCCATACCATCCACAGTCTCAATCGCCTGACACGCGTTTCACCTAGGCTCCACCCTGGCGTTTTCAACAGAGACTTCATACCCTCTGTTGAGGTCTGCTATCTGAAAGTCTCGTGTCCACAGTGCACATGTTCCTCATGTAACCATCGTCAACGCCATCTAGTGTCAAGTCACATCAACTTTATCTTCATCTGAGAAAAAGGAAGGGTGAGAATGGCATCATTCTCACCCTTCCTTTTTCTCTTCCTCTCTCTCCTCTCCCTATTCAATTTCTTCTCAGTTTCAATTAGGTTCCTCCAAGCGTATGAAAGGTCGTATGGACTGTTATTATTGCAGTTAAATGGTTTGGTCTTATTTATTAATACTGCTTCTGCTACTTGTATTGTTCTCATATTATTCTGCTGGTTTAATATTGTAATTCCTTCTCAAAAGGATGCACATTGATTATCCAAACAGATATCAATGTGCTGTTTTATTCTCTCTTCTGCTCCAGTTCATGTGTTCAGTCAATTTGGTTTTAATATTTCTTTTTGTACATACATACATATCACTAAGCTGTTATCTGAGATTCAGAGGTTAGCTCCAAAAAGAAATACAAACTTCCAGATATTTTTACTTATTGTTGTTGTATCAAACTTCTCAATTTACAGCGATCTTGACATACAACTCGTGCTTCACTGATATCCATTACAAGCCGTACACAAGATCTTTTATACTTCATACTCATAATCTTTTTCTCATGCAGACACCCCTGAATCTGATCCACCCATGTCTTCCTTGGCCTTCCTCTGCCTTTCCTTCCTGCCACTTGAGTTGAAAAGATTTTCTTAGTAAGCATTTCATAACTCAATCTTTCAACATGGCTAAACCACCGAAGCATATTGGTCTCCACCTTGCTTGCAACATTTTGCTTTACATCACACAACTGCAATACATCTTCATTCCTCACACAAACAGATCGTGTCTTGCCACAAACCCCACGTAAGTAACGCATTTCTCCACCACACAAACGACTCCTACGTTTCTTCTGCAGTACCCAGGTTTCACTGCCTTACATCAGAGTAGGAACAATTACTGTTTCATACACAGCCATGCGGGACTCTCCAGAGAACCCATTATTCTTGTGAAAACCTCCCAGAGCAGCTATGACTTTCAAAGAAGAATTCACTCACCTACTGATTTCACCATCCAACTTGTTCTCTCTGTCAAACATGCTTCCTAAATACACAAACTCACTCATCTGGTCAATCACAGTGCCATTTATACTTACATTACATTCACTGCTACCAGTTCCTCTCTCAAACACCATAACTTTGGGTTTTCCCTTATTTATACTCAGTTTGAATTTCATGCAAACTTCCTGCATCCGAGTCAACATACTCTGCAACTCACTTTTGCTCTCTGCCAACAGGACAGTGTCATCAGCATACAGCAATCTGCACACACGGATATCACCAAGACATAAACCACTATTATCTATTTTGACATCACACATGCATGCGTCCATAAATATATTAAACAGCCATGGTGACATTACACAACCTTGTCTAACTACTGCACCAATGGAAAACCATTTTGATAAAACACCATTCACTCGTACACAAGCTCTACTACCAGCATACATGGCTTTTACACTATTAAGTAGATTCCCAGTAACACCATATTCATTCAATACCTTCCACAAAAGTGTCCTATTCACTCGGTCGTAAGCTTTACCTAAATCTATGAAGGCAGTAAAAACTTTCTTCCCAACAGCCAGATACTTTTCAATCATCATGCGTAATGCAAAAATCTGGTTAGTGCAGCCTTTATAAGGCATAAAACCACTCTGAACATCCCACACTTTCAATGATGTAAGACCCCGTACTTTTTCAAAAACAACCTTACCAAACACTTTCCCTGGCACACTCAGTAGGCTAATACCACGATAGTTCTTGCATTCAGTCTGATCACCTTTTCCCTTATACAAGGGAACAATAATAGCATCCTTCCAATCCCGAGGGACCATTCCTAACTCTCCCAGCACAACTGGCAAATTTCAGTTAACCAGTCAATTATAGAGTCACCACCATATTTCAACATATCTGCAGTTATGCCATCAACTCCTGGAGCCTTACCATTCTGAAGAGATTTTAGAGCTTTACACACTTCTTCTCTTGAGATACCTCCTGTGCTTTCATCCCTCATTGTGAAATCATCTGCATCTGTCTCAGAATAATTTTTGCTTTCCTGATCTAATAACTCACAGAAGTATTCACCCCATCTGTCACTTAACTCATTGGGCTCCCATATCATTTCCCCAATCTCATTCTTCACACAACTTACAACTTTGTTTCCCCTATTTTTCCTGAGTCTCATGTACTTCCAGAAGGACTTTCTATCTTTCCAAAAAGCCAGTTCATGCCTTTCCACTTTATCCTTCCTATCTTTTGCCTTACTGTGGCAAACCATCTTAGCAGCTTCACGCTTCTTACAGCGATATTCATCCACAGAGACAACCTTATAACATCCCCAAATAGGCTTCCTTCTTTTTCTTTACTGCCTCTTCAATCTCACTATTCCACCAAGCATCACCTCTATTGTTACCCACTATTGTGGTGCCACAGACCTCTTTAGCAGCAGTGACAACACAGTTCTTAAAACATTCCCATATCTTTTCTACATCCCTCTCACCAGACTTCAGATCCTTCAGTCGTTCTCTGAGTAAGTCAGAATACCGCTGATGATATTCAAGGAGCCCATCAACCTTTATTCTTTCTATCCTGGGTCTCTTCCTATTCCTTTTCCTCCAACCAACATTAAGTTTCACTTGTGACACTACCAAGTAATGATCAGAACCAACACCCGCAATTCTCATCACACGGGTGTCAACAACTAAGTGTTTCAAATGCTGATCGTAGACAACAAAATCTATCACACTCTTTTGACCAAGAGTACGATTTTCCCAAGTATATGTGTGGATATACTTGTGGTTGAAAAATGTATTAGATACACACAAACCATTCTCAATGTGGAGTTCAATTAATCTTTCACCATTATCATTCACACAAGGATCATTAAACTTACCCAGAACATTGTCAGAAATTGTATTCTGCACACCTACTCTAGCATTGAAATAACCTGCTATTATAACTTTTTCTTTAGCACCAAACTGGCTCAAAGCAGCTTTTAGCTCATTCCAGAAATCTTCTTTCTTATCAGAAGGTTCCGAGTCACAAGGAGCATACACTACAACAATTACAATTCTCTGAAGTTTCACTTTCAAACGAATCCAGAGAATTCTCTCACTTATGCAACTATAGTGAATCAAGTTGTTCTTCATCTTTTCACTTAAAATCACACCTACACCAGCCTGTCCTCTCATATTATCCAATACTCCAGACCACACACTCACCGTGCCAGTCACTTCTTCTACCCCAATTTCCTTATTTTTGGTTTCACTTACACACAGCACATCCAGTCTATACTTATTCATCTCCTCAATCACCTCACTCATCTTGCCATTTATACCTCTAGTATTCCATACACCAATCTTACATTCACTCAGCCGAGATCGCTTTCTCATACGCCGTTTAGAAAGTCCAGGTCGATTCCGTGGTGGACCGTCCTTCTCAAGTGTGGTAGGTCCACCATATCCCACACTTGAGTCATTCTTAATATTTCTTTTTGTCTTTTTAATCAGGTAAGTACATCAGTACGGGGGATTAGCCCACAGCTGAGGGTTCTAGTTGGTCATTCAACCTAAGGATTCTGGAACAAAACCCAGTGAGTTGGTCTCTTTTCGCCAATGTCACACAGAACTAGCTTGCACCTCTCCAAGATTCACAGAGGCCCTAGTTGCTGTTGTGTGTGCCATTGTTATCACGGAGTGCCCCGAGGAGGCAAACCCTTATTTTGATTATTTATTATTGGTATAGAGTAGACACCCGCTTTTTGTAAGATTGGGGTCTTTCTGTGATAGTTACCAAGAGATTTCCTTTTATCTCTCGTTCCTACACCAAAATCTAGGTCAAATTTTTTACATGTTTTCTTCATAATAGTTGTGATCTCCTATATATATGGTAATGATCCACAAATTTTATTTCCTTTTGAGTCTGTGTGCTCCTTTGTTGTTTATTTCTAGGGTTGCATCTATTAAATAAGGTTATTTATTTTCTTCACATCATATCTGAAGTTTATTGCTGTGTTCTTTATCCAATTTAATTCATTTTTTAGTAGTTGGGCATTAGATGTACGAGTAAACGCTGTATTAATATATGATCGGAAAGCTGCAAATTTGTAAGATGCTGGGTGATAAGAGTCCTCAGGAATGATACTAATGATATCAGGTTTTCTATATACTTGGAATTCGATGTTATTTTGTTTATCAGACAGTAATATGTCTAAGTATGGTAAGACTCCATCCTTCACGCTCCACGGTAATATTAATTGTTTTGTAATAGTTATTATATTCATCAATGTACATCTGTAGCTGGTTATAATCATGCTGCCATACCATAAGGATGTCATCCACATACCTGCAAAACATCGATGGTTGTGGTATATCTGTAAAATCCCCTCTGCCAGTAAACCCGAAATCGGCAATCCCATCAGTGCTCTCAATAATTGTCTATATATTTTGCCTTCATAACTGAAATAATTGTTTTGATTACTAAAAAGAAGTGCTCTTCTTATGTCTTCAATTTGCTGTGTTGGTATTTTATTTTCACACAACCTTTCAACAATGAGGTCAACTGCATCCAGAGTAGGGGTATTCAGGAAGAGGGATATCACATCAAGGCTGGTAAGTCTTATTTTCTTATTCCAATTGATTTTATTATCCTGTATTAATGTAATTACCTATGTGGGGCTGTTCACAGTATGTTCGTATTGTTTGTAGATAGGAGTTAAAAAATTATATAGTGCCCGCTCAAGATTTATCGTAGGCGACTTATTTTTCGCAACAATTGGTCTAAGTGGTTTTCCAAGTTTATGAGTCTTTATTTTACCATAGATATTCGGGGTTGTAGCTCCCGTGGGAAGATACGCCTTCTTTTTAATCATGTCAGGAAGGAAACTGATTTTTGAAAGTCATCAATGTACGTTTTCTTTTTTCTTTTGGGTCTTTGTCTACGATTTCAACGCGTAAATCTTGCATAGTTTTTTTGCATTTTTTCATCATATTCTATCTTATCCAAGATAATTAATTGATTAGTTTTGTCATATGTTGTTATTACGATCGATGGGTTATTTCGTAATTTCATAAGTGCTTGTCTTTTGTATTTTATCAAATTAGACTTCGCTGAGGTTTTTTCTTTCACGATCTTGGTTGCAGCTCTATTTATTTTAAATCACAGGGGTTCTTGAGGTTTCTTTGGAAGTAAGTTGATAATCTCTTCAATCTTCGGAATAAATTGCTCTGTTTTTCTGAGGCATTTCCCAGCACACAAACGACTCCTATGCTTCTTCTGCAGTACCCAGGTTTCACTGCCATACATCAGAGTAGGAACAATTACTGTTTCATACACAGCCATGTGAGACTCTCCAGAAAACCCATCATTCCTGTGAAAACCTCCCAGAGCAGCTATGACTTTCAAAGAAGAATTCACTCGCCTACTGATTTCACCATCCAACTTGTTCTCTCTGTCAAACATGCTTCCTAAATACACAAACTCACTCACCTGGTCAATCATAGTGCCATTTATACTTACATTACATTCAGTGCTACCCATTCCTCTCTCAAACACCATAACTTTGGTTTTTCCCTTATTTATGCTCAGTTTGAATTTCATGCAAACTTCATGCATCCGAGTCAACATACTCTGCAACTCACTTTTGCTCTCTGCCAACAGGACAGTGTCATCAGCATACAGCAATCTGCACACGCGGATATTAGCAAGACATAAACCACTATTATCTATTTTGGCCTCACGCATGCATGCGTCCATAAATATATTAAACAGCCATGGTGACATTACACAACCTTGTCTAACTCCTGCACCAATGGAAAACCATTTTGATAAAACACCATTCACTCGTACACAAGCTCTACTACCAGCATACATGGCTTTTACACTATTAAGTAGATTCCCAGTAACACCATATTCATTCAATACCTTCCACAAAAGTGTCCTATTCACTCGGTCGTACGCTTTCTCTAAATCTATGAAGGCAGTAAAAACTTTCTTCCCAACAGCCAGATACTTTTCAATCATCATGCGTAATGCAAAAATCTGGTTAGTGCAGCCTTTACCAGGCATAAAACCACTCTGAACATCCCACACTTTCAATGATGTAAGACCCCGTACTTTTTCAATAACAACCTTAACAAACACTTTCCCTGGCACACTCAGTAGGCTAATACCACGATGTTCTTGCATTCAGTCTCATCACCTTTTCCCTTATACAAGGGAACAATAATAGCATCCTTCCAATCCCGAGGGACCATTCCTAACTCCCAGCACAACTGGCAAATTTCAGTTAACCAGTCAATTATAGTCACCACCATACTTCAACATCTCTGCAGTTATGCCATCAACTCCTGGAGCCTTACCATTCTGAAGAGATTTTAGAGCTTTACAACACACTTCTCTTGAGATCCCTCCTGTGCTTTCATCCCTCATTGTGACATCACCTGCATCTGTCTCAGAATCATTTTTGCTCTCCTGATCTAATAACTCACAGAAGTATTCACCCCATCTCTCACTTAACTCACTGGGCTCCCATATCATTTCCCCAATCTTATTCTTCACACAACTTACAACTTTGTTTCCCCCTGAGTCTCATGTACTTCCAGAAGGACTTTCTATCTTTCCAAAAAGCCAGTTCATGCCGTTCCACTTTCTCCTTCCTATCTTTTGCCTTACTGTGGCGAACCAGCTTAGCAGCTTCATGCTTCTTACACTGATATTCATCCACAGAGACTCTACCTTGCAACATCCCCAAATAGGCTTCTTTCTTTTTCTTTACTGCCTCATCAATCTCACTATTCCACCAAGCATCAGCTCTATTGTTACCCACTATTGTGGTGCCACAGACCTCTTTAGCAGCAGTGACAACACAGTTCTTAAAACATTCCCACTTCTTTTGTACATCCCTCTCACAAGATTTCAGATCCTTCAGTCGTTCTCTGAGTAAGTCAGAATACTGCTGATGATCTTCAAGGAGCCTATCAACCTTTATTCTTTCTATCCTGGGTCTCTTCCTATTCCTTTTCCTCCAACCAACATTAAGTTTCACTCGTGACACTACCAAGTAATGATCAGAACCAACATCCGCACCTCTCATCACACGGGTGTCAACAACTAAGTGTTTCAAACGCTGATCGTAAACAACAAAATCTATTACACTCTTTTGACCAAGAGTACGATTTTCCCAGGTATATGTGTGGATATGCTTGTGGTTGAAAAATGTATTAGATACACACAAATAATTCTCAATGCAGAGTTCAATTAATCTTTCACCATTATCATTTACACGTTACTTACGTGGGGTTTGTGGCAAGACACGATCTGATTGTGTGAGGAATGAAGATGTATTGCAGTTGTGTGATGTGAAGCAAAATGTTGCTAGCAAGGTGGAGACCAATATGCTTCGGTGGTTTGGCCATGTTGAAAGAATGAGTGATGAAATGCTTACTAAGAAAATATTTTCAACCCAAGTGGCAGGAAAAAAAGGCAGAGGAAGGCCAACGAAGACATGGGTGGATCAGATTCAGGAGTGTCTGCATGAGAAAAAGATTATGAGTATGAAGTATAAAAGATCTTGTGTACGGCGTGTAATGGATATCAGTGAAGCACGAGTCGTATGTCAAGATCGCTGTAAATGGCGAAGTTTGATACGACAACAATAAGTAAAAATATCTGGAAGTTTGTATTTCTTTTTGGAGCTAACCTCTGAATCTCAGAGAACAGCTTAGTGATATGTATGTATGTATGATGTTTTTCTGAGGTTTTCACTAAATGCAAATTTACTACCTTTATTAAGTGCATTTGCGGCCGGTCGTAGTGAGCGATGGGTTTGCCTCCTCGGGGCGTACCGTGGTAACAATGGTATACACAACAGCAACTAGGGCCTCTGTGAATCGTGGAGAGGTGCAAGCTAGTTCTATGTGACATTGGCGAAAAGACCCCAACTTACTGGGTTTTGTTCCAGAATCCTTAGGTTGAATGACCAACTGGAATTCTCAGCTGTGGGCTAATCCCCCACACCGATGTACTTACCTGATTTAAAAGACAAAAAGAAATATTAAGAATGACTCAAGTGTGGGATATGGTGGACCTACCACACTTGAGAAGGACAGTCCACCACGGAATCGACCTGGACTTTCTAAACGGCGTATGAGAAAGCGATCTCGGCTGAGTGAATGTAAGATTGGTGTATGGAATACTAGAGGTATAAATGGCAAGATGAGTGAGGTGATTGAGGAGATGAATAAGTATAGACTGGATGTGCTGTGTGTAAGTGAAACCAAAAATAAGGAAATTGGGGTAGAAGAAAAGTGACTGGCACGGTGAGTGTGTGGTCTGGAGAATTGGATAATATGAGAGGACAGGCTGGTGTAAGGTGTGATTTTAAGGGAAAAGATGAACAACTTGATTCACTATAGTTGCATAAGTGAGAGAATTCTCTGGATTTGTTTGAAAGTAAAACTTCAGAGAATTGTAATTGTTGTAGTGTATTGCTCCTTGTGACTCGGAACCTTCTGATAAGAAAGAAGATTTCTGGAGTGAGCTAAAAGCTGTTTTGAGCCAGTTTGGTGCTAAAGAAAAAGTTATAATAGCAGGGGATTTCAATGCTAGAGTAGGTGTGCAGAATGCAATTTCTGACAATGTTCTGGGTAAGTTTAATGATCCTTGTGTGAATGATAATAGTGAAAGATTAATTGAACTCTGCATTGAGAATGATTTGTGTGTATCTAATACATTTTTCAACCACAAGTATATAGACACATATACTTGGGAAAATCGTAGTCTTGGTCAAAAAAGTGTGATAGATTTTGTTGTTTACGATCAGCGTTTGAAACATTTAGTTGTTGACACCCGTGTGACGAGAGGTGCGGATGTTGGTTCTGATCATTACTTGGTAGTGTCACGAGTGAAACTTAATGTTGGTTGGAGGAAAAGGAATAGGAAGAGACCCAGGATAGAAAGAATAAAGGTTGATAGGCTCCTTGAAGATCATCAGCGGTATTCTGACTTACTCAGAGAACGACTGAAGGATCTGAAATCTTGTGAGAGGGATGTAGAAAAAAAGTCGGAATGTTTTAAGAGCTGTGTTGTTACTGCTGCTACAGAGGTCTGTGGCACCACAATAGTGGGTAACAATAGAGGTGATGCTTGGTGGAATAGTGAGATTGATGAGGCAGTAAAGAAAAAGAAGGAAGCCTATTTTGGGATGTTGCAAGGTAGTCTCTGTGGTTGAATATCGCTGTAAGAAGCGTGAAGCTGCTTAACTGGTTCGTCACAGTAAGGCAAAAGATAGGAAAGAGAAAGTGGAAAGGCATGAACTGGCTTTTTGGAAAGATAGAAAGTCCTTCTGGAAGTACATGAGACTCAGGAAAAATAGGGGAAACAAAGTTGTAAGTTGTGTGAAGAATGAGATTGGGGAAATGATATGGGAGCCCAATGAGTTAAGTGACAGATGGGGTGAATACTTCTGTGAGTTATTAGATCAGGAAAGCAAAAATTATTCTGAGACAGATGCAGATGATTTCACAATGAGGGAGGAAAGCACAGGAGGGATCTCAAGAGAAGAAGTGTGTGAAGTTCTAAAATCTCTTCAGAATGGTAAGGCTCCAGGAGTTGATGGCATAACTGCAGATATGTTGAAATATGGTGGTGACTCTATAATTGACTGGTTAACTGAAATTTGCCAGTTGTGCTGAGAGTTAGGAATGGTCCCTCGGGATTGGAAGGATGTTATCATTGTTCCCTTGTATAAGGGAAAAGGTGATGAGACTGAATGCAAGAACTATCGTGGTATTAGCCTACTGAGTGTGCCAGGGAAAGTGTTTGGTAAGGTTGTTATTGAAAAAGTACGGGGTCTTACATCAGAGAAAGTGTGGGATGTTCAGAGTGGTTTTATGCCTGGTAAAGGCTGCACTAACCAGATTTTGCATTACGCATGATGATTGAAAAATATCTGGCTGTTGGGAAGAAAGTTTTTACTGCCTTCATAGATTTAGAGAAAGCTTACGACCGAGTCAATAGGACATTTTTGTGGAAGGTATTGAATGAATATGGTGTTTCTGGGAATCTACTTAATAGTGTAAAAGCCATGTATGCTGGTAGTAGAGCTTGTGTACGAGTGAATGGTGTTTTATCAAAATGGTTTTCCATTGGTGCAGGAGTTAGACAAGGTTGTGTAATGTCACCATGGCTGTTTAATGTATTTATGGATGTATGCATGCGTGAGGCCAAAATATATAATAGTGGTTTATGTCTTGGTGATATCAGTGTGTGCAGATTGCTGTATGCTGATGACACTGTCCTGTTGGCAGAGAGCAAAAGTGAGTTGCAGAGTATGTTGACTCGGATGCAGGAAGTTTGCATGAAATTCAAACTGAGTATAAATAAGGGAAAAACCAAAGTTATGGTGTTTGAAAGAGGAATGGGTAGCACTGAATGTAATGTAAGTATAAATGGCACTATGATTGACCAGGTGAGTGAGTTTGTGTATTTAGGAAGCATGTTTGACAGAGAGAACAAGTTGGATGGTGAAATCAGTAGGTGAGTGAGTTCTTCTTTGAAAGTCATAGCTGCTCTGGGAGGTTTTCACAGGAATGATGGGTTCTCTAGAGAGTCCCGCATGGCTGTGTATGAAAAAGTAATTGTTCCTACTCTGATGTAAGGCAGTGAAACCTGGGTGCTGCAGAAGAAACATAGGAGTTGTTTGTGTGCTGGAGAAATGCGTTACTTACGTTGGGTTTGTGGCAAGACACGATCTGATTGTGTGAGGAATGAAGATGTATTGCAGTTGTGTGATGTAAAGCAAAATGTTGTTAGCAAGGTGGAGACCAATATGCTTCGGTGGTTTAGCCATGTTGAAAGATTGAGTTATGAAATGCTTACTAAGAAAATATTTTCAGCCCAAGTGGCAGGAAGGAAAGGCAGAGGAAGGCTAAGGAAGACATGGGTGGATCAGATTCAGGAATGTCTGCATGAGAAAAAGATTATGAGTATGAAGTATAAAAGATCTTGTGTACGGCGTGTAATGGATATCAGTGAAGCACGAGTTGTATGTCAAGATCGCTGTAAATGGCGAAGTTTGGTACGACAACAAAAAGTAAAAATATCTGGAAGTTTGTATTTCTTTTTGGAGCTAACCTCTGAATCTCAGAGAACAGCTTAGTCATATGTATGTATGTATGTATGTATGTATGTATGTATGTATGTATTAAGTGCATTTATTTGCAGCTGATTAAGTTCCAATTGTGATAGGTTTACATAGGTATGGTTGATATTATCCTGATGTTGTTGGTCCTGTTTCCTTGATATCAATATTGCCAGTTTCTTTAGATGTCTATATTGGTTAGCTTTCCTGTTTCTTTTTCAAGCACATATGTATTCTATTCTGATGTGTTGCCATTTTCCAACTTCTGGAAAAGGAGACTGGCCATCTCATTTTCAGAAGGGAAAATAGGCTTCCATCACACATCTTGATTCCTTCGGGACAAGATGAAGGGGGGGGGTAATGATGCGCAGTTTTTTTTTTTTTTTGGCCATCGACCCAGAAAATCTTAGTAGGGAACTCGAATCAATTTTCTACATCTTCTGAAGTTTCGATTCATTTTCCCCAGGGAAGTCAAGAAAAAGTTATGAAATTCTTCAATTTCCATTCACTCTTCAAATCCCTTTTTCTTATCCTTTTCTGGCATGAGTGTGTATGTTGAGTAGTAGAGTGGAAATGTCATGTATGTGTATGCCCTTTGGCATAGATGAACATAAAGTTGATGAGACTTGACACTAGATGGCATTGATGATGGGTTACATGAGGAACATGCGCACTGTGGACACGAGACATTCAGATAGCAGACTTTGACACAGGGTGTGAAGTATGCGTTGAAAATGCCAGGGTAGAGCCTAGGTGAAAAGCGTCCGGCGATTGAGACTGTGGACGGTATGGGGTGGTGTATATAATGATTTTAACTGGAATTTTTTTAAGTTTTTTTAATTTTTTATGAACCTGACCTAACTTGAAGATTTCTTCGGCAATTCTACAAGAGTGCAGCATTGACGAGATAGCCCTAATGGCCAAGTACGACATGGAACTTCAAGTGGTATGTAAATAGTAACTATTAACTCAAGAATCTTTAATTATTTATTATTATCTGGAAACCTTTACCCATTCAATATGATGTCGCCACAGCCAGAACTGAGTTAACCCTAACAACTGGACATAATCGAAGTAGGGTACAAATTTTGACGAAATGGCTCTTGAGCTAACCCTAACAACTGACCATATTGAAGCAAGATACAACTTTGGGCAAAGAAACTCTCAAATAACTACTGACGTCGGACTGAACACGCACTTCTGTGAGTAACATTTTTAGTACTTTTAACCGATTTATATTTTAATTGAATAAGTTAATGCACCACCACAGACTGTATCCACTTTACAGAACGTGTAAAACAGAACTTACAGACGTCAAAGCGTATTCCTGAAGAACCTTGTGGTCACATAATGGTACGTGAATTTTATGATAGAATCACATAAAATTCACGTACCAGAATAACTTATACATTGGAAGCACATACAGGAGCATTAACCATAGAATTTTAGAACATTAAAAAGATGTTTCAAAAGCCAATCCTAATACTGCCTTATCTATTTTGACAATGGAAGACACATCTGCAGTTCCCCACTGGAACGAAGCAAAACGAATTGCTTCTTTTGAATATCGTTTTGCCCTTCGTTACCGTGAAAGATTGGAAATTATTTTCAACTCAATGACTTGCAATTCCGAATCTCCTCTCTATATTCCGATGATCTGGAGATCAATTCTAAGTTTTGGCAACAAAAATAGGAAAAATTCAAATGTAGAATCTGGCAACAATCTTAGTCCTCCATTGGCGTGATGAAGACCTAAGATAAGGTCAAAAGCCTCCAACTTACGAACTTTTTGTAAAAGTTTTCATTTAACGTAACTAGCGTGATCAAGTTATCTTTATTTGTTAATATTGTTACGTGTTTTGCCCATCATCATCATGAATCACACGAGATATAATGAGAAACATATTAATTGGAATTTTTGAAATGTTTACCTTCTCTTTGCAGAACAACTACTTTCAAATATTCATACAGCATTGCAAATATCAAATGTCATCTAGCTGCTTAATTATTCACGTGCTGGTACATTTGTTGCATCCGCTCCTTGAGAATGGCCTGGGCAGAGCCTGAAAGTGCTTGGATGTTATGCTTGTTTCTGAGGAGGAGAGAGGTCCGTGATTGTTGAGTATAATGGTTGTGTCGGGTATTTAGGTTTATTTTAATTTGGCACTGACGTGCAATTGTAAATAATTTTAGGTTACAGCTTTTTAACTTTGGTGTTTTAGGAAATGTGTAATATAGGTTTTTATTGATTGAAGTGTTTTAGGGAGTTCAATTGTGTATATTTGTGGTGGATTATTTTGAATATGAATTTGGTCATAGGGAAAAGAAGGGAAGGGAATGAAGTTCGCATGAGTTGAAAAAAAAATGTTTTTTTTTTGTTTTTTTGGGGGCCTTGAACCACGATGTAAATAAGAAAAATATGTGTTGGAAATGTGTAGAGACGAAAACCTCCTAAAAGATTTAAGGAATAAAGGTGAGTAACCTTAAAATATATAAAACTACTTTCAATTTGAGAAAAACAAATTTCATTCAAAAATCTGGACTAGCTATGGGCTCCCCACTCTTAGCTAACTATTATGTGGGAAAACTAGAAGAGAAGAAAATAGTTCAACTCGCATACTTCTGCCTATATAGCAGATACATGGATGGCATCTTATTTATAACAGATAGCTCAGAAATTGTTCTGGAAAGAATTCTAGACTCATTCAATGAATTAGATGATTCGCTTAAGTTCACTATTGAACTTCAAAAGAAAATTAACTTTTTAGATATTACTATCTAATATGAAGATGGAAAATTACTCACTAGTTGGTATAAAAAACCAATGAATACTAATAAACTATTGGATTTCAATTCCTGTCATCCAGTTTCTATTACGAAGAATGTGGCAAGTCAGTTTTTAGAAAAAAATAATAAAATAGTATCAACAGCAGGTAGAAAAGAAGCCCATAAAGAAGAACTTAAAGTCCTACTTGCAGAAAATAACTATCCTAAAGGAGAAATTGAGAAGCTTCTGAATTTTAATGGTACGAAGAACCTGCAAAAACAACAAGTAAAACTCACTAAAAAAAATTCTTATCACAAAGGTTTATTTGAATCTTTAAAGAGAATTAGTAAGAAGTACAATATTAGGCTAGCTCAAAGTTTAGAGAACAAGGTTAAGAAATTTTTTCCTAAAACAGTTCAAAGAGAAGAAGATATTTTAAAAATGCAAGGTGTAGTCTATGAAGTAAAATGTTGTTGTGGACTATCTTACATAGGTGAGACAGGTCACAGCCTAGAAACTCATATGAAGAGCATAAAGCTGCTATAAAAAATTGCTCCAACAAGACTGGTTTAGATAGGCATGTTAGAGAAACTGGTCACAGCATAGTTTGGAGTTCCCTTAAAGTCATCAGTTTCCAAAGCAATTTTCAAAAAAGAAAGCTAAGAGAAAGAATAGAGATTGAGAAAAATCAAAATTCCATCATCAATGACTGCAGAGGATTTTCCCTGCCTAACATCTGGCAGGATTTGATGAAAAATAATCGTTACCATCAAGGTTAACCATAACCGTGATAGTGACGGGAATAAGTGACAACAAAAGACAGCCTAAAGAAGGAGAAGAGTTTTCTCCAAAAATTTGCAATTAAATTCAAAAATTTCCTAGTAAGATTTCCCATAAGTAGTTTGAAACTCAGGCTTCACGTGACAATAACATATAAACATATAGAAAACGAGCAAAAACACAGAGTCACATATAGTAAAAGGTTCGTTTAGCGGTAGCTTTCGGTCGCCCCACGACCTTGATCACCCGCGATCGACTGCATGTGCTGGTTGCCAGAACTACAATTTGAATTTGGGGTGTTGGAAATGTTTCCAGATTTTAGAAGGGAGATCCAAATAAATAGGATTTGGTGAGGGGGTCTCTGAATTGCAGTTTTTGGTGAACAAAATTTCAATGCGTTCTTGGAAATGCAGAGATGCTTTGTTGATGAATGGGGCAACTTTTTTAGTTTCTTTCCAAATGTGAACTGCGGAGGTGTTTTCAAGGGTTAGTGCAGATAAAGCTGTCTTTGGAAGACTATTGGAAACATCTTTTTTGTGTTCACCAAGTCTTGTATTGATGAATCGGTATGTGCTTCCAATATACACTGAGGGACCAGAGGAAGTTGAAATGGGAATAGCATAAACTGCAGGGGTGTCCAAGGGCGAGACGGGATCCCTGTCTTTAAGCAGGCACATTATTGCAGAAGGGTTTGATTTCACTGTGAGAGTGAAGCCCATAGTTTTGAAAACTTTACACATCTTATAAGAGAAGGATCCATGGAAAGGGATGGAACCAATGAATGGTGGTTTTTCCATTAGTATTGGTGAGAGAGCAGACAGATTTTTCAAATGGGAATTTTGAAGGAATTTTTCAATTGTAGAAGGTGGGAACTGATGGGCTTCAGCAATTTTCTTTATGGTGTCAATTTCTTCACTGAAGGAAGATTCAGTGTTGCAGACAATCCTGGCACGATTAACATAAGTTTTTAAGGTGGCAAATTTGTGAGCAGTTGGGGAGTAGGATGAAAATGGGATTATGTTCAATATGTCGAAGATATTTTTATAATTTGGCCACAAAATAGAACTGACCTTGAATCTCTTCTTGAAAAGATTTCCTTCCCTAAAGTTCTCATCGATAAAATTCACTATCAATGAAGAATCACAGCAAGGCATTGACTTCTTGGATGTCCATCTGACAAGGCAAGGAAATCATCTCAACAGATAATTACAGAAAACCCTATGCAATAGCAAACATAATCCCATTTTCATCCTACTCTCCAACTGCTCACAAATTTGCCGCCTTAAAAACTTATGTTAATCGTGCCAGGATTGCCTGCAACACTGAATCTTCCTTCAGTGAAGAAATTGACACCATAAAGAAAATTGCTGAAGCTCATCAGTTCCCACCTTCTACAATTGAAAAATTCCTTCAAAATTCCCATTCGAAAAATCTGTCTGCTCTCTCACCAATACTAATGGAAAAACCACCATTCATTGGTTCCATCCCTTTCCATGGATCCTTCTCTTATAAGATGTGTAAACTTTTCAAACTATGGGCTACACTCTCACAGTGAAATCGAACTCTTCTGCAATAATGTGCCTGCTTAAAGACAGGGATCCTGTCTCATCCCTGGACACCTCTGGAGTATGCTATTCCCATTTCAAATACCTCTGGTCCCTCAGTGTATATTGGAAGCACATACCGAAGCATCAATACAAGACTTTGTGAACACAAAAAAGATGTTTCCAATGCAATGGTCTTCCATTGGAAACATCTTTTGTGTTACAGCTTATCTGCACTAACCCTTGAAGACACCTCTGCAGTTCCCATCTGGAAAGAAACTAAAAACGTTGCCCCATTCATCAACAAAGCATCTCTGTGTTTCCAAGAAAGCATTGAAATTTTGTTCACCAAAAACTGCAGTTCAGAGACACCTCACGAAATCCCATTTAATTGGATCTCCCTTCTAAAATCTGGAAACATTTCCAACACCCCAACTTCAAATTGTAGTTCTGGCAACCAGCCCATCCAGTCGATCGCGGGTGATCAAGGTTGTAGGACAGCCGAAAAATACTGCTAAACGAACCTTTTACTATATGTGACTGCGTGTTTCTGCTTGTTTTCCAAGTTTAAAAGCAGTTTTTGATTAGCAACTGAATTAAGAAACTAGGAAACCAATTCTCAACATGATTTTTTTCAAAATAATATTTTTTTTTCTTTTTATGCAGTATTAAGAAAAAAAGTGTCAATCTAAATTACCAAGCGATGTGATTAACTCAGGGATCTGTCTTTTCTGCCCAGAACTTTTTTGCAAGAAAAAAGCTGTACATCATATATTACAAATGAAGTGAACTTAATACACCTGTCATAAAGTAGGAAATTATAATTCTACCTAGGTGAATAATGACAGGTAAAAAGAAGATATTTAGAGTAATTTTTTAATAACCAGGTATTCTTTTGGTGTATGATGTCCAAATGTGAAAGTATGTTTCAAGAACATTGAACAAACATAACAATAAAAAAAGTACATTGGTTGAGCAGTGTTGGAATTACCCAGTGGTCCGCTGGCCATTGTCCAGTAAAACTTCCATCTGATCACTGAACTATTGATTTTATTGGCCTGAATGGCTAGTAAAATTTGTTTTTTTCTTTTGTTTTTTACTAATTTGTCACAAGTTAAAAAATGAATTTCTATTTCTTTTACCATGCTGTATGGTTTTTCTTTTTAGTCTGCAAACTAATGATAGGTTTAAAAACAAATGTTTGTGATAATTTCATTGAAATAATACATTTTCTACATATATTCTAAATGTCTAAGTTTATTAGTATTACTTTTTTTGGTGGACCAGTGGTTTGCAAGTTCTAGTGGTCGACTGGGCTAGTAGAAGATTTATTTCTAATTCTAACATTGGGTTCAGGCATGAATTCAACAGTTAAAACAAGCAAACACCCTTTCCACTGCACCACCAAAGTGGGACAAATGTTAAGAAAAAGAAATTATGTTGTCTGTGATTGGCTATACATGACACATTTTAATTTAAAATCACAAATATTAAAATTAAAAAAACAGGGCAGAAGTAACAGTCCACTTTTCCATAAAATCCCTTTCGAAGCATTTCACTTTATATGAAACAATAAAAGCCACTTACCTAACACAAGGTTGAAGAAAAATGCTTCCTTTTCAGGATCACTTGTAAACCACAGGCACACAATACAGCCTGATATCCAAAACACACCATGACAAGATAGTTCTAAGCCTTTCATGTGGGGTCGTAGATGTCCAAGGGGAGAATCCTTTGAAGCAGATAAGCTCATGGAGAGACTAATTTTTTCATCCAGTTCTTTAAGAACTTCAAGGATACCACCAGCAGCTGGTTTTTGTCCCTTTACAGTCATTATAGCACTGCATGAAGTGAATATAAATATATGTAAAATTAAAATAAAGCAAATCAACTGTGTCTCACAATGCACTTCAAATTAAAGTTTACAAATACTAATTACAGTCAATGACTATTAAAATGTAGTTACCTTATATGTCACCTCATTCTGTTTTTTATTTTTTTATGTAATTTCAGAAAGATATGAACACCCATGCATCTAATCATGGGCTAAGTTTCAGGGTTCATACTTTTTTTTGAAAAGGGAAATCAAAGAGTTCTTAAGAACCTTCAGGCTATTTTAAGGACCTTTAAATATTTTTTAAGGACTTCATAATCGCTGCATGCAAATATACACAATATACAAAATGTGAGTTAACTATTACAACATAAGTCATTTTAACAATATAAATCAATTTTGTTGAAACTAATGAATATTCCATTGCACAAATATATGAATTAAAATTAGTTCTACTAAAATAAACCTAAATACTCCAACAGAAAAACCAACTAACTTAAAAGTTCCTTATATACATTACTTACTGGTAATACTGGATCCATTATTTGTCCTGAAGCATATCTTTGCATCTACAGAACTAACACTCTGCTTCTTCGTATTGTGGTGTGAAGCATAAAATTTATTTACTTTGGAATTTCAATTTTCAACAAATTTTCACCCATTAATTGTGATTATAGGGCCAGTCTTTGTGGTTTCGGAAACTTTTTAAATTTGCATTTGTTTTTCCTTCAAAGTTTATCCGAATTTATATTTTTTTATTAATTTACAAATTCATTTTAACAAAAACAGTATTACAAATACAGCTTAGAATTTCATATGGCTGTGATTGTGTCTTTAAAATTTTTGGTATCTTTACCTTTCCATTCAATAACTTAATTTCTTCTATTATAATTACTTTTACAAATATGTACGGACACCAGCTAAGAAACTAAATGCATTAATTCTGTGGGTGGCATCACTACAAGTGCTGCAGCTGGAAAAATAACACTTTTATAAAAATGCAGCACAGCTTGTTATGCCTGTTTTAGGTTAATGAAGCAAGTAAGCACACTATCTAAATCAAATCAAAACACACAAGTTCATCGTAACTCAAATCATATCATCGGAACTGAAAGCCTTAAGTTCAATAAAAATGTTTGCATAAATTTCAAAACTACATTGGCAGAATTCAAAGAATCAAAACTGAACAGTGAAGCATCACTTTCTTTTAAGTATTTATTTATTTATTTTTTTATTTACTACACAGCTTCCGAATTCCCAAATCTGGAGAAAAATTTGGTATTCGTAGATTTGGATGAATAACATATTTTTTGCTTGTGTAACTGTTGCATTTTTATTTATTTTTTTAATTCTACAGCTGTAGCACTTGTAGTAACTTCTTCCATACACTTAATGCAGGTTGATTTTCAAAATTTGGCAATAGTGTATAGGTGTAAAAGCTAAAACAAACTGCAGTAACAACAAGACACCTATCGAATTTCCTTCAGAATTTTTACTTCTATTATACATCTTTTCTTGCTCTTAAACTTAAAAAACAGTTAATGCAATTTAACAATGACTGCAAGGAAATTATATTATGTACATATTCACTTTTTTGAGGTCAAACAAAGGACGTAGGCCTACAATGAAATCAATTTTTCAGCTCTTTTTTTGCAACTACTGACATGGTAATTTCTGCCAATTCTTCATTTTTTTCCTTTATTAATTTTCGAAAACTATTTGATTGAAGGAAGTAGTTCATATATCTCATCAATTCCCCTTGGGCGGCAAGGTCATCTGCATGTTTCTATAATTCGGCAATATTTTTTTCTACTTTCAGTTTTTTCGTACTAAGCATTTGCAATTCCTCCTCAATCAATTTATGTTTCCTCCCAGATGTTGCTTGGACACATTTTTTTTTTTTTTCGGCATCTAAATATTGAACATATTTCTGTCTAGCTGAAAAGACACAAGCTCTAAGCTCTTTACTTAGTACGACATTCTCTAATAAATAACAGAAGATAATGATCTGAACTGCACTGACCCCACGCAAAGAAAACAAGAAGCCAGCAAAAAATCTAATCTAAAACAAAAGGATTTGAAGGTAGCTGGTTGGCAAACTGCCAAAAGCAATACAGAACATGGGTAAACTTTTGTGACATGCGATGTAGTGACATAAAACCATCATCAGTATGCTAATGAAACCAACTGGCCTGCGTAACGCGTGCATTTCTTTGGTTAAAAAAAAATTATGACCTTTTTAACAACCGAATATAATATAATTACGGTGTTTTCAAGGACTTTTTAAGATCCCTTAAAAACAGAACATAAATTAAGGAGTTTTTAAGGGCCCTTAAAAAAGGTAAATGGAAATTAAGGAGTTCTTAAGGACTTTTTAAGGGCCCTTAAAAAGGCAAATGGAAATTAAGGAATTCTTAAGGACCATATGAACCCTGAGTTTGTAATGTAGCAGCTCCGGTAGTTCACCTACAAATTCTCTTTTAAGTGATGATTAATTATATAGTCATTTGCAAAAGTTTAAGACCACCTGCAAATTTATTGAAAATTGATTTTCAAAGAAACAACTAATTACTAGTCAGAGATATTTTTGAAAAAATGGCACCATCAGAGATCGCGGTAACGCCTCTACATGCGTATTTCATGCCTTAGAAACGCTGAATATGCTTTAAAATTTAGAAATGCATATTTTTACACATTATTTTTCTATATGAAACTTCCTTTTATAATCGGTGATTACACCGGGATTTTGTCATAAAAATGACCTTTTTTTTTTTATCAAGAAATTATATGTTAACTGTTATGTCTTAGTTTATGAAAAATCATGATTTGGTTACCATTGCCGAGGTAATCAGCTAGGGATCGGCTTTTGGCAATCATTCGGAAGAACCTTCAAGGCAGAATGGGACTTAAAAGCAGCTCAACCAATAGGCATGCGCATTACAGGGAAGGAGGATTCAGCCGCGTCAGGATTAAGACGCTAGTGTATCGGTGCAGCGTGGTGAAGTTAAACCTTGGCGTGGAGGAAGTGAAAAGCGATGTGTTTTGAAGTTCGTTTAATTGCCATTTCAGGGTTTAAATTTCAGGGCAAGGCGGCGAGATTCCAGCCGAAACAAAGCTGTTAAGTGGGAGTCTCCCACCTTATGAAATTTTAAGAAAAAAAAATATATAAATGTAAAACCTTGGTTCCAGGGGTTGAAAAATGTGGTCGCCTAGTTGGCCAGGGCGACCAAAAAATTTGTCCGGGCTACCACGGAAAACATCACCGATAACGTGTACCATAATTTTCATCATATAATCCACGAATAAACTCTAATTGTGTAGGAGAGTGGGTATAATTGGAAAAGGAACTCCCTCGAAAAAATTCTTCTGTAGTATCGGTCAACAAACGACATTTTTTGCAATCGAGATTTTAGAAGCTCATATTTTGCTGCAAATACATCAGAAGTGGAAATTAAGACTTGCGCCACCTGGTGGCCAAACCATTTTTTACTAAAATTGGAAATTATGAGCAAAGGATTTTCCATCAGGAGTTGTATTCAGTGCAGAAAGAATTTTTCAAATCGGAGATTTAGAAGCACAGATATAGGGGGAAAGCAATTTACCTTTATGCCCCCTAGCGGAAAGTCGATGAATTACTTGAAAATTTTGAAATTATATGAAAAATATGTCACACTGAAAACACTATCCAACAAAGAAGGAATTTTTCAAATCGGTCTCCTAGCAGTAGAGATATTCACAAAAATAAGATAAAGATCTACACCCCTGGCGGAGAAACTGTGGAATATTTTAAGAAAATGTTCCGAAAAGGTTTATTGATGTGAGTGGCATCAGTCCACGAAAGAATTTTTTAATCGATATTTTAGAAAATCAGTTTTTATGGCAAACACATCAGAAGCAAAACTTAACACTTACGCCCCGGGTGGTCAAAGTATGCTTTACCAAAAATTAGAAATTATATACAAAAGATTTTCCACCAGGAGGTGTATCCGCTGAAGAAAAAAAAATTTCAAATCGGAGTTTTGGAAGAAGAATTATCGGGAAAAATGTAATTTGCTTTTACGCCCCTAGCGGGAAATTATGCGTAATTTAAAAATGTAACTATATCTAAAATACTCTTCGACACCCTCGAGCGGCGAAATTGCACATCGTAAAAAAATTAAAAATAAATAAAGGATCATCATTCGCATATTTCACGCTTCCCAATGCAAAAAGAATTTTTCAAATCGGACTAATAGTTGCAGAGATTTCGTAGGTACAGACAGACGGACGGACTGACTGACTGACGGACGGACTGACTGACGGACAAGCCGATAACATAAGCACGATCTTTTTTTACAAAAGACGTGCTAAAAACAGTAATGCAATTTAACAATGACTGCAAGGAAATTATATTATGTACATATTTACTTTTTTGAGGTCAAACAAAGATGTAGGCTTACAATGAAATCAATTTTTCAGCTCCTTTTTTGCAAACTACTGACATGGTAATTTCTGCCAATTCTTCATTTTTTTCTTTATTAATTTTTGAAAACTATTTGATTGAAGGAAGTAGTTCATATCTCTCATCAATTCCCCTTTCAGTTTTTTTTCGAACTAAGCATTTGCAATTCCTCCTCAATCAATTTAAGTTTCATCCCAGATGTTGCTTGGCACATTTTTTTTTTTTTTCGGCGTCTAAATATTGAACATATTTATGTCTAGCTGAAAAGTTAGAAGCTCTAAGCTCTTTACTTAGTACCACATTCTCTAATAAATAACAGAAGATAACGATCTGAACTGCACCGACCCTGTGCAAAGAAATCAAGAAGCCAGCAATAAATCTAATCTAAACCAAAGGGATTTGAAGGTAGCTGGTTGGCAAACTGCCAAAAGCAATACAGAACATGGGTAAACTTTTGCGACATGCGATGTAGTGACATAAAACCATCATCAGTACGCTAATGAAACCAACTGGCCTGCGTAACGCGCGCATTTCTTTGGTTAAAAAAAAAAATTATGACCTTTTTAACAACCGAATATAATATAATTACGGTGTTTTCAAGGACTTTTTAAGAGCCCTTAAAAACAGAACAGAAATTAAGGAGTTCTTAAGAGCCCTTAAAAAAGGTAAATGGAAATTAAAAAGTTCTTAAGGACTTTTTAAGGGCCCTTAAAAAGGCAAATGTAAATTAAGGAGTTCTTAAGGACTTTTGAGGACCGTACGAACCCTCTCTATGTTGAAATGATTCATTTATCTGTTACATAAATGTGGTACTTTGATGTCAAAATCTAGTAATTTTGATTTTTCAATTAATTCTTGAAATATTTTTTTAAATTTGTAGCAGGATTTTTTCTCATTGATTGTATTTCATATTTTAAATCCCAGAGCTGCAAGATTTATAGCTTCAACTAAATCTATGTTTTCTTTCTGTAATGCTTTGCACAGTAAAATTGAGTACTGAAAAACCACATAAATGACAAGAACGCTAATGTGGAATTCTACATCTTTTATCGCCAACGAAATCTGCATGGCTTTTGATGATGTTTCCCCGTCATTCCAGGAACTCATTTCTTCTAAAGCATTTGAAACTGCTGGCTAAAGCTCCAAAAAATTGCCAACGGAATCATGTCTATCTACCCATCTTGTTGGGCATAAACACTTTAGTTTCTCCTTTCTGGAATCTATGAAAGTATATTTTTTACCTTTGTTTGTAAGAATGACTGACGTTTAGGGGTATTGAAATTTTCATAAATGTTTTCTACTGTACCCATGGCATTGTGAATGCCTTGAACCTTACATGCCCCAGAAATGGCTAAATTTAAGCTGTGTGAGCTACAATGAACAAACATAGCAGATGGGAATTTTTCTTTCATGACTGCTTGACACCATTAAATTTTCCTGCCATTGCCGATGCTCCATCATAGCCCTGACCCCTTAGGTACTTGTTTTCCACACCAAATTTATACAGTGTGGTTATTATTGTTTGAGCTAATTCTTTTCATGTGGCATTACCACTCACTGGCACAAACTGCAAACAATTTTTCGTTTATCTTTGCTGTTTCGTCGTTATCGTAGCGAAGTCTTAAAGAAGATTGTTCAGTTCCCCCAATGTCAGCAGTTTCATCCGCTAAAATTGAGAAGCATTTTGATGCATTTACCATGTCGACAACTTTTTTTGTAAGCAATTTATTGCAACTTTCAATTATCTCGTTCTGAATTGTAGGACTTACATACTGAGAATTTTTCCCAGTGTGTTCATGAATAGTCACAAAATCACCCGTGCCAGTCTCTTTTCGTAGCCATCTTAAGGCCAAAACGGAGAATTGACCTAAAATTTCTTTCATTGTCAGTAGGTTCTTGATCTAATTTGAAAGTTCCCAACTCACAGTGGCCCCCAAAGCCACTGTGAGTTGGGAACTTTGCCGCACAAAAGTACTGTTTCAGTAACAGGAACAATGAGCTTACAATTTCTTTCGAGTTCGGCTTTTTCAGCAGCATTTGGCCGATGATCAATGGGTTCACTTCTTTTCAAAACATCTTCCAGATCTTGGGCAGCCTTCAAACATTGCTTATGGTAATTCGTGGTTTGATGATAGTTATATTTCTCTACAGCATGTTTCAAATTTTTAAACAGTTTCTTGCATAGCTGTCCTAGTGGCTGGCATGCAGTTCCTGCTCCACTCAAGGAAAAAAAGACACAGTATTTGCAATAAGCTCCATCTTCCAATTGGGAGTAGGATAACCATTTCCATCTTTCCAGCCACTTAATCTGGAATCTGAGATTTTTTTCTCCTGACAGCAGTGGCAGGAAAATCAAAGCTACTTTCTGGCACCCAAATGTATTGTAATGCGTTAAATCTCTCGTACTTGTTAAAATTTTTACTTACCAGTAATGCAACGTCATTTGGACTCTTTTATTTCAGTTTTTGGGACTTTTCTAACTTCAGATGATTCTAGGTCCGAGGACTTTCGCACAGCGGCTGCTTCATTTGCAACCGATTCTGAGGGAATTTCCTCACTCCTAATTTTCTTTGAAAAATGATCATGTAAGGTACACAAACGTTTAGACATCGCAAATGATGAAGTCAAAAGAAACAACCTAAAGGTTTGCAGAACCGAAGGCGACTGTGGGTCCTTACTGTAAGATTATAAGCACCTCTATCACGAAACCGGTTTTTCTCCCCTCCCTGTCTATAAAACAATGAATTAGTCTTAACTCACGATCCAATGTTGTTTTCACATTGCAGTTTCTTCCAGAATCAACTCGGGTTACGCATGCACTCTACATCTCAGAGCAGGTGAAGTTCGTTCCGGAATGGGTCTCTTCTAGTGAAAAGCAGCACAGCTTCTACAGCTGATCACCTTGGCAAGCCTCGAACGGAGAGATAATGTGAGTGAGTGGGAGGATAATGGTAGTGGCCGAACAGGATTACCCTAGCAGCCGCCTGTTTGTGGGACGTTTTCGGTCATTGTTTGGAGTTTATCCGTAATCATCATCTTGGCTCATGGGTGGGGGGTCCAGACCCACAGACCCCCCCCTCCATGCCCCTGGATTTTACTTATTCCTTTTCATGAAATAACACTGATTACTCTGCAATTTTATTCCTTTTTATGAAATTACTCTGCAATGAGAAAAAATGAAGTAAAACATGACATAACACCCATGTAACAGAACAAACATGGCAGACAGTTGTTCAAGTGCATGTGTGTTGCCACAGGTGAAATCCATTTGTCTTACTAACTTTATTTTATTTTCTGGTATTTCTCCATGATTTTACGTATCATACAATAGTGGTGAGCTTAGCTCCAATTTCAGCGTTGAAATCAGAGCATTGATGTCAGAGCATTAGGGACAGACGTAGATATAGGTTACATAAGGGCAAAAGGATAGTTCACATGAAAACACCAGAAACTCTCAGGATGAGGAGCATTTTTAGTTTTCTACACTGTTTCCAAAAATTTCCACACTTCTTCCCTAATAATTCACTCTTATATTTCACAATTTGTTATGCTTCTAGCAGTGTCGCCACAGATCCACTCATGTAGAAAGACAAAAGAAATTACTACTGAACTTTACACCCAACAAAACACTATCTAAAAGTTAAATGTAACTTACATGCCATTAGTTGACATGCAAATTGTTATCAATGTGGAAATATTGTAAAATTTGTACTCTATTATTTAGTTAATTTGAAAATACAGTTTATGCTTCACTGTTACACCAGGTTCGGGTCAATCCATATGAAGTGGTCCAAAGCTTGTTGCTCGACCATTTTTAAAAATTTTTTATATTTTGCATGCTGTTGGCCTTATACGTTGACAGTTCAAAACCACTATTGTTTTATTTTTATTCACATTGCTTTCAACATGGTGGCCATTTTTGTATCTTGGTGTATGTCATTTTTGGCATATGTAAGGGTTTGCGGTAACTTCATTATTTCAGCTGTGGCAAGTCCTAGGACAAAATTTCAGATATTGTGATGTTAAGCACATTGTAAGGTAATATTTTGTCCAGTATACTATGCTTCTAAAAATATTCCTTCACCATAAATTATTTATTTAAAGTTTTGTATCAAAATTGCTAAAAATGTCATTTTTGGGGTAGTTATTAAGAAGGAAGGCAATTTATTTAAGATTTGAAATTTTTTTTGGAAGTACATATATACAAATAGTCTCAGTTAAAAATTATTTCAAACTTGAGAGTTGCATACTTTTTTTCTACATGGCAATAAAAATGTACTTTTTCAAAAAATTGCCAATTTTAGAGTTTAATATCTTGGTGGGCAGTTATTTAAAAATCTGAAATTTACACACGTTAAAGGTACTCTATTATAAGCAACATTAAGCAAAATTTCGAGTTTGAGATTCAAGTGGTTTAAGAGATACAGCCTTGCAAAAGTCATAAAAAAGCACCCGTAATGGTGACGATTATTATTATTATAGGTTTTCATTTTAAAATGATTCCTAGGGCTTGATGGGAGACAGCAGCATAAAAACAAAAGAAAAGTATTATTTCTAGGAAGTTTTGAGAGTACTGTGGTATGATTGTACAGTTACAGCATGGGTGAAAGTTTTCCTTCATTTTTTTTAATGCATCAAAATTGCTGGTATTCCAGTTTAAAAGAAGAAAACACATTTACAACTAGTGCATAGTTATGTCCGCATCACACTCCCACCCACTCTTTGCCTTATTCCAACGCCTTGGGCTTGCGCATTCCGGGCGATCGCTAACTCCTAGTTCAGAAGCTTGTGGTCGACTCCCTATATTGAAAATTAAAATGTGAAAACTTATTTTTCTGAAAAGTTCAGCAACTTATGCAATTTTTTTTGTAGATATTGTGATTTGCGGAGAAAAGCAGATGCCCCAAATTTCGCCAAAATGCGTCGATAACTTTTAAAATTAAGTCTGAATTTTTGTTTTAAGGTAGAAGGATACAGATTTCTTAATAAAAAAAAAACTAGGTGTAACTTTTAAAAGATATTGGTAGATTTGGGCAAAATATGGGGAATCTGTTTTTCTTAGCCAATCATTGTGTCTTAAAAAATTTGCATAATTTGCTAAAATTTTCACAAAAATTTTAGCAAATTGTTACAAAAATATTTTTACAATTAGAAAATGTCGAAAAAGAAGATGAAGAGTTTATTGCTTGTACTGAGCATTTACCAAATGTAGACTCTGCTTGTGCTCTATTAGGGATTTCACCACCATCTAAAATAAGAAAATTAACCTCAGAAAGAAGATTGCAGGTCTTAAAAGCAAAGACAGAGAAAATTTCAAATTCATTGAAAAGGAATTTGAGATTTCTTTTGATATGGTAACAGAAGAGCCTGAAGAAAATGTGGATGCAGTAGACGAGTTTGAGGAATTAATAACAAAACTGAAGGAGAAGTGTGCTGTAACTGACAAAGAAGAGAGGGCAAAAATAATTAACTTACTAGCTAGTTATTGGACTCAAAAAAAAGAATAAATACTGAGTTTAGCATATCCGATTGTCTAGTAAAGCTGACAAGAGATCTAGTTAAAGATCAAGGTATTCTACCAGAGATAGGAAGTTGGGTTCTGGCATTCAACCAGAGACATTAGCTATTGTCCATGAATTTTATGAAAGTGATGAGTATAGCCTACTCTGCGCAGGCAAAAAAGACTCTCACCATAAAAGGAAATAATATTAAAGTTAAGAAGCAGAAGCGACTTATTCTTTGCAATTTGGATGAACTGCTTGTGGAGTTCAAAGTAAAAAATCCAAATTGGAAGATCAAAATTCATAGAACTCAGACCTAAGTGGTGTGTCATTGCTGGATCCTCAGGAACTCGTATGGTTTGTGTTTGATTGTACCATCAAAATGTTAAGCTCATGATTGGTGGGGCAAAACTTAGCATTAATTACTAGGACCTTCTTGACATGCTTATTTGTGACATGAATAGCTACAACTGGATGATGGGCAAATGTGTTAAATGTCCAGGAAGGGAAGCCCTCCAAGATTTGATGCAAGAATTTGAAAATACTGATACCATGCCAGACAATACAGTCTTTAAACAGTGGACCACTACAGATCGGGCTGAAATTATCACTGTTGTTCAACCAATAAAAGAATTTTTTCCGTCCCTCATTGAAAAACTTGTTTTACTTAAGACTCACCATTTTACAGGAAAAGCACAAACTCAGTTCCTGAAAAAAAAAGAACTCAATGAAACTGAATGCATTATTCTTGCAGCCATTGCAGGAAACTTTACTTTTGTAAAGCTACCACACTGGGTAAACCAACAGGCAACTGTTCATCCATTTGTGTGGTATTACAAACAAAAAAGTCAAATTTCTCAGATAATGCATTTGTGTGATTAGTAATAACTTGGACCACAACATGGTTGCAGTGCACATGTTCCAAACACACTTGCTGAAACACATTAAGCAAAGTGTCCCCAGTGTTAACAAAATAATTGACTTTTTGAATAGAACATCAGGCCAATATAAATACAAGGATTTTATTAACCTATGCTACCACAAGAAAGATTTTGGTCTTGATGCTGAATGGAATTTCTTTGCATCATCACATGGAAAGAATGTGTATGATGGTGTTGGTGTAACAACAAAGAGAGATGTGACTAAGGCGAGACTACAAAGGCCTCTGAAAAATTACATTATTACCCGTGAACATATGTATGACATTTGCAAGAAAAATATAAAAGGGATCACATGCATTTAAGTTAAAGAGGAAGAAATACTTACTCAAGAAGATTTGATAAAGAGATTTGACAACTACCAGTGACTTCCTGGGACAGACGTTTCATCGCTTTGTTCCAAATTTGGAAAGCAGTATGAGATGCTATTTAACATCTAATTTAAAAGAATATGAGGATCTTCCTATAATGAATGCTGTCCCACTAACTCTTAGGAACAATGACATCATCACCTGTGTGTACGAGGAACAGAGGTGGCTGGGAGTAATTGTGGACATCAATTTAGAGAACAAAGATATATTTTTTGAAGTTCTATCACCCAGATGGACCTAGAACTTTATTCAAAATGTCACATGAGGACAAAGTATGGGTACCACTGACAAATGTACTAAGAAACTCAGCCCCTTAGAACTATCCACAGGAACTGGACGTTCATATAATACATATATCAGCATCGCTCTGTGAAAAAATTTCATTGTTGTTAAACAAGCATACAAAATAAAATAAGACGAGTATTTTATGGCTTCACTTGTTCTAAATTGCTAACTATACAAGCATCGTGATTCCATCTGAACTATTTGAAAAATTAACTTTGTTAAGTGCATTTAACACCTATGCTGCCGTTTTTTGTTTTTTTTAAATTAAGGCTGTTAAACAATTAAAATTCATCGTATTTTTTATCAATTGTGATCATGCCTGTTTACATTCCAAAGCTTAATTTACACCATAAATACCAACATGTATGAAGACAAGTAATAAACACACAGTAATAAATATGATTTATTCAACACATTTTACGACTTTTGCAAGGCTGTATCTCTTAAACCACTTGAATCTCAAACTCAAAATTTTACTTAAAGTTACTTATAATAGAGTACCTTTAATGTGTGTAAATGTCAGATTTTTAAATAACTGCCCACCAGGATATTAAACACTAAAATTGGCAATTTTTTGAAAAAGTACACTTTTACTGCCACGTAGAAAAAACAGTATGCAACTCTCAAGTTTGAAATAATTTTTAACTGAGACTATTTGTATATATGTACTTCCAAAAAAAAATTTCAAATCTGAAATAAATTGCCTTCCTTCTTAAAAACTACCCCGAAAATGACATTTTTAGCGATTTTGATACAAAACTTTGAATAAAAAATTTATGGTGAAGAAATATTTTTATAAGCATAGTATGATTACAATGTGCTTAACATAACAATATCTGAAATTTTGTCCTAGGACTTACCAAAGCTGAGATAATGAAGTTACCGCTAATCCTTACATATGCCAAAAATGGCATACGCCAAGATACAAAAATGGCCACCATGTTGAAAGCAATGTGAATAAAAATAAAACAATAGCGGTTTTGAACTGTCAACATATGAGGTCAACAGCATGCAAAATATAATTTTTTTTTTAAATGGTCACCTTGAAGAAAGGCAATAAAACTAATACCACAGCATACATATTAAATGCATTAATATTTATATCATTTGCAGACTAGTGAAAAGGGGGACCACTGACTTTTTGTACACACTGATCCTGCAGACAACTGAAGTTATTTTCAAAATCTACTACTGCCTCAAAGCATCTAAAACAATAAAATCCACTCATAGCAGATCAAGAAAATGGATCTTTTTTTTTTCCTAATGCTTCTTTCTATAGTAAAAATGTAAAGTTTTGACTTCATGATGACCCTAGCTATGCTTGGCAGAGTCAAGATAATGCATTATATTCTTTAACTCTTTTCTGACTTTTGCCACATATTTTTAATTTAAAATATTAACCAAAATGCAAAGCATATTACTATGTTGATTCATCATCATCATCATCATTGTCAACCATTATCAATCCACTGCTGGACGAAGGTCTCCCCAAGTTTCTTCCACAACGGTCTGTCTTGTGCCAGTCTCCTCCATGTCACTCCCGCATACTTTCGAATTTCATCCACCCATCTCCCATGTGGTCTTCTTCTGTCCCTTGGAATCCAATCTAAAATTTCGGCTGTCCATCGATGGTCTGTCCTTCTGGCAGTATGCCCAGCCTATTGCCATTTCAGGGATTTAACTCTGATCATGATGTCTTCCACTCTTGTCATTTTTCGGATCCACGAGTTCCTCTTCTTATCTCTCCTGGTTACACCAAGCATGCACCTCTCCATGCTTCTTTGAGTTGTCTGCAGCCTTTGTATGTCTCTTTTAGTTAAGGTCCACGTCTCTGCACCATACGTAAGCACTGGAAGGATGCATTGATCAAACACTTTTCTTTTAAGACATAATGGCATATTGCTCTTGAAAATTATGCTGTTTCTTACAAAAGCTATCCAGGCAATTTTTGTATGCCGATTAATTTCTTCATCAATGTGACCCTCACTTGATATCTGCTGTCCAAGATAAACGTACGTGTCTGTTATCTCCAGCTTTTCTCTATCAATTGATAAATCTTCATTTCGTGTAAAAGCATTGAACATCACTTTTGTCTTCTGAAAGTTCATATTTAATCCCACTTCTTTACTCTTGTCAGCAAGTTCATGGATCATACTCTGCAGCTCTGATGGGGTAGTTGTAAAAATGACTATGTCATCAGCAAAACGAAGGTGGGTTAGATAATCTCCATTAATCTTTATCCCTTTGTTTTCCCAGTTCAGTGATTGAAAGACATTTTCCAATGTGGCATTAAAGAGCTTCGGAGATATGGTGTCACCTTGTCTCACTCCCTTTCAAATTTTTATGTGTGTTGTATTTTCAAACAGCCAAATCTTTGCACTTGCATTTTCATAGATGTTATTAATAATATTAATGTACGCATCTTCAATACCGCAGGATTTCAGAGCCATTGTAACTGCTGATGGTTTCACCGAATCAAAGGCTTTTTCATAATCGATAAAAGCCATGCACAATGGAAGTTCATATTCCCTCGCTCTTTCAATTAGTTCTCTCAGTACGTGGATATTATCTATTGTGCTGTAGCCACTCCTGAATCCAGCTTGTTCTCTCGGTTGAGCCATGTCCAGTGTTACCTTCAAACAGTGTGAAAGAACTTTAGTGAAGATCTTATAAACCACTGATAGGAGGCTGATAGGTCTGTAGTTCCTGAGATCCTCAATGTCATCTTTTTCATGTAGCAGGATCATTGTAGCATTGTTCCAATCCTCAGGAATCTTCCCTTCATTAAGGCATCGAGTGAAAATTTGGGAGAGTACTGTTTCGATTTCTTCACTTGCTTCTTGTATGATGTCTACAGTAATTCCATCTTCTCCTGGAGCTTTCCCCGCTTCATGTTCTTGATTGCATGCGCAACGTCTGCTGGGAGGACTGGGAGAACTCTGGCACTGGTACCTTTCATGATGTCTGGAGTACATGTATCATCCCTTTCATATAATTTGGAGCAGAAATCTTTCACTCTTGTCAAATTTCGCCTCTATTTCTTGTTACAGAACCATCTTCTTTTCTCAGTGCCATAATCTGTTTTCTTCCCTTACTGAGATGTCCTTTTGCTATCTTTAGGCTTTGGTTGTTCTCAATTGCTTTCCTCACTAGTTCACAGTTGAATTCCTTTACGTCTTCAGTGACACTTTTTCGTACTGTCTTGCATAGCTCTATGTATTCCACTTTGGAAGTCACATCTTTAGTTGTCCTCATCTCTCTTCTTTTTTGCATTAACATTTTGGTTTTTCCTGATAATTTGTTCACATGCAACTTGTTCTTAGACCCAGCTAATTTTGTTGCTGTTTCCATAAGAGCTTTGGTTATTTTCTGCTAACTTCAGAAATATCCACTTCTTCCGATGTTAGGCCTTCTAAAGCAGAAAATCTGTTCTTCAATTCCAACTTGAAGGTATTATGGTGTTTTTTAAGGTTGGTTATGTCAATACATTTTGTTTCTCTTATGAGCTTGCCACGTTCGAGTTTAGTGTTGAGGTGCATCTTACATCTCACCAATCTATGGTCACTACCTGTGTTGAACTTGTTTAGCACACTGCAGTCTTCCATGACGAATTTTTTGTTACACATAAAATCAATTTCACTTGTCATCCCATTTGGATGTCTCCATGTCCATTTCCTGTGCGGCTTTTTCTTGAAAAAGGAGTTCAAGATGAAAAACCCTTCTGCCTCTGCAAACTCAACAAGAGTATTTCCACGCTGGTTTCTGCTGCCGTGACCAAATTTACCTACTGAAGTTTCATTCTGTTGCCGTTGCCCTATTTTTGCATTGAAATCTCCCATTACTATCTTCAAGTGCTGCTTACCTTTATTATTTAGATGGCGAATTTCCTCATAAAATTCTTCAATTTCTTCTTCAGGATGACTTGTGGTGGGTGCATAAGTTTGAATAATCTGAGCCTGGTATCTTTTCGAGAGTTGGATAACGAGTTGTGCAGCTCTGTCAGAGGAACTTCCAACTTCTACAACTTTATCCTTCAGTTTCTTGTTTATTATAAATCCAACACCACTAGTTCTGCCAGTATGTGTCCCATGGTAGTAGAAGAGATGTCCACTTTTCAGTTCAATGAGATCTCCTTTTCTCCTTACCTCACTTAGCCCGACGATGTCCCACTTGATCCTTTGTAGTTCCTCTTCCAATTCAAGAAGCCTTGAATCAGAAGATAGGGAGCGTCCATAATACGTAGCCAAGGTCAGCATCAGATGGCAGCCTAGTCCAGTCCTCCGGGGATTCTTAGCACCCTCTGCCTTTATGTCGCACTGGCCGCTGCCTTGGCCAGGTACATTCCTGCTGCCGGAGACTGAGGGCCAAGATTTAAGTTGTGGAGTCATTTTGGAGGGGTTTGGCCATAACTCACCACGCTGGCCAAGCGGGTTGGTGAGTGTGGGATAGCATTTCCTCTAATCCCGATGGTACAGTTATACCGCTATTGGCGGTCGTCAGAGCCCCTTTAGTGGGAACAGGATGTACCACGAGAAGGCGGGGTTGACATTTGTCAAGGAGAGGCTGTGATGTTACGCATCACCTGACCTTACATCCCCTATGTTGATTATAATGCATTATATACTGCTTCCATAACATGTATCAACAATAATGAAATTTTACAGGCAAATGGCCATTTAGAAAATTCTGCATTTTATTTTAAAAAATAACTGACAATAAAACAAAATTTACCAACTAAAGTAGAGTAACTTCATGAGGTAAAATAATTCAATCTTACATTTACAAATAATTATGCATTCAAGGATGGCAGTAGTGGCCTTTTGAACATAATGCCTCACAAATGGCACAAAACAGTACCACTTCCCAAGTTTTGTCATTGCTACTATTCTTCAGAGATCTACTGTTAACTGAAGAATGCATTTCTGCTCACAGTAGAATATGACAAAAAGTAATTAAGCATAGGAGACAGAGTTCCTAAAATATAGTCTCAAAAGATAAAAGAATCAGTTATCCAGCTAAAGGGCCAGATTGCTCCTTTTGATGGGGATGCTTCCACTGTTTGAATTTTTCCTTTTATTCAGTAATGAAGTACGTAGTATGTCAGTGAATCATTCCCAGCTATGTATCTCTGAACAACATTGCTGGATTTGTCACATACAGATTCAAATGATCTTTGGAAATATTGCACTGCAATTGTTTCTGACCTGGAGTCAATATTTTCAGGACCCAATAATTTCATTACCCTACCTTCTAGGAAAAAGAATGGGGGAGAAGGGTTGATAAAGTGATGATACATTGAATCACTTTCTATGACAACTGCAAAATGTTGACCTTTTTTTTTTTTTTTTTTTAATGTTTTTAGTGTGCTTTCTGCCCCATGCAGCTGCAGGGAGGCACAGGTCACCAAAGGGCGTACCGCAGCTTTCAGTTAATAGTTTTTTGAAAAAATGTGAACATGCACAAAGATAAACAAACAAGTAATTAATCAAAAGGTTCATATTTTCTTTTAAGGTACATTTAACTTGGCCTAAATAAATGTCAAGTTTCACTTTTAAAGAACTGGTTGTCCTACAGATTGAAGCTATTAGGCCTTTTGGCTCAGAGTAGTACTACGATCGCACTCCAATCGCCCTCTCTCTGTGCTGCTGAGGAAAAGTGTGAGGCCACATAGGGATTCCTAATAAAGGATGTGGGGAAACAGTCAGTCAGTCACCTAGGATTACATACACGACAGGTGCCAAAGTTTATTTCACAGCAGCCACAGATTTGCCATTTACAAGAGGGTGATTTCTTCAAGTGATTTATTTTAGTTTTGTACAAAACAATTACATGTATTTTTAAACCTATTACTTAAAAAGTAAAAACTACAGAGCTCTAGGTACTAGCATTACTTTTCCAGACACTCTCTCTATCCTAACTTCCTGAAACCCCCTCCCATCCACCACACACACACCGCGAAAATCGCATCCTCTCTCGTGCTTGAATTCCTGAGGGGGCACATTGTGCTAATTATGCCACTGCCCCTATGGTAATTTTAAAACTTTTCCTGTCATGTTAATTTTCAATGGCCACCTTTGAACTGATGCATATTAAGAAGAAAGACTTCCTTGCATATTCACCATATTGTTGCAGATATATTTGGCCTATATGATCCTTTTTAATACAAAGTACAAATATTCCGTAACAGTTTGATCCAGTAACTTTTTTACGTTTTTTTTGTCTGACATAAAATCATTAGCTACCTGCAAGAAAGAAAAAAAAAAAAAAGGACTATATCACCAAACATAATGGGCTTTTCTATAAGCAGATACAAAAAGATGCAATTAATATGTGCTTGACATGGATCCCCCTACCCTTAAATTTTGTTCAGAACTTTTCATTCACCCTGCATACATCCACCACAAATTACTAATTTGTGGTACTCTATACTATGATAGGTGCACAATTCAACACCACATTGCAGTCAGAACATCCAATTACAAGCATTATACCGTATAATACATTTCTATAAAAAATGATCATTCTCATGATTGACATGTATTTTTGCATCCTACATTTAAAGAAAAATTTTGGGGGTAAAGATTACATACTTTAAAGTACACTAATTTATATAAAATGGTGTAAAAAATTGTAACAATAAAATGTTTTTTAAGATTTTTTTCCATAAAACTTGCATGCACAGCAATGTAAACCATGGTTGATGCAAACTGCACACTACTCTTAATTTTTTTACCATTTTATTTTTAAGTAGTGTGTATCCCTTTTCACTGAAATTCCCTGCCAAATATTTAGAACACTAAAATACTTGTTTCCCAGTCTAAGTGTGCACTCAGGCCTGTAGCCAAACAAAGAAGTTGAGAGGGATGCCTGATGACTTAGGTCAAGCAAAAGATGTAAAAGTGGTCAGGCATGGAACTGTAATGTGAGTCACTAGGACAGGCAAAAGGAAATGTAGGTTGGATGCTGCCTAACTGCTCCCCCCCTCGTTTCCCCAGCTACTGCAGCATTAGTAATTCAAAGAGTTAATTGTATGTCATGCCAGAAGACCATAATCATACCAGGAAACAACAAAGACTCCTTAATCTCTGTCAAATGTAAATCAATTGTTAATCCTATATTTCTTGAATATTATCAACCAATCTCAGTCCAGTAGTGGAAGCAGGTCTCCCCAAGTCTTTCCAACAATGTCTTGAGCACTTCACTTTCATGTAACTTTGACATACTTAATGATGAAACTCATATATAGCGTATGAAATCTGTTTATTTTTGTGGTGTAGTCACAGCACAAATATTCGCCAAGCTTTTGCACTCCACTGGGAGGCTTTTTCAAGGCAATGGTAGACACAAAAATGCAGAGAATTGGAACATGTAAAGAACGAAGATGATTTTTGAAAATAACGCGGGTGACATCGCGAGCATATTACATGAATTTTTTATCACGTAATTATACAGAGCACAGTGATGTGTTTCCATCTTTTAATAATGCATGCCAAACCATTGGTAGTTCCATACAGACTATATCATTGCATGCCATTTTGCTGGATAGGATTTCCACAGTTTCCTGATGGCAGTCTCTTTGAAATTCGTGTAAGGGGGCAATTCTTCTAATATTATTCCATACAGGAGCGGCCGCGCGATGCACGACTTCTCTGGCGAAGAAGTCCTGCATCGCTCAGCTATTCTGCATGTCCTGCTTCACACTTCGTATGTGTTCTTTACATCTAGTGTCCAAGGATCGCTTAGTCATTCCTATATATATCTTTTCCGTGTTGTCAGGATATACCAACGGTATAGTGTACACACCTGCCTTTTCTTTCTCACACTGTCTCTCCTTTAAACTCGATATTATATGTGATAATGGGGTCGGGGACTTCGTTGCTATTAATATGTTGTATTTGCATAATAAATTCTTTAACCAATATGTAAAAAGCCTGGGATATATGTGATGGATCCTGCATATCTCATTGTCCTACTAGGCGATTTTTTTATTGCTGATATTATACAATTTCTCACAGTCTCATGTACTCTGTCTATGTCATCCTTCTTATATCCAGCTTTTAGACCTTTGCTATAGATATTAACAACTTCTTTATTATTTAGGTAGTCGGGTTTGCATACGTTGTACGCTCTATGGAACCACGCTCTAAATGCGGAAAGTTTGTATTCCTTTGGGCAGTGCGAATCAGGAGGGACAAGGTTAGGTACTGCGGTCGGTTTATAATAAACATTAAAATCGAAGCTGGATGTTCTATTTCTTCTGAGCGCGACGTCAAAAAGGCGGGACGTTAAATTATCTTGACGTCGTGCTCAGAAGAAATAGAACATCCAGCTTCGATTTTAATGTTTATTATAAACCGACCGCAGTACCTAACCTTGTCCCTCCTGATTCGCACTGCCCAAAGGAATACAAACTTTCCACATTTAGAGCGTGGTTCCATAGAGCGTACAACGTATGCAAACCCGACTACCTAAATAATAAAGAAGTTGCTAATATCTATAGCAAAGGTCTAAAAGCTGGATATAAATAAGATGACATAGACAGAGTACATCAGACTGTGAGAAATCATATAATATCAGCAATAGAAAAATCGCCAAGTAGGACAATGAGATACAAAGGATCCATCACATATATCCCAGGCTTTACATATTGGTTAAAGAATTTATTATGCAAAAACAACATATTAATAGCAATGAAGTCCCTGACCCCTTTATCACATAATATCAAGTTACAAGGAGAGACAGTGTGAGAAAGAAAAGGCGGGTGTGTACGCTATACCGTTGGTATATCCTGACGACGTGGAAAAGATATATATATATATATATATATAGGAATGACAAAGCAATCCTTGGACACTAGATGTAAAGAACATGTACGAAGTGTGGAGCTGGACATGCAGAATACAGCCTTCGCCAGAGAAGTCATGCATCGCTCGGCCGCTCCTGTATGGAATAATATTAGAAGAATTGCCCCTTACACGAATTTCAAAGAAACTGCCATCAGGGAAACTGTTGAAATCCTGTCCAGCAAAGTGGCATGCAATGATATAGTCTCTACGGAACTACCAATGGTTTGGCATGCATTATTAAAAGATGGAAACACATCACGGTGCTCTGTATAATTATGTGATAAAAAATTCATGTAATATGCTCGCGATGCCACCTGCGTTATTTTCAAAAATTATCTTCGTTCTTTACATGTTCCAATTCTCTGCATTTTTGTGTCTACCATTGCTTTGAAAAAGCCTCCCAGTGGAGTAGTGCAAAAGCTTGGCAAATATTTGTGCTGACTACACCACAAAAATAAACGGATTTCATACGCTATATGCGTTTTATTATTATAATTCAACTCTGGTGTATTTAAAAATAATAGTTTGACATACTTTTAAATTTCAATGGCAACTCTTCCACCTGGTCTTTTCCTGTCCCTGTGTGTCCAGTTTGGTATTTCAATTGTCCAACCATGGGTGTACTAATAGCCCCCGCAATGGGCGGGGGACTCAAGGCTAAGAGGGCCTCTAGCCTTGACAGAAAGAATTTTCAAAATTTTTGAGGAAATTTCGTGTGATGGTTAAAGAAATAGCCAGGAAATTTTTATGGGAAATTTGAGTGAAGTATTAAAAAAAAAGCAATTTTTTCTTTTTTTTCCAGTAAATTAGTGAAATCTTCAAGAAATCAGTTTTGCTTTAGTTTATAAGAACTGGGTGATGGAAAAGCAGCTATTCCAGAGGACTTGAAGCCTCTCTTTACAGCCACAACAATAGTTCCTATACATGTGTAATAACATGAGAATGTGAATGTAATATCAGTTGAATAAATGAAATTTTTATAGCAATAAGGATAAGGTATTATATATAGAGGGTGAGTCAAAAATTTTGCAATATTTGGATCACTATACTTCATACGTACATTTACGATGCAAGCTGACTAGCATTCAAAGTATAGGCCATCATGTTGCACCGTCTTTAGCCATCTGTCTGCCAGTTCTTCGATTCCGTGGTGGTAACAGTTCTTGTCCTTCAAAGCGATGAAATCCTTCACCCAAGCTACCACCTCCTCCTGGTTGTTGAAGTGCTGCCACCCGTGAATGAAGTGAGCCATGGACCAGAAAAAGTAATAATCCGATGGGGCAAGATCCGGACTATATGCTAGGTGTGGCATCAGTTTGATGCCCTCAAGTTCCTGGAGTTTTGTCCAGGTTGTTCACGTGGTATGAGGCGAGCATTGTCCTGCTGTAGGAGAGCACACTTTCTGTTCACCAGTGCAGGGTACTTCTTCTCCAAAAGGGCATACATCCATTCCAGCTTTTTAGAATAGAGGTTGGCATTAATGGTCCGATTATCTGGAACAAATTCGTATGAATTATCCCCTCAAAATTATACCAGATGCAGAGCATCGATCGCCCACGTTTGGCAACAGGTTCAAGAAGCTGGCCCAGGCTCAACCACTGCCATTGTGTGTTAGGATTACAGAAATACACCCAGTTTTCATCACATGTAACAATTCTCTTGATGAAACGTACATCGCGCAGGTTTTCTAGTAGTTTTGTGCACACTTCCACTAAGCGGTTTGCTTCAGCTGGTGCCAGCTCGTGAGGGACAATGCAGTAGCTCCTGTAGACCTTGTTGAGGTCCTGAAGGTGATGAACCACGGTGGTCTGTGATAAGCCCAACTCGCCTGATAATCTCCGATTGCTGGTTGTCGTATTTGCTTCTATGGCCTGGCGCACAGCCTCCGAATCCACAGCTTGCGGCCTATCTGACCTTGGCTGATCATCCGAGGTTTCTGTCACCTGAGCGAAATTTCTTGAATCATCTGGTTGCGGTGCTGTGGTCCACGGAATCTTCCCCTTTCACATGACAAATGTTTTGTGTTGTTTCAACATCATTATGGCTGAGTTCAAACTCGTAAAGAAAAGTTCCCTAATTAGCCGGTTGTGGTTGTTCATCCTTTAAGCGTCCCAACCACTAACAGAACGATGACAGATAATGCTGTTCCCAGCAATGACTACCACTTTACATCCCTTTCAACTGACTGCACGTGATTTGAACTAGTTTAAACCAGGGTTGGCAAGGTTTTTGACACAACGGTAAAAACCCTTATGTCCAAAACTGTCCAAAACCTCTGCCAGACAACCGTATGTAAAAAAATTATAAAATATGTTAAAATATGTAAAAATACACAATATAAATAACCATATTTAAAATTTTGAAATTGAAAACTATATATACATATACAGTTATATTGTTTTTAGATTAATAAGTCCAACATTTTAATACAAATAGTATGACGTTTTTGTTAAATTTTACTTATATACAGCCATTGATGACACACTAAGTTACATTTAAATACAATTTGCATTAGGCTCAATATTGGGTTTAATTTTTAAAAAATGTGCATTTGTTGTACTACAAAAAGTGAACAGTAATATGAAACTAATACATGAAAAGGGGAAGGAAAAACCAGTTACCAACACTACAGAAAGATATTAGTGCAAAGTACAAGAGAAACGTTAATAATCCAGCGCAAGTGGTCCTCTTAACATCCGATAACACATAACCAGTTTAGATGCTGTGTTTGGGCCAAGACGATTTCTGAGTTTTTAATGTATTACTTACTCCAAAGTCTGAAAACATTCTTTCCAATCGATGTGGAACTTGCAGGGCACAAAAGTAGGAAAGCAATATGTAGTAGACAATCTTTTGAAAATCCTTCTAGTTCTAGTGTTTTTCCTACTGCTGTCCACCACGTGACAGGACTGATACTTCTTCCAGATACAGTGAAGTAAGTAGGAGAAAATGGGCTCAGCTTCAGCTTCATATGCAATCAAAAGGGAAATGCTGTTGGGATACCTGTTAACTAGCCATGAACGTGCACTTTCTTTTTGAATGTTAGACAGACCTTCTCCTTTGTATTCAGGAAGTAGGCCAGGAAGTGGAAAGGTTTCATGGCTTGATCCATTCGTTTTGTAACTTCTTGGATGCGGGGCTGTAAACACTCTTCTTTCAACAACACGAGCCATGTATGGCAGGCTTCATTAATGGTAGCATTATCTCTTTACAAACAGTCCAGTGAATTAGCAACTGGCTTCAGTTGTTGCAATGCATCTTTAGCCTGTTTATATAAATTATAATCATTTATAAGAGTGTCTATGTGATCTTCATGTTCCTCAACTATTTTTTGGTATGCTGCTCTGTTGCGCAGAAAAGTTTCAATGCAAGTCATTTGACTCTTCCACCTTGTATCGCCCAGTAACTGGGGCTTCAGTGAATTAGGAATTTCATTAAGCAATGCACTAGGTACATGGTGGTTGCGAAAAACTTTTGAACCTTCACGATGTTCTTTAGCACTGAAACTGGTATTATATCCTGTCCCAGCAGGTTTAAATAATGGGCACTGCATCCATGTACCACCAAGCTTTTATCTTCTTCACACAGGAGTTCCTTTGGCTTTCTCCATAACTCTAGCATTATCAGTGACCACAGTCACTATATCACAATTATATTCTTTCTGTGCCTTTGCAATAGCCGATTGTAAAACATATTTGTGATATTGTGCATTTTTTGTATGTGTACCTGCTTTCACTGAATCCAAAAAATAAGATGTCCCCTCACACTGAATACAAGTTGCAATAAGTGGATCATTGTGTATATTACTTCATCCATCTTCAATCAGGGTGACCTGTTTATCTTCAATAAGTGTCTTGGTTCTATTTGTGACTTCTGCTGACAATATATCTAAAAGTTCTCCTGCTAATGCTTTGACTTGCTGGTCTATATCCTGGATGCAGAGCTAAAACTAATTCTTTGAAGGTTTGATGTTCTACTACAGTGAAGGCAATGTTGTTGGCATAAAAAAATTTGGCAACCAGTATATTCAAATTTTCTGCAGTTCTGTCACTTGCTTTTAAAATATGGGAATCTAAACACTGCTGAGTTTTCATCTTTTTTGGTGGCACCACAAATCCACTTTCATTTACTTCTAGGAGTTCAAAGTTAGATGAATCCCGATCTCCAGTTTCTGCATTACTTACAGTTCTATCATTACATACCTTTCCAAGATAAAATGTGTTTTCTCAATCTGTCTGCTTTTCGAAGTTGAACATTTCCACAGTATTTACATTTGGCATATTTACTATTACTTCCAGATTTTCCCTCATTCTGTACCTTAAGAAAATGTTGCCACACACTATCTACCACCTTTGTGCATTTTCAGTTTAAAATTTAATTCAGATTTTCTTACTAAAACAAAAACACTTCTTTCTTCTTCAGGTTTTAGGCACCTCAAAACCAGTCTTCCCAAATAAAAATTAATCTGTCTCCTGAAATTTAATGAAATATTTATATTTCAGTGAAATGCTGGTACAGTAATACTTTTTTTTTTTTTACATGCACATGATAATCACATATTTATTAATTATTAGTGTACATAATTTTACATGCAAAATTTTTTCAGTAAAAAGACTAAAAAACTTTATTTTGTTAGTAGTTTTTTTTAGTCTGTTAGTATATTTCTAGGAAAATCTACTGGTTTTTACGTAATATTTTTCATATTTTGACAGCTCTAGGTTTTGGACAGTTTTAGATGGTAAAAACCACATGTCCTGTCCAAAACCCCAACCCTGGTTTAAACATGTGGCATATCCACTGCAGCACATGCATTTATGCAAATATTGCAAAACTTTCGACTCACGCTCTGTATTACACTCTCTTGTTCGCACATAACTATGCATCCTTCAGAATATTATTGAGCTAAAAGTAATTCTTTGCGGGAATGAAAAGAATAGAGACGTGTGTCATTTGTTCTATATACAGTACAAGAGTCAAAAGAAAAGACTTAACTATATGCAAAACATTGTGACATTTGTGGTTTTTTTTTTAAGAGTAAATAATTTAAGTAATTTTACTCTTTTTGTGCCACAGTTCTTAATTGTTACTTTTTAATTTGCCTACTTATGTTCTGTATTTTCATATAAATCAGAAAAGGTCTTTAGATACTATCACATGGCTGTTACGTGTCTTGTGTGCGTGATCATGAGGCATTTCAAAGAAGCTAGACTTAGTTCTCTATAAGAATAAAATTTGCACAATATGATTAACTCTAACATAAGTGTTTTGTCATATTTTACATTGGTTTAAAACTAGGGCAATCGCATTTTAATTACGTGTACAGAAAAGGAAATTAGAATGAGACTGGCGATGACAAAAACAGCTTTTAGAGAGCATCAAAGACTACTGACAGCCAAAAATATAGATTTAAAACTGAGGAAGAGAATTTTAAAGGCATATGTTTGGCCAGTAGCTCTCTACGGTTCCAGGACATGCAACATTTTTTTTTTTTTTCATTGGAGATTTAATGACCACCATGAGCATCTCAAAGAGCTATAAACAGTCGCCCATCCATAATTTAAGGCCACTGGTTCCAGGGAAGGGAGAGAGCCAGCACCATAAGACAAACACAACATTCATGCCTCACCGGGATTCAAACCTGGAGCCATCTTGGACGAGGGATCAGAAGCCACCACTGTGCCACCGGGGCAGCAACATGAACGATGACCAACAGGGAAGTCAAAAGGCTGGAGACATTTGAGATGTGCAGCTATAGAAGAATGGAGAGAATAAGTTGGCTTGATAGAAAGACTAATGAGGAGGTCCTAGAGAGACTGGGAGAACCCAGGAATCTGATCAACATGTTAAAAAGAAGAATGTTAAGGATGAGACACAGATTATGCCATGGAGGCCCCGATTCTGAAAGAAAAATTCAAGGTAAGAGGATGGCCAAGGAATAGTTTTGTGGCACACTTATTCCAAGACACCAATACTAGGACATACTATGACTTGAAGAGAACGGCAGAGAACAAAGAGGAATGGAGAGATAGAGCACATCTACTGAACAACCAGTTCTTGGCGTGAGTAACCAAGGAGAAGCAATTGACAGCAATTAGATGTTCGCAAAAAGGTCTGGAAAATAATTTTAGGGGAGGGGGGATGCCACTGTGTCCAGAAGTGGCTTTCTTGGTTACACACTAAGTATTACATCTCTGCATACTTCTTTGAGTTGTCCTCAGTTTCTGCATAGTTCTAAGTCCATAAGTAAGAACTGGAAGTCTGCAGAAATTTAACATTTTTAAGATAAAATGGAAAATTGCTTTTGAAACTTCCCTAATCCATTCCAAATGCACTCCAGCCAACTTTTATTCTTCCTCATAGTCCTCACTTGATATCTTTTTTCATGTTAGATATAGGCAGTACCAATGGTATAACTATAGCATTCAGATTATAGCAAATGCTATCCCACTTGTTACTTTTATAGGATCCTAACACCCTGTCACACACCAAAATTCCATTCATCTCATCAATCACTCTTACAAGTGCAAAAACTATACAAAAAAAACTTTCAAAACACCTTTGCCAAGGTAAACAACAGGTTTTTAATGTTACTGCACTTTTTTACAAATAAAAATACAATGTACCACAATGCATTCCTAGCAAGATTACTTCATTACAATTAGCCTAAAGGCCTGAAAACAAACTTTATCTTGCTAATAAATAAATATGTTTACTGAAGAATGTAGTTGTGTAAACCTGTGTATAACTATGTTTTCGAAGATTCACCTTCGGGAAAAAACTAGTCCCACATTACCAGAAAGATCATGTAACACCTTCAAGTGTGCGTATAACTCAGGAATTAGATGTTCTTATGAATATTTTTTGCACACGTTTTCTGCTGAATTGTAAATTACATTTATTAACCTGGCAAAATGCGTAACTGGCAAAAATGTTTGTAGCTTGTAGTCTTTAACAGTAGACTACAAGCTACAAACATTTTAAAATTTCAAAGGCACGCAATTGTGGGGTGGGGGCGTAAACCATACGAAAACTTATTCTTGGCTTTAATGTCATAAATTTACCAAATGAATTATAAATATACAAAAAATACGTCCCAAAACCGTTTCATTTGCTAATTTGCCACACCATGTTTTCTCCACTGCGAAAAAATAAAAAAAGATATGCAACATTAGGAGTGCATTCACCAAAGCAGGTCTAAAAATTTAAAATTTCCAAAAACACTGACGCACGACATTTAAATTGCTGCTTTTTGTTTTTGTAACTTCATTTCTAATCCTATGAACTATTTACAAAGATAGAGCTGTTTAACACACATACTGATATACTTTAAAATAATCACAATTAAGCTACTACTCACGATTTGCCGCACCAATATGAGTTTAGTAGCCAGTGTTACACACCCATATGACAAAAGAATGAAATGACAGTTAATCCGGGAATTTCACGACAGGTGCACTATCACACAAGTAAACATTTTCCTACATTTGATATTCTTCCGCAGGTCAATCTCTGACTGGCTCTGATCTTTCAGAAACACCGGAAGCACATGAATACGCCTCCCCGTATTATCTACAGAAACTGGATCAGAGCCTTTGTAAATAAACACACTGGCTAGAAGTTACTACTTCCGGATAACTAAAAAGCCGGAAGTTTGTCGTTGTTTGGAACCGGGAATCCGAACTACATATATCTGTGATACCAACCAATGAGATAGAGAGGATAACCAAACCTCACCCAAGGAGGTTAGAAGTAAGAGGAGATGGCATCAGCCGCTTTCCCTGTGCTTCTGGCGTGACGCCACTTTTTACCAGCTGACTATTTTTTTTTATTTTTTTTTTGATTGGAGGTTTAACGACCACCGTGAGCAACTCAATGGGCTATAAGCAGTCGCCCGTCCCTAATTTAGGGTCACTGGTTCCAGGGAAGGGAGAGAGCCAGTGCCGTAAGACAAACACAACATCCATGCCTCACCGGGATTCGAACCCGGACCCCAGACGGACGAATGATCAGAGGCCAGCGCCTTAGACTACTGCGCCACCGGGGCGGCCCAGCTGACTATGCCAATGCGCCCAAACTAAGAATCTCCTGTATATCTCTATGGGGAAATCGCGTTTTTGAATGGGTTTTTCTGACCCATACTCTACCCATACATGCATGAAAAAAATTGAGGCTGAAATATTCATTTCCATAATAAAAAATTTCCAGAAAAAACAGGAAAATATGTGTTGGTATTTCTTTAAAAAATTGAACAAAATAATTATTTTTTGAGCGGAAGTGCATAGTGCGCATGGTTACTTACTGCCCATGTGCAAGTAACCATGTTTAAAATATAACCAAAAGCCTAATGTTACGAAATAAGAAGTTCGAAATATTCCTTCTTTCCATCCTTGGTTTGCATGCGCTAAACAAAACTACGCCGCCCCGGTGGCGCAGTGGTCTAAGGCGTTGGCCTATGATCATTCGTCCGAAGGGGTCCGGGTTCGAATCCCGGTGAGGCATGGATGTTGTGTTTGTCTTACGGCACTGGCTCTCTCCCTTCCCTGGAACCAGTGACCCTAAATTAGGGACGGGCGACTGCTTATAGCCCATTGAGTTGCTCACGGTGGTCGTTAAACCTCCAATAAAAAAAAAAAAAAACTACTTAAGCCACAGGAAGTGACGTTACGTTCCCGAACTCTCGCAGCGCAGACTCCCAGTACCTCAGAGAGAGGACATAAACTGCTGATCTGATTTGGCTTCACTCAAAACGGGTCCCTTCACCTCCTCTTCTTCTAACCTCCTTGATCTCACCCTGTGGCTGGGCTCCACCAAGGAGGATAGAATAAGAGGAGGGAACGGTGAAGCTTGGTGAAGCCAGCTGAGTTGCGTGACCGCCATGTTACATTACCCTCAGTTGCTCATTTTTGCTGTTTTTTTTTTTTTTTTTTATTGGAGGTTTAACGACCACAGTGAGCAACTCAATGGGCTATAAGTAGTCGCCCGTCCCTAATTTAGGGTCACTGGTTCCAGGGAAGGGAGAGAGCCAGTGCCGTAAGACAAACACAACATCCATGCCTGACCGGGATTCGAATCCGGACCCCTTACGGACGAATGATCAGAGGACAGCGCCTTAGACCACTGCGCCACCGGGGCGACATTTCAGTTTTGTATTTCGTGTGAAAAGGGCGTTTGCTTATGACTGATTTATGGAATTGTTCATTTGAAGTTCAACTAACATTAAAAGCTGAAGAAAGATCTATTGCATTTGCGGATCAAAAACTTATGTTGGAATAGCTAAACATTTCTAGTACGAATTAGAAATTTGTTCAGTTTTCAAAAACTCCTGGTCAAAGATCACATTCCCGAAAACGCTTTATTAAAACTTTGTAAAAAGCATTCGTTTCTCGCGCACAATAAAATCCGCGTTTTGTTTTTTTTTTGTTTTTTTGTTATTTTAAATTCGTAAATTACCGCATTTCTTATTAGTACATAGTAATATATCAACGCTAACGGATTTTATTGTGTGCTACAAATGTTTTTCACTTTGCGTATTCCGTGTACTCTACGTTAAATTTTTGCAAATTATCAAAGTTTAGCACGAACTATTATTTCCGAGATAACATTTCGTTGCGTTTCTGTCTTCAGAAACATTCACTCGATCACATGATATAAATCAGGGTTTTCTTCTTCACTTTAGAGTTTGTGAACGGCTTCATGTATTACTTTAAACAGTCTTAGTAGTGCTTTGAAAGGATAGAATAGAAAACAGTGGTGATATTATAGACTACATCCACAAATGTACATGATATTTTTCTTTTCGCAAGAATGCTTTAAAAGTGTTAGCCTGCCTATATTGTTAGGAACATAATTCGAAGGGAACGCAATCAAAAGGGTAACATAAGATGGCTACCGCTCATAGCGTCAGCTTCAGAGCTTTACGTAGGGTTTGCTTGTTTTGCTCCCTCCCCTTATTCTATCCTCCTTGGGGTCCACCTGGGAGGAGAATTGACTGGCAAACTCGAAAAATGGACAAACTAGCACTTCGGAGGCAACCAGCAGCAATTGAGGTAGCACCGTCATCTATAACCACGAGGACGTGGTGAGCAATACATAGCTATTGGAAAGGTACATACATAAGATTACCAGATATTGATACACTGATTTGAGGACAAAATGACGTGGTGTCCCCAAATCAACAGGTCATTTAAGGACACATACATCCTAAAAATAAATATACAAATCTTTTTGTAACAAAACTATAATGCTTCTATACGTGTGATATTACTTGTGAAAATTAATGTCTTAAAAGGATAGATGGAATAATCTTGTACAATGTTGGTTTTTTTGTACTGAAAAAGCACAGCTATGATGGCGAGAACATATTAGTAAAAGTGAAATGCTATACCTTAGGCACATGTGCTGAATTAAAATCAAGTTGCACACTAATGAACGAATTGCATTTCGAATTTCTAATTTTGCCAAATTTTTTGGAAGAACTTAGAACAAGTTGTTGAAATTTGGCCACCCCAGTGGTGCCGTGCTCTTAGTGTTGCCCACTTATTACTCGCACAAGTTAGTACGGATTCAAGTCCCAAATGATGCATGGGTGGAGTGTTTGCCTAACAGCACTTGCTCTCTCCCTTCCCTATAATAAATGTCCCCAAACTAGAGACAAGTGACTGACAAAGTGACGTGGTGTTTCCCAAATCAGCAGGTCATTTAAGGACACATACATCCTAAAAATAGAGTTGCTCATGGTGGTCGTTAAATTCAGAAATGGGGAAAACAAAACAGTCAAAATTTGCTTTCATAACAAGCATGTTGGAAAATTAGTACAATGCAAACTATTTCTTAGATCATTTTTCATTGAAATTTCTAACTAGGGAACGAGGAACTGTAAATTGGAGGACACTTGAAGACAATCTGGACAAACATCGAAATTGGAGGACAATTTGCGTCCCCAAAGGCAACAGACGTTTTTGGGGACAGAAAGCTAAATTCGAGGACTGTCCTCAAGAATTTGGGACTTCTGGTCCAGGGCTTTTGAAAGAATGAAAGGGCTGGCTCATCGAACGTGAACCCCTCTCACTCGGGAGCGTGACGTCATCGCGAGGACACTGAGTGAAGCAGTAGCAGCAGCTCAACAGTTAAAGAAACATAGGGGCGCGTGCATATTTGCATTTGAAATTCAGTATATATAAACAATTTATCAGTTTCATTCCTCGTTATTGTGTCTGTTTAAAAGTTCAATTATAATAAATGAATGCTTAATTTAATATATGCAGCAAATCTAGAAAGCAGTGCAGCTGGTCTATGAAGTGTCTCCGCAAAATATTCAAAAAATGAGACGCTGTTTAAAGGATTCGTGAAAAACGACTTTTCAGGCGAAATTAAGAATTTCTTCTTAACGTCATGCAACCTCCCAAATCTGAAACCACTGCTCTAGCTATTATATGCCAGTTTTTTCTACAGTTGTAATGGTCTCAAAGAGAAACTTTTTATTCATTACGCGTTGAAAATAAAAATAAACTGGTTGCTTCTGTGGAGACAAAATTCCACTGACTAGGACAATTAAGACTTTAAAATAGAGACCCAGAATCTGATCAATTCCTGTGTCATAGCATATTTTGCTGTCAATGTGTATTTCATCAAAGCTAAGAACGCAAAGCTTCTCATTTTCTAATTGGTTTTCACTACGTTTTTTCATAAGAAGCAGAACGTTGTGGAAAATTCCACGACGACAAATAAATATGGCACACCATGATCGTTTTAACGAGCTTGCACTTGGTAAAGTGATCCAAATTTTATCCTTCCAGAAATCATAAGCTTTCCTAGAAATAGCACTACTCACTATACCACCAGGAATATTATTATCTTCTTCTGTCCATTTGTTTCTTTTTCTTTTGCGTTGCGATGCATTCTAGCTGTGAAGGCGTAAAAACATTCTAAAGGTTTCCGTATTTCCATCTGTTGTAGATTTTTTTAAGTGTTTTTGGAATAGTTTTTTTAAGCAGAATTTCTGAACGGATGTTCTTTAAACGTTGCTTTTTTGCTCTTAAAAGTCTGCGGAAATGTAGCTACCTATCTGTTTTTCCATCATGATGACTCATTCAGAGAGAATTTTGTTTTCAGTTTCCATTTCTGAGTAAGACATGCATACTGTTGTAAATGTTATTTCTTCTTCTGAAATTCTTTTTCATTGAAAATAACGTCCTCCACAACACGCCTTTTATTTTTTATTTTTTTGACTAAGTCCTGTGATTCGATTCAGAGCTTTCGAGGTGCATACCTTTTTATTTGCCTGTGTTTTCGTGTATTACCGAGTACGTTGGTTGATGTTGTACAGTCCCAACTTCAAACTTGGCACAGCTATAGGTTTCAGAAATTTACGTTCTGGAAGTTCAAGCAAGCAAATTTTCATATAATCTTCACAGTCTGAACTGTGAAAACTGTCACTACAAATTCTTGCTGTTTCAGCTTTAAAATTATCTGCACGTTTTTATTTAATAATCCATTCCTTTACCATGTTCTTGTTATTTACAAGGAAAACGTGATAAACCATACCACGGTCCTTGGTTTCTCATGCGGATGTTTACAGCTAGCCACAGCACAAGGTAAAGCATTTTATGTATTAAAATAAATATAAACACGATACGTTCATTCACAAAAAAATGCGAGTAACAAAAAATCACTCCGTTCGCAGGTTTACTACCACAGAATAGAGGGAGAGACTTGAGGGGAAAAGCTCCTGTCTTCGCCATGACGTCACAGCGGCCACAAATAGCTCCCCAAGGAGGTTAGAATCTTAGGGGTCTACGACATAACATCGCACGACATATGATCGCCGACATAACATCGCAGGTCAAAACATCGCGGTTTCATAGCATCGCAGTACTAAAACATCGCAGGTCAAAATATCGCGGCACCATAACATCGCAGGTCAAAACATCGCGGCACCATAACATCGCAGGGCAAAACATCGCGGCACTATAACATCGCAGGGCAAAACATCGCGGCACTATAACATCGCAAGGCAAAACATCGTGGTACCATAACATCGCAAGTTATAGCATCGCAGGTCATAACATCGCAGTAAGGTATCAGTGGTCTCTAACTGAACCAACTTCTCCCTTACTTTGCTCCTTTATTTCTTGATGGAATCTTCTAAAAGTGGCATGGATACAAACTTCAGAACAGAGGAATGAAGCATCACACAAAAAAATTGGAATAGAAAGCTTTTTTATCTCGTTTTAGCGCTCCAAAGTAAACTCACTCTCAACGGCAGCGAATGCGAGCCGCCATGTAAAGTTCCCGCTGCCCGTAAGTTGCTTTCACCGCACAACCTGTCTAGTGGCGTCTGCTAGAAAGAACGGTGTGACAGAAGGGGGAGTCAAATGACGAAACTTCCTGTGACGTCAAAACTCCCTGGCTGCTCGGTCGTGTTAGGTAAGTAAGTTTTTCACGCGAAAATGTTGTTCCGGAAAGGAAGCAACATCGTGTGACGTGCTTCCTTGCCTGACCGCGGCGGTTTCGTTAGTTTTCATGATACTGTTCGTGTCTGTTTCGAGACTATCATTTTCCCTCACGATGACAAAGCATTAAACAGCAATAAACACATTTGTGCTAGGGGACACATGCTGATAACTCAGAAATAAAATGAGTAAATGAATACACACCCGTACACACTAATGTGTTTATCGATAAAGCACAAATGTGTTTATTGCCTCTGTTCTGAAGTTTGTATCCATGCCACTTTTAGAAGATTCCGTCAAGAAATAAAGGAGCAAAGTAAGGGAGAAGTTGGTTCAGTTAGAGACCACTGATACCCGCAGTAATCCCTAAATAATTTGCTTTATAGATTTTGATGAATTGCAAAAAAAAGTATATTTAAGGGGGAGGGGGACTTCATAGAAATTGATGTCCTGATTAAATTATGGTAGAAATTGGGGTTACCCGTACCGCTTTTCCAACAATGCCCAGGCCCGGGGTCCAGGACCACTCAATCAAAAATATTGTAAAATCTACAGTTTTAAATTTCAAACCACCAGATTTGGCATACTATCTCATGGTGCTTTAACTTAGACCGTAGACGGTTTTTGGAAGTGGTCGGAGCACGGGGTCGAGGGCCCCCATAGAATATTTTCGCCAAATCTACAGTTTTCAATTTAGAACCACCAAATTTGGTATACTACCTCATGGTGCTCTTATTTAGGGTAGGAGCCCGGGGTCAAGGGGCTCCCATACGCAATATTCGTCAAATCTACAGTTTTCAATTTAAAACCAAATTTGGTATACTATCTCATGGTGCTCTGATTTAGACCGTAGACGGTTCTTGGAAGTGGTCGGAGGCCGGGTTCGAAGGGGCTCCCATAGAATATTTTCGCCAAATCTAAATTTTTTCAATTTAGAACCACCAAATTTGGTATACTACCTCATGGTGCTCTAACTCAGACCGTAGACGGTTTTTGGAAAGGTAGGGGGCTCGGGGTCAAGGGCCCCCATAGGCAATATTCGTCAAGTCTACAGTCTTCAATTTAAAACCAAATTTATTATACTATCTCATGGTGCTCTGATTTAGACTGTAGACGGTTTTTGGAAGTGGTCGGAGGCCGGGTTCGAAGGGGCCCCCATTGAACATTTTCGCCAAATCAACAATTTTCAATTTAGAACCACCAAATTTGGTATACTACCTCATGGTACTCTAACTTGGACCGTAGACGGTTTTTGGAAAGGAAGGGGGCCCGGGGTCAAGGGGCCCCCATACGCAATACTCGTCAAATCTAAAGATTTTAATTTAAAACCACCAAATTTGGTATACTATCTCATGGTGCTCTGACTTAGACCGTAGACGGTTTTGGGAAGTGGTCGGAGCCCAGGGTCGAGGGGCCCCCATATAATATTTTCTCCAAATCTACAGTTTTCAATTTAGAACCACCAAATTTGGTATACTGCCTCATGGTGCTCTAACTTACACCGTAGACGGTTTTGGGAAGTGGTCGGAGCCCAGGTTCGAGGGCCCCCCATATAATATTTTCTGCAAATCTACAGTTTTCAATTTAGAACCACCAAATTTGGTATACTACCTCATGGTGTTCTAACTTAGACCGTAGACGGTTTTTGGAAAGGTAGGGGGCCCGAGGTCAAGGGGCCTCTATACGCAATATTCGTCAAATCTACAGTTTTTAATTTAAAACCACCAAATTTGGTATACTATCTCATGGTGCTCTGACTTAGACCGTAGACGGTTTTTGGAAGTGGTCGGAGCCCGGGGTCGAGGGGCCCCGATAGAATATTTTCGCCAAATCTACAGTTTTCAATTTAGAACCACCAAATTTGGGATTTGGGATACTATGTAACGATACTCTAACTTAGACCGTAGATGGTTTTTGGAACGGGTTGGGGCCCGCGATCAAGGGACCCCCATACAAAATTTTCGTAAAAAGTTCCATTTTTTACTCTTAAGATCTGCAACACAATTCAACACTCCCATACCCGACCTACGGTTTATGTGTCAGACCGTAGGTGACAATCAAGTGCAAAAATATCCGGTTAATGATGTATTAAATCACAAATTAATAAACGTTAGCTTTAACGACCAACGGGCTGCTTATCAGGCAGAAATACAATTTAATGTAAATAGAGTGTTCCAGATATTCAAAATTAAAAACGGTAAGAAAAAGATGATCAATACCAACGTCAGCAGTTCTATAGATGTCTCCTCGGAGATAAGTATTTCCATTCCTCTTCCTTTCTTTTTTTGTTTCATAAAATTAAATGAACTAAATAAAAAAATTAAAGATAAGTTTGCTGGAAAATTACAGGAATATCTTTTTCATTCATTAACTTTCACCCGCTGTACTTGGTCATTCCACAGATATTTACCCGGGAAATACCACAATGCTAGTACAAATTACATTAATGATTTCTTTGCATCCAGTTCCATGTAGTATGTTCATAAGAGCGTTTGGGGCCGTATGAAAAATACACGGTTGATTTCGACGTGAGCTGCTCCGGTGGCGCAGTGGCCTATGCGATGGCTTCTGATCACGGGTCCGGGTTCGAATCCCGGTGAGTCATGGACGTTGTGTTTGACTTCTGGCGCTTGCTCTCCCCTTCTCTGGAACTAGTGACCCAAAATTAGGAACTGCTGACTGCTTACAGCCCACTGAATTGATCACGGTGGTCGTTTTTACCTCCCAACTAAAAAAAAAAAAGATTGCGACGTGTCCATTGCTATCTGTTATGGAGCTGTGTGAAAAGTACGTTTTTGACATCAACGTGACCTCTTCCATGTGGGCTGGCCACAAAATTTTAAGGGACCGTACAAAATCGCACTTTTGTTTCACCGTGTCCGCGCTTCGGTATATGGTTGAAGATAGGTATATATAGTTGGGCTATTTCAGCACGTAGTATGGTTTACATAGAAAATAAAGATAATGTTGCACTTTTACTCTGCTACCACACATTAATCCCAAAGGCGATTTCTTGAAATTTTTAATCCGTCGTGCTCATATTCACAACGTTAACATAACATGTCAAGTTATTAATGCTGCACTTTTACTCTGTCACAAAACCTTAATTGCAAGACCTCAGGCCTAGCCTTTTTTTAGGAATTTTTTAGTCCGACGTATTCATAAGGTTTCGATAATATGCCAAGGTTATGGCACTGCGTTTTTACACAGGCACAAAAATTAATAAACAGGCCTTAAGCCTTTTTATCAGTTTTCAATCAACCCCAACCGTGCTCATATGCATAAAATGTTCACAGAAAGTCAAGTTTATTGTGTTGCGCTTTTACTCGAGTGCAAAACTTTAAATAGCCCCTACTAGTGGCGGACCACCGCACAGGGGCAGGAAGTGCGCGCTTGGTGCCTTGGAATCGCAGGGGCCTCAAAATACCAAAAAAGAAAACTTAAATTTTATTTTTTTATTTCCGTTGTTTTGTTAATTGGTAAAAATATAAAAAAATAAGAACGATAATATAGGCACATTATCACGTGTTCTGTGACGCTATTTTCATAGAGGGTACCAGTTTCATGCTACGTTCAGCGTCTTGTTATTCCTGGCCGTGGCTGTCGTTTCTAGGCAGTGGCGTCGAAACCTTTTTTTGACAGCGAGGGCAAGATGTCGGAGAACAAAATATTTCACCCTGGCATAAAATTTATCGTACTACTGTAAAAGAAGATGTGATGACTTCATTACGAAAATTTTCTGAAAAACATTTTTTTTCGATTAAACATTAATCTATAAAAGAAAAACATTTTTCATATCCATATAGTTCCTCAATGTAAACTAACTGTACACATGAACGGCATTAAACTATAGATCTTGATACTTCCGGATTGGTATGAATTCCGCGGGAATTGGGGCCGTAGACGCTATAATTAAATATTGAAATAACTTATATCTCATTCCTCATCCTACTTCTATTTTCCTATTTAATTTTACTTATTTTTTTAGAGAAAGACTAATTTTTCACTCCTAATGAGACAAAACATTGCTATTCTTCAAACGGGAACCAGCCCTTTGGACTGTTTAATGCAACTAGCATTTCTTGGCGTCTCAGGAGTGAATGACATTAAGAAAAATATTCAGATTTCTAGATAGTTCATGGTAAAAAATGAAGAGCAATACTCAATTTTTATCAAAATGAACTTCAAAAAAAAAAAAAAAAAAAAAAAAAACGAATGTTTGAGATCTCCAATCACGAACATATGTAATTTAAAAGGAAGAAAACTGAGGGGCAAATGTGATGTCCCCCCCCCAACCCCACTCACCTGCGTGCGGGGGCAACTTCCTCCTCTGCCCTCGCGGTTCCGACGCCGCTGTTTCTAAGTCCCATGTTTTGTATGTAAAATATCCGTTAGTAGAATCCAAGGTAGAATCTAAGAACATTCAAAACATCGGGGAGGCCAAAACTCGAATGTTCACTATTCCCAGGAGCAATGTTACAAGGTCACGCAGGATGTCCCCTGTGTCTAAACAATTGCGTCCCCCCGTTAGTTTTAGCTCTACGGAAAAGGAATATGGGGCTGATTGAAATGTTCCCGTCTGCTCTAATCAGTCCTTCAGCAAAGCCCTAAATTTGATCCACAGTACAGAACAAAGCCGGCTGGACCATAAGGGCAACTGGAGCTTTCGCACCGGGCCCCATGCCTTCAAGGGCCCCCGCAGTTTAGGAAAAAAATAATTTTTGGTAGAATTTTTAACAATTATTTTTTGTGTGTGTGTGTAAGTTTTGGGGTGCGAAGCCCTTAAAATGTTCTTTTTTAAAAGGTTTTCTTTTTGTTTGCAATCCCTCCATTTTCGAAAAGATTATCGTCCTTTGCCGTACAAATACTGTAATTTGGGGATTTCAAGTGGTTATTGAAACTACGTTTCTATTTTCCGCATTGATAAATATCAAATTAAATTTCATCATTTTGTGGCCCTTACTTTTATGTATTTAACAATTTGCGTGCAAACCAGATACTTAAATTAAAAAAAATAAAAAGAACAATATCAAAATTGATTTCGCGTTACATATAAAGTTCATTTATTCAGTGACTTTAAAAACATTACTAGAAATTTAAAAACAATCATATATGAGCGCGTATAAAAGTTTACGAAGTCGCAAATTTGTCACTTGCTCTACTTTGCATTAAAATCAATCACTAAAACCATGTATCAGGGGAAAAACAACTATTTGTACGAATTTATTTTACAGGAATACTTATTATTTCCTACACTAAAATATTCGCAATTCAAAAAAATTTTGCTATGCAGATATTTTTTTATGATTTTGTAAGGAAGTTTTTATCAGTCATACTACAATCTCAACCCAATCTCCCAGGAAAGAAAATCGTAGATTTCAACATTTTTTACTCTCTCTCTCTTTCTCTCTCTCCCTCCCTCTTCTTTTTTTCTCTCTCTCCCTCTTCTCTCTCTCTCTCTCTCTCTCTCTCTCTCTCTCTCTCTCTCTCTCTCTCTCTCTCTCTCTCTCTCTCTCTCTCTCTCTCTCTCTCTCTCTCCCTCTCCCTCCCTCTTCTCTCTCTCTCTCTCTCTCCCTCTTCTTTCTCTCTCTCTCCCTCCCTCTTCTCTCTCTCTCTCTCTCTCTCTCTCTCTCTCTCTCTCTCTCTCTCTCTCTCTCTCTCTCTCTCCCTCCCTCTTCTTTCTCTCTCTCTCTCTCCCTCCCTCTTCTTTCTCTCTCTCTCTCTCTCTCTCTCTCTCTCCCTCCCTCTCTCTCTCTCTCTCTCCCTCCCTCTCTTCTCTCTCTCTCTCTCTCTCTCTCTCTCTCTCTCTCTCTCTCTCTCTCTCTCTCTCTCTCTGAACTTTCAATCATATTAGGGTCATTTTCTTAAGCTTAAAGCAAATATTTCTTTGACATAATCATTTCGTCTTTATGATAGTTTTCTTTATGACATACTACAGAGGTGAAGCACATGTCAAGACGGAGAAGTTGCAACAATAAATTCTTTCGGTGCAGCTTAATTGGTAAAGCATTCGGCTCTGGAGTAGAGGCACGAGGATTCGTTGTCACCGTCCAAATTTGTGAATTTTACATCGTGTGTGTTCTTTGAGGACATTTTTCACGTAACGACTTTATTAAAATATGAGATTTATTTCCTAGTGCCAGCAATGAATTTTTGGTCCAGGCCCCGCAATAAAATTTTGCCCTGGGCCCTGTAAAAGATCCCTCCATTCGGCTCTAGTTCAGAGGGAAGAGGTTGTGTGCAGAATATTTTCTTTTAATATCGGATCAAATATTCGAAGTATTGCAGTTAGAATCAAATATTGATTATACCTATTACCGGCAAAGTAAGTCTGTTATTCTTGAGTAGAATTTGATATGTTTTAACAAACTTGATATAAAATTTCCCTATCAATCACAACCCCACAACGGGTACGGAGAAGTGGCCACCGGAGAACTGGACACATTAGAATTTCAGTGCCATAAAATTATTCTGCATAAAAAAATTTCGTGTGGCTATATTCCCCACTACTTGAGCAACTATTGTTCGTGATTTTTTTTTAATTTCGTTTTCAGTAAGAAATTTAGACATTTCCATGATTTTCGGGCAAAAGACAAAGCGGAGAACTGGCCACCGGAGAACTGACCACCAGAGAAGTGGCCGCACGAAGAACTGGCCATAAAAATTTCAAGGAGCCGTATAAAACTTGCGTTCTAGACTGCTCCGTGGCTACGTCTCCCGAAATATCTGACACACATAAAATTTCCATTAATTTCGTATATTCTTATTTACGATATTTTTCTAGGTCTATAGACTACATCTAAATGAATTCTCTGCTGGTATGTGCAAACCCACGAAACTTGTTGGGGGGGGGGGTGCTTAAAACCTAAAATATGAAATATCAAGAATTTCCGGTCCGATCGGGAGTTTTCAGCGTTTACAAGCTGTAACTCAAAAAATTGTCTGAGTGCATGTGCCTACCCAGGAAACCTGTCGGGGAGGAGGAGGGGAGGGGGGATACCAAAAGTCTAAAGTTTAAAATATAAAGAATTTCTCGTCCGATCAGGATATTTTCACCATTTACAACCAGAAATACTTTGTTTTATATTTTAGGTATTAAGCCCCGACAGGATTCCTGAGTTAGCACATCATGCCCTCACAAAGTTTGTTGAGATGTAGGTGGTAAATGCTGAAAATCTCCCGACCGGATCAGAAGTTCTTTATACATATTTTATACTTTTAGTGTTAACACCCCTCCCCCTCCCCCGACAGGCTTCCTGAGACAGCACATGCCCTCAGATAATTTGTTGATTTGTAGGCTCTAAATGCTGAAAATCTCCTAATCGGACCTGAAATTCTTTATATTTTACGCTTTTGGAATCACCCCTCCCCCCACACACAGGTTTGATTAGTAGGCATATGCCCTCAGGTAATGTGTCGAGTTGTAGCTTATAATTACTGAAAATTTCCCGATCGGACTAACAATACTTTATATTTTACACTTTGGTATCCCCCCCCCCCCCCAACAACAGATTTCCTGAGTCAGCACTCAGCACATGCCCTCAGATAATTTGCAGACTTGTGCGTACTTTGTAAACCTTGAAATCTTTAGTTGAGCTGTAGATCATAAACATTTTTTATAAAGAATTACATTAATTATCGCAATTAAGGAAAGACGAAATTACAAAAAACTTTATATGACTCAAATTTTGAAGATGACAATCCGAGTTTTGGCGTAAATGTGACAAGGATGGTAAGTCAGATAATATCCGAAAACTTGAAAATTTTTCATCCTCCTGGAGCGGGACTCGAAATCGCGTTTTCTGGGAGACGCGGATTCGAGTCCCGATCCAGGACGATGAAAATTTTCAAGTTTTCGGATATTATCTGACTTACCATCCTTGTCACATTTACGCCAAAACTCGGATTGTCATCTTCAAAATTTGTATTATATGGCGTAATCCCGTATTTCTTTCATGATTTATATGACTCAGTTAACCAACCTCTGGGGGTCGTGGCCACGAAGCGGTAAAAAAAAACGCAATTTTTATACGACCCCTTAAATTTCTTGTGGCCAGTTCTCCGGTGGGCACTTCTCCGGGTGGCCAGTTTTCCTACACCCCAATTACAACGGGCCTTGTAAACGCTTTGTTCCGACATATAAAAGTACTTTACCTGGGTCAATCACATGTTACCAAGATCTCAGTGGCACATTGCGGATTTCTTTATGGGGTATCCCAAAATATTGAAGATGCAAATGAAAATACCCTGAAGAAAATATCTCCCAAACTAATGCGAACAAATGAAAATATATTCGACATATTAAAGGTCATTTCCAACTATCGTAAAATACATATTTTAAAATTTCAACAAATATGTTAAAAATAAGCACACCTATAACAAAGTGATGCCTCATGTGGGTGGGCCCTGGTTTCTGGATGGGTCACACTTCTGGGTGCGCCATTGCAAGAATTCACCCTTCCAAATCTACATCTGATTCCCGATCATGGGAGTCTCAAACCTTCTGGAATTCACAATTTAAAAATACGGAAGTAATTGCATGTCTCCCCTCCCGGTGGCGCAATAATCTAAGCGATGGCTTCTGACCGTTTGTCCGAGATGGGTCCGGGTTCGAGTGAGACATGGACGTTGTGTTTGTCTCTTAGGGTACGGGCTCTCTCTCTCTTCCCTGGAAACAGTGGCTCTATATTAGGGACGAGCGGCTGCTTACAATCCAATGAGTTGCTGATGATGGTCGTTAAACCTCGAAAAAAATGAATAAAAATAATTGCATGATTTCACTTGTCGTTGCTAAGGTAGTTACATCTTGTACATAACTCTTAAATTTAGGAGCTCCAAAATCTATTCTACCCTAAACTTACAATTTGTTGCGATTGCAATTCCATGTTTTTCCAGGGATTTTACGTACTTTACAAGTTCGAAATAATCTCTTTCAGTTATTGAATATCATTATTTGCACGGAATTCTCAAAATAAATAAATAATAAATGAAATTAAGTAAAAAAGTTCCTACAGAAAAGTAATTATTTCAGGGGAACGGCAAATTGGTACCCGGCAAATTCGTACCCGGGAGATTGGTACCCTTCTATTGCTACGACGTTACGGGGCATGTAAAAATTGCATGGCTAACAAATTGCCGTCAATTTGTAGATCTTTTAAAGCTGTGGTGTTCGGTGAAACAATAGAATCATAATAAGGCTGATTCTATTTCCGAAAAGGAGGTAGTATGGGATTTCTTTTTTGTTCCGTTTCACACACGCGGAATTTTTCTGCCGAAGCAATAAAACCGTCCCACAGTACAGAGCAAGGGGGGATTTCCAAATTTAGGTTGAGAGACCCGAACCCACAGCGCTATGCGCCTTTTGGCAGGTGAAAGAGAATCTAAGAGAGTTAGGAGCAGATTGCCCTGATAGAATAGCACGAAAAGAAAAGTATGGAAATATTAGAGCACAAGGAGTAAACGGTTTCCCGTTATGTAGTGAAGTTGTAAGCTGCCCCACATACTTACCTGCAACAACAAGCCGTTCCGAGCGATAAATCTCTCCGCAGAAAAATGCCCGGTGCACCGCTGCCACTTCCTACAGTACAATTTTTGGCAAGCTATTTCATTGCTAGAACGCCGGAAAAAATGCCTGAAGGATGAGCTTCCCTATCGGTGGTTCTTTGTTCAACGGCACTTTGTTCCCACCCCCTCACACAGGAGGGATTGTTTTATTGCACTAGCGGACGATCGGCTGGTCACTTGTGTGAACATCTTTCCTTTCAGTTACGTCTCTCTTAATCTTGAAGGTATTTTCGCTATCCGGTTTGTAGCGAACCCCTCGGAAGCTGTGCGGCTTGGAAACTCTTTCGAGGGCAGGCGAAATTGAAGAGGATTGTCAGCAAATTTGAATCGGCCGTGCTGATATTCATAAGGTTTGCATGACAAGTTAAAGCTTGTATAATTGCGTTCATATTCTTAACGTTTAGATAACACATCCAGCTAATAATGTTGCTCCTTTACTCGGCCGCGAAACATTACTTGCAAGGCCCTAGGCATTTCTAGCCATTTTTGTATCCGCCGAGCTCAGATTCTGAACGTTTACATAACAAGTCAAGGTTACAGTATTGCACTTTTACTTAGGCACAAAACATTTATTAATAGACCCTAAACCTAGGCCTTTCTTGCAATTTATAATCCACGGAGTTCATAGTAAAAAGATTTACATTACAAATCAAGTAAACAATGTTCCTCCTTTACTTGGTCACAAAACATTAATTGCAAAGCCCTATGCCTAGGCCTTTCTAGGAATTTTCAATAAAATTTGGTAGAATAAAAACTGTTTAAAAGGCCTAGGGCCTATGAATTAATATTTAGTGTCTAAGCAAAAGCGCAATATTATTAACGTGAGTTGATACGTAAACTTTATGAATGTGACAAAAGCAGAATAAAAACTGTTTAAAAGGTCTAGGCCTAGGCAGTGGCGCAATCAGGAATTCTTGTTGGAGGGGGCTATATATATATATAGCATATGTACACAATGTGTGTGTGTGTGTGTGTGTGTGTGTATATATATATATAGAGAGAGAGAGAGAACTTTGAAGGACCAAGGTGAAAATACTATAAATACGTGGCGACAGTTAATAAATAAATACATCGCTCTTTCCACGTTCCAGAAACACACAGCAACCGATAAATTGTTTTTCAGCCACCGCTGTGAAATGAACCAACAGAACTCTCGATATCTAGCCGAGCGTGTTACATATACGCTACGGTGGCCAACAATCCACGGTGCTAAAAAAAAAAAAAAAAAACAATTTTTCGGTTGCTGTGTGTTTCTGGAACGTGGAAAGAGCGATGTATTTATTTTTTGAAGGACCATATATATATCATCATCATCATCATCATCATCATTGTCAACCATTATCAATCCACTGCTGGACGAAGGTCTCCTCAAGTTTCCTCCACAACAGTCTGTCTTGTGCGAGTCTCCTCCATGTCACTCCCGCATATTTTCGAATTTCATCCACCCATCTCCCATGTGGTCTTCTTCTGGGTCTTTTCCTGTCCATTGGAATCCAATCTAAAATTTCGGTTGTCCATCGATGGTCTGTCCTTCTGGCAGTATGTCCAGCCCATTGCCATTTCAGGGATTTAACTCTGATCATGATGTCTTCCACTCTTGTCATTTTTCAGATCTACGAGTTCCTCTTCTTATCTCTCCTGGTTACACCAAGCATGCACCTCTCCATGATCTCTTTGAGTTGTCTGCAGCCTTTGTATGTCTCTTTTAGTTAAGGTCCACGTCTCTGCACCATACGTAAGCACAGGAAGGATGCATTGATCAAACACTTTTCTTTTAAGACATAATGGCATATTGCTCTTGAAAATTATGCTGTTTCTTCCAAAAGCTCTCCAGGCAAGTTTTGTACGCCGATTAATTTCTTCACCAATGTGACCCTCACTTGATATCTGCTGTCCAAGATAAACGTACGTGTCTGTTATCTCCAGCTTTTCTCCATCAATCGATAAATCTTCATTTCTTGTAAAAGCATTGAACATCACTTTTGTCTTCTGAAACTTCATTTTTAATCCCACTTCTTTACTCTTGTCAGCAAGTTCCTGGATCATACTCTGCAGCTCTGATGGGGTAGTTGCAAAAATGACTACGTCATCAGCAAAACGAAGGTGGGTTAGATAATCTCCATTAATCTTTATCCCTTTGTTTTCCCAGTTCAGTGATTGAAAGACATTTTCCAATGTGGCATTAAAGAGCTTCGGAGATATGGTGTCACCTTGTCTCACTCCTTTTTCCAATTTTTATGTGTGTTGTATTTTCAAACAGCCGAATCTTTGCACTTGCATTTTCATAGATGTTATTAATAATATTAATGTACGCATCTTCAATACCGCAGGATTTCAGAGCCATTGTAACTGCTGATGGTTTCACCGAATGAAAGGCTTTTTCATAATCGATAAAAGCCATGCACAATGGAAGTTCATATTTCCTCTCTCTTTCAATTAGTTCTCTCAGTACGTGGATATGATCTATTGTGCTGTAGCCACTCCTGAATCCAGCTTGTTCTCTCGGTTGAGCCATGTCCAGTGTTACCTTCAAACGGTGTGAAAGAACTTTAGTGAAGATTTTATAAACCACTGATAGGAGGCTGATAGGTCTGTAGTTCCTGAGATCCTCAATGTCACCTTTTTTATGTAGCAGGATCATTGTAGCGTTGTTCCAATCCTCAGGAATTTTCCCTTCATTAAGGCATCGAGTGAAAATTTGGACGAGTACTGTTTCGATTTCTCCACTTGCTTCTTGTATGATGTCTACAGTAATTCCATCTTCTCCTGGAGCTTTTCCACGCTTCATGTTCTTGATTGCATGGGCAACTTCTGCTGGGAGGACTGGAAGAACTCTGGTACCTTCCATGATGTCTGGAGTACATGCATCATCCCTTTCACATAACTTGTAGTAGAAATCTTTCACTCTTGTCAAAATTTCGCCTCTATTTCTTGTTACAGAACCATCTTCTTTTCTCAGTGCCATAATCTGTTTTCTTTCCTTACTGAGATGTCCCTTTGCTATCTTTAGGCTTTGGTTGTTTTCAATTGCTTTCCTTACTAGTTCACAGTTGAATTTCCTTACGTCTTCAGTGATACTTTTTCTTACTGTCTTGCATAGCTCTATATATTCCTGTTTGGAAGTCACATCTTCTTTAGTTGTCCTCATCTCTCTTCTTTTTTACAACATTTTGGTTTTTCCTGATAATTTGTTCACATGCAACTTGTTCTTAGACCCAGATAATTTTGCTGCGGTTTCCCTAAGAGCTTTGGTTACTTTTCTGTTAACTTCAGAAATATCCACTTCTTCCGATGTTAGGCCTTCTAAAGCAGAGAATCTGTTCTTCAGTTCCAACTTGAAGGTATTATGGTGTTTTTTAAGGTTGGTTATGTCAATACGTTTTGTTTGTCTTATGAGCTTGCCACGTTCGAGTTCAGTGTTGAGGTACATCTTACATCTCACCAATCTATGGTCACTACCTGTGTTGAACTTGTTTAGCACACTGCAGTCTTCTATGACAAATTTTTTGTTGCACATAATAAAATCAATTTCACTTGTCATCCCATTTGGATGTCTCCATGTCCATTTCCTGTGTGGCTTTTTCTTGAAAAAGGAGTTCAAGATCTGTTCTGCGGTAAAGGCACTTCGACCAAAGACGAAGTAATGAAAAATATTTACTATTTGCACTTTCGAAAAACTTTTCGCATCACCTTCTAAGATACTTGCATTCAGCACATAAGGATCTTTTTCTTTAATATCTTTAATTTTTTCCAAATACAGCACTTGGTACCGAAAAGTTAAAGTTTCAAAGTAAGACGCCATAATTTCAACGGGGCTGGTTTTCTTTCACTTGCGTTGCTAAGGCTCGCTGCCATGCTGAGAGTCACGTGTCTGCTACATCCTCATTGGTTACGAAACCGAGAGAAAGACTACTTGCCTTACTTTTCTCAAGACGGTGAACTTGTTTACTGCTCTGATGTCCTCAGTTTGATGCAAATGTTCTAAATTCAGCATGAGACGGAAGATTGGAGACTCTTCATTGACTCATCACAAAAGAGTCTGAAAGCTGTACTTCTTAACAACAGCAACAAATACGCCTCTATACCGGTTGGACATTCCGTTCATTTGAAAGAGAGGTATGAGAATTTAGCCTTGATCCTGACCAAGCTTAACTACAAGGAATACGAATGGACCATCTGTAGCGATCTGAAAGTGCTCTCTATGAACCTTGGTCAAGTACTCCTGTTTCCTCTGCGAATGGGACAATTGTGCTAAAGCCAAGCACTGGACTCAGAAGGTTTGGCCAAGCAGGACGCTAAAAGAACGTGCGCTTCGAATCTTTGGTAGACCACCAAAAAAGTACTCCTGCCTCCACTTTACATCAAACTTGGCATCATGAAGCAGTTTGTGAAAGCCCTGCAAAAGATGGTGATACTTTCAAGTATCTGGCAAGTATGTCAGAAGCGAAGCTGACATACTGTCAGAAGCGAAGCTGAAAGAAGGGGTTTCCGTCGGTCCTGACATTCGAAAACTCATGAAAGACGAAATCTTTGAAACCAAAATAGATGACATTGAGAGATTGGCTTGGAAATCCTTTAAAGAAATTCTAAAGAAGTTTCTTGGCATCCAGAAAGACCCTGACTTCAATAACATCGTAGGAAACATGCTGGAGAACTTCAAAGCCTTGGGCTGCTCAATGAGCTTGAAGCTCCACTTTTTGGACTCCCATCTAGCCTATTTCACAGAAAATCTAAGCGCTGTGAATGAAGAACAAGTAGAGAGATTCCACCAGGACATAAAGGAAATGGAACGGATGTATCAGGACCGGTGGAATGTGAACATCATAATAGACTACTGCTGGATGCTGAATAGGGAGGAGCCGAGCAGCAAGCAGTGTACAAGAGAAAAAGTTCTAAACGGAGCTTCGAGGGGAAGAAGACGAAGATACATTATAAAGATTTTCGACTTTGTGGTAGCTATAACAAACATAACAAATTAATAAAATGTAAAATAAAGCTTATTTTTAAGTTTTTGTAAATAAAGTTTTTGACTCTGCTAGATCTGTGTGATTTATCTGGATGATCTTCACCCTCTCTTTGTGGGAAAACCTTACATGACAGAGGGAAAAGCTGAGCATTTCTGAACTCAGCGTATCGAAAAACATTAGAAACACCTAAAACGGTGCAGAAATATTTATTTTTCAAAATTAAACAATTTTAATACTGCCTTCGTTAGAATTTACGCGATAAATATACCGCAAAGTAATCCTACTCGAAAGTCCAAACCAGGGCTTTAAACCTTGAATTACCTCTTAAGATTGTTCGTTACGAAGATAATGTTTTCTAACAAGCTTGACGGGTGATTCAAGGTCACATGCACTCTGCTAAAGAGTGCACACGTGGTCTTTTGCAGGGACGTCGCCAAGGGGGGCGAGGGTGGACTTGAGCCCACCCTAAAATTTGTCTTGCCCACCCTGCTGCCCACCCAGTTCAAAACGTGCCATTTTCAGCACATTTAACTTGAAAATATAATCCAGACTTTGACAAATAAACTCGTGCTTGTCGTCGTGTACCCCTACATATTTTTTCCTATAGGAAGTGCTTTGTTTAAGTCTCCGTAGAAAAGTTATAAAAAGATCATCCGTAAGGCCATGAAAATTCAGTTGTTCTCCACTTTTCCAATTCCTTACTCTAGGCCTCTTTTTCATGTTTGTATGGCCAGGGTGCTAATGAGGACGGTGGATAGAAATTCACTGAGGGTGTCGCCCTATTAATTGCTCTGTTTGTTTTCTTTACAAAATAGGAAATTCCAGCAAGAAAAGTGGAGTCTGAGGGGGGGGATATTGTGTTTGGCGTGACACGACGTTAAAATTTCATTTAGATAAACAACAAGTTAGTAAAATCATGCAATGCATTGATTATGATACGCTTTCCAATATACTAGAAATCATTACCCAAGCTATTACTCAAGTTATGAGGAAAATGGCTGTGGAATAAATCTCACCCCTGTGCCCTGACCTTTGATCCATTTGGATGATATTCAACAGAACTGGTTCAGTATATCTCCTAAATAACATGATAAAGTTTTGTCGCAATCGAAGCAATTTTACGTAAGTTATGATGCATAAGCGCTATGGAATAGATCCTGCTCCTGTGTCCTAACCTTTCACCCCATTTCGCTCATTTTCAATAGGATTCGTCTCCAGACAGGTCCCTACAACATACCAACATTTCATCCAAATCGAAACATCTTTACGCAAGTTATGACTCATAATGGCGATGGAAGTGATTCCGCTCCTATGTGCTGACCTTTGACCCCCATTTCGCCAATTTTCAATACGGTTTGTCCCCAGGTGGTCTCCAACCACATACTAAAATTTAATCGAAATCGAACCTTTTTTACGTTAGTTATGACGCATAAGAGCAGTGGAATAGATCCCGCTCTTATGTCCTGACCTTTGACCTCATTTCGTTCACTTTCAATAGGGTTCCTTCCCAGGTGTTCTCCTACCACATACTAAAATTTCATCGAAATCGAACGATTTGTACGCGAGTCATCGTGCGGACGATCATACGCACACAACGCGTGACATAATGAGGCAGATGGGAATCGCGACCATCTGCTAGCAAGGTGTGGCGTCATAAAACTTTAATAAGATCAACAAGCAACGCGTGACGTAATGAGATAGATGGTATGACCGCGCGCCAACATCTAATGGGGCGACGCCATGACACCACACTACAAACTTCGTAATTCGGGGTGGTTATTTAACCCACTAAACAAATTTTCTTAAAGTCGAGATCAAGCTAAATCGATTTCTAGTACCAGAAAACGGTAGGTTAACGACTTTCATCAAAATCCTTAGAGCCGTTTTCAAAATAAAATTTACATACATACAAGAATTGCTCCGTTAAGGTGAACGTCAAGTAATTTTGCTTCTTGTACTTCGAATGGAAAAACTTCTGTACACATTTTCTTCCCAATTAATGCGTTACCAAGGATGAAAATTTGAACATCGATTAAAATAGCTTCATTTTATAACTTGGAATACTTAATATTTTTCTAAAACATGACCATAATTATGCAATCCAACATTTTTTGTCTGCTGACGTCATGAAAATACAGGCCGCGCCATCTTTTTCTGGACAATTAATGCGTTCACAAGGATGAAAATTTGAACATCATTAAAATAGCTTCATTTTATAACTTGGAATACTTAATACTTTCTAAAACATAACCATAATTATGCAATCCAACATTTGTTTGTCTACTGACGTCATCAATGTACAGGTCGCGCCATACTTTTTCTGGTTTCAACACCACCAAAGAAAAAAGTTATTGATTTTTAATATAATTATGGTTATGGTTTAGAAAATATTAATTATTCCAAGTTATAATAAAGTTATTTTAATCGATGTTCAAATTTTCATCCTTGGGAACACATTAATTGTGAAGGAAATGTGTACAAAAGTTTTTCCATTGGAAGTATAGGAAGCAAAATTACTTGACGTCGACCTTAATAATATGGGAAAAGAGCGATGGAATGGATCGCAATCCTATGTCCTGACCTTTGACCCCATTTCGTCCACATTCAATAGGGTATGTCCCCAGGTTGTCCCCTACCACATACTAAAATTTCATCGAAATCGAACCATTTTTACGCACGTTATGACGCATAAGGGCAATGGAATGCATCCCGCTCTTATATCCTGACCTTTGACCCTACTTCACCCATTTTGAATAAGATTCGTCCCCAGGCGGTCCCCGGCTGAAGCTATATTCACGCATAGCGTGAATATAGCCCACAGACTAGGTTCACGCTCCTTCTGTGATTGGTCCGAATGATTGTAAGGGAGTGGTCTTTTTTGGGTAGGGATTTGATGATTGATGTCTTCCTGTTCAGCTGCACGGAATATTCTGTTGCACTTTGAATTATTGTCATTAGATGGCGTCGTGTTCTGTTCTGTAGGTTGTTTATATGGGATTTGCTCTGTTGTGAATTGTGATAAATGTTTACATAGGCGAAGCGGTGAGTATGTTTGAGTAGGTGCCAATGAAGAATTTTTAAATTAGAATAGGAGACAGCATGTAATTTCGCCATACCGTACGCGTCTTTTGGGGCAGTTTCGAAACATAAATGAGTTTTTTACTGATTAAAAAGTGTGCAAATTTGCGAAGGTAAGCTGTGCGGAGAAATTACAGTCACTTAACTCTCGGCCCCATCAGTCCAATGTCATATGTTTGGAGGAAGACTTCGTATTCATGTCTTGCATATTGTATATTTAAACTAGTAATTGAAAAACTACTTTTTAAAAGTAGCTAACTACTGCTACAATCACATTCTTGAAAAGTACCTTGCTACAGCTACAACTACGTTTTTTGAAAAGTAGCTACTTTTGATACCTAAGTTAAAAGTACAAATTCTGGAGATCTTTATATGCATATTTTTCATTTTTTTCCATCTCGATATATCGAGAAATACTTATATATTTCTATTTGTAGCAATGCTGCACCAGTGGTATAACTACTAGGTAATGAAGTGGCATGCTGCAGCTGCTACTTCTAATTTTATGGAGAAAAAAAAACCAAATAATTAACCCAAAGATTCAGATTTTTCTTTAAGATAAACTTAGCTAAAAGATATCAGATTTTTCTTTAAGATAAACTTAGCTAATAAATGTCAAGTTACTTTTAAAACACTAGATTTCCTACAGATTGAAGCTCTTTGGCTCGGTTGTAATACGATCACTCTGCAATATTTTTGATACGATTGCTCTGCAAAGAATTGTAAATAATATGATTGCTCTGCAAAGGATTGCAAATAATACGATTGCTCTGCATGGCTTGTAAAACGATTGCTCTGCAATGATTTGTAAATAATATGATTGCTCTCCAATTGCCTTTTCTCTGTGCTGAGGAGGAAAAGTACTAGCACACATGGAGAGCACCAGTCACCTAGAATTACGTACATGATAGGTGTAAACTTTTTTTCGTGGCAGCCACAGATTTGTGATGGGTGATTTCTTCAAGTGATTTTAGTTTTGGACAAAACAATTACACTTTGCTATTCCTTTTAGTACTTATAGTAAGTATGTCTCATTCACTGCATAGGAAAACTTGAATAGGCTAGCAAATGACATCCATTTGCAAAATGTCACAAAGGTGTCCAAGTGAAGCTCGGTATCAGCAGTGGCGTATATTCGAGGCTAGCTGCGAAGCCCATAGAATGCACAAATCAAAGTAAATGAAATATACACAAATAAAAAACAATTAGCAACAGTATTAAGATATGTCGATGCTTTTGCTGCGACAAAAAACATGCGGATTTGCTTCTTTTGACTAAAAGAATCTATCTGGCGAGCAAAGAACAACGGGTCTCCCAGGGTGGTGTTATCGTAACGCAAACAGCTCTACCAGTCAGTCTTCACTGTTCTGATCCAAAGACCTTCGATACGACCACCAGCTAGCATTTCCATGACAACCTGAATGAGCAGGTGAAGGGGAATGCTTTGGCAACGGTTCGCTCAGAAAAGAGAAGACTTGGACTACACATTAGTCACTCGCTCCCACCTATAATAGTATGTGTTTCACGAGAGTTGTTTCAGTTTGTGTGAAGTGTCAATAAATTAAAATTGGTAATATTGTATCTTAAATTTGTGGCTTTGTTGGATTCAAACTGTTTTGATAAATTTTTTGAAAGCTTTTCTAAACATCTATCAGAATTTAAAGAACTCTATGCTTCAAATTTTGATACAGCTTGACTAAAAAATCAACTAAAGGTGTTTTGATTCCCTTGATGAATACAAAAAGAAATCAGTAAGAGACATTTCAGTTAAGGTTCCATCTTCGGCCTGCTCGATAGATGGCGCCACGGTATTTAGTGGATCTTTAATTTTAACGTAACACTGCAATAAATATAGATATTTTTCATTATATCAAAGGTATCTGAGACTTAGATTGCAATAGAATCGGGTAAAAGATATGATATGCTTGTGAAAGTTGTCACAAATATTCTAGGCAGCAGGGTTTAGATGAACATCGTAGAATAAAAGGTCATCACATAAGTAGACTTACCAATCCCGCCCCAGGTGCATCTTCTTTTCAATTCATAGTTTGTGACAAATCATTTACCCCTAAATCATCATATCTGAGGCATTGCAAAACATTTTCTCATTTTTCTTGCAGTGTTACGTTAAAATAAAAGATCCACAAAGGGACATACTGTGGCGCCATCTATCGAGCAGGCCGAAGACGGAACCTTAGCCGACATTTCTTGTTACATAAAGATGAATAAATTGTTGGACATTGTGTTTAGTGTGGTGTACAAATCAGCAGACCTAATATTAGTTTCCATCAGTAACTGCCGAAAGAAGTTTTTCTACATTAAAAAGAATCAAGATATATCTTAGAGCCATGTACATTTCAGCAACTTGGCTGTTATGTCAATAGAAAAAACATTCTTTTAATTTTTAAATATGAAAAAGTACTCGGAAGAAACTTTTTATGTAAACGTAACACTGAAGTCCACACAAAAGGAAAGAAGAATGGAGTTCATGTACAAATAAAGTATTCAGAAAAAGAATGGAGTTCATGTACAAATAAGTGTTCAAATCCTAATCCTTATAATTAGTTTGTATCGTACTAGCAGTAGCATGTACCTAAAATTTGGAAAAAAGGGTTACTTCTATTACGTTACAACTGAAAAATAAACCGCAATTAAAAAAAAAAAAAACGGTACTGGGAATGGGGGGGAGCCCCCAGGTGTCGGACCCAAGATACGCCACTGAGTATCAGCTAAAGAAAACATGCAAATAAATACCTGTAGCTAGTAAGTCCGGATTGCATTCTTATGGTGTAGGACACTGAGTTATCTATTTGTATGCAACCATATCCAGTAATGATCACTAAAGTCTTATAGTTTTATTAACCTTAAGCGTGTAACTATATTTTACCGCCGAATCCTTTTATTGCAATAAAATGTATGTTCATGCATTGGTCCACACTCCATGTTAGTGTTAATCCTGATTGGCTGATTGATAACCTTGAATTATGTACTTCTGTTCCAAAAATTACATAAAAGAGGTAAAACTACAGGGCTCTATAGGTAGCCCCTTATTTTTCCGGACAATCTTCATAACTCCCCCTTTCCACATACGCACGCACGAAAAACACATCCTCCATTGTGTTCAAAATCCAGAGAAAATTGCTGTGCTTAGGGATACTAAAGTAAATAGTAAATATTGTGTGTGTGTGTGGGGGGGGGACTTTGTCCTAGTTATGCCATTGTGCTACACACGACACTACTGTAAAAGTATATTACAGTAACAGCATTACTTCTAATCACTGATTTATATTAATATTTAAATCTGGCAAATAACCCAGATGCTAGTAAGTACATGACATTTAAGCTGTAGTGGCTTCGTAACTACCGTTTTAATTACAGTAACTTCATAACATTAACACTATGTATTTTGAAAGTGTACTGGCATAGACTACAACTGGTCTGTTTAAATTTGGCAAACTATGTCGGATAGAACCCTTTGTATTCTGTTAAAAATGATAGTTACGTTTATCACTTGTACTTTTAAATTACATTATAAATGATATTCTTATCTTACTGCTCATCATAATGTAGCCATAGTTCAGGAAAACAAAGCATGGCATGTAAGCATTTCATTCATCTTGAAGTTAGTTCCCCAACTCCGAAATGACAAATAGCACAAAATGTCAATTGTGAAGTTTGGGAGCACCATGTGTTTGCTACAGATTGGTCATAAAAGGTGGGGGCCAATGAGTAGGTGAATTAGACTGCACAGTGGGGATTGCAAGGTATGGAAGTGTATTTACAGTATATGGAAGTACAGTGTCATCAGAATGCTTTCTAGGGATTGGAGCAAAAAACTGGTGCCGTTGAGGCCTGGCAGTAGCAGAGCCTCAACCTAACTGAATCGGACTGTTTTACCTAACTGAATCAGACTGTTTTTTAATTTATTTATTCAATCGTCGTCCATCGAAATATATGTTCTTTTTTTAACAAAATTAATCTTGGCAGAGTTTTTTCTTTCTACTTCTCTCTCTCTCTCTCTTTTTTTTTCTTTCTTCGTAGTGGCTAAGCACATATCCATAGATTTTTTGTTTGCCGAAACCACCTCAGAAATAGCCAGTGAAGTGGGCACCTGACGCTATATGTAATATATGTATATTCAATTTCAAAGGTTTGTACGACCAAGTAAATCCTTATATTTATATAATGACGAGACAAAAATTTCTTATTTATACAAAAAAAAATCATTAGCATGTGTGAACTGCATATTTTATTGCACTTTTCTTGTATATCTTTTAAAGTACAACATAGCTTTACGCTTTGAAGAGTGCTTAAACTCAGTTTCTTGAAGATTCATGGGCATCCTGCAAACTTTTACTCCTCTGAAACTCTTATTTGCCCGTGGCAAGGATAACCTGACTGTGGAGTGCACATTTTAACACAATAAATAATGACATGAAAAATTTATAAAAGGAATTAAAAAACTAAGAAATGTGCGAAAAAAAGTGTTGCCTTTTTTTGCAATATTTTTGTCAAATATCAAAGTTTTCAATTTTATCTGTCACTCCTCCAAATTAAAAAGCAAGGCCCTGCAGCATGTTGATCCTAGGTATTATTACCTTGTGTGCAAGTAAGCAAAGTACTGTGACTTCCGTACATGTGTGGAATGCTAGTTTAGTGATGACACACAGTGAATGCATATTATTTAAGGTTTCCTATGCAGGTGAAATAAGGTAACATGACTTCATTGAATGACAACTGTATGTACAATGGAGTACACTTCTGAACAGCGGTCTGAGATAGTGTTGATATATGGAGAATGTTGGTGAAATGCACATGCAGCTGTACTCGTAGCATTTTCCTGGTGGTCCTTGTCCTACACCTTCCACGATCACACCCGCCTTGTACAACATAACATCTCTGCCAAACAAGTAACACTATGACTTGGTAATGCTCTGGTAGACCACATCAATCCTTGAATAGGTTGAGCTCTGTGAGTGTTGTGTCCTTTGCACTTGCCCACCCGTAATATAGTGTACGAGAACTCGCTGTGGCCTGATAGCTAGATGTGCATGGAAGATACTGCGAATCATGAGTTTTACCCATACGACAGAGTACCCCAGCAGGCCATGTATACTGGTGATCATCAGTTCCATACAGACCGGTGTAATTATGTCCTCAATCAAAAGTCAATGAACCTATTATAGTTTCTAGCGAACATTTTGTGGACAGATGAATTCACATTCACACATGACCACAATCACAGGAGCATGGATGAGCAATGGTGGTTACCAGTAAGTCCAGGTATGTTGGTGGTTTAATGTCTGGTGTGGCATCTGGAAAAACATTTGCCAGATCAGTGTTCTTCCAAGGTTCTCTCACTGGACTACAATATCTACAACTGCTCCATGGTACCATACCAGACTTTTTGGATGATGTTTCATGTACAGTCTTATATGTGGTTTCAAAGCAATGGCACACATTGCACAGCATCGGTCAGCAACTTTCTCACCGCCACGTTCCACTGACACATCTAGGGCTATGGCAGCCCGAGTCACCAGACCTAACCCACTGGATTTTTTCCTGTTGAGGTTACTTGAAATCTAAGGTATATGATACATCAACCCCTGCAGGTGTGCTGCAAGAGCAGGTTCTTGTAGGATAGTTACCAGTGCTGAAAGTTAACTGATATTCTTGATACCTACTATGTAAGTCACATCCAGGAACACATTGTAACAAATGATGGACATTTGGAATACTCTTAACTTTGATAGATATGTTTCTTTCTAGTAATGTAATAGCTGAGGGCCTCTATGTCAACAACACATGGCTGCACTTAATGATTTGTGTAAGTTGATTGTGTGGTGTGTTCTATTAAATGTCTACAACTTATTCTGAGTATTATTTTCAGATCTTGTGTTCATATTACACTGCCATAGTAGTGCTGTTTCTGCATCAGCTCGTCATGGCATTTACTTTCATGGTTACCTAAATGCACTCATACATTTGCCTCCTCAATGTACAGCCTAATTTTTACCTATTGACCTACACATTTTATTACCAATTTTAGCAAACACATGATGCTCCCCAACTTTGCAATTTACATTTTTTCAGATTTTGGGGTACTAGCTTCCCAGATTTGCTACCAGGTGCACTACAGTCAAGCTTATTGGATCTGCCCTCTGGCACATTTCCTGATCCCGTTGGTTCCACATCTAAGGATGTGAAGCTTCTGTTTGCCAATGCAGCTGTGTGCGTGTATATATCATCATCATCATCATTGTCAACCATTATCAATCCACTGCTGGACGAAGGTCTCCCCAAGTTTCCTCCACAACGGTCTGTCTTGTGCCAGTCTCCTCCATGTCACCCCTGCATACTTTCGAATTTCATCCACCCATCTCCCATGTGGTCTTCTTCTGGGTCTTTTCCTGTCCCTTGGAATCCAATCTAAAATTTCGGCTGTCCATCGATGATCTGTCCTTCTGGCAGTATGTCCAGCCCATTGCCATTTCAGGGATTTAACTCTGATCATGATGTCTTCCACTCTTGTCATTTTTCGGATCCACGAGTTCCTCTTCTTATCTCTCCTGGTTACACCAAGTATGCACCTCTCCATGCTTCTTTGAGTTGTCTGCAGCCTTTGTATGTCTCTTTTAGTTAAGGTCCACGTCTCTGCACCATACGTAAGCACTGGAAGGATGCATTGATCAAACACTTTTCTTTTAAGACATAATGGCATATTGCTCTTGAAAATTATGCTGTTTCTTCCAAAAGCTCTCCAGGCAAGTTTTGTACGCCGATTAATTTCTTCATCAATGTGACCCTCACTTGATATCTGCTGTCCAAGATAAACGTACGTGTCTGTTATCTCCAGCTTTTCTCCATCAATCGATAAATCTTCATTTCTTGTAAAAGCATTGAACATCACTTTTGTCTTCTGAAACTTCATTTTTAATCCCACTTCTTTACTCTTGTCAGCAAGTTCCTGGATCATACTCTGCAGCTCTGATGGGGTAGTTGCAAAAGAAAAGCTTTTTCAAGAAAAAGCCACACAGGAAATGGACTTGGAGACATCCAAATGGGACGACAAGTGAAATTGATTTTATTATGTGTAACAAAAAATTCGTCATAGAAGACTGCAGTGTGCTAAACAAGTTCAACACAGGTAGTGACCATAGATTGGTGAGATGTAAGATGCACCTCAACACTAAACTTGAACGTGGCAAGCTCATAAGACAAACAAAATGTATCGACATAACCAACCTTAAAAAACACCATAATACCTTCAAGTTGGAACTGAAGAACAGGTTCTCTGCTTTAGAAGGCCTAACATCAGAAGAAGTGGACATCTCTGAAGTTAACAGAAAAGTAACCAAAGCTCTTATGGAAACAGCAACAAAATTAGCTGGGTCTAAGAACAAGTTGCATGTAAACAAATTATCAGGAAAAACGAAAATGTTGATGCAAAAAAGAAGAGAGATGAGGACAACTAAAGAAGATGTGACTTCCAAAGTGGAATATATAGAGCTATGCAAGACAGTAAGAAAAAGTATCACTGAAGACGTAAGAAAATTCAACTGTGAACTAGTGAGGAAAGCAATTGAAAACAACCAAAGCCTAAAGATAGCAAAGGGACATCTCAGTAAGGGAAGAAAACAGATTATGGCACTGAGAAAAGAAGATGGTTCTGTAACAAGAAATAGAGGCGAAATTTTGACAAGAGTGAAAGATTTCTACTCCAAATTATATGAAAGGGATGATACATGCACTCCAGACATCATGAAAGATACCAGTACCAGAGTTCCTCCAGTCCTTCCAGCTGAAGTTGCACATGCAATCAAGAACATGAAGCGGGGAAAAGCTCCAGGAGAAGATGGAATTACTGTAGACATCATACAAGAAGCAAGTGGAGAAATCGAAACAGTACTCGCCCAAATTTTCACTCGATGCCTTAATGAAGGAAAGATTCCTGAGGATTGGAACACCGCTACAATGATCCTGCTACATAAGAAAGGTGACATTGAGGATCTAGGAAACTACAGACCTATCAGCCTCCTATCAGTAGTTTATAAAATCTTCACTAAAGTTCTTTCACACCGTTTGAAGGTAACACTGGACATGGCTCAACCGAGAGAACAAGCTGGATTCAGGAGTGGCTACAGCACAATAGATCATATCCACGTGCTGAGAGAACTAATTGAAAGAGCGAGGGAATATGAACTTCCATTGTGCATGGCTTTTATCGATTATGAAAAAGCCTTTGATTCGGTGAAACCATCAGCAGTTACAATGGCTCTGAAAACCTGCGGTATTGAAGATGCATACATTAATATTATTAATAACATCTATGAAAATGCAAGTGCAAAGATTAGGCTGTTTGAAAATACAACACACGTAAAAATTGGAAAGGGAGTGAGACAAGGTGACACCATATCTCCGAAGCTCTTTAATGCCACATTGGAGGGTGTTTTTCAGTCGCTGAGCTGGGAAAACAAGGGGATAAAGATTAATGGAGATTATCTAACCCACCTTCGTTTTGCTGATGATGTAGTCATGATGATGTAGTCATATATATATATATATATATATATATATATATATATATATATATATATATATATATATATATATCATCATCGGGATGTAAGGTCAGGTGATGCGTAACATCACAGCCTCTCCTTGACAAATGTCAACCCCGCCTTCTCGTGGTGCATCCTGTTCCCACTAAAGGGGCTCTGACGACCGCCAATAGCGGTATAACTATACCATCGGGATCAGAGGAAATGCTATCCCACACTCACCAACCCGCTTGGCCAGCGTGGTGAGTTATGGCCAAACACCTCCAAAATGACTCTACAACTTAAATCTTGGCCCTCAGTCTCCGGCAGCTGGAATGTACCTGGCCAAGGCAGCGGCCAGTGCGACATGAAGGCAGAGAGTGCTAAGAATCCCCGGAGGACCGGACTAGGCTGCCATTTGATGCTGACCTTGGCTACCTATAACGGACGCTCCCTATCTTCTGATTCAAGGCTTCTTGAATTGGAAGAGGAACTACAAAGGATCAAGTGGGACATCGTTGGGCTAAGTGAGGTAAGGAGAAAAGGAGAAGATCTCATTGAACTGAAAAGTGGACATCTCTTCTATTATCGTGGGACAGATACTGGCAGAACTAGTGGTGTTGGATTTATAATAAACAAGAAACTGAAGGATAAAGTGGTAGAAGTTGAAAGTTCCTCTGACAGAGCTGCACGACTCGTTATCCAACTATCGAGAAGATACCAGGCTCAGATTATTCAAACTTATGCACCCACCACAAGTCATCCTGAAGAAGAAATTGAAGAATTTTATGAGGAAATTCGTGATCTAAATAATAAAGGTAAGCAGCACTTGAAGATAATTATGGGAGATTTCAATGCAAAAATAGGGCAACGGCAACAGAATGAAACTTCAGTAGGTAAATTCGGTCACGGCAACAGAAACCAGCGTGGAAATACTCGTTGAGTTTGCAGAGGCAGAAGGATTTTTCATCTTGAACTCCTTTTTCAAGAAAAAGCCACACAGGAAATGGACATGGAGACATCCAATTGGGACGACAAGTGAAATTGATTTTATTATGTGTAACAAAAAATTCGTCATCGAAGACTGCAGTGTGCTGAACAAGTTCAACACAGGTAGTGACCATAGATTGGTGAGATGTAAGATGCACCTCAACACTAAACTGGAACGTGGCAAGCTCATAAGACAAACAAAATCTATTGACATAACCAACCTTAAAAAACACCATAATACTTTCAAGTTGGAACTGAAGAACAGATTCTCTGCTTTAGAAGGCCTAACATCGGAAGAAGTGGATATTTCGGACGTTAACAGAAAAGTAACCAAAGCTCTAATGGAAACAGCAACAAAATTAGCTGGGTCTAAGAACAAGTTGCATGTGAACAAATTATCAGGAAAAACCAAAATGTTGATGCAAAAAAGAAGAGAGATGAGGACAACTAAAGAAGATGTGACTTCCAAAGTGGAATATATAGAGCTATGCAAGACAGTAAGAAAAAGTATCACTGAAGACGTAAGGAAATTCAACTGTGAACTAGTGAGGAAAGCAATTGAAAACAACCAAAGCCTAAAGATAGCAAAGGGACATCTCAGTAAGGGAAGAAAACAGATTATGGCTCTGAGAAAAGAAGATGGTTCTATAACAAGAAATAGAGGCGAAATTTTGACAAGAGTGAAAGATTTCTACTCCAAATTATATGAAAGGGATGATACATGTACTCCAGACATCATGAAAGGTACCAGAGTTCTTCCAGTCCTTCCAGCAGAAGTTGCTCATGCAATCAAGAACATGAAGCGGGGGAAAGCTCCAGGAGAAGATGGAATTACTATAGACATCATACAAGAAGCAAGTGGAGAAATTGAAACAGTACTCGCCCAAATTTTCACTCGATGCCTTAATGAAGGGAAGATTCCTGAGGATTGGAACAATGCTACAATGATCCTGCTACATAAAAAAGGTGACATTGAGGATCTCAGGAACTACAGACCTATCAGCCTCCTATCAGTGGTTTATAAAATCTTCACTAAAGTTCTTTCACACCGCTTGAAGGTAACACTGGACATGGCTCAACCGAGAGAACAAGCTGGATTCAGGAGTGGCTACAGCACAATAGATCATATCCACGTACTGAGAGAACTAATTGAAAGATGTCATCATCATTGTCAACCATTATCAATCCACTGCTGGACGAAGGTCTCCCCAAGTTTCCTCCACAACGGTTTGTCTTGTGCCAGTCTCCTCCATGTCACTCCCGCATATTTACGAATTTCATCCACCCATCTCCCATGTGGTCTTTTTCTGGGTCTTTTCCTGTCCCTTGGAATCCAATCTAAAATTTCGGCTGTCCATCTATGGTCTGTCCTTCTGGCAGTATGTCCAGCCCATTGCCATTTCAGGGATTTAACTCTGATCATGATGTCTTCCACTCTCGTCATTTTTCGGATCCACGTGTTCCTCTTCTTATCTCTCCTGGTTATACCAAGCATGCACCTCTCCATGTTTCTTTGAGTTGTCTGCAACCTTTGTATGTCTCTTTTAGTTAAGGTCCACGTCTCTGCACCATACGTAAGCACTGGAAGGATGCATTGATCAAACACTTTTCTTTTAAGACATAATGGCATATTGCTCTTGAAAATTATGCTGTTTCTTCCAAAAGCTCTCCAGGCAAGTTTTGTACGCCGATTAATTTCTTCATCAATGTGACCCTCACTTGATATCTGCTGTCCAAGATAAACATACGTATCTGTTATCTCCAGTTTTTCTCCATCAATCGATAAATCTTCATTTCTTGTAAAAGCATTGAACATCACTTTTGTCTTCTGAAAGTTCATTTTTAGTCCCACTTCTTTACTCTTGTCAGCAAGTTCCTGGATCATATTCTGCAGCTCTGATGGGGTAGTTGCAAAAATGACTACGTCATCAGCAAAACGAAGGTGGGTTAGATAATCTCCATTAATCTTTATCCCTTTGTTTTCCCAGTTCAGTGATTGAAAGACATTTTCCAATGTGGCATTAAAGAGCTTCGGAGATATGGTGTCACCTTGTCTCACTCCCTTTCCAATTTTTATGTGTGTTGTATTTTCAAACAGCCGAATCTTTGCACTTGCATTTTCATAGATGTTATTAATAATATTAATGTATGCATCTTCAATACCGCAGGATTTCAGAGCCGTGGTAACTGCTGATGGTTTCACCGAATCAAAGGCTTTTTCATAATCGATAAAAGCCATGCACAATGGAAGTTCATATTCCCTCGCTCTTTCAATTAGTTCTCTCAGTACGTGGATATGATCTATTGTGCTGTAGCCACTCCTGAATCCAGCTTGTTCTCTCGGTTGAGCCATGTCCAGTGTTACCTTCAAGCGGTGTGAAAGAACTTTAGTGAAGATTTTATAAACCACTGATAGGAGGCTGATAGGTCTGTAGTTCCTGAGATCCTCAATGTCACCTTTTTTATGTAGCAGGATCATTGTAGCATTGTTCCAATCCTCAGGAATCTTCCCTTCATTAAGGCATCGAGTGAAAATTTGGGCGAGTACTGTTTCAATTTCTCCACTTGCTTCTTGTATGATGTCTATAGTAATTCCATCTTCTCCTGGAGCTTTCCCCCGCTTCATGTTCTTGATTGCATGAGCAACTTCTGCTGGGAGGACTGGAAGAACTCTGGTACCTTTCATGATGTCTGGAGTACATGTATCATCACTTTCATATAATTTGGAGTAGAAATCTTTCACTCTTGTCAAAATTTCTGCCTCTATTTCTTGTTATAGAACCATCTTCTTTTCTCAGAGCCATAATCTGTTTTCTTCCCTTACTGAGATGTCCCTTTGCTATCTTAAGGCTTTGGTTGTTTTCAATTGCTTTCCTCACTAGCTCACAGTTGAATTTCCTTACGTCTTCAGTGATACTTTTTCGTGTTGTCTTGCATAGCTCTATATATTCCACTTTGGAAGTCACATCTTCTTTAGTTGTCCTCATCTCTCATCTTTTTTGCATCAACATTTTGGTTTTTCCTGATAATTTGTTCACATGCAACTTGTTCTTAGACCCAGCTAATTTTGTTGCTGTTTCCATTAGAGCTTTGGTTACTTTTCTGTTAACTTCCGAAATATCCACTTCTTCCGATGTTAGGCCTTCTAAAGCAGAGAATCTGTTCTTCAGTTCCAACTTGACACACACACACACACACATATATATATATATATATATATATATATATATAGCTCTTTAATGCCACATTGGAGGGTGTTTTTCAGTCACTGAGCTGGGAAAACAAGGGGATAAAGATTAATGGAGATTATCTAACCCACCTTCGTTTTGCTGATGACGTAGTCATTTTTGCAACTACCCCATCAGAGCTGCAGAGTATGATCCAGGAACTTGCTGACAAGAGTAAAGAAGTGGGATTAAAAATGAACTTTCAGAAGACAAAAGTGATGTTCAATGCTTTTACAAGAAATGAAGATTTATCGATTGATGGAGAAAAGCTGGAGATAACAGACACGTACGTTTATCTTGGACAGCAGATATCAAGTGAGGGTCACATTGATGAAGAAATTAATCGGCGTACAAAACTTGCCTGGAGAGCTTTTGGAAGAAACAGCATAATTTTCAAGAGCAATATGCCATTATGTCTTAAAAGAAAAGTGTTTGATCAATGCATCCTTCCAGTGCTTACGTATGGTGCAGAGACGTGGACCTTAACTAAAAGAGACATACAAAGGCTGCAGACAACTCAAAGAAGCATGGAGAGGTGCATGCTGGGTGTAACCAGGAGAGATAAGAAGAGGAACTCGTGGATCCGAAAAATGACAAGAGTGGAAGACATCATGATCAGAGTTAAATCCCTGAAATGGCAATGGGCTGGACATACTGCCAGAAGGACAGATCATCGATGGACAGCTGAAATTTTAGATTGGATTCCAAGGGACAGGAAAAGACCCAGAAGAAGACCACATGGGAGATGGGTGGATGAAATTCGAAAGTATGCAGGGGTGACATGGAGGAGACTGGCACAAGACAGACCGTTGTGGAGGAAACTTGGGGAGACCTTTGTCCAGCAGTGGATTGATAATGGTTGACAATGATGATGATGATGATGATGATATATATGTGTGTGTGTGTCCACTTTATATTATGTAATAAAAATAAAGGACCTTGTTCAATTTCCCAGGACATGTTCTACAGCCCAAAATAAGACATATACTCTATATAAACATTAATGAGGAACAATTTTGCTTACCCTTTATAACCTTTTTTTTTTTTTTTATGTAAATTTCTTGCCAGTGTTAGCTATAAAAATGTCTGTTGAAATGATTTTGAAGACACACAGTGCATTGGTATGTTTACAGGAAGGAAAGTGCTTGCAATTTCTGATATGAGACTCAACACAGCCTGGGCATGTGTTTTTATTGACTGTTGAACTCATTAAAATTTAGTGGAGGTGTTGTGGATTGTCTGACAGTTGTTTGGAACTTGCTTCTGAACCGTGTCAGTGAATGGAGTGGAGTAAATGAGAGTTTTTAAATGTCCCCACAAGTAGAAATCCATTGGAAAATCTGGAAAGCACTAGTGCCAAGCTGAATGTCCTCAGTGACCTATTCACTGGGCAGGGTAGTTATTGTCCAAGAGTTCTTGTATCATATAGCTAAAATGACTTGGGGCTCATGGACTATATACATTGTGAACCATATACATTTATACATACATAAACCATATTCATTGTGGGAAGTATCAATGGCGCATTCTCTACTTCAGATGCCACCATGCATGTTTTTCTCTGCCCATAAGTGATGTGAAAATTTATGATGCTCTCACTGGTGAATCTGGCCTCATCTGTAAAAAGCACTGATGAAATGAATGGGTCACCCGCCCATTTCTGCATACTCCATTAGCCAGTTGTTTGTGATGGGTAATCAGGAGATGTGAAATCCTGCACATGCTACACGTAGTATGGGTACAAGCTCTGTTCATACAGAACTCTCAGCAAGGTCATGCTTTTGAGATATTTTCTATTGCAGCTTTTTCTTTATTCTGGGCACCAGGATACTCTCCTGTTTGCAGTAATGGTCTCTCTCTCTCTCTCTCTCTCTCTCTCTCTCTCTCTCTCTCTCTCTCTCCTGTAAACAGTGACAAATGTTTCCCTGTGTGATAATGTTTGATGGTACGTAGATATGCCTAACCTCCCAACTTTTACCAAGTGATTTCAATACAAAAAATGTGTCTGTGTCAATTCATGAAATCAATTCATGAAATGAATTGACACAGACTCTCTCTCTCTCATGTGACTGTAAACAGTGACAAATGTTTCCCTGTGTGATAATGTTTGATGGTACGTAGATATGCCTAACCTCCCAACTTTTACCAAGTGATTTCAATACAAAAAATGTGTCTGTGTCAATTCATGAAATGAATAACCTTCCATGCTCATGTGAAAACAGAAGGAGATTAGTGTAGCACAATATGTGCTTAGCACATGGTTCGTACGCATCCTGGAAAAGTCCTGGAATTCCAAATTGCCCTAGAAATATCCTAAAATTATGTTGCATGTCCTGGAATTCTATCCATTCCTGCCTTTTTGTCCCTGCACAATGTTTCATAGTTAAGAATTTTTCTACTGATATAACTTATGTCTGACAAATTTCCCTCCCCACCTCTGTCAAAATGAGGGAGGCTGTTAGTTTTCTTGTCTGTTAACAGTACTGAAGTTGTGTTATTAGCACGTCATTTGTAAAACAAAGATTGTGCCTATGTTATCACTTTGTCCATCCATCAGTGTACAGCATATCTCTGCAACTATCAGTCTGACCAGAAAAATTTCTTTTGCATTGGGAAGCTTGAATTGTGAGAATGATGATCTTTGCATTCTGCACCTTTTTTTTTTTTTTTTTTTTCTGATGCACGTTTCCTCCGCTAGAAGGCATAAATGCAGATTCTACGAATTCAAAATATATTTTATTTCATATCTTTACTTCTAAATATCCAGTTGAAATAATTATTTTTCCTTTCAATGCCATTTATATCAAAGACTGTTATAGGTACAGTCACTTCTTCAAGTAATGCATAGATTTTGCTCTAGGGAGGGCGTAAAGGTAAATTGTGTTTTCTCCAATATCTCTGCTTATGAAAGTCCTATTTCAAAAATTCTCCCCGCATCGGATACAGCTCCTGATGGGAAATGTTTTGCACATAATTCCTAATTTCTGTTAAAGAATGCTTTTTGGCCACCAGGAGGTGTAAGTGTTTATTTTTGCTTTGATGTATTCACAGCAAAATCTGAGCTCTTCTGAAAACTCTTGGAAAAATTCTTTCATGAACCGATATCTCTCACCTCGGAAAACCTTTTGAAAATACCTCCTGCGTAAAATAGCGCATAGTTTTCCCACCAGGTATTTGAAAAGTCCTTTTTCCTTAGCATAGCTTTTACCATGAAGACTACTTTTTGCCTACTTTCAACTTTTCCATTATGCAAAATTCTTCTGCTACAAGGTGTAGAGTCATATCGTATTTCTTCTTTGAAGTGTCTGATTTGGAAATCTCTTTGTCGCTGATACTTTCCTTCTGCTATGAGAAACTTTTTGTGTGCCATTTCTTAATTTTCGTAACATACTGTACTTTTTAGTCACTGGTGGAAGTGAGTAGCTGTTTCTATTTCTGGATGTTTTATTGATTGCAAAACTCCAGTTGATTATTTTTTTTTTAGCCAGTTGCATTGACTTTAGTAACTTTGATAAATTTCATTCTCATCGGAGAGATTCAAAAGAAGTGCTCATTTCAACCGAAAAATTCAGTGTTGTCTTTCTTCAAATATTTCACCTTCCTTATCCTTAAATTTCCAATGTCAGCATTATTTCAAAATAATTAAATATAAATAGTATTTAGTTTATACATTGATTTTGTGGTATATGATAGCATTACGAGAGTAATGACGCGTTTATGTTCTAACTATGGATTTTATACCTATATATTTTTGAGTTTTATGGGGTTTTTTTTATTTTATAATTTTCTTCAATGATTGAACTAAAAGCCAAAGTAAAAATTAATTTTTCTCAAATTTAGTATAGCATATAATGTACATAAAAGTTTTGTAGAAATTAAACTAGTTACATGTTCAGCGACACTTTTGGTATTTCAGTATTTATCTGTGATTCTAAGTTTCTTATTAGCTGCAGCAGACATCAGTTTTCAACATTCTGTTGTATTAAGTTTGCTCAAGCCGATAGGTAGCTGTTTGTTGTAGGTTACAGGTTGAACAGACCTATGGTTTCTCTATATTTTAAGTAGGAGCATTTAGATCATATGTCCTGGAAAAGTTTTTCAATTCTACGATTGAAAGAATGTATGAACCATGCTTGCATCTAACCTGCTTGCAAATCACAGCTCAGTGAAATACACAACATTGATACAGAACTGTAATTGGCATTATTCCTAGCTCTGCTGCATCAGCACTTTTATATGGATTTTTTACCTTATTTTGACATGTAAAACATGTCTCTAGCATGTGGCCAGACCATTTAGATATACCATGTATGTATTCAGCTTAACATTTTGCTTTCAGATAATGTGCTGCTTTAAATTTAAAAAAAAATGATGTCCAAAACACTTGCAAATTTAAAACTTACACAATCACTACCCAAAAATGTATCCTTTATCAAAAATATTTCATGAAGAAACAAATAAAGAAATACTCTTTTTTTTTTTTCTTATAAAAATTTGGTAAGTGGAAATTTCAAACTTGATTTCAAAAGTAATGTTCAAGAATGAATGTGTATATGGAATTTCAATCCTACATATACTGTATACAGTAGTGAACAAGTTAATCCAAGCACTAATATTAAAGAAAAGTTGTAATTTTGCAAGAAAATAAGTACAAAAATTAAATTTCAACTTTCCTAATAATTTATATGTGTGCTACTCTGTTCCTAATAAGTTCATTAATTCCTTAGGTATGGACTCTATCAACATAGAATGCATTTTTATTTCTGCATCTCTAAACCATACCTTTATATGGATTGTATGTAATCCTTTGTATCACAATTAAGTTTTCCAAGTATCTTTTTCATTATGGACCACAAATTTTCTATTAGGTTAATGACAGGAGAGTTATATGGGTACTCTAGCATTTGGATGTTGTGATTTTTGAAGAATCCTCACTTTTTTCGAAGTGTGGCATGGTGTGAGATCCTCTTGGAAGACGAGTTCTTTGTATTTCTAGATCTGCGGGTAAAAAGGTTTTTTTTTTTCCAATATTTTTATCTATTAGTCACTTTTCATCATACTGTCAACAGTTATCCTGGACTGCCACGTCTAATACAACCCAGAACATCTGTTTAGCTGGGTGTGTAGAAGACATAGGGTACTCGCTCTCCTTGGACAAAGAAATAACTATCATCTGAGAATGTGACCTTCCATTTCTCAACAGTACAATCTTTGTGCACCTTTGTTCGCTGGAGCCCCTTCTGCATAGCTTCCATCAACAGTTGTTCTATTTGGTCTGCCGGCAGTCCTCTCAGCTTCCAACAATCTTCGATAGACTGTCATGTCAGAAACATTAAACCCAGTAGCTGCCAAGTCTTTAAGTCTATAGCAGACAATCTTGGATTCACGTTACTTCTTCTAACTAGTAACCAGTCTTGAGTATGTATAATATTCCTTTTTCACCCACATTTTCTTTTTCTGTCAGGGAGAAAAGGTATTTGTCTAACCTCTTTTAAATTTCATTAACAGTACGTAAAGGCTAAACCACTCATTGACAATTTGTCTTGGAGATGTATCCATTTTGTGTACACACTAGAAAACATGGAAAATGCTATTAAGAAATGTAGGTTTTAGTTAAACATTGTTAAGCCACAGCTGACAATTGTAAACTGAAACCAAAACTAACATTGTTGTGAACCAAAAACTTGACAAAGTTTTGGTTCACTTGTTCAGATTAATTTATTTGCTACAGTATATATATTTTCTCTAAATATTGCACAGATAGCAGATATCTTTGAAATGTATGCACACACACACACACACACACACACATCATTTAAAATTTTACTGTATGGCCACTTTTGTGATGGTAGGCCAAAAGCGGTAGACTGATATGAATAATAATTTTTCATTAAAATTTCAGTATGATAAAAGTTATAAAATTTCATCAAAATTCATTTCCAAGAAACATATTTACAACTCCCAGACATTGTCTGCCTTCCCTAATGGATTTCTGATTATTTAAATTTTAAACATATTTCTTCTTTTTGGAAATCTTTATCTGCAGTCATTTGGATAAACTAATTTGAAAATGAAATGTCATAAAAGTATTGATAAAAAATATTCTAATTCTAGATAAGTTTCACTCCTCAGGTCTATTCACTATGCATATTTTAATAGGATGACAATCTGGATTAAAATGATCATTTTTGACAAACAGTACACTTAGGATGCCAGATATAATTGCATTCATTCTTACGGAGCCAGATTACAGCTGCTAGTTATTTAAGGACTGCTTGACCTAATAGACAGATTTGAAATTAAAACGCATACGAATCTTGGAAGTGTGTATCCATTTTCATGTTTACATATTTACAAAAGAAAAAAAAAAGAATTATCATAAATATGCTGTTTCCAGTTCATTCATTTTGAATGTGGCATAACTAATAAAAAAAATAACCAAACAGGTTGGTTGACTCTAAAGGTTGTTTCTTTTTTTTTTTTTTTTTAATTTATTTAGATTTCTGGATGTGAAATTCATCAAAATGCATTCAAGGAAAGCCTAATTGCAGCTTCCTTTGATTCTTGGTACACATTGCCTTTGCTGATTCAGCCATGTTTCCAACTTCCAACTGCAGATTTAGCCGTAGTTTCATCTTGCAAGTGTGCGTTCATAGATTTATTTATGTGTACTACAATTTGCAAAATAGATATAGCAGACTACGTACTTTTAAGAATTTAAAAAAATATGGCCAACCTGATTTATGTTAATCACAGTTAGTCTACTAGGTTGATTTGATCCAAAATTACTATTTCTGAATAAAATTTCACTAATTATTCCAACTGCAAAATTCCTATCAAGATTCCGTCATTCAACTTAATTACAGTTTCCTCTTAACTGTTGTCTAACTCACACTAGCATCAATGAGGCAGAAGCAGCAGCATTCTTACCAAAATCCAAGAGGCAACTAGCCGACTGAGCTGCAAGACATCTAGTAGAAGAATCAAAGAACCAATTGTACGATGAAGAAACAGAAATCACACACAACACAAATCTGAAACTTTGAGACAAATTAACTGAGAAGTTTTAATAAGCACACAAAGTACAGAACCCAAATACGTACAGTATTTTCACCAAGATGGAAGAACAAGTAATTGGGCTAGTGGGCAGTGATTCTGTGAGAACATACGTCTAATGCATTTAGCTTTTTAAAACTTCCTTGTAGAAACATCTGCTCAAAATGTCTGGTTAGTGGTTAAAAATTCACTTATATAAGCAGATCCACATATTTGTAGTGAGTTACACAGTTCTTGCATGATGGTTATAGCATGACCATGTCTCAGATTCAAGCAAGCAATAGGCAGGTTTACAAAAAATTCAGCTACTAACTTTTTTAAAACAAGTACTCTTAAAGTATGAAAAAACTTGCCCTCCCAAAACATCGTTGTGGTCTTATTCCACAAGATCAGAACCTGTGTCACATTTGTTTGCATGCAAAACTGTTTCAGCATACCCATGATAGAAAACATGTTTCTCTTGCTTTAGGACCATGTATATTCTTGTAAACAAAGATATGCGATAAAGTGTTGTTTGCTCTTTACATTATTGTAATGTCATAAAATTTCACCATCATGAACATTGCCTTTAGTGGTTCATCTTACTGTAATATGAGAAAACATTTTATTTTTCAGTTAAAAGAAGTCTCTTGACATTTCCCATGGGACATCCAATATGAGTGAATTGATGTTGACACATATTCATGGCAAAACCCTCTGTATTCACTTTAACTGCATGTTTAACAGTTTGCCTATGTGCCCCTAAATATTTTCTGTTGTCACCTCACCAGCCTGTAATATGATGTGTCGTTATCACAGCAGTACAAGAATTCATTATCCATATTTTCTGTGGAAAGAGGTTTGACTAATGTTTCATGTGTCAGAGTCAATAGTGTGAATAGTGCTTTCTGTTTTTCTGTATTTCTTTTATAGGTCTACACTGTGTCCCAAAGTCACTTATTAGGTGTACAACTTTGGTACTTCAGTAATTATGTTTTAAAGCAATTATCAGGGCAGACAATAATACATGTACAAAATCCCTTATAGAAAATAAATAGTTTGCAAAGTTTCATTTTGTTGTGTTATAATGCAACTGCAATTTAAAGTCTGCATTTCATTGTGTTATTACTCGTTTCTTGCTTCTTCTGTTATCATTTTCACAGCTTCCAAATTTGGATTCGGTGAGGTAAAATTATTAAAGACACCCCTAATTACTTAAGGTGTTAAATTAGCGACTGCCCATGCAAAAAAAAAAAAAAAAAAAAAAAAAAATATATATATATATATATATATATCTTAGGCTCATGTACATTATGCCAAATATGAAGATATTACCAATTGTATAAGAAATGAATGCCAAAAGGCAAATTTGGACATTGGTATCTGTGCAGAATGATATGCCACCTGACAGTGAGCAAAGACAGGATTAACAATTGTGCAAGAGGCTATTTGTTACTTGCTATTGGTGAGACAGAAGCAAGTGTAGGGTCAGCATTGAAAGGAAGAGAGATACACAAAATAGATCAGTATATAATGAATTTTCACAGTTTTAAAGGCTGTGAAAATATGTGATACTGCTTGGATAACTGGATCAGACCACTGTGTAAAAGCACAAAATGCATTGCACATAGTGAATACAATCCTTAGACTACAGGATTTTGGTCATTTTTAAAGGGGGGGGTCACAGTACTCCTGGAATTTAACTTAAATTTCAGGATTAGAAAGATACAGTTCAAATGTTTTATAATTATAATATTTACCTTCATGAAATTGGCTCAGTTACATAGTATTACCTATAGTATACAGTTACCTGTAATGCTGTTTTTTTGCCCCCCCCCCCTTTCTAGCAATTAAAACTTGTAATATGTAAACTGAAGCCATAGACTGCTGTATCCTTTGGCAATATTAACTACATGCTATACAAGTCATGTTGAACTTTGGTAGGTGAAAATGTTTGTCATTCAGCATTAGACACACTGATGTAATACCCGTTCACTGTAACAGTTTGTTACATGTTCTTAGCCTCTTGCATATGTGGGTGTATCATGTGTGGGTCATTCCATGTCAAATCCAGGATTATTTTTTTTTACAAGTACTTATCCCCAGTATGTGCCATTCCCCAAAGCTTTCATTTTTTTATTGTTGATGAATCAATAGATATCAGTATTTGAAATTATGAAAATGTTGGCTTGTGGGATCAGTGTTGCATTCAGAGAGTTTTTTCCAGGGGAAAATTAAAAATTTCGGGGAGGGAGACTAAAGTTTGTTGACTAATTATATATATATCACAATTTTGTTATTTATTTATATAAAATTTTTAAATAGAGTACACACATTTTCTTATGCTCTTATATCGCAAATGCAAATTCCACGAAATCTACACAAACAAGTGAGTAAAAATGTTATACCTTTGCTTTAATTCAGTAATGGACCACGGATTGCACAATGGGGTGGTGTAAAATATTGAAGATGCCAGTAAGGTAAGGCTGTGCTGAAGAAAATCCTTCCAAGACATTATGGGTGGTAAAAATGTCCTCACCTTACTATTAGCGTGTTTCTGATTATTAAGGAATCATTACAGTGTTACCTGAAAACGTATGGTGTAATCATTTCCCTGCCATTTGGTTTGTCTTTTTAGAATAGCAAATAGTAGTAAAAAAAAAACAACTAAAAACTAACAAACCGTTTAAACGCCAGTTTGAGATGCCTCGATTTTATTTATTTTTTCACCGAGTAAAAACCACCACCGCCAGGTGCGGAAAAAATCATTAGGGGAACAATTTCTAATAATTTGCTATTGTTAAAAAGTAGGCGGCAAATATTTTGTTGTATTGGAAGCACTAATGTCACGTTACTACACTGAGGCAATAATATGGACAGGCGGCATCCAGAAGACTGAAATAAAACTGTTTTTTTATGCTATCTTGACTGAAATAAAACTGTTTTTTTATGCTATCTTGACTGAAATAAAACTGTTTTTTTATGCTATCTTGACTGAAATAAAACTGTTTTTTTTTATGCTATCTTGCAAAATATGATGATGTATTGCAGTGCAAACATCTTTACTGTGTGGAATTAGGTTTTTATTGCGGAAGTAATCCGAGGTGTCTGTGCTTGAAAAATTACCCCTTCAGCGAGGACTGTTTAATGTTTTGTTGAAGAATGATAGAAATTTCAGACTGAAGTCCATGTGGACGTTTTTTTTTTTTTATTAAAATAATATTTTCCCTCATTTTCTTAACTTTTTTTAAAATCAATTTCTCCAAATATTCAGCTATCTGTATAAACGAACACAGACTAAAATAAGGGGAGATCGCCCAAAAACCTACGGGGAATGAGGGTAGGGGCCTTCATGGATTTTCGGGTGGGGGGCTAAGCACCCCCGAGAAGATACCTGATAACATCACTGTGTGGGATGTATTTGCACAAAAACATGATTACCTAAATTTCTTATAATGATGGAAATACCAAAATTGTCATCTTCAAGTAAATTCCTATGCGAAATCCATGTATGCAATTGAACGTTTCTGTCGAAGTTTTTGAGTTTTAAGCATTGTTTTTCTTTTAATTAAAAGGAACTGGCGTGGCCTTGTATGTATAGAAAGTTACAAGAAATATGACCTAACATAAAAAAGAAAAGAAAAAAGTGTGAGTGAGTGAGAAGAGAAAGAGTGTTAACTTTCAGCCGAGGAGCTGAGAAACCAATTTTTAAACATGACACATACACAAAAGCAGTAAAATGGTGTATCTTCACAAGTGGCTAACAAACTCTTGATTTTTATGCTGTATCTGTCGTTAGCATAGGGGCAGTAACCATCCGTCTGCATCGAAGCCCCGTACGCAGCAGGATTCGCTGAACTGTCATTTTAGACACACTTCCAGTAGCCCCCTGGTTCATTCAGCCAGTGAATTGCTCCACTGAATCGCGTCGATCGGCCCTCACGCTGTTTTTTATGCTATCAGCCGACGTTCACCTCTCACACCAATGGCACGTAGTGCTCCGCAGTTTCCAGATCGCTTATTCGCAGGGGTGCCATTTCTCCAACCACAATACACTTTAACCACAGCAGCACGCGAACAGTTCACAAACTGCGCTGTTTCAGAAATACTGCCACCCCTGTCCCGAAAGCCGATAATTATACCTTTTTGCAAATCTGATAAATCGCTCCTTTTATCCATGACAGCAGCGAGTGATATGTTATCAGAATGCATACAGTACACCATATGTACCCTCCAAGCCAGCTCACGACACGTGCCTACTTTCGTTGGGTACGCGCTGTTGACGTCAAAAGTAGGAGGAGATGGTCTACAATAATATGACTCTACTATATATATATATACACTGACGGGGAAAAAATCCCAACACCACGAAAAAATAGTTGTAGAGGAATGAAATGGCGGCAATACATTTATTTGTATAGGTAACATATTTAATCGATTAAGGTTTCAAGATCACAGAGCCGCCCCGGTGGCGCAGTGGTCTAAGGCGTTGGCCTCTGATCATTCGTCCGAAGGGGTCCGGGTTCGAATCCCGGTGAGGCAGGGATGTTGTGTTTGTCTTACGGCACTGGCTCTCTCCCTTCCCTGGAACCAGTGACCCAAAATTAGGGACGGGTGACTGCTTATAGCCCATTTGAGTTGCTCACGGTGGTCGTTAAACCTCCAATCAAAAAAAAAAAAAAGATCACAGCTTATTGTAAGCGCGAGAAGAGCCATTTTAAATGTGAAATGCTGGTACATTAATAACCGGTGTAACCGCCAGAATGTTCTAACCAACACACGGCCATCACTGGCACCCAGGCAGAACCAGCTTTCATCAGAAAACACAACAGATCTCCACTCCGTCCTCCAATGAGCTCTAGCTTGACACCACTGACGTCGAAAACGGCAGTGGTTTGGAGTGAGTGGAATGCACGCTACAGGGCGTCTGGCTCGGAGCTGTCCTTCAAGTAACCGATTTGTAACAGTTCGTTGTGTCACTGTGGTGGCAACTGCAGCTCGAATTGCTGCCGCAGACGCGGTACGATGCGCCACGACCATACGCCGTACATGGCGGTCTTCCCTCTCAGTAGTGCCACGTGGCCGGCCGGAACCCGGTCTTCTTGAGGCAGTACCTTCCCTTGACCACCGCTGCCAACAATCATGCACAGTAGCTACATTCCTGCCAAGTCGTTCTGCAATATTGCGGAAAGAAAATCCACCTTCTCGTAGCCCTATTACACGACCTCGTTCAAACTCCGTGAGCTGTTGGTAATGGCTTCTTCGTCTTCTTAAAGGCATTCTTGACTAACATCAACACCCTACGTCGAATCTCAACGATAACTAACGCTCACGAACGTTACAGCGCGTATTTACAGCAAACCTGCTTTGCATGTTCCGAGGGGCGCTACTAGCGCCACACGTATGCGCCGAGCGCGAAATTTGCATAGACGTCATCTTACAGATGTACTCTCACCGCCTACCAACTGTCGTTTATCTAACACAACCCCTTCTTGGTGTTGGGATTTTTTTTTTCCGTCAGTGTATATATATATACACACAAACACACAAGGTCGAGTCGCATTAGTGTGACCACCAGCTAATACCCAGAGTAACCGCCGTGTGCAGCACAAACAGCAGCTAGACGGGCTGGGAGTGACTTGCTGGAAGGTGTTCTATTTTTTTTTTTTTTTTTTTTGTTATTGGAGGTTTAACGACCATTGTGAGCAACTCAATGGGCTATAAGCAGTCGACCGTCCCTAATTTAGGGTCACTGGTTCCTGGGAAGGGAGAGAGCCAGTGCCGTAAGACGAACAACATCCATGCCTCACCGGGATTCGAACCCGGACCCCGTTCGGACGAATGATCAGAGGCCATCGCTTAGACCACTGCGCCACCGGGGCGGCACCTGGAAGGTGTTCACAGGTATGTGGAGCATGCTGACTGCAGTGCATCTGACAGCTGCTGGAGGGTGCGTGGTGGAGATCTATAGAGCGAACAACACGATCGAGGTGGTCCCACAGATGCTCAATTGGGTTTAAGTCTGGGGAATTAGGGGGCTAGGGAAGTACTTTGAAGTCTTCATCGTGCTCTTCCAACCACTGTCGGACATTTCGAGCTGTATGATACGTCGCATTGTCGTGCTGGAAGATCTCATCCGCCCCAGGGAAGACAATCGGCATGTATGAGTGTACGTAGTCTGCAAGGATGAATTCATAACGAATTCGGTCCATAGTGCCTACCACAGGCATGAATGGACCCAGAGAAGGCCACGAAAACATTGCCTAGACCATAATGCTGCCCCCACCAGCTTGTGTTCTTCCAGCAATGGTTGAAGAGTATTTATTCTCCGATGTTTCTCGCCTTATACGACAACGTCCATCCGTTCGGTGAAGCAGAAAACATGACTCGTCGGAGAAGACTCCTTTGCTCATCAGCGGAGGTCCAATTTTTTTTTTTTTTTTTTTTTTTTTGGTTGGAGGTTTAACGACCACCGTGAGCAACTCAATGGGCTATAAGCAGTCGCCCGTCCCTAATTTAGGGTCACTGGTTCCAGGGAAGGGAGAGAGCCAGTGTCGTAAGACAAACACAACATCCATGCCTCACCGGGATTCGAAACCGGACCCCGTTCGGACGAATGATCAGAGGCCATCGCTTAGACCACTGCGCCACCGGAGCGGCCGGAGGTCCAATTCCGATACTGCCTTAGAAATGTAAGCCTTTTATGCCAATGCACTTTCGTTAGCATAGGTGCAGTGACCATCCGTTGACAATTATGAAAAATAAAAATACAGAAACATATAATCTCTAGAACCTTTATATATCTATTTATTTTTTGCTCTTCTCGTTTTTTGTTTAAGATAGAGCTAATTTTTCATATTTTTGATAAACGTTTGGAAATCACAGCCTGAATTTCATTTTTTTAAATAATAATATTCAGCGAAAGAATATATTTCCTTTTTCATTTGCTGATGGGCAATTACAATTGCGTTTCAAAATATACGTCGAATCTCGTAGTTCATCTGTTTGCATCCCCCCCTTTTATTTTTTATTTTCCTCCTGACAAAGGAACAGACGTGCCCTCCCACGTCTGCCCCCTCAATAATTTGCTGAAGTCGGCGCCCCTGATACATATTATATTCACGTAGTGTATATACGTATAGCATATGCACATAGCGTATACATTTGATAGATATAGTAGATATTGATGTTTACGTAGGGTGTCCGAAAAGTTATCGGACCGCCAATGAAGGAATAATCGCACATATAGTGCCGAAAAGATAACGAAATCATATAATGTTCAATGCGTGGATCACTATATCTAGCAGTTCAGAGTAATGCAACATTTTACAATGTGCAATAAAAAAAAGTGTTCTTCAATTAAATTCATGCAGCTTTTTTTTTTTACATTTATAGACTATGTAATTTTTTGAACATGTAAAATAATCTTTTGGAATGTTTAATTTGTGACGTACATCGCTCTTAATCTCTTGGGGGAGGGGGGCTTAAGCACCCAAAGCCCTCCCCCATGTGTGCTCCAGTGTATTTAAAACATGCCAAGGAAAATTAAAGCAGGTGGGGATATACCCCAGCAAAAACAGTCTTGCTGGGCCAGCACTGGGCCATTGCTGGCAGCCAGCTCCGCCAACAATGACCCAGCACTATGTTGCCGCTGCCGAACCGTCAATAAAATGTTCGGGCGGCCAACAGAAGGGCCAGCAGTTCAGGCCAACCGCTGGCCAACAGTTGGCACCCCATCAGTTCTGATATGCCACAACAGGGCCATCAGTTGTCCATCACAGGCAGTAGCTGCCACAAGTGGCCCTTCAGTGGTCCTGCAAGCACGTGCCAGAAATGATGGCTGGCCTAATGTGGTCCGCTAGTGGCAGCCAACAACCACGTGACGTAACTGGTGGCTTGCCGAATCTTGTACGCCAATTTCCCAGTAGTAGCCATAATAATAATAATAAAAAAAATCAAGGACAACCGCAGTTTCCCAAAGCTACATTTTTTTTTTTTTTTTTTACCTCTACGAAACTTGTGAATTAAAGCACTGCGCTGGGGAAATTTTCTCAACAGACAGGAAAAACGCCCGCTTGCATCAGAGAGGATTTAAACCAGGGCCGTTCGCGTGGCAGCTGAGCTCTCTACCGACCGGACTAATTTGCCGCGCTCGAGCGAATGCCTAAAGCTGTCTGTTTCGTATACATTGTGTAATCGAATGCTTAACTCTTTCATTTTACAATATTGCGAGGTATTTTTCATAAAAGTCAGTTTCATATAATTCATAAATTAATTTTTTCAACGTAACGATAGTTTGTTTTTTTTACTTTAAGGAAACTTCACTCATTTTCAAGGAGTGTACATACTTAGAGTCGCTTTCCAAAGTTTTGTACTGTCCTTGACGTCTTGAAAAGAGATTATTGAATAAATATATATTTACCCCGGTTCATGTCACATTCTGTTACATTTTTAACGTTGTGTCTTTCCTTTCCGTTGTCCGAAGCTACATTTCTTTTAAAGAGTAAAGATATTGTATTTTACTTCTCGTTATTTTTAGAAGCGAATTCCTCCCAGTCTTGTGTATTTAGTCTTGTGTACACCTCATAGCGTTGCTTTTTTTCTCTTTCAAATAATTAATAAATTTTGTACGCGTATAATTCTTTTTCTTTTCTTCCAACAAACATTGTTTTAATGGTTTTCCAGGACATTTGTTTCAAATTTTTGCTTGTTATTCATCCACTCCATTCCATGAATTGTTATTCATGGGAATGGAGTGGGTGTATTTCATGGCTGTAATCTAGTATTTCACGGCTTAATCTGATATCTTCGTCGACGCAAAATTTCATTAGGAAATTAATTCGCCTCTCTACATATGGATTTTTTCTTAACATCCACTAAAATAACACGATGGCGATAGCGTCGTCTTCAACTAACTAGTACCGGAAGCAACTAACTGCGCATGCGCAGTCCCGTTGCTTCCACCTGCTGTTGGGGTTGCATTGGTTGCCAGCAACGGGCCACTAGTGGCACTTGCTTGGAGGCCCACAATTCACGACGATGCTGCAGGGCCATCAATGGCTCGCCAACTGATAGCGCTGCCACCAACGGACCACTACCGGGCCGTGAGCGGCCGATTTCAGCCAGCAGTGACCCATCACTGCCAGCTGGTGGCCAGCAGTTTCCCAGCACTTGTGTTTTTGCTGGGACAGGGTGTCCGTAAAGTCTTTCCCACACTACAAAAATTAATATAAAAAAATTTATGTAAGTTAAAATAAAATGGTTGGCGACATAATATAGCAGCACTCATAAATTATTTTTTTTATTTCTGTTCTTTAGATGAGCGCTACTGCTGAATAAGATGAGCATTTCATCGATAATGGCTTCCATGCAAGAAAAAGCGGCATGCGTGTTGTGGTTCCATGAGACCAAATCGGCGGTTACCGTCCAGGGTCATTTCAGAAAAGAGTGCAGATGATCGTCATCGGACCAAATAAGCATAAAAGCTTGGTATGAAAAGTTTAAAGCGACGGGTAGTGTAAGTGTTGGCGATCTTCCCCGAGCGGGTCGAACACCTGTTACACAAGTGACAGCTGCAGCTGTTCAGGAGACATTTCTGCATAGCCCCTGGAAATCCATTAGTCGTGCATCACTGGAAACTGGGATTCCCCGTCCCACGATTCACAAAATTTTACATAAACGTCATCTCTGTGCTTATAAGGTACAGATCGTTTAAGCTCTTCAGTCTGACTGATGACCGCCTCGCCGTGCTGCGTTTGCGACGGAGATGTTGCAGCGCATAGCTCATGATAGTGATTGTCTGTTTCTCAGATGAAGCCGCATTCGCCGTCTCTAGTACAGTAAATATATACACAATGTACGAATCTGGGGATCAGAAAATCTCCATAATGCCATTGAGCAACAGAGGGTTAGCCCAAAAGTGAACGTATGGGGTGGCCTGATCACTGGCGCACCCACGGGGGATGGTGGCTTTGGGGCTTAATCCCCACCCAAAGCCCTGTACGTCAACTCGTTTATCTACCTATCTAATGCATATCTGTCTATCTTATGCACTATATATATATATATATATATATATATACTATGTACGTATACACCACACATGCATCTAGCCCCCCCCCTCCCCAACAGGAATTCCTGGGTGTGCCACTGGGCCTGATGCATGACAGAATAATGGAACCCTTCTTTTTCATAAAGCCTACAGTAACGTGTACCTGGACATGCTGGAACTTTTTGTAGCACCTCAGTTGCATGCACTCCAACCTTCTGTTATTTTCCAACAAGACGGTGCCCCACCACATTGGTCAATAATAATGGTTCGTGAGTTCCTGAATGACAGACTTCCGGACAGTTGGATTGGCCGCGACGGATCCATGACATAGCCACCTCGATCGCCAACATAACCCTTTTAGACTTTTTCCTGTGGAAGACCAAGTTTACTCTAGCAGTGTTCCGGATGTCGAGACGAAGAGCAGAATAACGGCCGTCATTGGTTCTGTCTCTGCTGAGATATCAAACAAAACATGGCGTGAAGTCGAATATCGCTTGGATGTCCTCCGGGCCACAAATGGCGCCCATGTGGAGGTGTACTGACACTGGAAAAAAAAAATAAAACTTTACTTGTGCACAATCATTGTCGTGCAATCCCTTTGTTGTACCTGTAATACATATTTTTATATTGGTTTTTGTAATGTGGGAAAGACTTAATGGACTCATATATAGTAACTCCATATTAAGAAATAAAGTTTACATTCCATAATAATTGGTCCTGTGTGTTTACAATTTATTTTGTCAATAATTTTTTACATGAATACAAGTTCGTTTATTTTGTTCATCAGAATAACTTTCGGGGTTTTTAAAATAAATTAATAAATACATTATCTTTTTCATATTTTTGTTATCACTGCTTCCGTTTTTAATGACCCGTATTACAAACATTTAAATCTGGAAAACCTAGTTTTAAAATTTGTGCTTTATCTTTATTTATTTATTTATTTGATAGAGGTCTGCAGTGGCGGCTGGAGACTACGTGCTAATGCTGTTGCGCGCTGAAAAAAAAAATTAGTAGCAATTGGTATTAAAACAATAAGAATGGCAATTCAAATTGTTTTTGGCGGAAAGTGCATCAATGATTTGCTGCCAACACAAAATCTTATTCTTAACCGGGCAAAGAAAGTTCTTGTTCGCCGATCGGTCTTAAAAACATTGTATTAAGAACTGAAGTCGCGGCGCCCGGCCTTTCGTGCTACTTGTTGGTCAGCACACCTATACAGTGTGGTTGCTGCTGCAGCTTACGTCACCTCCCCCCCCCCCCATCTGTCCTTGGGTGTTGTCAAGTAGTCCATAAAGGCTTGCAGCGTACTGAACTTCTCTGAGCACTCCGATCTCTTTCTCCTTAATTAATACAGACATTTGACGTGGACCAGGAACATCAAACAAAGGTATTCGTTCTTTCCAATTTTATAAGTGAGTCACGGAAAAATTCTCATTGGCCGCGAAAAGTTCGCAAAAGGTGTAGTGGAAGCATATCCGGCGCGTAACTGGAAGACCAGGGTTCGTTTCCCGATGGCGGCCAATTGATAATTTTTCCGTGACCCACTTATAAACGTGGAAAGATCGAATACCTTTGTTTGATGCTCCTTCTGCTATTGGAACCGGGGACAGGGCAAAGTTTCACCCACAATTCTACAGGATGCGGTAGTTGACCAAAAGCAGAAGAAAAGCTTGTCTTTTTGTTACCGTGCTGTCAAGAAATTTGCGCGATCAATCAGTTAAATTATTTTCGTGCACTTAAACTTTTTGCTCTTTCTAGTGTAAAGTTTTCGTAATATTTTAATTTCTTGAATGCGTATTTTTGGAGAGGGCGTAAAAATGAAGCTTGATCCACGTGCAATTATTTATACCTTTTTGAGTTTCATAAACTCTTTATGGTGTGATTTCGTACAGTAATTTAGTTAATTCATGTATAATTAATTCATATTTAATTTCTTAGGAAGTGCACCGAAATCACAAATAATTAATAGGATTACAAGGTTGATTGTACATTGAACAAAGACACCGCAAAAATATTTGCCATTAAAAATACGGAAATGAATAAAAACGTATTTTCAATAAACTTGAGTAAATAAATAATTTTGTTTTAGATGATACACAGCTGAATATGTTTTCTCGGCAACTGAAGTCGTCGCAGATTAATACAGTAAATCTATATATTCTGCAAAATATTAGGCTTAATATTTTATTTGATATATTTTTATGAATTTAACCACTAACATTAAAAAAACCATTAGTGTAATTACTGATGCTAAAAAGATGAAGGAAATTACAAACAATTCATATAAATTTGTACATAATTACGGAAAACATCTGGAGTTGCTTTTTTTTTTTTTCTACGGCGGATGATGAGACTAAGCCCGTTGAATATCAATTCCAAAGTCTTTGCTGGAAGAGGGGGGGAGGTAAGTCGTAGCACGCACATTGTCAGCGGCACGAGTCGCCATCGGAGGTCTGCTCATGAAAGGCACAAAGCCTTTCATTTCAAAGTGATGCGTGTGTATAGCACCGTGTAGGAAACGGTGCAGAGGCGAAACTACGGCGAGACTGCATGCAGTCTGATTAAAATTGAAACTAATTTTTACACAAGTTTTTGGTACACTTAAAATTCGAATTTCTTCCTTAAAATGTTTAGAGGATTCTAGCTGTTCACATTCAGGAATGAAGGAGTGGTTATATGGTCCGTCGAACTAAAAGAGAACTACGGCCGTCAGCGACATGTGACTTACTGCGGAGGTAAAGCACACGTCAAGACAAATCTGCAGCGATACATTCCGTCGGTGTAGTTCAGTTGGTTTGAACGGCACACTCCAGAGACCACCGGCAGATGTGTGAATTTCACTTTGGCACTCGAACGTAAAAATGGATCTACTGGCCGGTGGGCTCTTCGAAAAGTGTGTGATGTTCGTTACACACATCGTCTGGAATTAATGACAAATTCTTCGCTTCAAAAAATTTAGAGGGAGATGATGTGACTCATTCCGGAGTGAGGAGACGCGGTTTCCATCTGGTAACCATCAAATTTGTGAATTTCACAAAGAATGGAGCCCTCTGTTTTTCTTTAGTCGGAAGGACTATACATGGGTGTAGGAGAACTGGCCACCGGATAACTGACCACCCGGAGAACTGGCCACAAAAAATTTAAGGGGTCGTATAAAAATTGCGATTTTGACCGCTTCATGCCCACGATCCCCAGAGGTTGGTTATCTGAGTCATATAAAGTTTCCGTAATTTCGTCTTTTCTTAATTGCGATAATTAATGTCATTTTTTAGAAAAAATGTTTACGACGTACATTTCAACAGAAGATTTCAGGGTTTTCAATCTACAAGTCTGCAAATTTTCTGAGCGCATGTGCTGGCTCAGGAAACTTGTCCGGGGAGGGGGGGGGGGGGGTACCAAAAGTGTAAAATATAAAGCCTGCATTTCTGGTCCGATCGGGAGGTTTTCATCATTCTCAAGCTACGTACAACTCGACACATTTTCTGAAGGCATGTGCCTACTATGCAAAACGAGAGGGAGGGGGGGGGGGTACCAACACTGTAAAATATGAAGAATTACTCGTCCGATCGGGAGATTTTCAGCATTTACAAGTTACATCTCGACATTTTATCTGAGCGTATGTGCCTACTCTGGAAACCTGTCGGGGGGGGGTTAATACCAAAACTGTAAAATATGAAGAATTTCTCTTCCGATCCGAAAATTTTCAGCATTTACAAGCCCCCCCCCCCCAACAGGTTTCCTGAGTAGGCACATGCCTTCAGATAATGTGTCGAGTTGTAGCAGCTAAATGCTGAGATTCTCCCGATCGGACGAAATCGTTCATATTTTACACTTTTGGTATTACCCCCCCCCCCCCGGACGGGTTTGCTGCGTAGGCACATGCGCTCAGAACAGAAAATTTGTCGAGTTGCAGCTTGTAAATACTGAAAATCTCCCGATCGGGATCGGACGATAATTTTTCCTCTTTTACACTTTTGGTATCCCCCCCCTCACATACACAGGTTTGCTGAGTAGGCACATGCCTTCAAACAATGTGTCGAGTTGTAGCTTGTAAATGCCAAAAACCTCCCGATCGGACGAGGAATTTTTCATATTTTACACTTTTGATATTAACCCCCCTCCCCCTCCTCGCCGACAGGTTTAAAGAGAGTGTGTGCACATACGCTGAGAAAATTTGTCGAGTTGCAGCTTGTAAATGCTGAAGATCTCCCGATCGGAAGAGAAATCAGAAATTCTTGATATTTAACGGTTTCGGTATTGCCCCCCCCCTCCCCCCACACACACTAGTTTCCTGAGGCAGCAGATGCCCTCAGACAATTCGATGACTTGTAGCTTGTAATGGCTTAAAATCTCCCGATCGGACCAGAAATTCTTTATATTTCATATTCTAGGTTTTAAGTCCCCCCCCCCCCCCGACAAGTTTCCTGGGTTTACTTATACTCGCAGAGAATTTGTTTAGTTATAGTTTATAGAAAAATATCGTAAATGAGAAAATACGAAATTACGGACATTTTATGTGTGTCAGATAACCAATCTTGCGTTCTGGGACCACGGAACAGACCAGAACGCAATTTTTATACGGCCCCTTAAAATTTTTGTGGCCAGTTCTCCGGGTGGCCAGTTCTCCGGTGGTCAGTTCTCCGGTGGCCAGTTCTCCGCTTAGTCTTAGCTCCGAAAATCATGGAAATGTCAAAATTTCTTACTGAAAATGAAATATTAAAAAAAAAAATATGAACAATAGTTGCTCAAGTAGTGGGGAATATAGCCACACGAAATTTGTTTATGCAGAACAATTTTATGGCACTGAAATTGCAATGTGTCCAGTTCTCCGGTGGCCAGTTCTCCGTACCCGACTATACATACGAGACAAAAAAAGAATGTTGTTCACATTGTTGAAGATTCTCTGGGGGTTATTTGATCATTTCTGTGGCTGTGAGCCACTACTACGAACTGAATTCGGTCCATTTGATGTGGTAGAGTAAGTCCAAACTTTCAAACAATTGCGAAAAACTACACAAACAGTCACAGTTAAATTGCATCTACCGCGTAGAGATAACTTTGGGGTATGACGTTAATTTTGTTTTGTCGAGAAGAGTATTATACTGCCCGACATTATTACTAATGTGCATGTTTAGTAATTTCATAGTTATATATATATATGTACACAACTATTAAATTTGTAATGCCTTGAAAGTCAGATGGGGGCGCAGTATTTTGCGGTTTTCCCCGGGCGCAGAAATACCTAGTTACGCCTCTAACACAGTGCGTGTACAATTTCTGAAATTGAAGTATGGCTCAAAAGGAATTTGTTTCTTCTTGAATTAGAGATTTGATTATTGTAATGTTCACGAATTGATTGTGTTTATAAAGTTCTTAAACACAACACAAATTTTAATGTTAGAACCAGACACGATAGAAGGAAATGGCTTTGTTTATGGGACACAACTCATGAGCCATACAATTAAGTAAAAGAAAAATAATTAAGTAAATTAATCATGAATTAATTAAGTAAAAGAAAAATATTACAAATTTAATATGTTATGTAAATATTTAGTGACTAAGTAAAAGTGCAGCGTTACTAAGAAGTCCCACCTTGTCGCCTTTTTCTGAACACAGAAAAGGACGATAAAGTGGGATTTCTTAAACTACAGTGTTCGACGAAACACTGTAGTTTAAAGAAATGTACTAAGTCACGGCAATTTATTTCTTCAAATTAAAATAGAGTTCTCGCTTGGCTTACATAGAACGTTTTCTCGAAATCTGTTTGGAGTTCCCAATTCAGTTCTCAATATAGGCCAAAATACGACAATCTTTATACCCCCCCGCCCCCCTCCCTTCCTGAACTTTTGTGGCCAGTTGCCCTAAACTCTTATTTCGAAAACTTGGGAAACTGCCACACATTCAAAGTGTTCCTCGAAGGAACAGCAATTTGTGCCCGGCTTTTAATGAAAAACATGTGATAGTTTCCCTGTGTGGCGGTTTACCGGCAACCGACGCTAAAATTCTGGCTAAAACCAGACTACAAACCAATAACCAAAGCCGATGTCATTCGCCGCAGGCATTTCGACCTCTCCAAGACCAAGGTATGTTATCAGCAAAGCGCCTTCAAACAAACATAAAAAAATTTAAAGCTTCGCGCAAACATAGTGTCTCTCAGAAGCCAGCCGCAGTTGAGTGGCAGAAACGTTGCAACCCAAAGGGGATTGAATCCCTTTGTGTTACTTGAGGGTTAACAGCCCTGGGGTTGACAGCTGCTTTCCACAGTGCAACATCAAAATAGCCGTAATTGCTTCCCCATCCGCCGTTAATCCCCTGCTGAATTCAGAAGGTGTAAAACAGCTTCTTGTTAAACGAGCGGTTTGGTGTGTGCATTTGAATGCGCGTTTCCGATGTCTTGCTGTTCAACAAGACATCGCAAACGGGCATTCCAAAAGCTACTGCACAAGTGCGGACTGGGCCGCCAAGATACCGAAAGAATTCCCAGTGGGCCACCATGTTCTGACTTCTGAACTTCTACGCCTTATGCTAAATCAAGAAAAAAAAAAAAAGTATTTACATACTTGTACCTCAGTATTCTTGTAGAAGAAAACCAAGTTATGCTAAAGCGACAAAAATTTTTTACCACTTTGACGGCATCAGGGGAAAAAAAAATACGTAGCAAATGTTCTGTTGAGCCAAACACTGTTTTTGATACATCTCTTTGAATTTAAGACAGAGCTTAAATTTAAAATACACTGATTACACATGTTAAATTTGAGCTCCGACCCTTTCGGTTGTTAATCTCTACATCCATTCGCTTTTGCCGGTTGCCGGTAAACTGCCACGCCGGAAAACTGCCACATGTTTGACATTAAGGGGTCGGGCACAAATTGCCTTTCCTCCGAGGAATACTTTGAATGTGTGGCAGTTTTCCAGTGGGGTAGTTTTTCAAGTCTCCGAAATATGTGTGGCTGGTTTCCAAGGTGCCTAACGCCGATTTCTTTTGTTTATCGGAATTTTCAGGCCCGTTTAGCTTAGGACAACTGGCCAGAAATAGAAACGGCAAGTTTAAGGAGGCTGGGGAGGGGTGATGATTGCCGTATCTTGGCCTATATTAAGAATTGAATTGGGAACTCCAAACAAATTTCGAGAAAAGTTATATCTAAGCCAAGCGGGAATTGTACTTTGCTTTGAAGAAATAAATTGCCGTGACTTAGTAAATTTTTAAAACCACAGTGTTCGACGAAACAACGGATTATTATAGCATGACTCATGCTGTGTTCAGAAAAAGATAATAAGGTGGGATTTTTTAATAACGCTGCGCTTTTACTTACTTAAGCACTAAATATTTACATAACATGTCAAGTTATTAATAAATATTTCTCTTTCACTTGATTCATAGGCCTTAGACCTAGTTCAGTTCTACTTAATACCCTTCCCCCCCCCTTCAGGGCTTAGCTTGTTGAAATTATATCGAAGTGGTAGCGGACAAAACAATATGATCCAAACATCATGATTCAAACGAATTCTTAATGTATGAACATTTCCCCCAATTACAGATGTGTACAAAAAAACATCTGAAATGCTTTCGAAAGATTTGAGGATGGACTGGGGGGGGGGGGACTATACCTTTTGCGGACTCCTCCTGAAAAAGGGGAAAGAAATAAAAACAAATCACAAGGTAGTTTATTATTATAGTTTTCGCTGCGGTATCTGAATGTTTCTTTTCGTAGAATATCAATTCTTCAAGCATCCTGCATAATTCTGGGCCCCTTCAGAACGCGAGGCCGGGGGCTTCATACCCCCCTTCTAGCCCCCTTCGTAAATGGGCTGTGATGTACACCGATGGGCCATTACATTATGACCACCTATCTAATAAGCTGTAGGACCTCCTTTAGGCCACAAAACAGCGGCCACTCGGCGAGGCATCGATTCAATGAGGTGGCAATAGGCATCCATGTTCGATTAGGTTCATGTCAAGAGAATTTGGAGGCCAGGGCATTAACAGAAAGTCTCCACAGCATGTCCCCCTTCCCCCTCCTTGACGATTCTGACAGTTGCCATGAATAGATGAACTTGGGCCGCACCGATGTTCAGATAACTGACAGCCGTCAAGGATTGTGCTATTGGGATAATGGTGCCTAAAGTGTGCCAAGAAAACACCGCCCCCGACGGCCTGTTTCCTCACAACAGTGCTGCAGGTGTCATAGCCTCCGTTGGCAATCGGCGTATCAGCGCTCGGCCGTCTACGTGATGCACCAGGAATCTTGATTCGTCAGACCAGGTCGCTTTCTTCCAATCACCCACGGTTCAATCTCGATGATCTTTTGCCCATTTCATGCATTGTTGGCGATGACGTGCAGTAAGCATGGGGACCCGTCTGGGTTTTCGGCTACGCAGGCTCATGAGCAGAAGGCTGCGATGAACTGTATATTGTGACACATTGTCCTGATCACCTTTGTTGAGGCTGAGGGGGATTTGTCGCATTGTGGACTTGCGTTCTCTTTGAACAAAAAACAAAACAAAAAAAACCGGCCCTTTTAAGGGCCGAGCAAAATGTTGCCTAAAAGATTTATCTCTTTTGTACTGAATATCTCTCCCCCTGACAAGCAAGGTGTTGTTTGTCTTGTCTTTTATATTATTTTTTTTTCTTGCGCCTTAGTTCTGACTAAAAAACAAACAAATAAATAAATAAATAAAAACAGGACTTAATTTCTTCCGCTGTAGCAGACAAGTAGCGAAGAAAAAAACTGATTGGCCCTTATACTACCGGCTCCTTAATTAAGGAATTAAAAAATTAAATTATAATGATTATAATAACCCTGATTGTGGCCGTTTTTATACTTTTGTTTTTCTGTTATTTACTCAAAATGAGTAACTTAAACCTCGATCGGTGTAATCTTGTGATCACACCACCTCAGCTATGGTTACTCTGACATGTCAGGCAAGAATCAGCAAAAGTAAACCTGAGAAAAAAAAATTTTAACCAATGGGCAAAAATCTTTTCTCTCATTGGCTGACGAGTAACGAAGCAATTACGGACCCGTGAGGAACACTGAGCAAATGGCCAGTTTTTGTTTTATCCGGTGTTGAACGTCGATTTTCCTCTGGGAAACTTATTCTGTGTGTGATGTTTTTTTTTTTCAGGTTCTACCTTTCCCGTGTCCTTCACTTCGTTTCTCCCTGTGCTCATCTGTGGCAGCGGTGTACCGGGCATTTTTCTGCAGAGAGAAATATCGCTCAGAACGGCTTGCTGTTGCAGGTAAGTATGTAGGGCAGCTTACAACTTCACTACTTAACGGGAAACCGTTTACTCCTTGTGCTCTAATATTTCCATAATTTTCTTTCGTGCTATTCTATCAAGGCAATCTGCTCCTAACTCTCTTAGATTCTTTTTCACCTGCCAAAAGGCGCAAAGCGCTGTGGATTCGGGGGTCTCTCAACCTAGATTAGGAACTCCTTGTTGCTAGAGAGGCTTTTCGCGTTTCACCAGCGTGCGTCGGATGGGGACCGTCAGCCCCCGTAACAAATAAGGGCGTCTTTCTCCCCCTTTATACCTCACTTCCGTGTCGCTTCCCTATCGGGCACTCTAGCCCAAATCTCCTAGCTTCCTAGACCTGGGGTCAGTTACTTCCTGCCTAAAATCCTCTACATATGATCTATTACGCGTTTCACCTTCCACGGAGTTGGACGTCGTGTTTTACGCAGAGAGTGTCGGTTAGACCTCTCGGGTTTTTTCGTTTTCACTGACGGAGGGGTCAGGGTTTTTCGGCGATAAGAGATCGGCCGGGGTTTTAGACGGAACGACTCAAGTCCACGTGGCGGAGGGTTTACCGGGATATCGGTGAGATAGTGAAGTTTTCTCTAGCTGGAAACCTGTTGGCACGTGGAGATAGCCAATCAAACGGAACTCATTCTTTCATCTATTAAATTTTGTCTCGTCTAACCAAGGACTTGTTATTGGAGTGCCTCAGTATCGTAGATCTTAAGAATTGCTGACTACACGTTCCAGTATTTCAGCTGTCGAGTTCAACTCATCGACACTCAAAAGAACCTACGTCAGGCCCGTTTGAGAAATTCGGATTCCGTAAGGCCTAGTGGCAGATCGAACTCAGCGGGACTTGTCACAAACATTCAAGTTTATTTGTTCCAGAAAGATCTGGTACGCTCTTTAAGCAAAAAATAATTATATAGTAGCAAATTAATGTAAATATAGTACTTAAAAATTATGTACAGCATATGCACAATCGTATCGGAATAATATGACCACTTACCTAATAACGGAAATAACCACCCTCGGCCCGGATGACAGCTGCGAGACATGGACGCAATGAGGCCCTGGAAGGTTTCCCGAGGCACATGTACCCATTCGGACTGCAGCAGAGCACGAAGGTCTCGGAGATGACATGGTTGTGGGTCGGCACGTCGAACCTGTCGATCCACAAGTGCTCTATGGGATTGAGGTCGGGCGACTCGCCGGCCAAGGGAGAACGGAGACATCGCTGTCGTGTTCCTGGAACCAGTTACGCAGCTCCTTAGCTACGTGGCACAGTGCATTGTCTTGGTAGACACCATCACTGCCAGGGTAAACGACCAACACTAAGGGATGCATGTGGTCAGCGAGGATGGACAGGTAGCCATTGTCGTTCAGGGACCCATCAAGGGGTATCAGCGGTTCCAGATCATACCAGGAAGATGTCCCCCAGACATGCATACTGCCACCGCCGGCCTGAACTTGACCGACAAACGTGTCCGTATGCTGGTTCTCGTGTGTCTGACGCCATATCCGCCACCGCCCGTCACATCTGTGGAGTAGAAGCCTCGATTCGTCGAAGAAGGCAACTTTTCCCACTCCTCCACTGTCCAATGACGGTAGTCCCATGCGAACTGCAGGTGTCATTGCCGATGGACCTGAGTTAACATGGGCGCCTTGACGCAGCGTCGACTCCGGAGACCATGCGTAACATGGTTCGCTCTACTATTATCTGGGATCCGTACCTGTGTGCCCTAGCATTCATTTGCGTGGTCAATTTGTGATGTATACAGAGGTTAAAGCACATGTGAAGAGGACAAATCTGCAGCAATTCATTCCGTCCGTGTAGCTTAGTTGGGAGAGCAACTTACTCAGGAACGAGGGGGCGCGGTTATGATCCTGTCACGGACAAACTTGTGTTTACACATTGGCGTACGAACGTAAAAATGAATGTACTGGCAGTTGGGTTCTTCGAAAAATGTGTGATGTTTGTTCTACACATCGGCTAGAATTAATAAAAATTCGTTCTTCGCTTAAAAAAACCAGATTAAGAAAGATATTATGTGACGTACTACAGAGGTTAAAGCATGTGCCAAGACGACAAATCTGCAGCGATACATTGCGTCCGTGTCGCTTAGTTGAGAGAGCAACGTACTCCGGAGCGAGGGGGCGCGTTTTTGATCTCCGTCAAGGACAAATTTGTGTTTTCACAAATTGCTGCACTATTGCTCGTCGATTGCTCTTTACAAGTCGACATAGACGACGTTCTCCTTTGGGGCTTCACAGTTATGATGTCAGAAGGTACTCGGTGTGCCAGCGGTTCATTCTTAGTACAGCACCTCGTGAACAGCACACGAAGTCTGCTGTTTCTGAGATGCTTCCACCATTGGCGGGGTAGCCGATGATCATTCCTTTTTGAACGTCCATCAAATCACTACCTCTGCCCATTGTGCTCACGTAACGCACTGCGGCTCATCTGTCCTGGCTGGCCGCTTACATCTCCGTGTGGCCGTCCTTGTCACGTGCACTCTGAGACGCGCCTGGGCGGGTACAGTGTGATTCCAGGAATGGTCATATTATTTTGACACGACCGTGTATATGGCAAATGGAAAACTTGCTCCATCTAAGGTTCCATCCCCCCCCCACGGTCAAAAAGTTCTGAAAGAAACACCGGGCCTTGCACGCGGGAGGCAAATGCCCTTTTAGCACCCTTGCATTGAAGTATCAGGAAACATTATTTCCCGACTGTGGACACAATTCCAAAATACGGGAAGTGTTCGAAGAAACCAAGGCCAAGGCCGTCCACGTGAAACTATAACCAGGAACGACCGTTATCTTTTGTCAATAGTCCGTCAAAACAGAAGGCAAAATGCTACTCAGCACCAGCGAGAGCTTCTTGTGTCAACAGGGTACAGGTTGTCAACAGGCCGTCGAAACAGACGGGAAAATGATACTCAACTCCAGCGAAAGATCTTCGTGTCAACAGGTCACAGGTTGTTAACTCAAACTATTAACAATCACCATCACCAATGTGTCCTTTATGCACGTAGGCTAATGGTGTGAGTTCCTTTAACCGGACGATGCCATGCGGTTCGTAGAAACTGAGATGCGGAACTTCGTGGTTGGAGTCACGACGAGTGGAGTCAAGTCCCCTTTTCTGAAGAGTCCAGATTCAGTCTGGAGTCCAACAATCGACGAGTTCTTATCTGAAGAGAAACTTGCACGCGAAATAATCTAGCTTCTATGCAAAACACATCACATTGCGGCAGACATGGATTGATTGTCTGGAAAAGCCTAAGTATTGGTGGACGTACGGACCTGTATGTCATCCGAAACGGTAGTCTGGCGGCTCAGCGATAGAGAGACGAGATTTTCAGACCTGATGTCATTCTGTATGCTGCAGCCGTCGATGATTCATTCCTTTTCGTGGACGATAACGCTCGACCTCATACAGCTCGGCTAGTGAACAGCATACTTAAAGAGGAGGGAATCCAGGGTATGGGGTTGCCAGTATACTCAACTGACAAATCCAATTGAACATGCCTAGGGCGCACTTGGAAGACGTATTGCAGCTCGGCCGGCGGTACTTCCGTTGACTCTTTGTAGATTGGAGGCTGCCCTGGTTAAGGATTGGCGAAGATACCCCCAAAATCTCATCAGGTCCATGCCCCACAGGTGTGCAGTGGTCTTAGCCGTTCGAGTGGAACACACACCCTGCAATAGGTCAGTTACCACCTTCAACAAGTCATTTTTCTTGTTGTGCAGATATGCGCATTGTTCTATAGGTATAACATATCGCATGATGTGCATTAAATGATAATATTACATAAAAATTCGCTAATGCGCTTTTTCTTGCCTATATCATTGAATATTCTACGGTATCTTACATAAAAAGAATATTTTGCGTTCAACAACGTGAGTCGCACACATGACTTTCCTTACAATATATCTTGGTCCCCTAATTCTTTTGAGTAGGGTATTTATTTTTTTAGTTCACTCTTTTGGTCCTTTCTTTGGATCATCGTAACAGCATCGGAGTTACTGATGTCGTATTTTGAATCTTTCAACTCCCTTTCTTCGGTTCTAATTTTTTCTCCACTTTTTCCACGCGTTCTCCTTCACTGGTGCTCTGAGATATCCTCTTCTTACGGTGGTAAACAGCCAAACCTCCTCCCTTAACCACTCAGAAACGAAGAGCCCTCAGATTCACGCCATCAAACCATTTTTCTCCCTCACACGCATCGTAAAACCCTCCTACTGACCGCAAAACAATAAATACGAAGAAGTTGAAAGATCTCCCTTTCTTACATAAAGATTTCCTTTATCACTATTTTCTAACCCCTAGAGAAATGTATACGCAGGTAAATCAAAAAGTAACTGAAATTTGGAAGTTACGTGTATCCGCAACGGATAGAAGCTGACGGAATACAACATCTTCACAATGGCTTATGGGTAGTTCAAACACACACAGCGCAGCGCTCTGCCGTTAGTCCAGCTCAGACCAAGGTGAAATAAATATGGATGCTCTGCTGCGGGATTGCACCAGTGTTGAACAAAGCGCCGTAGTGAGATTTTTTCGGGTAGAGGGAGTGAAACCTGCTGAAATTCACCTAAGTATATTAGCTCAATACGAAAGTGAAAACACCATGACTTAATGAACAGATTTTGAATGGGTAGAAAGGTTTAAAGCGGGAAGTACAAGTTCAACCGATGAAGCTCGATTTTGTTGGCCGTCAACATCGTGCACACCAAAAGAACAAATTCAAACGACAGCCCTCCGGCAAGAAAATCATACCGACCTTCTTCTGGGACATGAAGTCTTATCCTGACGCATTTTCAGGAACACGGACAAACAGTGATCAGTGCAACGTACTGTGCTGTGCTTAGAGAGAAACGGAAACCTCCAATTGCCGCCCCGGTGGCGCAGTGGTCTAAGCGATGGCCTCTGATCATTCGTCCGAACGGGGTCCGGGTTCGAATCCCGGTGAGGCATGGATGTTATGTTTGTATTACGGCACTGGCTCTCTCCCTTCCCTGGAGCCAGTGACCCTAAATTAGGGACGGGCGACTGCTTATAGCCCATTGAGTTGCTCACGGTGGTCGTTAAACCTCCAATCAAAAAAAAAAAAAAAACACCTCCAATTCGCAGAAAAATAAGAGGAATGCTGTCAAAATCAGCCTTGCTGCACCATAACAATGCACGTGCCCATTTAGTGGCCGCAACAGCGGAGGCAATGCAACAACTGCGGTTTGAACGTCTTCCACATCTCATTTACAGTCCTGATCTGGAACCATGCGATCATCACGCTTTCAATCCACTTAAAGAGGCCCTACGCTGTCGCAGGTTCGCCTATAATTATGAGGTTAAGGAAGCGGTGCAGACCTGGATTTGGCAGCAGCCAAAAAGTTTCTTCTTCCAAGGAATGAAGAATCTAGTTGGACGTTCAAAGAAGTGCATCGACCTGCAGGGGGACTATGTGGAGAAGTGAGATAACCGTTAAGTTCATTTGGTCCCAGTTATCGCTATTAAAGTGTATGTGGTCTTAACTTTCTGATTATCCCTCATATTCAGCTCTTCCCTCAACATTACTTGCAGGCAATTAACTACATAGAAGTTTCATGACAGCAGCTTTGCATCTCATAGTCACTTGAGTTATATCCTTCTGTGCAACTACTTATCCATCTTCTATCTCCGCCACTGCTCAACCCCCCCCCCCCAACCCTCCTGTCTATCTTTTTTTCCCGGGGTTGGGTGGGTGGAATGGTCACGTTCTTCGATATTTTACGTTTCTTCGAAAAAGAAAGGGGCATTTCTCTCTCTTATTGCCTTTAACACCGACAAGTCATGTGCCTCAGAATCATTGGCGCAACTCTTCCTACAGATTCAGCCCGAGAAGCTTTTTTCAGTCATTCATCGTTCGTAATGCCGTACCGTATCACTTCGATTTTGCTTTTACAAAAATGTTCAATACACGAATAAATAAGGTATGTATGCTTGTAATGGAACACAAGAGTAATTTTTACAAACCACCAAAAATAAAAGTTCAGAGAATTTACAACAACGTCCATCTTCCATGAGTTCTTGCTTGCCTTTCAGGGGGATGAGCCCCACCTGCCCCCTGCTAGCTACAGCCGTATCATGTCTTTTTTTCTCTCTCTCTCTCTGTGATTCTTACCTGTGTACTTACAGGAAAGAATCCAAGGGATCAGTGGCGAACCCACGTAAGCCTCCTCCAAGGAGATTAAGAATGACGTACGGCACAAATTAAGCATTCAAAAACAGTGGCGTAGCCAGAAATTTTTTAATGGGGGGGGGTCCGGACCCGAGGATCACCGCCTTGGCTACGCCTATGTTCAAAAATATTATTTTACACGTTCAAAAAATTACATGGTGTCTGACAGAGTTTCTTCTATTACTTCTTCCCAAAGAGATTAAGAGCGACGTACGTCACAAATTGAACATTCAAAAATATCGTTTCACATGTTCAAAAAATTACATAGTGTCTTCTGTTACACGGTGTCTTCTTCCCAAAGACCCAAAGAAATTAAGAGCGACGTACGTCACAACCGCACATAAATTATAGGCATATATATATATATATACAAAATTTAAACTAACTTTGCAAACAAACCACCTGAAGATCATGACGCGCAACGCAGCAGTTATGAATATTCAGAACTCACACACTACCAAGTATAGACTGTTAAAAAATAAAAAAATATTTAACAAGAACAAAAAAAGTAAAGAAAAACTTCAAAACCCAACAGGCATGAGTAAACAATAAATTAAAGAAATAGCAAAACTGAATGTAGAAAGTGTCGAGAATGCCAAGCCTTGGCTTTATCAAGGACAAGCAAAAACTCTGCATTTTCTCACTTCCACAAAGACCTAGTTGGAAATGGGTTTCTTGCAAAGCCATAGATGCAAGAATTAAGCCCATCAAAAATTTTTAAATTTTGCAAAACCTCTTCAGAGTTGCAGGCAGAATATTTTAGTCAAAAATTTTGCATGCATCTATAACTTTCCTGGCCCAACCCACACTCGATAAAATCTTTAATTTGTTGTTTCTTTTTTTATGGCATTTTAGGTAAAACTTTTGTTCACCACAAAAAATAAAACTTAGTAGTGCATTTAGTACTGTTCTTAAAGTTTAAATTCTCTCTCAGATGACTTTGTTGCTCAGCAACGTGTTATAACTGAATAATTCTGATGATTTGTTCAGACCCTCTCACAACTTGTGATTTTGTAATCGTTATTCTGGTTTTTGTGGCGGATGACGAGTGTGGGTTGGGCCAGGAAAGTTATAGATGCATGCACAAACTTTGACTAAAATATTCTACCTGCAACTCTGAAGAGGTTTTGCAAAATTTAAAAATTTTTGATGGGCTTAATTCTTGCATCTATGGCTTGCTTTCCAGAAACCCATTTCCAACTAGGTCTTTGTGGAAGTGAGAAAATGCAGAGTTTTTGCTTGTCCTTGATAAAGCCAAGGCTTGGCATTCTCGACACTTTCTACATTCAGTTTTGCTATTTCTTTAATTTATTGTTTACTCATGCCTGTTGGGTTTTGAAGTTTTTCTTTACTTTTTTGTTCTTGTTAAATATTTTTTTATTTTTTAACAGTCTATACTTGGTCGTATATATATATATATATATATATATACCCAAGAGCAGAGTCAAAGACTAAATTTTACACCAAAGAATTTAAAACTAAATTTGCTTAAAAAACAACCTGAAGATCATGACGCGCAACGCAGCAGTTATGAATATTCAGAACTCACACACTACTAAGTAGAGACATTAAAAAAATATATTTAACCAGAACTAAAACAATATAGAATACTTCAAAGCCCAACAGGCATGAGTAAACAATAAAATAAAGTAATAGCAAACCTGAATGTAGAAAGTGTCGAGAATGCCGAGCCTTGGCTTTACCAAGGAAAAGCAAAACTCTGCATTTTCTCACCTCCACAAAGACCTAGTTGGAAATGGGAGTATGATCCAGGAACTTGCCGACAAGAGTAAAAATGTAGGATTAAAAATGAACTTTCAGAAGACAAAAGTGGTGTACAATGCTTTTACAAGAAATGAAGATTTATCGATTGATGGAGAAAAGCTGGAGATAACAGACACGTACGTTTATCTTGGACAGCAGATATCAAGTGAGGGTCACATTGATGAAGAAATTAATCGGCGTACAAAATTTGCCTGGAGAGTTTTGGAAGAAACAGCATAATTTTCAAGAGCAATATGCCATGTTGTCTTAAAAGAAAAGTGTTTGATCAATGCATCCTTCCAGTGCTTACGTATGGTGCAGAGACGTGGCCCTTAACTAAAAGAGACATACAAAGGCTGCAGACAACTCAAAGCAGCATGGAGAGGTACATGCTTGGTTTACCAGGAGAGATAAGAAAAGGAACTCGTGGATCCGAAAAATGACAAGAGTGGAAGACATCATGATCAGAGTTAAATCCCTGAAATGGCAATGGGTTGGACATACTGCCAGAAGGACAGCCGAAATTTTAGATTGAATTCCAAGGGACAGGAAAAGACCAAGAAGAAGACCACATGGGAGATGGGTGGATGAAATTCGAAAGTATGCGGGAGTGACATGGAGGAGACTGGCACAAGACAGACCGTTGTGGGCAGACCTTCGTCCAGCAGTGGATTGATAATGGTTGACAATGAGGATATATATATAAAGGTGGCTGTATATATATATATACAGCCACCTCCAACAAAAATTCTTGTTATATAAACTATATATACAGCCCCCACCAACAAAAATTCATGGGTGCGCCACTGCAAGGGACTGTTATTCATTAGGGAATACTATAAAAAGTTCTCATTTTCTTAGTCTTCGGATGTGAAATGTTTTATTTTTTGTTAAATTGCTTTGGTACTTCATGTTTGGAAATTTCAATAGCCATTGACCGTATAATTTGTTGAAGTAAGTTTCTAAGCTATCATTTTTGTTGAAAGGATATGCTCTGAAATTATTAAAACTTTAGCGTACTTTTAGTTTCTTTTCTAGGAGGAAAGCAAAGAGTTTTTTTTTTCCTTTTTTTCGCAGTAGGTGTTTCGAATAGCCTTTTAATTTCATGACTAAACTTAACAAATTGATACGGATGTATACGTATTTTTTAATGGCAGGAGATAATTCCTTGAATTTTAAAATGAGATCTTAATGTACTCGAGATCACACACAATTATTGGGTTCGTCAACGTGTAAACTTATTTATTGTTGATTTTTAAAACTTATTAAATAAAAGACTTTAATGTTTCTTATCGATATTCCTGCTCATTATGAATTAACAAAAATGTGAATATTTCGTCAGGAGATATTTTTCAAAGAAGCTAAATGCTTCAAATCCAAATTTTTTGCATCAGATTTTTTGCATCAGGTAAGCTCTGATAACGGAAGCAACTGTGATGCTCAGAAACATTATGCATGGCAAATATTACGAAAAAATTGTATAGAAAAAAATTGAAAAGCTTTACAAAATCTGTGGAAAGCAATTAAATTTATTGTCATTTTTAAACAAATTACGTGAATATGCAAACTAGTGATGAATAGCGTACTATCGAATCACCAGTTTGTCATTGTCGCCTAATAAAAACAGAGCCGACCTTTGTCATTGTTGCCTAATAAAAACAGAACCGACCGCCGATCGTATTATGTGTATGTTTAATTCAAATGGTCTTCCTCATTCAATTTTTTCCATTCCAGTTTTTTCGTAGAACTCTTGCTTCAAAAATTTACCTTCAGATTCACCTTCTCAATTTTATACACAAAAATATTCAGTTCAAATTAATTAACAAATAACATCGCTCGCAAAAGTATAAGCAAGTCTATAAGTGAACTACGACAGTTTGTTTTGAGGCGAGAAACAGGCTCAATGCGCCATCTAACGACGTGAATTAAAAGAAAAAATTTGGAAATGTCAGAATTCAAGCGGGACCGGTATTGGTTAATGCGCCAAAGCAGGGACCGCCCAGATCACGCCTGCGAGATCACAGTGACCAATCACAGAAGGAGCGTGAACCTAGTCTGTGGGCTAAATTCACGCATAGCGTGAATATAGCCTCAGCCGGCGGTCCCCTACCACATAGTAAAATTTAAGTGAAATCGAACCATATTTACGCAAGTTATGACGCATAAGGGCAATTGAATGATCCCGCTCCTACGTCGTGACCTTTGACCCCATTTGTCCCATTTTCAATAGGGTTCGTCCCCAGGTGGTCGCCTACCACACAGTAAACTTTCATTGAAATCGAACCATATTTACGCAAGTTATGACGCATGAGGGCAATGGAAGGATCCCGCTCCTACGTCGTGACCTTTGACCCCATTCCAATTTGTCACATTTTCAATAGGTTTCGTCCCCAGGTGGCCACCTACCACATAGTACACTTTCATTGAAATCGAACCATATTTACGCAAGTTATGACGCATAAGGGCAATGGAAGGATCCCGCTCCTACGTCGTGACCTTTGACCCCATTTGTCCCATTTTTAATAGGGTTCTTCCCAAGAGGGTCCCCTACCACATACTAAAATTTAATCGAAATCGAACCATTTTTACGCCAGTTATCGTGCGGACGGACTGACAAAGCTGGAGCATATACGCTTCTTCAACCTACGGTTGGAAAGCGTAAGAAGCCGCCCCGGTGGCGCAGTGGTCTAAGCGATGGCCTCTGATCATTCGTCCGTAAGGGGTCCGGGTTCGAATCCCGGTGAGGCATGGATGTTGTGTTTGTCTTACGGCACTGGTTCTTTCCCTTCCCTGGAACCGGTGACCCTAAATTAGGGACGGGCGACTGCTTATAGCCCGTTGAGTTGCTCACGGTGGTCGTTAAACCTCCAAAAAAAAAAAAAGCGTAAAAAACGACATCTTCTTTTAAATAAATTGTCGAAGTACAGTACTGTTTTGGTAAGCAAAAATGCAAACTTTTGAAAAACAATTTAAAACAATGCATTGAGAGCAAGTAAAACGTTGAAAGGGACATTCTACCAACACTTACATTTTACACCAGTGACGCAACTAGTCAGATCCGTGAATGTATACGTGTCCAGGAGGAGTGAGTGAGGATTGCAGGAAGTCCTTTGTAGCCTGTTGTGAAAAGAAGTAACGCCGCCCCGATGGCGCAGTGGTCTAAGCGTTAACTCATGGCCATTCGTGCGAGAAGAGTCCGGGTTCGAATCCCTGTGATTCATGGATGTTGTGTTTATCTTAAGGCACTGGCTCTCCCTTTCCGGGATCCAGTGACCTTAAATTAGTGACGGGCGACTGCTTATGGAAGATGCTAAGTTCACAACGCTTGGATACTATGCTGACGTCACAGATAATATGCCTCGCGTACCGATAAACCGATATAATATCACTAAGGGAAGAGCAGACGTACACATTGTGTTTTTGGAAGCAGTCTGAAAATTCATGTAACTGATGCGGAAATAATGCAGATGCAAACATAAAAGACTGGTTTGTGTCATGTTTCTCCGTGAGCTTCATTTAGATTAAAGCAGATGTGACAAACGACGTTGTATTATTTTAATATATAACTATTCGCTAGTTTGCATCTTGCTCCATTTCTTATTCCAAAGTTCCTACTATTAGCATTATTCATTGAACAGTCAAGACAACATTGCTTGGGCAGCGATCTTGCAAACAAATCACTTTCTAAGAAAATCTGAAGTATTTAATTCTCAGGATTTCAGTAAATTTCTGATTCTAAATATTTTTCGTATATTTTGTAGAGATTTTCATTCGCGACAAAGTTACAAGTACAGTTTTTTTTTCTAATGACTAGTGCATACCATAGATGGCAACACTTCGGAAATTTTTTGAGTTAGGTTGCTTTTGTTAATGAGAATAGTAATCAGATAATTGACATCATGGGCGGTGGAACCTAATAATTTCTGGAGGGGGGGGGTCCTGGGTCCAACTTCCCCGAGAGCTAAAATAATAAAAAATAAAAAAAGGAGTGAGAGAACCGTAGTATATAGTATACTTGCTCATATCATCATCCATTATCAATCCACTGCTGGATGAAGGCCTCCCTAAGTCTTCCACAACTTTCTGTCTTGAGCCTATTATTTGCAAAATTACTACAGCTTGTTTTTCTTCTTCATCCACCCATCACCCACGTGGTCTTCTTGAGGGTCTTTTCCTACCTATTGGTATCCAATCAAATACTTCAGTTGTTCAACGTTGGTCAGTTAGTTCATATAGCAATGTGGTCAGCCCATTGCCACTTCAGAGTCTTCACTTTGAACATAATGGCACTCCTCTAATCTATGTGCTCCTCTTTCTAGATTTCCTGATTACACTAAGCATGCTTTTTTGAGTTGTCAGCGTCCTCTGTGTGTCGTTTTTCGTTACTGTCCATGTCGCTGATTCATAAGTAAGAACTGAAAGTATGCATTTATTAAACACTTTTCTTTTAAGACATAATGGTAACTTGCCCTTGAAAGTTGTACTGATTCTTCCAAATGCCCTCCAACCGAGTTTGATACTCCTATTTATTTCTTCTTCAATGTAGCCCTCGCTTGGTATCAGTTGTTCAAGGTAAACATAGGCATCGGTTACTTCTATATTTGCTCCAACAACTTCCAAATCTTCAGTTTTTGTAAAAGCATTTTACCTCAATTTTGTCTTCTGTAAGTTCATTTTTTAACGTACTTCTTTGCCCTTGTCAGCAAGTTTCTTGATCATGAACTCTAGCTCTGAGGAGGTACTAGCAGAAATGACTTCCACCAGCAAAATGAAAATGGTTAAATAATTTTCATTAATCTTTGTCTTTCTAGTTCAGTGACTGAAAGGTATTCTGCAGTTTGGCATTGAAAAGTTTGGAAGATACGATGTCACCTTGTCTTACTTCCTTTACAATATTTGTACGTGTGTAACGTATACTCTAGATTCAGTTTCCTTTTGATTTTACTATCTCTTGTTATTTTATTTTCCTATGCAAATTATCTTCTCACTTAACGAGATGTTATTTCTCCCGCTGAATTATATGTGGCAACGAGTGTAAGTCATGACGTGGTGGTATGCAGTATATATAGGCCCGCTCAACTATACCAAGCAGCTTCGTTTTATATGTGATAGGTTCTTCCATTATTATTGTTATGTGATTTATCTACGATAGTACGAAAGTTCGGGCTATCAGCAGTTGAGTTTTGTTGGAGTGTGTATTTGAGTAATACCAGGAGTTCCCCAATAAAAGGTTAAAAGTGAGTACGTTTTCTTAGTTCATTTTATTGTCAGACCTTTGTCTGGCCGTTAAGTCTATTTCATTGAGTGTCTACGTTAAGTCCAGGGTATATTGTGTTTACCGCTCTAATAAGGAGCCTTCAAGGTACTAATGTACTAAAACCGAAGTATATTACTGAAATTCAAGATAATGAGGAACGCTGAGTAAAAAGAAGTTCCATATTCAATGAACTTATTGCACGTGCGTGTCTTACCTAAACAAACTCCAGCACTTTGAAGATTAGGCACACTTTAGCTACGTCAAGTAACCTTCCAATAACCCTAACGTGACTTAACGTAAGCTTCCCTGCACTACACGTCCCACAGCGGAGAACTTTATTCATTATAATTGGCGCCCAAACTATCCGGATGACCCGACCGTTCAAAATCTCGCATTGGTGTGATGTTCTTTCCACACCGCGAGATAGGAAAAGTCAGAGAATCCCTTATCCAGCGCTTCGAAAAATTAAAAAAAAAAAATGGACTGGGGGTTCTCAAGTGCACGTTCTACAGTGGATGGCTGCATGCAACGATTCATGGTCACGGCTGACCCGTGGGCCATGCCCCCTGGCCCTCTTTCGGGGGGAGATGTGACGTACCTGCCAGCAGTGTTGCCAATTTAGTTGATTTTCAACCAGATGTAGTTGATTTCACCCAGCACTTGGTTGGAAAATTTCTGATTTAGTTGATAGTTGAAAAATCTGGTTGACTGTCCGAAAAATTTAGTTGATTTCTAGTTGTTTTCATTATTCTTGTTTATTACTTTCATTTTTCATTGTTTTCTATTTTTAAGTTGGAATCAGCCGTAACTACATTGCCAGAAATATCAAGTTTTTACCTATGTTGAATTACCGTCACCACAAGTGGTGATAACATTTACTTCCTAGAAATTTCGTATGGGAAAGTGGCATGTAGGATTTTTGTTATGTGAAGTACATAACTCTGCTTATGATTAGTAAGCAGTGTTGCTGTTTTAGTTTACTATTAGAGAAAATATAGAAAGTAAATTCATTAATTGACTGCTGAACCTTTTTGTTAATCGACCATAAACAGTAGTTGATTATTTCCTTTCTTTTTTCATTGGACCTGCTTTTTATTGTAATGAAGGTGTGTTCCGGTGCAAATTCTTTTTAGTGCACAAATGGAAGCACACAAAATACACATAATTTTAAATTCAATATGTTTTATAATTTATATTATCATTGACGGAAATTCCCAGAAGTAAACTTTATCATCGACAGATATTTCCAGAATTAAACTTTATTATCGTCCTGAAATTAAATGTTTTAGATAATATCGTAAATTTAATTTTAAATAATCGGAGTTTGCATTCCTCTATAACATGATGAATATAAACTACAGAAGTGAATACATATGTCAATTTTGAGCCATCAAAATGGATATAGAATTACAGCTGTGAAGATTTGAATTGTACAAATTCCCTATCTTGTGTAATTGTTAATTATGAATGCAAACTACAACAGTTCTTAAAAGTTTTAAGTATGTCTCTGAGTGCATAGAGCAGCAATTTACCACTCAAAAGAAAGATTACAGTGTACTAGCATAAAAAAAAAAAGTGCAGGGCCATGATCTTCATTTTTGAATTTACTTTTCTTTCTTACTTGGAGCATTTAAACTCGATGGCTACATTTACAGAAAACCAGAAAACGATCAAAAACACCCCAGCAGCGGAGTGGTAAAAGATACTGTTTTTTTAATGAAGGCCTAACGACCACTGTGAGCAACTCAACGGGCTATAAGCAGTCGCCCGTCCCTAATTTAGGGCACTGGTTCCAGGGAAGGGAGAGAGCCAGAGCCATAAGACATACACAACATCCATGCCTCACTGGGATTCGAACCCGGACCCATCTCGGACGAATATTCAGAAGCCACCGCCTAGATCACTGCACCACTAAGGCGGCCGCTGGTTTCTGGCCAGCCGCTGGATAAGGCATGAGTGATACGCCAGCTCTACGACCCCATCCTTTCGCCACAGCGGACGATCAAAGCCACCTCGTCAACCAAGTGGTCAAAGATGCTGGTTTCTGGCTAATATCCCAATAAAGCAAGCATAGTGCGTCCGTTCTACGTCGCTGCTTTTCCGCCCAGGAAGCTCAACTGCTTATAGCCGAAAGAGCAGCTTATGGTGGACATGAAATATCCTCCCCCCTCCAAAATATATCTAATAGTCATTAAAGATGGAATGCAGGGAGAAAGGGATGGAAAGAAAAAAATGTTAACATATTGCTTTCGAAAAAAGGGAAATACGTTCCGTAAGAAAGACTTCCGTGTCCCCTTTTGGTTTATTTTTAATTGATTTTCTTTTTAGAATTAGTTTATTTGCTGGTTCTGGAGTTGGCAATACTGGTTAGGAATATCTAGCGTGGGCATAAGTCTTTCTAAAGTAGTACACAGTTCTCGTGTTTTTCTTAACACATCAAATCCTAAAATGTATATAAAGTACTTAATTCAATAGTCTGTCTAAGAACTTTGGGTTAATGGTCTGCTAGGAAAACAATAAATATATGCAATATCCTGTGGTACTATAATTGCAAAGATATGTACACTTTGTTTAACTTAGTTTTGTTTTTATTTATATCAAAAAGGAGTTTAAATAATTACCTTACTTTTAGTTGTTTTTTAGTTGATTTTATTTATGAGTTAGCGGAATTTTAGTAGATTTTTCTGTTTGAGTTGGTTGATTTTTGGTTATGGAAGTTGGCAAAACTGCCTGCCAGCAGGACGCACACGACATAAAGCCAGATAGAATCAGAACAAATGTCCGCGTAGCTCAATTGGTAGAGTGACTTATTCCGGAATGAGGGGATCCGGGTTCGAATCCTGGCGTGGACAGAAATGACGGAAAAATTTACTTCGTTATACGTGCTGTGTCCTCGAACAGTCGAATCTTTGCTCTTGGATTTTCATAGATGTTATTGATAACATTGATGTACGCATCTTCAGTACTACAAGATTTCAAAGAGATATCATATTCATTCGTTCTTACAATTATTTTTCTCCGTACATGAATATGATCTGTAATGCTGTAGCACTATTGAAGCCATCTTGTATTCTTGATTAAGCCAAGTTCAGTGTTTCCAACGGCACTTTACTGACAATTTCGAAAACAACTTATAGGGAGCTGATGGTAGTTCCTGATGAGGTCCCAAACGTCCCCTTTCTTATATAGCAAGATCACAGTAGCATTCCAGTTATCTGGCATCTTCCCTTCACTGAGGCATCAAGCGAAAATTTGGGTGTGTAGTTTCTGTTTTTCCAGTGGCTCCTTGTGCATGGTAATTCCATATTTTCTTGGAGTTATTCCCCGCTTCATTTTCTTAACTGCATAGGCAACCTCTGCCAAGAGTATACTGAAGGGACTTCCAGCAAAAATTGTCCATGCGATTTAGAGCATGAAACGAGGAAAAGTTCATATATGTATATAAATATATAGCTGTGCGTGCTGACTGAATGAGTACATCTTTCAACGAAGAGTAGTGAAAAATAAATAAAAATTTAACATTTCTCCCAGAAAATTTGAAGTTTTAGGGAAAAGCACTTTGATTATCTTTTATCAGAAAATTTAAGAAATAGTCTAGAGAGCTTCTAAAATTGTAATAAGTTGAGAACAATTAGTTGAACCTTAAATTCAGTATTTTAATAAAATCTGATATATGGTTGCATATTACATGTTGATTTCTTTTACACCGTTAAAACTATTCCTGCATTTATTTAAGAAAAGATCACGAACACAAGAACATTCCTCAGTGGAAAAAGGTTTCATTATTCGCAATGTAAATTTTAGGACAGAACTAGTAATTGAATTAAAGTAAAAACAGTTACGGAGCTGTAAAAATATTTTGACAGTGAAAATCTACATGGAAGTGCTATATAAGACAAAATGAAGACGCATCTGTTGTACTTACTGGCGTGTAACAGTAAAATGAAATTTAAAATTCAAAATTATTATCCAAAACGCATACGTCAGTATCGGTGTCGATAGCACAGTGTTGTACAATACTGAGAGGTACAGAAGGTTTTTTCTCAATTCGTACATTTTGGCCAGAATGAACACATCTGTAAAAGCAGTTCATTTACCTTTTTTTACCGTTTAGTTTTTGTTTCATTCCCAGTCTATCCATATTTCATTTCAGTCTTTATGCGTAGGTAAAAAATAAAGGGTATCAAAAATTAAAGGGTATTTTAAAATTACGCGGTAACCGAAAACCGAAGCGGATATATAGCTGACACAACATAACACGTTTGCATTGCCTTATGGGTAGTTCGAGCAAGCAGAGCTCAGCACTCAGCCTTTTGTCTAGTTGAAGCCAAGGTCAAATAAACATGGATGCTGTGTTGCGGGATTGCACCATTGTTGAACAACGCACCGTAGTGAGATTTCTTTGGGCAGAAAGAGTGAAAGGTGCTCAAATTTACAGCTGGATGTTGGCTCAGTATGGAAGTGCAACGAAAAGTTTATGAATTTGTAGAAAGGTTTAAAGCGGAAAGAACAAATTTAACCGAAGAAGCTCGATCAGGCCGGCCATCAACATCGCGTACACAAGCCCAAATCAACAGGGCGAATGACTTTATCAGAGAAGACCGACGGTTTACGTTGTCCGCTGGTAATGAACATTTGGATATCAGCTATGGATCCGCACATGCCATAGTGTAGGATGGCTTGAGGTACCGTAAAATTTGCGCAAGGTGGGTAAGCCAACAGCTTACTGATTTGTGAAAGGAACAAGGTGTGGAAGTTGCGACCCGATTCGTGAAATGTTATGAAGAAGATCGGAGTATTTTGGAGAGGATTGTCACCGGCTACGACACATGGTTTCATCACTGTGAACCAGAAAGCAGAAGACAAAGCATGCAGTGGAAACACCCATCTTCTTCAGTAAAGAAGAAATTCAAACGACAGCCCTCCGCGAAAAAAAACCATACTGATATTCTTTTGGGACATGAAGTGTCCTATTCTGGCTCATTTTCAGAAACACGGACAAACAGTGACCAGGGCATGGTGTTATGCTCAGAGAGAAACTGAGACCTGCACTCCGCAGCAAAAGAAAAAGAATGCTGTCAAACAGTCTTACTGCACCATGGAAATGCACGTCCCCATGTAGCTGCAGCAACGGTGGATGCAATGCAGCAACTAGATTTGAACGTTTTCTCCATCCCCCTTAACTCTGATTTGGCGCCATAAGATTATCACGTCTTCTGTCTACTTAAAGAGGCGCTACGCAGTCGTATGTTCATCTCGGATGAGGAGGTTAAGGAAGTGGTATAGACTTAGATTCATGAGCAGCGGAAAAGCTTCTTCTCCCAAGGAATGAAGAAGCTAGTGGAACGATACAAGAAGTGAAATGACATGCAAGAATACTACGGAGAAGTGAGATAATCGTTATGTTCATTTGCTCACAGTTCAAAAGTAAAGGCAATGTAAAGGTTATATTGCCTTTACTTTTTGATTCTCCCTCATATTTTTGGTGCTCATACACAAAATTATTTAAAAATATGTTTTAAAGAAAAATAAAACAACCTTCATATGCATCAGATTTCTCCTAACTGTTTAGTTCATTTTATCTATTTAATTTTTAGATTTACAAATTCGATTTAAAAGAATGCTTTAGTCAAAAAAATAAGCTAACGGGTTTGTTTTAAATAAGTGAAAAATGCACTCAAAGACGTGGAAATGAAAATTAAGTCTATGTATTTATATCTATTTCGGTTCATCTCAAGTGAATGCTTTGGACCAAAACTTCGACCAACAGTTCAGCAAGGCTCTTCATTGATTAACTTCTCATATGATATCTATTTCTAAAACGCTCTGCTATGTTGGAAAATTTGTCTTTAATAGCAATTTTGCCTGATAAACTGCTGTGCAAACAAAAATGATGATTTTGAGCAATAATTCTGTTGCTTATTTGTTCTAAACGTTATGGACTACTTATCATAGCGGAGGTAGTTGCTCCGTACCTTTCACAACAGTACACTCTTAAGTTAACTTGGATTGTAGTGAATGCAATGCAGAGCTGAGGTTTCTGAGCTTTGTCGCTTATGCCTATACCCTGCAGTCGTTGCAGACGTGCCGGTTTTTTGTTTTTGTTTTTTTTGTTTGGATGATACATTCGGGGTAACAGCACTGTTCTGACCCAAATTTGTAAGGTGGCAGTTGTACAGGTTGGTCCGAATGCCTTGTTACCTAAGCTGACCAGAAGTCCCCAATTCTTGAGGACAGTCCTCGAATTTAGTTTACTGTCCCCAGAAACATCTGATACGTTTGGGGACGGAAACTGTCCTCAAATATCCTGGAATCCACACTTCCTCATTAGTTCGTTAGATTTCTAATGAAAAATGTTTTTAAAAATAATTTTTGTTTGCACTTATTTTCCAACATGCTTTTTGTGAAAACAAATTTTGACTGCATTTTTTCTTCTTTTAGAGTTTAACGACCACCGCGAGCAACTCTAAGGACTATAAGCAGTCATCTGTCTCCAATCTGCATGGAGACACTCGTTCTAGGCGAGGGAGACAGAAAGTGCTGTAAGACAAAGACACCACCCATGCCTCATTCGGGACTCGAACCTGTACCAACTTGTACGAATCGTCAGTGGCCAGTACTAGGACACTGCACCACTGGCGCAGTCAAATTTCGACTGTGTACTAACTTCTCATAAAACTTTGGCAAAATGAAAAATTCGCCATGCAATTATTTTGGTGTGCAGCTTGATTTTAATTCGGCACATATACCTAAGGTAAAGCATTTCACTTTTGCTCATATGTTCTCGCCATCATAGTTTTACCTTGCCAATACAAATAACCAACATTCTACAAGATATATCCTTTTAAGACACAAATTTTCATATGTATAATCACAGTTATTGAAGCAATGCAGTTTTGTTACAAAAATATTTGCATATTTATTTTCAGGACACGTGTCCCTAAATGAATTGCCGATTTGGGGACGCCACGCTTTTTTGTCCTCAAATCAGTGTTTCAATATGTGGTCACCTTATTGTTACCCACCTTTACGCCCCTAGCGGGAAATCTGTGAATTTCGGGTGTAGGAGAAGTGACACCGGAGAAGTGGGCACCCGGAAAAGTGGCCACCGAAGAAGTGACCACCAGGGGAACTGGCCACAAAAATTTTAAGGGGCGGTATAATAATTGCGTTTCCGACTACTTCGTGGCCACGTCCCCAGAGGTTGGTTATCTAAATTACATAAAGTTTCAGTAATTTCGTATTTTCTTAACTGCGATATTTAATGTAATTCTTTATAAAAAAGAGTGTTTATAATCTACAACTCAACAAATTCTCTGCAAACGCAGGAAACACGTCGATTGCTTAGTACCAAAAAATATAAAATACAAAGAACTTTTGGTCCGATCCGGAGATTTTCAGCATTTCCAAACAGTACAACTGCACAATTTATCTGAGGACACATGCAAACGCAGGAAACGTGTCGGGGAAGGAAAGGAGGGGGGGGGGATTTAAGACCGAAAATATAAAACATAAAGAATTTGTATCCTAATCGGAAGATTTTCAGGGCTCACAAACCCTAGAACTCAACAACTTCTTTCTGCGGGCACATGCTAACGCAGGAAACCTGTTGGGAGGGGGTGGGGGTATATAAAATATAAGGAATTTGTAGCCCAATCGGGAGATTTTCAGGGTTTACAAATTACAGCACAACAAATTCTCTGCGGGCACGTGCAACAAACCCAGGAAGCCTGTCAGGGGGGGGGGTATATAAAATATAAGGAATTTGTAGCCCAGTCGGCAGATTTTTAGGGTTTACAAATTACAGCACAACAAATTCTCTGCGGGCACGTGCAACATACCCAGGCAACCTGTCGGGAGAAGGGGGGATTTAATGACAAAAATATAAAACATAAGTAATTTCTGGTCATATTGAGAGGTTTTCAGCGTGCACAAACTACAACCCAAAAAATTATCAAAGGCGAGTACAAACGCAGAAATCTGTTGGGGTGGGGTGGGGGCGACTTAAAACAGAAAAAATAGAATGTAAAAAATTTGTAGCCCAATCGAGAGGAGTGATTTTCGGGCTTACAAACTACAGCTCAACAAATTATCTTCGGGCATGTGCTAACGCAGAAAACATGTCGGGGGCTGAGTCCATTGACAGGTTTCCTGCCTTTGCACATGTCCTCAGATATTTTTGTTGATCGGGAAATGTTCAGCGTTTGTAAACGCTGTTGATCACCATATCCAAACAGAAATGCTTTATATTTTCGTTATTCCCCCCCCCGCCTGCCCTCCATTCGACAGACAGATTTTATGCGGTAGCAGAAGCCCGCAGAAATTTGGAGAGTTGTAATTTGTAAACGCTGAAAATCTCCCGATCGGACCAGAAATTCTTTATATTTTATATTTCCGTAGTTACCCCCCACCCCTTCGTCCGACAGTTTTCCTGCGTTAGCAGATGCCCGTAGCAAATTTATTGAGCTGCACTTCGTAAACGCTGAAAATCTCCCAATTGGGCTACAAATTCTTTATACCCCCCCCCCTCACAGGTGTCCTGTGTTAGCATATGCCGGTAGATAATGTGTTGAGTTGTAGTGTTTGTAACTGCTGAAAATATCTGGATTGTGCCAGAAATTCTTTATAATTTATATTTTTGGTATTAGTACCCCCACCCGGCCAGGTTTCCTGAGTGTGCACATGCCCTTCGAGAATTGGATGAGTTGTAGTTTTTATACCCTGAAATTCATTTGTTGAGTTGTAGATTATAAACATTTTTTTATAAAGAATTACATTAGATATCGCAGTTCAGAAAATACGAAATTACGGACACTTCATGTGATTCAGATAACCAACCTCTGGGGACGTGGCCACGAAGCAATCGAAAACGAAATTTTTATACGGCCCCATAAAATTTTTGTGGCCAGTTCTCCAGGTGGTCACTTCTCATGGTGCCAGTTCTCCGCTCTGTCTTTGGGCCGAAAATCATGTAAATGGCTAAATTTTTTATTGAAAATGAAATATTAAAGAAACAATGTTTCGTGAACAATAGTTGCTCAAATAGTGGGAAATTTAGCCACACGATATTTGTTTATTCATAACAATTTTATGGCACTGAAATTGGAATGTGATCAGTTCTCCGGTGTCCAGTTCTCCAGTGGTCACTTCTTCGTACCCGGTGAATTTTTTTAGAGAAGGTGATGCTCCACATCTCTATCGTAGCGAATGGCGTACAGTAAAAAGTCAAAAAAATCTCAGTAGGACTTTTAAACAAAGATACGGCTCCAAACAGAAGTACATTAGCACCACCTAGTGAAAGAGCTGTGAACCATAAATGTTTTCAAATACAAACCTATAGTATTCCACAAGGTAAATAGGACAAAGTGATAGCATAAGCACGATCTCTTTTTACGTATCCCCCCCCCCTCCCAAGATATGGGAAAAGACGTAGTCGCTTAATAGTTATTATTTAGTGCCTAAGTAAAAGCGCAACATTGATACCTAGACTTAATATCTAAACGTTATGAATATTACATCCGCAGAATAATAACTGTAAAAAAGGCCAAGGCATAGGGCCTACGAAATAATATTTAATACCTAAGTAAAGGCGCAGTATTATTAACTAGAGTTGATATGTAAACGTTACGAATATCACATGGTTAGAATAAAAACTGTGAAAAAGGCCTAGGCCTGGGGCATATGAAATAATATTTAGTGCCTGAGCAAAAGCGTAATTTTATTACCTTGACCTGATACGGAAACGTTACGAATATGGCGTGGTTAGAATAAACTGTGAAAAGGGGCCTAGGGCATATGAAATATTTAGTGCCTAAGTAAAAGCACAACATTATTACCTTGAGTTGATAGGCAATGGTTATGAATATGGCATTCGTAGAAAAAATACTGTAAAAAAGGCCTAGGCCTGGGGCGTATGAAATAATATTTAGTGCCTAAGTAAAAGCGCAATATTATTACCATGACTTGATACGTAAACATTATGAATATGACATCCGTAGAATAAACAATGTTCAAAAGGCTTAGGCTTCAGTCCTATGAAATAATATTTCATGACTGAGGAAAAGAGCAATATTATTACCCTAATTTCATATGTAAACGTTATGAACAGGACATCCGCGGAATAAATACTGTAAAAAAGGCCTAGGCCTGGGGCCTATGAAATAATATTTAGTGCCAAAGTAAAAGCGCAGTATAATTAACTTGAGTTGATACGTAAACGTTACGGATATCACACAGAACAAAAACTGCCTGAGCGAAGCGCAATATTATTACCCTGACTTGATACGTAAGCAATATGAATATGACATCCGTAGAATAAATACTGTAAAAAAGGCCTAGGCTTAGAGCCTGTGAAATAATATTTAGTGCTTGAGCAAAAGCGTAATATTATTACCTTGATTTTATACGTAAACGTTATGAATACGACATCCGTAAAATAAATATTGTAAAAAATGCCTAGGCCTAGGGCCCATGAAATAATATTTAGTGCCTAAGTAAAAGTGCGATATTATTACCTTGAGTTGATAGGTAAACGTTATGAATATGACATCCGTAGAATAAAAACTGTTGAAACGGCCTAATGTTAGGGATTATGAATTAGTATTTCGTGCCTCAGTAAAAGCACAATGTGATTACCTTGAGTGGATATGTAAACGTTTTGAATATGACATCGACAGAATAAAAACTCTCAAAAGGACCTACGCATGAAGCATAGGAATTAGTATTTAGTGCCTAAGTAAGTAAAAGAGAAATATTAATAACTTGGCATCTTATGTAAATATTTAGTGCCTAAGTAAAAAAGTGCAGCGTTATTAAAAAATCCCACCTTATAGTCCGTTTCCGAACATAACGTAAGTCATGCTGTAGTGATTGGCATCGTACCACACAAAAAGAGTTAAAAAGCTCTTCAAAGTTAAGTTCTTCATTTTACTTTCAATAACATTTAAAATCGTTTATAATTTAATCGAGAAACTTAGACAGGGAAAAAAATCGCATGCAAGCAATGTTCGCTGATCTTTTCTTCTGCCTTTAACAAAAACTCCATGAAAACAGAAGAAAATTTTGACGGTATTCCATTCATTCTGAGGACGAAATGAATGTGGACAAAGTGAACGGTGGACGAAATGAACAGTGGACGAAATGAACTGGATGAAATTAATGTGGACGAAATGAACACGAACAAAGTGATCCGTCACCCTATTCCACCAAGCATCACCTTTATTGTTACCCACTATTGTGGTGCCACAGACCTCTTCAGCAGCAGTGGTGACAACATAGTTCTTAAAACATTCCCACTTCTCTCACAAGACTTCAGCTCCTTCAGTTGTTCTCTGAATACGTCAGAATAACGCCGATAATATTCAGGGAGCCTTTCAACCATTATTCTTTAAATCCTGGGCCTCTTCTTATTCCTTTTCCTTCAACCAACATTCAGTTTCACTCGTGACACTACCAAGTAATGAATAGAACCAACATCCGCACCTCTCATCACACGAGTGTCAACAACTAAGTGTTTCAGACGCTGATCGTAGACAACAAAATCTATCACCCTCTTTTGACCACTGTACGATTTTCCCAAGTATAGGATCTACCTACAGAACAATTTCCGATTCACGTGCAAATCTTAGGAAATTTTCGTCTGTGAAGCCATGAGGTTTCGTCTACTCTTCAGATCCCAGTGAAATTTCTTAACACATGGGTATTTCACTTTTGACATAGGACTACGTGTCACTCAGCGGATAGTATGCGGCTACTTACGGCCAACCGCTAATGACAAAAATAGGTCCCAATTGAAACCATTATATCGTTAAAAATACGTACCGCACACTATTTGTCTTAGTATATTCGTAAGCAGCATGGAGTCCAATTCGCGTACTGTGCAATACCAAAGAACATCTAATATCTAACGCTTAAAGGTCGACTCTATCTCGTTGGTCGACTCTCATAAAGATAACGTAAAACAGGCGGAAACAGCACCCCCACATCTTAAGAGATAATATGCTCTGCGGGAAAGTTAACATTCAGGAGCAAAACACGTTAGGAGGGACTACCGCCGTGAAGCTTTTCTTTGATACACGATGGTTTCCTTCGATCTGATGACTATTTGCTTACAGCAGTTTTTTGTTGTTGCTGCTGTTTTCTGATATCCCGCCCATCCCTTATTTTGGTGAGAAAAATATGCAATAACATTAGTATTACTATTTAAATTAAATTTCAGCAAATATTAAAGTTAGGCCTAAGGATCCGTACAAAATGCAGACATTCCCTAGTATTTGTTATTACTGAAAATATTTCTGGAAAACTGAATAACAAACAAAAGCCTTAAATAACCCGGTTGTCGTAACAAAACTAACAAATCCGATTTGCGAAGTGATTATGCTGCCGAGAAGGTTACAATCACGTGCTGTGAGTCTGAGTAGCTCGGATGACGGCTGACTGTTCTTTACCCAAATAATTGAAGTCAACAGAAATACGCATGCGCAGTCTGCTCCGGCATCAACCGATCAGCCTGTTTGTTGGCTTCTGTGCACTGCGATATGGCTGCACTAGTTACGTCTCGCTAATGCTTAACTTCCTCACGTCGGCAATACGTTGTGCGCGCGACTGGGGGAGATGATGCAATATTTCTGGGTGTGCCGCTCCGTTTGACCAAAGGTTTGACTCAGTCTATCTCGGCAAACGTGAACGCAACACGTGTTGACTGTACGTAGTATCGTTTTAAAGCTCTCGACGAGACCTATTCAAATATAAGAAGAACATTTTGCAATGGTTTGAACTGAACATTTCAAAAATTGCTTTCTTGTGAATCAGTGAACATTTTTGACAATATCGTGGTTCATCTGGACAGCCGTGAGTACAAAACGACTGTGCTCGGTATAGTTTTAAAGCTCTTGACGGCATCTATTCAGATATATAAAGAACACATCGTAGTGGTTTAAACTAAAATTTTTAAAAAGTGTTTTTGTGTGAACAGTTTAACATTTTCGACAATGCCGCGGAATGTGCAGAATGAACGCAAGCAAAAGTAAAGAAAGTCAAAACGAGAGGCAAAAGCAAGTGATGAGGAATGTAAGAAACCCAAGAAGACAGAGCACCACGTTGGGTAATTCGTGTATCCATCTGCTTTGCGTTCGCAATGCATCCAGCATTATTTGTGCAAATTATGTAAACTACTTTTCATACAGTATCATAGACCTGTGTTGGCTATAACAAATTAAACAAACGCTTGGAAACCATACTCGACTAGTTCATTTCAACTCTCCGATCTGCAAGTCGCAGTCCTACGTTCCAAACTGACGGCTCGATCAGAACTGAGCCTACCTGTACTCCCCCTCTCCTTCTTTTTTAGTCTTGGCTTCACGAAATAAAAAGTTGTTTTGTCCCTTAAAATTAAAATGATCCTGTTTTTAACCGGAAAAGTTTTTAAAATATAAGAGGAAAAACCAGAAGAATTTTCAAAACGGGGAATGAAGTTGCAAAATTTCTTCGAGATTTTGCCTGGTAAAGCAAGCATGAATTCGCACACGCGTTAACATTACTTAAGGAAATAATATTGAAGTGCTGAGAGTTAACCAACCGGAGCTTTCACGCTATTTTGATTATAAGTCAATCTGTTTTCAATATTCTTAAAAAAGAGAGCACTTAGCACGCAGCACCGATCAAGTAGGGCGAAGAGGTTGAGCTCGTGCGTCAGGACAAATTTTCCCCATTGTTTTTTTTTTCAGATAGATCACGTGGGTAGACGATTTCCCGGGGGCTATCATTGTATCGCGAATCTTTCCTGCTGTCTCTGTTTGGACATTCTAAAGTCACATAACGCATGGTGGATTAAGAAAGTTATTTGCGAGCACCCTACCATTCAGACCGGAGAGGGAGAATTGAAGACTTAATTTTTTTTCACGCCTAGTTAGTTTCTTTCTTTATTCAATTCCGTCTGTTTTCGCATCTGCAAATAATTTTTGCACAATAAAACACAGTTGCCTTGATAAATTCACAGAAGTTACACCGGAGAAACGGAAAAAAATATTTCAGTTCACTAATGAACTTTTGAGAAATGTTTTGATATACAGACCAGTCAGTACAGAATGCAAAAGAACAAAAATATAACAACGATATTTTTGCTGAAATATATTTTTTAGAATGTCCTTAGCAGCATACTAAATGTCCTCTAGGATGCAACCAGAGGAAAACTCGTGGGAGACTTCGGAAAGGGGTTGTTATGTTTGGTTTGTATTTTTAAAAAGAAATTTCCTTTTTGTTTCTCTTTCTCCGGAATGCAAAACATACGTTATTTTTACAATTTTTTTCATGCTGATTACGATTTTGAATGAGAAAAGCGAATTTTTTTTCAAAAATTTCCCCGTAAATAAATTATTTTTTAAAAAGTTTGAGATATTGAACATGTTTCAATATAGCCTTCTGATAAATCAATGTAGTACAGTATATGCTTTTCTGGACTTTAAATTAGATTCTGGCAATTAAAATGTATTTAAATTGAAATAGTTTCCGGGATCTGAATGATGAACGGTAATGAGTTCTGGTAGATAGCAAAATAATGGCTCGTAGCCATTTTCTTGGCAGGCAGCGCTGCACCTTCCGTTGTCTACAATTCTTCTAGGCCACTGCCTTCCATTAGAAACCACGTAGCTCCTAAAAATGATATCAGCGGTTAGAAACTGCCAAGTGTAACTATAAATTTTTCATCTCAATCATTATCAGCACTGACGAAATTTGGTTTTCCTTTATGCAGGGTGTTTCAAAAATGTTTGCTCAAACTTCGAGAACCAGTTTTCCCGCCGATTCTGATCTAAAAAGTATTAACAAGCATAAGGCCAGAAACACTTTCCTACAGAAATATATAAGAGTCATTCAAATGAAAACGAGCCAACGGACATAGCAAACTGCCGAATGGGTTTACCGCGGCAGCGACGACACAAAACGTAGGTGGCACCACTGTAGTGTTGTGATGCAGTGAAATGGGGTGCTGCGATCACGCGACGACAGAAGCAGTTGGCCTTTGTAGAGGACCCTGTGCAGTTGTTCGGTCCAACCAGTCATTTTTGAAGCAACGAAAGTTGACCAGAAAGCAGTAATTCGTTTTTTTAAGCGTGGAAGGTATCGGGAGTACAGAAATTCATCACCGCATGAGTAACGTGTACGAAAACTTGATGTCTTTGTCACGTGTTAAAGACTGGAGTAAAGGGTTCAGAGAGGGGCAGTCATAGATGACTGATGATTCACACCGTGTGATCACTGATGTTTCCGTCGCTTAAGTGGATACAGTCATTCGGGAAGACAGAAGAGTCACGGTAGTCATAGATGACTGATGATTAGAGGCCAGGGTAAGCACACCGTGTGATCACTGATGTTTCCGTCGCTGAAGTGGATACAATCATTCGGAAAGACAGAAGAGTCACGGCTGTCATAGATGACTGATGATTCGAGGCCAGGATAAGCACACCGAGTGATCACTGATGTTTCCTTCGCTGAAGTGGATACAATCATTCCGGAAGACAGAAGAGTCACGGCAATCATAGATGACTGATGATTCGAGGCCAGGGTAAGCACACCGTGTGATCACTGATGTTTCCGTCACTGAAGTGGATACAATCATTCCGGAAGACAGAAGAGTCACGGCAGTCATAGATGACTGATGATTCGAGGCCAGGGTAAGCACACCGTGTGATCACTGATGTTTCCTTCGCTGAAGTGGATACAATCATTCGGAAAGACAGAAGAGTCACGGTAGTCATAGATGACTGATGATTCGAGGCCAGGGTAAGCACACCGTGTGATCACTGATGTTTCCGTCGCTGAAGTGGATACAATCATTCGGAAAGACAGAAGAGTCACGGCAGTCATAGATGACTGATGATTCGAGGCCAGGGTAAGCACACCGTGTGATCACTGATGTTTCCGTCGCTGAAGTGGATACAATCATTCGGAAAGACAGAAGAGTCACGGCAGTCGTAGATGACTGATGATTCGAGGCCAGGGTAAGCACACCGTGTGATCACTGATGTTTCCGTCGCTGAAGTGGATACAATCATTCGGAAAGACAGAAGAGTCACGGCAGTCATAGATGACTGATGATTCGAGGCCAGGGTAAGCACACCGTGTGATCACTGATGTTTCCTTCGCTGAAGTGGATACACTCATTCAGAAAGACAGAAGAGTCACGGCAGTCATAGATGACTGATGATTCGAGGCCAGGGTAAGCACACCGTGTGATCACTGATGTTTCCGTCGCTGAAGTGGATACAATCATTCGGAAAGACAGAAGAGTCACGGCAGTCATAGATGACTGATGATTCGAGGCCAGGGTAAGCACACTGTGTGATCACTGATGTTTCCGTCGCTGAAGCGGATACAATCATTCGGGAAGACAGAAGATCCACTTGCCGACAAAGTTGGAATCAGTGTAGGGAGTGTGCACACCTCTATCCGGGATCGTCTGCAGTACCGGAAGATTTGCGCTTAGTGAGTGCCACACAACTTGCAATCTGTGCAGAAAGAGATTTGTATGGATGTGTCCTTGGAACATTTACTGCGGTATCATGAGATAGGTCTTTACCGTTTCATCGACAGAATCATTGCGGGAGATGAAACGTGGTGCTTTCATTATCATCCTGAAAGCAAAGACAAAGCAGACATTGGAAGCACACGTAGTCTCCACTGCCAAGGAAGCCAAAGGGAATGCAGACAAGTGCACAAAAGGATATGTTGAATTCTTTTTCGACTACAAGGGCCCGCTGTTGATTGAGTTTCTCGTCACCGGAAACGCCAGAAACGCTGTCCGATGTACTGTTAAAAACTTTGTGGTAGGTTGCACCAAAAAGAGGTACTACACCACAGCTGCACCACATTCTGAGAAAACATACACCATTATGTGGTACAAACAAAACCCAACAATATGGTGCAACTTTGTACCAAGTTATGGTACAAGGTTTCTCACTTATGGTACAAGGTTGCACAACATTATGGTGCACGGTGGCATCCCATTACGGTGCAAGGTTGCACCAGGCTGTTGATTTTGTTTGCACCATGCTGCTCGTTTCGTTTGCACCACACATTGGCGTATCTTTTCGTAGAAAGCGGTGCAGCTGCTGAAGTACGACTTTTTTGGTGCAGCGTACCACAAAATTTTTAGTAGTTATGAATCTATTCTTTTTACATCCTTTTCTGTTTTTTTTTAAACTGAGTTTCTGTGCTATATTTATAAATTGTACCGTTTCATTTTAGTTTTTATATAATTGATTTACGGAAAAGAAAGTTCGGCTTCCTTTTTTTTTTTTTTTTTTTTTTTTTACACATCCGGACAAAAATTTTAATCGGCTATCGGCATTGTTTATGTTAACACACGATTGCAATCTCAAGATTAATACCAAGGGCCAAGTAATGATGCAATCTGGGCATGTTACACCACATTTGGAACTATTTTTATGTGAAAAACTTCCTCAGAAAATATGGAGCTGGAAGGCAGATGAAATTTTCATTTGGTGCTTACACGTCAGTTTGATACAACGTTTACAACACGAATTTCTGTTGATAAGGAATTTCACACATGCAATTCAACTTCTTATAACTTTTATTTGACTGAACTGTTTCTAACCATCAGTGCTCGAAATGGAAATTTTGAAGTGTCGGTATGCTCCAGGAAATCACCAAAACTGAAAAAGTAAAAAAATATCCCTAGAAGAAAAAACCCTTTGTTCGAAAATGTAATTGACAGTTCCCCGCAGGACGCACATGAGATAAAGGCAGATAGCAGGGAGAGCACATGACAGTGTTGTACAGTGGATAGTACTCGGAGCTCCGGAGCCGAGAGTTGTGGGTTCGAATCCCGCCCCTGGCATAAAAATGATGGAGAAATTTACTTCGTCATAAGCTCTAAAATTTGCGTTCAGAGCTATACTAAAAAAACAAAAAAAGTTCTATTTGGTTACTTAGAATATCTGAAGCACTACATGCGCGCACGTGCGTGTATATATTCATTAAAAAATTATAGGAATAAATCAGTGCAATACTTTGTTTTATTCCGACAGCTACAGAGCATGACTGACCTATAAAATAAAAGTACTATTTAAAAACATCTGTAAGATATATGCGTTTCCCTACAAAACATTTCCAACTACAACAGTCTCATTTCAGCTAACAGTTCTGAGATGTTTTTGCTGCATTCACTATGTGTGTATGTCCAGTTTTTCAATAGTTGAAAATGGTTCGGCAGTTTTCAAAGGAAAAAAATAAAAGATAAAAAGGCAATTCAAGTTGATATAATGAATAGTTATGCTCAGTTGCGTTGGAACTCTTTTTTGACAGCGAGGGCAAGATGTCACAGAACAAAATATTTTATCATGACATAAAATTTGTCTTACTACTTGTAAAAGAAGGCGTACTGACTTCATTACGAAAATTTGCTGAATTTTTTTTTCGATTAAACACGCGTCTATAACAAAGCACTTTCATATTTATATAGTTTCTAAATGTAAACTAACTGTACACATAAACGGCGTTAACCTATAGATTTTGATACAAATTCCGCAGGGATTGTAACCGTAGTCGCTATAATTAAACATTGAAGGAACTTATATCTCACTTCGCACCGTACTTCCGTTTATTTTTACTCATTTTTTTGAGGAAGACTAATTTTTACACCTAATGTGACACAAAACGTTGCTGTTCTTCAAACGGGAACCAGCCTTCTGGACTGTTTAATGGTTCCACCATTTCTTGGCCTCTCAGGAGTGGCATTTAAAAATATTCAGGTTTCTAGATGGTAAAAAATTAAGAGCAATACTAATTTTTTTATCAAACTGAGCTTAAAAAAAGCGAATGTTTGAGATTTCCGTTCACAAACATATGTAATTTGGAAAGAAAGAACACTGGGGGGGGGATGTGATGTTTTGCTCCCACACTCATTTGCGTGCTGGGGCAACTGCCCCCTCTGCCCCCGCGGTTCCGACGCCGCTGGTTATGCTGCAGTTATGCAATTGCCCATCACAATATCCGATTACGGAAAGGATATCGAAGGCTGGCATGCCATGATAGTAAGAGACACAGCAAAATTACACACACACGCATGCACGCACGCACACAATATTTCCGAACTCAAACTTTTTATCCCTAAGAAGAATGACAAGAGTATTAGCTATAGGGTACTGTACAATGGCGAAATCTCAGTCCTCAGACCATGCCCCGTCCAGCCCACTACCACATCGAGAAAATCTCGTTCCCATGCTATTGCATTACACAGCTTACTAAGTTATGAGGACAAACTAACCTTGCAACGTTGTATTTGGTTCTACTTTTATAAAAATGAATTAACGAAGCAGTCGTAAATGTGACTGTCGCAAAACCGACCGTTGTTCAAATGATAGCAAAAGCGACACAGTGTTGCATTCAGAGAGTTTTCTCCGGAGGGGGAGGGGGCTTGCAAATTTTGAGGAGGCTGAAACTTGTTGACTGATTACATATAATCCCATTTTGTTATTTATGTACACAGTGGTGTACAAAAGTATTGATCACCTGCCTGCGAAAGCCTTGAACTTTTAAGTTTAACTCTTTTTTTTACTAATTTTCATAGCTATTTCATCATTTATATGTCATCAGATGCGAAATTTAATGGAGATTAAAAAAATGTCTTAGTTTTTCCTGTATAGTGATCGCTTCTTATTGTTATCAGGGTATAATTTGTGTACAATTTCAATAAGGGTTAAAACTGCGGAATTGTCCACAGCGGACAGAGTCAAAATAGTTGTTCTGCATGAAGAGAGATATTCTTCAAGGCAAATCTCTGAAAGACTGGGCTGTAATCAATCTACAGTTATTTGGCTACTGAAGAAAGTAAAATACACTGGTTATATTAAAAATATGAATTGCAGTCGAAGGCCCAGATCCACTACAACCAGGCAGGACAGAGTGCTCAGAAAGCTAGCCAGACAGGAGGCTCAATTCGATGGACGGAAGAATCCCCCACAGGGAAAGTCCCCCACAGGAAAAGTCCCCCACAGGAAAATTTCCCCTCATTCGGAAAAGTCCTCCATAGGACAAGTCCTCCATAGGACAAGTCCTCCACGTTTTTCAGTCAGGGAACGTGCACAAATTGCGTTTTACACAAAATATCGAACGTGGGGAGATTTCTGGGGTAATCATTTCCATTTCCATCCTGTTTAAAATAAGATGCAGCCGAACAACGTGCACAAATATGTGTGTGTGTGTGGGGGGGGGGGGGAGAATTCTGGGCTCTGCATTTCAAACATTTATCGCTGTTTATAGTAAAAAACTGTCTTGCAAGTAGCTGGATGAGATGAGGGAAATTTCCGGGTTAGTATTTCCACTCTTACCGCGGTCTTTAATGGAAAATGATCTTGCAATCAGCAGGCTGACAGGGTGGGGAAATTCCAGGGTCGGCATTTCGACTTTTAGGATGGGATGGGGGAAATTTCCGGTGTCATCATTTCTATTTTCATCCACTTTAAAACAACATTCAGCCGTACAAGGAACACAAATATGTGGGGGAAATTTCCGGGGTCGGCATTTCAAACCTTTATCGCAGTTCAGAATATACTGCAAGTAGCTGGATGGGGTGGGGCTCAGCCCACCGCTAACGTCGCGTCGCGCCTGTCTCTTTATGTTTTGGAAACATGTTTCCCGTTCACCTGACTTCCCACGATTAACAGTTTCTGAAAACTAATCGGAAAGTCCCCCACAGAAAAACTGCCACACAGGAAACTGCCATACATTGGAAAATTTACAGAGGAAAATTGCCACATGTTTTTCAATAAAGGACCGGGTGCAAATTACTGTTCCTCCAAGGAACACTTTGAATGTGTGGCAATTTTCCTGTGTGAAAGTTTTCCAATGTATGTCAGTTTCCTGTGTGGCAACTTTCATGCGTGGCAGTTTTTCTGTGGGGGAATTTCCGACAACAGTTTTCAGAAACTGTTAATCGTGGGAAGTCAAGTGAACGGGAATTATAAAGAGACAGGCGCGACGCGACATTAGCGGTGGACTGAGCCTCCCCGCCCCCTCGAATATTCCCCCACCCTGTCAGCCTGCTTATTGTAAGACCGTTTTCACGAAAAGGCGCGGTAACAGTCAAAACACTAACCCGGAAGTTTCCCCCATCCCATTCAGCTACTTGCAGTACTATAAACTGTGATAAAGGTTTGAAATGCCGACCCCGGAAATTTCCCCCACATATTTGTGTTACTTGTACGGCTGAATGTTGTTTTAAAGTGGATGAAAATAGAAATGACACCGGAAATTTCCCCCATCCCATCCTAAAAGTCGAAATGCCGACCACGGAATTCCCCCATCCTGTCAGCCTGCTGATTGCAAGACCATTTTCCATTAAAGACCGTTGTAAGAGTGGAAATACTAACCCGGAAATTTCCCCCTTCTCATCCAGCTAATTGCAAGACACTTTTTTAATGTGAACAGCGATAAATGTTTGAAATGCCGAGCCCGGAATTTCCCCCACATATTTATGCACGTTGTTCGGCTGCATCTTATTTTAAACAGGGTGGAAATGGAAATGATTACCCCAGAAGTCTCCCCCACGTTCGATTTTTTGTGTCAAATGCAATTTGTGCATGGTCCCTGACTGAAAAAGTGGGAGACTTTTCCGATTACCGCTCAATTCCCTTGAATTGCTTGAAAGATGGACTGAAGTGACTGATGTTGCGTTTAGTACAACTGTTAGGAGGGGGCTGCTTCACTATGACTTACGCGGCTGCAAAGGCAGGCGTGAACTGCAAATTAAAGACAGCGTACACTTCAGTGGGCAAAACAGCATGTCGCATGGACAGCCAAGCAATGGGAAAATGTTATTTTCAGTGATGAATCAGAACTTTGCTTTAATGGGAATCACAGTACGTTTGCCGGTAAACCGTCACACAGGAAAACTGCCACACGTCTTTCAGCAACTTGGAAAACTGCCACACATTGGAAATCTGCAACACAGGAAAATTGCCACACATTGGAAAGCTGCAACGCAGGAAAATTGCCACACATTGGAAAGCTACAACAGAGGAAACCTGCCACATGTTTTTCAGAGGCAGGGCACAAATTGCTGTTCCTCGAGGAACGCTTTGAATGTGTGTTAGTTTTCCAGTGGCGCAGTTTTCCAAGTTTTCGAATTATGTGTGGTAGTTTTCCAGGGTGCTTAACGACGGGAGGAGCTCTTTTGTTTGTCTGAATTTTCATGCCAGTTCATACGAGTTTAGGGCAACTGGCCATAAAAGTTCGGAAGGGAACATACAAAAATTACCCGTTTCTTGGCCTACATTGAAAATTAAATTAGGAGCTCCACACAAATTTCGAGAAAACATTCTATGTAAGCCAAGCCAGAACTGTACTTTAATTTGAAGAAATAAATTGTCGTGACTAAGTACATTTCTTAAAACTACAGTGTTCGTGTTACCAGTGGTAGGTGGGATGGTTCGGTTGATTAAGTTATATTATTTTTGATTTCCTGTTTCATCTTGATTACTACGATATATCCAAAGCACTACTCCACCTTAAATCACTTACCACAGTCACATTTAAAAACACACTTTATTGTCACACAAAAAATAACATGTAGACACGATGAGCTCTTCGCTGCAAAACTCACGACAACCTCCCTCTAAGGAGGTGAATATGGAAGTGACACTCTTACGTCATACGCACAGTCTCTGCAATGCGATGTGTATCTGACGCCATCTATTAATCCAAATAGTATATAAAAGATTGAGAATTACAAAATTTAAAACAGTTCGACGAAACAACGGAATTACAGCACGACTCATGCAGTGTTCAGAAAAGGACGATAAGGTGGAATTTTTTAATAACACTGCACTTTTACTTAGGCACTAAATATTTACATAACATGTCAAGTTTGTAATGTTTTTCTATAACGTAATTAAATCACAGGCCCTACACCTTGGCCTTTTTAACATCTTTTAATCCGCCGACTTATGTATTAAATCCGCCGTTTACGTATCAAATCAAGTCAATCGCATTGCGCTTTTACTTAGGCACTAAATATTAATTCATAGGCGCTGGGCCTAGGCTCGTTTAACAGTTTTTATTCTACCGATGCTATATTCACAACGTTTACACACCATGTCAAGTTAATAATATCGCACTAAATATTAATTCATAGGCCTCTCAGGCCTAGGCCCTTTACAGTTTTTATTCAGACTGTCATATTCGTAACCTTTACAAATCGGTACAAGTTAATATGCTGCGGCTATTAAAATTTTCGAAAAAGGCCTAGGCCTAGGACCTATGAATTAATATTTAATGCCTAAGTTAAAGAACAATGCTATTAACATGATTTGATGTGTAAACGTTGTGAATATCACATTAGAGGAATAAAAACTGGTAAAAGGCCTACGCCGAGGGCCTGTGAATTAATATTTCGTGCTTAAGTAAAAGCGCAATGTTTTTAACTTGACATGATATGCAAACGTTGTGGATATGACATCGGTAGAACAAAAACTGTAAAAGAGCCTAGGCCCTATGAATTAATATTGAGTGCCTAAGTAAAAGCGCAATGCTGTTGACTTGATTTGATACGTAAACGTTATGAATATGAAGTCGGTGGATTAAAAGCTGTTTAAAAGGCCAAGGTGCAGGATCTATGATTTAATTAAGTTATAGAAAAACATTAGAAACTTGACATGCTATGTAAATATTTAGTGCCGAAGTAAAAGTGCAGCGTTATTAAAAAATCCACCTTATCGTCCTTTTCTGAACACAGCAATTCTCGCTTGGCTTACATAGAAGGTTTTCTCGAAATTTGTTTGAAGTTCCCAATTCAATTCTGAATACAGGCCAACAAACGGCAATCTTTGTTCTCCCCCCCCGTTGAATTTCTGTGGCCAGGTGTTATGAGTGTGAACTGGCATGAAAATTCAGACAAACGAAAGAGCTCTTTCCTCGTCGTTAGGCAAGGAAAACTGCCACACATAATTCGGAATCTTGGAAAACTAAAACTGTCACGCACATTCAAAGTGTTTCTCGGAGGAACAGCAATTTGTGCCCGGCCCCTTAATGCTAAGTGTGTGGCAGCTTTCATGTGTGGCGGTTTTTCAATGTGTGGCAGTTTTCCAAGTTGCTGAAAGACGTGCGGCAGTTTTCCAAGTTGCTGAAAGATGTGTGGCAGTTTTCCAAGTTGCTGAAAGACGTGCGGCAGTTTTCCAAGTTGCTGAAAGACGTGCGGCAGTTTTCCAAGTTGCTGAAAGATGTGTGGCAGTTTGCCTGTGCTGCGGTTTCCGGCAACACTTGATTGGCCAACACAATCACCGGACTTAAACCCGATCAAAAATTTGTGGTTCAAAGTGTCATATGAACTATCAAAAAAGAAGCTAACAACCAAAATTCAACTCACTGAAGATGTAATTCAAATTTGGAACCGTATTATTCAACCTAATCTTTTACGAAACCTTGTTCACAGTATGCCTGCATGATGCAAAGTTGTGATTGAAGGCAAAGGCTGGGCAACAAAATATTAGGCACATTTTATAATTTTGCTTCATTATATTTCTGTATTAAAATGTCATTTCATTCCTTATGAATTACAAAAACGATTTATTGCGGTAAACCTAAGTATTGGATAAATGATCCTTTTCATAATAATTTCGCCCTGGTCATGATTTTTTGAAATGTATCTTAAGAACAGAAGCAGCTACGTGAAAATCTAAGACATTTTTGAAATTTCCACTAAATTTCACATCTAATGACATGTAAACAATGAAATATTATAACTATGAAAATTAGTTAGTTGAAAAAAGAGTTAAACTTAAAAATTCACGGTTTTTGCAAGTCATGAAATACTTTTGCACAACACTGTACATTAATACATATAACAAAATTTTAAATAGAGTAAAAAAAAAATTTTAATGCTGGTATATCGCGAATACAAATTCCAAGAAATCTACACATACAAGTTTTTAAAAATGTAAAAATGTTATAGTCTATTAATACCTTCACTTTAATTCAGTAATGCACCAGGGATTTCACCATAGGGTGATGTAAAATATTGAGGAAGCTACTGCTAGTAAAGTAACGCTGTGCTAGAGAAAATCCTCTCCCAAATATTAGGATTGGTAAAAATGTTCCTGCCTTACTACATTTGCGCTTCTGATTATTAAGGAATTATTACAGTGTTACCTGAAAATACATGGTGCAAACCGTCTCCCTGCCACTTGGTTTCAGTTTCTTTAGATTATTTAGATTAGCACATAGTAGTAAAAAAAAAAAAAAAAAAAGCTAACCGTTTGGATGGCAGTTTGAGGTGCCTCGATTTTTTTTTTTTTTTTTTTTTTTGTCAGAGAGTGTAAACCACCCACCGCTAGGGGAAAATAATAAAGCTTTCGATGGGAACAATTTCTAATAATTTGCCATTTTTCAAAATTAGGCAGCAAATGTTTTATTCCATTGGAAGCACTAACGGTACGTTAGCTACGCTGAGGCTTAACGTGCACATGGAAAGTCGGCATCCAGAAGACTGAAATAAATATGAATGCCATCTCCCAAAATATGATGATGTATTGCAGGGTTACCGGAAAAAAATCCTAAGAAAAAAGATCCACGGAAAAAAAGCCAGGAAAAAAATCCAACGGATAAATGATCCAGGGAAAAAAAAGCCAAAGGAAAGAAAAGCCAAGGAAAAAAAGTCCATGGAAATAAAATTCAACGGCTTCTTTCATGTAGGTTAACCAGTAAGAAACTTAAGTGTCATATAAGAATGTACATAAAAAAAAAGTTCTCACTTCTCAAAGATTACAAAGACACCATAATTTGTTTCCATGGACGTTCGAGCAATGGGGGGGGGCATAAAAATTGCATTTTTGTTTATTGTGTCAACTTCCATGATGGTTGACCTTGTAAGAAATGTAGGGGTCGTACAAAAATTGCACTTTTGATTTTCTTGTGTCCACTTCCATGTTGGGTGACCTTGTAGGAAATTTAGGGGTCGTATAAAAATTGCATTTCTGATTTCTTCGTGTCACTTCTACGTAGGAAGCTTAAGGGATCGTATAAAAATTTATTTTCTGATTTCTTTGCGTCACTTCTGCGTAAGAAGCCTAGAGGGTGGTATAAAAATTGTCATTGGATTTTTTCCGTGGCTCTGTTTTTTTCCTGTGAATCTTTTTTCCTAGATTGACGCCACAGGGGCAGCACAGTTTGATTAATTAATAACCTACGAATTAATAATAATAAATATTTATAATCTTACAATTGGTAAAGCAAAACTGATTGCGTTTTGAAGTTTGGTAGCAATTTAATAGAAGATTAACACAGGGGTTTTGTGAATATTGAAACTGCTCCTTTTATGAATGCATTGCAGATTGGCCAGTAAGAAGGGTGCAATAAAACCCAACATAAATTAATACCTTCACAGTAATAATAATAATGAAAATAATTTCAATATTAATTAGGTCATTTCTAAAAAAAAAAAATCAAAAAAGGAGGCCCGGGCCCTGCTGTTGCCGGAAAACTGCCACACACTTTTCATTAAGGGGTCCGGCACAAATTGCTGTTCCTCCGAAGAACACTTTGAATGTGTGACAATTTTTCCAGTGGGGCAGTTTTCCAAATTTCCGAATTATGTGTGGCAGTTTTCCAAGGTGCCTAACGAGGGGAAGGAACTCTCTTGTTCGTCTGAATTTTCATGCCGGTTCATTTGAGTTTAGGGCAACTGGCCACAAAAGTTCGGGGGGGGGGGCTATGAAGATTGTCGTTTCTGGGCCTATATTGAGAACTGAATTGGGAACTCCAAACAAACGAATTTCGGGAAAACGTTTCATGTAAGCCAAGTGAAAATTGTATTATAATTTGAAGAAAGAAATTGACGAGGATCCGAGGCACATTTGGTTTGGGAGGCTCTACCCCCAACTTCCGTAATTTTATATTCTGGACCTCTAGAGTCGGTCAGTGTATCCTAGATGTTACCCCTGAAGAGTTCTTAGAAACCACGAATTTTCAGGAGGGGGGTAAATTCACCCCACCCTCCTGAAAATTCGTGGTTGTGTACAGAATCATTATATAAAGCATGGTAATAATGTTTACAGCTCTACGTCCATTTTAACATTTTGGGGGAAAGTCCCCCCCAAGCTCACGGACGTTTCAAGGGGAACATCCTGGATACACTGACTAATATTACGGAAGTTGGAGGTAGTGCCCCCCTCCCCCCAACCAAGTGTACCTCGGATCCTGGGCAATTTATTTCTTCAAATTAAAGTACAATTCTCGCTTGGCTTACATGGAACGTTTTCTCGAAATTCGTTTGTTTGGAGTTCCCAATTCAGTTCTCAATATAGACCCAGAAACGGCAATCTTTATACTCCCCCCCCCACCGCCTTGATCTTTTGTGGCCATTTGCCCTAAGCTCAAATAAACCGGCATGAAAATTCAGACAAACAAAAGAGTTCTTTCCCCTCGTTAGGCACCTTCGAAAACTGCCGTACTGGAAAAATTGTCACACATTCAAAGTGTTCTTCGGAGGAACAGCAATTTGTGCCCGGCCTCTTAATGAAAACCATGTGGCTAGAACCCCTCACCCCCTCCTTAATCCGGCCCTGTGTCGATCATGTAAATGGATAACTGTTTCGTTGGAGTTGGATTTTATTTCCCTAGCTTTTTTTTCCGTTGGCTTTTTTTTCAGTGGATTTTTTTTCCATGGCTTTTTCTTCCGGTGACTTTTTTCCTGGATCTTTTTTCCGTGGATCTTTTTTCCATGGATTTTTTTCCTAGATTCGTATTGCAGGGCAAATAGCATGTCGTTGGTGATTACAAATCCACAGCAAACTTAACTGCCAAAAAAAAAAAAAAAAAAAAAGCTTTAAAATTTACATTACAGAATTGTGAAACAATATCTGGTTTTCTTGTTTGCTCCTCTTGCATATAGAAACAAGATGATCAACTGTGTGTGTGTGTGTGCGCGCGCGCGCCTTTGCGTGTGTGATATTCTACCTTCTGCCTTTTTATCCAGAGAAAGTATTACGCATTTTTATTTTTGTTGTTGTTGTTGAAGTACTATATATTTTACTGCATTGACTCATCGGATTTAGAAAACGTGAATATACATATATGTTGATGGCACTTTTTGTTTTAGTGTTTAAAACAAAGAAATTAATTGAAAACTTTACGTAACCTTAATGCTACTGAGACATGAAAAGTATTCAAATGATTTTTATCATACATGTACAAAAAAAAAATAAAAAATTCGACATTACAGGTGTGATTATTCGCACTGTGTATTAAGTCAATGAATAAGGAAAATTAAGAAAGAAAACTATGATGTATTACCAGTCACAAAAGCCGGATCCGGTGAGGTTTTCGGGCATACTGGTCCACCACACGTTCAAAAAAGTTGTTGTCAGGGTTTGAAGACCCTTCTATGCTTGAAATACAATGATTCAACGTTTCTTCTCCAAGTTTAATCCTTAATTTGTTCATAGTTCGATTCATGGTACTGAAACGCCTTTCAACTCCCGCAGTTGATATTGGAATGCATAGTATAATTTCGCCCACCTGACGAAGGCTGGTGTATCCAATTGATGTTGACATCAACAAGGACAGGAGGTTTTTTTCTTCTCTTTGTCTCTCGCATTCGGGCATTGCCCTGATGTAATGTTTGAATGATTTAGCATCTGCTATAACATCATCACTTTTAATATCACTTATGCGTTCACACAAGTCCTGAATATCTTCATTTGTTATTTTTTCAAATTGTGACGAACTGGAAAAGAAAGCCGAACCCTTAATTAAACTCATTGCTCCATCATTGAACCTTTCGCTCATTTACTGAATCATTGAGTTCAGAAATTTTGCAGGATCTTTTAATGTCGTTTCTTCTGCTTCATTTGTAGTAAGGACAGAAACAGATGAGCACTTCGTCAGAAAAGATGCCATCTCAGTACGAAGGGAACTGCTTGCATCGTCATTGGTGAAGTAGGAGTAAATTTCCTTCAAGTGATCAATACTTCCTTTTATAAATCTAGGAAGGTTTGAAAGAGGGGCTCTGTAGCTGCTGGCTCAAATTGTTGACTACATTTATAGCTTCGTCTAAAATGAAGAGTGGTCGAGCGAAGCTAGAATTGCTCATCCCAAGCAGAATGCCACCAGCCACGCAGAGAAGCAAGGTCAGCCCCATCTAAGTGTATATGTTCACAGGCGACCATAAGCGAAGAATAAGATAACTTAACAGCATGGGTAATCATATAATGTGACAGCCATATCACGTCACTGGCTTCAGGGATTTTAAGCTGGGGGTCGCTCACTGCTGTCTGGATTTCATGAAGGACGCTTTCCCTTTTAGGAGACTGGTGAAATAATTTATAAATTCTCTTTTGATCTTTGGATGTTTATTTCGCGCAGATATCACAGCCAGCGATAAAACATGTGCTCTGCAATGCACGTACGGCAATTCTTTCCCCGCTTTAGTTAACAAACGTTTCAAAACACCTGAAATACTTCCTGAAAAATTCGCTGCGCCATCAAAACCAAATGCAACCAAATTATCATACTTCACATTCTTCTTCTGTAGTTCGTTATCTATGGCCGAGGCAATACTTTTAGCCTTTGTGTCTTTCAACTTAACCAGCGAAAGGAACGTTTCAACTGGCTTATTCTCAGAAACCTAACGTACATACATGGAAAGTTCAGACTCATTATTGATATTAGTGGATTCATCAGCCATAAGTGCAAATTTTCTATTGTAAATTTTTTCTTTTACTTGCTGCACTATGACTTCTCCAGTAGTAATCAAGAGTTCACTGGCTGTCGCTCTGCTTGTGTACGTAGAACGACTGCTCTGCATTCCAACCCATTTTTATAAGTTGGGGTTTACTTTTAAAAGAAGTGTTTGTACAAGTGGCTCATACTTGGTTGTGTGTGCTATTTCATGTTTACACAAAAAGTAAACACCTCGGGCAAGTATCATCATGGACTCCTTATTATATTTTAATTCTTCTTCACTCTGATTCAGTGTCTGATTAGGAATTGGATTGGATTTTGCACTTTCACTCATTCGCTGCAATTAGATACTTCTTAGATGGTGAGAAGCTTTAGAATGTTTTTAATTTGTCATGTTGTCCCAAAGCTTTCTTGTATAGTGTAAAAGGAAGTGTTATGAATACTCCTCCAGACTTTTGTAGAGCCGCCGAATCATTTTTTGCAAATATTTCACGCACTTTGCAAAATGCTCCACTCCTAACTCTGTCGAAATATAACCATGAATATTCTTTTTCCCAATTTTTATTACAACCACGATTATCCTTTTTGGATGAAATCAAATTATCACATTCGGTTGAAGATCCTGAAACTAGAACGGTCTCTGTCGATTCCTTCTTTTCCTCGTATTTTCTTTTCTTCTCTTGCGGTTGCTGTGCACTACATCTTGTGCTACTAAAGTACGAAACAATCTGTCTTTGAGACATGGCACTTGATCGTTTTGAAAGAAATGTACACTTGCTCAAAACATATCTGGCATATGATTACTAGGAATTTTCTAGGTGGCAGCACGCGCTGTGCCACGGTTTGGTATTGATCCCAAAGATTCGCAGTCACAACTTAATGCAATAGTCATATATCGCAGAAGGCCGATTCACTGTTACATAACAATTTGGATCTTACAAGTATTGCAACTGCCCAGTTTGAAGGGAAGTCTTTACACTAAGAGAAAATGACACAGTTCCTTCGGCACTCAGCCGCCGCTCATTTGGATGTAAAGGACATGCGGTATTTGTTAAACAGGGGAAGAAATATTCCCATGGTTGGTGACATCTCTCTTTACTCGTCACTTTTACGAACTACGGCTATAAAGAGGGGAGGGGGTCAGTTAGAACACACACTAAAGAGAACTCACTGCTACGTTTTCGGAGAACCTGATATGCATTCCCAGCTGGACGGCGCCAATTACCCTGCTCCTCTCCCCCTTCCAGTGTCCATTTATGGTTCACTGTAAACCGCAACAGAGGATAATTGCCACACAGGAAAATTGCCACACAGGAAAACTGCCACACAAGAAAATTGACACACCGGAAGATTGCCACACAAGAAAACTGCCACACCGGAAGATTGCCACACAGGAAAACTGCCACACTCTTTTCATTAAGGGGCCGGGCACAAATTGCTATTCCTCCGAGGAACACTTTGAATGTGTGGCAGTTTTCCAAGTTTCCGAATTATGTGTGGCAGTTTCTCAAGATGCCTAACGATGGGAAGGAGCTCTTTTGTTCGTCGGAATTTTCATGTCGGTTCATACTTACGGCAACTGGCCACAGAAGTAAGAGGGGGGATAAAGATTGCCGTTTTCTTGCCTATATTGAGAATTGAATTTTGGGAACTCCAAACAAATTTCGAGAAAACGTTCTATGTAAGCCAAGCAAAAATTGCTGTGTTCAGAAAAAGACCGTAAGGGAATTTTTTTAATAACGCTGCACTTTTACTTAGGCACTAAATATTTCCATAATATGTCAAATTTGTAATATTTTTCTTTTACTTAATTAATTCATAGGCCCTACACTTCGGCCTTTTTTAACAGCTTTTAATCCGCCGACTTTATAGTCATAACGCTTACGTATCAAATCAAGAAATAGCATTGCTCTTTTACTTAGGCACTAAATAGTCATAGGCCACAGGCATAGGCCTTTTTAACAGTTTTTATTCTACCAGTGTCATATTCACAACGTTTACACATAAAATCAAGTTAATAATATTGCGCTTTTATTTAGGCACGAAATATTTATTCACAGGCCCTAGGCGTAGTCTTAGGCCCTTTTACCAGTTTTTATTCTACCAATGCCATATTCACAACGTTTACACAGAAAATCAAGTTAATAATATTAGGCGTTTACTTAGGCACGAAATATTAATTCATATGCCCTAGGCCTAGGCTTTTTAGTAGTTTTTACTTTATCAATGTCATATTCACAACGTTTACACAACAAATAAATGTAATAATATTGCGCTTTTACTGAGGCACGAAATATTAATTCATTAGCCCTAGGCCTAGGCCTTGTTAATAGTTTTTACTCTATCAATGCCTCATTCACACCGTTTACAAAAAAAAAAAAAAAAAAAAAAAGTAATAATATTGCTCTTTTACTTAGGAACGAAATATTCGTTTATAGGCCCTAGGTCTGGGCCTATGAATTAATATTTCGTGCTTAAGTAAAAGCTTAATATTATTAAATTGATTTGTTGTGCAAACGTTGTGAATATGGCATTGATAGAGTCAAAACTATTGAAAAGGCCTAGGGCCTATGAATTAATATTTCGTGCCTAAGTAAACGCCCAATATTATTAACATGATTCGCTGTGCAAACGTTGTGAATATGACACTGGTAAAATAAAAACTGGTAAAAGGGCCTAAGCCTAGGCCTAGGGCCTGTGAATAAATATTTCGTGCCCAAATAAAAGCCCAATATTATTAACTTAATTTGATGTGTAATGAATTAATATTTTTTTGCCTAAGTAAAAGCGCAATATTATTACATTTATTTGTGGCGTAAATGTTTTGAATATGCCAGTGATAAAGTAAAAACTATTAAAAAAGCCTAGATCTAGGCCAAGTGCCTATGAATTAATATTCCGTGCCTAAGTAAACACCCAATATTATTAACTTGATTTTCTGTGTAAACGTTGCGAATATGGCATTGGTAGAATAAAAACTGGTAAATAGGCCTAAGCCTAGGCCTAGGGTCTGAATAAATATTTCGTGCCTAAATAAAAGCGCAATATTATTAACTTGATTTTATGTGTAAACGTTGTGAATAAGACACTGGTTGAATAAAAGCTGTTAAAAAGGCTTATGCTTGTGACTTTAATATTTAGTGCCTAAGTAAAGGCGCAATGCTATTGACTTAATTTGATACGTAAGCGTTATGAATATGAAGTCGGCGGATTAAAAGCTGTGAGAAAAACCGAGTTGTAGGGCCTATGAATTAATTAAGTAAAAGAAAAATATTACAAATTTGACATGTTATGTAAATATTTAGTGCCTAAGTAAAAGAAAAATATTACAAATTTGACATGTTATGTAAATTTTTAGTGCCTAAGTAAAAGTGCAGCGTTATTAAAAAAACTCCTCCTTATCGTCCTTTCTGAACACAGCCATTTTCGCTTGGCTTGCATAGAACGTTTTCTCGAAATTTGTTGGAGTTCCCAATTCAATTCTCAATATGGGCCAGGAAACGGCAATCTTTATACCCCCCCCCCCCCCCCCGCCCTCGAACTTATGTGGCCAGTTGCCGTAAAAACCGACATGAAAATTACGACAAACAAAAGAGCTCTTTCCCATCGTTAGGCACCTTGGGAAACTGCCACACATAATTCGGAAACTTGGAAAACTGCCACAATAGAAAACTGCCACGCATTCAAAGTGTTCCTCGGAGGAATAGCAATTTGTGCCCGGCCCCTTAATGAAGAGGGTGTGGCAGTTTTCCTGTGTGGCGGTTTTCCGATGTGTGGCAGTTTTCTAAGTTGCTGAAAAATGTGTGGCAGTTTTCCTGTGTGTCAGTCTTCCTGTGTGGCGGTCTTCCTCCAACCTGTCGAGTCACATTATTGTGACCACCCGCTAATATCCAGAGTAACCGCCGTGCGCAGCGAGGACGGCATCTAGACGGGCTGTGGGAGTGACTCAATAAGGAGCTGGAAGTTGTTCACAGGTATGTGAAGCCATGCTGACTGCAGTGCATCTGACAGCTGCTGTAGGGCGCGTGGTGGAGGATCCATAGAGCGAAAAACACGAACCAGGTGGTAACACAGATTTTCGATTGGGTTTAAGTCTGGGGAATTAGGAGGCCAGGGAAGTACTTTGAAATTTTCATTGTGCTCTTCCAACCACTCTCCGACATTTCTAACTGTGTGACACGTCGCATTGTCGTGGTGGAAAATCCCATCCGCCCCAGGAAAGACAATCAGCATGTATGGGTGTACGTGGTCTGCAAGGATGAATTCATAACGAATTCGGTCCATAGTGGGCCCACAGATTGCCTCAAAAACATTCCACAGACCATAACGCTGCCCCCATCAGCTTGTGTTCTTCCAGCAATGGTTGAAGAGTGTTTGTTCTCCGATGTTTCTCGTCTTATACACCCACGTCCATCCATTTGATGAAGCAGAAAACGTGACTCATCGGAGAAGGCAATCCTTTGTCAATCAGCGGAGGTCCAAATCCGATACTGCCGTGCAAATGTAAACCTTTTCTGCCGATGCACCTTCGTTAGCACAGGTGCAGTGACCATCCGTCTGCATTGGAGCCCAATACGCAGCAGGATTCGCTGAACTGTCGTTTTAGACACACTTCCGGTAGCCCCCTGGTTTATTCGGCCAGGGAGTTGCTCCACTGTAGCGTGTCGATCGGCCCTCACGCACCTTCGAAGCCGACGTTCACCTCCCACATCAACGACACGTTGTGCTCCGCAGTTTCCACATCGCTTATTCGCAATGGTGACTTTTCTCTAATCATCATACACTTTAACCACAGCAGCACGCGAACAGTTCACAAACTGCGCAGTTTTAGAAATACTGCCACCCTTGACCCGAAAGTCAACAATAATCATCCCTTTTCGCAAATCTGATAAATCGCTCCTTTTATCTGTGACAGCAACGAGTGATATGTTTTCAGAATGCCTACAGCACACCTTATACACCCTCCAAGTCAGCTCACGGCACGGGCCTTCTTTCATTGGCTACGCGCTACTGACGTCAAAAGTAGGAGGTGGCCACAATAATGTGACTCGACTGTGTATATTAATTAAGCTAAAGCTAACTACAGTTAGACGTAGGTCTTTGGATTTAGAGCCCAGGATCATTGGTAGGCACTACCTTCCTTTTGTAATCTTGAAAAAGGCACTAATACCGATTGAGAGGACATATTATTCCCATCCCCTTTTTCACACACTTGCACAGAGCACAAAGCGATACTCTTGCAGAAATATTTCGAAATCTGTTACCCACTCCCATTTATCTTGAAAGAAATAACGATTTACTGGAGCTGGTTCATGGATCAAATAACGGGAAACTTTCAAAAGGCATCTACTCTAGTCGAAATTACCAATAACAATACGCAGTAAGCGATCAGTGACAAAATAAATATAAAAAGTAATTGTTTGGAAAATTACCATGTGACATGTGCATATTTTAACTTTAAGAATAATCTTCATGGTGATTCCATTGGACATGGGATCTTCAAGATTTGCGATTTTGTCAAAACTAAATTTTTGAAAAGAAAATAATTATCTCGTACAACACCCGGTTTTGAGCGTGATTTGATGCTGCATTGAATCATGAAGAGATTTTTGAGATTTTATTGACGTCAAATTGTTGTTAAAGTTTACTCACGACTAATTTGTTTTATAATTCATCCAAGATTAAAAGGATTTTTTCATGAGGAAATTCATGAAGTATTTTTCTGTAAGTACGTGGATTTTTGTAGACCTCAAAATAAAAATTCTCCGTCTGATTTGGTCGTCCCAATCCGCCCCTCGTTACAAGTTATAATATATTTCAATATATAAATTAAATCCTCACAACTAAGAATCGGAGACCAGTGCTTTAATATGCAACAATTAACAGCCTTTTTTTCTGCGGATCCAAAGTGCATCCCTTTGAAACTAGAATGTTGAATATTAATAACGATCTACAGTGCACCAACTATACACATAAGAGTAAAAGTACACCAAAAATCCAACTTATTGGCGTAAAAATGTAAATATACGTTTCCAGGTTATCGCATGTTAACCAGGTGGCTTTCTTGGAAATGTACATTTATGTTTTTACGCCATGAAATAAATCGGGTTTCTATTGTACTTTTACTATTATGTTGAACATAAATAATACATTTAGGATTCAATTCCGCTACGCCACAAAGTTACGTCTAAGAGATTTACCAATTTTTAAATAGCGCATATGTTTGCTAGTTATGAAATGCGAAGCCAATTTTTCATTCAAACTGAAAGTAAAAAACGTACACTTCTCTGATGGTATCAAGGTTCAACTCTGGATGCACCAAGGAGGAACACAACAACGACTGGCACAATGAATGCCTCCGAAGTCATAACTAGGGAGCCCTAAAGACCATCATCGACTCCAGAGGAGAACGTCACCTCCGTCGATTGGTAAACGGCAATCTACGGGCAAAAGTGCTGCAATTGATCAGCAAATGAACGCTGGGGCACCCGGGGATGTGTCTCTGTTAACACAAGAGCGAACCCTGTTCCGCATGGGTCTCCGGAGGCGCCCAGTAAACCCAGGTCCATCGACAACGACGCCTGCAGTTCACATGGAACTGCCATCATTGAACAGTGGAAGAGTGGGAAAAAGTTGCCTTCTCCGACGAATCGAGGTTTATACTTCACAGAAGTGTTGCATACGGAGTCAGACACACGAGAACTAACACTCTGGCACGCTTGTCGCTCGAATATAGGCCAGCGGTGGCAGTGTGCATATCTAGAGAATGTTTCCCTGTTGACACAGCTGGATGGGTCCGTGAACGCCAATAGCTACCTGTCCATCTTCTCTGACCACATGCATCCTTTCATGTCGGACGTTTATCCTGGTGGTGATGGTGTCTACCAACAGGACACTGCGCCGTGTCATGTGGCTGAAGGGGTGCGTGACTGGTTCCAGGAACACGACAGTTCTGACGTTTCACCCTGGGCCAGCAAAATCCCGACCTCAATCCCATAGAGCACTTGTGGGACTATTTGGATTGACAGGTACGACGTACCGACCCACAACCATGCCATCTCCGAGACCTCCGGGCTCTGCTGCAGTCCGAATGGGCACGTGTGTTTCGGACGACCTTCCAGGGCCTCATTGCATCCATGCCACGCCGTCTCGCCGCTGTCATCTGGGCCAAGAGTAGTCATTCCCATTATTATGTAGGTGGTCATATCATTATGATACGACTGTGTATACACTATATTGACAAAAGACACCGGACACCTTTTCAAAAGCAGATGAACGGATCCTCTGCGTTTTTAAGATGCGCGGTACAGCTTCAAACGGCATACAAACAAACCTGCAGCTGACTGCGATCATATCGCACTGTCAGGTTGAGTGGAAATGTCACGGCGGGAAAGAACTGACTTTGAGAAAGGAAAGATTGCTGGGTGTTATACTAGTGGGTTGTCCATAAGAGAAACCTAGAAGCGTTTAAACATACACAAGTCAAATGCTTTTGATGTACTGAATAAGTGGAAGACACATGGCGTGCCTGAAGCAGCAAAACGTACCGGCAGACCAAAGAAAATCAGTGATGGAGGACGTCGGAGCCTCAGGAGTCGTTACAGCTAATCGACGGACTACTGCACAAGACCTCAGTGTACAGGTGAGTAAAAATGCTGGAACCTCGGTATGTACACGTACCATTCGCAGAGAACTTCATTCCATGGGTTACCGTGGTCGTGCGGCTGCTCATAAGCCTTTCATCTCCACTCGAAATGCTATTCGTCGTTTAGCGTGGTGTAAAGAATATTTATCGTGGACCATAGACTAATGGAAACGAGCTCGATAAACTGATGAATACAGATACACGATCCATCAGTTTGATGGCCGTGTGTGGGTATAGCGGCAGCCAGGGGAACTCTATTTACCACAGTGTACTGTTCCTACGGTCAAGTTTGGAGTTTGCAGTGCACTCATGTGGTGGTGTTTTTCGTGGTATGGTCCTGGCCCATTGGTTATCGTGGACAAACCTGTTAACCAGTACGTGTACCTTGATATTCTGGACAATTATGCTCTGTACCAACTCTGTGGCAATACTATGAAACCGAGCCTTGTTGGTACCAGCAGGATAATGCACCGAGCCATAAAGCAGGGACTGTTACGGCGTGGTTTGACGATAATTCCGTATCGCGTATGGACTGGCCAGCACAGAGCCCTGATTTTAATCGCACAGAGCACCTATGGGATGAATTAGAGCGCCGCATAAGAAGTTTGGAACCAAGGCCTACTACTAAGAAACAGTTAGCGGCAGCATTATGTACTAAATGGAATCGCATACCTATCGCTGTGTCCGAAAACCTTGTCGAAAGCAAGTCTCGAAGGGTCGGTGCATGCATTAAGGACAAAAGTGGGCCGACACCGTACTAATGTATGTCAATAAATGCTATGTTGTGTTTCTCTTCTGGGTGCCCGATGACTTTTGTCAATATAGTGTATATCGTTTCAGGTTTTTTTCCTGGATCATGACGAATGACATAAACTCTCGTCATTTTTCTGGTAGGAAGAGGAAGTCATAAATGAGGAAAATGACTTATTTGATGATATCGTGATCAAGGTAGAAACGGAGAAATTGCAATGGGATAGAAAAATATTGCTATAAAAACTGGCCACTGCTGGGCTATTACGGGACTGAATTTCAATGGGCAGCAAAAGACCCAGAGGACGACTACGTTGGAGATGGGTGGATGAAATTCAAAAGCATACCGGAGTGATATGGAGGAGACGGGCAAAAGCTAGAAACTTTTGGATGAAGCTTGGGGAGTCCTTCATCTAGGAGCGGACTAATAATGGTTCATAAAGTTGGTACATATATATAACACAAAATTAACATACATATATATAACACAAAATTAACGTCACTCTACGATGTTGATACATATATATAACACAAAATTAACGTCACTCTACGATGTTACTGTTGTCTCTATGAAGGTTTGAATAGTGGTTGGCATGGGTCTTGGGAGCCATTTAGAGCCTTAAGGGAGAAGAGGGGCGGGTTCTTATTGATATGTTGCTGAAAATCTGTGGACGCCTGATCAATGTTTTCAGATTTTCATCAACATTATCCACGTTTTTCTTGAAAGAAAAAAATTAATCGAAGGGGTAATAGTGATCAGTTCAGGAAAGGGTGACGATTCTTCCCTGGAGTGATTTGCTGTTAAACTTTTCGTAAACTTAGGTTTCACCTCCCCTGTGTTCGATCTTTGGATCCAGAGAGAAAAAGTCAAGAAAAAGTTACAGAAATTCTATTTCTCATTTGCTTTGTTTTTTTCCCCTTCTTTGTTCTGTGGGGGCCTGAGAGAAAGGTGTTCGTTTTTTTTTTCACGAAAGAAAAAAATGTATATAGTGTGAACTGGCAGTCACAATGCTGTTCCTTTTGTTTTGGCATTACTCAGCCCAGCAGGAGGGAAACGAAAAAAACATACTCAGCAGAATTAAAGTAAGAGCAGTGTAAATAATTTTTTTCCTTCTCTCTATGTGTATGAACAAAATGTAGCATTTATACGACGCAGCACCCAAAAGGTGCGATGTCGCAACATTCAAGAGAATAAACCTGGGGTATGCTCATTAAAAAAAAAAAAAAAAAATGAGAAAAAGAAGAATATTTTGTATTTCTTGGTTTGTTCAGCATATGAAGTAACGTGTTAAAAACATTTTGTAAGCCAGCTACAGTTCCCTTCCTTTAACATATAGCGGTCAATGATCTAAGTTTCCCAGAAAAGGGGCTGGAAGGCAGTAAATTCTTTCAATCCCTTTCAGAGATTTTCTTTCCTAGGAAAAGACCACCAGGAGTAACCAGCATTCTTTTCCCCCGTGGTCTGGCAAATCTCACTAGCTGAGAAGGAGCTTAGCAAACTGAGATAGATACCCTGGAAACACACTCGGAAAGGGATGGCCGAAAGTAGGAAGCAGCAGCCTCTGGCGCCAAAATTTGTGGGGTTGTTTACGAAATATGGACCCTTGCGAAGCATTCAGCTGTCACGTGTCTAACACGTGCATTTCACATCCTGTTGGCTGAAAGCCGCCAATGGGATGGCTGACGCCCTCTCTGCCTGATCCGATTGGTCGCTTGACCCTCCCAAGGGGAGGGGAGTTCTGAGTGTCCATTTTGATTTTCGGAGAGAAATTTCTTGCAAAAATGAACTGCTAGAGGAAGATAGAAAAAAGGTGGCTGGCTGTTGAGTCAAAAAAAAAAAAAAAAAAAAAAAAGATGGCTCAGAATGCTTTTAAGCCTCAGAGAGTGAGGCTAGGGGGTATTCGCCACCTTGGGAGCTACAATTTACCGGAAACGTGCAGAATAGCTGCTGATGATACCATCACCGAGAATGCTGCCGAAACATTCCCACCACAATGCTGGTGACACCACCACCGAGAACTCCGGGGTTTGTGCTGTCTTTTGTTCGACCACACCTCTTGCAGCCGATGCCCTGCGAAGCTGAAGTCCTCCGGAGTGCCCATGCCAGAATAGTTTCTGAGAGGAGCTAACCCTAGGGTTAAAAAGGCACCCTGAAACACGTCGTGGCTGACTAGTAACAGCCGACGCACCCATATAGTACCTAACCCTAATGTCGCGCTGCATGCTTTTACCATTGGAACCCGCGATATCAGAAGAAAAGGCGGAGGAGCGTTGTCATCAAATACAATCGCACAGAAATGTCGACCTAACGACAGCTGGAGGAACCACCAGCGAAACCGACAGGCCGGCCAAAATTTTGGGTGAAAATAAGCTTTCCGGACTGCAACTACTCCCTGCGAGCTGACTGTATTGACTGTGCTAATAATAACAATAAGAAACAACTGGACACCAGAATGAATGTTTCCCTTGGTTACGTATGTAAGTTGTCTTTTATTGGCTTTTATCATCATAATATGGCTAATAGTTTTTGTTAGGGGGTAAAAATTTGATGAAAAATTTAAGAACGAAGCATTACTGAGGGGAGGAAACTGTAGCTGACAAGAAAATAAATACAGCATTTATCGAGTGTGTAGCTCAATGAAATGAAAATTCTTTAGATAAGAATGGGTGATAATTAAAATCACTCACGCTGTTCTTTTTGTAATGGCCTCAAAAATTCTGAAAATGTGAGAGGCATGTGAAACAGGCTTAAATGTATCAACAGGAATTGCTATGACATAAAAAAATATTGATCTCGATACAATATTAGTGCAATTTTGTTCTACTGTTTTATTTTAATACCACATACTGTTATTGTTTTACAAATAAATATAGGCATTAGCCTTTCAAAAACCAAATTTTTGGTAAGAATTGGCAATTCAGTTTTCTTGATGTCTTCTAAATTTCTGAGCAATGGCACTCATCGCCCAACGCTCTGACGTTGGCTAGGAAGTCCCTTGGGTGTTGTTTAAATAATGATAATGTCCTAGTAATTAAAATAATTACGGTCTGATAATTTTTTTCCATGCTTACCAACACGAGTTCATAAATACTGTCTCTGTGAGTTGACACATATGTTACACATGTACCAAAAACACAGTGCTATAGTTATTCCTCAGGTGTGAAAAACAGGGGGGAAAAATGTTCAGTATTCACAGAAAAAGTATCACAGGTGAAAACTCATGTGTGCCATAACAAATATGACATCTCAAAGTTTCTTCTTATAAATTTTTATTATTTGGTTGTTTCAAAATGCATCCATCCATCTCCCAAAGTTAAATTTTAGTCTAAATTCAAAAATTTCCTTCAAGTTTACTTTTGGCTGTCTATTATAATCACCTTACTTAACGTGGCTAAGATTTCCGCCACAACACTATCTTCAAAAATTTAGCTCAGGAAAAACATAAAATACAGAAAAATTCAAACATGAAGTATATAGTGCCCATCACTCACAGGCAATTTAAATCTCCACATAGAAATTCTATTTATTCTGTGGATGTTCAAATGTGTTCAGAAAAAAAAAATCGGACTATCTTTTAAAATAATAAATTAACTGCTTCAGATAAGTCGAGATTACTGTGCTTCTTGCCACGTGCATAAATGTAATGTGGAACTGCTTGATTTGAGAGTTAAATACTGAAGATGTTTGTACAGAAAATGAGAAGAGAATGAACCTATTTGGACATTTTCAGTTTCATGTGTTCTTTTTAACTTCCATTTCCTTAGTTCTTGGAAGAGAAGAGAACTGACTTTTCCTTCGTTTGAATTCCTATTTGTCGAATTCATTTGTCCCTTCTAAGCTTCTACAACAGGGGCATAGCCACTTATTATTAAAATGCTTTTGTGAAATCATTTATAAATTATAAAATATTTTTTGTAAAATCATTTATAAATTATTAAATATTTTTTGTAAAATTTCTATTTTACAAAAAATATTTATATAAGCAATATTACGCAATATTATAGTATGACCTTTCCACATCCCCCCCAATATTCTCCAATTGTTTTTTTTTCATGTGTACTATACCATTAATACTATTCTACTTCCGCTAACCCACTGATCCAGTCGAAGCCTGGCAGGGCCACTCTTATTTCATAGCCTACCTTTTTTTTCTTAATTACGTAAATGGATAACATCACATAACATATTGCGATCTGTGTATTATACATAAATTGTACTGTGGAATTAACTTTTTTACGGGTCTTATAGAGGTTATTATTCAAAAAAGTTGGTGGTCAAATTTTCGAACTAAAGCCTAGTTCGTCATCAGGACTACGTCACTGGAGTAGTTGCTGCCACTCAGTTGGAAGAGTTCAACCGCAATTATCGTTAATTGTGGTACTTCTTCTTCTTGCTATTTCGATTATTTCTTCTAGTTTTCTATTTACTAAGTTTAACTGGTGGGCGATTATTCTTACTGAGTCCCAATTTATGGAGTGTCCACTTGCTTGTATATGTTTGTCTAGCCCTGTTTTGTTACTAATGTTCCTAATTGCTGCTTGGTGTTCTTTCATTTGGACTTTAATACTTCTCCCTGTTTCTCCTATATAGCTGAGTCCGCAGTTACAGTCGATGCAATATATTACTCCTTCTTGCAATTGGATGTCCACTTCTTCCTGCTTTAAAGCTGGCAGGAATTTTTTAATTTGTTATTTAGATCTGGACAGGGGCGATTTCCGACCAGGTGCACTAGGCGCGTGCCTAGTGCTCCTCGTCTTATGTCGACAAACTTTTTACGAAAATCAAACAGTGACTCACTGTTTGATTTTCGTAAAACGTTTGTCGACATAAGTAGTATTGGTCAACAAACGACTTTTTTTCCAATCGAGATTTTAGAAGCTCATATTTTGCTGCAAATACATCAGAAGCGAAAATTAAGACTTACGCCACCTGGTGGCTAAACCATTTTTTACAAAAAACAGAAATTATGTACAAAGGATTTCCCATCAGGAGCTGTATCCGGTGCAGAAAGAATTTTTCAAACCGGAGATTTAAAATCAGAGATATTGGGGGAAACGCAATTTACCTTTACGCCCCCTAGCGGAAAGTCTGTGAATTACTTGAAAATTTGGAAATTATATGAAACACATGTCACACTGGAAACACTATCCAGCAAAGAAGGAATTTTTCAAAACAGACTCCTAGAAGTAGAGATATTGACAAAAATAAGATGTACATGTACGCCCCCTGGCGAAGAAACTGTGGAATATTTCAAGAAGAAAATATTCCAAAAAGATTTATCGATGTGAGTGGCATCAGTCCGCGAAAGAATTTTTTCAAACCGATATTTTGGAAGCTCAGATTTTATGGCAAATACATCAGAAGCAAAAATTAACAGTTACGCCCCCTTGTGGTCAAAGTATTCTTTACCAAAAAATTTGAAATTATATGCAAAAGATTTTCCACCTGGAGATGTATCCGCTGAAGAAAAAAGTTTTGAAATCGGAGTTTTCGAAGAAGAGTTATCGGGAAAAATGTAATTTACTTTTACGCCTCCTAGCGGAAAATCTATGCGTAATTTGAAAAGGTAAATATATCGAAAATACTCTTCGACATAAATGGAATCGAAAGATAAAAAAAATTTCAGTCGGATGTTTAGAAGCAAATATGTGGAATAAAACGTATTTTTGAATTCGACATCATCTGCCTTTACGACCTCTAGCGGCGAAATTGTACGTGGTAAAAAAAAATACGAAATAAAGGATCATCATTCTCAAATTTCAAGCTTCCGAATGCAAAAAGATTTTTTCAAATCAGACTAATAGTTGCAGAGATATCGTGGGTACAGACGGACGGACTGACGGACTGACGGGCGGACGAACAAACCTATAACATAAGCACGATCGTTTTTACAAAAGACGTGCTAAAAATATGTTATTATTAATATGAGAAAGTAAAATATCAATTGACAATACAAAGTAGTCGCTTTAAAGACTAATTTGCTTCGGTCCGTGAAAACCAAAAGCAAAACTGAAAATCCAATTATATGTTTTCGGGGCACCTCAAACAGTGAGGCCTAGGCGCGCGCCTAGTGCGCCCAGTCGGAAATCCGCCCCTGGTAAAATAATCTATGAAGAATTGAAAGAGTAATACATGAAAGTAGGAAATGTTTCCTGAAATGATATTTTTTACATTTTCTAACCAATTGTTATTATGTGGATGTAATAAAGTTAGAGCATAAAGAAGCTATTCTTAAAAATGACAAATGAATCAAAGATATATTACTTTTTAATATTTTCTGGAGATCTGAAATTCGGCATTATAGTTTACCCGCAGTTAAGGAATCGCGCGAAAAATTAAAAAGTGACACTGAAAATATCTCATTGAAATTAATTAGTGACGCACTTGATGTAATTAGGAAGTTTTTCCTTCAGTTTCTTTATTCATGTAAAAATAGTATGGTATTTATGGTAACAACTGCATTTAAATTTTATTTTTACAGCTAATAATGTTATCGAAGATGTAAGACATTCAATCCTTCCTATTTGAAACCATGGGGAAGAAAATGCCCTGTGAATCCACAGACACGCGTTCAAGACTGAAGTTCTGTCGCTAACAAGTCTGCGCTAGCCCTGTGACGTAGTTTTGTACAAAACAACTTCTTTCATAGTATAGAGAAAATGCATTCCCTAAATTCATGTGGTGGTCGCAAATACTACCCGCTTCGTCACACTGCATCGTCATCAGCTTACACCCCCCTTCCATTAAACCTCCCTTCTTTCTTTCCCCATCCCTCTGCGTTAAAGCCGGTCGCTTTTACTACCATTTCAACCCCGGTCGCTTTTGCGACCACAGCGAATTAACATTACTTTCGCTGCATTTTGTAATTGCACCATAATGTGGAGCAACGTTGAACCAGAATTTTTACCATATATACGGACACACTCAAATTTTCTGCGAGCTTCACTCAAGTCCAAGCGGTCGGAGCTGATCAGCGCAGGAGTCAATCTCTTCATGAAAACACCCCCCCCCCTCCCCCCACCTCATACTACTAAAATCGTCTTACTTTCGAAATTCAGGCGGCAAACACTTAGGCATCCAGCATACAGCACAGATTTGTCACCCTGTGACTTTCACATTTTCGGGGAGCTAAAGAAGCATTTGCAGGGTCACAGATTTCACTCGGACGAAGAGGTGCAGTAGTTCTGCCAGCAACCCACCGCCTTCTATGAATGAGGAATCGAACGCGTCTAGTGTCACAGTGCTAAATAGCCACGGATATTACCTTTGAGATAATCACAATATCTTTCTCATACGCCCTTTGGCACGTTTTCAGGGGCTGCGGGTGGCCTAGTGGTCAACGTTCGTGACTGCCACGGAGAAGATCTTGGGTTCTATCCCAGGCAGGTACGAACGCTCGAACCACTAAATACCCGCCGTGCGTCGGATGGGCATGTAAAGCCGTCGGACCCCGGGTACTGGCCCCCCGGTAATAAATAAGGGCGTCTTCCTCCCCCTTTCTACCTCGCTTCCGTGTCACTTTCCTATCGGGCACTCTATTTTAAATCTCCTAGCTTCCTATTTCTAAGGGTTGTTTAAGACCTGGGGTCAGACACTCCCTTCCTAAAATCCTATGCATATGACCTGATCTGATCTGGCTCTTTTTCATTTGAAAGACCCGAATAGCACCTGTTAAACTGAAAGACATAAACACTGAGATGGTAATAAGGCTGCATTTCAGTTAACACTGTTTATTGGAAATGACAGAAGAGAACAAGTATTGACGGTTAAATCACAGCAAATGTTCGAAATGGGCTCCATAAGCAGTAATACATGCCGCCAGAGGCCCCGACTTGAAAAATTATTGGTGGTTCCGGAAATTTTTAATCGAATTACCCATGCATTTTCAAAGTATTTAAGTCTAATTTAAATTTCATTCAATCAGATTATCTGGCACATTAAACCACCTGAAATGCTAAAATGAAGCAAATTATAGTTACTTACAGAATTTTTTTTCTCTAGATATATTTTTTTATTCTGCTTTTGCAGGCGCGACATTATTATATACAATACACTGATACTGCGTGAATTTCCAACTTATAAAAGTAACAAAAACATGTAAAATAAATTTTACATGTTTTTTTACCGATTTTAAAAATGCCAACAATTCAATTTTTTTTAATGATTTCTGAGTTAAAATAGGAAGTTAGAAGGGAGAGGGCATGACACCAGCCTCATGCCCTGCGTTTTCCGTGGGCTCCGCTTCGTATCAGCTGTGTATGCCCAGTATGCCAAACTTGGGCTGCTTCTGTACTTTTCTATGGGGAAATCGTTGACTTTGAAGAGGGTTTAGAGGCACTTGTGCATCCAAGGAGGTTAGAATAATACTTCTGGACATGCTCTGAGTCTCTTAACCGTGAAGCCGCCAGGTGTAGGAATTTGACGTTATTTACATAACACCTAAGTAATTTCAACGTGTGTATTTTGCAATTGCGTGGAATTTGGTTGCAGAAACTGTGTTAAACCGGAATGAATTATGCTTCATAGACGAGTAAAGTTTTCAACTTTATCGTTATATTTTGCTTTGAATTCGCACTAACGTTCGTGTATTTCAATTGAAAATAAAAATGGGAAGGGGCTTCAAAATAATTAAAAATTTCATAAATTCAGTATTTTCTCACATATCGGAAGCAAGTTATGATGCGAAATTCGAAACATTTGCGACGAAAGAAGGCGATTCGGCCAACACACAATGCATTGCAATAGCAATGGAAACCATCAGTTCCCTGCACTTTAACGGCTTACGCTCGCTGTTACAGGCTTCACGCAAAGTGGTACTGCTCCATTAACAAGAGCATCTCCAGATATCTTATTCTAACCTCATTGTGTGCAGCATGTACAGTCAGGAAAAAATGAGACCAAAACATACATGCACATAACTAAAAATTTGCAGAAAGTTACGTAAATACCGTTTAGTATTTTCTAAAAAAAATTAAACAAAATTATGCTTCGTCGAGCGGAAGTGCATATTGCGTATTAACCAATTACGGCCTTGCTAAAGCTGTGGGAGCCTTGTTGACCTTCAGGATCTGCTGCACAGAGAAAGAGACGGCCGCTATCAACCTGTGTTCCAGCACACGTCTTCAGTAAGTGACGTCACGTCACTGAACCCTCCCTACCCAGAGGGCGCAAGCAACCAGATGATCAGATTTGGCTTCACCAGCGGCTGCTGATGTCATGTCCTCTCTCTTCTAACCTCCTTGGTCCCCGACTGTCCAAAGATAAGGTGGGTCAACTGACTGCAACATATTTCCGCCTTATCACTATGACCTCGAATAGGTTCTCGTTTCCGAATGTAGAGCTAGACTTTTGTGTTTTGTGGGAACCCAGACAAACCGAAGAATTTTCTTTTATGAAGGATGCAGTTTTAAATGCTCTCAAACAACGATACTTGAGGTATTGTCTGTCGCGTCAAAGCACGAACAAACACAAATTCTTTTTTGAGGCACAATAAACAGTCTGAGTGGTAAATTTCTATACACTCTTTCTGTATACACTGGCAAACCGGACACTTAGAAGAGAAACACAACATAGCATTTATTGACATACAGTAAGTAGTACGGTGTCGATCCAACTTTGGCCTTAATGCATGCACTGAGCTTTCGAGACAGGCTTTCGACAAGGTTTTGGGACACAGCGATAGGTATGCGCTTCCATTTAGTACATAATGCTGCCGCTAACTGTTGCTTAGTAGTAGGCCTTGGTTCCAAACTTCTTATGCGGCGCTATAATTCATCCCATAAGTGCTCTATGGGATTAAGATCAGGTCTCTGTGCTGGCCAGTCCACACACGATACGGAATTGTCGTCAAACCACGCCGTAACAGTCCTTGCTTTGTGGCTTGGTACATTATTCTGCTGGTACCAACAAAGCTCGGTTTCATAGCATTGCCATAGAGTTGGTAGGGCATAATTGTCCAGAATATCGAGGTAGAAGTGCTGATTAACAGGTTTGTCCACGAAAGCCAATGGGCCGGGACCATACCGCGAAAAATACCCCCGCACGAGTACACTGCCAGCTCCAAACTTGACCGTAGAAACAATACACTGTGGTAAATGGCGTTCCCCCTGCTTGCGCCATACCCACACACGGCGATCAGACTGATGGATAGTGTGTCTGGATTCATCAGTCCATGGGACCCGTTTCCATTGATCTACGGTGCATGATAAATAATTTTTACGCCATGCTAAACGACGAGTAGCATTTCGAGTGGAGATGAAAGGCTTATGAGCAGCCGCACGACTACGGTAACCCATGGAATGAAGTTCTCTGCAAATGGTACGCGTACATACCGAGGTTCCAGCATTTTTACTCATCTGTACACTGAGGTCTTGTGCAGTACTCCGTCGATTATTATGTGTAACGACTACCCTGAGTCTTCGACGTCCTCTATCATTGATTTTCTTTGGTCTGCCAGTACGTTTTGCTGCTTCAGGCACGCCATGTGTCTTCCACTTATTTATTTCATACAAAAGAGTAGACTTGGATATATTTAAACGCCTCTCGGTTTCTCTTATGGACAATACACTGATATAACACCCAACAATCTTTCCTTTCTCAATGTCAGTTCTCTCTTGCCGCAACATTTTCATTCAACCTCACGGTGCGATATGATCGCGGTCAGTTGCAGGCGTGTTTTTATACCGTTTGCAGCTGTATCGCGCATCTTAACAACGCAGCGGATCTATTCATTTGCTTTTGAAGGGGTATCCGGTGACTTTTGTCAATATAGAGTATAGTAAACGGGGAATGAATAATAAAAAACTTGTAGAATCGATAACGAAAAACAAAATGTACGCGTATATATATATATATATATATATATGCGTATGTGTATTTTTCCCACGAAATACGCGCAAAAATATTCGGGGTTCGAGGAACCCACAATAAAATCATTGGGGATTCAAAAAGTGTCTCGAACCCACGAAGTCGGCGCCTATGCGTGCAGCACAGCTTCGGCCAAAAGTCCCACAGTATTCCGCATTATCGTACAACCATCCACCGTTCTTTGGCGGAGAGCCTGCTCATTAAACACCGGCGTGGCGCAAATATGAGCCTTCAGCTGTCTCCATAAATAAAAAAAATAAAATAAAAATAAAGTGGAATTCAACGGGAGATGGCGATGACCAGGCAATTGGTCCACCTCTACTTGTTCACTCGCCGGGATAGACACGATCGAGATGTTCTCTGTCTATTTGAAGAAAACCTGCCGGCGCTCCATTGTGCATGCGGCGCCTTTCGAATGGCACGTCTTCCAACAACGGCGAAAGTTCCTCCACTAAAGAAGTGCTGCTACTACTAGCCGTTGAGCATCAGTGGGAAGAACAACAGACTTGTGAGATAGTCTTCAATGATAATGATCCAAAATTTCACATGGAATTTTTGCTGATGGCTGCCTGATTTCATGCAAACTGTCCGCCCAGTGATGCATATTATGAAAGTTCACAATAGATTTGCTATTTATCCGTAAAAAGCACGCCATTGAGAAAACCAGCGGTACGTTTGTACAGAAGCCACCAAGCAAAAGGCTTCCTCGAGGGGAGTAATCAGCTGGTGAGAGTGCCTGTACCCGTGTATCCTTACCCGTTACACGCAGTTGCTCCTGATCACGGATACGCCATAGAATGGAATTTGATGCTCTCACTTCTGCTACTGCTCTTCTTGTGCTAGTTCCGGGCTCATTCGAAACCTTGTCTAGCATCCGTTCTCCTAACGCATGTGTGCATACATATCTGGGTCGACCTAGACGAACTAATTTCGTAATGTGCGATCGATTCGATCACTTATGTCAGATGCTCCTTAAAATAGTTAGTTTGCACTGGCATTTGGAGAGTCTTCGAATTAATTCAAAAGGATAACTAAGAGATTATTTCGGTAGAAGTTTTCAAGTAGAAGTTTTAATTTAAAAGTTAGAATAGTGGTAGAAGTATTTTCCTACGTCATTTTGGGGCGCTACGAGAGAGCTTAAGATAAGAATTCCTTTTCTCTGAATGAATGAACTCGATATTTACTCGCCTATATCTACAATAGGAAAGAAATTCAATTTCAGTCATGTACCATCATTTCCTTTTTGTTTCCAGGTTTTTTTGGGGGTGGGGAGTAGGGTGGTAACGAACATCATGAGCTACTCCAAGAGCTATAAACAGTCCTCCACTCCTAATTCAGGGTCAATGGTTCCAGGGAAGGGAGAGAGCTAATATGTATGGCAAACATACCATCCGTACCTCATCCAGGGCTACAACCGGCGATCATCTCAGACGAATAATCAGAAGTCAGCGCGTCAGATAACTCTGTCAGCTGGGTGGAATTTTGGGGTTCAGCGACTCCCTGGAGCCACAGGAACTATAAGGAGCAACAGTAGCACAAAATACAGGATTCTAGTGCTCGTATGATATGTGGTAGCTCAAGAGGTGGCCACCGCCGTGAGGAGGACCACGTGTTGATTCCGGAGGTAGGTGGCGTCCGCAGGGCCGGCTGGACTATAGGGGCAACCGAGGCGGTCGCCCCTGGCCCCGCGTCTTCACGGGGCCACGCACTTTACAAAACAAAAACAAAATTGTTTTTGCTAGAATCTTCTATTTTTATTGTTATTTTTTTTTTTAAGTTTTGGGGAGCAAGGCCCTCAAAAAAATATGTTTACGTTTTCCAACCGTACGTTGAAGAAGCGTATATGCTCCAGCTTTGTCCGTCTGTCTATCCACCCGATAACTCACGTAAAAATTATCCAATTTCAATTACATTTTAGTATGTGGTAGGGGACAACCTGGGGATGAACCCTATTGAAAATAAGCGAAATGGGATCAAAGGTCAGGACATAGAAGCGGGATCCATTCCACCGCTCTTATGCGTCATAACTTACGTAAAAATGCTTCGATTGCAACAAAACTTTATCATGTTGTTCCAGAAGTAAACTAAACACGTTATGCTGAATGTCATCGAAATGGAATCAAAGGTCAGGGCACGGAGCGAGATTTATTCCACAGCCATTATCCTCATAATTTGAGTAAAAATGCTTCTATCGCGACAAAACTTTAGTATGTTGGTCCAGAGGTATCCTGAACCACTTATTTTTAATATCATCGAGATGGGATCAAAGGTCATGGCACATGAGCGAGATTTATTTCACAGCCATTATCATCATAACTTTAGTAAAAATGCTTCTATTGCGACAAAACTTTAGTATGTTGTTCCGGAGGTGTACCGAACGAATCAATAGTCAGGGTTGGGAGGAGAGTTTGTCTGCGCGCGATTACTGGTATGTTGGAAAGCGTATCATAATCAAAGCATTGCATGATTTTACTAACTTGTTGTAATGTTGTTTTTTCAGTTTATAACCTTCCCCCAACTTATTTAAACCTTAAACTTTTCCCTGTTCATGAAATAAGTAATTAAATTTCATCACATTTTCTGACTCCCTATTATATACTCAACAATTTGTGTATAAACCTGGTACTGAAATTTAAAAAATAAAAAGAACAATAGCAAAGTTTTATCTGGGCAATATATGGAGGCCAATCGTTCAGTGACTTTAAAAACAGTGTTGGAAATAAAAAAATAAATAAATAAAGCAATTTTTATACATGAGTGCGTATAAGAGGTGAATAAAGTCTTTAATTTACCAGTTATTGCACTTTCCATCAAAAGTCAATCAGTAAAACATGTACCAGGAAAAAAAAAAAAATATATATATCATCATCATCATCATCATTGTCAACCCTTATCAATCCACTGCTGGACGAAGGTCTTCCCAAGTTTCCTCCACAACGGTCTGTCTTGTGCAAGTCTCCCCCATGTCACTCCCGCATACTTTCGAATTTCATCCACCCATCTCCCATGTGGTCTTCTTCTGGGTCTTTTCCTGTCCCTTGGAATCCAATTTAAAATTTCGGCTGTCCATCGATGGTCTGTCCTTAGTATGTCCAGCCCATTGCCATTTCAGGGATTTAACTCTGATCATGATGTCTTCCACTCTTGTCATTTTTCGGATCCACGAGTTCCTCTTCTTATCTCTCCTGGTAACACCAGGCATGCACCTCTCCATGGCTCTTTGAGTTGTCTGCAGCCTTTGTATGTCTCTCTTAGTTAAGGTCCACGTCTCTGCACCATACGTAAGTACTGGAAGTATGCATTGATCAAACACTTTTCTTTTAAGACATAACGGCATATTGCTCTTGAAAATTATGCTGTTTCTTCCAAAAGCTCTCCAGGCAAGTTTTGTACGCCGATTAATTTCTTCATCAATGTGAAGAATTTATTCAAGAGGGATCGTTATTATCCAATACGCAAAAATGTTTGCTATTTAAAAATATTCGCTACGCAGATTAGTTAAAGCTATCTTTTTTATCATTTTATAGGAAAGTTTTTATTAAGATAATGAAGCAAACCTAAACTTCCTCCTCTCCAGAAAGAAAGTCGTAGATTTCAGCACATTTTATTCTCTTCCTCTCTCGTCTGTCTGTCTGTCTGTCCGCCCGTCTCTCTCACTCAATGTCTGTCTATCTGTCTGTCTCTCTCTGTCTGTCTATCTGTCTGTCTGTCTGTCTCTCTGTGTATCTGTCTCTCTCTCACTCAATGTCTGTCTGTCTGTCTCTTTGTCAGTCTGTCTCCCTCTCTCACACTCTACCTGTCTGTCTGTCTGTCTGTCTGTCTTTCTGTCAGTCTGTCTCCCTCTCTCACACTCTATTTGTCTGTCTGTCTATCTTTCTGTTAGTCTGTCTCCCTCTCTCACACTTTACCTGTCTGTCTGTCTATCTCTGTCTCTGAAAAATGAAAATACACGAAAATTATCATAAAGAAACTGTTTACACGCACACACACACACACACACACACACACACACACACACTCTCTCTCTCTCTCTCTGAATTTTCAATCCATACGATGGTCTTTTTTTTTAAGTTCACAATAATTTGAGGTAATCATTTTCCTTTATGATAACTTTTGTCTATTTTCATTTTTCATACAATGATTTCATTAAACTATGAGATTCATTTCCTAGGGCCCTCCATATATGAAATTTCGCCCTGGGCCCCGCAAAAGTTCAATCCGGCCCTGGGCGTCCGGTATTTTGGATGGTATTTTCTAGGCAGTGCTGTTGTCTGAAGTGAAATCAGAGTGCTAAACCCGCTGAATATTTTTCTTCGGTCTTCTTCGTGAAAATATTTTTTTCTGTGAGTATATTGCTATGAATTTAATTTCCTTAACGAGTTTTTTCAACGTGCACGTGCATAAATGTTAATATTGCATGAATAATTTTTTTTTCTCCCTTCAGATTTTTTTTTCTTTTGCTTTATGCGTACTGTGCCTTTTTGGAAATGGAAGTGTTTTTTGTACTTGTTCGAAACTATTTGTATGAGCGATTCGACCACGTGTTGTTGCTTATTTCTCTGCTTATGGTTTATTTATTTATTCATTTTTTGCAATTCATTTTCTGAACAAGCATGTTAGGGTCTCAAGTACTCTGGGCCGCCCCGGTGGCGTAGTGGTCTAAGGCGCTGGCCTCTGATCATTCGTCCGTAAGGGGTCCGGGTTCGAATCCCGGTCAGGCATGGATGTTGTGTTCGTCTTACAGCACCGGCTCTCTCCCTTCCCTGGAACCAGTGACCCTTAATTAGGGACGGGCGACTGCTTATAGCACATTGAGTTGCTCACGGTGGTCGTTAAACCTCCAATCAAAAAAAGTATTCTGGGAAATGTTCAGTTATTTGAAGTTACTCTTGAATGCTTTGCAGGAATAAGTGTCTTTCTTCATGAAAATAAAGATACTTAATTCATTTTCGACGCATGTGTTATGTACTAACTGAAAAGTGTTTCGTAATTTTGTATTGCCTTTTCTTTGAGAAGAAATGCTATTTGTTATTATGTGTTAATGACGAATTCTGATTCATTTTTCAACATATGCATGTGGTATCTTTAGGCTTTTCTATTGTCTGAAGTAGATGGCCTGCACAGGCCTAAAAGTTTTGACTTGACCCCACCCGAAAACAGCTGACGAAATGTTTGGCTCGGTCCGAAAACTCTGAGTCGTCCGACCCGACCAAACTCGAAACCGCTCTAAAACTAAACCCGCCCCGCCCCGACTCGAGTCCGAAGAAATTTTGTTTCAAAATCCGTTATTGTACACTTTTTAGTATTACGATTTCAACGAATGTGCTTCTGTGGTAACAGGAGCATTCTTCTGGCTAGAGGATAATCTGTATTTTAACTAAATTATTATTATTATCATTTTACTGAACGCAGCTAAAATGGCTTTTGATTTTTCACGTCGACGTGACTCCTTGAATACCACGTGAGAGGAGTAACAAAGAACGCAGGAAATTGCTCACTCGAGTGACGGACTCCCTTTTTTTTGTGTCATAAATTGATAAACGGGAGTGGTACGAAATGTCGACGGTCAAAACCTCGACAGCTGAAATGTCAACAGGGTCAAAATGTTGACAATCAAAATGTCGACAGTCCAAATATCGGCACGGTCATAATGTCGACAGTGTCAAAATGTCGACAGGGCCAAAATGTTGACACGATCACGATGTCGACAGGGCCTAAGTATTACTTTTTTTGTTGTTGATTAGAACGCAGCTGTTGAATTTCGTTGCTTATTAAACAGACAGATATAGAACTTGCTTCCCCCCCCCCCCAATGTAAAGTCAATCCTAACTGAGGATCATTAGGATTCCCTTTTGTGGGCTATTACCCTGTGAATCCTCATTGTTGGCCATCGTGATACTTGGTAGCAGTAATTCGTATGCTTCCAAATATGTCAATTGAACTAAGTGTCTTTTAAACTTGATGTCCTGGCATCTCACTTAATTCCTGAGCTATTTAATAACCTAGCGCTTGTCCTCTCAATGTGGAACACAGGTACAGTATTAAATTTCACGAAGAACCGTAAACCGCAGGGTCCCTAAAGCTCATTGCTCCCCATATATTTTAACCTCCCCTACATCCTTCCCCAATGTAGGTACATGACCCAATTCTTCCATTTTGGTTCCAAAATTACGAGTTGAACCAAGATATTACCTTACGTGAATATCTGTTCCAGCAGAGAAACCCTGTTATGTGTCAAATTTCGTGAGGATGTGTTGAATGACAGGAGCATTCCGAAGCTAATAAGTTCTTTCGTACATACGAAACTTATCTAAAACTAAAGTAATTTTAAACTAAAACGAGAAACAAATATTTCAGAAAAAAAAAATAAAAAAAATGTAAGAAACTAGGCATTGTGGCTGTCGACAATTATATCTAGACAATTTGCAGCTTTGCTGTTAGCTCTCCCTCGATTCAGAACCACCAGCTTCGTGCTGAGTTCTACACTTCCCTTTAATCAATTTTCGTCTTTTTCGTCGTAAGCTCACCTAGTTTCTCGGACAAGTCACTGAAAGAAATCACTTCCGCTGTTAGCCTCATCTTCGCCGAACTGAATGCATGCATAGATCGTCTTTCTTTTCTTTTACTTTTAAAACTGCACTGGCTCCAAAATTGGTTAGACGGGGCACCTAGGAAAGAGAATAAATGAATAAATACATAAAAACCTTGAAGCGTCCCACCAAGTTGATTGTTTAAAGACTTGTTTAAAACTTGCAAATGTCTTACTTAATTAATTTAGCAAATTGTCTCTTACTTTCCTCTCTGCTAAAAATATGATTTAAGCCCAAAGCGATAATTTTCTCATGCCTATGGTATTCAGCGAGCATGTGCTGAATTACGAGTCTTTGCCTCCTTATCTTTATGAAAACAAAGCGGTGATGAAATCTTTCCTATTTCACTTCCTTTTTTCCGCTCTTTGTCTAGCAAAATGAAGTGAAATTCTTAAACTATTTCGCATTTTCGTGCTTGAGAACTCGGAAAAACTGTAGTCCTACACGTTCTGAGGGCATTTCATGCTCCGCTTACCTCAGAATCGGTGACGAGGGCAAAGCGAATCATTCTTGTGCAGTGAGACGTTAAGAAAGCAGTTATCTGGAAGTCAAGTTTTTTGGTCCGAACCAGGGATTTCTATTCTCGATAGCACCTGCCTTTCAGTTCTAAGTGGTGCATTCACTTCCAGGGATAACGCAACCGTTCTGCAGCAGTCTCAGATTAAGTCCGGGGGAATTTCCGCCTTAAAGGAATTTCTGAATTCTTATTCGTTTTTACATCTTCTCGATGACCAATGCCTCTCCTCTGAGGTCCTCTTAATTCATACACCATTGTTCTTATCTTCGTACTGTTTTTCGACCTGTTGAACCGAAGATTAAGGATCTTACAGCAATGTCAACGGGAACTAAGGCCGTGGAACAGAAAATTAACTGCTTTCAGAAGTTGAAAAAGAAGTAAGTGACTCACAGCGTATTTTTTTATTAAGTGCATTGTTTTTAAATGTTGATTTGAAGCTGTTGCTATAGATTTTCAAACCCAAGCAATGCGCGAATATTTTTACCTTCGAGAACACTCTCTAATGAAACTATAAGAAAGGTAACGATGGTATGATTACAGTTAGCTTGATTTTAACGAAATAAACCTACTGTGTAAGCTAGATTCATCTCGTCGTCGGGTAACAGAAGTGCAAACTCTTCTTCATGAAATTAATGAAGTGAATCAAAGTTTATCTTCCATTTAAATTTGTTTTTCTATATACATTTACTTAACACCCCTTCAGTCATCCCTATGTTGGGTTTTGGAGTCCTTAATGCTTTGTCAGCAAACGTAAAAATTTGAAACCATGCAAAACTATGGCAATTTAGCGAATTTCATAACCTCAAACAGTAAAAAATGCCGCCAAAGAAATTTCGTTTCTTTGTGTTTTGTGAATTCTGTACGCGCAGCAAAGTAGTGAAATAATATATTTTTTATAACTGTCCACAAGATTCGTCACTTTCTTTTTCTCTAACTTTCGGTGGTACGTTGAAATTCGAAAATAAAAAAAATCATAATTTCACTGAGAAGCACTAGTTTCAGGAAAGAACAGATTAAAATAGGTCCCTGTCTCAAAACAATTACTTTAAAGTTTTTCCTGTTGAACTTTTTGTATCATTTCTAATAAAACAATTTTAATAACTTCTTTCCGAACATGCCCATACATTTTAATTAATTATTTTTAATTTGAAATTTACGAGAAAGCTGTTAAGATATATTTATCTTTAGTATGTTTATGTTCATTTGGGAGCTGTATGTATCAAAATATAAGCCAAATTCCATTAAAACAAATTTCAAGGGACACTATTTTTTGTTGTTGTTGTTGTACTAGAATTGTAAAATTTAAATGCACATTCCACTTAAATATTGTATTATTTGCTTCAAATTTATTATAATTATCTAAGTATTTTGCCAAAATAAAAAATCTTTTTTACGTACTATTATGTTGCGTTAGCTGGGATGCTCCTTGCCGAAACATCTTTAAAACAAAGAAAAACAACTTCGCCTATGTGACAGCGTAACGTACTACCATTTTTTTTTTCGCTGAGGTCCTTGGGCTTTATTTTTCATCTTGTACTCAGTTTTAATGAAATCTTTTAAGTATTGAATGAACTACACTAAATTTTTCTGCAAAGTTTCCTTTTCTTTTTCTAAATCCTGCACGTTCCAAAACTTTTGCCTTTTCTTCCAGAATAAATTGCAGTCGCTGTAAATATCTTCATGCATTCCTTGAACGAAATAAAGATATTAAAATTAAAAGTAAATTGTTGTAGATTGAAGTATACGAAACAGTGAAAGTTCGTTGCTGAAGCATTGTACCTAGAAATCATTTTAAGGGTTATACTCGTATTTTTAATCAATTAAAAATAGCTTAGTAAAATTTTTACTGTTGCTAATCATGGTACTATAAGTTTTATAATGTTATGGTAATAAAAAGAAACTGGGTTTCGCATAAAACCCTTGCTTCAAAGACGGTACTGTAATGCAAAAAATAAAAAATAAAAAAAATAGCAATATTTTAATAAAAACATAATTAAAATCCGTGCCTCAATAAAGTTTGTTTCATTATTTCTTCGTAAAGATAAAAACATAAATTTATTTGAATTCGAAAAGCATTTTTATGCAAATAACGCCCTACGGTTTTCAATCCCAGATATTTGATAAGTCGAACTGAATTGTTGTAAAAGAAATATATACAGCTGTAATTTCAAATTGTTTCAAATTAGAAAGAATTAGTGTATTCTTCATAATAGTTTTGTTTTTTAATTGTGAACAGTATCAAAAGTAGCTATAAGATGTGATATTTTTTTAGAAGTTTTTTCTTCGCCGTTTTTTCTGTAGAGGTATGATAAAGAGGGAAAATGTAGGATACCAAAAGAAGAATGAACCAGAGGAAAGCATTGGTTGATTGGAAAAATAATTATTGAAAATGTTGCTGCATTTATTAAGCAGAAGTGCTTAAAAATCAGTTTTATTTATAATAAAATATCGGCTTTCCTTTCCTCTGGTTCATTGCTAGCGTTGATCGAATTAGGGGCACTGGTCACTGGGTAGTATCTGTCCTGATCACCTTAGATTTAGTGCCACTTACTCTGTGAGTCACAGAAAATAAGAGTTATTTGTACAAAACTTAAAATTAATGTTAAAGATAGGAATTATTAAAATATTTAAAAAAAAATGAAAAGGGAGAAGTTTGGAAAAAACAACAATATGAAACTCGTTGGGATTGCATTGAAAAAATGAAGAAAGATTAGTTAGGTTCGTGAAAATCTATACGTGTTTAGAAGTGAAAATTTCCTTTTTTAGTAATAACGTAAAATAAAAAATTAGAATAAAATTAATTTATTAAGCAGTAATATGAAATTGTAGTAAGATGAAATGTGAATTGTGGCTTTCTGTATTTGTATTTATGTACAATATACTTATATTGAATCTTTTAGTTTCTCAGTAATTAGTTCATGAGATACAAAATAAAAATACAAACAATTCTTTATTTTAATCTATGGAATTAAGAACAAAGGAATTATCAAAATTGAGACACTTCCTTTATGATGTAAATGCATTATCAATACCAAACTGGGATTTTTGCGAACTGTGAAGTTTAGCGAAATATTTGGTCTAAAATAACAAAACTGCGAAACGCACTTAGAATTTTACAAAATAATGTTCAGTTTCTGCTGCCCATAACAATTAACATATTATAATACGACGTTCCTACCAGCATTCCTTCTGGGTGTTCTTTTTTTACTTTCCGACAGTGTATATCAAAGGCTGAAACCATCCTATCGGAATACAATAAGTCGTATATATTATGTTTTGTACGAATCTTGAAAATATTCATAATCAGAGATTGTACAATATTTGTAGTTACATGGTGGAATAGTAAAAATATCTTGAAAATAGTAATGCCTTTCTATGAGAACAATGTGTTCTTCACGTATTGTTTAGGTATTAAAAGCTTGATGAGTCCAGATTAGAGTATTTTCGGTACTATTTTATAATAACTACAGCCCTGTACAAGAATTTAGAATTCATTCTTCTCACCACCGCTTCATCTTAACTGTCGTCTGTCTAATGACTCACTTTTCTATCCCTTCCTTTCCACTTTCCATCGATGTAAGGTCGGAACAGACCTATAACAAAAGTTCGCTTGTGCGCTTCCATCGGAATTGGAATATTTCGCCTTTCCCCATCGCATGCTCGGTTCTAAAAACGCTAAACTTGAAATATTACCCGTATGCATTTCTGCTGGGTCAGACCAGCCATCGTCAGCAGGATTTCTTCTTAAAGTGACGTGAAACCATTTTTTCATGGCGAATGCCGATCATAGAGGTTCACGTGACGCAGTCCATCTCGTGTTTGTTTCTTTGTGTCATATTTTATCATGCATCTCGGTATTGCGTCATTTTATTAGTATCGTGATTTGTCGTTAGGTCCCGAAAAATTTTTAATTTTTGATGGTTAGGTTGTTGTTAAACTTAAGCAAACCGTTGAGTGCCTTTCTTCTTTTGTTTTTGTGGTCTTTGGGTTTTTATTTTTCTTCATTTATCAGGTTTCGCCAGGTTTGTGAGAGGTCAATGGCAGTATGGTTGTTACAGTTCTGGTCAGAGATTCTTTCGATACAGATTGATTCCGCAATAAGGACTTTGTACTTTTTGTTGTGTTCAGAACTGAGATTTGTTTCTTTCCAAATTGGTTCGAAATCCCTTTTAACGCAATATTGAATCACTGAAGTTCTTAGGTTTTGTCAGTTCAATCTTTCGGTGTTCCTCAAGTCTAGTTTTAAGATTCCTCTTAGTACTTCTTATATAATATTTGATATCGTTATTGTTCTTTGATTTCAGAGGTAGTTGACAGACCTGTTTTTCTAAATATTGATTCTTAGTTTTGTCTGCAAGATATTTGGTGTTTGGTATTCACTACGATATCAGCAAAAAATATAAATCTGTTATTTTACAGAGGTGTTTTGATAGCGCCAGTAACTAGGGTGGATCGATCGAAAAGTAACGCACACTATTTCTTTTTTTGGCAACAGTTTAATAGATAAGCAAAACAAAACATATACATAGTGAAACTACATTTCTTAGCTATTTTTAAACATAACAACCGAGACGCTCGAGACATTTATCCCAGTGTGATACCAGTTTTAATATACCTTGTTCGTAAAAGTCCGTTTTCTGGGCGTATAGCCACCAGTGGACAACGGATTTGACTTCGTCAGCCAAATCAAAGCGTTGGCTGCCCAGGAATCTTTTCAAGGGACCAAATAGATGAAAGTCCCAAAGAGCCAGGTTCGGACTGCACGGTTGATGCTGGAGCACCTCCCAGCCAAATTGCGCAATTTTCTCTGCCCCTTCTGGTCGTCTGTCAAGTTCTTGGGCACCCACCGCGCACTGACTTTGCGAAATTGCAATTTGTCATTCACAATATCGTGCGCAATACAGTACGAAATGTTGAACTTCTGGGCCAATGAGCGCAGATGGATCCGCCGGTCACTCAGAATTGCGTGTTCAATGCCTCTCCTAGTAGCAGGTTACAAGTTGACAGGAACGTGGCGCATCGGTAAGGTTGCCACGGCCTCTGCGAAGAAACTGCACCATCTGAAGATGTTGCTGCCGTCCAGGCAATCACCACCATAAACTTCGCCCATTTCTTTGTGAATTTCCGTCGGAGCATACAAAAATCGGACTACATCGCGTTTCTCTTCATACTTAGACAATACTAACAAACGCGACATCTTTGTGCCGTCGTATACACTGTCTTACATCATGGCAACACCTGATACAGCCAAACCGGATTGTAGCGTGGTATTCAAACTCGTTGCCTGCCAAACTGGAACCTGCTACATGCAACCTGTAAAGAGAAAAGAAATACTGTGCGTTATTTTTCGATCCTCCCTAGTAATTCTTGTGTTATACGTAAGGGTTCCAAAGTAATTTTTAGGTTGGTTTTCTTTCAGACCTGTTTTAGTAAATTCATCTGATTTGTATTTAATAATGACTTTATTTATTTCTTTTTCATTGTATCAATTAATTATGGCTACCTTTTTATCCAGTTTATTTCTTTGGTTATTGTTTGGTTGTCTGATGAATGTGTGAATGCCCTTTGGATGTAAAACCTGAATGCAGCATATTTATATTTCAACGGGTAATGTGAATCAGCTGGTATGCTATGAAAGTCGGTTAGCGAAAGACTTCTTATTCCGACTTCAGCCGCCCCGGTGGCGCAGCCTGCACGGGGATAACTGGTTTTCCAGTTATTTGGGGAGCGGCGCCCCCACGGCCCGAGCTGACCTTGTGACTGGTCAACATCTGATGTTTTTGTTCTATTTTGATGTCTTTTGTTTGGCGCTCTTTGGCCACCCATGGCCCTTGCGCCATTAAAATCTACTAACCAACCAACCAACCAACCGGTGGCGCAGTGGTCTAAGCGATGGCCTCTGATCATTCGTCCAAAAGGGGTCCGGGTTCGAATCCCGGTGAGGCATGGATGTTGTGTTTGTCTTACGGCACTGGCTCTCTCCCTTCCCTGGAACCAGTGACCCTAAATTACGGACGGGCGACTGCTTGAGTTGCTCACGGCAGTCGTTAAACATCCAATAAAAAAAAATTCTTACTTGAACGGATGGGGATATCGACGTAAATCCAAAAATACGCTTGCTCCTCTAGAAGTAAAACGATGTATGGCAAGAAATAAAAAAAAGATGAAGACCTGTCTACCGTCCTTGAAAAAACTATCGGGTTGATGTGCGAAAGCTTGGAAATTTTTTTTTCTATTCTACGCCAAGAAGTTTGGATCATTAGTATAGTTATACTGTTTTAAGTAAAGTAAGAGAGGTTAAAATTCAAATCAATAAACAATGGTCGCGTGAAATTGCATCAGCATATTATCTCGCGGTATACATATGATAAAGTTCTTGTATTTTGTGTTTAGAAGACCATAGAAATTCTGTCTCACAGAGAGACGTGCAACGATTTTATCTCGATGGATCTACCACATGCATGGACTGCGCTTTTAGAGTTAAACACAAAATAACTTTATCATGATGTATACTACGAGATATTAAGCTGATTTAATCTCACGCGACCATTGTTTATTTGATTTGATTTCTAACTTCTTTTATTCTATTTGTGTTTGCAGTTTTGGTCTGTAAGTCGTTCCAGTGCCTTGAAAATGCCGCTTGTTAGAGAGTGCAAGCTCTGCAGATCTTGTATATATGATCCCATTTACACCTGAATAAAGAAACGGATTGTTTCTGAAGTGCCAGAAAAACTAGTACAGACAAGCGTATGCAAAATACTTAGCAACGTCACCTATGCGCGTACTCGGTTGCGTCCGCCAGTGCGTGTATAAAGCGATAGACATCCTTGCCAGCTGTCAGAGCTGTTTTCGGCATCAGAATGACAAGTAATAACGATTTAGGCAATTTTTTACGAGGTGTCATAGTTGGCGCTCGTGAGATGGGCCATAGAATTTCGGAGGTAGAAACGAAGTTCGGATTTCCACGGACTACCATTGCAAGGGTGTACCGTGACTACAAGAATTCTGGCAAAACTCCAACCTGCGATACCAGTGTGGCCGTAAAAAGACACTGGGTGAACGTGACCATCGTCGGAATTCAAAACACTCTCACAGGTATCATCGAAATTCAATGCTGGAGCCTCAACAAGCATCAGCGTCCGGACTGTGCAACGTACCCTGCACGATATGGGCTTTGGGAGCAGACGCCCAACTCGAGTCCCCTTGATGGGTGCACGACACAGAGCTATGCGCCTCGCTTGGGCACGGCAACACTGCCACTGGACACTTGATGACTGGAAACAAGTAGCCTGGTCTGACGAGTCGCGTTTCCAACTGTATCGGACAGATGGAAGGATTCGTGTGTGGCACAAACCCTATGAAGCCATGGATCCCACCTTTCAACAGGGAACTGTACCGGCCGGTGGGAGGGTCCGTAATGGTATGGGGTGTGTTTAGCTGGACTTCACTGGGACACCTGGTACGTCTACAAACTTCTGTAACCGGCCAACGCTATGTGCGCATCCTTTCTGACAAGGTACACCAGTTCATGTCCTGCATTCATGCTGATGGGTTGGACCCGTTCCAACAGGATAATGCACCTCCACACAAGTGTCGGGACGCCACATTATGGTCAGAGGAGCATTCATCTGAGTTTGAGGTGTTTCCATTCCTACCCATGTCCCCAGATCTTAACGTGATAGAACACATTTGGGATGCCATGCAACGCGCTGTCGAACACAGGAATCCGAGACCACGAAATACACCCGAATTGTGGAACGATGTGCAGGAAGTATGGTGTGCATTGCCTACAGCATATTTCCAGAAGGTAGTGGAGTCCATGTCCCGTCGTATTTCTGCAGTCCTGTGTTCCCGTGGGGGACCTACCAAGTATTAGACTGGTGTAATAGTTTATCTAGCACTCCAGTGTATATTTATTTCTATTTTTAGCTCTGATGTATACACAGTATTTTATTCTATGAAGAATGCTTCCCATTGTTCAAGTTATCCAACGCTACATGAATTTCTTCAGACCAAATTTTAGCAGCGGAAAATGAAGCATGTACACTCATCGTCAAAAAAGTAGTTGCACCCAGAAGGAAGCAACCGACAAGAATAAAACTTGGTGGGTAGGCTTGACATTGGGAGACATGCAAATGATACAAATATCACGCTCGTTCGCGCATGTGACGCCAGCAAGGAGGGGTCGTAGCGCTGTGCCTGACCGGATATATAAGATCGTCCAGTTGCGCGTGCTTGCCATTCTGACTGGTGCTGTTGTGTTGGTTGCATCATTTGCAAGTGAAGTATGCCTTGGAGAAAAGTTTGGTAGCAATCCGAGCAGTTTAAGCAGTTCGAGAGGGGCCGCATCGTCAGGCTCCAGGAAGCGGGATGGTCTTATCGCCGTATTGCGCGCCATACCGATCGTGCGGATATCCCCATAGCACGCTGTTGGCGGCAGTGGATAGAACAAGGCACGCAGCTGCGACAGGAAGGGTCTGGGAGACCTAGACGAACCACGGAGAGAGAAGATTGACGGGTTGTCCTACATGCGTGGAGTGACACAACAGCCATGATTGCGGATATTCAGCGAGTAGTGCTGCCTGCATGCATCGTCCGATTAGTGCCAGCACCATTGGCAGACGGCTGCATGGCGTAGGACTACACGCACGCAGATCATTACGAAGACTGCCCTTAACACCATTGCATCGTCACCAAAGACTGCAATGCTGTCGTGCCAGACTGTCAAGGAATCACTCAGAATGGCAGCGGGTGATCTTCAGTGGCGAGTCCCGCTTTTGTCTTGGAGGAGACGACCAACGAATTCGTGTGTGGATGCACCGTGGTCAGCGCCAAGATGAACGGTTTGTTGTCGAACGTCACACGCCCAAAAGGCCTGGTGTCATGGTGTGGGGTGTAATTGTTTACGATGCCAGATCCCCTTTGGTGTTTATTACAGGTACTTTGACAGCCCAACGTTACGTTAATGAGGTCCTGCAACCAGTGGTCCTACCTTTTCTGAACGTTCACTCCGGTGCAATTTTCCAACAAGACAACGATCGTCTGTATACTGCTGCTGTCTCTAGAGCTTGCCTTCAAGGCACTGACACTCTGCCATGGCCAGCCACATCGTCAGACCTATCGCCGATTGAAAATATGTGGGATGCTATCGGATGAGCTATCCACACTCCACCCCTACAGCACAATCTGCAGGAACTGCGTGAAAAGATTCAAGCTGCATGGGATGGCTTATTGCAAGTCACCGTTAGGAACCTGTACAACTCCATGCCTAGACGTCTGGCCTGCTGTGTGAGCAAACATGGCGGTCCGACGCCATACTGTGAGACACTACTTATTGGCGTGTAGCTCAATAAATATTGCCCATATCAGTCTGAATGTTTAATCATTTTTTGTTTCTGGTAACCTTTACGTTCCTCCCGAATAGCTTTGCAATCCGACACGTCCTTCTGCGTGCAACTATTTTTTAACGATGAGTGTATTTATGACCTCTAGTGAGAAAACAGCACATTATTATTTAAAATATACAGTGTTCTTCATTGTGAACAGAAAACAGAACCAGTTTTAAAAAGAATTTGTTTTCAACTGAATACCTAGAATCGGTAAAACATTTGCAAACAGAAAATGCTACTGATGCCGACTAGAGGCAGAAATGTGTTTTACGAAAAATCATAAATTGTACTAAACTGCCTCATTGCAGAAGATATCCGAAGCAAAAGGAATTTTTCAAATCGAAAAATTGACAGAGATGTTTAGCAAATTGGAATATAATTTAACGTCTTCTAGCGGGAATGCTGTGCGCCATCTGAAGAAGAAAATGAGCGTAAAATAGCCTTCATGATCAAGGGTTTTTGACGAAGAAATAATGTCGGTGATACTTTTTCATATAGAAATGTGCAATTACGCCTCCTATGGGCAAAACTGTGCTTTATGAAAAAACAGCAAATATACGCAAAATATTCTTCATAGTGGGAACTATGGAATGGAAAATATTTTTTTTTTTTACAAGTGCAAAGAAATAAAAATAAAATAGTTTATACATATATATACCTAGCGGAAAAACTGAACATTATTTAAAGTAGATAATGTTCTCAGTCTTTAACATGGTGAATTGCATAGAACATGAAATGAACGTTTTCAGTCCAAGTTTTACAAGCGGTGACATAGTTGCAAACAGAAGCACACTTTTAGGCAACCTAGCAACAGAACTGTATGCAAAATCTTCTATGCAATGTATGATAGCCGACTGAGAAAGAATTTTTCAAATCAGACTTTGAGAAGGGATATCGCAAAAAATGAGGTATGCTTTTATGCTTCCCTAGCGAAATATTTTTTGCCTTATTATGGCAGAAAATATGAATGAAATGCTTTCCTTAGTATGCGGTATCAGACTGAAAAAGAATTTTTTCGGTCGAGCTCTTAGACTGGAAGATACTGCTGTAAATAGGTTGCAAGCACTAATATACTGCTAAGCTCCCTAGTGGCAAAACTGTGCTGTGAATTATGAAAGTTGAAAAATTTATGAGTCATAAAAGATTAGAAATTTATATGCAATCTATTTTTTATCGTGAATGCTATTTTCCAAGCAAAAAATAAAAATAAAAATAGAAATAATAATCCAAATGGAAGATCTCATTGAACTGAAAAGTGGACATCTCTTCTGTTATCGTGGGACAGATACTGTCAGAACTAGTGGTGTTGGATTTATAATAAACAAGAAACTGAAGGACTAAGTTGTAGAAGTTGAAAGTTCCTCTGACAGAGCTAAACGACTTGTTATCCAACTCTCGAGAAGATACCAGGCTCAGATTATTCAAGCTTATGCACCCACTACAAGTCATCCTGAAGAAGAGATTGAAGAATTTTATGAGGAAATTCGTCATCTAAATAATAAAGGCAAGCAGCACTTGGAGATCATTATGGGAGATTTCAATGCAAAAATAGGGCAACGGCAACAGAATGAAACTTCAGTAGGTAAATTCGGTCACGTCAACAGAAACCAGCGTGGAAATACTTTCGTTGAGTTTGCAGAGGCAGAAGGATTTTTCATCTTGAACTCCTTTTTCAAGAAAAAGCCGCAAAGGAAATGGACATGGAGGTATCCCAATGGATTGACAAGTGAAATTGATTTTATTATCGGTAACAGGAAATTTGTCGTGGAAGACTGCAGTGTGATAAACAAGTTCAACACATGTAGTGACCATAGAATGGTGCGATGTAAGATGCACCTCAATGCTAAACTCGAGCGTGGCAAGCTCATAAAACAAACAAAGTGTATTGAAACGACCAACCTTAAAAAGCATCATAATACGTTCAAATTGGAACTGAGGAACAGATTCTCTTCTCTAGAAGGTCTAACGTCGGAAGAAGTGGACATCTCTGAAGTTAACAGAAAACTAACCAAGGCTCTAATGGAAACAGCAACAAAAATAGCTGGTACTAAGAACAAGTTGCATACGAACAAGTTATCAGGAAAAACCAAAATGTTGATGCAAAAAGAAGAGAGATGAGGACAACTAAAGAAGATGTGACTTCCAAAGTGGAATATATAGAGCTATGCAAGACAGTACGAAAAAGTATAACTGAAGACGTAAGGAAATTCAACTGTGAACTACTGAGGAAAGCAATTGAAAACAACCAAAGCCTAAAGATAGCAAAGGGATATCTCAGTAAGTGAAGAAAACAGATTATGACACTGAGAAAAGAAGATGGTTCTGTAACAAGAAATAGAGGAGAAATTTTGACAAGAATGAAAGATTTCTACTCAAAGCCATATGAAAGGGATGATACATGTACTCCAGACATTACAAAAGGTACCAGAGTTCTTCCAGTCCTCCCGGCAGAAGTTACACATGTAATCAAGAACATGAAACGGGGAAAAGCTTCAGGAGAAGATGGAATTACAGTAGACATCGTACAAGAAGCAAGTGGAGAAATTGAAACACTACTCGCCCAAGTTTTTACTCGATGCCTTAATGAAGGGAAGATTCCTGAGGATTGGAACAATGCTACGATGATCCAACTACATAAACAAGTCGGTAAAATTATGCAATGCATTGATTATAATACGCTTTCCAACATACCAGAAACCATTACTCAAGTTATCACTCAAGTTATGAGGATAATGGCTGTGGAATAAATCTCGGTCCTGTGCCCTGACCTTTGATCCCATTTCGATGATATTCTACAGAATCGGTTCAGTATACCTCTGAAATAACATGATAAAGTTTTGTCGCAATGGAAGCATTTTACGTAAGTTATGATGCATAAGGGCTATGGAATAAATTCCGCTCCTGTATCCTACCCTTTGACCCCATTTCGCCCATTTTCAATAGGATTCGTTGACCCCATTTCGCCCATTTTATAGGCAGGCCCCTAGAACATACTAACATTTCATCCAAATCGAAGAATGTTTACGTAAATTATGACGCATAATGGCGATGGAAATGATTCCGCTCCTATGTCCTGACCTTTGACCCCATTTAGCCCATAGGGTTTGTCCCCAGGTGGTCCCCTACCACTTACTAAAATTTAATCGAAATCGAACCTTTGTTACGTTAGTTATGACGCATAAGAGCAGTGGAATGGATCCCGCTCCTATGTCCTAACCTTTGACCCCATTTCTTTCACTTTCAATAGGGTTGCTTCCCAGGTGATCCCCTTCCACATACTAAAAGTTCATCGAAATCGAACGATTTTTACGCGAGTTATCGTGCGGCCGGACATACGCACACAACGCGTGATGTAATGAGGCAGATGGGAATCGCAACCATCTGCTCGAAAGAGTGTGGCGTCATAAATCTTTAATAGGATCCACACAACGCGTGACGTAATGAGACAGATGGCGTGACCGCGCGTCATAGATTTCTAAGCATGGGCAACATTAATGGGACGACGCCATGAGAGTAAAAACGTGGTAATTCGGGTGTCACAAAACGGTTTAAACTCCTAAATACATCGGCCGTTCCACAAAAACTTAGAGTAAATACACAAAATGAAGAAATACAGGTACAGCAAAATATATGTTATTCTTTCTCAAAGTATCCTCCCTCGGATGATATGCATCGGTCCCATCGTTCAGTACACTTTTCAAAGCATGTGGCGAAGGCATTTTGTGAAAGCTGCTTTTAGCGACCCGTGTGCAGCTTCAATAACATCAGCATCTGTGTTGAATGTTGCTCCACGGAACTTTTCCTTCATTGTTGGAAACAACCACAAATCGCACGGGGCGAGGTCAGAATTGTAGGCAGGCTGTAGCATGCTTTCAATACTGCATTTCGTAAGAAACTGTTGATCACAAGCAGCCACATATGTGGGAGGTGAGGAGTGGGCGTTATCATGGTGTAGGGTCCATTTGTCCACCAGTTCCGGTAACTTAAACGATATGTGTCGTCGCAGACGCTTCAAGACTGAAATGTAATACTCAGCATTGACAGTAATTTGTGGAGGAATAGCATGCTGGCAGCAGATCAGTAGACCAGTTTTGCAATATCAAATGAAACTCTATTTTACAGAAACAAAAGCTTTGACAATGTTTTACTTGATTTAGCAAAGCAGCTAATTAGTCTGTCTGAATTCAATATGTACCAGCCCGATGAACTTCACATATTTTCGCTTTAATTGCATTACTCATAAGAACAATGATTTTGTTTATGGTTGTCTTTGATAGAAGAAATACAACATCGCTGCGACCAGTGTTTGTTGTACGTTTTCGCACAACTTCATCTACATGCATGTACGGGATCATACTTGCTACTCAAGAGTAAAATTTCAAAAAAGTCACCATAATCTAATTCAGGATTTTTCAAAGACATGCGGCTTTCATAAGCTCCTCTCCTCGCTTACCAACTAATTTTACAATTTCAATTATCCTACCGCCTTTGTTGTACTTGTTCAGCTCTAATACTTTTTTGCTGAGAAAAAAAACAAGGAATCTGTACTTTGACTTCGCGACATCACCATATGAGCTCCAACACAGTGTAAATGTACTATTGATAGCTCATGCTCCTTAATACGCGTGTATATGTTTTTTTTGTATTGCAGTCATCCATTTCTTTAATGAATGCACTAGCTTCTGAATGCACTAGCACACTGTGCAGTAAAGAGACTTATTCTGCATTTTATAAGTCAGCCACTGTCTCTCTGTTCCATCGTTTTTATGAAATGTTAACCTTGGTAACCAAGAAAACTATCCCGTAAGGGGTTGAATCAGATGAGCATTAAAAACACTGATTAACTCATTCGAGCACGGCCTCGAGAATTTGAGATCCGGTTAAAGTCCTCAGATCTCTTGAAAACGAAGTACTTGGCAAAGATGGAATTAATTCAGCATGCTTCAAATAATTTTGGTTGTCAGTGATTTCGGTTTGCTCTACCAAATCAGTCTGGGCCAAATTCAAATGCGTTAGAACTTTCACCTTTTCGGCTTTCACTTTAATTTGTGCTCAGGAAGATTGAGCCTGCTCTAAGGCTTCGGGTGCTGTTTCTGTTTGCCCAACTGAAACAGTTAAGCTTCATGTGCCCAATTCACTCTGTAGAGATGAAATCAATTCCTGTGGATTTGTGTTAGTTAACAGGAAGTCACTTACTTTTTGTTAACCTTCCTTGAAAAAGGCATCTGGTCAATGTGCGAAAGCTTGAAGAACTGATTTTTATTCTACGCCAAGAAATTCTGATTACTAGTATAGTTATACCATTTTTCTAGCATGAGTTTCTTTTTATTTTCCCTCTGTTTCTCTGCGCCACCATTTTTCATTTGCGGTTCTCCATTTTTTTAAAATTAACACAATGAGATATTTTAACTGATGAAATCAATTTTTGATTGTACATTCACTGTGAAAAATAACAAACTTATAAATTAAAAAAAATTTAAATCCAAAGCTATCTTAAAGTTAGGGATCGTAAAAATTTCCTGCCGTGCAAAAGAAGCAGCTGAATGCTATGAGATGACTGTGTCAGTTCTATATGCTATTGGTACCAGCCGACGAATGACGCGTCTGCTGATTGCAAACTGAATCCTCTGCACGTGGCACTTTGAGTTTTAGCCAACGTATAAATCACGAAATCGTGCGTGCCAGGTCTTTACGTATATAGTTTTTTTTCCTGTCAGGCGCCGGTAGCAGACACAGCACCATTAGATGGCAACTGCTGGTTTAGAGAAGAGCAGGAATGTGAGGCAGACGGTTAGTCATAACAGCATTCCGCTACAGACGTTACGGAGTGTATGAGAATGAAAGAGTCAGAGGTGAAACTCCATATTGAGCATCAGCAACTCAGCGATGGAATGTGGGGATGGAAAAATATCTCACATTCGCAATAGCATAAATGCTTAGTTGGCATAATATAATTTCAAGAGTTGTCAGCCTCCTGAAAAACTTTCATCAACGATCTGAAACTACACACACACACAAAGCTACGAGAAAACGTATTGCTTACCAAATTACAAGGATGTGATTTTGAAAAAAAAAAAAAAATGTTCCGGCACAGCGGCATACCGCGCGATCGAGCGTGCGCGCGACTAGCCAATCCAACCTTGTCTGTATCCATTCAGTAGGCTAACAGAAGTGCCGGTCCTTATGCACTGCCGGAAATTGAAAAATGAACACCAAGAACGAGACGTCTGATACCAACAAAATTTATACAGCATAATAACGGAATACAGAGGATAGCGTGATCAAAACATTATGGCAAAATACAGCTGTATTTGCTGGGAAATTGAAAAATAACATTTCCATGTAACATGGTTAGTACGAGGTTGAACCGCCATGAACTGCGTCACACAGTGCAATTCTGGCATGGAGTCTGTCGTACAGATGTTGGATGTAAGTTTGGGGTAATGAGTTCCAAGCATCCTCAACCTGGATGCATAAATCGGGGATGGTCGTGGCTGGCCGTGGAGACCGGATAAGTGGTTGTCCCATAAAATCCCACACGTGCTCAATGGGGGACAAATCCGGTGAACGTGCAGGCCATGGAAGTTGTCTCACACCGTGAAGTGCATGTTGCGTTGCACGTGCCGTGTGTGGGCGTGCGTTATCTTGCTGGAAAACACCACGATGGACCGACCTTACAAATGGCACAACAAAAGGCTGAATGATGTTTTTGATGTAGGAGGTGCTGTTTAACGTACCCGGTACAAACACTAGTTGTGTACGGGAGTGATAGCTCATCGCTCCCCACACCAGGAGACCAGGTGTAGGCTCTGTGTGTCGCTGGCGGATGCAAGAAGGGTGGAGACGCTCCCCTGTGCGTCTGCGAACACGCATACGGCCATCGGAGGCTCCCAAGCAGAATCCGCTTTCATCGCTGAACACGACAGATCGCTATTGCGTTTTCCAGTCCAGACATTGGCGACACCACTGCAGCCGTTCCTGACGGTGGGCTGGAGTCAGAGGTACACGTGCACGTAGTCCTGCCTCCAGTATACGGTTGCGGATTGTTCGCACAGTCACCTTAGGTGCAACGGCAGCTCGGATTTACGTCGCAGTGGATGTTCTGCTTGACAACGCCGCTCTTCTTATGCGTTGATCGCTCCGCTCATCAGTCCGTCTGTGACTCCCGGTTCCACGTCTTCTCGTGTGGGAATGTTCCTCGGACCATCTACGCCCCCATCGTACCACCATCGATACTTCCCGTCCAATTCGCTCCGCAATACGACGATAAAACTACCTGGCCTCGCGGAGTCCGACTACACGACCTCGCTGAAAGTCCGATAACTGCTGAAATCGTACACGTCTTCCATGTTCAGGCATTGCAGCTTCTTCAGAGTCTTCGCACGTGTCCGTACGCCGATGACTGATTACATTCACTTCGCCGTACTCCTTAAATACCACCGACGATAATTTGCATATTATGCCGTGCTGTGGCGTAAGCGCTCACCGGTTGGTCCCGAAATTAACATCACACCTACGTAAACTCGACCCTATTAACATATGTAAATTTCATGATCGTCCGCCAATTCCTTCTTGGGGTTCTTTTTTCACTTTCTGTCAGAGTATATTCCATGGCATATACGTCAGGGGCAGTCAAAAGTTAGGGGCAGTCAAAAAGTTAGTTACACTCCTCCGTAAAACATTTTGGTAAAAGTATGTCTTCTTGACACTTTTTGGCAACATTGCTGGCATTTATCTGCAGCACGTGCCGCAGTTGCTTCTATGCAGTAGTTTTAGTTCGCTCGCTAACGAGTCGTGAACATGCCTGGGCAGCTGCTGGTGGCGTCCAAATTAGAATTGCGTGCAGTGATTCGTTTTTTGTGGGCAAAAGATTGTAACTGCACTGAAATTTTTCGGCAGTTGAACGAAGTGTACGGTGAGAACGCAATATCGCGTCAAGCTATCGCAAAGTGGTGCAACTTGTTCGAGAACGGACGTACTGATATCGAGGACGATTACCACAAGGGAAGATCGTCAACTTCGACAGCGGCTGAGAACGTTGCGCGCGTGAATGAACTCGTTCTTGCAAACAGATGAGTAACAGAAGACTAAATCGAAAAAGAACTGGATATTTCACAAGGAAGTGTGCATACGATTATTGTGCAGCATCTGGAATTCCGTAAAGCTTGTGCTCGATGGGTGCCTCGTCTATTGATTGAAGAACACAAAGGGAATCGGTTTGAAAGTGCCTTTGCATTCTTGAAGCGTTATCAGCAGGAAGAAAATGAATTTTTGCACAAAATTGCGATCGGAGACAAAACGTGGGTGCATCATTTCTCACCTGAAATGAAATGCAGCTCTCTCGAGTGGAAACATTCCACTTCCCGACTCGAAAAAAGTGCCGAACAGTTCCATCTGCAGGGAAGGTGATGCTGACGCTGTATTTCGACAGAGAAGGTGTGGTGCATACCGAATTCATGCCGAAGCGTGTCACGATTACAGCATCGTCTTATTGTGAAACCCTGAAGAGATTGCGCAATTCACTTAAAAATCGACGGCAAGGTAAACTTTTAAAAGGCATTGTGCTCCTGCATGACAATGCGAGACCGCATGCGGCGAACCTAACCAAGGACCTTCTGAAAAAGTTTAGGTGGGAGGTGTGGAACCACTCCACTTATAGCCCAGAACTTGTGTCATATGATTTCCACGTCTTCGGTCCAATGAAACAAGAACTTGCAAAGCGACGATATCCCTCGGATGACGAGGTGTAAAGCTGCAACGCAGCAATGGTTATCGGACGTTGGACGGAATTTCTTCGCAGAAGGCATAAAAAAACTTGTGCGACGCCTCGACAAATGGTTCAATAAACTAGGTGATTACGTCGAGAAGTAACTTTTGTATGGAACTTTCAGGTACATATAACATTTTTCTGTAATTTCGATCCTGTGTTCTTTTTATCAAGCAGTGCAACTAACTTTTTGACTCACCTACGTATATAAGAGTTGACGACTTTAATCGTTGTGACAAAGAACCTTTTCAGGGTTTGGTATATCAGAGTAGAGCATCAACTATATTTGCGGGCTTATTTCATTAGGTCGAACCAGTCCCTGCCCTAATTTGGACTATTTGGACTCCGTATTTATGTGTGGCTGTGCCCGGCTCGAATGTGGACTTTTCATGAAAAGGCCTGGTTCTCGTAATACGCGACCAATGACAAGCAGCATAGAACTTTATACGTATTTCCACTTATATTTGATATTTACATCCTCGTTTTCTATGTTTGTGCCTTCCAAATATTTGAAATAAAAGGAATGATGACACCGAATTTTCTGTTGTAATGAGCATATCTTTTGAACCGTTTCTGACGCGAATTAAATTTTTCAAAGTTATTCGAAGTCTACGCAACCAGTTAGAAACTATCAATCGGATTTTTACAATCAATAAATAAACCAGAAATAGGAACAGCTACATTTCTTCCAACACCGTCTAAAACGTGCGTTATAAAAATTAACAAATAGCGCAAAAAAATTTTTCATAGCAGAAGGATATCGGAGACAAACAGATTTTCAAATCGAACAGTTAAAAGAACAAATATAGAAAGAAACATGATATAACTCTTAGATAATAGAAAAGTTGAAAGTAAGCTTAAAATATTCTTCATGGAAAAAGCTATTAAGGAAAAAGAAATTTTCAAATACGTCTCCCGCAAGCAGAGGTGGCGAAAAAAAGCATTGATCTTTTCACCACCTAGCGGAAAATCTGTGCATTATTTAAAGAGGATAATGTTTCATATATCTATTGTCGTGAATGACATACAGTAAAAATCGGGGAAAACGCAATTTACTTTTATGCCCCCTAGCGTAAAATCTATGTGTAACTTGAAAAAGTGACTATACCTGAAATGCTTTTTGACATAAATGGAATCGAAAGGTAAACGGATTTTTTCAATCGGATGTTTAGAAGCAAATATATGTAATAAAATGTGTTTCGAATTCGATATCGTCTGCGTTTACGCCCTCTAGCGGCGAATTTTCACATCGTAAATAAAAATAAATAAATAAATAAATAAATAAATGATAATCATTCGCACGCATTAGCTTACCAATTCAAAATTATTTTTTGAAACCGGACTAATATTTGCAAAGATATGGTGTCCACAGACGGACGTACGGAAAAACCGATAACACAAATACGATCTGTTTTTACAAAAGACGTTCTAAAAAATCGGATTTCGTGGTTCTGCTTCAATTTTCTATTATGAAACAATCTTTCAGTGATACGCGAATATTCAGTGCCTCGAGAAAGTGTAATGATCGGAAACAAGAATATTCAAAACAAATTTCAGCTTGCATAGATTCAGGTTTTCCGTTATTAGAAAAATACATACTGTTTATTCTAACATTAATTCAAGTCATTAGCACGAATAAATAAAGTTGCTATGAAGGAAACGGCAAGAGTAAATGAACTCTGTCCCTGGGCCTTTGCTCGTCTGTACTCTGCATTCAATTTGTCGGAGGTTAGCACAAGACGCAGACTTTCCAGCATTATCACTCTTCTTGCAGGGAAGGAAGCATTCCAGGCGTGTTTTCCAGACGTAAATGTATGGATGCCCCCTCTTACTTTATTCGCAAATACCTTCGCTATTAATCATCCGATTTGGACGATATTTAAGATTTTGGAGTTTTTCCATCTGCTAAATACAATGCGCATGAAATAACATACTTATGTGGAAAAATCCGGAGATAGTGAGCTAATTAACATGTTAATTAGCTTAATTATCATTTTCTTCACATCACGTGATAGTTCCCTTCGAGTGCTTTCAGCGGCACCTTACTTGTTTATCTGCAGCAAATGGTTCGAAAGTTGAGGGGGAGGGGCTCTTTTTTTTTTTTTTTTTGAGGTCTGTACACATTTATGTTTCAATGCATTTGTAGCCATGTCTACCCTCCTATAAATCTGATTGGAAAAAAAGTTTCTAGTAAGATACTGCTCGCTACGCCAAAGATTTTGTGCAAATTACTGCTCAGAATAATGGAAACTTTCTTCCTACAGACAGAGAAGGATTTCATAGTTTTCTCGATGTACTAATTCTGAAAGTCCAATTCCACGAGTAGTCTAAGCGCTAGCTTCTGATCATTCGTCCGAGGTGGATCCGGGATCGAATCCCGGTGAGGCATGGATGTTTTTTTTTTGTCTTATGGCACTAGCTTTCTTGTTGGATGTCAGCGTCCTTTGCTCGTTCCTTTTATTTTCATCGAACACCTGCTGCAAGTGTGTTTACGTTTGCATTGATATCGAGCAGCCAGCCAGCGAGGTTTTGCAAAGAATTATGGGATCACGACCCTGGACAATTGACAGAGTGAAGAGAGAGGGGACGAGATGGCGTCGTCACTTCGCCGTCTGTGAACACGCTGTGTTGTTGTTCTTACAAAAACTGCTCTAAAAGAGTACATGTTTATGATAACCTAAAAGGATTCTCGCCGGAATAAGCTGTGTGTTGTGTGAACCTCCTAAAAGGAATACTAATCATGGTAAGACTGTTTAAAACAGACTAAATAGAAAGCAAAGTTCTTGTTAACAATAACTCATTCGCTCTATGTTTATTATACACTGGCGTGCAAAAATTAAGGACGAGAGGTTTTTCGAATGTAACGTCGTGCAGAAGGGCTCCATATCAACTCAAATCATACCATAAGATCCCCAAGATGTAAGAATATGTGACAAGTGAGCAAAACCGTCCAAACAAGGAATCCAAAGGATACAAAGGCACTTTATTGAAAAGGTAGCTTCGAGCACAACTGGACAAAAGACAGAAACGTCCATGTGACAGGCGGCTGCCAAGAAAAATCCAGTCTTTAGTAGGGGATATGATCCCCCCTGACTGCGTTGCAGGATTTACAACGTCTGTCCATGCTGAGGACGAGGTTGTCAAAGAGCTGTTGAGGCATCGCGGCCCATTCCTCTTTTAGCGCCAATCGCAGCTGCGGAATCGTTGCTGGCGGCTGGTGACGTGCTGCCAAGCGTCTCCCGAGAAGGTCCCACACGTGTTCTATTGGATTTAGGTCCGGGGACCTTGCGGGCCAATCCATGCGTTGAATATCTTTACTCTCCAACAGCTCTGCGGCAGCCACTGTACGATGAGGTGTAGCGTTGTCGTCCATGAAGAGGAACTCAGGACCCACAGCACCTTTAAACAGACGCACACGAGGCAGAAGAACCTCGGTACAATAGCGGACACCAGTGACTGAACCTCCTTGGAAGATGTGGAGGTCAGTACGGCTACCAAGCATGATACTTCCCCAAACGAGAACTCCGCCACCTCCAAACCGGTCCCTTTCGATGATGTTGGAGGTGTGATTGCGTGTTCCCTGCTCTCCCCAGATGTGTATACGCCAGAATCGCTCGTCAGGATAAATCGGCTCTCATCCGTAAAGAGAACTCGACCCCATTACTGATGTGTCCAGTTCTGGTGTTCCTAGCACCACAGAAACCGCCGTCTCCTATGAGCAGGCGTTAATGGCACACACTGTACTAGTCGTCGTGCAAATAGACCACCTTTGTGCAGCCTCCTGGCCACGGTAAAACGCGATAACGGACTTCCAGTTGTCTTTTGCATGTGCTTTGCGATTACTCCCGCTGTCTGCCGTCTGGCTCTTCTCACCTGTAGGACAATATACCGGTCGTCCGCCGCAGTGGTTGCTCGTGGACGACCACTGCTAAACTCTCGGACAGCTGTTCCTGTCGTTTGAAATGCTCTCCAATCTCGTGAAACGATGCTGTGAGCGATCCCGAACTCCTCGGCCACACTAGTCACACTTCTACCTTCTTCCAACTTCCCAATGACGCGACCTCGGGTAAAGTCATCCAGATGTCGTCTACTGGATTGCCTGTTGGCCCTATCACACGGTGGCAGCAACTCGACGTCGTTCAAACCGATGTACACCGTGCAATAGCTATCACCGGGTTGCTGAGCGTACACCGTGCAATAGCTTTAACCGAATTGCTGAGCGTACACCGCCCGTATGCTTTATACATTTCCGACACTCCCCCCTTACGTCATGCTGCATATATGTGCATGCTACCGTACCGGACCCTAGTCTATCTCCTGAGTAGTCTTCCGGTCCGTTCTGCCTGCTCGCTCCGCTGTTATACTAATTTCTCCTCTTCGTCCTTAATTTTTGCACACCAGTGTATATCCGTGAACCATAATTAGTGTCTTAGTTGTGTGTTTAGTCACGAATAACTAACGAAAAACTTAAAGCAATAGTCTGTCGATTATGAACATAGTTATCGTTTCATAGCATTTCTTAGTTTTTTTAACTTACACCATCACTTCTTCCTTGCCTGGAACCAGTAGCCCTAAATTACGAACAGGCGCCAGACTTATTGACGTCTGATGATGTTTATAATGAACAATAAATACTGTACATAGTTTGTAATTTTTCGTGACGTACTGTTTCACCACTAAGAGGCGTAAGCCCATATTTCTGTTTACAGCTTATTTGTATCCGCATCTATTCCTCTAAAAGCAGGACTGAAAAAATATTATTTTAACTGATAAAGCTCACTACGGAAAAAAAGCATGCAGAGTTTCTGCTCAAAATAATGTGCCGTTTTCTCGCTAAGGAGCGTAAATATGAACATTTTTTTCTCTGTATCTCTTCTATAAGTCCGATTAAAAAAACACTTTTTACATCGGATACTATTCACTGGGAAGAACATTTTGCATGAATGAACAGTTAGTTCTGCGGCGGGGTTGCGTAATCTTCATTTAGGATTGCTTGTGAAAACACAAATTTGTCTGTGACGGAGATCGAATTCGCGCCTTCTCGCTTCGGAGTGAATTACTCTAACCCAGCGGTTTTCAAAGTGTGGTTCGGGACCCCCAGGGGGTCGCGAGCTATAAAGAAAAACAACCAATAAAATTTCATCATTTATTTTGAAATCTCATTTAATACACAGACGTTACAATTATAGATCAATGAGAGGAATGCGCTTGTTTTTCTTTCACCAATTTATCAATGAAATTTTTCCGTGACTCACTTATAAACGTGGAAAGAGCGAAGATCTTTGTTTGATGTTCCTGGTCCACGTTAAATGTCTGTATTATTCATTCGCCTTCTAATTATTTGCTCAGTCGCTACTTACCATCTTTGGTGAATTCCCAGCATTGTGCGGGGCTCCAAGAAGCAACCTGCCAAATTGGCTTGGCAGTTAGCGTGTGTGAGTCTGGAGGAATTCGAGGCCGCTGTGGTGTAGCGGAAGCATATCCGGCGCGTAACTGGAAGACCCTGGGTTCGATTCCCGGTGGCGGCAAATGAGAATTTTTCCGTGACTCACTTATAAACGTGGAAAGAGTGAAGATCTTTGTTTGATATTCTGATCTTACTTCTCGCATGAGTTTTCGTGACACTAGAAGTGGTCTTGTGTGTTGATTACGCATGGATTTGCATTATTTAGTACCCACAAGCATATTCAATTACAATTTTTCTAAAAAAAACAACTAAAGAAACAAAAACAAAAGAACAGTGCCCACCGGGAATTGCTTCTGACATTTCGCTTCACACTAAATTGTATACTTACTTTTTATATCGCATTCTCTTGTAGTTAATTGATAACTAACGGTTGTGCAATAGATTTTGAGAACTGGCTAGTTTTTCGGCGGACCAGAGGAAGGCCTTTGCGAATTTATTGCCATTTTAATTGTAGTTTAACAATCTAGCTTTTAAACATTTTTATTTGGGTATGATACTGCGAATAGGGTATTAGAGAACTAGGTGTCATTTCTTATCCCAAACGGGAATGGCATTTAATCCCCATTATTTGCCTAGGAAAAAATTTGAAAAAGGAGCAGAGCACTTATCAGAAGGATTTCGCGCATTTTCCTTAGCCTTACTTACATCAAGGATTTTCTGGGTAGTGAAGCTGAACTGGACGCAGAACGCCATTTAGGCTGTAAAATACAAAATGAGAAGAGAGCGGTGAGATTTCCAACTACTCTGGCATTCCGACTTTTGGTACTACATTAAACTGGCCGAATGCACTACTGGCAGTAATGATCGAATTCCCTGACGATAGGCAAAAATGTGAACGACATCCTTATCTACCTACGTACGAACAACTGCGCCGCATTTCTGATTGTGAGCATCTTACATCATATCCCCTGCACATGTTGCGGAAGACATACGAAATTTTAAGTTGTTAAGCTAGCGCAACTGGCGAAAGAAATTATAGGCAAATTCTGTACCAGAAACGGGTGCAAAAGTTTCAATTCCGATTTTAGTCAGACTGTACGAAGTGATTTTTGCGCCCTCTCTGGAGCTGCGCTCGGAGCAACAGCCTGCCCCACTCTAGTTACGCCTATGCACAAGTTGCTCGTTTAAATTTTGCAATCCCGCAACCATATTAGGAATTTTTTTTTTTGAATGTATGTTTAACGATTATCGTGAGCAACTCAATGGGATATAAGCAGTCGCCCATCCCTATTTTAGGACCACTGGTTCCAGGGAAGGGAGCGAGTCAGTGCCGTAAGACAAACACAACATCCATGCCTCACCGGGATTCGAACCCGGACCCCATCTCGGACGAATTATCAGAAGCAATCGCTTAGTTTCAATGTTCGCTTTTATTCACTTAAAAGAATTGCAACAGAACATCCCCAACCTCACACGCAGTGTGAGAGAAGGGAGAAATAAAACAAAATGTAGATATTTACAATGAAATAGTAATTGTACAAATGAGCAATGACAGGCATTGCATTATTTGCTGTAAACAGCAGTAGCTCTGGGATAATTGTTCATTGAATTCTTGGAACATCACTGGAGCGAATCAAATTTACAGAAGTAATTTGCGCAGTTCTAGTGACATGGGAATCACTGGTGGCAGAGAGTCACTGTGAGCATGAAGAGTACTGTGTACAAAAGGTGACATCAGCAGGAAGCAAACACAGTCCACTTCCAGGAGGAAACATGGCGAGGGAGCAGTAAAAATAGAAAGTTCCGACGTAGTTTTAAGAGTATTAAAACAGCAGATGAACAGTCTGGGCACTAGAAAACCGAAACCAGGGACGACACGGCGACCATGTTGTGAAGAAGGCAGGTAACCGAGCCGTATCTTTCGCCAAGGAGTATTCCTGGGTGAGTCTGGCTTTAACCCTGTTGCGGTAGTGTGCAATCAAGGAGGTAGAGAATGAGATAGGATCTGGATCTTGTAACTGTAGCAGGTGAGAGATAATAATATATTTAGCTAGGATAAATAAATACGAACAAACTGGTAAAATAGAGGAGAAACTTGTAGAACTGTGGCCGAGGAAACGATAACCTTCTAGGGTGAGATCACTGGTACAGGTAGGATGTGCAAGTTGAAACATAGTGTGAAATAGTAGGAGCAGCGTCGGACAGTAAACAAACATGTGTAAGAGGTCTCCAACAACGTTACAAAAAGGACAGAGATCTGATGATACTATGTTTCTTTGGAACAAAGTCGAAGGGACAGGCAGTGAATTGTGCAAAAACCTCCAGTGCACATTAAGTTCTGAGGAGAGGGCCGCTGAATGTTGGGCAGTAGACTAGACCGAGGTTAGTGCAAAAGAAGGAACAGAGGGGATAGGGCAAAGTACCGCAGAAGAAGAACGAAGAAAACGGTACAGGGTGCGGGTGCAAAAGCTGTGGAGAGGGAGGAGGTTGCCGGAAGAGGGAAGGAAGAACGGGAAAGGGAGGGAGGCAGAGGAAACGGAAAGGATGCCAGAGGAATCGACTAGGGAAAGAAAAAGTGATTGAAGAGCATTTTTAAATTGGAGGAAGTTATCAGAGAGCTCGGGCGAGGGTGGGAGACGGATTTCCATGAAAAATCGGGGAGGACCAGTTGGGAAACGGAGACTACACCAGCGTGTAGCCATGCGGGGGAAAAGGAAAAGTTGGCAGTAGGGGGATGGAGGACGGAGGAGAAAAAAGAGGCTCGGAAAGAAGATCAAGGGTGGAAGAGGGGGTTGACGAATAAGCGGTAAAGAACGAAGGAACTGAACACCCTCATGGTAGACTAGAGGAAAACGGGGGGGGGGGGGGGGGTTGACAGTGTGAATATCCATCTTGAGAGGAAGATGGATGGTGAGGCAGAGATTAATAAGGGAAGTCAGAACATTAAGCAGAAGAATGGAAACGGAAGAGTCTGGTTGAACTGTCAAACAGAGGAAATTGAAAATTCTTACAGCTTTATAACGTATGGTAATCTCTGGCATGTTGAGGCCACCATAAGTCGAAGGTAGAGATAATACTGAAGAAGATAACCAATGAGTGGATGACTAAACAATGCTGAGCATTGCTGATGTTGTTACAGTTTGAACGTAGGCTGGTGGCGGTTGTTCAAACCAGGAATGATAAACTAACGAGAGGATGTGGGTGCCAGCAAGCCGTGCACCACTGTGGTAGGTCAAACAACACTTGAGCTTGGACCAGCAAGCAGCGGTTCCTGACGAGAGGTCTCCAGGTGGCAGCCGCTGCTGAGACCCGGCTGCCGATGTGCACCCCAAATATCTTTTGACTAGTGGAAGTCCAATGAGCGCCCCACGGTGCCTCGGGGCGATGTCTCCAGGAGCCACACTACAACAAGCCTGTACACTTTGAAAGGTTTAACGAAGCACCGGAAGCCGCAGCATACACTTGATACCATGCAAGAAGAATTGTAAATTGCCATTCTTCTCGGTTGAGAACTGTGAGATCATCGGCTTTGGCAGTAAGAACGATAGAATGGTGCCTTGTGCTATGCTGAATGGTGGAGGGGGAGATTGTAGAAGAGAGCGGATAGAGCAAAGAAAAGGCTCAAAGACTAGAGAAAAAAGTTGTCCGGAAAGAGGACATCCTTGATGGATGCCCTTGAGAAACGGAATGGGGGCTGTAAGGAAGGAAGCCGTCCGGATATGGACAACTGATTCCTGGTACAGGGCAAGGAGGCCTGTGATGAAGACAGATGGGAAACCGAAGGCAAAGAGCACAGAGGCAAGCCATTGATGACTCACGTTATCAAAGGCCTGCCTCTGATCAAGATTGAGGAAGGCTAAGGGTTCGGAGGAAAGATGGGCAAGGCAATATGAGTCACGGAGGAGATTAATATTAGTATGAATGCTTCGGCCAGGGATGGTGTACGTTTGATCGGGGTGTATGACGGTGGGAAGGACAGGGTTCAATCTAAGAGATAGTATTTTAGTATAAATCTTGTAGTCAATATTAATGATGGATATAGGGCGCCAGTTGTCCAACTCCAGCAGACACCCTTCTTTGGAAGAATAATGATGTGGACTAGAATAAAAGTGGGCGGAAGAACAGATAAGGAAAAAGCAGCTGTAAAGCAAGGCAATAGGAGAGGGTGTAGGAAAGAGGAAAACGTGCGAAAGAAATTAACTGTCAACCCGTCAGGACCAGGTGACGAGTGACAGTTAAGTGAGGAAAGTGACTGTACTACTTCTGCTGGGGTGATAGGCATAGAAAGAGATGCAACAAGATGCGATGGAATATGTGATAAGGCACGAAGAATCGAATCAGCATGCGGAGAACTTGACTGGAACTGGGCAAAACGTGACTATCTCGCGGGAACTGATTAAAACTATCTCGCGGAAACTGATTAAAACTATCTCGCGGGAACTGATTTAGGTCCAAGTTGACCCAATACTTATGTTCAGAAGACAGCTAAATTTTATTCGTTTATGTGCCATTGTTATGTTTTTAAAGACAATTAAATATTTGTTTAGGCAGTCAGCGCAGTCATAGAACACATTATTTATGTGTACGCATGTGATTGGTTCAAATTGTTTAAGTGTATGCCCATATAATACAGTTTTCGCGCCAAGAACTACGTCGAAGATCTCAGAGAAGAAATATACTAATTGCTCGGCTACGTTTGTTAAATTGATTGAACGCGGTGGGATAATGACCCACTGTCGTAACATTTTGGTGGCGAGCGGTGAATGCATAACCTAGCTCGGCCAGGTACCGTAACATTTTGGCGGCTGCGGTGGGATGGCGTATGGCAAGAAGATAACGGCAAGTTTAGCCAAGTATTTAATGCCGAAGAAGACCGGGGGCACTTAAACGTTAAAGTAAAAGAAGAACAAGAGGAAGACGCTCTTGACAGAGCAGATTGTGATTAAATCCTGCTGTATAACAATGGCACAAATGAAAGAATTTATAGTGAATCAGAATGCTCAATTGATTGATCCAATAGATGAAATATTCGATCAGCTGACTGCAAGAATAAATGAGAGGTTCGCTGCACTTCAGCAATGGTTAACTGTATGGTGGAAGGATTCGGTACAGCAACGTGAAGATAGGTCTCAGCTATCTGAAAAGAAACAGAAAGTAAATACACAGGTGAATGAAATCTCATGTGAGAGCTACAAGAAATTGGAAGCCCAAGAAGAGAGATTAACTAAATTTGAAACCAGAGAGCCCGAAGCGAGCCGGACTCACACAAAAATTGAGCAAACGCGTGACGTATTGAGTCAGGAGTTAACCAAACAATGTTTAAGGGTTACAAATAATTTGTTAGGAGAGATTGAGATGGTTAGGAATCAACAGGCAGGAGCGGGACGGGATAGAGAATATCCGTATGGCATGAGAACAAATGTGTTAGTGCAAAATGCAGATCAACTAGCAGGGAATGTAATAGGTAACCAATGCACTGGGGAATCTTTAGAGCGTGAAAAAAATAATGCAGGTGAGGTTGTATGGGATCCGCAGTTGAGGCTTTGCGACGAGCCAGGGCTCAGAGTGAAATGCGGGAAAGAAAAAGAAAGGGATTTGGGCACGAATGGGAATGAGAAAACTGGGGATGTGAAGGTTGTGGGAAAAAAAGATATCAACCTTTTTCCGAGTGTGTCAAAGAAAGTGTTGCATGTAGGGTTGCAAGGAAGTGCTCTGATGGTAGAGAACGTCGAGTTCAGTGAGAAGGAAAAATGCAAGAGTTTGGCATCTCTACTGGAACTCGGCAAACAGGGGAAATGGATCGTGTTTTGTTATGTTCCATGTGTATTTATGCTACAGGTGTTAAATGCAATAGTGCTTGGGTTCTTTCAGTTCTTGCTATGGAACTTGAAAGGTATCCGCAGTAGGGGAGGCTTGCATGTAGCATTTGAGTGATAAGAATTTTTATCATTCGGCAAGACTTCAGGTTACGGACAGGAATGGAATACGGACATGATTTATGATTTTGGAATTGTAAATAGCATACTGAGTTTGCACAAAAATGTGTTGCATGTGTTATGTAGGCAAGTATCTCACGTCTGTCACGGAGCATAGGCAAAGGGTTAAATTCCTGAAAAGATGGCGCAGGGGCTGGAATTATAATTTTTCAGGATATAATCCGGATAGTACTAGGAGATGTACTGAATCAGAATGTGTTGTAAGCCTAATGTGAGTGAGTTATGTAGAGAGAGAAAGGTTCTTCGTCTTGGCAGATGTCAGTCCGAGAGAGAACGTAGTTCCCAAACTGAATAGCAGTGGCAAGCCTGTTCGAGAAACGAGAATCGGTGTAGTTGCTAAGCGCAGTTGTCAGTCGTTCGACTTACCAGTTATGGACTGAAAGAATTTGTTGTTAAATGTATGAGGTCACGACAGTTATGTGGAGAGAATTTGTTTCGGTTTCGACACGCAACGAACAGTTATGCGCCCCGTGCCATAGTCACTGTTCAAAAGAAATTTTCATGCATTGAAAATTCGTGTCCCGTACGCAAGGATTGCTGATTCGTTGCCCTGCTGATGCAAATGTGCTTGAGATTTTTCTTTTCGTTAGAATGGTTGGACGCCAATACCTGTAGCTACGAAAGTCCGGTCGGTATGGAAAGGAGATGGGAGCGGGGGCACTCGATTCGCAGCGGCCGACAAACGAGGGGCTATAAAATTTTCTACCTGGGCTTACGACGGTGAGCTAAGGATGAGATAAGCACGCATCTCCTTAGTTTCGGTTTCAGCATTCCGACGCGGGGTGAAATTAAAGGGACATTGGCGGCGCGTCCGAGCGTACTACTAAATTTTCCTTCTCGCCTCAGAACTCAGTGTCTGAATCATTCCTCAGCAAAAAGTTTTCTTTCTGGCGTGCGCGTGAAAGGGATGCACGGAAGGCAACGTCGCCCTGTAATAAAATTTCAGATGATAAAATATCTGAGTATCAGGGACGGATTGATTCCCTATGGTTTTTTAAACATTGGCTGAGTGAGAGCTAAAATGTTTGTGTATCTTTTCCTGGTGGCTGTGTAACCAACGAGGTTAAGGTTACGACAAAAGGTAGGCTATGTGGTGAAGAGTCGCGCTTATCTTAGGAGGCGAAGCGAGGCTCCCTCAACAAACGTCTGGATGTGTGTGTGTGTGTGTGTATGATTACGGTAGCACCAGGGGACGCAGCTCCTGCAATGAAATCTTCCATGTAGAAAGGGAGGTGTGTATTACTTTACTGGTGCAATCACAATTTGGATGTATTCTTGACAGCATCCATGTAAGTAGAAACGTTTTGTTTTTATTGTTACATTTGCTACGCAATTAGTTGAGGAACGGAACTAATATATTGCAAGAACTGAGCTGAGAAATAGTAAGACTGAACTGTAAAATTTAAGTTCATTAAAACTATCTCGCGGGAACTGATTTAGGTCCAAGTTGACCCAATACTTATGTTCAGAAGACAGCTAAATTTTATTCGTTTGTGTGCCATTGTTATGTTTTTATCGCCAATTAAATATTTGTTTAGGCAGTCAGCGCAGTCATAGAACACATTATTTATGTGTACGCATGTGATTGGTTCAAATTGTTTAAGTGTATGCCCATATAATACAGTTTTCGCACCAAGAACTACGTCGAAGGATCTCAGAGAAAAAATATACTAATTGCTCGGCTACGGTTGTTAAATTGATTGACCGCGGTGGGATAATGACCCACTGTCGTAACATTTTGGTGGCGAGCGGTGAATGCATAACCTAGCTCGGCCCGGTACCGTAACAATACTTTTACACACATTTATTTTTTGGTTCTCTAAGACCTTCTGAACATTGGTTTTAGATAAAGTTTTTGGATTATACAAAATGCAAAATAAAATATCATATTCTGAGTATTCTTTATATTTAAAAAAATAGTTACATATAACTTTATATATAGTATGTTATGGTTATGATATCTGTTTACACCAGTATATTTACACAAAATATCTAGATATCATATGTCATTTTGGAGAAAGAACCATGTGAGACATGCAAACATTATAAACATGTAATAGCCGATCGATGAAATTTTCAGTTTTGCGGAAATGGCGTTGAAATAATACACAATTGACAATAGATTATGTAAGATGCTTATTTTTAACTTACTTAGTGTTAATATAATTTTTAATTATTTTTAAATATCAAGCAAATTGTTGCAACGCAAATAAGTAATTTAACTTACTTGAAATAAGCTTTCTTGCACATTCAAATTAGGGTCTTGCACAACAGAGATTCGCAAATGTACTTGAAATTGAGGTGTTACTAAGAGAGTCATCAAAAGGTCTATAACGAAGTAAATTTCTCCGTCATTTCTGTCCACGCCAGGATTCGAACCCGGATCCCCTCATTCCGGAATAAGTCACTCTACCAATTGAGCTACGCGGACGTTTTCTTCTTATTCCTATCTGCCTTTATGTCGTGTGCGTCCTTCGGGCAGGTACGTCACATCTCCTGGTACGTTACATCATCTCCCCCTTATTTATTTATTTATTTATTTATTTATTTATTTTATTTTTTATTTCTTCCGAAGTGCTGGAGAAGGGATTCTCTTATTTTTCCTATCACGCGGTGTGGAAATAACATCACACCAATGCGAGATTTTGAACGGTCGGGTCATCCGGATAGTTCGGGCGCCATTATAACGAAGTAAATTTCTCCGTCATTTCTGTCCACGCCAGGATTCAAACCCGGATTCCCTCATTCCGGAATAAGTCACTCTACCAATTGAGCTACGCGGACGTTTTATTCTGATTCCTATCTGCCTTTATGTAGTGTGCGTCCTTCGGACAGGTACGTCACATCTCCTGGTACGTTACAGGTCAGTCATGCAAATTGCTTAGATAATAATATTTAATCTTCTTGCTCTTGATTTAAGTTCATCAAGAACTTCTTGTGGAGATACACTTATTTCTTTATGTATGTTTAAAAGAGTCAGAGTATTCAATCTCTCTTGGCCCATCGTATTTCTTAGATACGTTTTAAGTCTTCGCAGCGTCGAAAATGACGTTTCACTGCTACTTGTTGTAATAGGCGAAGTTGCCATTATTTTCAGCAATACATAAATATTTGGATAAATATTTTTGTCACATTGGGAGAGTGCATCAATTGCAGTTTTTTGGGCACTTCTGCAATTGCAGTTTTTGGGACACTTCTGTATTAGCATAACGCCTATGCCACATCGTAAGCTCTCCTTCTAAAACCGCTTCACTATGATCGGATAAGTCAGTATGATAAAATTTGGCCAATTCCAAGAAACTGTCAGTGACTGATTTATCCAGATCGCCAGAAGGCAGAAGAGATGAAAATGATTTTATGATGTTTCATGAAATCATTTTGAGAAATCTGTCACCCAGTTGGCTTATAACGTGGTCATTGAAAGGTATGATGATGTTTCTGTGCTTGAGAAATTTGTCATCCAGTTGGCTTATAACGTGGTCATTGAAAGGTATGAATATTGGTCTGCGGTAATATTCTTCTGCCGTGCCCGTTTCTGCATTCACATTGCTCCGATGATTTTGTTTTGAAACAGTTCTCGGTTTCTTCAGCTCCGCTCCAAATGCTTCAACTTTTCTGGATGCCAACAAGTATACATCGTGGAAATTTTCCGTAGCTTTGTTTCTTATATCTTTTAACTCAACCTCCACATCTGAAACACAGTTCATGGCTGAACTAAGGTCTCCGTGTATCGCTTGAAGCATCTTGCTTATCGGCAATGTGTAAGCTAAAAATTTCTGCAACGTGTGAAGCGACACAATGAATGTTGATTCTAAAAGGGAAGCAAGAAGAACAGCAGCATGTGAAGAGGAATCTCTGTCTGCCCACGTACTAATATCTTCCAAAGAATAATTTACGGCACCAAAAAGCTCTATCATTACCATTACGGATTCGTGGCGTTCTACCCATCTTGTAGGTGAAAATTTTATTAGTTTATTCTTGATGCACTCTTTAGCATGTAGAGCAATCATTTTCTTCAAAACTTCGCTTCTTTTCGGAGTGTTGAAAAATGTACATATTTTTTCCATTCAGAGCCGTAACTAGGATGGGGCAGATGGGCGGCTGTCCCGGGCGCTGCTCAAGAGAGGGCGCAGAAATCACTGTTTGGAATGCGATTACAATTGGAACTGAAACTTTTACACAAGTTTTTGGCCCAATTAAAATTAGAATTTCCTCCTCAAAACGTTCAGTTGTTAGTTGCTTACAATCAGTAATGAAGACGTTGTTCTATAGTCCGTCCAACTGAAGAAGAAACATGACCCTCTTCTACAACAATGGGGCCCCTAGTACTTCTTTAGTTGGATGGACTATACGTGCGTTGCAAGATAAGGATGTTCACATTTTTTAAGATTCTCTGGAGGCTATTCAGTCTTCTTGTGGCTGCATGCCACGACTGTCAGCTACATTCGGTGCCGAAGGTCCGAACTCCGAAGCAGTTGCGAAATGCTCTAAAAACGGCCACATTTTAATTGTGCCTTTTTCACACCTAGTTTCGTTAGAACTTAAAAATGCATTTTTACGCCTAGTTTCGTTAGAAAGTCTTTGTAGTACTGTTATAGTTTTGAAATTGTATCTGCTTTTTGCTGTCTTTATTTTAAAGCTATTTTTCTTGAAATTTCTTCTCTGTAGCTAGTGCTCGCTTAGATCTTAGATTTTCAATGCTGTTTTCTGTTCATTTGGTGTGTGTGTGTGTGTGTGTGTGTGTGTGTGTGTGAGAGAGAGAGAGAGAGAAACAGAAAGAGAGAGAGAGAGAGAGAGAGAGAGAGAGAGAGAGAGAGAGAGAGAGAGAGAGAGAGAGAGAGAGAGAGGGAGGGAGTGAGACATAGAGAAAGTGAAAGAAAGATGTAGAGAGAAAGAGATATAAGGAGAAAGAAAAAAGAGATATAAGGAGAGAAAAAAAGAGAGATAAAAAGAGAGAAAGAGAGAGTGAGAAAGTGAAAGAGAGATAGAGTGAGTGAGTGAGAGATAGAGAAAGTGAAAGAGAGAGAGAGAGAGAGTGTGAAAGAGAAAGGTAGAGAGAGAGAGAGAGAGGCAGATTAGGGCGCAATATTTTGCGGTTTGCCCCGGGCGCAGAAATGCCTAGTTACACCCCTGTTTCTATTGTTCCTACACAATTTCTTACGCTGTGCAAGTCTGTTGCATTGCTGATGGCGAGATTTAAGACATGTGAGGCAGAGTGAAGATACAGAGCCTGTGGAAAAGAAGCACATATAATACTTTGCCCCCTTTTAAATTGTCCACTCTTTGACGCTGACCCGTCATATCCCCTGACCCTTCAAGAATGAGAGATCTATGCCGAAACGTTGTAGGCTCTCGACAAGAGTTTTAGCTAAATTATGGCCCGACGTATTTTGTACCGGAACGAACTGTAAGAATTGCTTACAGATTTTCAGCGGAATTTCTTCATCGACGTACCACACACAAAGAGGAAATTGTTCGGTTAAGACAATGTTAGTGGTTTCATCTGCTAGCACAAAGAAACACTTCCCAGCATTTATGTTGCATACTATTTTTTCCAGAATAATGTCATTGCACGAGCTTAACATTTCATTTGAATTTTCCAGCTCATATAGGTTGCACTTTGGGGTAGCTTTCAATTTGATTCTTCAAATCTTTGTCACCGAAATCAATTCGAAACCTAAGCAGAGCCCGAAAGTTTCCTTCCTTATGAGACGGTGGGTTTGTGAAGCAAAAATCGCCGTAATCTTTATGACTCCTCAACGGTATTCCTTGTCTTCCACAAAATATTACTGGTTTTATTATTGGAATTAATCGCTTTCTGTTCAGCAATGCTCTAGCAATTTTATAAGAATCGAGAATTTTATCAATTGATACTGATTTTCCACTCTTTTCCTCAAGTAGTTTTTTATATACAAACATTGAGTTAGTGTGATAGCCATTTTTCTGGTGATTGTCAAAACATTCAATTGCATGTTTCTATTTAGAAAAGCCGGAAGTTACTAATCTACCTGCAGCTTGCCCTCTAGTTTTGCCTACTTCTTCTGGGGCGAAAAATACACAGTATTTACAATACACAGAATCTTTTAATTGCGAGAAGGCAAGCCACCTATATTTGTAAAGCCAGTTACGTTGAAATCGCTTTGTAAAATTTTCCTTACTAGTTGCCGCAGGAAAGGTAAAATTTGCCTGTGGTTCCCAAACACAATTTTTAAAACGATTAAACTTTTCATCGATAGGCAAACACTTTACATGATTTTCTTAATACTGATATATCCTTAGGATCTTCACAACTGACTGGATCTTGATCTTGAATGACTGGAGCGCCGAAAGAGACCTTGATTTTTCTGAGGAGTATTTTCTCCGTCTGTGTGTTTGCATGACTCATCATTTTTTGGTTTCTTTACAAAATAGTTAAGTAAAATATTAGTTTTCGCTTCCGTTTGTCACCCATGTTAATCCGACGTAAGCTTCAAAAATTCCGACACTCCCTAAAGGACTAGAGCAATAAAATATTATAAAAAAATAGACTCGTCCATATGTGGGGGTGGCCCGGTGACAGCTTCAACTCGCTTAGCTTTCAAAGGCTTAGTTACAATGAATCTGCTTTCTGCTGATCGACTCCTTTTAACTGTGAACTTTGACACGCGAGACGCGACAGTCAGGCAACAATGAGAATGGTATTTCTGGAAAAACTTGAGGTGCTGCATTCCAATGAAGAATGGGCCGGCGCGGCCGTCCCGTTCTCGCAATTTTTGGCAGACTTCTTGTGTGTGTGTGTGTGTAGGGAAGGGGGGGGGGGGTGCAGCCCGGCCACCCTGCCGCCATCTATTGTATCTTAGCAGAACTATAATTTCGAACTTTTCGTAATGTTATTTCTTAATAATTTTAATTTTTTAATCATATTTTTTCGAATATTATGAAATCTATAACTGTGTTGAATACACTTTTAAAATCTGGCCAAGAGGCAAATGCACTCACGGAAAATGAAATCTGCGCACCAATAAGGAAGCATCGGATTGAACTAAAATTTTATGGAAGTAATGATAGTGAAATTTTATGGAAGTAATGATAGAGATGAATGATACACATGATGGCAAAAACAGAGCTGCAGGACAACTACAGAGGGATCTGTGGCACGCAGTCCGGTCATCTTCAATAACGCGCCGCATCACCTCGTGCGGCGATACATGCTGCAATACGGTCCGGCATGGAGGCGAACAGACGCCTGATGTTGTCTGCTGCAGACTGACCCACACGTGCTGGGCGGTGTGCTCCAAATCCCGGATAGTGCGGCACGACGGCAGCCGGCGTTTCAACTGGTCAAACACATGCTCGATAGGGGACACGTCCGGGGAGTGGGCAGGCCATGGATGTGTCTAGACATGACGTAGGCACTCCTGGGCAAACCGATCCGTGTGCGGGCGGGCATTACCCTGCTGATACAGCGTACCTGGAATCCCGGCCAGAAATGGGAGAACAAGGGGCCGTAGGATTTCATCCACATACCGCTAGCCCATCAATGATGCGCGTACCACTACTAGAGCTGATCGGCTATCGTAGGCAATCGCTCCCCAGACCATAATGCCTGCAGTGCGGGAGGTGTAGCACTCGATAGCGAGGTTCGGATTGTGCGGTTGACCCGGGGACCTCCACATCCGGACACGATGATCATCTGTCCCCAAAACGAAGCGGCACTCATCGCTAAACACCACACGTTGCTCCGGCCTAGCACCACTGCACACGGAGCCGGCGATGTTCCGGTGTTAATGGCAGCACACGTAAGGGGCGCTGGGATCACAGATTCGCTTCCGCGAGGCGTCGGGAAATGGTTCGTGGGCACACAAGAGCCGCTACATCTGCTTGTATAGTGGACCAGGTCCCCGTGGGGTCCGTACGTGCCTAGCGCACGATCCGTCGATCCTCTCTACCGGTGATCCTCCCGGGCTGCAAAGAATATCTAATGCTTAAAGAAGGCCAACTCTCATAGAGATAACGTAAAACAGGCGGCAACAGCGCCACCACATCTTAAGAGATAATATGCTCTGCGGAAAAGTTAACATTCAGGAGCAAAACACGTTAGGAGGGACTACGGCAGTGAAGCTTTTCTTTGATCCACGATGGTTTCCTTCGATCTGATGACTATTTGCTTAGAGCAGTTTTTAGCGCGTCTTTTGCAAAAAAAGATCGTGCTTATGTTACCGGTTCGTCCGTCTGTATTCACAATATCTCTGCAACTATTAGTCCGATATGAAAAATTCTTTTTGCGTTGGGGAGCTTGAAATATGCGGATGATGATCCTTTATTTCGTTTTTTTTTTTTTTTTACGATGTACAATTTCGCCGCTAGAGGGCGTAAATGCAGATGATGTCGAATTCACAAATACGTTTTATTCCACATATTTAGATGAAAGAATAGCTACAAATGTGTCAAATGAAATAAAAACTTCACCGTCTTGGTACGATATTTAATAAAAGATGAAACTATTTACAGAATTAACCTGTAAATAGTTTCACCTTTTATTAAATATCGTACCAAGACGGTGAAGTTTTTATTTCATTTATTCCACATATTTGCTTGTAAACATCCGATTGAAAAAAATATTTTATCTTTCGATTCCATTTATGTCGAAGAGTATTTTAGATATAGTCACTTTTTCAAATTACGCATAGATTTTCCGCTAGGGGGCGTAAAAGTAAATTACATTTCCCCCAATAACTCTTCTTCTAAAACTCCGATTTGAAAATGTTTTTCTTCGGCGGATACACCTCCTGATGGAAAATCTTTTGCATATAATTTCAAATTTTTGGTAAAGAATACTTTGGCCACCAGGGGGCGTAAGTGTTAATTTTCGCTTCTGATGTATTTGCCATAAAATCTGAGCTTCTAAAATATCGATTGAAAAAATTCTTTCGTGGACTAATGCCACTCACATCGATAAACATTTTCGGAATACTTTCTTCTTAAAATTTTCCACAGTTTCTCCGCCAGGGGACGTAGATTTATATCTTATTTTTGTCAATATCTCTACTTCTAGTAGTCCGATTTGAAAAATTCCTTCTTTGTTGGATAGTGTTTCCAGTGTGACATGTTTTTCATATACTTTCAAAATTTTCAATTAATTCACTTTCCGCTAGGGGGCGTAAAGGTAAATTGATTTTCCCCTTATATCTCTGCTTCTAAATCTCCGATTTGAAAAATTCTTTCTGCACCGGATACAGCTCCTGACGGGAAATCCTTTGCACATAATTTCTAAATTTTGTAAAAAATGGTTTGGCCACCAGGTAGCGTAAGTCTTAATTTCCGCTTCTGATGCATTTGCAGCAAAATATGAGCTTCTAAAATCTCGATTTAAAAAAAGTGGTTTGTTGACCGGTACTACTCATGTTGACAAACCTTTTAGGAACATTTTCTTATTGAAATAATGCATGGTTTCTACGCCAGGAGCGTAGATGCATATCTTATTTTTGTCAATATCTCTACTTCTAGGAGTCACATTTGAAAAATTCCTTCTTTGTTGGATAGTGTTTTCGATGCAAAATGTTTTTCCTATAAATTCAAAATTTTCAAGTAATTCATAGACTTTCCACTAGGGGGCACAAAGGTAAATTGCGTTTTCTGCGTTTTTTCTGCTTCTAAAACTCCGATTTGAAAAATTCTTCCTGTATCACATACAAGACCTGATGGAAAATATTTTTCACATAATTTCTAATGTTTGGTAAAGAATGGTTTGGCCACCAGGGGCATAAGTGTTAATTTCTGCTTCTGATGTATTTGTAGCAAAATCTGGGCTCCTGAAAACTCGACTAATTTTTTTTTCTTGCACCAATAGTGCTCATATGGAAAAACCTTTTGAGAATACTTTCTTCCTAAAACCTAAAATAATGCATGGTTTTCCCACCAGGGGACGTAAAGTCACATCTTATTTTTGTCGATATCTCTGTTTCTAAGAGTCCGATTTGAAAAAATTATATGTATGTTGGAGAGCGTTTCCGGCGTGAAATGTTTCTCATATAAATTCATGTTTTTCTTAACGCACAAGTCTGCAACCAAAGAGCGTAAGCTCACGATTCCGTTTACAGCAATATCTGAGGGATTAAAAATTCGATTGAAAAACTTCTTTCTTCCGTCAGACACTATTGTTTTCCACAACCGGTCCCATTGACTTTGAATAGCTTTGATAAATTTAATTTGCGTCAGAACGGATTCAAAAGACGTGCTTATTACACCCGAAAATTCGGTGTCATCTTTTTTGTTTGTTGTTGTCGTTGCTGTTTTCTGACATCCCATCCATCCCTTATTTTGATGAGAAAAATATGCAATAACATTAGTATTACTATTTAAATTAAATTTCAGCAAATATTGCAGTTAGGCCTAAGGATCCGTACAAAATGCAGACATTCCCTAGTATTTGGCATTACTGAAAATATTTCTGAAAAACTGAAAAACAAACAAAAGCCTTAACTAATCCGGTTGGCGTAACAAAACTAAACATATCCGATTTGCGAAGTGATTATGCTACCGAGAAGGTTACAATCACATGCCGCGAGTCTGAATAGCTCGGCAGCTTGGCTGAGGGCTGACTTCTTTACCCAAAGAATTGAAGTCAACAGAAATGCGCATGCGCAGTCTGCTCCGGCATTAGCCGATCAGCCTGTATGTTGGCTTCTGTGCACTGCATGTTTTCTCTGAAGATATGGCTGTGCTAGTTACGTCTCGCTGAGCCATAACTTCTTCTCGTTGGATATTCTTTGCGGGCTGTTCGGAGCAGGGCTTTACAGAGGAAGGGCTAGTCCGTCCCTTTGAGAGACTGAATGCCGACCCGTGTCTGGAAGGGAGGGTGGAAAATGGGTAGGTCACTTGTTTCTACGTCATCGCGCTGGCCTGCTCCCCGAGTTCGTTTGTCAACCTGCCTACAGGATCCAATTTTCCTCTGTTATTGGTTTTGTACGTCCACGTCTTTTCTTTTTTGGTTTATAGTATTTGTTTCACGTTGTGTTTTATTTAAGTTGTACACTGAGTGTTGATTTTTATTTCCGTTTTTTTAACGAAAAAGTTAATACGACTGAATCCCAAGCAGAAACTCCTAAGAGCCTGGGTGTTTATTTAACATCTGAACTGTTGGAAAATGCTTTCAGAAGTGAAGAAGTAGAGGATCTGGGGACAATGACTTCGACCGAAAACAGCTGTGAGGATATGAACTTTGAATTTTTTGAAGACGCATCTCCAATTGCTTGGGAGATTGACTTGTCAAGAGAACTCTCCATTTCTGAGCAGGAAGCCATGGCCTACATAGCGCGTTCGCGATAAAGATCCTTCTTTAGGAACTATTTCTAAAAACTGCCCCGATACTAATTCTGTTCAAGATAATTGGGCAAAACTAATATCTGTTGGCGGTTTGACAGTACCATCATGTTCTTGGAATAATACTGTGAAACAGTTTGAACAGATTTTCTGCGCAGTTCATGGCAGGACATTTAGAAAAGGAAAAGGTGTTACTCGGGAACTCATAAATGAGCTAGAAAAACGTTTCCCATCTGTCAACAAAGATGCTATTCGTCTGTTTTGAAGAATCCGAACATTTATTCGAATTCGTTTTCTGAACAGAAATTCACTATTAGTGCCGCGCAGGAAAGCTCTGCAGAAAATGAAAAAATTGATTGACTCAAACGCAGTAAAAAAAACGTCATTTTTTTTTCCTGTTTGTGCAATGAAGAAAAAAAGTTTCACATTTGGTGCAATGAAGAAAACAGTTTCCAGTTCGTGCAATAAGGAACATATCTTCACTTCATGAAGTAAATTTTGTTCACCCCTTTTTAAATTCAGTGAACTTCAGAAATCATGATGGATATAAAATGTAAGTAAATAATTTTGATTTTATACATTAACAGAGTGTTTGAACTACTTTTGCAGAGTTTGAAGAACTCAGTAGCTTTCCGTGTCTTACAGGGTTTAAACAACAAATGTTTGTGAGAGAGAAAGAGAAAAAGTTTTTAAACCACTAATTCTAGGGAATTACAAAAAAAAAAAAAAAAAAAAAAAAAAAAAAGGAAAGATACACTGAGTTTTCGACATCAGAAAAATAGGGTTAGTATATTAAGCAAAATACTTTTTTAAAGAAAACGCATGCATGGCAGAAATTGTTCGTTTAAAATTGAAATTGTTCGTTTAAAATACTATTACATCAATGTTTTCCGATTTTAAGACTCAAAATCTTTATAATTTATTTCCGAAAAAGGCAGAGTTTAATATTTTAGTGAGCATTGCAATAGATGACACATTGTATTCTGTTAAATACGGTAATAACATTAACTGAAGGGGCCTTTCCTATGGTGGTCCGTTAGAGGAAAGCTCCTCGTGGCTCTTGGCTTCCGAAGAGCCAGCGCAGCTACGTCATCAACTTCGCCTACGTGTTTCAGGGGGTGGAGAGCTAAGGACCAGCCCTTATCTCCTAAGTCCTGGTTCGGAGCCGCTCCGCCGTGTGGCAGTGCCGTCACGTGTCCAGTGCTCCCAACACAGTCGGAGGGTATGGTCAGAACGATCCACGTGGCGGGCAATACGGGGTGTCGAACACCCTGCGGTTTTCAGTCCGATGATCAGGCCTCTCTCAAAGTCCGTAAGTTGCGTAAATCGACGTCTTTGGCGTCAACCCGGCATTCTTGTCACTCTGTACTCTTACTTGCGTCTGCCGGTGCGTGCTTTTCTCTTTCATGGGGCATCGACTACGAAAGCGTCTAGGGGCAGAAGGATGTCTAATGCTTTTGGACTTTGAAAAAATTGAAGCATGCGCAACTTGAAGTGGCGTAACTAGTCGATTGGCATTTCAGCGGTCCGCTCTCTCTCTAGTGGCCAAAATTAGTTTGATCGTTGCTTAGGTTTGGTTGGCTTGTTTTGGGTTTTTTTGTTTTGTTTTTGTAACATTTATTCTGGAATTAGAGAGTAGTATACTGGAGAATTCCCTGAAGAACAGTAATTCGTATTGTTGCGTCCAGCAGTGTCGTTCCCAAGGTTGCAGCTGTGGTTTTCACAAGTGAGTATAAACGTTTGGGCTTTAAAATTTCGTATTTCAACATGCTATGGGAAACAAGTAATTGGCCTTATGCACATAAATTTAAACTCGATTGAGCAGCTAGATTTTCAATGCTATGTCGACAATCCCCAATTCAGCGGAATGTTCAAATTTGAATTTGTTATGTTAACAGAGTATTGAAAATGGTTCCTGGGAAACATTAAGTGAACCGAAATGTCAGCCTTTAATAAAGAACATTTAATAGTTTTATTACAAATGAAGTACTTATTTTCCATATTTTTAAGTCCCCAAATTATGAAGCACAGCACAAACTACTAAACGTTCATTCACAAACACAGCACGGACAGGGAGATAGCGTAGGGTAAAAAAATATTATCGAGTACTTACGCCAACTAAACTTGAGCATGCGCACGACGGTCAAACGGAGCACCAAATTTTTTCAAAGTTCAAAACGTTAGGCATCTTTCTGTCCCTAGACGCTTGCATCGACTACACCCCGAATTATAAGGCTGCCTGTTCGTGCTTGCAGCGCCACCACAGGATGTGCGGTCATGCACACTCGCACCAAACGTGGATCATTTCCATACCAGCACTAACTCTAGTTATTTGCAGAGTTTCGCAGTTGTAGCATGTTTTCTCCTAGGTGCGCAAATTTCATTATCCGTAAGTGTAGTAACTGACTAAGCTACATCGATGGAACACATCGCTGCAGATTCGTTGTCTTGACACGTCTGCTTCATCTCAGTGGTTGTCACATGCTAATGAATCTCCGCTTCTAAAATTCGGATTGAAAAAATTCCCTTTGTGTTGTTTGGCATTCGCTAGAGTGAATATTCAGAACCTTACCGACTTGAAAAAAACTTGCACAATTTTTGCCCGTGGAGCGCACATGTATAAAATATTTTCTTGCTATCTCTGCTTTAAAAAAAAAGTATTTGAAAAAAAAATTTCGACTGCATAGCTGTCTCTATAAAGAATGATTTGCGTATATTTTCAATTTTTTGGTAATGCAGAGTTCCATCGCTAGGTGGCATCAGTGTACGCTTCAGTTTGAAATAGTATCATCTCTTCTGGAAATCACTTTGAAAAATTTCTTTCTTGGTCGGATGCTGTTGACCATAAGAAATATTTTACGCTCAACATCTTCTTCAAACAACGCAGTTTCCCGTTTGGGGGAGAAAGTGTAAAGTTATGCTACGTTTGTCTTCATATCCCTGCTTTTAATTTTTTGATTTGAGACATTTCTTTTGCCTGGGATACCTTGTACTATGAGAAATATTCTGCCGCAAAATGTGTAAGTTTTCGTAATGTAAGTTTCTACCACTAGTGGGTGTGAGTAGCTATTTCTACTTGCAACTGTTTAATGTTTTACCGATTCTAAAAATTCAGTTGAACAAATTCTCTTTTTAAGTGATACCATTGGTTATGAAGAACAGTGCGCATATTGTGTATTTTAAATATTTCCCAGTTTTTCCTTATGAGGGTGTAAATGCATTTTTGCTTTCACTAATTTCAACTGTTTCTATGAATCTTCGTTAAAAATTCTTTTTTCGCCACGGAAGGGATTCAAAAGGCATGCTCATTGCACCCATGAATTCGATGTCTTCTTTCTTGTTATTAACTTGATGTAATATACGTGTGTATGCAATTTTCGTTCGACCGTATGGAATTCTGTTGATGACTATTCCTGAGAATTCTCCCAAAACTGATTTGCCCAAAAGGGCCAGCTCGTCCAGTATGTATTGGTACAACTGATTGTTTACCCAGTGCACGACACGTCCAATACCCATCTGTGCAACAGTGCGAGTTCCCAATACCTATTCGTCTAACAGTGCGATTGATCCAATATAAATTAATATGATAGTGACATTCATTAATAGTAATGACTTCTTTCTCTGTGCGCGTGTGTATTTTTGCTTTTGCTAAGGGCGGTGTGAGAAGATTCTAGACTCAGGTAAACGTCCATACTGTTTCTTCCTTCTGCCCATTATGCAAAAGATAGAACCTTTGCCCATTTTACACTATTTTTGAAAAATAAAGCAACCGAAACGTCAAAATTAACTTGGCAAATGTAGATTTACCAACTCACTTCGTCTTCGTCTCTACCTTTGCCACTGACGTTTGGCGCCGAGGGTGTGATAGTTACAAAATACTGTAGATTCGCAAGAAAACAATACAAAAATTTCGGGACAAAAAGAAACAGATGAGATTAGCGGCTGTTAGCGGAAGCTCCTAGTAACACTAAAGATAATTTTACTTAATAGTACAAAACTTAATATTTTAGAAGACACTAATAGTGTTAAAATGGGAAAAAAATCTTAGCAGGAACACTTACAGTATATACTAATGAAATTTGTTCTTTGCCAGGACTGAAAGTTGTAACGTTTACGTTATTGTTAATTTAATAATAAGTTATACGAATCAGTATTTTACCCATTTCTTTAAATATTTACAGAAATAAATTTTCATTTCATCAAATTTTAATGTAAAATTAATAAGCAATAACTTTTAAATTTAAAAAGCAACGTAAATTACGGGTTTATCGAAATCATCAAATAAAGTACGATTTCTGTTTAACCACCAGCAAAGTTCAGCAAACTGCAAAATTTTTAGCAGTCCTCGAAGACTGTAGACAAAACTTGTGGCCTGTTCCATATTTCCTACTTGCCACGAAAAAAAAATGTACTTACAGTACCGTTTAACCAGTCTTTACATTTGATAAAACACATGATTCAATGCTTGATTTGCATACATTCTGGCTAGACAAAAGGCAAACCCTTTTGGGTCAATTGGCTTTAGACGGATCATGCAATTTGATTAATCGCACCATTCTATGAATGGTCACTTGACGAATCCTGCCACTGAAAAAATGGAGAATGGACGCATCACGTCGTTGAACAAAAATGGGTTTGGATAAAAAGTCCGAGATAAGTTTCTCAACCTCTTAACGAGCTTCTATAGATGATAAATATTCTTATAGATGATAGGCTAGACGAAAGGCAAACCCTTTTGGATCAATTGACTTTAGACGGATCATGCAATTTGATTAATCGCACCATTCTATGAATGGTCATTTTACAAATCCTGCCACTGAACAAATGGAGAATGGACGGGTCACGTCGTTGGACAAAAATGGGTTTGGATAAAAAGTCCGAGATAAGTTTCTCAACCTCTTAACGAGCTTCTATAGATGATAAGTATTCCGTTTCATTCGACGGTAATATAATGCGTTATTGTATTATTCGGGTGCCATGTAATGGCATCTTTAGACTTACCTAGTCTGAAGATGTAGCAACCTGCTGATTTACGATCAGTTATGTCACCTGCCATGCAGGGCTGTTAGAATACAAGGGCTGAGTCATAGGCTTCGGACACGCGGATCCCTACGAACCCCAGCGTGTGACGTCAGTATGTTGGAACCGAGGCTGTCGAGAAAGACTGGCTTCGGTGCGAAAAAGGCATCGACGAGATCACGTGACCAACTTAGTGCTGTTGCCTCTGCTTGGGCTGCCGAGAGCAAACGGTGACCGAGTAGAAAGCTATTTTTTCCAACACGCAGCGAATATAAGGTGGCACATTTAATCATTACATATTAATTTAAAACTATTAGAGAAGAAAACGTTTAAAAGGAACATTATTAAAATGGGAGTTCTACTGAACTTAATCGTTTAACACTACTGAATTAATTTTTGTTCGTTTTCCGTGTAGTGTGGATTTTTGCGTTTAGCCGTTCCTTTAGCAAAGTCGTATCAAGAGACATATTCGAAAGTTTTGTTGCTCGATTTAATTAAATTAACTATATTTTCTTCGTTGTCCGTGTAGTTCATTTTTTTTTCTTTTTGCCTTCATGATTTTCTAGCAACAAGGAAAAGCAAATTCGTTTAATAAACAGCGTACAGAATATTAATAGCAAACGGAAAACGTCAAGCGAAATCATATTGAGGTCGAAGAAAAAGTGTTTCCTCATATATATATATCTGGCTAAAACGTTCCTTACTAAATTAAAAAAAGTTATATTTTTTATTTGTTCTGGAAAAAATAATTTTTTTGATATTATTGCATGTATTTTGTTTAATGGGGTTATTTCTAGGACAATGCTTCTGTACACTAAAAGTACATAATTTGGAAATAATTCCTTCTTAAAAAAAAGGCTTAGGATCCCTTTTAATACAAATCATCTCTGTGCATTAGAGTTTATTTAACTTATTTCTACTTGGGGGAAGAAAAAAAAATTAATCCTTATCTGTATATATTTCAACACTTTAAAATTATGTGACAACACATTCTGGCACAAGCTATTTTCTTGGTAATTGAAAAAAAAGTCGAATGAAGGACGCTGTCACAAAAAATGTTCTCATTGTTTTGTGAAAAATTAATGCAAGAACTTTTTTTCATAAAATTATTCATTTTTGTCACTATTAAATTTTCCTTTCATTTGTACTTGTAAATTTACAATTACTATAATTGAATACTGTTAGGTAAGCCAAAAATTGAAAAAACTATTTCCATACTAGAATTTAATTCAAACTATAGCTCAGTAAACAGAATTCTTGCTCACCATTAACAGAAATTTAATTGCATTATCAGCCAATAAGCAATCTGAAATTGCAGATTTAGCGCTACTGACTAACTCTTTCATACCAGAAAATTTGAAAAATTCATCGCCGTGGAGCAGGAAGCGAACCTGCATTTCCCGATTTTCATTCGAGCATGCTACCGTTACACCATCCAGGATGAGGAAGTCCCAAACATCCGAGTGATTTAATCTGAATAATCTCAGATTTTCGCCAGTCAAAGCGAGCCCTGCTTCATCGTAGCTCAGCTATTTAGAGTCAGGTCGATGTTTAGCAAATTCCCAGTTATTCAGGTAAACATTGTGGAAGAAATATTTCTTCTTTTTATACGTGGGAAATATATCTCTATGAGCAATCTGAAATCACATATTTACTGTTACATAACTGAAATCAAACGATCGTCCATGGAATGGAAACATGTCACCTCTCCAACAAGAAAGACGTGAAAAGTCCAACTGTCTCTGTCTGCGGGAGAGGTCATGGCGACTGTGAATCTGTTGTTTACACAGAATTTCTGTCAAAAGAGACAACCATCAATAGTGACTCATATTGCCAAAAACTATTAAATTTGCGGAATTCAATTAAGGACAGATGCCGGGGTAAGTTGAGCGAAGGTGTCACTCTGCTGCCCAACAACGCTACACAGCACGGAAAACAAAGGGAACTGCTGCAGTCATTCAAGTCGGAGGTGTGGCAACATCCACCTTACAGCCCCAACTTATCCCCATGCGGCTACCATTTGTTCGGTAAAATAAAACAGGACCTTAGTGGACAACGATTCCCAACCGATGAAGCTGTGAAAAGTGCGGTCCTTAACTAGTTGCACCAAACTGGACTTTTTCTGTACAGGTATAGGAAAGTTAATCGCACGTTGCGATAAATGTTTACAGTCCTTAGGCGACTATGTCGAAAAATGAATTAATGTTGTACCTTTAAACCAACATACATCCCCTGAGTATATCTTTGTTTGTTTGTTTTATTCAACAGTGTAACTAACTTTTTGGTCCACCCTCATATTATTAAAGCACTTTGCTGCAATTCAGAAATCAAATTTTTAGTTTGCTTTAAAAATTAGCATAAATACTACATTTGGAAAAAGTATCAACTTACCTGTTGACTATCAATTTGTCTTGTATCTTCAAGCGGAACGAAGTAAAAAATACTATTAAAAATAAACAAATGGGTCCATTTTTTTACATAAATGTACCTCAAATGTCTGTTTCAAATAGTTTGAAAGAAGGAAGTCATCACAAGCTGCAACTGTATTCAGCTTCAGATTGTTTACCCCAACTTTCCTTGTGTGATAGCATCTGCAACAAAGTTATAGATACACACAACAAAATAAATAAAGAATTCTTGCTAACCAATGGCAGAAATTAAGACATCTGTTTCAAATAGTTTAAATCATCACAAGTTACATCAAAATTATCTCAGCTTTAGATCCTCCAGTATGTGTTACAATCTGAATATTTTATGTATGAGTTGTGCCCATTATTTTCTTTACCTAAAATCTACTTTTGTAATGTTCATACCTAACTGTGATCTACTTTTTTATAAAACATATTTGATATCACATTTTGGATTAGACAACATTTCAACAGTATAAATAATTATTTCCCACACATTTCTAAAGGAATTAAGCACAATTGGTTAGTAGTTTTTCATAACACTAGGGAATTTATACATTTTACTAACATTCTCTACTAGAAGCCAAATTTGCTCATTATGGTAAAATTAAATTTTTACTTTCCAATATACCTACTATAAATGTCAAGCTAAGCACTAGTATACACACACACCAGTGCTGAGACGGGCCGAACCCGAACCGGGTGCTGGCTGCGCAATACTTACTGGAGTTCGAGCTTGGAGAGAGGGGAAGAATTTTCTTCCTTTTTCTTTTAATGTGATTTTATATGATTTAGCACACGAGGCTTTTTTTACACTTTCTAGTTGTTAAAGAGAATTCTTCAGCAACTGGGTCTAAATGGGGAGTAGGAATTCTGCAGGGCTATCCATTCCGGGCTTGGATCACAAAATACCATAGGCCATGAATTACAGGATTTCTGCCAAGGATAAGTTTTAAGAAGTATAGATAGTAGATAGCAAGCTGACGGAATTTTGCTCCCTACCTCAAAGGGGCAGCTCCCTGCTAATTCTATTGAGCAACATACGACGTAGTTTGTTGGGCCACAGATGTTTCCCGAGACCTCCCCCCCCCCCCAAAAAAAAAAAAAAAATTCAGGAAGAAATGAATGGTTAAAGAAACTATAGAAATAGATAGACATCCCTTCCCCACTCTGCAGTTGAGAAAGACATCGGTTAATTGCATGGGTAGGAAAGAGTGGAAGTTTGGAAGACTTTTTTTAATGCCTATACAGGTTAATCATAATTTTCGGGCTGACATACTTCAGGCTCGGGCTCTCAAAATTGAGCCCGAACTCAGTTCTAACACACACACAGTAACACTTCAGTTAACTTCTCACAGGTGCTTTTATCAAAAATTTTATGGCAATGAAGTCATAGTGGCAAGTATGAAAAATAAGAGAAATTTTCTGGAATTTTTTAGTACAGTATTAAAACGTTAACAAAAATGCTACAATGTTACTGATAACATTTATTAATCTGGAAATAAGTGACATGGAACTCTTACGGGTATGGTGTCTTTGAGGGACTAGCCAGACCCCATGACGTGGAAGAGTACAGCATCATCTTCCACGGAAAGAAAATAGTCCATAGATTTTCAAATGAATTTGGGCTGATGAAATCAAAACTGCTATTAAAATGAGTACCTCTGGCCCATTTTGCTGTGAAACGGCTTGACAAATTAAGATGCATATCTTGGGATAGGAGAATATAAAAAAGGTATATCACAGGCACATTGTGTAAGACGGGCAACAACTGCACAAACAATATTAGTTCCAATTTGAAAAAAAAAAAAAAAAAAAAAAGACACCACCAAAAATTAAATACAAATCTTCAGTACATAATGCCACCACCACTCAGCATCACTATGTGAATAATATGTGATGAAGCAGAAATAAGATCGGAAATATGTTACGAGACGCTAACTGAAATACTGCTTCCTGGTATACAAGTTTCAAATAAAATGAAACCAAATATGACATATCTTTACTTTCTAATTTCAAAGATAACTTTTCAGAAATGTTATCTTCATTTGCTACAGAAGAAAAATACATTTCAGTGCTTTAACCAACCTGGCTAAACACTTTGCATACAAAATATTTGATAAGTTTGAACTCATTTTCCTATCTCAGGACTTTGTGCACACTATGCACTAAAGAAAGACACGGAAAACTAAGCGTTCAGACTTTCAACTTAATTTTTCTTTCACGTGATTTCAAATCATTTCGGTTATCATGTTTGGCTTTTGCCAAGTTGTTCAAGAGTATTTTGCAGCTGAGGAGTTATGTTTTCCTATTTAGTTTTCAAGCTACTCATAATGAATAAAAAAATCTAAAATCAGAACTTTGTCTGTTTAAACGTATGCAGTAGATTTTGTATAAGACAAAGTTTGTCTTATACAAAATCTGCTGCATACATTACTTTGGTATGGCAAAAGTTGTAACAGTCTCCTTTTCACTTCTATAATTTGACTTGCAGCCACTAACCTTGCGGCACCGTGAAATGGCAATTCCTCTAAAAATCATTATACCTTTTAATACAAGTGAAGAACTGGATATGAAATTTTTAATCGAAAGTAGTTCCCTATGTTTTGTACAGTTAGAATAAAATTGATCATGCAGATTTTCAACATAATCTGTCCACATTGTTCAGACAGCTTTAGTAAATTCAATCAGACAAATGCTATATCACAGTTGCATTAAGTTACGAAATTAAAAAATGTCCTCTTTAATTCAGAGACACATTACAATCAGGGCCCGATTTACTACACGAGAGGCCCAGGGCACAAAACATTTTCGGGGCCCCCTCCTTATTCTCTATCGACCAAATAATAGTCACTGTGTGCAGAGTAGCAGAATAGACGTACATGCGTACGCTGATAGTTTCCAAATCATTAGCAGGTTTGCAGATAATTTTTGCATGTAGATTAAAAAAATAAAAATGTTAGGCCTATATACAGCAATTAAAACACTTACTCAACACTTTACTCAGATTAATATACTTAATTCTATTTTAACTGAAGAACTTAATTATTTTTCACATCTTCTGAGTTCTTTTGTTTTTACAGACATTTCTGGCCTCTAGATTTCCTCAAGGCCTGTTCTCAATGTGAACTGTATTAAAAGTTTTGTTTACACAGAATTTAAATTTTATTGCCAGGTTCCCCTTTCAGTTGCCAATTAAATAAAACTAATTTCCTTATGCATTTTGTAAGTCCAGTATTTTTGAATTAACTTGTTGAAAATCATATTTATAATTTTTGAAGGTTCATTGATAGAACTGTTTTTCTGGATATAAAAACTTTCTTTAATTAATCTTTTGTTTTTATGAGGTTCGTAGTCCAATATTTTAATATTTTGCCATAAAAGTCCATTTTACACACATTGCTGCACATTCAATTGGAATATACTTATTTTGTCCTCATTGGAATCAGTAATGTTCTAATAATTATTTGATTTATTAATTTTCCTTTAAATTATCTTATTCTATTGTTATCATGGTTTGCGGGTTGGCAGCGAGTTTTCTGTTTCATTAGCTGTGTACGCAGATACATTTTATTTTTAAACAACTCTGGCTGTGCGGGAACAACTGGTTGATCAGTTGTTTGTGGTGTTAATGACCCCCATAGATTCTAACTATAACAATATATCTATGACAAAATGGATGGACATCTTAATTTTAGTGAATATTGTGGTCTTGCAATGTACTGATTCTTGCGTCTAGAATATGAGAACAATGCATCCTACAAAAAATGTGAACTAAAACAAGAAAAAAAAATCCATGGTGACCTCCACTGGACTTCCTCATAAATAGAGATGTGAAGCTGCATAAAAAATTGAAAAAGTGCTATGGGAACTCCTACTTCCAGCTTCCCGGTTTCTACCAAGATCACATCAGCACATCATGATCAATATACCAGAAAACTGCAAAACATAAAATTTTGTGTTGATGGGTAAGAGTCTGAGTTATACAAAAACAACAACAAAAAAAAAGTAATAATAATAATCTGAAAAGCTGAGGGGAACACCTAGTCCGGTTCAATTTTTGGTAAATGTGTTGTACTTCGGCATCCTAAATTATTTGGTCAGAAAAGTTGTAAAATTTAAAAAAAAAAAGCATATTAAAGATGTTTTTGTCCAAGTAGGATGAGTAAACACACGCTGCGGTGACGACCTGAAGCTTTGCTTCGTTGAAAGGAAGGTTTGCTGCGGCGGGGAATTCATGGGCAGAAGAGTACAACAGGAATCAGGTACGCTCTTGTCAGGAAAGAGTAACAGAATATACTGCTACGTTAAAGAATGTAGTTTGTAATTTCTGTCTCACTTTTTAAAGAAACATGCAGAGATTGTCCTCGTTCTTTGGCATGTAATTCCGTGGTACGAAATAGTAAGTATGCACATGCCTTTCTTGTTTCTAGAAAAGCGTTAGAGTAGGTGTCGCATTCTCTCTAACGGAAGTTAGATGGCAAGTCTCAAAGTGAAAGTTTGATTACTAAATATAAAAAAAAGCTTCCACGGAGAAATGAGTTCATACATTCAGCATCAAAGAATCCCATGTGAAAAAAACAAGAAACTGTCCGATTGCAATGTCAAGAACTGACATCGAAATTAACTAGGGGCGTTTCGTCCAGTACTAGCGGCAGTTTCGCGGTAAAAAATCCAGCTTGTTTCATCCCAACAATCCTTCTTCGCTCAAAGTTCGTCAGGTGTTCATGATGTGATATTCTTCGGCGACGGGGCATAGTGAGACACAAGAAACACCCTTTTGACCCAGTGTCGGCTCTTCCCTGATTGCAACATCTCGTTTGAGCCACCCCTTTGAAATCAAGACTGGAGAGCTCAGAGAGCGCTGCTCCGAAACCGCATGCGCATTTTCACAAAAATTTTAATTATTTGCATGTCCCAACCTGTTGTACACACATCGATAAGACATTACATTATGTCCACCCCCAGCCTACAGAAATGAGCGCCCTTGGATATCAAACGGTGGCGCATGTGATGTTTACAGAGCAGTATATATACAACCAGAAGACCGTATTTCGGTTAGAAAATTGTTTGGAGTCAGAATGGGAAAAGCTTCCCATTTTTCGGAGTTTGATAAAGAACAAATTGTGTTGGCACGGCGTTTCGGAATTACGATCTCGGAAACGGCGCGTCTTGTGAGTTGTTCACGTGCCGCTGTAGTGAATACGTATCAAAAGTGGTGCACACATGGCCAAACGACGAACCGTCGTCCATCCACGTTTCGTCCGCAGCTGATTGGTGCCAGAGGGGAGCAGAGACTGTCGCACATTGTTCACAGCAATTGCAGGGCCTCAGTGCGACAAATCGCCCGCAGCTACAACAGTGGTGATCAGGGCAATGTGTCACAGCACACAGTTCATCGCAGCCATCTGCGCATGGGCCCGCGTAGCCGAAGACCCAGCCACGTCCCCATGCTCACAGCACGTCATCTCCAACAATGCATGAAACGGGTCCAACTTCATCGAGATTGGACCGTGGATGATTGGACGAAAGTGGTCTGGTCTGACGAATCAAGATTCCTTGTGTATCACGTAGACGGCGGAGCGCGGATACGCCGATTACCAGTGGAGGCTATGGCACCTGGATGCACTGTTGTGTGGAAACAGGCCAACGGCTGAGGTGTTATGCTGTGGGCGATGTTTTCTTGAGACACTTTAGGCTTCATTATCCCAATAGTACAATCTCTGACAGCTGTCACGTATCTGAACATCATTGCGGACCAAGTTGACCCATTTATAGCAACTGTGTTCCCTGCTGGTGATGGCCATTACCAACAGGATAATGCGCCATGCCACACTGCTAGAATCGTCAAGGAGTGGTACGAGGAACATGCTGGGGACTTTCTGTTAATGCCCTGGCCTCCAAATTTACCTGACATGAACACAATCGAACATTTGTGGTTCGACTTGGAAAAGCGGGTTCGCGCTGAATCACTACCACCCTGAAATGTACGGGAACTGGAGGATCTGCTGTTGACGTTATGGTACCAGATACCCCAGGATGCCTATCGCCACCTCATCGAATCGATGCTTCGCCGAGTGGCCTCTGTTTTAAAGACTAAAGGGGGTCCTACAGCTTATTAGGTAGGTGGTCATGATGAAGTGGCTGATCAGTGCATGCTGTAACTTTCAAGCTGATACCAGCATCCTTCATGGTGTTGCAATTTTGACAAGCAGTAGTGTACCTTCATGGGAGTATTCAACATCTTTTTCACGCATACAAAAAGTTCATTCAAAACAATGAACTTTTAGAGATTAGTTAACATAAGCGCACGAGTACTCTTGCAGTCAAACACACGAGACGAAACGAGAAAAGAAGAATGTTTCCTTACAGCCGGAAAATATCTCTGTTTTTCTTGAAAAGGCGGTACAGGTCCCAGAACCAGGCGAAGTTCTGCGTTCAACTGCAAACTAACTTTTCCCATGAATAGAGATGTAAGCTTCACTAGCCAAAAAGTGAAAACAAAATGAAAGACAAAATGTGAAAAAAGGGGGAGAAAGAAAAAGGGAGGCTCCTTATAGATGGAGGAAGAATAACTTCAAACTAGCATGGAAAAGGTATTTAATTTTTTCAGTTTATTATTCTGGTCCCTTGTCACAGATGTACCCAATGGCATCGAGGAGTTGCTCATGTATTTCGACTCTTTAAGCTCCTTTTTTCGGATCCACTTTTATTTCTCCATCTTTAATCGCGCATTTTATTTTGCTGGTGGTCAAAGGTTGCCTCTTCTTATACTGAAGTCAACATCCAAATCGCCTCCCTTCCCAACTGAAATGCAAAGAACCCTCAGATTCCTTCCAAGAAAGCCATCTTCTTCTACACAAGAATCGTCAAAACACTTCTACGGACTTCAAAACAATAAACAGCATGGGAAGAAGTTTAAAGCTTTCTCTCACACACAAGAATTTTCCTTTAACACTATTTTCCAACGCGGAAAGGGAGGGAGGCATTCGGCTAAAATGTCCCCACAGATAAACTTCTTTCTACGCATTTAATGATATGACTTGAAGTTCTTTTCAACATCAATTTAATATCTCATATACTGTAGTCACTTACCAAGTCATGAACTTAGCCTTCTGCACAGCTACTCCTCAGCCGCCCCCCCCTCTCTCTCTTGTTTGGAAATGTTCTTTTAACATTTTTATTCTCCGAAAAAAAAAAGAAACCGCAGTTTCCTCTTTCCTGGCCCTTAACACCAAAAAAGCCCTGCGTCCGTGTAGAGAAGGAAATCATTGGCGCAGCTGTTTCTAATGATTCACCTTGAGAAGCAACATCTTTGAGTTATCCATCGTTTGTTCTGTATCATTTCAGTTTTACTCTTTTGGAAAAAAGACAATACACAAATCAATAAGGAAAAGTATTTATGCTTATAATAAAATACAAAAGTAATTTTCAGGAACCACCTAAAATAAAAGTTCGGGGAATTCATAAAAACGTCCATTTTCCAGAAGAGCTTGCTTGCCTTGCTCGCGGTATGAGCCCCTCTAACTCCCTGATAGTTACGACCCTATTTCCTGATGCGGTCTCTTCTTTTTCTTCTTGGTAATTTGCCCTAAGCTGGCCATCAGAAAAGCAAAAATCTTTTTCCGTCTTCATTTTTAATTCCAGGACTTCATCCTGTGTCCGATTATTCAAGGACTTCACCATATCCCAACGTTCAAGTTGAAAAAAAATAAAATAAAAAAAGATCATTTTACTTATGACAATTTTATTATAACATTTTTATTCCCTTTTTTACGATATATTTCAAGTTTTAAGTTAAAAAACGGAACAGGATAGTGATGATAACCGTATTAATTAGTACTTTTTCACAACCTTGGTTTGTGTATGTGCATGTGTGTGTGTGTATGTGTGTGTGTGTGTGGGTGGTGTGAAATGAATTAAAGTGAAAAGTGAAAGAAAAGAACAAATCCATCTGCTGGCATTTATTAGATTTACTATAAACTGCCTCTTCACCCTTTAATTCCAGTGTTATGCTTTTCAGGAATTCGACCTTCGTCCTTCTGTTTTTGTAACGGATAATGACACTCACATCTACAGGGAATGTTCTGTGTGCGCTGAGCATTTCTCTGAAATTTTGAGGTTTTCTGTTTGAAAGAAGATGCTAATCTATTCCATCTAAATTCTCCACTTCGGGTAATTTTGATGAATCATACCGAGTGGTTACAAAATAAATATCTCTATTTTCGGGTCTGTAGGAAAGTGAGAAATGAAGACATCGCGACGAAACTTGGTAGGTAGCTTACTGAGGGCATGAAAAAACATCTTAGCTAAATTAAAAAATAAAATAAAATTGCTCCTCTAGAGGAACAATGGCGCTGCAAACGCAAGAAAAAAACAGACAAGTGCACGAATTTACTGGTTATTGACAGCACAAACGTTTCAGAACAAATTCTGTTCAATATGCTGCCCATCACAAGAAATTACCTGTGATGCACAGCAGGAATATCACAGTTGAAATCCAATAAATGGCAAGTCGTTCACATGGAAAGTTTCGTAGGAAAATGCTCACATGCCAATTTGGCGTGCTGCGTTTGGCATGATAAAAGCGGCAATGATCAGACAGATGTGTCTTATGACGTACTACAGAGGTGAAATGTATGTCTAGACGGCAAAGTTGCAGCGATAACTTTCGTCGGTGTAGCTTAACGTTGAAGCATTCGGCTCCGGAGCAGAGGGATCCGACACAGTGTGACGTGCCTGCCAGCAGGACGCACACGACATAAAGGCAGATTGCAGTCAGAACACCTAGCTCAATTGGTAGAGTGACTTATTCCGGAATGAGGGGATCCGGGTTCGAATCCTGGCGTGGACAGAAATGACGGAGAAATTTACTTCGTTATAACCGACAAATCTGTGTATTTCACACTCTTGCAAGTAAGGAACGCGCACCACTAGTAAAATTTTGTTATCAAAGTAATGCCAATAGTGCACTACGCCAATACTGACGAATCAAAGGATTACGGAGAGGACCCCTTACACCCGCGGCATTGAGGAGATGATATGGAAGTTGGAAGACACTGGAGACGGGTATAGCGTCGGGAAGGGGACGTCCTCCAGTTTCCGAAAATGTCGTTTCACTATTACTGGGACTGTGAACTCGCAGAACTATTGTAAATGGGGAACTGCATGACCAGCTGCTATTCGCGCTATTCACGAAGGAATTGCATGACCAGCCTCTACGAAGTCCGTATAAGACAGTATGGTGCGGCTTCACAACAGATTTCATTATCGAACCATTTTTCTTTAAAACCACTACTTCAGCCCAGAACCCAGTAAGGTGAGCTATAAGAAGTGAATGGTACTGCACTCTTCTGCGGCAATATATTATTCCCGATTTTCAGTAACGGCAAGGTTTACACCCTACTGTGTTCAAGCCAGAAGGTGCATCTCCACATCTGGGTTGGTAGGTGAAGGAATTGCTCAGTCAAACATTCGGCAATGAATGCATAATTTCTCAAGTTTTTGCTGTCCTGGTCAGCCCGCTCACCGGATCTTTCTCTTTGTGATTTCGGGCTTTGGGGTTACCTGAAAGTCATAGTTTATCGGGACGGCATGTGCCCTCTCTCAGATCTGAAAACGAGTATCAGATGTTATAACGAAGTAAATTTCTCCGTCATTTCTGGTCTACGCCGGGATTCGAACCCGAGGCCGCTTATTCCGGAACAAGTCGCTCTACCAACTGAGCTACGCAGACATTTGTTCTGATTGCTATGTGCCTTTATGTCGTGTGGGTCCTGCTGGCAGGTACGTCACATCTCCCCCCCCGAAAGAGGGCCGGGGGCATGGCCCACGGGTCAGCCGTGACCATGAATCGTTGCAGGCAGCCATCCACTGTAGAACGTGCACTTGAGAACTCCCAGTCAATCTGCTGTGTGGAATGCAACATCACACATTTTTATTTTTCGAAGCGCTGGAGAAGGAATTCTCTGATTTTTCCTGTCTCGCGGTGCGAGATTTTGAACGGCCGGGTCATCCGGATAGTTCGGGCGCCATTATAACGAAGTAAATTTCTCCGTCATTTTTGGTCTACGCCGGGATTCGAACCCGAGGCCGCTTATTCCGGAACAAGTCGCTCTACCAACTGAGCTACGCAGACGTTTTATTCTGATTCCTATCTGCCTTTATGTCGTGTGCGTCCTGCTGGCAGGTACGTCACAATGTGTAGTGGCCAATATCAACCGTGACATGCTGCGAGGAGTCGTGTCACATGCCGTTCTTCGTTTGCAGTATGTCATCTTTTGTGATGGCCAGCAAATTGAGCAGATTTTGTCTTGAAACCTTTGTGCTGTTAATAAATCGTAAATTCGCGCACATGTCTGTTCTTTTCTTGCGTCTGTAGCGCCGTTCTTTCCCTACCGGCGCAATTTTGATATAATGTCTTTTTCCCTGCTAAATTGTTTTCCCATGCCCTTAACAAGCTAACTACCAAGTTTCGTCCAGACATTTCTATTTCTTCCTTTTCTAGACACTCGAGAATAGGGATACTTATTCTGTAACCACCCTGTACATCATTATAATTTCTCACACACCCATTACGGAAGAAACTGGTCCAGTACATCACCAAAATATCTTACACGTACATAACGAAAGAAAGACAGCAAAGACTTTCCTTGACTTCAGTACTTTGAACGTACTCAATTAACAATTAACTTGTTGATAGCATTTTGTAGCATAAATGCCACGCGTATCACAAAAGTGTCGTCACAGAATGAATCATAGTAAAACAGGATGCGTGATGGCGGTAATATAATCAGCTCGGAATACGAGGGCGTCTGAACGAAAATGACTGGAAAACTAGGAGTTAACTCAACCAAAATACTATAAAAAAAAACAAAAAAACACAAGATTGTTCCCGTCCAGTGGTCTCAGTAAGTAAAGGATTCCCCATACACTGATTTTAGTGCCTTGAGATCTTCCAAAAAGTATGGTACCAAAATAATAATTGATACACACAAGGTTATAATACCTTCATTACAAAATTTCTCACCGTCTGGCTAAGATACATTCCCACACTTACAACTGGTATTCTGATTTTTCCTTTCTTCTAGGGAACAAAATGCGAGTATATATGTACCTGAATCCTGTCCTCTATCCTCAAGCAAAATTTTCGACTCCCTAACCTGTGAACATATACAGATCCTTTATTCCTTCTTTATTTCTCACGTAACATTGAGCCAACTATTCTGTAAAGTATAATACTCGCATTTCTTTTCTGGCATACCGAATAAAAGGGAAATACAACTAGCCGCAGATACATTCTTTTTGTAAAGCATTAATATTTGGAAACCAAGAAGTCAGAGCATCTCTTGCGATTAGTGATTCATGAGTCATGTATAAGTGCAACCATTTTCCTTTCTGTTTTATCTACTTTCTTAATCTTTCTTTTCTTTTTTCTAGAGCAAAGTTTCCTAGATTTGGTCGGACGGAAAACAAGCGAGTGAGATCTGTTGAAGTGATACATGTAAGTAGCAAAAAGTGTTGTGACGTAGTTTCATGTGTTGAAAATTACATTTTCCTCATAATTTGGCAAGATTGGGTTTGAATCTTGTTGCTTATAATTCGCATGTGACGAAATTTTAGGGGAAAAAGATTCGTTTCCTGTCTTCATCAGATCACCAAGCGAAGAGCGGGTGCGATGGTAAAGTACTGGATTCCCGATACTTAATTTTTCTTTTAGCAATCCTTCAAAAGAATACGACTGCATGGCTGGAAATACATCCCTTTTGATTTTGTGATTTCATTATTGGCAAATTAATGAGCAAAGTGTTCTGTATTTTTGTGGGAGTTACATGCTCTACAGAGTAACTGGAGCGCAATGTTCATGGGGCGGAGCACGAGTGATAGAATTTCAACCATTTCAAGCTTAGAAAACAAATGAGCAATACCCCTCAATATCTTTCTTGGGGGCACGAATTGCGAAGTTCTCTATTTCTGACCCCTTGGGTAAAAAAAAACCCCATTTAATCAACTACAATGGGATCACCTTCGAAGTAGTCCTCTTGAGCTTGCACACACTTATTCCAACGGTGCTGCCATTGCAAGTAGCAGCTGTGGAACTCATCAGCTGAGACACTGTTCAAGGCCTGAGTCACAGCCTTTTGCACGTCTGCTGCTGTGTCAAAATGGTGTCCTTTTACAACTGATTTCAGTTTTTAGAATTAAAAAAAGTCGCAGGGAGCCATGTCGGGTAACTAAGGAGGATGTGGTAGTGTTGCAATGCATTTGGAGGACAAAAATTGGCGTAGAATTTTTGGAACCAATTTCGCACAAATTTTTCTCATTCCCAGATCTTCAGTCAGCATTCGGCGAACACTTTCGCGATTCACAGTTCTTCCGCTATCATTCTCACTGTTAATCGCTTATCACGTCGCACAACTTCACTCACCCAGGCTGTGTTGTCCTCTGTCCGTGTTGTTGTTGGTCGCCCATCCGGTGTTCGTCTTCCACATTGGTTCTGCCCTCACAAAACATTTTGTGCCAGCGGAACTTGTGCTCTTGACATTACCTCATTGCCGAAAGCCTGCTGCAGTTTTCCGTACGTTACCGCCGCATTTTCACCGAATTTCACACAAAAAAAGATGGCATACCGCTGCGCAATATTCCGCGAGTTCATTTTCCTGACGAGGAGCACACACACAACTTCTTGAGCCAAGAAGCTACTACACACTGAGACCTTCCAGGGTGCTGTCTGCCACTTGGACAACGGGTGGGGGAAGAACCAATGTCACACATATGTGACGTACGAGGCTGCGGCGTCGTCACCGCGCGCGCGACGAAATCAGTCTCATTACTTAATCGTCAGAATTCGTACACCATAAGCGTTGCTTCGGGGGAGGGAGGGCATGTATTTCTCCAACTTTAGAAAATTTAAAGGCGAGTTCAAGCCTACGATGGAGCTGCAGATATGTGTGGGAGGCTTAATGGAGTCGCTACGAAGTTCGAAGAAAAATCAAGAGCATTATAAACACACATACACACTACTATACTCACCTTTTAGACAGTGGCGGCACGTGGTAAGCTGAGATGGGGGGGGGGTGCATCTCAATTTTGTACACTGCGGAAAGTGAAAAAAGAACACCAAGAAGGAGACATCTGATACCAACGAAATTTATACAGCATAATAACGGAGTGCAGAGGATAACGTGATCAAAACATTAGGGCAAAATACAGCTGTATTTGCTGGTAAACTGAAAAATAACATTTCCATGTAACATGGTTAGTACGAGGTTGAACTGCGTCACACTGTGCAATTCTGGCATGGAGTCTGTCGTACAGATGTTGGATGTAAGCTTAGGGTATTGAGTTCCAAGCATCCTCAACCTGGACGCGTAAATCGGAGATGGTCGTGGCTGGCTGTGGAGACCGGATAAGTCGTTGTCCCATAAACTCCCACACATGCTCAGTGGGGGACAAATCCGGTGAACGTGCAGGCCATGGAAGTTGTCTCACACCCTGAAGTGCATGTTGCGTTGCACGTGCCGTGCGTGGGCGTGCGTTATCTTGCTGAAAAACACCACGATGGACTGACCTTACAAATGGCACAACGACGGGCTGAATGATGATGTTGATGTAAGAGGTGCTGTTAAACGTACCCGGTACAAACACTAGTTGTGTACGGGAGCGATAGCTGATCGCTCCCCACACCAGGAGACCATGTGTAGGCCCTGTGTGTCGCTGGCGGATGCAAGAAGGGTGGAGACGCTCCTCTGTGCGTCTGCGAACACGCATACGGCCATCGGAGGCTCCCAAACAGATTCTGCTTTCATCGCTGAACTCGACAGATCGCCATTGCGTTCTCCAGTGCAGACGTTCCTGACGGTGGGCTGGAGTGGAGTCAGAGGTACACATCCCAGAGGCACACGTGCACGTAGTCCTGCATCCAGTAGACGGTTGCGGATTGTTCGTACAGTCACCTCAGGTGCAACGGCAGCTCGGATTTGCGTCGTAGTGGATGTTCTGCTTGACAACGCCGCTCTTCTTATGCGTCGATCGGTCCGCTCATCAGTCCGTCTGTGACTCCTGGTTCCACGTCTTCTCGTGTGGGAATGTTCTTCGGACCATCTACGCCACATCGGACTCCCACCGATACTTCCCTTCCAATTCGCTCCGCAATACGACGATACGACCACCCGGCCTCGCGGAGTCCGACTAGACGACCTCGCTCAAAGTCCGATAACTGCTGAAATGGTACACGTCTTCCATGTCCAGGCATTGCAGCTTCTTCGCATGTGTCCGTACGCCGACGACGGATTACATTCACTTCGCCTTACTCCTTAAATACCACCGACGATAATTTGCATATTATGCCGTGCTGTGGCATAAGCGCTCACCGGTTGGTCCCGAAATTAACATCACACCTACGTAAACTCGACCCCATTAACATATGTAAATTTCATGATCGTCCGCCAATTCCTTCTTGGTGTTCTTTTTTCACTTTCCGCCAGTGTAGATATCACGATATCACTTCGAAAGCTAAGTTACTGAGCCTGTGCTGATGCTGTCCGTTTAATAATAATAATTATAATATATACACTATCTACCAACAAGTAATTGGAAACCCCTGCAATCAACGATATCTGCGGTCCTGATACACGTCATGGCCGCCGCCGTTAAATATCGTGTGGGAAACAACAACGCAACCAGTCGCATGCAAGATACCACGCAGTTCGGAGCTCTCTGATTTCGAGAAAGGTGTAATCGTCGGGTATCACAGAAATGGCCGATAAATACGTGACATATCCAGCGAGTTGAAGTACCCAAAATCGACAGTGGCCTACGTGATTGGCAAGTGGGAAGATGAGAGGTGACTGTCGGAATGTACCCCGACCCGGAAGACCCACAAAACTGGGAGTTAGAGACCGACGGGTGCTGGCCACAGAAATTCGGAAGAACCGCACTAAATCGATGGGCCACATCCGCGAGGAGTTTCAACAGGCATCCGGGTGTGTTCTTTCGATGAATACCATCCTCAAGGAAGCCCATCTGCTCGGTTATCATGGACGTGCTGCCGCCCACAAGCCTTTGAGCACCAAGTCCAATAGCGCTTCTCGGCTAACGTGGTGCAAAGAATGTCGACAGTGGACCGTTGAACAGTGGAAACAGGTTCTCTGGAGCGACGAATCAAGGTTCACCCTCTACCGTTCGGATGGCTGGGTCTGGGGTCTGGGGTCTGGGTTTGGCGTCTGCCTGGAGAACGCCTCCTGCTGGAATGTATTGTGCCAACTGTGAAGTTCGGCGGCGGTGGAATTATGCTATGGGGGTGTTTCTCCTGGTAAGGCATGGGACCCTTGGTCGCAATTCCTGGTAGACTCAACGCCGAGACCTACTGCACCATTTTGGATGACCATGCTCTTCCTACGTTGTGTCAGTTTTACGGGGTGGACCCATGTTACTTTCAGGATGACAATGCCACCTGTCATGTTGCGAGGTATGGTGACAATGGGGTTAATCGAATGGACTGGCCTGCGCAGAGCCCGGACCTTAACCCTATCGAGCACCTCTGGGACGAGTTGGGACGAGTTGGAGCGTCGACTTAAGGGGTGCCCCCACCGTCCGAAATCGGTGAAGGAACTGACCAGTCTTCTCCAAGCCGAGTGGAAGAAAATACCGCTAGCCGTCGTACAACGCCTGGTTGAGAGATTACAGCTGCTCGTGCAAGCGTGGTACAACGCCTGGTTCGCAGCTGTAATCGCCGCTCGTGGAGATTCCACCAACTATTGAAAGAGAATAAACTTCGTTTTCCTTTGCTACCACAGGTGTCCAATTACTTGTTGGTAGATATATATATATATATGGGATGTAAGGTCAGGTGATGCGTAACATCACAGCCTCTCCTTGACAAATGTCAACCCCACCTTCTCGTGGTACATCCTGTTCCCACTAAAGGGGCTCTGACGACCGCCAATAGCGGTATAACTATACCATCGGGATTAGAGGAAATTCTATCCCACACTCACCAACCCGCTTGGCCAGCGTGGTGAGTTATGGCCAAACCCCTCCAAAATGACTCCACAACTTAAATCTTGGCCCTCAGTCTCCGGCAGCTGGAATGTACCTGGCCAAGGCAGCGGCCAGTGCGACATGAAGGCAGAGGGTGCTAAGAATCCCCGGAGGACCGGACTAGGCTGCCATCTGATGCTGACCTTGGCTACATATAACGGACGCTCCCTATCTTCTGATTCAAGGCTTCTTGAATTGGAAGAGGAACTACAAAGGATCAAGTGGGACATCGTCGGGCTAAGTGAGGTAAGGAGAAAAGGAGAAGATCTCATTGAACTGAAAAGTGGACATCTCTTCTACTATCGTGGGACAGATACTGGCAGAACTAGTGGTGTTGGATTTATAATAAACAACAAACTGAAGGATAAAGTTGTAGAAGTTGAAAGTTCCTCTGACAGAGCTGCACGACTCGTTATCCAACTCTCGAGAAGATATCAGGCTCAGATTATTCAAACTTATGCACCCACCACAAGTCATGCTGAAGAAGAAATTGAAGAATTTTATGAGGAAATTCGTGATCTAAATAATAAAGCTAAGCAGCACTTGAAGATAATTATGGGAAATTTCAATGCAAAAATAGGGCAACGGCAACAGAATGAAACTTCAGTAGGTAAATTCGGTCACGGCAACAGAAACCAGCGTTGAAATACTCTCGTAGAGTTTGCAGAGGCAGAAGGGTTTTTCATCTTGAACTCCTTTTTCAAGAAAAAGCCACACAGGAAATGGACATGGAGACATCCAAATGGGACGACAAGTGAAATTGATTTTATTATGTGTAACAAAAAATTCGTCATAGAAGACTGCAGTGTGCTAAACAAGTTCAACACAGGTAGTGACCATAGATTGGTGAGATGTAAGATGCACCTCAACACTAAACTCGAACGTAGCAAGCTCATAAGACAAACAAAATGTATTGACATAACCAACGTTAAAAAACACCATAATACCTTCAAGTTGGAACTGAAGAACAGATTCTCTGCTTTAGAAGGCCTAACATCGGAAGAAGTGGATATTTCTGAAGTTAACAGAAAAGTAACCAAAGCTCTTATGGAAACAGCAACAAAATTAGCTGGGTCTAAGAACAAATTGCATGTGAACAAATTATCAGGAAAAACCAAAATGTTGTTGCAAAAAAGAAGAGTGATAAGGACAACTAAAGAAGATGTGACTTCCAAAGTGGAATATATAGAGCTATGCAAGACAGTACGAAAAAGTATCACTGAAGACGTAAGAAAATTCAACTGTGAACTAGTAAGGAAAGCAATTGAAAACAACCAAAGCCTAAAGATAGCAAAGGGACATCTCAGTAAGGAAAAAAAACAGATTGTGGCACTGAGAAAAGAAGATGGTTCTGTAACAAGAAATAGAGGCGAAAGTTTGACAAGAGTGAAAGATTTCTACTCCAAATTATATGAAAGGGATGATACATGTACTCCAGACATCATGAAAGGTACCAGTACCAGAGTTCTTCCAGTCCTTCCAGCAGAAGTTTCACATGCAATCAAGAACATGAAGCGGGGAAAAGCTCCAGGAGAAGATGGAATTACTGTAGACATCATACAAGAAGCAAGTGGAGAAATCGAAACAGTACTCGCCCAAATTTTCACTCAATGCCTTAATGAAGGGAAAATTCCTGAGGATTGGAACAACGCTACAATGATCTTGATACATAAAAAAGGTGACATTGAGGATCTCAGGAACTACAGACCAATCAGCCTCCTATCAGTGGTTTATAAAATCTTCACTAAAGTTCTTTCACACCGCTTGAAGGTGACACTGGACATGGCTCAACCGAGAGAACAAGCTGGATTCAGGAGTGGCTACAGCACAATAGATCATATCCACGTACTGAGAGAACTAATTGAAAGAGCGAGGGAATATGAACTTCCATTGTGCATGGCTTTTATCGATTATGAAAAAGCCTTTGATTCGGTCAAACCATCAGCAGTTGCAATGGCTCTGAAATCCTGCGGTATTGAAGATGCATACATTAATATTATTAATAACATCCATGAAAATGCAAGTGCAAAGATTCGGCTGTTTGAAAATACAACACACATAAAAATTGGAAAAGGAGTGAGACAAGGTGACACCATATCTCCGAAGCTCTTTAATGCCACATTGGAAAATGTCTTTCAATCACTGAACTGGGAAAACAAAGGAATAAAAATTAATGGAGATTATCTAACCCACCTTCGTTTTGCTGATGACATAGTCATTTTTGCAACTACCCCATCAGAGCTACAGAGTATGATCCAGGAACTTGCTGATAAGAGTAAAGAAGTGGGATTAAAAATGAACTTTCAGAAGACAAAAGTGATGTACAATGCTTTTACAAGAAATGAAGATTTATCGATTGATGGAGAAAAGCTGGAGATAACAGACACGTACATTTATCTTGGACAGCAGATATCAAGTGAGGGTCACATTGATGAAGAAATTAATCGGCGTACAAAACTTGCCTGGAGAGCTTTTGGAAGAAACAGCATAATTTTCAAGAGCAATATGCCATTATGTCTTAAAAGAAAAGTGTTTGATCAATGCATCCTTCCAGTGCTTACGTTTGGTGCAGAGACGTGGACCTTAGCTAAAAGAGACATACAAAGGCTGCAGACAACTCAAAGCAGCATGGAGAGGTGCATGCTTGGTGTAACCAGGAGAGATAAGAAGAGGAACACGTGGATCCGAAAAATGACAAGAGTGGAAGACATCATGATCAGAGTTAAATCCCTGAAATGGCAATGGGCTGGACATACTGCCAGAAGGACAGACCATCGATGGACAGCCGAAATTTTAGATTGGATTCCAAGGGACAGGAAAAGACCCAGAAGAAGACCACACGGAAGATGGGTGGATGAAATTCGAAAGTATGCGGGAGTGACATGGAGGAGACTGGCACAAGACAGACCGTTGTGGAGGAAACTTGGGGAGACCTTCGTCCAGCAGTGGATTGATAATGGTTGACAATGATGATGATGATGATGAGATATATATATATATATATATATATACTGTATATATAAATGTTTTTTTACAAGAAAGAAATATTTAGATTTTATGTTTAGCGATTGATAGGGAAAATGTAGAGCTACCAATACCTAAATTAAGCAACAGTTATTAAGCGATGGCCACATTTATGAAGAAAATAATCGACTTATAAAACTTGGTCTGATGCATTATTTCTTAAAAGGAAACTGTGTAATCAGTGCATCCTTCCAGTTCTTACGCATGGAGTACAGACATGAACCTTAACTAAAATAGACATACAGACGTTTTTTTTTTTTTTTTTTTTTATTGGAGGTTTAACGACCACCGTGAGCAACTCAATGGGCTATAAGCAGTCGCCCGTCCCTAATTCAGGGTCACTGGCTCCAGGGAAGGGAGAGAGCCAGCGCCGTAAGACAAACACAACATCCATGCCAGACCGGGATTCGAACCCGGACCCCTTACGGACGAATGATCAGAGGCCAGCGCCTTAGACCACTGAGCCACCGGGGCGGCTACAGACGTTGCAGACAACTGAAAGAAGCATGTACAGATGCATGTTTGATGTTACCAGGAAAGATACAAATAAGAAATCGTGGATCTGGAAAATGACAAGAGTGGAAGACATTATGGTCAGATTTTCTGAAATTGCAATGGGATGGACATATTGCTAGAAGAAAGAGCCACCGACGGAGAGTTGAAATATTGAACTGGATAGCAAGTGAAGAAACAATACCGAGAAGATGACAAAGAGGGAGATGGGTGCATGAAATTCGAAAGCATGAAAGAAACTGGCTCAAGGTAGACTGTTGTGAAAGAAGAAACTTGGAGACTCTCCTCCAGCAATGGATTGATAGTGTTTGTAAATTATATATACATGAATATATATATACATATATATATACTTAAGAGCAAAACTGAAGACTAAGGAAAAAATTTTAGAATTTAAAACGAAGGGTGCAAAATAACCTGAAAAACAAAACGCGCAACGCAGCAGTTTTGAAAATTCAGAATTCACATTCTATAAAGAAGATACCTAAGCAAAAAAATACATATATAATTTTGACTCACACTTAGTACAACATAGAAAAGGTTATGTATCTACCTGTGTGAGTAAAAGGAGAAAAGATAAAAAAATAAAATAAAACAGCTGAATGTAGAAGGTGTCGAGAATACTGAGCCTTGGCTTTATCAAGGACCAGCAAAAACTCTGCATTTTCTCACTTCCACAAAGACCTAGTTGGAAATGGGTTTCTGCAAGGCCATAGATGCAAGTAACATTCCCACCTAAAATAGTTTAAAAAATATATATAAGTCATGTCCTCCGTAGAGTAGCATGACCTAGCACTAGTTAACAATTTCGCTTGCATCCATTAACCTTCCTGGCCCGACCCATGCTCTTCATCTGTTACTATTAAACAGAGAGAAGAAGATTAAAGAGAACTCAAGCTGTGAGAGTGACATAATAATTAGAAATGATTTTCAGCTATAACGAAATTCCAAGTTCGTTTGAGAGAGAATTTAAACCTGAAAAACAATGCAAAAGAAATCCAAATTTTACATTGCAATTAAAAAAGGAAATGTTAATTTATAACGAACAGATTTTTGAAAGAAAACTTGAGTCTAAAACCCCCTACTCTACAACTTATGACAGCACGAAAACGAGAATAAGTTAAAGATAATAATTAACTAAAGAAAACTTTGTGAAAGTTATATACCTTAAACAGTTAGTTGCAATATGTACAAAGTATTTCAGCAGTGCTTTAAGTGCATAATTAATTAGTTATTAAGAACTTAACTACTTTGAAAAAACAGCGCATAGACAGCGCATAGAAAAGGAACAAGCTTAGCCATCTTCTGTTCCTAGGTACCCCAAAAGACGCTCAAAGTTACAAAGAAAAGTAAGAGTTAAAACCCGCAAAAATGTTAACAGACAAACCAATGCTTAAAAGCTGAAAAGCTAAAAAACGACAGAGAAAAGGTACATGAAGTACAAACATTGAACTTATAAAACCTAGAACCCAAAAACAAGGAAGAGAGCTTACCTCTTGTGTGACAAAAACTTTTCTCCTCACAAGAGAAGAACATGGCTGACCTCTTCCGCCACTCCCTAGACGCTGGGGGGCAGTGAGGGTGGGGCTGATGGCCTCCTCATACAGCAAGAAACCAACGCGCGGAGATTTTAACCAGAGAAAAAAATATATAAACTTAAGACTGTGGATCTGTATGATCAGAAAGAGCAGAATTAACTCTCCAGAATACATGAGAAATATTATAAAATACACGAGCAGTTTATTTAATAATCTTTGCATGTATTAAATCACCTTAGTGAGCTTCTATAGATTAATCAGAATCTTATTAATTTTAATGTTGGTTTTACTATTTTTAGTATAGCTATCCTAGTGATGAATAACTAGTTTTCTTTTTTATTTGTTTTTATTTTCTTTTATAAACAGATTTTTAAGCTTTTTTTGTGATTTTGTTTATATTATTTAATTTTTTGTTTTAATAGGACCGTCATATCCATAGCGCTAAGGTTCCTTTAGGTAGTTAATAGGCATCCTCTAGCCAACTTCCTTACGGCTTTGATTGGTCAGAATCATATTATTAACTGTGTAGAAAATTAAAGCAGATCTGCCAACCTTACTCTATTATTCAGAATAATTTTTCTTAAAGTTCTTTTGATGAAAGAAGAAGGAATTTCGTTCTCTAGAAAACTTTCTAATAGTATATTAATGTGGTAATTGAAGTCCAAATTGTTGCTGCAAATTCTTGAAATTCTTAGGACCTGAGAAATTAGTACATTCTCAATTACTTTGGTTGAAATGTTATTATTCCAGTGTAGATATTTAATTACTTTGAAAGGAAAATTAACTCTTTTATCAAAGAGGCTAATAGATGGGTTACCTCTGTTGAGCTTAATGCTTAAGTCTAGGAACTCAAGTTCCTGATTACTGTGGTTGGTTTTACATAAGTTAAGAGAGCTAGGATAGATATTAGCGTCTTTTGGGGTACCTAGGAACAGAAGATGGCTAAGCTTGTTCCTTTTCTATGCGCTGTCTATGCGCTGTTTTTTCAAAGTAGTTAAGTTCTTAATAACTAATTAATTATGCACTTAAAGCACTGCTGAAATACTTTGTACATATTGCAACTAACTGTTTAAGGTATATAACTTTCACAAAGTTTTCTTTAGTTAATTATTATCTTTAACTTATTCTCGTTTTCGTGCTGTCATAAGTTGTAGAGTAGGGGGTTTTAGACTCAAGTTTTCTTTCAAAAATCTGTTCGTTATAAATTAACATTTCCTTTTTTAATTGCAATGTAAAATTTGGATTTCTTTTGCATTGTTTTTCAGGTTTAAATTCTCTCTCAAACGAACTTGGAATTTCGTTATAGCTGAAAATCATTTCTAATTATTATGTCACTCTCACAGCTTGAGTTCTCTTTAATCTTCTTCTCTCTGTTTAATAGTAACAGATGAAGAGCATGGGTCGGGCCAGGAAGGTTAATGGATGCAAGCGAAATTGTTAACTAGTGCTAGGTCATGCTACTCTACGGAGGACATGACTTATATATATATTTTTTAAACTATTTTAGGTGGGAATGTTACTTGCATCTATGGCCTTGCAGAAACCCATTTCCAACTAGGTCTTTGTGGAAGTGAGAAAATGCAGAGTTTTTGCTGGTCCTTGATAAAGCCAAGGCTCAGTATTCTCGACACCTTCTACATTCAGCTGTTTTATTTTATTTTTTTATCTTTTCTCCTTTTACTCACACAGGTAGATACATAACCTTTTCTATGTTGTACTAAGTGTGAGTCAAAATTATATATGTATTTTTTTGCTTAGGTATCTTCTTTATAGAATATATATATATATATATATATATATATATATATATATATATATATATATATATGGGATGTAAGGTCAGGTGATGCGTAACATCACAGCCTCTCCTTGACAAATGTCAACCCCGCCTTCTCGTGGTGCATCCTGTTCCCACTAAAGGGGCTCTGACGACCGCCAATAGCGGTATAACTATACCATCGGGATTAGAGGAAATTCTATCCCACACTCACCAACCCGCTTGGCCAGCGTGGTGAGTTATGGCCAAACCCCTCCAAAATGATTCCACAACTTAAATCTTGGCCCTCAGTCTCCGGCAGCTGGAATGTACCTGGCCAAGGCAGCGGCCAGTGCGACATGAAGGCAGAGGGTGCTAAGAATCCCCGGAGGACCGGACTAGGCTGCCATCTGATGCTGACCTTGGCAACGTACAATGGACGCTCCCTATCTTCTGATTCAAGGCTTCTTGAATTGGAAGAGGAACTACAAAGGATCAAGTGGGACATCGTGGGGCTAAGTGAGGTAAGGAGAAAAGGAGAAGATCTCATCGAACTGAAAAGTGGACATCTCTTCTACTATCGTGGGACAGATACTGGCAGAACTAGTGGTGTTGGATTTATAATAAACAAGAAACTGAAGGATAAAGTTGTAGAAGTTGAAAGTTCCTCTGACAGAGCTGCACGACTTGTTATCCAACTCTCGAAAAGATACCAGGCTCAGATTATTCAAACTTATGCACCCACCACAAGTCATCCTGAAGAAGAAATTGAAGAATTTTATGAGGAAATTTGTGATCTAAATAATAAAGGTAAGCAGCACTTGAAAATAATTATGGGAGATTTCAATGCAAAAATAGGGCAGCGGCAACAGAATGAAACTTCAGTAGGTAAATTCGGTCACGGCAACAGAAACCAGCGTGGAAATACTCTCGTAGAGTTTGCAGAGGCAGAAGGGTTTTTCATCTTGAACTCCTTCTTCAAGAAAAAGCCACACAGGAAATGGACATGGAGACATCCAAATGGGACGACAAGTGAAATTGATTTTATTATGTGTAACAAAAAATTCGTCATAGAAGACTGCAGTGTGCTAAACAAGTTCAACACCGGTAGTGACCATAGATTGGTGAGATGTAAGATGCACCTCAACGCTAAACTTGAACGTGACAAGCTCATAAGACAAACAAAATCTATTGACATAACTAACCTTAAAAAACACCATAATACCTTCAAGTTGGAACTGAAGAACAGGTTCTCTGCTTTAGAAGGCCTAACATCGGAAGAAGTGGACATCTCTGAAGTTAACAGAAAAGTAACCAAAGCTCTTATGGAAACAGCAACAAAATTAGCTGGGTCTAAGAACAAGTTGCATGTAAACAAATTTTCAGGAAAAACGAAAATGTTGATGCAAAAAAGAAGAGAGATGAGGACAACTAAAGAAGATGTGACTTCCAAAGTGGAATATGTAGAGCTATGCAAGACAGTAAGAAAAAGTATCACTGAAGACGTAAGAAAATTCAACTGTGAACTAGTGAGGAAAGCAATTGAAAACAACCAAAGCCTAAAGATAGCAAAGGGACATCTCAGTAAGCGAAGAAAACAGATTATGGCACTGAGAAAAGAAGATGGTTCTGTAACAAGAAATAGAGGCGAAATTTTGACAAGAGTGAAAGATTTCTACTCCAAATTATATGAAAGGGATGATACATGTACTCCAGACATCATGAAAGGTACCAGAGTTCCTCCAGTCCTTCCAGCAGAAGTTGCACATGCAATCAAGAACATGAAGCGGGAAAAGCTCCAGGAGAAGATGGAATTACTGTAGACATCATACAAGAAGCAAGTGGAGAAATCGAAACAGTACTGCCCAAATTTTCACTCGATGCCTTAATGAAGGAAAGATTCCTGAGGATTGGAACACCGCTACAATGATCCTACTGCATAAGAAAGGTGACATTGAGGATCTCGGAAACTACAGACCTATCAGCCTCCTATCAGTAGTTTATAAAATCTTTACTAAAGTTCTTTCACACCGCTTGAAGGTAACACTGGACATGGCTCAACCGAGAGAACAAGCTGGATTCAGGAGTGGCTACAGCACAATAGATCATATCCACGTACTGAGAGAACTAATTGAAAGAGCGAGGGAATATGAACTTCCATTGTGCATGGCTTTTATCGATTATGAAAAAGCCTTTGATTCGGTGAAACCATCAGCAGTTACAATGGCTCTGAAAACCTGCGGTATTAAAGATGCATACATTAATATTATTAATAACATCTATGAAAATGCAAGTGCAAAGATTCGGCTGTTTGAAAATACAACACACGTAAAAATTGGAAAAGGAGTGAGACAAGGTGACACCATATCTCCGAAGCTCTTTAATGCCACATTGGAGGGTGTTTTTCAGTCGCTGAGCTGGGAAAACAAGGGGATAAAGATTAATGGAGATTATCTAACCCACCTTCGTTTTGCTGATGATGTAGTCATTTTTGCAACTACCCCATCAGAGCTGCAGAGTATGATCCAGGAACTTGCTGACAAGAGTAAAGAAGTGGGATTAAAAATGAACTTTCAGAAGACAAAAGTGATGTTCAATGCTTTTACAAGAAATGAAGATTTATCGATTGATGGAGAAAAGCTGGAGATAACAGACACGTACATTTATCTTGGACAGCAGATATCAAGTGGGGGTCACATTGATGAAGAAATCAATCGGCGTACAAAACTTGCCTGGAGAGCTTTTGGAAGAAACAGCATAATTTTCAAGAGCAATATGCCATTATGTCTTAAAAGAAAAGTGTTTGATCAATGCATCCTTCCAGTGCTTACGTATGGTGCAGAGACGTGGACCTTAACTAAAAGAGACATACAAAGGCTGCAGACAACTCAAAGCAGCATGGACAGGTGCATGCTTGGTGTAACCAGGAGAGATAAGAAGAGGAACTCGTGGATCCGAAAAATGACAAGAGTGGAAGACATCATGATCAGAGTTAAATCCCTGAAATGGCAATGGGCTGGACATACTGCCAGAAGGACAGATCATCGATGGACAGTCGAAATTTTAGATTGGATTCCAAGGGACAGGAAAAGACCCAGAAGAAGACCTCATGGGAGATGGGTGGATGAAATTCGAAAGTATGCGGGAGTGACATGGAGGAGACTGGCACAAGACAGACCGTTGTGGAGGAAACTTGGGGAGACCTTCGTCCAGCAGTGGATTGATAATGGTTGACAATGATGATGATGATGATATATATATATATATATATATATATAAAATAGAAAATGCAAACAAGGTAACAGTTAAAAATGTTTTTGAAGTTCTAAAGCGCCAAAACGCTGCATTAAAGAAAAATCAAATGAAATACGGAAAACACCGAGACTGTAAATTTCTTCAATAATTACTGAATAGCAAGACCAAAACGTTACTGACTACTGGGATAAGAAGAGAGGGATGTAGAGGAATGGTAAACTATTCTCCGTGGAGTTGTCAAGGGCCAGGTACGGACAACACCCAACCAGGCTCTAGAGACCTGAAAGGGTGGGTTTCTGCGAGAATCTGGTCTGCAAGGTTACGGCAACGAGTCAGTCTGAACCAGCAACAGAAAAAAAAATCCCACTAAAAAAATAAATAAAAAAAAAATTATTAAAAATAAGAATAAGAATTAAATAAAAAATAAAAATTAATACAAATTTAGAACAAACACCCCAGAAAATTGTCCAAGCATCGTCCGAACCCCTTACGCCCAAAAAACCACCAACAAAAGTAAAAAATAAAGAAAATAATTTTATTTTAAAAAAATGGAAAACCTATTAGTGAAAAAACAGAAAACCCTTTCCCAAAACTAGACACTACACACTGCAGACTAAATTCCACGAGGCCCGAACCGAAAATATACTGAGCAAAAACTCATAGAGAAGCAAAGTTGCCGATTACAAAGGAAATAAATTACAACCACCAAACACGAATCATATTTATTTATAAGCAAAACACAAAACCTAAAGGTGGATAAGGACTAAAAAAGTTACTTATTTACAAGAAAACTGCCTATTGAGAAAATTAATCTTAGTATGGAAAGAACAGAAGCATGTTGACACTGTACAATTACGCATAAAACGATGTGCGAAACAATGCTAGTTCAAAAGACTTCGAAAACTAAATACTCTGCCCTAAAACCCGAGGCAATAATCACCAACTGTTTTAGAAAAACGAAATAGGCAAGAAAGAGCACCTGAAAATAAAAATTAAATTAGAAAACCGCCCAAAACAAATTATTAATTAAACCACTTACCATTACATCGTGCTGCATCTATGACTTGCAAATACAAAATGGACGCCACTCGAAGAGTAACGACCGCACCACCACCTGCCGCTCAAAGGGGAAACAACGTTCCAAGATAATTTTGCAGGTGCTGCCATGTAGTACAATTCCGAGCAATTTTTAGGTTAAAATTAACCAGCCAGAATGCTTCAAAAATTTCAATGGGGAACAACTAAAATTGTTCCCAAATGTAGTTTAAAAGTATTAAAATACCCAAAGAACTAACACCCTTCCCCTTATTTTAACTGAATTAAATGTTACTATTTTTTCGTAATTTTAAATATTTATACTTTTTTCGTATTTTTAACTAGTATAAAACTTTTTTTGGTTTAATTTTTTGTCATTTTAAACTTTTTTTGAATTAAAAAGAAAGGGGGCAATGAGAGCCTATTGGGTTCCTGAAAAGGAGAATGTAACCACATCCTCACCTAAACTTTTATGTTATAGATTTCATTTAGGTGATTCATTCGGTTACAAGATTGCTAAATTAGAGTAGGTCTGCAATCCTGACACTGTAATTAAGCACTATTTTCCTTAGTGTGGCTTTAAGGAAAGCTTTCGGAACCTGGTTAGCAATAAACTGACTGATTAGTAAATGAACATTTTGAATAAAGTCATTTACCGAGCTGCAAATTCTAGACATTCTAAGGACCTGCGAGCTGCAAACGCTCTCGACAACCCTGCAAGAGATATTACTAGACCAATTTATGAATTTAAAAATTTTAAAACTGAAGTTACTTCTCTTATCATACAAGCTAATGACAGGGTTTCCATTATTAAGATTAATGGACAAGTCCAGAAAATCAAGTTCCTGGTTACTAGAATTGGTTTTAATTAACTTAAGACAGCCTAGATAAATGGCAGGAAAATCAGCTTCAAGCACTCCAGCACTATTCAAGCAGAGAAGGCCGTCGATATATCTATAAGTGTAAAGATAGCTATTACTTTTTGAAGGGTTGTTCTTAATAAACTGAAATTCTTTGAAGAACAGCAAAAGATTGCAAACGCTATTAGAATGCGAGCAACCCATGGGGATACCATTAACTTGCTTATAAAACTTGTTGCAAAAAAAGATGTAATTATTTTTAATACAGCAATTTAGCAAAACATTCCATTGTCTTTCCGAAATAATGTCGGAGACCTTTTTTTTTTTTTTTTTTTTTTTTGGATTGGAGTTTTAACGACCACCGTGAGCAACTCAATGGGCTATAAGCAGTCGCCCGTCCCTAATTTAGGGTCACTGGTTCCAGGGAAGGGAGAGAGCCAGTGCCGTAAGACAAACACAACATCCATGCCTGACCGGGATTCGAACCCGGACCCCTTACGGACGAATGATCAGAGGCCAACGCCTTAGACCACTGCGCCACCGGGGCGGCTCGGAGACCTTGAATTCCTCAAAAAGTAATTTAAGGGTTTGAATAATATTATGGTATATAAATAATAGGCTGGTATATAAATTTTCAAAATCATAACTATCAACATTTATAGGCTTGAGAGTAAGGATATCAGAGATAACCTCTGCATTGCTGTTAATTATCCAAAAATCTCTACTACTGAAATTAGTACAAGACTTAACTCGACTTAAAACCTGCTTCAAAACTGATTCAAAAAATTTATCTGTTGCTTTCTTGTGACTTTCTGTTCCACTAGCTATGAACCTAAATTTCACCGGTTGTTTATGGAATTCTGAAGTGGCAAAAAGATAAGGAAATTCAGGTTCATAACTCCTATCCAATTTAAGCTGAAGCTGCTTGTGAAACGCTTTGAACTTATTAGCAAGTTCCTTACCGGAAACAGGAGAAGGTGGTAGGTGGTTTTATTAAGAAGCTCACTATTAATAAGGTCAAAATAAAATTTCTTACAGATTATTGCAAAATTATTACTTGCCTTATCATCTGTTGTAAAAATGTAATCTTGTAAATTAAAAAGAGACTGTTTTAATTCTTTAGTGAAGAACAAGTCTTGTGAAATATTTAAGTAAGTTAAATTTGCCAGAAAATCTTTAAGTACCTTACATTTCCATTCAGCGAAAGCCTCAATTGGCAAATTGTGGATAAGGCTGGTTTTAACAATGTACTTATTCAAATCCTGACAAAAGTCAAACTTAATTCTCTCCTTAGGGAGGTGGAAAGAGGGCCTAAACTTGGCACCAAATCCCAAAAGCTTCTTAAGATTGGGGTTATCAATAAAATCCAGATTACCTGTAATTGCATGATTATGAAAGTTATCATAAAGAATAGATCCCTGGTATGAAGAACAATTACAGTTCAAATCATTCAGGTTTTTAAGAAAGGCATGTGACTTGTAATTTTTTTCATCAGAACCCAAAGTTTTAACATATTTAAAGCTAACAACTGTTTGATGTTTAGTAACGGGAAAACTGCTAGCATTATTATAAAAGACACTTCTAATTCTAAGACTACCATAGCATTTATATATATATAAGGACAAAAAGTTAAAAAAAATTAATGCGTGTGTCAGTGGCAGCGGAGACACACTCAAGGCCGTGTACGCGTTCTCAAGTGTCTCATTCTGACGACTAGAAATATGACAATTTTTTTTTCTTCTGATACACTCCCTTTGGAACTTCGACTTGATACCGACCACTGCAACTTGGAAGGCGATGAAAAACATTTTGTGGAATTTTGAAGGGTCTGCCAGAATTTCGCGATGAGTTAGTTGTTATTGCGATACTCACACACCGGCATTCTCTTTAATAAAAACGGATTGCAAACATATTCAATCCAGTTTTAATTTTGAAGCCATGATAACAATTTAGTGCAGAAAAATTTGTTTTCCAAAATTTACCAACTTTGTAAATTTTCTAAACAATGATATGTGATTAAATGTTCTTTTCAAAGTAATTAAGTACAATGCACTACCTCAATTGAAATGTCCAGCTTATTTTGGGGAGTTAGGGGGATGCAGCAGAACAATAAAATGTACCCAGTGGAGTGACTTCAATGATTTTTGGTGAATAAAAATTTATATGTTTAAAAGCGAAAATTTCGCTGTGCTTGGTAAGTGAAGAAATCAATTTTATGCAAGTATTTCGCTGCAGAAATTAGTCTCTCTCTCTCTCTCTCTCTCTCTCTCTCTCTCTCTCTCTCTCTCTCTCTCTCTCTCTCTCTCTCTCTCTCTCTCTCTCTCTCTCTCTCTCTTTTTTCTATTTATCCAATACGAACTCTATTCTTAATCACAATTTGTTCACATGCCCATTTTGACCAGAAGAGAAAATATAAGTAAAACTTTTTTGCAAAAGTCCCGGCAACTGAGTATTTGTTATTAGCAAACACGAATAATCTCCAGTTCGATGGGAGTAACATTGTTGTTAGAATTATTACGTTTAATAAAAGCAGGAACAAACCAAAAATTCGAAGGGGAAAAAATCAGGTCGAGTAATATATTCAAACATACTTTATTTAATACTTTATTTCAACATTTGTCATTATTTTTAATTCGTTCCCCTATTTTATTTCTTATTCGGAAGCACAAGAACCGTATTAATCAACAAAACACACACGCCCGGCGATGCACTCCCATCCAACGAGAGACTGCATTCGCGAGCAACCCTGCTAGCGAGAGCTGCTCTCAATGCAGTCCCCAGGAAAGTTTTATTCAAAAGAAACGAACTGATGTGGGAATAGGCAGAGTTTCCCACATGAGTTGGTTTCAATAGCCGTCAGAGTTGTAAGCAGGGCAGTCCGCCAACGTTCCTTCCGCTCCCAGTGGTGTTATGCAGGAAAAACTTCCTGTTGAGTTCACAAAACTTCAGTTGTGACGTTATGCTGGAAAAACTTACAGCGGTGTTCACAAAACTTCTCTCCCTTGGAACGGCATGAAAAGTAAAAACTGCTTTAGGTAGGGGGAGGGGTGCAGCTCCACAGCCTCATAGCAGAAGCCGCCCCTGCTTTTAGATTTGACTGATTCATTTTTGTGGGAAAAAAACTTATTATGTGACATTATTCAGGTGTCAGAAAAAAGATTTGTGATATTTAAAATACTGTGACGACCCCCCCCCCTCACATAATTAATTGGCGAGAGGTGTGGCTAATTAACGGTACTTTGAAACTTGATTGGGGGTTTTAATTAACAGAGAGTTATAATTTAAACACTTGCGAGGGGCGGTATATTAAGAAAAGATCTGCTGGCACTTGGAATTCAAGTGGCGAGTTGCAGGTGTTTGCCACGAGAACAAAGAGCCCATAAACGGAAATGGGACGGGTCAGAGTTTAAAAGCTATTTCCCATGACTCAAAAATGTTTGGACAGCAAAAGCATTTGAAGCTTTTGTCTGTGCCGCGCGCGAAACAATGGGAAAGCTCTTGGATTTGAAGAGCGGTATATAATAAATATGTCGCGGTTTCAAGTGGTAGAATTCACCGCATACCAACGTTTTGGATACGGGAGATTGTTATGGAGAGAGACAGAATCCGTTTTGATAGCCGAGAGAACTGGGCCTCGATTTTTCCTCGCGCTAGAACAAATGCTTGCCGTCTGCTGTGCTCTTGCAATTCTGAGCATAAGAAGTGAAGCCAGCTAAAAACATAAGCTGAGAACTAACCAGCAACAGATTTGCCTGGGAACTTTCTTCACCTTGCCGGACCATCGATACCTGCCGTAAGGAGCCATTTCAGGGGAAATGCAAAGAGAAATAAAATAATCACGAAATTGCCTCCCTCATGCAGAGAGGAGAGAGAGAATCGCCACCTTTTCTTGTTCCACGGAGGAAAGAAGTCTGTGCGTTTGAATGCGTGCGTAGATTCCGTAAGTAACGCCGCCTCCTCCAAAGAGAGAAATAGCTCTGAAAAAACCTCTAGCCTCTTCGTGAAGAAAGAGGGGAGAGAACATTTGTGCGTGTGTCTGAGTACGTGCGTTCAGCGACTAGGGACGACGTCGTTTTGACCAAGAGTCCGTAAGCAACGCCACCTCCATCAAAGAGGAAAAAGCGTAACCCGTAGTGCCAACATATTAGTGAATGTGAGTGAATGCTTGTGTTATTGGTGTCATCAATACTTTGGATACTCGAGGACATATGTAAGTACTTTTTATCAGTATTTTCTTTGCGGTCCATTGTGAACGATCAGACTTTTCGTTAGGACATATTTTCTGAAACACCGAAGAGGGCCAAAGCTGGCCGGAAGTTATAGCATTTGTTATTAGAAGAAGTGTCCGGTGTAATTTATGCATATATCTATTAAATCCCTGTGTTAATTTTTATACTGTGTCTCCATTGGTTTATTGGTGTGCTGTGTCGGCTAATTGGCTAACGAGGTATTGGCGGATCCAGTGATTCGAATCGCAGTCCGGAATTAATTTGGCATCCTGATATCTGAAGACCAAAATGTCGCAACAATACTTTGTAATAAAAGAGAGGATTTCATTTTTGGAAAACTTAGCATCTTGTCAAAAATACAAAAATACGCCGGGCTGTTGATCATCGTTTATTATCAGCAGTGGCTGAAAAGTAATGCATAACAAAAAAGTTTGTTATCCAAATTCTGTGTGACATTTACGGAGAAATTGTTTCCAAGAATTTTTCCCCCAGCAGGAAAAGAAGATTGGATGTTGCTGCAAATACATCAGAAACAGAAATAAACACTTACTCCCCCTGGTTTCCAAATTATTCTCCAACAAAAATTAGAGATTATATGTAAAACATTTACCACCAGGAGCTGTATCCGAACCAGAAAGAATTTTTCAAATAAGACTTTTAGAATCAAAATTTTTAAAATCAAATTTAAATCCCCCCGCTTTTAAATCAAAATTTTTAAAATTGATTTAAAAGTGGGGGAGTTTTAAATCAAAATTTTTAAAATCTCAATTTAACTCCCCCTTCCAGCGGGAAGTCAATGCAGTACTTTAAAAAGGAACTATGCACAAAATAAGCTTCGTTATAAATGGCATCGAAAAGAAGAAATAATGTTTTCAATCGGATATTTAGGAGCAAATAAGTTGTAGAAGTTGAAAGTTCCTCTGACAGAGCTGCACGACTTGTTATCCAACTCTCGAGAAGATACCAGGTTCAGATTATTCAAGCTTATGCACATACCACAAGTCATCCTGAACAAGAGATTGAACAATTTTATGAGGAAATTCGTCATCTAAATAATAAAGGCAAGTCGCCCTTGAAGATCATTATGGGAGATTTCAATGCGAAAATAGGGCAACGGCAACAGAACGAAACTTCATTAGGTAAATTCGGTCACGATAACAGAAACCAGCGGGGAAATACTCTCGTAGACATTGCAGAAGCAGAAGGGTTTTTCATCATGTACTCCTTTTTCAAGAAAAAGCCGCAAAGGAAATGGGCATGGAGGCATCCCAATGGATTGACAAGAGAAATTGATTTTATTATGTGTAACAGGAAATTTGTCATGGAAGATTGTAGTGTGCGGAACAAGTTCAACACACGTTGTGACAATAGAATGGTAAGATGTAAGATACACCTCAACGCTAAACTCGAGCGTGGCAAGCTGATTAAACAAACAAAGTGTATTGACATGACCAACCTATAACGAAGTGAATTTCTCAGTCACTTCTATCCGCGCCAGGATTCGAACCCGGGTCCCCTCATTCCGGAATAAGTTGCTCTACCAATTGAGCTACGCGGACATTTTATTCTGATTCCTACCTGCCTTTACGTCGTGTGCGTCCTTCTGGCAGGTACGTTACATCATCTCCCCCTTATTTATTTATTTTTTTTTTTTTGAAGTGCTGGAGAAAGGATTCTCTGATTTTTCCTATCTCGCGGTGTGGAAATAACATCACACCATTGCGAGATTTTGAACGGTCGGGTCATCCGGATAGTTCGGGCGCCATTATAACGAAGTGAATTTCTCAGTCACTTCTATCCGCGCCAGGATTCGAACCCGGGTCCCCTCATTCCGGAATAAGTTGCTCTACCAATTGAGCTATGCGGACATTTTATTCTGATTCCTACCTGCCTTTACGTCGTGTGCGTCCTTCTGGCAGGTACGTCACATCTCCTGGTACGTTACAAACCTTAAAAAAATGCCGCCCCGGTGGCGCAGTGGTCTAAGGCGCTGGCCTCTGATCATTCGTCCGTAAGGGGTCCGGGTTTGAATCCCGGTGAGGCATGGATGTTGTGTTTGTCTTACGGCACTGGCTCTCTCCCTTCCCTGGAACCAGTGACCCTAAATTAGGGACGGGCGACTGCTTATAGCCCATTGCGTTGCTCACGGTGGTCGTTAAACCTCCAATCAAAAAAAAAAAAAAAAAAAACCTTAAAAAACATCATGTCAGTACAATTCATCGTTCTGACTTGTTATCCAACTCTCGAGAAGATACCAGGTTCAGATTATTCAAGCTTATGCACCCAATACAAGTCATCCTGAACAAGAGATTGAACAATTTTATGAGGAAATTCGTCATCTAAATAATAAAGACAAGTCGCCCTTGAAGATCATTATGGGAGATTTCAATGCGAAAACAGGGCAACGGCAACAGAACGAAACTTCAGTAGGTAAATTCGGTCACGATAACAGAAACCAGCGGGGAAATACTCTCGTAGACATTGCAGAAGCAGAAGGGTTTTTCATCATGTACTCCTTTTTCAAGAAAAAGCCGCAAAGGAAATGGACATGGAGGCATCCCAATGGATTTACAAGAGAAATTGATTTTATTATGTGTAACAGGAAATTTGTCATGGAAGATTGTAGTGTGCGAAACAAGTTCAACACACGTTGTGACAATAGAATGGTAAGATGTAAGATACACCTCAACGCTAAACTCGAGCGTGGCAAGCTGATTAAACAAACAAAGTGTATTGACATGACCAACCTTAAAAAACATCATAACACCTTCAAATTAGAACTGAGAAACAGATTCTCCGCTCTAGAAGGTCTAACGTCGGAAGAAGTGGACATCTGTGAAGTTAACATAAAACTAACCAAGGTTCTTATGGAAACAGCAACAAAAAAAGTTGGTACTAAGAACAAGTTGCACACGAACAAAGTATCAGGAAAAACCAAAATTCTGATGCGAAAAAGAAGTGAGATGAGGACAACTAAAGAAGATGTGACTTCCAAAGCGGAATATATAAAGCTATGCACGACGGTATACGGAAAAGTATCACTGAAGATGTAAGGAAATTCAACTGTGAACTAGTAAGGGAAGCAATTGAAAACAACCAAAGCCTGAAGAGAGCAAAGGGACATCTGAGTAAGGGAAGAAAACAGATTATGGCTCTGAGAAAAAAGATCGTTCTGTAACAAGAAATAGAGGTGAAATTTTGCCAAGAGTGAAAGATTTCTACTCAAAACTATATGAAAGAGATGATACATATACACCAGACATTACGAAAGGTACCAGCACCAGAGTTCTTCCAGTCCTTCCAGCTGAAGTTGCTCATGCAATCAAGAACATGAAACGGGGAAAAACTCCAGGAGAAGATGGAATTACCGTAGACATCATACAAGAAGCAAGTGGAGAAATTGAAACAGTACTCGCCCAAGTTTTCACTCGATGCCTTAATGAAGGGAAGGTCCCTGAGGATTGGAACAATGCTACAATGATCCTGCCACATAAAAAAGGTGACATTGAGGATCTCAGGAACTACAGACCTATCAGCCTCCTCTCAGTGGTTTATAAAATCTTCACTAAAGTCCTTTCACACCGCTTGAAGGTGACACTGGACATGGCTCAACCGAGAGAACAAGCTATATTCATTAGTGGCTACAGAACTATAGATCATATCCACGTACTGAGAGAACTAATTGAAAGAGCGGGAGAATATGAACTTCCATTATGCATGGTTTCTACCGATTATGAAAAGGCCTTTGATTCGGTGAAACCATCAGCAGTTGCAATGGCTTTGAAATCCTGCGGTATTGAAGATGCATACATTAATATCATCTATGAAAATGCAAGTGCGAAGATTCGGCTATTTGAGAACATAGCACCCATAAAAATTGGAAAGGGAGTGAGACAAGGTGACACTATATCTCCCAAACTCTTTAATGCTACATTGGAACATTTCAATCACTGAACTGGGAAAACAAAGAGATAAATATAAATGGAGATTATCTAACTCACCTTCGTTTTGCTGATGACGTAGTCATTTTTGCAACTACCCCATTAGAGCTGCAGAGTATGATCCAGGAACTTGCTGACGAGAGTAGAGAAGTGGTATTAAAAATGAACTTTCAGAAGACAAAAGTGATGTTCAATGCTTTTACAAGAAATGAAGATTTATCGATTGATGGAGAAAAGCTGGAGATAACAGACACGTACGTTTATCTTGGACAGCAGATATCAAGTGAGGGTCACATTGATGAGGAAATTAATCGGCGTACAAAACTTGCCTGGAGAGCTTTTGGAAGAAACAGCATAATTTTCAAGAGCAATATGCTATTATGTCTTAAAAGAAAAGTGTTTGATCAATGCATCCTTCCAGTGCTTACGTATGGTGCAGAGACGTGGACCTTAACTAAAAGAGACATACAAAGGCTGCAGACAACTCAAAGCAGCATGGACAGGTGCATGTTTGGTGTAAACAGGAAAGATAAGAAGAGGAACTCGTGAATCCGAAAAATGACAAGAGTGGAAGACATCATGATCAGAGTTAAATCCCTGAAATGGCAATGGGCTGGACATACTGCCAGGAGAACAGACCATCGATGGACAGCCGAAATTTTAGATTGGATTCCAAGGGACAGGAAAAGATCCAGAAGAAGACCACATGGGAGATGGGTGGATGAAATTCGAAAGTATGCGGGAGTGACATGGAGGAGACTGGCACAAGACAGACCGTTGTGGAGGAAACTTGGGGAGACCTTCGTCCAGCAATGGATTGATAATGGTTGACAATGATGATGATGATGATTATGATGATGATATATGCATATGCGGAACACGCAAACATCAATATTTCGTGTGGGCCCCATGGCTGGCAATAACGGCCGCTACACGCCGCGGCACCGAGCGAAGCAGGCTTTGGATGTGGGCTTGGGGTACGTCGGTCCAGGTTGCTTCCACACGTTGCCCCAATTCATCAGGCGTAGCCGCGGGTGGTGCTTGCCGGGCCACTCGGTTGCCGATCAGCGACCAGACGTGTTCGATGGGCGACATATCGGGAGAACAGGCGGGCCACGGCAGCAGTGACACCTGGTGGGCCGTGAAGAATTGTTGCACGATGCGTGCCACGTGCGGGCGCGCATTGTCCTGTTGAAACGTGGCCGTTGGCAGGTCCTACATGTAAGGGAGGACTACAGGCTCCAAAACATCGGAGATGTAGCGGTGGCTGTCGAGTGTACCGGCGATGCGTACCAGAGGGGTGTGGGTGTCATATCCAATTGCGCCCTAAACCATAACGCCAGGCGACGGGCCTGTATGGCGATGCATAATGCAGGCACCATACAGTCTCTTGCCGCAGTGCCGCTGCACGCGGATCCGACCGTCGTGGTGTTGCAGGCAGAAGCGGGATTCGTCGGAGAAGACAATGTTGTGCCATTCCGTAGTCCAGGTGCGGCGTTCAACGGCCCAATGCCGCCGCACTCGCCGGTGGTGTAACGTCAATGGCAATCGGAGCAATGGGCGCTGTGCGACTAGTCCCCGCTCCTGCAGACGACGTCTAACAGTACGTGTTGACATAGGTTGTTGCGCAACACAACCTAATTCCTGCGCTAACGTTCGTGATGTGGCGATGCGAGCCGTCAATGCCCGCCTCACAACATGCCGATCCTGTCGTTCGGTGGTGTGCCGCGGCTGCGGCAATCGCTCACGTTGGTCCGTCCGTCCCTCCTGCACCCACCGAATCCACACTCGTCTCACTGTGGCTGGATGTCGTCCCACACGAGCGCCGATGTCTCGGTACGATAAACCGCTGTCGCGATAAGCCACTATTCGTCCTCTGTCGAACTGCGAAACGTGCTGGAATGACTGCCGTATTCTGCGACGAGGCATCAGGAAGCTTTGCACGCACAGGTCCGGCAGCACAACACACTTCCATTAATTACACTCCGCCTTCTGTGCACCCTTCTTATAGTGCTTCTCGGTGGCGTGCCGGGCGCACATGATTCGCATATGCCCTGCAATGCTAATCGTTTTCATGTCCTCTCGCGGGAGACGCATGCTGCGAATTTCAGGCAAATCGGATGCTTCCCTCTCGGTGTTGCATTTTGGGTGACCAGCAGGGCATATATATTGATCGAAAGTGCTTTTTTTACAAGAAATTAATATTTAGATTTTGTATTTAGCGATTGATAGGGAAAATGTAGAGGTACCAATTCCTAAATTAGGCAACAGATATTAATCGATGGCCACATTGCCACATTTATGAAGAAAATAATCGAACTATAAAACTTGGTCAGATGCATTATATCTTAAAAAGAAACTGATTAAGCAGTGCATCCTTCCAGTTCTTACGCATGGAGCACAGACATGGACCTCAACTAAAATTGACATACAGATGTTGCAGACAACTGAAAGTAGTATGTAGAGATGCATGTTTGATGTTACCAGGAAAGATACAAATAGAAACTCGTGGATCGGGAAAATGACAAAAGTGGAAGACATTGTGATCATAATTCCTGAAATTGCAATGAGATGGACATATTGCTAGAAGAAAGAGCCACTGACGGAGAGTTGAAATATTGAACTGGATAGCCAGGGGAAAAACAATACCCAGAAGATGACAACAGAGAGACGGGTGCATGAAATTCGAAAGCATGAAAGAAACTGGCTCAAGGCGAAAAAGAAGAATTGTGGAAGAAGAAACTTGGAGACTCTCATCCAGCAGTGGATTGATAGAGGTTGCAAATTTTATATACATGCATATACGTATATATATATATATATATAAGGGACAGGAAAAGACCCAGAAGAAGACCACATGGAAGATGGGTGGATGAAATTCGAAAGTATGCGGGAGTGACATGGAGGAGACTGGCACAAGACAGACCGTTGTGGAGGAAACTTGAGGAGACCTTCGTCCAGCAGTGGATTGATAATGGTTGACAATGATGATGATGATGATGATATATATATATACAAGCATGTAAGGACAAAAAATGTAAAAAAAATTGATGCGTGATGCGTGTGGCAGTGGCAGCGGAGACGCACACTCAAGGTCAAGTACGAATTCTCAAGTGTCTCATTGTGACCACTAGAAATATGACAATAAATATTTTTCCTTCTGATACACTCCCTTTGAAACTTCGACTTGATACCGACCACTGCAACTTGGACGGCAATGGCAAACATTTTGTAGAATTTTGAAGGGTCTACCAGAATTTCGCGATGAGTTTTTATTGCGATACTCACATACCGGCATTCTCTTTAATAAAAACGGATTGGAAAAATATTCAGTCCAGTTTTAATTTTGAAGCCATGATAACAATTTAGTGTAGAAAAATTTGTTTTCCAAAATTTACCAACTTCGTAAATTTTCTAAACAATGATATCTGATTAAATGTTCTTTTCAAAATAATTAAGTATAGTGCACTACCTCAATTGAAATGCGCAGCTCATTTTGGGGAGGGGGGATGCAGCAGAAAAAAAATTGTACCCAGTGGAGTGACTTCAATGATTTTTGGTGAATAAAAATTTACGTGAGTTTAAAAGCGAAAATTTCGTTGTGCTTGGTAAGTGAAGAAATCAATTTTGTGCAAGTATTTCACTGCAGAAATTAATCTCTCTCTCCTTTTTTTTTTTTTTTTTTTTTTCCCAATTGATCCAATACTGAACAATACTGAATTCTATTCTTAATCGCAATTTGTTCACATGCCCATTTTGACCAGAAGAGAAAATATAAGTAAAACTTTTTTGCAAAAGTCCCGGCAACTGAGTATTTGTCATTAGCAAACACAAATATTCTACAGTTCAATGGTGTTAAAATTATTACGTTGAATAAAAGCAGGAACAAACCAAAAATTGGAAGGAAAAAAAACATGTTGAGTAATACATTCAAATATACCTTATTTAATACTTTATTTCAACATTCGTCATTATTTTAATTCATTCCCCTATTTTATTTCTTATTCGGAAGCACAAGAACCGTATTAATCAACAAAGCACACAGCTCTTGCGACGCATTCCCACCAAACGAGAGACTGCATTCGCGAGCAACCGTGCTAGCGAGACTGCCATCAATGCAGTCTCCAGGAAAGTTTTATTCAAAGGAAACGAACTGATGTGGGAATAGGCAGAGTTTCCCACATGAGTTGGTTTCAATACCCGTTAGGGCTGCAAGCAGCGCAGTTCACCAACGTTTCTTGCGCTCCCAGTGGTTGCAGGGAAAACTTCCTGTTGAGTACAGAAAACTTCTCTCTCTTGGTACGGCATGAAAATAAAACTGCTTTGGGTAGGGGTGGGGGACTGCAGCCCCACAGCCCCATAGCAGGAGCCACCCTTGCTGTAAGTGCGATGCTGTGAAGAGACGCTGCTGTAGGCCTAACGCATCGCTACCGCGACGATGTCAAGCGTCGCGGTAAAGATGCGTTAGGCCTATGTAGCAATGTGTTAGGTGCCGCCCCGGTGGCGCAGTGGTATAAGGCGCTGGCCTCTGATCATTCGTCCGTAAGGGGCCCGGGTTCGAATCCCGGTCAGGCATGGATGTTGTGTTTGTCTTACGGCGCTGGCTCTCTCCCTTCCCTGGAACCAGTGACCCTAAATTAGGGACGGGTGACAGCTTATAGCCCATTAAGTTGCTCACGGTGGTCGTTAAACCTCCAATAAAAAAAAATGCGTTAGGTCGATGTCGTCGCGGCAGCGATGCGTTAGGCCTACCGCAGCGTCTCTTCACGGCGTCGCACTTACGGGTAAATATTACAATAAAAATCTTTAAAAGACATTTAAAACAGGAAATTTTCACGCAATTCCAAAATACAAACAGATGAAATTGCATAGGTATCATGTAAACAATGGCAAATTCCCACACATTGCAGCTTCACGGTTAAGAGACCAGGGCATCTCCAGAAATATTATTCTAACCTCCTTGCCTAAGCTCTGGCTTCAGTCCGTTTTTCCGAGTGGGTCGGGGTTCGAGACTCAGATGAAGCATGGGTGTTGCGTTTTCTCTACGGCACTGGCTCTCCGTTTCTTGGAACCATGGAACCAAATAGGGTACAGGTGACTGCTTGAAATAGCCGTAGAGTTGCTCACGATGGTCATTAGCCCCTCCCCAAATAAACCAGTCTTTTTTTTTTTTTTTTAAATTAGCAGATGGGTACAACGAAAACTGTTTTAAGAATATTCGCAGAAACCTAACGAGCTAGTCACAGAAAGTTCAAATTTAAGGACGTTTGAGGCAGGGGCGGATCCAGAATTTTCGTGAGGGGAAGGGCGCAAGTGTCAGGAATAACCGGGGACATTTCTGATATTTTCCCGCAAAATTAAAAAGTGTTCTTAGTATGTCTATAAATTTTTCCAATTAATTAACGAAAGTAATATACTTTTAAGTAATACTTTCTTTTACGAAAAAATATTCAATTTGTTAATTAAAACCTTACAAATCGGAGCTTTTCCTTGGTTCCCGGAATGGGAGTAGTTGCCTCACAAGCCTTCCACTGGTTCCTTCCCTGGTTCGAGAACAAACATCAAAATTCGTGGACAATTTGCGTTCCCAAAGATATGCTTCATCTGCATCATCAAAACAGAGTCATCAATCTGAGTCGAAACCCATGCTTCATTTGAGGTGTCTCACTTGGAGGTGTAAACTAAATTCGAGGACTGTCTTCAAGAATTCGGAACCTCTAGGTCAGTATATGCACACATACGCTTTGTGGGTGCAATGGCTGATTTTAAATATATGTTTTACACAAGAAAAACTAAAATAAAATATTTGACTGCTATATACATCGACTTAAAATAATAAAAGGGTAAAAATGTCATTGCATAGTGGTATAAGAAATTCAAGGAAAAGCTGAGGAATTCCTATAAATGCTAACTTCTATTGACAACTGTGTTATTTCAAAATGAAAAGGACAAATATTTAAAACTATAAGAGTACATATATAATTCGATTTATACATATATGGATTCGATTTCATCATCATCATCATCACCAACCATTATCAATCCACTGCTGGACGAAGGTCTCTCCAAGCCTCTTCCACAACGGCCTGTCTTGTGCCAGTCTCCTCCATGTCACTCCCGCATACTTTCGAATTTCATCCACCCATCTTCCATGTGGTCTTCTTCTAGGTCTTTTCCTGTCCCTTGGAATCCAATCTAAAAGTTCGGCTGTCCATCGATGGTCTGTCCTTCTTGAAATATGTACAGCCCATTGCCATTTCAGGGATTTTACTCTGATCACGATGTCTTCCACTCTTGTCATTTTTCTAATCTACGAGCGTACTGAGAGAACTAATTGAAAGAGCGAAGGAATATGAACTTCCATTGTGCATGGCTTTTATTGATTATGAAAAGGCTTTTGATTCAGTGAAACCATCAACAGTTACAATGGCTTTGAAATCCTGCGGTGTTGAAGATGCATACATTAATATTATTAATAACATCTATGAAAAATGCAAGTGCAAAGATTCGGCTGTTTGAGAATACAGCACACATAAAAATTGGAAAGGGAGTGAGACAAGGTGACACCATATCTCTCAAGCTCTTTAATGCCACATTGGAAAATGTCTTTCAATCACTGAACTGTGAAAACAAAGGGATAAAAATTAATGGATATTATCTAACTCACCTTCGTTTTGCTAATGACGTAGTCATTTTTGCAACTACCCCATCAGAGCTACAGAGTATGATCCAGGAACTTGCTGACAAGAGTAAAGAAGTGGGATTAAAAATGAACTTTCAGAAGACAAAAGTGATGTACAATGCTTTTACAAGAAATGAAGATTTAACGATTGATGGAGAAAAGCTGGAGATAACAGATGTGTACGTTTATCTGGACTAAGGTACTTAGAAAGAGGAGAGGTAGGTCCAATCCCTTTTGTTTCCGTGCCGCCGGCAAGCTGTCACCCTACGAGCTGTAGCGTGACGTCACAGTGGCCATAAACGATCTCTTGAGCATTCGGAGTCATTCGGAGCTTGTGCTGTGGTGTCGATTATTTGCTGCATTTCTTTGTCAATTTTTGACCTGCTTTGTCGTTTCATTCATTTTTTTCTTCATTTGTTTTCTGTGTACAAATACCTCGAAAATACTTGGATACGCTGTTGTACTTTGTCGTAATAACAGTTCAAAGGAAAGGAAGTTAGATGTTACATACTATGTTTCCCCATCGGATAGAGATTTCTTGAAGCAATGGATAGCGAAATGCTGTCTAAACTTGAAAGGATGTATTCGATGCAAAGAAAGCACGAATGTGTTCAGAACACTTTGATGTCTCGAAGTAAGAGCGAGATCTTAGAAATGAATTACTGAACTTGCCTCCCGGAAAAAAACTGAGAAAAAATGCCGTGCCTACAAAAAATATGCCTTAGCAGATCGAGGAGCAAACTTCTGTTCGAAGTGAACGGTTTAAGATCGGAGAGGTCAGAAAAAAAAATGCATTAAATCGAATTGAAAGTATATCTCCAATTAAACGTCAAATCACAGGTTACAATGAAAGTGACACCATTCCTGACCAACATTTATCATACCGTCAACGTTATGTGAGAAGTGCGAATGTCTGAACAAAAATATAATGCAACTGAAAAGTGAAAATAATTCACTACGGGATAAATTATCAAACGTAAGAAAACAGTTGATAATGGTAAAACAATGCTTTTGCCTCGAGAAAAGAAGCCTGAAAACGGAAATTAGTATTATGAAACGCTTAGAGAAATTTGCTGAGTAACAGTGAAAGGTGGCCAGCTATCATAAATTTGCTTGGCCATTGTTTCACTGAAGTGCAAATTCAAACTCTTGTGTCAAAAAAGATACCATCAAAATGGAATGAAGAAGATATAAGTCAAGCACTTGTTTTGCATGCTATTTCTCGAAAAGCATATCTATTCATCAAAAATAAAATGCACTTACTGCTTCCAAGAATTTCCTCTCTGAAACGGTAGTGTGGTAAATTTATGTTACCAATGGTTTAATTGAGCCCGTTTTAAAGGTGATGAAAATGAATGCTATACCCTTAACCGAATTCGACAAAGTTTCAGTTTTATCTTTTGGTGAAATGAGCGTTGATTGCCGATATTGTTATGATGCTGCTGCAGATAAAATTTTAGGACCACATAGTAACGTTTTAGTACTTATGTCGAGAGGCTTCTGGAAAGCTTGGAAACAACCATATACTGAAGTATTATTCCTTTGATAAGCAGATGGATCAAAAGCTGTTAACTGACATAATTCGAGCCATTGAGCAATCGGGTTATTTAGTGCATTTAGTGGTACCTGATCTCGGCGGGGGGGGGGATATCAAGGTTTGGAGGTAGCTTGGAATAACCCCAATATTGTCTTCTTTTCCAAATCCAGTAAATGAAAATCGAAAAATATGGATGTTTGCCGATGTGCCCCATCTAATTAAACTTCTCTGAAATCATATATTTGATCGCGGAACACGCTGTAGTGTGGAACCATCACTCGCCAGATATTTGACCTTTTGGTGGAACGTAATAACTCAGAATTAAAGGGGTTTCATAAAATAAAATGGATCCGTACAAATGTAAGAGGCCCCATGAGACAGAGAATTAGCTTTAGCGTCCCAGATGCAATCTAACAACGTAAGCAAAGCTGTAGAGTATTTTTTTCCTGAAAGAAAACAAATTGCTAATTTTATAAATTTGGTAAATGACTGATTCGACGTAATGAAATGTAGATTTCTCAGCTGCAAAGAACCATTGCAGTGTGCTTTTGGAAAAGAAAAAAATATTCAGCAAAAAAGCATCGAACAGTATTCATGTCATATTCCCGTTTTTTCCCAGTATATATATATATATATATATATACTGTATATATTTTTTACTCTATTTTGAAAAATAGTTGGATGTTTGTACAATTTTTACTTTAAATTTATTTACTCAAAACTAGCTCTGTTATTTCGATTGAAAATTCACAGAGCACACGACACTTTCTCGGTATGGCTTCGTGCGCGTTACAGCTTCGCTTATGGCCACCGTGACGTCACAGCGCAGCGAAGAGAAGCGGGAAGACGGCGCCGTCAGATGTACCTACCTCTCCTCCTTCTAAGTACCTTGACATTCACCTGCATGAAATCAGGGACGCATTTATGCGCACCAATGTCGTGATGAAACGAAGCCGCTGACGTGATCGAAGGATCCGTTCGTCTCTCCAAAGTTGATTCGCATACATCAGCCTTGAGCGAAGAGGAGCGGAAAGACGGCGTTACGATGGACCTACCTATCTGGACAGTAGATATCAAGTGAGGGTCACACTGATGAAGAAATTAATCGGCGTATAAAAGTTGTCTGGAGAGCTTTTGGAAGAAACAGCATGAATTCGATTTATACATATATAAATCTGTGTGTGTGTGTGTGTGTCATTTATATCATTCATTTGGGGGTTTAACGACTCAATGGGCTATAAGCAGTCCCTTTTGTCCCTAATTCAGGCTCACTGCTGATTTCACGGAAGAGTGAGAGAGAGTACTGTAAAACAAACACAACATCCATGCTTCACCGGGATTCGAGTCCTAGCTGACCCATCTCGGACGAAATGTCAGAAGACAGTGCTAATACAGGGCGCTAATACAGCTGCGGCACCGGAGCGACTGCGTTACACACCTTCAAATGGAAAGTGCTGAGACCAAGGGTGCCTATAAGGGGGAGCAGGGGCTCGAGCCCTCCTCTAGCCGTTGGTGTAGCCAAATTTTTGATAAATTTAAAACACTAAAGTAGACGAAACCTTTTTTCAAAGCATTTTTAAAAATAATAAGATATTAATGATTGATTGTAGCAATTATTTTTGTTGTATTTCAGTATCTTGTACATTTAGCAAAATGTTTGACAGCCTTGAAGGAGGTAAGGATTTTCTTAACCCCCCCCCTAAAATTACTCATATGGGCGCCACTGGCTGGGGCTTTTCTTTCTGGGGTTATGAGAGGAGATTGGGGGTTGGGGAGAGGAGATTGGAGACTTCTGTATAAATATCTGAACATGGCAACGCGATGTGACTCTAGCCGGCACCCAGCAGAGCCTCGTTAGCCAGTGAAGACATAGTTCTCGTCGTTTTCAGGGTGAACGAGTGGTCAGTGTCTTGTGCCTCTGGACAATCGCACAAGCAACGAGGCCATGAGCAGCGCGCCGGTCACCATTGCTGGCCACGCATCTTTCCCGGCAGGGAATTGTTTAGCCTAGAAACAAAGAGGAAAATATAGAGTGCGTAACTGTTGTGCCGAGGATAATTTATTTTGTTAATCAAATTTAAGAAAGTCGAACATGTCTCTTAATATGTCGATCTTTTATTATTTGAAATTCCATGTGCTTCGCTCCTAACATTGCTAGCACAGAATATACACAAGTGATGACTTTGTATGCATAAGAAACAAGGTTTTGCTTAAAAAAAAAAATAATAATAATACATAGAAAAAATTACGAGCGAAAAAGGAAGTGGAGAAAAAAGGATAGTCTTTGGATCGTTTTCATAACTTCAGTTTCATTTGAAGCTCCCAAATTTCGTTCTGAGGCCTGAAATCTCATTATCTTTATCTCAACCATCTGCATTGTTCCTGGAATACTCCCTGGTGCATGAAGTTGAACAGATCCATTGTATTCGTTGCAATTATTTCTGAATTAATGTTCATGTTTCCTTTTTAGAGTGACAAGCTCACTTGACAATGCTCATGTTCAGAACAGTATTGTGTAACCACTTCGTGTTACTCTCTTCTATTCCGAGAGCGAAAGAAGGGAGAGGGGTGGATTTATGTAATAGCTGGTTCAATAATCCAGATGTCGCTGTTCAGGATGCGGCCGATGCGTACCTCTTTTTAAACATGGCCACCAGTGACAGTGAAGAGGAGGTAATGAAACGTTATTTTTACCATTTTTCTATTTGATTCGTAGTATCCAGGTTTTTGCTGACTATATAATAATTATATCGATTATGCTTATCGAAGAATGTTTGTTTTGAACGATTGTTAAACACAAGTGAAAATTTTGGGAGCCGTAATGACCTTGTGAAGCTGTCTGCTATAGAAAGAACCGGTGCCCTGAACCTGAAACTATAGTTTTTCTTATTATGATCCGTACATATTTTTTTACGCTGCTTGCATTAATTCTGCAGTATGAGGTAGTGGCCTGGTTTATGTTCCGTACGTTTCGATTATAACTCGATGGTTTCGCAGTATGTGAATATCGAAACGGACATTATAGCATATCTCCACTATTATTTTGACTGGTTTGAGATGCATTTATACCGCATGATTATCAGAAGAAAAAACGCTGAGTTTTATGGTTGTGGTCTCTCTGAAGAATCATGATTTCTTACCTGGGTGCATATTGCCAAAATGAATTATTAACTGTTAATTCGTGTTCCAGGTCAAAGATTTTTCAAGATTTCTCAGGAGTTTTCACATGGTGTAATGTTAATGAGAGCATTTGTGCGCCAAAATATATTGACTTACATAATTATCAAGTGATTTGGAGTTTAAATATAATGTCACGATATTTGGGCTCCATTCTTATTATTTGTCCATGAAGCTAGCAGCTTATATAATTCAAAATCCTGGTAAATTTAGTAACTCTAGTTATGGTGATTAGGTTTACTATGGTAAAGACTGCATACAGTATATTGGTGCCAAACAGAATCTTGAAGAATTTATGGTTACAGTTTTTAGAAACCAGCAATGCATCTAGGTAAGTTTTACAATGTTTCAATGAAACTTTTTTTCTCAAATGTCAAAGACTGCTTTTAAATGAATACCTCATGGTAGTATCAATTATTTTAATATTAATTTATATCTTCAGTGTATTTGAAATAAATTGAATTACTAATTGAAAAAACATGGCATGTTTTTCCTAATATAGCCAAATATGCATAAGAAGAGGAACTCGTGGATCCGAAAAATGACGAGAGTGGAAGACATCATGATCAGAGTTAAATCCCTGAAATGGCAATGGGCTGGACATACTGCCAGAAGGACAGACCATAGATGGACAGCCGAAATTTTAGATTGGATTCCAAGGGACAGGAAAAGACCCAGAAAAAGACCACATGGGAGATGGGTGGATGAAATTCGTAAATATGCGGGAGTGACATGGAGGAGACTGGCACAAGACAGACAGACCGTTGTGGAGGAAACTTGGGGAGACCTTCGTCCAGCAGTGGATTGATAATGGTTGACAATGATGATGATGATGATGCATGAAATGTTTGCTAATATGCTCTTTTAATTAGCAATGTAATTTATTTTAATTATGCAATTCAAAGCTTTGTATTTGAGAGTTTTGAATTTTATTGTTAGCCCAGGACATGAAAAATTTTCTTGTCCTGGGCTATCAATTCATTTTATATGGACATGAAAAATTTAAGGAACAGCATTTCTGGCAATTTTCACCTTCTCCACAAGAAATTTAACAACACAGTATTGTTCCACATTCACTGGCACTTCTACAGATTTCATGCTTTCCACAATGTTCCTTGTACAGACGGCATTCACTGCTAATGTCCTTGAGTCTGTTTACTAATGTTTAAAGTTCTGGCTTACGGTGGTCGTTAAATCTCCAATAATAATAAAAAAGAAGTTCTGGCTTTTTGACCATTCGTCCAAGATGGGTGTGGGTTCGAATCCTGGTGAGGCATGGATGTTCAGTTTGTCAAACAGCACTGGCTCTCTCTTCCCTGGAACCAATAGCCCTAAATTAGATACGGGTGACTTCTGGCTGCTTATAGCCCATCAAGTTACTAGTGTAGTGGTTTAACTCTCGAACAAAAAGGAAACGCATATTTGCCCTACGGATTCTGTCGCAGTTGATACAGAAAATGGAGGAAAAGTCCAGGGCAGCCTTAAACTGCCCTCCCATATCTTTCTAATTTACTTTCAAAACCAGCTATTTCTAAAGTGTTTTTTCTTTTGGCCTCTATTCTTTGATTTGCTTTATGTTAATAATCTTTATCATATTTACTTTTTGCCTAGGGATATCTGACACTGATGGGCTACTATTTTGTGTACCTTCTGTTTCAGCATTTGATTTTCTGCAGTTTCTTAACTTCATTTTCCAGGGTTTGTAACATGAGTTACATTTTTCTTTGTCAGTCATCATGCTTGCAAAATTTATCAATTTTCCTTCCATTTTTTAATTATTTTGTTTTCTACTTTACCTATTCACGGTTGTATCAGAATAATATGGCCACCCCTGAAATCACAGTGTACCCGCCCAGGCGCGTCACAGAGTGCATGTGACAAGGTCGACCACACAGAGCAATATAAGCGGCCGGCTAGGAAAGATGAGCCATATTGTGTTAATGAGCAAAATGGGCAGAGGTAGTAACTTGATGGACATTGCAAAAAGAATGATCATTGGCTACTGCACAAAGGGTGGAAGCATCTCAGAAACAGCAGACTTTGTGGGCTGTTCACTAGGTGCTGTAGTAAGAGTGTATGCACCCAGAATAGACTGCTGGCACACTGAGTACCTCCTGACGTCATAACTGTGGAGCCCCAAAGGCCATTTACCTCAGAGGAAAACATTGCCTACGAATCACGCAACCGTGCAGCAATTGACCACACATATGAGTGCTGGGGCACCCAGGTATGTGTCCTCAATAACAGTAGAGCTAACCCTGTTACACATGGGTCTCCGGAGTCAATGCTGCGTCAAGGTGCCCGCGTTAACCCAAGTCCTTTGGCGATGACATCTGCAGTTCACATGGGACTACAGTCATTGGACAGTGGAAAAGTGGAAAAAGCTTACCTTCTCCGATGAATCTTGGTTTCTACTCCACAGAAGTAACGGGTGGTGGCAGATATGGCGTCAGACGCACAAGAACCAACACCGAGACAAGCTTGTCTGTTAAGTACAGGCCAGCAGTGTGCATGTCTGGGGGGATGTTTTCCTGGAATGACCTGGGATAGCTGGTACCACTTGATGGGTCCCTGAACGCCAATGGCTACCTGTCTATCCTCGCTGACCACATGTATCCCTTCATGTTGGACGTTTACCCTGGTGGTGGTGATGTCTACCAAGAGGACAATACGCCATGCCACATTGCTAAGGGTGTGTGTGACTGTTTCCAGAAACATGACAGGGATGTCTCTGTTCTCCCGTGGCCAGTGAAATTGCCTGACCTCAATCCTGTAGAGCAGTTGTGGGACTATTTGGATCGACAGGTTTGACATGCTCACCCACAACCACATAATCTCTGGGACCTTTGTGCTCTGCTGCAGTCCGAATGAGCACATATGTCTCGAACAACCTTCTACGGCCGCATTGCGTCCATGCCACACTGTCACTGTCTCGCCACTGTAATCTGGCCAGGGGTGGTTATTCCCATTATTAGGTAGGTGGTCATATTATTCTGATACGACTGAGTATATCACTCATCAGTGGCACATTCAGTTGGGGTGACTGAGGGGCATGAGCCCTCTCCATGATGTATCACTTGGTCTTTCGTATTGGCTGCTTATTTTTAAATTTATTTGTATATGTTTTTAAATACATATTATATGAATAATTGGAATCTGTCCGGTTGTGCAGTGGTCTAAGTGCTGGCTTCTTACCATTTGTCTGAGATGGGTCCAGACGCAAATCCTGGTGAGGCATGGATGTTGCATTTTTCTTACAGCACTGGCTCTCTCCCTTCCCTAGAACCAGTGGCCCTAAATTAGGGACAGGTGACTGCTTATGTCCCATTGAGTTGCTCATAGTGATCGTTGAAGCCCCAATAAAAAAAAAAAAAGGGAAATTTGGAAGCATAGCCAGGGGAGGGCAAGTCTGGGCTGCATCTGAACTGTTTTCCCTTTTTTCCGTCCTAGTGATTCGCACTACAGTCCAGTGCCTAACCTCTTTCGTATGGGTCATTCCACGTCAAATCATCCAATTTTTTTGCGAAATGTCACCCACCCACAGGGATATGAATGAAACTCAGCTGGTAGGTATACCTGATAAAGTTACGGCATATCATCGAATTGGCAATATTTACTGCATGAACGACGAACACCCTGGCGAAGTCCAAGAAAAACCAAAGGTGAGAATTACTTAACGTTTCAGTTTTATTATTGTTATATAAAGTCTTCTAGGAAAACCCCCATGCACAACTTTGCACACGACCTTCCAAGGTCACAGACGTAAATTCTAACTTGTGAAACAGATAATTTCAGAAGAAAGCAATATGCTCTTCATAATTTGCTATTAACTTTTTACCACATAGTTCTGCAACGGGCTTAACAGCTTATGCAATATCTAAGTCTGTTTTTTATGTTTTCTACAAAAAAAATTATAAACATCTGCTTTTGTGATCTGATCTGCAAATGGCCATTGCAGGGTTGCTCTGCTTACAGTTCGTTTCACTGCATCGCCAATGCCAACCAGAGGCGTAGCCCGGATCCCCTTGAGGTTGGATTGCGTACGAATCTAAAGCGATATATATGGAAATATAAACATGGTTCATATGCGTCCTAGAAATCCTGGAATTATCTTTTGTTCTGGAAAAATCCTTAAAATGCCCTAAAATTCTGCTACATGTCCTGGAATTTTATCCATTCCAGTCTTTTTGTCTCTGTGCGATGTTTGGTAGTTGAGGATTTTTTTACTGACATAGCTTATGTCCGACAAATTTTCCTCTCCCCCACCCCTGCAAAATGCTGGGGGTGGGGGGGGGGGCTGGGTTTTTTTTTGTCTGTTAGGAGGACTGAAGCTACGTTATTAGCATATTAGCATTTTTTGGCCTCGTGCTTATGTTATCATATGTCTGTCTGACCATGAAGACCATATCTCAGCAATTATTAGTTCGATTTGTAAAATTCTTTTTGTATTGGGAAGCTTAAAATGTGAGAATGATCCATACGTTTCATTTTTTTCGATGCACAACTACAACTTTGCCACTATAAGGCGCAAATGAAGATTGTATCGAATTAAAAATGCATTTTATTTCATACATTTGCTTCTAAATATCCAATTGAAAAAATTCTCCTTCCTTTCGACAACATTTATATCGAAGACTATTTTAGTTACAGTCGCGTTTTCAAATAATGCATAAATTTTCCGCTAGGGCGTAATGGTAAATCGCGATTTCCCCAGTATCTCCGCTTCTAAAAGTCCGATTTGAAAAATTCTTGGATACAGCTCTTGAGAGGAAATGTTTTGTATATAATTTTTTATTTTTGGTAAAGAATGTTTTGGCCGCCAGGGGGCGTAAGTGTTTAGTTTTGCTTCTGATGTACTTGCAATAAAATCTGAGTTAGAAACTCGATTGAAAAAATTCCTCCGTGTAGCGATACCGTTCACCTCCAGAAACATTTTGAGAATACCTCCTGCTTAAATAGTGCATAATTTTTTCGCCAGTGGCATACACATATATTTTATTTTTGTCCATATCTCTGTTTCTAAGAGTACGATTTGAAAAATTCTTTTTTTTGTTGGAGAACATTTTCAGTGCGAAATGTTTCTCATATAGTTTTAAATATTTCTTAACGCACAAGTGTGCCGCTAGAGGGCATAAGCTCACCATTCCGTTTACAGCAATATCTATGGGACTAATAATTTTCTGCTAGGGGGCGTTATGGTAAATCACGATTTTCCCAATATCTCCGCTTCTAAAAGTCCGATTTAAAAAATTCTTTCTGTGTCGGATACAGCTCTTCAGGGGAAATGTTTTGCATATAATTTCTCATTTTTGGTTAAGAATGGTTTGGCCGCCAGGGAGCATAATTGCTTATTTTTGCTTCTGATGTATTTGCAATAAAATCTGAGCTCGAAACTCGATGGAAAAAATTCCTCCGTGGACCGATACCACTGACCTCCAAAAACTTTTCGAGAATACCTCCTACTTAAATAGTGCATAATTTTCGCACCAGGGGGCGTACATGTATATCTTATTTTTGCCTATATCTCTGTTTCTAGGAGTATGATTTGAAAAATTCTTTCTTTGTTAGAGAACATTTTCGGTGCAAAATGTTTATCATATAATTTCAAATATTTCTTAATGCACAAGTGGGCCACTAGAGGGCGTAAGCTCATGTTTCCGTTTGCAGCAGTATCTATGGGACTAATAACCCGATTGAAAAACATTCTCTTTCGACCAGATACTACTAAAGTTACTTTTTCTGCTGGCGACTAAAGTTACTTTTTCTGCTGGACATTTTTTTTATCCAGTCACCACGTGGTGAGTGGCGACCGCTAATTTTAATCTTTTCACCCATCTCCCATGTGGTCTTTTTCTGAGTCTTTTCCTGTCCCTTGGAATCCAATCCAAAATTTCGACTGTCCATCGATGGTCTGTCCTTCTGGCAGTATGTCCAGCCCATTGCCATTTCACGGATTTTACTCTGATCATGATGTCTTCCACTCTTGTCATTTTTCGGATCCACGAATTCCTCTTCTTATCTCTCCTGGTTACACCAAGCATGCACCTCTCCATGCTGCTTTGAGTTGTCTGCAGTCTTTGTATGTCTCTTTTAGTTAAGGTCCACGTCTCTGCACCATATGTAAGCACTGGAAGGATGCATTGATCAAACACTTTTTCTTTTAAGACATAATGGCATATTGCTTTTGAAAATTATGCTGTTTCTTCCAAAAGCTTTCCAGGCAAGTTTTATACGCCAATTAATTTCTTCATCAATGTGACCCTCACTTGATATCTGCTGTCCAAGATAAATGTAGGTATTGGTTATCTCCAGCTTTTCCCCATCAATCGATAAATCTTCATTTCTTGCAAAAGCATTGTACATCACTTTTGTCTTCTGAAAGTTCATTTTTAATCCCACTTCTTTACTCTTGTCAGTAAGTTCCTGGATAATACTCTGCAGCTCTGATGGGGTAGTTGCAAAGATGACTACATCATCAGCAAAACGGAGGTGAGTTAGATAATCTCTATTAATCTTTATCCCTTTGTTTTCCCAGTTCAGTGATTGAAAGACATTTTCCAATGTGGCATTAAAGATCTTGGAAGATATGGTATCACCTTGTCTCACTCCCTTTCCAATTTTTATGTGTGCTGTATTCTCAAACAGCCGAATATCTGCTCTTGCATTTTCATAGATGTTATTAATAATATTAATGTATGCATCTTCAATACCGCAGGATTTCAAAGCCATTGTAACTGTTGATGGTTTCACTGAATCAAAGGATGATTGATAAAAGCCATGCACAATGAAAGTTCATATTCCCTCGCCCTTTCAATTATTCTCTCAGTACGTGGATATGATCTACAGTGCTGTAGCTACTCCTGAATCCAGCTTGTTCTCTCAGTTGAGCCATGTCCAGTGTTACCTTCAAACAGTGTGAAAGAACTTTAGTGAAGATTTTATAAACCACTGATAGGAGGCTGATAGGTCTGTAGTTCCTGAGATCCTCAATCTCACCTTTTTTATGTAGCAGGATCATTGTAGCGTTGTTCCAATCCTCAGGAATCTTCCCTTCATTAAGGCATCGAGTAAAAACTTGGGCGAGTACTGTTTCAATTTCTCCACTTGCTTTTTGTATGATGTCTACAGTAATTCCATCTTCTCCTAGAGCTTTTCCCAGCTTCATATTCTTGATTGTATGTGCAACTCCTGCTGGGAGGACTGGAAGAACTGGTACCTTTCATGATGTCTGGAGTACATGTATCATCCCTTTCATATAATTTGGAGTAGAAATCTTTCATTCTTGTCAAAATCTCACCTCTATTTCTTGTTACAGAACCATCTTCCTTTCTCAGTGCCATAATCTGTTTTCTTCCCTTACTGAGATGTCTCTTTGCTATCTTTAGGCTTTGGTTGTTTTCAATGGCTTTCCTCACTAGTTCACAGTTGAATTTTCTTACGTCTTCAGTGATACGTTTTCGTACTGTCTTGCATAGCTCTATATATTTCACTTTGGAAGTCACATCTTCTTTAGTTGTCCTCATCTCTCTTCTTTTTTGCATCAACATTTTGGTTTTTCCTGATAATTTGTTCACATGCAACTTGTTCTTAGACCCAGCTAATTTTGTTGCTGTTTCCATAAAAGCTTTGGTTACTTTTCTGTTAACTTCAGAAATATCCACTTCTTCTGATGTTAGGCCTTCTAAAGCAGAGAATCTATTCTTCAGTTCCAACTTGAAGGTATTGTGGTGTTTTTTAAGGTTGGTTATGTCAACACATTTTGTTTTAGTTGTAAATGCATTTATGGCACCTCTATTCATAGTGATTGTGGAATAACTTTTTTACGGGTCTTTTAGAGGTTATTTTTAATGAAAGTTGGTTGTCAAATTTTCGAACTAAAGCCTAGTTCGTCATCAGGACTATGTCACTGGAGTAGTTGCTGCCACTCAATTGGAAGAGACCATCCGCAATTATCGTTAATTGTGGTACTTCTTCTTCTTGCTATTTCGATCCCTTCTTCTAGTTTTCTCTTTACTAAGTTTGACTGGTGGGCGATTATTTTCACTGAGTCCCAATTTATGGAGTGTCCACTTGCTTGTACATGTCTGTCTAGCCCTGTTTTGTTCCCAATGTTCCTAATAGCTGCTTGGTGTTCTTTCATTCGGACCTTAATACTTCTCCCTGTTTCTCCTATATAGCTGAGTCCGCAGTTACAGTCGATGCAGTAAATTACTCCTTCCTGCAATTGGATGTCCAATTCTTTCTGCTTTAAAGCTGGCAAGAATTTCTTTATTTTGTTATTAAGATCTGGAGCTAGCCTGATATTATATTTTGCTCCGATCCTTTTCAGTTTCTCGAAAAGTCCCTTGTGGTACGTAATTTTGCTGGTGAATTTGAAGTTGGTTTTTTCCTGCTTCTTTTTTGGCACTTGTTTAAATATTTTCTCAACATATGGGGAGGGGTAATTGTTTTCTGCCAACATTTCCTTTAATTCTTCTTTGTGAAGATCTTTTGAGAAGCTGAAGAGACCAGGATTTCAATTTTTTCCAAAAATTGTCTCGCTGTATTCGATTTAATATAATCAGGGTGGAATGAGCAGAAGTCTAACATCTTCCCTGTGTTGGTGGGTTTTCTAAAAAGCTGAGTGAATATTTTCCCTTCTCTTGAGGTCAAGGTTAAATCCAGGTAATTGATGCTATGGTCTTTTTCCTGTTCCAGGGTGTACTTCAAGGTATTCTCTAGTAAGTTAAATTCTTCCAGAATCTGAGAGGGTAGAGATTGGTCCACAGTATCTACTATAATTAGGACATCATCCATGTACCTTACATAGAGAGCAAACAAGGAGGGTTGTATAAGGATTTTTGCCTCTAGTTTACTTATATAATAATTTGCTAGCAGAGGTGCTAGTGGAGAACCCATTGCAAGTCCTGAAGTTTGCCTGTAATATTTCTTTCCAAACTGGAAGAAATTATTCTTGAAGGAAAATAGGAGCAGTTCATATATGCCAAGTAGTATTTCTCTATTGTGATTATGGAATACTATTTTTTCCGCAAGGTCATCTGCAATGAATTCCAGTAGGAGGTCCAGGTTAATGTTGGTATACATAGAGACTATATCCAGGCTTGCCATTACTGGATGAATTAATTCTGGCAAGTTGTCCAGTTTTCTTTTTAGCTGCATGGAATTTTTTAGTAGGTAGGGAGGAGAAGGGAAAATATCTCTGAGGTGACCAAGCAAATAATAATTAATGTTGGAGAGTGGCGAATTTCTAGTGTCTATTATAGGTCTTATTGGATGGCCTTCTTTGTGAACTTTTATCGTACCATAGATCTGTGGAATTCTTGACTGGATTTTGGAGAAGTTTTTGAAGAGCTCATTAAGCTGTTTTTTATTTCTTAAAGAGCTGATTAATTTCTTAAGATTTTTTACAGTTTGATCTATATTATTACCATTGAGTTCTTCATAATAAGGCTTGCTCAATTCAGCTTCCATTTTATTGTAATACTTCTCTTTTTCTACCAATACCAAAACTTTGCTCTTATCTGCTCTCAGTGCTACTACTTTATCATTGGCTTTGAATTTTTTAAGGTCAGTAATGGCACTTCTATTAAAATTGTAATCAACTTTTACTGGCTTTTTTACAAATTTTGAGACGCAGTCTGAGAATTCTTTCCTTAAAGTAACTGCTGTATTTTCATCTTCTCTTTCTACCTTACTACAGATGCTTTCTAAATCAATCAGTATACGTTTTTTATCAAGTGTTGCGGAGGAAAGGTTGTAATTATATCCCTTATTGAGGAGATTAATCAGGTTTCCATCTACTCCTTCTTCCGTCAGATCAATGACATGTTTGTTAGTGGTGGATGGTATTAACTGTGGGCCAGGTGCTGTAGACATTAACTTTGGACTTAACCATTTATTTTCTTTAATTTTCAATTTTTCCTAAACTTTTTGTTTTTATCTCTCACTGCTTTAGCTAACCAATTATCAATATTTTTCTTTTCTGCTTCCGGAATTTCTAATGTCTCAAAATTTGTAAAAAAGCCAGTAAAAGTTGATTACAATTTTAATAGAAGTGCCATTACTGACCTTAAAAAATTCAAAGCCAATGATAAAGTAGTAGCACTGAGAGCAGATAAGAGCAAAGTTTTGGTATTGGTAGAAAAAGAGAAGTATTACAATAAAATGGAAGCTGAATTGAGCAAGCCTTATTATGAAGAACTCAATGGTAATCCTATAGATCAAACTGTAAAAAATCTTAAGAAATTAATCAGCTCTTTAAGAAATAAAAAACAGCTTAATGAGCTCTTCAAAAACTTCTCCAAAATCCAGTCAAGAATTCCACAGATCTATGGTAAGATAAAAGTTCACAAAGAAGGCCATCCAATAAGACCTATAATAGACACTAGAAATTCGCCACTCTCCAACATTAATTATTATTTGCTTGGTCACCTCAGAGATATTTTCCTTCTCCTCCCTACCTACTAAAAAATTCCATGCAGCTAAAAAAGAAAACTGGACAAGTTGCCAGAATTAATTCATCCAGTAATGGCAAGCCTGGATATAGTCTCTATGTATACCAACATTAACCTGGACCTCCTACTGGAATTCATTGCAGATGACCTTGCGGAAAAAAATAGTATTCCATAATCACAATAGAGAAATACTACTTGGCATATATGAACTGCTCCTATTTTCCTTCAAGAATAATTTCTTCCAGTTTGGAAAGAAATATTACAGGCAAACTTCAGGACTTGCAATGGGTTCTCCACTAGCACCTCTGCTAGCAAATTATTATATAAGTAAACTAGAGGCAAAAATCCTTATACAACCCTCCTTGTTTGCTCTCTATGTAAGGTACATGGATGATGTCCTAATTATAGTAGATACTGTGGACCAATCTCTACCCTCTCAGATTCTGGAAGAATTTAACTTACTAGAGAATACCTTGAAGTACACCCTGGAACAGGAAAAAGACCATAGCATCAATTACCTGGATTTAACCTTGACCTCAAGAGAAGGGAAAATATTCACTCAGCTTTTTAGAAAACCCACCAACACAGGGAAGATGTTAGACTTCTGCTCATTCCACCCTGATTATATTAAATCGAATACAGCGAGACAATTTTTGGAAAAAATTGAAATCCTGGTCTCTTCAGCTTCTCAAAAAGATCTTCACAAAGAAGAATTAAAGGAAATGTTGGCAGAAAACAATTACCCCTCCCCATATGTTGAGAAAATATTTAAACAAGTGCCAAAAAAGAAGCAGGAAAAACCAACTTCAAATTCACCAGCAAAATTACGTACCACAAGGGACTTTTCGAGAAACTGAAAAGGATCGGAGCAAAATATAATATCAGGCTAGCTCCAGATCTTAATAACAAAATAAAGAAATTCTTGCCAGCTTTAAAGCAGAAAGAATTGGACATCCAATTGCAGGAAGGAGTAATTTACTGCATCGACTGTAACTGCGGACTCAGCTATATAGGAGAAACAGGGAGAAGTATTAAGGTCCGAATGAAAGAACACCAAGCAGCTATTAGGAACATTGGGAACAAAACAGGGCTAGACAGACATGTACAAGCAAGTGGACACTCCATAAATTGGGACTCAGTGAAAATAATCGCCCACCAGTCAAACTTAGTAAAGAGAAAACTAGAAGAAGGGATCGAAATAGCAAGAAGAAGAAGTACCACAATTAACGATAATTGCGGATGGTCTCTTCCAATTGAGTGGCAGCAACTACTCCAGTGACATAGTCCTGATGACGAACTAGGCTTTAGTTCGAAAATTTGACAACCAACTTTCATTAAAAATAACCTCTAAAAGACCCGTAAAAAAAGTTATTCCACAAACATTTTGTTTGTCGTATGAGCTTGCCACGTTCGAGTTTAGTGTTGAGGTGCATCTTACATCTCACCAATCGATGGTCACTTCCTGTGTTGAACTTGTTTAGCACACTGCAGTCTTCTATGACGAATGTTTTGTTACACATAATGAAATCAATTTCACTAGTCGTCCCATTTGGATGTCTGCATGTCCATTTCCTGTGTGGCTTTTTCTTGAAAAAGGAGTTCAAGATGAAAAACCTTTCTGCCTCTGCAAACTCAATGAGAGTATTTCCACGCTGGTTTCTGTGACCGAATTTACCTACTGGAGTTTCATTCTGTTGCCGTTGCCCTATTTTTGCATTGAAATCTCCCATAATTATCTTCAAGTGCTGCTTACTTTTATTATTTAGATGACGAATTTCCTCATAAGATTCTTCAATTTCTTCTTCAGGATGACTTGTGGTGGGTGCATAAGTTTGAATAATCTGAGCCTTGTATCTTCTCGAGAGTTGCATAACAAGTCGTGCAGCTCTGTCAGAGGAACTTTCAACTTCTACAACTTTATCCTTCAGTTTCTTGTTTATTATAAATCAAACACCACTAGTTCTGCCAGTATCAGTCCCATGATAGTAGAAGAGATGTCCACTTTTCAGTTCAATGAGATCTTCTCCTTTTCTTACCTCACTTAGCCCGACGATGTCCCAGTTGATCCTTTGTAGTTCCTCTTCCAATTCAAGAAGTCTTGAATCAGAAGATAGGGAGCATCCATTGTAAGTAGCCAAGGTCAGCATCAGATGGCAGCCTAGTCAGGTGCTCCGGTGATTCTTAGCGCCTTCTGCCTTCATGTCGCACTGGCCGCTGCCTTGGCCAGGTACGTTCCAGCTGCCGGAGACTGAGGGCCAAGATTTAAGTTGTGGAGTCATTTCGGAGGGTTTATTTTCAGTTAAATATGTTGAGGGAACCTCAATGCAAAGTTACATAAAAGATGTTCTGGAATCGGCAGAAAGGCTGCCAAGTATAGGTGAGCCCATTAAAGAAAGTCATTTGGCAGTTCTACTCATGTGCAGCTTACCAATTTCTTATTCTACTCTTAATTACAACTTTAGAGAGTAAAAATGAGATAGTTGTCACTTAACTATGTTAAGGGTAAACTGATTGATGAATATGAGAGAGAAAGGAGATGCAAAAATCCTCTTCCTCACAATCTATGGGTTTTAAGGGAAATTATTTCAAGAAGAAAATGTTAACTCTAGTGTAAATAAATTTTGTACTTATTGCCATAAGAAAAGTCATGTCAAAGACGAGTGCTGGCATCTAAGAAAAAATAAAAAATAAATGAAACAGGTGAAAGGAACACATCACACACTCACACCACTAAATCAAAAGGAACTAGTAGAAGTAATATTTGTACACACACCTCTAGCAAAAATTGTCTAACCAAACAAAACCAGTTTGATGAGACTGGTAGCATAGAGAAAAAGTGTGAAATAAATAAGGAAAGAAATGAATGTGTTCTTAAATCACAATCCTTTCAAACTCACACTGGTGAACAGTCTGAGTGGTTTGTTGATTCTGGTGCAACAGGTCACATGTCAGGAAACAAATTTTTCTCCTGAGTTAAAAAAGGAGAGGGGTACCCGTGTAACTATAGCAAATGAAGATCAGCTTCAACCTGCTGGTATAGGTGAAGGAACTTTAAAAGTAAAATGTCTTAATGGAACTGAAAATAGAATACGATTGCAAGATGTATTATACGTTCCAAAGTTAAAGGGAAACTTACTGTCTGTGAAAACAGTTACTAATAAAGGATGTATTGTTGTATTTAAGGATAGCATATGTGCCATTTAGAAAGAAAATAACAATATCACTATTGTACATGCTGTGGCAACAGATAGTCTATTTAAATTAATAACTCTTCCAGAAGTAGTCAAAAGGACAAGTCATGCTTCCCAAATGCAAAACAAATGTTGCAAGCATGAAAATTGTATTTTTAAGTGGCATTTAAGATTGGGGCATAGAAGCCTAGAAGCAATTAGACAAATGGAAAGGGAAAACCTAGCTAGAGGCATAAAGTTAAATAATTGTAAACATGATCTCACATGCACAACATGCATCAAGGCAAAATTAACTGAAGCTCCATATCCAAGAAAGGCTAGCTTTAGGGCAAAGAAGCCACTGCAATTGGTGCACACAGACTTGTGTGGTCCCATGGAATGTCCCAGCCTAGGGGAAAAAGGTATTTCATCACCTTTATTGATGATTATTCCAGATACAGTATGGTTTGTTTACTTAATGACAAGAAAAGATGAAGTGGCAGAAAAACTTACAGTTTGTAACATCCAAACAGAATAAATTTAAAACAAAAGTTCAGTCAATCTGTACAGATAATGGTAAAGAGTACTGCAATCAAGAAATTGATTTATATCTTAATCAAGAAGGAATTGCTCATCAGAAGACAGTCTCATATTCACCACCTCAAAATGGAGTGGCAGAGTGAAAAAATAGATCTCTGGTAGAAATGTCAAGAGCTCTATTAATAAATGCTAAACTACCCAAATCATTCTGGGATGAAGCAATTCTCACTGCAGCATACCTGCAAAATAGGTTACCTACAAAAGCTAATGAAAAAACCCCTTATGAGATGTGGAACAAAGTTAAACCAAATATAACTCATCAAAAGTTTTTGGATGCAGGGTTTTTGCACACAACACAAAAAGCAAAAACTTGATGAAAAAGCCATTGAAGGCATATTTGTTGGATATGACCCAAAGAGTACTGGGTACAAAGTATATAAAGGGAATAGGTCTGTCATCATATCCAGATCTGTAAAATTCCTTGAAAATGAAATAAATGAAGAAAAAGAAAGAAATGAGGAAGGCATAGCTGAAGAACGGAAAGAAAAGGTGGAAAATACAATAAACCTTTTCAAAAATGTTCTCGAAGATGTAGAATCAGAAAAAATAATTGAACAGGAAACAGAAAAAATCCAAGACAAAACACAGAACCCTCACAGGAGGATGAACATACAGAGTCAAATTCTGAAGTTCCACCATTGAGAAGGTCTCAAAGGAAAACAAAAGGAGTACCTCCTGAAAAACTATCACTGAAAATTGAAGAAAGCATAATTCTTAGGGATGATTCTAAAAATATACAAGAAATAGAAGAACTGCCTCAAGTTGAAAAAGATAAATGGTACAATGCCATGGAACAAGAAATAAATTATCTGAAAGAGAATAACACATGGTTACTCACAAACTTGCCAAAAGATAAAAAGGCAATAGGCTGCAAGTAGGTGTTCAAGACAAAATATGATGAAAAGCAAGAAGTAATCAAGTACAAGGCTATAGTCAACAGTTTGGTTCAGACTATGATGAAACTTTTTCACCTGTAGTCAAGCATACAACAATTAGAGCTTTGCTTACAGCAGCTGCATATAAAAAAATGTTCATCCAACATGTAGATGTCAAATCTGCATTCTTGCATGGAGAACTGCAAGAAGAAATTTACATGCATCAGCCTGAAGGGTTTTATAGAAAGAAATCATGAAAATAAAAATTGTGTGCAAATTGGACAAATCCGTATATGGCTTAAAGCAGGCTGCCAAGGCATGGAATCAGTCAATAGAAAATACCTTGACATCTCAGGGCTTCATACAAAGCAAAACAGATTCCTGTTTATTTATAAAACATGAAGATAAAGGCACAATTTATCTGATCATTTATGTAGATGATATATTAATAAGTGCTCAACATCAGTCCCAAATACAGCAGGTAATAAAAGCTTTAAAGAATAACTATGAGATCACTGATCTTGGAGAGGTCAAATATTACTTAGGTATAAAAGTAACCAAAGATAACAGAGGAAATTTCTTTCTTAGTCAACAAAGCAAAATTCAACAATTAATAGACAAATTTGGTCTACAAGATGCAAAAGCAACATATATTCCAGTGGAAACAAATTACTACCAGCATAAAGGAGATGATGATTTGTTACCTAATAATAAATATCAACAGGCCTTGGATCTTTGCTATATATATCTTCAATCACTAGACCTGATATTACAGCAGCCACCCACATGCCAAGCAGAAGATGTGAAAGTCCACGACAAAGAGATTGAAATGCTGTGAAAAAGGTTATATGTTATCTTAAGACAACCAAAGAGTTAAAACTGCAAATTTCATCAGAAGAGCCTCCTGTACTAAATGTGTATTCTGACCCAGACTGGGCTCAAGACCAAAGAGACAGGAAATCTACCTCAGGTCATTTTGTTTTTCTTGGAGAAAACTGTATCATGGAAATCCCACAAAACAGAATTGTGTTGCATTGTCATCTTCTGAGGCTGAGTATGTGTCCATAGCACAGTCAGCCCAAGATTCGACATGGTCATTGGAGTTAATGAAGGATTTAGACCTAAAACAGGATTTACCAGTGAAGTTTTGGGAAGATAATCAAGCAACCATAAAACTGAAGCAAACTGAGAAAAATAATTCAAGAGTAAAGCACATTGATATAAAGCACCATTATATAAGGGACTTGCAAAGCAAAAATATTCTAGAAGTATATTATTGTCCTACTCAGGAGATGAAGGTGGACATAATGACAAAGCTACTGGCCAAACCAGCTTTCGAACATCACAGACAGTCGTTATACCTTCAGGACTTGGTCAGAGCAAGAGCGGAATGTTAGCGTAAGACAACCACTTACGCTCTGACAGACGTCCAAAAGGAAAGAAAAACTCAAATGTAAACATTATTTATTTTTTAAGTCGAGAGAGGGTGCTCCGATGCAACTAGCTCTCTCGTGCTCAGATAGAAACAACAAACAGCAACTCTCTCCACAAAAGAAGCTACACAGAAGTAAATAAAGTTCCTGCCCTGGAAAGTCGTATGATTATGCTTCTTTCTAGAAGTGTTTGCATTTATTCTGTTTCTTCTCAGCAGATGATGGAACTCAAATTTACAGAGGTTATGTTCCTGGTATTAAATATTCCCTTCCTTCTTCAAGAAGAAACTGTTTTTTATGATTCCTTTAAATGACTGAGAGTGAAGGTCATACGTTCGCTTCTCACCCGTAGAACCAAATAGTTTGTGAAGTGCACCTTTTGTTCACAAAGTGAACTATTATTATTATTCATATTACCTTCAATTATTCTTCATATATTCAGCAATTAATATCTTCAAGTATTTGTTTATGTTGATTAAAAAGAAGTCGTCTTTATTCTAAAGGTATGTTTTGTTCTTTATGGTGCTATTCTACACTGCTGGACAATTGCTAAGGACGGATCATAAACGGCTATATAGCGCATAAAAAAGTAAGTGTGGTTGGATGCCAAGTGAAATAAAATAATGTCAGAATGCCAGGACATTACAAGAAAGACAATTTATTGTGCTCTGAAATCCAGAAGGCTTTGGAACGTGTTCAAGGGACAAACAGGTCATTTTGTGCAGAATACGTAAACGTGAAAAAATGCAATTACCGTCCGCAGGCGTTCCGGCGTAAGATGTCAATACGGGATATGGCCACTATGGAGGGCGATGCAAGATTCCACACGTCGTGTCATGCTTTGCACAACATTATCAAGCAGCTGTTGGGGTAATTTATCCCATTCCTCTGTCAGTGCACGGATGAGGGTGTCCTTGTTTATTGGAGGGCATTGGCGACCAGCAAGACTCCTCCCCATAGCATCCCACACATTTTCAATGGGATTCAGATCTGGAGAACGTGCTGGCCATACGAGGCGTTGAATATCCTCGCTCTCAAGACACTCCTGGACAGCGACTGTTCGATGACATGTTGCGTTGTCGTCCATGAAAATGAATCTATCACCGACAGCACCACGGAACATGCGAACGTGAGGTAGCAGAACATCATTAATGTATCCTTGGCCAGTCATAGTCCCAGTTGGAAGGACATAGAGGGACGTACGGCCATTGATCATGATGCCAGCCCATACCATGACACTACATGTCGGATATCGGTCCTTTTCCTCTATGTTTGCTGGACAATATGCAGTACCACTATCACGCCAGATCAGTTGTCGTCGACAATCAGACGATAGACTGTATCTACTCTCATCTGAGAAGAGGACAGCAGACCAGTCGTTATCAGTCCAATTGCGATGTTGATGGCTCCATTGCAAACGGGCGGTACGGTGACGTCTGGACAATGGGATGCACACAACACGACGGCGGGCGTATAGTCCTCCTTCATGCAAACGTCTGGCGACAGTTTTTCGGGAGATCCGCTTGCCAGTAGCAGCCATAAACTGATTTGCTACCTCACTAGCTGTGCTGTGCCGGTGTCTTTTTGTTGATAGCACTATGTACCGATCTTCTGCAGGTGTCGTACTGCGAACACGACCTCCCCGTGACGTTTGCTACACTCCATTTGTTTGAAATGATTTCCAAAGCCTTGAAATAACACTGTGGCTGACGTCGAACTCCCTGGCAACATCTGTTATTTTTCGCTCTTCTTCAATCTTGCCAATAACACGGCCACGCGTAAAATCATCTAGGTGATGTCGGGAAGACATAATGAAAATTGCAAGTTCATCAATTGATTCTTTCCCTTTCAACTTTGCGTTTGAACAACAATGGTCAATACGCGTCAAATCCTTTATATCTCTTATCAGCGCTATGACGTCACGAACAAGTTCGGCAATGCAAAATTTGCATACACACAACACGTCTTACTGTATCCCGCACTTATGCTAATTTCCACATTTTCCTGCCTTCCATTTTATGGTTGCTATCGTTGCTATTGTCATCCGTCCTTAGCAATTGTCCAGCAGTGCATTTATTTGAATCAAGTCATCAGATATCTAAATAACATGAATACAATATTGAATAAGAGAGGCAACAATTATTATATCATCATCATCATCATCATCAACCATTATCAATCCACTGCTGGACGAAGGTCTCCCCAAGTTTCCTCCACAACGGTCTGTCTTGTGCCAGTCTCCTCCATGTCACTCCCGCATATTTACGAATTTCATCCACCCATCTCCCATGTGGTCTTTTTCTGGGTCTTTTCCTGTCCCTTGGAATCCAATCTAAAATTTCGGCTGTCCATCTATGGTCTGTCCTTCTGGCAGTATGTCCAGCCCATTGCCATTTCAGGGATTTAACTCTGATCATGATGTCTTCCACTCTCGTCATTTTTCGGATCCACGAGTTCCTCTTCTTATCTCTCCTGGTTATACCAAGCATGCACCTCTCCATGCTGCTTTGAGTTGTCTGCAGCCTTTGTATGTCTCTTTTAGTTAAGGTCCACGTCTCTGCACCATACGTAAGCACTGGAAGGATGCATTGATCAAACACTTTTCTTTTAAGACATAATGGCATATTGCTCTTGAAAATTATGCTGTTTCTTCCAAAAGCTCTCCAGGCAAGTTTTGTACGCCGATTAATTTCTTCATCAATGTGACCCTCACTTGATATCTGCTGTCCAAGATAAACATACGTATCTGTTATCTCCAGTTTTTCTCCATCAATCGATAAATCTTCATTTCTTGTAAAAGCATTGAACATCACTTTTGTCTTCTGAAAGTTCATTTTTAATCCCACTTCTTTACTCTTGTCAGCAAGTTCCTGGATCATACTCTGCAGCTCTGATGGGGTAGTTGCAAAAATGACTACGTCATCAGCAAAACGAAGGTGGGTTAGATAATCTCCATTAATCTTTATCCCTTTGTTTTCCCAGTTCAGTGATTGAAAGACATTTTCCAATGTCGCATTAAAGAGCTTCGGAGATATGGTGTCACCTTGTCTCACTCCCTTTCCAATTTTTATGTGTGTTGTATTTTCAAACAGCCGAATCTTTGCACTTGCATTTTCATAGATGTTATTAATAATATTAATGTATGCATCTTCAATACCGCAGGATTTCAGATCCGTGGTAACTGCTGATGGTTTCACCGAATCAAAGGCTTTTTCATAATCGATAAAAGCCATGCACAATGGAAGTTCATATTCCCTCGCTCTTTCAATTAGTTCTCTCAGTACGTGGATATGATCTATTGTGCTGTAGCCACTCCTGAATCCAGCTTGTTCTCTCGGTTGAGCCATGTCCAGTGTTACCTTCAAGCGGTGTGAAAGAACTTTAGTGAAGATTTTATAAACCACTGATAGGAGGCTGATAGGTCTGTAGTTCCTGAGATCCTCAATGTCACCTTTTTTATGTAGCAGGATCATTGTAGCATTGTTCCAATCCTCAGGAATCTTCCCTTCATTAAGGCATCGAGTGAAAATTTGGGCGAGTACTGTTTCAATTTCTCCACTTGCTTCTTGTATGATGTCTATAGTAATTCCATCTTCTCCTGGAGCTTTCCCCCGCTTCATGTTCTTGATTGCATGAGCAACTTCTGCTGGGAGGACTGGAAGAACTCTGGTACTGGTATCTTTCATGATGTCTGGAGTGCATGTATCATCCCTTTCATATAATTTGGAGTAGAAATCTTTCACTCTTGTCAAAATTTCGCCTCTATTTCTTGTTATAGAACCATCTTCTTTTCTCAGAGCCATAATCTGTTTTCTTCCCTTACTGAGATGTCCCTTTGCTATCTTAAGTCTTTGGTTGTTTTCAATTGCTTTCCTCACTAGCTCACAGTTGAATTTCCTTACGTCTTCAGTGATACTTTTTCGTGTTGTCTTGCATAGCTCTATATATTCCACTTTGGAAGTCACATCTTCTTTAGTTGTCCTCATCTCTCTTCTTTTTTGCATCAACATTTTGGTTTTTCCTGATAATTTGTTCACATGCAACTTGTTCTTAGACCCAGCTAATTTTGTTGCTGTTTCCATTAGAGCTTTGGTTACTTTTCTGTTAACTTCCGAAATATCCACTTCTTCCGATGTTAGGCCTTCTAAAGCAGAGAATCTGTTCTTCAGTTCCAACTTGAAAGTATTATGGTGTTTTTTAAGGTTGGTTATGTCAATACATTTTGTTTGTCTTATGAGCTTGCCACGTTCCAGTTTAGTGTTGAGGTGCATCTTACATCTCACCAATCTATGGTCACTACCTGTGTTGAACTGGTTCAGCACACTGCAGTCTTCGATGACGAATTTTTTGTTACACATAATAAAATCAATTTCACTTGTCGTCCCAATTGGATGTCTCCATGTCCATTTCCTGTGTGGCTTTTTCTTGAAAAAGGAGTTCAAGATGAAAAATCCTTCTGCCTCTGCAAACTCAACGAGAGTATTTCCACGCTGGTTTCTGTTGCCGTGACCGAATTTACCTACTGAAGTTTCATTCTGTTGCCGTTGCCCTATTTTTGCATTGAAATCTCCCATAATTATCTTCAAGTGCTGCTTACCTTTATTATTTAGATGACGAATTTCCTCATAAAATTCTTCAATTTCTTCTTCAGGATGACTTGTGGTGGGTGCATAAGTTTGAATAATCTGAGCCTGGTATCTTCTCGATAGTTGGATAACGAGTCGTGCAGCTCTGTCAGAGGAACTTTCAACTTCTACCACTTTATCCTTCAGTTTCTTGTTTATTATAAATCCAACACCACTAGTTCTGCCAGTATCTGTCCCACGATAATAGAAGAGATGTCCACTTTTCAGTTCAATGAGATCTTCTCCTTTTCTCCTTACCTCACTTAGCCCGACGATGTCCCACTTGATCCTTTGTAGTTCCTCTTCCAATTCAAGAAGCCTTGAATCAGAAGATAGGGAGCGTCCGTTATAGGTAGCCAAGGTCAGCATCATTGATTATTATATATATATAAACCTACAAGGCAGAAACTACAACAACAACAACAACAATAATAATAATAATAATAATAATAATAATAATAAAAATAAAAAACTCAAAAGCCAACAGGCAAAGAGAATAAAAAATAAAACCTGAATGCAGAAGTGTTGAAAATGCCGAGCCTTGGCTTTATCAAGGACCAGCAAAACTCTGCATTTTCTCACTACCACAAAGACTAGTTGAAAATGGGTTTCTGCAAAGTCATAGATGCAAGTATAAGTCCCCCAAAAATCCAGAATTACATAACCGCCCTCAAAGGTGCAGAAATTAAATAATTAAGCAAAAGTTTTTGCATACATCTATCACTTTCCTGGCCCAACCCATAATCATCATCTCCCACAAAAACCAGAAAAACATTGGCAAAGAGCTCACAAAAATTGTGAGAAGGCTTAGAACTTTAGACCCAGAAAACGAGGCAAAACCTACTACAAAGAAAAATATGTTACTTAGGAACACCCAGAAAATGACAGGTAAGCTACCTTATCGCCCAAGTGAAGTTCCAATTGGGAACCAAAATAAAAAGCATTTAAAAAGTGTCATTCGCTGAGAAAAAGAACTTCCAAAAAATTAAAGAAAAATAAAAAAGAATAAAAAACAGAGACCACGGTAGCAAATACGAACATTTTACAGACAATTCCCAGGAAACATGGAATGCCATAAGACAAAAACACATAATATATAATGCATTGGAAAAGGTACTTAAAATTAAAAATAAAAGTTGAAATATTTACACTGTATTCTAGGAATGCTTTAAGATGATTACAACAACTGAAAATAATTCTGCCCAACACTGAAAGTTGAACACCACGAGGTCGAGATACCAGCTAACACCCCTAAAAGAAGCACAAAAACAGGCTCATGACCAATATAAATGAAAGAATTTTTTTTTATATTTAATTAGAATCCAAGCTGTATCAATGCCAAACAAGAAATAATATTTTTTTAGCATTTAACAAAAACGACAAAAAGAATAGAAAGATCTTGCATATGAACAAATGAAAGAGCCCACCTACAATGCTGCAAACCTCTTATCTCCTCACGCGCAAAATGGCCAACTGGAAAACAGCAGTCTGGGAGAAGGAGATAGCCTGAAGACTGTCCCGCACAAAAAATACGCTGCACACGAAATTCCTCCAATCAAAAATTACAAACCGAGAATGATGTCCTGTTTGTCCAGTAACAGAAGAATAACTCTCCAGAATACACAAAAGTTATTATCAAATATACCTGATGTGTATTTAATAATTTTTACCTGTATTAAAACACCTTAGTGTACATCTACAGACAAAACCAGTTACTTATTTAGTTTAACGTAAGTTTTACCATTTTTATGTTAGCTATTCTGGAGATAGAATATCTAGTTTACTTTTTATATTTTTTTATCAAAATTTTTTAATTCAAATTATAAACTTTTTTGTGATTTTTAATATTTTATTATTTTTATTTTTAATAAGACTGTCCTGTCCATAGCACTAAAGGTTCCAGTTGTTAGTTAATATACATCCTCCAGACCAACTTCCAACAAGGCTTTCATTGGCCAGAATCATTTTATTAATTGTGAAGAAATTAAAACAGATCTGCTAACCTAACTATTTTTCAGAACGATTTTTCTTAAAACTCTTTTAATGAAAAGAGCTGGAATATATATACACAGTATATATACCAAATGCCCTTCATACAGAAATATATCTAATACAAGCATAATTTTTCAGATTTAAATTTTAGTAGCAAAGAGAGATAGCCAGGGATATGCATTTTGCATTTACACCCTAGGAGAAAACTGGTGTATTCTTTGAAGCAGAAAATTTATGCAAATTGTTCATGATAAAGGGTATTCAACTAAAAACATTTTTTTCCAGTGTTTTTTTCTTTCTTTAAGAGCAGATGGCCACCCTGGTAGAGCAGTGGCCTAAGCGCTGGCTTCTGATCATTCATCTGAGATGGGTCTGGGTTCAAATCCCGGTGATGCATGTATATATGTTGTGTTTGTCATACAGTACTGGTTTTCTCCCCTTCCTAGAACTAGTGACCCTAAATTGGGGGCGGGTGAATGCTTATAGGCTTTTAACAACTGTCGTTAAAGCCTCAAACAGAAAAAAAAAAAAAAAAAGAGCAGATGCTTCTGTAAATTGAAATGTGTTTTTAGGCATCCTTCCTCCTAACAGAAAAAACTATGTGTTGTAAAAAAGAAAATGTGAAAAAAAAAAAAAAAGAAAAAAAAAAATTCTTAATGGAGCTGTGGAAACCAAAAGGGAATTTTTTAAATCAGGCTTTTAGAAGCTGAGGTAGCAAGGGAAACAGTTTATACATTTACTCCTGCTTGTAGGTAAATTAAGCATTATTCAAAGTAGGAAGTATGTTCAACATTAATCATACTGAGCAGGATCCAGTGCAAAAATAATTTATTTTTTCAGTTTGATTTAAAGCAGGGATACAGTTGTAAATAGAAATGTACATGTGCACATATCAATAGAAAAGTGAGTTATGAAAAATTAAAAAGTGAATGCAAAATGTTCTGTATATCAGGAAATATCTGACACACAACATTTTTTTTTTTTTAATTGGACTTAAAGTATAGGTAATGAAAAAATACAATATAAGTTTATGCACCCTTGTTAGGAAAACTGTGCAGTGTTTAAACAGAAAATATGCATTAAGTTTTTTTCTTAGTGAAAGATACTTGACCAAAAACCTATTTCTTTATTCTGTTTTTTTAGATGCGGATATACCATTACAAACAGAAATTTATTCCTATGTCTGCAGTGGCAAAACTGTTTTGAAAAAAAAAATAAAAAAAGACAGAAAATATGTAAAAAATGTCCCTTGCAATGGAAGCTAGATGTGACACCAGACCAAAAGTGTTAAGGAAAATAGAATAAGCATTTACATCTTCTGGTGTGAAAACTATATAATATTTAAAGTAGAAAAAACAACAACAACAATGTGTGTGTGTGTGTGTGTGTGTGTGTGTGTGTGAAATGTTTTGCTCATGGTAAAAAGTAATGGATGAAAAATGAAGTTTTTTCCAATCAAGTTTTTAGGGTTAGAGATATGAGGTAAAATGGATGTCGAAGTAAATATTCAACCAATTTAGATTCTTGCCCTTTAGCAGGAAGATTCTTCGATGGATGGCCACTAGATAGGGATCTTTAACTTCATTTTCATAGTTCAAACTAGCCAATGGGAGGGGGGAGGGATTCAATTGTTAGGGGTTGATATACTGTGCTCTATAGACATACAGACATGCATTTTAATGTTAATGACATGCATTTTTTTCTCCTACTTCATATAATAGACATGCTGAAAAGTGTTAGTTTGTCAACTTTTGGAAAATTTGGTTTTGGAAAGTTTTTCCTCATTTTTCATTACCCAAAGCTAGACAGTGATAATTTTTCACCCTCAACTTTGTTTTAATAAAAATTGACATATTTCTCTTTAGTTTAATATGGATATTTTGCCATGTATTTTTTTACTTGTTTCATTAATTCTAAAAATCTTTCTTGTATTTGGAATTTTCTATTTTATTTTGATTTGCAAATTGTTTTCCTTTAGGCATTTGAAGATGCACTGGAAGGATTACATATGTAAGTATGTTATGAAAATTTTATGATTAAAATTATGTTCAAGTGGTTTCTTTCATTGAAACCTTGCACATTGTTTACAGTCATGTGTTGGATTAAAGCAGAGATTCAACTGCACCACAAAAGTTTATGAAGGCTGTGCATTTGATGTTCATTGGAGGTTATCTTTTGACTTTTTTTTGTGTGTGATGTGGTTGATGCCAAAGTGAATAAGGTTAATATTCCATATAAAAATAGCTATCAGCAGTATCTTCACTTAGACTTCTTGAAGCTGAATTTGTTATTATTTTGATACTTGCAGCTTTTCTTAAGCTAGAATCATGGAATGAAAACCAATTGTTTGATAGCATTGTTAAATGTTTTTAGATATTAAGTTGTAAAAACAGTATGTATTATAAAAAATTTTTTCCTCTTTAGATTACTCACTTAGTATATGGGCAGTTCTTTAGTAATGGAGTTGCAAGTCAGAAGATATCCTACTGTAATTTATTAAAATCTTATGTTTTTAAAAATTATCTTGATCAAAGCATTTTTGAGGACTATAATTAATAGCATCTCTCATTAAACTGATATAGGTGGTGAGAAAATAAAAATAACATTTTTAATCTGGCAACATTTAAATGTTGGTAACAGAATTATATTTGGTGGTGAAGGAAAAATGTGACATCTGGTTGAAGAAATTTCTTCACGAGATTGTGCACATACTATGACCGTAACTATGGTCGACATATTTGTAATGCTCCAGTCTTCTATAAGAAAGCTGCTTTCATTTACAAAAACATAAATCTGATTAGCTTAATATTAAATAAAAGGATGGTAATGGAATTTCTTCTTTGAAAAATACTTCTAATTGAACTTTTTATTTGTGTGGCTATTTTATATTGAAGGAAGCAGAAAAATTATATAAAAACCTAAAATATCCCCTGCGGCTCATTTGTGGCTCTGGTAATATTACTGTAACAACATCCTCTCGTTGGACAAAAACCAAAGTCTTCCTTTTCTGGTCAGAACAATTTGTCACCAATTTTCTTTCAAAATATAACTTCATTTTCATCCTGTTAAGTGATAATCTGACCAACAAAATAAGTATTATCAGCTTTCTTTGTAGTGGAAGAGTATTGCACTAAAACCCTTTTTCTGCTAGAAATAACACTGTTCAGCTTTGGCAGAGGTGTTATATTGAAGTTGTGTGCATAACTTTGCTGCTCAGCCAAGAAGGGAGTCATTTTGAAGCTGTGTACATAAACTTCTTTAGAAACAGCTACTTGTTTTGCTTCTGTAATGTATTCAGCAACTCCTTTTACACAACGAATTTGCTTTGTGTTAGGAATGGGCAAAATATCACCCCACAGTTTATCTAATTTGGAAATGTTTTTAACCATTTCTTGTGAAGAACAGTGCAGAATTTTTATTTTGTCACAGTTTTCATTTGCTACTTTTGCAAACTGAATAGAATTTTTTACTTTTTCTCCTTTCATAGTACTTGTTACAATGCACTTTACTAACCCACCTATACCATCACAGCACATTTGGTATGTCTGGCAGCACAAAAACAACAACAACAACAAGAAGAAAAAAACTGCCCACTTAAATAAACTGTTCCCCTAATGTGTAAGAGCACACATCAAATACTTTTGTTCAAACTAGCTTACTGCCCCATCTAAAAATACAATTTCTTCATATTTCCTGTAGTTTCCCTGAGTTGTTTTAATATCAGCTCAAAAAATGTATCCCTAGCATATGTACTTATCATGCGACAGATAATCTGACACTATGGCTCATGAGTGAACACCATATTTCTCCAAAGCATATGTAGTGAAAAGAATTACCTAATTTATTTGACCAACATACAGAGGTGGAATCTTATTTTGTGTTAGTGTTTTAAAGTTTTCTGCAAAATAAACTTAAATTACTGCTTTGGATTCATTTGCTGAACACTATGCTTCTCCTCCTTGAAAGACTGCTTGTTTTCTCTTGACACATGTTGAAAACTTGAGTTGTTCATCAAGCTGCTTAAAACATTCTTCAGCATGATAATTAACACAGCAATCAGACATTGCCGAATTGACTGTAATTACTGTTTCACACAGGAATTAAATCACATCAGAAAACTTTGAGAATTTCATCGCCGTGGAGCGGGAATCGAATCCGCATCTCTCAATTACCGTTCGAGCACGCTATCCGTTGCACCACCTATGGCGGCAAATTTGCAAGTATCTGTGTGTTAAGAGCATCGGAATATTCTCCGACTGTGTTCTTATTCAATGCAGATTCTGCTGCCATCTAGCGTTGTTAAGTAAATCTCCTGTTGTTTAGGTATTCAGAGTTGAAGATGTATTCTTCTCATAATATGTGGTAAATACGTCATGATAATTAACACAGCAATCGGACATCACCGAATTGACTGTAATTACTGTTTCACGCGTGAATTAAATCGCATCAGAAAACTTGAAAATTTCATTGCTGTGGAGTGGATTCGAACCCCCATCTCCCTGATTAGGTTCAATTCTTGCTCTACGGCGATGAAATTTTCAAGTTTTCTGATGTGATTTAATTCACGTGTGAAACAGTAATTACAGTCAATTCGGTGATGTCTGATTGCTGCATTAATTATCATGATGTATTTACCACATATTATGAGAAGAATATATCTTCAACTCTGAATATTCTTCAGCAGTTCTACCTTTTTATTACCTTCACTGATTTTCCATTGTCAGTTTCCTACTGTGGCCATTCCATAACAACACATTGCACAACTCCATAGCTGTCAGTCAATCCAAAGTTTTAAAGTTCAAGGCAAATTACACATGAACTATACATGCAGGATTCATGGTCTTTGTTGCACACCATCTTTGAGCAGAATTCACAAAAACTTACAATTTTTTGTTAAAAGCTAACAAAAGCAGTTTGATGTTTTCATGATATTTGTACAAGGGTAAGGGACATTTCTTTGAAGCAGTACTTGTACTGGGTGGAGCTCCGGAAACTTGAAATAACTAATTTTCAGTTCATGGTTTTTCCCCACAAAGGCTCAATGTCCTTCCTTCAGCGTAGTTAGAAGATACTGTTTTTGGACTTTTTCTTTTGGATTGTTTTTTTCTTCATATAATGTAATCCTTTTTTTCCTGGATAAATGTGTGAATTTTCTAGAAAAACTTGCATACCTCAGGGCTTAAAATTCAGGGTGGGACACTGGAATTCTTGCCTAAAATTCTAAACTCTTGCCAAAGTAAAGTTGCTAAGAGGGAGTTTCCCACCTTACAAAATAGTAAAAATATTTACAGTGGAACCCTGGTTGTACATTTTCCCATTATGTTTTTCACTTTTATACATAATTTTGTGCAAGTCCCAATATTTTATTGTAGTTTCTATCGCTTTTTCAGTTTGGTGATACATAATTCATTTATACGCTTTTTGCAATTTCACGTTAAAATTTGAATTTCAAAGTATCGAAATTCACTGTTCTTTGATGGTTTTGTACATAACCTGGTATGTTACAATTCTAAGAAAACCGAAACAGCGCTTTTTTGGCAGCTATGAAATAGATGATGCAATTAAAAATTTACTAAACATTCAACTCTCTATTTTCTCTGAATTCAAGAAATTTGAAACAAGCAAAGATTAATGAATATTTTACTCTGCACTAATGCTTAACTAACTAATGTATAAAAAATAAAATCTAATTATTTTATTTCTAAATAAAATAAAATAAATATAAAATAAAATCGTATTTGAATTTACTACCATAGTATTTCAAAGGTAATGTTTTTTTTTTCATATATTGAAAATATGAAATCGCACAAAATTTCTAAATCTAGTTTGTACAGTGAAATTAAAATAAAAAATTAATACAAAAGTCAAAATAAACATGCTTAAGGTAGCAAAGTGTTATATACATGATAATATGAATACAAAGTATTCGTATTTCATTTTGGGGCATTTGAAGTTTTACAGTAGTATTAACATCTTGAAATTTCATTTATATATTATTTACGTTTTTTAAGGCCATCCCCCAGAAAAACGTGTAACAAATGAGTTTTAAAGCGTTTTTTTGGGACATATACCGCTAATTTACATATCTGACGTTCCACCGCATTGTCATTTGACCATAACTGGTCCAGAGTATAAAATGTGACACAGAAGTTTGCCCAACAGTTGAACACACTTGCACATCGGTAGGTGAAAGATGGCAAACGATACTGCATTTATTCGACACTGCATTCGTTACGAATTTCATCCAGGAAAAAGTGCTGCAAAAGCATGTGCATTGATCTGTTCTGTTCTGGAGGAGAATATTATATCGAAAAACACATGTGAGTTTTGGTTTAGATGGTTTAAAGCAAGTGATTTTGATGTTAGCGATCAAGAACATAGCGGCGTATCGCAGCAGATTGCATACGAGGAACTGCAAGCATTGCTGGATAATGATTCGCCTCAAACGCAAAAAGAACTAGCTGAACAACTGGGGGTAACTCAACAAACCATTTCCAATCATGTTCGTGCAATGGGAAAGATTCAGAAGGAAGAAAAATGGGTGCCACATGACCTGAGCCATGAGGGTGTCATGAAGTGTTTGAATCTGTTGAATAAACAACACAGAAAATCTTTCCTGTGGAAAATCTTTACTAGTGATGAAAAGTGGATATGGTACGACAATCCCAAATGCAAAAAACACTAGGTAGATCTCGGTGAAGCAACGACTTCGACACCGAAATGCAATATTCACTTCAAGAAAGTTCTGCTGTGCATCTGGAGGGATATGAAGAGTGTGCTCTATTATGAACTATTGGAACAGGGTCAAACTGTTACTACTGATCGCTACTAGCAACAATTTATGCGATTGAACCAGGAAATCTGTTGGAAACATCCATTCACAGGAAAAGGATTGCGTCCCGTGAAAATACAGCATAACAACGCTAGGCCAAATGTCGCGAAATCGGTCAAGGAAACGTTATTGATGCTTGGTAGGGAAGTTTTGGAGCACCTGGTGTATAGTCCCGACATAGCCCCTTCAGACTATCATTTGTTTTGATCAATGTAACATGATTTGTCTGCTGTACAGTTCTGGACATGTGACGAAGTGCCAAAATCAGTTGACTTCATCGCGTTACATGATGAAGTATTCTTCATGGCTGGAGTCCGTCAGCTGCCCGACCGATGGTGGAAGGTGATAGATAATGATGGCACATATTTTCATTCTTAAAGGTATTATTGTTTTCTCTCAAAATTGCACGTTGCTTTGTCTTAAAATGCTTTAAAACTTATTTGTACACCTAATATATATATATAAATCTGGGCCGGTTTTTGTTTTGGACCACTAATAAATTTCAAGCATTAAAAACGTATCCTTAAAACTACGTGCATTAGAAATGGACCCTATCATTAATAGCCTATCAGCCTGTCTACCTAGAAATGGACCCTTCACAGAGTTCCAAAAATTAGAGTTGAACACATTTTACATGTCAGGTATATAATCAGTTAATGCATACATGAATCAGTTCCATACATAGCGGCATGAGTAGTTCATTTTGCATGTCTCTGTCTGTTACAAATGATGAGTCATTAGATTCTTCTGCGGCTTTGTGGAATTTCTCTTTTTTGGCCATCATTGGCTTATATTCGAGATCAAGGCAAAACTGAAGATAATTTTTAATGAACAATTCACTAGGGAAGAAATAGATTTCATAAAAGAAATAACACAAAATTATGGGTACCCACACCAAAAAGTAAAAAAAAATGGATTCAGGAAGTACAGTGTAAGATGAATAATACAAGTAAAAAAAAAAAAAAAAAGTACAGTATAAATACATTGGAGCGTTACCGTACCTTTCTGGCATATCTAAAGAAATTAATAAATTATGTTGTAAATATGGCATCAAAATGGGAAATAAAATACTTACAATTAAAAATATGATTATTAATAATAAAGATAATAGCAGCAAACTGGAAAAAGCAGGTGTATATGAGATACCAATCACCAAGACCCCACCTATGTCTTACATAGGGAGCACAAAAAATAAATTAAAACACCAACTTAAACAACATATAATGAAGTGGCAAAAAAAGGAAACAAAGACAGCTTTGATCCAATACTGTTTGGAGAATCATGAGTACCCAAAATTTGAAGAAATTAAAATTATTAAATATTGTAAAACTGAAAGACACCTATGTATCGCAGAATCAGTATTAATTAAAAAAATAGAGATACAATTTTTAATGTTAACGATCCCAATAACTTGAGCGAAAGATGGAAAGAATTAATTAAAATAGAACATAAAAATCAAAGCAATAGAAGGAAATAAAAGAAATATCAGGACTATGCAATAGATGGAACCACGGTAGAGGGATGGATGATGACATTGCGGCCGGCACAGACATAGACTCTTTCACTCACTCATTCTGCGGAAGTAGATGGAGCAACATTGTTGGTACCTCCTGAAGATGGCTGTTGGACAGCAGAAAGTGCTTGAGGCAGATTTTTGTAGCGAAGGTAGGGTTAAGTTAGAAAGGTTAGTCAACATTTGTTTTGAGCATCGGGTAGAAATGGAGATAGTCATGAGATAGAGACAAGATGACATAAATAGAATAAAAGCCAGCTTGTTTTGTATATAGTGTATATTAGTTTTTAGAGTTCAGTTGTAATAAGTTTTTTGTTTAAGTGTTAGTTTTGCTGTGTGTGTGAGCAAGGTTTGATGTTACGGTTTGTGAAGCGAATGTATGTGAGCACGTTTCTTGAGTCACCTGAGTTTAGTTTATGTGTTAGTATACGAATTCAATGGAGTGTGTAAATATTTTGAAGTATAAATGAACTACAAGCCGGTGCAAGGTGGCTTCGTATGCCTTGATATGCTCATTTAAATATGTAAGGTACACAACAGTGAAAGAGAAGAACTTGCCCTGCTGGAACCTAAAAAAACCCCCAAAAAACCAACATGTATGAAATGTCAAGAGAAGCGAACTTAAAAAGGTAAGCTGTCATATATTACTTGTTGTAGTTATGCATGTGAATTTAATGATAGCAAGGGCATTACAATGCCAAAGATGCTATTATATGTATAGAATTTTTATTTTTACTTTGGGAGGTTTTGTGTGTGTGTAGTAAGCAAGGAGGATCCCCCCCCCTCTCTCTCTCTCTCTCTCTCTGGGAGACAGTGTTCCATTTTTCAACTTTCGAAAACAGAAGTTAAACAGATTGAAATATTTTTCTGTAATCGTATTTCTTTTTCACACAGAGTACTTCTGCACAGTATTGTTGTTACATATCATTTTGTTGCATAGATGGTTGTATTTCAGTTTGAAACTGTAGATAACAATTTCTGAAAATGGAAGTTCGACGGAGCGCGAAAATATCCCTGTAATCTTAAGCCACAAATTTTTCCCGTGGATTCGAGGAATTTTATCTTTGTTGTCATCATTTGCGTTATTCTCGAAATTGATGCAGAACTGAAGAGAATTCTGTTGGGGAGAGGGGTAAGTATTTTGCGCCTGGGCATGAAAATCCGTCTTTTAATATTTTTTAAAATGGAAGTCAGTTGGAGCGAATATTTCTTCTGCAATCACTTCATTTTCTCGTGATGTTCATTCTGCTCAGTATTATTTTAAAATATCACTTTGTTTGATAAATGACTGTTTCTTCCTGAAAATGGAGGAAATATTTCCCAAAATGGAAGACGGATGTAGTGAAGATTTCTTTCGTAATTGTAATGTTTCCCCCTGTGATGTTCTGTATTGTTGTTAAATGTTAACCCCCCCCCCTCCCAATAAATACAGCATTTGCAAACTGAAAATCAGGGCATTTCTCATATCAGAAGAATGGTTGAATCAAACAAATGTCGATTATGTGAACTGCAAACATCACGTGGTTGTCACGAAGAGATGTTTTTTTCAGAGATGAAGGGAAACACATGTTCAAAAATAATAAATTAGTTGACCCTTGTAATGATAAATAAAACTTTCACATGACAATTTTAAGTCAAGGTTTATTTCACCTTCTGTGAATGAAGTGGACTGTAATTTTTTTAAAACTCTTTTTGAAGTTTCAGTGTGTGGAACTGTGGAACCTGAATCTGTAAAACAAAATACAGGTAATGCAAGTCTTGGTACAGAGTCTTTCAAAAGCCTTGCAGACTAGATTTGTTCAAAAATTAATAAAGAAGATGCAGGTATGGAATATTTACTATTCAGGCATGGAGCTGTAAAGAATGAAGAGTATATGTGCCAATTTCTAAAGTTTTGTAAGGGTATTATTATAAGCAGCCATCTGCATATTTCCATTAGTGTCAAAGGTGCAGCAAGTAAGTCTTGTGTTGCCTTTTACAAGTGTATTATGTGAGGTAAAAATGCTGTAGGTGTGCATCAGCACACCTAGTTTATTAATATTCAACAAGACAATGTACAAAGTCACACATAAAAATTAAAAACACGTCTACACGCAACTGTGGGACAGAAATCAAATGCTTGAAATGCCACATTACAAAAGTTGGACAAACATGAGCAGGTGACAGAAGAAACAGGACACTGATTTCGTACCACAGTAGAATGTGACACATGCAAAAGATGATTATACATTCAAATATGACTGGTATATACATACTGCAAAACTTGCCCACTGGCAAGAATGTCAACACATGATACACAGCAACAAACAAAACAATGAATGACAGGTAAAGAGCGAATGTACAATCAAGGTGATAGTAAGTGAAAAAACATGACATTGAAAACTAGGAAAATTAGTGTCATCAAGGATAGAACAAATTTAGTTGACAACATTACAAGCATGCACAGTAAATTCCACAAAAGTTAATGCACAGTGCAACACACTAAAACAAGATGTAAGACATACCCTTATAACATAAACTAAAAATGTGAATTATATTACACATGCGTTTCAATTTATGCGGGAAAACAATGAATGCAAATGTAAAAAAAAAAAAAAATTATCAAGTTGATATAAACAAGATTTTACTCAATATTATAAAGTAAAGTATTAATTGCACCACGAGATACAACAGGTGAGAGAAACGAAACCATAATTTAACTGTTGTATCACAGTCAAATTAACAGTTTACTACAAAAATGCACCACAATATTTGTAAGCTCACTGCGTAAAAGAAAAAAAAAGTGAATGACTCACTGTGAGTCTGAAACTAAACATAACATCTGTACAACTTCATGTAAACATACAGTACATTTCAAAAGAAGTAATGCAGTTAATTGAGAATTTGAAAAAGTGTTGCAAACACATACAGAACACTTAAAATCATATGCTACATGGTAACTATTAATACAAGAAGCCGGAGTACAACAATTACATGTTCGTACGAAAAAATACTGCTGTACAAGAACACAATAGGTACGAACTTTTACCATAATTAAGGAAACCCAAGAAGTAACCTATAACACAAACAAATTAATATTTATACAAATATGTTATGTGAACATGGCTTTAGTACACAAAACAGAATGAAGTCAAAATGTAGGAATTCATTGAGCAACAAAAATTTTGATTTCTTGATGCGAATTTCTGAAATTGGGCTAAGTAAATTCTCAGAAAACCAGCTGATTAAGTGATAGCAAAGAATGAAAAGACAGACAAAAAATAATTCTTGCCAACAGTAGCAAAGAATGAAAGACAGACAAGCATAATTCTGGTGCAATTTTATGATATCAGTGTACTGAAATACAAACAATTCTAGTTGTAAATGAATTTATGGCACCTCTATTCATAGTGTATTGTGGAATAACTTTTTTACGGGTCTTATAGAGGTTATTATTCATGAAAGTTGGTTGTCAAATTTTCGAACTAAAGCCTAGTTCGTCATCAGGACTACGTCACTGGAGTAGTTGCTGCCACTCAGTTGGAAGAGTCCAACCGCAATTATCGTTAATTGTGGTACTTCTTCTTCTTGCTATTTTGATCCCTTCTTCTAGTTTCCTCTTTACTAAGTTTGACTGGTGGGTGATTCTTTTTACTGAGTCCCAATTTATGGAGTGTCCACTTGCTTGTATATGTCTGTCTAGCCCTCGACTGTAACTGCGGGCTCAGCTATATAGGAGAAACAGAAGTATTAAGGTCCAAATGAAAGAACACTAAGCAGCTATTAGGAACATTAGTAACAAAACAGGGCTAGACAGACATATACAAGCAAGTGGACACTCCATAAATTGGGACTCAGTAAAAATAATCGCCCACCAGTTAAACTTAGTAAAGAGGAAACTAGAAGAAGGGATCGAAATAGCAAGAAGAAGAAGTACCACAATTAACGATAATTGCGGTTGGACTCTTCCAACTGAGTGGCAGCAACTACTCCAGTGACGTAATCCTGATGGCAAACTAGGCTTTAGTTCGAAAATTTGACAACCAACTTTCATGAATAATAACCTCTATAAGACCCGTAAAAAAATTATTCCACAAACAATTCTGTTTTTGTAAAATGAATCATGTTAATTTGAATTAGATTGAATGAGTAAATTTTTTGATCTAATTTACTTGTTTGTTTTGAAAACTGAGTATAGATTATTAATCAAAAGCTACTATTATGGGAATTCTTACTAGGAAATTTTTTATTTAAATTGCAAATTTTCGGAGAAACTCTTTTTATTCTTCAGGCTGTCTTTTGTAGTCACTTGTTCCCGTCAATATCGCAGTTACGGTTTACCTTGATGGTTACAGTTATTTTCCATCAAATCCTACCAGATGTTAGGCAGGGAAAATCCTCTGCAGTCATTAATGATGAAATTTTGATTTTTCTCAATCAAAATTCCATCATTAGTGACTGCAATTTGATGAAAAATAACCATAACCGTCAAGGATTTGATGAAAAATAACCGTAACCACAATAGTGACAGGAATAAGTGACTACAAAAACCAGCCTTGAAAAAGAAGAGTTTTCTCCGAAAATCTGCAATTTAAATTAAAAAAAAAAAAAATTCCTAGTAAGAATTCCCATAATAGTAGTTTTTGATTAATAATTGTATTAAGAAACTAGGAAGCCAATTCTCCACCTGAGCTTTATTCAAAGAATGATTATAGATTATATTGTTTGAAAAATTCCTACTGTTTTCTCAGCCTGTTAATAGTATTCATTGTCAAATATTCAAAACTGCGCGCCAGAAATTTTCAATTCTCTCCATTTACAAACACAGGTGAGGAGACTCCCATTTCAAATTTGAACTTTAAGCTCTGTACCCTTTTCTTTGTATCCACAGATAAAAAGCATTTCCATTCTTGGACGAAAAAACAAAACAACAAAAAAAAAAAAAGCTTTTATCTCATTAAATGTTCAGGGAAATTTAAATCAGTTTGATAAATTTAATCATTTTTGTTCTAAATTTCAATACATATTTAGTTTAATTTTTATTGGCACTGTTTTACAAATCAATCAACCATATTAAGTAATATTGTAATTTCATTACCCAATTTGTAATTCTGTTACCGTTAATTATTTAGTTAAAAATAAGTCAGTTAAAAAGTTCAAGTGCTTATCCTTACAGCCTTGTATCTTATTTAGAAAATCATGAGTTATTTTAATTTCAGGAATGAAATACTGTTAAAAAATTAACTTTTACAAGTTTCTGGTAATGGAAATTACATTGTCTAATTTGGAATTAATTGCAGTTGATTAATTTAATTTATGTCAACTATCACTGAGTTTTGGCAACTATTCATTGTTAAATATCGTGCAGGTTACCTGTCCTAATAAGCAAACATCAGGTCAGATTTCTTTCATTTTTCAAAAACTTTGCTGTGCCAAAATATTATATAGCTTTTGGCTTGAATTTTTGAAATCATTCTACACTCATTTTATTTGTCAAAAATGGTGCACAATATTCAAAACCAAGCTAAAAATAACTTTATATTCATGTTCTCAAAATTATTTTGTATAAACTCCCAAATTTGATTAAGTTTATTTATTTTTATTATTTTTAGCAAATTTTATTTTTGGTATGTAGTTCTGCATTTCTGGAGAATTGCCCATATACTGTATATATGTGAGCTAGAAATTAAAATTACCCACTGCTTATAGTGTTTTTGTTTGTTTTTATGTATTAAAGTAAGCTTCTTCATAACTAAATGTTTTTGTGCACTAGATTTCATGTGATTTGCATGCAGTTAGTTGAGTACCATGTGAAGAATTTTCATGCTACTTATCACATACTTCCACAAAAATTAAGAAGGCACTTACGTTTGTTATGGGCAGTTACTTGGATCACATTTCTCAGTAATAAATAATAGTATGGAAATTAAGGGAATTCTTGTATGTGAAAATCATGGTGTGAGAATTATTCACATGCATGTGGGAAATTAGTATTTGATGTATGAAAAATATAGTAATTATTATGAGGCAGCACATAACCAGTGATGGTTGAAATCACTAAAAAGCCTTGTGATTTTCAGTGGTATTGCCATCTTTTCTACAGTTTCATCCTATATTTTTCCAAAATGCTTAATAAATAACATGAACCTTCAGATATACAATGGTGTGCAAAAATTAAGGATGAAGAGGAGAAATTAGCATAACAGCGGAATGAGCAGGCAGAACGTACCGGAAGACCATTCAGAAGATAGACTAGGGTCCGGTACGGTAGGGCGTTCACATATATGCAGCATGGCGGGGGTCGGAAGGGTATAAAGCACACGGGCGGTGTACGATCAGCAATTCGGTGAAAGCTATTGCACGGTGTACATCGGCTTGAACGACGTCGAGTTGCTGCCACCGTGCGATATGGCCAACAGACAATCCAGTAGACTACATCTGGATGATTTTACCTGAGGTTGTGCCATTGGGAAGTTGGAAGAAGGTCGAAGTGTGACTAGTGTGGCCGAGGAGTTCGTGATTGCTCACAGCATCGTTTCACGAGCTTGGAGTGGAGAGCATTTCAAACAACAGGAACAGCTGTCTGAGAGTTTAGCAGTGGTCGTCCACGAGAGCAACCACGGCAATGGACGACCGGTATATTGTGCTACAGGCAAGAAGAGACAGACGGCAGACAGCGGGAGAAATCGCAAGGCACATGCAACAGGCAACTGGACGTCCGTTATCGCGTTTTACCGTGGCCAGGAGGCTGCACAAAGTTGGTCTATTTGCACGACGACCAGTACGGTGTGTGCCATTAATGCCTGTTCATCGGAGATGGCGGTTTCTGTGGTGCTAGGAACACAAGAACTGGACACATCAGCAATGGGGTCGAGTTCTCTTTACGGATGAGAGCTGATTTAGTCTGACGAGCGATTCTGGACGTATACACATCTGGAGAGAGCAGGGAACACACAATCACACCTCCAACATCATTGAAAGGGACCGGTTTGGAGGTGGCAGAGTTCTTGTTTGGGGCAGTATCGTGCTTGGTAGCCGTACTGACCATATCTTCCAAGGAGGTTCAGTCACTGGTTTCCACTTTTGTACCAAGGCTCTTCTGCCTCACATGCGTCTGTTTAGAGGTACTGTGGGTTTTGAGTTCCTCTTCATGGACGACAACGCTACACCTCATCGTACAGGGGCTGTCACAGAGCTGTTGGAGAGTGCAGTTATTCAACGCATAGATCCCCGGGCCCTAAATCCAATCGAACACGTGTGGGACCTTCTCGGGAGACGCTTGGCAGCACGTCACCAGCCGCCAGCAACGATTTCGCAGCTGCGATTGGTGCTACAAGAGGAATGGGCCGCGATGCCTCAACAGCTCCTTGACAACCTCGTCCTCAGCATGGACAGACATGGTAAATCCTGCAACGCAGTCAGGGGTGATCATATCCCCTACAAAAGACTGGATTTTTCTTGGCAGCCGCCTGTTACATGGGCGTTTCTGTCTTCTGTCCAGTTGTGCTCGAAGCTACCTTTTCAATAAAGTGCCTTTGTATCCTTTGGATTCCTTGTTTGGACGGTTTTGGTCACTTGTCCCATATTCTTACATCTTGGGGATCTTGTGGTATGCTTTAAGTCGATGTGGAGCACTTCTGCACGACGTTACGTTCGAAAAACCATCTCGTCCTTAATTTTTGCACACCAGTGTACAATGGTTATACCAAAAATAATGCAAAAGTGGGCATAACTTTGTTATTAAGTGACAGAGGTCATTCAAATTGCACATGTTGGTAGAGAAACTCTTTCTCTATACAAAGGTACTACTCAACATAGTCTCCATCACAAGCGATACATTTGTGCCATTGTTGAACCCAGTTCTCAAATCTTCTTTGAAAAATTCAGGTGTGGACTGTTGTACCCACTTCCTCACAGCCACTTTCACCTCATCTGTGTCATCGGATCGTTGTCCCCGGAGACTGTCCTTCCTTGGACCAAACAGGTGGAAGTCGGAGGGCACCAAATCTGGGCGGTACAGGGAATGGGAGACCACCAACCAACCTAATTTGATCACCTAATTTGTTGCCAAAAATGTGTGTGGTTTCGCATTGTCATGGTGAATGTGTATCCTTTTCAGATTCTTGTTCAGTCTCTTCCTCCTTATGCCTTCTCTAAGTTTCTTGAGTGTCTCAATGTACCATTTGCTGGTCACAGTATGGCCACGTTCCAGAAAATCGAGAATGACACTCCTGTCATCCCAAAAAAACAGTCACCATAACTTTCTGTGCTGATTGCTGGCTCTTGAACTTCTTAGGCCTTGTCGAAGAGGTGTGACACAATTCCATGGATTGATTCTTTGTTTTTGGATAATAAAGATTTGCCCACATTTCATCCCGTCACCAAATTGGGAAAAAAATGTGTCTTCATTGGTTTCAAGCTCTTCCAGCAGATCAGAGCAGACGTCCACCCTCCTCTCCATCAAATTGGGTATCAGCTGCCGAAATACCCACTTTGCACACACTTTCCGATACCCTCAGTCTTCCATCATCTTCTATGTAGCATTGTGACCATAGTCCAGTTGTGTAAGAAGCTCACGGATTGAGACTCTTCTCTCCGCACAAATCAATTCATCCATTTGCTGATGATTCGTGTCAATGGTCGCAGGTGGTGGTCTCCCACTACATGGTTTGTCTTCTATGCTGGTTTCCCCTTATTTAAACTTCTTCATCCATCTGTGCACATTGCTCTTCTTAATGGTGTCATCTCTGTAAACATTCTGTAGCCTTCTGTGGATGTCAGACAGCCTTCACCCTTCCTTCGTCAAGAACTCAATGACGGCACGTTGCTTCTGCTTGGAATCCATTATTTACCTGCAATGAAGAAGAAAGATTATTATAGAGGAAGAGTTACTCTACCAATATGTACAATTTGAAAAACCGCTGTCAGTTAATAAAAAAGTCATGCCGACTTTTGCATTACTTTCGGTACAGCCCTCATATATTTCATTTCAATGCCATCCAAAAGACATCAACAGGTGCCTCACCTATAAACTATTTTTTTCATCCTAGATTGAATTTATTTTCCTTTTATGGCTATTATATCTTTTTGTTTGTTTTTCATTGAACAAGGCGTTGATAGTAAATCCTCTTTAGGATGTTGTGCTCCAAGTGTGCTTGCTGTCATTTATCAAAGAAATTACATAAAACTCGAAATATGCAGCATCTGTGCTATGGGCATAGTACTGGCCTGCATTAATCCATTTTTTGCTAGTATTACAGAGGAATAAACCAAGTCCATAATTATGTCCACAATGCTAACATATTTAGTTTCATATCGGAAGTTTAATGATCAAATATGTCTGTGCACTTGTTTTCTGTGATATTAGTTGGGACTGATTTTGTCTGCTTGCAGCATTTTGTAAATTTGTGTCAGCATCTATGCATGCTTCAGAAATTAAAGAAAAAAAGAAAGAATTACTCTTATATTTCTCTGCACAGAAAAAATTGTTTTTATAAGCAATATACATATATATTGGTGGCATAAAACATCATCAGTGCTACAGCAAGGAGTTTTCAGTCAATAATAATGGTGAAAAACACTACCTTGCAAAATAACTGAGGAATTGTTTCTCATCGGCGGCCACCAGGAATCGAACCCAGGGTCTTCCAGTTACGCGCCGGACATGCTTTCACTGCACTACATCGGCCTTGGAATTCTCCAGACTCGCATACAACAAACTGCCAAACCACCTGGCAGGTTGCTTCTTTGGAGCCCTGCACAATGCTGGGGATTCACCAAAGATGAACAGCAGCAACTGAACAAATAACTGGAAGGCGAATGAATAATAAATACACAGTGATGCAATATATGGTGCAGTGGAAGCATGTCCGGCGCATAACTGAAAGAACCTGGGTTTAATTCCCAGTGGCAGCCGATGAGAATTTTTCCGTGACTCACTTATAAGTGTGGAAAGAGCGATGACTTCTATTTGATGTTCCTAATCCACGTCAACTGTGTATTTATTATTCATTCGTCTTCTAGTTATTTGTTCAGTTGCTGCTGTTCATCTTTGGTGTATCCCCAGCATTGTGTGGGGCTCCAAAGAAGCAACCTGCCAGGTGAGGCAGTTTGTCGTATGCGAGTCTGGAGAATTTTGAGGCCACTGTTGTGCAGTGGAAGCATGTCCGGCACGTAACTGTGGAAGACCCTGGGTTCGATTCCTGGTGGCGGCTAATGAGAATTTTTCCGTGACTCACTTATAAATGTGGAAAGAGCGATGACTTCTGTTTGATATTCCTAATCCATGTCAACTGTGTATTTATTGAGGAATTGTTTGTTGAAGTCATAATCCAAAACACAATGACTTTTGAAATATTTTTTGTACAAAAATTTCACTCAGTAAGAATTGAATACTGCAGTGAGGTGCATATAAAAAAACTGTAAAGGACAAAGTGAATTTTGAAAATATTTTTTGTGTTGCAGAAGTGCAGTTCTTCGACTGACAATCCAAGAAAATGTATGAATTTAATACATGTGACCTGTAGCGTCACGTTACTAAGCTTGTTGAAAATCTTATTTAGTGAATAATAACTTTTGAAACATTTTATTTATGCTTAACTTTTAAAACATTTTATTTTATTCAAAACTTTGATTTGAATAAAAATTGTGGAGTGCAATAAAATGTGTTATCCATCCGAAATGAATTTTTAGGATATTACAATTTTATCTTGCATACGAAACCATGGTTCACTACCTGACAAAATTGTTAAATTTTTTCTCCATTAAGTCCTGCAATTCCAAATTTCTTTTTGAGGAGAAAAAGTCATGAAGAAAATCAACCATTCAAGTTGATAATATCCGAAGTCCACTCGTGAACCTAGAGAAGAATTTGTACAGAGCTTTTGCTCCACTTTTTATGAAGGGGCAAGATAATATTAAAAACAGCCTTGAAGTTATTAATGAAATAAAAAAATCTTACAACTAAAAGAAAATATAACCTTAATAAGCCTAGATGTCACGTCTCTTTTTCTAAGCACACTAGTTGATTTTGCAGTTCAAAAGCAGTTCAAATATTATTTGTCATATTAAAGGACAAAAAAAAAAAAAATGCTTTTGCAGAAATTGAAATTTTCAAAGTACAAAACTCTCCAGCACTATTCAAGAAAAATTGTTTAATATTCAGTGGTAAAGTTTACAGGGTAGAAACAGTTAGTCCAATGGGATCCTCATTGTCACCTTTCCTTTCTCAAAAATAATCATGCAAAATCTGAAAAATTAGGTGCTAGGATTTGTAAAGAAAGTTTTATTTTACTTTCAGGTATGTTGATGATGTTTTAATTACCTCAAAAATGGAAAAAGAACCACTAGAAAAAAAAAATCTCATTTGATTATCCGAGCATAAAATTAATCATCAAATTTAAAGAAAATAGTAGCATAGCCTTTGTAAAATTATTGATCATTAAGAACAAAAGCAACCTAGTGTTTAAAGTTTCCAAGAAAGATTCATAATATGAGTACCTTAATTTAAGCAAAAATTCACTCTTTTTTTTTTTAAATTTACACTGTTATTTTGCTGCCCCACAATTTGTTTTTTACAAAGTGCTTATAAATTTTATTTACTACTGAAATATGTTAAAAACTACAGATTTTTGTAGTTTTTACCATAATTTTTGTCATATAATCTGCAGATTATCTGCTAAAAAGTTTAAAATATAGGTTTTGCGGATTATACACAGATGCAGATATGCCGATTTAAAAAATATATATATATTCTTACGGCCCTTTTGATTTAAAAAAAAAAATTACAGGGTGATAATGCAGGAGAAGGGGGTACAGTTGGAAAAGGAACTCCCTTGGAAAATTTTTCCTCAGTTCAGGAGTTCGTACGGAGTTGGGAAAGGAGGGGGAGGGGTGTCGTAATGAAAGATTGGGAAAGTTGTGGGGAAGGGAGAGCTGCAGTCATTTTGTATTGTTGAGAAGGACAACTCTGATTGTTGTACCGATTCTGTTTTTGTCAACCAGCCAGTGTAAACATATGCACAGTGCTTGGTTCATTAACCTATGTGTTTGTCTTTTCAGATCTCATGTGCGCTGTCCGTTGTGTTTTAGTTCATCCTTCGCCGTTTTGGCCAGCATCTTCGCTGCTGATATTTTGCTTCATTGCTATTCATGATGTCTTTGAAAAGGAAACATTGAAATGTTTCAGTTACACTGCCGAGTTTAAACTTAAAGTGTGTGTGTGTGTGTGTGTGTGTGTGTGTGTGTGTGTGTGTGTGTCTGTCTGTCACAGTTGAGGATATGATGGTGTCACTGCACTATAGTTTTGAGAAGGTCAGAAAAGAACGGTGCAGTAACATGCGGAAACCGCCATGCCACGGTCTAAAACAAATAAATCCGTTGGTAAATTCTGCGGGAAAATTCACTGAAGTCTAGGCCTATTTTTTATTGGCCCACATACAAGCCTATCCCCCAACTCTGAAAGCAGGATTTCTACCAAAAACTTTTGACTTATATGTGAGTATATACGATATTTCTATGACTTGTTCTGTATCTGCATTTCGCCATTGGCAATATGTAATGCAATACTTTGGATATGCATCGGCATGATCTATGGATGCCACGCCACTGAGCTTTATCTGTCCGGAGATAAAAATTTGAAAAAGTAATCCTTTAAAAACGAATTTCTTCATTTTATAAGATTGTTTTTTCCTTACTTCTTCGGACTCCTGGGTTTGTGTCGACTTTTCTGTCGGAAATTTCACAAACGGTTCAACGTTATACAGCAATTTTTTTCCTAAATGTCACTGTCTGCAGATTATGCGAAGGAAAAAAAAACCTGTGAATTTCTCGGTCTGTGGATTATACACTGGTGTGGATAATATGATGAAAATTACGGTACTACAGAAAAATGCTACAAACTAAGAATTTTTGTAGTTTAGTACTGATTTTCACTGAGGGGTTGGAGTCTCTGGTAGTCATCCTTTAGGAAACTTGAAAATATTTTCAAGTTTTCTGAAGGATGGCTACATGGGAATTCCTTTATTTAAATTTGGCTGTAAAGTTTCTTCTGACCATCTGTGGCAGAAATGCCCACCAACTCCATCATGAATGGTAGTCACTATCCTTTGCTTCAACCTCCCATCTAGGGATGAGACAAGAGAGAGAATCACCCTAGTTTCAGCAACGTTGTTTGTTAATGAACAGTGAGGAAAAAATACCCATGAAAATGAGAGAGAAATTTAGCATGCTGCTCCTAATGGAAAAACAGCAGGCGAAATTAAAGGTGAAAGTACAAAAACCATTGCATACAAATGGGAGACATATGCCACTAAAAGGTTGACATGCCCAGGAGCTGACCTTAGAGAGTATAAATTTCTGTGAGCTATCATTAAATAGGAATACTTATATTATTTTTAAATCTGGTATTTTTGTGGACAATTAAGGCACATCGTGAGCAGAGTCGCAGAATATCGACGTACACGCGTACACTGTACGCAGATAGTTTTCAATTTATTAGCAGATTTTGCATATATTTTTTGCTTGCAGATTAAAAAATAAAAATGTTATTTACAGCAATTAAAACATTTACTCAGATTAATATTTAATTCTATCTTAACGTGAGAATGTTCAACTATTTTTCATATCTTCCGTTAGTGAGTTCTTTTGTTTTTACAGACGTTTCTGGCCTCTTAATTTTATCAAGGCCTGTTCTCAATATATAGGAACTGTAACAAAAGTTTCATTTACACAGAAAGACTTCAAATTTTATTGGTGGGTTCCTCTCGCAGTTGCTAGTTATTAAATTAATATCTTTTCCTTGTGTATTTTATAAGTCTACTATTTTTTAATTAAGTTGTTGAAAATGCTATATATAATTTTTGAAGGTTCATTACGGAACTGCTTTTCTAGGTATAAAAACTTTCAAACAGAGGTCATCGCTCTTTCCACGTTTATAAGTGAGTCACAGAAAAATTCTCATTGGCCGCCACCGGGATTCGAACCCAGGGCCTTCCAGTTACGCGCCGTATGTGCTTCCACTGCACCACAGCGGCCTCGAATTCCTCCAGACTCATACACACTAACTGTCAAGCCAATTTGGCAGGTTGCTTCTTGGAGCCCTGCACAATGCTGGGAATTCACCAAAGATGGTAAGCAGCAACTGAACAAATAATTAGAAGGCGAATGAATAATTAATACAGACAATTTTTTGTTCAGTTGCTGCTTACCATCTTTGGTGAATCCCTAGCATTGTGCAGGGCTCCAAGAAGCAACCTGCCAAATTGGCTTGGCAGTTAGTGTGTGCGAGTCTGGAGGAATTCGAGGCCACTGTGGTGCAGTGGAAGCATATACGGCACGTAACTGGAAGGCCCTGGGTTCGATTCCCGGTGGCGGCCAATGAGAATTTTTCCGTGACTCACTTATAAACATGGAAAGAGCGATGATCTCTGTTTGATGTTCCTGGTCTATGTCTGTATTAATAAAAACTTTCTTTAATTAGTCTTTTGTTTTTATGAGATTCATAGTCCAATATTTGAAAGTTTTGGCCATAAGGTCCATTTTACACACATTTTTGCAGATTCAGTCGTAATGTACTTTTTTCCTCTCTGGAATCTAATGTTCTAATAATTATTTGTTATATTAATTTTTCTTTAAATTATCTTATTCTACTGTTATCGTGATATGCGGGTTTGCAGCAAGTTTTCTGTTTCAATGGTTGTGTATGCAGACACATTTTATTTTTATACAACTCTGATCATGAGTTGCATTAATGAAAAAGTGTTAATGAGTTCAAGGTCTGATAATCGGTTCTTTTCTCATTGATATTAAATTCAGTAATATAACAATGATAAATTTTGGTATTTTTAATTGATTTCACCGTGTTCTACAACTTTTGTTCAGTCCATTTTTTTTTGTAAGAAAAGTGAAAAAAACAAGTCACAGATAAAAAATAGCAGTGATGGATCTTTCTCTCATGCTCAATAACTTAGCTGGAATAAACTTCTGATTCACTAAAAGGGGGGAAATTCCAGGCTATTTACTGTGAAGTGATATCACACACAAACTTACAGTTGCTCAGGTATACAGTGTGGAAGTCTTCTCAAGTATACAGTGCGATTCTTCTCATAATATGTAGTCAATACATCATGATAATTAACACAACAATCAGGCATCACTGAATTGACTGCAATTACTGTTTCACACGTAATATCAGTCACCTCAGAAAACTTGAAAATTTCATCCTGCTCCAGGGCAATGAAATTTTAAAGTTTTCTGAGGTGATTGATATTACGTGTGAAACAGTAATTACAGTTAATTCAGTGGCTCAATTCAGCAAAGTCTGATTGCTGTCTTAATTATCATTACAGTTGCTGTTTGAGGAACAGTTACTTAGAAAAAAGTTCAGAGTAAACTTCAGAGCAGACAAACCACACTTTTTTTTTTTTACCATAAAAGCTGAGACTCTTAGCCTGAAAATTATCGTAACATTTTCCTTAACATTTTTTGCAATTTCAAAGAAACACTTTCTTTTATAATTTCGTGACACTTAAAATTATAGTCAGTACAAAAATTCCATTTACTTAAAGAAGACTCCATAACTAATCTCTTTATATTTTCAATGCACGGGACAGCCTGGGCAGGATTTGCTTAGTTTTCCTTAAACCTCATGCAGAGGAGAATGATGTTACCAGTGCACCTGCTATTGATTAGTGTTTTGACTGCTTTCCCAGTTGACTGACACCTTCAGGCCTGGTGAACTAAGATGCCACCCCAATGCTAGCTGCATCTGAGTTGTTATAGAAGTCAAGGTTTTCTGTCTGTTTCTAAAACCAAGTGATCAGCTGAGCTGCTAAGTAGCAAAATTCCTCTTCAGTAATTAGTCTCTCCCATTTCACCATTACTCCTCCTTTTTTTTTTTTTTGTGTGTCACGAGTTTCCCCCACTCCCAGATTTTTTATTTGTATGTAATGTTATATGTGATTGTATAAAATGTAATTTTTTAACATATTAACATGCATTGCGTGTGTGTGATTCAAAGTTGTTACAGTCTATGTGAAATCATTAGAAAGTGTGCAAAACCAATTTCTGTTGGTGAATCTTGCTCCTAAAAATAATTTTTCTTGGGGACGTCCCACAGTTTTTCATTAAGCCACTGTTACTGACTGTGGTACCATAACACAGAGCAATGCAGTGCTTGTCATTTCAGTGTTTATTTATGTACTAGCAAAAAGAATTATAACTTAATAAATTAAAATTAAAAAGAAATTCTGTTCCTAATCTGGGTATTGAATATAAGAGCCAGTCTCTGCCTCTTGGGAATGACTGATTGCTTTTTGAAATTTTTTTAAAGGTTATATCTCCCTAAATAACATGCCATCCTAATGACAAGTGAGTGTAAAATATTTAATACCAAACAACAAAAACAAAAACAAAAATCCAGAAATCTCATTAAAAGAAGTCCAAAAGAGGAGAAATGTTATAGCCAGTGCGACTTTGAAAATTGTATAAGAATTTTGTTTTGAATTTAGGAGTATGATCTTTTTTTTTTTTTTTTTTTTTAGAATCCTTCTAAAACTGAAGTTTTCATCATTGAACACATTCTAAAATAATGACTGATATTAGATAGAGCATTCTGAATTTATTGTCAGCATATTATATGTATTTTAACAGAGCACTCATAACTACAGTATGTTTGCAGCATGTGACCAATATAAAAGGTAGGTTCTGATCATTGAATAAATCCTGACTTACCGCATTTGATTAAGGCTTTCATCATTGACATTAGGGTGTTGAAGCATCTTCAAGGTTATGATGTGTTTTAATCTGCTTCAAGTTTAAGTTGTTGTACCGTAAGTATTTAGTATCCCCCATTTTTTGAGGTCAGCCTATGTCTTCTTGTGTGTGTGTGTGGTCAGGGACTTGCATAGATTATAGTTTCGTACACTGGTCACAAAAAGTTAGGGATATTGTGGTTTTGAAGGGAAAATGTGAGGGATATTGTGGTTTTGAAGGGAAAGTGTGGTGATGCACAAATTTAGCAACTACTGGAGATTGGTTATATGAATGGTTAGCTACATCATACGTAAATTAGCATCATGCCAACATAGCATGTGGGGTGTGAATTTCAATAGAAGTACCTTGCGAGAAGTGGAAAATAGGTCGTTTCACTGCTTGGGCTAGAAGTTAGCAGAATGTACTGCCTTCAGTGTGGGATTAACATGAAATGATGTCCAGATGATGTTTAAGCATTGACAACAGAAATAGGGCTATTGGCATGTTACAAGCAGGTATACATCCGGTCGATGTGACTGCTGCTTTAGAAGTTTTGCAAAGTGTAATAAGTCAACTTAACACAAGATTTCTATGGCATGGAAATGTTGCAGATTGGCCCAGAAGTGGTCATTTGAGGATAACCAGGAGGCAAGATTGCTACCTGTGACAGTAAGTGCTCGGAGAAGGCCTAGTATCACCAGTAGCCAACTCCAGGAATCACTTCAAGCTGCTTTTGGTGTCACAGTATGTACTCAAGCAGTACAAAACAGTCTTCATGAGTGTGGACTCAGAGCAAGGAGGCTGCTGAGATGTATACATTGATAGCTCACCGTCATCAAAGATATACCTGATTCCAACAATACATGGCATGGAATACAGAGTGGTGCCATGTACTTTTTACTGACAAATCCTGTTTTGCTCTTTATCCTGATACTTGATGAGGGCACATGTGGAGGAGATCTGGCACACGAATGCAACCATACTATGTAGCTTGTCCACCCTTACCAGCGGCAGTCAGTTCTGGTCTGGGAAGGAGTGTGTTTTAATGGCTGTACTTCCTTGTATGTTTGTCAAGGCAACATGAATGCCTCAGTGTACTGAAACAAGATCATTATGCCCATTGTGACACTGTTTCACTCTACTATTGGACATGCATTTCATTTTCTCAATGGCAGTGCATGCAACCAGCCACTGTGCCTGGAGCGTATCTCAGGAGCTGGAAAGTCGTGAGATTGAATCGTTACAGCTGCCTCCAAGGTTTCCTGACCTTAATCCCATTGAGAACATTTGGGACGCTGTACAGTGATGTGTGGATAACAACCATACCACAGTATACCACAGTTCACTGGCAGATCTCCTTAACCTGTTGCCTGTAATATTCGATGAGCTGCTCCAGAGCCGCCCCGGTGGCGCAGTGGTCTAAGGCGTTGGCCTCTGATCATTCGTCCGTAAGGGGTCCGGGTTCGAATCCCGGTCAGGCATGGATGTTGTGTTTGTCTTACGGCACTGGCTCTCTCCCTTCCCTGGAACCAGTGGCCCTAAATTAGGGACGGGAGACTGCTTATAGCCCATTGAGTTGCTCACGGTGGTCGTTAAACCTCCAACCCAAAACCCAGCTGCTCCAGACACTTGTCAGCAATTAATGTCACTGCAAGCATGCCTCGTAGGTGTCAAGCCATTCTATGACACAGAGGTGGTGTTAGCAGGTTTTAAAATCCAGAGGTGTGAACATTCTCTGAATTTGCCATTTTGTCTATATTGCTGTGCTACTTTGTTGTGTTCAGAAATTGCACAATAAATTGTTTTTGTAAATGCACTCTTTATCATTTGTGTTATGTAGCCTCACTGATGTTATTTCAATGCATGTTACATGCGTCAGACACACACATCCTTCATTTCACACAAAATCTCTAACTTTTTGTGACCAGTGTATTTCATATGTATTAAGTAGTCCCATCAACATTATTTTAATTTTAATGATGATCAAACTGCGAGCGGTCTTAGTGAGAGATGGGTTTGTCTCCTCGGGGCGCTCCATGGGCATTGGTACTCAGAACAGCAACAAGGGCCTCTGTGAATCTTGGGAGAGGTGTCAGCTAGTTCTGTGTGACATTGGCAAAAAGATCCCAACTCACTGGGTTTTGTTCCAGATTCCTTAGGTTGAATGACCAACTGGAACTGTCAGCTGTGGGCTAATCCCCCACACCAATGTACTTACCTGATTAAAAAGACGCAAAGAAATGAAAAAACTGACTCAAGTGTGGGATACGGTGGACCTACCACACTTCAGATGGACAGCCCACCATGGAATAGACCTGAAAATTCTAAAAGGCGCATTAGAAAGAGATCACGGTTGAGTGAGTGTAAGATTGGTGTATGGAATACTAGAGGTATAAATGGCAAGATGAGATGACTGAAGAAATTAATAAGTATAAATTGGATGTGCTATGTGTAAATGAAACCAAAAAGAAGGAAATTGGGGTAGAAGAAGTGAATAGCTCAGTGAGTGTGTGGTCTGGAGTATTGGATAATGTTAGGGGACAAGCTGGTGTAGGTGTGATTTTAAGTGAAAAGATGAAGAACAACTTGATCCATACAGCTGCATTAGTGAGAGAATTCTTTGGATACGTCTGAAAGTGAAACTACAGAGAATAGTTATTGTTGTAGCATATGCTTCTTGTGACTCAGAACCTTTTGATAGGAAGGAGGATTTCTGGAATGAGCTAAAAGCTGTTTTGAGCCAGTTTGGTTCTAAAGAGAAAGTTGTTATAGCAGGGGATTTCAATGCTCGAGTAGGTGAGAAGATTGCAATTTCTGACAATGTTCTGGGTAAGTTTAATAATCCTTGTGTAAATGATAATGGTGAAAGATTAATGGAACTTTGCATTGAGAATTGTTTGTGTGTATCTAATACATTTTTGAACCACAAGTATATCCACACATATACTTGGGAAAATCGTACTCTTGGTCAAAAGAGTGTTATAGATTTTGTTCTTTACAATCAGCATCTGAAACACTTAGTTGTTGACACTCGTGTGATGAGAGGTGCAGATGTTGGCTCTGATCATTACTTAGTAATACCGCGAGTGAAACTGAATGTTGGTTGGAGGAAAAGGAATAGGAAGAGGCCTAGGGTGGAAAGAATAAAGATTGAAAGGCTTCCTGAGGATCATCAGCATTATGCTAACTTACTCAGAGAGCGACTGAAGGAGCTGAAGTCATGTGAGAGGGATGTAGAAAAGAAGTGGGAATGTTTTAAGAACTGTGTTGTTACTGCTGCTGAGGAAGTCTGTGGTACCACCAGGGGCGGATTTCCGACTAGGCGCACTAGGCACGCGCCTGGGGCCTCACTGTTTGAGGGGCCCCGAAAACATATAATTGGATTTTCAGTTTTGCTTTTGGTTTTCACGGACCGAAGCAAATTAGTCTTTAAAGCGACTACTTTGTATTGTCAATTGATATTTTACTTCCTCATATTAATAATAACATATTTTTAGCACGTCTTTTGTAAAAAAGATCGTGCTTGTTATCGGTTTGTCCGTCAGTCCGTCCGTCCGTACCCACGATATCTCTACAACTATTAGTCCAATTTGAAAAATTCTTTTTGCATTCAGAAGCTTGAAATATTTGAATGGTGATCCTTTATTTCGTTTTTTTTTACGATGTACAATTTCGCCGCTAGAGGGCGTAAAGGCAGATGTCGAATTCAAAAATACGTTTTATTCCACATATTTGCTTCTAAACATCTGACTGAATTTTTTTTTATCTTTCGATCCCATTTATGGGAGTATTTTCAATATAGTTACCTTTTCAAATTACACATAGATTTTCCGCTAGAGGGCGTAAAAGTAAATTACATTTTTTCCGATAACTCTTCTTCCAAAACTCCAATTTGAAAACTTTTTTCTTCAGCAGATACATCACCTGGTGGAAAATCTTTTGCATATAATTTCAAATTTTTGGTAAAGAATACTTTGGCCACCAGGGGCGTAAGTGTTAATTTTTTTATTCTGATGTATTTGCCATAAAATCTGAGCTTCTAAAATATTGATTGAAAAAATTCTTTCGTGGACTGATGCCACTTACGTCGATAAACCTTTTTGGAATATTTTCTTCCTGAAATATTCCACAGTTTCTCCGCCAGGGGGCGTAGATGTACATCTTATTTTTGTCAATATCTCTACTTCTAGGAGTCTGTTTTGAAAAATTCCTTCTTTGTTGGATGGTGTTTCCAGTGTGACATGTGTTTCATATAATTTCAAAATTATCAAGTAATTCATAGACTTTCCGCTAGGGGGCGTAAAGGTAAATTGCGTTTACCCCTATATCTCTGCTTCTAAATCTCCGATTTGAAAAATTCCTTCTGCACCGGATACAGCTCCTGACAGGAAATCCTTTGCACATAATTTCTGATTTTTGTAAAACGTGATTTGGCCACCAGGTGGCGTAAGTCTTAATTTCCGTTTCTGATGTATTTGCAGCAAAATATGAGCTTCTAAAATCTTGATTGAAAAAAGTCGTTTGTTGACCGATACTACTCGTGTCGACAAACTTTTTAGGAAAATTTTCTTCTTGAAATAATGCATGGTTTCTACGCCAGGGGCGTAGATGTATATCTTATTTTTGTCAATATCTCTACTTCTAAGTGTCCGATTTGAAGAATTCCTTCTTTGTTGGATAGTGTTTTCGATGCGAAATGTTTTCCCTATAAATTCAAAATTTACAAGTAAATCATAGACTTTCCGCTAGGGTGCACAAAGGTAAATTGCGTTTTCTGCGTTATTTCTGCTCTTAAAACTCCGATTTGAAAAATTCTTCCTGTATCGCATACAAGACCTGATGGAAAATATTTTTCACATAATTTCTAATGTTTGGTAAATAATGGTTTCGCCACCAGGGGTCATAAGTGTTAATTTCTGCTTCTGATGTATTTGTAGCAAAATCTGGGCACCTGAAAGCTCGACTAAATTTTTTTTCTTGGACCGATACCGCTTATATGGATAAACCTTTTAAGAATACTTTCTTCCTAAATAATGCATGGTTTTCCCACCAGGGGACGTAAAGTCACATCTTATTTTTGTCTATATCTCTGTTTCTAAGAGTTCGTAAGCTCACGATTCCGTTTACAGCAATATCTGAGGGATTAAAAACCCGATTGAAAATCTTTCTTTCGTCAGATCTATTGTTTTCCATACCGGTTCCTTTGAATAGCTTTGATAAATTTAATTTGCGTCAGAACGGATTCAAAAAACGTGCTTATTACACCAGAAAATTCGGTGTCATCTTTCTTGTTGTTGATTTTTTGCTGTTGCTGATATTCCGAATTTTAGAGTTCTTATCGATGTACTTATTTTGAAAGGAACGGTTAAAATAATTTTGAGTCCCTTTTAGTGGTAGGTAAAAAGGAGGTATTCACGCTTCCCACACGTTTCATGGTTTAAGGCAAATTCTTAACTAGCCTGCTGTGCTATAAATTGCTTTTATGCTACTTCCAGCCAAGGAAACACAACTGTGTTGGAACCTCCCCCCCCCGAGTTGCGAAGAGGAGTGCTTGTAAAAACTTTCCTGATGATCGGGGGTGTTTGCTGTTAATTGTTTTTTTTCCCCTTCGTGGTAGGCTAATCAATGAAGAAAGAAATATTCTTCATAGGATAATTCTTCTTAGGAAAATTAAGTTCTGTATCGGCCGTAATCGCTCTAAATCATCTTAAACCAAAAGAGTTATTAATATTTAGGCTGAGAAAGCAAAGACATTTCAGAATATCACACTATCTATCTTATTTAATAGTGTTAAAAATAATTTATATTGTATTGAAACAACATTTTCTCTTTACTTTCTGCTCCCCTGATTTAATACTGATAATATTAAGTATTCTCACTTTTTCTATTCCTTAAATAGACTCCCAACTAGCTTTCTTTTGAAAAAGCAATAAAAAGTTTTAATGATACTCAAAAACCTGCAGTTCCTACTTTTCCATTTTCAAACTGGATCTTTTTCATTTAATTCATATTCTTCTGTTTCCAATAACTGCAGTGCAGGTATTAATGGGATACAGGTATTAAAAGTGCCAAACTTAATATCCATTGATTTCCTATTAGCCGCAAAAATATTTTTTGAAATATCTCTAAAATAAAGTTCGATGTGCACGGGAAAACAAAATTATTACACTAGCACTGTTTCTTACAGAACGTCTAATAATAGGATGATATAATGACATTTTAAAAAGTGTAAAAACCTTTTTCTCGACCCCCCCCTTTTTTTTTTGTTAATCTGACTGTTGAAAATTTCTGAAGGGATAAGAATTAAGAGGAAGGAGGCCCCTGAACCTTTTAGCGCCTAGGGCGCCAAAAGATCTAAAGGTGCCTCTGGGTACCACAATCAATAGTGGGTAATAATAGAGTTGATGGTTGGTGGAATTGTGAGATTAAAGAGGCAGTAAAGAGAAAGAAGGATGCCTATTTAGGGATGTTACAAGGTAGAGTTTTTGTGGATGAATACCGCTGTAAGAAGGGTGAAGCAGCTAAGCTGGTTCACCAGATCAAGGCAAAAGATAGGAAGGAGAAGGTGGAAAAGCATGAATTGGCTTTTTGGAAAGATAGAAAGACTTTCTGGAAGTTCGTGAGACTCAGGAAAAATAGGGGAAATAAAGTTGTAAGTTGTGTGAAGAATAGGTTTGGGGAAATGATATGGAAGCCCAGTGAGTTAAGTGAAAGATGGGGGAATACTTCTGTGAGTTCTTTGATCAAGAAAGAAAAGGTGATTCTGAGGCAGAAGCAGATGCAGATGATGTCACAGTGAAGGAAGGAAGCACAGGAGGGGATCTCAAGAGAAGAGGTGTGTAAAGCTGTGAAATCTCTTCAGAATGGTAAGGCTCTGGGAGTTGATGGAATAACTGCTGAGATGTTGAAATATGGTGGGGACTATCTAATTGACTGGTTAACTGAAATTTGCCAGTTGTACTCGGAGCTTAGAATGGTCCCTCAGGATTGAAAGGATGTTATCATTGTTCCCTTGTATAAGGGAAAATGTGATCAGACTGACTGCAAGAACTAATTAGCCTACTGAGTGTGCCAGGGAAAGTGTTTGGTAAGGTCATTATTGAAAAAGTACGAAGTCTTACATCAGTGAAAGTATGGGATGTTCAGAGTGGTTTCATGCCTGATAAAGGCTGCACTAAACAAATTTTGGCATTACGCATGATGATTGAAAAGTATCTGGCTGTTTGGTAAGAAAGCTTTTGCTGCCTTCATAGATTTAGAGAAAGCTTATGACTGAGTAAACAGGACACTTCTGTGGAAGGTATTGAATGAATATGGTGTTACTGGGAGTCTACTTAATAGTGTAAAAGCCATGTATGCTGGTAGTAGAGCTTGTTTATGAGTGAATGGTGTTTTATCAAACATCAAATAGAAGTAGTCGCTCATTCCATGTTTATAAGTGAGTCACGGAAAAATTATCATTGGCCGCCACCGGGAGTTGAACCCAGGGTCTTCCAGTTACGCGTCGGACATGCTTCCACTGCACCACAGTGGCCTCGAAATTCTCCAGACTCACGTACGACAAACTGTCAAACACCTGGCAGGTTGCTTTGTTTGGAGCCCCACACAATACGGGGGATTTTTATCAAAATGGTAGATGGGGATTTTTATCAATGCTGTGTGTTTTTTCGCTGGGGATTTTTATCATTTTTATTATTTTATCAATGCTGTGCGTCTTTTTTTCTGGGGATTTTTATCAATGCTGTGTGTTTTATCAAAATGGGAGGATTGGATTCAGGTGGTTTTTTATCAAAATGGTTTTCTATTGGTGCAGGAGTCAGGCAGGGTTGTGTAATGTCACCCTGGCTGTTTAATATATTTATGGATGCATGCATGCATGCATGATGCCAAAATGGATAATACTGGTTTATGTCTTGGTGATATGCGTGTGTGCAGATTGCTGTATGCTGATGACACTGTCCTGTTGGCAGAGAGCAAAAGTGAGTTGCAGAGTATGTTGACTCAGATGCAGGAAGTTTGCATGAAATTCAAACTGAGTATAAATAAGGGAAAAACCAAAGTTATGGTTTTTGAGCGGGGAACTGGTAGTACTGAATGTAGCATAAGTCTAAATGGCATCATGATTGACCAGGTGAATGAGTTTGTGTATTTAGGAAGCATGTTTGATAGAGAGAACAAATTGAATAGGGAAATTAGTAGGAGAGTGAATTCTTCATTGAAAGTCATTGCTGCATTGGGAGGTTTTCACAGGAATGATGGGTTCTCAAGAGAGTCCCGCATGGCTGTTTATGAAAGTGTAATTGTCCCTACTGTGATGTATGGCAGTGGAACCTGGGTACTACAGAAGAAACAGGAGTCTTTTGTGTGCTGGAGAAACGCGTTACTGATGGGGGTTGTGGCAAGACACGTTCTGATTGTGTGAGGAATTAAGATGTGTTGCTGTTGTGTAATGTGAAGCAAAATGTTAGCAAGGTGGAGACTAATATGCTTTGGTGGTTTGGGCATGTTGAAAGAATGAGTGATGAGATGCTTATTAAAAATTTTTTTTTTAGCCCAAGTTGCAGGAAGGAAAGGCAGAGGAAGGCCAAGGAAGTCATGGGAGGATTGGATTCAGGTGTGTCTGCATGAGAAAAAGAGATCTTGTGTGCGTCGTGTGATGGATGTTAGGAGGCAATAAATGAATGAAGATTTGAGTTCTCATTTTAATTAACTCTTCCATTAACTTTTATGCATACAAAATCCTAGGTCTGTTAGCCTGATGGTCTATGAAGCAATGGTACTGGCAAATGGATAGCCATATGTGCAGGCCATTTTGTTCTGAGTAAGAAATAGCTGCTATATCTGTGAATATAATCTTCTGAGCATTCATCATTGTTCCCAATGCGTATATCCACAGACTTTATTGCAGCAAGTTTCTGATCAGTCTGCGACAGATATCATGGTGCCACAAAATAATTTATGGGTGGTCACTGGGCAAGATAACTGCTAGATGTGAAAAACAATAAAACTTTGAACAGATAGAAATTAAAAAAAAAAGAGAGAGAAGAGAAACTGACCCCCTTATATTTCTTCTTTTCAAGTTGAAACACAAAGGTTCATGGAATAAAATTATATTTAACAAAGCAGGACAGAGGAAACATAGAAAAAATAAAAAAAAACTACCCGGGAACAATATTTGATGCTTTTAAGCTTCCGTTTTTGAAATTTTTTATCTCTGTTTTACGATTACTTTAGAAATTTACACTCCATCCAACTTCCATTTTAGAAAATTTTTCCTCTATTTTCAATCTTAAATGGAAACATTTTTTTGAATAAAGCTCATGTTGAGAAATGGCTTCCTAGTTTCTTAATTCAATTACTAATCAAAAACAACTATTATGGGAATTATACTAGGAAATTTTTTATTTAAATTGCAAATTTTCGGAGAAAACTCTTCTTCTTCAGGCCGTTTTTTGTTGTCACTTATTCCCGTCACTATTGCGGTTACGGTTAACCTTGAAGGTTACGGTTATTTTTCATCAAATCCTGCCAGATGTTAGGCAGGGAAAATCCTTTATAGTCATTGATGATGGAATTTTGATTTTTCTCAATCTCCATTCCTTCTTTCAGCTTTCTTTTTGAAAATTGCTTTGGAAACGGATGACTTTAAGGGAATTCCAATCCATGCTGTGACTAGTTTCTCTAACATGCCTATCTAAACCAGTCTTGTTGGAGCAATTCTTTATAGCTGCTTTATGCTCTGCTATACGAGTTTCTAGTCTGTGACCTGTTTCACCTATGTAAGATAGTCCACAACTACAATTTACTTCATAGACTACACCTTGCATTTTTAAAATATCTTCTTCTCTTTGAACTATTTTAGGGAATTTTTTTTAACTTTGTTCTCTAAACTTGGAGCTAGCGTAATATTGTACTTCTTACTAATTCTCTTTAAAGACTCAAATAAACCTTTGTGAAAAGAAATTTTTTAATGAATTTTTCTTGTTGCTTTTGCAGGTTCTTCGTACCATTAAACTTCAGAAGCTTCTTAATTTCTTCTTTAGGATAGTTATTCTAAAGAAGAAAATGATAAGTTTCTGAATTTTAATGGTACGAAGAACCTGCAAAAGCAACAAGTAAAATTCATTAAAAAAATTCTTTTCACAAAGGTTCATTTGAGTTTTTAAAGAGAATTAGTAAGAAGTACAATATTAGGCTAGCTCCAAGTTTTGAGAACAAAGTTAAAAAAATTCCCTAAAATAGTTCAAAGAGAAGAAGATATTTTAAAAATGCAAGGTGTAGTCTATGAAGTAAAATGTAGTTGTGGACTATCTTACATAGGTGAAACAGGTCGCAGACTAGAAACTCGTATAGCAGAGCATAAAGCTGTTATAAAAAATTGCTCCAACAAGACTGGTTTAGATAAGCATGTTAGAGAAACTAGTAACAGCATGGATTGGAATTCCCTTAAAGTCATCAGTTTCCAAAGCAATTTTCAAAAAGAAAGCTGAAAGAAGGAATAGAGATTGAGAAAAATCAAAATTCCATCATCAATGACTACAAAGGATTTTCCTGCCTAACATCTGGCAGGATTTGATGAAAAATAACCATAACCTTCAAGGTTAACCGTAACCGCCAAGGTTAATCGTAACCGCAATAGTGACGGGAATAAGTGACAACAAAAAGACATCCTGAAGAAGAAGTGTTTTCTCCGAAAATTTGCAATTTAAATACAAAATTTCCTAGTAAAATTCCCTTAAGTTGTTTTTGATTAGTAAAGGAAACATTTATTCAACAACCATATGGGGCAGAGGGGACATTGCGAGAAAAATAATTTAAGATTATATGGTTCCATCTAACTTCCGTTTTGATAAAGTTTTGAAAGATGGATAACTTGCTTCCATGATGGGAAGTCTGCATGAGAGAATTTAATAGGGTTCTGGGGTATCATTTTTGTCTTGAGGACCAAAAGAAAATCTGCGACGAATGTCATCTGGTTATTTGTCAAATATTAAGTACACCAAAATGTGATTTTCTTATTCTTTTTCACAGTCATCTTTGCTCTTAGGCACTGGGGCACTCTTTGGTGAGGAAACAATGTATCATAGTTTCCTTTCTTACTCGGCATCAAATTTTGAAGTTGATAACACATGCACATTATTTGCAGAATTTGTTTTTATGAATCATTCGTATGTTACTTCATCTTATTATGTTTTTTTATTGTTGCTTAATTCAAAACTAAATTGATACTTTGAATGGTTACATTTTAAAACTGTCAATATGAAAAAAAATTATTCTATGCTGTATGAGTAAGAACAAGTTGATTTTTCAGTAATGGTGCTCCAGATTTAGATGTATCCATCATAGAAGCAAGAAGAGCCCTTGATTTTTTCCTGCAAAATAAATTTGCTGCTGCTTTGGATCATTTAATGCCATGGTAAGCACTTTAATCATTTTAACATTTCAAAATAACATGCATATACAGTCAAACTTCGATTTGATGATTTTTAAGGGACCAACAGTTTTGTATGTAAAATCACGGAATTTGCTAAATCGAGGAAGCCTTTCAAATAAAACGTTCAAAGTAAGCTAGCATTCGTAAAAGAATGTGTGAACAGCTAAGTTCTCTTTCATTCAGTGAAATTTAAATTGTGCATAGTACTTTTAATTATAAAATTTATTATCACACATGTTATAGTACATGCACATTTACTTTTGAATATTAAATGCATAATTCATAGATATTAGACTTCAATATGTAACATCAAAATTTCAGTGTACTTTAAAATTGAAAGAAAAATACTATAGTTGATCTTTTTCCGAGCATTTAGCTTTTTAAATAACGACTTCGGTATTATAAACTGCATGAAACAGAAAATCAATTAGTACTAATTAACTTGTAAAAACAGAATATGTGTTGATTACCTTTTTACACTGTAGAAAAGAAACGCTTTAGAGAAGATTGCTTATTCTTTTCTAAACATTTAGCTTTATTAATTGCAGCTTCAATTTTATGAAGTGCATGAAAAACATCATCAGTAATATCAAAGTGCATCAAGTAGCTTTTAGCACATTCTATACTGTTAGCAGCATCACTAAAGCAGCTAACTTTCATTTCTGCTTCGTCTTCGTCAGAGTTTGATGCATTTAGTCTGATCTGTTCATCCAAAACATCATCAAGGGATTGCATTTGGCAGGTATGCACATTTGTGTCACAATCAACATAATCGGAAAACACAATATTTGATGAGGCAATTTCATTCCATTCTGCAAGATCGTCATCTGCAAAATTATCAGCAGCATTTTTTGGTATTGGACCCACTTTTTTCTTGTTCACCACCTGAAGAGCCTGCTTTGTTAAAGCAGTTTTTAATGGTATCTGTCGTAACTGCATTCCATGACTGTCTCACGAAATGCATTGCATTGAGAATGTTAATTTTAACTTTAGATGCATTATCCTTTGCATTGATAACAGAAAGTACTTTTCTCATGAGAAAGCTCTTGATAATTGGCTTTAAAAGACCTAATGACACCCAGATCCAGCAGTTGCAATTCACTAATACAATTTGTTGGGAAAAAAAATGACTTGAACATTTTTCAGATTGTTTACCTGAGGACGCGCAAAACACTGATCAATGAATAAGAGGACTTTTCTCTTTTTTGCCTGCATCTGAGCATCCAAGGCTTCTGCATAATTATTGAATAAAGCTGTGGCAATCCACGACTTTTTATTTGGTGGGCAAAGATTTCATATTTTTGAAGCTATGTGGTTTACCAGATTTGCCTATAACTAACGGCTGTAATTTTTCTGACCCATCTGCATTGGCAGTTAAAAGAACAGTGATTCTGTCTTTTGACTTCTTTCCTTTTATGGCAGGCGTTATTTCGAAAACACAGTGTTTTGTTTGGCTGTAGGTTATAAAACAGTCCAGTTTCATCAGCATTAAAAATGTCACTCAGCATGTACCCTTCAGTAATTTGTGGCAGCTGTTCATTTTTCCACATTTGTGCCATCATGGGATCAACACTTTTACTTTCACCTGATAGAGCTCTATACACTATGTTATGTATTTGCTTAAAACGATCAATCCATCCATCAGGGTTGCCATTGGCGACTAAAAAGCGACTATTTGCGACTATTTTTTTCCTTTGGCGACTTTTTTACCAAAAATAGGCCCAAAAGCGACTACTTTAGAAAAAGTGGCGACTTTTTTAAGTTTTAGGAGACTATTTTCAAATATTTTGCAATAAATTAATTTTCAAATAATATCTGTAACAAAGATAACTACGGTGATTTTGAACATCACTAGCGTCCAATCCGATATCAAGAGGAGATTGCGTCATACATTTTCTCGGCCAATAGTTGTGTACTACTTCTACGTGGGAAAAGGATCCTGTCTCCGGAAATTTTGTTACTTGTTACTGTGCATTCGCTGGTCAACGTGTTCTCCATCTTGTTTTTGCTCTGACTCAAATGTACAGCCAATTGGCGCCATCAAATTAGCTGGATATACATCAGAGAAGCTGAACCAACAAGTAAGTTCGTTTTTTTTTCTTTCTTCTAACTTATGATTCAATATCATCATCATCATCATTGTCAACCATTATCAATCCACTGCTGGACGAAGGTCTCCCCAAGTTTCCTCCACAACGGTCTGTCTTGTGCCAGTCTCCTCCATGTCACTCCCACATACTTTCGAATTTCATCCACCCATCTTCCATGTGGTCTTCTTCTGGGTCTTTTCCTGTCCCTTGGAATCCAATCTAAAATTTCGGCTGTCCATCGATGGTCTGTTCTTCTGGCAGTATGTCCAGCCCATTGCCATTTCAGGGATTTAACTCTGATCATGATGTCTTCCACTCTTGTCATTTTTCGGATCCACGTGTTCCTCTTCTTATCTCTCCTGGTTACACCAAGCATGCACCTCTCCATGCTACTTTGAGTTGTCTGCAGCCTTTGTATGTCTCTTTTAGCTAAGGTCCACGTCTCTGCACCATACGTAAGCACTGGAAGGATGCATTGATCAAACACTTTTCTTTTAAGACATAATGGCATATTGCTCTTGAAAATTATGCTGTTTCTTCCAAAAGCTCTCCAGGCAAGTTTTGTATGCCGATTAATTTCTTCACCAATGTGACCCTCACTTGATATCTGCTGTCCAAGATAAACGTACGTGTCTGTTATCTCCAGCTTTTCTCCATCAATCGATAAATCTTCATTTCTTGTAAAAGCATTGAACATCACTTTTGTCTTCTGAAAGTTCATTTTTAATCCCACTTCTTTACTCTTGTCAGCAAGTTCCTGCATCATACTCTGTAGCTCTGATGGGGTAGTTGGAAAAATGACTATGTCATCAGCAAAACGAAGGTGGGTTAGATAATCTCCATTAATCTTTATGCCTTTATTTTCCCAGTTCAGTGATTGAAAGACATTTTCCAATGTGGCATTAAAGAGCTTCGGAGATATGGTGTCACCTTGTCTCACTCCTTTTCCAATTTTTATGTGTGTTGTATTTTCAAATAGCAGAATCTTTGCACTTGCATTTTCATAGATGTTATTAATAATATTAATGTATGCATCTTCAATACCGCAGGATTTCAGAGCCATTGCAACTGCTGATGGTTTCACCGAATCAAAGGCTTTTTCATAATCGATAAAAGCCATGCACAATGGAAGTTCATATTCCCTCGCTCTTTCAATTAGTTCTCTCAGTACGTGGATATGATCTATTGTGCTGTAGCCACTCCTGAATCCAGCTTGTTCTCTCGGTTGAGCCATGTCCAGTGTTACCTTCAAGCGGTGTGAAAGAACTTTAGTGAAGATTTTATAAACCACTGATAGGAGGCTGATAGGTCTGTAGTTCCTGAGATCCTCAATGTCACCTTTTTTATGTATCAAGATCATTGTAGCGTTGTTCCAATCCTCAGGAATTTTCCCTTCATTAAGGCATCGAGTGAAAATTTGGGCGAGTACTGTTTCGATTTCTCCACTTGCTTCTTGTATGATGTCTACAGTAATTCCATCTTCTCCTGGAGCTTTTCCCCGCTTCATGTTCTTGATTGCATGTGCAACTTCTGCTGGAAGGACTGGAAGAACTCTGGTACCTTTCATGATGCCTGGCAGTACATGTATCATCCCTTTCATATAATTTGGAGTAGAAATCTTTCACTCTTGTCAAAATTTCGCCTCTATTTCTTGTTACAGAACCATCTTCTTTTCTCAGTGCCATAATCTGTTTTTTTCCCTTACTGAGATGTCCCTTTGCTATCTTTAGGCTTTGGTTGTTTTCAATTGCTTTCCTTACTAGTTCACAGTTGAATTTCCTTACGTCTTCAGTGATACTTTTTCGTACTGTCTTGCATAGCTCTATATATTCCACTTTGGAAGTCACATCTTCTTTAGTTGTCCTCATCTCTCTTCTTTTTTGCATCAACATTTTGGTTTTTCCTGATAATTTGTTCACATGCAATTTGTTCTTAGACCCAGCTAATTTTGTTTCTGTTTCCATAAGAGCTTTGGTTACTTTTCTGTTAACTTCAGAATTATCCACTTCTTCCGATGTTAGACCTTCTAAAGCAGAGAATCCGTTCTTCAGTTCCAACTTGAAGGTATTATGGTGTTTTTTAAGGTTGGTTATGTCAATACGTTTTGTTTGTCTTATGAGCTTGCGAGGTTCGAGTTTAGTGTTGAGGTGCATCTTACATCTCACCAATCTATGGTCACTGCCTGTGTTGAACTTGTTTAGCACACTGCAGTCTTCTATGGCGAATTTTTTGTTACACATAATAAAATCAATTTCACTTGTCGTCCCATTTGGATGTCTCCATGTCCATTTCCTGTGTGGCTTTTTCTTGAAAAAGGAGTTCAAGATGAAAAACCCTTCTGCCTCTGCAAACTCTACGAGAGTATTTCCACGCTGGTTTCTGTTGCCGTGACCGAATTTACCTACTGAAGTTTCATTCTGTTGCCGTTGCCCTATTTTTGCATTGAAATCTCCCATAATTATCTTCAAGTGCTGCTTACCTTTATTATTTAGATGACGAATTTTCTCATAAAATTCTTCAATTTCTTCTTCAGCATGACTTGTGGTGGGTGCATAAGTTTGAATAATCTGAGCCTGGTATCTTCTCGAGAGTTGGATAACGAGTCGTGCAGCTCTCTCAGAGGAACTTTCAACTTCTACAACTTTATCCTTCAGTTTCTTGTTTATTATAAATTCAACACCACTAGTTCTGCCAGTATCTGTCCCACGATAGTAGAAGAGATGTCCACTTTTCAGTTCAATGAGATCTTCTCCTTTTCTCCTTACCTCACTTCGCCTGACGATCTCCCACTTGATCCTTTGTAGTTCCTCTTCCAATTCAAGAAGCCTTGAATCAGAAGATAGGGAGCGTCCGTTATACGTAGCCAAGGTCAGCATCAGATGGCAGCCTAGTCCGGTCCTCCGGGGATTCTTAGCACCCTCTGCCTTCATGTCGCACTGGCCGCTGCCTTGGCCAGGTGCATTCCAGCTGCCGGAGACTGAGGGCCAAGATTAAGTTGTGGAGTCATTTTGGAGGGGTTGATGATTCAATATATACTATAAGTAATGCTGTTAAGTACTGTTTTACGTATGAAATTTTGTGTTTTATTTAATTTTGAATATTTTTCAATGTGCTTGCATCTACTTTATTACAGTACCAGGCCGATAATATAGAAACATAGGTGCTGTCGGTATTACAATTTTCGTGATTTTACGTTTCTTACCAGATTTACTGAATGAATGTCATATATTCCCCCCCTCCCCCATGGCAGCTGAATCACGTACATCTGAAATAGAACAAAGGAAATGCAAAACATGAACAGCACATGGTTGATTTTTATTTTGTCACAACAAAGTATGCTCATGATGCACACACACACACGCAAAGGCCAAACTGAAGTGCCTGCTGTTTCATGTTTCAGCAACTTCAGATGGTAACTACCCTTTCGGGCCAAACTGCACCTGCTGTTTCGTGTTTCATTAATCTCACATGGGAATCATACATGGGTTTCTTCCACAGAAATGCGGATTTCCGTATTTTTGACTTTTTTCTAGGATCTTTTCGAGGTATTCTAAAACTGCAAAGTTTTTTCCTCAAGAAATGAGACCCCACCGTTTGCTATTGGACGAAACAGTGTTTCACTAATCTTAGTACCCAGTGACTGCCCTTCATCCTTCCCTGATGCCTGGGGCGAGAGTGAGCAAAGTGATAGGGGGGGGGGGGAGGGGGCTGTAAGTTCATGGACAAATTTCGCCAGTCTCATGAATTTCTCCTTCTCTAAAGAGGGATGTGTGTGTGTTGAGATGGGTGGGGGTGGAATTGCAACTCCAAGCTTCCCTCCCCAGTAGCAGCCCTTCACCTCTTTGACTTATTCGCGCCAGCTTATTCATCCTGGTGAGGAAGAAAGCTGCCATTGGCTGCTAGTCATACTCTGCTCTACAAACTATAAAGTACAAACTAAGAAGTAACAATATGAGTGCAATTCAATAAAAAAAAAAAAAAAATTATTTGCGTGACCCAATTAATTCGAACCCTGTGCTCACCGAATATGGAATACAATCGCTAGCTCGCCACTGGCGACCAAAAGAAAAAAAAAAAAAAAGTGCTGGCCAGTAATTTAGCTGCGATGATTTATTTATTTTTTAGCCTCTTTGCCCTTCCACTGTTTTCACCTAGACCCAAAAAGTTTCAGACATGTTGAATCTAAGTTTCATGTTTCTATTCCCGGGACTGAATTGCTTTTATTTAGAATGATACTAGTAAGGGAACCATCCAGTATTCTTTGCCTGCATTGTCCCAGAGGAAGAAGAATGGGAAAGAGCAGATTAAAATCTATTTAGTATGGTTGTAAGATAAGAACAGACGTCTTTTCCTGCTGGATAAGATAAGAACAGACGTCTTTTCGTCCTGTATATGTGAGAAAAATTCTAAGGTATTAGTGACTTGATCCTCTTAACTCCGTAGCAAAGGGAAGGGAGGGGAAAGCACGTGGGGTCCATTTGGCAGCCACCTAAAACTGCTCTTATCTGATTTAAGGCAGTGAGCGTTGCCCAAGGGCGGGTGGCGTTTCCGCAATGGGGGCATTAGCCAACTGTGCATAAAAAATACAAAAACATACTTTGTGAATTTTTTACAAAAAATAGCTGATATTTGGTATGACACCATAATTAGGTAAAAGAAAACAATACTTTCTCATGTATTATAGATTATGTATATTCATAGTATGAGAAAGTAAAAATTTTGTATATGTATTATCAGGCTACATCTTTGCCAACTGTGTAAATTTTGTATGGTTCCTTGTCTGTTATGATCCACCTCTCATAGCTATATTTTACTGTTGTATTTTATAAAGTTTTCTTTTGTGTTTTAATTAATTTTCTTCTTTCCTTGTAGTGATATAATAATGGGAAAAACATATAAAGTTATACCCCAATGGTTTAAGAAGAATGACAAGTTTGGTCAACAATATTCTTCTTGGTGCAAGAAAATCAATGAAAACGAGGTCCTATGTGTTGTATGTGACAGGAAAATTTCTTGTGCTAGCAAAGGTTTTGCTGCTTTAACTCAGCATGTCTCCACATCACTGCATATGGAATGTGCTTCTGTGAAATTAAACTCATCTCAACTGTTGCTGAAACCACGAGAAACTGATGTAGTACAAGAAAAAGATGTACCTATTCCGCTTCAGTCTGGAAACAGTAGTACAAGTGTGCCAGCAGCAAACACAATACAGTTGTACCACTCCAAAGAAGCAGTTACAAAAGCTGAACTGATTTGGGCACTAAAGACAGTACAGTGTGTAATATGACTGCAAGCACTACCGATGATTTAAGTTATATATTCTCAGCTATGTTTCCAACAATCCCAGCAAACTTTAGTTTAGGCAGGACTAAATTATCATACTTAATAAACAGAAGCATTAGGTCCATATTTCAGAAAAGAACTTCTGAATGATATTAGCAAGTCTTTCTTTACGTTACAATATGATAAAACAACAAACAATGCTGATAAGAAAGAACTGCAGTTTATGATTCGTTATTGGTCAGAGGACGAGAAACAAGTAGTTTGCAGGCATTTGCAAACAGTATTTATTGGGCATGCAACTGCAGAGGATATAATGGCTGAAATTAGGAAAGTTCTCAACATTTCAAATCTGTCAATGAGCAAGTTGATAATGTTAACATCCAATGGCCCAAATGGGAATAAAAAGTTTGGAACCTTATAAGCAATTCACTAATTGAAGAAAGAGGTCATGGATTTGTTAGACATTGGTACATGCAATTTGCATGTAGTCAATAATGCCCTTTTAAAAGGTTTAGCCGAATTTGGTGATGTTGCGTTTGAATTAATTACTGATATTTTTTACCTTTTTAAGAAGTTTCCCTCTACATGGAAGATTATGAAACAATGCAGATTAAAAAGAATGTGCCAAAGGGCATGGCTTCTGAAACATGTATCGAGCAGATAGCTAACTGCAGGACCTGCATGTGAAAAACTGTTAGAGCGCAATGGCCAGCAGTTGAAGATTATTTTTTTGTTTTTATTCCTTCAAAATTAAAACAAATAATGCAAACCACAAAATATAAGCAAATTACCAAGTGCCTAAAATATGTGGACATGAAAGTAAAGTTACTTTTTGTGATAGAAAGTGCACAGCTGTTTGCACCATTTTCCACTTTTTTCCAGCATTCAGAGCCTTTAATCCATGTTCTTCACAATGAACTCACTGACATTCTTCAGAAACTTACAGGAAGAATACATAAGCCTGACACAAATGCCAATGACATCATAACCACAGGACATCTTTTACGAGCTTCTGAAGTAGATTGCAGTGATAAGACAGCAACTGCTATCAAGTCTTAGAGTGAAAAGCATAGACTTGGTACTTTGCACAAAATCCAAAGGCATTATATGACTGCACATAATTACCTCATTAAAAAAATGAGTGGAAAAGGTATAACCTCCTTTTATTTTGCAAGTGTCTTCAACCAGTAGAGATAGCAACAAGTAAAAGTTTAAAACTTGTTGGGGAGCTAGAAAAAGCTTTATCTGTGATTGAAGTGAATCCTTTAGAAGTCAAAGATGAATGCCGCATACTAAAATCAGAGGTTTCCATTCCCAACTGCCATGTAAGAGTCGATCATTTTTGGAGAGAGGCTCTTGACAAGAAAACTGCTTGGGGAGAACAGAAGTATCCCTTGTTAAATAAACTTGTTAAAGTTAGCTTGTGTTTGTCACATGGAAATGGTGATGTGGAGCGGGATTTTTCGGTCTCCAGAAGAATCATGGCTGAAGATAAATCCAGAATGTCGGAACGTGTGTTGAATAAAAGATTATTAATCAGAGACTCGTTAAAGAAATAAAAACACATTGCAGAAGTTCTAATAACAAAAGAACTTTTAAAATTAGCTTATGGTGCACATAAATCTTATGATGACTACCTTGAAGACCAAAGAAAGCTGAAAGAGCAGTCTCTGAAAGAAAAGAGAGAAAGAGAAGAGAAGATAGAGGAAGAAAGAAAGAAACAAGTGGAAATTAAGAGTAAGATAGTTTCAATTGAAAAACTGGAAACAAAAGCGAAAATAGTTGCCCAATTAAAAAAAGAAACCCAAGAGTCTGTAGATACTTTGCTTAAGGAGGCTAATAATTGGCTTAAATTAGCAATTGAGAAAAATGATTTGCCTGGAATTAGGATGGCACAAGGCATGTTAGAGAAGGCACAAAAATTACGACAGAGGGAAAGATGCCATGAAGAGAAAGAGAAAAAACTGAACTTAATAGTTAACAAGAGAAAGTCAAACTTGATTGATGCCTACATAACTAAAAAGCCAAAAAATTCCTAATATTTCCTTTGTGTTCTAATTTTGTATTTATTTTTCATTATTATATTATTTTAATTTTCATTCATATATATTTGTATGCATCTAATACTTAATGCCCAGCACATTACATTTTTATAGTGTGTTTTTCACTGTTTTTGATTATCTTCATTCATGCTATTGAAAATGTCCTGTACACAATTTATGGGTGTATATATTATTCAACTTGTATTAATTTAATGTTTTATGACTGCTTAGTCTTAATAATCTAAGCAATGTTAAAATAAGTCTTGTTTTCAAGTACATCAGATTATTTGAACTCTTCTGCTATTAGAAAATATTGATATTCAATTTGAAGTTTCATAGTAGAAGTACCAAGTGAGTATTGAATTTTATATTGTACTTATTAAATGGATTTTAAATTTCATGTTGTACCAGCTTTTCTTAAGTCTATGGTGCAGTAAATGTTTGTTTTACACAGTTCAATGAATAGTGCCAATGAATATGTTTAATTTATCTTATACTCTAATTGGTAATGAACCAAATATCTAAAGTTTACAGCATTCAGGTCTTTGTTTCAATTGTACTTTTTATTCACGACAATTATTACAAAAGGTAGGGGACAAAAATATTTGTTTTATTGTTATTGTAATAGGTGAATTCTAAAGTAAATGAACTAAAGGAATCTAAAAAGAAATAAATTAAATTTTAGTTGAAGGAAACAAAGGACAGCTTATGAAATCAAAGTTTTGTTTGCTTTTAATTTATAAACTCGTACTTAGTATTGTCCAGCTATGTTTCAAAATTTTCTGTTCTACATATGTATATCCTATTTTTTTATATGAGTCAGCATATAAGGATAATGTTAAAAGACTACTAAATCGTCCAGATAAACAACTAAATTATCGCTAGGAGGAGACTATTCAGGCTACTATTTTTGACTTTTCAGGCTACTAAAGCAACTATTTTCAATGTGTAGTTGTGATGGCAACCCTGATCCATTTGATGCAGTGAATTCCTTTATTTGAAGTTGCTGGGTAAGATGAACTGTTTTGTCCTTCAGAAGTGATCCATTAATAGGCAAATTACTAACCCATGGTTGTTGGAACCAAGTAACAAGAGTGTTTTCCAACTCACTCAGGGGCGATGCTTTCATAGATTTCCTCTTACTCGAAAATTGCCCACACTTTGATGCACAGCTTTCAATTTCTTTTCTATTTTTCGTTATGGTACACAACGTTGACTTGGAAATTCCAACTTTCTCTGCTACAGCAGTCTGTGATCCTGGGTTCGCATAAAACTGCGACAAAAGATCCATTTTTTCACTGATTGAAATTCTTTCCTCTTTTTTTGCTCAGTCATTAATTTTTTTAAAATGCTCTCACAAAAATGCATATTTGCAAACTACAGTGATCAGTGAATTTCACTTCTAACTTTTCTAGTGCTATCTATGTTCATCAAAACTTTATCTGTAAATGAGCAGTGTTGTTTAATGTGACCTCTAGATTTAATACTGAGAAGGAAAAAAGAAACGCCAGTTGGGGAAGAATTCCGGATGCTCAGGAATGGGTACATACGATGTGTGTCCCCTGACTTCACAGAAAGCTAATGTTCTGTCTAGCTGAAAACAAGAATCCCCAGGGTACTGTAGATTTCGTCCCCCACACCACCTTTTGTTTTCCTGTTTCCCTCATATGCAAGAAAATGTTGCTCTCCTTTGGAACTTGTTGGTCACTTGCTTTCCCCGTAAGAAGCTTACGCTTGATAGTTGGAGGAAAGGCAAACTGATTTATGATCCTGTCAAGCTGTGTTGCAGATGGTGTTTTTTGAAATGCTGGTTAACTGCATGCATCAAATTTACCCGTTACGTGAGGCTCTCTTTCTAGCTAACTTTTAACGTGAAAATGAGCATAGTTTGGTGGTTTAAAAAAATTAAAAATGTTTGATAAAATGAGGAAATGCGTTCGTTAAATCGGGAAATGCCAAGCATTAATTTCAATGTGGTTCCGTCTGGACCATAGAAAATGTATGTAAAATCGTGGAATTCATTAAATCGCAGTGCATTAAATAAGGTTTGATTCAGTAGATTCCTTATAATGTAGCCAGAAGAAATCTGGTGCCAAATGAGGGAAATAAGGAAACCTAAGTAATTCTAATTGTACTTTTTCGCAAAATGTTGTGTAGTGAAATTTTTTTCAGTAAAACAGTTTTATTGCAGTGTTGCGTTAAATCAGTTAACATATATACTTGTGTATAGGTAGAGTTTTGAAGACCAAATGTTTGAACCGAAATCATGAGATTGGCATATACATGATTAAGGTTTTGTGGAGATACAAAATTATATGTGACTCATGACCATAGTTCTACAAGTAAATTATGCCCATTACTTTCTATTAGGCTCAGTGTTGTGACCAAAGTCATGTGACTTTTTAATTGAGGTGGGGCATGCAACTTTAGATAATGAAGAGGTATTTTTCCTTTTTGTGAGATGTGGCAGTATCATCTTTAAAAGTTCCTGATTCAGACATCAGGTAATGATTATATTGGTCTGAACTGTCATATAATTTATTGAGCGAATTGTCCTACAGCCATATTAGCATGAATCATATCATTAAACAATGATATCATAATCATAACCAGTGGCATAGGGTGACCTAAAATTTTTCTGGGGCTAAATAGTTTAAAAATTGTTCTCAACCTCCTGTATTGTGAAATACAATTTCAGTGGATTGTGAGGTTTCCAAATGCCTCCTGCTGTAATCATACTTTACCACATGGAATGAGATAGACATTTTAGTTATGTACGCAGTGCTGTATAACATAAAATAAAAGTTTAGTTTTTAATAAAAGTTTAGGTTTTTGCCTTACTTCACTTACAAAGGAAATGAGCTCTGTTTTCTTTTTCTCTGTGAATTTCTTTATAACTTTCGTTTTAAAATTGTGAATTTCTGAAATAAACTTTTCTTCAACAGAAAAAAACAGTTAAGGCATTTAACCATTCTTGCCCCATTGTACAGGGTGTCCGAGAATTATTGGACACATTATAAAATTATATAAAGCAAAACGTTAAACAGATAAAAAGAAACTGACTGTACTAACTTACAATGTAACTACACGAGTTAATAAATTTTGATGTGAGATCCCTTGGTTGCTCGTAATACGTCCAAGAGATACTAGATTTCATGCCATGTGTTGGCAAGCATCTGAAAAGTTATGGAATTAATAGCAGCTGTGATACGCTGTTTCATTTCCTGCAAATGAGTACAAGGCGTCTGATAGACATGATGCTTCACATAACCCCACTTGAAATAATCCAATGGAGTTAGATCTGGAGAGCGAGGAGGCCACGGAATGGGACCACCACGTCCAATCCATCTGTTGGGGAAATGCTCATTTAGGCACTTAGTACACACGTTGACCAATGCGGAGGTGCACCGTCTTGTTGGAAAACGACGTCATGTCTTTTGATCTGGGGTATAGTGAAATATTCTAGCATATCCAAGTAAATGTCAGCATTTATGTTTTTTTGCAGAAGAAGAAAGGCCAATCACTTCTCTTTTTGATAGGGCGCACCACACATTAACTTTTGGAGAATCACGTTCCAGTTCAATTGCAGCATGAGGCGGTTCACTGCCCCATATCCTACAGTTGTGATGATTCACAATACCTGATACATGAAATGTGGATTCATCACAAAAAAATTATAGTACTGAGAAAGTTTTCGTCATTTTCCACTCGATTCAGCATATCCACAGCAAAATCGTATCGCAGAGTGCGATCCTTGACATGCATCTTTTGCACTGTTTAAAATTTATAAGCATGGAACTTTAATTTCTTGTGAAAGATATCGTGAACTGTCGATTTTGGAATGCACAGTTCTCTACTTGCTTTACGAACGGATTTTCTGGTGCTTCGTCGGAAACTTTCATTAACTTGGCCAACCGTCTCACCACTGATGCTAGGCCTACCGGCTCCTCCACGATGTTCCACAGGAGGCGGTGTTCCTTCGGAGTTTTTAACATTTTCAGCTCATTTTACAAACCTTCAGATTTTAAGTTCATTTTACTACAGTTTTAGTCCAGTCCCTTGCCATAAGACCCGTCGGAATTTTTAGGTGGACGAGGTTTCTCTTCAGATCCTGTTAGGGCATGTTCAAAGGAAGGATAAAATCTTAGGTAGACATCTGGCAACCCGGGCATAAATTTTATAGGATGCCATTTTGTTTTGGGCATATATGCGCAGTAGTTAGTATTGAATTTCGTAATTTTCTGTTCTTTCCAGTATACCTACGCAAAATACATGTTTTTTGGATTCCTCATAAAATTTCCTATAAGATAAGACTATTTAACCAGTAATAAACCAAGTTTATGAAAATCTAACCATTTTTTTAAAATTTTATGTAGTTATTTCTTGAAAGGATACTTATATTTAGCTACACAAAAAATTTAACTAATGTGAATTTTGTATGTTTCAGACTGAATAAATGAAATGGAAGATAACAAGCAACTTGTTGGCCTACATCTGTGCCGAGTGAGTAGAACTTCAATAGATGCGGACATATCAGAATGCATTTTATGCCGAAAACGCCACTAATAGAAAACAACAATTACAACATAAGGAAGACAAATAATCTTGGCTGCAGCTGAAATACGACAAGGTGATGTTTTTAAATGTGTCAGTCTCCTTGGACGTGATTCTGAGTTCGTGAACCATTGTTCAAGTACATGTTATAAATCATACACACTAAAGAAAACTTTGCTTCAGAAAAAAATGAAGCCAAACAACTGGAAGGATCAAGTAAGACCCACTGCAAGATTCAGCAATATCGCCACACAAAAAATTGAGAGCTGCTGATGTTTGTCGTAACCAGCCATCGTCTTGGAGCCAACAAAATCTTCATGTATTATTTGCGGAAAACAGAAACACAGCAACATCAAAGAAAAATATAGAATTTGTGAAACTAATTGGGCTAAAACATTTCTTGCAGCCACTCTGTTCTTCAAGGACGATGAATACATCAGAACTTGTGATCTTTAAAATCAATCGGCTTTGTTTAGAGCAGATTTATACTACCACAAGCTCTGTCTTGCGGGCGGTCGTAGTGAGTGATGGGTTTGCCTCCTCGGGGCGCTCCGTGGTAACAATAGCACACACAACAGCAACTAGGGCCTCTGTGAATCGTGGAGAGGTGCAAGCTAGTTCTGTGTGACATTGGCGAAAAGACCCCAACTCACTGGGTTTTGTTCCAGAATCCTTAGGTTGAATGACCAACTGGAACCCTCAGCTGTGGGCTAATCCCCCACACTAATGTACTTACCTGATTAAAAAGACAAAAAGAAATATTAAGAATGACTCAAGTGTGGGATATGGTGGACCTACCACACTTGAGAAGGACGGTCCACCATGGAATCGACCTGGACTTTCTAAACAGCATATGAGAAAGAGATCTCGGCTGAGTGAATGTAAGATTGGTGTATGGAATACTAGAGGTATAAATGGCAAGATGAGTGAGGTGATTGAGGAGATGAATAAGTATAGACTGGATGTGCTGTGTGTAAGTGAAACCAAAAAGAAGGAAATTGGGGTAGAAGAAGTGAATGGCACGGTGAGTGTGTGGTCTGGAGTATTGGATAATATGAGAGGACAGGCTGGTGTAGGTGTGATTTTAAGTGAAAAGATGAAGAACAACTTGATTCACTGTAGTTGTGTAAGTGAGAGAATTATCTGGATTCGTTTGAAAGTGAAATTTCAGAGAATTATAATTGTTGTAGTGTATGCTCCTTGTGACTCGGAACCTTCTGATAAGAAGGAAGATTTCTGGAATGAGCTAAAAGCTGTTTTGAGCCAGTTTGGTGCTAAAGAAAAAGTTATAATATCAGGGGATTTGAATGCTAGAGTAGGTGTGCAGAATGCAATTTCTGACAATGTTCTGGGTAAGTTTAATGATCCTTGTGTGAATGATAATGGTGAAAGATTAATTGAACTCTGCATTGAGAATGGTTTGTGTGCATCTAATACATTTTTCAACCACAAGTATATCCACACATATACTTGGGAAAATCGTACTCTTGGTCAAAAGAGTGTGATAGATTTTGTTGTGTACGATCAGCGTTTGAAACACTTAGTTGTTGACACCCGTGTGATGAGAGGGGCGGATGTTGGTTCTGATCATTACTTGGTAGTGTCTCGAGTGAAACTTAATGTTGGTTGGAGGAAAAGGAATAGGAAGAGACCCAGGATAGAAAGAATAAAGGTTGATAGGCTCCTTGAAGATCATCAGCGGTATTCTGACTTACTCAGAGAATGACTGAAGGATCTGAAGTCTGGTGAGAGGGATGTAGAAAAGATGTGGGAATGTTCTAAAAACTGTGTTGTCACTGCTGCTAAAGAGGTCTGTGGCACCACAATAGTGGGTAACAATAGACGTGATGCTTGGTGGAATAGTGAGATTGAAGAGGCAGTAAAGAGAAAGAAGGAAGCCTATTTGGGGATGTAGCAAGGTAGTCTCTGTGGATGAATATCGCTGTAAGAAGCGTGAAGCTGCTAAGCTGGTTCACCACAGTAAGGCAAAAGATAGGAAGGAGAAAGTGGAAAGGCATGAACTGGCTTTTTGGAAAGATAGGAAGTCTTTCTGGAAGTACACAAGACTCAGGAAAAATAGGGAAAACAAAGTTGTAAGTTGTGTGAAGAATGAGATTGGGGAAATGATATGGGAGCCCAATGAGTTAAGTGACAGATGGGGTGAATACTTCTGTGAGTTATTAGATCAGGAAAGCAAAGATGATTCTGAGACAGACACAGATGATGTCACAATGAGGGATGAAAGCCCAGGAGGGATCTCAAGAGAAGAAGTGTGTAAAGCTCTAAAATCTCTTCAGAATGGTAAGGCTCCGGGAGTTGATGGCATAACTGCAGAGATGTTGAAATATGGTGGTGGCTCTATAATTGACTGGTTAACTGAAATATGCCAGTTGTGCTGGGAGTTAGGAATGGTTCCTCGGAATTGGAAGGATGCTATCATTGTTCCCTTGTATAAGGAAAAGGTGATCAGACTGAATGCAAGAACTATCGTGGTATTAGCCTACTGAGTGTGCCAGGAAAAGTGTTTGGTAAGGTTGTTATTGAAAAAGTACAGGGTCTTACATCATTGAAAGTGTGGGATGTTCAGAGTGGTTTTATACCTGGTAAAGGCTGCACTAACCAGATTTTTGCATTATGCACGATGATTGAAAAGTATCTGGCTGTTGGGAAGAAAGTTTTTACTGCCTTCATAGATTTAGAGAAAGCTTACGACCGAGTCAATAGGACACTTTTGTGGAAGGTATTGAATGAATATGGTGTTACTGGGAATCTACTTAATAGTGTAAAAGCCATGTATGCTGGTAGTAGAGCTTGTGTACGAGTGAATGGTGTTTTATCAAAATGGTTTTCCATTGGTGCAGGAGTTAGACAAGGTTGTGTAATGTCACCATGGCTGTTTAATATATTTATGGATGCATGCATGCGTGATGCCAAAGTAGATAATAGTGGTTTATGTCTTGGTAATATCATTGTGTGCGGATCGCTGTATGCTGATGACTCAGTCCTGTTGGCAGAGAGCAAAAGTGAGTTGCAGAGTTTGTTGTCCCAGATGTACGAAGTTTGCATGAAATTCAAACTGAGTATAAATAAAGGAAAAACCAAAGTTATGGTGTTTGAGAGAGGAACGGGTAGCACTGAGTGTAAAGTAAGTATAAATGGCACTGTGATTTACCAGGTGAGTGAGTTTGGGTATTTAGGATGTATGTTTGACAGAGAGAACAAGTTGGATGGTGAAATCAGTAGGCGAGTGAATTCTTCTTTGAAAGTCATAGCTGCTCTGGGAGGTTTTCACAGGAATGATGGGTTCTCTAGAGAGTCCCGCATGGCTGTGTATGAAACTGTAATTGTTCCTACTCTGATGTAAGGCAGTGAAACCTGGGTACTGCAGAAGAAACATAGGAGTCGTTTGTGTGCTGGAGAAATGCGTTACTTACGTGGGGTTTGTGGCAAGACAAGATATGATTGTGTGAGGAATGAAGATGTATTGCAGTTGTGTGATGTGAAGCAAAATGTTGTTAGCAAGGTGGAGACCAATATGCTTTGGTGGTTTGGCCATGTTGAAAGAATGAGTGATGAAATGCTTACTAAGAAATTTTTTTTAGCTGAAGTGGAAGGAAGGAAAAGGCAGAGGAAGGCCAAGGAAGACATGGGTGGATCAGATTCAGGAGTGTCTGCTTGAGAAAAAGATTATGAGTATGAAGTATAAAAGATCTTGTGTACGGCGTGTAATGGATATTAGTGAAGCATGAGTTGTATGTCAAGATCGCTGTAAATGGAGAAGTTTGATACGACAACAATAAGTAAAAATATCTGGAAGTTTGTATTTCTTTTTGGAGCTATCCTCTGAATCTCAGAGAACAGCTTAGTGATATGTATGTACAAACTCTGTCTTGAAGCGTATCTCGAAAGATATAGAAAACAAAATCAGCCAAAAAATAAACAACAAACGCAAACCAATGGATAGAGGATATTGAACCACTTCTTCTAGACATTCTGGATTGTGGTTATGGTCTAACACTTAGTGAGATTTGTGATTATGTCAACAAACAGCCTGGATAACTTTACAAATACAGAGGTAAAATTGTACATGATAAAAATATTTGGGGATAACATTCAGTTCTGCAAACCACCACAAAAAAATCAGTCCCAACTTGTTTATTCGTTAAAGCTTACTGTTGATCAAGTAGCGGATAAGCTATAATCTGTAGACTGTGTTAGGGAGGCTGGCAAAATTATTAGACAATCGCTCCTGGAAACAGATTTTAGCCTTGACGATGAGTTTGGGGATGCAAATCAGCTAGAAAAATCTTGGGTAGAAACGCCAATCCCACATCCACTAATTGGTTTCTTGTCTCACGTAATTAAGGTTGATAAACTAACCATCCTTTCCCACATTAATGATAACAGTCAATCATATACGACTTTTCAGGTGAAGTAGAAGAAGGAGAAACAGACAACGATGCAATTGGAGAGGTCAGTGAGAAAGCAGAGACCGCTGTAACAAGCAGAATCAAAGCCTTTTTTCAGATATTGTTCCACAGTGTTCATAAGGGAAGAAAGAAGACTCCTCTGCATCTGATGACTGGCCATTCAATTCAGGAGAAGTGTTAGAGCTAGCAGCTTATCACTTTATTCAACAAAATTGGATTGTGAGTCAGCTACAATGAGATTATGGAATCTCGTCGTAACTTTGCACATTCCACAATGAAGTCATGTTCGGTGAGCCCTGCACTTCCAAGTCATTTTTATCAGAAGCAACTTCACCATAGGTGCGGTAGATAATTTTGACCAAAAAGAGGCAAGCCTTTCAGGTGTTCGGAGAACCCGTGATACTGTTATGGTCTTATTTCAGGAAGCTTCGAGCATAATTCCCAGTAATCCCAAGTTGTCAGCAGTTGATCATAATAAACTTGGAAAAAGTTCTGTTGCTCTACTTCCATGTCAGCAGGTTAGAAATTTTAGCAAGCCATCTACACCAGTGAATAACCCTTCAGATTTCAAAATCATTGAAGAAGTTAACATTTTACCATGTGACGTGATCAAGAAGGAAACAGTGATAAGTATGTTGCAAAGTGTTGGAGGATTAACAAACCAAAGTACATTGACATGGTCTGGCATTCATGCTATCATTTCAAAGGCAAATGTTCTGTTACAAGATGTCGGTTTTCTCCCAATACTGCCTTACCCAGTGACAAAATATGAAGTGTGTATTCATGTATGAAGAATTTTCAAAGCTTGATTTTATATCTCGATCAACAAGTACTGCTGGTTACATGTGATGAAGGCGTTTTCCGTATTGCCGCATAAATTCAGTTGATTACAAGTGAATTCCCAGACCTTGTGCTACTCCTGGTATCCTTCCATATGACTAAAATTCTACTTGCATGTATTGGGAAATACATAAAAGGTAGAGGGTTAGAGAATGTTCTCATTGAAAACCATGTGTTTGGTCCAAAAGTAGTAGAGAGTGTCCTCAAAGGTAGCAATTACGTAAGGTCAGTAAAAGAAATGTTTATGCTAGCAGAAGTGGTAGAGAGGTTTAAATGGAAAGCATTTTTGTGTACCATTGAGGATGATGACGAATTAGCTACACAAGTTGGCAAGTTGGTGATGTGCTCAACTCTATGCAACACTCAACAACGGAAGAAACGCAACTCAGGTTCCAAGAGCTTATCGCAACATCAGAAGAAACACTGAAATCGTTGAATGTTTTCATACAGGAGCAAGTTAAGAATTCTAAGTCTTTTGAAAAACCTCATAAGAGCTGAGAGAGAGGGGAACTGGAACCTCTACATGCAAACAGTGAAGGAAATCCTTCCAATTTTTCAAATTTTTTTGATAGAGTCAACTATTTGAGATGGGGTTCACTGTTCTTTGAGCAAATGTTTAACCTTGAGACTCGTTATCCTGATGTATTTGACCGGTTCAAAAAAGGTCATTTTGTTGTTCGAAGAACAAACAGAAAGTGTAATGTTGTGGTGATTGACATGACTCTTGAACAAACAATAAACCGCTTACAAAAGTCAGCTGGAGGGATCGTTGTCCAAACAAAAAGGAAGGAATACATTGCTGAATGGGAGCTTACTTACCATGAAGTCCTTCTCATAAGAAAAATATTTCAAAGGCTGCTGAACATTACACCAGTTGACTATGAGCTGATAATGAATCATGAGTGAACAGAAAGTCTCAGAAATAGAATGGAAGTCAACATGCAACAGATACTCCAGTATGTTGAAATCAGAGAAAATCCATACCTTTTAAAAGGTGAAGTTAGGTTTCACAACATTCTAACGAATGAATGTGTTCCAGCATTGAATGCTAAGAAGATGCTCCAATTTTTGATGACAGCACAAGACGTTTTCTACATGTTTCGAGAGGAAAAGTTCATAACACCCTAAAAACCACTCTCAGCACCTATTCATCAGCAAAAGTTACCCTCTTTTCTAAGTATAGCACAACCAGATATGTAGACAAAAAAGCAAACTGTGAAAAATGCCATCAAAGACCATTTGCAGGTTCAGAGAAAAATTGATATTGCCAAGGAGAAAGGAATGATAATGACAGGAATTCTAAAGTAGGTTAGAATTTTATTTTTCACATTCTGTCTTGTTAGATGAGCATGGTGCTACTATCAAACCCATGAAGTCTCAATTCATATCTGAGTTGACCAAAAAATTAGATACTCCTGACAAGAATTTCCAAAAAACAGCATACCCTGAAAACCAGTGTGGTTGTTGATGTCATGAATCAGTTTCGAAGGCTGCCAGTTAAGGGAAATGGCACATTTGAAAATATGTTTACAATCTTTGACAGTAATGTTAATAAAATGTTTGTAAATTCAGTCGTGTGGACTATGTTTTTGAAAGCTACCTTCAATTGTCAATCAAAAGCGCTGAGAGAGAAAGAAAATCTTCTGTGCAACCGCTACCGTTGACATCCATTACTACCACTACGAAGCTTCCTGTATAAATGGAAAGACTTTGGCCATCAGCTGACAACAAAATTCTGTTTCAAGATGCCCTGAGCGAGTTTCTAAACATGGTATCAGCTAAACGACAATGGGAAACTATCCTCAGCGGCAAGTTGCTTGAAAGTGGGCTTACTCCTGCCTTAGCGATAAAAGATGGAAGCTTCACACAAATCAAGGATACTCTTCTAGTAACTGTTGAAGAGGCCGACTTAAATATCATTCCTCATGTTTTCTATGCTGTTAAAGAAGGTTTACAGTGTATTGTTGTGCATTCAATTGATGCAAATGTTTTTGTGATACTCATTTGTACAAGTTTATGAATGAAAATGGACTCTCTGAACTATGGTTGAGAAAGTCAGCATCAGATATCATATCAATTCATACTCTCGTGGAAAAAATAGGTGCTACCACAGACTTCCTTCTTACTACTCATTTTCTTACAGGTTCTGATGTGACCAATAACATAGGCACCAAAATTGTCATTGTTCAAGGCAGAACCAGAAGAATATCTCCACAACTGTTTCAGACATTATCCTCCAAGTACTCAATCCTTTAAGCTAGCCGAGTGATACTAGTTGAATGTTTTGAAACCAGGCTCCGCGTGCAAAGACATTTGATGCACTTCGATTTGAAATAATGACCAAAGCTGGCATTCCAAACTTACAAGGCTTCCCTCACACAAGCTCTTCATTACAAGGCCACCTGAAATGATCATTTTACATGGTATACTCGTGCTCTACAGTGTTAATGATGGACGACCCATCAGACCAAACTGATTTTTGATGGACAATCAATGCTGATGACTCATCATTCTCGCCAGACCCTTGCATTAGTGAACTACCTGAAGATGTCATTCATACATGTACTTGCAAAAGCTGTCATACAGAACGATGCAGGTGCCACAGAAACAATGTTTCTTGTACGTCATTTTGCAAATGCAACATGTCTTGTGACATTCAGAAACATGTAAAATACTTAAAATGATCATTTAACACTGAATAATTTATGATTTTTTTATGTATCATAATTTAATAATGATACTTCAATACATTATTATCTATTCTTACCTTGTATGGTTTTTTCTTTTTATTTTCTGTTTTCCCTTTCAATATTCACATCCAAGGGTCCCAGAGGGGTAAAAATAATCCTATCTTATAGGAAAGTTTATGAGGAATCGAAAAAACATGTCATATTTTGTATAGGTATACTGGAAAGAACAGAAAATTACGAAATTCAGTACCACCTACTGCGCGTATATGCTCAAAACAAAATGGTGTCCTATAAAATTTATGCCCGAGTTGCCAGATGTCTACCCAAGATTTTATCCTTTCTTTGGGCGTGCCCTAACATGATCTGAAGAGAAACCTCGTCCACCTCAAAATTACGACGGGTCTTATGGCCAGGGACTGTATTATTTCTGTACTTGCATTTTTTTTTTCAATTTTTATCCTTACTGGTCTTGTTTGCTTTTCATCCACATTGCTTGCCATTTGAATAAGTGAAAACATAAGCCTTAGCTTTCGTTTAGTGAGGAGATCAAGTTGGCATTTCACCAGGTGAGCTTTATTTCAATTGTACCTTCAATTGTTTTAACTTTTATTTGAATATCATTACAATTCCTCCGTTGAGCATGAAGCTTTTACACGAGTAACAGAAGTTGATGAACATTTTCTTGTTCCAAATTATATTTCTGCTTCATTCTTTGTTTCCTGATATCTGAATGCATGCATCTGCATAGTTTTTTTTTTGTGTGTGAACTTGCACCACAAAGTGGGATGGGGGTGGGGGAATTGCAACCCAAAATTTATCAGTATAACACATTTCCTTTTTCCAAAATACAGCTACAATAACTTAGAAACTGTTTGATCTCTGGATCTGTCTGTTTTTTTCCCCTACAAACTCAAACTGCTCAGTGGGGGGGGATAGAAAGAAAATATAATGTTTTAGTCATTTAGTCAACATTCTTGTAGATTCTCTGCACTGATGGACACTCAGTAACTGTGCTTGTATGCCTCTCAACAAACTAAGCCAGATCATGCCATGCAGAACACGTAGTAGTGCGTGAATGCCAAATTCTTTCTTGGTGTATTTAACTGGAAATGAATTGACTCTTGACTTAACGCATGAGAATAGAAAACATTTCAGATTTTCTTCCCAAAAAACAACGGTTGATCTATAGTGTATACATTAAAAATTTTAACTATACATACTTCTTGTTTTTCCTATGAAATTATATATACACTTAGCAGAATGGTATTGAAAATACAGTGATAAAAAATTTCAATTTTGAGTATACAAGAAATCTACAAGCACGTTGAACTCTTCAAATTAAAATTCTTGGGCAACGGCCAGATGTACACCCCCAAATTTTGTATAGACAATGTAAAAATGGTAGTCTATAGCTTAAAGCCAAAGAATTTGAAAAAAAAAAAATCACCTCTCGTACACCCCTTACCCCCCACACACTCAGTCTCCATTTGGACCATTTTCAGTAGGTTTGCTGCAGCACTCTGTTTTCAGGAGTGACAAAGCATTAAAGAAAGATAAATATTTATTTGCCCTTTTTGATAATGAAAAAAAAAAAAAGAGGTAAAGAAAGAAAGAAAGAAAGAAAGAAAAGAAAAAATCACTAGCTGCAATCAGCAAAACTGTTTGCTGTCCCATACTGTTTACTATGATAGAATGTCACAGCATTTCATTGCTCTTATGCTGATCATGAAATGATCATATATATATATATATATCCTTTTATTTACTGGCATAAAGAGTATATATATACACACACATACCAGTGGCGTTACCATGTTTCAAAATCAGGGGAGTCCGATCACACATTATATATATATATATATACGTTTTTTTCTTATGTTTCGGCTTTGCTCTTTAGTATACGTATATACAAGTATATATGAGGATCCCCAACTAAAAATCTGGAGGGTTCCTGACCCCCCCCCCCCGACTGACCCATCCAGTGGTTACGCCTATGACACATACACACACATACGTATATGCATACATATACACAATGGGGGAAATGGGCCGGAATGCAGCTGAACCCTGTTCTGGGAGTGAAACCCCACGTTCCGAGAGCGATGCGACAACGAAAGAAAGGGAGTGTTTAATTTGAATAAAACATTTCACAATGCATTATACATTTCAATTAATGTCATCTGTAGGAATTGTTCATCTCTGAATAAAGAAAATAGCTCTGACTTCAACTAAATGTGAGTATTTCATTTTAAAGTTTAATAATTTCTGCTTCTACATTGGGTAGCAGCAGCAAATAATTCCCATTTCCACTACTGCATATACAAGTATTGCATATACACTTTTTTATTGACTTTATGTTCTAGGAATGTAATAGATAGTTCACATGTAATGCGCATGTTGTTAATTCCAGTCTAGATTTTTTTTTTGATGTTCCTCTCACCACCCTCATATCAATCACTTTGACTTTCTAGTGAAAACTTTGCACCCAACCCTCACAACCATAAAAGAAGATAAGCAAAATACTACATCTAGTTACATGTACACCAGACTATGCATTGTTAAAAATGCTTATAGCATAGTAAAAATCCATTTATTTACTGGCATAAAAAAGTATATAGAATCACCAAGGTTTCGCTCTCCACTGGGAGGCTTTCTCAAGGTAGCACGTAGGCATAAAATGTAGAGAAGTAGAGTGTGTTTTTGATTGAAAATACTGCATTATATACACTGGCTTCATTCTTTATCCAGCATTTTCCATTAAAAAAGTGTTGTACAGTGATAAGTCTTACCATTGCATTTTTTATCATATAATGTTCATTATGAGGCTATTTTGCATAATTGTTCTGAAACAGTTTAAATCCTATACTTATTTTAAAACTGCAGAGCCACTGTGTACCAATTTTGACTTTTTAACATTTGTGCTCATTCTAAATCCTTTACAAGTTGTACTCAAGTAAGATTAAAATTTTGCTGCATGCCATTAACTCTAATATTTAACACACAGCAAACCAATGATGAAAAATGTGCAGCAACCGCTACTGTCAGGAAGCTTTTTTTTAACCAATTTGTTAATAGTGAAGAATGCAGGTGAAATTTTTGTCATAGTTGAATGTTTTCCTGAAATACGTCCTTGTTGCTGTGGATTTAACAGAACACTAAGTATTCATGGATAACTTATGAAATATTTAGTTTTCTGTTAAATCTGTTTCACAATAGCTTATTGTATCTTATTCTATGTTTCTGAAAAATTTGGCATTGTCTGTATGTTCATAAACATTCAAAAAAATTGGAAAACAATTTTGTTTATTGATTTTAGGTCCAATGTGAGTACTTACCATGCTTTGGGAAAGGGAACAATGCTTTTCATGCAAGCCATGCTAACAATGGAAGGGGTGAGTTGGTTATGTTTTGAAAAAAAAACAATAGTATTTATTTACAAGTATTAAATAGTAAACCACTAATAATTTTCATGTAGGAAATTAAAACTATCTTTACTTTCTCTTTTTTGTTTGTGTACAAAACTAATGAGAATATACAGTATAGAGGAAACCTGCATAAATAGCAAATTATTAGAAACACCCAATAGCAATCAGACAAGCACCATCCACACTTACATATGCAACTATGACTTTGAGATGGCTTTAGAAACAGCTCATTGTAAAGGATTCAGGTGTGTACAAAGTGTAGATAGTGGCAATATGGGAAAGACTTGTGATTTAAGCTACTTTGAAAGAAGCTGCTAGGTGGGCAGGTGCAAGTATCTCAGAAATAAACTTTCTTTGCTATGCAAGAACAACTGTATTGAGGGTGTACAATAACTGGTACACAAACAACAAAACAAGTTGTCAGCAGTCTTCTTCTGGGTGGAAATGACTGGGAGATGTTGAAGGGCAGTGGCAGCTGGAGAGGTTTGTATGAGGTAAAAGATGAGTTCAAATGTTCTTTAGTAATTCATTCATTCATACATACATACATACATACATACATACATATAACTAAGCTGTTCTCTGAGATTCAGAGGTTAGCTCCATAAACACCAAATAGTGCAACTGATTTTCTCTGGCACACCACACTTTAGCCTTGACAAAGCCATCTGTAGATGTTCAAAAGCTCGGCAAATTGTATTTTGTTTTTACACTGATTAAACGGATTATCACTTTAATCTTATATACTTGGTGTATTAATCAGTTGTACTATATATATATATATATATATATGCACAATGAAGAACAAATTTCTGTACTCCAAATTAACGAGACAACGATAAAAAGTGAACTCCGTTTATTAGGCGTATAAATGAGAAAATAAAGAGATGCTAGCTTTCGCTACCTCCGGGTAACTTCATCAGGCATTTAGTAGTTAAGAATGCAGAAACAACTGGGAAAAAAAATATAATATACTTCTAAGAATATAAGCAAATTAAAAATAAGCAAATCACTTGCACGATGTCACGTGAGCACCCGGCCCTGGGATCAAACCACTTGTGACATTGTGCAGGTGTATTGCTTATTTTGAATTTGCTTATTTTCTTAGAAGCGTATTATATTTTTTTCCAGTTGTTTCTGTGTCCTTAATTACTAAATGCCTGATGAAGCTACCCGGAGGTAGCGGAAGCTAGCATCTCTGTATTTTCTCATCATTTATACGCCTAATAAACGGAGTTCACTTTTTATCCTCTTCTCAATCAGTTGTACTATTTAAAATCATGAATTTGATTTTCCAAATGTAGCAGAAATCATGAGTAAAGAAACGAAAATGACTTGTAATCTCTCCTGCAATTCAAGATATCTATAATCAATCTGGATAAAGATATTCTGGTTCTAGATTAAAAAAAAAAACACAATTCCAACAAAGTTTTTGTAGAAATTATGGAACTATTATTGAATCGTTTGTAATTATACTTTTAAAGTTTCTAAAATGCATTAAAACTATACATTGTTTAATTAATAACAAGGAACTGTACACCAACTATACTTAAAATAGTATAACTATACTAGTAATCCGAATTTCTTGGCGTAGAATTGAAATCGAAGTTTCCAAGCTTTCGCACATCAACCAGATGACTTTTTCAAGGAAGGTAGACATCAAACTGAATACTAGAATACTTCTTATATATAATTCAAGACTACACACTTGTGATGTTGATTTAGAATAAATGATCAACGTTTATTCACAATTAAATGTTTTATTAACATTGACTACAGTTTCGCAGAGCGTTTGGCTCGGTATCATTAGGATGAATGGAGCGTAAACATTCCAATCGTTGTGACATCATCAGAGTTCTGACTGTCACGGATTTTGATTAGTTGTTTCCACGCGCATGAAAGAAAGGGCGTAGATGTCGTGTCATTGACAAGTCCTGAAGAATTCCGGTATATGTGGAAAGCTTCTAATACATTAAGCTTGTTAGTCAAATCAGGTTTATCAATTAGAATAGCGTTTCCAAACAAACATTTATAGTTATTTTCGTGACAATGTTGGGCTATTGATGACTTCTTCAGTTCATAGTTCCGTACATAAGTCTTGTGTTCCTTCACATACGTACATACATATCACTAAGCTGTTCTCTGAGATTCAGAGGTTAGCTCCAAAAAGAAATACAAACTTCCAGATATTTTTACCTATTGTTGTCGTATCAAACTTCTCCATTTACATCGATCTTGACACACAACTCGTGCTTCACTGATATCCATTACACGCCGTACACAAGATCTTTTATACTTCATACTCATAATCCTTTTCTCATGCAGACACTCCTGAATCTGATCCACCCATGTCTTCCTTGGCCTTCCTCTGCCTTTCCTTCCTTCCACTTCAGCTAAAAAAAATTTCTTAGTAAGCATTTCATCACTCATTCTTTCAACATGGCCAAACCACCAAAGCATATTGGTCTCCACCTTGCTAACAACATTTTGCTTCACATCACACAACTGCAATACATCTTCATTCCTCACACAATCATATCTTGTCTTGCCACAAACCCCACGTAAGTAACGCATTTCTCCAGCACACAAACGACTCCTATGTTTCTTCTGCAGTACCCAGGTTTCACTGCCTTACATCAGAGTAGGAACAATTACAGTTTCATACACAGCCATGCGGGACTCTCTAGAGAACCCATCATTCCTGTGAAAACCTCCCAGAGCAGCTATGACTTTCAAAGAAGAATTCACTCGCCTACTGATTTCACCATCCAACTTGTTCTCTCTGTCAAACATACATCCTAAATACCCAAACTCACTCACCTGGTCAATCACAGTGCCATTTATACTTGCATTACATTCAGTGCTACCAGTTCCTCTCTCAAACACCATAACTTTAGTTTTTCCCTTATTTATACTCAGTTTGAATTTCATGCAAACTTCGTGCATCCGAGTCAACATACTCTGCAACTCACTTTTGCTCTCTGCCAACAGGACAGTGTCATCAGCATACAGCAATCTGCACACACGGATATCACCAAGACATAAACCACTATTATCTACTTTGGCATCATGCATACATGCATCCATAAATATGTTAAATAGCCATGGTGACATTACACAACCTTGTCTAACTCCTGCACCAATGGAAAACCATTTTGATAAAACACCATTCACTCATACACAAGCTCTACTACCAGCATACATGGCTTTTACACTATTAAGTAGATTCCCAGTAACACCATATTCATTCAATACCTTCCACAAAAGTGTCCTATTGACTCGGTCGTAAGCTTTCTCTAAATCTATGAAGGCAGTAAAAACTTTCTTCCCAACAGCCAGATACTTTTCAATCATCGTGCGTAATGCAAAAATCTGGTTAGTGCAGCCTTTACCAGGCATAAAACCACTCTGAACATCCCACACTTTCTCTGATGTAAGACCCCGTACTTTTTCAATAACAACTTTACCAAACACTTTCCCTGGCACACTCAGTAGGCTAATACCATGATAGTTTTTGCATTCAGTCTGATCACCCTTTCCCTTATACAAGGGAACAATAATAGCATCCTTCCAATCCCGAGGGACCATTCCTAACTCCCAGCACAACTGGCAAATTTCAGTTAAGCAGTCAATTATAGAGTCACCACCATATTTCAACATCTCTGCAGTTATACCATCAACTCCTGGAGCCTTACCATTCTGAAGAGATTTTACAGCGTTACACACTTCTTCTCTTGAGATCCCTCCTGTGCTTTCATCCCTCATTGTGACATCATCTGTGTCTGTCTCAGAATCATCTTTGCTTTCCTGATCTAATAACTCACAGAAGTATTCACCCCATCTGTCACTTAACTCATTGGGCTCCCATATCATTTCCCCAATCTCATTCTTCACACAACTTACAACTTTGTTTTCCCTATTTTTCCTGAGTCTCATGTACTTCCAGAAGGACTTTCTATCTTTCCAAAAAGCCAGTTCATGCCTTTCCACTTTCTCCTTCCTATCTTTTGCCTTACTGTGGCAAACCAGCTTAGCAGCTTCACGCTTTTTACAGCGATATTCATCCACAGAGACTCTACCTTGCAACATCCCCAAATAGGCTTCCTTCTTTCTCTTTACTGCCTCTTCAATCTCACTATTCCACCAAGCATCACCTCTATTGTTACCCACGATTGTGGTGCCACAGACCTCTTTAGCAGCAGTGACAATACAGTTCTTAAAACATTCCCAATTCTCTTCTACATCCCTCTCACCAGACTTCAGATCCTTCAGTCGTTCTCTGAGTAAGTCAGAATACCGCTGATGATCTTCAAGGAGCCTATCAACCTTTATTCTTTCTATCCTGGGTCTCTTCCTATTCCTTTTCCTCCAACCAACATTAAGTTTCACTCGTGACACTACCAAGTAATGATCAGAACCAACATCCGTCCCTCTCATCAAACGGGTGTCAACAACTAAATGTTTCAAATGCTGATCGTACACAACAAAATCTATCACACTCTTTTGACCAAGAGTACGATTTTCCCAAGTATATGTGTGGATATACTTGTGGTTGAAAAATGTATTAGATGCACACAAACCATTCTCAATGCAGAGTTCAATTAATCTTTCACCATTATCATTCACACAAGGATCATTAAACTTACCCAGAACATTGTCAGAAATTGCATTCTGCACACCTACTCTAGCATTCAAATCCCCTGATATTATAACTTTTTCTTTAGCACCAAACTGGCTCAAAACAGCTTTTAGCTCATTCCAGAAATCTTCCTTCTTATCAGAAGGTTCCGAGTCACAAGGAGCATACACTACAACAATTACAATTCTCTGAAATTTCACTTTCAAACGAATCCAGATAATTCTCTCACTTACGCAACTATAGTGAATGAAGTTGTTCTTCATCTTTTCACTTAAAATCACACCTACACCAGCCTGTCCTTTCATATTATCCAATACTCCAGACCACACACTCACCGTGCCATTCACTTCTTCTACCCCAATTTCCTTCTTTTTGGTTTCACTTACACACAGCACATCCAGTCTATACTTATTCATCTCCTCAATCACCTCACTCATCTTGCCATTTATACCTCTAGTATTCCATACACCAATCTTACATTCACTCAGCCGAGATGTCTTTCTCATACGCCGTTTAGAAAGTCCAGGTCGATTCCATGGTGGACCGTCCTTCTCAAGTGTGGTAGGTCCACCATATCCCACACTTGGAGTCATTCTTAATATTTCTTTTTGTCTTATTAATCAGGTAAGTTCATCAGTGTGGGGGATTAGCTCACAGCTGAGGGTTCTAGTTGGTCATTCAACCTAAGGATTCTGGAACAAAACCCAGTGAGTTGGGGTCTTTTCGCCAATGTCACACAGAACTAGCTTGCACCTCTCCACGATTCACAGAGGCCCTAGTTGCTGTTATGTGTGCCATTGTTACCACGGAGCGCCCCGAGGAGGCAAACCCATCGCTCACTACGACCGCCCATTTCACACAGAAACTTAAAGCCCTGTGGGTCTGTCCTGTATATGAAAGACCACATTCACAAGATATCTGATAAATTCCCTTAGATGTAGTCTTTTGATCCGTAAAAATGAGTCTTGTTTCTGGGTTTAAAAATAACATTGAAATTAAAACTTTTAAGAATTTTTGAAATTCTGAAGCAAATCTGAGGAGCAAATGGGATAACCACCGAATTCGTTCCTACTGGGAGGTCTAGTGGCGTAAGCAAGCAGACAGGCTTTGGTTTCCTAAATTTTTGGACCGCTTTTTCTGTCACGGAAGGGCTATATTCTCTGTGTACTGCAGTTCGTTTAAGAAAATCAAGCTCTTTCTGTAAGGAATCCTCAGTTGAGCATATACGTACTGCACGATATATGTATGTGTAGAAAGTAGAAATTTTTTGTTTCCATGGGTGATTTGATTTTACATGTGGAGATAAGGAAACAGCAAATGGTTTTCGATAAACTGTTGTACTAAAGGATCCTTCAGAGTGTGACACAAGGACATCTAGGAATGGTAAGCAGCCATTATTTTCAGTCTCACATGTGAACTGTATATGAGGATCAATTAATTGATAAGTTCAATTAATTTAGGTATTTCGGAATTCCTGCCTTTCCAGAGGACAAAGGTATTATCTACATATTGAATCCACAGGTCGAATATGTAACAAGCTGAAAGAGTTTGTCCTCAAAGTGACGCATGCAGACTTCGCATAAAACAGGCGACAGTGGGCTACCCATTGCAAGGCCTTCCGTCTGTTAAAGAAATCTTCCACAAAATAAGAAACTATTTTGCTTGATACAAATTTCCACTAATCTCAAAATTTCTTCTACTTCCGGTTGGCTGAAATGAAGTTCAATGTGTCTTACTTTCAAAGATTCGAGGGCTCCATTCAGTGGAATACTTATAAACATGGATTTCACATCGAAGGATAGCATGAACTGATCGTTGTATGGATGTTGTTTAAGCACATTGACAAATTCAATGGAATTTTTACAACAATTTTGTTTGAAGAAGTCGTTATGGTGGATAGTTTTGAAGATAGAAATTTGGACAACTTATGAGTAGCTGAGCCAATATTGCTGACCATGGGACGGAAAGGGGCGCCAATCTTGTGTATCTTCGGAAGCGCATAGAAACGCAGACAACGGGCATACGAGGGTTTCAGATAATTTTTTGAGCTTTGGTTAAGAGCAACGCAACTTGTTACCACTTTCCGGACTTTTTTAAATGTTTTTCCGATGGATCTTTTTTAATTTCTTTATACGGTCCCTCGGAAATAAGTTTTTCGACCTCTGCCTCATAATGTTTTTTGTCCAGAATAACAACTTGTCTTCCTTTATTGGCTTTAGTAATGATCATATCAGAATTTAACTGTAATTCTTGTAGAGCTTTATATTCTTCCTTGTTGAGATTGGGTTTGAATGATGGAAAGGAATTTCACTTTATTACTCGGCTGACACAATGTCTAATCGTTTCTTTCTCATCAATGCTTAGATCGCTTTTTGTCAGGGAATCTTCAACGGACTCAACAATACTGGTATCTTTTTTGAAATTGCAAAATTTGAATTGTAATGTAAAATTCGTTTTTGAATTTTGCTCGGGTTAAAAGAAGAAAGGTTAGATATTACTTCGTTATCCGTAAAGACTTCATCACTTAGAAAAGTAGAATTTTCTTTATTGTTGCTATTATTCGATAATTTTTCAAATTTTTGTTCTTATGTCATTTTATGAGTAAACGACATATTGGAACTCCTACACCAAGTTTTGCGGTCCAGGTCCGAAAATTCTGGTAACTTTTTAGCCAGCAATAGGTGTAGGTCATACAGTTTGACCTCAATGTTTGCAATATTTTTTCTCGTATCTGTAATAATAGCTCTTAATAGTGTAAACGAAGCATTAGATATCACTTTGTTGACGTTATGGGAAGGTCTTAAGTTGCATTTCACGGAGATACAATTTGGCAATATGTGGCATCTCTTTTATTAAAGTAAGAAGTTTAAGTGGTTCAGTAATTTGAACTTCTTTATCCTCAGCTTCGAAAAACGGTTGATTGTCGCTGATAGAGATTTCGTCATAATCAAGATTAGGAACTAGGATTTTAAGTTCCTGAAATAAAGTCGATATTGGTATTAGATGAGTCCACAAGATGGAAATAAAGCAAAATGTTATATTGCGGCTCCCGATATAGGTTATATCAATATACTTTATGCACCAAATGTAGTCAGAGGTCTGGTTGACACCTAGAAAGAATACTATATATAATTCAAGACAACACACTTGTGATGTTGATTTAGAATAAATGATCAACATTTATTCACAATTAAATGTTTTATTAACATCGACTATAGTTTCACAGAGCGTTTGGCTCGGCATCATCAGGACAAATGGAGCATAAACATTCCAATCATCGTGACATCATCAGAGTTCTGACTGTCACGGATTTTGATTAGTTGTTTCCACGCGCTTGAAAGAAAGGGCATAGACGTCATGTCGTTGACAAGTCATGAAGAATTCCGGCATATGTGGAAAGCTTCTAATACATTAAGCTTGTTAGTCGAATCAGGTTTATCAATAAGAATTTCCAAACAAACATTTATGGTTATTTTCGTGACAATGTTGAGCTATTGATGACTTCTTCAGTTCATAGTTCCATACGTAAGTCTTGTGTTCCTTCACACAAAAACTTAAAGCCCTGCGGGTCTGTCCTATATATGAAAGTCCACATTCATAAAGTATCTGATAAATTCCCCAGGAATTTATGTCTTGGATGTAGTCTTTTGATGCATAAAAATTCATCTTGTTCATGTGTTTGAAAATAACTTTGAAATTAAAACTTTTGAGAATTTTTGAAATTCTGAAGCAAATCTGAGGAGCAAATGGGATAACCACCCGATTTGTTCGTACTGGAAGGTCTACTGATGTGAGCAAGTAGACTCACACCAGTAGAAGTTTTTTCAGCTTCTTACATTCGACCTGTGGATTCGATATGTAGATGATACCTTTGTCCTCTGGAAAGGCAAGAATTCCGAACTACCTAAATTAGTTGAACTTATCAATTCAATTGATCCTCATATACAGTTCACATGTGAGACTAAAAATAATGGCTGCTTACCCATTCCTAGATGTCCTTGTGTCATGCTCTGAAGTATCCTTTAGTACAACAGTTTATCGAAAACCATTTGCTGTTTCCTTATCTCCACATGCAAAATCAAATCGCCCATGGAAACAAAAAAATTCTGCTTTCTACACATACATATATCATGCAGTACGTATATGCTCAACTGAGGATTTCTTACCAAAAGAGCTTGATTTTCTTAAACGAACTGCAGTACACAGAGAATATAGCCCTTCCGTGATAGAAAATGCGGTCCAAAAATTTAGGAAACCAAAGCCTGTCTGCTCGCTCATGCCAGTAGACCTCCCAGTAGGAACAAATTGGGTGGTTATCCCATTTGCTCCTCAGATTTGCTTCAGAATTTCAAAAATTCTCAAAAGATTTAATTTCAAAGTTATTTTCAAACCCAGAAACAAGACAACTTTTTACGGATCAAAAGAATACGTCCAAGATATAAATTCCTGGGGGATTTATCAGATACCTTGTGAATGTGGACTTTGATATATAGGACAGACCCACAGGACTTTAAGTTTCCGTGTGAAGGGACACAAGACTTATGTACAGAACTATGAACTGAAGAAGTCATCAATAGCCCAACATTGTCACGAAAATAACCATAAATGTTTGTTTGGAAACGCTATTCTTATTGATAAACCTGATTCGACTAACAAGCTTAATGTAGTAGAAGATTTCCACATATACCGGAATTCTTCAGGACTTGTCAACGACATGATGCCTATGCCCTTTCTTTCAAGCGCGTGAAAACAACTAATTAAACTCTGTGACCGTCAGAACTCTGATGATGTCACAACGATTTGAATGTTTACACTCCATTCATCCTGATGATGCCGAGCCAAACGCTCTGTGAAGCTATAGTCAATGTTAATAAAACATTTAATTGTGAATAAACTTTGATAATTTATTCTAAATAGAATATTTGAACAATTTTTTGTAATTCTTTGAATTCAGTACTTTTAACTCACCCCAATCCAACAACGTGGTTGCCCCGAAATGAATTTCTTCACTTAGTTCATTTGTCATTTCGAAAGTTTTGCACACTGCTCAGGCACTGCTTGAGCATGATGCAATGGTTACGCCAGTGGCGAGTCAGACTTCAGTTTACAAAGTTGTGCCTATGTTTGCTGGCTAATTTGTTCCTGTTCCGAAAAATTGTGCCTAGAAATAGAGGAAGAAAGTGAGTAACGTCAGATCTTACATAGCAACCAGCAATCCTACATTAAAATTGAGACTTTGCAAGGAAAATCCCCTACCAAAATTCATAAAGCTTTGTGTGAAGTTTGTGGGGTTAGTGTAGTGGATCCTAGCACAGTGTCACGGTGGTCTCATTTCTGCCAAGGTCAGGAAAGCATCGAAGACCACCCAAGAAGCGGCCTGCCATCAGATGCAATGGATGACACTTCTGTGGTTATCGTCAACAGCATTTTGGAAGAAGATCGATGGAAGATGTGAAAAGATTGCATGTGAAGCAAACATGTCTACTGCTTCAGTTTGGAATAATAACTGAAAAATTACAGAAGAGAAAAGTGGCTGCCAAATGGGTTCCACATAATCTGAGTGAAGAGCAGGAAGCAGTTCGCAAAGAGATGATCACAGAAGAATTGCTTAAGTGGTATGAAACGGGTGAGCAGTTTTTGGACAGAATTGTTGCTGTAGACGAAACCTGGATACGAGATTTTGAACCAGAATTGAAATCTCAGGCCGCTCAGTGGAAACATCTAGAATCACCTCTCCAGAAAAAATTCTGCCACCAACAATTGAAGGTTAAGCTGATGATGATTATGGCCTTGGCAAGGTTGGAGTGATAGCAACAGACAGAGTGCCCGAGGGCACCATTGGAACAGCGGAATATTACTGAAGGTTTCTGCAAAATGTTTTGTGCCCAAAGATTCGCCAAAGAAGGCCCGCCATGGTCGAAACTGGTGTTATCATTTTGCACAACAATGCATGGCCGCATGTTGCCCGTATAGTAAGAGACATTCTAGAAAAGTATGGATGGGAATAGCTTCCCCATGCACCATACAGTCCTGTCATGAGCCCACCAGACTATGACTTGTTCCCAAAACTGAAGAAGCCACTCTGCAGGAAATGATTCAGTACGATTAAGGATATTTCCAATGAGGTGACCCGAGTAATCTGATGCCTCAACAATGGAGGTGTCCTGACTGGAATACCAGACTTGCCTAAACATTGGACCGCTGCCATAAAGAAACCTGGAGATTACTTCAAAGGCCTGTAGATGTATGTTGTGAAATAAATTCGTTTTTTTTGAAGAGATAACCCCCAGTGTTCAAAACTTTTGAAATGACCCTTGTATTTTAACCCTAAATTTCTTACACTGAAAACTATAAAAACTTAAAATATTAAGAATATATTAAAAGTAGGAGAGGTTTTGATAGGACAAGACGTCGCATTTGCATTTGACAGTTTTGGAAACTGCTTCCTGACAAAAGAACAGGTTTTTGGTACATCATCACACCATCTTTGGATGTTTAGTGCAATGTTTACAACACCACATGCTGTTCAAGAGTGAGTGAATCATGTTCCTCTGAAAGAGAAGTCACTCTCGAGGAGAGTCTTGGTTTGTGCAATACTCCTGTTGTGCAGTAATAAGTACATTCATGTAGTTGATATACTTCTATTTATTGGACAAGCTGAACACTCCAGTCGAGAACCATGCCTCAATTAATAATAAATTCGCCTTGTGAACGCATTATTGCACAAGCCCAATACTCGCGTCGAGAACCACACCTCTTTTGGAGAAACGTGAAGCATTCACTGTTGAAACGCCGATAGAGTTGTGTTAAATATCCTAATGATGTACCAAAAACTGGTTCATGTTTGTCAGAAAGCAGTTTCCAAATATGTCAAATGCAAACATGATATCCAGCAATATGGAAACCTCTCGTAATTTTGATGTCTTCTTAATACTGTATTTTAAAAGTTTTCTTAATATTTTAAGTTTTAATAGTTTTAGTTTTCTGTGCTGTGTAAGAAATTTAGGGTTAAAATACTAAGTGAAAGGGGAAGAAATTCATTTCTTCATTTTCTAATGACCACATGGCTGGTGTGGAGTGAGTTAATAGCACTGAGCTCAAAGAATTGTAAATAATAATGTATGGTGTTTAGGTTTCTTAAGAATTTTAAAAACAGTAATAAAATAACTGATTTCTATAAAAACATGTTGGAATTGTGTTTTTTGGTTACAAGATGCATTTTCACAAAGGAGAAATATGTGCATGAAAGTGATATGGATTCCTACAATAAAGTAGGGTGAGTGATACTTCTATATATTTTTTTTAACTTACAAATAGTTTTTAAAAACAGAGCAGAATAGGTAAAATTTTTGTCCTAGATGATAAGTATGTCTGTTTTCAAAACAGTCATGGCAGCAATATGTACTTGCAGAACTGAAATGCAATATCTCCCAATGTGTTCTTATACACTTTTACAAAAACAAAAGGAAGTGAAGGTAACAATTGTATTCATAGATTTGATTTGCTCTAACGTTTGAGCTGATAACACACAAACAATAATTAATAGGTTGTCAAATATCTCTAAGGAGATTATCAAACTTTTAAAATTTTTTCTGTATTCTGGTTTTTGAAATCAATTATATCTCAGTGCCATTTAGGCTGGCATTTTGAAAGAGAATAGATGATTAACATATAATTTCTGGAAGAAATTAAGCATTAAAAATGAAAAATAAGACCTGGTTGTGAACTTACATTTGATAACTGGAGGGCATAGCAGTCGAGCCAAGTGCTGTGTTGAAACCATTTGTTGGAGGAACAACAAAAGAAAATTCCTGAGGAACTGTTATTGCTCACCCAAATACACTGAAAGTGAATGATACAAGAAGGTAAATGGTGGAAAAACTGTGGAACACCAGTTGTTATAATTAAATGGTGGATTAAAACCATTGTGGATGAAACCTGTGTTGTCACTGCTGCTGAAGAGGTCTGTGGCACCACAATAGTGGGTAACAATAGAGGTGATGCTTAGTGGAATAGTGAGATTGAAGAGGCAGTAAAGAGAAAGAAGGAAGCCTATTTGGGAACATTGCAAGGTAGAGTTTCTGTGGATGAATATCGTGTAAGAAGCATAAAGCAGCTAAGCTGGTTCTCCAGAGTAAGGAAAAAGATAGGAAGGAGAACGTGGAAAGGTATGAATTGTGTTTTTCCACAGATAGGTAGAGTTTCTGGAACTACATAATACTCAGGAAAAATAGAGGAAACAAAGTTGTAAGTTGTGTGAAGAATAGGATCGGGGAAATGATATGGGAACCCAGTGAGTTGAGTGAAAGATGGGGTGAATACTTCTGTGAGTTATTAGATCAGGAAAGCAAAGATGATTCTGTGGCAGAAGCAGACGATGGCACAGTGAAGGATGGAAGCACAGGAGGGATCTCAAGAGAAGAGGTGTGTAAAGCTCTAGAATGGTAAGTCTCTGGGAGTTGATGGCATGACTGCCGAGAGGTTGAAATATGGTGGTGACTCTGTAATTGACTGGTTTACTGAAATTTGCCAGTTGTGCTGGGAGTTAAGAATGTTTCCTCGAGATTAGAAGGGTGCTATCATTGTTTCCTCGTATAAGGGAAAAGGTGATCAGACTGAATGCAAGAACTATCGTGGTATTAGCCTACTGAGTGTGCCAGGGAAAGTGTTTGGTAAGGTTGTTATTGACAAAGTACGGGGTCTTACATAATTTAAAGTGTGGGATGTTCAGAGTGGTTTTATGCCTGGTAAAGGCTGCACTAACTAGATTTTTGTGTTATGCACAATGATTGAAAAGTATCTGGCTGTTGGGAAGAAAGTTTTTACTGCCTTCATAGATTTAGAGAAAGCTTACGACCGAGTGAATAGGACACTTTTGTGGAAAGTATTGAATGAATATGGTGTTACTGGGAATCTACTTAATAGTGTAAAAGCCATGTATGCTGGTAGTAGAGCTTTTGTATGAGTGAATGGTGTTTTATCAAAATGATTTTCTATTGGTGCAGGAGTCAGACAAGGTTGTGTAATGTCACCTTGGCTTCAAACAAAAGTCTTCGCTATTTCCACGTTTATAAGTGAGTCACGGAAAAATTCTCATTGGCCGCCACCGGGAATCGAAGCCAGGGTCTTCCAGTTACGCGCCGGATATGCTTTCACTACACCACAGCTGCCTCGAATTCCTCCAGACTCACACACGCTAACTGCCAAGCCACTTTGGCACGTTGCTTCTTGGAGCCCCGCACAATGCTGGGGATTCACCAAAGATGGTAAGTAGCAACTGAAGAAATAATTAGAAGGCGAATGAATAATCAATACAGACATCCGACGTGGACCAGGAACATCAAACAAAGGTCTTCGCTCTTTCCACGTTTATAAGTGAGTCACGGAAAACACCGGGAATCGAACCTGGGGTCTTCCAGTTACGCCCGTAACTGGAAGACAAATTGGCTTGGCAGTTAGCATGTGTGAGTCTGGAGGAATTTCCTTGCAGAACTAAAAAAAGAACAGGTGCATTAAAAAAAATAAAAAAAATCTGAAAAATATATTTTAATTTGCATTTTTGAACTTCACTTTTAGTTGGTAAAGTTCGATGTACACTTACCGCACGTGGGGCTTGGCTTTCAATTCATATTTCCGTTATGTGGATGCGGCATGGGGGTTTTTCATTTGGCCACGGGTTCACTTCTTTTTTTTTTTTCCGTTGGAATTTATTTTGCCTCATCACCAAATGAGTTTTTTTTTCCTTTGCTGCATCCTCATTTACTTCAATACTTATTCATAACCCTAGTACTTTCGGTAATACTCCATTACCGTCTTCGAGGGGACGTTTTGCTCCGACTAGCACGGACTGTGTCAGCTGGGCATTTCGGTGGTTCTCGCGGGCTGCTTCTGTCATCGGCTATCGCTTCTTCTTGGGCGTTGTGGCGCCATCTCTTGTTGGTCAGTGATCTCATTTTTCGAACTTTTTCATGTTTTTGCTCAATTTTAATTAAATTTCTCCAGCTGTTTCTCAAAATATTAGGGTCATTATGGTTGCAAACTTTTGTCCTATTTTTTTCAATCATTGCCGACTCTGCTATTCTGAGGTGTTTTTCGGATTTACAGCTTTTAATGATTTTTATATTTTCGAATTGAGGATATTTTTGGTTATCCAGACAGTATTGAATAAGTGCTGTTTTTTCTTCTTTTTTCTGCCAGTTTTTTACGTGTTGTTTTAATCTGTGTTTAAGCTTATTTTTGGTACTTCCTATATAAGCCATTGGAGGATTTTCAGTAATAGGAATTGAGTAAATACCTGCTTTTTCTAACATTTTTATTTTTTCATTATTTTTTATTACTATATTTTTGATGGTATTTACTTTTCCTCCAATTTGAATGTTATGCTTTTTACAAATATTATTAATTTCATTGGTAGTACCTTTAATGTAAGGAAAACCATTTAAATATTTGGCTTCTTTTTTATTTACTACAGCATCATTTTTTATTTTCTTTATTACTTCTGTGTCCCATTTTTTTATTAAATGTTTAGGATAACCAAAGCTACCTGCAATTTTTTTTATGAATTTGATTTCTTCATTGATGAACTGACTATTTTCAGAATGCGTATATGCTCTTTTAATTAAGGTTTTTATACTATTGCATTTTTGAGGATAAGGATGTGCTGAATTGTACGGGATTAGGACCGGAACAAATGAACTTTTCCGATAAACCCTGTATAGTAACTTATCTGTGGATTTGATAACCTGTACGTCCAAAAAGGCTATTGCATTATTTTTTTCTATTTCAACAGTGAGTTCTATAGTTGGATATAAAGAGCTGTAACATTTTGTTAATTTTTTTAATTCTTCTTCATTCAGTTTTGATAGAATGAAAATATCATCCACGTATCGACAGTACACTTCTGGTTTTTCTTCCATACGATGCAGGACATTTTCTTCAATTTCGTTCATCACAACCTCAGCATATAGAGTTGATAATGGTGAGCCCATTGGGCCTCCTGAATTTTGCTTGAATATTTTGTTCTTGTATGTAAAAATATTATTTTCATATAAATAGACTAAAACTTTTTTGAATTCATGAATTTGTGTGTTATTTAAAATTTTAAGATTTTGCAACTTTTTAATGATAATTTCAATAGCTTCTGGAACAGGAGTGCTTGGATATAATGCTTTAACGTCCATGCTTGCCATATTTAATGTAAAAACTGGCCTAAAGGACTTAAATATGGCAAGCATGGACGTCCCCTTGAAGACGGTAATGGAGTATTACCGAAAGTACTAGGGTTATGAATAAGTATTGAAGTAAATGAGGATGCAGCAAAGGAAAAAACACTCATTTGGTGATGAGGCAAAATAAATTCCAACGGAAAAAAAAAAAGAAGTGGACCCGTGGCCAAATGAAAAGCTCCCATGCCGCATCCACATAACGGAAATATGAATTGAAAGCCAAGCCCCACGTGCGGTAAGTGTTCATCGAACTTTACCAACTAAAAGTGAAGTTCAAAAATGCAAATGCATTAATGCACGTTAAAAATATAACCTCCAATATCGGAAGTAAATTGATATTTTAATTTGTTGACTGTTGCTGTGTGAACTGAAATTTTTTATTATGTTAACAAACACATGACCTATAAAACAAAATAAAGAGTAAACAAGAAATACAAATTAATTGTTTTACAGTTTCTGTGCTAAACTAAAAATTTATTGCTTGAAAACATGTCATATAAGAAAAAGAAACATTACAAATACAATTTAACTTTTTTACGGTTTCTGTGCTAAACTAAGTAATTTTTTTTGTTGTTAAAAAAAAAAATTCCCTATAAAGGAAAACAAGAAAACGAATAAAAATGCAACTTACATTTTCTGTCAGTTCCTGTGCCAAAGTGAAAGTCTGAATTTCACTAAAAAAATGTATTTGAATATTTTTATAATCTACATTTTGAGGTTACTCACCTTTATTCCAAATATCATTTAGGAGGTTTTCATCTCTACACATTTCCAACGTGTAATTTTCCTTAGTTACATCATGGTTCAAGGCCCAAAACAACACAAGTCTTTTTCAACTCATGTAAACTTCGTTTTTTGTTGTTGTTTTTTTCCCAATGACTAAATGCCGTTTCAAAATAATCAACCACAAGTATACATAATTCAACTCCCTAAAACACTAATATCTAATTAAAACTTCTATAAAAAAAAAACAACCTATATTACAGATTTTCTAAAACGTCAGAGTTAAAACTTTAACCCATAATTATTTACAACAGCACACCGTTAATTAATTGAAACAAACCAAACCTGACACAACCATTATCTCCAGTTGTTAATGTATAATCAATAATCTCTGACCTCTCCCCACTCAGCAATAAGCATACTATCCTAGCACTTTCAGCCTCTGCCCAGGCCATTCTCAAGGAGTGGACGCAACGAATGAACCTCCATCACCGCCCTCAAACGTAGCGAATGTTCTAGTGCTCGCGCGGCATCATCTCATTCCCGTTCTTCACCACTCAGCCCGCAGTGGCGCCATCTATTAGATGACCTAATAGTCTTCTTTTTCTTTTCGTACTTATAAATATCTGTTCGATAGCCGATCGTAGTTGATTCTTGAAATTAATCTTATATTCTATCATAACTTTTTTTTTATATTACTTTACATAATTTTTTTTTGTTTCCCCCTCTGTTCTTCTCTGTGACTTTTTTCTTCTCCCCCTCTGTTCTCTGTGGCAGAGGAAAAAGAAAAAGATGATGTAACTTAATATAAAAAAAGTTATGATAGAATATAAGAAGATTAATTTCAAGAATCAACTACGATCGGCTATCGAACAGATATTTATAAGTACGAAAAGAAAAAGAAGACTATTAGGTCATCTGATAGATGGCGCCACTGCGGGCTGAGTGGTGAAGAATGGGAATGAGACGATGCCGCGCGAGCTCTAGAATATTCGCTACATTTGAGGGCGGTGATGAAGGTTTATCTGTTGCGTCCACTCCTTGAGAATGGCCTGGGCAGAAGCTGAAAGTGCTAGGATTGTACGCTTATTGCTGAGTGGGGAGAGGTCTGAGATTATTGAGGATAATGGTTGTGTCAGGTTTGGTTTGTTTCAATTAATTACCGGTGTGCAGTTGTAAATAATTATGGGTTACATTTTTAACTTTGAGGTTTTAGGAAATGTGTAATATATGTTTCTTTGATAGAAGTTTTAATTAGATATTAGTGTTTTAGGGAGTTGAATTATGTGTACTTGTGGTTGATTATTTTAAATTGACATTTAGTCATTGGTGGGGGGGGATCGAAGATTATGTGAGTTGAAAAAGACGTGTTTTTTGGGCCTTGAACCACAATGTAACTAAGGAAAAATACATGTCGGAAATGTGTAGAGATGAAAACCTCCTAAATGATATTTGGAATAAAGGTGAGTAACCTCAAAATGTAGATTATGTCTAAATAGCACGTTTATAATTAAGCAGCTAAGTGACATTTGCAATACTGTATGAATATATGAATACTTTTAGTTTGGCATGGCAAACAAAGTTTTTTATTTCATCAGTCCGGAAATGAAATGCACATCAAAAATCATGTGCAAATTTTCTATTGTCTGCCAACAAAGCTTTAAAACATTAAAAACAAACTCCTTCCCACTTCTGCTGAAACCACAGGAGCATGCCTGAAAAAAACTGTCACTTTGTTCAAAGTCTGAAATTTTCCTCAACGAAAAAGTTTCTGCTCCATAGCATATCTACAATTAAATACAGCTTTTCATACCCTACATTTTTTTTTAAACTTGCTCAATTTTCTTTTGCACAGGCTTTCCCACTTTTTCAGTTTCACAATGTCTAGGTCATTCACAATTTTCTTCATCAAATCTATTTGATGCACTTATAGCACTGATGACTTTTCTAAGAAAATAATGACACCCAGCAGAAATCCAAAATTTGACTTTGTCAGAAAATTTACCTGATATTTCAGGATCAGAAAGTAGTCTCTGAGCAACTTTAATTGAGGCCTCTTCATTGCGGTCAAACGTGTCAATCTTCTTCATCCTAGAGAAACTCAGCTATTCCCTTTTTATTGAAAATACCAAAATATGCAAAATAATGACACACACACACACAAAAAAACAATGTCTTAAAATGTCCAGAAAACCTGGAAAAATGCCATGTCTCATAAAAATCATAAAAAAATGCAAAAAATGCCTTAACAAAAGTGCTTAAATCAGCTTACTTTAGTATGAAACACATTTGTATACACTTGAACAATGTTAATTTAGTATTGCAAAGAAAATATGCAAAATCGTAAAAATTATAGCCCTAGTCATAACATTACAGTCACCTTCAAGAAGTACTTCATTGATTTTAGACTTGTCACATTCATAAAATACTTTATTGATTTTAAACAGATTTTATTCAACTACATTTTACTCCATCATTTTATTATAACAACTGGTGTTCCACAGTTTTTCCACTATTTGCCTTCTTGTATCATTCACTTTCAGTGTATTCGGGTGAGCAATAACAGTTCCTCAAGAATTTGCTTTTGTTGTTGTTGCTCCAAGAAATGGTTTTGGCATGGCACTTGGCTTCTATGCCCTCCAGTTGTTAAATGTAAGTTTGCAACCAGGCCTTATTTTTCATTTTTAATGCTTAGTTTCTTTCAGAAATTATTTTAATCATCTATTTTCTTTTAAAATGCCAGCCTAAATGACACTGAGATATACTGATTCCAAAGGTCAGAACATGCAAAAGCTTTTCTAAAGTTTATCTCCATAGAGACTTCGACAACTTATTAATTGTATTCATTTTAGATATCTTATGATGTTAACTATAAAATTGCTTTTGCTCTCTGTTTCTTACTTTTCCCCCTGCAAATATATTTGCTCTTATATGTCTTCCTTGTTTCACAGAGAGAAATTGAAAAGGCAGCTGAAGCATTGCGTCAAGCTGTTGATGTTTGTAACAGAAAGAGGAAGAAGCATTCCATGAATTACATGTCCAAGATAATGAAACGACCAGATTATAACTCGCACACAGAAGGTAATGTTTTGAGGAGCTGCTGCATGGTAATATTTAAATACAGCATTTCTATGCCAAAGAATAGTATGATTGTATGTCTACAATGTATTTTAGAGCATTTATTCATTAATTTCTATATTATATAAAAAACTGCTTGTGGGTCATTCCATGTCAAATCACCCAGCATTTTCACGAGATGCCACTTACCCATCTCAGATTTTTGTGAAAATTCGTACAAAGTATTATACTGGTGAGATATGAAACCTGCTAAAATTTTAGGTAATTCGGTCCAGTAGGTCTTGAATAATGCCACTTTAAAAATTGAGTAGCTCTGCCTAAAGTTTTTGCAGTTTTCACAACTACACTGTAGGACAACAAAATTCACAACTTCACAACTAACTGTTGCAGCCACATAATTTTTTTCCTTAAATGATCTGCATGATCCATACATTTGGAAACAACGTGTTTCTGCAAATTTTTTGAATTAAAAGAACACTTTTTTTTAATTTAATAATAAAAGACAAAGAAAAATGAGGCTACATTTTTATTAAACAAAACAATTTTTTTCAAAATGAGCCCCCACTTCAAATTTGCTAAAAATATTTCCATGTGTGTATTATAATGTAACCTTTCAGCAGGAGAAAAAATACTTTGGGCAATTCACAATTTTGGTGAAGGGGAAAAAAATGGCGTGCTTTTATATATGGAACATTCCGACATGATATTACCCAATTTTTTAAGTAAGTGATTGCTTGACCATTTTATACACCTTTCCCCCCATAGTTTAACCCTATCGGTGAGTAGATCAAAACAATTTTTATTTTATTTTTCTGTGCCACCATCTTTAACGTAGGTTCATTTTTCTTTTCTGTGGCAAGCCAAAATAGGGCCTCACAATGGTTTTGAAAAAAGGCAATTGCTTTCCTCTTATTGTAGATCGATTTTTTTGGTTGTCATATTTTAGGCTTACAAAAAATGTATAGAAATGATAAAAAATATATTTTCTTAACCTTGCTTAAAATGGCGTGGAAATTTGTAATACTCGCAAGCATAAATCACCATTTTTGCGAGGATCTTTGTTTGATATTTTTGATGGACTGTTAAGGCGACTAGGGGTTGGAACCCCAAAATGAGAATTTTTGTGTAACTATTGTTAGTAGTTTTCAGCTATGGAGAACTTGAGAGAACACACACACACACGCACACACACGCACACACACACACACACACACACACACACACACACACACACACACACACACTCTCTCTCTCTCTCTCTCTCTCTCTCTCTCTCTCTCTCTCTCTCTCTCTCTCTCTCTCTCTCTCTCTCTCTCTCTCTCTCTCTCTCAGATTATCAGAAAATAAAATAATTTATTTTGGATCTTCAGATTTGTTTTGTAAGTACATAAACTCAACTATTTTCACATTAAATGTACAATCAAATAAGAGTAATTTAACCTGTTGAATGTACAGTTGTAATAAGGTACAGGATTTTGTCTTTAGTTTTTCATCCAGTGCACGTAAATACTTTTAAGGAAATGAAAAAAAAAAAGTCCAACCTAAATTTTTTTGTATCAATAATGAAATGCTTGCCATAAGTACTAATGAATGTTGAGTCCTCTGCCCCCCCCCCCAATAATTCCTCCTTACAGGACTTCAAAATCACTTGCTATCTCTGTTTTTGCCTCCTATTAAAATTTCTAGTCATTGTGGATGTCTCTACTTCCTTCAGTTTAGGAAAAAGGCTGTGCATTACCACAGACTGTGAGAAATATTGAGCATTTCATTGATGGTTGTTCTGCACAATATAAAAACTGCAAGAATTTCCTGAACTTGCATTATCATGAACAGGATTTTTTTAGATTAGTAAGGAAGTTGTCATTTTTTGCAACAAGCCATGGCAAATCACCATGTGATGGTATTGGCGTAGATTGTAAACAGGCTAACAACAAAAGTCAGTTTGCAGTGACTTTTAGCTTAACAAATAACATCTGCTGCAACAATGTATAACTTCTGCAAAGATATTATAAAAACATTTTTTTATATAAATTTGTAATCTTCATATAATAAAATTCTAAACTATTATAAAGAACATCAAAAAGGAATATTAGTGACAAGTTGAAATAATTTTTTTATTATATGGACGTTTTTCCCGTGCTCGAATTTCTAGTAACGTGCGAAACAGTAGATGATATGGAAACTATTTTGTTGACATATAGTTAATAATTTCTGAAACCACGTAATGATTTCGACAAATGTTGAATTAATATAATATAAAAGAAATTACATTTTTCTCTGGGCGTGCAGAAGAGATGAGCAAAATGCGTAATCAGCTTAGTCCTCGTTTAGAGAAAGCAAAAGTTCTTCCTGGTACATGCACAATGCCTCACTTTACACCACTTCCCAATTTCAGAATTGGTGCTAAGAGATTAAGTTCTGATAAATATTACAGTATTATTTCCAAAATCAATGTATCTAAATAAGTTCTTTCCACGTTCCAGAAACACATAGCAACCGAAAAATTGTTATCAGCCGCTGCTGTGGAATTGAACCACGAATCTCTCAATATCTAGCCGAGCACATTAACTTTACACAACGGGAGTTCCGTGGTTCAATTCCACGGCGGTGGCTGAAAACAATTTTTCGGTTGCTATATGTTTGTGGAACGTGGGAAGAACGATGTATTTATTTATTTACTGACGCCACATATTTGGAGGATTTTCATCAATGTAAATAATTTTCAAGATGAGTTACAGTTACATGCTAACTGCTGCATAGCATGTGTATATGATTCCTGTTGGTATGTGGGATTTGTTGAAAAGATTAACTGTGATGAAGGTGATGTAACTGTTTGATTCATGCACCCACATGGGCCTTCTCCATCTTTTTATTGGCTTAATAATAATTGTGAAGTACCTCTGACACATATATTATGTTTGGTTGAGGTAAACATTGCAACAGGATGAACAATACAGCCTATCCAAACAAGCTGAAGACCTGGTTCAGTCAAAGTTTTTTTTCATGTGAAAATTAGTAATTGTGTTTGGTTTTAATTCAAACTGACAGAGAAAAGAATTCATTTATCTCTTATGTAACCAAGAAAAAGTTCATTTATAAATCACACATAAACGTATCATTCAGTGTCAAAATAATTCATAAAATGGTTTGTTCCATTTGTTTATATTTTTTACTAAAATTAGTAAGAAATTTAGAGAAACATAATCTTTGCAGTTGCTTGTATTCTCAAAAAAAAAAAAAAAAAAAAGAACAAAGAAAAAGAAAAACAGCATGGGATGATAGCATGGTGGCCTTGTCGGTCGCATTTTTTGCAATTGGCAATAATTTTTTAACAGGGTTGCCAACCGACCGGGGAAATATCAGGGAATCCGAAAATAAGGCTAAAAAGCAGGAAAAATTTGGGGAGAAATAATTTTTTTTGTAAAAACCTGGAAAAGTCAGGGAAAATTAAACTGATAATTTTTTGCATAGTGCGTATGCAGTTACCAGCGATGTGAATTCTGTGGCAGAGTGCTCCAAAATAAAAATCTTGCGCCATCTTGCTACAAAAGGCCGAATTTGCGCCAATGTGCGCCAGAACAGCCGTGCCCCATCGTCATCGTCGGTACTTCGGTGCTCTAAATTCACCGTGTGCACTGAATTACACTTGAAGCTGAATAAGACCATGTGGTGGGAAGAAAGATTCAGCGATACAAAGTACCTGAGGGTTTTATGTACAGTAGTTACTATGGAAATCATGTGTTCGCTACGGACGATGGAAAACATCGAGTATGCTATGGAATTCATCGGACTGCTGTGGATGATGGAAAATATCCATATCCAGTATGCTATGGAAATCGGTCTGCTATGGACAACGGAAAACATCAAGTCTGCTACGGAAATCGTTGGTCCGCTGCGGACAACGAAAACGTCAAGTATGCAATGGAAATCGAGAATTTCAGCCAGCAATAAAAAAAAAAAGACAGTAAATAATTCAAGTATACAATAATAACTTTTTTAGAATGTCTTTCGTAAAAATAAAATAAAAAAAAGACCGCGCTTATGTTATCGGTTTGTCCATCCTTCCATCTGTAGACACCATACCTCTTCAACTATTAGTCCGATTTGAAAAATTCTTTTGTGCATTGGGAAGCTTGAAATATGCGAATAACGATCCTTTTTTTCGTTTTTTTTTTACGATGTCCAATTTTACCGCTAGAGGGCGTAAATGCAGATGTCAAATTAAAAATACATTTTATTCCATTTATTTGCTTCTAAACATCCGATTGAAAAAATTCTTTTATCTTTCAATTCCATTTATGTCTAAAAGTATTTTAGGTATAGTTATTTTCTAAAGTTATGCATAGATTTTCCATTAGGGGCGTAAAAGTAAATGACGTTTTCCCCGATATATCTTCTTCTAAAACTCCGATTTGAAAAATCTTTTCTTCAGCGGGTACATCTCCTGATAGAAAATCTTTTGCATATAATTTCTAATTTTTGGTAAAGAATACTTTGGTCACCAGGGGGCATAAGTATTACTTTTTGCTTCTGATGTATTTGCCATAACATGGTTCGTACCCTCCTTGAAAACCTTGAAAAGTCCTTGAATAAAAGTTTATTTTCAAGTCCTTGAAAGTACTTGAAAAAGTTTGACTCCGTAAATAGTACTTGAAAAAAATTGTTTTGTTTTTTAAGTAATGATATGAAAGAGCATGTGTAAAATAATCGTTTGTGCTAAAATTTTTTATAGATTTCTGTGTAGTTCCAATAAAAACACCAAGCTGATGAAATAGCACAGAACTTGCATTCAACCCAGGGGAGTGTGTGGACAGCTGGTGCCTTAGCAATGAAATCGCTACAGGGTAAAGCGTCAGCCATGGGAGTAAAATAAGTGGAATGATGCATTCACAAATTGCGATGGGCTTCTGTTTACCGGGATTAGGGATGCATTCTTGCAGGAGGGTGGAACTTCCAGGAATTGCTTGTGCTTCATGCATGGACCCTTCTTCTCCTGACTGCATAAAAGAAAATGCATCAAAGTCATGCATCAAAAATAAAAGTTTAAAACAAACAATAAGTTTTATACCAGAAAATTAATATGAAAATAGTGTACCCTTTCAAAATATTTCGCAAGATAAAATGATTTCGAAAAATACCAAAATAGAGGGTCAATTCAAAGTTAATAAAATAAACGAACTGCGGGCAAGGAGTAATGGCTGGTCATTGAAGGTGTGCTAGCCCCAGCTAAGATTAATGGCCTGAACTTACTAAAATACCTACCTACGGACTGACGGACAGCACACACATATGATAATTCCGGATTAAAAAGTCCATGAAAAGTGCTTGAATTTATTTTGCTTGGAAGAATGCAAACCATGCATAAAATATGAGCTTCTAAAATCTTGATTGAAAAAATTCATTCGTGGACCGATGCTACTCACGTCGATAAACCTTTTCAGAATATTTTCCTTTTAAAATATTGCATAATTTCACCGCTAGGGGGCGTAGATGCATATCTTATATTTGTCCATATCTCTGCTTCTAAGAGTCTGATTTGAAAAATTCCTTCTTTGTTGGAGAGCGTTTTCACTGCGAAATGTTTCTCATAAAAATTAAAATTTTTCTTAATGCACAAGTCTGCAACCAGAGGACAGCGCCCTGGTGGCACAGTGATCTATGCAATGGCTTCTGATTATTCATCCAAGATGGGTCTAGGTTCAAATCTCTGTGAGACATAGATGTTGTGTTTGTCTTACGGAACTAGCTCTCTCCCTTCCCTGGTGTCAGTGGCCCTAAATTAGGGACGGGCGACTGCTTATATATAGCCCAATGAGTTGCTGACGGTGGTCGTTAAACCTCCAATAAAAAAACAACAACCAGAGGACGTAAGTTCAGGATTCTGTTTACAGCAATATCTGCGGGATTAAAAACTCGATTGAAAAACTTCTTTCTTCGGTCACATGCTATTGTTTTCCATACCTGTTCCATTGACTTTGAATAGCTTTGATAAATTTGTGTCAGAACGGATTCAAAAGACGTGCTCGTTACACCTAAAAATTTGGTTTCATCTTTCTTATTTTTCTTGCATTGAATATATTGCATTATAGATGTGGCATTTAGTATGTATATTATCATGGAGTTATACATAATCTGTAAATTTTACCTGAAATTCCCCGCAAAATTATCTTCAGAAAAACCTGGAAAACTCTGGGAATTTTTAAAGCCAATATGAGTGGCAACCTTGTTTTAAGCATAGCAACTATAAAAAAAACTTTGGCTATTTGACTGGCGATTGTGAGCATGGCTTTGCAGGCTAGCATTTTGATCAGTTACAAATTGAAATTGGTCAAAATATTAAATTCAACAGTAACAAATATAGTGAGTTGCAAGCGCATGGCTATACATCTAGACAAGTGTTGCTGCTAAAGTTTGTGAATCGCAAACTGTACAATATGCTCTGGTAAGGTTTTTTTTTAGTTTTTTTATTTACCTCATCTATGAATTGTACATATAGTATTTGGTAGTTAAAGGTGTTTAAAATATAATTCCACAAGACTTAAAAAAATATTTTGAAAACAGAAATAAGCATAAATATTCATCTGTTTCTGACTTCTGTGCATTTCCGAGTGCTGAAATTTTACCATTTTTTCACAAATATTTCACAGCCTGTAACTTCTAAACCAGTTTGAACCACTAAATGAAACTCACAGGTTTTGTTGAGTACCAGTAGGGGTATCCTTGGTGAGAAAATAAAAAAAATATCTGGTCCCTCTTTTGAGATATGTAACCTTGAAATCTGCAAAAGTTGAAAATTTTACAACTTTGAGGGCGGGGACCAAACACAGACTTAAGTTCTCCATAGCTGAAAACTCTATTAGCCATAGTTATTACACAAAAATTCTCAACTTGGTATTCCAGCTCCCAGTCACCTTAACAGTGTCAAAAATGATGATTTATGCTTGTGAGTATTGCAGATTTCAGCACCATTTTAAGCAAGGTTAAAAAAATATTTTCTATCATTTCTGTACATTTTCTTTAAGCCTAAAATGTACTCTTTAAGGTAGAGAAAACTAAAACTTTTGATCTACAATAAGAGGAAAGCAATTGCCTTTTTTCAAAACCATTGTGAAGCCCTATTTTGGCGTGCCGCAGAAAAGAAAAATGAACCTATATCCAAGAGGGTGGCACATAAAAATAAAATAAAAATTGTTTAGAGCTACTCACCAAGAGGGTTAAACTAGGGTGGGGGAGGGGGTATAAAACGGTCAAGCAACCACTTAATTAAAAAATTGGGTAATATCATGTCGGAATGTTCCATATATAAAACACATAATTTTGTATTTTTTTTTGCCTCGCGAAAATTGCGAATTGCCCGAAGTATTTTTTTCTCCTGCTGAAAGTTTGTTATAATGCACACATGAAAATATTTTTAGCAAATTTGAAGTTTGGGCTCATTTAAAAAAAAACATGTTTTGTTTAATAAAAATGTGGCCTCATTTCTCCATGTTTTTGTCATTATATTTAAGAAAAAGTGTCCTTTTAATTCAAAAAATGTGCAGAAACAAGTTGTTCCCAAATGTATGGATCATGCAGATCATTTAAGAAAAAAAAATTATGTGGCTTCAACAATTAGCTGTAAAGTTATGAATTTTTTTTGTCCTACAGTGTAGTTGTGAAAACTTGTAGCACAGAAACTTTAAAGGCAGAGCTACCCAATTTTTAAAGGGGCATTACTCAAGATCTACCAAACCGGCTTACCTAAAATTTTAACAAGTTTCATATCTCACCAGTACAATACTTTGTGCCAATTTTAACAAAAATCTGAGATGGGTGGGTGACATGCCCTGGGGGATCTAACATGGAATGACATTTGTCTTAGCCTGGATTTATTGCTGGATTGGAATGGCCATTGCTATGAGCAGGAATTGGAACATCTGAACTAGTGCAGAGATGCCAAGTACTACGGATCCTCTGTAGTTTCTACGGATATCATGTTCAAACTACGGACTTACGGAGAAGGTGTGAAAAAGTACAGATTTTTCCAGAAATCTCGAATATTTCCGTAAAACTTTTTTATTCTTTTTAAAAGTTATTTAAAAAAAAAAGTCAAGCATAGTCAAATGTAGTGATTTTTTGTGGTAATGTCACGAGAAACACTAAGAAAACTTGAAACTACATTATTCTAGAATGGGAATTGAACTTCCACCCATCGACAAGCAAGCGGAAATGTTGCAGTGGAGATCGTTCTGTATGATCACTGACTTTGTACCTGGCTTGCCGTGGGATGGCGTTCGCAATGCACGACGTCTGTTAGCTTCGGGAAAACTTTAACCGTGCCCGAATTAACGTAAGTTGTTGGAGTTGAACTAAAGTCGATTCCACATTTTCTGTTCTTGTTGTTCAGTTGTAAGTTAATTTGTTGTGGTGTGACGTGAATTGCTGTAGTTATGAAGCGTGCTTCAGTGGCTTGCAGTTCCAGTGGTGTGAAAAAAATTAAAAATTCGCAGCAGTACAAGTAATGTTATTCGTTGGAGTTTCCATGTTTACAGCGGTCGCGTGTTTCTGTGAATCATGTGTTTTGTGGAGTGTGCAACTGCGATTTTTCAATGGCTCATGGCGGACAGGACTATTGCCGGAGGCATGTGACTTAAAAAAAAACTTGAACAATATGGTTTATTGAAAGAAAAGAATAATTCTGTATCCATTTACTTCATAAAAAGTGATGAGACCGCTGTTATTCAAGCTGAAAGTTATTTTGCTTGATTTTTAATCAAACATAATTTGCCAATTTCTGCCGCAGATCATGCGAAGCCCCTTTTTCAAGCAATGTTTTCGGATTCGGAGATAGCGAAAAAATACAGTAGTGGGCGCACAAAATCTACAGCTATTATTCAGAGTATGGCTAAAATAACATAACATATTTATTAAAAGATGAAGTTGAAATGTTATGTATTTTTTGTGTATTTACTCAAGTTTTTTTCCCCCATTTTAAGGGGACTTAGGTATGTTGCAAAATTTATCCAAGTATTGTCCCCGAACAAGATTAACATGTTACTAAAAATGTAGCAGTGTACTCTGGGAAATTCGCATGCTACCCAGCAAATTTTAATGTGGGAACTTGATTGACTTGACTTCACTATGGAAAAACTAGGGTTGCCGCGCATATGGACTACTGATGACCTTCAGATGTTGGCATCTCTGCTAGTGGAATCTGATGCTTGTTCAGATTTCTCTACTTCAGTTGCTTGAAAATGCGTTATCTTGTGTAGCATAGTGGTCACATGTTGAAATAGATAGCGTGAAGTGAAAGTTCAATGCCCATTCTAGAATAATCTAGTTTCAAGTTTTCTTAGTGTTGAACCTCTTAAATACGCTACCATCCTGTTATGTTGCCATAAGTTAGCTCCTGTTTTGAAGCAACTGGTCAAAAAATTCCGCTTTGGTATTGAGGTTAAAGTAATTAGCAATTAGCTCATCTAGTGAAACAGTACATGATCAAATGAAGTACAGTAAGTCCCCGACGTACACAGTTTCAGAGTTACGTGGTTGCATCTTTTAGCTTCTGCTTACAACTCTGACTACGAGATGGTGCTGGCAAGCTTGGCAGTGAGAAAATGTTGGATAGGCTGCCCACTGGATGTGAAAATAGTGACCACCTGGGATTGCTTATTGACAGTGTGCATCAGCACACAGTTACACCGTTTTGTTTTTCATTTCTCCGGAGTTATGTATTTGTTGCCCTTAGGTAGTAGCCATGAGTCATCGACAAACATGCCAAAGAAATGTAGAAAGGAGAGACAGATAATAACTATGGAAAGAAAAGTAGAGATTATTAAATGGCATGAAAAGGGTTCCAAATTCATAGACTTTGCATGTGCTTATGAAATAAATGTAGTTGTAAGAGTGTAATGCCCAAATATCTATGTTCTAGTATGTTGTATATACAGTATGTCACTGCGCATGCAAGTTTTTTTTTCAGTTATATGTGCTCTTATATTTCAGGAATAATTTGCACCTTTCTGTTGATCTTTTCATATACTATAGTAATAGTTTAACTTTAATTGTCTTTTGAAATGAACGTGCATGTCAGCGATTCATGGTAATTAAGCACCTTTCGACTTACACGGATATCTTCGGAATGAAACAGCCGCTTAAGTCGGGGACTTACCTGTATATAAAAAAGCCTGAGTATACATTATTCCACTTGTACACAACATCATTAAACACATCACCTATGTTGTCAGCACTTATTTAATTTTTAACTTGTGCAATGGAACATGTTAAATATATCAAAATATTTCAATTTACTTCCGATATTGGAGGTTATTTTTTAACGTGCATTAATGCATTTGCATTTTTGAACTTCCCTTTTTGTTGCCAACAAGAGATGGCGCCACAGCGCCCAAGAAGAAGCGATAGCCGATAACAGAAGCAGCCCGCGAGAACCACCGAAATGCCCAGCTGACACGGTCCGTGCTAGTCGGAGCAAAACGTCCCCTAGATGACGGTAATGGATTATTACCGAAAGTACTCGGGTTATGAAAAATTATTGAAGTAAATGAGGAGGCAGCAAAGGAAAAAAACTCATTTAGTGACGAGTCCAGATAAATACCAACGGGGGGGGGGGGGAATGAAGTGGCCCGCAGCTAAATGAAAAACAAAACCCCCCATGCCGCATCCACATAACGGAAATAAGAATTGAAAGCCAAGCCCCACGTGCGGTAAGTGTTAATCGAACTTTACCAACAAAAAGGGAAGTTCAAAAAATGCAAATATATCAAAATAATTGCAATTCCACTTCAGTTTCCAGGCTATGATAGCAAAATAAATTCACTCCCAACTGGGGAGATACCGTTAATATATACCAAATACGTGGAGATAATGTAAATGGACGATGTCATCGCTCTTTCCACGTTATTTTTTAAACAACGCATAGCGACTGAAAAATTGTATTCCGGCACCGCTGGGATCGAACCCCAGAACTCTCGATAACTAGTAGAGTGCGTTCGAATTTACGCTATGGCGCCAACAATTCTCAGCGCCATGCGGGGTTTATCAGTCAGCATCTGACTACACGAATACGTATTGATGGTCTCAGCAACTGAGATGGCGTCATCTGGTGGCACTTAACGCAACAGCTATTTAATTGTAGCTGATAAATTCAGAGGGCGATAGAAATGGTTAATATATATCAAATACGTGGAGGTAATGTAAATGGACGATGTCATCGCTCTTTCCACGTTATTTTTTAAACAACGCATAGCGACTGAAAAATTGTATTCCGGCACCGCTGGGATCGAACCCCAGAACTCTCGATAGGGGAGATACCTTTTTATTACTGAAGAAAAGACTGAATTTTAGCTTTAGATAAATGGAGTAATTATGCATTTTTAGCATGAATAACCACAGTAATAACATGCTGCATGGCATTCCCTATCCTGAAACTTGCTAATGCAAGAAGAAAAGGCCTGTGTTATGATAAACATTGGGAACCAGGAATCAAGTGTTTATGGCAATGTCATGCACAATGAACTCACATCATGCAACAACTTTCTCCACAGCCAAGATCAGCATGCTGCCCCATTGGCACAGTGGTCTAAACGATGGCTTCTGATCATTCATCTGAGATGGGTCCGGGTTCGAATCCCAGTGAGGCATGGATTAGGGTGGATCAAAAAAATGCTTTTCCTTTTTTTTTTTTTTTTTTTTTTTTTTAATTTGAACAATAGGTTATTGTTACTAATACTACTGTTTCACACGTTGTATACGATAATGTCTTTTGGTGCTATAAACATCGAACATAATATTATTATCATCACAGTATTAAAGTATAAAACACTAAAAATAGAGTAAACTCACCCCTGTTGCCTTAGGTTATTTCTTATTCGCTGAACAGTACTCGTATTCATGCCTTTGGTCCATTTATTCGATATTCTTTCTCGTCATGCTCACGAAATGGCTGACTGTTGGTGCCATCCTATGTGGTGTGTATATGGCATTATTTGATGAACTTGATGAGCTATTGTTGAAACTTGTTGAATTTGAAATCAATTCTTCATGACCAAAGGTTCAAAAGATTTGCTTCAAAGCTAAAAGTAGACAGTTTACTAAAATCAATGATTTGAATTTACAATACAAAGTCCACCTCGTAAAATCATGGAACAGAAACACAAAAGAAAAAACCCATTAAAAACCAATAAAATCTTAAAAATCTCTAAAAAGTTGTAAAAAGTAAACATCGCATCCAGCCATGAAACGTTACCAGACGAGTATCAACAGCATAACATCCGCTGCCACCCTCAGTGGTTACATATGTTGATGCTGCGGCTTACTCTACTACATGCAATGTCAGTCTTCTTCATGAATCCCCTTGAAACCTGTTGGCACATGTAATCGCTTTTCATTGCCCAGTTCTGGCACGTGTCCTAGCCTGTTGTCACTCCATGGCACCATCTAGTGGCCATCTCAGGATTGTTAAAATTATCTTGCAACTGTTATTCTTTTATGCTGTATCATTATTATTGTTATTTTTTTTTTCTCGCATTTTCTTTTTCATTTATTTATTATTACTCTGTTCTGTTAAATACTTCCATGGGTAAGGTAGCTCATATGGTGAAGAGGTGTTGCAGTTTTTGTCCTTAGTTTTTTTGATGATCGTGGATTCTGATAGTAAGATTTGGTTATGCTTTTTATGTGAGACTAATATTTTAGAATTTTCCCAGTCGGGAACAAGCTGATTTTGGTTGCAGTGTTGTATCAGTGACGTTTCTTCTTTTTTTGAGCCAATTATTATGGTGTTCTTGTAAACTTGCAGAGAATCACCTTTTGGTGCTACCAATATAGAATTTATCAGGTTCTCCATTATTTGGGTTAATTGTAGGGATCATATATACTCCTACAGTTAGTAACATAGATTTTTTATTATCACTGGATGTTAATAGTTTAGTGTTATCTATGACTTTTATACCAGTGTCAAGGTTATGGTTTTTGCATTCTTTCTTTATGATGTCAGTGATCGGATGTATGTATGGTAAACTGCCAATATATTGTAAATCATTTTTGCAATGAAAAGCGATTACATGTGCCAACAGGTTTCAAGGGGATTCGTGAAGAAGACCGACATTGCATGTAGTAGAGCAGGCCAAAGCGTTGGCATATGTGACCACAGAGGATGACAGCTGAGGATATCCTGTCAAAACTAGTCTGGTAACATTTGAAGGCTGGATGCAATGTTTGCTTTTTATAATTTTTTTAGAGGTTTTTAAGATTTTATCGGCTTTTAATGGTTCCTTTTCTTTGTGTTTCTGTTCCATGTTTTTACGAGGTTGACTTCGTATTGGAAATTCAAATCATTGATTTTAGCAAAACGTCTACTTTTCACTTTGAACTAACAGCAAATCTTTTGAACCTTTGGTTGTGAAGAATTGATTTCAAATTCACCAATTTCAACAATAACTCATCAAGCTCATCAAATAATGCCGCTGTATACACACCACATAGGATGGCACCAACAGTAAGCCATTTTGTAAACATGACGAGCAAGAATACCGAATAAACGGATGACAGGCACGAATACGAGTACTGTTTGGCGAATAAGAAATAACAACCTAAGATAAAACAGGGGTGAGAGTTTACTGTATTTTTAGTGTTTTATACTTTGATACTGTGATGATAATAATATTATGTTCGACGTTTATAGCATGGTGTCCAGCACCAAATGGGTCATTCCACGCCAAATCGTCAGATACGATCCACCACACCATCTCCGATTCTTATGATTTTTTTTTCATGAATAGATCACCCCGATGTATGAAAATCCCAAAAGTTTCATTTTTTTATTTCCCATAAATTAGAAGATATTAATTTTCGAATTCTGGTGCATGGCAGCCCTTAATCGCATAAAAATGCAAATATCTCCGTTGTTTGGATCAAAAGAAGAACCAAAATCACCACTCCTTCGTAACTTCCCCAAGGAATCGATTGGTGCAATGCACGAATTTCTATCTTCTTTGGTTTTTGAGTTACGTGCAACGGGAGAGCCTTTTTCAAAACGTAAAAAAGCAATGTAGTACAGCACTTAAAAGATCGCAATTGTATTTTCTTTTCAAAAGAAAGTTTAATCTAATAAATGAAGAAAAAAAAAACTCCTTGGGCTTTTGCGTGCACGCTGAGAAAAGAATTTTTAAATATGGTGCACGTCTCGTATTTTGCCATTGTGAAACTGCACACGGCGGATAGCGTTGGCAGCCAGCCAAACGGCAGCAGGAGTGGATGTTGGCCTTCGAACGGGCGGCAGATCAAGATACCATTGCACTCGTTGGTCAGATCGCATGATCATTTGATGTGATGCTTGAAGGAGGAAGGATAGTGAATTAATGTTATGTTTAAAGGCATTTCAAATAACATAACTGTAAAATATTACTAAAGGGTCATTCCACGCCAAATCATCAGATGCTATCCACCACAATCTTAGCCATTCGACGATGAGGAAAACTAATATAAACCATTTTCTCTGTACAGCTTACCAATATGAGCTATACCGTGAAAAAGGTTACACACAAATAACGCATATAAATTATGCAACAGACGTCAAAAACATATTGGTGTTCTTAGCCATTCAATGACGAGAAGAACTAATATAAACTTTTTCTCCCCGTATAGCTTAGCAATATACAGTACGAAACGCTTATAAATTATGCAAATGACGTGGAATACAGTTTTTGGAATATTGATTAATGATATCTACAGCTCACACAATATCCGACAGAATTTTTAGACATGAAATAGTTCTATTTCAGGAATTAATTGTCTAGTTGTCCACGGCTACCGTAAGAGAGAATATTCAAGGAACGGCAGCTTGAGAAATAATAAAGTAATCTGGGGATATATATCTTGGTACCTATTCTTGTGTGGTAGAGGAGATATATACTGTGCTTTAGTTAACATCAGATACTTGACGATCACAGATGATGACGTTAGCAAGGCTCAGCGTCGGTTTAGAAAAAATTTTATTGATTATTTTCTGGTAGATCTGGTATTTAAATGAACGAGTATATCTCGCAGTTGTCATCTTGCCTGTTTTTATTCATTCATTTTTTTTTATTTCAGTTGCTTATTTAAAGATTACGTGTCAGGTGGGAGCTCACAAAACTATGAGCTCATATGAAACATAAATGCACCACAGCACCCTAAAATAAGGAAAACACAGTTTAACTGTTTGTGGTGTCACCCTAAAATAGGAAAATACAGTTTGACGGTTACATTGAACAAAAATTTTTATGCTTCCTAATCACATTCCGGTGTCAGAGTGGTAGCAATTGAATTTATTTCAGTTATTATTATTGTTATTAATCATGCAAATAAATTTAGAAATAATGGAAAACATTAACAGAACTTGTACGTATGAGTATGTTTTTGTTAATGTAATACCCAATGTATCGCAATTATTGATTACCAATTTATGTAAAATAAGTATGGAACTCGTGTGTTACTATTTAGCGATTGTAATTTGTCCGCTCTGTTTTATGTGCTTCTGTTTCTCTTTATCAGTAGCAATGCAGTTATTGTCCTCATATTGACTAGTTACTTTAGCTGTCTCTTGAATTAGGAATTAGTTTTTTTTTTTTTTTCAACGCATTACGCCACAATCTCAATGCACAAAGACACTGAAAAACTAGGGCAGCAACTTTCAAATCGCAAGAGAATAAAAGAGATCTGAGGAACTACACTACGCAGCTTTTCCACTTGGGTAATGGCTAAAGCCGCTGTTTGCCAGAAGTTGTAAATTAAGATCTGAGGGGTTCGAGGTCTGGGGCCATCCTGTCTTTAAAAGAAAAGAAACACAAGCAAACTAGAAGCCAGCATGTCGGGCACAGCACAGATAAAAAGAGTAAATCGTATCTGCTAGCCGCTCAAAACTGGGTGGGCCATTAGGGGGGGAGGGGTAAACATGATGGGAAAGGAGGCTCACATTTTGAAGTGTTCGGCAGAAATTTTGGCAAAAACTTCCGTTCATGTGCACTTTACTCGATGCTAATAATGTTATCCCTAGTCAAAAAAATTTTTCAAGTGAGTACTGTACGTAGTTTATTCAATGCATGTAGTATGGAAACCATGGATATGGATCTCTATGGCAAGTTGTTATTTCTTCTCAATTTTAGCTTACTTAGGTCTTTCTCTGTCTTTTTCATAAGGCTATTTATGAATTACAGTTTGTAACCTGGAATATCTCTCTCTATCTCTGATCGTTTTAAACTATAGTTCCAAAACGCTTGTTTCTGTTGCTCCTTACAAATTCGTTCAGAGGACTCCCGACTCCCCCTCCCTATTTCCGTCCTATAAGTACAAAAACTAACAGCCATGTGGAATGCCATTTTACTGTTTATTTAAGGAGCTACAATTCATAAACTTCCAAACGCCGACAGTTTAGAACTGATTGGTTTACATCGGTGACACGAACATTACATTTTCCCGCGGGTCATATGTAGTTTCCATGCTACAGAAGAGGTATCACATTACCTTCACAGGAAATAATTGGAGATTTTGCTTGCACATATAAAATCCTCCTAACACATTTTTGTCAACATCATTTTTCATCCTGCGTGCGAATGGCAAGTTTGCACTTTTTTTTTTTTTTTGATTGGCGGTTTAACGACCACTGTGAGCGACTCAGTGGGCTTTAAGCAGTCGCTCATCCCTAATTTGGGGCCACTGGTTCCAGGGAAGGGAGAGAGTAAGACAAACACAACATCTGACAAACACAACATCACTGTAAGACAAACACAACATCCTTGTGACAAATGATCATAAGCCATCACTTAGACCAATGCGCCACCGTGGCGGCAAGTTTATACTTAACGATATCTTTACAAGGAGCAATAAATTTGCGGGATGTTGATTAGACAAAGTACGCAAAAGGTCTAGAGCATCAGGTCATTTGCAGTAACCCTCCACAAACAACATCTAAAAAGGAGAGAGGCTTCATTTCATCTTCGGCATGATAAATCTGAAAACAAAGCATGACGGAACTTTTTATCCATGTATAGATACGTACAAACTCGCCAGAATAAAAAAAAAAAAGAAGCTGATTAAAAAAAAATACAAGAGGATCCCCAAAATTAGCCAAAGAAATTCCTCCATTATCTCCGTCTAGAGCGAAAACATTGCCAGCTATCCCCCCACCCCACCAAATGACTTTGGTTTTGAATCAATTTCAAGAAATGATTCAGATGATGACACAAAATGTGGGAAAATCTCATGAACACTGCAAAACCTTTAGATGTTAAATTTTATGATAATCGCCAAATTCGTTATCGAAAAAAAAAAAAGAAAAAAGAAGGGTTCCATGGAAGCTCAACTTTCTGTTGTCTGATTTGATTAAATACACTGCTGGCCACCCAAAATGCAACACCAAGAAGGAAGCATCCGATTGGCCTGAAATTCGCAAGATGCGTCGCCCGCGAGAGGACATGCAAACGATTTGCATTGCAGGGCATACGCAAATCATGTGCGCCTGGCACGCCACCGAGAAGCACTATAAGAAGGGTGCACAGAAGGCAGGGTGTAAGTAGTGGAAGTGTGTTGTGCTGCCGGACCTGTGTGTGGGAAGCTTCCTGATGCCTCGGCGCAGAATACGGCAGTCATTCCAGCACGTTTTGGAGTTCGACAGAGGACAAATAGTGGCTTATCACGACAGCGGTTTATTGTACTGAGACACCGGCGCCCGTGTGGAACGACATCCAGCCACAGTGAGGCGAGTATGGATTCGGTGGGTGCAGGAGGGATGGACGAATGGATGGACCGACGTGAGCGATTGCTGCAGCCACGGTACACCACCTAACGAGAGGACCGGCATGTTGTGCGGCAGGCATTGACGGTGTGTTGCACAATAACCTGTGTCAGCGTGTACCGTTCGACGTCGTCTGCAGGAGCGTTGACTTGTCGCACGGCGCCTATTGCTCCGATTACCATTGACGTTACACCACCGGCGAGTGCGGCGGCAGTAGGCCGTTGAATGCCAAACCTGGACTAGGGAATGCATTGCCATATCGGTCCGTCGCCTGGCGTTATGGTTTGGGGTGCAATTGGATATGACACCCGCACCCCTCTGGTACGCATCGCCGGTACACTCAACAGCTACCGCACCATCTCCGACGTTTTGAAGCCTCTAGTCCTCCCTTACCTGCAGGACCTGCCAGCGGCCACGTTTCAACAGGACAATGAGCACCCACACGTGGCACACATCGTGCAACAATTCTTCACGTCCCACCAGGTGTCCCTGCTGCTGTGGCCCGCCTGTTCTCCCGATATGGTGCCCATCGGACACGTCTGGTCGCTGATTGGCAACCGAGTGGCCCGGCAGGCACCACCCCCGGCTACGCCTGATGAACTGCGGCAACGTGTGGAAGCAGCCTAGACCGACATACCCCAAGCCCACATCCAAAGCCTCTTTCGTTCGATGCCGCGTCGTGTTGCGGCCGTTATTGCCAGCCATGGGCCACACGAACTATTGATGTCTCGTGTTCCGCAAGTCGCACGGGCCTGTAAGCTCACTTGTTTCATCTTTGTATCTGTTGTTATGTGTCTAGCAAATCTGGCTTTGCTATCTCATGTCCTTCTTGGTATTGCATTTTGGGTGGTCAGCAGTGTATAATCAAAATCTGACATGGAAGTTGAACACAGCGTTGTGAGACATTGAAATATAAACATCATTCATGAACTAATCATGCTTTCTTAAAATAAAGAATTCCTGCGTCCGCACGGTGGTGTGTGTGTGTGTGTGTGTGTGTGTGTGTGTGTGTGTGAGAGAGTGAGAGAGAGAGAGTGAGAGAGAGAGAGAGAGAGAGAGAGAGAGAGTGTGTGAGAGAGAGAGAGAGAGTGAGAGAGAGAGAGAGAGAGAGAGAGATGGGTGGGTGGGTGGGTGGGTGGGATAGCTTCTTGCGTGTGGTAGGAATGCCGTTCTTCTTCCAGTACCACGTCTCGCACATCCGTGGCCACGACACAGTGTGCTTCGCCGATTGCGCTTTCACTGTGGCAATGCACTGGCCATACACCATGTTTTGAAATTCTTTTCTCGGCGCTCAGGCAAAAGCCCAAGGTTTTTTTTTTCTTTATTTGATAGATTAAATCTTTCTTTGCAAAGAATAATAACTGCAGCTTTCTAAGTGCTGTACTATTGGGTTGTCGGAAAAGTCATGACGTATTTTGGCGCTCGATGGTGGTTGGGCGGTTTTGGAAGTACTAGAGCCATGCGCAGCTCTGTTATCGCTATGGCATTTGACAGGTGCCAGTTTCAGCTGCAGTCTAAAAGGAATAATGAGCGATTTGGTTGATTTGGGGAGATTTGACATCAAGTTAAAGATGGAAGACCAAACTGTGCATTTTCACCATATTTTACTTCCATAAAGGGAAGATCGCGTGTCAAGCTTGTGAAAAGTTGCGTAAAGTGTACGGTGATAATGCTCTACAAGAACGTCAGTGCCAGCAGTGGTTCACAAAATTCTGTGCTGGTGATGTTGACCTCAACGATGCTCCTCGGTCCGGGAGGCCAACCGAGGTTGATGACGACAAAATCAAGGCATTGATCGAGTCAAACCCACGTTACACGATATGAGAGATTGCAGACACATTGCACATCCATCATTCAAGCATTCTCGACCACCTGAAGAAGCTGGGATACGTAAGCAAGCTCGATGTGTGGGTTCCTCATGAACTCAAAGAAGCTCAATTGACGGCGCGTATAAACATCTGCAATATGCTCATTAAACGTGAGGAAAACGATCCTTTTTTGAAGCAACTGATAACTGGTGACGAAAAGTGGATTGTATACAACAATGTTCTGCGCAAACGGTCTTTGTCCAGACGTGCTGCTTCGCCTCAAATGACATCCAAAGCAAACATTCATCAGCAGAAGGTTCTGGGCTCAGTGTGAGGAGATTTTAAAGGTATCGTGTTTTTCTAGCTCCTACCACGGAACCAAATGTTCAATCAATTTGAATGTGTACTGTCTGCAATTGAACAGTTTGAACGAATCCATCATCCAGGAATGTCCAGAGCTCATTCATTGTAAGGTGTGTTCCATCACGGCAATGCGAGACCACACACAAGTTTGATCACCCACCAAAAATTATTGGAGCTTGGGTGGGATGTGTTGCCACACCCAGCATACTCGCCTGACCTTGCGCCATCAGACTTCCACTTGTTTCGCTCTCTTCAACAGTCCTTGCGTGGTATAATGTTCAATTCAGATGAGGCTGTAAAGCAGCACCTTGTACAGTTTTTTGCCACGAAAGACAGGTCCTTCTATGAACGAGGCATTCTGCAGCTCACTGACAGATGGCAAATGGGCATTATATCATTGATTGATCTTTGTTCTTTCTATCAATAAATGACCTTTGCAAAATATGGCTAAAATACGTCATGACTTTTCCGACAACCCAATACATTGCGTTTTACTAAAGCAGTTAGAAATGTATGCATTGCACCAATGTATTCCTTGTTAAAAATTTATGTTTTATGTTGTTGTTTTTTATTCTAAATAACGGAGATATTTGCGTTTTTACACAAAATATGTCCGCCATGTACCAAAATTCAAAAAATTATATCTTCTAATCTATCAGAAATAAAAAATTAATACTTTCAGGGTTTTCATAATTTAGGAGTAGGTACCCATTAAAAAAAATCATAAGAATCTGAGATGTGTTGGTGGAAAATTAATTTAAAATCTGACTATTTTGACGTGGAATGACCCACGTGTGAAACAGTAGTATTAGTAGCAACCTATTGTTCGAATAAAATTATAATAATCATGTAATGCTTATGGTTGTTGGTCTAATGATAACCATAATGAGATTACATTAATGCTTTTCCTAAATTTTGATTTTAATACCTCGAAAAACTTGTCAATTGGAATAAAAATAAGACCTACGAAAGAGAAATTTCAGTAGGTCAAAATTTTGAAATGCACGAATTTTTTTCATGAAATAGGGTGCTTACGAAATATTGTAATAGGTATCAATTTGATAGGTCTAGAGTTACTTTTCGTATAAAAAAGAAAAAAAAAGAAAAAGAAAATGGGGGTTTTAAAGGCTGCCTTTGAGGTGCCCACCGGACTCTAAAGATTAGCGATATGGGCATTTTTCGACATAAACACACATTTTTTTATGAAATAGTGTGCTTTACTGCTTATGAAATGTAATAGCTATCAATTGATAGGTCTAGAGTAACTTTTCATGTAAAAAAAACACACACACAAAGAAACCCCCAGGGTTTTCTTGTGGCTGATCTGTGGCTGATCTGTCAATTGCATTCCAATGAGTTCCCCTTTTGTCATCTATTGTAAAAGTTAGATGGGCACACAACAGGACCCTACTCTTACTCTGGCTCAGTAAGAAAAAAGCTTGAAGAATACGAGAAATTACCAGTGGTGAAGTTTAAACCGATTCTAGCAGCTAATGGCATGTCGTCTATATCACCAACATATCAGAACTAAGCAAAGATCAGGATTATTTGCTATGTATTTGTGAAGTTGTCAAAAGTGAAAGCTGTTCTGAGGCACTTGCAAATAAGAATCCAGGAAAATTGTCACATGCCAGATGGCTAACTGCTGGTAATAGGATCCTGTGACTTTACATTTCTACTGAAGATCTGGATGAAAACCTAAAGACTTGCGGAATTTGTTGTAAACGTCTATGCTCCAATGAGGTTTACAATACGCTGCCAACCAATGTGTGTAAACGGCCCAGAAAATATTATGAAAACAATTCATCTATCACGCTACAACAAGGAAATGACCAAAATAGTTGACCCAGTTATACAACGGAACAGTTTCTTTGCTCACCCCGAAAATTTTCTCATTGCATTGGTTGTTGATGACTGACCCCACATCAGACAATTAGCTATAAGGCGAATAATAAAAGCTCGAAGTACACTTACTACGAGCAGTAACAAAAATCTGAGAACATTTTGTATCCTCCTGCTCAACTTTGCCGCTGAGGACTAATATTGATTTAATATCGTGACAAGATTGTGATGTAACTGAACTTCTTTTGACCATGAACCTGACTATCTAGCAGCTACAAACTATTGCTAGAATGGACAACCCGGACAGACAATTACTTCTGTACCCAACTCACACTCAAGCTGTTGCGAGAACTGTAAAAATTGTCACAGAAGTATCTCAAATTGTGTGTGGTTTTGATGCGCGACATGGAATGATCCTGACAAAGCTCCATTCTCGTGAGATCATGCCCACATTCCAATCAAAATCTGATTATAAAAGTCGCGCAAAGTGAACATTCTGAACATTTGAACAACCTGTACTTTTTTCTGCATTAATTACATGTCAACTCACCTATTAGTTTACATTTTGTATTTTTAATCATTTTATGTCATAGTAAAATGCCTAAAAGAAGTTTTTTTTTTTTTTTTTTTTCCAGTTTTACACCAAATTGACTGTTGGGTGGGTACCTGATAAACTTCTTTGAAACCCCCAATTTATTTTATTATTATTATTTTTTACATGATAAGTAACTCTAGACCTATCAATTAATACCTATTACAACATTTTGTAAGCACCCTATTTCATGAAAATAATTTGTGCATTTAGGCCTAAAAACGTCCATATCGCTAATCTTTCAAGTCCAGTGGGCACCTCAAAATTTTGACCTACTGAATTTTCTCTTTGCAGGTCTTATTTTTATTCCAATTGACAAGTTTTTGGAGGTATTACAAATCAAAATTCGGAAAAAGCATTTTTTTGATCCACTCTACCATGGATGTTGTGCTTGTCTTATTGTGCTGGCTCTCTCCATTCCCTGGAACCAGCAATCCTAAATTAGTGATGGGTGACTGCTTATAGCCCATGAAGCTGATCATGGAGGTCGTTAAAACCCCAATCAAAAAAAAAAAATGCAAGTCAGTATGGAAACAGTTCTGTGGCTGGAAACAGGTCATGAAGAAACATGAAACTAGATAATTAAATGACCACAGTGGCTAATAATGCACACAAGTTAATACAAAACTGTTTGCACCCAATTTAAATAATGTGTGAAACAATTTTTCGAATAACCCTTTATGATAGTTGACTTAAAAGAAGTAGTAGAAAGTACACTTGCAGAAAATAATTATTGTTCTACAATAATAGAGAAAATTTTTAACAAAGAAATCAAGTTAAATCAGTCAAGCAATAATGTTATGCTACCCAAGAAATTCACTTGTCATAAAGGATAATTAAAAAAACTTCAGAGAATTAGCAAAAACTCCATGTTTGACGTGCTCCAGGCCTACACAATAAAACTGAAAAATTCTTCCCTCCCTTAAAGCAAAAAGAAAGCAATGTTCTGTTACAAGAAGAAGTGGTCTACAGCGTAAACTGCAATTGTGGGGAAACTTGTGTACAAGAAACTGGGAAACAACTTAGGACCCCTAAACATAAAGCAACTGTAAGAAGTGTTGCCAAAAAAAAAACAAAAAAAAAACAGGACTTGACAGCCACATTCAAGGCAGTGGACATTAAGTTAACAGGAACTCTGTAAAAAATCTGTTACATCAACAGCCAACAGCCTGAAAAGAAAATTGGAAGAAGGTGTACAAATTGAAAGAACAGAAGCCATAATTAAAGGACAGAAATGGTGGATATTACTACATGAGTGGCAACACCTGCTTTCTTCAGTCAGTCCTGACAATGGGTTGTTGTGCAACTTGAAAATTTGACAGTAGTAACAACAAACTTCATTATACTAATCCCCCCAAAACTAAATTTAAACTTTAGGATATTTCATCATAAGGATTTGCTATGACTTCATTAATACACAGATATTTAAAAAAAACTTGTACAATATTCTAGAGAACAATGCTTACCTTGCCATTTCTTGCTAGTGATGCGGCACATTTCACACATGTGTTTTCTAGTCTTTGTTGATGTTATTGTCCTAAAGTCTGTTGTATGAGATGAATAGCTTTACTTCACACACTTTTCGCTGGGTATACTCAGTGGATCTTCGCTTTAGGATTCAAACACATCAATTTTTACCGTTCTTTATAATCGAAATTTTCGCCCATTCTCTGGGCATCCTCAGGAGCGTGGCGACTTTTCCACCGATGTTCGTGGTTGACTTTGCGCTAATGGAGTCCGATACTCCTTGTTGCCATTCGTCGGATATACTTTCTTGGATATATTTTGTTATCAAGCCGGCTAGCGCCATCTATGTTTCATTAAAATAACTTTTTTTTTCTTTTTTTTTTTTTAAATTCTCCTATCCTGGTTTTCTTGTTTTTTTTTTTGTCGGTTTTTCTTTTGTTGTTCTTTTTCTTGTCTTATTAGTTCTTTCCACAGGCTAGATAATGTGCTAGGGTCGTTCTGGTTACATACCCTTGCTTTATTTTTATAAATTAAGATAGCTTCTTTCCTTCTCATTTGCCTTTCAGATTTTTTATTCTTTTTTGGCATTTTAATTTCATCGAATTTTGGGAAAGTCTGGTTTTCAATGCAGAATTGTACTAAAATGAAAGGCAAATGAGGAGGGAAGAAGCTATCTTAAACTATAAAAATAAAGCAAGGGTATGTAACCAGAATGACCCTAGCACATTATCTAGCCTGTGGAAATAACTAATAAGACAAGAAAAAGAACAACAAAAGAAAAACCGACAAAAAGGAGAAGAATTAAAAAAAAAGTTATTTTAATGAAACATAGATGGCGCTAGCAGGGCTTGATAACGAAATATATCCAAGAAAGTATATCCGACGAGTGGCAACAAGGAGTATCGGACTCCATTAGCGCGAAGTCAACCACGAACATCGGTGGAAAAGTCGCCACGCTCCTGAGGATGCCCAGAGAATGGGCAAAAATTTTGAGTATAAAGAATGGTAAAAATTGATGTGTTTTAATCCTAAAGTGAAGATCCACTGAATATACCCAGCGAAAAGTGTGAGAAGTAAAGCCAGTCATCGCATACAATGGACTTTAGGACAATAACATCAACAAAGACCGGAAAACATGTGTGTGAAATGTGCCGCATCGCTAGCAAGGAATGCCAAGGTAAGCATTGTCCTCTAGAGTATTGTACAAGTTTTTTTTTAAATATTGCACATAAAAGAGAATAGTAGAATGATTAGAGCTATCTAATAGTCAGAATTAGAACTACTAATAGGAATTGACACAGGTATTTGTTTCTTATTTTCTCAATTCATCATCATCATCATCATTGTCAACCATTATCAATCCACTGCTGGACGAAGGTCTCCCCAAGTTTCCTCCACAACGGTCTGTCTTGTGCCAGTCTCCTCCATGTCACTCCCGCATACTTTCGAATTTCATCCACCCATCTTCCATGTGGTCTTCTTCAGGGTCTTTTCCTGTCCCTTGGAATCCAATCTAAAATTTCGGCTGTCCATCGATGGTCTGTCCTTCTGGCAGTATGTCCAGCCCATTGCCATTTCAGGGATTTAACTCTGATCATGATGTCTTCCACTCTTGTCATTTTTCGGATCCACGTGTTCCTCTTCTTATCTCTCCTGGTTACACCAAGCATGCACCTCTCCATGATCTCTTTGAGTTGTCTGCAGCCTTTGTATGTCTCTTTTAGCTAAGGTCCACGTCTCTGCACCATACGTAAGCACTGGAAGGATGCATTGATCAAACACTTTTCTTTTAAGACATAATGGCATATTGCTCTTGAAAATTATGCTGTTTCTTCCAAAAGCTCTCTAGGCAAGTTTTGTACGCCGATTAATTTCTTCATCAATGTGACCCTCACTTGATATCTGCTGTCCAAGATAAACGTACGTGTCTGTTATCTCCAGCTTTTCTCCATCAATCAATAAATCTTCATTTCTTGTAAAAGCATTGAACATCACTTTTGTCTTCTGAAAGTTCATTTTTAACCCCACTTCTTTACTCTTGTCAGCAAGTTCCTGGATCATACTCTGTAGCTCTGATGAGGTAGTTGCAAAAATGACTATGTCATCAGCAAAACGAAGGTGGGTTAGATAATCTCCATTAATCTTTATCCCTTTGTTTTCCCAGTTCAGTGATTGAAAGACATTTTCCAATGTGGCATTAAAGAGCTTCGGAGATATGGTGTCACCTTGTCTCACTCCTTTTCCAATTTTTATGTGTGTTGTATTTTCAAACAGCCGAATCTTTGCACTTGCATTTTCCTCAATTACAGAAGGGTAATTACTGTTTGTGAGAGCAGCTTTTAATTCTTCATGAAAAGTTTTTAACTAGTTTGAAGAATCTAGAGAGGCAATTTTATCCAGGAATTATGAAGCTACATTACATCTAATTAAGGTGGATTGCTGAGAGTGGTAGTCTAGGAACTTATTAGCATTGGGCATTTTCTACACAGTTTTGTGCAGGTTTTTCTATGTGGAACTGTAATGATGAAGTCAAAGATGTTGAGACTATTAATCATTTTGAAGTTCAAGTGTGAATTTGAGGGGAAAATCACAACTGTTAAATGTTGAGAATTATATTTATAAATGCATTTCATGTGGATTTCATTAGTTTCCTTTGTCTTTATTTTCATTTTGATAAATTTTTAAAGTGTATATCATGTGTTCCGCAGCTGTTTTTGTTCTTTACCTTTGTTGCAGTTAAGATTAACAGTTAGTGATGGTCATGGTTAACCATTTTTTCCTCCCATCTTTGTCTTTGAAGCTATAGCCAGGAAAAAATTTAGTTCCATTGATGTAGAAGTGTAACACCTGTGTGGTCATGGATGGTGGATTTTTTTCTACTTCAAGCTCTTTTAATTTATTTAACATAATGCATAGTTCATAGTTTATTAGTTGAATGGGCAAATTATTATGTACACCTATGTAATAATGTGTTGCTCCACGTTTTGCCCTCACAACAGCTGCCAAAAGTCTTGGTAAGGACTTGGTGAGGTGTTGAAAACAAAGAGGTGGTTTTGCCATCCATGAAGCAAGGATTTCCTGTCGTAGAGCATCCGCAGCTGCCAATGGGGATTAGCAAGCTTAAACAGCTCTTTCCAATTTTTTCCACAAATTCTTAATGGGGATGAAGTCCAGTGATCGAAGGAGCCATTCAAGTGTGGTACACTAACTTGAATGCTCCTGGTGCCAATTGCTTTTCACTCGGGAAATATGCAGTATGGCATTGTCCTGTTAAAAGATGGTGTTGTGATGCTGAAAGTGAATCATTATGAGCAGGTGTAGATGGTTGGCAAGGACATTAACATACCTTGTGCTGGTGACTGAGGTCTTAACTGGTACGAGGGGCACCAAAAAAGGACACATAAATGCACCCCAAACTGTTACACCATCTCCATCTGACCCCAACTTGGCAAGATGGTCCCTCGCTTTATGTGGTTCATGCCACACATGCACACCTTCTCATTGGCATTATAGAGTTGAAACCATGATTCTTCAGACCAGATAATATGTTCCCAGTCGTCTGCACTCCAGTTGCCATAGGCCTTTGCAAACTACTGCTTAATCTTTCAGTGCCTTGCAGTCCACAAGGGGACACAATGTGGATGTTGACTGCCATTGTTTATTTTTCCATGGTGCAAGAAAGTCTTTTTGCATAAGCTTGTGGATGTGCCCTCATTAAATTCTGATGTTATCTGTTCTGTGGTAACCGTGGGGTTCCTTGTAACAATATGAGACAGTCTGTACTCACCTCAAGTGTCAATTGTACATTTATGACCACATTTCTTCTGTTGGCTGGAAGTTTAGCTGCATTTCATGTAATCTTGGTATACATGTGCAACAGTCTGATGTTGAAATTTCAACAGTTCAGCAGTTGAATTGATTGAATAAATATCCTTCCTCGCACCAACCACCTGGCCATGATCAAACTCAGTTACATTGCTGCTTTGCCCACGATTACTTAGTCTGACTGGTTTCCAATGCATGGGGACTAGCATTATTTAATGGCATTTGCCAGTTGACTGGACTCCATACTTCTGCTTTTCATCATCACCATCATATCACTAAGCTGTTTGCTGAGATTCAGAGGTTAGCTCCACAAAGAAATACAACTACCAGATAAATTTTCAACCGATTATTTACTTATTGTTGCCATATCAAACTTCTCCATTTATAGCGATCTTGACACACAACTTGGACTTCACTGGCATCCATCACACAACATACACAAGACCTTCTATACTTCATACTCATAATCATTTTTTCATGCAGACACTCCTGAATCTGATCCTACCATGACTTCCTTGGCCTTACTCTGCCTTTCCTTCCTTCCACTTTAGCTAAAAAATTTTTCTTAATAAACATCTCATCACTCATTCTTTCAACATGGCCACGCCACCAAAGCATATTAGTCTCCACCTTGCTAACAGCATTTTGCTTCACATTACACAACTGCAACACATCTTCATTTCTCACATGATCAGAATGTGTCTTGCCCCACTCCCTCTGAGTAACATATTTCTCCAACACACAAACAATTCCTCTGTTTCTTCTGTAGTACCCAGGTTTCACTGCCGTACATCAAAGTAGTAACAATTACACTTTCATACACAGCTGTGCGGGCCTCTCTTGAGAATCCATCATTTCTGTGAAAACCTAAAGCAGCTATGACTTTCAATGACGAATTCACTCGCCTACTAATTTCATCATCCAATTTGTTCTCTGTCAAACATGCTTCCTAAATAAACAAACTCATTCACCTGGTCAATCACTGTGCCATTTAGATTTGCATTACATTCAGTGCTAACAGTTCCTCTCTCAAAAACCAAACTTTGGTTTTTCCCTTATTTATACTCAGTTTGAAATTCATGCAAACTTCGTACATCTGAAACAAGATACTCTGCAACTCACTTTTGCTCTCTGCCAATAGGACTGTGTCATCAGCATATAGCAACCTGCACACTCGGATATTACCAAGACATAAACCAGTATTGTCCATCTTGGTATCATGCATGCATGCATCCATAAATATATTAAACAGCCATGGTGACATTACACAACCTTGTCTGACTCTTGCACCAATAGAAAACCATTTTGATAAAACACCATTCACTTGTACACAAGCTCTACTGCCAATATACATGGCTTTTACACTGTTAAGTAGATTCCCAGTAACACCATATTCATTCAGTACCTTTCATAAAAGTGTCCTATTTACTCGGTCGTAAGCTTTCGCTAAATCTATGAAGGCAGCAAAAATTTTCTTACCAAAATCCTGATACTTTTCAATCATCATGCGTAATGCAAAAATTTGGTTAGTGCATCAGACCTGCCAACTGTTATGATGTTATTGTACACTAGTGTGCAAAACTTAAGCAACAACGTCGTTTGACAGCATACAGTCATGACAGGGGAGACAAGGGCGATTTGCGGGTTGTACAAGGGAACAACAACTCATGACAAAGGTGATGCATATGCAAATAGCAGGAGTTCGACGTCAGAGGTGACGTGAGGGCACGTAAACTACGTGGAGGCAGCGCGCGCAGTGCCAGCCGACTACAAAAGAAAGCGGACAGAGGCATTTCCAGACATTCGCTGCAAGTGAAAGTGAGATCGATCGTGCAATATGGCTAGGAGAAACCATCAGGATGCCTTTACACGTGGTAGAATGATCGGCAAGCTGGAGGAGGGGCGTACCGTGATGAGCGTTGCCCAAGAGTTTGGAATCGATAAACGTGTAGTGTCACGAGCTTGGAAAGCCTACCGAACGACAGGTACAGCTGTACGAAAGGTAGGTGGTGGTCGCCCCAGGAAAACAACGGCGAGTGATGACCGATATCTCGTCGTGCAAGCGAAAAGAGACCGGAACCAGACAGCTGGCAGCATGGCGCAGCAGTTGCGTACAGCAACCGGAAGACAGGTATCCCGGTTTACTGTGGCCAGACGCCTTCATAAGGGTGGGCTATATGCCCGCCGGCCGGAACGCTGCATACCATTTTCAGCAGCCCATCGGCGGCACCGTTTACAGTGGTGTCGCGAACATGCACACTGGACACCTGATCAATGGAGTCACGTCCTCTTTACTGATGAGAGTCGTTTCAGTCAGACAAACGATTCTCAGCGCCAGTTGATCTGGTGAGAGGTAGGGACACGCTTTCATCCCACGAACATCAGGGAACGAGACCGTTGGGGTGGTCCTGGCGTACTTGTGTGGGGTGGCATTATGCTGAACGGTCGGACGGAACTCCACATTTTCGACACAGGTTCCGTAACCGGAGCGCGTTACTGTGATGAGATCATCCGCCCCCACGTGCCTCTGTTCCGAGGTGCCATTGGTCCAGACTTTGTTTTTATGGACGACAACGCTCGCCCACACAGGTCCCAAGCAGTTGAAGACCTGTTAGATTCTGAAGATATTCGCAGAATGGAGTGGCCAGCGTGCTCCCCTGATTTAAATCCCATCGAACATGTGTGGGATGTTTTGGGGAGACGCCTGGCGGCACGATCGTTTCCCCCGTAGAACACCAGACAACTGACACAGATGCTCATTGAGGAGTGGGAACTGTTACCTCAAGAACTGTTGGATCATCTGGTGTTGAGTATGGCACGAAGGTGCCACGCAACCATTGCACTTCGGGGAGGTCATATCCCGTACTAAGGGACTTTGGATTGTTGTTCTCCCTCATGGACTGTCGGTTAGGTGTACGAATGCCGTGCTGTCAATAAACCGTTTTCTGCTGCCTGCCTTCGTGTATGCGTTCTATTCATTTGTTTGCTACGCTGCTTTCGTCATCCTTTAGGTACTGCATTGTGCCTCTGTAGTGTGAATTTCATGTCTCACAGGTGAGTTTTCGCGGAATTACGCCAAAATCAGTAAAGTTGCTTAAGTTTTGCACACTAGTGTATTTAGTACGATATCATGCGGCAGTATGCTAATCCGATTTTGCAGCCAAAAATATGATTTTTTTTAAAATAGTCAGGTTTACACCCATTTTATCCCTTTTCAGACCTAAGCCTTGTAGCAGAATTGTGGATTTATTTTGGTCCTACAGACAAAAACTACATCCTCCAAAACCCTATTAAACCATCTTGCAGACTCCCTATCATAGATGCAAGTTTCAGCCTTTCAAAAATATTTCCGAAAACGGAAGTTAGGTGTAGTAAGGATTTTTTCCGTTATCATATTTTTTTTCTCGCGAAGGACGATGTACGTTGAAATATTATTTTGTACTCGCCCCCGTAGAAGAATCGTGGCAACGGCCTACATACATCGCAGATCTATTTTGTACTCATTCCTGTAGAAGAATCGCGGCAACGGGTGATGTACACCGAAGGTTTATTTTGTACTCATCCCCGTAGCAGAATAGCGGCGACAGCTGAAGTAAATCGCAGAATTATTTTGTACTGATCCCCGTAGAAGAATCGCGGCAACGTACATTGTAGGTTTATTTTATACTCATCGCCATAGCAGAATTGCAGTGATGGCGACGTACATCGCAGATCTATTTTGTACTCATTCATGTAAAAGAATCGTGGCAACAGGTGACATACACCGCAGGTTTATTTTGTACTCATTCCCGTAGTAAAAGTGCAGCGATGGCCGACGTACATTGCAGATTTATTTTGTACCCACCCCCGTAGCAGAATCGTGGCGACGGCCGATGCACATCGCGGATTTATTTTAGTCCTGCAGACAAAAATGACATCCCCAGAACCTGATTAAACCATCTTGAAGACTCCCTAAGATGCTAGTTTTTCACCTTTCAAAATTTCCGAAAACGGAAGTTAGGCGGAGTGAGGATTTCTCTCCCGTAATCGTAATTTTTTTTTCTCCCGACGTTCCCTCGATGCTTGAAGGGAGGATTATCTGATATTGTTGTTAAATATCATTTTATTGCATAAATATTTGTTTTTTGGTTTTGGTTTTAAAATGGAGGCAACAGTTTTCGAAAACGAAAGTTCGACGGAACCCAGTATTCTTGAATTCTTTTTCTTGCGATATTCCCTCAGCTCTATATGGTCATTAAACATCATTTTATTAGAAAAATGTTTGTATTTAAGATTGAAAATGGAGGAAAATTTTCTGAAAATGAAAGTTGTACGGAGCAAAAAATTTTCCCTCTAATAACTCTCCACCCACCGTGCTTCTGTATTATTGTTTAATCATCATTTTTTTTGCCGCCCCGGTGGCGCAGTGGTCTAAGGCGTTGGCCTCTGATCATTCGTTTGTAAGGGGTCCGGGTTCGAATCCCGGTCAGGCATGGATGTTGTGTTTGTCTTACGGCACTGGCTCTCTCCCTTCCCTGGAACCAATGACCCTAAATTAGGGACGGGCGACTGCTTATAGCCCATTGAGTTGCTCACGGCGGTCGTTAAACCTCCAATCAAAAAAAAAAAAAAAAAATCATCATTTTATTACATAAATGTTTGCATTTGAGATGGGAAATGGAGAAAATTTTTCCGAAATGGAAGTAGAACGAACGGAGCAAAGATTTCTCCTCCTATGACAATTTTTTCCTAGTGATGCCTCTACGCTTTATTGTTGTTAAATATAATTTTATTCCATAAATCTTTGGGTTTCAGCTTGAAAATGTGGGCAAAATTCCAGATACAGAGGGCCAAAATGTTCTTGATCCTAATTAACATTGCAATTGCTGTAGTACCTAGGTTAGGCATTTTTTTAGGCAGGAAAATATGTCTCTGCAATTTTTATTGTTTTTTGCGTTTAGTAGTTATTTTGCCAAGTGACCACCAGCAGATTATTTTGTGGCACCATGATATCTGTCGCAGACTGACCAGGAACTTTCTGCTATGGGGGACAGAAATAGGGGGAAAATTGTGTGTTATCTGTTTTTTCCCCTTCAAAAGAGTTTTTTTCTCAGAGAGCTTTCTGATTTCTCGATACTTAACTTTATTTTTTAAAGAAGAGTGTTATAATGAAAATGAAAGAAGATTGGTTTCTCTCCAAGAATTGGTTTGTATACCATTCCAAAATTGGATCATTCGAAATCAGAAAGTTGTAAACCCAATGAAACGTTAAAGAGGGAAAATGTGATTTGACTTCTGTTAATAAGGAATTTAAAATGACTGCAGTGGACACTGAGCATGATAAAAAATCTCCAATACATGTAATTAAAAAGTGGCAAGAACTGCATGAAAAATATCTTGTAAAAAATGCATTAAATAAGCATGAGATATTTTTTTTTACCTTGACTTCAACTGTGAATCAGGTTTATGCACTGTTTCTTTGCCATGTTGCAAAAGTTTTTGAAAAATACGATATAATGTTTGAGCAGGAGGAACCTCGTGTGCATACTCTTAAATCCGATATTGAAAGTCTTTAATGAACTAATTAGATTTGTTAAAGTAAGTGTTATTAAACAAGCAAAATCAACATTTAATATTAAATATAAGGAAATAGAGAACTAAAAAGACAATGCAGAGTTATCAGTTTGGTTTGAAACCAAATAATTTATTAAAACAGTTAGCACTGAGGAGCAGAAAGAATTTTTTTTTAAAGTTAGAAATTATTTTTTTTTTTAGGGCTGCGACTATATAATTTCCAAATTTCCATGGAATTTGGAAATGTTAAATCATGTCCAAGTTGCTGATATTTTTAGAAGATAACAGTCTAATTTTTCATCAATTCAGTATGTAATAGATATGTTGCCATGCCTCCTTTTAAGGTTTGAGAATGAAGCAATTCCTGAAGCTGTTGATGTCATAGAAAGTGAAATTTCAAATAGCATCATTACCAGATAACAGTTTAAATAGCAAAAGCATTAGTGAACAATGGTATTTATTATCAAAAGAAAATAATTCTTGTGGTAAATTTCTTTATAGCAGACTTCATAAAGTCATTTTAGGGATTTTAATCTTGCCTCATAGTAATGCCTCATGTGTAAGAGTTTTTAGTTTAGTAAGAGAAACAAGATTGATGTATGAGACTCTTTGAGTATTTCAACACTTGAATCACTTTTAATTGCACAAACCAGTATGTCTGAACCTTGCTTCTAGCAAAAATATTCTGTTGAATTTAAAAGAAGCAAAGTCAGCCAGCCACACCTGTTGGTTTAAATAAAATTTAGATTTCTTAATGGTTGTCATGTGTGAAATTTAATGTTTCCTTGCTTTTAATGGAAAGCAAAATTCCATGAGCTACATTATAGTTTTCTAAAGGTTTCATATTAATACATTTTTTCCTGAACAATTAAGATTTTTGTTTAAATTTAATAAATGCTTGAAATGTTAAATATTGAATTTAACAATTAACAACATAAAAGTGTTTGCTGATTAGATTTAATTAGTTTCTGAATAAAATTTTGATGTAGAGAAAAAATCCCTACATTTCAAGAATTTGCATAGCTGAAATAGGCTTCAAAAATTATCAGCATGCGTCATGTTATAGTTTTTCTATCTGAGTATTACATTTTTTGATTCTGAGAGGTTGGCAGGTCTGGTGCAGCCTTTACCAGGCATAAAACCACCCTGAGCATCCCACACTTTCTCTGATATAAGACCTCGTACTTTTTCGATAATGACCTTATCAAACACTTTCCCTGGCACACTCTGTAGGCTAATACGATGATAGTTCTTGCAGTCAGTATGATCACCTCTTCCCTTATACAAGGGAACAATGATAATATCCTTCCAATCCTGAGGGACCATTCCTAAACTCCCAGCACAAGTGGCAAATTTCAGTTAACTAGTCAATTACAGAGTCACCACCATATTTCATACTTCTGCTTTGCATATTGTTATTGGGGTGCCCGAGAGCAGAGTCAGCGCAACACAGCGACACCCGCAGTGAATTTTGGTGAAGGTCTGCAGACTATTTTTCTACTTCTTTAAAAACAGTAAATGTTATTCTGCAAAAAAATTTAACATATGATGGCTTGTCATTTAGAAATAGCATAGAAACATTAGGAAAAACAAAACAAAAACAATGATTGCTTAAAAGTTTAGTAATGTTGCTTTAATAGCATCAATGTTAATGTTACAGCCATACAACAGGTCATCTCCAAGTAAGGCCAACTTCAATGATGTCAAAACACAAAGTGATGCATTGTTTTTATGAAAGATCTGCTGGAAATCTGGTATCGTGTTTTGGCTCCTGCACAGAGTTGTGTGTCATTTGAAAAAGGCGCAGCACAGACGATGAAAACAGTTCGCAGGAAGTCCACAGATAATTTTTTGTTATTTTGGCTATAGCTAACTGCATCTCAGATTACTGTTTTCCTTCTATGTTGAAGTTAGACAGTAAAATGTTCTCATTTTAACTTGTTCACCATTTTCCCATAATATATTGCATTAAAGCAACTTCATTTTGATTAAAAATTGTTTTCTTTAAATTTTGTAGCAGAAATGAAATTTTTGTGCATTCTTAACTTTCCGCTCAAAGCACTCTGGAATTTTTTTTTAAGTTTTTAACATCCAAATGGCCTCTTCTGGGTTGGATTTACTGGTTCCTTTCAATTTTAAATTGAAAAGAATTGCAGGGATGCTTATTTTCCAGAAATTTACACCATTGTGCTCCTGAAATTTTTGCTATTGTTTTTTATAGAAATGTTCTACATTTTTCATACATGAGATTCTTCTGAGGAATTCCACCATATACACTGAAGAGCAATTGAATTAGAGACAGCTGGCGTTATGCAAATGTGGCGCTGTGGGCGGCCCTGTAAACGTAAACGACATGACGTATGCAGCGATCCGACAATATAAGGAGTGATGCGATGGGAATCGGTAAGAGTCGGACGCAGTGTGGGTAAGATGAAGGATCTAAGCGCATTTGATTATGGGCAAATTGTCGGGGCCCGACGAATGGGTCACTCCATCTCGGAAGTAGTGCAGGCACTGGGATTTTCATGAGCCACTTTGTCACGGGTGCACCGTGAGTACATCGAATCCCATAAAACCATCCCTGCAAGGGCCAACTGCGGTGGACAGCGCATGGATGGGCGGGGTCATTGTCGGCTAGCTCGCATTGTAACAGTGGATAGACGGGCCACAGTGCAAGAAATCAGTCGGCAATTTAACGCTGGTGCACAAAAACGTGTAAGCAGCCACATCATCCAGAACCATCTCCTCGCTATGGGGTACAGAAACCATCGTCCCACGAGGGTACCGCTGCTGACCGCACATCACAGGGTGCAAAGATTAGCATGGGTGCAGGAACATCGCCACTGGACCCTAGACATGTGGAAAAATGTTGCCTGGACTGATGAGTTGTTATTCACGTTGGTACATGCAGATGGCAGGATACGAGTATGGCACAAACCACATGAAACGATGAATCTTTCTTGCCAGCAGGGTACTCTTCAAGCTGGTGTGGGTGGCATTCTCGTGGACTGAAATGGGGCCCCTGGTATGTGTGACATCATCCCTCACAGGTCAACTTTACCGGGATATCCTGGATGACCATTTGCTCCTGTTTGTGTGTCTTCAACATCCCACTGGGGACCTCATCCTGCAACAAGACAATGCACCGTGCCATCGCTCCCGAATTGTATCCGAATGTTTGGATGAACACTTCACCGACGTGACCTCGCTTCCTTGGCCAGCTAGGTCACCTGACCTCAATCCCATCGAGCACATCTGGGATGCCATCGAGAGAGATGTTCGAGGCTCTGACCCTCCGCCATCAAATCTTCGTGAACTGTGGGAGCTTGTTCAGGGGTCGTGGATCCGTATGGCTTCCCAACGCTTCCGGTGACTTGTCGAGTTCATGCCGAGACGAATCGCCGCTGTTATCAAGGCTAAAGGTGGTGCTACACGTTACTATACAGGTATCTCTAATTCAATTGCTCTTCAGTGTAATTTGAGTCATACTTGAGATCGATGCAAAACATAATTTTTTTTTTTTGAAGGAGTAGTTGGTAGGGGGTGGTGATCCTCCTGGGGATGGTATTTCTTTTTTTTAAACTTTCAAATATGGAAGTTAAATGAAGTATTTTTTTTTTCTTGTAATCGTTATTTTTTTCTCGCAATGTTTCTTCTATCCAGTATTGTGTTAAATGCAATTTTGTCACATAAATGTTTGTATTTCAGCTTGAAATTGTAGGCAACAATTTCCAAAAACGGAAGTTAGATGGCTGAGAAATTCCATGTTATCTTCAGGCATAAGATTCTTCTGTGGATTCGAGGAATTTCACCTTTTCCGTTACCATTGGGCCATTCATGTGATCAATGCACAACTGAACAGAAATTTTTTGTAGATCGATGGTAGTGGTGTGCTGTGGGGGTTGTTTTCTGTCGGAGGACGAAATTCCATCCTTCCAAACTTTGAAAACAGAAGATAAATGGAGAGAAGATTTCTCCTGTAGTCGTAAATTTTTTCTCACAATGCTTTTTCTACCCAATATTGTTAGATATCATTTTATTCCATAAATATTTGTATTTCAGCTGGAAAATGTGGGAAAAATCTCAGAAAACAGAAGCCAGACGGAACGAAGATTTCTCCTGTAATCGTATTTTTTTTCTCACAGTGTTGTTCCCACTCTCCTGTGTTGTTAAATGTTACTTTCCTTTTCAACGAATAAATAAAACTGTTTCAGACCAAAAAACCTATGTTGCATAGATTGCATGTTGAACTTTTTATGCTGATAAAGAAAATATCATTTTTCATTAAACATGAAATAATTGCAAAGGGCAAAAGGATCTTTTGAAAATGGATTTAAAGGGCTTTGATAATCATATACCAGACAGGTTTATTTATGTTGAAGGAGAAGTACATCAAATTTGCTGTGAAAGTACATCAAATTATCATAATGGTATGTTCATTTAAGAAAGAGCTAAAGGAATGTTATCTGGCATGCTCCTTATAGATGATATAAAAACTACCCATGGGAAATTCTACTTTAATTAGTTTTTCAGGGTTAGAATCCTCTCTTAGGGGCCAAACAACTACAGGGTTGCCAGCCAACCAGGAAAACTGGGAAAAATCAGGGAATCCGAAAATAACGCTAAAAATCAGGGAAAACTCGGGGAGAACTAAATTTTTCAGCAAAAACCTGGAAAAGTCAAGGAAAATTAAATTGATAATTTTTTGTGTAATGTGTATGCAGTTACCATAGGTGGGAATTCTGCGCCAAAACAAAAATCTTGCGCCATCTTGCTACAAAAGGCAGATTTTGCACCATTGTGTACCAGAATCGCCATGTCATTGTCGGTACTTCGGCACACTAAATTCTCCTTGTGCGTTCCGCTTGACGCTGAGTAAGACCATGTGGTGAAAAGAAAGATTCGGCTATTCGAAGTACTAAGGGTTTTACGTAATTACTGTGGAAATCGTCGGTCCGCTACGGACGACGAAAAACATCGAGTGTGATATGGAAATCGTCGGTCCACTACGGACGACGGAAAATATAGAGTATGCTATAGAAATCATCGGTCCGCTACGGACGACGTAAAATATCGAATATCGTATGAAAATTGTTGGTCCTGACGACGGAAAACATCGAGTATGCTGTGGAAATAGTCGGTCCGCTACGTACAATGGAAAATGTTGAGTATGCTATGTAAAATGGAAATCTCAGTGAAATAATGTTATTAAACATATGTGAAAAGTTTATTTTCAAGATTCTAACACTTGTTAAACATTTCCGGGAATATTTCTTGGGTTTTAGAAGTCACGTCGTCTTTTGTTTCCACAAAATAAATTTTTTCGTCCAAGTTTCCGTTTTTTTCTCTTCTTTTTTTCTATGCTTGATTATATTTTTATTTTTGATGTTTTCTGATCATATTCCTCGTTTTTGATATCTTCGGTAATAGTGAAAAGGAGCGACCTCGTATTTTTGAAGATTTTTTTCTAATGAAATGCATGTTTCCCTATTTCTAATACATACTTCTTCAAAACTAATCAATGGAGACCAATCGTTTTTGCCCATTTCCATTTTATTAAACAAAACTAAATTTCTAGATTGGTACTTAATCTGTCCGCAGTGGAATCCGCGCCATTTCGGTGCCCTGTAAAATTGTTTCACGGCAAAGTGAGCAACACAGTATCGATTTTTCACTATAATCTTCCGTAAAATTCATGTTTTTCCGTTTCTTAGTCATTTCTTACTCATATGTGATAATCATTTTGTGGATTTGCGAAATTCCGCTTTTTCCGTCATCATTTGGGTTATTCTCGAAATCGTAGCAAATCTGAAAAAAAAAAAAAAAAAAAAAAAAATGGGGGGGGGGGTGTCTTTTCCGTCTGGGGGCGATATTTCATCTTTCAAAACCTTCGAAAACGGAAGTAATACGGAGTGAAGATTTTCCCCCTAATCCTAATTTCTTTTTCTCACAATGTTTCTTCTGCCCAGTATTGTTATTAAATATCATTTTAATGCATAGGTGTACTGATTAGTTTGCCATTACTGGAAATTCTACATTTCCTCTGAAGTTTTGCCAGGTCAGATGGGTGGAAAATGCAGCTGTTTCTCAGCGAGTTGTTCAGGTCTTCCCAGACGTTAAAAAGTACACCGATAGTATTCGATCGCTACATAATACTTGTGATCAAGTTAAAAAAGCTTGCATGGATAAACTTATTTTAGCAAAGTTGGCAGTTTTTTCATTTGTTGCGTCAATGTTAGAATCATTTCTTAAAAAGTTCCAGACTCCGAAACCGATGGTATCTTCCCTGTATAAGCCTTGTATGACCTGATTTCCCAGTTAATGAAACAATTTGTCAAAAAGAAAGTTCCGGAATGTACTGAAGCTACTGAAAATCATTATCTGCAAATTTTACATGAAATTCCCCACAAAATTATCTTCTGAAAAACCTGGAAAACTCAGGGAATTTTAAAAGCCAATATGAGTGGCAACCCTGAACTACCTATACAGCCCTTTCAAAATTAGCTGATGCATGCAACTCAGTGTTATCTGCTAATGAAATGCTTGTTATTAATGAAGAAATCAGATCATATCAAATTAAATTGATGCAGCAATTAGTTACGATATCTCCTTTAATTACTCAACCAACGAAAAATGTGAAAAAAAATAAATAATAATAATCCCAAGACATTGATGAATATTGGGCAGCAATTTCAAAAATGTGCTCCCATGATGAAATACAAAAGTACTCCACATTGGGTAAACTTGTAAAAGCTCTCACCTCATGCTTTCATGGGCCAATTGTGGAAAGCTCATTTAAATTCATGGATAATGTGATCATACATCACAGAACTAGTTTAGATGCAAAAAGCTTGGACAGTTAATACGCAAACAAATGTAGCCTGTTAGCAAATAAATGTTTGGTGTTGAAGATCCGACCACCACTGCAGTTGACAAAACTTCATTGCAGAACATGTTGCAAAGCTGGAAAATTCATCACAAACCAACTAAGGGAAAATGTGATGAAGGCATGAAGTAATTGGAGATCATTTTCCTGGAATAGATAATTAATCATCAGCAACTAGCTCTGTAAGTACAAATATTGTGGCAATTCTTAAAATTCCAACACAAAATTTGTCAGCATCAAAACAGGAATCTGGATATGCAGTAAACGTAAATTACAGGATTTGCAGCAAAATAAAAACAAAATAACCAATTTTTTTTCTAAAGCTTTAGGAACTATGAAGTTTTGCCTTCATCAGCAGCATTAATGTGTTCAATAGACATGAAATGCAGTTCTGCATTCATTGAAACATTTTATTTAACTGCAACTGCTAGTTTATTCCATAGTTTTATTTACACCAAAATCTTCACTGTGAATTTGTGGAGGCTATGACTTATTATGTGAATATACAAATCATTCAAAGTACAAACTGAACAAACTTTGTCATATACATTTCATAATCTTTTCTGCACAAGAAAATACATCATTGACACAGGCTGGCATCAATTATGTAAGTTGCTGTTTTTTTTTGTTTGTTTTTTTCCCTTTCAGTATTTTACTTTTTACAAATATTGTATCTTTGAAGGATCAAACATTGGAAATTTTCAATTAATCAAATTTTATAAAGGCCACTGTTCTTTAAAAAAATATCAGAACTAGGGAAATAAATAATGAATGTAACACATATATATATATTTTGATTTTTTTTTTCATAAAAGTATTGGTCTACATTAATTACAGGAAATATGATTTCACAGAATAAGCACCTCTGGAATCAATAATTCTAACCCTCTGGGTTAGATTGAAGGGAAATTTTCATGCATTTTTAATATTCGCTCCTGCTTCCAGGAACATAACTTGACAATCAATAGATCACATAGGCAATTGGTTTATTTTATTTCTCTCTTCTTTTTTAACTTCAACTTGACAAGGTACATTGCTTTCTTTCAACTTTGAAGCTAGAAAGTGATATTTTTGGTGTTTTTCAGTTGGTATTTTTTCTTTATCTTTTGTAAAGTCTTTGCAGTTAGCCTGTGGACTTCAGCTTAAATACTTCCTGTAAGCTTTTTTTCTCTTTTGCCCGACAGATTTACTGCCTACCAAAAAATTTTCAACTTAACTAACTTTGTATGCTGCCCACCTCATGCTTTTCTTGCAGCCCCAATAACATATCTTTTGCATCTATTCCACTAAACATCAAGTCTTTTGCTGGCTGAGGTTTCAATTTTAATATAGCCTTTAGCAATTTGTCTATAGAAATCCCACCTCATTCTAAAAATATTCAGTAGTTAAGCCAGCCGTGCTGAGGAAAGCTTTGCACTTTCATCATTGCCTGCATCCTAAATCATTTACACTGTTTTCATCATTGCCTGTAGCCTGAAACCCACACACTGTTTTCATCATTGCTTGTATCCTAAAGCACATAAGTACATAACTAAATGACATTAAATAAGGAATTTGTAAAACTTACTTCCATGGCAGCTTATTCTAAAGTTTCATAATCTACTGGAGTGAGTGATTCATTATTTCTTTTAGAGACTTAAACTACTCCGGTTTCCATAAATTAAGAAAAACACAAGAAAATCTGATTATTTGTAAAAGAAGATTTGGAAATGCATGAAACTTGGGTATATGATGTCAAATATAATGTGGAGTCAGGGTATTATATGCAAATGAGCTGCATCATAAAAGGGCTGTTGCGGTGGTGTGTGTCACATCGTTTGCAAAGTGTAAAGAAAGGATTTTGAGATAGCAGATTTGTTGTGATGGTTGGGAAATATCATTTCACAGATGAACTGAGGTGGAAAGCAATTGGAAGATTACACGGAGGCACACTAAAATCAGGTTGAAGTTGCAAGATGGCTTCATGTTAGTCCTGTGGTCCACATACTATGGAACCAATTTCAAAATATGCAATCAGCTTCCCAAAGGTATACTGAAGGAAGGCCTATGGCTACAACATCTGTTGATGACCGATATCTCCAATTAACTGCGAGAAAAACAGGATTGCTACATTGACACAGCTGCAATCTGCCCTTGCTGCAGTTACAAAAATACTGGTATTTTTTTCCACTGTGCACAGAAGGCTTCACGAAGGAGGTCTTCAGTCTTCATGCTAGGCAACCAGCATTCTGTGTGCCCCTTACTCCCTGTCGGGGAGCGGGGGGGGGCATTTCAGTTGTGTAAGACTTCACTTCAATTGAACTGAAAACCAGTGAGTGGAAGTTAGTACTCTTCACAGATAAGTCCTGATTTGCTTTGCAAAGTGATTCCAGGCAGGCTGTGATGTGGAGAGAATGAGGGACATTTGTGGTGGTAGCACGCTGGTTTGGGGTAAAATGATGTTAGGTGGACGTACAGGCTTCAATGTGCTTCCAGGAGGAACTGTGAATGCTCAGCGCTATGGGAATGATGTCCTGGTCCCCTATGTTCACCCTTATGCAGGTGCCATGGACGATACATTTCTCCTACAAAACAATAATGCCTGTCCCCACCAAGCTAGGGTGGTAGAACAATATCTTCAAAGAGAGACCATTGTCTGTATGGACTGGCCAACCAGGTCTCCCAACTTTAATCAAATTGAGCATGTCTCAGATGCTCTAGGAAGGCAAGATGTTTTCTGCCCTCAACCTTTCTCCACAAAACCTGCAGGGGCTTAGGCAAGCTTTGCACGAGCAATGGTCATTGTTTTGTACTGAGCTCCTAGATCACTAACAGCATAAAACATTGATGTAAAGCCTGCATTGCTGTGAAGAGTGCTAGACTGCCACCCAAATGTATGAAGAATTTTTTCCCCTCCATTTTCATTGGTCTCACTTCCTTATTTTGTTCATTTATATATAAAAACAATTTTCCCAAAGTTTCTTTGCTGTACCTTGAAATTTACTGGTGGCTCAAAGGCCCTGTCCTATTTTTAAGAGACCTTACATTTGGAATGCCAGCTGTTGAACTCGAATTCTCCTGCAGTGCAACAGATGGTGCTGCTTGTCCAGACACAGAACTGTTCTTTCATCCTTTTTAAGTCTTCCTTTTCGCATTCAGTCGAGGGGAAGCGCCTGTTAAGTTAACATCGCTGTTCGCATCATCAATAACACAGTGTTCTTCAGTAAGTTCATAGAAAGCCAGATGAGCTCTAGTAATTTATTATTTCTTGAAAGAAATTAAATACAGTATCTAGTAAAAATGGCAGCTGCTACATGTACTGATAAATCAAAGAAACTTCAAGGCATTTGGTTGGTAGGTGGGGTTAGTGAGTCCATAACTGGAAACAAGTTTCCCTCAAACCATCAAGTTTTAAGCCGCTTTTTTCATTTACACCTTAATGAGAAGCTAACCATTCAAGACAGTGCTACAGAGACTGCACAGGGAGTTATAACTTTCTGGGAGAAAGCTAAGTTCTCAACAAGACAAGTGTATCATATAATCAATAAAGTTAAGCTCTTGCATTCCCAGTGGAAAAGCCTGAAAAAAAAAATGCTGCCAGGAGGACAGAGAGACAGCAGAAAAAAGAAGCCACTTTTTTTGACACATTTGATGATTTGTTTGATGTAGCTCATGCTGATGCCATGTCCCTAATAGTATTGCCTGAGGACAGGGAATTTTTATTGACTCAGCGAGAAAAAGGAAGAAGAAGATATATGGGTTCTGTTGGTAAAAGCTTTGCTAAGCTGGAGGAAAGGTGCAGGAATAGAATGAATTTAATTGAAACTAGAAAAAGGAAGGATGCTGACAGATTAGAGTGTGAGTCAGAGCCCTCATCAATGAATCTAGATTTGAGCAGCAGTACTGAAAGTAATAGTAACTCAAATGATGAAAGAGGTACCTACAGCAAGTTATTTTTCCTGTAAAAAACCTAAAAAGCCCCATCCTTCCAACATCGTGAGTCCTGAGTTAACATCTGCATTAGACCGAGGCAAAATAAGTGACAGGAAAGCTATGTATGTCCTAGCCACCACTGCTCAATCACTGGGTGTAAACCTTGAAGAAATTGCTCTCAACAAAGAAACCGTCAGACAAGCACGGAGAAAGCACAGGGAGGCCATAGCAGCAGAAATACAAACTTCATTTGCTCCCGATATACCGCTAACTGTACACTCGGATGGGAAAATGCTTTCTACTCTGACCAACAAGGAGACTATTGATGACCTTGCAGTACTTGTGTCTGGGGATGACTTTATGAAACTTCTGGGTGCTCCAAAACTCTTAAATGGGACTGGAATAGTGCAAGCAACTGCAGTATTCCAATTGATTTAGGATTGGAATTTGATTGAAAGAATTCAGTTTATGTCATTCAACACCACAGCAATCAATACAGGTTTGAAAGGTGGAGCATGTACCTTGCTGGAACAAAAACTAAACAGAACTCTTGTGAGCTTGGCTTGGCTTGCCGACACCATATACTTGAACTCATCGTTTCTAGTTTTTATGATAAACTGATGGGGCCTTCCAGTGGGGCCCAAAATCCAGCTCTTCCAGAGGTTCTCAAATTCTTGAAGTCAGCTTAATAAAGATGTTTACAAGTCGGATCTAGAAGAGGACGTTATTGCTTGTTGAATAGAATCAATTAAAACAGGCTTAGTTACTTTCATTTGTGGACAGCTGTGCAAATGCCACCCTAGGAATGATTATAAAGAACTGTTGCAACTCTCATGGCTATTTCTTAAGGAAACACTTGCACTAGAGGATTCTTCCATACATTCTCCAGGTGCTTATCACAGAGCTAGGTGGATGACAAAACTGATTTACAGTGTAAAGATATACTTGTTTCGATCTCAGTTTCTGATAACTGCTCGAGAACTATTCGGCCTTCGTGAGTTCAATTTGTTTGTCATACAGCTGTATGTGTGAAATCATGGTTTACTGCACTAGCTGCTGCTCTTGCTCCAAGGATGGACCTTGAACTCCTACAGAATCTTGTTGCATACAAGACCACAAATGAAACTGTTGCAAATGCTGCAGTCAAAAGCTTCTCTGGCCATTTGTGGTATTTGAATGAAATTCTAGTTGGTCTTACATTTTTCAATGAAATAGTGCTCATAGTGATGAAAGTGGCCATGGTTGCATCCTTAGACAAACAAGGGGAGGATATTGTTCCTTGAAGAATAAAGATCAGCAAAAAACAGATAAAAGAAAATAAACTATCAGACTTTGCGACAAACAACACCAAGAAACTGTTAGTGGCTTTGTACTTCTGAAAATTTTCTTCAAGCTCATCCTAGCACCTAGGGCCTTTTTTTTTATTATTATTAAAATGAACAAAATTAGAGGGTGAGACATTGAATATTCAAAAACTTTTTTGAGTGGCAGTTTACCACACACCCTATTGAAGTACTTTGGCTATTTCATTTTGACACCTTATTTTTCACCTGGTTCCATATGTGGTCATTTTTATTGGAAAGAAGTATTTCTTATGAAATATTTTAGGGTCTTCATCATGTATTTTTTGAGTTTTCATGATTTTTCTGTTTTCTTTCCCTTAATTTATGGAAACCAGTGTACTTAAGAGCTAATGGTTCAGACATTTTTATATTTTTTGTTGTATGGATGTTCTGAATATTCATTTTTTTTCTCTTTTGAAACATTTAAAATTGCTAATCTGTTATTTTCTTTTTCTTTTTTTTAAATATAAGGTAAAAGTTTATTCTTTTATTTAAAAAACAACAACACTTGTTTGGTAATTACAGGTATGTCCTTTTTCATTTGCATCTACCTGTGCTGTGACAGCACATTAAAATGGGATGCAAAATTAATGGTTATTATAAGCTGTGAAATGTGATATACAAGGTGATTCAAACAGGACTTTACATCTTTGAAAGCATATAGAAATTTATTCAGAATACTTACAGAATTCTTGGAGGCAATCTGTAGCAAAACATATCAAATTTTATCCTACATAGCCATTTTGGTTCGACGAGACTACAATTGGTGATATGGCAGACATCCTACCTGAAGTCCGTTTCTTCCCAAACTGGAAGCAGCATATCTTTTGTCACTTCTGCAACTGCAGGGGTGATTCAAGTTTTGAGTTCAGTTAGATTTGCAGGTAATCTTGGAACAAACACTTGATCCTTAAAGAAACCCTTTAGGGAAAAATTGAGAAGTGGGAAGTCGGGAAAACAAGGTGGCAATGCTATTTTGCCTTCTCGACCAATCGACCAGCTTGGAAAACATTGATTGAGGAAATCCTGGACATCTGTACAGTAGTGAGGTGGTGTGTTGCCTTGCTGAAAGTGAACACATCCTTCATGATCATCATTGTCCAACTGTGGAATGAAATAATTTTTAAGCATATCCAGATATGCGATACTGTTAATGGGCTTCTCTTGAAAAAGAAGAGGCCATAAACCTTATGTTTTCTAAGTGCACAAAACACATTCACCTTTGGGCTGTCACAAACATGTTCTAGAGATTTGCATGGATTTTTGGTGCCCCAGATCTTTGCAGTTGTGGGTGTTAACCTTACCACTGACACGAAAAGTCGAATCATCACTGAAGATTACCTAGTCCAGGAATGTCCTGTCTTCCTCTATCCGACGCAATATTTCCGCACGAAATTCCTGACAAGCCATGCAATCTGTGCTAATTTCTTTAACCATGGTAAATCTGTATGGTTTTAAGCGCAATTGTTTTTGTAACACTTGCCAAACTATCAGTCGTGAAATACCCATTTCACGAGGCGCATGTAGTGTTGATTTCATGGAACTAACAACGAAGCCCTCCCTCACTTGTTTCATGGCAGCAGCAGAAACATACCAGGGAAATTCTCATGGTGAACAGAACAATGAGTCTCAACAAGATTTTTATGCCAAGAGTAAATTGTAGGTTTAGTGAGAGGATCCCTATGAAACTATTGCAAAATTTCCATTAAACAGTTGTTGCGGATTTCTTTTCATCAAACCAAAATACATAGTGAGCACGCTTTGCATCTGTAAAAGCGGCCATTTTGGAAAACATGCAGCTGGTGGTCATGATTATAGAATTTGGCGCTACTGCACTACAGTATGTGAGGTAAAACTTGATGTGTTTTGCTACAGATTAACCCCTCCAAAAATGTTTTGTAAGTATTCTGAATAAGTTTCTGTATGCTTTCAAAGTTGTAAAGTCCTTTTTGAATCGCCCTGTATATTAGACACATAACCGTTAATGAAATGTTGCTTATACTATTGTGTACAATTAGTTATGCTACATGGAAGCCAAAAATGTTGTTTTGGACAAAGACATGGAAACTAAAAACAACTAATAAGAAGGTTCTTATAAAATCCTGGAAAAGTCCTTTAGTTTTTTTTTTTTTAAATGAGGAAACCTTAATTTATTTTTGATAATTACTAATATTTTACCAAAAACTTAATGTATGTCCCTTAACTTTTTCAGTAGAATTCATTGGTTTTCAGATTTTTGGGTGGACTTTTTAATATTTAAATACAATCACCTTTTTTTTTTTTTATTAAACCATTTCAAATGTACTCTCTCATTAAAACATGAATCCTGTAAAATTTAAAGTGGTAGTAGTTATATTATTGGTTTACACTCTAATCATGGAATTTTTATATTATTTTTGATGCATATTCTTAGTTGAACTATCTGTATGTTAACTTTTGTGAAGTTCTTGTATTTGTACTAATAAATATTATCTTCTTAGAAAAATCTATGGAATATGTTATTCACTTGTGTGAATTTTGTTTTAAAATTTCTTATGAGTGATTTTTATTTTACAGAAGAGGTACATGCAGAATTGTGTTATGCTGAGTGCCTATTATTAACAGCAGTTTTAACGTTTGTTGAAGACCAGAGTTTGGTGAACTTTGTTCGTGGTGGACTTCGTATTCGGTCTTGTTATAATTCATATAAGTAAGTGCAAATAAGTACTTAAATTTCCTTTCTCTCTGTGGCCTGATAAGTTGTTGCATATTTTGTTATTTATCCTGAACTATGTGGAGCAAGTTGTGACATTAGAGAATTTTATATGAAATCTAAATAATGCTGGCATCTTGCTGCAAGAAATTTGAAGTTGTATTTACATATCTTTTTTATTCAGAATTGGTCACATCAGGCAAAACCTGCAGTGCTTAATAGCATGATCCTTTACCTTTTTAAAAAATGTAGAACTGCCCCAAAAATATTTTGTTCACCCTTGCTCTAAAATGTTGAAAGTTTCATTGTTCAGGAAAACTGTAATCAAATTATATTCAGGTCAAATGCTGTGCAAGAAACAATGTCTGATTGATAGCTCAGCATTATCTGGTTCTATTCAATCCCTTTCCCATAGCATAGGGGTGTAGTGGAAACTCAGTGGATATTTTGCATGTACAGTGACAGGTATTGGCCAAATGCCTTATTAATTTACTAATTTGGACATAAGAATATAACAAAGAATAGATAATCAGTAATATTTTAATTATGAAATTAAAAAAAAAAAGTTGCCTACATTTGTTATACCATCACAGTTTTTCTCAGTATCTACAAGACTGTTTGTGGTACCACCATACACAAAGTTGTTTACCAGTTTTGGGTTACCAGTCATTATTTCTGGTCATTATCTTTTATAATATCTCTGGTAAATAGTGTCAGAATTTTTAACTTCCTCTTCCAGAGTTTGGTGAGGAAATGAGCTGATAATTTATTTGGGATTTTCTTCCTGCCAATTGAAGTTCACAAAGTTAGTTGTATCATCCTTGATGAATATCTCAGCATTGATTGAATACATCCTGCTGTTTTTTTGTTTTTGTTTGTTTTTTAAGCAGAATATGCCACAGAGATTAACTGAATGCAAACCGTTAAAATATACATATACCTTGACTCATTGTATTTTAAGTGAGATTCTTGTGCACAACACTGCATGTTCTTTCTAAGTGGCCCTGCAGCCTGCCTGCACACAGACATGATGTAACAGATCATGTGGTAGTGACATCTGCTCATAACTTCTGGCCAAACTTCTGTTTCTGCCATTGTTCAGGGTTATTACCATAAAAGCAGATATAAGGTTGCCTGTGCATCAGCACATGTAGTGCATGGATGCAACTTGGCCTGAGTCTTCCTTTCTGTAGCTCAGTTTCATAAATAATAAATGATTTCAGAAGATGGTAATGCAATGGTATTTATGTATATCTATATATCTCTGTGTATGTAAATTTAGGACATGTTTCATGGGTAATAATACATTTTTTAAGTTATTTCTAGAAAAAAATTGTTGCTACTGGAAACCTCAAATAGTAATGGAAAAAGCAAACTGAATGGCATGTGTACTATTAAGAGGAAAATTTTTCCCTAAGTATATTTCGTAGGATATATTTCATTTTTTCCAAGTTGTGTAGTTAATCCATAATAATCTTCCCTTACTTTTTTCCATTATTGTGGTAGCATATTCCTTCCCTTTTTGGAGAGGCGAGGGAGGGGGCAGGACTCCAAAGTGTTGATCTTTGTTTTGTTAAAAAATGTCTTCACTTTAAACTTATGTAGGCACAATTTATTTTTTAAATGTTAAGCATTCATGGCTAGTACATTTCATATTGGAGCATTTATATTGAGAACTGCTTAATTTATATTATGGCTTTCACAAAACAAGTATAAATTCCTAGATAGACAGAAATATTGTTCAGTTGGAAAGACATTCCAACAAAATACAAGCAATGCTGCTATGTTGACAAAAAGGAATTTAAGTTTAAAAATTTGTCAAAGAAAATTTGTTGGTTCTGGTTTTTCAGATCTTTCATTACTATTTATCTTTCCATGATATATTTGAATACTGATTAGAAAGGAGTTACAAGGATTGTACATTTCTCAGAAAATATTGATGCCTATAAAAATGTACATAGTTTAATAATTTTCATTTACCTATGAAAAATTTATTTTTATAAGAGCAGTAGAAAAGCAAACTTTCTTGAAATTTTTTTGAGGTATGCTCTCCCCAATAATTGATTTATGCATGCATAATAAATCATTTTAAGTATTTTAATTTCATATTATGAATTTTCCACTTTTAGAGAATGCATGCACATACTGGAATCAAGAAACTGGGAAAATGAATCACGTAAAAAGCATTTCGAAAGTGGTGTCAGAATGGGTGTTGGGGCCTTTAATTTGGTAAGTGAAAAATATGTTCTGTCATGACATGTTTTTGTTTGATACAATCTGTGGAAACAAAACACATGCTATAAGGGTAAGTTTTATCAAATCTCTGAAAATTTTTAAAAGGAGATTGTTTTATCTGGAAAGCAGTGGATGCTTAGATGTGTGAAACAATTGATTTCATTGTGATAAATAATCTGTATCATTGTGCACTTTGATTTGATCACAAATTGATAAATGCTTGCCTTAAAAATAGTATTTTGAAATAGTTTTCCTGTGGTTGATGTGTGAAAGCTTGAAATGTTTATTTCTATTTTTATGCTAACAAATTGGATTACCGGTGTAACCGCCAGAATGTTGAATGCAAGCATGCAAACGTTCATGCATTGTGTCGTACAGGTACTGGATGTCAGTTTGGGCGATGGAGTTCCATGCCTGTTGCACTTGGTCGGTCAATACAAGGACGGTTAATGCTGGTTGGGGGGTGACGCTGGAGTTGTCGTCCAATGATGTCCCATACATGCTCGATTGGTGAAAGATCTGGTGATCTAGCAGGCCACGGCAACATGTCGACACTCTGTAGAGCATGTTGGATTACAACAGCAGCATGCGGGCGAGCGTTATCCTGCTGGAAAACACCCCCTGGAATGCTGTTCATGAATGGCAACACAACAGGTTGAATCACCAGACCGACATACAACTGTGCCATCAGGGTGCGTGGGATAACCACGAGAGTGCTCCTGCTGTCATAGGAAATTGCTCCCCAGACCATAACTCCAGGTGTTGGTCCAGTGTGTCTCGGCCACAGACACGTTGGTGCAGGCGCTCACCTGGCCTTCTTCTAACCAACACACGGCCATCACTGGCACCCAGGCAGAACCGGCTTTCATCAGAAAACACAACATATCTCCACTCCATCCTCCAATGAGCTCTAGCTTGACACCACTGACGTCGCAAACGGCAGTGGTTTGGAGTAAGTGGAATGCACGCTACAGGGCGTCTGGCTCGGAGCTGTCCTTCAAGTAACCGATTTGTAACAGTTCGTTGTGTCACTGTGGTGGCAACTGCAGCTTGAATTGCTGCCGCAGATGCGGTACGATGCGCCACGGCCATACGCCGCACACGGCGGTCTTTCCTCTCAGTAGTGCCACGTGGCCGGCCGGAACCCGGTCTTCTTGAGGGCAGTACCTTCCCTTGACCACCGCTGCCCCCGCACGGGGATAACTGGTTTACCAGTTATTTGGGGAGCGGCGCCCCCACGGCCCGAGCTGACCTTGTGACGGATCATTTTGTCATTACGACTAGAACGATTACATCACCGAAGGGACAGCTGTTCATCCAGCTGATGGGGGATGGCGTCCCCACGGCCCGAGCCGACATGAACTATATGTGATGAATTTCACATTTTTTATGTTTTTTCACTATACATGAACCCGCCTCAGTTGTAGGTTGCTGAGGTTGTGATTATGCGCCAGCTCCGGATTTTAGTTTCTCGTTTTCTTTCCTGTCTTCTCCATTTCATGTTCCTTTCTTTGTTTTTCCGAGCTGGTTAGCTAGACCTGCCTGCACGTTTGCCGTGTGCGGTGACCCGTAAGGTGGAAAAGGGGATGCTGGAGGCTGAGGTTTCTGGAGGCCTGGGTGTTGTTGTCGCCAGTTGCCAACACTCCTCTTTGCCCCCTGCTTCACCCTAAACGGGCGGCTGGGAACTAACCCACTCCTAGTCAATGAGGTCTGTGGCCGAGTGGAGCCCAGACCTCTAACGGCTTGTCGTCTCGTACGACAGGGTGAGTCTGGGGATAGGGTGGGCATGCCAAAGGGGTGTTCCCCAGGCATGGGAAAGTCTGGGTGCTCGCCGAGCGCATGTCTGCCCTATCAACTTGCTATATCCGCTTGCTATCCCTAGAGCCGTGTCCTGCGTCCACTTGGGCTTGCGGACCTCCGGTTCTCCCTTGTTGGGCTCGATTGTGGGTGGGGAAGTCGGCGGATGAATCCTTTCAATTTTTTCATGGCTCTCAATGAAATTTCCCATGAACCCAAAACTAAAAGAAGTATGGAGGAAGGTTCAGGTCCTTCCGCCAAAAAATTTGTCGCTGATGTTTCCAATGCTAGATTCTTTTTTGTGCACTCATTGGACCCTTCAAAGCCTTTGAGTGCCAAAAGTCCATTTTGGATCCATAAAGCACTGCAATCAATTGCAAGCTCTCCTAAAAGCGTCAAGAAGCTCCAGTCTGGAGATCTTCTTGTTGAGATGTCTACTGTGGCCTACAGTTCCACACTTATCAACACCAGCATGCTGCTTGAGACTCCGGTCAAAATAACACCACACGGTTACCTAAATTCATCTCGAGGTGTTGTCTCCTCTCGGGATCTTATTGATTGCACTGAGGAGGAACTTCTCGAAGAACTGAGGAGCCAACATGTTACGGGTGTGCGGCGTATTTCTTTCAGGAGGAATGGGCAGTTTGTCCCATCCTGGAACATTATCTTGACATTCAACTGCCCTTCCCTGCCTACATCCATCAAGGCAGGGTATCTCCACCTCGAGGTACGACCGTACATTCCTAACCCGTTGAGATGTTTTAGGTGCCAGTCGTACGGCCACTCTCAGCAGTCATGTAGGAGTACTCCTAGGTGTGGACGCTGTGGTGCCACAGAGCATCTACTCTCAGAATGTGTGGCCGAGGCCGAGTTTTGTGTGAACTGCAAGGGTTCACACCCAGCATCAGCCAAAGATTGTCCCAAGTGGAAGGAGGAGAAGGAAATCCAAAGGCTCAAAACGGTGGAAAATATTTCCTATCCTGAGGCCAGAAGAAGAGTGGTTCCCGTTACATCTGATCGGCGATCATACGCTTCAGTGGTGGTTGCCAAATCTACGGTTGGCATTCAGACCGACGCTCAGATCTCCCCTAACTGTCCATTCAATATGGAGGAAATCATCGCTGCCGGACTGGAGGCACTCCAGTCGCGAGCTAGGAGTCTGAAAGCGGCACCCGCCACTTCACCGAAGCAGACTCACTCCAACACCAGCAAGGGCACTCAGTCCACTTCTTCTGGCAAAAACGCCAACACTAACACCAACACCAAGGTCAAGGATAAGAAGAGCATTTCTTCTCCTTCAAAGTCTCAGCCAAACAATCAACGGCGAGCAAATCCCGCCAAGACACTTGGGACAAAGCATTCACCAATCTTGGCCCCTGGTCACACACCACCAAATCTGGGGGAACGCTCACCAGAGGAAATGGAGGCTGACCAAGTTTAATCATTTCCTTTTTCATTTCATTTTTACCCATGGGTTCAATAATTCAGTGGAACTGCCGAGGTTTTCGCACCAGTTTTGATGACGTGAAACATCTGCTTTATTTGTACTCTCCGGTGTGCCTTTGTCTTCAGGAGACAAAGCTTAAACCATCGGACCTGCTTTCAGTTCGAGGCTACAGTGCATTTCGGACAGACCACTCGTCTGGAAATATAGCCTGTGGGGGTGTCGCTATTCTCGTTCCTCACAGGGTTCCGGTATCTTCCAACGCGGTTTCCACAACTGTGCAGGCCGTGGCGGTTCGTATTTCTATGCCTGTGCCTCTTACTGTTTGCAGTGTTTATCTACCACCGGATGAGGATGTTAGCGTCTCTGTTCTGGAGAGCTTGATTGATCAGCTGCCCTCTCCCTTCCTTCTTTTGGGTGACTTTAATGCTCATCATCCTTTGTGGGGTAGTGTCAGCGCCAGCGCTAGAGGTCGTCGCATAGAGTCTCTTCTGTGCTCGGCCTCTGTGTGCCTTTTAAACACCGGTGCTGACACTTACTTCCATGAGCCGACAAGATCTTTCAGTGCGATCGATTTGACCTTGGGTTCACCATCGATCATTGCTGACTGGTCGTGGACGGTGTGTAAGGATCTCCACGGGAGCGACCACTTCCCAATCGTCCTCTGGCACCATGCAAACGTGCCATATTATGCCTCCCGCCCACCTCGATGGAGGATGGATTGTGCCAGATGGGAGGTCTTCACATCGTCCGCGGTGATATCTTCTGAAATGGTGACCCAAGAGTCAATCGACGCAGCTGTACTTAAAGTCACAACTTGTATTCTTCAGGCAGCTGATCTTTCAATTCGTAAGACATCTACGAAGCTCCCCAGAATTCCGAAACCTTGGTGGAACCCTAAATGCGCAGCAGCTAGGAGAGCTCAACACAAGGCCTGGTCTACTTTTCGGCGTTATCCAACCGAGGCTAATCTCGTTGCTTTTAAACGTGCTAAATCCTATGCTCGGTTGGTGCGTCGACGTAGCAAGAGGGAGTCTTGGATCCAGTATGTATCATCTCTTACCTCACGTGCCAATTCGAAAACTGTGTGGGAAAGGATTCGTAAGATCCGGGGAACCTACAGTTCACACCAGATTGCCATTCTTGAGAGTAACGGCTGCACATATGCTGACGTCGGGGAGATTGCAGACTGTCTGGGGGAGGCGTTTGCCTCCGTTTCGAGTGATCTGGCGTATCCGGCCTCCTTTCATAGGGTTCAGTCCTCCGCGGAACGCCAGAGAATCTCTTTTGCGCCGTATACCGACACTGGTTATAATTCCCCCTTCAGCATGTGTGAACTTCGGGTGGCTCTGCATCGGTCCGGGGCTACTTCTGTCGGTCCCGATGACATCCACTACGACATGCTCCGTCATCTCTCCCAGTCGTCTCTCGAGAACCTTTTAATCTTATACAACCGCATCTGGTTAGAACACAGTTTCCCGGAGTCTTGGCGAAAGGCTTTTGTTCTACCTTTTCCGAAGCCTGGCAAGGATCCTAAGTCTCCCTCTAGTTATCGCCCAATTGCTCTCACTAGCTGTCTGTGTAAAGTTCTCGAACGCATGGTTAACTCACGATTAATTCATTTTTTAGAACATCATCAATTACTTTCACCATCACAAAGCGGTTTTCGGTGTCATCGTTCACCTCACGATCATCTCCTGCACCTTGAGACATCTGTGCGCGAGGCGTTCGTGCGTAGGCAGCACCTGGTTTCTGTATTCTTTGACATCGAGAAAGCCTATGATCGTGCGTGGCGGCACGGGATTATCCGTGACCTCCACGCATGCGGATTGCGAGGGAATCTTCCGACCTTTATTGTAAATTTTCTTCGCAATCGGGTGTTCCAGGTGCGCCTGGGTACGACGCTATCTGCAACATTCCATCAAGAACAAGGTGTTCCTCAAGGTTGCATTTTATCTGTCACATTGTTCATCCTTCGCATTAATTGTCTCCTCACAAATCTTCCTCCTGCGGTTTCGGCTACTGTGTATGTCGATGACTTGCACATCTTCTGCTCGTCATCGAGCATGCGTTTCATTGAAAGGCAGTTGCAGTCTAGTATTAATCAGATTTTTAAAGCGGCAAATAGCAATGGTTTCGTTCTTTCTCCCGACAAGACAGCGTGTGTTCATTTCTGCCGGAGGCGTGGCCTCCATCCTGACCCCGAGCTGTATTTGGACCGTGCAGCCATTCCAGTTTTGCCGGAGACCAAGTTCCTTGGACTGACCGTCGACCGTGGGCTTACGTTCCGTGTGCACGTTCGGCGGCTCAAGATTTCCTGTCTGCGTGCTCTTTCTATTCTAAAAATCCTTTCGAGAGTTTCGTGGGGCGCAGACAGGATCTCTTTGTTTCGCATTTACCACTCCTTAATTCGGTCGAAACTGGATTACGGCTGTATCGTGTATGGCTCGGCTCGTCCTTCCGTTCTCCGGCCTTTGGACGCTGTTCATCATCAGGCACTGCGTCTTTGTACGGGAGCATTTCGAACATCTCCGATTCCCAGCCTTTACGCTGATGCGAACGAACCATCGCTTGAATTACGCCGTCTGCGGCTGTCTGTCCACTTTTACTTAAAACTTCGGTCTCTTCCAGACCATCCTTTGTACGGTGCAGTTTTCCATCCTCAGCATGCTCGTTTATTTGCGAACCGGCCCTCGTGCGTTCCAACCTTCGGTCTTCGTATGGCAGCCGTAGCTCGTGATGCAGGGCTCGACTTGTCGCTTGTTGCAGCGATCAGGGGCTTTGGGGATCCTCCATGGCACCCACTTGGTGTCATGGTTGATACCACCTTTACGTCTTTCGACAAATCCTCAACCCCTGCGTCAGTGTACCAGCAGCTCTTCGCTGAGCATCGTGCCCTCAAATCTGAATACACTCCCATTTTCACTGATGGCTCCAAGATGCATGGAGTCGTTGGATCCGCAGCTGTCTGTGTTGATGACGTGTCAGTAGCGCGGATCCCAGCTGAGGCCACGGTGTTTTCGGCGGAGATGCATGCTGTGTATCTTGCACTTCTTCATGTTCAGTCGAGTTCTCATCATAGTGCTATGGTCTATACGGATTCATTAAGTGTCCTGCAGTCTTTGTCATCGCTGGACTATTGTAATCATCCTTTTCTTTTGAACGTACGAGGGCTTCTTCGTTCCTTGCTCGAGGAGGGTGTCCAGATTCAATTCGTCTGGATTCCTGGGCATGTTGGAATCTCGGGTAACGAGTGTGCTGATGCGGCCGCTAGATCTGCTTCCTCTTTGGTCGTCACACCCTTGCCACTGTTTCATCGCGATTTTCGATTTCTTGTTTGTGATCATATCAAACGAACGTGGCAGGGTCTGTGGGACCAACAGGTTGAAAATAAACTGCATCGTATCAAACCTATTCTCGAAATCTGGAACTCCTCATCTCGTCGGAACCGCAGGGAGGAAGTGGTGCTTGCGCATCTCCGCATTGGGCATTGTCGTTTCACTCACCGCTTTTTGCTGTGTGGCGACACTGCGCCGATGTGTGAGGCGTGCAACTGCCGACTCACCGTCACTCATCTTTTGTGTACCTGTGTTCGTTTTCGTGATGTACGTTTTCATTTCTTTCATTCTCATTTGTTGAACGAGGACGCCGCTACACTGCAGCGGCTCCTCAATGACCACTGCAATCCTGTTGTTGTTTTTTCATTTTTTAAGCAAATTGACTATTTTAAACGTATCTAGATTTTAGCCCTATCATTATACTCAATTTTCAGTTTTACTGAATCAGCTAGATTTTAATCTTTGTATCATGTTTTTAGTACTGTTTGTTTCATTATCTTTTTTAGCCCTTTCATCGTTCTCATTCTTCAGTTTTATTTGATCAGCCATATTTTAAGCTTCATCGCACGTTTTTAATACTGTTTGTTTGTCTGTCTGTCTTGTAGTTTTTACCGTATTCATTTCCATCTTTCACTTTTACCGCTTCATCCTGTTTTTAGCCTTGTGTACTTATTTTATTGATTTGGTTCTCTTTTGATGTCTTTTGTTTGGCGCTCTTTGGCCAACCATGGCCCTTGCGCCAATAAAATCAATGAACCAACCAACCAACCGACCACCGCTGCCAACAATCATGCACAGTGGCTACATTCCTGCCAAGTCGTTCTGCAATATTGCGGAAAGAAAATCCACCTTCTCGTAGCCCTATTACACGACCTCGTTCAAACTCCGTGAGCTGTTGATAATGGCTTCTTCGTCTTCTTAAAGGCATTCAAATTTGCATAGACGTCATCTTACAGATGTACTCTCACCGCCTACCAACTGTCGTTTATCTAACACCACCCCTTCTTGGTGTTGGGATTTTTTTTCCGTCAGTGTAGAATGGTTGAAGGAGATGCAGAGCACAGATTTGCATCTTTTGCCATGGCGGGCATTGATTTGCATCTCCTTCAGTTGTGCAGTGCAGAGCATATACATACTTGAATGATGATTAAATGCAACCTGCTTGTTTTAATCATCATGCAATTGCTTTTTCAGCATCTATTCGACCATAAAATGTTGCAAACTTATGTATGAACCTAATATAAGCCAGTACTTTTTCATTCTTTTGTTTTTGTTGTGAAAGGAGTGCCAAAAATTTGTGTAAAACTTGGGTAATGTACCAGGGTTACTAGCACAGGAAACGTTTACTAAAATAGTGTCAATATTTACAGTGCAGCAGCTTCTCATTTTTTTAGCTCATTTCTGAGATTAATGTGATGATACATAGATTTATGTTTGTGTATGTGTAAGGTCAGGTGATGCGTAACATCACAGTCTCTCCTTGACAGATGTCAACCCCGCCTTCTCGTGGTGCATCCTGTTCCCACTAAAGGGGCTCTGACGACCGCCAATAGCGGTATAACTATACCATCGGAATTAGAGGAAATGCTATCCCACACTCACCAACCCGCTTGGCCAGCGTAGTGAGTTATGGCCAAACCCCTCCAAAATGACTCCACAACTTAAATCTTGGCCCTCAGTCTCTGGCAGCTGGAATGTACCTGGCCAAGGCAGCGGCCAGTGCGAAATGAAGGCAGAGGGTGCTAAGAATCCCCAGAGGACCGGACTAGGCTGCCATCTGATGCTGACCTTGGCTACGTATAATGGACGCTCCCTATCTTCTGATTCAAGACTTCTTGAATTGGAAGAGGAACTACAAAGGATCAAGTGGGACATCGTCTGGCTAAGTGAGGTAAGGAGAAAAGGAGATCTCATTGAACTGAAAAGTGGACATCTCTTCTACTATCATAGGACAGATACTGGCAGAACTAGTGGTGTTGGATTTATAATAAACAAGAAACTGAAGGATAAAGTTGTAGAAGTTGAAAGTTCCTCTGACAGAGCTGCATGACTCGTTATCCAACTCTCGAGAAGATACCAGGCTTAGATTATTCAAACTTATGCACCCACCACAAGTCATCCTGAAGAAATTGAGGAATTTTATGAGGAAATTCGTCATTTAAATAATAAAGGTAAGCAGCACTTGAAGATAATTATGGGAGATTTCAATGCAAAAATAGAGCAACGGCAACAGAATGAAACTTCAGTAGGTAAATTTGGTCACGGCAGCAGAAACCAACGTGGAAATACTCTCGTTGAGTTTGCAGAGGCAGAAGGGTTTTTCATCTTGAACTCCTTTTTCAAGGATAAGCCACACAGGAAATGGACATGGAGACATCCAAATGGGACAACAAGTGAAATTGATTTTATTATGTGTAACAAAAAATTCGTCATAGAAGACTGCAGTGTGCTAAACAAGTTCAACACAGGTAGTGACCATAGATTGGTGAGATGTAAGATGCACCTCAACACTAAACTCGAACGTGGCAAGCTCATAAGACAAACAAAATGTATTGACATAACCAACCTTAAAAAACACCATAATACTTTCAAGTTGGAACTGAAGAACATATTCTCTGCTTTAGAAGGGATACATTGGAAGAAGCTGATATTTCTGAAGTTAACAGGAAGAAGCTGATATTTCTGAAGTTAACAGAAAAGTAACCCAAAGCTCTTATGGTAACAGCAACAAAATTAGCTGGGTCTAAGAACAAATTGTATGTGAACAAATTATCAGGAAAAACCAAAATGTTGCAAAAAAGAAGAGAGATGAGGACAACTAAAGAAGATGTGACTTCCAAAGTGAAATATATAGAGCTATGCAAGACAGTACGAAAAAGTATCACTGAAGACATAAGGAAATTCAACTGTGAACTAGTGAGGAAAGCAATTGAAAACAACCAAAGCCTAAAGATAGGAAAGGGACATCTCAGTAAGGGGAAAAAACAGATTATGGCACTGAGAAAAGAAGATGGTTCTGTAACAAGAAATAGAGGCGAAATTTTGACAAGAGTGAAAGATTTCTACTGCAAATTATATGAAAGGGATGATACATGTACTCCAGACATCATGAAAGGTACCAGTACCAGAGTTCTTCCAGTCCTTCCAGCAGAAGTTGCACATGCAATCAAGAACATGAAGCAGGGAAAAGCTCCAGGAGAAGATGGAATTACTGTAGACATCATACAAGAAGCAAGTGGAGAAATCGAAACAGTACTCGCCCAAATTTTCACTCGATGCATTAATGAAGGGAAGATTCCTGAGGATTGGAACAACGCTACAATGATCCTGCTACATAAAAAAGGTGACATTGGGGATCTCAGGAACTACAGACCTATCAGTGGTTAATAAAATCTTCACTAAAGTTCTTTCACACCGCTTGAAGGTAACACTGGACATGGCTCAACCGAGAGAACAAGCTGGATTCAGGAGTGGCTGCAGCACAATAGATCATATCCACGTACTGAGAGAACTAATTGAAAGAGCGAGGGAATATGAACTTCCATTGTGCATGGCTTTTGTCGATTATGAAAAAGCCTTTGATTCTGTGAAACCATCAGCAGTTGCAATGGCTCTGAAATCCTGCGGTATTGAAGATGCACACATTAATATTATTAATAACATCTATGAAAATGCAAGTGCAAAGATTCGGCTGTTTGAAAATACAACACACATAAAAATTGGAAAGGGAGTGAGACAAGGTGACACCATATCTTCCAAGCTATTTAATGCCCCATTGGAAAATGTCTTTCAATCACAGAACTGGGAAAACAAAGGGATAAAGATTAATAGAGATTATCTAACTCACCTCCGTTTTGCTGATGACGTAGTCATCTTTGCAACTACCCCATCAGAGCTGCAGGGTATGATCCAGGAACTTGCTGACAAGAGTAAAGATGTGGGATTAAAAACGAACTTTCAGAAGACAAAAGTGATGTTCAAAGCTTTTACAAGAAATGAAGATTTATCGATTGATAGAGAAAAGCTAGAGATAACAGACACACACATTTATCTTTAACAGCAGATATCAAGTGAGGGTCACATTGATGAAGAAATTAATCGGTGTACAAAACTTGCCTGGAGAGCTTTTGGAAGAAACAGCATAATTTTCAAGAGCAATATGCCATTATGTCTTAAAAGAAAAGTGTTTGATCAATGCATCCTTCCAGTGCTTATGTATGGTGCAGAGACATGGACCTTAATTAAAAGAGAGATACAAAGGCTGCAGCCAACTCAAAGAAGCATGGAGAGGTGCATGCTTGGTGCAACCAGAGAGATAAGAAGAGGAACTCGTGGATCCGAAAAATGACAAGAGTGGAAGACATCATGATCAGAGTAAAATCCCTGAAATGGCAATGGGGTGGACATACTGCCAGAAGAACAGACCTTCGATGGACAGTCGAAATTTTTGATTGGATTCCAAGGGTCAGGAAAAGACCCAGAAGAAGACCATGTGGAAGATGGGTTAATGAAATTCAAAAGTATGCGGGAGTGACGTGGAGGAGACTGGCACAAGACAGACCGTTGTGGAGGAAACTTGGGTAGATCTTCGTCCAGCAGTGGATTGATAATGGTTGACAATGATGGTGATGATGATATGTAGGTGGGTGTTAAAGATTTTTGTATTCTACTCACACTCATGGATATAGTGTTTTCTTCATTTGTGCTTATGATTCTTGTAGTTGTGACAAACATTTTTCTTTTTCTTTTAGATGATTTCTCAGCTTCCATCAAAAGTTTTAAAGCTCTTAGAATTTATTGGCTTCTCTGGAAATAGGGTATGTTTTACTTATGTGAATGGAAAGTTTAATTTATATCATAGTATTCTCTTGCTGCCAAAATGTTTTAGATTTCAGCATTCTAATGTGCACACAGGCCATCACATGCAAATAAAATGGTGTGCTCTTTACGACATCATGATTTACTAAACCTTAGGTTATTGCTGTGTGCTCTTTTACGACATCATGATTTACTAAACCTTAGGTTATTGCTGTGTGCTCTTTGTGGAGTAATTGCAAAGGTACATTATTATATGGAAAAGACATGTGACATCATGATGGACATAATTTAGTGCTCGTGCAGTGGGAGTGTCTTTTTAATCAGTTGTATCTTCACTGCCCTCATAAAATCTACCAGCTTAGCATGAAGGGAGTTCAACTAAATGGGCCAGTCTAGCTAATATGATCATCCATAAAGCTCTTGTTTGTTTGGGAGGAAAACAGACATCCCAGTTAGTTGTGTTGCTGTAACAGGGGTAGATTCAGGTTTTTAAAGATGATACCCATTTTTGTGAAATTTACCCTATTTTTGAGTTTAGGACAATTTTAATCTTCTATCGTCATTATTCTGGCAGTAATTAGTGTTTTCAGTTATTTTTTTTTATTTATTATTGCTAAACGTGGTTCATGCTTTCCCAGTTTGCAAAAAGTTTCTGTTCTGATGACTGTGTAAGCAGATAAGTTTTTTTTTTTAAATACAACTCTGTGATTATTCTCCAGCTGAGATCTTAGAAGGAAAATAATAACACTCCAGGTTGTAAATGATCCCCACGGTCCTTATAAATCCGTAAATCCTTAATTTTTGCCTGAAATTCCCCAAAGTGCTTAAAAAGTACTTATTTTTCTTTCCTAATTGCTTGCATGAAAAGCAGAACTTACAATTTAATGCATACCAATTCTGCTACTGATTGGCTGTGTTGATGGTGATGGCAGAAAGCCCATGGGAGAGCACGGGCATGGGGAGCTCTCGTTAGTGACTTGTGGCAAACTTGACTCTGACTTTGTAATTTTGACTTTGGTTTTACAATTCAAGCCATGAAATAATTATGTCATGGTTCGTATGCATCCTGGAATTCTGCGTTATCCTGGAAATGTCCTAAAATTCTGTTACATGTCCTGAAATTTTATCCATTTCTGCCTTTTTGTCCCTGCACGATGTTTTGTAGTTGAGGATTTTTCTACTGATATAACTTATGTCTGACAAATTTTCTTTCCCACCCCCTGCAAAATGTAGGGGGCTGTTGGTTTTCTTGTCTGTTAGCAGTACTGAAGCTGCGTTAACGTGTCATTTGATCACCTCTTAGCCATAAGAGAAATGAAAACCAAAAACTTTACAATCAAAGAAAGGTGAGAAAAATAAATTAAAACATATAGGTGCATTCCCTTTGCTTGGAAGGTGTCAGTAAAGAAATTAATAGGCAATGTGCTAAATTTGACTTACAACTAGGAAGCCCCGCATGGGGATAACTGGTCTTCCAGTTATTTGGGGAGCGGCGCCCCCACGACCCGAGCTGACCTTGTGACGGTTTTTATTGCTTTCTAGTATTTGTGCTTTCACGTCACTGCAGGGACAGCTGTTCATCCAGTTGATGGGGAGTAGCAACCCCACGGCCCGAGCCTAAATGTTATGTTTGATTTTTCCCATTACAACTTTGTGTTGCCACCACCTTGACAGCACCCGCCTCAGTTGTAGGTTGCTGAGGTTGTGATTATGCGCCAGCCCTTTCCTTTCCTCTCGCTTTCCTCTCCCTTTCCTGTTTTTACTTTCTTCTCCACTACCTGTTCTTCTTTTCTTCTCCATTTTCTACTCTCCTTGTTTCTCCATTTTCTGTTCCTCTCTTGCTTTTCCGGGCTGGTTTGCTAGACCTACCTGCACGTTTGCCGTGTGCGGTGACCCGTAAGGTGGAAAAGGGGATGCTGGAGGCTGAGGTTTCTGGTGGCCAGGTTGTAGTTGTCGCCAGTCGCCAACACTCCTCTTTGCCCCCTGCTTCACCCTAAACGGGCGGCTAGGAACTAACCCGCTCGTAGTCAATCGACTTGTTGTTAGGTACAACAGGGTGAGTTTGGGGATAGTGCGGGTATGCCAAAGAAGTGTTACCAAGACCTGGGAAAGTCGCGGTACTCGCTGAGCGCATGTCTGCGCTATCAACATGCTATATCCGTTGCTTAACTCTAGAGTCGTGTCCTGCGTCCATTGGGCTTGCGGACCTCCGTCTCTCCCCTGTTGGGCTCGGTTGTGGGCGGGGAAATCGGCGGACGAACTTTTCACTTCTATTCATGGCTAACAAAAAAATTTCCCAAGAACTTCAAACAAAGCAGCCCATAGAGGAAGGGTCAACCCCTCCCAACAAGAAACCTGCACCTGATTCTGCCAATGTTCGGTTCTTTTGCATCCACTCCTTGGACGCTTCAAAGCCATTAAATACCAGAAGCCCCTTCTGGATAAATAAAGCATTGCAATCAATTGCCAGCTCTCCTAAGAGCGTTAAGAAGCTCCAATCTGGAGATCTTCTTGTCGAGATGTCGAGTCCCAGATATGCTACAGTGCTTTTAAACACTACCTCTTTTTAGATTGTCCAGTAAAAGTTACCCCTCACGGCTACCTCAATTCCTCACGAGGTGTTATCTCTTCTCAAGACCTTCTGGAGTGCAGTGACCAAGAACTTCTGGAGGAACTGAAAGACCAATAAGTGAGTGGAGTCAGGCGCATCCTATTTCGGCGAAATGGCCAATCTGTCCCATCTCGAAACATCATACTGACCTTTAACGCCCCATCCCTGCCAACATCAATCAAGGCAGGGTATCTACACCTTGAAGTGCGCCCCTTCATACCAAGTCCTCTACGATGCTTCAAATGCCAAGCATATGGTCACTCCCAGCAGTCTTGCAGGAGCACTGCTCGGTGTGGGCGTTGTACAGCAACAGACCATACTTTGCAAGATTGCCATGCCGAAGCCGAGCTGTGCTTCAACTGCAAGGGATCTCATGCAGCATCATCGAGAGACTGTCCAAAGTGGAAAGAGGAAAAAGAGATCCAACACATTAAGACCATTGAGGGAATCTCCTACCCAGAGGCCAGAAGAAAGGTCGTTCCAAGTCAATTAGATCGGCGATCCTATGCATCAGCGGTTGTTGCAAGGACTACAGTCGGTACACAGACTGATAGCCAAATCCCAGTGAATTGTCCCTACAAGCTAGACGACATCATAGCTGCTGGTCTGGCAGCACTGCAATCCCAAGCTAGGGACGCGAAAGCTCCAACAACCACTATGCCTAAACCTGCTGCAACTAACACCAGCACCACCGGGACTTCAACAACCCCGGGAGGAAAGAGAAAGGAAAAAGAGAAGAAATCTCCAAACTCTCATCATAAGAACCAGGATTGGGCAGGATCATCTGCGACACAGGAACCAAAATACTGCCCCATTTTACCACCAGAGACTACAGGGCGTCAGACAAAACAGTCCCAAGCGCAAATGGACATTGCTGATGGAATTGGACAACTATTAGTTGTCCCAGTCTTTCTCGGGTTTTGTTTTTCGTTTTTTCTTTTTCTCATTCACCACACTTCAAACCATGGGTCAAATCGTTCAGTGGAACTGTCGAGGCTTTCGGACAAGACATGACGACGTGAAACATCTGCTTTCGTCATACTCTCCTGTGTGCCTTTGCCTCCAGGAGACAAAACTTAAACCATCAGACCTGCTTTCAGTTCGAGGCTACAGCGCATTTCGAAAAGATAATGTCTCAGGAGATATAGCCTGTGGGGGAGTCGCTATTCTTGTCCCCCACAGAGTTCCAGTTTCTCCCATTGCGGTCTCAACATCTTTACAGGCCGTGGCGGTGCGTATCTCCATGCCAGTTCCTCTAACTGTCTGCAGCGTCTATCTGCCGCCGGATGAGGACGTGAGCGTCTCCATTCTTGAGAGCTTAGTTGTTCAGCTGCCGTTACCCTCTCTTCTTCTGGGCGACTTCAATGCTCATAATCCATTGTGGGGTAGTGTCAGAACAGACACACGAGGCCGTAGGATCGAATCTCTTCTGTCCTCGACCTCCCTGTGCCTTTTTAACACCGGTGCTGACACTTATTTCCACGAGCCTACACGAAGTTTCAGTGCGATTGATTTATCTTTGGGTTCACCATCAGTTATTGCCGACTGGTCGTGGATGGTGTGCAACGACCTTCATGGGAGCGAACACTTCCCAATTGTACTTGGCTATAATGAGAGTGTGCCATCTTCTGCTTCCCACCCTCCTCGATGGAGGATGGATCGTGCCAAGTGGGAGGTCTTCACATCGTCCGCAGTGATACCTTCTGTCATGGTGACCTGGGGGTCAATCGATGCAGCTGTTACTGATGTCACCACATGTATCATTCAGGCAGCAGATCTCTCTATCCCAAAGACATCAACGATGCTCCCAAGACGTCCGAAGCCTTGGTGGAGCTCTGATTGCACAGCGGCTAGGAGAGCTCAACATAAGGCCTGGTGTACATTTCGGCGTTATCCAACCAATGCTAATCTTGTTGAATTTAAAAGAGCAAAATCTTACGCTCGGTTGATGCGTCGACGAAGCAAAAGGGAGTCTTGGATGAATTTTGTTTCGTCTATTAATTCAGGTGCCAGTTCAAAAACTGTTTGGGAAAAAATTCGTAAGATCCGGGGAAACTATGGTTCCCATCAGATCTTTATTCTTAAGAGTAACGGCTGCACGTATGCTGAAGTCGGGGAGATAGTAGATTGTTTGGGTGAGGCGTTTGCCTCTGTTTCTAGTTCTCAGGCGTACCCTCTCTCCTTTCAGAGGACTAGACCAGCTGCGGAGCGCCAGAGACTCTCCTTTGCGCCTTTTCATAACACCGAGTATAACTCCTCGTTCAGCATTGTTGAACTATGGGTAGCTCTGCATCGGTCCAGTGCAACATCTGTAGGTCCCGATGGTATCCACTATGACATGATCCGATATCTCTCGCAGTCATCTCTCGAGAATCTGCTAGTACTTTTCAACCGCATTTGGTTGGAGCACAGTTTCACGGACTCCTGGTGAAAAGCTTTTGTTTTACCTTTTCCCAAGCCTGGCAAAGACCCCAAGTCTCCCTCTAGTTATCGGCCAATTGCTCTCACTAGCTGTCTGTGCAAAATCCTTGAACACATGGTTAATTCTAGGCTAATTTACTTCCTAGAAGAACATCAAATTCTGTCGCCATCACAAAGCGGCTTCCGTCGTCATCGTTCAGCTCCTGACCATCTCCTGCTCCTGACCATCTCCTGCTCCTTGAGACGTCTGTTCTTGAGGCATTCGTTCGTAGGCAGCACCTGGTGTCTGTCTTTTTTGACATCGACAAAGCTTATGATAGAGCGTGGGGCCACGGTATCCTCCGTGACCTCCACGAAAGTGGGTTGCGGGGAAACCTGCCAACCTTCATTGCCAACTTTCTTCGTAACCGTGTGTTCCAGGTGCACCTGGGTACAATGCTCTCTGCCTTTTTCCATCAAGAACAAGGTGTTCCTCAAGGCAGCATTCTTTCGGTGACTCTGTTCATCCTCCGCATTAATTGTTTGCTCAAAAATCTTCCTCCAGCGGTTTCTGCTACCATTTATGTTGACGACCTTCACATCTTTTGCTCGTCATCAAGCATGCATTTAATTGAAAGGCAGCTGCAGTCTGCAATTAACCAGATAGTTAAAGCGGCTAACAACAATGATTTCGTTCTTTCTGCTGAAAAGACAGCGTGTGTCCGTTTCTGCCGGAGGCGTGGCCTCCATCCCGATCCAGAGCTCTATTTGGACCATGCAGCCATACCAGTTTGCTCACCTTTCGCTCGCACGTTCGACGACACAGGACTTCCTGTCTGAGAGCTTTGTCAATCCTTAAGATCCTTGCCTCAGTCTCATGGCATGCAGACAGGACTTCCTTGTTCCGTATTTACCATTCTCTCATTCGGTCTAAACTGGATTATGGTTGTATGGTGTATGGCTCTGCGCGTCCTTCCGTTCTCCGGCCGTTGGATACCATCCACCATCAAGTGCTGCGTCTTTGTACGGGAGTATTTCGCACGTCACCCATTCCCAGCTTTTATGCCGACGCGAACGAACCGTCACTTTATATACGCCGTCTGCAGCTGTCTCTTCAATTTTACCTGAAACTCAAATCTCTCCCAAACCATTCTTTATACGATGCAGTTTTTCATCCCCAACATGCTCGTTTGTTTGAGATCCGTCCCTCGTGCATTCGAACCTTCGGTCTTCGTATGGCGGCCGTAGCTCGTGATGCAGGGCTCGACTTATCACTCGTTGGAGAGACTCGGGGCTTTGAGGATCCCCCATGGCACCCTCTTGGTGTCATGGTTGATACCAGCTTTACATCTTTTGATAAGTCCTCAACCCCTCCGTCAGTGTACCAGCAGCTCTTCGCTGAACACCGTTACGCCCATGCAGACTTTATTCCTGTTTTCACCGATGGATCTAAGTTGGCTGGTGTTGTTGGATCCGCCGCCGTCTGCGTTGACGAAGTTTCTGTTGCCCACATTCCTACCGAGGCCAGGGTGTTTTCGGCGGAGATGCGTGCTGTGTATCTCGCACTTGTTCACGTGCAGTCGAGCTCTCATCAGCGTGCTATTGTGTACACAGACTCATTGAGTGTTGTGCAATCTTTGTCATCTTTGAATTTCACTGGCCACCCCCTTCTTTTTACCGTACCGAGACTACTTTGTTCTTTGCTCAAGGCTGCTGTTCAGATACGTTTCTCCTGGATTCCTGGGCATGTTGGGATCCCAGGGAACGAGGCTGCTGATGCTGCTGCTAGATCTGCCTGCTCTTTGGTTGTTACACCCTTGCCACTGTTTCACCGTGATTTTTGCTTTCTAGTTCACGATCATATCAGGCGAACGTGGCGGGGTCTGTGGGACGAACAGGTGGATAATAAACTTCACCGTATTAAACCTATCCTTGAAGTCTGGAAATCATCGTGTCACCGGAACCATAGGGAAGAAGTCGTTCTTGCGCGTCTCCGCATTGGTCATTGTCGCTTCACCCATGGCTATTTGCTGTGTGGCGACACTTCCCTGGTTTGTGAGACGTGCAACTGTTTACTCCCCGTCTCTCATGTTTTGTGTAGTTTCGCTTTCGTTATCATCGGTTTCACTATTTTCAGTCTCATCTATTGGACGACGGTGCAGCTACGCTTCAAAAGCTTTTGGGTGACCACTGCGACACTTTTGCAGTTTTTCCTTTTTGAAACAGATTGACGTTTTAAAATTTATTAAAAAAAAAAACAACCCGATGATAATAATAGTAATAATTAATAATTATATATATGTATATGTATATTTATATATGTATATATATGTATATATATATATTTATGGGATGTAAGGTCAGGTGATGCGTAACATCACAGCCTCTCCTTGACAAATGTCAACCCCGCCTTCTCGTGGTACATCCTGTTCCCACTAAAGGGGCTCTGACGACCGCCAATAGCGGTATAACTATACCATCGGGATTAGAGGAAATGCTATCCCACACTCACCAACCCGCTTGGCCAGCGTGGTGAGTTATGGCCAAACCCCTCCAAAATGACTCCACAACTTAAATCTTGGCCCTCAGTCTCCGGCAGCTGGAATGTACCTGGCCAAGGCAGCGGCCAGTGCGACATGAAGGCAGAGGGTGCTAAGAATCCCCGGAGGACCGGACTAGGCTGCCATCTGATGCTGACCTTGGCTACGTATAACGGACGCTCCCTATCTTCTGATTCAAGGCTTCTTGAATTGGAAGAGGAACTACAAAGGATCAAGTGGGACATCGTCGGGCTAAGTGAGGTAAGGAGAAAAGGAGAAGATCTCATTGAACTGAAAAGTGGTCATCTCTTCTACTATCGTGGGACAGATACTGGCAGAACTAGTGGTGTTGGATTTATAATAAACAAGAAACTGAAGGATAAAGTTGTAGAAGTTGAAAGTTCCTCTGACAGAGCTGCACGACTCGTTATCCAACTCTCGAGAAGATACCAGGCTCAGATTATTCAAACTTATGCACCCACCACAAGTCATGCTGAAGAAAAAATTGAAGAATTTTATGAGGAAATTCGTGATCTAAATAATAATAAAGGTAAGCAGCACTTGAAGATAATTATGGGAGATTTCAATGCAAAAATAGGGCAACGGCAACAGAATGAAACTTCAGTAGGTAAATTCGGTCACGGCAACAGAAACCAGCGTGGAAATACTCTCGTAGAGTTTGCAGAGGCAGAAGGGTTTTTCATCTTGAACTCCTTTTTCAAGAAAAAGCCACATAGGAAATGGACATGGAGACATCCAAATGGGACGACAAGTGAAATTGATTTTATTATGTGTAACAAAAAATTCGTCATAGAAGACTGCAGTGTGCTAAACAAGTTCAACACAGGCAGTGACCATAGATTGGTGAGATGTAAGATGCACCTCAACACTAAACTCGAACGTAGCAAGCTCATAAGACAAACAAAATGTATTGACATAACCAACCTTAAAAAACACCATAATACCTTCAAATTGGAACTGAAGAACAGATTCTCTGCTTTAGAAGGCCTAACATCAGAAGAAGTGGATATTTCTGAAGTTAACAGAAAAGTAACCAAAGCTCTTATGGAAACAGCAACAAAATTAGCTGGGTCTAAGAACAAATTGCATGTGAACAAATTATCAGGAAAAACCAAAATTTTGATGCAAAAAAGAAGAGAGATGAGGACAACTAAAGAAGATGTGACTTCCAAAGTGGAATATATAGAGCTATGCAAGACAGTACGAAAAAGTATCAGTGAAGACGTAAGGAAATTCAACTGTGAACTAGTAAGGAAAGCAATTGAAAACAACCAAAGCCTAAAGATAGCAAAGGGACATCTCAGTAAGGGAAGAAAACAGATTATGGCACTGAGAAAAGAAGATGGTTCTGTAACAAGAAATAGAGGCGAAATTTTGACAAGAGTGAAAGATTTCTACTCCAAATTATATGAAAGGGATGATACATGTACTCCAGGCATCATGAAAGGTACCAGTACCAGAGTTCTTCCAGTCCTTCCAGCAGAAGTTGCACATGCAATCAAGAACACGAAGCGGGGAAAAGCTCCAGGAGAAGATGGAATTACTGTAGACATCATACAAGAAGCAAGTGGAGAAATCGAAACAGTACTCGCCCAAATTTTCACTCGATGCCTTAATGAAGGGAAAATTCCTGAGGATTGGAACAACGCTACAATGATCTTGCTACATAAAAAAGGTGACATTGAGGATCTCAGGAACTACAGACCTATCAGCCTCCTATCAGTGGTTTATAAAATCTTCACTAAAGTTCTTTCACACCGCTTGAAGGTAACACTGGACATGGCTCAACCGAGAGAACAAGCTGGATTCAGGAGTGGCTACAGCACAATAGATCATATCCACGTACTGAGAGAACTAATTGAAAGAGCGAGGGAATATGAACTTCCATTGTGCATGGCTTTTATCGATTATGAAAAAGCCTTTTGATTCGGTGAAACCATCAGCAGTTGCAATGGCTCTGAAATCCTGCGGTATTGAAGATGCATACATTAATATTATTAATAACATCTATGAAAATGCAAGAGCAAAGATTCTGCTATTTGAAAATACAACACACATAAAAATTGGAAAAGGAGTGAGACAAGGTGACACCATATCTCCGAAGCTCTTTAATGCCACATTGGAAAATGTCTTTCAATCACTGAACTGGGAAAATAAAGGCATAAAGATTAATGGAGATTATCTAACCCACCTTCGTTTTGCTGATGACATAGTCATTTTTGCAACTACCCCATCAGAGCTACAGAGTATGATGCAGGAACTTGCTGACAAGAGTAAAGAAGTGGGATTAAAAATGAACTTTCAGAAGACAAAAGTGATGTTCAATGCTTTTACAAGAAATGAAGATTTATCGATTGATGGAGAAAAGCTGGAGATAACAGACACATACGTTTATCTTGGACAGCAGATATCAAGTGAGGGTCACATTGGTGAAGAAATTAATCGGCGTACAAAACTTGCCTGGAGAGCTTTTGTAAGAAACAGCATAATTTTCAAGAGCAATATGCCATTATGTCTTAAAAGAAAAGTGTTTGATCAATGCATCCTTCCAGTGCTTACGTATGGTGCAGAGACGTGGACCTTAGCTAAAAGAGACATACAAAGGCTGCAGACAACTCAAAGAAGCATGGAGAGGTGCATGCTTGGTGTAACCAGGAGAGATAAGAAGAGGAACACGTGGATCCGAAAAATGACAAGAGTGGAAGACATCATGATCAGAGTTAAATCCCTGAAATGGCAATCGGCTGGACATACTGCCAGAAGAACAGACCATCGATGGACAGCCGAAATTTTAGATTGGATTCCAAGGGACAGGAAAAGACCCAGAAGAAGACCACATGGAAGATGGTTGGATGAAATTCGAAAGTATGCGGGAGTGACATGGAGGAGACTGGCACAAGACAGACCGTTGTGGAAGAAACTTGGGGAGACCTTCGTCCAGCAGTGGATTGATAATGGTTGACAATGATGATGATGATGATGATATATTTATTAAAGAGCTTCGGAGATATGGTGTCACCTTGTCTCACTCCTTTTCCAATTTTTATGTGTGTTGTATTTTCAAATAGCAGAATCTTTGCACTTGCATTTTCATAGATGTTATTAATAATATTAATGTATGCATCTTCAATACCGCAGGATTTCAGAGCCATTGTAACTGCTGATGGTTTCACCGAATCAAAGGCTTTTTCATAATCGATAAAAGCCATGCACAATGGAAGTTCATATTCCCTCGCTCTTTCAATTAGTTCTCTCAGTACGTGGATATGATCTATTGTGCTGTAGCCACTCCTGAATCCAGCTTGTTCTCTCGGTTGAGCCATGTCCAGTGTTACCTTCAAGCGGTGTGAAAGACGTGATCTATTGATCTATTGTGCTGTAGCCACTCCTGAATCCAGCTTGTTCTCTCGGTTGAGCCATGTCCAGTGTTACCTTCAAGCGGTGTGAAAGAACTTTAGTGAAGATTTTATAAACCACTGATAGGAGGCTGATAGGTCTGTAGTTCCTGAGATCCTCAATGTCACCTTTTTTATGTAGCAAGATCATTGTAGCGTTGTTCCAATCCTCAGGAATTTTCCCTTCATTAGGGCATCGAGTGAAAATTTGGGCGAGTACTGTTTCGATTTCTCCACTTGCTTCTTGTATGATGTCTACAGTAATTCCATCTTCTCCTGGAGCTTTTCCCCGCTTCATGTTCTTGATTGCATGTGCAACTTCTGCTGGAAGGACTGGAAGAACTCTGGTACCTTTCATGATGCCTGGAGTACATGTATCATCCCTTTCATATAATTTGGAGTAGAAATCTTTCACTCTTGTCAAAATTTCGCCTCTATTTCTTGTTACAGAACCATCTTCTTTTCTCAGTGCCATAATCTGTTTTTTTCCCTTACTGAGATGTCCCTTTGCTATCTTTAGGCTTTGGTAGTTTTCAATTGCTTTCCTTACTAGTTCACAGTTGAATTTCCTTACGTCTTCAGTGATACTTTTTCGTACTGTCTTGCATAGCTCTATATATTCCACTTTGGAAGTCACATCTTCTTTAGTTGTCCTGATCTTTTTTTTTTTTTTTTGCATCAACATTTTGGTTTTTCCTGATAATTTGTTCACATGCAATTTGTTCTTAGACCCAGCTAATTTTGTTGCTGTTTCCATAAGAGCTTTGGTTACTTTTCTGTTAACTTCAGAAATATCCACTTCTTCCGATGTTAGGCCTTCTAAAGCAGAGAATCTGTTCTTCAGTTCCATTTGAAGGTATTATGGTGTTTTTTAAGGTTGGTTATGTCAATACATTTTGTTTGTCTTATGAGCTTGCTACGTTCGAGTTTAGTGTTGAGGTGCATCTTACAACTCACCAATCTGTGGTCACTGCCTGTGTTGAACTTGTTTAGCACACTGCAGTCTTCTATGACGAATTTTTTGTTACACATAATAAAATCAATTTCACTTGTCGTCCCATTTGGATGTCTCCATGTCCATTTCCTGTGTGGCTTTTTCTTGAAAAAGGAGTTCAAGATGAAAAACCCTTCTGCCTCTGCAAACTCTACGAGAGTATTTCCACGCTGGTTTCTGTTGCTGTGACCGAATTTACCTACTGAAGTTTCATTCTTTTGCCGTTGCCCTATTTTTGCATTGAAATCTCCCTTAATTATCTTCAAGTGATGCTTACCTTTATTATTTAGATCACGAATTTCCTCATAAAATTCTTCAATTTCTTCTTCAGCATGACTTGTGGTGGGTGCATAAGTTTGAATAATCTGAGCCTGGTATCTTCTCGAGAGTTGGATAACGAGTCGTGCAGCTCTGTCAGAGGAACTTTCAACTTCTACCACTTTATCCTTCAGTTTCTTGTTTATTATAAATCCAACACCACTAGTTCTGCCAGTATCTGTCCCACGATAGTAGAAGAGGTGTCCACTTTTCAGTTCAATGAGATCTTCTCCTTTTCTCCTTACCTCACTTAGCCCGACGATGTCCCACTTGATCCTTTGTAGTTCCTCTTCCAATTCAAGAAGCCTTGAATCAGAAGATAGGGAGCGTCCGTTATACGTAGCCAAGGTCAGCATCAGATGGCAGCCTAGTCCAGTCCTCCGGGGATTCTTAGCACCCTCTGCTTCATGTCGCACTGGCCGCTGCCTTGGCTAGGTACATTCCAGCTGCCGGAGACTGAGGGCCAAGATTTAAGTTGTGGAGTCATTTTGGAGGGGTTTGGCCATAACTCACCACGCTGGCCAGGCGGGTTGGTGAGTGTGGGATAGCATTTCCTCTAATCCCGATGGTATAGTTATACCGCTATTGGCGGTCGTCAGAGCCCCTTTAGTGGGAACAGGATGTACCACGAGAAGGCGATGTTGACATTTGTCAAGGAGAGGCTGTGATGTTACGCATCACCTGACCTTACATGTCTTTCAATCACTGAACTGGGAAAACAAAGGCTTAAAGATTAATGGAGATTATCTAACCCACCTTCGTTTTGCTGATGACAGTCATTTTTGCAACTACCCCATCAGAGCTACAGAGTATGATGCAGGAACTTGCTGACAAGAGTAAAGAAGTGGGATTAAAAATGAACTTTCAGAAGACAAAAGTGATGTTCAATGCTTTTACAAGAAATGAAGATTTATCGACTAATGGAGAAAAGCTGGAGATAACAGACATGTACGTTTATCTTGGACAGCAGATATCAAGTGAGGGTCACACTGGTGAAGAAATTAATCGGCGTACAAAACTTGCCTGGAGAGCTTTTGGAAGAAACAGCATAATTTTGAAGAGCAATATGCCATTATGTCTTAAAAGAAAAGTGTTTGATCAATGCATCCTTCCAGTGCTTACGTATGGTGCAGAGATGTGGACCTTAGCTAAAAGAGACACAAAGGCTGCAGACAACTCAAAGCAGCATGGAGAGGTGCATGCTTGGTGTAACCAGGAGAGATAAGAAGAGGAACACGTGGATCTGAAAAATGACAAGAGTGGAAGACATCATGATCAGAGTTAAATCCCTGAAATGGCAATGGGCTGGACATACTGCCAGAAGGACAGACCATCGATGGACAGCCGAAATTTTAGATTGGATTCCAAGGGACAGGAAAAGACCCAGAAGAAGACCACATGGAAGATGGGTGGATGAAATTCGAAAGTATGTGGGAGTGACATGGAGGAGACTGGCACAAGACAGACCGTTGTGGAGGAAACTTGGGGAGACCTTCGTCCAGCAGTGGATTGATAATGGTTGACGATGATGATGATGATATATTTATATAAACCTAATAAACTAACTAGTCTTCACACCTTTCAACATTCTCTTTTCTAACCTTTACCAAGTCTGTCTACTCTTAATCACCTCACCCCGCTTTCAAAAATCTTAATCGATTGTTCTGTGTCTGGCGCTGTTTGGCCAAACTTGGCCCTTGCGCCATTAAAATCAACTAACTAACTAACTAACTAACTAACTAACTAACTAACTAACTAACTAACTAACTAGGAAGTTCAGTGAACACCTTGAAAAATCTGACTATTAACAAAAAAAAAAAGAACAGCAAAAGAAAAACCGACAAAAAAGACAAGGGAACAGGGATAGGAAATGAAAAGAAGAAGAATACGGAAAGATGACATCAACAAGCATTTGAAGAGAGAGGGGGGAAAAAAGGCAGAATTAGTGAAACATAGATGGCGCTGGCTAGGTTTGATCAAGAAAAGTATCTAATACAGCGTACCCAACGAATGGCAACGTGGGGTATCAGACTTCATTGACAAGAAATAAACCACGAACATCAGTGGAAAAGACTGGGCGAAAAATTTAGAGCATTAATAACTGTATAGAATGTATGTTGTTGAATCCTAAAGTGAAGATCTACTGAATCTACCCAAAATAAGCAGTGTGTTTGATGCGAATGGTTGCTGCACATACAACGGACAACAGGACAATAGCTTCAACGAAAACCCGAAAATGTGTGAGAAAAGTGAATCATCGCTAGAAACAGAATGCCTAGGTAAGCATTAACCAACTAGAATATTTCCAATTTTTGGAAATAATGCATGTAAAAATGAATAGTAGCCTTTTCCAAACGATTTATAAGTCGGCATATGAACTGCTAATATGAATTGATGTTCTGTACGTTTGACATTCGTTGATTTATGGGATTACAACTGGTCGTACTTTTACGTGTTGAATGTGACTACGCAAAAGTTTTTGCGAATAATTTTATGGTATGACGACGGGCGGAGTAGTAGCACAGGAGTTAAGAAGCCATTCTTGTATACATAACATGTTTGAAACATGGTGAGTAGCCCTACTATTTCATTCTTCACGAATCATATGATATGTTTTTATAATGCAATTTTCATTATACGAAGGGTCAAGCCAGAAAGCACTATATATTAAACCTAAAATAACGTGAAGTAAAGTAGTGGTAACATTTTTACGTTAATTTAATCGTACTTTGTGCCACATAATGAATACGTGCAATATAGCGTAGTTAATATGCTTATTTTTATGTTTTTTTAAATATGTAGGGAGTTGTTTGTTGTAGGTTACAGGTCGAACAGACCTGTGGTTTCACTATATTTGAAGTAGGAGTGTTTGGATCTTATGTCCTGGAAAAAAGTCCTGGAACTCTGTGGTTAAAAAGTGTATGAACCATGTTATGTTAAATATCCAAATCTATATCTTGTATTTTTTACTGCAGTTTTATGGGTTACATTATTTTTGTTGCATATGTGATTATTCTGTCATATGAAAACTGATATGACCAATAGAACTGTTTTTTATAAGGCATAAATTATAATTTACTGCATCCATAAATTTCAAGTATATGCAACAATATTGCAAGCTTCATCAACAGGCTTTAGTTTGCATCGATAAATCATGTGTAAAAATATATTTGTTAATTTCGCATGTGCAATTTGTAAGATCCTTAATTTTTATTTTTTTTATTTTTTGTAGGGTGCTTTTTAAAGTCTTTAAAAAGTGCTTATGTTTTTTGGAAGAAAATAAGTGTGAACCCTGTTGTATTAAACTAGGAAAGTCATCAAAGGTCAAAATTTTTAAGTGTTGAAAGAAAAGAAAGAACTCACAACACAGTCCCCCATAAAGCATACTGTCAGCACTTTCCCATCTTGCTCCTCTTCTCGTAAGTGTAAATACGCAAGGTGTAAATGAAAGGTATGTTTCCTGGAATCCTGGCCGGTGCCCGATACGGCAAAGATTAATCTGAGCATGGATGGGCAAAAAAAACATCGTTGTTTTGCAAGAGATGATCGATGTTTAAAACTGCAAAAGAATATTTTCTGCGCAAAGCAAACATTTTTTTGTTGCCTTCTTTTGAAGAAGGGAATATCATATTCCTGTGTCATGAATTGGCGATTTTTTTCGCTATTTTGCTCGATGTTTTGTTGCTGAAAATCATTCTTATCCTCGATGTTACAGGAGCCCATACATCGAAGATCCATCAAGGTTTCCACTGATATATCAAGCGTTTTAACAAATATTGGCTATTTGATGCTGAATTGGTGAGTAATCAGTGATATTGAATAATTTTACCCATCGACGTGCCCATTACTGCTGCAGATGTAAAAGATGCTAGTTCTACGACCTTTTGGTGAAACGCGGAGGTTTTCACCATTACATAAAAAATTTCCACCTATACTACTGATGGATGGATGTTGAGGAATTAGTATTCACCGATGTCTAACATTGATGTTTCTCACCGATGTTCCCATCCCTATTTCTAAGTTAGCCCCAAAGAATGCATGCGGAGTGAGGCTGCCAGTGGAAAAAAATGCTCCCATGGTGCATTGGGGTTCCTTTCAGCAAGCATTGGCTTAGTTGCCGGCGCAGCCAGTAGTGTTAACTGTGCAATTGATAGGCACCTGTCAGAGACTGTTTTACTGAAAAAATTTCATAACGACAAAGAAAAAAAAACAAATTTGTTAAACCCAATGATATTGAAGATGCCTCTTACACTAAAGTACTATTGTTAAGATAAAATTTTACTGAAAGTAAAGATGCATGAAATATCGCCAAATCGATCATGTCTTACATTTTATACTATAGATTAATGTAGGAGTGATAGTAGAAACTTTACAGCAGGGGTCTTCACAGCAGGGGTCTTCAACCTTTTCTGAATCCCAGGTTACATGACAAATTGGTACAGAACTGGTGAACCCCATGACAAAATGAAATAAGACTAGTGCGCCTCATGACAAAATGGAATAGGGCTGGTGGACCTCATGAAAAAGGAGAGTAAAAAATGCATGTATTTATTATGAATATTGTTATTTCAGAGATGTTTTTTTTTTATCCTAAACTTTCAGAAGAGGAAATATATACAACGTACGTCATACATACATACATATCACTAAGCTGTTATCTGAAATTCAAAGGTTAGCTCCACAAAGAAATAAAAGCTACCAGAGAAATTTCTAACTGATAATTTACTTACTGTTGCTGTATCAAACTTCTCCATTTTCAGCGATCTTGACACACAACTCTGGCTTCACTGACATCCATCACGCAACATACACAAGACCTATACTTCATACTCATAATCTGTTTCTTGTGCAGACACTCTTGAATCTGATCCTTCCATGACCTCCTTGGCCTTCCTCTGCCTTTCCTTCCTGCCACTTGGGCTAAAAGATTTTCTTAGTAAGCATCTCATCACTCATTCTTTCAGCATGGCCAAACCACTGAAGAACATTAGTGTCCACCTTGCTAACAACATTTTGCTTCACATTACACAACTGCAACACATCTTCATTCCTCACATGATCAGCACGTGTCTTGCAACAAACCCTCCTTAAGTAATGCATTTATCCAGCACACAAACGACTCCTATGTTTCTTCTGCAGTACCCAGGTTTCACTGCCATACATCAGAGTATGAACAATTACATTTTCATACACAGCCATGTGGGCCTGTCTTGAGAATCCATCATTTCTGTGAAAACTTAAAGCAGCTATGACTTCCAATGAAGAATTCACTCTCCTAATTTCACCATCTAATTTGTTCTCTCTGTCAAACATGCTTCCTAAATACACAAACTCATTCACCTGGTCAATCACTGTGCCATTTAGACTTATCTTGCATTCAGTACTAACAATTCCTCTCTCAAAAACCATAACTTTGATTTTTCCCTTATTTATACTCAGTTTGAAATTCATGCAAACTTCGTACATCTGAAACAAGATACTCTGCAACTCACTTTTGCTCTCTGCCAAAAGGACTGTGTCATCAGCATACAGCAATCTGCACACATGGATATTACCCAAACATAAACCAGAATTGTCCATCTTGGCATCACACATGCATGCCTCCACAAATATATTAAAGAGCCATGGTGACATTACACAACCCTGTCTGACTCCCGCACCAATAGAAAACCATTTTGATAAAACACCATTCAGTCGTATACAAATTCTACTGCCAGCATACATTGCTTTTACACTATTAAGTAGATTCCCAGTAACACCATATTTATTCAATACCTTCCGCAAAAGTATCATGTTTACTCAGTCATAAGCTTTCTCTAAATCTATGAAAGCAGCAAATACTTTCTTACCAAAATCATGCGTAATGCAAAAATTTGGTTAGTGCAGCCTTTACCAGGCATGAAACCACTCTGAACATCCCACACTTTATCTGAAGTTAGACCTCGTACTTTTTCAATAATGGCTTTACCAAACACTTTCACTGGTACACTCAGTAGGCTAATGCCAAGATTGTTCTTGCAGTAAGTCTGATCGTCTTCTCCCTTATACAAGAGAACAATGATAACATCCTTCCAATTCTGAGGGACCATTCCTAACTCCCAGTGAGGTTGCCAATTTCAATTAACCGATCAATTACAGAGTCACCACCATATTTCAACATCTTAGCAGTTATGCGATGAACTCCCGGAGCCTTACCATTCTGAAGAGATCTTAGAGCTTTACTCACCACATCTCTTGAGATTCCTCCAGTGCTTCCAGCTTTCACTGTGACATCATCTGTTTTTGCCTCAGAATCACCATTGCTTTCTTGATCGAATAACTCACAGAAGTATTCACATCATTTTTCACTTAACTCATTGAGTTCCCATACCATTTCTCCGATCCTATTCACCACACAACTTACAACTTTGTTTCCCCTTCTTTTCCTGAGTCTGATGTAATTCCAGAAAGATTTTCTATCTTTCCAAAAAGCCAATTCATGCCTTTCCACATTCTCCTTCCTATCTTTTGCCTTTCTCTGTGAACTAGCTCTGCTTCCTCATGCTTCTTACAGCGATATTCATCCTCAGAAACTCTACCTTGCAACATCCCCAAATAGGCTTCCTTCTTTCTCTTTACTGCCTCTTCAATCTCCCTATTCCACCAAGCATCACCTCTATTGTTACCCACTGTTGCAGTGTCACAGGCCTGTTTAGCAGCAGTGACAGCACAGTTCTTAAAACATTCCCGCTTCTTTTCTACATGCCTCTCACATGCTTTCTGCTCCTCCAGTCGTTCTCTGAGTAAGTTTGAGTAATGCTGATGAGTGATGATCTTCAGGAAGTCTTTCAATCTTTTTTCTTTCCATCATAGGCCTTTTCCTATTCCTTTTCCTCCAACCATCATTCAGTTTCACTCATTACACTACCAAGTAATGATTGGAGCCAACATCGGCACCTCTCATCACATGAGTGCCAACAACTAAGTGTTTCAGATGCTGATCATAAACAACAGAATCTATAACACTCTTTTGACCAAGAGTACGGTTTTTCCGAGTATATATGTGGAGATACTTATGGTTGAAAATCATATAACATACGTATAAACCATTCTCAATGCAGAGTTCAATTAATCTTTCACCGTTATTATTCACACAAGGATCATTAAACTTACCCAGAACATTGTCAGAAATCACATTCTGCACACCTACTCTGGCATTGAAATCCCCTGCTATTATAACTTTCTTTTTAGCACCAAACTGGCTCAAAACATCTTTTAGCTCATTCCAAAAATCTTCCTTCCTATCAGAATGCTCCGAGTCACAAGGAACATACACTACAGTAATTACTATTCTCTGAAGCTTCACTTTCAAACTAATCCAAAGAATTCACTCATTTATGCAGCTGTAGTGAATCAAGTTGTTCTTCCTCTTTTCACTTAAAATCACACCTACACCAGCCTGCCTCACATATCCAATACTCCAGACCATGCCCTGCACGTTCCATTCACTTCTTCTATACTAATTTCTGTCTTTTGGTTCCACTTACACACAACACATCCAATTTATACGTATTAATTTCTTCAATCACTTCATTCATCTTGCCATTTATACCTCTAGTATTCCATACACCAATCTTACACTCACTCAGCTGAGATCTCTTTCGCTGTTTGCGCATTCCAGTTCAATTACGTAGTGGACCATTCTTTCTTTTCAAGTGTGGTAAGTCCACCACATCCCACACTTGAGTCCTTTTTTATATTCTTTGTGTCTTTTTAATCAGGTAAGTACACCCAGAGGGGCTCCATTTCGACGCCCAGTAGTGAAGGCAGTTTGGGGCGACTCACGCATGATGTAGCTGTGGAGGCAGATAGTTTGCTTTGATTGTTTGTTTTCATGCGGTTTTTATTAGTCTGGCATTTATTTAGTGGTATTTTATCAGTTCATTGTGATCGACAGTAATATTTTTAATGTGATAGGGTGAAGATAATTAACATGATAACAAAAGGTAAGGGTTATAAGATAACTACTGTTGTAACAAAAAGAAATTGTTCTATTGCTGTGTGTTTGTTGGCTAGAAAACTTCATAACCCCATCATTCTGTGCTCTTATTTTGTAAGAACGATGCCTAATTGTGCCGTTGCTCTGTGCCCATCGCAGAATAAGAAAACAAAAAGAATTGGGATTATTCATCACACATTCCCAAAAGATAAGATGTTGCAAAAAATGTGATTACTCAAATGTAAACGAAAAATGTCATTGTGAAACATGCCAGAATTTGCTCTAAACATGTTACTGAAGATTATGAATGTGATTTAAAAAACTGTTTGTGAATCTTCAGAAATGAATTTGTTTAGAAGAAAGACTGTTCAGTGTTCTAAACAAAACTGTTAATTCACTGCAGTGAAAATCAAAATATACAGTTTGCATCACCGAAATTTTAGCGACTTTCTACATAAATTTCAAGCATAATTTCTATCCGAATTTTTAAAAATGCTTGCCATTTCAAGTTTGAAATGTAAAATGTAGATTAAAAAATAAACAATGCCATGTGTAAAAGAAAGTCTACTACATTTGGTAGCGAAAAGAAACAGATTAATTTCTGATAGAATTCAACACAAACCTTTATTTTGAATCTAAATTTTGTCTCATACACTATCTATGAGAATAGCTTTGATGCCAGTTATTGAAACTGCACAAATTAGAAAACATCGCAGATTTTTATTTTCTTTTGGTCATTATAAATTCTTTAAGTTTTGGTGAAAAATCTGGATCTTTTCATGTTGTTTCACAAAGGCATATGAAAGACGATGAACGTAAATCTATTTATATCACGAAATATGAAATTCATGAGGCAACCTTATTAAGGGTTGTCTTATGCTATAAACGTGCTTTTGGTTAATTATACATAATATCTAAGGTATTGTTTACCTGACATTGTCAAAGTATTTTGCACATTATTGCTCTGTGAAGTATGTGCTCCTGGCCCGAGAGGTCTTTATGTTACGGGTTTTTGGTTAGTTATAAATTTTTTTTGGAATAAAACAATTAGGTTATATATTTTCAGTTCTACATCCATTCATTGGTACAATCAAACGTCTGAAATTTACTATTAATTAAAAGATTTTAGTAGAAACAGTTATGCTCATTGGGTCAGGAAACGTCTCACAAGTGGTTGGTCGTCACCACGTTACGGCTAGCGCTTTCGACATGGTCGGTGCGTCATATTCGAGCCTCCTACATCTACACAAAGGTCCACTCGCGCGTGTGTAGCCGCTGGAGTTGCTTGTCGGGAAAATGAAGGGAAAGTTTTGCGGTTTGTATGTGTTAGGTGATTGATTATCATGTGTCGTCATCTATTGGATGAGTTGGCAGGTATATCAGTCATAAGTACAATTTTTTCTTTTTTTTTTTTGTGTGTAGCTATTTTTGAGCTATTGTTATTTATTTGTAGAAACAGGTGTGTTATTTTTAGTCCTTTATTAAATGGTGTGACTTTTTGTAATGTTCTTTTTGTCTTTTTTTATGGATTTTTTGCTTTTTATAAGTGACTTCCAGGCTGTATCTAGGTTGGTAGGGTCTTGTGAGTTGCATATTTTATCTTTTTTTGTTCAATAATAACGCTTTCAGAAATCCTTAATTCTTTTTCATTTGTGTGGGTGGTTAGTAAATTAATATTTTCAAAATCAGGATATTGTTTATGTTTAATGCAGTGTTGGATAAGTGCAGTTTTTTCTTTTTTTTGTTCCAGTTCTTTATGTTGATGTAATCTTTTTATTAATCTATTTTTTGTGCTGCCAATGTAAGAACTATGGTCCCCAGAACTCTGTCAAACAATAGGAATTTCGTATACGCCTGCTGATTGTAGTATACTATTGTTATATTTTTTCCTTATAATTAAGTCACCAATATTCTGAACAGAATGACCAAAAATAATGTTGTGTTTCTTCATTAATCTAAAAAATTTTCCACTTAGTCCTCTAATAAAAGGGAAAGAACCTAAAAATTTGTATTTCTTTTTTGGAATGTTTTGACTAGACTCTTAATTTCTTTTTGTATTCAAAAATCAGCTTTTTAACTGTTTTTGTGTCATATCCATATTGTTTGGTTGTGTTATTAATCCATTGGACTTCTTCTTCTCTGTATTTTCTATTTAAGGAATGCGTGAAGGCTCGTTTTACCCAATTCCTAATGCCATTTACTTTATGAGTTTTTGGGTGTTCAGATTGATATGGGATCATTATAAGTACATAGGTTGGTTTTCTAAGAACTCTGTATTCAAAATTTAAGTCTTTTTTTATTAGTTCGATATCTAAGAAGGAAATTTTTTCATCTTGTTCAAATTCCAAAGTTAATTCAATCTCTGGGTAACAAGTGGTAAATTTATTCTTCAATATTTTAAGTTCTTCTTGTTTTAATTTAGACAAAATAAAAATGTTCTTGACATACTTACAATAAATGATGGGTAGGTCTGGTAGTTTTTTAATAATTTTGTTTTCAGTATCACATGATTATTTCTGAAAATAAAGAAGATAATGGGGATCCCATTTCTTGTCTATAGAATTTTGTGTCAAACTCAAAGTAATTGTTATTAGAAATATAGGGTAACATGTTTTATAACTCTTGTAATTGTGTATTATTAAATTGAGATTTATTTTTTAACTCTTTAATGATAATGTCTATGGCTTTTGGTACAGGGGTACTTGGGAATAATGATTTAACGTCTAAACTTGCCATAAACATACCAGATAGTGGAGTATTAATAGATTTTATTTTCTCAATGAACTCTAAACTGTTTTTTAAACAGTATTTATTATTCATGAAAAAGGGGGCCAAAAATTTGTATAATTTCCTTTTTAGATTTATTAGTGGGGACTTTGATTTTGGGACAATAACTCTAAATGGTCTACCGGGTTTATGGGTTTTTATTTTTTCAAAAAAATATTTGGAACTACCATACCTACTGGTGGATAAGCCCTGGTAATTTCTGAAGGTAGTGAACTATGATTTCTAATTTTAGCTAAAAAGCTTATCTGAGATTCAATAGGATCTTTTTTAAATATCTCACATTTTAATTCTTCAATAGCTGTATTAATTTTAACAATATATTCATTTTTATCCAGTATTATTAACTGATTTGATTTATCTGCTTCACAAATTACAATAGTAGGGTCTTTTTTTAAGTCTAGTAGTTGTTGTCTTTCATATGTCATCTTTCCAATTTTAATTTCTTTTTTAGACTGCAGATTATATTCATCCAATATATTTCTATACAACTTAAACCTTAAAGTTGGTTTGTGTGAATATGGGACACTTTGAATGATGGTATCTATTTTTGGAATACACTTTACAGTTGATGGAATAGTCTGTGTGTACGCAAACGTTTTACCTTTCTATAATGCTGCCTGTTGTACTTCTGAGAGTTCGAGGTTAGAGTAATTTTGAAAGCTGGGTAGAGAAATTTCATTGATTAATTTCTTGGAAGGAATATTTTTATCGATTAGCCTATTTAAATCAGAATGCCTTTTTCTGATGGTTTGGGCTTCGTTTTCTAATATTGTAAAAGTCTGTTTTAAAATTTGGTCGATGACAGCATCAGTCCATTTTTTATTTCGATTTTCATATTTATTATTTTGTATCCAATTCCACAATTTATAACAAGTGTTGTGTAATTTATATAGTCTTTTTTTATGTAATTTCGGTTCTTAAACGTTTAATTTCACATTGTTTCATTATATTTGCATCTTTGTTATTCAATGTGTAATTATTGAGTTGTAGATATTTTGGTATCAAGTTTAAATCACGGCAATTTATCAAAAATTCCAACTGCATGCTGTTTTTTTGAAGGTCACTTCTTCTTTTTCTGAAGTTCTCTAATTCTCTCAACTCCTTAGGTTTTAACAGGTTTCGGCAATTCATGGTTGTTTTTTCTCCTTCTCGTTCCCGGCGTTCCGTCCATATACTATGTAAAGAATTACGAAATATGCAATTCATGAGGCAACCTTAAGAGTTGTCTTATGCTATAAACGTGCTTTTGGTTAATTATTCATAATATCTAAGGTATTGTTTACCTGATATTGTCAAAGTATTTTGCACGTTGCGGCTCTGTGAGGCACGTGCTCCTGGCCCGAGAGGTCTGAACACCCAAAACTCATAAAGTAAATGGTATTAGGAATTGGGTAAAATGAGCCTTCACACATTCCTCAAATAGAAAATACAGAGAAGAAGAAATCCAATGGATTATTAACACAACCAAACAATATTGGATATGACACAAAAACAGTTAAAAAGCTGATTTTTGAATACAAAAAGAAATTAAGAGTCTAGTCAAAACATTCCAAAAAAGAAATACAAATTTTCAGGTTCTTTTCCTTTTATTAGAGGACTAAGTGGAAAATTTTTAAGATTAATGAAGAAACACAACATTTTTTTTGGTCATTCTGTTCAGAATATTGGTGACTTAATTATAAGGAAAAAATATAACAATAGTATACTACAATCAGCAGGCGTATACGAAATTCCTATTGTTTGACAGAGTTCTGGGGACCATAGTTCTTACATTGGAATCACAAAAAATAGATTAATAAAAAGATTACATCAACATATAAAGAACTGGAACAAAAAAGAAGAAAAAACTGCACTTATCCAACTCTGCATTAAACATAAACAATATCCTGATTTTGAAAATATTAAATTACTAACCACCCACACAAATGAAAAAGAATTAAGGATTTCTGAAAGCGTTATTATTGAACAAAAAAAAAAGATAAAATATGCAACTCACAAGACCCTACCAACCTAGATACAGCCTGGAAATCACTTATAAAAAGTGAAAAAATCCATAAAAAAAGACAAAAAAAAAAAGAACATTACAAAAAGTCACACCATTTAATAAAGGACTAAAAACAATACACCTGTTTCTACAAATAAATAACAATAGCTCAAAAATAGCTACACAAAAAAAAAAAAGACAATTGTATTAGGACTGATATACCTGCCAACTCATCCAATAGATGATGACACATGAGAAGCTATCACCTAACACATACAAAACACAAAACTTACCTTTCATTTTGCCGACAAGCAACTCCAGCGGCTAAATACACGTGAAAAAACTCTTGTGTAGATTTAGAAGGACCGACGATGACACACCGACCGTGTCGAAAGCTCTCGCCGTAACGTGGTGACGACGAACCCCTTGTGAGACATCTCCTGACCCGATGAGTATAACTCTTTCTACTAAATTCTTTTAATTAATAGTAAATTTAAAACGTTTGATTGTACGAATGAATGAATGTAGAACTGAAAATATATAACCTAATTGTTTTATTTCAAATTTTTTTTATAACTAACCAAAAACCCGTAACATAAAGACTTCTCGTGCCAGGAGCACGCGCCTCAGAGCAACAACGTGTAAAATACTTTGACAATATCAGGTAAACAATACCTTAGATATTATGTATAACTAACCAAAAGCATGTTTATAGCATAAGACAACCCTTAAGGTTGCCTCATGAATTGCATATTTCGTAATTCTTTACATAGTATACGCCGGAACGCTGGGAACGAGAAGGAAAAAAAAACTACCATGAATTGCCGAAACCTGCTAATACCTAAAGAGTTGAGAGAATTAGAGAACTTCAGAAAAAGAAGAAGTGACCTTCAAAAAAACAGCATGCAGTTGGAATTTTTGATAAATTGCCGTGATTTAAACTTGATACCAAAATATCTACAACTCAATAATTACACATTGAATAACAAAGATGCAAATATAATGAAACAATGTGAAATTAAACGTTTAAGAACCGAAATTACATCCAAAAGAAAGACTGTATAAATTACACAACACTTGTTATAAATTGTGGAATTGGATACAAAATAATAAATATGAAAATCGAAATAAAAAATGGACTGATGCTGTCATCGACCAAATTTTAAAACAGACTTTTACAATATTAGAAAACGAAGCCCAAACCATCAGAAAAAGGCATTCTGATTTAAATAGGCTAATCGATAAAAATATTCCTTCCAAGAAATTAATCAATGAAATTTCTCTACCTACCTTTCAAAATTACTCTAACCTCGAACTCTCAGAAGTACAACAGGCAGCATTATAGAAAGGTAAAAAGTTTGCGTACCCACAGACTATTCCCCCAACTGAAAAGTGTATTCTGAAAATCAAAACCATCATTCAAAGTGTCCTATATTCACACAAACCAACTTTAAGGTATAAATTGTATAGAAATATATTGGATGAATATAATCTTCAGTCTAAAAAAGAAATTAAAATTGGAAAGATGACATATGAAAGACAACTTAAAAAAAGATTCTACTATTGTAATTTGTGAAGCAGATAAATCAAATCAGTTAATAATACTGGATAAAAATTAATATATTGTTAAAATGAATAAAGCTATTGAAGAATTAAAATGTGAGATATTTAAAAAGATCCTTTTGAATCTCAGATAAACTTTAGCTAAAATTAGAAATCATAGTTCACTACCTTCAGAAATTACCAGGGCTTATCCACCAGTAGGTATGGTAGTTCCAAGTATATTTTGGAAAAATAAAAACCCATAAACCCGGTAGACCATTTAGAGTTATTGTTCCAAAATCAAAGTCCCCACTAATAAATCTAAAAAGGAAATTATACAAATTTTTGGCCCCCTTTTTCATGAATAATGAATACTGTTTAAAAAACAGTTAGAGTTCATTGAGAAAATAAAATCTATTAATACTCCACTATCTGGTATGTTTATGGCAAGTTTAGACGTTAAATCATTATTCCCAAGTACCCCTGTACCAAAAGCCATAGACATTATCATTAAAGAGTTACAAAATAAATCTCAATTTAATAATACACAATTACAAGAGTTATAAAACATGTTAACCTATATTTCTAATAACAATTACTTTGAGTTTGACAAAAAATTCTATAGGCAAGAAATGGGATCCCCATTATCTTCTTTATTTTCAGAAATAATCATGTGTGATATTGAAAACAAAATTATTAAAAAACTACCAGACCCACCCATCATTTATTGTAAGTATGTCGACAACATTTTTATTTTGTCTAAATTAAAACAAGAAGAACTTAAAATATTGGAGAATAAATTTACCACTTGTTACCCAGAGATTGAATTAACTTTGGAATTTGAACAAGATGAAAAAATTTCCTTCTTAGATATTGAACTAATAAAAAAAGACTTAAATTTTGAATACAGAGTTTTTAGAAAACCAACCTATGTACTTATAATGATCCCATATCAATCTGAACACCCAAAAACTCATAAAGTAAATGGTAGTAGGAATTGGGTAAAATGAGCCTTCACACATTCCTCAAATAGAAAATACAGAGAAAAAGAAATCCAATGGATTATTAACACATCCAAACAATGTGGATATGACACAAATCCAGTTAAAAAGCTGATTTTTGAATAGAAAAAGAAATTAAAACAGTCTAGTCAAAACATCCCAAAAAAGAAATACAAATTTTCAGGTTCTTTCCCTTTTATTAGAGGACTAAGTGGAAATTTTTTTAGATTAATGAAGAAACACAACATTTTTTTTTGGTCATTCTGTTCAGAATATTGGTGACTTAATTATAAGGAAAAAATATAACAATAGTATACTACAATCAGCAGGCGTATACGAAATTCCTATTGTTTGACAGAGTTCTGGGGACCATAGTTCTTACATTGGAATCACAAAAAATAGATTAATAAAAAGATTACATCAACATATAAAGAACTGGAACAAAAAAGAAGAAAAAACTGCACTTATCCAACTCTGCATTAAACATAAACAATATCCTGATTTTGAAAATATTAAATTACTAACCACCCACACAAACGAAAAAGAATTGAGGATTTCTGAAAGCTTTGTTATTGAACAAAAAAAAGATAAAATATGCAACTTACAAGATCCTACCAACCTAGATACAGCCTGGAAATCACTTATAAAAAGCGAAAAATTCCATAAAAAAAGACAAAAATAAGAGCATTACAAAAAGTCACACACACCATTTAATAAAGGACTAAAATTAATACACCTGTTTCTACAAATAAATAACAATATCTCAAAAATAGCTACACAAAAAAAGAAAAAAATGTACTTATGACTGATATACCTGCCAACTCGTCCAATAGATGGCGATGGCTAACCAAAAAATTTCCCAAGAACTTCAAACAAAGCGGCCCATTGAGGAAGGGTCACCCCCTCCCAACAAGAAACCTACACCTGATTCTGCCAATGTTCGGTTCTTTTGCATCCACTCCTTGGACGCTTCAAACCCATTAAACACCAGAAGCCCCTTCTGGATAAATAAAGCATTGCAATCAATTGCCAGCTCTCCTAACAGCGTTGAGAAGCTCCAATCTGGAGATCTTCTTGTCAAGATGTCGAGTCCCAGATATGCTACAGTGCTTTTAAACACTACCTCTTTTTTAGATTGTCCAGTAAAAGTTACCCCTCACGGCTACCTCAATTCCTCACGAGGTGTTATCTCTTCTCAAGACCTTCTAGAGTGCAGTGACCAAGAACTTCTGGAGGAACTGAAAGACCAACAAGTGAGTGGAGTCTGGCGCATCCTATTTCGGCGAAATGGCCAATCTGTCCCATCTCGAAACATCATACTGACCTTTAACACCCCATCCCTGCCAACATCAATCAAGGCAGGGTATCTACACCTTGAAGTGCGCCCTTCATACCAAGTCCTCTACGATGCTTCAAATGCCAAGCATATGGTCACTCCCAGCAGTCTTGCAGGAGCACTGCTCGGTGTGGGCGTTGTACAGCAACAGACCATACTTTGCAAGATTGCCATGCCGAAGCCGAGCTGTGCTTCAACTGCAAGGGATCTCATGCAGCATCATCGAGAGACTGTCCAAAGTGGAAAGAGGAAAAAGAGATCCAACGCATTAAGACCATTGAGGGAATCTCCTACCCAGAGGCCAGAAGAAAGGTCGTTCCAAGTCAATTAGATCGGCGATCCTATGCATCAGCGGTTGTTGCAAGGACTACAGTCGGTACACAGACTGATAGCCAAATCCCAGTGAATTGTCCCTACAAGCTAGACGACATCATAGCTGCTGGTCTGGCAGCACTGCAATCCCAAGCAAGGGACGCGAAAGCTCCAACAACCACTATGCCTAAACCTGCTGCAACTAACACCAGCACCACCGGGACTTCAACAACCCCGGGAGGAAAGAGAAAGGAAAAAGAGAAGAAATCTCCAAACTCTCATCATAAGAACCAGGATTGGGCAGGATCATCTGCGACACAGGAACCAAAATACTGCCCCATTTTACCACCAGAGACTACAGGGCGTCAGACAAAACAGTCCCAAGCGCAAATGGACATTGCTGACGAAATGATGGAATCGGACAACTATTAGTTGTCCCAGTCTTTCTCGGGTTTTGTTTTTCGTTTTTTCTTTTTTTCATTCACCACACTTCAAACCATGGGTCAAATCGTTCAGTGGAACTGTCGAGGCTTTCGGACAAGACATGACGACGTGAAACATCTGCTTTCGTCATACTCTCCTGTGTGCCTTTGCCTCCAGGAGACAAAACTTAAACCATCAGACCTCCTTTCAGTTCGAGGCTACAGTGCATTTCGGAAAGATAATGTTTCAGGAGATATAGCTTGCGTGGGAGTTGCCATCCTTGTCCCCCACAGTGTTCCAGTTTCTCCCGTTGCGGTCTCAACATCTTTACAAGCCGTTGCAGTGCGTATCTCCATGCCTGTGCCTCTAACTGTTTGCAGCGTCTATCTGCCGCCGGATGAGGACGTGAGCGTGTCCGTTCTTGAGAGCTTAGTTGAGCAGCTGCCGTCACCTGCTCTTCTTCTGGGTGACTTCAATGCTCATAATCCATTGTGGGGTAATGTCAAAACAGACACACGAGGCCGTAGGATCGAATCTCTTCTATCCTCGACCTCTTTGTGCCTGTTTAACACCGGTGCTGACACTTACTTCCACGAGCCTACACGAAGTTTCAGTGCAATTGATTTATCTTTGGGTCAACCATCGGTTATGGCCGACTGGTCGTGGACGGTGTGTGACGACCTCCATGGAAGCGACCACTTCCCAATTGTACTTAGGTATAATGTGAGCGTGCCATCTTCTGCCTCCCGCCCTCCTCGTTGGAGGATGGATCGTGCCAAGTGGGAGGTCTTCACACCATCCGCAGTAATATCTTTTGCCATGGTGACCCGGGGGTCAATTGACGCAGCTGTTACTGATGTCACAACGTGTATCATTCAGGCAGCAGATCTCTCTATCCCCAAAACATCAACGACGCTCCCAAGACGTCCGAAGCCTTGGTGGAACCCTGATTGCGCAGCGGCTAAGAGAGTTCAATATAAGGCCTGGTGTACTTTTCGGCGTTATCCGACCGATGCTAATCTTGTTAAATTTAAAAGAGCAAAATCTTTCGCTCGGTTGGTGCGTCGACGAAGCAAGAGGGAGTCTTGGATGAATTACGTTTCATCTATCAATTCAGGTGCCAGTTCAAAAACTGTTTGGGAAAAAATTCGTAAGATCCGGGGAAACTATAGTTCCCGCCAAATTTCAATTCTTGAGAATAACGGCTGCATGTATGCTGAAGTAGGGGAGATTGTGGATTGCTTGGGCGAAGCGTTTGCCTCAGTTTCTAGTTCTCAGGCATATCTCCCATCCTTTCAGAGGATTAAAACAACCGCGGAACGCCAGAAAATCTCCTTTGCGCCTTTTTATAACACTGAGTATAACTCCCCTTCAGCATGGTTGAACTACGGGTGGCTCTGCATCGGTCCGGTGCAACATCTGTCGGTCCCGACGGCATCCACTATGACATGATCCGTCATCTCTCGCAGTCGTCTATGGAGAATCTGTTAGTGCTTTTCAACCGCATTTGGTTGGAGCACAGTTTCCCGGACTCTTGGCGAAGAGCTTTTGTTTTACCTTTTCCCAAGCCTGGCAAAGACCCCAAGTCTCCCTCTAGTTATCGGCCAATTGCCCTCACTAGCTGTCTGTGCAAAATCCTTGAACGAATGGTTAAATCCCGGCTAATTTATTTTCTTGAAGAACATCGAATACTGTCTCCATCACAAAGCGGCTTCCGTCGTCATCGTTCAGCTCCTGACCATCTCCTGCTCCTTGAGACGTCTGTTCATGAGGCGTTCGTACGTAGGCAGCATCTGGTGTCTGTATTTTTTGACATCGAAAAAGCTTACGATAGAGCGTCACGGTATCCTCCGTGACCTCCACGAGAGTGGGTTGCGGAGAAACCTGCCAACCTTCATTGCCAACTTTCTTCGTAACCGTGTGTTCCAGGTGCGCCTGGGTACAACGCTCTCCGCCTTTTTCCATCAAGAACAAGGTGTTCCTCAAGGCAGCATTCTTTCGGTGACTCTGTTCATCCTCCGCATTAATTGTTTGCTCAAAAATCTTCCTCCTACGGTTTCGGCTACCATTTATGTTGACGACCTTCACATCTTCTGTTCGTCATCCAGCATGCATTTCGTTGAAAGGCAGCTGCAGTCTGCAATTACCCAGATTGTTAAAGCGGCTAACAATAATGGGTTTGTTCTTTCTCCCGACAAGACAGCCTGTGTCCATTTTTGCCGGAGGCATGGCCTCCATCCTGATCCAGAGCTCTATTTGGACCGTGCAGCCATTCCAGTTTTGCCGGAAACCAAGTTCCTTGGTTTGACCGTTGACCGTGCTCTCACCTTTCGCTCGCACGTTCGACGGCTAAGGACTTCCTGTCTGAGAGCCTGGTCAATCCTTAAGATCCTTGCCTCAGTCTCCTGGGGTGCAGACAGGACTTCTTTGTTCCGTATTTACCATTCTCTCATTCGGTCTAAGCTGGATTATGGCTGTATGGTGTATGGCTCTGCGCGTCCTACCGTTCTCCGGCCGTTGGATACCATCCACCATCAAGCGCTGCGTCTTTGTACGGGAGTATTTCGCACGTCACCCATTCCCAGCCTTTATGCCGACGCGAACGAACCGTCGCTTCATTTACGCCGTCTGCAGCTGTCTCTTTAATTTTACCTGAAACTTAAATCTCTCTCAGACCATCCTTTATGCGATGCAGTTTTTCATCCCCAACATGCTCGTTTGTTCGAGATCCGTCCCTCTTGCATTCGAACCTTCGGTCTTCGTATGGCGGCCGTAGCTCGTGATGCAGGGCTCGACTTATCACTCGTTGGAGAGACCAGGGGCTTTGAGGATCCCCCATGGCATCCTCTTGGTGTCATGGTTGATACCAGCTTTACATCTTTTGACAAGTCCTCAACCCCTCCGTCAGTGTACCAGCAGCTCTTCGCTGAACACCGTTACGTCAACGCAGACTTTATTCCTGTTTTCACCGATGGATCGAAGGTGGCTGGTGTTGTTGGATCCGCCGCCGTCTGCGTTGACAAAGTTTCTGTTGCCCGCATTCCTCCTGAGGCCACGGTGTTTTCGGCGGAGATGCATGCTGTGTATCTTGCACTTGTTCACGTGCAGTCGAGCTCTCATCAGCGTGCTATTGTGTACACTGATTCGTTGAGTGTTGTGCAATCATTGTCATCTTTGGATTTCACTGGCCACCCACTTCTTTTTACCGTTCGGAGACTTCTTCGTTCTTTGCTCGAGGCTGATGTCCAGATTCGGTTCTGCTGGATTCCTGGGCATGTTGGGATCCCAGGGAACGAGTCTGCCGATGCTGCTGCTAGATCTGCCTCCTCTTTGGTCGTCACACCCTTGCCACTGTTTCACCGTGATTTTCGCTTTCTTGTTCACGATCATATCAGATGAACGTGGCGAAGTCTGTGGGACCAACAGGTGGAGAATAAACTGCACCGTATAAAACCTAACCTTGGAATCTGGAAATCATCGTGTCGCCGGAACCGTAGGGAAGAAGTTGTTCTTGCGCGTCTCCGCATTGGGCATTGTCGCTTCACGCATAGCTATTTGCTGTGTGGCGACGCTGCCCCAATGTGTGAGGCGTGCGACTGTTTATTCACCATCTCTCATGTTTTATGTAGTTGTGTTCGTTTTTGTAATCATCGGTTTCACTATTTTCAGTCTCATCTACTGGATGACGGCGCAGCTACGCTGCAGAAGCTTTTGGGCGACCACTGCGACACTTTCGCAGTATTTTCGTTCTTAAAGCAGATTGACTTTTTAAAACTTATTAAAAAAATATATATATATATATATATTGATTATAACAGTGAATTAATAAATTTATTTATAAACCTAATTAACTAACTAGTCTTCACAGCTTTTATCTTTCTCTTTTCTAACTTTTACCAAGCCTGTCTGCTCCTAATCATTTCACCCCGCCTCTAAAAAAAAAAAAAAAAAGTCTTTAACTGATAGTTCTGTGTCTGGCGCTCTTTGGCCAAACCTGGCCCTTGCGCCACTAAAATCAGTTAACTAACTAACTAACCAAATAGATGGCGACACATGAGAAGCAATCACCTAACGCATACAAACCGCAAAACTTTCCCTTTATTTTCCCGACAAGCAACTCCAGCGGCTACACACCTGCGAGGAAACCCTCGTGTAGATGTAGAAGGCCCGACGATGGCACACCGACCGTGTCGAAAGCACTCGCCATAACGTGGTGACGACGAACCCCTTGTGAGACATCTCCTGACCCGATGAGTATAACTCTTTCTACTAAAATCTTTTAATTAATAGTAAATTTAAAATGTTTGATTGTACAAATGAATGAATGTAGAACTAAAAATATATAACGTAATTTATAAATTCTGGTTAAAAACATCTATAGCGGAGGCCAAAGCTGTTCTTAAATTTATGTGCATACTAATATAATATTTACAAGGTTGCTCACCTCTTTTCACATTTCACCACACGTTACATTCTTTTTGCCCATCATGCTTGGTTTAGGCTTCCGGTGCAGTGTTCCATTTTTTCTTGAGTATATTGCTCTGCTGTTCACGTCACACCAAAAATGGAACACCGCACCGGGAACCAGGACCAAGCATGACGGGCAGAAAGAATGTAACGTGTGGAGAAATGTGAAAAGTGGTAAGCAACCTTGTAAATATTATAACCTAATTGTTTTATTTCAAAATTTTTTTATAACTATCCAAAAACCCATAACATAAAGACCTCTCGGGCTAGGAGCACGTGCCTCACAGAGCAACAACATGCAAAATACTTTGACAATCTCAGGTAAACAATACCTTAGATATTATGTATAACTATTATATCAGTTAAGAATTCATTCTGAACTGGACATTTTTCTTTTCTTTAGCAATTATGTGCCAAAGTGAAAAATTTAAATGGAGAAAAGTTTTAGCTTTTGCTCATATAAACTTTGAGTTCTCCTCTTAGTCTTGAGTTATGTATTAAACACTGTATTTTGCTTCTTCTCCGAGTCTCCACAGTGATGTTAAATGAAAGAGCCAATCAGAACATAAATCGCTAATGGGCCCAACCTAAGAGATTTCTAAGAACCTTCAGTACACCAGTGTGGGGGTTATTAGCCCACAGCTGACGGTTCAAGTTGGTCATTCAACCTAATGATTCTGGAACAAAACCCAGCGAGTTGAGGTCTTTATGCCAATGTCACACAGAACTAGCTGGTACCTCTCCAAGATTCACAGAGGCCCTTGTTGCTGTTGTGTGTGCCATTGTTGCCCATGGAGCTCCCCAAGGAGGCTAGCCCATCTGTCACTAAGGCTGCCCACTCAGAAAACGAAATGATACAGTTAACTTTATATCTATGTTACAAAAAACTATAAAATAGATACCTGCTGTGCCTACATCTTTTAGCACTATTTAAACATTTTAAATATACTCTCAGACAAAGAAAAATAAAATAAATTGACGCACCTCAAATCAAGCGCTGTATCATAATGAAACTTATCACATGCATTGTGGAGGAAAACATAAATAAGTTATTACAATAATATCACAGTAATAGGGGACCTTATTTCAGAATAGTCATAGCATAACTGTTACAAATTAGTACCTCATAATGCCACCTCCACCTATGATGCACACTGATACATGGTGTGGCATCAAGTCAAGCAAAACTCTCATGTAGTCCTCTGGTATATTGTGCCAAGAGTCCTGTAATTGCTGCACAAGATTCCCAATTCATGGCTGCAGCTGACATCCTGCACAGCATGTTCCAGGCATGTTTTATAGGAAAAAGATTTGGAGACTTGGCTCGTTAAGGAAAGTTGCAACACTACAGAGTCACTCCCAAGAGAGGCAAGCCATGTGTGACTGGGTATTATCATATGGGTAAATGGCCCCTGGCAGATGTGAAATGTAAGGCTAGCCGACTGGTGACAGGATCTCTTGAGTATTTTGCTCTGTTGTTCAAATTAATAAATTTATATATAAACCTAATTAACTAACTAGTCTTCAAAACTTTCATCATTCTCCTTTCTAACTTTTACCAAACCTGTCTGCTCTTAATCATTTCACCCCACTTTTAAAAATCTTTAGCTGATAGTTCTGTGTCTGGCGCTCTTTGGCCAAGCCTGGCCCTTGCGCCACTAAAATCAATTAACTAACTAACTAACTAACCACGTCACTGTTACCATGACTGGAAGCTTAAAAATCCATTATGGCTATCTGTACCAATTTTTACTTCTGTCCTAAATATAATATTTTTTAGTATCTCTAGTGCTCTTTTGAACCTGGTTAATATTTATGAGAGCAACTTATTTTATGATTCATTATACCATATTTGAAATCTGTTCTGGAGGGTACCACACTTCATTTGTTTTTGCTTCTGTTTGTTAGGCCTAACATCGTCTGTGTTGCTAATCCTAATCTCGTGTGTTCCCATAAATGACTTCTGGTGGCACTACAGTTGTTAGATATTTCATGTATATCTTCCGTATTAGGAAGTCACATGCTATACATGGTTGAAAAACATGATATAAAGAGATTCAGTATGTCTAGAATTACTACACTGGTGTGCAAAAATTAAGGATGAAGAGGAGAAATTAGCATAACAGCGGAACGAGCAGGCAGAACGGACCTAAATACCACTCAGGAGATAGACTAGGGTCCGGTACGGTAGGGCATGCGCATAAATGCAGCATGACATGGGGGGGGAGTGTCGGAAGGGTATAAAGCACATGGGCGGTGTACGCTCAGCAATTCGGTGAAAGCTATTGCACGGTGTACATCGGTTTGAACGACGTCGAGTTGCTGCCACCGTGTGATATGGCCAACAGGCAATCCAGTAGACGACATCTGGATGACTTTACCCGAGGTCACATCATTGGGAAGTTGGAAGAAGGTCGAAGTGTGACTAGTGTGGCCGAGGAGTTCGGGATCGCTAACAGCATCGTTTCACGAGCTTGGAGAGCATTTCAAATGACAGGAACAGCCGTCCGAGAGTTTAGCAGTGGTCGTCCACGAGCAACCACGGCGGTGGACAACCGGTATATTGTCCTACAGGCGAGAAGAGACGGACGGTGGACAGCGGGAGAAATCGCAAGGCACATGCAACAGGCAACTGGACGTCCGTTATCACGTTTTATCGTGGCCAGAAGACTGCACAAAGGTGGTCTATTTGCACGACAACCAGTACGGTGTGTACCATTAATGCCTGCTCACCGGAGACGGCGGTTTCTGTTGTGCCAGGAACACAAGAACTGGACACATCAGCAATGGGGTCGAGTTCTCTTTACGGATGAGAGACGATTTAGTCTGACGAGCGATTCTGGACGTATACACATCTGGAGAGAGCAGGGAACATGCAATCACACCTCCAACATCATCGAAAGGGGCCGGTTTGGAGGTGGCGGAGTTCTCGTTTGGGGCAGTTTCATGCTTGGTAGCCGTACTGACCTCCACGTCTTCCAAGGAGGTTTAGTCACTGGTGTCCTCTATTGTACCGAGGTTCTCTTGCCTCACGTGCGTCTGTTTAGAGGTGCTGTGGGTCCTGAGTTCCTTTTCATGGACGACAACGCTACACCTCATTGTACAGTGGCTGTCGCAGAGCTGTTGGAGAGTGAAGATATTCAACGTATGGATTGGCCCGCAAGGACCCCGGACCTAAATCCAATCGAACACGCATGAGACCTTCTCGGGAGATGCTTGGCAGCATGTCACCAGCTGCCAGTAACGATTCCGCAGCTGCGATTGGCGCTACAAGAGGAATGGGCTGCGATGCCTCAACAGCTCCTTGACAATCTCGTCCTCAGCATGGACAGACGTTGTAAATCCTGCAACACAGGGGTGATCATATCCCCTACTAAAGACCGGATTTTTCTTGGCAGCCACCTGTCACATGGACGTTTCTGTCTTCTGTCTAGTTGTGCTTGAAGCTACCTTTTCAATAAAGTGCCTTTGTATCCTTTGGATTCCTTGTTTGGACGGTTTTGCTCACTTGTCCCATATTCTTACATCGTGGAGATCTAATGGTATGATTTGAGTCGATGTGGAGCACTTCTGCACGACGTTACATTCATAAAACCATCTCGTCCTTGATTTTTGCACGCCAGCGTATTATGCATGTTAGAGCATGGACTTGTGATTATGGTGGTGCAGAAAGTTATCACTTTTATTATTTTAAAAAATAAAAACAACGTAAGAGCAGTTACTTACATATATTCATCCCGAGGTCGCCATTATTCGTCCACTCGTATATACCGCAAGTTGTTCAGTCCCCCGATGTTCAGCAGCTATGAATTGTAAAGGGTTCGATGGTGGCCATTATAAAATGATTAGCAACACAGAGGTAGTAGTTGGCCTCAAAAACCATGCCATATATTGCACCGTAAGCTCAAAAACAGTACAACAAAAACAGAAAACCATATTACTACGTATACCATGGTCAGGTTGAAAGGCTAACAATGAACGAATCTATAAAGCTACAATGAACAAATCTAAAAAGCTACAATGAACGAATCTAAAAGGCGGACAATGAATGAATATAAAAATGAAATAAAACTTGAAAGGCCAGAAGGAACAATGAATGAACTATTTACATAATATATACAACACCACCTCAAGTCCACCAGCATCCCTGGACGCATTTCGCACTAGTCTCTTCCTAGGCGTTTTCAATTGGAATGAAACGTATGTTGGTAACGTTTCGTACCTTTGGAAGTCATGAAGTACATAGCGCATGGGTCAGGTTCTCTCTTATAGGTTGGTGCCATCTGGTGTCAGAATTTGATTTTCTTGTATTTTTCGTCGTCTTATAATTTTGTTTTTGTGGTCTTCTTTTATTATATATATATCATCATCATTGTCAACCATTATCAATCCACTGCTGGACGAAGGTCTCCCCAAGTTTCCTCCACAACGGTCTGTCTTGTGCCAGTCTCCTCCATGTCACTCCCGCATACTTTCGAATTTCATCCACCCATCTTCCATGTGGTCTTCTTCTGGGTCTTTTCCTGTCCCTTGGAATCCAATCTAAAATTTCGGCTGTCCGTCGATGGTCTATTCTTCTGGCAGTATGTCCAGCGCATTGCCATTTCAGGGATTTAACTCTGATCATGATGTCTTCCACTCTTGTTATTTTTCGGATCCACGTGTTCCTCTTCTTATCTCTCCTGGTTACACCAAGCATTCACCTCTCCATGCTGCTTTGAGTTGTCTGCAGCCTTTGTATGTCTCTTTTAGCTAAGGTCCACGTTTCTGCACCATACGTAAGCACTGGAAGGATGCATTGATCAAACACTTTTCTTTTAAGACATAATGGCATATTGCTCTTGAAAATTATGCTGTTTCTTCCAAAAGCTCTCCAGGCAAGTTTTGTACGCCGATTAATTTCTTCACCAATGTGACCCTCACTTGATATCTGCTGTCCAAGATAAACGTATGTGTCTGTTATCTCCAGCTTTTCTCCATCAATCGATAAATCTTCATTTCTTGTATAAGCATTGAATATCACTTTTGTCTTCTGAAAGTTCATTTTTAATCCCACTTCTTTACTCTTGTCAGCAAGTTCCTGGATCATACTCTGCAGCTCTGATGGGGTAGTTGCAAAAATGACTATGTCATCAGCAAAACGAAGGTGGGTTAGATAATCTTCATTAATCTTTATCCCTTTGTTTTCCCAGTTCAGTGATTGAAAGACATTTTCCAATGTGGCATTAAAGAGCTTCGGAGATATGGTGTCACCTTGTCTCACTCCTTTTCCAATTTTTATGTGTGTTGTGTTTTCAAACAGCCGAATCTTTGCACTTGCATTTTCATAGATGTTATTAATAATATTAATGTATGCATCTTCAATACCGCAGGATTTCAGAGCCATTGCAACTGCTGATGGTTTCACCGAATCAAAGGCTTTTTCATAATCGATAAAAGCCATGCACAATGGAAGTTCATATTCCCTCGCTCTTTCAATTAGTTCTCTCAGTACGTGGATATGATCTATTGTGCTGTAGCCACTCCTGAATCCAGCTTGTTCTCTCGGTTGAGCCATGTCCAGTGTCACCTTCAAGCGGTGTGAAAGAACTTTAGTGAAGATTTTATAAACCACTGATAGGAGGCTGATAGGTCTGTAGTTCCTGAGATTTTCAGTGTCACCTTTTTTATGTAGCAAGATCATTGTAGCGTTGTTCCAATCCTCAGGAATTTTCCCTTCATTAGGGCATCGAGTGAAAATTTGGGCGAGTACTGTTTCGATTTCTCCACTTGCTTCTTGTATGATGTCTACAGTAATTCCATCTTCTCCTGGAGCTTTTCCCCGCTTCATGTTCTTGATTGCATGTGCAACTTCTGCTGGAAGGACTGGAAGAACTCTGGTACTGGTACCTTTCATGATGTCTGGAGTACATGTATCATCCCTTTCATATAATTTGGAGTAGAAATCTTTCACTCTTGTCAAAATTTCGCCTCTATTTCTTGTTACAGAACCATCTTCTTTTCTCAGTGCCATAATCTGTTTTTTTCCCTTACTGAGATGTCCCTTTGCTATCTTTAGGCTTTGGTTGTTTTCAATTGCTTTCCTTACTAGTTCACAGTTGAATTTCCTTACGTCTTCAGTGATACTTTTTCGTACTGTCTTGCATAGCTCTATATATTCCACTTTGGAAGTCACATCTTCTTTAGTTGTCCTCATCTCTCTTCTTTTTGCATCAACATTTTGGTTTTTCCTGATAATTTGTTCACATACAATTTGTTCTTAGACCCAGCTAATTTTGTTGCTGTTTCCATAAGAGCTTTGGTTACTTTTCTGTTAACTTCAGAAATATCCACTTCTTCCAATGTTAGGCCTTCTAAAGCAGAGAATCTGTTCTTCAGTTCCAATTTGAAGGTATTATGGTGTTTTTTAAGGTTGGTTATGTCAATACGTTTTGTTTGTCTTATGAGCTTGCTACCTTCGAGTTTAGTGTTGAGGTGCATCTTACATCTCACGAATCTATGGTCACTGCCTGTGTTGAACTTGTTTAGCACACTGCAGTCTTCTATGACGAATTTTTTGTTACACATAATAAAATCAATTTCACTTGTCGTCCCATTTGGATGTCTCCATGTCCATTTCCTGTGTGGCTTTTTCTTGAAAAAGGAGTTCAAGATGAAAAACCCTTCTGCCTCTGCAAACTCTACGAGAGTATTTCCACGCTGGTTTCTGTTGCCGTGACCGAATTTACCTACTGAAGTTTCATTCTGTTGCCGTTGCCATATTTTTGCATTGAAATCTCCCATAATTATCTTCAAGTGCTGCTTACCTTTATTATTTAGATCACAAATTTCCTCATAAAATTCTTCAATTTCTTCTTCAGCATGACTTGTGGTGGGTGCATAAGTTTGAATAATCTGAGCCTAGTATCTTCTCGAGAGTTGGATAACGAGTCTTGCAGCTCTGTCAGAGGAACTTTCAACTTCTACAACTTTATCCTTCAGTTTGTTGTTTATTATAAATCCAACACCACTAGTTCTTCCAGTATCTGTCCCACGATAGTAGAAGAGATGTCCACTTTTCAGTTCAATGAGATCTTCTCCTTTTCTCCTTACCTCACTTAGCCCGACGATGTCCCACTTGATCCTTTGTAGTTCCTCTTCCAATTCAAGAAGCCTTGAATCAGAAGATAGGGAGCGTCTGTTATACGTAGCCAAGGTCAGCATCAGATGGCAGCCTAGTCCGGTCCTCCGGGGATTCTTAGCACCCTCTGCCTTCATGTCGCACTGGCCGCTGCCTTGGCCAGGTACATTCCAGCTGCCGGAGACTGAGGGCCAAGATTTAAGTTGTGGAGTCATTTTGGAGGGGTTTGGCCATAACTCACCATGCTGGCCAAGCGGGTTGGTGAGTGTGGGATAGCATTTCCTGTAATCCCGATGGTATAGTTATACCGCTATTGGCGGTCGTCAGAGCCCCTTTAGTGGGAACAGGATGTACCACAAGAAGGCGGGGTTGACATTTGTCAAGGAAAGGCTGTGATGTTACGCATCACCTGACCTTACATCCCATTACAAACAATACGAATTTTCTGTACAGCTCTGATGAAGTAATTAAATTAATTCAAAATAAAAATAATAATATGATGAACAATAGTCAAGCAATACTTACCAGTTTAGATATTGTATCATTGTATCCAAATACTCCTACGCTCGAAGCTATAAACCTTATTGAATCAGAATTACATAACAACAGTATTCCAACAGTACGAATTGAAGACTTCAGAAAAGCATTGATTTTTATTGACCAAAATAATTTTGATTTTGAAGGTACAATATACAGACAAATTGCAGGTGGTCCTATGGGCTTCCGTATTTCAGGATTGCTTGTTGAAGTGGAAGTTTGCCTAATCCAGAAGTTTGCCCATAGAATATAGAAGTTTATTCACGAATCTAGAAGTCTGCCTTAAAATTTGTTTCCAAACTGAAAAAAGTTATTTTTGAAGGAAAAAATTAATGTCTCATAAATTCCTGCAAGTTTATTGCTGTGATTACAAAATACTATTTTACCAGCTAAATCTTCTACAAGGAACTCTGAAAGCTGATCTGTATTTATGTTAGTATACATAGATGTTATATCCACACTAGTTTTTATAAGATGTTCTAGTTCAGAAAGGCCTAATTTAAAACTACAAGATCTTTAAAAAATTTTAGTAATGCAAAAATATCTATGAAAAATCTGAACTAGATTGGGATTTGGTTAAGGTTGGAATTTGTCTCGTGAGTGGCAACACCTTCTGAGTCTTGAAGAGTGGGAGTACTGCCAAAAAATTTGACTAGTGAGTAAAATGATTGATTCCTAAGTAAACCCCATATTAATTTGAATAGTTATAGATTAACAAATTCAATTTCACATTTTATTCTTAGCTACTGCACTTCCTCTTAAAACACTGCATTTAGGGTACATGGCTAATGAAAAAAATGCAAGAAAATTGCATGTTGATTGGCAAATGATGTGATTACCCTTTTGAAAGTTGTGTGTGGCTGAAGCATGTGCTGTATTCGCATTTAAAGTACAACTGCAAAATAAAATTCATGCTGGAATGTGTAAGGAGTTAGGGAACATAAATAGTTGGGGGTAGTAGTTGCAATATGTGAAGCTGAAATAATAATAGAACATTGTTAAGAACACATCTCTGTTAGCATTGCCTCTCTCCTCCATGAAAGAAAAATAGCCAATAGCAAGCTTAGTTGGCATAAGAAAATGCACACAAATTAGTGGTTGTAGAATATTAGTAGCTCTTCAAATGTAGTTAGACACAGTTTTCATAGAGATTATTATGATATTCTGCACTGAAGTTGAAAGAATCCTTTGTGTTATGCATGATCCAAAAATAGATTACTGATCAGTACACAATGTTAAAAATCAGAAAATGATTATCAGTTTACCCTAACATTCTATACTTTGATTTGTAAGTACCTGATAAGAAAGCCTGTCATATTTTAATGAGACTGTGTCTCTATAAACTTCAACTAAGTTTGTGTATAATATACTTTTCTGGTAGTGAGTATTTTGTTTTGTTTTAAGGCCGTAGGACTGAAAGAACTAGATGATGGTTTTGCTATCAAAGATAGTTTGCGTTCTCCACTTTGTGCACTGATTTTAGTGACATATCATACTCTGGTGACTTACATACTTGGTAAGTTAAAATATGCTTCCTCTTTTACTTGTGTTACCTCATAAAATTGTTTTTACATTTGCACAAAGTTTCTGATGTAAAACTGACATTTGAGACGAAAAAAAAATTCTAGTGTATTTATTTTATGACTTGAATGAAAAGATTTGCCGAAAGTCTAATAATTGAAGTGGAGCTTTCTTAACAAACGTGTGCATGCTCAGACACATACACAGAGGAATTCTATTTAACATGTTTGGTAGCAACTTATGCACCTGTTCACAAATAGTTTGCTTCCATGAAAGATTACTGCATTTCACTGCTTGGTGAATAAAAATTGCAATGCAGAATTCATGCAACCAGTCAGAATTTAAGTAATCATGGAAAGTAGAATATACAGCTATTTGAAATTGCATGAAATTCTTTTCCATCTCACTTGTTTTCTTATTTCTCTGGTTGGCCAGTGTTTAGTCATGCATTCTTCAAATAAATCAAAATTTTCTTATAATACTCATCAAACACCAAATACAGTGGAACCTCAGTTATAAGTTTTTCACTTTTATACGTAATTCTGCGTTAGTCCCAATATTTTACTGTAGTTTCTATTGCTGTTTTAACTTGGTTATACATAATTCATTATACAGTTTTTTGCGATTATACGCCAAAATTTGTGTTTCAGATTATCAAAAATACACTGTTCTTTGATTTTTTTTAACATAAACTGGTATAAGTACTGTAGGCCACTCACGTTTCATATTCATGCCAGGGAGTCCTACACATAACTATAGAATTTGGTCTGACTCCTGACTTGAATATTTGTGAATAGTATTGCTATTTCCTCTCAAAATTTATTGACGTATAATCTAGAATTTCAATCTTAAGTAACTTTAAAAAACATTAACTCAATTCAAAAACCAAACGACTAACTCGACAATACTTAAAACTCGCACGTGCCACTTTCATCCCTAAACATGTCACAGCTGAAATACATATGTACAATTTTCATTCAGACACCCTTCACGGCAAACACTAGTACTTTTTTAAACAATATGTAAACATTTTTTTTATTAATAAACCTGAATATTAAAACTTCAGATCCGCTCTCCTCTGAAAACGGCCACATCTCGAACGCTTTTGCACCACACTGCAGGCATCTTCAGGAAAGGCCGGAGCTCTCGACTGCCAACTGCAAAGTGAACTCACAGGTTGTCGCACATGGTCACGCCAAAGGTCTCCACATCATTGTGGTTCATAGCGCCATTTGTGGGAAAATAACTACCTTATAAGCTTTATCTAACTACTAAACTGCATTTCCTCTCTCTTGCCCCCCCCCCCCCCCCAGTTTTTTTTTTGCTTTTTTTCCTTGACGTTAATTAGTTCTTTCCATTGGTTTAAAAAAAATATGTGGATTATTCAAATTACATACTCTATTTTTTTTCTGTTAAAACTGATTCAGCCAATAGACATATTTAATAGAAAAAAATAGATATAAAGCATGTAAATTTTAACTGGAACAAGAAAATGGAGGAGTTGAAAACATGAACTCCCAAGAATGCGCTATGAATTTAAAAAACTTTTGAAATTGAGCTTTTGAAATTAAAAAAAAATTTAAAACCACGTAATCACTATACTGATTTGGTAACGAGCTTTCTGCAGAAATTATGTCATTACAATCCACAAGTATAGCTACACTCTGTGAGCAATTGGGAATAGACATCTGGTTCATTTACTTTGGTTTTAACTATTTAATTGTTCTTGTTTTTATTTCAAAAGCTCGATTTTAAAAGTTTTTTAAACCCATAGCCCATCTTGGGTTTTCATATTTTTATTTCCTCTACTTTTCTGTTCCAGTCAAAAATTTTGTTGCATGTTATGCCATTTTTGGTAGAGATAGCAGATGTGCAAAGCTACAAGGCTGATCTGATTAGTTGCAATTATCAAACCTGTCCTTTCAAGCTTGTGCCATTTAAATCATTGTACAAATTGATTTATCATGCCTTTTCCATGGAAGCCATTGAATATTCAATGTTTCGCTGATAATTAAGAAAAAGGTAGTGTAGAACACGCTAAGTTACGTATAAAAGTTTAGTGCAAATATATTTCAGCCATTACTATGGCCTTCATCAGTGTGACAATGATTGGTTTACGTTGTCAGATTGGAAAGGTAAGTTTTGTAATGGTAACTCCGGGTAACGTAATGCAATGAGGGATTTTCAGATGTAAGGAACGAAAGTGGGGAGCTCAGAGTTGCAATTTTAATAAAATTTCCAAACTTTCTCTAAACCTCAGAGCATATTAATTTTGGAAGGGAGCCAACTTTTTAGCATCGGACCAAAGTGGAATAGCAGAAGTGTCAGCCATGGTAAGAAGAGATAAGGCAGATGAAGGTTTTCCAAATTTCACATCACATTTGTGTTCCTGAAGTCTTGAGAGAATTTTCCGGAATGAACTTCCTATGTATGCGGTTAATCCAATGTTAGTCTTGATCAGAATTTTATACACTCCAGGCAAAGAAAGCGAAGGTCTTGGGTCTCTGTCATTACAGAGTATAACAGAAATTGAAGGGGAAGAACGAATGGCAAGTCTATATCCTTCTCTTTTGAAGATACTGATGAGTTTGTAGGCAGAAGGTTCGTGGAAAGGGATTGAGCCAGCAAACATTAGTTCCTTTTTTGGTGAAATAGGTTGAAGAGCAACAACTGGTTTTTTCTTAGCATTTTGAATTAATTTAGAAACCAGGAGAGGGAGAAAGCCATGTTGAGTAGCGATCAAGCGGATGTTTGCTAATTCATTTGTTAGATTAACTTCAGTGTTACAAAGCAAATGAGCTCGATGAATGAGAGACTTGAGGGCTGACAATTTATATTGGTGGAAGGTATGAGAATTGAAAGGAATAATGCTATTGGTAGAAACTGGTTTTCGGTAGACAGAAGTGGAAAGAAGATTATTACATTTTGAGATGCTGACATCCAAGAAATTTATCTTGCCATCAATTTCTTCATTAATAGTGAATCTAATGGACGGGAATTTTTCAGAGATTAAATTTGTGAGTTGCAATAGATCTTTTTTAGGATGAGGCCAGATGACAAAAATATCATCGACATAACGGAGCCATAAGGTAGGTTGTTGGTCATGTTGCATCACTATTGATTGCTCAATATTTTGCAGGTATACTTCAGCCAAAAGTGGGGAGAGAGGTGACCCCATCAGTACACCTTGGTTTTGTTGATAGCATTGATAATTAAAAATGAAGAAACTATTGCCGAAGAGAATACAGGCAATCATACAAATCCTTGGTTAAAGTGCCATCCATGGGGAATTGTTCTTTGAATTTATGAATGAGTAGCATGTGTGCTTCAAATTGAGGCACAGAAGGAAAAAGTGATTCAACGTCCAGGGTAAACATACTTGCATGACCATCAATAGAGTTTGAAAATCTAGAGATGAATTCAGCAGTGGATGAGATATTGAAGGGGTGGTTATTAGTGATAATCTTGAATTTTTCAGCAAGACATTTTTCCAGGTTACAAGCAGGAGAGTGAGTATTTTCCACAACAGGTTTAATTGGAGCATTAGCTTTGTGTAATTTAATTTGGGCAAATAATCTAGGAGAATTGTAGAAAGAAGGAGCGAAAAATCTCCCAAGAAAACCTTTAACGACTGTAACTTATTGAGGCGATCCACAGATGATTTCAAGGTTTCCACAGGATTTTTTTTTTCCAAAATCGATATGCTCTGAGGTTTAGAGAAAGTTTGGAAATTTTATTTTCCAAAAATTGCAACTCTGAGCTCCCCATTTTCGTTCCTTACATCTGAAAATCCCTCATTGCATTACATCACCCGGAGTTACCATTACAGAACTTACCTTTCCAATCTGGCAACGTAAACCAACCGTAGTCGCACTGATGAAGGCTATAGTAATGGCTGAAATATATTTGCATTAAACTTTTATACGTAACTTAGCGTGTTCTACACTACCTTCTTCTTAATTAGTTTGTTAGTTACGTGCATTGCCTACCACTCATTTATTTCACTGATAATTTGGTATTTTGCATTTTAATTTTTTTAATTTTTATATGTGTACTAGCGGAGATACCTGGTGTTGCCCAGGATAGACATAAAGTTTGTTTTCAAGTAGCAATGTAAATCGCACTGTATAAAAAAAAATCCTATCATGATGAACAATGCTCAGTTTTTATGAGATATGAGATTGTTAGCATTTTTACCCTTATTTCTCTGTGGGCATTGGCCTTTTTCATTGTCTCCAAAGAATATTATTGTAATGAAGGATTTTCCAAATAGAGAGGAGAAGGAAAATAATGCCAATTTTGTAATAATATTTATTATTTTTAAAACTTTTTTACACTTTACAGCCTGTAATTTTTCATTGTTCTTGAAAGCCTGTAGAGCATTGAACATAGAATTGTCCGTGGGAACAGCATGGATACCGCAAGCATTTGTTTCACTGGGCCACTGTGCTTTATTCATGGTGATAGAGAATGCCTGACTGGCAGAATGGTGTTTTCATTGTAAAACTTGTTTATAAACGACATTTATGCTTTTTCCACCTGGAGCATTGATAAAGAAATGATTTGGGGAACCTACTCATGAGTACGCTACGTACAACTGCCCGTGGGAAAAACACGGTGTCTCCAAGTTAATACCAGCGTACTTGATTGACTTGCCCTGTGCCTTGTTGATGGTGATACCAAATGCCAGCCTTACTGGGAACTGTAATCTCTTAAAAGTCAAGGGCATATCTGTTGGAATCAGCAGAATGTGGGGAATGAATACATCATCGCCCTTTCCCTTCCCACTCAATACTGTTGCTTGTATGACGTTCGGCAACATTGTTTTGACACAAAGTCTTGTACCATTACATAACCTAGGTGGGTCGAGATTACGAAGCAACATAATGGGTGAGCCAACTTTAAATCGCAGACGATGTGGTGGCATACGAGGCGGGTTGATAGAGTTCAGAAACTTCGTTGAATCATTGACAGCCTCATTAGCATCCAGGACTGTATCGATGGATTTGTGTTCAGTTACAGAGCCTGGAATCCTATCCTGAATGCGGTTGTTGATTTAATGAACATCATCATTTTTAGCAGCGAGGATGGCTCTTTCACACAACCACTGGTGATTTTTGTAATTTTCTGATAACTGTGGATAAACTTTATTTAAGAGTTCTGTAACCGATGTCATCCTGTTACAAAAATCATCTGTAAAGTGAATTTCGCCGAATGTGCACTCTGTGGGAAAAGTACCTTCACCGATTTGAAGAAGTTTGTCAGCGAAAGCTTGGGCAGTTGGACCCCATAGAAGTTGTACCCTCATATTTGTTCTTAAAGTAATTTTTCTAACTTATCTCCAAAGAGGCGAAGCCTTAAGGCAAGCATTAAGTTCATCAGCAGGTGTCGACTGGAAGAGTGTGCCGGAAGTCACCAGCTAAAACCATCAGAGCTCCTCCCGTCAGTTTATTATTCCCCCTTAGGTCTTGAAGATTTCTATCAAGGGCTTCAAGCGATTTTTTGTGTGCCCTAGTGGATTCATCCCACACGATGACTTTGCAAGTAGTTTTTAACACTTCTGCCTGACCACATGTTCTACTAATATTGCACGTGGGATTCTGTTCAATAGCGATGTTTAACGATAATTTCAGTGCTGAGTGTGCTGTTCGCCCTCCATCTATGAGTGTGGAATGGCAAGTGCCACATCATTATGTGCTCAAATTTCAGCAAGTAGCAAATTAATAAAAAATGTTTTCCCAGTTCCTCCGGGAGCATCTAGGAGAAGTATTCCACCTTGTTGCCTTATGACGTTATCCATTATGGTTTGATATGCTTTTCTTTGATCATCAGTTAATAGAGGTTTGTGTGATTCTACAAATATTCGTAGTTCTTCAATATTGTAGTTCTTTTCTCCTGTAAGGTCGCTATTTAACACATCACGCTGATTTCATTGAGGAGGTTGTACGCCTAACTGTAATAATGTCTTGTTACAGATGGCTAGACATCTGTCTTCTAACAATATAAGTGACTCGTTAAAAATTTCTGGAGACAAATTTAAATCAATAGTCGAATTATCTCTTCAGGCTTTAGAGAGTATATCTTCACTCGTGCTTTCTCAATATTTCTCCCATAAACTGTTAGGATTTGATGGGTAACTGATCGTCAGTAGAATGGCAAAGAGATTCCTTATTTGCTGCCAGGAAGACCTTAACGCTGCTTCTGATAATGTAATATCCCAGTGTTAATCCTCCTCTAATAAACCTAGCTTTTGGTAAGCTCCTGTATAAGTCTGACATACTTCACCGTTTACTGTTTTTAGAGCTGTGAAAGAAGTTGGTCCTCTAACTGTATGAAGTAATATTCTGAGAAAGAAACTTTCAGAGTTTTTGGGTGAACTGTGTAGACATGACCCAAGGCTTCGCTGGCAACTGTGTCATGTCCGGAAACTGGTACTCCTTGTTTTCTTTTGCAAAAGACTTTCCTGCTTGCATTCCAAGTGTAATGTCGTTGAACCTCAGGATGCAGCAATGTCCTTGCAAATGGGTCATGTTGACATAATTGAAAGAAGGCTGTCAAAGTCATGTTCGGTGGTTGAACAGCAACTGTCTGCGCATCATCACTTGTAAAGTAGATTCATTGGCCATTTTCTAAATGAACGCTAAGGTGAACAAGGGTCGGGTACCGTTCATGTATCGGAAAACTAAAGATCCGCCACACTGCTTCATTACTACTAATGTACCTTCCCAACTGGTACTGAGATACTTCATCATTAGTGTTTCCAGTGGTGAGTCCATAAACTGCCATGTCACTTCCTTTGTTAACATACTTACAAATGTACTTAATGGATTTTACTGAGTTACAATATTCAACATTAATGTGTGCCTGGGACATTTTAGAAAGGAGTGGAGAGTGCGGAACAACCAATCTCTTGTCCACCTCTATTTCCGTGTTGCCTCTAATCTTCAGTCTTGCTGTGAATCCACCGTCTCCTGGATCTCGTCTTCTATACCTAGGATAACCATCATTTTCAAGTTGTGTATCTCTAATCAATTCTTTTGGATATTTCTTGCTGCACTTTCCCTCCTTCATACATGGTACATTAAAATTAAGATTTCCACATGGTCCATGAATCATATTTTTTGTCACCACTGCATACAGGTTGGGGTCTTCCTTTGGATTTGGAAACTCTGCAGATATAACGTCGTTGATTTAGGTTGGATGATTTTTTTCTTTCAACCAGATTAGATTATGAGAATGTGGAAGCCCTCGTTTCTGCCATTCGATAGAATACATCCAGCATCTTGTCTCTTCGAATACATGACTCTTAGTTATTATGTCGATTAATTTCATTTGCTTTTGTCTGAACACTGGCTATTAAGTCGTGATGATAACTGGGTGTCTATCTGAATAAAAGTTCTTCTGTTATCTCTTCCCAAACCGGATTACATGTGAAGGTAATAAATAAGTCTGGACGTACGTAAGCTCTAACATATGACATGGCATCTTGTGAATATTAGTGTATGTGTCTAGGGCTTCCTATGAACGTAGCAGGTAGAATTACCATTTTCCCAATGTTATCAACATTCCCATCATTGGCCACATCATCCCTTAGGTGGATGTATTCATCCACTTGAAGTTTTTTTTTATTTAGACGTATGAAGAGAAGACGCTCACTCTCAATTTTTGCGTACATATCAACAATGAATTGATGAAATAGTTGCCGACAATTTAAAATGTGATTGGGTAAATTATCTCTAATCATTATTCAAAATGTGTAGAAGTCCATCGCTGAAACCTTTTTATTCGTTGGTGCACCTGAAGTAGGGTTTATCTGCGTGATGTTGAAGTGATACCCATCCTCGCCTTGCCAAAATATCAGAGGGTATTGAAGTGCATCATACGATCGATGCGTTTCTGAAATGCATTGCAGTGAATAACCTTTCCTTTGGATGATGATGCCACGTTGATGGAATTCTTGACCTGCTATAACGATTGCAACTTCGTTTATTTGAGGAGCGTTGAAGCGACGTTCGTGTTCACCCAATGGTCTTTTATCAGCTCTGATAAGTAACTGGTATTCATCCGTCGGCATGCGTTCTAGTGCTGTTTTGAATGTGTTAATAAGGTGGTTGTGTTGATGAAACATCCGCTGAAAGTTCAACACAATATCACATCTCACACCGGGTATGTAATCACATTGTTGATCCGCTTCCAGTTGCTCATCCCCCATGAAGTAAATTTGTAAAAAACTTCGGGGTTTGATCAGTGCAGGGCAGCATAGATCCCGACTTGTGGTACACCTGACCTTGCACTTTAAAAGTTGTTGCAAAGCCGCTTTCTTTAACTATACATGTGGCATCAAACGATGTCATTTGAAAGCATGAATTGTATCTTATGTTGTGTAGGAAGTGCTTTGATTCTGAAGTACTTCCAGTCATATAAGAAAGAATTTCATTTGGTGGTGATTCAATAGTTGGAAGTTTAACTTTTCCATTCCTGCAGCATATTCCAGGAGGCTCCGTTTTAAACTTCTTGGCGTGGCAGTAACTACATATTTGGTCCATTCTTCCAATAATAACATTCGGATGTTGATCGTAGTCCTTGTGAGTATCGTAGTGAAAACCTTCCAGCAAGAAATTGGAATGTCTTGCCACCCTTGATTTAATGTTTCCTTTTCTCTGCTTTTGAATTCGAGCCTCATGCTGTTCCAAGGTCTCTGCCGCCCTAAATACACTGGATCTTTCCTGCTGATCCATAAGTCTTCGATCATGTTGTTCGGTGGTCTCACTTTCTCAAAGTAATTTTACTTTCTTTGCTGTTGGCTGAACTTGTCTGATGGGTTTGCATTTTTTTGGAGGCATTTCACCACACTTGGTGAAAATTTTATTATAAAAATCCCAATTTATAACGGCCGTTCTGAGTCCTAAAAACTCGAAATAGCAAACATGCACAATAATGCACTTCCTGCACTTTGCATTCAGCTTTCTAGAGTGTAGATATACAACCTGATCACACCCAATGTGAAAGAAAGTAGTTCACAATAATATACGGAATTTTTTTTACTAATCTCGAAAACTAAACCGATTCGGATAATTCTTTCACTGTTGGGAAGCTTTCCGGAGGACATAGGCTATTTCGTTTATTTATTATTATTTTTTATAATTTTTTAATTAAAATTTTTTTTAAAATTATTTTTGGCTGTACTACCGAATAACATCGCTTTCAAGTAGTTTCCAATATCCCATGTATCGTTCCTCTTTGTTTACATACAACCTGATCACACCCAACGTGAAAGAAAGTAGTTCAAGATAATATACAGAATTTTTTTTACTAATCTCGAAAACTAAACCCATTTGGATAATTTTTTCACCATTGGGAAGCTTACTTCTTTCCGGTGAACATTAGGCTATTTCTTTTATCTATACTAATACTAGTACTAATCTTGTATTTAAATTTTATGTATGAAGAAGACCGTCTGTTTTAACTTCAACTTAACCTTAATGCTATTTGAGAGGACCACGCCTTTTGGTGGGAATCTGTAGCTCCACCCATATTTGAGACTCCTGCATCAATTGTTGGGAGTCTAATGAAACCTAATCCTTACAAAGAAAATGACATGGTAACATAAACAAAAAAATACTTATGACAATATGTTCTGCCGGTGCGTTGTGTTTTCAAAAATCGGACTCTTTCCTGTATGCCTGAACCGCGGAAGCTTGCGAGGAGTGAGGCTTCACCTGACGACCGTTGCTCAGACACGCGGAGTAACACTGCAGCAGCCGATTTGCACCCAGTCTATAGAGGGCCCCGTAAAAACACATTTGAACCCCTTAGGGATGGAATTTCTAAAAATCGTCCCACCTGTATTTTAATCTGGGTAATGAAGAGTATGTATGCCAATTTTGGTGCAAATCCATCAAACCGTTTAGGAACATATGCGGAACAAACATACAAACTTTCACTTTTATATATAGAGAGATTTTGAAATTGATAAATGTACACAGGATTGCCTAGCCCCCTAACATTTGTTCACACACATTAACATAAAAAAACAGAATTTATTGAACATTGTTTTGATCTAGATGTTATTTATTATCTGTAGCAGCTCTCTGTTCATGCTGAATTTATCTGTCAGAGACCGTTTTGAAAACCATGCAACTTTGACATTAAATAAGTTTCCAAAACTTTTGTTTTTCCAAGATAAAAAATTCAAAAATGACACCAAGTTACCTCTTTTATAATCTTTTGTCAGAAAAGCAAATGTGGGGCAAAATGTTTAAGTGACTGATATATAATTATTTGTGCTATGTGTAAAATAATTGATAGAAAAATGAAATTAATGAGCATTTTAATTTATGAAGATATACAAAATTCTGAAAAACGGTTGTATTATTTTATTTAACTATCCACATTTATTTCTGAAAATTAATTTTATACAACTGATAAGTTAACTGAATTATAACATATATTCAGAAATGGCTTTTTTAATTTAGTTGGGAAAATGCTGGTAAAATAGAACAAAACTATTAATATTTCATTGAGTCAAATAATTATATATGTGTAAAGTTGTGTGGTAATTGCTCCATGTTGAATCAGTCTTAGATTCATGCCAGATCTGCATATTATGAGGAAATGAATTTTTTTGAGTGAATGATATAAATTTTGCCCATAGCAGTGATTAATAGAAAGTTCGACAATAAAGCAAATTTGGAAGAAAACAAACAAATGATTTTTTAAGAAACACATGAAAATATGCAATGCAATAAGATGTACATGAATATATATGTAGTACATATAAAACATTTCAAAATTCTCTACATACCGGCAGTCCTCTCTCATGATCATGGAACACATTTTTTTGGTAAGGTGTGATTTGCCATGGAGGTTGCATGTTCTACAGAACTCGTAATATGTATTATATTATTCAAAATTCAACTGTAGCTCTAAGCATTCTGAAGTACCGTAATACTACGCATGCTGCATACCCGGTAAATATGTGTATGATGCAATTGCAAGATAGTACACAGGTCTTTCCTCCGTGTACCATCTATTGTGGTTCTGAGGATGCTATGTGGCAGCAAAAGACATGGTTAACATGAATAATGCTAAAATTCAGAGTGGGTGGTCAACATTTTAAATGTTTTTACAGATTGTTTTTAAATCTTGTAATTTAAAAAAAATTTAATGCATGCCAAAATGAAATTCCGTTTCAGTACTTAATTTGGTAAAATTGTGTATATGGGCCCCAGGCACCATGGAGGTAGGAATAAGAGGAGTGGCTGTCGCCAACTCTTCCCATGCTAGCGAAGTGAAGCCAGGTTTATACGCTTCCGCAGTGAAAGTAGTACCACCAGCTTTGGCGTGGTTACCCTCAAGATGCAAAAACAGATGATTTTCCGTAGGAAAGCATTACTGGGACCGTGTTCGTTTTTTAAAGATTTTACATTGTCTTAAATTATAAACGAAATGGAAAAGCAGTGGAAAAGGTTTAATAAACTCTTAGGCTTACATGAAAGGAATTTTAGTACAAAAACTTAAATCTTCATGGAGGAAAAGTGATCTAAAAAAGCGTCTTCGTAACAACTCAGACATATATGAACTGACGATTTAAAATGTGTTAAGATAATAATCATATGTGCACTATGTTGAAACAAAGAACTAAAACCATCTATACACGTTACTGACTAGTAAAAGAGCAAAAGATTATGGAAATCAATAACATCAAAGACATTGTGTTTTTCCATGGATATGATGACAGGATGACATGATAGTCAACTGATTACTAGGAAACATTCTGACGTGTTCTTCCACCACCTTGCTGAGTTCGGACTTGGATCTGAAATATGTGGGTTCGATTGATTACCACCCGGCACCTATTCCGGTTCTCAAGAGCATTTATAAACATCATGGTATATACTTTGGCGTCAAGACTTCAAATATACTTTCACTTATTAAGAAGGATCGTGGCACCATTGATCAACAAGAACGTCATGGTGTCTACTGCATTCCCTTGCAACCCGTGGAAGACGACGTCTCACCTACTCTTTACATCGGCTCTACGAAATGTTTGCTTGAACTCGTGTGTCCGAACATCAATATAATTTGTGAATGTGTTCTGCTAATACAGCGCTGGCAAGAAAGACACTTAGTGGGACTCATTTCCTGATTTGGGACCAAGCCTGTATTCTGTGTACCCCACGTAATTCCTCTTTGCTTCTGGTGGAGAGCTTATACATTCGTGCGTCAAGGGAGGTGTTCGGTAATGATTCCACACCATGTAAAATCCCCCACCCTTGGCGGAACCTATTACACAGAATACCCGGGATTTTGTGACACCCTCCTTTTTTTGCCAGTTTATCGTTGTTGTGTTAATCAGTCCTCGACGCAAGTCACATTTCTCACTATTTATCACCTTTTTTAAAATTTTGTCACTATTGTCACCTTTTTCTTACGTGTTTTCGTAATTGTTTTGAATTTAACTAGTTTTGCATTTTTTTTGTTTTTTTTTTAATATCTAGGGGATATTTTATCAAATGAAAAAAAAATATGCTGAAACAAAAATAAATTGTTGTGTAAACAAACCCAAGAGGATTGCTCACAGTTCTACATCCGGTGCGATGAAGAGGCACCCATCCCTGCAGAACATGTGGGTTGGGTCACAAGTTGTAAACGTCACTCACTGCTGCAGCAGAGGATTGGGCTAGGCTGGGAGGTGTAGGGTGGTGGTGATAAGTCAGTTGGTGATGATTTTATCACTGCACAGCAAGGAGGGTTGTAAACGGTTGTTTGTTTTTAGCATCATTCTGCATTGGTACGACTTTCATTTAGAAAATAGTTTCGAAATTCCAAACAATCTGTAGCTGTATTTATTTTTTTAAATCATGGATGGTGTGTGTGTGTGTGTGTGTGTGTGTGTGTGTGTGTGTGTGTGTGTGTGTGTGTGTGTGTGTGTGTGTGTGATGTTTTTTTGTGTGGTTTAGCATCGGCCTGAATTTCAGTGGAAAGATGGACAAGCAAAAGCATGTAACGATGCTGCCAAAAAATGAGGATCTTGAAGTCTTAATTTTTTTTGCAGTGCCATCCATATTTTTACTAGCAATTAACATTTGTAATTATTAGTTTAACTTTTCTGCAAACCAGTTTAATTTCATTCGATTTTTTTTACAATCTGTTTTATTTTTGGTGGTAGTGCAGAAATTTGAATCGATGCCCCGCCCCAATAAAAATTTGGCGGACGCAATCCTATGTACAATATTTTGTGAAGTTCTGATGTTTGTGTTGAAACCCAACCGGGCACGGTAGTGTTGGGTGAGGGGGTGTGTGTGTGTGTGTGTGTGTGTGTGTGTGTGTGTCTGGGTGCATCCAGGGCGACTTCAGTGGGAAGTACCACCCCCACCCCCTTCATGTAAGGATGTCGAAGGAAAACCAGTGGACAGGGTAGCCAGCAACGGGAATCAAACCCATCATCTCCCATTCCAAACTGGTCCGCAAAAATAAGCCACCGAAACGTTGCTTACCATGTAACCAAAGGGTGAACAGCAAAGTTGTGGAATTGTGTTCTTCGCATGAATCAGCATCATTTTTAATATAAGCTCAAAAACAAAATTTCTGTTGAAAATACAGGAATAGTAGGCAAATCCGTTGGGGCTTCTCTTTTTTTTTTTTTTTCAGCATTTTTCTGTTTTAATATTTTTTGAGCGATTTTTTTTTTGATTTGAGATTCTCTTTTTTCAGTGGGTGAGTGGGTGACTAAAACATGAAGAGCTCGCTGTTTTTTTATCTAATTTTTTTCAGGGTTATTAAGTTTGCGAAACCATAAACTTTATTACGTTTGTGTTTTCCGTGGATTCATGTTTTATTTTCAGAATTGTAGGGTGTGCGAATTATGATGGAGTTTTATGCTTTCCTGAATTGAGAATGGACCTGCTAATTCATCGAATCTTTTCATCTATGTCCTCTTCAAGCCAAATTTAGTTGACCATTCCTGGTCAAGCAGAGATGTCGTTTACTACGGATTCTCCGTAGTTTCTACGGTTAACAACCACATACTACGGACTACGCATTTAATTAATTTTTCTGCGGAGAATTTAGTATAAAATGGTTTCTTTTCATTGCCGATTGCTATGAACAGCCAAGTGGCTTGGCAGTTAGTCGTATGTGAGTCTGGGAGAATTTGAGGCTGCTGTGGCGCAGTGGAAGCATGTCCGGCGCATAACTGGAAGACTCTGGGTTCGATTTCCGATGGCAGCCAATGAGAATTTTTCTGTGACTCACTTATAAACGTGGAAAGAGCGGTGACTTCTGTTTGGTGTTCCTAGTCCATGTCAAATGTCTGTATTAATTATGCAATAAAAGCTTTGAGGCTGGGTTCAGAGCAGACTGTATATTCTTTGCCTGAGCAAAATAAAATCTCTCTCTCTCTCTGTCTTAGGCAACCAGCCAAAAAAAAACATTCCACCACAGCACCAGCAGCTGCATGCATTTGCTTCCTTATCATATTCGAAATTAAATATTGTAATGAATTAATATCGATTCTTTCTAGATTATATTTTATTTAACGTTGTAAAAGTGTTGTGTATTTCCTCTAATTTTTATGTCAAGAACCTTTAAAAATGTGTTTTTATGCCTTAATTGTGCAATTGTTCTAAACAGCCAATGCTTTCAATGTATATATTTCAAATGTTTAATGTAATGGTTTTTCTGACAATCGAAGCGATGCTCATTGAGAAACATCTGCATGTGTTTGTTTTTCCGACTTTCTACTTCTTGACTGTTACTACCACGTGGTTGCCAGGTGTGACATGTTTTTTCATGCTCCTTGATCTCGGCAGTGAGCTTTTGTTTGTTACTTACTTCGACAGATTTACGAAGTACACTTTTTTTTTATTTCTCATAAAAATGTTCTGCTAAAGAGAGTGGTGTTTTATTTTATCTTGTCAGATTCATAGGAACTTTCTTTATTTCTTAATAGCTTGTTTAATGTTTTCCCCAGATCATTCTTTGTTGGGAATCTTTTAATTTCAGTTTTAATTCTTTTGTTTTTTATTTGATGATTTTATTTTCATTATTCACTTGCGTATTAAGTTGTGTCATTTTATTTCCCCACATCTTAGCAGAAAACTTCTATTGTGCTAATCAAACGTTGCATGCATTTTTATTAATATTTATTTTATTTGCATTGCCTTTTTATTTTATCCTTTTTTTTCAGAATTGATTTATTTATGCACTTTTAAATACCTTTTTTGATTAGTTTTTTCATGTCATAAGCATTTAATTCTAATTTTCTATTTATCCGCATAATAAAGCCATGAAACTTTTCATAGTTAATTGTTCTGTGCATCGTTGGTGTTTGCTCCCACATGTTTGTCGTGTGCAAATTTACTTGCAATCGCATCGGGTAAACGGTCACCTGCCTCTACTAATATTCTTGAATCTAAAAAGCAAAAAAGTTGGAAAAAAATTGTAGGAGAGTTATTCGCAAGAATTTCCGTGTCTAAAATTGTCTAGGGTATCCGAAAACCATAGGTTTTGTTCCCTGTGTGCTGTTGATTTTTCAATCGCACATGGAGGAAAAGATAATTGCGGTCGGCATTTTCACTCTAAAAAACAGGATTAATAACCATAAGTGTGTGGCATCATACACTTATGACATAACATATTTATTAGATACATACTATTTGTTGAAATAGTATGTATTTTTTGTGTATTTACTCAGTTTTTTTTCCCATTTTAAGGGTATTTAGATATGTTCCAAAATTTATCCAAGTATTGTCCCCCATCCAGATTAAAATGTTGCTAAAAATGTAGCTGTGTACTGTGGAAAATAAGCATGCTACCCTGCAAATTTTAATGCAGGAACTTGACTTCACTACTGAAAAACTACAGGCACCACGCATATGGACTACTGATAACTTCCTTCAGATGTTGGTACCTTGGTACCTCTGGTCAAGTGGTACAAGCGATGCTTCGGCAGTTTTTCTCGTTAAATGCTGTGGAGTGGGAAGTGATGGGTTTGATTTCTCGCTGTGCTGTCCACCAGTTTTTGTGGACATCCTTACGTGAATACGGGGTAATTCCATTGAAGTTTGCTCTGGATGCACCCAACCTATGGGTCTTAAGCCAACTCTGTGAATAACTGCTCCCGGTTGGGATTAAACATCAACAGTATGGAGTGGGAGGTGACTGGTTTCATTCCCATTGCTGACTACCCTCCCATGGACATCCTTTTCTCGTGAATATGGGAGGTAGTTTTGAAGTATGTTGGCCTAACCGTGGTTAGTTCGGACTCAACACCATCACCGAAGTTTGAGTTGAGACGAAAATTAGCCTACCTCAAAGCAATTGAGAGATTTGATAGCTTTCAAAGTAAATATTTTGGAATAAAATACTTTGATGCGCCGCAGCCTAGGAAGTATCAGTGAGATATCAATTTTTCTCACCCTCTCTCTCTCTCCTTCTTTGAGCTTCTCCTTCCCCTTGTCGTAATTTCTCAAAGAAAGACCTAACACAAAGTAAAAATGTCAAACACTTTGGGTTGCAATTCATCAGTCAACTGTTTAGCAGTTCCAGTTTCAGTGACTCCCTGTCATTCAAATCTATCAGCCTCTGGCTCGTTAATAAAAACAAACATAACCTGTATGCTTGTTTGTTTTTACACTGCCGGACAATTGCTAAGGACGGATGACAATAGCAACGATAGCAACCATAAAATGGAAGGCAGGAAAATGTGGAAATTAGCATAAGTGCGGGATACAGTAAGACGTGTTGTGCGTATGTAAATTTTGGATTGCCGAACTTGTTCGTGACGTCATAGCGCTGATAAGAGATATAAAGGATTTGACGCGTATTGACCGTTGTTGTTCAAACGCAAAGTTGAAAGGGAAAGAATCAATTGACGAACTTGCAATTTTCAGTATGTCTTCCCGACATCACCTAGATGATTTTACGCGTTGCCGTATTATTGGCAAGATTGAAGAAGGGCGAAAAATAACAGATGTTGCCAGGGAGTTCGACGTCAGCCACAGTGTTGTTTCAAGGCTTTGGAAATCATTTCAAACAAATGGAGAGGGTAGCAAACGTCACGGGGAGGTCGTGTTCGCAGTACGACACCTGCAGAAGATTGGTACATAGTGCTATCAACAAAAAGACACCGGCGCAGCACAGCTAGTGAGGTAGCAAATCAGTTTATGGCTGTTACTGGCAAGCTGATCTCCTGAAAAACTGTCGCCAGACATTTGCATGAAGGAGGACTATACGCTCGCTGTCCTGTTGTGTGCATCCCATTGTCCAGAGGTCACCGTACCGCCCGTTTGCAATGGTGCCATCAACATCGCAATTGGACTGATAACGACTGGTCTGCTGTCCTCTTCTCAGATGAGAGTAGATACAGTCTATCGTCTGATTGTCGACGACAATTGATCTGGCGTGATAGTGGTACTGCATATTGTCCAGCAAACATACAGGAAAGGGACCGATATCTGACATGTAGTGTCATGGTATGGGCTGGCATCATGATCAATGGCCGTACGTCCCTCTATGTGCTTCCAACTGGGACTATGACTGGCCAACGATACATTAATGATGTTCTGCTACCTCATGTTCGCATGTTCCATGGTGCTGTCGGTGATAGATTAATTTTCATGGACGACAACGCAACATGTCATCGAACAGTCGCTGTCCAGGAGTGTCTTTAGAGCGAGGATATTCAACACCTCATATGGCCAGCACGTTCTCCAGATCTGAATCCCATTGGAAATGTGTGGGATGCTTTGGGGAGGAGTCTTGCTGGTCGCCAATGCCCTCCAATAAACAAGGACACCCTCATCCGTGCACTGACAGAGGAATGGGATAAATTACCCCAACAGCTGCTTGATAATGTTGTGCAAAGCATCACACGACGTGTGGAATCTTGCATTGCCCTCCATGGTGGCCATATCCCGTATTGACATCTTACGCCGGAACGCCTGCGGACGGTAATTGCATTTTTTTCACGTTTACGTATTCTGCACAAAATGGCCTGTTTGTCCCTTGAACACGTTCCAAAGCCTTCTGGATTTCAGAGCACAATAAATTGTCTTTCTTGTAATATCCTGGCATTCTGACATTATTTTATTTCACTTGGCATCCAACCACACTTACTTTTTTATGCGCTATATAGCTGTTTATGATCCGTCCTTAGCAATTGTCCAGCAGTGTATATTGTTAAAATCACATCAGCTGCTTAGAAAAGTTTTACTTTTGACCTCGTTATTTTCGTATAGTTCAGTTTTAAATCTTGTTTCATTCAAAAATTCTCTCTTTTACTTTCGTTGTAATTGTAGCACGTGTTCTGACTTTAGCGTCTGCTCAGAACCATCGGGGGAAAAGATTTTTAGGGTTCCCCCGCAACCTGGAAAACCGGGAATTCTCAGGGAATTTGAAAATTGTTCCAAAAATCAGGGAAACTCAGGGAAAATTGTGTTTTTCTGTAAAAATCAGGGGATTTTTTATCATGGAACTGAAAAGTCAGGGAATTTTTTATTTTGCCAAAAAATAATTCGTTTCAGACTTTTGTAGAATATATTTCTGTATTGCTAAGTTTTAAAATAATTCAGAGTTGTTTTATCCTAGAAGGCAACTTAGCAACCAACCCCCCACCCCACCCCACCGATTACAGTCCAGCTGTGCTGGGGAGTGCGTCTCTTTGCGGTTTCCCCATCTCCAGATGCTCTTCCTAAACTACAACCGAACAAACGGACACGTCAAAGCGTGAGAGAAAACCATTAATCACACACCCATTTCGCAGGATCTTGTCTGCTGCAGTTTGCACAGAGGCAGTAATTTGTTCCTGAGTAGGCGCTCCGGTTCTCTGTGTAGAGACTGGAAAAAAAATTATGAAAAAGCTATTTCCTCAATTTTTTAAATAACCGACTGAAATTTTTACAGTGGGCAAGATATATGAAAATAACGTTCTGTTTTAAATTTCACCGAAATTCATTGAAAACTTTAGAAGTTGAGCTTTTTTTTTCTTTTGCGTGTTCCACTTGTCTTTCATCAAAACATACAAAAACATTTTATTTTGCCGAATGTTGGTGATCCTAATAAATTCGTCCCCTCACCCCTTTTCAAGAGCAGTGTGGATGAATGTTGCAAATTGAGGGCACCTAATTTATTTTGAAAAAAGTTTGTGTCACTTACGAACTGAAGCTTTGCTTTCATAATTCTGCAGCAGAGTTGGTTTAGTTGGAAAAGTATGTACCTTCAAATGTTTGAACAGGGAAAATATTATGAAATAGGAAGATTCTTCAAAGAGGGGGAAAGATTTATTTTTTTCATAGTACTTGCGAGTATTTTGACAAATAAAGGTAACTTGATCACGCTAGTTACGTTACATGAAAAAAACTTTTACAAGAAAGTTCATAAGTTGGGAGCTTTCGACCTTATCGTAGGTCTTCATCACGCCAATGGAGAACTAAGATTGTTGCCAGATTCTACATTTGAATTTTTTCTATTTTTGTTGCCAAAACTTAGAATTGATCTCCAGATCATCGGAATGTAGAGAGGAGATTCGGAATTGCAAGTCATTGAGTTGAAAATAATTTCCAGGCTTTCAGGGTAAGGGAGGGCAAAACGATTGTCAAAAGAAGCAATTCGTTTTGCTCCGTTCCAGCGGGGAACTGCAGATGTGTCTTCCATTGTCAAAATAGACAAGGCTGTATTAAGATTGGCTTTCAAAACATCTTTTTTATGTTCTAAAATTCTGTGGTTAATGCTCCTGTATGTGCTTCCAATGTATAAGTTATCACCTGTTGAAGAAGAGATAGGAATGCAGTAAACTCCTGGGAGGTCCAGATTTTCAACTTTGTCCCTATCCCTTTGTAGAAGTTTCAAGATGTTTGGGGTAGATTTAATGGCAAGATGGTAACCAAAACTTCTAAAAAGAATTTGTAACTTTTATAAGCATAGGAAGGATGGTAAGGAACAGAACCAGAGAATTTCAGGTTTTCTTTCTTTTGAGGGAGGAGACATTCAATTTTCGAATTGTGTTCATATTTTTTTAAGAGGGAGTTGACTGTAAGAGCAGGCAAACCATGAGAGAGGGCTGTTGTAGAAATTTTGGAGAATTCTTCTTGAAGAGAAAGTTGGTTGTTGCAAATGATATGAGCCCTGTGGATGTAAGACTTCAATGCTGCTAGCTTGTAGAGATGCAGAATGAAAGATTTGTAGGGAATGATGTTAGTGGCCGCAGAAGGTTTATGATAGACGGAATGAGTGATGGAGAAATCAGCGTTTCTGCAGATGGATCCATCCAGGAAATCAATTTTGTTGTTTACTTCCTTAGATATAGTGAGATTAATGGAAGGAAATGTTTCTGTAATGGAGTTGATCAGTGTCTGTAGTTCAGACTCGGTATGTGGCCAGCTAATGAAAATGTCATCTACATATCTTAACCACATGGAAGGTTGAAAAGGTTGGTGAGGAATGATGGAAACTTCAATATGTTGCATGTAGATTTCTGCAAGAAGAGGGGAAAGAGGTGAGCCCATGGTGAGACCAGATTGTTGCTTGTACACAATTTTGTTGGAAACAAAACAACTGTGTTGATGAATAGTGTGGAAACAATCATAAAGATCTTTGATAAGAGTACTGGGTGGTTCAAAAGGAAGAATCAATTTCTTCGTGAGGAGCATGTAGGACTCAAAATATGGTACAGAGGGGAACAAAGATTCCACATCAAGAGTATATAGATTAACACTTTGAGAAAAGGAATTAGGAAGTTTGTGGATAAAGTAGAGACAACAGTATGAGGATGGTTGGCTGCCAGGGATTTGCATTTGAGGACCGATTTCTTTTCAAGGTTTACTGCTGGAGAAAAAGAATATTCAACTAAAGGTCTGATGGGGTTACCAGCTTTATGCAGTTTAACTTGCAGGAAAAGCCTGGGAGTTCTAAATAAGGATGGGTTGAGATATCTCCAAAGAAGGATTGAAGAGTTCCTTTCTTAGATAATCTGTCAACTTAGTTTTTGAGTGAGTTGGTGGTGTCTGACTGCAGAGGGATGCAGTTAGCAGAAGTAAGAAATGAATGCACTTTTTGGTTAAGTATTTCTTTACCAATGATGACTGGGCAATCAACTTTATCTGCTTTGCACACGGCAAAGTCATTTTCTTTAATAAATGACCTGAATTCTTTCTGACAAGAAGAAGAGTACTTTATTGGCACAGAATTTTGCTTGGATAGGATAACAGCAGCGTTATCATGGAGGATAGGTTGGTGAACAGTCTCAGTTCTATGGATGGCTGATTCTATAAGAGAAACAGTTTTTGGAAGATTGATAGGAAGAGCTGGTGAAAATTTTGGGCCTAATGATAAGAATTTATCCAAGCTAGGAGCAATAGTAACAGAAGAAAGATTTACATACTTTGGCTTGTCAGTAGAGGCTGAAGACGGAGTAGATGTAGCTTGACTTTTTTGCTTGGTTACCATCTTGCCCATTAAATCCACCACAAACATCTTGAAACTTCTACAAAGGGATAGGGAGATAGTTGAAAATCTCGACCTCCCAGGAGTTTACTGCATTCCTATCTATTCTTCAACAGGTGATAACTTATACATTGGAAGCACATACAGGAGCATTAACCACAGAATTTTAGAACATAAAAAAGATGTTTTGAAAGCCAATCCTAATACAGCCTTGTCTATTTTGACAATGGAAGACACATCTGCAGTTCCTCGCTGGAACGAAGCAAAACGAATTGCTTCTTTTGACAATCGTTTTGCCCTCCGTTACCGTGAAAGCCTGGAAATTATTTTCAACTCAATGACTTGCAATTCCGAATCTCCTCTCTACATTCCGATGATCTGGAGATCAATTCTAAGTTTTGGCAACAAAAATAAAAAATTCAAATGTAGAATCTGGCAACAATCTTAGTCCTCCATTGGCGTGATGAAGACCTAAGATAAATTCGAAAGCTCCCAACTTATGAACTTTCTTGTAAAAGTTTTTTTCATGTAACGTAACTAGTGTGATCAAGTTACCTTTATTTGTTATTATTGTTACATGTTTTGCCCATCGTCAAGCATTTTGACAAAAAATACCAAGCAATGAAGCCGGTACTATTGCATACCTACCAAATTTCCCAGATTTCACAGCCGCTTTCTAGATTTGTTTTCTTCCGGTTTTATGGCCGGAAGGAGATTTTTCTTGATTCTGTCATATTTCTATTTCATAATGCATGAAGAAATTTATTTATAGCTATTTTAAGACGATATTCCGATTACTGCAAGAGCTGGCTGGTTGCGAAAAATAGAGTAGTCCGGCTCCCGGGACCATAGATTTTCACATCTGGGTCATTCCACGCGAAATCATCAGATATTGAAATAATTTTCCACAAACACATCTCCGATTCCTACGATTTTTTTTTTTACGGGTAGCTGCCTCCAAGTTATAAAAAAAAAAACCCTGAAAGTTTCAACTTTTTTATTTCTGATAGATTAGAAGATATTATTTTTTGAATTTTTGTGCATAGTGGAACCGTTTCCTGTAACAACGCAAATATCTCCGTTATTTAGAATAAGAAGAAATATAAAATTCATCATTCTCTCATAATTTTCCCCAAGGTTTCAGCTTATACATAGGAAACAAAAATTTGCGAAAGCAAAAGTTAGACGGGGTAGAAATTTTCTTGTAATCGTAAATTCTTTTTCTTTCGTTGCTGCACCTCACAAGATTTGCATAAATTATTCATTTCGCATCTTTACCCTCACATTGCCAAAAAAAAAAGTACCTATTTACTACTGATGATAATCATTGCCGTGCATGCTCTGTTCGTTTCAGGTTAGTCAGTGCAGGCGCTAAAGCCTCTGTCTCCATTTTGGATGATGTTATTTGTGGGGAGTTACTGCAAATGACCTGAGAGGGCTATACAGACCTTTCTCGCACTTTGCCTGATCAACATCGCATAAATGTATTCCCCTTCGTAAAGATATTGTTAAGTATAAACGTGCCATTCACCGCAGGATGAAAAATTATGTTGACAAAAAGTGTTAAGAGGATTTTATGAGCACACGTGCACACAAAACTTCCTCCAATTGTTTCCTGTACAAGTAATTTGACGTAGCGTGGAAATGAACTGTGACCTGCGAGAAAAGTTCAGTACTAATGTTTGTGTCACAAACGTAGCCAATCAATTTTAAGACTTCCGGATTTTGAAAGTACTTATATGAATTGTAGCCTCTCAGGCAAAATGGTATTCTGTATTAACTGTTAGTTTTCTCCACTTGTTGCTTCCATTATTTTTTCTTTATCCCTGTATTTAAATTTATGGCATTAGGATCTCTGTTGACGAGACTTTCAGAACCTTCTGCTTTTTTTAGAGATGATTCACTCTTTCATCCTTGCTACTCTTATCTTCGACATGCTTTCTTTTAGTACTTTTTTTTTAAGACAGAATACTCAACAATTCATTAAAGTAAGAGAAAGCAAATAAATGACTGCAATAGAGAATTTGCCCCAATCTCCTTCACCAACGGTAGCTGGGGGTTTAGGGTTTAACATCCCAGTGTGTGTGTGTGTGTGTGGGGGCAAGCAACCCAATAACAGCGAATAGATTCAGTGACGCCTGTCTGATCTATAACCTTCCATATAACTTCAGACAACCAACTACGGCCTCAGACGTCGAGCTGCCCTCAGATCCTAATTTACAATCTCTGGCAAACTATGATGAGCTAGATCACCACAAGTGGAAAACAGTGCAATGTATTTTCTTAGCTCCTTTTTAATTCTCTTGAGAATTTGAAAGTTGCTACTTAGTTTTTCAATATCTTTGTGCATTAGTGCGTTAAAAAACAACAACAAGAAATCTAGTTTAAGAGAGAACTACTGACAACTGAAAGATTAACTTCTTTAAGTAACTTGTCGATATGAGGATGAAAACTGTGATGATACGGATAAGGACAGAGAAACACATGAAACAGAGGGAACAAATTACGATCCCTAAATATGTAGTAACATTCCACACTTCTTTTTCATATATTGGTTGACAGTAATTGCGATACATTGTGTGCTACATTAACGGAAACGCATTCACAGGTCCAAGGTCTGCTAATGTTCCCCCATTATTTTTAAATTTACCAAAATAATGAAAAAAAAAAGCCAAAAAACCCGCAATAAATTTTATTACTACCATGCTAACACCAGGATGTGATTAGGGCCATCAAAATTTTCATCCAGTGTTACTGTGAAACTGTTTTATTTGAGGGCGACACAGTTCGCTGTGGTGCGTTGTGTTTCATATGATCTCATGAGTGTTTCCTGCATTTTCGTATGCAACACAATCTTTAAATAAACAGTTAAAATAAATAAAAATAATAAAAAAAGACAAGATGACAACTGAAAGGTTAACTCGTTTATTTAAACACATATATCTCCGACTTTTTTGTTTCTAAAATTATCATTCCTTGATCATTTCCTCTTATGGCAGTCATAGGAAATCTTACTTTAAATCTGTGCAGTGGAACTATTTTATGTCCAAAAATCCTATCTGATATTTCGTAAGTTGTAGATATCGTTGATTAATATTCCAAAAACGGTATTCAACATCCATTGCAAAATTTATATGTGTTTGATATATTGGTAAGCTTACGGTGAAGAAAGTTTATATTAGTTTTCCTAGCCGTCGAATGGCTGAGCATGCCAATATTCGGCAATTTCTTTTAAGAAAATGCTAATTAAGTTTAGTGATATTTAACAGTTATATTATTTGAATTGCCTTTAAACATAACATTATTGCACTTTCCTTCCTTCAAACATCATGTCAAATGATCGTGGGCTGATAAATTTAATCTGACCGACGCACGCGTCCAGTGGTATCATCTGCCACCCGTCCAGAGCCTACATCGACTCCCGCTGCCATTTGGCTGCAGGCCGCGATTTGCCGCCCGCGTTTTCACAGTGGCAAAATACAAGTCGTACACTGTATTTAAAAATTCTTTTCTCAGCATGTATGCAAAAACCCAATTTTTTTCCTTTGTTTATTAAATTAAACTTTTGTTTAAATATGAAAACAGTTGTAACTTTCTAAGTGTTGTACTACACAGTTTTTTTACGTTTTGAAAAAAGGCTCTCTCATTGCACGTAACTCAAAAAACTAAAGAAGATAGAAATTCGTGCATTGCACCAATGGATTCCTTGGGTGAAATTACGAAGAAGTGGTGATTTTGGTACTTCTTTTAATCTAAACAACGGAGATATTTGCGTAGAAACGCAAATAAAGCCCGCCATGCACCGAAATTTGAAAATTAACATCTTCTAATCTATTGAAAATCTAAAAAAATGGAACTTATGGGATTTCCATATGTTGGGGTAATCTTTTCATAGAAAAAAAAAATCGTAAGAATCTGAGATGGTGTGGTGGATAGCATCTGACGATTTGGCATGGAATGACCCATCGTTGGTTGGGATCGCATGCGTGTTGGGACTGTCCGAACGGAAATAGTTAATTGAAATATTTACGACTTTTAACTTTCCCAGGCGGCAAAGGACACACCCAAGGTGTGAGTGGAGCGTTTTCAGAAACTAAGGGGGGATCGTAAAGACAGGAGAAGGACTATTTTGATTTTTGATGCTGTTGTCCAGCGAAAGTGGGAGAGAAAAAGAAACGGTGAGAGGAAGAAAGAGTGGAAAGACACGCGAGGGAAGGAATGTCATGCAGTTTTAGGGATGGGTGTCCAACGATTTAAAAAAAAAAAATGCTAGCCTGTGAACCCATAGATTATAAAGTAAAGCAAAATAAAAATTATTCAATGCTCATCTGTGATTACATTTCTCCATGAAGTATTATTTACCAATAATTAGGCGATCTGCATTCACCTTGCAATCTTCTGATGAAATAAATTTGTGCAGAGAGATTATTAAAGATTGAAAAAAGAGCATGATTATAGAGATTTGTTGTGTTCACTATAATTTTTATTGAATTTTGTTGCAACCTTGGAGCATTCTGGTATGTAAATTACGTAAATGGACTGGTTTTTATTTACCATTATGGCATGCCAGGATTTAATGCAAACTTTGTCATAAGAAAATTGAAAGTCGTAACATGATGAGTAACATCACACACACAAGCAATTTATAAATTCATTTTTGTGAATTGCAATTTTCATGATGAGTAAAACAGTGTTTAATCCTGAGTGGACTGATCAAAATTTAAATCCCCAGTGGGGTGACTGGATAAGAGCTGTTGACAATGAACCATATACAGGGATCACATTCCTCCTTAAAATTACTAATATTTTGTGACCCTCCTTAAATTCTTAAAATTATACCTAAAATTTACTATTCTTCCTAAAATTTTTGTAAGCTTATTTATTAAAAATACAACCAATATTAACGCCAATAAATTTACTGTTACGGTAAGGTAAAGAGACCTGTTATTGTGCGCTGCTGAAGGAAGGGAAAATGACGCCATCAAGATGCACATGCTTCGGGGGGGGGGGGGGGCACCACTTTTGTGCCTTCAGACAGTTTTCAAAAGTAACGGAGATCTAAAGAAAAAAACATTGGGGGAGGGTTCATTTTCACCACTGGTTTGCACTTTGCAGACAAATTCCGTGGCACGCAGAAGATCGTACTTTATTTTTGGACATGCCTCGTGGACCCTCCTCTTTCTGCTGATGTTTTGTTATTGTACACCACAGGTGGGTGGAAGCAAAGAGGAAACATGTGGTCTCCTTCCGTAACCTCCGGTAATGATGATGGGATGGTAGCTGAGTGTTATCGTGGCAGGCAGTAGAGCACATGATCATTGACCTTCGATCCTGCGTCGGCGACGGTGACCTTCGATGCACAATATATCTCGGCTCTGACTCGCTTTGACTGAACTTGCGTGAGATACGTATGATAGTTTCTGGTTTTGGATCTTTTATGGTGTTCTCTGTGCTGTGTTGTGTGCAGGTTCAATTCTCTAGTGGTGACTTGCTATTTTTTTTTTTTTTTTCTATCTTCTGACATCCTCGCAGCCAAACTTTGGGAAGTTCTTTGGTTTTGCAATATTGGAGCGTGTTTTTGTACTACCCTTTCATTTTCAGTTTTCTGGTTAGTAATACAAGTGTTTAAGATGCCTAAATCCAAAACGAAATTTCAAGATGCGTGGCTTGCCAAAGAATTGGACAGAGTGAAGTTGAAAGAATGGTGTTCTGCAACTGAAACAATATTTTCTGCTAAGTTTGTGTTCAGAAATTTTCAATATTTGTAATAGTGGCTTTTCACAAGTAAAAGCACATCATAAAGGAAAAAAAACATTTGCAGAAATTCCAAAGTAAATTTCAAAATAAGTCCATCCTGAAAGCCTTTGGAGGACGGGATCTTCAGCCCAAAACAAATATTAGAGAAGTACTGAGTCATGATTTACAGATGGCTAAAGCTGAAGCATTATGGGCCATGAAATTTGCTAAGGACAATATGTCTTTTGTTTCATGCACTGAAACAGTTGAACTTTTCAAAGAAATTTTTCCTGATTCTGCTATTGCAGCCAAAATGCAACTTAAAGAAAGAAAAGTTGCTTATGTGAAATCACATGGACTGTCAAAACATTTTGAAGAGAATTTGAAAAAAGACATTGCATCTAGTAGCCCAGGAAAGGTTACTATAGCATTTCATGAAACTAAAAGTACACATTTCTTCAGGAAGACGCTTTGACGTCTGTAAGTTCTGTTTTACACATTCTGTAAAGTGGATACAGTCTGTGGTGGTGCATTAACTTATTCAATTAAAATGTAAATCGGTTAAAAGTCCTAAAAATGTTAGTCACGGAAGTGCGTGTTCAGTCTGACGTCTGTAGTTATTGAGAATTTCTTTGTCCAAAGTTGTATCTTGCTTCAATATGGTCAGTTGTTAGGGTTAGTTCGAGAGCCATTTCGTCATAAGTTGTACCCTACTTCGGTTATGTCCAGATGTTAGGGTTAACTTTGTTCTGGCTGTGTCCACATCATATTGAATGGGTTAAGGTTTCCAGATAATAATTAAAGATTTTTGAGTTAAGAGTTACTATTTACATATCACTTGAAGTTCCACGTCGTACTTGGCCATTAGGGCTATCTCGTCAATGTTACACTCTCTTGGAATTGCTGAGGAAGTCTTCAAGTTAGGTCAGGTTCAAAAAAAAATTTAAAAGCTTTAAAAGATTCCAGTTGAAATCGTTATATACACCACCTCATACCGTCCACATTCTCAATCGCCGGACGTGCGTTTCACCTAGGCTCTACCCTGGCGTTTTCAACGGAGACTTCACACTCTCTGTCGAAGTCTGCTCTCTGAAAGTCTCATGTCCACAGTGCGCATGTTCCTCGTGTAACCCATTGCCAATGCCATCTAGTGTGAGGTCACATCAACTTTATCTTATTACGATCTGAAAATCTTACAGATAATGAAAGAGAAAGTATTGTGGAAACCCTAAAAAATTATAACTAACAGTAACTAGTTCACATACAATAAAATATATATATAAACAGCAATATGGTGCACCAATGGGATCACCATTGTCAGGGCTACTGGCAGAAGTCGTACTACAAGAAATCGAAAATAACATATTAACAACAACAAAACAAGAAATACCCATACTGTATATAAAATATGTAGATGATTTCTTGGTATTCTGGCAGCATTCTGAAAAGAAATTGAATGATTTCATACATAAATTCAACACATTCCACCAATCTATAAAAGTAAAAGTTGAAAAAGAAAATGAAGGACAGCTACATTACTTGGATATTTCTTTATTGAAAAATAACAATAAAATAGAATATTATGTTTACAGAAAACCCACCTACATACCAGCAGTTATACCTAGAAATTCAAATCACCCACGGAGATACAAAACATCAGCCTTCCAGTACTATATAAAAAGAGCCATCACGCATTCCTTCAATAAAACAGCAGAAAAGGAAGAAATGAATTGGGTCATAAAAACCGTCAGAGAATATGGATATAGTAATAACTTAATCGTGACCATCCACAAAAATATCACAAAATCAATGGAAAACACAAATATAAAAACGAAAGAATTAAAAGAATTTTGTGGAAGCTTTCCATATATCCCCCCTGTAAGTATAATCTTGAAGAAAGAATGCAATAAATACAATATGCAACTAGCTGAAAAAATTACTGATAATGGTACAATTATAAGTACCAACAAAGATAAAACATCTATACTGAATAAAGCTAGGGTATACAGCATTCCTATAAGCTATGACGAAAATGATAGAAATAATGAACAAAAAGGATATATGTAGGTAGCACCAAGAGAAGATTTCGATCAAGACTGAAAGAACATATGAATAATTGGAACAAGAAAGAAGTAAATGCATTTACAACTAGGAAAAAACATTGTTAATTAAACATTGTATGGATAACAAGTCCACCCCTGACTGGGTCAATGCCACGCTAATAACATCACATGAAACACATGCCCAGATATTAACATCCGAAGCCATTGTAATCGAAAAAACAAGGAATTATAATTGTAACACTAACAGCCCTATAGAACTACCATACGCATGGAAACATCTGATTCAGCAAGAACAAAGAAATGGGGAAGGAAGAAAAAATAAACCAAGAAAAATTGAAAACAAAGGTATGATGAACGTTACAGACAATAGAGCTCCACAGGGAGGAGGGATGACGCATGAAGATACGTAAAAGCACGAGATAACAAGGCTTCTACTAAGATGCGCAATTAAAGTTGCGCACTGAAAAAAACGCAAGACTAGCTGAATTTTAAAAATACTAAAAAATGAATTGAATTGGATAAAGAACACGGCAATAAACTTCGGATAGGATATGAAGAAAATAAATTACATTAATAGATGAAACCCTAGAAATAAACAACAAAGGAGTACACAGACTCAACAGGTAATAAAATTTTGTGGATCATTACCATATATACCGGAGATCACAACTATTATGAAGAAATCATGTAAAAAGTTTGACCTAGATTTTGGTGTATGAACGAGAGACATAACGAAATCTCTTAGTTACTATCACAGAAAGACCCCAATCTTACGAAAAGTGGGTGTCTACTCTACACCAATAATAAATAATCAAAATAAAATTGTCAACCAATATATAGGCAGTACAAAAAGAAATATTAAAATCAGATTGACTGAACACATGAAGATCTGGAACAGAAGAGAGAATAAAACAGCACTTATTGACTTCTGTTTGGATAATCAATGTATACCCCATTGGGAAGGAATTACAATATTAAACCAGCAGAATAATATGAGAACAATACAAGTAGCAGAAGCAGTATTAATAAATAAGATCAAACCATTTAACTGCAATAATAACAGTCCATACAACATTTCATACGCTTGGAGGAACCTGATCGAAACTGAGAAGAAATTGAATAGGGAGAGGAGAAGAGAGGAAGAGAAAAAGGAAGGGTGAGAATGACATAGATGAAGATAAAGTTGATGTGACCTCACACTAGATGGCATTGGCAATGGGTTACATGAGGAACATGCACACTGTGGACATGAGACTGTCAGATAGCAGACTTCGACAGAGAGTGTGAAGTCTCCGTTGAAAATGCCAGGGTAGAGCCTAGGTGAAACGCGTGTCCGGCGATTGAGAATGTGGACGGTGTGAGGTGGTGTATATAACGATTTTAACTGGTATCTTTTAAAAAATAATTTTTATGAACCTGACCTAACTTGAAGACTTCCTCAGCAATTCCAAGAGAGTGCAACATTGACGAGATAGCCCTAATGGCCAAGTACGACGTGGAACTTCAAGTGATATGTAAATAGTAACTCTTAACTCAAGAATCATTAATTATTATCTGGAAACCTTTACCCATTCAATATGATGTGGACACAGCCAGAATGGAGTTAACCCTAACATCTGGACATAACCGAAGTAGGGTACAACTTATGACGAAATGGCTCTCGAACTAACCCTAACAACTGACCATATTGAAGCAAGATACAACTTTGGACAAAAAAACTCTCAATAACTACAGACGTCAGACTGAACACGCACTTCCGTGAGTAACATTTTTAGGACTTAATAATCTAAAGTAACTTATGGGATTTTACTAGGAAATTTTTCTTTAATAGCAAATTTTCGGAGAAAACTCTTCTCCTTCTTCAGGCTGACTTGTTGTTGTCACTTTTTCCTTGTCACTATCACGGTTACGGTTTACCTTGACGGTTACGGTTAACCTTGACGGTTTAGGTTATTTTTCAACAAATCCTGCCAGATGTTAGGCAGGGAAAATCCTTTGCAGTCATTGATGATGGAATTTTGATTTTTCTCAATCTCTATTCCTTCTTTCAGTTTTCTTTTTTGGAAATTGCTTTGGAAACTTATTACTTTAAGGGAATTCCAATCCATGCTGTGCCCAGTTTCTCTAACATGCCTATCTAATCCAGTCTTGTTGGGGCAATTTTTTATAGCTGCTTTATGCTCAGCTATACGAGTTTCTAGTCTGCGACCTGTTTCCCCTATGTAAGATAGTCCACAACTACAATTTACTTCATAAACTACTCCTTGCATTTTTAAAATATCTTCTTCTCTTTGAACTATTTTAGGGAAACAATTTTTAATTTTATTCTCTAAACTTGGAGCTAGCCTAATATTGTATTTTTACTAATTCTCTTTAAAGCCTCAAATAAACCTTTGTGATAAGAAATTTTTCTAGTGAATTTTACTAGTTGCTTTTGTGAGTTCTTCGTACCATTAAAACTCAGAAGCTTCTCAATTTCTTCTTTAGGATAGTTATTCTCTGCAAGTATGACTTTAAGTTCTTCTTTATGGGCTTCTTTTTTATCTGTAGTAGAAACTATTTTATTAATTTTTTCTAAAAACTGACTTGCTACATTCTTCTTAATAGAAACTGGGTGATACGAATTGAAATCCAGTAGTCTTTTAGTATTCATTGGTTTTTTATACCAACTAGTGAGGAATTTTTCATCTTCATAATAGATAGTAATATCTAAGAAGTTTATTCTTCTTTCTTTTTGAAGTTCAATAGTGAACTTAAGGGAATCATCTAATTCATTGAATGAGTCTAGAATTCTTTCTGGAATAATTTCTGAGCTATCTATTATAAATAAGATGTCATCCATGTATCTGCTATATAAGCAGAAGTATGTGGGTTGTACTAGTATCTTTTCTTCTAGTTTTCCCACATAATAGTTAGCTAATAGTGGGGAGAGTGGGGAGCCCATTGCTAGCCCCGATTTTTGAATGAAAAAAGTTTTCCCAAATTGAAAGTAGTTGTTCTGCAAAGAGAAAGTAAGCATTTCAAAAATTCCAACTAATATGTTTTATTACCTCAAATATATGGAATAGTCAAACTGCATAAAGAACACCAACCAATTAGACCAATAATAGACTCAAAAAACTCTATTCTTTCAAATCTAAACTATTTTTTAAAGTCACACCTTCAGAATCTTTTAAAAGAGCCACCTAACTTGATTAAAAACTCAATGCAGCTAAAAGAAAAACTAGAACTTCTTCCTAAATTAGATTCTCCTATTATGGGTAGTTTAGATATAGTGTCTATGTATACTCACATTAATATAGATCAACTTATAGACTTTATAGCGGAAGACTTGGCAGACCTAATAGTTTTTCACAACAAGGAAAAAAACATATTAGTTGGAATTTTTGAAATGCTTACTTTCTCTTTGCAGAACAACTACTTTCAATTTGGGAAAACTTTTTCATTCAAAAATCGGGGCTAGCAATGGGCTCCCCACTCTCCCCACTCTTAGCTAACTATTATGTGGGAAAACTAGAAGAAAAGATACTAGTACAACCCACATACTTCTGCTTATATAGCAGATACATGGATGACATCTTATTTATAATAGATAGCTCAGAAATTATTCCAGAAAGAATTCTAGACTCATTCAATGAATTAGATGATTCCCTTAAGTTCACTATTGAACTTCAAAAAGAAAGAAGAATAGACTTCTTAGATATTACTATCTATTATGAAGATGAAAAATTCCTCACTAGTTGGTATAAAAAACCAATGAATACTAAAAGACTACTGGATTTCAATTCGTATCACCCAGTTTCTATTAAGAAGAATGTAGCAAGTCAGTTTTTAGAAAAAATTAATAAAATAGTTTCTACAGCAGATAAAAAAGAAGCCCAAAAAGAAGAACTTAAAGTCATACTTGCAGAGAATAACTATCCTAAAGAAGAAATTGAGAAGCTTCTGAGTTTTAATGGTACGAAGAACCCACAAAAGCAACTAGTAAAATTCACTAGAAAAATTTCTTATCACAAAGGTTTATTTGAGGCTTTAAAGAGAATTAGTAAAAATACAATATTAGGCTAGCTCCAAGTTTAGAGAATAAAGTTAAAATTTTTTTCCCTAAAATAGTTCAAAGAGAAGAAGATATTTTAAAAATGCAAGGAGTAGTTTATGAAGTAAATTGTAGCTGTGGACTGTCTTACATAGGGGAAACAGGTCGCAGACTAGAAACTCGTATAGCTGAGCATAAAGCAGCTATAAAAAATTGCTCCAACAAGACTGGATTAGATGGGCGTGTTAGAGAAACTGGGCACAGCATGGATTGGAATTCCCTTAAAGTAATCAGTTTCCAAAGCAATTTCCAAAAAAGAAAACTGAAAGAAGGAATAGAGATTGAGAAAAATCAAAATTCCATCATCAATGACTGCAAAGGATTTTCCCTGCCTAACATCTGGCAGAATTTGTTGAAAAATAACCTAAACCATCAAGGTTAGCCGTAACCGTCAAGGTAAACCGTAACCGTGATATAGTGACAAGGAAAAAGTGACAACAACAAGTCAGCCTGAAGAAGGAGAAGAGTTTTCTCCGAAAATTTGCTATTAAAGAAAAAAATTTCCTAGTAAAATCCCATAAGTTACATTTTTAGGACTTTTAACCAATTTATATTTTAATTGAATAAGTTAATGCATCACCACAGACTGTATCCATTTTACAGAATGTGTAAAACAGAACTTACCGACGTCAAAGCGTCTTCCTGAAGAACCTTGTGGTCACGTAATGGTATGTGAACTTTATGATAAAATCACATGAGATATAATGATACAAATACACAAGTGAAACAGCAGTTGGATGTGTATCTCAGGTACTGGTCTTCAGAAATAAATTCAGTTTCTTGGCGATACCTAACAAGCGTTTTTCTGGCTCATGTAACTGCAGATATTTTGCTAAAAGAAATTCTGGATGTGTTATCATCCTTCAATATTTCGTTGAACAGAATTATTTGTGTATCCATGGACAGCCCAAATGTAAATAAGTGCTTTTTAAGCAAATTCAATGAAGTTGGAAAACAAGAAACAGGCCAGACATCTTTGGACCTAGGTTTTTGCAACCTGCATGTTGTTAGTAATGCATTTAAAATATTTTTGACAAGCTTAAATATAGATTTTGACAGATTTGCTACTGATATGCATTACTTTTTAAAGAGTAGTGCTGCAAGACGAGAGGATTATAAATCTGTCGAGAATATAACATTGGTCACAGCCAAATTTCTTTTGCGGCATGTCAGCAACAGATGGTTAACCGTTGGTTCTGTAGCCCAGAGGCTAAGGATCAATGGCTAAATATCACAGAATATTTTTTAAACTTCCTGCCATATCAAAAAATATTTGAAAAACAACTAAGCAATTCGGCAAGGTATAAAAAAATTCACTGTTTCCTGAAAAATGAGCTAACTCCTTGCTATTTAGCATTAATTTCATTTTCACACCAAAATTTTGAAAAGTTTTCATTATGTTATCAGAGTGAAGAACCAAAAATACACCAGTTATATTCTGATTTAAATACTTTAATGAGGAATGTTATGGCCCAGTTTATCCAAGATGATGTTATTGCAGGGAAATTTGGAAAAGACCTAAAGAATGTAGATTTTGAAAACAAAAATTCATGGAAAAAACTAGGGGAGTTAGAAGTTGGTATGAAGACAAAAAATCTCCTTAGGAATGTTCAGGAGACCAGGCAGAAATTATTTCTCTTAGATGTAAGATCATCACTAATTGCAACCAAAAAATATTTTAAGTAAAATTTGCCATTCTGCAATCAAAAGCTAAGAGCCATAGAAGTCTTAAAGGTAAAAGAACTAAAGAAAGAGTCAACTCAACTTTCAGTCACTGAAGGACTTTCGGAAATAACCAGAATTTCAAGTGTTTTGCATCTTTCTGAAGAACAAATTGATAGAGTAAGAGAAAAGTGGAAACTTTTAAATTGCGATAAGCCAACTCAAGATGAACTCTTGAAATTTTCAGAGGAAGCGCATATTCCAGTGCGGATTGATCATTACTGGTGTAATATATTTAGTATTAAAGACTCTAGTGGAAAAGAAAAATACTCAAATCTTGCTAAACTCATCAAGTCAATTTTAGTTTTACCTCATGGTAATGCTGAGGCAGAAAGGGGATTTTCGGTTAACACTGCTCTGTTGAGGAAGGACAAGGCTAACTTAAAACACTCAACTATAACATCATTAAGAATAGTTAAAGGGGCCGTTAAACACTATGGATGTGTAAGTAAAGTTTCCATAACAAGAAATTTGTTAAATAGTGTTCGTGATTCACATAAATTTTATAAAGAGTATGTTGATAAGCTGAAGGAAGAAGAATCAAAAAAGGTAAAAGAAAGGAAGCAGAAAGAGAGGAAAAATAAGGAAAAGCATACATACATATCACTAAGCTGTTCTCTGAGATTCAGAGGTTAGCTCCAAAAAGAAATACAAACTTCCAGATATTTTTACTTATTGTTGTCGTATCAAACTTCTCCATTTACAGCGATCTTGACACACAACTCGTGCTTCACTGATATCCATTACATGCCGTACACAAGATCTTTTATACTTCATACTCATAATCTTTTTCTCATGCAGATACTCCTGAATCTGATCCACCCATGTCTTTCTTGGCCTTCCTTTGCCTTTCCTTCCTGCCACTTGGGCTGAAAAGATTTTCTTAGTAAGCATTTCATCACTCATTCTTTCAACATGGCCAAACCACCGAAGCATATTGGTCTCCATCTTGCTAACAACATTTTGCTTTACATCACACAACTGCAATACTTCCTCATTCCTCACACAATCAAATCATGTCTTGCCACAAACCCCACGTAAGTAACGCATTTCTCCAGCACACAAACGACTCCTATGCTTCTTCTGCAGTACCCAGGTTTCACTGCCATACATCAGAGTAGGAACAATTACTGTTTCATACACAGCCATGCGGGACTCTCTAGAGAACCCATCATTCCTGTGAAAACCTCCCAGAGCAGCTATGACTTTCAAAGAAGAATTCACTCGCCTACTGATTTCACCATCCAACTTGTTCTTTCTGTCAAACATGCTTCCTAAATACACAAACTCACTCACCTGGTCAATCACAGTGCCATTTATACTTACATTACATTCAGTGCTACCCATTCCTCTCTCAAACACCATAACTTTGGTTTTTCCCTTATTTATACTCAGTTTGAATTTCATGCAAACTACGTGCATCCGAGTCAACATACTCTGCAACTCACTTTTGCTCTCTGCCAACAGGACAGTGTCATCAGCATACAGGAATCTGCACACACGGATATCACCAAGACATAAACCACTATTATCTATTTTGGCCTCACGCATGCATGCATCCATAAATATATTAAACAGCCATGGTGACATTACACAACCTTGTCTAACTCCTGCACCAATGGAAAACCATTTTGATAAAACACCATTCACTCGTACGCAAGCTCTACTACCAGCATACATGGCTTTTACACTTAAGTAGATTCCCAGTAACACCATATTAATTCAATACCTTCCACAAAAGTGTCCTATTGACTCGGTCGTAAGCTTTCTCTAAATCTATGAGAGCAGTAAAAACTTTCTTCCCAACTGCCAGATACTTTTCAATCATCATGCGTAATGCATAAATCTGGTTAGTGCAGCCTTTACCAGGCATAGAACCACTCTGAACATCCCACACTTTCAATGATGTAAGACCCTGTACTTTTTCAATAACAACCTTACCAAACACTTTCCCTGGCACACTCAGTAGGCTAATACCACAAAAGTTCTTGCATTCAGTCTGATCACCTTTTCCCTTATACAAGGGAACAATGATAGCATCCTTCCAATCCCGAGGGACCATTCCTAACTCCCAGCACAACTGGCAAATTTCAGTTAACCAGTCAATTATAGAGTCACCACCATACTTCAACATCTCTGCAGTTATGCCATCAACTCCTGGAGCCTTACCATTCTGAAGAGATTTTACAGCGTTACACACTTCTTCTCTTGAGATCCCTCCTGTGCTTTCATCCCTCATTGTGACATCATCTGCATCTGTCTCAGAATCATTTTTGCTCTCCTGATCTAATAACTCACAGAAGTATTCACCCCATCTTTCACTTAACTCATTGGGCTCCCCTATTATTTCCCCAATCTCATTCTTCACACAACTTACAACTTTGTTTCCCCTATTTTTCCTGAGTCTCATGTACTTCCAGAAGAACTTTCTATCTTTCCAAAAAGCCAGTTCATGCCTTTCCACTTTCTCCTTCCTATCTTTTGCCTTACTGTAGCGAACCAGCTTAGCAGCTTTACGCTTCTTACAGCGATATTCAACCACAGAGACTCTACCTTGCAACATCCCCAAATAGGCTTCCTTCTTTTTCTTTACTGCCTCATCAATCTCACTATTCCACCAAGCATCACCTCTATTGTTACCCACTATTGTGGTGCCACAGACCTCTTTAGCAGCAGTGACAACACAGTTCTTAAAACATTCCCACTTCTTTTCTACATCCCTCTCACAAGATTTCAGATCCTTCAGTCGTTCTCTGAGTAAGTCAGAGTACCGCTGATGATCTTCAAGGAGCCTATCAACCTTTATTCTTTCTATCCTGGGTCTCTTCCTATTCCTTTTCCTCCAACCAACATTAAGTTTCACTCGTGACACTACCAAGTAATGATCAGAACCAACATCCGCACCTCTCATCACATGGGTGTCAACAACTAAGTATTTCAGATGCTGATCGTAGACAACAAAATCTATCACACTCTTTTGACCAAGAGTACCATTTTCCAAAGTATATGTGTGGATAAACTAGTGGTTGTATTAGATACATACAAACCATTCTCAATGCAGAGTTCAATTAATCTTTCACCATTATCATTCACACAAGGATCATTAAACTTACTCAGAACATTGTCAGAAATTGCATTCTGCACACCTACTCTAGCATTGAATTCCCCTGCTATTATAACTTTTTCTTTAGCACCAAACTGGCTCAAAACAGCTTTTAGCTCATTCCAGAAATCTTCTTTCTTATCAGAAGGTTCCGAGTCACAAGGAGCATACACTACAACATTTACAATTCTCTGAAGTTTCACTTTCAAACAAATCCAGAGAATTCTCTCACTTATGCAACTATAGTGAATCAAGTTGTTCTTCATCTTTTCACTTAAAATCACACCTACACCAGCCTGTCCTCTCATATTATCCAATACTCCAGACCACACACTCACCGTGCCATTCACTTCTTCTACCCCAATTTCCTTCTTTTTAGTTTCACTTACACACAGCACATCCAGTCTATACTTATTCATCTCCTCAATCACCTCACTCATCTTGCCATTTATACCTCTAGTATTCCATACACCAATCTTACATTCACTCAGCCGAGATCTCTTTCTCATACGCCGTTTAGAAAGTCCAGGTCGATTCCGTGGTGGACCGTCCTCAAGTGTGGTAGGTCCACCATATCCCACACTTGAGTCATTCTTAATATTTCTTTTTGTCTTTTTAATCAGGTAAGTACATCAGTGTGGGGGATTAGTCCACAGCTGAGGGTTCCAGTTTGTCATTCAACCTAAGGATTCTGGAACAAAACTCAGTGAGTTGGGGTCTTTTCGCCAATGTCACACAAAACTAGCTCGCACCTCTCAAAGATTCACAGAGGCCTAGTTGCTGTTGTGTGTGCCATTGTTACCACAGAGCGCCCCGAGGAGGCAAACCCATCGCTCACTACGACCGCCCGCAGCTAGAGAAAAAAAGAAAAGCTGAGTTTGATGTCAAAATAAGAGAAAATGATGCAGAAATAAATCGACTTAAAAAAGGTAAAGAAACCTCCCTAGCATTAATTCAAGAGGGAACAGAAAGGATGAGAAAAGCTGTAGAAAAACAAAATATTGTTGAAATTTATTCTTTGTTCAAAAATCTTGAACCATATTAAGTCGTTAAAATTTATACAACAGTTTTACTGCTGTGCCATTTACTGTTTCACACTTTAATTATTAGCATTGGCCACATGGGAGCATTATTTGTTACATTTTGAAAACTATATGCAATTATTGAACATATTTACAAATTGAACACAATTTTGTTGTTGTTTTTGCCTTTTGTCGGCGTAGGTCGATATTCCCACTTTCCTTTGTTCAGTCTATGGTTGTGGCCATCCAAGTGCGCATGAAGTATCATTGAAAATTTGCTGTCGCTGTCACTTCAAGTAATTAAAATATAATAAAACTATTTGAATTAAGACTATGAACAATAAAAAGAACCATTAAAAAAATTTGGATGATATTGTAAAAGAATTATTCGAGACTTTGAATGAGTGAACGAACCACATTGGAAGGTATAGACATTAAGTATATCAATTAATGAAAAGGGTTAAAAGAGGGAATATCCTTGCTAAAAAACATAAAAAGGGGACCTCAAAAGAACAATCACTCCCATTTAGCCTTACCCATATTAGTTTCAACTGTTTTCTTACAGTCATCTTCCGTGGGATTCGTTACATCCATCGATTGCGACATCCGATGTTGAACTGTCAAATCGAACTTTCCCCGCCGTTCTCACCGCACCGCCACATCAGCTAGTCTTGTGTTTTTTTCAGTGCGCAGCTTTAATTGCGCATCTTAGTAGAAGCCTTGTTATCTCGTGCTTTTACGTATCTTCATGCGTCATCCTTCCTCCCTGTGGAGCTCTATTGTCTGTAACGTTCATCATACCTTTGTTTTCAATTTTTCTTGGTTTATTTTTTCTTCCTTCCCCATTTCTTTGTTCTTGCTGAATCAGATGTTTCCATGCGTATGGTAGTTCTATAGGGCTGTTAGTGTTACAATTATAATTCCTTGTTTTTTCGATTACAATGGCTTTGGATGTTAATATCTGCGCATGTGTTTTATGTCATGTTATTAGCCTGGCATTGACCCAGTCAGGGGTGGACTTGTTATCTATACAATGTTTAATTAACAATGTTTTTTCTTCTTTCTTGTTCCAATTATTCATATGTTCTTTCAGTCTTGATCGAAATCTTCTCTTGGTGCTACCTACATATATCCTTTTTGTTCATTATTTGTATCATTTTCGTCATAGATTATAGGAATGCTGTATACCCTAGCTTTATTCAGTATAGATGTTTTATCTTTGTTGGTACTTATAATTGTACCATTATCAGTAATTTTTTCAGCTAGTTGCATATTGTATTTATTGCATTCTTTCTTCAAGATTATACTTACAGGGGGAATATATGGAAAGCTTCCACAAAATTCTTTTAATTCTTTCGTTTTTATATTTGTGTTTTCCATTGATTTTGTGATATTTTTGTGGATGGTCACGATTAAGTTATTACTATATCCATATTCTCTGACAGTTTTTTTGACCCAATTCATTTCTTCCTTTTCTGCTGTTTTATTGAAGGAATGCGTGATGGCTCTTTTTATATAGTACTGGAAGGCTGATGTTTTGTATCTCCATGGGTGATTTGAATTTCTAGGTATAACTGCTGGTATGTAGGTGGGTTTTCTGTAAACATAATATTCTATTTTATTGTTATTTTTCAATAAAGAAATATCCAAGTAATGTAGCTGTCCTTCATTTTCTTTTTCAACTTTTACTTTTATAGATTGGTGGAATGTGTTGAATTTATGTATGAAATCATTCAATTTCTTTTCAGAATGCTGCCAGAATACCAAGAAATCATCTACATATTTTATATACAGTATGGGTATTTCTTGTTTTGTTGTTGTTAATATGTTATTTTCGATTTCTTGTAGTACGACTTCTGCCAGTAGCCCTGACAATGGTGATCCCATTGGTACACCATATTGCTGTTTATATATTTTTTTATTGAATGTGAACTAGTTACTGTTAGTTATAATTTTTTTAGGGTTTCCACAATACTTTCTCTTTCGCTATCTGTAAGATTTTCAGATCGTAATTTTCTATTGATAAGTTCAATAGATAATTCTGTAGGGGTGTTTGGGTATAAAGATATGATGTCCAGACTTACCATTAAGAAATTGGCATTGTTAATGGTCTTTATTTTATCTATGAGATCTTTTGAATTGTTAATATTATATTCATGCTTATCATAAAGTTGTCGTAAGAATCGGAAGAAGGCTCTTTTTAAATTGATAGCAGGTGCCATACTGTTGTTCACTATTGGTCTAATAGGACTTTTCTCTTTATGTGTGTTTATTTTCCCGAACACATATGGGATAGTCATTCCTATAGGAGGGTAAGCCTTACGTTTTATTTCATCTGGCAGTTTGCTGTGGTTCTTTAGAAAGGCCAACTGCATAATGATAGTATCAGTAGGGTTTTTTTGCACGGGTTGTGCTTGTAAATCATCTATCGCCTTCTTCATTTTTTTATTATAATCTTTGGCAGTTATTATCACTATCTGTTTAGATTTATCTGCCTACAAACATTTTATATCTGGGTTGTCCCTTAGTTTCAATAGTTCTTGTCTTTCATATTTTATCTGCAGTTGTTCCTTTTTCTTTTTCGTATTATTTATGGTTCTAACCATTTTGAATCTAGTTTAATTTTATCTCTCTCTAGGTAATTTTCTAATGATTTCTTCCATTTGGGGAATCAAGATTTCTGTTTTAGGTACCTTCTGTTCGTATGCGAATTTCATACCTCTATTAAGCCCCTTTTGTTGTAAGGCTGACAACTCAACATCTGTTTTATTAATATACAGCTTTTTTTCTTCATATAATGTCCTATGTGTCTGTTCTCGTTCTTTGGTATCCATCAAATTCTGAATTTTATGAAAATGTCTTTCCCTGTATGTATGTTGTATTCGCTCTAAATAGCGAAAATTTTCATGGTCCTCTATGGTTTTGTCCGTATCCCCGTGATTCATGCATTGACCATATAATTCGAAGCATTTTTTACTAAGTCTATCCATGTCTCTCCTCTTCTCTCTGATATAGGCTGTTAGTCTTTTAGTTTCACAGATATTTATTATTTTTCTGTCTTTGTGGTTAATGTATTTAACCTTAATCTGCCAGAATTTAGGAGTGACACTGTTATTCTTACAAGTCATTAAAAAATTTAAGTGCTCGACTTCCCGACATAATTGTATTCTTTTCTGTTTGAAAAGTTTAGTAGATAGGCCTTCTTGTTGTTGTATCATGATCATAGCCGACATGAATAAAAAGCGAATTGGGGTCATTCCCCTCTAACAGCTATAATCAATCTCTAGTTCTATATATTTATTCTTTGTTCAAAAAGCGTGAACCTTATTTCATGGCTCTATAAGTCGTTAAAATTTATACAACAGTTTTGCTGCTGTGCCATTTACTGTTTCACACGTTAATTATTAGCATTAGCAACATGGGAGCACTATTCATTATATTTTGAGAATTATATGCAATTATTGAACATATTTACAAATTGAACACAATTTTGTTGTTGTTCTTACCTTTTGTCGGTGTAGGTCGATATTCCCACTTTCCTTTGTTCAGTCTATGGTTGTGGCCATCCAAGTGCACATAAAGTATCATTGAAAATTTGCCGTCGCTGTCACTTCAAGTAATTAAAATATAATAAAACTATTTGAATTAAGACTATGAACAATGAAAATAACCATTAATAGAATTTGGATGATATAGTAAAAGAATTATTCGAGACTTTGAATGAGTGAATGAACCACATTGGAAGGTATAGACATATTAAGTCTATCAGTTAATGGAAAGGTTTAAAAGAGGGTTGCTAAAAAACATAAGAAGAAGACCTCAAAAGAACAATCACTCCCATGCAGCCGTACCCATACTAGTTTCAACTGTTTTCTTACAGTCATCTTCCGTGGGATTCGCTACACCCGTCAATTGCAACATCCGATGTTGAACTGTCAAATCAAGGTTTCCCCGCCGTTCTCACCGCACTGCCACGTCAGCTAGTCTTGTGGTTTTTTCAGTGCGCAACTTTAATTGCGCATCTTAGTAGAAGCTTTGTTATCTGGTGCTTTTTTAACCCTTTTCATTAATTGATAGACTTAATGTCTGTACCTTCCAATGTGGTTCGTTCACTTGATCGAAGTCTCTAATTATTGTTTTACTATATCATCCAAATTCTTTTAATGGTTCTTTTCATTGTTCATAGTCTTAATTCAAATAGTTTTATTATATTTTAATTACTTGAAGTGACAGCGACGGTAAATTTTCAATGATACTTCATGCGCACTTGGATGGCCACAACCATAGACTGAACAAAGGAAAGTGGGAATATCAACCTACGCCGACAAAAGGTAAAAACAACAAAAAATTGTGTTCAATTTGTAAATATGTTCAATAATTGCATATAGCTCTCAAAATATTATGAATAGTGCTCCCATGTGGCCAATGCTAATAATTAAAGTGTGAAACAGTAAATGGCACAGCAGTAAAACTGATGTATAAATTTTAACGACTTATAGAGCCACATAAGGTTCAAGATTTTTGAACAAAGAATAAATTTCAACAATATTTTGTTTTTCTACAGCTTTTCTCATCCTTTCTGTTCCCTCTTGAAATACTGCTAGGGAGGGTTGTTTATCTTTTTTAAGTCGATTTATTTCTGCATCATTTTCTTTTATTTTGTCATCAAACTCAGCTTTTCTTTTTTCTCTAGCTGCTTTTCCTTATTTTCCCTCTCTTTCTGCTTCCTTTCTTTTACTTTTTTGATTCTTCTTCCTTCAATGCTAATAATTAACGTGTGAAACAGTAAATGGCACAGCAGTAAAACTGTTGTATAAATTTTACTGTTGAAATAGCAGTTGCCTCTAACTTGATCATACAAGGTTCAGCTGAAATAAAGAAAACTGAAAGTAAATTAGTTGTGGTGGAAGCAGAAAAAGATAGGCTTATCAGGAAAAGGTTAAAACAATAATATGAAAAAAGTAATTCAGTGAGCAATGGTACATAGTTTTTGGTTTTCAATTACCTTTTTAGGATATTATAATTTAATGCGAAACCTGAAAACTTTACTGTGAAAATTGTGAATTGCTTCTGGTTCAACAGCATATTAATGTTCAAAGTGAAACTTGAATGTGGTAAATATACTCGAATATGATAATAACACGTGAAAAGATAAGAACTGAACATTAGAAGTAAATCATACTTAAACTTTTAGACATTAGACGTTATGCAAAAAAATTGGGTGTGAACTTCGACCATATATACTAATGGACTGCGCAGTGGTAATAGCTGCATCAAAGCCACCGTGGCTCCAACATTGGGCATGTCATCGTCAGACTCTAAATTTCGTGTAAAAAGGCTGTTATGATTACTAATTTACGCTGCAGAACTTCAGTGTTTGCGGTGTATTATGTGAATGCGCCTCATATATAATGAAAACTCTTCAGGTAAGTTTACTTATGAGATATATACATGCATGATCGGGTTACATTTCGTGATTTATAATGTGATGAACATTTGTGAAGAATTTAGAACATGCATTCCATTTTTTTTCTTAAGTTACTATATTTTTATATCAATAGCTGCAAGTTTTCTGGTTAAGTAATTGAACTTTATTGACTTAGGTATTTAATTCGTTTCTTACCCATGAAAAACCATAGAACTTCCTTTACTATATCGCTCAGAGCAACCATAAGCACAACATGTGTAACCCATCTTTTTGACTGATGTCATGTGATTTTATGTTGGAGCCAGAAATTTTGATGCCATGCACAGTCTATCAGTATATATGATTGAAGGGTGTGAAGCAAACTCTTTACAATGTATACAAAGTTGTTTTACTAGATGTATACAAATATATATCTAGTTTTTATTGAAATCATCATCATCATCATCATTGTCAACCATTATCAATCCACTGCTGGACGAAGGTCTCCCCAAGTTTCCTCCACAACGGTCTGTCTTGTGCCAGTCTCCTCCATGTCACTCCCACATACTTTCGAATTTCATCCACCCATCTTCCATGTGGTCTTTTTCTGGGTCTTTTCCTGTCCCTTGGAATCCAATCTAAAATTTCGGCTGTCCATCGATGGTCTGTTCTTCTGGCAGTATGTCCAGCCCATTGCCATTTCAGGGATTTTACTCTGATCATGATGTCTTCCACTCTAGTCATTTTTCGGATCCACGAGTTCCTCTTCTTATCTCTCCTGGTTATACCAAGCATGCACCTCTCCATGCTGCTTTGAGTTGTCTGCAGCCTTTGTATGTCTCTTTTAGTTAAGGTCCACGTCTCTGCACCATACGTAAGCACTGGAAGGACGCATTGATCAAACACTTTTCTTTTAAGACATAATGGCATATTGCTCTTGAAAATTATGCTGTTTCTTCCAAAAGCTCTCCAGGCAAGTTTTGTACGCCGATTAATTTCTTCACCAATGTGACCCTCACTTGATATCTGCTGTCCAAGATAAACGTACGTATCTGTTATCTCCAGTTTTTCTCCATCAATCGATAAATCTTCATTTCTTGTAAAAGCATTGAACATCACTTTTGTCTTCTGAAAGTTCATTTTTAATCCCACTTCTTTACTCTTGTCAGCAAGTTCCTGGATCATACTCTGCAGCTCTGATGGGGTAGTTGCAAAAATGACTACGTCATCAGCAAAACGAAGGTGGGTTAGATAATCTCCATTAATCTTTATCCCTTTGTTTTCCCAGTTCAGTGATTGAAAGACATTTTCCAATGTGGCATTAAAGAGCTTCGGAGATATGGTGTCACCTTGTCTCACTCCCTTTCCAATTTTTATGTGTGTTGTATTTTCAAACAGCCGAATCTTTGCACTTGCATTTTCATAGATGTTATTAATAATATTAATGTATGCATCTTCAATACCGCAGGATTTCAGAGCCATTGCAACTGCTGATGGTTTCACCGAATCAAAGGCTTTTTCATAATCGATAAAAGCCATGCACAATGGAAGTTCATATTCCCTCGCTCTTTCAATTAGTTCTCTCAGTACGTGGATATGATCTATTGTGCTGTAGCCACTCCTGAATCCAGCTTGTTCTCTCGGTTGAGCCATGTCCAGTGTCAGCTTCAAGCGGTGTGAAAGAACTTTAGTGAAGATTTTATAAACCACTGATAGGAGGCTGATAGGTCTGTAGTTCCTGAGATCCTCAATGTCACCTTTTTTATGTAGCAGGATCATTGTAGCATTGTTCCAATCCTCAGGAATCTTCCCTTCATTAAGGCATCGAGTGAAAATTTGGGCGAGTACTGTTTCGATTTCTCCACTTGCTTCTTGTATGATGTCTATAGTAATTCCATCTTCTCCTGGAGCTTTCCCCCGCTTCATGTTCTTGATTGCATGAGCAACTTCTGCTGGGAGGACTGGAAGAACTCTGGTACCTTTCATGATGTCTGGAGTACATGTATCATCCCTTTCATATAATTTGGAGTAGAAATCTTTCACTCTTGTCAAAATTTCGCCTCTATTTCTTGTTATAGAACCATCTTCTTTTCTCAGAGCCATAATCTGTTTTCTTCCCTTACTGAGATGTCCCTTTGCTATCTTTAGGCTTTGGTTGTTTTCAATTGCTTTCCTCACTAGCTCACAGTTGAATTTCCTTACGTCTTCAGTGATACTTTTTCGTGCTGTCTTGCATAGCTCTATATATTCCACTTTGGAAGTCACATCTTCTTTAGTTGTCCTCATCTCTCTTCTTTTTTGCATCAACATTTTGGTTTTTCCTGATAATTTGTTCACATGCAACTTGTTCTTAGACCCAGCTAATTTTGTTGCTGTTTCCATAAGAGCTTTGGTTACTTTTCTGTTAACTTCAGAAATATCCACTTCTTCCGATGTTAGGCCTTCTAAAGCAGAGAATCTGTTCTTCAGTTCCAACTTGAAAGTATTATGGTGTTTTTTAAGGTTGGTTATGTCAATACATTTTGTTTGTCTTATGAGCTTGCCACGTTCCAGTTTAGTGTTGAGGTGCATCTTACATCTCACCAATCTATGGTCACTACCTGTGTTGAACTTGTTCAGCACACTGCAGTCTTCGATGACGAATTTTTTGTTACACATAATAAAATCAATTTCACTTGTCGTCCCAATTGGATGTCTCCATGTCCATTTCCTGTGTGGCTTTTTCTTGAAAAAGGAGTTCAAGATGAAAAATCCTTCTGCCTCTGCAAACTCAACGAGAGTATTTCCACGCTGGTTTCTGTTGCCGTGACCGAATTTACCTACTGAAGTTTCATTCTGTTGCCGGTGCCCTATTTTTGCATTGAAATCTCCCATAATTATCTTCAAGTGCTGCTTACCTTTATTATTTAGATGACGAATTTCCTCATAAAATTCTTCAATTTCTTCTTCAGGATGACTTGTGGTGGGTGCATAAGTTTGAATAATCTGAGCCTGGTATCTTCTCGATAGTTGGATAACGAGTCGTGCAGCTCTGTCAGAGGAACTTTCAACTTCTACCACTTTATCCTTCAGTTTCTTGTTTATTATAAATCCAACACCACTAGTTCTGCCAGTATCTGTCCCACGATAATAGAAGAGATGTCCACTTTTCAGTTCAATGAGATCTTCTCCTTTTCTCCTTACCTCACTTAGCCCGACAATGTCCCACTTGATCCTTTGTAGTTCCTCTTCCAATTCAAGAAGCCTTGAATCAGAAGATAGGGAGCGTCCGTTATAGGTAGCCAAGGTCAGCATCAAATGGCAGCCTAGTCCGGTCCTCCGGGGATTCTTAGCACCCTCTGCCTTCATGTCGCACTGGCCGCTGCCTTGGCCAGGTACATTCCAGCTGCCGGAGACTGAGGGCCAAGATTTAAGTTGTAGAGTCATTTTGGAGGGGTTTGGCCATAACTCACCACGCTGGCCAAGCGGGTTGGTGAGTGTGTGATAGCATTTCCTCTGATCCCGATGGTATAGTTATACCGCTATTGGCGGTCGTCAGAGCCCCTTTAGTGGGAACAGGATGCACCACGAGAAGGCGGGGTTGACATTTGTCAAGGAGAGGCTGTGATGTTACGCATCACCTGACCTTACATCCCTTACATTTATTGAAATACACTCCTAAAATTTTTTTCTAAAAATTCATAAAATTCCTACCTAAAATTTTCCAGAGGTATGCTATGATCACTGCATATAAAGCACGCTGTATTTTATGATGCAAAGTCTTCAGCCTAAGTAATATGGGTAGGCAAGCCATGGTCAAACTTCCAAACATAAGAAAAATATAAAAGCTTCTGGAACTTCACTTACTGTGAGTAACTTCTTCATAAAGAAATATGAATGTAATAGTAATTGTATAATTAAATTTTCAATTTACTTCCGATATTGGAGGTTATTTTTTAACGTGCATTAATGCATTTGCATTTTTGAACTTCCCTTTTTGTTGGTAAAGTTCGATTAACACTTACCGCACGTGGGGCTTGGCTTTCAATTCTTATTTCCGTTATGTGGATGCGGCATTAGGTTTTTCATTTAGTTGCGGGTCCACTTCATTTTTTTTTTCTTTTCCATTGGTATTTATCTGGCCTCGTCACTAAATGAGTTTTTTTCCTTTGCTGCCTCCTCATTTACTTCAATAATTTTTCATAACCCGAGTACTTTCGGTAATAATCCATTACCGTCATCTAGGGGACGTTTTGCTCCGACTAGCACGGACCGTGTCAGCTGGGCATTTCGGTGGTTCTCGCGGGCTGCTTCTGTTATCGGCTATCGCTTCTTCTTGGGTGTTGTAGCGCCATCTCTTGTTGGTCACTGATCTCATTTTTTGAACTTTTTCATTTTTTTGCTCAATTTTAATTTAAATTTCTCCAGCTGTTTCTCAAAATATTAGGGTCATTATGGTTGCAAACTTTTGCCCTATTTTTTTCAATCGTTACCGACTCTGCTATTCTGAGGTGTTTTTCGGATTTACAGCTTTTAATGATTTTTATATTTTCGAATTTAGGATATTTTTGGTTAGCCAGACAGTATTGAATAAGTGCTGTTTTTTCTTCTTTTTTCTGCCAATTTTTTACGTGTTGTTTTAATCTGTGTTTAAGCTTATTTTTGGTACTTCCTATATAAGCCATTGGAGGATTTTTAATAATAGGAATTGATTAAATACCTGCTTTTTCTAACATTTTTATTTTTTCATTATTTTTTATTACCATATTTTTTATGGTATTTACTTTTCCTCCAATTTGAATGTTATGCTTTTTACAAATATTATTAATTTCATTGGTAGTACCTTTAATGTAAGGAAAACCATTTAAATATTTGACTTCTTTTTATTTACTACAGCATCATTTTTTATTTTCTTTATTACTTCTGTGTTCCATTTTTTTATTAAATGGTTAGGATAACCAAAGCTACCTGCAATTTTTTTTATGAATTTGATTTCTTCATTGATGAACTGACTATTTTCAGAGTGCGTATATGCTCTTTTAATTAAGGTTTTTAGACTATTGCATTTTTGAGGATAAGGATGTGCCGAATTGTACGGGATTAGAACAGGAACAAATGAACTTTTCCGATAATCCCTGTATAGTAACTTATCTGTGGATTTGATAACTTGTACGTCTAAAAAGGCTATTGCATTATTTTTTTTTATTTCAACTGTGAGTTCTATAGTTGGGTATAAAGAGCTGTAACATTTTGTTAATTTTCTTAATTCTTCTTCGTTCAGTTTTGATAGAATGAAAATATCATCCACGTATCGACAGTACACTTCTGGTTTTTCTTCCATACGATGCAGGACATTTTCTTCAATCTCGTTCATCACAACCTCAGCATATAAAGTTGATAATGGTGAGCCCATTGGGCCTCCTGAATTTTGCTTGAATATTTTGTTCTTGTATGTAAAAATATTATTTTCATATAAATAGAATAAAACTTTTTGAATTCATGAATTTGTGTTATTTAAAATTTTAAGATTTTGCAACTTCTTAATGATAATTTCAATAGCTTCTGGAACAGGAGTGCTTGGATATAATGCTTTAACGTCCATGCTTGCCATATTTAAGTCCTTTAGGCCAGTTTTTACATTTTTAATTTTCTCAATAAATTCATACGTGTTCTCGATGGTGAACTTGTTCATGAAAAAGGGTGCTAGGAACTTGTAAATGTTTTTCTCTAATGTTATCAATGGTGAGTTTTTTTAAACTATCAGTCTCATTGGAGCACCATCTTTGTGCGTTTTTACCTTTGCAACAATACGTGGTATGCCTGCTCCCATTGGTGGAAAAGAGCGCTTGATTTCATCAGGTAATATACTATGATTTCTTATATCCACTAAGAATTTAATTTGGTTATCTGTTGGGTCTTTCTTTATTTTGGTACAATTTAATCCATCTATTGCTGCTGTCATTTTTTGTTCAAATTCATCAGTGTTGAGAATAATGATTTGGCCGGTTTTATCTGCTTCACAGAATTTGATATATGGGTCATTTTTCAATTCCAATAGTTGTTTTTTTTCATATTTTAATTTTTTCTCAATACAGAAGTTTTTGTAACAACAAAACTTTTTCTCAATACAGAAGTTTTTGTAACAACAAAAACTTCTATATTGAGAAAAAATTAAAATATGAAAAAAAAACAACTATTGGAATTGAAAAATGACCCATATATCAAATTCTGTGAAGCAGATAAAACCGGCCAAATCATTATTCTCAACACTGATGAATTTGAACAAAAAATGACAGCAGCAATAGATGGATTAAATTGTACCAAAATAAAGAAAGACCCAACAGATAACCAAATTAAATTCTTAGTGGATATAAGAAATCATAGTATATTACCTGATGAAATCAAGCGCTCTTTTCCACCAATGGGAGCAGGCATACCACGTATTGTTGCAAAGGTAAAAACGCACAAAGATGGTGCTCCAATGAGACTGATAGTTTAAAAAAACTCACCATTGATAACATTAGAGAGAAAACATTTCCAAGTTCCTAGCACCCTTTTTCATGAACAACAAGTTCACCATCGAGAACACGTATGAATTTATTGAGAAAATTAAAAATGTAAAAACTGGCCTAAATGACTTAAATATGGCAAGCATGGACGTTAAAGCATTATATCCAAGCACTCCTGTTCCAGAAGCTATTGAAATTATCATTAAGAAGTTGCAAAATCTTAAAATTTTAAATAACACACAAATTCATGAATTCAAAAAAGTTTTATTCTATTTATATGAAAATGATATTTTTACATACAAGAACAAAATATTCAAGCAAAATTCAGGAGGCCCAATGGGCTCACCATTATCAACTTTATATGCTGAGGTTGTGATGAACGAGATTGAAGAAAATGTCCTGCATCGTATGGAAGAAAAACCAGAAGTGTACTGTCGATACGTGGATGATATTTTCATTCTATCAAAACTGAACGAAGAAGAATTAAGAAAATTAACAAAATGTTACAGCTCTTTTATACCCAACTATAGAACTCACAGTTGAAATAGAAAAAAATAATGCAATAGCCTTTTTAGACGTACAAGTTGTCAAATCCACAGATAAGTTACTATACAGGGTTTATCGGAAAAGTTCATTTGTTCCTGTTCTAATCCTGTACAATTCGGCACATCCTTATCCTCAAAAATGCAATAGTCTAAAAACCTTAATTAAAAGAGCATATACGCACTCTGAAAATAGTCAGTTCATCAATGAAGAAATCAAATTCATAAAAAAATTGCAGGTAGCTTTGGTTATCCTAACTATTTAATAAAAAAATGGAACACAGAAGTAATAAAGAAAATAAAAAATGATGCTGTAGTAAATAAAAAAGAAGTCAAATATTTAAATGGTTTTCCTTACATTAAAGGTACTACCAGTGAAATTAATAATATTTGTAAAAAGCATAACATTCAAATTGGAGGAAGAAGTAAATACCATAAAAAATATGGTAATAAAAAATAATGAAAAAATGAAAATGTTAGAAAAAGCAGGTATTTAATCAATTCCTATTACTGAAAATCCTCCAATGGCTTATATAGGAAGTACCAAAAATAAGCTTAAACACAGATTAAAACAACACGTAAAAAATTGGCAGAAAAAAGAAGAAAAACAGCACTTATTCAATACTGTCTGGCTAACCAAAAATATCCTAAATTCGAAAATATAAAAATCATTAAAAGCTGTAAATCCGAAAAACACCTCAGAATAGCAGAGTCGGTAACGATTGAAAAAAATAGGGCAAAAGTTTGCAACCATAATGACCCTAATATTTTGAGAAACAGCTGGAGAAATTTAAATTAAAATTGAGCAAAAAAATGAAAAAGTTCAAAAAATGAGATCAGTGACCAACAAGAGATGGCGCCACAACGCCCAAGAAGAAGCGATAGCCGATAACAGAAGCAGCCCGCGAGAACCACCGAAATGCCCAGCTGACACGGTCCGTGCTAGTAGGAGCAAAACGTCCCCTAGATGACGGTAATGGATTATTACCGAAAGTACTCGGTTATGAAAAATGATTGAAGTAAATGAGGAGGCAGCAAAGGAAAAAAACTCATTTAGTGACGAGGCCAGATAAATACCAATGGAAAAGAAAAAGAATAAAATGAAGTGGACCCGCAACTAAATGAAAAACCCCCATGCCGCATCCACATAACGGAAATAAGAATTGAAAGCCAAGCCTCACGTGCGGTAAGTGTTAATCGAACTTTACCAACAAAAAGGGAAGTTCAAAAATGCAAAAGTATAATTAAATGTACACCTGCTGTAGAAACTGACAGTTATGTTATTGATAAACCTAATAGCAAAGTTCAGTCATCCTCCATCACAAGCTTTTTATCCAAGGAAAGTGTTTTGAGAGCTGAAGTAATTTGGGCAATGAATCTTGTCATGACTCATAGCTCATATAATGCAGTCCAAAATGCCTCTAGTGTCTTTCAGCTCATGTTTCCCGACAGTGAAATTGCCAAAACTGTGACAATGGGAAGCACAAAAATGGCATACTTAATTTCTTTTGGTCTTGCTCCGTATTATCATCAGTGTCTTCTCTCAGAGTTATCCAACACCCATTTCGTAGTGTGCTTTGATGAAGCACTTAACCGGGTATCTCAAAAATGTCAAATGGATTTTGTCATCAGATACTGGTCCAATGCATCTAACCAAGTTTCCAGTCGTTATTTAAATTCAGTCTTCCTTGGTCATACCACATCAGGGGACTTGGTTAAAATTTTTTATGAAGGACTGATAGAACTTGATTTAAGCAGGTTGTGTCAGATTTCAATGGATGGCCCTCATGTAAATTGAAAATTTCTGAGGAGCATAAAAGAAGATCTTATTGATGAAAAGGCTTGTCAGCTCTTAGACCTAGGTTCATGTGGCTTACATGTTATGCATGGAGCATTTCAGACAGGACACAAAGCAACAAACTGGAACTTAAACGGTATGGTTAGAGCTATGTACCAGCTGTTCAAAGATAGCCCTGCATGTCGTGCAGATTATATATCTATCACAAGAAGTAAAATTTTTCCGATGAAATTTTGCCAGATTAGATGGTTGGAAAATGTTTCTGTAGTTGAACGAACACTTGAAATCTTCCCCAATATTAAGAAGTATGTTGAAAAAACAACTCTTTCCAAGTCTGTGACTTGTGAAAGAATTGCAAGTGCTTGTGAAGACAGGCTTATTTTGGCAAAAATGACCTTCTCATCAGTAGCAACTATCCTATACCCATTCCTAAAGTCATTTCAGACAGTAAAACTAATGGTACCATTTCTGTATGATGCAGTATATGAATTGGTGTATCAGTTAATGAAAAGATGAATTAAAACTGAACTTTTAGTTTTATCTTCACCTGAAAAATTGTTGACAATAGATATCTGCAATGAAACCATGCACCATAATGTTAAATCTGTAGATATTGGCATAGTTGCTGGGTGGTATCTTGCAGAAAGCAGTGCATCTGAACTCCAGAAATTAATGTTCTGTAAAGAGTGCCATAAATTCTTGATGCAAACAACTGCCAAAATATTGGAGCACAGCCCATTAAAATTTCCAATGGTCAAACATGCATCTTGTCTGAACCCAAAGTTACTGTGTTCCTATGCAGTTCTTTGTGAAAAGCGTATGGACAAGATGTTGCAGATTTTTTTTAAATAAATATGTCACATCTGTTGCTGCAGACAGAGCCAAACAGCAATTCAGCTCATTATTTCAGCGGTCAAAAATGGAATGGAAGGAAACTTTCTCTTCATTTTCCCAACTCAATACTGATTTAGATGTCTTATATCGAACCTTACTACACGACAATGAAAACTTCAAAGATTTGTGGGAAGTTATTAAAATTACTTTGATTCTATCTCATGGCAATGCTTCTGTGGAAAGTGGCTTTTCGATAAATAAAGATATGCTAGTTGAAAATTTGCATAAGTCTTTGATAGCTTTACGTACTGTCCGTGACTTCATTAAGGCAACTGGTGGTGTAAAAAATGTTCCTCTTACAAAAGAGCTATTAAGTAATGCTAAAATGTCTTGTTCTCGTTACCACCAATATCTAGATCAACAACAACAACAACAACAACAACAACAAAAAAGCTGACTGAAGAAAAAATAAAAAGAGGAAAGCTTTAGATCAGATAAAATTTCTAAAGCAAAAGAAAGCAAAATTATGCCATGACATGAATTTGGAAGCAAGTAGTATAGACTTCCAAATAGCTAAATTATCAAAGCATTTATAATGTACCGTTCCTTCAAACTTTTGTTATTTTGATTAGTGTAGAAATTATGCACAGTGGTTTTGAATCTTTGAAAAACTTTCTTGGTGCTTATTGCTTTAACTTACAGTATGTGACTTGAATAACTGACAAAACCATGATAATGTGAATTAATTTGCTTCAGCAAATGCATCAGTTTATTATTTCCCTGAATGATTTTTCTCATATTATATTGTGCTACAGCTGCTTCATGTAAATATTATTTTTCTTTTTCATTTTGAGGTGTAATTAAACTTTGAAACACATTTATAGCTTTATGTTGGCAGTCATATACCGATTGTGAACATATTGTGACAGAATTTTTCAGTCAAAATGAATGAAATATAAAACTGTGGTGCTGCTAAAAATTTTTGAAGAATAGTTTTTATTCTTGATACTTCAGGAAGATGTCTTTTAGATATCCAAATTGCCTTCTCTGCTCAAATCATTATTTAAGGAACTTTCTGGCTGTCCTGCATTTCTTCTCCATAGATTATGTTAGGATAGTTCTTACATTATTTCAGTGTATGCATGGCATAAAAAAAAAAAAAAAAGTACCCGTTAAGGACTGACAAAAAAAATCTAATTGATCAATTTACTACAGCAGTGAAGATGTCATGTATCCCCTAGACTTGGTAAACAGAAATTATATTTCTCTGCCAGCTAATGTTGCAAAAACATTTGTGCCTATGCTATCTTTCTGCTACAGAAGAAATTTAAAATTAACTGATGTTTGTGCCGTATTAATTGTAGTTTACTAAACAATCATGCTGCATCATGTATGGAGCAAAAAAACTAACATTCAATCATAAAGTTTGCAGAGAGTGCAACATTTCACATAGTTGCTGCAGCCATCAAAGGTATGATTTTAAACTTTATTTTGCACATTTATTTTCTTTTTTGGTTTGTGCCTGCTTATTGGTTATGAAATTTAACAGCACAATGTCTAAATATCGTATGCTGCGATATTTAGAAGCAAATAGCATAGATTCGATGTTCTCATTGCCAAGTGCAAGAACTAACTTTTGCTAAAATAATTACAATTTTGATTTTTAAATGTCAGCAGTATTTTCCCTGATTGCTAGAAATTGTTGGGATGGTACTGGCACAGATTTTTCCTTCGGATGCAGAAATGCTGTCACGATTTCTGTTCTCTCTCTCTTCTTCTTTTTTTTTTTAATAGCTGTTTTAGTTTGTTTTGTCTTTAAAGATTCTAAGTAAATTCCAATAGAAAATACAAATTGTTAGATCGATTTGATTGAACCGCTCTAACAAAATGTTAAGAGATTCTGTTGGACACCATTTTATCATTCCCATTAGACTTCAATTTCAGCACAAGTTTCTGTGTTCTTTAATATTTATGTAAAATAAGCACTTAAAGGATTTAAAGCTTCAGCATTATATCATTTAAGGGCAATTTATTCTCTTCAGTCACAGTTCTCCCAGCTTGCATTTTTAAACCTAACTGGAACTCTAAATGTTGTGAGTCGTTTAAAATGTTATTTAGATACTTGTGTGCACTTAAAATACAGATAAATCAGTTATATAATTTCACCTAATCGATTGAAATATTTCATTATATGTAGAATTTAAAATAAGTATTTGTTCAAATATTCTTTAAAACATGTAAATACATGGTTTGCCACCTCGGTGGTGCAGTGGTCTAAGCTCTGGCTTCTGACTATTTGTCCAAGTGAGCTTGGATTCAAGTCCCAGATGAGGTATGGGTGGTGTGTTTCTCTTATGGTACTGGCTCTCCTTCTTCGTGAAGCCAATGGTCCTAAATTAGGGATGGACGGATGACTGCTTTTAGCCCAACAAGTTGCTCATGGTGGTCGTTAAACCTGAAAAAAAAAAAAATAAGACATGATTTTGTTAAATATTATGTAAAATTTGTTAAATACATTAATTTTTGTAACTATAAAGTAATTTGGGAAAATGAAAGTTATTTATCCTTTTATTCCATATTTTCTGTTTATCTTTATGGACTGTATAATCTGGACGTTCATTATGTGGTGTCATTTTAATTCTCCCTCATATGTGAGATGAACATAACATTATCAGTATTAATTTCAGGTAAGCAATTATTTGCAATTACAGCCTGTCTAGAATTTGATAAATCTTGCTTTCAATACATTACATTATTCCCAGTGGCGTATATTCAAGGGAATCTAGGTAATCACAGATGGACCATTTTGGAATTTTTCGCAAATGTTTTTCATAGAACAATTCACGCAGAGCGTTGTTATGTATTCAAGAAAAACATTATTCACAACACGTTTTAATCAAAAAGGAAAGTCCTTCATTCAACCTGCTGTCAGAAGCGTCAATACACGGAGAGAAAGAAGCGCCAATGCGGACGAGCTGCTCCAAAAGCCATCTCATTTCAGAGAGAGGGCGCAAGTGACCCCGTGGGCCAGGAACAAAGACCTCTCGCTCCCGCTCAATGTGTGGTTTCCCTGCCCTGCAGAGAAAGAAGCGTTAATGTGCACACGCTACTTCAAGGTTGAATCGCCGTACAGGCAAGGAAGGCCATCTCAATTCAGGGAGAGGGCGTAAGATTTCACTGTGTTACAGAGTACAGACTGTAGAGTGTTTGCTTGAGACTGTTTTGTTACTAATTCTGTTACTTTATTTATTCGTCTGTTTTTGTTTCATGACTTCTCTTTATCAAGACCTGTATGGCGTGTCTGTGTGTTATAGGTAAATTGTTGGAGACATCTTTTGGAAGCAAACCATTTCAAGAAAAATTGGCATTAATAAGAAAAGGGCGACCAGTTTCTAAACTTCCAAATCTCTGCATTATACAAGGACAAAAACCGTTTTTACACACAGCATTTTACTGAAGCAAATTATGAGAAAACATTGTGGTTAACAGGCTGCTTAAATTTGAATAGATTATTTTGCTGGCCTTGCCTATTGTTTAGTACCGAGAAGTCTGTTTGATCAAATGGCGGATTCTGTGACCTGAATAATTTGTGCAAAGCTGTGGGAAAACATGAAAAAACCAGAGGTCACATAACTTGATTTTTTAAGTTAGCAAACTTTTGGAGATTCAAGCAGCAGGATTGACCTTCAGTTGGATCATCAGAGAGCTCTAGAAGTCACCAGGCACAGCGAACAGGTGAAGAAAAACAAGCACATTTTATCATGTTTAATAAAAACTGTTTGCTTTTTAGCAAAACAAGAACTGGCTTTCTGTGGACACAGTAAGGCAGATGATTCCCTGAATAAAGGAAATTATGTCGGTCTTTTAAACTACGCAGCCCAATATGATGCTCAGCTGGAAGAACATTTAAAAACATCAACTGTTTTCAGAGGTACATCTCCTCAAATACAGAACGACCTAATGCTGCAATCAGCAGTGTTTTGAAAGATGTTGTTCGGGGGGGGGGGGGGGGGTGAGATTAATAAAACTGAGTTTTTTTTTGTCTATCCATTTGGATGAAACATCTGATGTAGCAAACAAATCTCAATTATCGACTTGTTTCCGTTATGTTGATGAGGAAGGCGATATACAAGAGAGATTTTTGAAGTTCACTGACATGAGTACCGATAAGACTGCTGAGACACTTTTCCAGCTCGTGGATCAAGATATTTGTGAATATGAAGTGTCAAATAAAATCATAGGACAAACTTATGATGGAGCTCCTATCATGTTGGGAGGGGATTGGAGGTTTACAGGCCAAAATTAAGGAAAAATATCCAGTGGCTTTATTTGTCCACTGCTACAGTCATGTCTTGAATTTTGTTCTCCAACAATCTGTGCGCAATATTACAGAATGTGGTAAATTTTTTACTACACTATCTGGAATTAGTTCATTTTTCTCCAGATCGCATAAAAGAACAAATGCTCCGAGTCTTTTTATGAATAAAAAACTGCCCAAATTGGCCCCTGCCAGGTGGAATTTTTCATCTCGCTTAGTGAATACTGTGAGAGAAAACAGAGTCCACTTGACAGACTTTTTTGAAAGTATTGTAGATAGTTCAGATGAGTGGGATTTTGAAAGTATTCTACAGGCTAGAGGATGTGCTTCGTTTTTGAATAATTTTAAAGCATGTTTCTTGTTGGACGTGTTTTCCTCAATTTTTTCACATACAGATATTTTGTTTGATGTCCTGCAAAACAAAAGTTTGGATGTAGCATATTGCTGAAAAAAAATTGAAGATGTACAAAGAGCAGAGAGAGAGAGAGAAACATGGCTTCCCCTCCTTTTAAGGTAAACCTGGTCTACCCTCCAGGCATTGAACTCTGTTTGGTTCGTAGCCTTCCCGAGTCCATGTGAACAGAGTATGACCCAGAAGATGACTGACTCTGCTTAGGAATTTGATCGCCTGCGACTAATTACTAGGGTTTTTCTTAAGGAAACACATGCTTTCACCAATTTTGGACTGTAATTTTGATTATTTTATTCTGCCTTTCATCTATCACTTGCACATAATTTATACATATGACATACATTTACAAATTTCAACATTTTCCCACACAGGAACGTTTCACAAATTTCTAATATTGTTACATGACGATATAATTTTGGACCAGATTGAGAGCAAATCAGCTAGCTGACGTGAAAGTTAAAATTAGCTATTAATTCTGATTCTCAGGTTGTTAATTTAAAATAAGTATACTTTATTTTCCTGGCTATCTATTGATTAATCATGAAGCTGCTTTCGCAAACACACAAATATATAAAAATTTACAAATCATTAATTATTCACATTACTTATTATTTCTTCCAAAAATTATGCATTCTTTTTATTCTTGCTTCTGAATTTTTCAAGTGTGCGATCATTCATTCCATACTGAGAAAAAAAAACAATAAGTCGTGAAAATGAATGGAATGAATAGGAAGAACTCCTTCAAACTTTTCTTGGCTTTTCTTTACTGGATTAATTTCAGAGATAGAGTTAATTTAGGATGTTGAATTTCAGGGATGATAAATAGGAGAATTTGTGCAGGATGGGAATGCGTGGATCTGTCGCCTTGATTTCTAGTCATCTAGGAGAAGTGTCCAGTTCCTCCCAAACTCAGGAAAATCAGCGACAGAACACAACCTAAGGATTCTGGAACAAAACCCAGTGAGTTGGGGTCTTTTCGCCAATGTCACACAGAACTAGCTGGCACTTCTCCAAGATTCACACAGGCCCTAGTTGCTGTTGTGTGTGCCATTGTTATCACTGAGTGCCCCGAGGAGGCAAACCCATCTTTCACTAAGACCTCCCGCTACTATCTCTTTAAAAATAAATCCAACTACATTAAAAATATTATACTTCTAATACACATCACTATTAACAGAGACACATTCATAATGTAATAAGTTAATATTTTTTAAGTAGTAAATGAAACAGACGTGTTTATATAATAAGGATTTTTAATTTGGTTTATGAAATAATGTATGCATACCATTTAGGAGCAAGGTTATATTTATCTATTAATAAAGAATTCATTGAGGATAAATTCTGCAGTTTGCTGCTAACACAACATATGAGTTCAAGAATAGGAAAATCTGATCACATAAGGTGTGTTTAATCAACAGATCAAGATGATTGATTTTAGCTCTAATGACAGAGAATATTGCTAACAGCAGCCCATATGCAACTGCACATTTAACCTACATTTTATGTTAACAAAAATTAATGGAGAACTAATCAGAAGTGCATGGGAAATATAGAAGTGCAAATTTTTCTGTCGTCAGATTATGGTACTGAATCATCTTTAGTTCATTGTTACCACATAACATCTCCAGTACCAAAATCTGATTTCCGAAAATAATGCTGACTTTTTAAGCAAGAACTTCTTACAGCAGCCTATTTCATCTGATTAGTTAAGTAATAAAGTTTTCACTCAAGTAATTTATTTCTTTACCATAGCTATACATTTTCATATATTGCAATTAATATATTTATAAATACATTTTATGCTGTTATATTTTTACTTCAGCTGAATTTAAGATTTTCTGTCATCAAAAAGCCTAGCTGTGAGTTGTATTTCACACTAATTATGTACATTGTAAGCTAAGGAAAATATATCAGTACTATCATTTCTTAATGGGTGTTCAATATACCTCTAGTTACACAAGACAGAAGAGAATGAGCTAGTTAGAACATGAAGAAATATTATTATGAGTTGATGCACACACATGTAAAACTTATTGAAGACATTATTATATTTGCTAGAAAAGAAAGGTTACCTATAGTATTTGTAGCTGAAACTCAGCTTACAGCTGCAAATTCAAACCATTAAAAACAAATGTTTGTAATGGAAATTTATATATACATCCATTACAAAACACCTCTCAAATAGTCAAATCTCATCTTCAGTAACCTTCATTAGCTGCAGCAAAATGCTTTCCTTCACATGCAATGTGTGCCACAGTAGGTATGAGTGTTTTTTCTCATAAAAGGCTTAGTCTCCCAGTTCTAATGGGAAGACAAAAAAAATAAGAGTGGGGTGTGTGTGTGTGTGTATGAATACACAGCAAGAATACCAAAGAATATAAAATAAAAATATAAATAGAAGAAATTTGTAACAACTATCAAAGTATTTGGTACAAGAGATTTTTTTTTTTTTGATTGGCGGTTTAACGACCACGTGAGCAGCTCGATGGGCTATAAGCAGTTGTCCATCCCTAATTTAGGGCCACTGGCTCCAGGGAAGGCTGAGAGCCAGTGCCGTAAAACAAACAAAACATCCATGCCTCACTGGGATTTGAACCCAGACCCCTTTCGGACGAAGGATCAGAAGCCATCGCTTAGACCACTGTGCCACCGGTGCAGCCAAGGGATTTGCATTGATGTGCGAAACAGTACAGGCTAATTACACAGTTAATTAGAACACAAACTGTGAGCAAGTAAACAATAAATATTTGAATGTTTCAGCTACCACAAATACCTCAGCACTGAAGAAATTACAATCTGTTAATAAAACAGTGACAGGTCATAAGCTCAATAGCCAAAGCACACATGACACAACCATAGCTCAAGGAATGACCTTTTATGTACATCTCACTGATTTTACAAAAAAAGTAAACATGTGATAGATATGATATAAAGTAAGAAAAAGTAACAAGAAGTACTATAAATGACACTCAGATAACCAAAAAGTGAAATTTATTAGGTACATTACCTCTCAAATTTTCGATCTAAACACTAGATCTTCGTCAGGAGTTCTTGCTTCCTTCTACTTCCACAGGTATTTATAATACTGAAAGTAATAAGAGGAAGTCATTAATTACTAGGATAAAAAGAGAAAGTTAAATTAGAGCATACATGCTGTAGAGCATTAATGCTCTAATTAATAAAAAACAACAACAGATTATTCATGAGAGAGTTAAAATGCATGAAAAAATGTTTAGTCTCAAAATATATACATGTATTACAGAAAAGCAGAAAGCTACTAAATTAGGTAAAGAAAACATTTGGTACCAGAAGCAAATGAAATATATTTGACTGATAGCTTATTTTTGGAATATCAAAGTAACTGATGATCCTGAAATGTTTACTGCTCTGCAAAATGAGTAAGAGAACATGAAGTCTTAGAATACCAAAAATTTGCAATGACTGGAAACAGTGTCGGAGGAGAGTCAAATCTATTTTTGGAATGAACAGTAAATACAGGCAATTCAGACATTTATGACTGCTGTGTTAATAATTTTATTGTATTTCCATGTATTATGAGTAACTATGTTTTCAAAATCATAATGCGCAAAAATATGTTTACGAGGTCATAGCAGCATAAAATTTCACTATAAAACAATCATGTTCAGTCACTTTAAAAAAGTTTTGTTGTTCAGTTGTCTCTTACTTCCATTCTATTTTTTAATAGTTTAAGTATCTGTGCACGCTTTGTGTTTCAACATTCACTTTTCTCATCTACTGTGTTTAGTATCACTATCTGTTTATGTTTCACATACAAAGTAGTTTTGTTGTGAATCAGGAGATATTAACAGGGATGTTTTTCACTGTCACAGTAATTCCAAGAAACTGTGAGTACAGTGACTGACATGCAAAACTCACTGTTTTAATGTTCTCTGCTAATCCAGAGAATGCCGCCCCGGTGGCGCAGTGGTATGGCGCTGGTCTCTGATCATTCGTCCGTAAGGGGTCCGGGTTCGAATCCCGGTCTGGCATGGATGTTGTGTTTGTCTTACGGCACTGGCTCTCTCCCTTCCCTGGAACCAGTGACCCTAAATTAGGGATGGGCGACTGCTTATAGCCCATTGAGTTGCTCACGGTGGTCGTTAAACCTCCAATCAAAAAAAAAAAAAAAAAAAAAAATCCAGGGAATCTGTATTTGTACTGTGAAGTTCAGTTTTTATTAAAAGAGCTCCAGTGCTATTACTTAACTGATCTTGTAGCACACTATTGAAAACACCTTGTCTGTTAGTTTATAAGGAGTATTATTTATTAATTATGGTCAAATCTGTAATCTAGTATGTCGATCAAACACTAAAACGAAAAAAAAAAGAAAAGATGAACTTTTGGTAAATGTAGTTAATTCCTAACCCCTATCGTTGTTGTTTAAGTTGCGAAGTTTTTGGAAATGAACAATCTTAATTTTAGGTGGGTTATTAATAACTCAAAGATGTTTACCTTAATAATATAGTTATATTGAACACATCCTTTTAAATGTGCTTCAGTTATGAGTATGCATCTGATTACATAACCAACAGTATTCCAGAAAAATTTGCTACAACTTTTGTAAACAATTGTACAACCTACGTAAACACAACTTCGTTAACTTTGCTACAAATTCAGAACACTACATAATAAGCTAAAAGCACAAAACACACGGCAGAATATACAATAGCTCTTCACAGTAAATTGCAATAAACGATTGATCCCCAAAGAACTAGGTATAAATTCCTAGTAAACGTAAAATACAGTGATACTAACTGGTGGAATGAGATACACAGTATTTTCTTTTTAAATTTATTTTTGCAGCTCAATGCCACGTAGGATTCCATTGGAACTAAATATGAACACAGTGAAGTATGCTGTAAAACACATAAAAAAATCTATGCTGGCAAACCAGTTTAACAAAAACTATAAGCTTCAAAAAATCACAAATTTTCAATGCTTTTTTATGGCAGACGTGATGAAGAGGGTAACCAACATTCTGTAGGTAGCCAAGTACGTGGGAGATGTCACAACAAATCGGCTTGAGAAATCTTCATACAGGGTGACTCCTTATTACCTCCATGCCAGGCACAGTGTTTTGCCTTTTAATAAACTATTTTTCAATTAATGTTAAGATACTTCAGAATGTTAAGAGTTACAGTTGAATTTTGAATAAATAGTTCATATTACGAGTTCTGTTAAACATGCAACCTCCGTGGCAAATCACACCTTACCAAAAGTGTGTTCCATGATTATGAGAGAAGACTGCAGGTATGTAGAGAATTCTGAAATTTTTTTATTTGTACTTCATACCGGGTGTCCCAAAAGATACCTACTAAGTTTAAATGGTGATAAAACCACAACGACTGCACAAAATGTAAAGAATTTTTAACATTGCACTCAGAGATAGTTGGAATTTGTGATACACCCATGTTCGTTTCTTTGCAGGAGTCAAGAAAATGCCAACTTATGCCACAGAACAGTATATCTTTTCCATGGAAGAGTATTATCGATCGTTGGAGAGTCCGGAAAAGGTGAGGAGGGCATTACAAAAGAACGTCGGTGTCAAAGCCGGACCAGACAGACACACTATAAGGAACATTTTCACCAAATTTCATGCAACAGGGTCAGTGTTGGATAAACAGACCCAAGGTGGCATGCCCTCCACATCAAGGAAGAAACCTATGTTGGAAGGGTGCCAGAAACATTTGACAGAAGCCTGAAAAAATCTGACTGGCTGCGCAACAGTTGGGGCTGACACACGGCAGTGTTCATCACATTCTAACAACAGATCTTCATCTGTTTCCATACAAGATCCAGACACAACAACCTCTAACAGCAAGAAATGCAGGTGCAAGGTCGGCATCTACTGAGACAATGCTCAACAGAATTGAGACCGAAAATATCGAACACAGGGCTAATCTGGTTTTTGTTGTGGGTGCTTATTCAGTGTAAAAACATCTGTTACTTGGAAATGCATTGCCCATAGCTGGTGTAATGGTAATGTACTTGGATGTAAATTGGGATATGCAAGTTTTATTTCTGTTTCAGGAAGGGAAATTTTTCAAGTTTACTGTGAAATTTGCCACCTGAATGACAGTGCAGATGGTATTGATGTACCAAATGTAATATTGTTTTTATGCATTTCAGGTAGTGGTGATGGTGATATTGATTACTCTGAAAAGATTCTGAATGAAATGCTTGAGAAATATCCTGAGGTATGATAATTCATTTGTTCTAAAAAAAAAAAACTTATAAAATTTATATTTCATTTGAAAACTTATAAAATTTATATTTCATTTGAAAACCTGTTAAAATTTATTGTACATACAAAGGCTGCTCCATAAAAACTGAGAATAAATTTTTTGAGTTGGCAACTGTGCAAAGGAAAAAAATAACTATGCAGATGACTAACTGAGTTTGTTTTCCAGATTGCATTTGTGCGAAATGCTGTGTTGTTGGCGTTCACATAAATTGTATGTTTACTTGATATTTACCACTGTTGGCTCTTGGGCATTTACCGAGTTTTTACATTTTTATTGGGTTGTTTCATAATTATTGGCTGATGCCGACAAGGCGAATTTGCATAGCCGGTTACAAGGTACGCCTCGTAGGAGGAACTACCAAACGCCCATGCAAATTGAATCGGTTCAGTCCATGTGTATAAAACGGTATTTCAGACAGATCTCAGCAGTTGGGGACGTTATGGAGCAACCTGACGTGAAATCAGTGATTTTGCACGAATTCAAACTTGGCAGGAATGTGTCCGAAACGGTAGCAAATGCCAATAGAGCATGGGTTGTAGGAACAACAAGTGACAGAACTCTCCGTAGACTGTTTTCCAAGTTCTATGCCGGTGATGTTGCCATCGACCATAAGCCAGGAGCCAGTCGTCTGGTTCTGTGTGACACTGTACATTTAAGGTGGAAAGTGGAAGAAAAACTAACGTCCACAATACATGAGCTCAGTGCCAAACTTGTCGTATCATCAGCAACAGTTTCCAGACACCTGGCAGCTATGGGCAAGGTTAAAAACTGGATACTTGGGTTCCACACGAACTCACTGAACAGTAGCAGATACGACGTCTGGAAACATGCATTGCCCTCCAAAAATGTGAGGCTAGTGCTTTCTTTGTGCATTGGATCCTTACAGTTGATGAAAAATTGGTGCTTTACGACAAAAGGAAGTGAACAGCGCCATAGCACGATAAAGGGGAACCACCCAAACACATGTCTAAACCCGAGTTGCACCCACAGAAGGTTCTGATCTCTGTGTGGTGGATTGCCACAACTGTGGTTCATTATGAGCTTTTGCCGCGAGGTCAAACAATCACAATGGACGTGTGCTGCCATCAGCCGAACGAATGTCACCAGAAATTATGCAGCAAACAACCATCGCTCGCCAATAGTTTCGGTTCCATACTGCTTCAGGATGGCCCACGACCACGTGTCTATTGGAAGCATGTGAAAAATCAACGCCTTGGGGTATGAGGTCCTCTCTCACCCTGTTTATTCACTTGACTTGGCCCCCTCAGACTTTGACATGTTTCGCCATTTGGACCACTTCTTGAGGGGCAAACAGTTTGCTAACAAGGATGCTGTGATTTCCACCATTAGCAATCCCTCGGACCACTGTGATGCCAGTTTCTGCCACTGTGGCATTTTTGCACTGAAAACACGTTGGACACAGTGTATTGCTGCCGAGGGCAGAAAGTTTTCGGAATAAAATGCATTTTGTTGCCTGTTACTGCTGTTTGTTTCTTTGTGTCCGAATTGGTCAATAATTATATTATGAAACGACCCAATAGTAAAATTGTCAAAAATCAGAAGTGTGATTTCTGAACAAACATAATACACTGAAGTGCCAGAAAAACTGGTACAGACGAGCTTATGCAAGATACATAGCAACGTAACCTATGCGCATACTAGGTTGCGTCCGCCAGTGCGTATATAAAGCAATAGACATCCTTCCCAGCTGTCAGATTTGTTTTTGGCATGAGAATGACAAGTAATAACGATTTTCAACGCAGTGTCATAGTTGGCGCTCGTGAGATGGGCCATAGTATTTCGGAGGTAGAAACGAAGTTTGGATTTTCATAGACTACCATTGCAAGGGTAACCATGATTACAAGAATTCCGGCAAAACCTCCAACCTACTATACCAGTGTGGCCGTAAAAACGACATTGGGTGAACGTGACCATCATCAGTTGTCAAGAATCGTTTCACGCGATAGGCGTGCAGAGATGCCAACAACTACAGAATCCGTAGTTCCTACGGAAAAAGCTCTTGTACTACAAAATACGGAAAACAGTGATTTTTCTATGGAAAATTAACGGAAGTTATTACTTTTTATTTTGCTTGTTCCCCTTCCCAATGCAACAGCGGCCACCTGACGATCCATCATTCGTCTTGCTTGCGATGCTTCCTCCAGTTCTGCCTCACAAGGCTGCTCGGATCTCAGCGCTAGCGGCCGGCACTCGAATCTCAATGAGTGTGGCCGGAGGTAACGATGTGGCCTTGCGCTGAGTCATTCTAAGTGAAAACCCTCCCTCCCCAGCATGCAACATTCTGGGGACGTTGAGCGTAGCTTGCTTTGGTGGACCTGAAGCTCTTTCGCAGTGCAGCGACAAGCTCTTGAAAATCGTTTGGTGCAGAACGTGAGTGTCATTGCCTGGCATCGGAGTTTTTTTTTAAATCATGTGTCGACCATTCATGTCAGTAATTAATATTTTGAATTTTTTTCTTGCGTTGCAGAAAAGTATGCTTAGATTTCATTGCAGAGTTCATCAAAATGCGTAATTACGTGTCTAGTACACATCAAAATTTTACCAACGCATAAAACAATGCATCAGGAATTTTTCGCGACACGTAGAAATACACGTCGTGAAGCACGTAAAGTACGCATCAACACGTAAAAATATGCATCGAGAAATGCATAAAATACACACCGAGAAACGTGTAAAACTACGCGTCGAAGAATTTTACCAATGCGTAAAAATATGCATCGAGACAGCATTTCACCTTTCAAAAACGGAAGTGAATGAAAGGAAGATCCAATGTAGAAGACTTCGTGCTACGTGAGTAAAAGCATAAACATTACAATCGTCTGCACACGATACAAAAGGTGAAATTTAATGACACACTTAAACTAAGATGGCATAGTTAAAAATATTTAAAATGCGTGAGACCTTTCGGGTCCTGCCTGCAGGTACCCATCATCAGACGCGATAAAAGAACCACACACCATGGAAGAGGCAACATATATAAAGAATTACACAGTTAAACAAATGATGTAATAGTGAATGGTCGAATGAAAAGTAATTACAATGATGCATAAATGACGTGTCCGTGGATGGTCAAATGAAACCACGTGTGCCATGTCATCACAAGAGAGGGGGTGGGTGGAAGGGATGAGAGAAGGGGGAAATTCAGAAAGGCTGAGATTGTATGGATGTGGCTTAGATCAGGTGTCTCCAGGGTCGAGGAATATTTCTGGGTAGTTCATCATTACAGCAAGTATCGGAAAATTTGTCTATGTATAGGCTTTCAGTGAACAATAATTGAAATTTGGTGTGAGGAGTTGTGAGGATTTTAGATTCGTCCCAAATGGGGGTGTGATTCCCCTTGAGTAAGAGACGGGATAGAGCAGTAGAAGAAGATCCATTGCGACAGTCGTACTGATGTTCGTTTAAACGAATCCTGAGAGACCTGGTTGTGGAGCCAATATAACAGGTGTCATTAAGGTCAGGGGATTGGGATTTAAGGGGGACAAGGTAAGCCCCATGTCTTTGAAAATTAGTGGGTCGGTCCCTGTCGTTCTTAATGAAAGTGAACAAATTGGAAACTTTGATTCCAAAATTCAAATTATGACGATGGCAAATGGTCTTTAAAGGTCTGGCTATGGAGGGAACAAAAGGTAAAGATCAGATAAACTTGTAATTGGGGCTGTTACCTATCAGGGTAAAAGAAGTGGAGCGAAGAATTCTGTTGGTCAGCCTGTCAATCAAATTCCTGGAATAACCATAAGACCCTGCCAGGTCGCGGAGAGTTTGTAGTTCAGTCCTACAGATATCATAAGAAGAGGAATGCGAAAAAGCACGGCAGATTAAAAAGTTAAAAGCTGAATATTTGTAAACCGTAGGGTGGGAGGAGAAGGCCGGGATAATAATGGGGCAAGAACTGGGTTTACGAAACACACTGAATGACAGATGGAGAGAAGAACGGTGAAGGTTGAAGTCCAAAAAAGGTAAAGAGTTGTCGACCTCCAACTCCACGGTAAACTTGATGGAAGAGTGTTTGGACGAGAGGTGGTCGACGAAAGAGCGAAGTTGTTCTTTAGTGGAGGGCCAAAAAATAAGAATATCGTCAACGTATCGAAGGAAAAAAGGGGGCTTGATGGGGAAGGAGTCGATCAGCTCAGTTTCTAAATCCTGTAATAAAATTTCTGCCAGAAAGGGTGAGAGGGGGGACCCCATAGGGGTTCCCGAACACTGCCTATAGACAACTTGGTCAAACTTAAAAAACGAGCGTTTGTATACCAGTAGTAGGGCTGACATGATGGCCTGAATTTCTGAGTCAAAAAGGTCAGTTTTGAGACCTTAGCTTGTCAAAAATGAGATTGTGAACAAACAGTACCTGGACCATAGGGAAAAGTGAAACGACATCAAACAATGCCATAAAAAATGGGGTGGAGTTGGAGTGGAAGGCTTTAATTTTGTTTAATGCATCCACCGAACTAGAAGTTGAATAGGGTGAATGTAAGGTCAAGGGCTGAAGGTAACGTTTTAAAGCAGATTCCAATGGTTGGGTGGGGCTAGTGGAGGCAGAAACTAGAGGTCTTACTGGAAAGTCAACTTTATGGAGTTTGACCATTTGAAGATTTCTTCCGTAATCATAATTTCGATTTCCTGCGACGTTGCATCTGTCCAGTATTATTGTTATACATAATTTTATTCCATAAATCTTTGTATTTCACTTCGAAAATGGAGGGAAAATTTCCGAAAACAGAAATTCGACGGCGCAAAAATTCCCGTGTAATCTTCGGGTTCGAGGAATTTCTGCTTTTTCGTCGTAATTTGAGTTATCCTCGAGATCGATGTATAACTGAACAGAAACTTTGGGGCAATTGGTAGTGGTGAAGGATGCTTTCCACCTGAAACTTTCGAAAATGGAAATTTTGTCTTTCAAAACTTTTGGAAACGGTGAAGATTTCTCCCGTAATCATAATTTTATTTTTCATGCGATGATCCTCTGCCTAGTATTGTTGTTAAATTTCATTTTATTTCATAAATATTTGTATTTCACCTTGAATATGGAAGGGAAATGTCCGAAAACGGAAATCGGACATAGCAAAGGCTTCCTCCCGTAACTGTAATTTTTTTCCCCAATGATGTTCCGAACGTGTATCTTGTGTTCTTACATATTCCCCCAAAAAGGTTTGCATTTCAGCTTGATAAAGGGGGAGAGTCCGAAAACGAAAGTGACGAAGCTGAAAATTTTGTAAGACTTGATGCATTATATTCAAAAGCATTCATATTCTCCAAGTTACACTACCTTTTATCTGAAATAGTGAAAGCTGTCATGCATTCATGGTCCTCAAACTGAAAGTTCTTTCAGCATGATGGATAAAATTGTCATGGCATCCAAGGGGTTTGTGAAGCCTACTGTCGTAGCCGACGGTTATGTTGAGCTTAATTTTTCAAATAACAGTTTTTCAAAAAAGAAAAATCAGAAAGGACACAACTGGTAATTGGAGTAAAAAACAAGAATGTATTAAAGCGAAATCATTTAAAACGAAAATAAACTTTCAAAGTTCTATACATCTGTAGGAAAATTTCACATTGAAGAATGCTCTTATATTCAAGAAAAGATACTGATCTATGATGAATTCTTAAAGCATGCAGAAGTAGTAGATCTTTCATTTAGAGCCATAACATCATTTACTTCTGTGTTACACATAGTCAAACACCTTCCATTTATAATAACTGAAAATTAACTTGATATACTGGAAGCAGAATTCCTTGTTATAAAGCTGACAAATTAGAGACCATAGCAGTAACAGATAGAATAAATGTCACTTGGTCAGAAATCTCAAAATTAAGAGGCTGTAATGTAGCGGTTAAGTATACTATTCTCTCGAAAGTAATGTTTGTAATACTTGTAGTTTCACACCCAAATGATGTGAGAAAGAGATTTTAGTTTAGTGCAAAAAAATCAAGCCTGTTTCCAACCTAATTTAGGTTTAGAAGCTGTAGAAGCACTTCTTATTGCAAAAATGAATATGTTCTCCTCTGGGCAAGTGTGTTATGAAAAATGACAGGGTTCCCACGCCACCTGGAAAACCGGGAAAACCGGGAATTCTCAGGGAATTTGAAAATTGTTCAAAAAATCAGGGAAAACTCAGGGAAAATCGTGTTTTTCCGTAAAAATCAGGAAATTTCTTATCAGGGAACTGAAAAGTCAGGGAATTTTTTATTTTGCCAAAAAGATATTTTCTTTCAGACTTTTGTAGAATATATTTCTGTATTGCTAAGTTTTAAAATAATTCCGAGTTGTTTTATCCTTCGAGGCAACCCACCCACCAATTAAAGTGCAGCTGTGCTGGGGAGTGCGTCTCTTCGCGGTTTCCTCCATCTCCAGATGCTCTAAACTTCAACCGAACAAACGGACACGTCAAAGCGTGAGAGAAAGCCATTAATCACACCCCCACTTCGCAGGCTCTTATCTGCTGCGTTCGCGCAGAGGCAGTCACTTGTTCCTAAGTAGGCGCGCCCTGGTTCTCTGTGTAGACTGGGAAAAAAAAATTATGAAAAAGCTATTTCCTCAATTTTTTTAAATAACCGACTGAAATTTTTACAGTGGGCAAGATATATGAAAATAACGTTCCATTTTAAATTTCGCCGAAATTCATCGGAAACTTTAGAAGTTGCGCTTCCCCCCCCTTTCTTTTTGCATGTTTCACTTGTCTTTTATCAAACCGTACAAAAACATTTTATTTTGCCGGATGTTGGTTATCCTAATAAATTCGTCCCCCTTCCCCCTTCAAGAGCAGTGTGGATGAATGTTGCAAATTGAGGGCACAATTTATTTTTTGAAAAAAGTTCGTATCACTTACGAACTAAAGCTTCACTTTCGTAATTCTGTAGCAGAGTTAGTATAGTTGGAAAAGTATGTACCTTCAAATGTTTTAACAGGGAAGATATGAAATAGGAAGATTCTTCAAAGAGGGGGAAAGATTAATTTTTTCATAGTACTTACAAGTATTTTGTATGAAAAATACCATGCAATGAAGCCGGTACTATTGCATACCTACCAAATTTCCCAGATTTCACGGCCGTTTTCTAGATTCGTTGTTTTACGGCCGGAAAGAGATTTTTCTTGATTCTGTCTTATTTCTATTTCATAATGCATGAAGAAATTAATTTATAGCTATTTTGGCGATATTCCGATTACTGCAAGAGCTGGCTGGTTGCGAAAAATAGGGTAGTCCGACGCCCGGAACCATAGATTTTCATATCTGGGTCATTCCACGCAAAATCGTCTGATATTGAAATAATTTTCCACCAACACATCTCCGATTCTTACGGGTAGCTGCCTCCAAGTTATAAAAAACCCCTAAAAGTTTCAACTTTTTTTGTTTCTGATAGATTAGAAGATATTATTTTTTGAATTTTTGGGCATAGTGGAACCGTTTTCCGTAAAAACGCAAATATCTCCGTTATTTAGAATAAGAAATATAAAATTCATCATTCTCTCGTAATTTTTCCTAAGGTTTCAGCTTATACATAGGGAAAAAAAAATTGCGAGAACAAAAGTTAGACGGGGTAGAAATTTTCTTGTAATCGTAAATTCTTTTTCTTGCGTTGCAAACATTATGAATTTCGTGGTCATGCGGATAATACGACTAAAATTACAGGTAATATGCCGTAAGTGTCATGGTAAAAGAGTTTGCGCTTGCTATCGTATCGGTTCCCCACGCACTTTTCCGTGTGACAGGAGAAAGGTTACTTTAGCCAAAACTTTTCCTGCTGCAGTTGAGGCAGTGCTGTTCGCTTTGCAATTGTTGGTGAATTATAAGACGTCGTACTGTCGGAAATCACTTTTTCGAGCCCCGTTCGAAGTGCAATAACGATCAATTCGTCGCAACGCGTGGTCCCGTGATGACGGATGTTTATATTTCTTGCGGACTTTCACCGCGCGGGAGAACGAAGTGCAGTGTTTTATTACTAGAAGCTCTTCACATTATTCATTTCTTTTTCCCAAACAAACAGACACAATCGCAAAACTCCGTGAATTACGAATCCCCATCTTTTTCCAAACTCGTGTTAGCACAGGATGATTTTATTGACAGCTTGTTCCTCAGACTAGGAGACGTGCTTTTTCCCACTGCGTGAAATTGTTTTCTAAGGTTATTTGAAGTGGCTTGTAGTGAGAGTGAAAGTTTGCCAAGTGATGGTGAGGATTTTGAATCATCTGAGAGTGATATTGGCCTAGCAACATCAAGCCAAAAACTAGCCACCGTGCCACGCACACCATATCTTCTTCAGAAGGTGAAGATCTTCATAGTGAATCTTCAGATCATGAAAGTTCTGAAAGTGAATGGGAGGATGTTAATAGAGAGAAGTGATGAACAACCTCAGCATCTTTTTTTTATTAACATGAAATGCAGGGGCCCAAACATGCTCCAGCAACTGATGTGGCACCTATTGCATATTTTTTACTTGTTTTTTACCAATTTCATCCTTGGAATTATCGTTTCTGAAACAAATAAATATGCAAAGAGGTTTCTCCAGGAACATCCAAATCTTTCTCCCAAATCTTGAGCAAGGAAATGGAAAATATTACAAATGCTGAAATAAAGGTTTCCTTGCCTGCCTTCTAATATGAGAGTAATCAGTAGCCCATGTAGGACGAGATGATTGCCGAAGGCATATCCAGTCAAAACAAATACCAGGATTGTGTAAAATTAAAGACTCGATCAAAGCCTTTGGATAATTTTTTTGCAAAAAAGAATGAAAATAGCGTGATAAACGCTGAATTGCTGTTTACTACAATCGTTGTGGAGCATAACCTACCTATAGCAAGCTGTGATCATGCTGGTCGCTTCTTTCATGCTATGTTCCCAGACTGATATTGATGAAACTGGATATCCTTGAGCATATGTGGCATGGAATGAAATATCTAAGACAAAGGATTCATCTGGCCTTCCCAAGTATTCCACATTGCCTAAACTAATGTTGGTAATATTGACTATCCCTCACAGCAGTTCCTCTACGTATAGAATATTTAGTATAGTAAGGAAATACCTCACGTACTTTTGCCCAACAATGAGCACCAAAACATTAAGTGCCCTTCTTGTACAGAAAAGTAAAGCATTTTCCTCAGGTGAGCTGTGTTATAAAAAGTTTTCTGAAAAGAATATACCACTGCAAAACAAGCAACAAGGGAGTTTTTATGTCAGCAATGACATGAGGTAAGTACAATATTGATAATTTAATTTCATATTTTTTTTTGTGAGGATAGTGTAAACATGCAAAGTTATTACATATTTCATGCATTAATTTCTCATGAAATACCCATTCCACGCGTTAACGACGTATGGTGATTACCGATAGGCACCTCATACAAGTATTACAGGTTACACAGTAATACTATAATATTGTCCTTAACTTTAAAAAAAAAATGGTGTGTTACATTACTGAAAGTTTGTGTTACATTATTGAAACATTACTGAAAATTCCCCTATTGATTACTGATATGTTCTGCTAGAGGTTGGCACCTTTGAAATAGCATAGATTCGATGTTCTCATTGCCAAGTGCAAGAACTAACTTTAGCTAAAATAATTACAATTTTGATTTTTAAATGTCAGCAGTATTTTCCCTGATTGCTAGAATTGTTGGGATGGTACTGGCACACGTTTTTCCTTAGACGCAGAAATGCTGTCATGATTTCCGTTCTCTCTCTCTTCTTTTTTTTTTATTTTTTAATTGCTGTTTTAGTTTGCTTTGTCTTTAAAGATTCTAAGTGAATTCCAATAGAAAATACAAATTGTTAGATCAATTTGATATAACCGCTCTAACAAAATGTTAAGAGACTCTGTCAGACACTCTCCATTTTATCATTCCCATTAGACTCCAATTTCAGCAAAAGTTTCCGTGTTCTTTGATACTTATGTAAAATAAGCACTTAAAGGATTTAAAGCTTCAGCATTGTATCATTTAACGGCAATTTATTCTCTTCAGTCTCATTCTCCCAGCTTGCATTTTTAAACCTAACTGGAACTCTAAATGTTGTGAGTCGTTTAAAATATTATTTATATACTTGTGTGCACTTAAAATACAGATAAATCAGTTACATAATTTCACCTAATCGATTGAAATATTTCATTATATGTAGAATTTAAATTAAGTCTTAGTTCAAATATTCTTTAAAACATGTAAATACATGGTTTGCCACCTCGGTGGTCCAGTGGTCTAAGCTCTGGTTTCTGACTATTCGTCCAAGTGAGCCTGGATTCAAGTCCCAGATGAGGTATGGGTGGTGTGTTTATCTTACGGCACTGGCTCTCCTTCTTCGTGAAGCCAAAGGTCCTAAATTAGGGAATGGACTGATATAGCCCAACAAGTTGCTTATGGTGGTCGTTAAACCTGAAACAAAAAAATAAGACATGATTTTGTTAAATATTATGTAAAATTTATGTTAAATACACTAATTTTTATAACTATAAAGTAATTAGGGAAAATGAAAGTTATTTATCCTTTATATTCCATATTTTCTGTTTATCTTTATGGACTGTATAATCGGGACGTTCACTATGTGGCGTCTTTTTAATTCTCCCTCGTGTGAGATGAACATAACATTATCAGTATTAATTTCAGGTAAGCAATTATTTGCAATTACAGCCTGTCTAGAATTTGATAAATCTTGCTTTCAATACATTACATTATTCCTTAGTTCTCTAAAAATTATCAAAACTGAATTTAAAAAATTGCCTCTAGACATTACGGTTTTATTCGATTTCTGCAGATAGTTTGCTTCATATTTTGTAACATGGAACAATTAGGCACAGTGGCCTTTATACACTCTTGCTTGGAGAAACACATCACAAGAGAACCACTTAAACAATGGATCAAAGCCCTTTGTTGGTTGATTCTCTTTCGACATTTCTCTGAGCAGGAGCCCATTCCGTCATTAAGCTTATCTACACTGTGCTATAGAAGAAAGGAAAACAAACTATTCAACATACAGATTTTTTCTTACATATGAACTGTTTCTACGGGAATGTATTAACAAATTGTACATGGGCAGTATACCACTTAGGTTCAGAAAAGATCATGGAATTATAATACCAAAAATAATATGCCTCATGCATTTAATTGTTATTCATAAAAAGCAGGTAATTGTATAAAGAACAGTTATTTAAAGAATTAACAAATGTATGCTTTCGTAAGGAACGCAAGAATGCAAGGAAATGCAACAATTTGTCGCAATGTTATTTGATTTGCCGCTCTGGAAAAACTCTCAGAACCACCTGGAAAACCTGGAAAAGTCAGGGAATTTTTTTCTACTTTTGAGTGGGAACCCTGAATGATTTTCTGCTGAGGAACTCAAATCTTCAAAACACTGTACAGTGAAATCACTAAAGAAAGCTGTTTAATCAATTTTTTGTTGTGTAAAAAACATGTATCAGTCATGGTGTATATTATTTTCCATGTGAAAAATTTTAAATATTTTGATACAGATTTTCATGTATATAAATGAATAAGTAAAAAAATGCTAATTAAATTAAATGAGTTATTTTCCTCGGTTAAAATTATTCTTTTTGGTATGACTACTGAAAAATGACTAAAACTACTGAAAATTTGTACTAGTACTACTGAAAATATCTGAAACAGGTTGGCATCTCTGGGCATGCAACACTCTCCAGATATCATCGGAATTCAATGCTGGAGCCTCAACAGGCATCAGCGTCCGGACTGTGCAACGTACCCTGCACGATATGGGCTTTGGGAGCTGACGCCCAACTCAAGTCCCCTTGATTCGTGCACGACACAGAGCTATGTGTCTTGCTTGGGCACGGCAACACTGTCACTGGACACTTGATGACTGGAAACAAGTAGCCTAGTCTAACGAGTCGCGTTTCCAACTGTATCGGGCAGATGGAAGGATTCGTGTGTGGCGCAAATCCCATGAAGCCATGGATCCCGCCTGTCAACAGGGAACTGTACCGACTAGTGGTGGTGGTGGGAGTCTGTAATGGTATGGGGTGTGTTTAGCTGGACTTCATTGGGACGCCTGGTATGTCTACAAACGTCTGTGACTGGCCAACGGTATGTGTGTGCACATCCTTTCTGACCAGGTACCCCGTTCATGTCCTGCATTCATGCTGATGGGTTGGGCCTGTTCCAACAGGACAATGCACCTCCACACAAGTGTCAGGATGCCACATTATGGTTAGAGGAGCATTCATCTGAGTTTGGTGTGTTGCCATTCCCACCCAAGTCCCCAGATCTGAATGTGATAGAACACATTTGGGATGCCATGCAACGCACTATCGAACACAGGAATCCGAGACCTCAGAATACACCCGAATTGTGGAACGCTCTGCAGGAAGTATGGTGTGCATTGCCTACAGCATATTTCCAGAAGCTAGTGGAGTCCATGCCCTGTCGTATTTCTGCAGTCCTGTGCTCCCGTGGGGAACCTACCAAATATTAGACTGGTGTACCAGTTTTTCTGGCACTGCAGTGTGCTTTCCTATAACAGAAGTATGAGAAAGTAAGAACTGTGTAGTCTTTGAGTTGAAGTGGGGAACTTTAAAACTCGAAGGGGTGCAATTCGAGCTCCCTCCCTTCCCTGATAAAAAATGCTTGTTCTGGCCCTGCTGAACTCGTAAGGTTAGGCGTAAGGATTCAGTTCTCAATTGTATTATGCCATAATACTCAGGTCATTTGGGCTGTGCACAACTAGGTTTACATCAAGACATGCAAAGAAGATTCCAAAGAATGAGAATGAAATGGTTTTAAATAAATGAAGGAATAAGAATGAACAGGAATTAAGTGGAGGTTTAAAATGAATAAAGAATTAAAAATAAATATGTTTAAAATCTGAATAAAAGAGTAGTAATGTTCTTCATGAAGACGTTTACTGCATTACAACCTTCTGTTGCACACTTTTGTAGAGGGTACAACTTGCGGTGGTGTACCAAGTTTAAAAATTCGTATACAGTTAACAAGTTTCAGTAAAGTTGTTACTTACGTAAAGTGTTCACTTTGTGATTCCCTTCTTGATGCGTAGCTATGTTGGCCCCAACTTTACCACACTTGCTCCACGTATCGTTCAGCTTAGGTTAGTTCACCATCAATGTGAACCCTTATAAGAAATGCTGTGAAATGCAATAGTTGTAATGTAGCGTAGTCCTGTAATAACATTGAAGGCTTTTTGGTCAACAACTGGATCACTTCCCATATGGAGGCCTACGTAGTATTAGGACATTAGGGCTAAGTTCGTTAAAGCACAACTCACACCGAACCCAAATACTAAAATTTCTCACTGCAAATACTACGTAGGGCTCCATATGGGGAGTGATCCAGTTGACCAAAAAAGCCTTCAGTGTTGGTACAGGACTACGCTACATTACAGCTATTGCATTGCACAGCATTTCTTATAAGGGTTCACATTGATGGTGAACTAACCTAAACCGAACGATATGTGGATCAAGTGTGGTAAAGTTGGGGCCAACATAGCTACACATCAAGAAGGGACAACAGATATCACAAAGTGGACACTTTACATAAGTAAGAACTTTATTTAAACATTTTAACTGAACTGTATACAGATTTTTAAACTTGGTACACCACTGCAAGCTGTACCCTCTACAAACGTGTGCAACATAAGGTTGTAAGACTGTAAACGTCTTCATGAAGAATATTTTAACTACGTAGTAATATGTGAACTTCGCTTAAATGAAGTGGCACATAATATACTTAGGGTAGGAATGACTCAATAGGCTCAACATCCATGGTCATCACTGATCCAAGTGGGCACTAAGCTGAGCTGATGCATATCAGATAGTGTACGTTGTATCCATTATCAAGGCATGACTGGACCATGTCATTGGTCTAGCTGATCTTTCGTTTTCTGATAGTTATGTGCTAAATTGTCAGTCATTGTCAGTTTGATATCTTCTGAACTCACATCTTCTGTGGTGTCATCTGTTGTGAGGTAAGATTTTTTTTTAATGCTCTGTCTTATTCTTAGTGTTATTTTCCTTTTGTTTCTCACGAGCAATTAGTAGTTTTCATGGGTATGGTATTGTTATTGAATTATCACAATTAATTTCTTTTGTTTGCTCAATCTTTATTTTCTTTGGCTTATGTAAGATGGAATTCATTATCCAGCTGATTAAAATTGTTCTGTTTCTTTAGTTAAATCATATTGGATCAAGGTTGTCTTTTCGTGTTTGGTACACAGTTATTAAAATGTTGATTTAGATGAAGGGGGAGGGGTTTCAAAAAGGAGCAAACAACCGCATGCAAGTCAAATTTTGTTAATTGTTTTATTTGAACAGTTCAGATGTATACATAAAATGTCAATAATAAACAATGAATAATGCACTGCAAAGCATTCTCACCTTGGGGGGGGGGGGGTGTTTTAAACTCTCTTTGGCACATTCATGTATTCCTTGATGAATTGTGCCAAGATATTTTGAACACAGGTAAAAAATCACATGTTAAAAAATGGAAATTATGTTACTAACATAATGTAGCACTTCTGTCATAAGAGAAAAATAATAGCAATTATCAATGACATGGCTATTCCTAGACTTAATATACTATAAATTTCACAAAATAATGTTTTGTTTTTTGTTTTTTTTTTTACTAAGGAGTAAAAGAAAATATTACTTATAAGTCAAATTTATAAGAATAAGGATACTACCTGAAAATTTGACTTATAGTAATATCCTTTCATTTTTCAGTAAAAATCCCATAATTTTGTGAAATTTGTAGTATATAATTAAAAGGAAATCTAGACATGTGATTAATAAATGCTGACATGAAGCAGCAAAACAATATTGTGATCTTTATGCCACAGTATGATTTATTTAGCTGTGAAAGAATGCCAAAACCCAATATAACATGGCATAAGGCATTTATTTATAATATGGTTTCCAGAAACTTGGAAAGGAATTGTTGTGGGAAATATGATGAACATCGCACTTCTGAGACTGATAGATGTTTCTAAGCTTAGCTTTTTTTTTTTGTACCTATTTTTAAACTGCTGAGAATTTTTTCTTTAGAGTTAACTCTAAAGGGAAGATTATTCGACATGTCAAAGAGCAGTTGTGTAGCATCAAATAAATTTTATAAATGCAGTATAGAGCCAAGTTGAGCAACAGTTACCTTAGATAAAAGGGACAGATAAATGGTTATAGTTATCTTTATTATTCAGTAAGATACATGTTCCCCACATTTGTTTTTGTTCTGTGAATAAACTTATTAAAGAAATTGCTACAAGAAGGATTTGTATTTATCTTAGAAACATAATCCCTACATTGTAAATCTGGTACAAAACAAGTAAATAGTTTTGTTGTTTTAATTCTGCATAATAAATGTGCAGATTTGAATTGTGTGAATTTAATTTTTAATGTCGTGCAAAACCAACACTAAAAGAAAATTTAATGGGTTTTGATTTCTGTATTCCTAGAAAACCATTCTACTTTTTAGTGTACTATAGTAGTTTACAATGTCAGCTGTCTGTGATACAGTCATGCTGTTCATTTTACTGTCCTTCATTTTTTAGAATATCTGAAGGCAGAAACATGTTTTTTGAATATCTGGAGAAAATATCCAAAGGCAGAAACAAAATATTGTTTCAGTTTCCAGGTTATTTCACAACACATTCAGTTCAAATCAATAAATAATTGGGGTTTTTCTTATGCTCCAAAAGCAAGAGTAATCTGATATGCAAGAGATACAGATCAAAGAATTTTCCCCAGTTGTGTATTGCCATGTGTCAATTTTGAGATGTGACAAATTTGCAGTGCTTAATGTCAATTACCTTTAGTTGAAGAGATGTAAGAGTGCCTATTGTCAATTTCAATAATTCCTGCATGGCAAATGAGTAATTCCTGGTCTGCAATGCAGAAGGAATTTCAGGTGTTGAAACATCTTAAATTTCTTCTACAATTCAGAAATGTGCTTTCAGCACTTAATGCTCTTGTAGGCATTGAAAAAATGTGAAGTATTTCAGTCATTTTTAGAGAGTTATTCAACCTACTTGCACAACCAGGGAATGAACTTTCTGTCATAAATTGCTTTTCAACCAAAATTCCATAGTTTTTTTGTAAAATCCAGAATACTAATACTCCAGAAGCATTATTTTTTACAATATGAATAGCATATATGCTTTTGTGCCTGCATGTAATTCTGTGCACATGTAAACAGTGTGAATGCCTTTTTATTTGAATTTTTTTTTATCTTATGAAGTATCTGTTTTTGTATAATATTTTATTATTCCAAATCATTGAATGGGCTCCAGTTTCTTAAACTGCCTTATTTTTTAAAGAATGATTGTCTCTAAAAATTAATCAAAATTTGCAACATTTGGTGAGGAATTATCACCTGTGATTCTGCCAAACAACTCATTAGTTAGTAATGTGGTTAATTGGAGGCCTAGTTCTTGGTGTAACACATTTCTGATTCATATTTCATACAGGCAACAGAGAACTGATTTGTTGTTTTTGATTTTATGCTATTCGTGTGATTCAGAAGGTACTCATGTTCTAGTATTAATTTTGGCTTTTGAAATATGTGCTGACAGTTTTACCTTGCAAAAAATATTTTTTAAATATTAGGTAAAAAGATGGACCAAAGAAATGGAAAGCACACAGATTGCCCATTTTGTAATACTGTGACAACAAATACAGTGTTAAAATTTTGCCTGCTGTTTTTAAGTTATGAAATGTTTATACCAGAAGTGTTAAATATTTTCAGACTTTGTGATTAACTGCTGTAGGGGAAGTTATTCATATTATTCACTTTGTATTATAATTGCCATGCAGCAGCAACAACAACAAAATGGCTTGTATGAAAATAGTCCAATTGTGTTTACCTAATTTTGTTTCTTTTAAATATTTCTGTTAGATACGAATACATTAATATGCCTCATTATTTTTCTTATTTGTTTATTTTGTAGGCAGCTCTGTTCATATTTTTATCAGGAAGAGTAAAGCAACTGAGAGGTCAAGTAGACTCTGTATGCATATTTTTTTCTTATCATTTTTGTATGTATATGAGCATGTTTACATGTTACTCTTGACAGTTTGTGCCTGTTATAACAACTACCACAGATTAAGGATAGTGTGTCAATATTATATTTACAGTAGTACTTTAGATTTGTATGTAAACAAAGCAGTTGAAGTAAGGTTGTCTGGATTGACTAAACTTAATGCAAATTGATTGATGTTGTATTTGTATTCATAACATTATCTGCCTTTATATGAGGATAATTCAAAAAGTTCGTATTGTAGCACATGCAGAAAAGCTGTGCCATTATGATCTTTTTATTTCTCAACATAGTTGCTGGCCACTGCAATGCACTTCTCCCATCTATGCTCTAGTGCTTTAATCTGAGTGGGAAAAAAACTCTACATGGTCTTCCAACCATGCACTCGCAGCTGCGATCACCTCAGAATCAGATGCATATATTTTACTATGAGCGTTTTCTTTCAGTGTAGAGAACAAATAAAAGTTGGAAGGGGCAAGAACTGGAGAATAGGGTGGGTGCTGAAGCAGCTCAAATCCTGCAGTCTGTATGGTGGGATGTTTTTGCAATTTAGGAGATGTGACTTGGTGAATTTTCTTGAAAGAGAAAGTCACTTCTTTACAGTTTTCCATGCCTCTTTTTTTGTTGACTGCATGAAGTTGGAATAGTGGTTGGTGTAGCAATGTTCTAGTGATAGTGATTCCCTTTTCCAAATAGTGACTCTTGATGCCTTCTGCATCCCAAAAAATTGGTGGCATCACCTTACCAGCTTACAAAGCTGCATGGAGCTTCTTGGAAGCAGAGAAAATTCATGCTTCCACATTTGATTTTGTTTGTTTAGTCTCTGGTTCAAAGTGATGAATCCATGTTTTATTCATTGTAACAATCTGGAACTAGAAATTTATTGGATGTTCAAGAAGCATGTTCAAGTTAGTGAGGAACATTCATTTGTGGTATGCCTTTCTCATATCAGTCAGCAATCATGGGACCCCCATCATACACTTACCTTTCTCATCTTCAAACAATTCACCAGGATTAAATTGACGCTGCCAGTTGTGATGCCTTCAGACTCAGCTGTACATCACATGGACATTCATCTGTCTTGTATCATGAGGTCATGCACATGGTTGATGTTTTCCTCAGAGGTTGGATGTGCAGGGTTGTCCAGAACAATCTGCATCATTACAAGATTCTCTTCCACAACAAAATTCATTGTGCCACTTAACACACCCGCACGGGGATAACTGGTTTACCAGTTATTTGGGGAGCGGCGCCCCCACGGCCCGAGCTGACCTTGTGACGGATCCATTTATATATTTCGTCTTGAACGATTATGTAACCGAAGGGACAGCTGTTCATCCAGCTGCTGGGGGATGGCGTCCCCACGGCCCGAGCCAAAACGTGCTATATGTGAAGATATTCACATTTTTTCTTATGTTTTCTCACTTGACACGTTCCCGCCTCAGTTGTAGGTTGCTGAGGTTGTGATTATGCACCAGCTCAGGATTTTAGTTTCTCGTTTTCTTTCCTGTCTTCTCCATTTTATGTTCCTTTTGTTTTTTCCGAGCTGGTTAGCTAGACCTACCTGCACGTTTGCCGTGTGTGGTGACCCGTAAGGTGGAAAAGGGGATGCTGGAGGCTGAGGTTTCTGGAGGCCTGGGTGTTGTTGTCGCCAGTTGCCAACACTCCTCTTTGCCCCCTGCTTCACCCTAAACGGGCGGCTGGGAACTAACCCACTCCTAGTCAATGAGGTCTGTGGCCGAGTGGAGCCCAGACCTCTAACGGCTTGTCGTCTCGTACGACAGGGTGAGTCTGGGGATAGGGTGGGCATGCCAAAGGGGTGTTCCCCAGGCATGGGAAAGTCTGGGTGCATGCCGAGCGTATGTCTGCCCTATCAACTTGCTATATCCGCTTGCTATCCCTAGAGCCGTGTCCTGCGTCCACTTGGGCTTGCGGACCTCCGGCTCTCCCTCGTTGGGCTCGATTGTGGGTGGGGAAGTCGGCGGACGAATTATTAAAACTTCTATGGATGAAAACAAAATTTCCCAAGAACCAAAAAGCAAAAGAGGTATAGAGGAAGGCTCATCCCCTTCTGCCAAAAAACATGTCCCTGATTGTTCAAATGCTCGTTTCTTTTTTGTGCACTCATTGGACCCTTCAAAGCCTTTGAGTGCCAAAAGTCCATTTTGGATAAATAAAGCTCTTCAATCCATCGCAAGCTCTCCTAAGAGCGTAAAGAAGCTCCAATCTGGAGATCTTCTTGTAGAAATGTCCACTGTGGCCTACAGCTCTACACTTCTTAACACCACCACGCTGCTTGAGACTCCGGTCAAAATAACACCTCATGGATACCTAAATTCATCTCGAGGTGTTGTCTCCTCTCAGGACCTCGTTGAGTGTGCTGAGGAAGAATTACTTGAAGAACTGAGGAGTCAACATGTTACGGGTGTGCGGCGTATTCTATTCAGGCGGAATGGGCAGTCCGTCCCATCCCGGAACATCATTTTAACTTTTGATAGCCCTTCCCTGCCTACATCCATCAAGGCAGGGTATCTCCACCTCGAGGTACGCCCGTACATCCCTAACCCTTTGAGATGTTTTAGGTGCCAGTCTTATGGCCATTCTCAGCAGTCGTGCAGGAGTAATCCTAGGTGTGCACGCTGTGGTGCCACAGAACATCTTCTGCAGGAATGTGTGGCCGAGGCTGAGTTTTGTGTGAACTGCAAGGGTTCACACGCAGCATCAGCCAAAGATTGTCCCAAGTGGAAGGAGGAGAAGGAAATCCAAAGGATCAAAACGGTGGAAAATATTTCCTATCCTGAGGCCAGAAGAAAAGTGGTTCCTGTTACATCTGATCGGCGATCATACGCTTCAGTGGTGGTTGCCAAATCTACGGTTGCCATTCAGACTGACATTCTGATCCCCCTTAAATGTCCATTCAGTGTGAACGACATCATCGCAGCCGGACTGGAGACACTCCAGTCTCGAGCTAGGGGTCTGAAAGCGCCACCCACCACTTCGCCGAAGCAGACTCATCACACCCCCAACAAGGGAACTCAGGCCACTTCTTCTAACAAAAAGACCAAAGCCCAGGATAAGAAAAGCATTTCTTCTCCTCCAAAATCTCAGGAAACGACTCAACGTCGTGCGCCTCCCGGTAAGACACTTGGGACAAAACATGCTCCCATCTTAGCCCCTGGTCACACGCCTCCAGATCTGGGGGAACCCCCAGCAGAGGCGATGGAGCCGGACTTCGTTTGATCATTTTCATTTTCATTTCACTTATAACCATGGCTTCAATCATTCAGTGGAACTGTCGAGGTTTTCGGACGAACTTTGATGAAGTGAAACATCTGCTTTCATTTTACTCTCCGGTGTGCCTTTGTCTACAGGAGACGAAGCTTAAACCATCAGACCTGCTTTCAGTTCGAGGCTACAGTGCATTTCGGACAGATAACTCGTCTGGAAATATAGCCTGTGGGGGAGTCGCTATTCTCGTCCCTCACAGGGTTCCGGTATCTTCCGTCGCGGTTTCCACAACTGTGCAGGCCGTGGCGGTTCGTATTTCTATGCCTGTACCTCTTACTGTCTGCAGTGTCTATCTGCCGCCGGACGAGAACGTGAGCGTCTCTGTACTGGAGAGATTGGTTGATCAGCTGCCTTCACCCTTTCTTCTACTGGGTGACTTCAATGCCCATCATCATTTGTGGGGTAGTGTCAGCATCAGCACGAGAGGTCGTCGCATAGAGTCTCTTCTGTCCTCGGCCTCTTTGTGCCTTTTTAACACCGGTGCTGACACGTACTTCCATGAACCGACACGATCCTTCAGTGCGATCGATTTGACCTTGGGATCACCATCAATTATTGCTGACTGGTCGTGGACAGTGTGTAACGACCTCCACGGGAGCGACCATTTTCCGATTTTGCTCTCGCATCATGCCAACATGCCAACTTCTGCCTCCCGCCCTCCTCATTGGAGGATGGAGCGTGCGAGATGGGAGGTCTTCATGCCGTCAGCTTTGATCTCTTCTGCAATGGTGACCCAAGAGTCAATCGACGCAGCGGTTCTTGAAGTCACAAATTGTATTCTTCAGGCAGCTGATCTTTCTATACCAAAAACATCTACGGCACTCTCCAGAAGTCCGAAACCTTGGTGGACCCCTGAATGCGCAGCGGCTAGGAGAGCTCAACATAAGGCCTGGTCTACGTTTCGGCGTTATCCGACCGATGCTAATCTCGTTAAATTCAAACGAGCAAAATCCTATGCTCGGTTGGTGCGTCGACGTAGCAAGAGGGAGTCTTGGATCCAGTATGTGTCATCTCTCACTTCACGTGCCAGTTCGAAAAGTGTGTGGGACAAGATTCGTAAGATCCGGGGTAACTACAGCTCTCACCAGATATCCATTCTCGAGAGCAACAGCTGCACATATGCTGGAGTCGGGGAGATTGCTGATTGTTTGGGGGAGGCGTTTGCCTCCGTGTCGAGTGACCTGGCGTATCCTTCCTCCTTTCAGAGGATTAAATCCACTGCGGAACGCCAGAGAATCTCCTTTGCGCCTTTTCTCGACACTGGATATAACTCCCCCTTCAGCATGGTTGAACTCAGGGTGGCTCTGCATCGGTCCGGCGCTACATCGGTCGGTCCCGATGGCATCCATTATGACATGCTCCGTCATCTCTCGCAGTCGTCTCTCGAGAATCTCTTAATCTTGTATAGTCGTATTTGGTCGGAGCACAGTTTCCCGGAATCTTGGCGAAACGCTTTTGTTCTGCCTTTTCCCAAACCTGGCAAGGATCCCAAGTCTCCCTCTAGTTATCGTCCAATTGCTCTCACTAGCTGTCTGTGTAAAGTTCTTGAACGCATGGTTAATTCCCGGTTAATTCATTTTTTAGAATATCATCAAGTACTTTCACCATCACAAAGCGGCTTTCGCCGTCTTCGTTCACCTCACGATCATCTCCTGCACCTTGAGACATCTGTGCGCGAGGCGTTCGTGCGTGGGCAGCACCTGGTTTCTGTATTTTTTGATATTGAAAAAGCTTATGATCGAGCGTGGCGGCACGGTATTATCTGTGACCTCCACGCATGCGGATTGCGAGGAAATCTTCCGACATTTATTTTAAATTTTCTTCGCAATCGGGTGTTCCAGGTGCGCCTGGGTACAACGCTATCTGCAACATTCCATCAAGAACAAGGTGTTCCTCAAGGTTGCATTTTATCTGTCACATTGTTCATCCTCCGCATTAATTGTCTCCTCACAAATCTTCCTCCTGCGGTTTCAGCTACTGTGTATGTTGATGATTTACACATTTTCTGCTCGTCATCCAGCATGAATTTTATTGAAAGGCAGTTGCAGTCTGCAATTAATCAGATCTTTAAAACGGCGAATAGCAATGGTTTCGTTCTTTCTCCCGACAAGACAGCGTGTGTCCATTTCTGCCGGAGGCGTGGCCTCCATCCTGACCCAGAGCTCTTTTTAGACCGTGCAGCCATACCAGTTTTGCCGGAGACCAAGTTCCTTGGTCTGACCGTCGACCGTGCGCTTACGTTCCGTGCGCACGTTCGGCGGCTCAAGATTTCCTGTCTGCGGGCTCTATCTATTCTTAAGATCCTTTCGAGAGTCTCGTGGGGCGCAGACAGGACGTCTTTGATTCGTATTTACCATTCCTTAATCCGGTCGAAACTGGATTATGGTTGTATCGTGTATGGCTCTGCTCGTCGTTCCGTTCTCCGGCCTTTGGACACTATTCACCATCAAGCACTGCGTCTTTGTTCGGGAGCATTTCGAACATCTCCGATTCCCAGCCTTTACGCTGATGCGAACGAACCATCGCTTGAATTACGCCGTCTGCAGCTGTCTATTCAATTCTACCTGAAACTTAGATCTCTTCCAGGCCATCCTTTATACGATGCAGTTTTTCATCCCCAGCATGCTCGTTTATTCGGGAACCGGCCCTCGTGCATTTCAACCTTCGGTCTTCGTATGGCGGCCGTTGCCCGTGATGTAGGGCTCGACCTGTCACTTGTTGGAGAGACCAGGGGCTTTGGGGATCCTCCGTGGCACCCACCTGGTGTCATGGTTGATACCACCTTTACATCTTTCGATAAATCCTCAACCCCTGCGTCAGTGTACCAGCAGCTCTTCGCTGAGCACCGTGACCTCAATTCTGACTACACTCCCATTTTCACTGATGGCTCCAAGATGCATGGAATTGTTGGATCCGCGGCTGTCTGTGTAGATGACGTGTCAGTAGCGCGGATCCCAGCTGAGGCCACGGTGTTTTCGGCGGAGATGCATGCTGTGTATCTTGCATTGCTTCATGTTCAGTCGGGCTCTCATCAACGGGCTGCGGTGTACACTGATTCTTTGAGTGTTGTACAGTCACTGTCATCGTTGGACTGCTGTGACCACCCTTTTCTTCTTATCGTACGAAGGCTTCTTTGTTCTTTGCTCGAGGCCGGTGTCCAGATACAATTTTGTTGGATTCCCGGGCATGTCGGAATCTCGGGTAACGAGTGTGCTGATGCGGCTGCTAGATCTGCTTCCTCTTTGGTCGTCACACGCTTGCCACTGTTTCATCGGGATTTCCGCTTTCTGGTTCGCGACCATATCAAGCGAACGTGGCAGGGTCTGTGGGACCAACAGGTGGAAAATAAACTGCATCGTATCAAACCTAATCTTGAAATTTGGAAATCCACATATCGTCGGAACCGTAGGGAGGAAGTGGTGCTTGCGCGTCTCCGCATTGGGCATTGTCGTTTCACTCACCGCTTTTTGCTGTGTGGCGACACTGCGCCGATGTGTGAGACGTGCAATTGCCGACTCACCGTCACTCATCTTCTGTGTACCTGTGTTCGTTTTCGTGATATACGTTTTCATTTCTTTCATTCTCATTTGTTGACCGAGGACGCCGCTACACTGCAGCGGCTCCTCAATGACCACTGCAATACTGTTGCTGTTTTTTCATTTTTTAAAAAAATTGACTATTTTAAACGTATCTAGATTTTAGCCTTATCATCACCCTCATTTCTCAGTTTTACTGAATCAGCTAGATTTTAATCATTGTATCATGTTTTTAATACTGTATGTTTCATTATCTTTTTAGCCCTTCCATCGTTCTCATTTTTCAGTTTTACATGATCAGTCAGATTTTAAGCTTTATACCACACTTTTAATACTATTTGTTTGTCTTGTGTCTGGCGCTCTTTGGCCAACCATGGCCCTTGCGCCATAAAAATCAAACAACCAACCAACCAACCAACCAGCCACTTAACACTTGTGGGATTTGTAGGAGCCTTAGCCCCCAACCCTCCAATGTGTGCACCATATTGTCACGAATCTGCTGTGGGGATATGCCTTTCAAAGACAGGTGTTTTATTACTGCCCATAGATTTGTTTTTTCTATTTTGCAAAGTGTTTATGGTTTAGTTCACAAATCACTTATAAAAGAGAAATGAGTGTATCTGTAACATTAAAAATTAATACGTTGACAAACAAGAATATATACTCATCTGCAGAAAAAACACTGCATATTTTTATTCACTAGAAGTCGGTTGGAACACTAACTTTTTGGATGTCCCTCATACAGCTACTCATAATCATTAAATATTTGTCTGTTAATGGATCAAATTAATCATGAATGGAATAGGGGATTACACCATACAATACAAATTTTGAAGATGTGAATTCGTTTTTTTTTTTTGGTGTAAATATGACATGGATGGTAAGTCAAATAATATCCGAAAACTTGAAAATTTCGTTGTCCTGGAGCAGGACCTGGGTGCCTCATCATATTAGTTTATTTCTCACTGAGTTTATAGGTAATTTGTTCCTGGCAGAAAAAGAATGAAGAACTTTGTAATATGAATAATGTGCTATGTACACTTCTCAGCATAGAAAATGCTGCAACATGAAATTCGCATGAAATGAGATCAAACTTACCACACATGTAGCCAACTAGGTGTGAAAGAAGTGATTTAATTTCTGAGGGAGTACATGAATACCATGGGCGAGCAGACAGTATAATGTGTCCTGAGGTCAGTAGGTTGTATGACCACCATGCTGGGCTACACATTCGGCAACAGCAGGATATCGAGTGGAAAGGTGCCCCCATCATGTCCTGAGGTATCACTGACCATGCATTGTCATGGGTGAAAGTTTTCCATCATGGGAACAGAATTCTGTCTTTGACAAATTTCTAAAAACGGCAGTTAGATGGAACAAAAATTTCTACCATAATAGTAAAAAAATATATCATCATCATCATCATTGTCAACCATTATCAATCCACTGCTGGACGAAGGTCTCCCCAAGTTTCCTCCACAACGGTCTGTCTTGTGCCAGTCTCCTCCATGTCACTCCCGCATACTTTCGAATTTCATCCACCCATCTTCCATGTGGTCTTCTTCTGGGTCTTTTCCTGTCCCTTGGAATCCAATCTAAAATTTCGGCTGTCCATCAATGGTCTATTCTTCTGGCAGTATGTCCAGCCCATTGCCATTTCAGGGATTTAACTCTGATCATGATGTCTTCCACTCTTGTCATTTTTCGGATCCACGTGTTCCTCTTCTTATCTCTCCTGGTTACACCAAGCATGCACCTCTCCATGCTGCTTTGAGTTGTCTGCAGCCTTTGTATGTCTCTTTTAGCTAAGGTCCACGTCTCTGCACCATACGTAAGCACTGGAAGGATGCATTGATCAAACACTTTTCTTTTAAGACATAATGGCATATTGCTCTTGAAAATTATGCTGTTTCTTCCAAAAGCTCTCCAGGCAAGTTTTGTACGCCGATTAATTTCTTCACCAATGTGACCCTCACTTGATATCTGCTGTCCAAGATAAACGTACATGTCTGTTATCTCCAGCTTTTCTCCATCAATCGATAAATCTTCATTTCTTGTGAAAGCATTGTACATCACTTTTGTCTTCTGAAAGTTCATTTTTAATCCCACTTCTTTACTCTTGTCAGCAAGTTCCTGGATCATACTCTGTAGCTCTGATGGGGTAGTTGCAAAAATGACTATGTCATCAGCAAAACGAAGGTGGGTTAGATAATCTCCATTAATCTTTCTCCCTTTGTTTTCCCAGTTCAGTGATTGAAAGACATTTTCCAATGTGGCATTAAAGAGCTTCGGAGATATGGTGTCACCTTGTCTCACTCCTTTTCCAATTTTTATGTGTGTTGTATTTTCAAACAGCCGAATCTTTGCACTTGCATTTTCATAGATGTTATTAATAATATTAATGTATGCATCTTCAATACCGCAGGATTTCAGAGCCATTGCAACTGCTGATGGTTTCACCGAATCAAAGGCTTTTTCATAATCGATAAAAGCCATGCACAATGGAAGTTCATATTCCCTCGCTCTTTCAATTAGTTCTCTCAGTACGTGGATATGATCTATTGTGCTGTAGCCACTCCTGAATCCAGCTTGTTCTCTTGGTTGAGCCATGTCCAGTGTCACCTTCAAGCGGTGTGAAAGAACTTTAGTGAAGATTTTATAAACCACTGATAGGAGGCTTATAGGTCTGTAGTTCCTGAGATCCTCAATGTCACCTTTTTTATGTAGCAAGATCATTGTAGCGTTGTTCCAATCCTCAGGAATTTTCCCTTCATTAAGGCATCGAGTGAAAATTTGGGCGAGTACTGTTTCGATTTCTCCACTTGCTTCTTGTATGATGTCTACAGTAATTCCATCTTCTCCTGGAGCTTTTCCCCGCTTCATGTTCTTGATTGCATGTGCAACTTCTGCTGGAAGGACTGGAAGAACTCTGGTACTGGTACCTTTCATGATGTCTGGAGTACATGTATCATCCCTTTCATATAATTTGGAGTAGAAATCTTTCACTCTTGTCAAAATTTCGCCTCTATTTCTTGTTACAGAACCATCTTCTTTTCTCAGTGCCATAATCTGTTTTTTCCCTTACTGAGATGTCCCTTTGCTATCTTTAGGCTTTGGTTTTTTCAATTGCTTTCCTTACTAGTTCACAGTTGAATTTCCTTATGTCTTCAGTGATACTTTTTCATACTGTCTTGCATAGCTCTATGTATTCCACTTTGGAAGTCACATCTTCTTTAGTTGTCCTCGTCACTCTTCTTTTTTGCATCAACATTTTGGTTTTTCCTGATAATTTGTTGACATGCAATTTGTTCTTAGACCCAGCTAATTTTGTTGCTGTTTCCATAAGAGCTTTGGTTACTTTTCTGTTAACTTCAGAAATATCCACTTCTTCCGATGTTAGGTCTTCTAAAGCAGAGAATCTGTTCTTCAGTTCCAATTTGAAGGTATTATGGTGTTTTTTAAGGTTGGTTATGTCAATACATTTTGTTTTTCTTATGAGCTTGCTACGTTCGAGTTTAGTGTTGAGGTGCATCTTACATCTCACCAATCTATGGTCACTGCCTGTGTTGAACTTGTTTAGCACACTGCAGTCTTCTATGACGAATTTTTTGTTACACATAATAAAATCAATTTCACTTGTCGTCCCATTTGGATGTCTCCATGTCCATTTCCTGTGTGGCTTTTTCTTGAAAAAGGAGTTCAAGATGAAAAACCCTTCTGCCTCTGCAAACTCTACGAGAGTATTTCCACGCTGGTTTCTGTTGCAGTGACCAAATTTACCTACTGAAGTTTCATTCTGTTGCCGGTGCCCTATTTTTGCATTGAAATCTCCCATAATAATCTTCAAGTGCTGCTTACCTTTATTATTTAGATCACGAATTTCCTCATAAAATTCTTTAATTTCTTCTTCAGCATGACTTGTGGTGGGTGCATAAGTTTGAATAATCTGAGCCTGGTATCTTCTCGAGAGTTGGATAACGAGTCGTGCAGCTCTGTCAGAGGAACTTTGAACTTCTACAACTTTATCCTTCAGTTTCTTGTTTATTATAAATCCAACACCACTAGTTCTGCCAGTATCTGTCCCACGATAGTAGAAGAGATGTCCACTTTTCAGTTCAATGAGATCTTCTCCTTTTCTCCTTACCTCACTTAGCCCGACGATGTCCCACTTGATCCTTTGTAGTTCCTCTTCCAATTCAAGAAGCCTTGAATCAGAAGATAGGGAGCGTCCGTTATACGTAGCCAAGGTCAGCATCAGATGGCAGCCTAGTCCGGTCCTCCGGGGATTCTTAGCACCCTCTGCCTTCATGTCGCACTGGCCGCTGCCTTGGCCAGGTACATTCCAGCTGCCGGAGACTGAGGGCCGATATTTAAGTTGTGGAGTCATTTTGGAGGGGTTTGTCCATAACTCACCACGCTGGCCAAGCAGTTTGGTTAGTGAGGGATAGCATTTCCTCTAATCCCGATGGTATAGTTATACCGCTATTGGCGGTCATCAGAGACCCTTTAGTGGGAACAGGATGCACCACGAGAAGGCGGGTCTGACATTTTTCAAGGAGAGGCTGTGATGTTGCGCATCACCTGACCTTACATCCCTATATATATATATATATATATATTTTTTTTTTTCTTCTTTTGGCACTGTCCTCTTGTGCCATGTAGGAATGTTTAGCCAGTTTCACTATGGAATCTATTGCATCAAAATCGATTTTTTTATTTAAGAGATTTACAGAAAGTTAAAAATAAGACTGAAATGAATATCTTTTCAATCTCTAATGCAATTCTACATACACCTCTTCCTCAGCTGATGCCAAAAGAAATAAAAAAGATTGTTGAAGATTCCTGTCGTTAACATTCATGTAAGCAGCAAAAGAGAAAGCTTAGCTTATATTGTCTAATAAAATGCCTACCCTTTGTTCTTCATTTCATTTGCTTCATGTTTTTAATAAATTCTATTCAAAAACAAAAATACTCCAAAGAGTTTTGTTCTTTGTTTTTTTTTTTGTCCTATGTTTTTATTTCTCCTTCAGCAACAGAGGGACTTCCTATGCCCCTTAATAGTGGAAGTGAAGCAGCTGTATGTGTAAGATACTGATTACGTTGTCCTGTTCCACCAGTATGCTTGGCTCCACAGGGACTAATGGGACTCATTGGGTTTTATTAAGTGTGTTGCGACAGTTTTCCTGCCGTGAGACGCCCGTTCGGGCCTCGGCCACCCCCGTGGTCCAGAGACCAGCCCGTGAGGTCTCTGCTGGCCGATGACCTAGCGCACCTTGGCTGGGTTCCCGCTCGGACTGGCGCGATGGGCCGTTAAATTTTGAGAGTCGACTGGGAGATTGTTTATCCCTCGAACAGATTTCTTTGTTTAGGGGAGCCATGTCCCTTTATTCATTTCAAAATTTCTTACTCGTATTTATCTACACTATCCTCATGCTAGGATTTACAAAGTTGAATAATAAGTATTTATAAGGTATTTACATTGGTACCACTCTTACCTGGTATCTTCTCTGCCTTTGGTCTTCATTCCGAGTACGTGTTAATTTCAGTGAGCACGTTCACCTCTTGGGACTCGGTTTCCCCTTGCCTGGGAAAAATTGTGTGCTGCTGGAGGGTTAGCCTTTCTACTAGGGCTATGATCCCCCTCCTGTTTACGGAGGACGGATGAGCAGATCCAGTCTCCGCATTTTATGCGCTCCTGGGATCAGAGCGTTTCTCCATTCAGCAAAGCCACTGCATTCAAGCACGCAGTGGTCTATGATTGCCGATCATGATCCACAGGAATAAGTACAGTTCCTGATTTGCAAACCTGCTTAAGTATTCAGGGCAGATGCCATTGCCGCTGAGTACTTGATTCAGGAACTTGTTTGTTTGTGCGCATTTGGTCGAGACCATTGGAAACACCTGATGTGTCTTCCGTCCGGCCTCACCCATGTCCCACCTTTCCTGCCATTCAGCTAAGGTCTGGCATGCCAATGCCCCGTGGACACTCCTTTGCTGTGTTCTGCATTGCACATTAACCATCTCTTTCAGTGTGGCTGCCTTCGCCAGCTGGTCTGCCCGTTCGTTTCTGTGGGTCCCGACATGGCTTCATACCCAGTGGAAACTTACCACCCCATCGCCCTCCGCCCTTAGGAGGGTTTTAATCCTTTTGACGATGGGATTTCTACTCTTGAATTTACTCAGAGCCTGCAGTGCTGCCTCACTGTCCAAGTAAAGTTTTATTTCAGTGTCACTCCTCCTGGGGAGAGCCCAGGTGAGTGCCATCTCTATCGCCAGAAGTTCTGCCTGGAAGACAGAAGCATTCTGTGAGAGTTTATAGCATTCTGCTGTCGCCTCATTTCCATCCAAAAGCGCACAGAAGCCTGCACCCACTTGTCCCCTTAGTTTCGATCCATCAATGAACAGCTCATGCCCTACTTCCGTGGGCAAATTTCCTCTGCCGGGTGGATGTTCCAATCCACCCTTTCCAACTCCATGTTGGAGGTTCAATGTGGCACACCGAGAAGGCAGGCGTCATCGCCTGACCTTAGGCAGTGCATTGCTGCCTCAGTTCTTGCTACTAGGTCCGCTGGTTCGCACCCCGCCAGCACTTGAAATGCTAGGGTTGAGGTGGTACGGAAACAGCTGGTGATCCCTAGTAGGGCCAACCTCTGGATTTGGTTTATGCCTCTTTTCATTCTGACAATGGGTGTCCACCACGCCCCACTGGCATACGTCAGAATCCTTTCGATACCCAGCTGATATATGGCCTTTTTGGTCTTGCCCAATAACCTCATGCCATTCAATTTGTTCAATATCAGTGCGCACCTTGTACGCAGATGCTTTAAGTGAGGTAGCCCTAACAGATTTTGATCGAGTACCACACCTAAGTATTTCATCTGCCTCACCGCCTTGATCGTGCATCCTTGGAATTTGCACTTCGGTGGTGTTTTCATTATTCCACTCTTTGCAATCGCCAAGAGAGTGTTTTTTTCAGGGGCAAAGCAAAGCTTGCTTTCCAGGCTCCAGTTTTCTAGCACAGCTAGGGCACTGTGTGCCTCCCTTTCGATCACTTGTCTCCCTGAAGCGGTGAGCACGAGAATGAAATCGTCCACATAGGCTTGGATCTCCACTGCCGGCCCTAGGTCTAGGTTCAGAGCTGCGTCCACAACTAAGTTTCACCATCGCAGCGCGAATTTGATCCTTGCGGACATCCTCTCTGGTACGAACGCGAGGCTTGCCGCCCATCCCTCGCTTCGAACTCTACTCTCCTGTCAGACAGGTAGCTGTTATTATTATTTGGAATGGTTTTGGAGGGTTATGGAGATCATGAGGGCTAAAACTCTACCAGCATCCCAAGCCGCCATTGGTGTCCCAATTGGTTACAGCTTAAAAGTTATGGAAAAAGAAATAAATGAACCGCTTGCAGGAGCATGGAATAGTAACAAAAATCTTCAAAAGATAGAGCTAGCCTACTATGATTCAAGCTAAGTAACCAATCTGAAACACAAACACACAGACAGACAAGTGAATAACAAATGTGAATTCCACACACAAAAAAAATTATAAGAGGAACTCACTAGTACCTACTGAGCCCTGAAAGGATTTGTGTTCTCAAAGATTGGGTCTCAGTGAGAAGCACTGTAATGCACTTCAAGATAGTATTAAACATCATATTTTCACGTGGCTGCTAAACCATAAGAATACAGTAACCACTAACATATTTCATAGTGAATAATTGTAATCAAACTCACTTAATATTTCAAATATGCCGAGTCATCCAAGCCTACCATACTCTTTCAATGAACATGAACCTAAAAAAAAAAAAAAGGACAATGGTATGTAATTACACTGTATTGAGAAATCCTCAAACAAATTTGGGTTGTGTTTATTTTATCAAATCATTCACACACACATACATTTTTAATAAAAGTTGTTTTTAGCAGCAAACTGTTAAAAAAAAAAAAACTTCCTTTAACAACAACCAAAAACAGTTACTAAGAAAATCTTTTTAGCCCAAGTGGCAGGAGGGAAAGACAGAGGAAGGCCAAGGAAATCATGGGAAGATCAGATTCAGGAGTGTCTGCATAAGAAAAAGATTGAGTATGAAGTATAGAAGATCTTGTGTACGACATGGGATGGATGTGAGTGAAGCCCAAGTAGTATGTCAAGATCGCTGTAAATGGAGAAGTTTGATACGGCAACAGTAAGTAAAAATTATCTGGTAGTTTGTATTTCTTTGTGAAGCTGATCTCTGAATCTCAGAGAGGCTTTGATATGTATGTATCAATAAGCAGTTAAACCTTCTATTTACATCATATAAAACTTTTTCATTGCATATGACCATGTACACTGAATGCACATAAAGCTCTGAATTGACATTATACAATATATTACTATTACGTAATTACTTCTCAATTTAATTAAAAACTATTAAAATTTTTTAGCTATAAGTCACCACCTGATCGCCACAACATTAATAAACTTTCTCAAGCTCTTTCATTGAAAAGAATTCAACATCCACAGAAGAACATGCCTGTTGATGCCAACAACAGACTAATAGTGTGCTGAGCACTTCATAGTTCATTGCAGTGACTGCTCCAAAATAGCCTAGTGGTACCATCTTGTGTGTCACAGAATAAATTATATTATTTACGGTATTTCTATGCACATATTTTTTTTCCGTCTTGATAATTTCTTTCCAAGGTGTGGATAGATTGTTTGGGTTATGATTATAGACTATTTTTTTTTCAATACAGGTATACTGTTTTCCGTTTATTATTAGAAGTTAAAATGTTTATTTCAGCAAACTTTGGGCATTCATTATGTTTTACACAGTACGTATCATAGCAGTTTTTCCATCTTTTTGTTTTTTACCAATTATTTGATATGTTGCTTTAATCTGTGTTTTAATTTACAGTAATATCTCATTTATATGTCATCTCTGTTATACGTCAGTTTTCAGTGATTCCGGCCAAATGTGTGGCAAAGTAATGTAACTTGATTTTCGTTTATGCATCTCAGTTTGAAAGGTACCTCTCAGTTATGTGTCGTGAAAAAAATGTTCAATTCACATTCTCGACATACCTTTCCATTGAATGTACCTTTCCAAGGAAATTCCTTATCAATAGCAGTCTTTCTCTATTTCCTCCTTGCCTTTCCCCTATTCTTATTGAAGAATGGAGTCTTTTTTCACATAGGGCATTATCTTTTCTCTGTGATTCATACCCCTGCACACCTGTTTCCTGTTTATGAGGTGTGTGTGTGGGTGGGGGAGAGTGGGGTTGGGCTCATTTTCTTAGAATCTAAGAAAGGATTAATGGAACCCAATGTGGCAACTTTGCTAAGATGAAGTTGCTCATTTTCACTTAACATTTCATTGCCGTCGGGTAACCTGTCCTGTAATTTTTCAATTTCGAAAATGGGTAAGCGAATGAAGTTATCGATTTAATTCAAAATGGAAGTGATTAAAAAATCTGAGATGTCTGATGCATCAAAGAAATCTTTAGCAGGACATTTGAAAATTTCTGAAACAACTCTAAAAGGGATTTTGAAAAACAAAGATGCCATTAAGACAGCTCATAGTGAATGTGGAACTTATTCAAAGAAACTGAGCAGGATACAAAGTGGGAAGTTCAACAAACTGGAAGTGCTTTAGTGCAATGGTTTAAAGAAGTTCGTGGCTCCAATCTACCTGTCAGCTGTTAGTTACTAAGACAGAAAGAAGTAATCTTAGCACAGACTTTTGGAATGGAACATTTTTCTGCATCATATAGATGGATTGAGAAACTGAAAAAAAGGCATTGATTATGTACTTGTTTCATAAGTGGTGGAACTATAAATTTACAAAAGTCAAGCATATAGTTTTTAACCAGAACCCACCTGTGCCTGTAACTTTTTAATAGGTACATATTTACACATGTGACACCTCAGACATATAGAGACAAATTTCTTAGGGATAACCTCAAGCAAAGTACAAAGGCAGTTTAAAAAACTAAGTTAGAAAAAACTTCCAAACTTTATCTCAACTATTTCTTATAATTATATAGTAATATTCTCACACACAATTAAAATAAATCAAGCTAAAAAATGCACACATAATTTTTGAAGTATTTAAGTTAATTAATAAACACTAAAAATATACATTTCTATATAAAAAAAACATTATCAACCAAGTACTAAACTTTCAAGTATTAAAAAAAACTAACTACTTTAAAATTAATGACTTTAGAAAACACAAAACAAACTTAAATCCACCCTTTGTACTCACCCACAGTCTCCGACCCTTGCCGGCAATTCTCACATTTGGTTTACCTTTTAGACCTTTCACTACCTCCCGGAGCATCATCACGAAACACACTTGACAATGTTTGCCATTGGCAGCCAGATGACAAAAGAGCTTGCTCACCATCTGTAGAGTAGGGAGGCACGTTTTTCCATGAACCAATATCATGTCAATGACACAGCTTCAAACATAGCACGTAATTCACTCTTTTGCTGCCCTTTTTTGAGAAGAATATCAAAAACTAGCAGTAACAACGCTATTATTATTATTATTAATTTTTTGTGATGCTACTCTATCAAAATTTTCCAAAGGGATGGTAAAGCAGTAAGATCATGATTACTGTAAACCTAATATTTACAAGGTTGCTTACCTCTTTTCACATTTCACCACACGTTACATTCTTTCTGCCCGTCATGCTTGGTTTAGGCTTCCGGTGCGGTGTTCCATTTTTGGTTTTCAGGTTTTTTTCAAATGCTTTACCAACACTCAGGTCCATGAAGTGTGTTGTTGTCCAGGTTGCAAAATTGTGTCATCCCCCTTCCCACAATCTTGTAAAACCTAACTTTCGTTGTTAAAAACCAATTGTTGAACACAAAATCTTTTGATATTATATACAACTACGAAACGCCTATTTACAAACATACAAATTCCGAACAAAAAAATTTAAAAACCTATGTACAAATATTTACACACAATTCATTCCTTGGACTCCTCAACACACCACGAACAACCAACCATGCCCTAAGCCACTCCCAAGCAGATTGCCTCGAGTACTTTCAACCCCCTACTGGGTTATCTTCAGGAGGTGTTTTCTCTTCTGCCACTGCAGCAAGAGTGAGCGATACGCCCAGCTTCTTCGCCCCGTCCCATCGTCATCCACGAAACGCTTCCACCGTGGCTCCATCTGTCATTGACTTTAGTGAACTCTTCATTTTCTCTTTCGCTTTCTGTGTTTTTGGTTTTTTTGGTCAATTTTTATTAATTCCTTCCATTTCTCATTAAGTATATTAGGATCGTTACTATTACATACTCGGTATCTATTTTTTCAATTAATACAGATTCTGCAATATGTAGGTGTCTTTCATTGCGACATGTTTTTATTATTTTTACTTCTTCAAAATTCGGATATGTCTGGTTATCTAGGCAGTACTGTATCAGTGCTGTTTTTGCTTCTTTTTTTTTTTTTTGCCAATTTTTAACATGCTGTTGTAATTGATGTTTTAGCTGATTTTTAGTACTTCCAATATATGACATTGGTGAGATTCCATTTATCGGTATTTCATACACACCAGCTTTTTCCAAGATACTGCATTTTCCAGTGTTATTAATTATCATATCTCCAATAGTCATTATTTTGGTTCCCATCTGAATTCCATATTTGTTGCATAATTTATTGATTTCCATAGTGATTCCTGGTAGGTAAGGTATTGCTCCGACATATTGTAATTGTTTTTTCCTGTTAGGTGAATAAGTAGCCTGCATCTTTACTTGTACTTCATAAATCCATTTATTTATCTTCTGTGGAGGGTATCCATAGTTGTATGTGAGTTCTTTAATATAATTTATTTCTTCATTACGAAATTCTTCTCTAGAGGAATGTGTGGTAGCTCTTTTAATTAATGTTTTTATGCTATCAGCTAAAACATCCATTACAACATCATGTTAAAAATTGGCAAAAAAAGAAGCAAAAACAGCACTGATACAATACTGCCTAAATAACCAGACATATCCGAATTTTGAAGAAGTAAAAATAATAAAAACATGTCGCAATGAAAGACACCTACGTATTGCAGAATCTGTATTAATTGAAAAAAATAGGTACCGAGTATGTAATAGTAACGATCCTAATATACTCAATGAGAAATGGAAGGAATTAATAAAAATTGACCAAAAAAACCAAAAACACAGAAAGCGAAAGAGAAAATGAAGAGTTCACTAAAGTCAATGACAGATGGAGCCACGGTGGAAGCGTTTCATGGATGACGATTGGGCAGGGCGAAGAAGCTGGGCGTATCGCTCACTCTTGCTGCAGTGGCAGAAGAGAAAACACCTCCTGAAGATAACCCAGTAGGGGGTTGAAAGTACTCGAGGCAATCTGCTTGGGAGTGGCTTAGGGTATGGTTGGTTGTTCATGATGTGTTGAGGAGTCCAAGGAATGAATTGTGTGTAAATATTTGTATATAGGTTTTTAAATTTTTTCGTTCGGAATTTGTATGTTTGTAAATAGGCGTTTCGTAGTTGTCTATAATATCAAAAGATTTTGTGTTCAACAATTGGTTTTTAGCAACGAAACTTAGGTTTTATAAGATTGTGGGAAGGGTGGAGGATACAATTTTGCAACCTGGACAACAACGCACTTCATGGACTTGAATGATGGTAAAGCTTTTGAGAGAACCTGAAAACCAAAAATGGAACATCGCACCGGAAGCCTAAATCAAGCATGATGGGCAAAAAGAATGTAACGTGTGGGGAAATGTGAAAAGAGGTGAGCAACCTTGTAAATATTATATTAGTATGCACGTAAATTTAAGAACAGCTTTGGCCTCCGCTATAGATGTTTTTAACCAGAATTTATATACTGTAAACCTGTTTTTTATTTTTCTGAATAAATATGGATTCAGCAATTCTGAGTTCTCTTTCATTTTTATGCTTAGCTAATAAATTTACTTCATGAAATTTAGGAAAATCTTTATTTATTAAACAATATTGTATCAGCAGTTTCTTCATCTTTTTTTTTTTTTTTTTTTTTTGCCAATTTTTGATATGTTGATAGAGCCTGTGATTCAATCAACATATCTTGGTGCTACCAATATAAGACATTTTTGGAAAGGCTAACAAAATTGGAATCTCATATACACCAGCACCATCTAAAATTTTTTTCATGAGGTTTGTTATTTATTATTAAACCTTTTTGTGTAAAAACTGTTTGACCAAAAAAAAAAAACGAAAAAACAAAAACCAGTAAATTTACGACACATTTTACTCGACTTAGTAAGAGATTTAATTGGAGGTGTAACTAGGGTGGGGCAAATGGGGCGGCTCAAGAGACGCAAAAACCACTGCACACAATCTGATTAAAATTGGAAATGAAACTTTTGCAACAGGTTCTTGTAGAGTATTTTTGCATCATACAAGTAGGTGTACAGAATTTTCTTATAATGTTTTGCCAGTTTTGGTAGCATTGGCAGCTTAAAATTCACATTTCTTCTCCAAATTGCTCAGGAGATGTTAGTTGCTCACATTCAAAAATAAAGGCCTACGTTGCAAGGTAAGGATGTCGCTCACATTGTTAAAGATTCTCTGGTGGATATTCGATGATTGATGCGACTGTGAGCCATGACTAACAGCTACATTTTGCCCCTTTGATGTGGTACGGAAGATCAGAACTCGGAAGTAGTTGGGAATCTGACCTCCCTCTTCCTCTACTGTGTTTTACATTCCTAATTGACGTCCCTAGTCCAGTTCAGCTTCACTACCCGGAACATCCTTGATGAACGGCTAAGAGAAAGGCATGAAACCTTTCTCTTAGTGATCCCATTTCCTAACTTCTTGTGACGTAATTAAAGAGGGCAAAGGGCCACTCCCATTTCGCATAAGAAATGACACTTCACTCTACAATACCCTCAGGGTTCGTACGGTCTTTAAAAGTCCTTAAGAACTCCTTAATTTCTGTTCTGTTTTTAAGGGCTCTTAAAAGTCCTTGAAAACACCGTAATTATATTATATTTGGTCGTTAAAAAGGTCGTAATTTTTTTTTTTTTTTTAACCAAAGAAATGCGCGTTACGCAGGCCAGCTGGTTTCATTAGCGTACTGATGATGGTTTACGTCACTAGATCCACTAGATCGCATGTTGCAAAAGTTTACCCATGTTCAGTATTGCTTTTGGCAGTTTGCCAACCAGCTACCTTCAAATCCCTTTGGTTTATATTAGATTTATTGCTGGCTTCTTGATTTCTTTGTGCGGGGTCAGTGCAGTTCAGATTGTTATCTTCTGTTATTTATTAGAGAATGTGGTACTAAGTAAAGAGCTTAGAGCTTCTGTCTTTTCAGCTAGACAGAAATATGTTCAATATTTAGATGCCGAAAAAAAAATGTGCCAAGCAACATCTGGGAGGAAACGTAAATTGATTGAGGATTAATTGCAAATGCTTAGTACAAAAAATCTGAAAGTAGAAAAAAATATTGCCGAATTAGAGGAAACGTGCAGATGACCTTGCCGCCCAAGGGGAATTGATAAGAGATATGAACTGCTTCCTTCAATCAAATAGTTTTCGAAAATTAATAAAGGAAAAAAATGAAGAATTGGCAGAAATTATCATGTCAGTAGTTACAAAAAGGGAGCTGAAAAATTGATTTCATTGTAGGCCTAAATCCTTTGTTTGACCTCAAAAATGTGAATATGTACATAATATAATTTCCTTGCAGTCATTGTTAAATTGCATTACTGTTTTTAGCACGTCTTTTGTAAAAAAAGATTGTGCTTATGTTATCGGTTTGTCTGTCCGTCCGTCTGTACCCACGAAATCTCTGTAACTATTAGTCTGATTTGAAAAATTCTTTTTGCATTGGGAAGCTTGAAATATGCGAATGATGATCCTTTATTTCGTTTTTTTACGATGTGCAATTTCGCCACTAGAGGGCGTAAATGCAGATGATGTCGAATTCAAAAATATGTTTTATTCCACATATTTGCTTCTAAACATGCGATTGAAAAAATTCTTTTATCTTTCGATTCCATTTATGTTGGAAGAGTATTTTAGGTATAGTTACATTTTTAAATTATGCATAGATTTCCCACTAGGGGCGTAAAAGTAAATTACATTTTTCTTGATAATTCTTCTTCCAAGACTCCGATTCAAAAAATTTTTTCTTCAGCGGATACACCTCCTGATGGAAAATCTTTTTTATATAATTTCTAATTTTTGGTAAAGAATACTTTGGCCACCAGGGAGCGTAAGTGTTAATTTTTGCTTCTGATGTATTTGCCATAAAATCGTAGCTTCTAAAATATCGATTAAAAAATTCTTTCCTGGACTAATGCCACTCACATCAATAAACCTTTTTGGAACATTTTCTTCTTAAAATATTCCACAGTTTCTCCGCCAGGGGGCATAGATGTATATCTTATTTTTGTGAATATCTCTACTTCTAGGAGTCCGATTTGAAAAATTCCTTCTTTGTTGGATAGTGTTTTCAGTGTGACATGTGACTTTCCGCTAGGGGGCGTAAAGGTAAATTGCTTTCCCCCTATATCTCTGCTTTTAAATCTCCGATTTGAAAAACTTCTTTCTGCACTGAATACAGCTCCTGATGGAAAATCCTTTGCACATAATTTCTAATTTTTGTAAAAAATGGTTTGGCCACCAGGTGGCGTAAGTCTTAATTTCCACTTCTGATGTATTTGCAGCAAAATATGAGCTTCTAAAATCTCGGTTGCAAAAAAGTAGTTTGTTGACCGACACTACTCACGTCGATAAACCTTTTAGGAACATTTTCTTCTTGAAATAATGCATGGTTTCTGCGTCAGGGCGTAGATGTACATCTTATTTTTGTCGATATCTCTACTTCCAGTAGTCCGATTTGAAAAATTCTTTCTTTGTTGGATAGCGTTTCCGATGCGAAATATTTTCCCTATAAATTCAAAATTTTCAAGTAAATCATAGACTTTCCGCTAGGGGGCACAAAAGGTAAATTGCGTTTTCTGCGTTATTTCTGCTCCTAAAACTCCGATTTGAAAAATTCTTCCTGTATCGCATACAAGACCTGATGGAAAATATTTTTCACATAATTTCTAATGTTTGGTAAAGAATGGTTTGGCCACCAGGGGCATAAGTGTTAATTTCTGCTTCTGATGTATTTGTAGCAAAATCTGGGCTCCTGAAAACTCAACTAATTTTTTTTTTTTTTTTCTTGGACTGATACCGCTCATATGGATAAACCTTTTGAGAGTACTTTCTTCCTAAAATAATGCATGGTTTTCCCACCAGGGGACGTAAAGTCATCTTATTTTTGTCGATATCTCTGTTTCTAAGAGTTTGTAAGCTCATGATTCCGTTTACAGCAATATCTGAGGGATTAAAAACATGATTGAAAAACTTCTTTCTTCCGTCAGATACTATTGTTTTCCATACCGGTTCCATTGACTTTGAATAGCATTGATAAATTTAATTTGTGTCAGAACGGATTGAAAAGACGTGCTTTATTACACTCGAAAATTCGGTGTCATCTTTCTTGTTTAAGTTTAAGAGCAAAAAAAGATGTATAATAGAAGTAAAAATTCTGAAGGAAATTTCATAGGTGTCTTGTTGTTTCTGCAGTTTGTTTTAGCTTTTACACCTATACACTAGTGCCAAATGTTGAAAATCAACCTGCATTAAGTGTATGGAAGAAGTTACTACAAGTGCTAAAGCTGTAGAATTTAAAAAATAAAATAAAAATAAAAATGCAACAGTTACACCAGCAAAAATGTGTTATTCATCCAAATCTACGTAAACTAAATTTTTCTCCAGATTTGGGAATTCAAAAGCTGTGTAGTAAATAAAAAAAAAAAATAATAAATTCTTAAAAGAAAGTGATGCTTCACTGTTCAGTTTTGATTCTTTGAATTCTGCCAATGTAGTTTTGAAATTTATGCAAGCATTTTTATTGAACTTAGGGCTTTCAATTCCGATGATATGATTTAAGTTACGATGAACTTGTGTATTTCGATTTGATTTAGATAGTGTGTTTACTTGCTTCATTGACCTAAAACAGGTCTAACAAGTTGTGCTGCATTTTTATAAAAATGTTACTTTTCCAGCTGCAGCACTTGTAGTGATGCCACCCACAGAATTAATGCATTTAGTTTCTTAGCCTGTGTCCGTACGTATTTGTAAAAGTAATTCTAATGGAAGGAATTAAGTTATTGAATGGAAAGGTAAAGATACCAAAAATTTTAAAGACTGACAATCACAGCCATATGAAACTCTAAGCTGTATTTGTAATACTGTTTTTGTTAAAATGAATTTGTAAATTAATGAAAAAATAAATTCGGATAAACTTTGAAGGAAAAACAAATGCGAATTTAAAAAGTTTCCGAAACCACAAAGATGGGCCTATAATCACAATTGATGGGTGAAAATTTGTTGAAAATTGAAATTCCAAAGTAAATAAATTTTATGCTTCGCACCACAATACGAAAAAGCAGAGTGTTAGTTCTGTAGCTGCAAAGATATGCTTCAGGACAAATAATGGATCCAGTATTACCAGTAAGTAATGTATATAAGGAACTTTTAAGTTAGTTGGTTTTTCTGTTGGAGTATTTAGGTTTATTTTAGTAGAACTAATTTTAATCCATATATTTGTGCAATGGAATATTCATTAGTTTCAACAAAATTGATTTATTGTGTTAAAACGATTTATGTTGTAATAGTTAACTCACATTTTGTATATTGTGTATATTTGCATTCAGCGATTATGAAGTCCTTAAAAAATATTTAAAGGTCCTTAAAAATAGCCTAAAGGTCCTTAAAAACTCTTTAATTTCCATTTTCAAAAAAGAGTATGAACCCTGACCCTATTTACTGTGCATACCCTAATAAAAATACTTAAGCATTAGGTTGTTAAACTGGAATGGAAATATATCAGTTGGGGATATCTGGAAAGTCGTAAAAGCCTTACCTTGACTGTAACCAGTTTCTATAGGAAGGAAAAGGAACCATACTAAGACAACTGAAATCAATAAAAATCGTACACTTTGAGGTACATTCCGTATTTTGTAGCTTAATAAGGGTTGCAAATTCTTGTATTAGTGTGATTTTCCTTGTGAATTAAACTAGACAGCAGAAGTTTAAATTTGGCTCAATTTCCTGCTGAGCGATGAAGAATCCATGCTGAATTTGCATATGCTGTATATTTTCATACACTTTTGCAACACTTGATCATATTCAGATCAGTTGGTATTTTGAAAATGCTGTGCAGTTACAGTTTGATTGTGTCTTCCCCATAGAGATACACGGCAATGTGACGTTAATTTTGTCAAGCAGTGGGTACTTATGTATATAGGTACTAATGTACACTATTAAATTTGTAATGTATTTATATACGGCATAAAGACAGGGGCCGCAATATTTTGTGGTTTGCCCCAGGTGCAGAAATGCCTAGTCACACCTGTGGATTTGATGTATGGAAAAGATACTTGATATCTTTTATTATTAAACTGTATATTATTATTAATTTTTTATTTTTTGTTTTATTTCATATATTAATTTTTAATTATCTTTGAATTATATCCATATTTTTTTGCAATTTTAGTGATCCACTGTAATTCTTCCTCTTTATATGATTTTTTTGAAGAATACGTAAATGCTCTCTTTATTAAAGTTTTGAGGCTATTAAATTTATGACTTCTTGGATGAGCTGAATCTTCTAGAGTAAGGAAAGGAACATTTGTTATTTTTCTGTAAACTTAATACTCAAATGTTTTTTGTTTTTTTTTCTAATCAATAAAACATCCAAAATTGGCAAAGTGTTATTTTCTTCCATTGTGAGTGTTAAATTAATTTCAGGAACTATAGAAGAAAATGTATTAGTTAACTTTATAAGTTCGTCATTATTCAGATTTGATAAAATAAATATATTGTCAACATACCTTGCCTATATTAAAGGTTTTTCAGGTAAGGTCTCTAAGATTTTTGTCCCTATGTAATTCATTATTACTTCAGGAAAAAGAATTGATAACTGGGATCCCATTGGACCTCCTGTTTTTTTGCCTATAAATGTTATTTTCACAAACAAAATAATTATTTTTGAATGTATACAGTAAAATTCCTTCTAATTCAGTTATTTGTTTTAAATTAAACAATTTTTCTTTTTAAAATATGTTATCATTAACTCTTGCTTTTTAGGTGCAGGTGTACTGGAATACAACAATTTTACATCCATACTAGCCATTGTATAGCGTGACAAATCACAATTTATTGATTTCATAATTTTTATAAAATTTAAACTATGTTTTATGTATTTGTTGTTCATAAAAAATATAAGTGTTGAAGGATGTATAGCTGATTTGCCAAATTTAGTGAAAGATTACAAGCCTACAGACATTTTCAACTGCGATGAAACTGGACTTTTTTTAAATGATGCCTGAGAAAACTTTAGCTTTCAAGGGTGAATAGTGTCACAGCAGGAAAAAAAAATAAAGAGAGACTTACAGTTCTACTTTACTTTAATGCCGATGGCTCTGAATAATTATTTTATTTAGTCATCGGTAAAGATTCTTCATTGTTTCAAAACATGAAAAAATTGCTGTGTTAATATGCTAACAGCAAAAATGCGTGGATGACTTCGAACATCTTTTTGAAATTCCTTCATAAGTTTGAAAGGAAAACAGGAAAACGGAAAGACAAACGGCAAGTGCTTTTTTTACTTTTTTATTCATGGATCGGTGTCATGCTCACCCTCCTGACCACCTGATGCTCAGAACTGCGAAAGTGGTGTTTTTCCTTGCAAATCGCACAGATAAGTTTCAGCTGCTGGATTTGGGGATTATTCATTGTGTGAAAGTTCACTACAGGAAAACTTTGGTTCTGAAAATTCTTGCTGCTCTTGAACTAAAACACACATCAAGTGAACTGAAACAAGTGTCCATCCTTGATGCTCTTCATATGCTCTGTTCATCATGGAAAGATATCACTGAAACTTGTATTATGAATTGTTTCAAGAAACCAGGCTTGTTTCCATCAGAAAATGAAAATGAAGAATCATCTTCCAATGATGAACAATAAATGATGAAGGTTGGAGTGACATTTCAGGTGGATTGATTAGTTTTAAAGAGTTTGTAGACATTGAAGAAAATGTAGTAACAGCGGAATTGAGGGATATTCAAGAAATAGCCAGTGATATTCAGGATGATAATGATGACGAAGAGACAGATAATGAAGAAGATTTAACAAAAGTTACCCCAACTTTTATGAAGGCAGTAGAAGTTTTGGAAACCCTTTGTCGCTATATACAACTTACCAATGCATCTAATGCCACACATTCCCATTTCAACGAACTTGAAAAACCTATTTTCACTGAGAGGCAGTGCAGAAACAATCTTCAATTTTAAACTATTTCAAAAAGCCATAAATGTAAATAAAGTATACAATTAAAATTTTGAGATTATGTACTTTACATTTTTGAGTAATTTAAACTTTTAAGTGTTAAATTTAACTAAGTAAATGTAATTAGATATTTTTCTTATTCTGCATGTTATTTTCATGTTATTTACAGTTTAAACGTAATTTTGACTCTGATTTCACTAACTTTCACTTATGCATCATTTTTGGTTTGTCCCTTGCTCTGATGTATGAGTGAAATATTACTGTATTTTTAGTACAACCTACATATGACATTTGAGGTTCTGAGGTCCAAATTGGAATTTTGTAAACACCTGCAAAGTCCTATATATTTTTTTCTGTTTATTTCCATTTAATAATTTTTTATAAAGTTTTCTGAATGACGAAACTGAAGACTGTATTTTTTCCCTATTGATTTTGTTTATAAGATTGTTAATGAATGGGAGTGGTCCTATATTTACTTTAGGGGGGGGGAAGGGGTATTTTTTTTTTTTTTTTTTGAATTCATAAATACATTTATTGATTATATTTGAATTATATCCATTTGATTTTACTATATTTTTATTATATTTAAATTCTTCTTCATTGAACTTATTAGTAGATGAATATGATATAGCCAGGGCTCGACAAGTCGCAGGTGCCTAAAATTCGGGCCGTGACACTCAATTTTCTTATTACTTGAGATTTTGTAATTTTCAGTAAATACCGTAATTTATCTATTAAAAAGTTATAAATTTAGGCACTGTGAATACCGGTAAAGAAAAAAAAAGAAAAAAAAAAAAAGCCTACGTTGGTGCTGAGTATTATAAAATCTGCGAGGTAATTGTCAGAGGAGGTGGTGTTATTGGAAAAGTACCGAAAATGTGGTAACAAAAAAAATGTAACGTAACAGCAAGATAGAAAACTGCAAAGAGATTGTAAGAATATATATATATCATCATCATCATCATCATTGTCAACCATTATCAATCCACTGCTGGACGAAGGTCTCCCCAAGTTTCCTCCACAACGGTCTGTCTTGTGCCAGTCTCCTCCATGTCACTCCCGCATATTTACGAATTTCATCCACCCATCTCCCATGTGGTCTTTTTCTGGGTCTTTTCCTGTCCCTTGGAATCCAATCTAAAATTTCGGCTGTCCATCTATGGTCTGTCCTTCTGGCAGTATGTCCAGCCCATTGCCATTTCAGGGATTTAACTCTGATCATGATGTCTTCCACTCTCGTCATTTTTCGGATCCACGAGTTCCTCTTCTTATCTCTCCTGGTTATACCAAGCATGCACCTCTCCATGCTTCTTTGAGTTGCCTGCAGCCTTTGTATGTCTCTTTTAGTTAAGGTCCACGTCTCTGCACCATACGTAAGCACTGGAAGGATGCATTGATCAAACACTTTTCTTTTAAGACATAATGGCATATTGCTCTTGAAAATTATGCTGTTTCTTCCAAAAGCTCTCCAGGCAAGTTTTGTACGCCGATTAATTTCTTCATCAATGTGACCCTCACTTGATATCTGCTGTCCAAGATAAACATATGTATCTGTTATCTCCAGTTTTTCTCCATCAATCGATAATCTTCATTTCTTGTAAAAGCATTGAACATCACTTTTGTCTTCTGAAAGTTCATTTTTAATCCCACTTCTTTACTCTTGTCAGCAAGTTCCTGGATCATACTCTGCAGCTCTGATGGGGTAGTTGCAAAAATGACTACGTCAGCAGCAAAACGAAGGTGGGTTAGATAATCTCCATTAATCTTTATCCCTTTGTTTTCCCAGTTCAGTGATTGAAAGACATTTTCCAATGTGGCATTAAAGAGCTTCGGAGATATGGTGTCACCTTGTCTCACTCCCTTTCCAATTTTTATGTGTGTTGTATTTTCAAACAGCCGAATCTTTGCACTTGCATTTTCGTAGATGTTATTAATAATATTAATGTATGCATCTTCAATACCGCAGGATTTCAGAGCCGTGGTAACTGCTGATGGTTTCACCGAATCAAAGGCTTTTTCATAATCGATAAAAGCCATGCACAATGGAAGTTCATATTCCCTCGCTCTTTCAATTAGTTCTCTCAGTACGTGGATATGATCTATTGTGCTGTAGCCACTCCTGAATCCAGCTTGTTCTCTCGGTTGAGCCATGTCCAGTGTTACCTTCAAGCGGTGTGAAAGAACTTTAGTGAAGATTTTATAAACCACTGATAAGAGGCTGATAGGTCTGTAGTTCCTGAGATCCTCAATGTCACCTTTTTTATGTAGCAGGATCATTGTAGCGTTGTTCCAATCCTCAGGAATCTTCCCTTCATTAAGGCATCGAGTGAAAATTTGGGCGAGTACTGTTTCAATTTCTCCACTTGCTTCTTGTATGATGTCTATAGTAATTCCATCTTCTCCTGGAGCTTTCCCCCGCTTCATGTTCTTGATTGCATGAGCAACTTCTGCTGGGAGGACTGGAAGAACTCTGGTACCTTTCATGATGTCTGGAGTACATGTATCATCCCTTTCATATAATTTGGAGTAGAAATCTTTCACTCTTGTCAAAATTTCGCCTCTATTTCTTGTTATAGAACCATCTTCTTTTCTCAGAGCCATAATCTGTTTTCTTCCCTTACTGAGATGTCCCTTTGCTATCTTAAGGCTTTGGTTGTTTTCAATTGCTTTCCTCACTAGCTCACAGTTGAATTTCCTTACGTCTTCAGTGATACTTTTTCGTGTTGTCTTGCATAGCTCTATATATTCCACTTTGGAAGTCACATCTTCTTTAGTTGTCCTCATCTCTCTTCTTTTTTGCATCAACATTTTGGTTTTTCCTGATAATTTGTTCACATGCAACTTGTTCTTAGACCCAGCTAATTTTGTTGCTGTTTCCATTAGAGCTTTGGTTACTTTTCTGTTAACTTCCGAAATATCCACTTCTTCCGATGTTAGGCCTTCTAAAGCAGAGAATCTGTTCTTCAGTTCCAACTTGAAAGTATTATGGTGTTTTTTAAGGTTGGTTATGTCAATACATTTTGTTTGTCTTATGAGCTTGCCACGTTCCAGTTTAGTGTTGAGGTGCATCTTACATCTCACCAATCTATGGTCACTACCTGTGTTGAACTTGTTCAGCACACTGCAGTCTTCGATGACGAATTTTTTGTTACACATAATAAAATCAATTTCACTTGTCGTCCCAATTGGATGTCTCCATGTCCATTTCCTGTGTGGCTTTTTCTTGAAAAAGGAGTTCAAGATGAAAAACCCTTCTGCCTCTGCAAACTCAACGAGAGTATTTCCACGCTGGTTTCTGTTGCCGTGACCGAATTTACCTACTGAAGTTTCATTCTGTTGCCGTTGCCCTATTTTTGCATTGAAATCTCCCATAATTATCTTCAAGTGCTGCTTACCTTTATTATTTAGATGACGAATTTCCTCATAAAATTCTTCAATTTCTTCTTCAGGATGACTTGTGGTGGGTGCATAAGTTTGAATAATCTGAGCCTGGTATCTTCTCGATAGTTGGATAACGAGTCGTGCAGCTCTGTCAGAGGAACTTTCAACTTCTACCACTTTATCCTTCAGTTTCTTGTTTATTATAAATCCAACACCACTAGTTCTGCCAGTATCTGTCCCACGATAATAGAAGAGATGTCCACTTTTCAGTTCAATGAGATCTTCTCCTTTTCTCCTTACCTCACTTAGCCCCACGATGTCCCACTTGATCCTTTGTAGTTCCTCTTCCAATTCAAGAAGCCTTGAATCAGAAGATAGGGAGCGTCCGTTATAGTTAGCCAAGGTCAACATCAAATGGCAGCCTAGTCCGGTCCTCCGGGGATTCTTAGCACCCTCTGCCTTCATGTCGCACTGGCCGCTGCCTTGGCCAGGTACATTCCAGCTGCCGGAGACTGAGGGCCAAGATTTAAGTTGTAGAGTCATTTTGGAGGTGTTTGGCCATAACTCACCACGCTGGCCAAGCGGGTTGGTGAGTGTGGGATAGCATTTCCTCTGATCCCGATGGTATAGTTATACCGCTATTGGCGGTCGTCAGAGCCCCTTTAGTGGGAACAGGATGCACCACGAGAAGGCGGGGTTGACATTTGTCAAGGAGAGGCTGTGATGTTACGCATCACCTGACCTTACATCCCATATATATATATACATGTATATATGGGATGTAAGGTCAGGTGATGCGCAACATAATGCAGCCTCTCCTTGACAAATGTCAACCCAGCCTTCTCGTGGTGCATCCTGTTCCCACTAAAGGGGCTCTGACGACTGCCAATACCAGTATAACTATACCATCGGTATTAGAGGAAATGCCATAGTTCGCATGGCCCTTGAAAGTCCTTAAAAAGTACTTGATTTTTTTCAGCGATTTTCAAGTCCTCGAAAGTCCTTAAAAATGATGCTGATCCTTGAAAAGTCCTTAATTTTTATGTCCCTCCGGGTTTTTTTTATTACGATCATACATAAATGATCGTATGTAAACGCAGTTTTTCCTGCTGCGTTTTTAAAGTGTACTCGATTGTGTGATGTACTTATGTTTTCATGACCCAACAAACGGGAGTGAATGACCGAGCAGTGCCATCAGCCCTGGCCGAGGGATTCATTCTGTGCATGCTGTTGGAACTTGGACTTAGCAGCCGCTGGCGACTGACTGTTTATATGAATGACACATGAACTGTGACTAAGGTACGCCGGCGGTTTTGGTTCTGATTTTGACTCACGTGAAAAAGAACGAAGTGCGAAATAAGGAAGTATAGACATTAGACGCGAAGTGAGCAAAATGTTCGTGATTTGTAATGCTTCTGTGGTAGTGTATCTTCGAGGATATTTGTGTATTCATCTATAAAGGAATAAATGTTGACCTCTAGTAATCGGAGTAACTTCACAAAGGTAAGATTCAGGCCATGATTTCGTACCTACCAGGTTTTACGGTTTACCTGTAAAATTTACGGAAATGCTACTTGTTTTACGGGCAAAATGTTCATTTTACGGATTTGGTGATTCTTCAAGATTTTTTTCTTTTTCTGATGATTTTGCACCCACCATTAAAACTTTTTGTATCTAACTTAGCCCATTTAAAATAAAGCGCCGAGGTAAGGTAAGAATCAACTTTTCACTTACATGTGTTTATGTGGGAACATTTGTCCACAGTTTTCCCACATGTTTTAGTTTTTTCGTTGTTTCAACTGCTAAAGAGCTTGCTTGTATAAACTGAACTGCCCTAGCTGGGTTTGTTTATTTATCTCTCGCTCTGTTTCCTCCTCCCACTTAATGGATTGTTCGTCTCCCAAGTAGCAACTTCTCAAGTAGGCCGGCATTGGAAGCACCTCTCTTCTCATTATTACTTCCAGTTCAAAATGCGATCTCAGAATGTAGTTATCGTAGAAAAAAAATTCAAACGTCTGTGGAATTTTTAAGCCCAGATTGATACTTAACATGACGAAATTAAAAAAAAGCTGCCACTTTTGTGAAATTAAAAATGCATTTGGGGCATGGTTTTGTAACTTCTTCTCTGGCAATAAATTTGACCAAACAAAAGAATACTACTATAACGAAGTTAAAAAATAAGTCCAATGTTCATTCGACCCAGTAGCTTCTCCAGCAATGATTTATTTTGCTGGTCCATTAAGAAGTTTTCTATGCTTTCCAACTGTGCTTTGTCCTGGCATTTTTATGCAAGTATGATAACTTGCATAAAAATGTCTTGGCTTGATTCGACGAAATTAATATACTGGGGTACATACTAATTCGTCGAATCCATATTGAAAATGGTCAAAGGTCAGGCAATAGGAGCGGAATTCATTCTCCCGCCCTTTTGCATGATGACTTGCGTAAAATTAAAGCAAGATTGTGATGAAGTTTTGGTATGATGTTCATCACCCATAGTGGGGGTATCCTATTGAAGATGGTTATTACTATCAGCACTCATGGGGACTGTGCATACATGCGCGTGAGGAAGATTTGTTCGCCAGAATTTTCGCACAATAACTTCCGTGGAAATTGACCGATTTGGATGGAATTTTTAATTATAAAGAACGCGTGTTTTTTATTAAAAATTTGGGGTTCGATTCCTGCTCCAGGGCAATGAAATTTTCAAGTTTTCTGAAAAGTGTTACATGGATGACCAGTAAATGGTACAAGCAAATTCCGTTTGCTTTGAACATTCTCCAAAAAAAAAAAAAAATTAGGTGTAACTTTAAAAGTTTTTGGTAGATTTTGGTGAAATTTGGGGAATCTGTTTTTCTTAGCAAATTATGATATCTTTAAAAAAATCGCATAATTTCCTTAAATTCTTGAGAAAATAAAATTATCACATTTTTATTCCTACTGAAACAGTGAACAGCAGATGTGATTCTGGCAGGTCAGGTAGACAAAATCGGAAGCGGGGGAAATGAATGCTTTTAGAGTTGAAATGTTTTACTTTCAGAAAAAGGAAGTAAAACCTTTGCCACCTTTTATGTAAAGGAGGCAAATGCGAACATAATGCCTAATTTGTTACAGTTTACCGTGGGGGGGGGGGGAGGGGGGGATCTAGAGTGAAAAAAAAATGAAGTCTTGTCAATGCCTCCCAGCTTTACCCAGGAGTGAGTTACAGTTATGGGGAAGGGACATGCAGCCGTTAATTTTTTTCCCAGCACGCCACCGATTTTTTTACATGGCACAGACGTTTATTCCACACGCGCAATGCAGTTGGCACTTTACATTTCACACTAAAACATTCAAAATTTTTCCACTAGCAACTTTTGCTAGACCCACTTTTTATCACTAATAAAATGTGTTTGCTTGCTAGCAATTTGCTACCAACTACTGGTCGAAATGCACTGAAATTCAACCCAAGCTCAGTTTTGGTAGTACTTTTACCATTGAACTTAACTTTGGAGGGTTTTTTTTTTTTTAAACCAAATTGCTAAACGTTTCATTTTGAGGTGGTGATTAGTTTTTGCTATAGAGAGGACTCAGTAGCCCAATTTTCTTAGTGTTACTATGTTTTCCTGTTCCAGTTGCTGCCAGTCAGCCACAAGGCCCTTAGGTGGCAATGTTTCTGAAGTTATTACTTTGATCAAAAAAATTTTGTTCACTTTTTTCTGATGTGTTTTCTCTAAGGTTTGTTTGGTGCAGTAGTATAGTAATTAGGGCACTAGGCTGCCATGCCTAAGGTCCCTGGTTCATTTCAAGCTAGGGATAAGAGTTGTGTTTTCCAAGCGTCACCAGCCTATCCAGGCTGCTGAAATGGGTACTGGATTTTCTGGGAAGGAAAGGCAGCCGAGGGAAATGAACTGGTACCACTACCCTCATCTGTGCCACTGGGCCCAGCTCACCATGTACCATACCTTTAAATCCTGAAGTTTGTTTTTCGAACATGGGACAATTTATTTTTTTTTAATTTAAGATTTGTTACTCTTTATTTATCAAAAAATACCAATGTAATATTATAAGTGTAGATTGACCAAATTGACTAATGCTATGATAGAATAGGGTTTAAAATGATGTGTAAAACAGAAGTGAAGCACCTCCTCCATATCAAACTTCTAACAATGTAGGTTGTAAATGATTTCAAGCAATTTACAGCAAATATTACACCTAGAACACCATATGAAATTAAACAACAGAATTTCTCTGAATTTTCATATGAATGTGCATTTTGTCTAGTTGCAAACCCATGTTTTTCAAAAGCATTTCATGCATATAGATTTGCAAAAATAATTTCTGCATATGAGGGATGCATGATGTCCTATATTTTAGAATAATAGTATTTTATAATTTGTGTATTTCCCTTCCCGAGATCATCTTTGAAAAAAACGTTGTTCATCCTTGAAAAGTCCTTAAAAAGTCCTTGATTTTTTTTTTGGACAAAAGTGTATGAACCATGAAATGCTATCCTACACTCACCAACCCACTTGGCCAGTGTGGTGAGTTATGGCCAAACCCCATCAAAATGACTCCACAATTTAAATCTTGGCCCTCAGTCTCCAGCAGCTGGAATGTACCTGGCCAAGGGAATGGCCAGTGCGACATGAAGGCAGAGGGTGCTAAGAATCACCAGAGGACCGGACTAGGCTGTCATCTGATGCTGACCTTGGCTACGCATAATGGACGCTCCCTATCTTCTGATTCAAGGCTCCTTGAATTGGAAGAAGAACTACAAAGGATCAAGTGGGACATCATCGGGCTAAGTGAGGTAAGGAGAAAAGGAGAAGATCTCATTGAACTGAAAAGTGGACATTTCTTCTATTATCGTGGGACAGATACTGGCAGAACTATTGGTGTTGGATTTATAATAAACAAGAAACTGAAGGATGAAGTTGAAAGTTCCTCTGACAGAGCTGCACGACTTGTTATCCAACTCTCAAGAAGATACCAGGCTCAGATTATTCAAGCTTATGCACCCACCACAAATCATCCTGAAGAAGAATTTTATGAGGAAATTTGTCATCTAAATAATAAAGGCTAGCAGCACTTGAAGATCATTATGGGAGATTTCAATGCAAAAATAGAGCAACAGAACAAAACTTCAGTAGGTAAATTCGGTCACTGCAACAGAAACCAGCGGGGAAATACTCTCGTAGAGTTTGCAGAAGCAGAAGGCTTTTTCATCATGAACTCCTTTTTCAAGAAAAATCTGCAAAGGAAATTCACAAGGAGGCATCCCAATGGATTGACAAATGAAATTGATTTTATTATGTGTAACAAGAAATTTGTCATGGAAGACTGCCGTGTGCTAAACAAGTTCAACAGAGGTAGTAACCATAGGATGGTACGATGTACCTCAACGCTAAACTAGAGTGTGACAAGCTCAAAAACAAACAAAGTGTATTGATATGAGCAACCTTAAAAAACATCATAATACTTTCAAATTGGAACTGAGGAACAGATTCTCTTCTCTAAAAAGTCTAACGTCGGAAGAAGTGGACATCTCCGAAGTTAACAGAAAAATGACCCAGGTTCTTATGGACACAGCAACAAAAATAGCTGGTACTAAGAACAAGTTGTATACCAACAAATTATCAGAAAAAAAACAAAATTCTGATGCAAAAAAGAAGAGAGATTAGAATAACTAAAGGAGATGCGACTTCCAAAGTGGAATATATGGAGCTATGCAAGATACGGAAAAGTATCACTGAAGATGAAAGTAAATTCAACTGCGAACTAGTGAAGAGAGCAACTGAAAACAACCAAAGCCTAAAGAGAGGAAAAGGGACATCTGAGTAAGGGAAGAAAACAGATTATGGCTCTGAGAAAAGAAGATGGTTCTGTAACTAGAAATAAAGGTGAGATTTTGACAAGAGTGAAAGATTTCTACTCAAAACTATATGAAAGGGATGATACATGTACTCCAGACATTACAAAAGATACCAATACCAGATTTCTTCCAGTCCTCCCAGCAGAAGTTGCACATGCAATCAAGAACATAAAATGGGGGAAAGCTTCAGGAGAAGATGGAATTACCGTAGACATACAAGAAGCAAGTGGAGAAATTGAAACAGTACTCACCCAAGTTTTCACTCGATGCCTTAATGAAGAGAAAATTCCTGAAGATTGGAACAATGCTACAATGATCCTGCCACATGAAAAAGGTGACACTGAGGATCTCGGGAACTACAGACCTATCAGCCTCCTATCAGTGGTTTATAAAATCTTCAGTAAAGTTCATTCATACCACCGTTTGAAGGTGACACTGGACATGGCTCAACCGAGAGAACAAGCTGGATTCAGGAGTAGCTACAGCACTATAGATCATATCCACGTACTGAGAGAACTAATTGAAACAGCGAGGGAATATTAACTTCCATTATGCATGGCCTTTATCGACTATGCAAAGGCCTTGGATTCGGTAAAACCACCAGCAAAAGTTACAATGGCTTTGAAATCCTGCAATAGTGAAGATGCATACATTAATATTATTAATAACATATATGAAAATGCAAGTGCAGGGATTCTGCTATTTGAGAATACAGCACCCATAAAAATTGGAAAGGGAGTGAGACAAGGTGACACTATATCTCCCAAACTCTTTAATGCCACATTGGAAAATGTCTTTCAATCACTGAACTTGGAAAACAAAGGGACAAAGATTAATGGAGATTATCTAACTCACCTTGGTTTTGCTGATGACGTAGTCATTTTTGCAACAACCCCATCAGAGCTGCAGAGTATGATCTAGGAACTTGCTGACAAGTGTAAAGAAGTGGGATTGAAAATGAACTTTCAGAAAACAAAAGTGATGTACATGATTTTACAAGAAATTAAGATTCATCGATTGATGGGGAAAAGCTGGAGACAACCAATACCTACATTTATCTTGGACAGCGGATATCAAGTGAAGGTCACATTGATGAAGAAATTAATTGGTGTATAAAACTTGCCTGGAGTGCTTTTGGAAGAAACAGTATAATTTCCAAGAGCAATATGCCATTATGTCTTAAAAGAAAAGTGTTTGATCAATGCATTCTTCCAGTGCTTACGTATGGTGCAGAAACGTGGACCTTAACTAAAAGTGACATACAAAGACTGCAGACAACTCAAAGATGCACGGAGAGATGCATGCTTGGTCTAACCAGGAGAGATAAGAAGAAGAACTTGTGTATCAGAAAAATGACAAGAGTGAAAGACATCATGATTAGAGTAAAATTCCTGAAATGGCAATGGGCTGGACATATTGCCAGAAGGACAGACCATCAATGGACAGCTGAAATTTTAGACTGGATTCCAAGGTACAGAAAAAGACCCAGAAGAAGACCACATGTGAGATGGGTGGATGAAATTCAAAAGTATGCGGTAGTAACATGGAAGAGACTGGCACAAGACATACCGTTGTGGGAGAAACTTTGGGAGACCTTCGTCCAGCAGTGGATTGATAATGGTTGACAATGATGATGATATATATATATATATATATATATATATATATATATATATATATATATATATATTACTTAGAGAACCTGTTCTTCAGTTCCAACTTGAAGGTATTATGGTGTTTTTTAAGGTTGGTTATGTCAATAGATTTTGTTTGTCTTATGAGCTTGCCACGTTCAAGTTTAGTGTTGAGGTGCAACTTACATCTCACCAATCTATGGTCACTACCTGTGTTGAACTTGTTTAGCACACTGCAGTCTTCTATGACGAATTTTTTGTTACACATAATAAAATCAATTTCACTTGTCGTCCCATTTGGATGTCTCCATGTCCATTTCCTGTGTGGCTTTTTCTTGAAGAAGGAGTTCAAGATGAAAAACCCTTCTGCCTCTGCAAACTCAACGAGAGTATTTCCACGCTGGTTTCTGTTGCCGTGACCGAATTTACCTACTGAAGTTTCATTCTGTTGCCGTTGCCCTATTTTTGCATTGAAATCTCCCATAATTATTTTCAAGTGCTGCTTACCTTTATTATTTAGATGACAAATTTCCTCATAAAATTCTTCAATTTCTTCTTCAGGATGACTTGTGGTGGGTGCATAAGTTTGAATAATCTGAGCCTGGTATCTTTTCGAGAGTTGGATAACAATCCTGTGCAGCTCTGTCAGAGGAACTTTCAACTTCTACAACTTTATCCTTCAGTTTCTTGTTTATTATAAATCCAACACCACTAGTTCTGCCAGTATCTGTCCCACGATAGTAGAAGAGATGTCCACTTTTCAGTTCCATGAGATCTCCTTTTCTCCTTACCTCACTTAGCCCCACGATGTCCCACTTGATCCTTTGTAGTTCCTCTTCCAATTCAAGAAGCCTTGAATCAGAAGATAGGGAGCGTCCATTGTACGTTGCCAAGGTCAGCATCAGATGGCAGCCTAGTCCGGTCCTCCGGGGATTCTTAGCACCCTCTGCCTTCGTGTCGCACTGGCCGCTGCCTTGGCCAGGTACATTCCAGCTGCCGGAGACTGAGGGCCAAGATTTAAGTTGTGGAGTCATTTTGGAGGGGTTTGGCCATAACTCACCACGCTGGCCAAGCGGGTTGGTGAGTGTGGGATAGAATTTCCTCTAATCCCGATGGTATAGTTATACCGCTATTGGCGGTCGTCAGAGCCCCTTTAGTGGGAACAGGATGCACCACGAGAAGGCGGGGTTGACATTTGTCAAGGAGAGGCTGTGATGTTACGCATCACCTGACCTTACATCCTGCTTTAGAAGGCCTAACATCGGAAGAAGTGGACATCTCTGAAGTTAACAGAAAAGTAACCAAAGCTCTTATGGAAACAGCAACAAAATTAGCTGGGTCTAAGAACAAGTTGCATGTAAATAAATTATCAGGAAAAACCAAAATGTTGATGCAAAAAAGAAGAGAGATGAGGACAACTAAAGAAGATGTGACTTCCAAAGTGGAATATATAGAGCTATGCAAGACAGTACGAAAAAGTATCACTGAAGACGTAAGAAAATTCAACTGTGAACTAGTGAGGAAAGCAATTGAAAACAACCAAAGCCTAAAGATAGCAAAGGGACATCTCAGTAAGGGAAGAAAACAGATTATGGCACTGAGAAAAGAAGATGGTTCTGTAACAAGAAATAGAGGCGAAATTTTGACAAGAGTGAAAGATTTCTACTCCAAATTATATGAAAGGGATGATACATGCACTCCAGACATCATGAAAGATACCAGTACCAGAGTTCCTCCAGTCCTTCCAGCAGAAGTTGCACATGCAATCAAGAACATGAAGCAGGGAAAAGCTCCAGGAGAAGATGGAATTACTGTAGACATCATACAAGAAGCAAGTGGAGAAATCGAAACAGTACTCGCCCAAATTTTCACTCGATGCCTTAATGAAGGAAAGATTCCTGAGGATTGGAACACGGCTACAATGATCCTGCTACATAAGAAAGGTGACATTGAGGATCTCGGAAACTACAGACCTATCAGCCTCCTATCAGTAGTTTATAAAATCTTCACTAAAGTTCTTTCACACCGCTTGAAGGTAACACTGGACATGGCTCAACCGAGAGAACAAGCTGGATTCAGGAGTGGCTACAGCACAATAGATCATATCCACGTACTGAGAGAACTAATTGAAAGAGCGAGGGAATATGAACTTCCATTGTGCATGGCTTTTATCGATTATGAAAAAGCCTTTGATTCGGTGAAACCATCAGCAGTTACAATGGCTCTGAAAACCTGTGGTATTGAAGATGCATACATTAATATTATTAATAACATCTATGAAAATGCAAGTGCAAAGATTAGGCTGTTTGAAAATACAACACACATAAAAATTGGAAAGGGAGTGAGACAAGGTGACACCATATCTCCGAAGCTCTTTAATGCCACATTGGAGGGTGTTTTTCAGTCACTGAGCTGGGAAAACAAGGGGATAAAGATTAATGGAGATTATCTAACCCACCTTCGTTTTGCTGATGACGTAGTCATTTTTGCAACTAGCCCATCAGAGCTGCAGAGTATGATCCAGGAACTTGCTGACAAGAGTAAAGAAGTGGGATTAAAAATGAACTTTCAGAAGACAAAAGTGATGTTCAATGCTTTTACAAGAAATGAAGATTTATCGATTGATGGAGAAAAGCTGGAGATAACAGACACATACGTTTATCTTGGACAGCAGATATCAAGTGAGGGTCACATTGATGAAGAAATTAATCGGCATACAAAACTTGCCTGGAGAGCTTTTGGAAGAAACAGCATAATTTTCAAGAGCAATATGTCATTATGTCTTAAAAGAAAAGTGTTTGATCAATGCATCCTTCCAGTGCTTACGTATGGTGCAGAGACGTGGACCTTAACTAAAAGAGACATACAAAGGCTGCAGACAACTCAAAGAAGCATGGAGAGGTGCATACTTGGTGTAACCAGGAGAGATAAGAAGAGGAACTCGTGGATCCGAAAAATGACAAGAGTGGAAGACATCATGATCAGAGTTAAATCCCTGAAATGGCAATGGGCTGGACATACTGCCAGAAGGACAGATCATCGATGGACAGCCGAAATTTTAGATTGGATTCCAAGGGACAGGAAAAGACCCAGAAGAAGACCACATGGGAGATGGGTGGATGAAATTCGAAAGTATGCAGGGGTGACATGGAGGAGACTGGCACAAGACAGACCGTTGTGGAGGAAACTTGGGGAGACCTTCGTCCAGCAGTGGATTGATAATGGTTGACAATGATGATGATGATATTACTTAGAAGCATTCTGATAGAAAATATGACGCAAGGAGAGCGTTACTATTTGCGCATGCAGAAGCCTATGTGGTGTGAGAATTCACGACTCTTGGGAATCCCGCAGAGTTCCATTGCACGTAACCATTCTGCGAATCGCATTGCTTAGTTTTAGTGTGCTAATTGTTTTAGTTAAGGATTTTTTTTTTTTCGGTTTTCAGTTGAAACGTATTCAGAAAAGAGACTGCTATGGATTGTCCACAATTTCAATGGAGTTTTTAATCTAAGTTATGAACTATGATAAAGCTGTAAAAGCTAGTGATTTTAGTTCTTTATTTATTTAAAAGTAACATAGAAATGCTTCAGAATGACAGTTTTTTTTTCAATAAGACTATCATTTCTTTTGTACATCTTTGGATTTCTTAGTCAGTCCTGTGAATTGCAGTTTTTGGTCGGAAATTACAATTCAGGATTAACATGATAGGTGCAGATTATATGACTGTCATATATGGCAATTACTACGGAATGTCTGTAATTTCTGTGATTTAGTTGTCTGACCATGGAACTCACTCTTGAAACTACGGATTCTATGAATTTTCAATTTGTTTATTTTTATTTATTTTTTTATTTTGCTATTGTTTTATAATATACATGTGACTATTAAGTGGATTTGCAGAATTCTGTTGGGGGGGGGTCATCATTTAAATCGTTCTCAAGATTGATGCAAAACTGAAGAAAATTTGGTTTTGGGGGTGGGTCATTTTCCGTCTTGGGATGATATTTGGTGTTTCAAAGCTTTCGAAAACATTAGTTAAATGGAGTAAAAAGAATTTGCCCTAATCTTAATCTTTTTCTTCCAATGTTGCTTTTGTCTCCAGTATTCATGTTAAATATCATTTTATTGCATATGTTCATATTTCAGCTTAAAACTGTAGACAACAATTGGCGGAAAGGGAAGTTAGACGCCATGAAAATTTCCCCCTAATCTTTAGGCACGAGATTCTTCCTTAAATTCGAGAAATTCCCCTTTTTCATTATTATTTTGACCACTCAAGGGATCAAAGCACAAGTGAACAGGGGCAGATTTAGGGTAGTGCTCCCCTTAGGAACCAAGGTAAAGCTTCAATTTGTTAGGTTTTAATAACAAATTGAATATTTTTTCGTGAAAGAAAGTATTACTTAAATAAATGTCTTATACATTCATAGACATACTATGAACACTTTTTCATTTTGCGGGAAAATATCAGAAAGGTCCCTGGTTATTCCCAACACTTGCGCCCCCCTCCCCCCACGAAAATCCTGGACCGCTCCTGCAAGTGAACAGAAATTGGGTGGTGACGGGGAGGGGGCAGATGTTCGTCGGAGGATGGAATTCCATCTTTACGAAACTTTCTAAAACAGAAAGTTGACGGAATTCAAAGTTTTTCGGTAATCGTAATTTCTTTTTTTCTCGCGATGTAGCCTCTGCCCAGTATAGTTATGTACATGTACAATACTATACTGTTTTTAAAAGTTTTTATGCCATTAATTTTATGAGATGCAGGGTGAGCAGAATCTCGAGGTATTAGAATTGGAATGTATGAGGATTTTCTATAAGCTTTGAAATCAAAACCATCATATATTTTTATCAGCGTAATATGTAGAAAGGTAATGTATCATTTTGTTATGTTTCGATAGTTAATACAAAATCTGGGTATATAGATGTAAACTGTTTGGAAAAATCTTCTTATTCAGATATTTGGAATTTTGGTAAAATAATGATGTCATTTTATGTAGCAGAAATCTAAAAGAGATGGTTAGGGTATTTTGATTATTGTACACTGATTTCCATAAATTAAGCAACAAATGGAAAAATCGTGATAACTCAAAAAGTGTTTAACCGATTCGGATGAAATTTGGTGGTATGTTTAACAGACCAAATGCAACAAAAAACCGTAAGAACATGTGATACAAAGCATTTACATTTTGTATGAGTGATGCAAATATGAAAATACAGAAATATAAGTATCAAGAGGAAATAGGAAAAGGTACTTCAATACAGAGTGTGGTTACCCCGAAAAGCAATACAGGCCTGACAGCAATGTTCCATGCTGTTAATTATGGTGTTGAGCAGTTCTTTGGGTAGCTGCGTCCATTGCTCAAGCAAAGCAGTGCAGAGCCTCTAAAGAGCTTAGGGAATAGGCTGGAGGCCAGCAACTTGCTCCTGAGAGCATCCCAGATATGCTTAGTGGGATTTAGATCAAGAGAGCATGCTGGCCGCTCCATATGGACTTTAGTCTCGCATTCCAGGTACTGGTGCATGAGGTGAGCTGTGTGAGGGCAGGCATTATCCACCTGCAGTACAAATGTAGCACCAATTGTGGCTGCATACAGACGAACAATAGGATCCAGGATGTCATCTCTATGCCTCTGAGCATTGAGGTTTCCATGTGGCAACACATAGAGGTTGGTATAGCTGCGTAACGATATGCCTGCCCACACCAGAACACTACCACCACCATAGGTGTCCCTTTCCTGGATATTAGAGGGAAGATAGTGAGTACCAGCCTCTATCCAGATGTAAACTCAACAAGAATCACTCTGTAAACAGTATCGCGACTCATCAGTGAACAGAATGGACCTCTACTGATTTTGAGTCCAGTTCACACGCATTCGTGCCCGATTGAAACGTTCCTTCCATTGGCAGGTGGTGAGTGGCGCGCATAATACAGGTCGCCGATCAGACAGTCCTCCTGCATGTAACACTCTGCATACCATCAAAGCTGATACTGTCCATCTGGTGGCTGCTGCAAGCACACTGGACGGATCAGATGAGTCGGTGTAGCCATCCTGTTCCGCCGTGCTGAAAGCCGCGAATGCCTGTCGTCCGCGAAGGTCATCACCCTTGGCCTACCTTTGCTGTACTTTCAGGAAGCTGCACTTGTGGCTTGGAACTGCTGCCACATCCTGCTGACCACAGAACGATCAACGTTGAGCCATCTTGCAATGTCCGCCTGCCGTTGCCCTGCTTCGAGTCTGCCTATCACTCTGTAGCGTAACTTTGCTGGTAAATGACGTCTTGAAGCCATGTTAACAAAATCGCCACCCTCAAAATCTTGTCATTCACCACTGCACATGAATTGGCAACTCTCTCCGAAACAGCTGGTTTTAAGCTCTTGCGCATTTGCACAATTCGCTGCCAGCACCACTCATTTGCCTTTCATACATCGATGCTGTATGCCTTTGCCCGTAACTGGTACAAATTTCATGCAATTTGAACTATATTTCACCCAATTATCGTGATTTTTTGGTTTGTTGCTTATTTTATGGAAACCAGTGTATTTTCAACATAATTCATAATTACTTCAGCAAAGATAAAGGTGATCCTATGGGTCCCCCTCTCTTCTGTTTATAATTTTTGCCATCAAATGTGAAGATATTTTCATTAATATAATTTAGCACTTCAGCTATTTCTTTTACTGGATTAGTGCAAATTAAATGTCTGGCACGAATGAACAGTGGAGACAGGCCCTCACCCCAGCGGAATGGAACCACCCACAGGTGTTGCAGGTATTACATCACAGAGTTGCTATAAATAGCTAGTACGTGTGAAGAACAAGGTTCAGGCATGGTTTGTTTGGACGTAACCTGGCTTGCAAAAGAAACGTGCAGACACCACATTTGAGAGTCATCTTCTTGTGTGAATTTAAACTAGGCCATTCTGCAGGAATTGCCGCTCAAAACGTTAACAAAGCATTTGGAGAGAATCGGGAAACAGTTCACGGCAGACAACGAGATTCAACGTGCAGTTGATGATTTTTGTTCCGGGATCATGGCCTTGCCGGACAGATAACAACTATGTGTCGATGCTGAGGGGGATTATTTTGCCGAGGTAAGTTGTCCTACTTTTCCGTTCTTGCCGTCCACGTGTGCTGGTCCTTTGCCGGACATTTCATTTGCACCAACCCAATATTTGTAAAGCAAGAATTTTTTTTTAATTTATATAGTTTTATAGTAAATTTAATAGTCAGAGGAACCAGTGTGCTAGGATGAAGAGCTTTTCCATCAAGACTAGCCATTGTGAATTGAGGTAGGCCTTGTTTTATTTCTTTAATATGGTTTATGAATGTAATGCTGTTTTTTTTTTTTTAATATTTGTTTTTCATGAAAATTGGGGTTAGATATTATATATATATTTTCCCCAGTTGTATTAGTGGTGAATTTTGCTTTGCTACCATGATTCTTAATGGTGAATTATCTTTATGTATTTTCACTTTTGAAAATACATTTGGAATGTAGCTCCTACTGGTTTGGTATGCATTTTTTATTTCTTTAGGAAATGTGCTATGATTTTATATATGAAACAGAAAACAAATCTGTTTATTCGTAGGTTATTTTTTAATAGTCACAATTTAATTATTCTATTGCTGCATACATTTTTTTATTGTAGTCTGAGCTACTAAGGATAACAATCTGTCCTGCTTTATCTGCATTACAAAATTTAATGCCCACAGAAAAACTTTTTAGATATCCTTAGTGATAACCCTTGTATGTGAGCTTCACCTATATGATATTCTAAGTTTCCAATAACATGCTGAAATGTCCTTTTTGACGAAAAACAAGAGTCCTTTATAAAAAAGTCCCCTGTTTGTGATAAAACTTTCTGCATGTTGTCTCCAGGTCTCTGTGTATGGCATAAGGAGGAAATTCATTGATAACTTTAAAATCTCAATATATAAAAACTTTACTGTAAAATCCTTAAAAATACTGAAGCTCCTACAAAAATGAATTATGATATGGCAGAAACGAATTGGGTGAACATACAACCGAATTCATACGAATTGGAAATCGAAGATGTGGTTGGAGCAACGTAATCGCTCAACGAATGGTGGAATGGTGAAAGGTATGTTCTCCCAATTCGTTTTTGATGTATTATTTTTTATTTTATCCCAATTCGTTCCAATTCGTCTAGTCCCCCCCCCGATTCGTATCAATTCGGTTGTATGTCACCCAATTCGTTTTTGCCGTATCATATTTCATTTTTGTAGAAATTACAGTTTAATATATATATATATATATTATTTCATTTATTTATTTATTTTTTTCATTTATTTTAGAAATTACAGTATTTTTAAGGATTTTAGAGTAAAGTTTTTATATATTAAGATTTTAAAGTTATCAATGAATTTCCTCCTTATGCCATACACAGAGACAGACCTGGAGACAACATGCAGAAAGTTTTATCACAAACAGAGAACTTTTTTTTATAAAGAACTCATGTTTTTCATCAAAAACTTAATACTAAGATTACTTCTTAATTTTATTTTTCAGGTAGAACCATTTAATGGTGGTTTTAACTGTTGTAACTTTTTTCATGTTATATTTCCTTTGAGTGCAAAGCAATTTCTCAGTTGGAAGTTATTAATATTCGCTGTGAATATATATCGTGGTAATCGAATGTGATTCAAGGAAAAATCTTTCACGTACCTCTCGGTTGTAGGTGGTCGATGTTCAAATCTTTGCACGGTTGTTCTCATCAGGTTCTTGAGTGTAGGCTTTTTTTTTTTTTAAAATTAGTCCGCACGTTTTCTTTAGTAGGATATACTTTTTTAGTTGAACTACGGGAGACACATGAAGACAAAGGAGGTGTGAAAATTACGTTGGAAAACTTGAAAAAACAGAAAAATGAATCACTCGTAAAAAATATTCGCATGAGGAAATGCAATCACCAAAAAACTTTGTCAGACTTCCTGGATGTATTGTCCGATGCATTTTGGCAGATCTGTCTGCCATCTTCTGGGACCTCTGGTCGTCCGTTCTCTCTGCAGTTCACGTTGAATATACCACATGCTCGGTTTGGGAATCTTTGTGTGTTATACGTCATCGGACGTGTTGCGTTGCTACTCCTGTGATTTGAAGACTCTGGATTTTTTTTTTTTTTTATGTCTGCGTGTTTGCATTTTTTCTGTTCTATTTGCCTTCCCGTTTTTTGTTCTCTTCTTCTATCAGTATTTTCCATGGAATTGGCATTTCTACACCACTACTAATGTTGCAGTTTTTGTTTTTGTTTTTTCAATTACGATTGCTTCGGTGAAATGGATGGTCTTTTCGGTTGTTTGTTTGCAGATAATTTCGACATTTTCAATTACGATTGCTTCGGCGAAATGGATGGTCTTTTCGGTTTTGTTTGCAGATAATTTTGACATTTTCAAACTCTGACATTATGTTATTTTTTATGCAGTATTGTACAAGTGCTGTTTTTCCCTCCTTTTCCCCCTAGTTCTTCATATGTTGTGTCAATCTTGTTTTTAATTTGTTTCTTGTGCTTCCTATGTATTTCACTCTATTGTTGTTGGTTGGCTTAATTGGAATGCTATATACTCCTGCACTGTCTAATAGTTTTGCTTTTTCTCTGTTATTGATTATTATATTCTTGTAGTCTTTTACTGAAATTCCAATATCTAGATGTTTTTTGCATTTCTTTTTTGATTACATTTGTAACCTGTTTTATGTATTGAAATTTACCACAATATTTTATATTTTGCTTGGTTTTATTTTTAGGATGTTTATACATGTAAATTACTTTTTTGACATCTGAGGTGGTATATCCAAATTTTTTGGCTGTTGTTATTATCCATTGAAGTTCTTTTTCCTTGAAAAAGTTATTGCTGGAATGTGTGAAGGCTCTATGCACTAAACTTTTGATTGCCGATATTTTATATGCCTTTGGATGGTATGACTTTGCAGGTATAAGTATTGGCACGTAGGTGGGTTTTCTATATACATGGTATTTTCAGGATGTTTGAGTTTTTATTATTGTAATATCTAAGAAATTAAGTGTAGTTTCATTTTCTGATTCCATTGTAAAATTGATACTTGGATATTTTTCACAGAAATTTTTTTCAGCTTGTCTAATTCTAAAGAACTGGCATTCCAAAAGAGTAGTGTGTCGTTGACGTATCTTTCGTAGAAAAGCATTTTGCCTTTATATTTGTTAAGGACTTCTTCTGTTTTCTGTAATTTGACCTCTGCAAATAAAGAAGATAGTGGGGAGCCCATTGGTGTTCCGAACTTCTGTCTGTATATTCTACTGTTAAATTGAAAGAAGTTGTTGTGATATACATGTATACATGTATATATGTTAATAGGTCTGTAAAGTTTTTCTGCTATGATGGCAATAGCTGTCAAGACGGGAATACTCGGAAACATCGAAACAACATCCAAGCTGGTCATGATTGGTGGGTTGGAGTCAAATTGGATTGTCTTTATTTTATTTATTAAGTCAAATGAACTATGTAAGGTATAATTATTTTTCATACATATTGGTGCAAGTATTTTATATAAATACTTTTCTAGGTTGATCAGTGGAGCATTAGTTTTGAAAACTATGACACATACTGGTTCTTCTGGTTTGCAGGTGTTTAGCTTTCCAAAAATCTTTGGGATACCTGGTTGAATTGGTGGATAAACTGAAGTCAGTCTTGGAGCTAAACAACTGTGATTTTTTAATTGTGACAATTTTGTCAAAAGTTTATTTGTTGGATCTCTTTGGACTTCTTCTATATTTAGTTCTTCCATTGCTGATATCATTTTTTCATTATAAGCTGTATTATCTAGGATATGTACTTGTTTGGTCTTATCTGCTTCAACAATTTTTAAGTTGGGGTTGTTTCTTAAAGCTAACAGTTCTTCTCTTTCATATTTATACATATTATCACCAGAATCCTTAGAAGACAAAACCTTATATCTTTTAATTGAATCCATTAGTTTAAATCTGATGGAAATTTGCTTCAAGGTCTTGAAATTTGACACAATTTGTTTTAATTGTGTGATGCATTTCTCTGTGGTTTCTAACATTGCTGGAGGAGCAAATTTAATGCCTCTATCTAGTGCTCTTTGTTGGATTGGTGTTAATTCTTCAGAGGAGTTGTTTATATATTCTGGTTGGGATACATGACAATTTCTTTGTTTTGTTGCTTTTTTGCTTTTTTCTTCTAATAATTTCTCTAATTTGGAAAATAATCTTTGTGAACCTCTTATCCCTTGTTTTTCAAGTCTTTGGAAAAGGTTACACATAATTTCATTTTCCTTTGTTGTTGTTGTCGTATTTTCGACGTTGTCTTGTAGTCTGAAATACCAAGAATAGCATTTGGCATGTAATCCATATCATCATCATCATCATCATCATTGTCAACCATTATCAATCCACTGCTGGACGAAGGTCTCCCCAAGTTTCCTCCACAACGGTCTGTCTTGTGCCAGTCTCCTCCATGTCACTCCCGCATACTTTCGAATTTCATCCACCCATCTTCCATGTGGTCTTCTTCTGGGTCTTTTCCTGTCCCTTGGAATCCAATCTAAAATTTCGGCTGTCCATCGATGGTCTGTTCTTCTAGCAGTATGTCCAGCCCATTGCCATTTCAGGGATTTAACTCTGATCATGATGTCTTCCACTCTTGTCATTTTTCGGATCCACGTGTTCCTCTTCTTATCTCTCCTGGTTACACCAAGCATGCACCTCTCCATGCTGCTTTGAGTTGTCTGCAGCCTTTGTATGTCTCTTTTAGCTAAGGTCCACGTCTCTGCACCATACATAAGCACTGGAAGGATGCATTGATCAAACACTTTTCTTTTAAGACATAATGGCATATTGCTCTTGAAAATTATGCTGTTTCTTCCAAAAGCTCTCCAGGCAAGTTTTGTACGCCGATTAATTTCTTTACCAATGTGACCCTCACTTGATATCTGCTGTCCAAGATAAACGTACGTGTCTGTTATCTCCAGCTTTTCTCCATCAATCGATAAATCTTCATTTCTTGTAAAAGCATTGTACATCACTTTTGTCTTCTGAAAGTTCATTTTTAATCCCACTTCTTTACTCTTGTCAGCAAGTTCCTGGATCATACTCTGTAGCTCTGATGGGGTAGTTGCAAAAATGACTGTCATCAGCAAAATGAAGGTGGGTTAGATAATCTCCATTAATCTTTATCCCTTTGTTTTCCCAGTTCAGTGATTGAAAGACATTTTCCAATGTGGCATTAAAGAGCTTCGGAGATATGGTGTCACCTTGTCTCACTCCTTTTCCAATTTTTATGTGTGTTGTATTTTCAAACAATCCATATATAGTACTTTTATTCTTAATTTATGCTCTTAATCTTTTTAAATTGCAGTTTGTTATAATCCCTTGATCATGTTTGCTAGAGATCTATTTGTTATTCTCAAATATTTGGGAATAACGTTCATATCTCTGCAATTCACTAAAAATTTGAGTTGATTTTCTTCTTGTTGTAATTTTGTTCTCAATCTACTGAATAAATTGCACTTCTGTTGTTCATTCATTTTTCTATTTGTTGTAAGATTCCCAAAAACGAGCCGTTTTTTAGTCTGCAAACAGATTTGTATCAGTTACATACTATAATATGCTTGTATTTCTCAATGTATCGAGATTAAAAAAAAAACATGTTTTTCATACGTTAATTTTTCAGGTAGAACCATTTAATGGTGGTTTTAACTGTTGTAAATTTTCACATGTTATATTTCCTTTGAGTGAAAAGCAATTTCTCAGTTGGAAGTTATTAATATTCGCTGTGAATATATATCGTGGTAATCGATTGTGATTCAAGAAAAAATCTTTCACGTACCTCTCGGTTGTAGGTGGTCGATGTTCAAATTTTTGCACGGTTGTTCTCATGAGGTTCTTGGGTGTAGGCTTTTTTTTGAAGTTAGTCCGCATGTTTTCTTGAGTAGGATATACTGTTTTAGTTGAACTATGGGAGGCACATGAAGGGGCACATTTTAAAGAGTGATTTGTTTTTCCTTTTTTTCAAGTTTTCCAACGTAATTTTCACATCTCCTTTGTCTACAATAAATATGTAATCTTCAGTTTTGGTCATTCAGTAAACATTATAAAAAAATTATTTTTTGGTAAAAAACAGAAAAAAACCAAAAAAACCATTGGAATCTACAGGTGTTTACGAAATTCCAATTCGGACCATGGGTGACTCATCAGATTGAGGCAAGTGAGAGGCCGCCTCACCAGAATTTTTTCTCCGATAAAGAAAATTTTACATCTGTAACATATATTGCTCCTTTAGGAATTGTACATCTAAATGAAACATTGAAATTCCTATTCTGATTCGTGAGTTTGGTTAAAAAAATTATTCAACTAGAGAATTAATCCTTAATTTATGACCATTAAATTTATTAAGTTTGAATACTGCTTTTACAAAGGTTGAAATGAGCTTATATCGTAGCAAACCGCGCGAACATGGGACAAGCCTGTTCCCAGATCATGATTTTCAGCAAGGTCCTGAGGCGACGGTCCATGCTGCTTAAAATCGGCTGGCATTTTTGTTTCTACTGGAGGATGCAATCCAATGGGAGTGGACAGACCTCAGCTGATGACGTTAGCGAAGTCGCTCTTTAAGGCGACAATGCATTTCACCTCAGCTTGCTGTGAGAACGTACATTACTACTACATGTCTACAAAGATTTTTCATCAAGTGTAAAGTGTATTTTCTGTTTGTACATTGACTTTTTGGAATGTGTATCTTCTATGGCAGCTACTTAATTTTCCTTTTGATTATTGCTAATAAATTCAGATTTATTTGTAACAATAAAAATATAATTATTTTTAGAATTGAACTCATTTATAAAAAAATAAACTGAATGCACTCTTTTGGGGGAAAAAATAAATTCTCACCGGTGATAATCTGTTCTGATTTCTGCCATTCTTCAGTTACTTGATCTGTTTTTACGAGATACACAGAAATGTATTTGCAGCTTGACTTCTCCTCCATGCATCTTCGTCAACAGGCCTGTGACTTTTATTCTGTACACCGAAACACTTTGTGAGAAAGTACTTTTTCATTAAAATTATTTACTTTAAAGTTTTTAGGAGTGGACATTCGATTAGTGTTGTGCGTGATGCAATGACCACTCATTAACTATTGCAAGATGATAAAATTGAGTGCAAAATGTGCATTTCTGACCCAGATGGACAACATAATAGAAAACAGGTAAACCATCCCCCTCCCCCCTCTACTGCTTTTTCCACGAAATATGCATTTTTCTCTGTGAAGTCATTTGCAATTTTTCGAGTCTACTCCCTTCCCCCTCCACCATGCTTCATGTTTTCCTATAATTTTGTTCAGTTATCGCCAAATAATATGTAGAGATTTATTAGTATATACAGTATATAAACATAAAATCGCTTCACTGCAAAATTTGGTTTTTCATCTCTACTTCTTTTTATCTCTAATAACACATATATTACTACGTTCAAAAAGTTCCAGAACCTTTTATATTAAAAAAAAATAGTACAGATAATACCTGTTCATGCTGTGTTTCCTTCGAAGTAGTTACCCTGTGCAACTATGTATTTTTGCCAGCGCTCACACAAAGATTTAAATGCAGATTGCAAGCCTTCTTTTGCCACATCCTCCAGTGCCTCTGTCGCAGCTCGTTGCACTTGTTCGGAACTTCAGAAGCGTCGCCCCTTAAGCAAATTCTTCATCTGGAGAAAAAGAAAAAAATCACACTGGGCGAGATCAGGGGAATAAGCTGGTTGTGGAAGAACGAGAATGTGATGTTTGGACAGGTAATCGGACACCAGGAGGGATCTGTGAGCCGGTGCGTTATCGTGATGGAGCACCCACAAGATGGTCTTCCAAAGATCGGATTGCTTGGGTCTCACTGATTCTCGGAGACATTTCGGGACATTGACATACTCTTCTTTAGTGACTTGTACGACCATGTGGAAGGAATTCCTTGTGTACGACCCCCACTGCAATCGAAGAAAACTGTTAACAAGACCTTTCCTTTGGAGTGGTCAGCCTCCAAAGGAAAGGTAAGGTCGTCCTCGATACTCTGTCACCCGTTTTCAAATTGTTGATGCCACTCATAAACTCTAGTTCGACTCATTGCACTCTCACCGCACCCTGACTTAATCATTTGAAAAATCTCAGCGAATGATTTTCCGAGCAAAACACAAAATTTTACTCTTGAACGCGTCCTTGCAACGGATACCTTCGAATGCCTGTAATCACGAACTACACACATAAGCTGTACTTGTTGGATCTGGATCAAACCGGTTCTGGTTGGTCGGTCACATTATGCTCTTCACTTGCTCAGCGGGGAATGACGTATTTCACTGACATTTGGCAAGTATTCAAAAAGTTCCGGAACTTTTTGAACGTAGTAGTATATATGCTATGGTCTGGCTCTTCGCCTCACCATCATTTCACCTCACGAGTGGCCACTGATTCGGACCTCAGAACAAACGTCATATGTAGGCAGTACTAAAAATAAATTAAAACACAGATTAAAGCAACATATCAAATAATTGGTAAATAACAAAAAGAAGGAAAAACTGTTATGATACAGTACTATGTAAAACATAATGTATATCTAAAGTTTGGTGAAATCAAAATTTTAACTTGAAATAATAACGAAAAACAGTTCAGAATAGCAGAATATGTCTGTATTGAAAAAAATAAAAATTTAGTCTGTAACCATAACAATCTAAACAATCTATCTGCACCTTGGAAAGAAACTATAGAGATAGAAAGTAAAGAAAGTAAATTTGTGCATAGAAATAAATATCGTTTATTCTGTGACACACAAAATGGGGGCACTAGGCCAAAGGAGTTGTCATTGCAATGAACTATAAAGGACTCAGCACACTATCAGTCTGTTGTTGGTATCAACATACATGATGTTCTCCTAAGGATGTTGAAGTTTTTTCAATGAAAGTGCTCGATAAAGTTTATTAATGATAATTAACACAGCAACCAGACATCGCTGAATTTACTGTAATTACTGTTTCACACATGAATCAAATCACATCAGAAAACTTGAAAATTTCATCGCTGTGGACTTGTGGAGTGAGAACCGAACCGGCATCTCCCGATTACCATTTGAGCATGCTATCCATTGCACCCCCCACGAAATTTTCAAGTTTTCTGATGTGATTTGATTCACGTATGAAACAGTAATTACAGTCAATTCAGTGATGTCCGATTGCTGTGTTAATTATCATGACATATTTGCCACGTATTATGAGAAGAATATTTCTTCCACTCTTTAAAGTTTATTAATGTTGTCGCAACCAGGTGATGACCTGTAGCTAAATTTTTTAATAGTTTTTAATTAAATTTAGAAGTAATTACATAGTAGTAATATATTGTAGAATGCTGATTCAGAGCTTTATGTGTATTCAGCATACATGGTCATATGCAATAAAGACATTTTATATGATGTAAATCGAAGGTTGTAACTATTAATTGATATGTACACAAAATGTAATGTAGTAAACTATGTAAATAAACTTTTTAGCATTTTTATTGGACAATATTAAGTATGAAGCACTATTGGTAGTTGAAGTTAAAATATTAGGGTTATATCCATGTTAGTTTAATGTAAGATATGATGGAATGTGATTAAATGTAGGTTTATTTCTCTCAAATGTCTTAAGAACTTCAGATTTACACTAGTCAAGGCAATTGAATGCTTCCTCATAGCAGTGGCAACCCTTTTTAATCCAGGAATGGATGGCACTGGAGTTTTTTACCTATATTGATTCGTGGAGTACAAAGGGCCATTGATACTACAAGGAATCGTCGGTTTTGCCTCAAGTAGTGCAAATCAGAAGTTATTCAGATTCGAAGCTAAAATTACATAGCATCAGCTGCTTGGTAATTCATCCTCCTGCGTGGTATAGCAGTAGCATGCTCAAATGGAAATCAGAAGATGTGGGTTAAATTCATGTTCCAATACAATGAAATTTTGTAGTTTCCTGAGGAAATGGCTCCATGAGGAAAAAATAAAATACAGCATCTTTGTTCCAAAAATTACATTCTTGTGTGTGTACCCATGTACTAGAGAGATGAAGAATTATTTCTTCATGACAATTCTTCTTTCAATAGTAACTCTTATTTCAGCCTGATGATTTTATGATTCTGCCTTCTCTTTTCTCTTTCTCTAAAAGAAAATCGTTAGAGTAAGAACACTAACTTTTATTATTTTTTTATTTTTAAAAGGCCATCGAAACATATCAACATTCAATCAATGTGCAGCAAGAATGGAAGCAATTTCACTACTTATGCTACTGGGAACTTCTCTGGTGCCACTGGTATGTAATAACAGCATATTAGATCATGAATTAGTTTTAAAAATTATATTAAATACATTTTGCTTAATTTTTTACTAAAGTTGTTCTGAAAGAGAAGTAAGAAGGTACAGTTCTCTCCTCCGGCCTGAGTTGTTTTTATAAGAAAGCAGATGAAAGTGCATTGCTATTTATGTTTTGAAGGTAAAAAAACATGAATTTTTATTCAAATTCGGTTGACATTAAATGTCTGTAAATACTGTTTCACACGTTATACAAGTTCAGCTATCGGGAGTTTGCAAAAGGACATTAACGTAGTATTGGCAATTGAAGTCAAGTATAATAATAATAAGTATCTATACTTACAATATTTATAGTGGCTGTAGGTGCTTCATATGTGCGTCATCCAAGAATGTGAATTCTTTCAATTGTGAAGTTAAAATTCATGATATTGTAAAATCTGCGCCAGATAAAATTAAACAAGATGAATTTTTTACAATGCAAAAAAATCCTTTAACATCGATGAAATAAGAAACTGAATTAAAACCTTGTTGAATTTTTTTTAAAAACAAACTACAATCCTGAAGAGGAGACTATCTTGACCGCGAAGCATCCTGATACATAATGAAAACCAAAGATAAATTATACTTTTGCCAAAACCTCAAAAATAAACAATCTTGAAAAAGAAAATACAAACATACAAATCTCCCGAATGCGAAGCACCAAACTAGTTTCTGCTACAATTTATAGCCATCATCAGTGGTAGGTGCACGGACAATAGGATCACCGCACTCACTCAGGTATGCAGCCTAACCCCAATGTATGTTCAGCCCTGTCGTGTAGATATTTGCGCATCATGATTTAGGTTCAACTGCACATATCAATGGTGTCTCCATCTGTAGTCAAACAAAAATATACTAGTAGCTTTTACGTAGAAATATTCAACTGTATTTTTTTAAGTAATATTTGATGTCACATGTTTTTTGTTAATATTTTCCCTCTTGAAATGTTTCCTCTCCTGTTCAATACGGTACCTCCATGCAAAGTGAAGCTCCACTGGACTATTAACGTTACAGTTGTATCTTTTGGTTTTCTCAATGACTACAGCCTCGGAGGTTAGAATCTGGGCATGTGATCTATGTGATGTTGGAATTTTTGTGTTAGTCCAATCAGGAGTTCTTCTCCCGATAGCTGAACTTGTATAACGTGTGAAACAGTATTTACAGACAGTTAATGTCAACCGAATTTGAATATCGTAGCCACGTAAAAAGTATGTTCATCGCAACTTAGCGAAAATTGAACAACGATATATGTCATATATAACTGGAGATACAATATATATAAGCTTAGTGCAGAGGTTTTTTTCCCCTTTGTCTTGTTCTAGCCCTTAGTAATATGTTATCAAGGTATATTGCGCAAGATATTCGTATTTTTAAAAAGAATAGAATTAAACTTTGCAAGGAAATTGAACATCTGAACTTCCTAACTACTTGTAAGAATAATGATATTACGCCTAAATTTCTTCAAATTAGGGTTAACCCTATCAACTACAAAGATCGTAATATCATTGAAACATGCAAGCTGAAGAGATTAAGAGCTATAATTCGCAGTAAACGCAAAGATATCGATAAACTAAGTGTGAAAAACTACGAACTGTACAATCAGTGTATACAGTATGAAGACAAGGACAACAAGATCAAGATTGAGTTTATAAAACTGTATGCAATTTTGGACAGACAGCAAGAAAAGTGTAAACTAAAACACTTTCGTAAAATTGAAAATCTAATAAATGACAAGCACCAGAAAAACCATAGAATAGAGATTAATAATCAAAATCTTTATATTAATGAATCTAGTTTAGAACTATCAAATCTGCAAATGAAAGCACTAGAAAGAGGTATAAGGTTTGCGTATCGACAAAAAGTGCCAAAAACGGAATACCTCATTCCGCAAATTGAGAACGTCATCCAAAGATTGCCTAATGCAAATAAAAATCCTACAAGATTTAAAATGGTCCGTGCTATCAACAACATGTACAACACCAATGAAAATACAAGAATCACATATGAGCGCGAAGCCCTAATGGAGTTGAGAAATAACCCTGCTATAAAGTGTATTATGGCGGACAAATCTAAGCAGATTGTCATCTTAAATACAGATGAATATAATAACAAGATGACAGAAGCAATCAATAAGTTGAATGCCATCATAGCCAATAAGGACCCAGTTGACAGTATAATTAGGAACTTGGCTAATATAAAAAATCACAGTGACTTACCTACAATTATTAAAAGCAAATGTATTCCACCAGTAGGTGCTTGTACACCAAATATTTTTGGTAAAATAAAAACACATAAGACTGGCGAACCTATTAGGCCTATTGTTAATAAGAATTTATCTCCTACTATTAACTTAGAGAGAGCACTATTTAACTACATCAAACCATTCTACAATAGCCATGAAGCCAGTATTACTAATGCTACTGAAGTTACCAACAAGTTAAAAACAATTAAAATCTCCAATTTCACAATGGCCAGTTTAGATGTCATCTCTTTATATCCCAATACTCCAACAGATGTCGCTATTGACTTAATTAATTCCAGATTGGATGAAGAAAATCTTACTGATAAAGTCAGAAACAGTATTGTATCTGCATTATCTTTTGTTGCAAATAATAATTATTTCACATTTAATGGGATAATTTATAAACAGCAATATGGCGCCCCTATGGGGTCCCCAATTTCAGGGCTACTGGCCGAAGTCGTTCTGCAAGATATTGAAAACTGTATATTAGATCATTCTAATATATACTTACCATATGTATATCTCCGATATGTAGATGATATTTTACTGTTTTGGCAGCACTCCAATCTTGAAATGGATAATTTCATTGCTAAATTTAACAATTGTTATCAATCTATACAGGTTAGTAAAGAAATTGAGGTTAATGGCCAGCTAAACTTCTTGGATATATCTATACAAAAGGATAACGGAATTATAGAATATTCTGTATACCGGAAGCCATCATATGTACAGGCAATTATCCCAAGAGATTCTACACACCCTTGGAAATATAAGACTGCAGCATTCCGCTTTTATATTAAAAGAGCAATGACACACTCATCCAATAAAGAATTGGAGATCAAAGAGCTAAAATGGATTGAAAAAACTGCAGAAGAATTTGGATATAGTAAAGGATTAGTCAAATCTTTGTATAACAACATTACGGCCAATATACATCGTTTCGATAATAACATTAAAAAAGAAATACAGCAATATTATGGAATATTTCCATACTTACCTCCTATTAGTACTATTTTAAAAAAGAATGTTACAACAATAATATTAACATCGCAGAAACAGTTATTGACAATGGAAGCATACTTACTACTACTAATAATAGATCAATTCTAAATAAATCTGGAGTTTATGTCGTTCCAACAGTTACGGATGATAACCAAAAAGACAAAGTATATATCGGAAGTACGCGTAGAAGATTTTTGACTAGATTAAATGAACATATTACGAACTGGACAAGAAAAGATGAAAAAACTTCATTAATACAACATTGTATCAAAAATCATGTAACTCCTGATTGGACTAACACAAAAATTCTAACATCACATAGATCACATGCCCAGATTCTAACCTCCGAGGCTGTAGTCATTGAGAAAACCAAAAGATACAACTGTAACGTTAATAGTCCAGTGGAGCTTCACTTTGCATGGAGGTACCTTATTGAACAGGAGAGGAAACATTTCAAGAGGAAAAATATTAACAAAAAACATGTGACATCAAATATTACTTAAAAAAATACAGTTGAATATTTCTACGTAAAAGCTACTAGTATATTTTTGTTTGACTACAGATGGCGACACCATTGATATGTGCAGTTGAACCTAAATCATGATGCGCAAATATCTACACGACAGGGCTGAACATACATTGGGGTTAGGCTGCATACCTGAGCGAGTGAGTGCGGTGATCCTATTGTCCGTGCACCTACCACTGATGATGGCTATAAATTGTAGCAGAAACTAGTTTGGTGCTTCGCATTCGGGAGATTTGTATGTTTGTATTTTCTTTTTCAAGATTGTTTATTTTTGAGGTTTTGGCAAAAGTATAATTCATCTTTGGTTTTCATTATGTATCAGGATGCTTCGCGGTCAAGATAGTCTCCTCTTCAGGATTGTAGTTTGTTTTTAAAAAATTCAACAAGGTTTTAATTCAGTTTCTTATTTCATCGATGTTAAAGGATTTTTTTGCATTGTAAAAAATTCATCTTGTTTAATTTTATCTGGCGCAGATTTTACAATATCATGAATTTTAACTTCACAATTGAAAGAATTCACATTCTTGGATGACGCACATATGAAGCACCTACAGCCACTATAAATATTGTAAGTATAGATACTTATTATTATTATACTTGACTTCAATTGCCAATACTACGTTAATGTCCTTTTGCAAACTCCCGATAGCTGAACTTGTATAACGTGTGAAACAGTATTTACAGACATTTAATGTCAACCGAATTTGAATATCGTAGCCACGTAAAAAGTATGTTCATCGCAACTTAGCGAAAATTGAACAACGATATATGTCATGAGTTTTTAGTTTGAAAAAATGAAAGATCATCACTACTAATGTGTACATGGGAGAGGAAACTTCGAAAACTACAAATCTACTGTACTACATTTTAGTTTGTTTTACACTGGTGTATCAGTGTAAAACAAAAGAATGTTTAAAACAGGTAAGAAAATTAATAAGGTGGTAGATTAGCAATGTCCACAGGAAAAGCATTTCCTTGCTTTGAATTTTTATGTATTCATAGTGCTTACACAAATTTGTTTTGCTCTTTTAGTTATTATTTCTCTAACACAAAGTAAGAAATGATAAAATAGTACTGAAATTTATAAGTTGTCATTACACATTTGATTTCCTTTTTTAATGATGGTTAAGAGTTTAGAAGTTTAATAATTATGAAATGCATATAAATCCACAGCTGTACAATGCATAGTGCTGAAATCTTTTTCAACTAAGTTTAATGCAGAGATATATTATTAACAGTGATTTTGTTTCTATCAGAAAAGGAAGTGATGGAGTCTAATAAAAGTATAATTTATTCAATTTGTGATGACTTTCTTTAATCAAGCCATGGCTTGTAGATTATTTTGAATCTTACTAAGAATAGTTCACAACAACGCATTAACATTCTTGAATTGAATGTCCAGAAATTTAGTGACACTTGTTCTTGAAAATATGGAAATCCTCATAATTTCATTCTTAAAAAATCAATCAATCAATTATTGTATATACATTATTTTCAGCGTACATCAGTATACAGCTGTAAAAATTGCGCTCTCTCTCTCTCTCTCCACACACACAAACGCACGCACGCACGCACGCACGCACGCACGCGCACACACACACACACACACTGAAAATCACCGTTATACTTAAAAATGTAAATACTGATTTGACAGACCAAAAAGCTACCAACCACTGGCAGAAGAAGATAGGGATATAGAGCTGTGGTAGGCTGTTCTCAGTGATTTTGTCAAGAGCCAGGCACGGACAACACCTATCCTACCTCTGTAGAGACCAAAGAAAGTGTAGGTTTCTGCATGATTTAGTCTGCTACATTGCGGCAACGAGCCTACCAGAAACAGCAAAAATTAACTCCTGAAAATAATTTAAAAAAAAATATTTTTTTTTGTTTTTTTGTGGGGGGGGGGGGGGTGTTTGAGTGAGCAGGAGCTCGGAGTGTAACCGAGTCCAAGTTCTGGGAAGGTATCTTCTAAAATATATTTTTTATTTTATTTTATGTTTTTTTTGGGGGGGGGGGGGGCGGTGTGTGTTAATTTTTGCTGTTTCCGGTAGGCTTGTTGCCGCAATGTAGCAGACTAAATCACGCAGAAACCCACACTTTCTTTGGTCTCTAGAGGTAGAATAGGTGTTGTTCGTGTCTGGCCCATGACAAAGCCATGGAGAACAGCCTACCATAGCTCTATATCCCTATCTTCTTCTCCCAGTGGTCGGTAGCTTTTCGGTCTGGCAAATCAATATTTACATTTTTAAGTATTAAGGTGATTTTCAGTGTTAATTTAGATTTTTCTTTGATGCACCCATTGGCGTTTTAGAATTTCAAAACCGTTTATTTTTGCTTTGTTGCCTTTGGTTTATATATATATATATATACGGGAACAGAAATCAACGTGGAAATACTCTCATAGAATATGCAGAAGCAGAAAGATTCTTCATCATGAACTCCCTTTTCAAGAAAAAGCCACGCAGGAAATGGACATAGAGACATCCGAATGGGACGACAAGTGATTGATTTTATTATGTGTCACAAAAAATTAGTCATCGAAGACTGCAGTGTGCTAAACAAGTTCAACACAGGTAGTGACCATAGACTGGTGAGATGTAAGATGCACCTCAACACTAAACTCGGACATGGCAAGCTCATAAGACAAACAAAATGTATTGACATAACCAACCTTTAAAAACACCATAATACCTTCAAGTTGGAAATGAGGAACAGATTCTCTGCTTTAGAAAGCCTAACATCGGAAGAAGTGGATATTTCTGAAGTTAACAGAGAACTCACCAAGGCTCTTATGGAAACAGCAACAAAAATAGGTGGTACTAAGAACAAGTTACATAAGGAGAAAATTTCGGGAAAAACAAAAATGTTGGTGCAAAAGAGAAAGGAGATGAGGACAAATAAAGACAGAGATGAGGACAAATAAAGACAACTTCCAACATGAAATATATAGAGCTATGCAAGACAGTGCACAAAGGTATCACTGAAGACATAAGTAAATTCAATTGTGAACTAGTGAGGAAAGCAATTGAAAACAACCAGAGCCTGAAGAAAGCAAAAGGACATCTCAGTAAGGGACGAAAACAGATTATGGCTCTGAGAAAAGAAGATGGTACTGTAACAAGAAATAGAAGCGAAATTTTGACAAGGGTGAAAGATTTCTATTAAAAACTATATGAAAGGGATGGTACATCTATTCCAGACATTACGACAGGTACCAGTGCCAAATTCCTCCAATCCTCCCTGCAGGTTACACATGCAATTAAGAACATGAAACAGGGAAGAGCTCCAGGAGAAGATGGAATTACTGTGGACATTATACAAGAAGCAAGTGGAGAAATTGAAACTACACTCGCCCAAGTTTTCACCAAATAAATGTCTTAATGAAGGGAAGATTCCTGAGGATTGTAACAATGCTACAATGATCTTTGACATTGAGGATCTTAGGAACTACAGGCCCATCAGCTTCCTTTCAGTGGTTTATAAAATCTTCACTAAGGTTCTTTCACATCGCTTGAAGGTAACACTAGACATGGCCCAACCAAGAGAACAAGCTGGATTCAGGAGTGACTCCAGCACTATAGATCATATCCATGTACTGAGAGAACTAATTGAAACAACAAGAGAATATGAACTCCCATTATGCATAGCTTTTATTGCCTATGAAAAGGCCTTTGATTCCGTGAAACCATCAGCAGTAACATTGGCTTTGAAATCCTGTGGTATTGAAGATGCATACATTAGCATTATTAATAACATCTATGAAAATGCAAGTGCAAAGGTTTGGATATTTGAGGATACAGCACAAATAAGAATTGGAAAGGGAGTGAGACAAGGTGACACCATATCTCCCAAGCTCTTTAATGCTACATTGCAAAATGTCTTTAAATCATTGAACTGGGAAAGCAAAGAGATAAAGATTAATGGAGATTACTTAACTTACCTTCGTTTTGCTGATGACATAGTCATCTTTGCAACTGTCCCTTCAGAGCTGCAGAGTATGATCCAAGAACTTGCTGACAAGAGTAAAGAAGTGGGATTAAAAATGAACTTTCAGAAGACAAAATTGATGTACAATGCTTTTACAAGAAACAAAGATTTATTGATTGATGGAGAAAAGCTTGAGACAACCGATTCCTACATTTATCTTGGGCAGCAGATATCAAGTCAGGGTCACATTGATGAAAAAATGAATCAACGTATAAAACTTGGATGGAGAGCTTTTGGAAGAAACAGTACAGTTTTTAAGAGCAGTATGCCAGTATGTCTCAAAAGAAAAGTGTTTAATCAATACATCCTGCCAGTGCTTGCGTATGGTGCGAAGACATGGACCTTAACTAAAAGAGACATACAAAGGCTGCAGACAACTCAAAGAGGCATGGAGAGGTGCATGCTTGGTGTAACTAGGAAAGATAAGAAGAGGAACTTGTGGATAAAGAAAATGAAAGCAGTGGACGACATCATGACCAGAGTGAAATCACTGAAATGGCAATGGGCTGGACACATGTTGCCCGAAGAATAGACCACCGATGGACAACCGAAATTTTAGACTGGATTCCGTTACAGGAAAAGACCCAGAAGAAGACTCCATGGGAGATGGAAGGATGAAATTCGAAAGTATGCTGGAGTGACGTGGAGAAGACAGGCACAAGACAGACAATTGTGGAAGAAATTTGGGAGACCTTCATACAGCAGTGGATTGATAATGGTTGATGATGATCATTGTCAACCATTATCAATCCACTGCTGGACGAAGGTCTCTCCAAGTTTCCTCCACAACGGTCTGTCTTGTGCCAGTCTCTTCCATGTTACTCCCGCATACTTTCGAATTTCATCCTTCCATCTCCCATGTGGTCTTCTGGGCCTTTTCCTGTCCCTCGGAATCCGGTCTAAAATTTCGACTGTCCATCGATGGTCTGTCCTTTTGGCAACATGTCCAGCCCATTGCCATTTCTGGAATTTTATTTTGATCATGATGTCTTCCACTCTTGTCATTTTTCGGATCCACGAGTTCCTCTTCTTATCTTTCCTGGTTACACCAAGCATGCACCTCACCATGCTGCTTTGAGTTGTCTGCAGCCTTTGTATGTCTCTTTTAGTTAAGTTCCACGTCTCTGCACCATACGTAAGCACTGGAAGGATGCATTGATCTAACACTTTTCTTTTGAGATATACTGGCATACTGCTCTTAAAAATTGTACTGTTTCTTCCAAAAGCTCTCCAGGCAAGTTTTATACGGCGATTAATTTCTTCATCAATTTGACCTTCACTTGATATCTGCTGTCCAAGATAAACGTACGTGTCTGTTATCTCCAGCTTTTCTCCATCAATCGATAAATCTTCATTTCTTGTAAAAGCATTGTACATCACTTTTGTCTTCTCAAAGTTCATTTTTAATCCCACTTCTTTACTCTTGTCAGCAAGTTCCTGGATCATACTCTGCAGCTCTGATGGGGTAGTTGCAAAAATGACTACCTCGTCAGCAAAATGAAGGTGAGTTAGATAATCTCCATTAGTTTTTATCCCTTTGTTTTCCCAGTTCAGTGATTGAAAGACATTTTCCAATGTGGCATTAAAGAGCTTGGGAGATATGGTGTCACCTTGTCTCACTCCCTTTCCAATTTTTATGTGTGCCGTATTCTCAAACAGCCGAACCTTTGCACTTGCATTTTCATAGATGTTATTAATAATATTAATGTATGTATCTTCAACACCGCAGGATTTCAAAGCCATTGTAACTGCTGATGGTTTCACCGAATCAAAGACCTTTTCATAATCGATAAAAGCCATGCACAATGGAAGTTCATATTCCCTCGCTCTTTCAATTAGTTCTCTCAGTACGTGGATATGATCTATAGCGCTGTAGCCACTCCTGAATCCAGCTTGTTCTCTCGGTTGAGCCATGTCCAGTGTTAACTTCAAGTGGTGTGAAAGAACTTTAGTGAAGATTTTATAAACCACTGATAGGAATCTGATAGGTTTGTAGTTCCTGAGATCCTCAATGTCACCATTTTCGTGTAGCAGGATCATTGTAGTGTTGTTCCAATCCTCAGGAATCTTCCCTTCATTAAGGCATCGAGTGAAAACTTGGGTGAGTACTGTTCCAATTTCTCCACTTGCTTCTTGTATGATGTCTACAGTAATTCCACCTTCTCCTGGAGCTTTTCCCCACTTCATGTTCTTCATTTCATGTGCAACTTCTGCTGGGAGCATTGGAATAACTCTGGAACTGGTACCTTTCGTAATGTCTGGAGTACATGTATCATCCCTTTCATATAATTTGGAGTAGAAATCTTTCACTCTTCTCAAAATTGCGCCTCTATTTCTTGTTACAGAATCATCTTCTTTTCTCAGTGCCATAATCTGTTTTCTTCCCTTACTGGCTTAGGTTGTTTTCTTCCTTTGCTGTCTTAGGCTTAGGTTGTTTTTAATTGCTTTCCTCACTAGTTCACAGTTGAATTTCCCAACGTCTTCAGTGATACTTTTTCGTACTGTCATGCATAGCTCTATATATTCCACTTTGGAAGTCACATCTTCTTTAGTTATCCTCATCTCTCTTCTTTTTTATATCAACATTTTGGTTTTCCTGATAATTTGTTCACATGCAACTTATTCTTAGACCCTGCTAATTTTGTTGCTATTTCCATAAGAGCTTTGGTTACTTTTCTGTTAACTTCAGAGATGTCCACTTCTTCTGATGTTAAACCTTCTAGAGCAGAGAATCTGTTCCTCAGTTCCAATTTGAAGGTGTTATGATGCTTTTAAAGGTTGGTCACGTCAATGCACTTTGTTTGTTTTATGAGCTTGCCACACTAAAGTTTAGCATTGAGGTGCATCTTACCATTCTATGGTCACTATCTGTGTTGAACTTGTTCAGCATACTGCAGTCCTCCATGACAAATTTCTTGTTACACATAATAAAATCAATTTCACTTGTCCATTCATCCGGATGCTTCCATCTCCATTTCCTTTGCAGCTCTTTCATGAAAAAGGAGTTCATGATGAAAAACTCTTCTGCCTCTGCAAACTCTACGAAAGTATTTCCACGCTTGTTTCTATTGCCATGACCAAATTTACCTACTGAAGTTTCATTCTGTTGCCACTGCTCTATTTTTTCATTGAAATCTCCCATAATGATCTTCAAATGCTGATTGCCTTTATTATTTAGATGACAAATTTGCTCATAAAATTCTTTAATTTCTTCTTCAGGATGACTTGTGGTGGGTGCTTAAGTTTGAATAATCTGAGCCTGGTATCTTCTTGAGAGTTGGATAACGAGCCGTGCAGCTCTGTCAGAGGAACTTTCAACTTCTATCACTTTATCCTTCAGTTTCTTGTTTATTATAAATCCAACACCACTAGTTCTGCCAGTATCTGTCCCACGATAGTAGAAGAGATGTCCACTTTTCAGTTCAATGAGATCTTCTCCTTTTCTCCTTACCTCACTTAGCCCGACGATGTCCCACTTGATCCTTTGTAGTTCCTCTTCCAATTCAAAAGCCTTGAATCAGAAGATAGGGAGCATCCATTGTAAGTAGCCAGAGTCAGCATTAAATGGCAGCCTAGTCCGGTCCTCCAGTGATTCTTAGCACCATCTGCCTTCATGTCGCACTGGCCGCTGCCTTGGCCAGGTACATTGCAGCTGCCGGAGACGGAGGGCCAAGATTTAAGTTGTAAAGTAATTTTGGACGGGTTTGGCCATAACTCACCACGCTGGCCAAGCGGGTTGGTGAGTGAGGGATAGCATTTCCTCTAATCCCGATGGTATAGTTATACCGCTATTGGCGGTCGTCAGAGCCCCTTTAGTGGGAACAGGATGCACCACGAGAAGGTGGGGTTGACATTTGTCAAGGAGAGGCTGTGATGTTGCTCATCACCTGACCTTACATCCCAATGATATATATATATATACACACTCTACCAAGTATAGACTGTTAAAAAATAAAAAAAATATTTAACAAGAACAAAAAAAGAAAAGAAAAACTTCAAAACCCTACAGGCATGAGTAAACAATAAAATAAAGAAATAGCAAAACTGAAGTAGAAAGTGTCAAGAATGCCAAGCCTTGGCTTTATCAAGCACCAGCAAAAACTCTGCATTTTCTCACTTCCACAAAGACTTAGTTGGAAATGGGTTTCTGCAAAGCCATAGATGCAAGAATTAAGCCCACATTTTTTTTTTTTAATTTTGCAAAACCTCTTTAGAGTTGCAGGTAGAAAATTTTAGCCAACATTTTTTTGCATGCATCTATAACTTTCCTGGCCCAACCCACACTCGTTATTTGCCACAAAAACCAGTATAATATAACTATTACAAAATCGCAAGTTGTGAGAGGGTCTGAACAAATCATCAGAATTATTCAATTATAACACATTGCTGAGCAACAAAGTCATCTAAGAGAGATACATACAGAAAAGTGCAAATTCCAAAGCAAGAAAATTTTTGTTTTTAAAATTATAAGGAGGAAAAAGTAAAACAAATTAAAGCCGTGAACAAACCAGATAGAAACTAAATTAACCCCAAACTTCCAAAGCAAACAAGCTCTGAACCAAACAAATAAAATGAAACCAGAAGAACAAAAGGATGCAGACCAATGACTGATTTCCTTATGGCTTCGTCAGGGGCAAGCATGAAGAAAATCACTCGCATATCTACAAAGACCAGAAACATGTTTCTACTAAATTAGTTTGCTATAAAAGGACAATAAATTTAAGTTTAAATTCAACTGATGTTAAAAGGGACAAATAACCCAAATAAACAGCAAACCAAATCACACTGCCCAACTCACACACTCACAAAATAACCAGTCAAAGAGAATTTTAGTAACCAACATTTTAGAAAGCGGACAAACCCCTATTTACACAAAACAAAAAAGAACAAGATGAAAAAATAAAACATATTTACTAAAGAAGAGCAAAGTGCTTAGCCTAAAGAAAATGTATCCATAAACAGTAACTTTTGTCCTGAAACTTTGAAATACTAAAAAATTATGATTTTAATTAAAACACTAGTTAATTGTGCACGAGTATTAAACCACTGCAGTAATATGAGAGGATGAATCCATAGAACCAAAGTGCAAAACTCAGAGAAGTAGGAGAGAAGACCAGGAACACATAAAAATTACAAAGGCAGTTAGGCTTTAGGGTACACCTAGAATATACAAAAATGCACCTTACTTCAAAATAGTATATAACAATAAAATAATAAAAGATAATATGTAAACAGAGTGTTGTTAGTACAAGGTAAAATTATTTACCAACTTATTTTTCTAATTAGTCAATAACGAGCAGGAAGGCCCTATGCTTACAGTGCAAAGTACTTGTGACAAAACCCCTGGTAGTTACATGCAACAAAGGAACCCAAAACGCTGACCTTATATCCCAGTGAAAAAAACAACAATGAACATTGCCTATACAAAATTTGAACTTCTAAAGAGGCTGTTGAAGAACTTAAAAAATAAAATTAAAAATAAAATTAAAAATAAAAGATGCAAAACAAAATTACAACTTACCAAACTATTGCAGCAGTGAGAGCAACCTTACTCTACAGGACAACCATGAGTAAATGAAAGGGCATTCACATCGCAGCGCCACATTAGCAACCAACTATTATAGAACCTTCCTGGGAAGTAAAGGGTTGGGTGGTTCCCTTATTGAACCCTCCAACAATTCCAGAAGTAACATGCTGAAAAAACTGCAACGAATTATCAGAGCAACCCAGAATACTAGTAATCACTTCCTGGGAGTAGAGTAAATTGCATCTCTGTTCCCAGAAGTTTTAAAAGTATTTTAAAAAACCCAAATAGCAGCATCCTACCCAATCCTTTGATAATTATATATTACTATTTTTTCTTGCTTTTAATTTTATATATGTATATTTTTATATGCCGTAATTTTCGGACTAAGAGCCGCATCGGTGTAAGGGCCGCAGGTGAGAAATTTTGCAATCTTGGAAGCAAAAGTTGCCATAAGGGCCGCACTTGTGAAGTCGTGGTGCTGCTCAGAAAGCTAAATTATCTTCCTCATTTTCATGAATTAACTCACGCCCAACGTGATTATATGTATACTTCAAAGGCTAATTCTGCAACTCAGTGTCGATCTGCTTTATACACTTATTTTTTAATACTGGTAAAAAATGTATTTATACATTTATTAATTATGCTAATGATGTTATTTGTTTTCCTTTATTAAATGCTCAAAACCATTTATGTAATCAATATAAATCACAGTTAATCTAAGACTTCTGTTAGAATATCGCATTGCTCGTAAAACCGCACAATTGTCTAAATTCCATTCAGTGTGGATGTCTGCTACAGGATGGTTCTCTGTTCACTGAAATAGAATCCGTCTTAGAAGTAATTAACTTATAAATTATTGCTTGTAATGCTTTCGATTAATGTTTTCTTTAATAATATGTTCCTTCTATGTTATGCTTTTTTTCTCATCTAGAGATGTTTTTGTTAGAATGAAGTTGCGCTTCCTTTTACCAGCTGCCTCGCACGTGTTCGCATATCTGGCCACCTACACTTCAAAACAGCGGTGTTTTTGCTTTCTCGCTTTTCTTCTTTCAAGTGGTTTGACCTACTTTCATTTACTGCGCACTGAGCCTTCACGTTGAGCTCCGCTTTTATATGAATGGGAAAGCTCTCCCTTCTTTTTTTCTTTTCCAACCGAAGCCTTCAACTTTCACTATCGTCAGTCAATAAAATAAATAAATGAATAAAATCGAAGCAAAACTCAGGAGCACAGAGCCAAGAAATGCCTGTATCGCATGCCAGATTAACCAAGAAGAGAGAACAGAATTTGTCTTTCCGTCCCGCCAGTATTGTTCAGAATAGGTCTCTGCTAATGGAATCGTCCTGGGGCAGGCTTTTGCATTGTTCATGTTCTTAAGCTTTTGTTCAGGGAAGCACCCATCAAACCGGTCTCCCCACCCCAGTGAAAATCACAGTTCCTTTCCTTGGTTGCATCGCACATTCCTGCATGATGTATGCTGCAGCCAACGAAAGAGAGACACTGGGCGCGCTATCCACAAAAGCCCCGCAAAGGGCATTTAAGTCAGGCATTCCTGTTCTCCCCCACTTTCCCTTCTAAACCAACATCAGGACAGCGGAGTTATCATTTAAATAGATGTGTCTAACGTATGAGTAGAAAGGGGAAAAAACATGATCACAGTCGAGTTTGTGAACAAAAAAAAAAATATGGTTTGAAAAAAATTTACTAAGCGTCTGCATGAAAAAAAAAAAAGGTAGGAAAGAAACAGTCTTATCGAAAACAAATTCGGCATAAGAGCCACTTTGGCATAAGGGCCGCACACCCAAAAAATTTCACTTTTAGTAACATAAGAGCCGCGGCTCTTAGCCCAAAAATTACGGTACTTTTTTTAATCAAAGGAGAGGGGAAAAAATGTATTATAGGTTCCTAAAGTTGTAGTTGACCACATCATCATCTAAACCTCTAAATATACCTTTAATTTAGACAATTCATTCGGTCATCAAGATTTAAATTAAATCTTTCATCCTAACTCTATGTTTGAGAACTATTTTACTTAATGCAACTTTTAAGAAGTTTTTTAGGTACTTGGTTATCAATAAACTGATTAATTAAAACCTTAACATGTTTCTTTATTCAGAGATAAACGATGTCTCACTTGCAAGTCTGCAAATTCTAAACTATATGGGAACATACAACAAGCACAAGATAAGTTTTGAAAAGTATTTAATTCCATCTTTAAGCTTACTTGTACCATTTTCGATATGATTTACATAGGTCAGTCCAAGAACCCTCTGCACCTTAGAATTAATGGGCACAGGTCGCTGGGCAGCAAGTTTTAGCCTGGCGGTGTCAGTGGGCAACCCGGTGCTTTTTAAGGCTTTCCACTCATGAGCTTGAGCATTTCTATCTTCACGTGTTCGATAATGTGCAAATTGAGGTGCCGCACATTTTTGCGAATCTGAAGGACAGGCTGGCAATAGAATCAGTTGAAATTCTTAAATAGCAGGCCTTGTACCCTTATGGATTGAATTCTACTATTGCAGATAATAAACACTCTCGGTTTAAGGTGGCAGTTATAGAACTTTTCTCCTTGTTTCCACAACAGGCTTGTAGCAGAGGCAATAGAAGGAAGAGGCTGGTTAGGTCAGCCAGTATTGTTAATTTCACTGAGTTAAATCAGACTCTTCTTGAGTACAAGAAAACAACAATTTTGTTAAAAATATAGTATCCCTTCTTAAAACTTTTAAGCACACAGTGCTAAAAGTATTTTTTAATTATTGGAATTCTCAAGCTGGTAGTCTAGATTTGCATGTGTTCAATCTTGTTTCAGATATACTGAAATTTATTCTCAATGAAGAAATCACACCCAAGCCAATTTCCAAAAACTATATTACTATTAGATTCCTCAATAAATGTTATGATTCTCTCAAAATTAGAAAAATGTTCTATAATTGTACTGGCAGCTTCGCTATTCCTTATCACCAAACAGTAGTAAGTTACAAATATGTTAAAATGCTTGGTTCTTTTGTTAAGAATTACAAATCACCTTCTACCCTTACTAATTTAGCTAATCTTAGTTGTCATTTGTTAATTATACTGGTCCGGCATTATGGAATACATTTCCTACTGATATTGTATCACTTAATAATATTAATATATTTAAACGAAAACTCAGGTATTTCTTACTGACCAAAAGCTCATAATGTATTATTTCCTTTATTAATTTATAGTACCACCCTAGCTGTGTTTGATATTGTGTGGACTTGACTTGTTTATGCTTTTTTCTAATTTTTTTTATTTTCATGAAAATTGTGATGCTTTAGGAGAAGAGAGCACGTCAGGCCTATCAGGCCTTTTCCCTCCTCATTCCCTGTTGTTACAAAAATATAATGTGTGCTATATATTTATGATTGTTGTAATACCATGTCTGTAACAACTAAAATGCAATAAATGAAATGAAATAATTATCATGACTGTCATGGTACTGTTTTTTATGATAACTTTCATAAACACATAATTACTGATAATCTAGATTTCATAGACAATCCTCATTCAAGAAGGATCTTAGGTTTTGGAGCTAAGTTTAGGCCATCTTTCTACCTCTCTAAAGAGATGATTAAGTCTGTCTTTTATCAGGACTTAGATAAGTATATAGTCAAAACTAGCGTAGCCTACAACTTGCCAATCGGGGGCCTTTGCTGAATGGAAATGTAATTATTCAAGAATTTAAAGCAAACTTAGCAGAACAAAATATTTTTTACAATAACAGCTTAACTCTTTCCCCTGAGTTGAAAAAATCCCGTTCCAAACTACAAGAAGAATATATTTTTTCCACTGCAGATAAAGCCAATAATAATTGTGCAATTATTTGTAAAAAATTCTATTATGTATTAATTTCCCAAAAGCTACACAATGGAGTTACATATAGGCCAACTTCAGTTTCTAGTAAAGAACTTGCTAATAAATTTAAAGCATTTCACAGACAGCTTGGGCTTAGAATGGCAAATAGTTATGAGCCTGAATTTCCTTATCTTTTTGCTACTGCAAAATTTCATAAGGAACCAGTGAAATTTAGATTCATTGCTAGTGGGACCAAAAGTCATAAAAAAATAATAGACCAGTATTTTGAATCCATTTTGAAGAAGGTTATAAACCTAATTAAATCCAAGGTAAACTTAACATGTAAGAACTTCTGGATCATTAAAAGCAATGCTGAGGTCATTTCTGATATTCTCGATTCAAAGCCTGCAGAGGCCAATAGTTATAACTTTGAAAACCTGTACTGCAGCCTCCAAATAGAGGACATTATAAACACCCTCAAGTTACTCTTTATAGAATTTAATATCTCTAACATCATTTCGGAAAATTATTGGCATACACTTCTAAATTGCTGTATTAAAAATAATTTTCTTCTCTGCAATAATAAATTTTACCAACAGATTAATGGTATCCCTATGGGATGTTCACATTCCACTAGTGTATGCAATTTATTCTTGTTCTTCAAAGAATACCAGTTTATGAAGTCTAATTCTTCCAATCAGGATAGTTACTTACATACTTACAGACACATAGATGACCTTCTTTGCTTAAATAATTCAGGAATTATCGAAAAATATTTTGCTGCTATTTATCCAAAATGCCTTAAACTAAATAAAACCAATGACAATAACCAAGTGTTTGATTTTTTGGATTTAGCCATCAATCTAAATTCTGGCAACCCTGTTATCGGCCTATATGATAAGAGAAATTAATTTAACTTTAAAATAGTCAAATATGGTATGTGGTGAAGCAATATTTCCAATAAGGTAATAGAAAATGTATTTATTTCAGAAGTCCTAAGGCTTACTAGAATATGTAGCTTAAATTCTAAACTAGAGAAACATGTTGAAGTTTTAATTATCTATAACCAAGTACCTAAAAAATTCTTAAAAGTTGCATTAAGAAAAATAGTTCTCAAACATAGAGTTAGGATGGAAGACTTAATTTAAATCTTGATGACCGAATGAATTGTCTAAATTAAAGGTATATTTAGAGGTTTAGATGATGATGTGGTCAACTACAACTTTAGGAACCTGTTATGGTGGGGAATCACAAGCCACCTTATGTAAAATTATTAGAGTAGATAGCCAATATTAAACCTCAAGGAAAATTTTGAATTTAAGCATAATTATTAAATTTTGGAAATGGGTGGATGCATTTCGAAACAAAAATAAATTCAATTATCTTAAGGCCATGATAAATGAAAATATAAATAAAAGTGCAACACTGATTTTGAAAATACCAAAAGTTATTATTGAAGGTTTGCGTTCTTTGAATGTTCGATATGTTGAGACACCTGCAAGTGTAAAGTAAATAATTATTGTTTACATGTGTACCAAATTTGTAAGCACTAAAAATTAGATGGTATACAATGTACACGTGTAATAACTTTTGGAGGCTGTGATGATCATTTTAGTGGTTAGGACAAAATGCATTAATTAAATAAAAACAAAATTCCCTGGTCGTTTCTGGCCTTAGGCAAGCTAAGGTGGATTTATATGCGACCCTGCGATGAACTTCAACTGAGTCAACTAATTCTTCACTGCACAAAGTTTGGGTTTTTGAAAGGCCACTTGGCCTGCATTTATTGTTAAAAACTTAACCAAAAACAACAGCAAACACAATAACAAAGTGTTTCAAGAAGTCGGAGAATTAGCAAGACAACCATGTGTTTTTGTTTTCTAGCACAATCAGCTTTTAACATTTTTGGCAATTCCACTTTTTGCAACTAGGCCTTATAAAAGCAAGCAAAATCAGATGACACCCACTTGTATTTATATAAACCATAAAAGGAAGAACACATATTTTTGCCAGAAAATCAAGATTTGTAAAAACACAAATACTCTCGACTTAGGAAACATAACATAAACACTGTGGATGAGTTTGGACAGCTGAAGTGCAATCTCTCCCTCCATGAATTTTTAGATTATTGTATACACAATACAGATTTCATTTTCCTTCGAACACACCCCTCAAACCAGTTTTCTTAACCAACATTAATTTTAAAATTGCAATAACTGAGCAAAAATTTATAAATAACCAAAAGTTACTTCTGTAAACAATCCTACACTACCAGGAAAATTTGCATTAAAATTTAATATACTCAACATTGTAGCATTACTTGATACAAAATCACTCTCAACACTCTACTAAAACATACTGCCCTAAATACCTTACTCAATTATCTCAAAAGTTATCATTACACAATAATGCTGACAAATATACTTAAAATTCACCCTATCATCTGGAAAAATTCAAAATACTCCACTCTACAAACTGGCACTGAGTACTCAATATCCCACCATGTAAATAAAAGGCAAACACTAACTCTCAACACTCCTGGACACAAAATTATACTTATCTGCACTCCGACTGTTCATAACAATTTAAAATTATGCCAATAATTCTCACCAGCAATTTATAAACCAATTAATCGAAAATTTTAAACTAGTACCATGTAAGCCACTGAGGTAACGGGTAGGTAAAACATCTCAGTCATCAGACTTACTTTTCTTCAAAAATAAAATTTACATCTCGAAAAAAATATCAATCAGGCTAAAGGCTAGAAATTGGGTCGTGAAGCCAATTCAAGCCTATACATCAAAATGGTGGCAGACTGTAGCTTATCATCCTGTACTGTTTACTATCGTGAACACCTTGGAACTTTACACCTGAACTCACCCCGCACGGTAGAACCACCTAGGTGCTACCCGGCATACAGGGGTAAGGGTTGGAGAGCACTTTCCCCTTGAGAAGGTCCCCAACTCAACTCAAAGCTTGCACTATAATCACATCCTGTGGATCTCTCTACTCAGGCACTCCGCCCTGAAAACAATTCCCCCAAATTGTCTCAGAATCACATTTTCCTCAAGAAAATCCCGCATCCGGAGCATGCAAGAACACCAGTCCCAAGAAACACACCATGCAGCAACACCATTATCTCGTCACACCTATATCTACTAGAAAACACATCCATATCTCTAAAAGCACCTATCGAAGAATCCAAACAGTTAATCAGGCATTCCTCCGCCACAATATACTTTTGCCTCCTAGTCAGCATGTATGCCCTTTTAAATACCCTCCCCCTTATGCAAATCAGATTCTCAAATCCCCTTCCTTTGAGACCAAAATTTCACTTGGAAAGAAAAAAAAAATCAATGTTCAGGCTGGAGGTGTGAATGAGTTGTGAATTCATCAGACCTATACCCCTAACTGGGTAGGCAAATAGTGGCATTATAACTCCTCTGCCACTATAGACATATGCCCCCTTTAGTCAGAAAGTATGCCTTCTTTTGATATTCTTCCCTCATGAAAATCCACTTTCACGTCCATTTGCTGATATGGACTCTAGTCACAATTACTACTAAATGGTACAAGCAATTTTATACCCATTACTTGCCAAACTCAAAATTCACCATAACCTGCCTCCAAGACACAAATTTTAACTAAATGGCCTTGTATGTGAATAAATACAAATGCAATTTATATATTAAAACTACCAAGCACTAAAAAAAGTTAAATCTCCTAAATAAAATTACTGGTTTGAGAGGTTGTTCATCAAAATAGCTTATAACACAATTATGAAATCCTATAACCCCTGCTGCTGCTGCTACTACATTTAACATCTTCTTTTTCTCAATCTGTCCCCTCTGAGTATAAAATTTAGTAGGAAGCTTTTTTTTTCTTCACAACAAATAATATTTAATCACTGAACTTCATAACATTCCACACAAAAGCTCCAAAAAATACAAAAAATAAAGTACCGCTGGCTTAATCTATGTAAAATTACACTTAGCTTTCTAATTTAGCTCAAAAGAAAATAATGACTGGAAGTTTCCCATGCCAGCCCTTACTTGACCACACATACAAGACCTGACAAAATGATATTGACAAACTTTTCACACCCAACTAGCCTCAAAAAAAAAAAAAAAAAATCATAGAAATTTATGTATGTGTATAAACTAGCACACTACCTCACTAGGTCTTTGCATCCTTGTTTTGATCTTCAGACTGTATACCCGATGAACTAGTGACTCCAACAAACAGTTCGCGAGGATACTTTCTTACTGAGTTCAAAGCGTGCAGATGTTCTCTGTAATTTCATAGCCAGACGTGGCATCCTGGAGAGGAACAAAAATTTTCGCAGGCCGACAAATCCAGATTTTAGCTCTAGGGATGGTGCAGGTTTGTTCTTCTTGTGGGCCGCTGGGGATGGTCTCCTCTTGTGTGGGTCATCACAGCGACTGGCTAGTCATCACTGGACTTCTGGTCTTAGGGGTTAATGGCGAATTCCCTCTCTATATGATGATTCCCTCTTGGATTAGAATGTCACTAGGAAGAAACCTTGTAGCTCAGGCATTCAGATCCTTGAATGAATTAATTTACTGGCATAATTACGTATTTTCTAGTGCCTGCACCGCCATTCTTACTGCTAGCCAGGCTAAAAAGGTCCCGGCGAGCGGGCTGCCCTTAACGGAGCCCCGTTTCTCCTAGATCTTACATCGTGGCCAGCAACAAAAGGAAGAGAGAGAGAGAGAGTGACGATTTCTCAAAACTCGGATGCTTGAAAACCACTGACCCCTCATTGGCTAAAATTCTGCATAGCAACAGCAGCCCCGCATACCACACGGCCCTCCCAACGGACTTTCTTTCCCACGCAAGCCAGGGTGACCTCTGACCTCGAAGGAAAGGGGAAAACGCCGTAGCCTTCAGCATGTTGCTGTTCTAAAAATAGCCTGACGCTGGTGGCTAAGAGAACTTTTCAGTGACACATTTGAGACAACTAAACTTTCCCCACAGTGGCGGATTCTAAAAGAAAGATTTTGGGCTTTTTTTTTTTTTCACAAATTTACAGAAACATTTTTTTTTTCTCATTCCGTGATTACTACGAATAATTTTGTTTTCTAAAAGGGTTGATGATGACTTCTTTTGCTCGCCTTTTTTTTTTTTAACTTACCAAAGTAAATTAATCGAAAAGAAAAAAAAAAGCTTCCCCTTTCTTTTTAAGAAATTCTTCCAAAAGAATTCTTCCCCTTTCTTTTTAAGAAATTTTTGCTTGTCTGGTCAGCGCCGTGAAGTAAACGAATATGGCCATTTATTCCCTCACTTCACCGCCTCTTCCAAACAAAATTCTGAAACATGGGACTGTAAAGAATTTTCAATCTATGTATTTTATTTATTTATTTACTATTATTTTTATTTTTTGTAAATCCCAGCGAAGTGATCAGTTTCCCCAAGATTTACGAACATGAAAATTCTCGACAGGACAAACCTATAATACGGTATTTTTTCCCTCTCCTTTGATTCAAAAAAGTATATAATTAAAATTATACAAAAAAATACATAAAACTCTTACATAAATATAAATAAATAAATATATATATATATATATATATATAAAAGCAAGAAAAAATAGTAATACAGTTGAACCCTCATATAACGAGCTCAGATATAAGGAAGGTTCATATATAACGATGTCTTTGCAGTTCCCTGAATTTTCAATGCCATCGTAATGTTATTTCAACTGGATATTATGAACTGAAGTTTTGTCCAAAATCATATATAACAAAGTTTTTGCCTTTTTCCCATTCAACATTTCTCCTGCGGGAGAGTAGCCATTTTCTATTTTTCTTCTTCAGGATATCTTGAGACCTCTGACTGAGTGAAATGCCCGAAGACTAGGCAGGTGGTGTCGGAATCCCCCACGTTTCCTTAATCCTCCTTCACTGGAGGGACCCCCACTTCATCACCCCAAGAGCTTAGAGGGTAAATGATCTGTTTCCCAGCTTGAGAACAGAAGGAGGAATGCGACAAAGGATCAGGGGGTGAGGTGTTGGGGAATCATGCCAGGGGTGTCCAATGTCAGCGTCTTCATTTTGGGGCCGTATGTTAAATTGTTCGGATGGACCAGATTGTCTTAAACGCACTTCTGCAATTCCTAAGCGTGCACATCTGATGGTTTGAAGCTTTGGAAGCAGCAGTTTTTATCACAAATTCGTTCGTTAGAACGCATCAACACAAGCTGGCAAATCATGCCAGTTGTTAAACAAAAAACACTGCGTTTAAGTGAAAAAATTGAAGCAATCAATTTGGTGGAGAATGGGAAAAAGAAGTGTGACATAGCCAAAACATTTGGCATTCCGGCAAATTCACTATCCACAATTTTAAAAAATAAGGATGGTTTGAAGCGAAAGTTCTCGCAAGGTTCTTTTATGATAGAAAATTATTTCGTGAAGGTCTTTATACAGATGTGGAAGCAGTGCTGTTAAAGTGGTTCCTAGAAGTGAGAAGTAAAAATGTTGCAGTCTCTGGCCCTTTGCTGAAGGAAAAAGCATTAGATTTCGCTCGTTTTCTAGGAAAACCTGATTTTCAGCCAAGCAATGGTTGGCTTCAAAGATTTAAAGAGCGTCATGGAATCATATTCAAGTCCATTTGCGGAGAGAGTGCTTCCATGGATGATGAAACAACCCAAAAGTGGCTGGAATCAAGTGAAACCTTAATTTCGCAGTATGAAGCTTGTGATGTTTACAATGCTGACGAAACTGGTGTTTTTTATCAGTTATTGCTAGAAAAAACCTTAGCTTTCAAAGGTGAAAAATGTTCTGGTGGGAAAAACTCAAAACTCCGTTTAATTGTATTGCTGTGCGCAAATATGGATGGATCCGATAAAAGGGAACTTTTCGTAATTGGGAAATCAAAAAATCCCAGATGCTTCAAGAAAGGTGAAAAATTACCAGTAAGTTACAGAGCTAATAAAAAAGCATGGATGACATCGGAACTTTTTACAGAATGCTTGAAACAATTTGACAACGAAATGACAAAAAAATAGGAAAGTTCTGCTGCTCATCGATAATTGTGCAGCACATTCGTCTAACATAGTGCTAACCTCTACAAATGTACATCGGTTTCCACCAAACACCATCAAAACTTCAGCCCACGTATCAGGGTATTATAAAAAAACCTTGAACTTCATTACCGCAAAATTTTACTCAGAAAAATTCTTATTAATGTGGAAAAGAGGCAACCAACTGTCATCGATGTTCGAATGGCATGTGATATGCTATCTAATGCTTGGACTACCGTAACTGATGTAACCATAGCAAATTGTTGGAAACATGCTGGTTTTGGTATTTCAGTAGTAAATGAAGATACAGTGGTTACTACTAAAGACGAAACATTGAATCACCTGAGTGCAAAAGGGCTCATTTCATCGGATTTATCTTTTCCAGATTATCTGCTGGCTGGTAATGACATCTCAACGGAATCTCGAAATACAGATCAGGACATCATTGATGGCTTGTTGAACTCTCAGTATGACGTGTCGACTGATGAGGAGGAAGAATACGCAGAAGTTAAAAAATATCAAATGCGGTGGCAATTGAAAGTCTTGATAATTTGCGTGCTTTTTTTGCGTCAAAAAATCTGTTTTGTTCAGCATTGTTGGATCAAATAGAAAAACAACTGTCTACAGCAATTGTTCAATCCCCAAAACAGGCAACTCTGGATAGTTACTTCCAGAAGTGTGAATGAAAAATTAAAGGTAAATCTTTCAATTATTGTACTTCTGCTTTCTAATACATACGTAATATAGTAGTATATTGTACATGCTTTTTTAAATAACTTTTGCTGGTTTGCTGATACATTTAAGGCAAAATCGGATAAAACGAAGTTTGTGTATAACGAATTTTTTCTTAACTCCCTTCAACTTCCTTATAAACGGTTTCGACTGTATATAATTATCAAAGGATTGGGTAGGATGCTGCTATTTTTTTTTTTTTAATACTTTTAAAACTTCTGGGAACAGAGATGCAATTTACTCTACTCCCAGGAAGTGATTACTAGTATTTTGTTTTGCTCTGAAAATTCGTTGCAGTTTTTTCAGCATGTTACTTCTGAAATTGTTGGAGGGTTCAATAGGAGAACCACCCAACCCTTTACTTCCCAGGAAGGTTCTATAGTTGGCCGCTAATGTGGTGCTGTGATGGGAAAGCCCTTTCATTTACTCATGGTTGTCCTGTCGAGAAAGTTGCTCTCACTGCTGCAATAGTTTGGTAAGTTGTAATTTTGTTTTGCATCTTTTATTTTTAATTTTATTTTTTCAAGTTCTTCAACAGCCTCTTTAGAATTCTTCAGGAAGACGCTTTAACGTCTGTAAATTCTGTTTTACACGTTCTATAAAGTGGATACAGTCTGTGGTGGTGCATTAACTTATTCAATTAAAATATAAATCGGTTAGAAGTCCTAAAGATGTTACTTACGGAAGTACGTGTTCAGTCCAACATCAGTAGTTATTGAGTTTCTTCGTCCAAAGTTGTATCTTGCTTCAATATGGTCAGTTGTTAGGGTTAGTTCGAAAGCCATTTCGTTATAAGTTGTACCCTACTTTGGATATGTCCAGATGTTAGGGTTAACTCCGTTCTGGCTGTGTCGACATCATATTGAATCTGTAAAGGTTTCCAGATAATAATTAAAGATTCTTGAGTTAAGAGTTACTATTTACATACAACTTGAAGTTTCACGTCGTACTTGGCCTTTAGGGCTATCTCGTCAATGCTACACTCACTTGGAAATGCTGAGGAAGTCTTCAAAGTTTGGCCAGGTTCATAAAAAATTTAAAAGCTTTAAAAGGTTCCAGTTAAAATCGTTATATACACCACCTCATACCGTCCACAGTCTCAATCACTGAACGCGCGTTTCACCTAGGCTCTACCCTGGCGTTTTCAATGGAGACTTCACACCTTCTGTCGAAGTCTGCTATCTGAAAGTCTCGTGTCCACAGTGTGCATGTTCCCCATTTAACCCATTGCCAATGCCATCTAGTGTCAGGTCACATCAACTGTATCTTCATCTACGTCATTCTCACTCTTCCTTTTTCTCTTCCTCTCTCTCCTCTCCCTATTCAATTTCTTTCGAAACTGATCAGGTTCGAAACTGAGAAGAAATGGAATAGGGAGAGGAGAGAGAGGATAGCCCTAAAGGCCAAGTACGACGTGGAGCTTCAAGTTGTATGTAAATAGTTATTAGTAACTCTTAACTCAAGAATCTTTAATTATTATCTCGAAACCTTTGCCCATTCAATATGATGTCGACACAGCCAGAACGGAGCTAACCCTAACATCTGGACATATCCGAAGTAGGGTACAACTTATAACGAAATGGCTCTCGAACTAACCCTAACAACTGACCATATTGAAGCAAGATACAACTTTGGACAAAGAAACTCCTCAATAACTACTGACGTTGGACTGAACACATACTTCTGTAAGTAACATCTTTAGGACTTCTAACCGATTTATATTTTAATTGAATAAGTTAATGCACCTCCACAGACTGTATCCACTTTATAGAACGTGTAAAACAGAATTTGCAGACGTTAAAGCGTCTTCCTGAAGAACCTTGTGGTCACGTAATTGTATGTGAACTTTATGATAGAATCACATGAGATATAATGATATTACGATCTGGAGATGCAATTAACGCAATAATACCTGCGAGAAGCATGGTTGCCCACGGTGCTGCATGGACTCAAGAGAAAATGCTGAATCATGATATTTGAAACTATAAGAAAACAAGAGTAAAACTCAATGACCAAGTTGACCATCTTGATTTTTTGAAACAAAGTCGGGACAATGGGGTTATTCCCAATTACCTAAGAGTTAAGACCAGGGCCTTAAACACTAGAGATCAAAGAATACTCGAAATGAGCGAAACTAAAAGACTGAGAGCAGAAATAAGAACAAAGAGACAGAGGATCTACCAGCTGTCTCGACAGTCATATAACCTGTATACTAATATTAGGAAAAAATATACAGATGACATAATTGATAATATAATGAATAGAATACATATATGCTTGAAAAAAAAACAAGAAAGCTAACAAATATAGATATCTAAAGAAACTGGCAATGTTGATATCAAGGAAACAGGACCAACAACATCAGGATAATATCAACCATACCTATGTAAACCTATCACAATTGGAACTTAATCAATTGCAAATAAATGCACTTAATAAAGGTAGTAAATTTGCATTTAGTGAAAACCTTGGAAAAACAGAGCAATTTATTCCGAAGATCGAAGAGATTATCAACGTACTTCCAAAGAACGCTCAAGAACCCCTGAGATTTAAAATAAATAGAGCGGCAACCAAGATCATGAAAGAAAAACACATAGAGAAGCCTAATTTGATAAAATAAGAAAGACAAGCACTTATAGAATTACGAAGTAATTCATCGATCGTAATAACAACATTGACAAAACTAATCAATTAATTATCATGGATAGGATAGAATATGAAGTAAAAATGCAAAAAACTATACAGGACTTAGGCATTAAAATCATAGACAAAGACCCAACAGAAAAAATAAAACCTACATTGATGACTTTCAAAAAACACAGTTTCCTTCCTGATACGATTAAAAAGAAAGCATATCCTCCCACGGGAGCTACAACCCCGAATATCTATGGTAAAATAAAGACTCATAAACCTGGAAATGCACTTAGTCCAATTGTTGCGAAAAATAAGTCGCCTACGATAAATCTTGAGCGAGCACTATATAATTTTCTAACTCCTATCTACAAACAATATGAATATACTGTGAACAGTCCCACAGAGGTAATTACACTAATACAGGATAAAGCAATCAATTGGAATAAGAAAATAAGACTTACCAGCCTTGATGTGATATCCCTCTTCCCGAATACCCCTATTCTGGATGCAATTGACCTCATTGTTGAAAGGTTGTGTGAAAATAAAATACCAACACAGCAAATTGAAAACATAAGAAGAGCACTTCTTTTTATTGATAAAAACAATTATTTCAGTTATGAAGGCTAAATATATTGACAATTATCGGGTGCACCGACGGGATCGCCGATTTCGGGTTTGTTGGCAGAGGTGTGATTTTGCAGAACATCGAAAAATCTATGAGACTGAAAACAGATATACCACAACCATCGATGTTTTGCAGGTACGTGGATGACATCCTTATGGTATGGCAGCATGATGATAACCAGCTACAGATGTACATAGATGAATATAATAGCTATTACGAAACAATTAAAGTTACTGTGGAGCGAGAAAAGGATGGAATCTTACCGTACTTAGACCTATTACTATCTCATAAACAAAATAACATCGATTTCCAAGTATATAGAAAACCTGACATCACTAATATCATTCCTGAGAACTCTCACCATCCAGCATCTTACAAATTTGCAGCTTTCCGATCATATATCAATAGAGCATTTACTCATACATCTAACGCCCAACTACTAAAAAATGAATTGAATTGGATAAAGAACACAGCAATAAACTTTGGTTATGATGTGAAGAAAATAAATAACCTTATTAATAGATGCAACCCTAGAAATAAACAACAAAGGAGTACACAGACTCAACAGGTAAAAAAAATTGTGGATCATTACCATATATACTGGAGATCACAACTACAGTATTATGAAGAAAACATGTAAAAAATGTGACCTAGATTTTGGTGTACAAACGAGAGATATAAGGAAATCTCTTAGTAACTATCACAGAAAGACCCCAATATTACAAAAAGCGGGTGTCTACTCTATACCAATAATAAATAATCAAAATAAAATCATCAACCAATATATAGGCAGTACAAAAAGAAATATTAAAATCAGATTGAACACAGGAAGAACTAGAGCAGAAGAGAGAATAAAACAGCACTTATTGACTTCTGTTTGGATAGTCAATGTATACCCCATTGGGAAGGAATTACAATATTAAACCAGCAGAATAATATGAGAACAACACAAATAGCAGAAGCAGTAATAATAAATAAGACCAAACCATTTAACTGCAATAATAACAGTCCATATGACCTTTCATACGCCCCCGCACGGGGATAGCTGGTTTACCAGTTGTTTGGGGAGCGGCGCCCCCACGGCCCGAGCTCACCTTGTGACGGAGTACTTGTCGTTTACTCTTGAACGATAACATCACCGAAGGGACAGCTGTTCATCCAGCTGATGGGGATGGCGTCCCCACGGCCCGAGCCGTTTTTCTCTTATTGTTTTGCTTTTCTCGTCTTTCGTTCCTATAGTGACATGTACCCGCTTCAGTTGTAGGCTGCTGAGGTTGTGATGAGGCGCCAGTTCCGGGTTTTGTTCATCGTTCTCTTTCCTGTCTTTTTATGTTACATTTTCTGTTTTTCCCGGAGCTGGTTAGCTTAGACCTACCTGCATGTTTGCCGTGTGCGGTGACCCGTACAGGTGGAAAAGGGGATGCTGGAGGCTGAGGTGTCTGGGGGCCGGGTTGTAGTTGTCTCCAGATGCCGATACTCCTCTTTGCCCTCTGCTTCACTCTAAACGGGAGGCTGGGAGCTAACCCACTCCTCGTCAGGAAGTCTGTGGCCGAGTGGTGTCCTGACTTCTAGCGGCTTGTCGTTCTGTTCGGCTGGGTGAGTTTGGGGGTAGGGTGGGCATGCCAAAGGGGTGTTCTCTGGGCACGGGAAAGTCTGGGTGCACGCTGAGCGTGTGTCTGCCCTACCAACTTGCTATATCCGCTGACTATCCCTAGAGCCGTGTCCTGCGTCCTCTTGGGCTTGCGGACCTCCGGCTCTCCCTCGTTGGGCTCGGTAGTGGGTGGAGGAGGTCGGCGGACGAATCTTTTCCCTCCTTCATGGAAAACCCAAGTGTTTCCCATGCTACCCAATTTAAAGCGCCCTGTGGAGGAAAGTGCACCTTCCTCCACAAAGAAACTTGTCACATCAAATTGCAATGCTCTGTTTCTTTTGATCAAATCTGGTGACTCTTCACAGTCACTCAGTTCGAAGAGTCCCTTCTGGATCAACAAGGCTCTGCAAGCCGTTGCTGGCTCTCCAAAGAGTGTGAAGAAACTCCCTTCCAGGGGATCTTCTTGTGGAAACATCTAATCCACGCCACAGTGCCACCTTGCTGGCGACGACCGTTTTGCTTGGCATTCCTGTCCAGGTTTCTCCACATGGTTACCTCAATTCCTCTCGCGGTGTTGTCAACTCCCGCGACCTGCTTGAGTGCAGCGATGAGGAATTGCTGGAGGAACTTGGTGAACAGCATGTCATTGGGGTTCGAAGGATTCTTTTCAGGCGGGATGGGAAATCTATTCCCTCCCGTAACATCATCCTGACTTTTGACTCCCCAACCCTGCCTACTTCCATCAAGGCAGGTTATTTACGGCTTGATGTTCGGCCGTATATCCCGAACCCCTTGCGTTGTTTCAGGTGCCAGCATTATGGTCACTCCCAGCAGTCTTGCCGTAATGTTGCTAAGTGTGGTCGCTGTGGTTCCACAGAACACTCTTTGGCGGATTGCTCTGCAGAGTCTGATCATTGTGTCAACTGCGAAGGGACTCATCCTGCTTCTTCTAAGCAGTGTCCAAAGTGGATAGAGGAACAGGCAATCCAACGCCTGAAGACAACTGAGCATCTCTCCTATCCCGAGGCTAGACGGCGGATCGCCCCTTTACAACCAGGCCGGCGGTCCTATGCTTCAGTTGTGGTGCAGAAGGCTTCAGTGGCGGTCCAGACTGAGGTGTCCATCCCAGCGGGGTGTCCTTATGATTTTGGGGACATCGTCACTGCTGGTATGGAAGCACTGAAGTCTCGCCGTATTGCTTCCAAGGCGACATCAACATCGTCGCCGAAACCTTCCCCTGTGCCGAAAACATCTGTCAGCACAGGGACCCAGGGCACTGCTAAGAAGAAGCCAGAGAAGATGAAACCAGGTTCATCCTCCCGAAACAGAGCAGGCAAAAACCACATCCTAACACAGGGGGCAAGCACAGCCCTGTGTTGCCTCCAGACACTGCGGATGGCTTGGAGGTGATGGACGACACTGAGACCTTCTAGTCGTCTGTCTTCATTCTCTCATTTCATTTTTCATTATGGTCACGCTCATTCAGTGGAATTGCCGAGGTCTGCGATCACACATTGATGATTTGAAAGGTTTACTGTCTTCGCACTCACCTGTGTGCGTTTGTCTCCAGGAGACAAAGCCGCACGACGGACACTCCTTCGCTGCGGAGACATTCCCTTTTCCGCAATGATCACCAGGACGGCGTTATCGCCTGCGGAGGAGTGGCCGTCGTTGTTCCTCATGGTGTTCCTGTCACTGCAGTTGCCCTTCGGACGTCTTTGCAGGCAGTGGCAGTGAGACTATCTGTGCACACACTGTTCACGGTGTGTTCCGTGTACATACCACCAAATGAAGCTGTAAGCCTTTCGGATCTGGAAGATTTAGTTGTCCAGCTGCCGCCTCCTTTCTTCATCTTAGGAGATTTCAATGCGCACAATCCGTTGTGGGGTTCTCCCACTCGTGACTCAGGGGCCGTGTTGTTGAGTCCCTTCTCTCCAACACGTCCCTCTGTCTCCACAACACCGGGGCAGTGACGTATTTTCATGAACCCACCCGCTCGTACTCAGCCATTGATTTGTCTCTGAGTTCACCATCATTATATCGTGCCTGGTCCTGGAGCGTGTCTGGTGATCCCCTTGGCAGCGATCACTTTCCCATCTTCCTCCGTCTAGCGAGTGGCGGGTACCATTACCCTTCTCGCCCTGCTAGATGGAATATTGATCGTGCCAAGTGGGACTCATTCACGGCTTCGGCCTTTATTACTCCGGCAATGGTGACCTCGGGAACAGTCAATGCCGCTGTTGCGGCGGTAACGGATTGTATTGTGCAAGCGGCAGAACTTACCATCCCCAGGACGTCGACTAAACTTCCACGTTGCCCGAGACCTTGGTGGAATTCCACTTGTATGGCAGCTCGTCGGGCCCAACATCGGGCTTGGGGTAGGTTTCGTCGGTACCCCACCGACGCGAACCTCACTTGCTTTCAAGAAAGCCAAGTCCTACGCGCGCGATTGGTTCGTAGGCGTTGTCAACGGGAGTCCTGGATACAATATGTATCCGGGATTAACACCAATACCAGCCCTAAGATCGTTTGGGACAGGATCCGTAAGATTCGGGGACAGTACCCATCTGGGGAAGTCTCCATTCTTGAGTGTGGTGGAGGGACGGTTGCTGACGCTCAGGGTATTGCTGACTGTCTGGGCGCCGCTTTTCTTCGGTGTCCAGCAGCAGCAATTACCCTGCTTCGTTCCGGCAGTTACAGCCGCGGCTTGAACGGTCCAAGATTTCTTTTGGACCGTTTTCTGCCACAGATTACAACAGCCCGCTGACTGCCGTGGAGCTGAAGACCGCTCTGAATCGGTCCGGCCGGACATCTGTCGGACCGGACAACATCCATTACGAAATGCTGAAGCACCTTTCTCCGTCCTCTCTTGAATGTCTGCTAATCCTGTTTAACAGGATTTGGCAAGAGCATGTCTTTCCCGAATCTTGGCACACTGCCATTGTCGTTCCTGTTCCCAAACCTGGTAAAGATCACACCAACCCGTTGAACTACCGGCCAATTGCTATGACGAGCTGCCTTTGCAAAGTACTCGAGCGTATCATTAATTTTCGTCTCATTTTTTATCTGGAGTTTCATCACATTTTTTCACCTCATCAGAGTGGATTTCGCAATTCTCGATCCACCACCCATCATCATCTTCGCCTTGAGACATCTGTCAGGGAGGCGTTTGTCCGACATCAGCACATGGTCTCCGTATTCTTCGACATGGAGAAAGCCTATGACCGTACCTGGAGATACGGCATTCTCCGTGATCTGCGCGAGTGCGGATTGCGGGGAAACTTACCATCTTTCGTCGCTGGATTTCTCCAGGACCGGAGTTTCCGTGTGCGCGTCGGGTCGACCCTCTCTGCGGTGTACCCCGCAAGAACAGGAGTGTACCTCAAGGCTCCATTCTTTCCGTTACGTTGTTCATCCTTCGTGTCAACCATATTTTCCACCTACTTCCTCCGACGGTTCGTGGAACCATGTACGTGGATGATCTGCAGATCTCTTGCGCCTCCGTAAACATGCGCACCATCGAGAGACAGCTCCAGTCTGCCATTACCAAGATCTCTCACTGGGCTTCCCAAAATGGATTTCGCTTCTCGACGCAGAAGACCGTTTGCGTGCATTTCTGCCGCAAACGGGGTCTTCACCCAGACCCCAGCCTCCGTCTGGGGTGTTCTACCATCCCTGTGGTGTCAGAAGCCAGGTTCCTTGGGCTAACTTTTGACCGAGCGCTCACCTTCCGGCCTCACATTCAGTCTTTGAAGGTGAAGTGCACGAAGTCATTGAGTATCCTGAAGGTCCTCTCCCGAACATCTTGGGGAGCTGACAGGTGCTCAATGCTTCGCATTTACCACTCTCTCATTCGGTCTAAGTTCGACTTCGGATGCATTACGTACGGTTCAGCGCGTCCATCGGTTTTACAGCCTTTGGACCCCGTCCATCACCAGGCATTGCGGCTATGTACTGGTGCTTTCCGCACCTCTCCCGTGCATAGCCTGTATGCGGAGGCTCATGAGCCGCCGTTATGCATCCGTCGTAAGCAGCTGTCTCTTCAGTTTTATACAAAACTGAAATCTTTTCCTGATCATCCACTGTATGGTTCCATCTTCCAACCGGACTGTGTCCGCTTATTTTCCAACCGCCCCTCCTGTGTTCCGACGTTCGGGATTCGGATGTCTGCCATAGTGCGCGATGCTGGTCTAGACTTGTCAAGGATTGGTTTGACCCGGTTCTACAATGAACCGCCTTGGCAGCCGGTTCAAGCAACGGCTGACCTTTCTCTATGTGTGTGGCCAAAGTCTTCCACTCCTGCTCTGGTGTACCAGCAGCTCTTTGCTGAAAAACTGTCAGTCTACCCGGATTTCGTGCCTGTATTCACCGATGGCTCGAAGTCCGGGGATGTCGTTGGATCCGCTTTTGTGTGTGGCGAAGCCTCACATGCTGAGCGGCTTCCGCCTGAATCCACCGTCTTTTCGGCGGAGATGCGTGCGGTGCACCTCGCTTTGTGCCACATACAGTCTCGATCACTTCGTCGCGCTATGGTTTGCTCTGATTCCCAGTCCGTCATCCATGTTTTATCTTCTCCAGAGGACACGGACTCACCTGTCATCCGTGATGTCCGTCGTCTTCTTGGAACTTTGGAGGGTGATGGCTTCCTGGTCCGATTCTGTTGGGTTCCTGGCCATGTTGGGATCCGGGGTAACGAGCTGGCAGATCTCTCTGCCAGGTCTGTTTCCTCCATGTCGCCAGCTCGGCTGCCACTGTCTTTCCGAGATTATCGGCCGTTGATCCGGAAATTTGTTCTGGATGAGTGGCAGTCCCTGTGGTCTCAGCAGGGCAGCAATAAACTCTATGCCATCAAACCACAGATCGGACTTTGGATGTCTAGTTTGCGGAAGAACCGTCGTGAGGAAGTTGTTCTTGCACGTCTCCGCATTGGGCACTGTCGTTTTACTCACCGCTTTTTGCTGTGTGGCGAGAGTGTCCCGGTGTGTGAGGCGTGCGACTGTCGTCTCACTGTCCTTCATGTTTTGTGTACTTGTGTTCGGTTTTGTGATCATCGTTTTCGTCATTTTCACTCCCATCTGTTGGACGAAGGAGCAGCTACGCTGCAGACAATTATTGGCGAAGCCTGCGACATGAAAGCAGTGTTTTCGTTTTTACAGGATATTGACTTTTTTTAAACTTATCTAGATTTTAACTTGTTCACTATCATATTTCATTTTTACTACATCAGCCTGTTTTTAACCTTGTGTACGTTTTTATTGCTTTAGTTTTGTTTTGATGTCTTTTGTTTTGGCGCTCTTTGGCCAACCATGGCCCTTGCGCCATTAAAATATATTAACCAACCAACCAACCAACCTTTCATACGCTTGGAGGAACCTGATCAAAACTGAGAAGAAATGGAATAGGGAGAGGAGAGAGAGGAAGAGAAAAAGGAAGAGTGAGAATGACGTAGATGAAGATAAAGTTGATGTGACCTGACACTAGATGGCTTTGGCAATGGGTTAAATGGGTAACATGCGCACTGTGGACACGAGACTTTCAGATAGCAGACTTCAACAGAAGGTGTGAAGTCTCCGTTGAAAATGCCAGGGTAGAGCCTAGGTGAAACGCGCGTTCAGTGATTGAGACTGTGGACGGTATGAGGTGGTGTATATAACGATTTTAAATGGAACCTTTTAAAGCTGCCGCGGATGGCTTAGTGGTTAGTGTTTCAGATTATCGATGCTGGGTCCCCAGGTTCTAGCCTGGGCTGATCTTTCAGAGATGGTGTGATTTACTAACAATCGCTGAATATCCGCCGTGCATCGGACGAGCACGTAAAGTGACGGCCCCCAGGCTGGACCCACTGGTTAAATGGGTATCCTTTCCTATGTCCTCCCTGAAATTCTCTCGCCCATCTATGTGCAATATCGTACTTGTACGGTGGCGCCATCTACTGTACTCTAATCTCACTACAAACTGTTCTGTCAAAAGTCGCTAGACTTGCTCTCATTCCTTCCGTTTCTGTGTCCTGCTCAAAAGGCGATCTCGCTGTAGGTGGCTGGGACCTAAACTCTACTCCCTGTGGACGGAAGTCCTACATGAAAATGACAAATGCTGGATACCTTTTAAAGCTTTTAAATTTTTTATGAACCTGACCAAACTTTGAAGACTTCCTCAGCATTTCCAAGACAGTGCAGCATTAACGAGATAGCCCTAAAGGCCCAGTACGATGTGGAACTTCAAGTTGTATGTAAATAGTAACTCTTAACTCAAGAATCTTTAATTATTATCTGGAAACCTTTACCCATTCAATATGATGTTGACACAGCCAGAACGGAGCTAACCCTAACATCTGGACATATCCAAAGTAGGGTACAACTTATAACGAAATGGCTCTCGAACTAACCCTAACAACTGACCATATTGAAGCAAGATACAACTGTGGACGAAGAAACTCAATAACTACTGATGTTGGACTGAACACGTACTTCCGTAAGTAACATCTTTAGGACTTCTAACCGATTTATATTTTAATTGAATAAGTTAATGCACCACCACAGACTGTATCCACTTTATAGAACATGTAAAACAGAATTTACACACGTTAAAGCGTCTTCCTGAAAAACCTTGTGGTCACGTAATTGCATGTGAACTTTATGAAAGAATCACATGAGATATAATGATAGCCTCTTTAGAAGTTCAAATTTTGTATAGGCAGTGTTTATTGGGGTTTTTTTTTCGCGAAATATAAGGTCAGCGTTTTGGGTTCCTTTGTTGCATGTAACCACCAGGGTTTTTGTTACAAGTACTTTGCACTGTAGGCATATAGGGCCTTCCTGCTGGTTATTGACTAATTGGAAAAATAAGTTGGTAAATAATTTTACCTTGTACTAGCAACACTGTATACATATTATCTTTTATTATTTTATTGTTATATACTATTTTGAAGTAAGGTGCATTTTTGTATATACTGGCTGTGCCCTAAACTTAACTGCTTTTGTAACTTTTATGTGTTTCTGGTCTACCTCTTACTTCTCTGAGTTTTGCACTTTGGTTCTATGGATTCATACTCTCATATTACCACAGTGGGTTAATACTCGTGTACAATTAACTAGTGTTTTAATTAAAATTATAATTTTTCAGTATTTCAAAGTTTCAGGATAAAATTACTATTTATGGATACATTTTCTTTAGGCTAAGCACTTTGCTCTTCTTCAGTAAATATGTTTTATTTTTTCATCTTGTTCTTTTTTGTTTTGTGTAAATAGGGTTTTGTCCGCTTTCTAAAGTGTTGGTTATTAATATTCTCTTCGACTGGTTATTTTGTGAGTGTGTGAGTTGGGCAGTGTGATTTGGTTTGCTGTTTATTTGGGTTATTTGTCCCTTTTAACATCAGTTGAATTTAAGTTTAAATTTATTATGTCCTTGTAGCAAACTAAATTAGCAGAAACCCACACGTTTCTGGTCTTTGTAAATACGCGAGTGATTTTCTTCATGCTTGCCCCTGACAAAGCCATAAGGAAGTCAGTCATTGGTCTGCATCCCTATGTTCTTCCGGTTTTCTTTTATTTGTTTTTATTTTTTGCTTGGTTTGGAGCTTGTTTGCTTTGGAAGTTTGGGGTTTGTTTAGTTTTTCTCTGGTTTGTTCTCGTCTTTAATTTTTTTTTTTTCCTGCTTACAATTCAATTTTCTTTTCTTGCTTCGAGATTTGCATTTTTCTGTATTGGGGTTTGATCTTTCTTTTATGCTGCCTTTGGCGCTTTAGAATTTCAAAGTTGTTTTTCGTTTGGTGCTTCTCGTTGATTTTTAGCTATATATATAGTATGCGGGAGTGACATGGAGGAGACTGGCACAAGACAGACCGTTGTGGAGGAAACTTGGGGAGACCTTCGTCCAGCAGTGGATTGATAATGGTTGACAATGATGATGATGATGATATTAAAAAACATCATAATACCTTCAAATTGGAACTGAGGAATAGATTCTCTGCTCTAGAAGGTCTAACATTGAAAGAAGTGGACATCTCTGAATTTAACAGAAAACTAACCAAGGCTCTTATGGAAACAGCAACAAAAATAGCTGGCACTAAGAACAAGTTGCATACGAACAAAATATCAGGAAAAACCAAAATTCTGATGCAAAAAAGAAGAGAGATGTGACTTCCAAAGTGGAATATTTAGAGCTATGCAAGACGGTACGGAAAAGTATCACTGAAAATGTAAGTAAATTCAACTGCAAACTAGTGAAGAAAGCAATTGAAAACAACCAAAGCCTAAAGAGAGCAAAGGGACATCTGAGTAAGGGAAGAAAACAGATTATGGCTCTGAGAAAAGAAGTTGGTTCTGTAACAAGAAATAGAGGCGAAATTTTGAGAAGAGTGAAAGATTTCTACCCAAAACTATTCGAAAGGAATGATACATGTACTCCAGATATCATGAAAGGTACCAGTACCAGAGTTCTTCCAGTCCTCCCAGCAAAAGTTGCACATGCAATCAAGAACATGAAGCGGGGAAAAGCTACAGGAAAAGATGGAATTACTGTAGACATCATACAAGAAGCAAGTGGAGAAATTGAAACAGTACTCGCCCAAATTTTCACTCAATGCCTTAATGAAGGGAAGATTCCTGAGGATTGGAAAAACGCTACAATGATTCTGCTACATAAAAAGGGGACATTGAGGATCTCAGGAACTACAGACCTATCAGCCTCCTATCAGTGGTTTATAAAATCTTCACTAAAGTTCTTTCACACCACTTGAAGGTAACACTGGACATGGCTCAACCGAGAGAACAAGCTGGATTCAGGAGTGGCTACAGCACAATAGATCATATCCACGTACTGAGAGAACTAATTGAAAGAGCGAGGGAATATGAACTTCCATTGTGCATGGCTTTTATCGATTATGAAAAAGCACCTTTGATTCGGTGAAACCATCAGCAGTTACAATGGCTCTGAAATCCTGCGGTATTGAAGATGCATACCTTAATATTATTAATAACATCTATGAAAATTCAAGAGCAAAGATTCGGCTGTTTAAAAATACAACACACATAAAAATTGGAAAGGGAGTGAGACAAGGTGACACCATATCTCCGAAGATCTTTAATGACACATTGGAAAATGTCTTTCAATCACTGAGCTGGGAAAACACAGGATAAAGATTAATGGAGATTATCTAACCCACCTTCGTTTTGCTGATGACGTAGTCATTTTGGCAACTACCCCATCAGAGCTGCAAAGTATGATCCAGGAACTTGCTGACAAGAGTAAAGAAGTGGGATTAAAAATGAACTTTCGGAAGACAAAAGCGATGTTCAATGCTTTTACAAGGAATGAAGATTTATCGATTGATGGAGAAAAGCTGGAGGTAACAGACACGTAGGTTTATCTTGAACAGCAGATATCAAGTGAGGGTCACATTGATGAAGAAATTAATCTGCGTACAAAACTTGCCTGGAGAGCTTTTGGAAGAAACAGCATAATTTTCAAGAGCAATATGCCATTATGTCTTAAAAGAAAAGTGTTTGATCAATGCATCTTTCCAGTGCTTACGTATGGTGCAGAGACATGGACTTTAACTAAAAGAAACATACAAAGGCTGCAGACAACTCAAAGATGCATGGAAAGGTGCATGCTTAGTGTAACCAGGAGATATAAGAAGAGGAACTCATGGATGAGAAAAATGACAAGAGTGGAAAACATCATGATCAGAGTTAAATTCCTGAAATGGCAATGGGCTGGACATACTGCCAGAAGGACAGACCATTGATGGACAGTCGAAATTTTAGATTGTATTCCAAGGGACAGGAAAAGACCCAGAAGAAGACCTCATGGGAGATGGGTGGATGAAATTCGAAAGTATGCAGGAGTGACATGGAGGAGACTGGCACAAGACAGACCATTGTGGAGGAAACTTGGGGAGATCTTCGTCCAGCAGTGGATTGATAAAGGTTGACGATGATGATGATGATGATATATATATATATATATACTAAAAATATCAGTCAAAACAACACGAACACAGAAACCTAAAAACAAAAACCAGAAATCTAATTATATAAACGAACTAAGCCAAAACTAGACTCCAAACAAACAAATGAAAAAAAGACCACTCACCCCATGAAGACAGTGCCTGGCCATCAAGGACCTAAGACTAAATAAAAATACATGTATACAGCAAATATGCTGCCCTAATCAAGAGAACACTGGCATAAAGGTGACTTTTCTGGATTCCGCTAAAAGGCTGGAGTCACCAAAAGCCTGCGAATGTGTTCTTGAAGTCACCATCTCTGAAAAACAAAAGAGCAAAAAACATCAGTCGCCCCTATATAGCAATTGAGGTCACAGGCCACAGTCGCGGTCAGTGTATATAAAGTGCCTATAAACTAATGAGCGAATATAGAGTAGAATGAGGTTAATTGAAATCTTCAGCTGTTACAGATCCACATAATAGCACTTAGTAACCTAATCAGTTAAAATTGTGGGAGATTTGGTTAGTGATGTATTTGTAGTTTATAGACCTTAGTATAGGAAATTGTAATCTAAGTTTAGAACTGAGAGCTAACTGTCTGAAAAGTTGATGTAGAAAACGTAGTGTGTAGTTATTGGCCTGTAATCTCGTGAACAGCTTAGATAATGAGTCACTTAACTGCAAAACAGAACTACAGATATACAGACATCTGTGAAATTGGGAAATAACAGAATTTCTTTGTACTCTTCTAGAAATCTGAGATTCCCACTTATGTGGATCTGTAATAGCCGAAGATTTCCATTAACCTCATTCTACTCTATATTCTCTCATTAGTTTACGGGCACTTTTATATACACTGACTGCGACCATGGCCTGTGACCTCAATTGCTATATACGGGTGACTCTGACGTTTTTTGCTCTTTTGTTTTTCAGAGATGGTGAATTCGAGAATATATCCTCAGGCTTTTGGTGACTCCAGCCTTTTAGCGGAATCCAGAAAAGTCACCTTTATGCCACTGATCTCTTGATAAAGGCAGCATAATTTGCTGTATACATGTATTCTTATTTAGTCTTTGGTCCTTGACGGCCAGGTATTGTCTTCATGGCGTGAGTGGTCTTTTTTTTTTTTTTTTTTTGTTTGGAGTCTGGTTTTGGTTTAATTTGTTTATATAATTAGATATCTGTTTTTAGGTTTCTGTGTTCGTGTTGTTTTGACTGATATTTTTAGTATATATGATGTGAGGTTTGGACTTGCGGCTATGCGCAGCCTCCATCACACCCTTATGACATTTCTTTGTTTTTAATTTATGAAATTTTTTTGAAGGTTTTCTTCTGTTGCATTATATATATACTTTGACTGTTAGATAAAGTATTATTTTTATGATAAAAAGTGTGTATTTGAAACTCTATATGACTCTAACAAAGACTTGATATTTGACTCCTTTAAATAAAATATTTTTTCTCAAATTCTTTGGGCCGTCCCTCTGGCGCAGTGGTCTAAGCACTGGCTTGTGACCATTCGTCCGAGATAGGTCCAGGTTTGAATCCTGGTGATGCATGGATGTTGTGTTTGTCTTATGGCACTGGCTCTCTCTACCTTCCCTGGAACCAGTGGCCCTAAATTGGGGATGGGCAACTACCTAAAAGCCCATTGAGTTGCTCATGGTGGTCATTAAACCCCCAATTAATAAAAAAAAAAAAAATCTTTGGATAATATACTCCTGCTAAAGTTAATTTTGTTAGCTTGCAACTTGAATATTATATTGAGGCATACAGTTGCTTTGTGATATGTGAATTAAACATTTTTCTGAAAAGACAATAGTGTAAACCCTAAATATAAGGAAATGTTAAATGAGGAGATAGCATTGTCAGTATATGAAGCATACTCCAATGTGAATGCCAAAAAGCTAATCTGGCTATGGCTGAGCAAGTAATTGGCATCTCTAATCATGATGACACAAAGCCAAAAATAGTTTTAAATATTTGAAAAGGTAGGTGTTTACTTTATTACTATTTGACATTTGCTAAGAAAATAACTCTTACAATATATATATTATCATTGTTGTCAAACGTTATCAATCCACTGCTGATGAAGTGCTCCCCAAGTTTCTTCCACAAAGTTCAGTCTTGAGCCAGTCTTTTCCATGTCACTTCCGCATGCTTTTGTATTTTATCCACCCATCTCCAATGTGGTCTTCTTCTGGGTCTTTTCATGTCCCTTGGAGTCCAGTCTGCAGTTGCAGTTTTCCATTGGTGGTCCGTTCTTCTGGCCATTGCCATTTTAGGTATTTACAGCCCATTTGTCTGTCCAGCCCATTGCCATTTCAGGTATTTTACTCTGATCATGATGTCTTCCACTCTTGTCATTTACCTTATCCATGAGTTCTTATCTTTCTCGGTTACACCAAGATGCGTCTATCCATGCTTCTTTCAGTTGTCTGCAGTTTTTGTATGCCTTTTTTAGTTAAGATCCATGTCTCCACTCCATATGTAAACACTGGAAGGATGCATTGATTGCTCTTAAAAATTGTACTGTTTTTTCCAAAAGCTCTCCACCCAAGTTTTATATGCCAATTTATTTGTTTTTCAATGTGATGCTTGCTTGATATCTGCTGTTCAAGGCAAATGTAAGTATCGGTTATCTCCAGCTTTTCCCCACCAATCGATAAAGCTTCATTTGTTGTAAAAGTATTTGACACATTAGTTTTGCTTTTCTGAGAGTTGATTTTCAAATCCACTTCTTTACTCTTGTCAGTAAGTTTCTGGATCATACTCTAAAAATATATATCATCATCATCATCATTGTCAACCATTATCAATCCACTGCTGGATGAAGGTCTCTCAAAGTTCCTTCCACAACAGTCTATCCTTGAGCCAGTCTCCTACACACACCACCATCGTCAACCATTATCAATCTACTGCTGGACGAAGGTCTCCCCAAGTTTCCTCCACAACTGTTTGTCTTGAGCCACTCCTTTTGAATTTCATCCATCCATCTCTCATGTGGTCTTCTTCTGGGATAATTTTCTTCCCCTTTGTATTCAGTCTAAAATTTCAGTGGCCCGTTCTTCTTGCAACATGTCCAGCCCATTGTCATCTTAGGGATTTTAGTCTGATCATGATGTCTTCCACTCTTGTCATTTTCCTTGTCTATGAGTTCCTCATCTCATCTGTTTTGGTTATACCAAGCATGCATCTTTCCATGTTTCTTTCAGTTCTCTTCAGCCTTTGTATGTCTCTTTTAGTTCAGGTGCTTGTCTCTGCTCCATATGTAAGAACTGGAATGATGTGTATTGATTAAACACTTTTCTTTTAAGCCATAATGGCAAATTGCTCTTAAAATTTTACTGTATCTTCCAAAAGCTCACCACCAAGATTTATATGTCAGTTTCCTCATCGTCATGAACTTTGCTTGGTATTGGTTGTTCAAGGTAAATGTGGGTATCGTTTACCTTGAGCTCTTCCCCATCAATTGCTAAATCTTCATTTCTTGTAAAAGCATTATACATCAGTTTATCCTTCTGAAAGTTCATTTTTAATCACACTTCTTTACTCTTGTCAGCAAGTTCCAGGATCATACTCTGCAGTTATGAAGGGGTAGTTGCAAAAATGATTACGTTGCCAGCAAAACGAAAGTGAGTTAGATAATCTCCATTAATATTTATTCCCTTGTTTTTCCAGTTCAGTGATTGAAAGACACTTTGCAATGTGGCATTTAAGAGTTTGGGAGATATGGTGTCACCTTGCCTTACTCCCTTTCCAATTTTTATTGGTGCTGCACCCTCAAATATACAAACCTTTGAACTTTCATTTTCATATACAGGGGTTGTCCAAAATAATGGAAACACCTCGCCAAAAACAGTGACTTTGGTATCTGCTGCTTTTTGAACATATAGCTACAATTTTTTTTGTAAAAAAGTGTTGCTTATAGTCTCGAGGGTCTGTGTGATTGCATTGCAGATTGGTGTTAGCATAATTTCGTTCCAGGTGAAGGTACAATGAGTGACCTGTCACAGTTCCAAAGAGGGCAGCTTGTAGGAGCTCGTCTGTTTGGTGTGTTGGTAACCCAGACGTGCCAACTCTCCGGATTTAGGTGGGAGACTCCCGATTTTCAGCCATTCCTCCTGCGCTCCGGATAAATGTCAAATTCTCCCAATTTTCGCTGATAATTAGCCGTTACGATGGTCGAAATAACGAAATTCCATCAACCACCACCTTGGATCGACGTAGAAGAAAAAGATTTTGAACCGCTTGTGAAATCTTCTTCTTTCTGCGTCGATGCAAGATGGCATTTACAGTCATCAGTATCGTACTTTTCCTCTCCTCATATCTGCAAAAGAAAGCCACCCCCGGTGGCGCAGCAGTCTATTTTATGTTGGTTACAAACACTCGCGCGCCAGCTGTGACCTACTTATCGTTTCACGTCTCCCGCTCTTAGCTGTGAGCTCCGTTTGTTTTCTTCAGAGTTTTGAGGAGTGCTTTTCGGTTTTGCTTTACTGTGGAGATTTTTATTTCTTATTTTGCACCATGTTTGTATCTTTTCCCTTCTTCGTCGCATTTTGTAGAAGATTAATGTGCTCCTTTGTTCATTTTTAATTGTGAATCTGTTATTGTCAGCTTTGTTTTATCTTCTATTGTAGAATTTTGTGTACACTTAGTTTGTGAATTTTTTTTTCTCATTCCTTTTGCTTACTTTTTGCAGGAGATTTTTCCTTTTGCATTACGCCACTTTCGCAGTTTTTAATGTTTTATTTTATGTCATATCTTTGGCAATTTGTTTCTTCTTTACATATTAGCTGTTATTGTCTTTGCTGCATAATAAAGTTGTGAAACTGAGCGCCGGCTTTCAACAAATTTTCTGAGATGGGTCCGGGTTCGAATCGCAGTGGGGCATGGATGTTGCATACTTGCTAACTTTTAGGGATTATCCGTAAAATTTACGGATTTCTGCTTAATTTTACTGATTTACGGTTAGAAGTATTTTTTTTTACGGATTTTTTAATATTTCGATTACTCAATCGAAATATTTCAATTCCCTGCAGGCTGCAACCATCTATTTAGATTTTCTACCGGATCTTAAGAGCGCCGTGTTTTGCGATGATGTCATCTTTGACTTGCTGGCTTCGTGCGGAGCCATCAAGTATAACGATGGCTCTGCGTCGTGCGGTAGCTCTCTCTCTCTCTCCACGGGAGTGCTCAAGTGACGTGCCTACCAGAGATCTCCAAAATGCGTAATCTAATTACGCATCTAATATGCATCAAAATTTTATCAACGCATAAAAATACGCAACGGGAATTTTTCTCGACACATAAAAATACGCATCTGGAATTTTTCTCCTCGCATAAAAATATGCGGCGGAAATTTTTCTCAGGGCTAAAAAAATATGTATCGTGAAGTTTTCTCGGCGCGTAAAACTACTCATCAAAGAATTTTACCAATTCATAAAAATATGCAACCGGACGGTATTTCGTCTTTCAAAGACGGAAGTAAACGAAATAAAGATAAAAGAAGGAAAAAAGAAAAAAATTCCTAGTAAAATCCCCATAATATTTGCTTTAGATTAGTAATTGAATTAAGAAACTAGGAAGCCATTTCTCAACATGAGCTTTATTCAAAGAAATAAAGATTTTTTCCGTAATCGTAATTTCTTTTTCCTGTGATGTTGCCTCTGTCCAGTATTGTTGTTATATATCATTTTATTCCGTAAATATTTGTATTTCAGTCTAAAAATGGAGGAAAAATTTCCGAAAACGGAAATTCGAGCTAAAAAAAAAAAAAAAAAATGCTATTAATTGTATCTGGTTGACAGCTATTTTCACTATGCTTTTTATTTTGCATATAAACATATAGTCTGCATTTAGAATGACTTTTTAAACATTAAAAATGCTATGTACCAATAATACTACTTCTTGAAAATTGCTCCTGCATCTGAAAAATGTCGACAAAAAATAGCGCTCATGTGATTTTATGAGCTGTAAAAAATCTGATTTTTAGATTTTGAAGGTTGGCACGTCTGGTAACCACAGTGGCACAGGTATTAAGGGTATCGAGAAGTACCGTGTCGAAGGTCATGACAGCATACAATGCTCACGGCACATCATCTGCAAGACATAACTGTGGAAGGAAAACCAAACTCACTGTGAGAGACAGAAGGACATTAAAGATGATTGTGACCGCAAGGTGGAAGACCACAGCAACGAAAGTGACTTCTGAGTTTAATGCACATCTCTAAAACCCAGTGTCGACCCATACCGTGCAAAGGGAATTGCATAAGCACAATATTTACGGCAGAGCTGCGATTGCAAAACCCCCTGGTGTCACAGGTGAATATGAAATAGAGACAACAGTGGTGCCAGAAACACAAAAAGGTGGACTATGGATCAATGAAAACATGTCTTGTTTTCCTATGAATCAAGTTTGTCACTATTCCCCACCACAGGACGGGTTTACGTGTGGAGAACCCCCGCAGAAGCCTACAACTCAGACTGTCTCCTTTTTACAGTGAAGCATGTGGGCGGTTCTGTAATGGTTTGGGCCATGATCCTGTGGTTTGCAGCAGGTTCCATTATCACCTTACACGGACGGATCACTAGCAGTGACTATGTCACTCTTTTGGACGACCATGTGCATTCAATGGCGCAAACATTGTTTCCGTCAGGGGATTGCACCTTTCAAGATGATAATGCCCCAATTCACAAAAGTCGAACTGTTCAATCATGGTTTGTTTGAGGAACACGAGGATAAAGTTGCACACCTTCCCTGGCCTGCACAATCACCGGACTTAAACATCATTGAGCCCCTGTGGTCTGTGTTGGAAAACAGAGTGCGATCCCGTTATCCTCCTCTGGCGTTTCTCAAGGATTTGGAGCAGTTTTTGCAGGAAGAATGGTACAGCATACCACTTACCACCATCCAGGACTCGTATGCATCCATTCTAAGGAGGATTCAAGCAGTTTTAAATGCCAAGGATGCTCCCACACCATATTAGGTGTGTAACACCTATTGTTTCAAGGTTTTCCATTATTTTGGACAACCCCTGTATGTTGTTAATAATGCTAATGTAAGCATCTTCAATACCACAGGATTTCAAAGCCATTGTAATTTCTGATGGTTTCACAGAATAAAAGGCCTTTTCATAATCTTTATAATAAAGGCCATGCATAATGATAGTGCATACTCCCCATTTGTAATTTCAAGTCTCACCCCTGCAAATAAGAAAAACACATACATACATACATACATACATACATACATACATACATACATACATACATACATACATTATCAAGCATCTCCATTTACAGCAATTTCAGCACACAGCTCAACCTTCACTGACATCTATTACACATCTCACACAAAACCTTTTGTATTTCATACTCATAATCTTTATCTCATGCAGACATTTGTAAACCTGGCCCTCCCATGATTTCCTTGGCCTTCTACCTTGCTTTCCTTCCACATGGACTGAAAAAGTTCTCTCAGTAAGCATCTCATCACACATTCTTTCACCATGGCCAAACCACCTAAGAATATTTGTCTCTGCCTTATGAACAACATTTTGTCTTACATTACACATCTGCAACACATCTTCATTCCTCACATGGTCAAAGTGTTTCTTGCAACAAACACCCTTGTAAGTAATGCATCTCTCCAGCACACAACAATTCCTATGTCTCTTCTGCAGTATCCAGGTTTCACTGCCTACATCAGAGTAGGAACAATTACACTTTCATTACAGCTGTTCCAAACTTTCTTGAAAACCCATCATTCTTGTTAATTCTCTTAAAGCAGCCATGGCTTTCAAAGAAGAATTCACTTTCTTACTAATTTTGCCATCTAATTTGTTCTCTCTGTCAAACATGCTTCTTAAATATGCAAACTCATACATTTGGTCAATGTATAAACCCATGGACTCTGTCAATCTTTATGAATAGCCATGGTGATATGGCTGTTTAATATATTTATGGATGTATGCCTGTGTGATGCCGAAATGGACAACACTGTGTTATTTCTTGATAACATCCATGTGTGCATATTGCTGTATGCTCATAACACAGTCCTGTTGGCAGAGAGCAAAAGTGAGTTGCAGAATATGTTGTCGTAGATGTACAAACTTTGTATGGAATTCAAACTAAGCATAAATAAGGGGGAAAAAACAGAGTTATGGTTTTTGAGTGAGGGACTGTTAGTACTGAATGAAAGATAAGTTTTAATGGCACAGAAAAAATTTAATACTTTTATTAAAACTGTGAAAACTGGGTAAATACCCAAGAGACAATTATTGTAAATATCAAGTAAAATGTAAAGGTTAGGTGAACACCGACAGTACGGCACTCTTCAGAAATGCAAATTCGAAAACAAACCAGCACAGAACAAATGAGTACCTGATAGCGAATGTAACAATAGGAAGATACTTTCAGGGTAGGGCTTGAAAAAATTATGTTCAAGGTTAAACACTCAGAAGGGCTTTCTGCAACAGAGCACAGATGACATTAGTTCTTCATTCCTATGATTTATTCAGAGAGGGCATGCTTTTCCATATATTGTTTTATATGCCTCTCTCCACTGTTGGATAATTTCTTTTGTACATATGAGGAGTCCACACTTCACAGAGTACATTACTCTGTACCAACCATACCCTGGTTATTGTATATATCTTTCAACTATACAGTTGTGATATTTTGTATTGTTTCTCACGTTGTATTAATATTAGAAGTGATTGCGGGAAACTTAATCATCTTTGTCTGACCTTGAATCATCACGGTTGAATGTCACTGAATATTAAAACATTTAAGGTAAAATATTATATAGATAAAAGCTGTAACTCACATTTTCATTTTCCTGGAATACTATGGGATATTGCACTTTTACTTGTTGGAAGCATAAATCTCTGAAGTCTTCTGTTAGCATTTCCAGTTGTCAGTTGAGAAAGGTGGGTAACCACTCTTCTTAGTGAATTGTGATTCAAATCTATAAAATACTTCAATATAAAATGAAATCAAAATAATAAAATAGCAAACAGTCAATCCTTCAAGTTGAAGGGAAATTGATCTGATAAAATATTCAGTCTTGATAACAGCTTAGACTTTGTTTCCCGCTGCACTAAAATTCCCATACTAGTTTCGACTATAATTTTCATAGTCTTCACCTGTGGGTTATACGACGTGTTTCTCATCGTGCAAGTTGTTCAGCGGCATAGTATCTCACAATCTGCAATATGATTCAACAGTTCCACATCAGCAGAACCTTTTGCGCATTCAAATCTTGGTTTTACTGCACATTTTTACGTCATGTACGTGTTACTTCTTGATTGGATATGTCCAAATTCGTTCCCGCTTTTAAATTGTCTGGTGTCACCATCTTCCGTATATCAGTCGACTCAGTATTTGTATTGATTTTAAATCTTTTATTTTGACTGGTTTTTTGTTCTTTTTTCTTTTCTTGCTCGATGAGGTATCTCCATGCATATATGGTTGATCAACTGGGTCGTTGTAATTACAGTTCTTATCTCTTGTTTTTTCAATCATAACTGCCTCTGATGTTAAAATTTGGGCATTTGTTTTATGCAATGTTATTAATTTTGCTTCTGGCCAATCTGGGATTGTTTCATTATCAATACAATGTTGAATTAATGACATTTTATTTTATTTTTTATTCCGGTTGGATATGTGTTCTCCCAGTCTTGTCTTAAATCTTCTTTTGGTACTTCCTATGTATATTTTATTCGTTTTATCTATTCTCTCTTCACTTGAAATATTTCTTGTTGGAATGCAGTATACATACACCAGCTTTTTCCAAAATAGATCTTTTTTCGGTGCCTTTGTCAAAATGGTCTCACTATCTATAACAGTCTCCGCTAATAATAAGTTTTCTTTCGCGCATTCTTTTTTAAAAAAAATACGCAAGTAGAGGAATGAATGGAAATTTACCTCCAAGTTTTCTTCCCATTTTAATTTTTACGTTGTTATTTAGAGACATTTTAGTATTTTTAAGTATTTCTTCAATTAGCTTTTTCTTGTATCCAAATTTCTCTGCGGTTTCGGTTATCCAAGTAATTTCTTTAATCTCATTTGTTCTATTGCTTAAGTGGGTTAAAGCTCTTCTAACATAAAATTGCAGTGCTGACCGTTTGTATTTTCATGCGTGGCTGGAATTTATCGGGATAATTGCCGGTATAAATGTTGGTTTTCGATAAACTGCATATTCAATCTTACTGTTGTTTTTCAATAAAGATATATCTAAAAAATGTAGTTGTTTATTTATTTCTCTTTCAGTTGTAACCTGTTTTGAGGGATAGGAGCTATTGTATTTTTGTATGAACTTTTCTAGGTCTCTTTCAGAATGCTGCCAGAAGATGAGAATATCATCGATGTATCTTCTATATAATAATGGTTTATTTTCATTGAGTGGTTTGATTAATTTATTTTCAATGTCTTGTAATACGATTTCAGCCAGAAAACTGGAAATATGATAAAAAAAATCTATAGACAAAAACAAGGTGCACCAATGGGGTCTCCAATTTCCAGTTTTCGGGCTGAAATCGTAGACCCCATTGGTGCACCTTGTTTTTGTCTATAGATTTTTTTTTATCATATGTGAAGTAGTTATTGTCAGTGATGAATTTTACAGCTTGGATAATACTGGTTCTTTCAGAATCAAGTCATAGAAAATAAATTAATCAAACCACTCAATGAAAAAAAAACATTATTGTATATAAGATACGTCGATGATATTCTCATCTTCTGGCAGCATTCTGAAAGGGACCTAGAAAAGATCATACAAAAATACAATAGTTTCTATCCCTCAATACAGGTTACAATTGAAAGAGAAATAAATGGACAACTACATTTTTCAGATATACAGTCGAACTTGGTTAAGACGAGCTCGGGTATAACGAGGTCCTGGCTATAGCGAGTAAATGCCAGAAGAAGTTTGGTTTCATATGCAATTAGTGTTAAATTATCCCGCTTGTTAGGAGTATCAACTCTGTTATAATGAGCAAATTTGCAAGACTTTCAGATTTTTTTTATTTTTTTTACACCCGGTAAAGATAGTGCAGTATTGAAAGGTGGCATCAATTAGCCACCTGCTACCCAAAAAGACAGTCTGTGTGTCACCTGCTCCGAGAGAAAAGCGGGGAGTGTTTTTATGACGTCTTGCATTTCAGCCCAAGGGTAGGTGGTGGCAGCATTTTGTGGGGGAAAGCTTCCCAGCCTTTCCTTTGCCACTATTTACAAGAGGGTTCCTGGAATTCGCTTTCTCTCATTGACTGCTATGGTCTAACCCCATGCATGTTTTCTTAGTGCATTCAGTATTTCAACTTCGCAAAGGACATATCGCAACTTTTTATTAATCAGAAAGTCGCATGCAGCCCTACTCTTGCGACATCACTTATGCTTTCCCTCCCCTTTTTTATTAAGTGTGATATTGTGAGCAAAATGGTTGGTGTTAAAAGAAAGGCTCTTTCCATCAATGAGAAAATGGATATTATTCAGGAACTGCAAGACGGCGAGAAAAATTCAGTTGTTTGCAAAAAGTATGGGCTTTCGTAATCTACCGTATCTACATTGTGGAAGAACAAAGATGCAGTTTTGTCAGCATTTGAAAACAATCTTACAGATTGCAAAAAAAGAAAAAAGTGTGAAAAAAATGATATTGATGAAGCTTTACTTTGTTGGTTTAAAGTTCAACGTGATGCTGGTTTTCCTATCAATGGACCGATTTTAAAAGTGCAAGCTGAAAAATGTACAGTACAGTTCAGTCATGAGAATTTTATATGCAGTAATGGGTGGCTTGATCGCTTCAAGAACGGACACAATATGGTTTACGCAAAAATGTCAGGGGAATCAATGTCTGCGGATACGGAATCTGTAAGTCAATGGCTAAAAAGCGTTTGGCCCAGCTTCATTTCTGAATTCAGTGAGCAGAACATATTCAATGCTGATGAAACGGGCATTTTTTACAAGGTAACCCCTGATATGACTCTAACTTTTAAAGGCGAGAAATGCATTGGAGGTAAATTGGCAAAGGATCGGCTGACCATTCTAATTTGTGCGAACATGGCAGGAAATGAAAAAAGAAAATTATTGGTGATTGGCAAATCGTTAAAGCCTCGATGTTTTAATAATGTTCAGCATCTCCTGGTTGATAATAAATCAAACAGAAAGGCGTGGATGGCATCAGATATCTTTACGGGAGAACTTCATAAATGGGATCGTGAACTACGAAAGAAAAACAGAAACATTTTGCTGTTGATAGATAACTGCCCAGCACATCCCAAAGTAGAAAACTTGACAAATATCAAACTCTTGTTCCTACCACCAAACACAACATCAATTCTACAGCCTATGGACCAAAGGATTATTAGGAGCTTCAAGTGCCATTTTTGGCGATTTCTAACCATACAATTAATCCAGAAAATGGAGAAGAAGCTAGAAATTATGATTTCCGTATTGGATGCTGTTCGTCTCATGAGAGAAGCTTGGGATAGTGTCACTCCGACAACCATTAAAAATTGTTATAGGAAGGCTGGTCTTCTAAAGGAGAATTTAGTAGAAAGCACTGAAGTGATTGATGACGATCTCCCCTTATCAGAATGGTTAAAAAGTAGAGATTTAAGCATCTTTAACAATTGCAATTCTCTTGATGATTTTATCGACACTGATGCTACGGTCCTAACAACTGGAATTTTAACGGAGGAACAAATTGTGCAAAAAGTCATTGAGGTGAACGAAGAAACTGAAACCGACAGTGAAGGCGAAAACATTACAGAAACACAAGAAGTTGTGACTTACAATCAAACACAAGATGCCTTGGATGTTTTGACTAGATTTTATGAAACTAATTCTGGCAATGAGTGCGTGTTCAGTGCATTATCAGTTAAGCGTAATCTGATGGATTTTCAGTTGAAGTCAAGGACAACGCAGCTAAAATTAACCAAATTTTTTCATACGAAATAAAAAGGATATGTGTTTTAGGCAGATAATACTGTACCTGTGATTAATTTAATCACAGGTAGTACTGTATGGCACAAAAATTACAATACTCTTTAGTACATATTGTATTTCGTACAGTACGTATGTAGTTTACAAGTCCGTTATTCAAGAATTTCAACTTAATCTTTATCACATCGTACGTACTTACATATGTCTGTACTACAATATGTACACTGGCATGCAAAAATTAAGGACGAGACGGTTTTTCAAATGTAACGTCGTGCAGAAGTGCTCCACATCGACACAAATCATACCATTAGATCCCCAAGATGTAAGAATATGGCACAAGTGAGCAAACCCGTCCAAACAAGGAATCCAAAGGATACAAAGGCACTTTATTGAAAAGGTAACTTCGAGCAGAACTGGACAGAAGACAGAAATGTCCATGTGACAGGCGGCTGCCAAGAAAAATCCAGCTCTGTAGTAGGGGATATGATCACCCCTGACAGCGTTGCAGGATTTACAACGTTTGCCCATGCTGAGGACAAGTTTGTCAAGGAGCTGTTAAAGCATCCCGTCCCATTCCTCTTGTAGCGCCAATCGCAGCTGCGGAATCGTTGCTTGCGCCTGGTGACGTGCTGCCAAGCGTCTCCCAAGAAGGTCCCACACATCTTCGATTGGATTTAAGTCAGGGGACTTTGCGGGCCAATCCATGTGTTGAATATCTTCACTGTCCAACAGCTCTGTGACAGCCACTGTACGATGAGGTGTAGCGTTGTCGTCCATGAAGAGGAACTCGGGACCCACAGCACCTCTAAACAGATGCACGTGAGGCAGGAGAACCTCGGTACATTAGCGGACACCAGTGACTGAACCTCCTTGGAAGATGTGGAGGTCAGTACGGCTACCAAGCATGATACCGCCCCAAATGAGAACTCTGCCACCTGCAAACCGGTCCCCTTCGATGATGTTGGAAGTGTGATTGTGTGTTCCCTGTTCTCTCCAGATGTGTATACGTCCAGAATCGCTCGTCAGACTAAATCGGCTCTCATCCGTAAAGAGAACTCGACCCCATTGCTGATGTGTCCAGTTCTTGTGTTCCTGGCACCACAGAAACCGCCGTCTGTGATGAGCAGGCGTTAATGGCACACACCGTACTGGTCGTCGTGCAAATAGACCACCTTTGTGCAGCCTCCTGGCCACGGTAAAACGCGATAACGGATGTCCAGTTGTCTGTTGCATGTGCCTTGCGATTTCTCCCCGTCTGCCGTCTGTCTCTTCTCACCTGTAGGACAATATACCGGTCGTCCACCGCCGTGGTTGCTCGTGGAAGACCACTACTAAACTCTCGGACAGCGGTTCCTGTCATTTGAAATGCTCTCCAAGCTAGTGAAACAATGCTGTGAACGATCCCGAACTCCTCAGCCACACTAGTCACACTTCGACCTTCTTCCAACTTTCCAATGACGCGACCTCGGGTGAAGTCATCCAGATGTCATCTACTGGATTGCCTGTTGGCCATATCACACGGTAACAGCAACTTGACGTCGTTCAAACCGATGTACATCGTGCAATAGCTTTCACCGAATTGCTGAGCGTACACCGCCCGTGTGATTTATACCCTTCCAAGACCCCCCCTCCCACGTCATGCTGCATATATGCGCACTACTGTACCAGACCCTAGTCTATCTCCTGAGTGGTCTTTCAGTTCGTTCTGCCTGCTCGTTCCACTGTTATGCTAATTTCTCCTCTTCGTCCTTAATTTTTGCACTCCAGTATATAATGGTATGTATAGTTCTGTGTGTATGTAGTACTGTACATACACATTTTTCAAGAATTCCACAACTAACCGAAATATTGTATTGTAATTTCAACTAAACGTAAGTACTATGTATTTCTCAACATTAAACATTGTATGTACTATATTTGATAACGAAAATTATTTTTTGAATGATTTCCGTGATATTTTGGGTCTTTCCCGGATTATACGAGTAACAGCTATAACGAGCAATTTGTTCGATCCCGAACAGCTCGTCTTAACAGAGTTCGACTGTATCTTTATTGAGAAACAACAGTAAGATTGAATATGCAGTTTATCGAAAACCAACATTTATACCGGCAATTATCCCAATAAATTCCAGCCACCCATGAAAATACAAACGGTCAGCACTGCAATTTTATGTAAGAAGAGCTTTAACTCACTCAAGCAATAGAACAAACGAGATTAAAGAAATTACTTGGATAACCAAAACCGCAGAGAAATTTGGATACAAGAAAAAGCTAATTGAAGAAATACTTAAAAATACTAAAATGTCTCTAAATAACAACATAAAACCTAAAATGGAAAGAAAATTTGGAGGTAAATTTCCATTCATTCCTGCACTTGCGAATATTTTAAAAAAAGAATGTGCGAAAGAAAATTTATTATTAGCGGAGGCTGTTATAGTTAACGAGACAATTTTGGCAACAGGCAATGAAAAAAGATCTATTTTGGAAAAAGCAGGTGTATGTATACTGCATTCCAACAAGAAATATTTCAAGTGCAGAGTGAATAGATAAAATGAATAAAATATACATAGGAAGTACCAAAAGAAGATTTAAGACAAGACTGGGAGAGCACATATCCAACTGGAATAAAAAATAAAATAAAATGTCATTAATTCAACATTGTATTGATAATGAAACAATCCCAGATTGGCCAGAAGCCAAATTAATAACATTGCATAAAACGAATGCCCAAATTTTAACATCAGAGGCAGTTATGATTGAAAAAACAAGAGATAAGAACTGTAATTACAACGACCCAGTCGATCTACCATACATATGGAGATACCTCATTGAGCAAGGAAAAAAAAAGAAAAAAAGAAAAAAAAAACAGTCAAAATAAACGATTTAAAATAAAGACAAATACTGAGTCAACTGATATACGGAAGATAGCAACACCAGACAGTTTAAAGCGGGAATGAATTTGGACGTATCCAATCAAGAAGTAACACGTACATGACTTAAAAATGTGCAGTAAAACCAAGATTTGGATGCGCAAAAGGTTCTGCCGACGTGGAACTGTTGAATCATATTGCATATTGTGAGATACTAGTCTTATGGTGAAATATTATGTGGGTTACGGCATCAAAATGTTATGACAAAGTTTTTGTCAGTGTGGTAATTAATAGTTCTCTTTTATGCTAATGTTAAAGTTAATATTAAAGTTAAGGTAAACATTGAATTTTGGGAGATGGGTGGATGCATTTCAAAACAAAAATAAATTCAATCTATTTAAGGCCATGATAAATAAAAATAAAATAAAATGCACTGATATTATAAAGTCCAAAAGTTATCCTTGTAAGTTTGCATTGTTTGTGATTTCAATGAGTTGAAACACCTGCAAGTGAAAAATAAGTAATTATTGTTTACATGTGTACCAAATGTGTGACACTAAAAATTTTAATGGTATCCCAGGCAGCACACTTACATTGGCTCAACGTAAAACACAAAACGTTGGCAAAACATTCAGTTACTACGATGGGCCTCCCTCCATATGTCTCGTTGGCCACTTGACTTACCAGCTTCTGGTAGGCCCAGTGTACTAACCAGCAATGATTAAACGTAAGAATGAACGTTGATATAACATTGTGCCAGCATTAAACCAATGTTTCATACAACATAAACCCATCACTCCTTCAACACTAAGCCACTCTTACAACATTGAACCATTGGTGGAATAATGTTACGCCAACACAGCACACAACGTTATACCATCATTTGGATAACACTGTGCCAACATCTTTTACAACATTAAGCCATCACTTAGATAACATTGTGCCACTGTTAAATGACTGCCCAACATTTTTTCAACATTGAGCCAGCGTATTGTTCAACGTTAAACCATCATTTGGATAACATTGTGCCAACATCTCCTACAACATTAAGCCATCACTCACACAACATGCAGCCACTGTTATGACGTTGAGCCACCATGTTTATAACATTGTGCCAATGTATCACACAATGCTCATCCATCACTCTTATAACAGTGAGCCAACTTTTTAATGCAAGAATGGTACACATCCAGAGTCATCAGTAGTTTTGCATGTTACATTCTTAATGTTTTAAGCTCTATTTTTTTTTACTTGAAAATGTTACGATGTAGTTTTTTTTTTCTTTTTCATACTGTATCATATGTTCTAGGGTATGAATGAAAAAGCACGATTGTATAAGTAGTTTTTTTTTCTTTTTCATACTGTATCATATGTTCTAGGATATGAATGAAAAAGCATGATTGTTTAAAAACAGACGAGTCGGAAATTAGCTACGTACAGTTAACAAATTTTTACATTTATATATGTGCAGCAAGAAATGTTACACATTCTTGTGTAAACAAATGCAGTAAATTGTTTTTTTAATGATGCATATAGAAGTGATATTTTGTTATGTAGCATACTGTGATTATTTAAAATACAGTAAAACCATGCTATAGCAAAAAATGTTTATAACAATTCCCAGGCTACTTACCATTCATTTGACTGGTCTCAAAACAAACAAACAAAAAGCTTCTGGAAATAATTTTCAGCTGGTTATAAAAAAACCTAGTTATAACAAAATGCTTGAAAGTAGAGTTAAACCAATTCACATGTACACTACAGGTTTAACTCTACTTCCAATAATTTTAAAGTACTGAAAAAAAAAAGATAGGAAAAAAGATAATCGATTTTCATTCATACAGTTTGCAAGAGCCTCCTCCCCGCCCCTTAATTCTTTTCCTTCCAAGTCTGAAAATGCCAATGAGTAGTATACAGGAAGTCTAATGAGTAATGCTAAATAAACATACTAAATATGACATACTTCAGTGGTACAATAATAAGTGTTAATGGTACAGGTGCTTGTATTGATGCAATGTTTTACAATGCACCGTTCTCAGTCAAGTATGTAATTGAGGTGACATATGCAGTTCATTCATGAAAGCTAAAGTAACTTATTACTACTATCTTAGACCAATGGTGTTATTAACAATTTTTTACCTAAAATACTTTTTGTATCAATAACCAAGGAATAATGCACATGATTTGTCAATAGAGTGAGATTTATGTATTTAGCTCAAGAACAAGCTGTTCTCAATGCTGTATTACATGGGGATATGACGAATAGAAATGCAACGAATTTCTATTCATAATAGCTCTAAGAGTGAGATTTTTCAAATTCCACATGGACACATTTCTTTCAACTTAAATGTAATAATAAAAGGTTGTTAATTGTGAAAGCCAGATATCTTCAGAACCTGCACAATGTTAAGTAGGTGAACATGGTTGATAGGTCATAGTTAGTTGCTTCTAAACCTTTCCTGTAAGTGTAAACCCTACGAGAATTTGTGGTGTGTAGTGAAACGGAAAATGAGTAGAATCATGTAAAATGTGCATGCCTTTCTGCAGATTATTGGGTTGCATATGTTATCTACATTACGAAGAGTAGCCTCTTGGTCAAGTATTGCTGACATTATCGGCAGCCTGCTGTTACCTTCTTTATAAATCAATGCTTCAAAATGCAGAAAACATATGTAGTTCATTCATGAAAACTAAAGTTATCACTGTCTTAACCCAATAGCATCATACTATTTTCTGACTACTTTTGCATCAGTTATCAAGAAAGCAAAAAAAAAAAATATTATAAATGGTTTGTCAATAACCCTTTTTTTTTAATTGCACATACACACATTCTTTAACTATTATGTTACACTCTCATTGTATTATGATATCGGAGCAGCTTCAGAACCTGCATCATGCAAGAATAAATTGACATGGTGTAATAACACTGAGAAATAAGAATCATACTCAAAGCAGATGACATTTTGCAGAATGAGGGTCTACCTGTTAACTCTATTGAAAGGCAAACCTGCATGTATCCATACAGTTAAATAAACTTTAACCCATATTTTATCCATATATGAAATCAAATTTTTGAAATTACACTGATAAATACAACACAACATTCACAACTGATAAAATCAGAAAAACCATTTATTTTTGAAATTTTGATTTACATTTATTAAGTTAAAATAGTTATTGTTGATATATTTCATAATAAAACACATAGCAAAAGTAAAAGCTGCTTGAATATAATGTGTTTTCTAAAAGCACAGTATTAATCTGTTAAATAAGTGTTGTGGTGAGATGGTGGTTAAGAATTACTTGCACTTCTACACCTGCCAGAGTTACTGCTAAATAAAACTGGATTTTCACAACTGAATCTAAAGTGGAAACACAAGAGGTAAGGGAAAAGCATTAATGTATAATTCCTTAATGTACAAAATCAAAAATATATGTACTTAAATATTGCACATTTAATATAGCAACAGGATACACTAATAAAATAATTACATTAACTCTCCAATGCAGTTTGTGAAATGAGATCTCATAAATATTAAAACCCAATAAACAATATGAACAAGAAATTGTTGCGTCTAAATTTTATTATTTTTACTAAATAGTTCATGTACTTCCTTTGATGAATGAACACTGAAAAAAATTTACACACCGTTCCAGAAGAAAATGAAATACAGAATTTTAGAAACACCTTTGCAAACCAATTAGTACAAACTTAGTAACCCAAATATTAGCTATACAAGAAATTTAGCAGAATACTGGGCCCATAATTTCCTGAGATCAATTATGATCAGAAAAATGTGGAAAAGCCTTGAAAACAGTAAAAGTGCACAGCCTATTTCCTTCAAGTGATCTGAAGCAGGTGAACATGTACAAATCATACTACACATTTTTTGACATGGTAGTGTGTAAGCTGCTGATAATATGTTGTTTACTTTTCACAAGAAATGCAATCGTGCAATTTTCCAATTAAAAATTAAGAAATTCGGAGACCCTAGCGCTGAACTTGTAAAGCCATCGTCACAGTTGGTCCCCTTGTTTTTTTTTTTAGCAGTAGCAAAACTTGCTAGTGGCCTTATTTTTTACTAGCAAAAGTTTATTAACATTATAAAAAATAAACTTTAATATGTTCCCCTCCACTAGTCAGTCATGGCAAATTTTGATTTCACCCCGTATTGTAATGCTGTCACATTATAATGCTGAAAAGATTACAAATATTTAGATTTAACTCACCTTTTCATGACCTGACAGATTAATTCTAACAATTTAATTCGAATGAAAGTATTTAAAAACCATTTTTTTTTTATTTAACTTTATTCTTAAAATTCAAAATCTTGGAAGTTATTTTCCGTATAGTTTACGATCTGGGTTTCGGGTCTTTTCATCATACCACTTTAAAACAGCAGGCCTGGTGTCAAACTTGTCTTCGGATGGACCTTCAACCTCAATACTCATGACAGCATTCAATGTTAATAAGTTTAAACTGCCCCTCCAGTCAGCCTGGATTCTCTTCATGAAACTGAACCCAACCTCACATGCAGAAGTAGGTAAGGGAAATATACTGCCTTTATCAATATACTGCCAGGAAAATATACTGCCTTTTCTCACAACCAGAAGTAGATATTGGAAATATACTGCCTTTATCTCATGTGACGCACACGAGATAAAGGCAGATAGCAGCAAGAGCATACGTCCGTGTAGCTCAGTTGGTAGAGCGACTTATTCCTGGATTTTTTTTTTTATTGAAGGTTTAATGACCACTATGAGCAACTCAGTGGGCTATAAGCAGTCACCCATCCCTAATTTAGGGTCACTGGCTCCAGGGAAGGGAGAGAGCCAGTGCCGTAAGACAAACACAACATCCATGCCTCACCGGGATTCGAACCTGGACCCCTTTCGGACGAATGATCAGAGGCCATCGCTTAGACCACTGTGCCACTAGAGTGGCCGTATTCTGGAATGAGGGGACCTGGGTTCGATGCCTGGCGTCGACAAAACTGACGGAGAAATGTACTTCGTTATAACTGACATCTATAAGTGTAAATTTCAAATAAATTATGTTAGCTCATTATCTTTTACAATGCTTTCTGTGATTTACAGTAAAACTGCTTAAATGTTATTATTATTTTTTTTTTTATGTTGCTGATTGAATAAATCTTGTTTCCTTCCAAGACACATTTGTAATGATATAATTCCTTCAATTCTTATATTTATGATGATTTTCAGTTGCAGCCTCATAATTTATGACATTTAATTACTCTTAATTAATTACACAAAAATTAAATTTTCTGAGAAAAAGAAACTGAAGTCAAATTTAATAATGCCTCACATTAAATTTAAAAACTATGCACTAAGTAATAAATCATTTTAAAGCCAGAAAAGATAACTTCAGTTACACTTTTGTAATATATGAAACAAAAATTTGCCAAACTTTTGAACATTAAGATTTTGTCACTGTAAATTTTAAAACTATGGTGCAAAAAAAAACTTGATATACAAGCATCTCTTCTCAGTACTGCAGCAGGAATTTTAGCTCCCCTCCCTCCCCCAATATATTTAAGACCCTATGTAAAAAAAAATGACACCCATTCTAAAGAAACTGCTGAAGTGTCCGCTTGCTACTGGATACTAGGTGGCTGTGTCCCAGGCATATGAATCCCTTTGGCACTTACATGTTTGTTTGTGTATGGTTTGTACATTATGTCTCCGCACTGACAATCAGAAATATCTGGTCCTACTTTGCAATTTCCCACGCCGTTGCATATCGCCTTCCTCATTTTGCTCTTTGTCTGCATGGCTCTCAAGGCAACACAAGTATCTGCGTGTAATGCCTCTTCTCGGTGGTAGTAGTGAAGTTCATAGGTTATTTATTAGTTTGATGAAACAACCCTTGTTTTGCACATATGTGATAACAAATCCTACCTTCACAGCTAAATCAGGAAAGTAATAAACTTGAATACTCTGCCATAAAGACTATCTCTACACAGCTTAGTTCCAAGTGCAGAATTAAAAACAAAAAAAGATCTCTTTTTTTTAAGGCAATTTGTATTCAAGCAAAACTGTTACTTTCAGGTTAAGATTAGGGAAAAATATTTAAAATTTTCAACGAAAAACACCCCACGTACTCAAGGGCACCACAAATGGAGGGGCGCAGTTGTGTCGTCTGTGGCATCTCCGCTATGCAACTGTCTCTTGTGTGTGCCAGCAAAACTGTAAAGTTTCATGAAAATCTAAGAAGGTCAGATTCAAAATAGTACTTTTTTCTTTAATGTTGATTTAACTAATCAACAGTTTCACTTGCATTTAACATACTGATCAATTTCACTCCCACACAAAAAAAAAAAAAAAAAAAAAAAATAAATAAATAAAGACATTTTATATGCTATTTAAAAAATGTAATAACTCATATTTCTTAACTATGATATTTGCACAAGCTAAAAAAAATAAAATGGCACAGAACTCCCCAATGAGACAAAACCAACATCACTAATGGGAAAAAAATGAAAAAAGATTAGCAAAATAAAAATTAGTGCTGATTTAACAAAATAAAAATTAATGCTGCCTACCAATAAACTAATTAAAATTGAAAGAACAAATTCATAAAAGTGAGAAAGGAATGCTGGTAACCAATAAACATTCTCCTATTTCCTTTCATTGCAATATTTCTTGTCTCTTATTGTAATAAGATTCCTTTACGACTAGCAGTTAATTTTGCATCGTCAATCCCCCTCCATTGTTTTAGATACATATCCTTTAGTCTGTGACCAGATAGTTTACAATGCAACACCTGTCAAGGAAACCTCTGTTCCACATGACACACATGCCCAGGGGTAAACAAAACCTCAAAATTTTCAAGCACCACCACATTTTTTCAGGAGATATAAAGAGAAAACCATGATCTATCTAAATGCATAAGAACTGTGACTATCAGCTGTCAAAATTAATGCATTGTTTCTTAGAAATTCATTAATTCAGTGTGAAATCCACAACTAAAGATATGGAACATATCATACAATTGTATTAATGGTTGCATTTCAAAATAGGGTTTTGCTTCATAAATTTCAGCTTTACCATCTGGTGCATGCATTCAATAAAAAACACTCGTGAATAAATACATTTATAAGCACCCCAATGCAAAATCAATGCCATGGCTACAAGTATTTCTGATGCTCACTCTGTAAGCACACATGTATTTATCTTGGGTTGCACTGTGAAACTTTAACATGAATTACAACTACTAATATTGCTGTAGAACACATAACTCGTGAGGCAATAGAGCCAAAAATTGATATTAGCATCTTTATTATTCAGATTTTATTGTAAGTAATAAAAAAAATCGCAAACAGAAAAAACCTGTATACTGTACTTGTTGCTTTATTAAAAAGTTGAAAGCTTCATAATATAAATCAAAATTTTAAAAAAGATATTAAATCTGTTGTGCCTTAGACCCCTTGACCACCAGGCGGCACACATGCCCAAAGCATCCTTTCATTGATTTTTACAGAAGAAATATGCAACAAATATCTGCACTACTAGTCCTGTCACTCCACTGAATCCATTTTTTTATTTGTCCTTGTCTCTCAATCAGTCAGGTTAATAAAACCCATTCCTTTGCACACACCCCTCCCTCCCCATAACTGTGCAAATGAATCGGCTCAATAGCAACATCATCATACTATGAGGTGCGTTCAATAAGTAACGATGCAATCCAAGTGTGTTGTCCAGCAACCAGTCAGACAGCAACAATTCTTTGTGTCATTGGCTTTATTTTACTGAATAATAGAACTCTGTGCACCTATTTTTTCATATTTAATTGCATTTAAAATTGATTATTCTTTTCAACTGTGTTAGTGGGTGTCAAACAACAATCAGTTATTATATTTGCACTTTTAAGGTATTAAACCCCAGCAAAGTGCACATATTAACATGCAATTCATTACTGATATACTATTAAAATATACAACAAGATGTACAAACAAAATTGTGGTGTACCTATGGGGTCACCATTGCCAACTTTATTTGCTGAAATTATAATGAGTGACATAGAGGAAAAAATAATAAGTAAACTCGAAGATCCACCACTGATATACTGCAGATATGTTGATGACATTTTTCTGTTGTCCAGGCTAAAAAATGATGAACTTGAAGACTTGACAAAAAAGTATAGTGAAATTTATCCATCTATTGAATTGACAGTAGAACAAGAACACGACAATACATTGGCATTTTTGGATATTATGATAATTAAAACAAATGATAATATGCAATACAGAGTGCATAGAAAATCTTCATATATCCCAGTATTAATACCTTTTCAGTCATCACATCCATTAACACATAAAAGAAATAGTGTTAAAACACTAATTAAAAAAAGTTTAACACACTCATCAATGGAACAATATAAAAAAGAAGAAAGTGTATATATTGAAAAAATTGCATGTGATTTTGGTTACCCTAAACAGGTATTAAAAAATGGATTTATGAAGTAACTCAAGCTAACAATAAAGCCAAGATTGATGAAAAACTAGTAAAATATATAGGGGCAATACCATATGTTGAAAGCGTTTCAGCTGAAATTAATAAAGTTTGGCAAATATGACATACAGGTAGGAAGTCAGGTACTTACTGCAAAAAATTTGGTGATAAAAAATGAAAAAATCAGCCAATTGGATAGAGCAGGAATATATGAAATTACCTATAAACCAGCAACCACCTTTGTCATATATAAGCAGCACGAAGAATAAATTAAAGTATAGATTGAACCAGCATATAAATAATTGGAATAAAAAAGAAGCTAAGACAGCATTAACCCAATACTGTCTGGAAAATCAACAATGTCCAAGGTTTGAGGATATTAAAATTATTAAGAGCTGTAAAAATGAAAGGCAGTTGAGAATTGCAGAGTCAGTGTTAATTGAAAAAAACAAATCAAGATTATGCAACACTGAGCTTAGCAACTTAAACGAACAATGGAAGGCCTTAATAAAAATTGAACAACAGCTTAGAGAGAAAAAAGGAAAAGAGAACAGCAGTGACAATAGATGGCGCCAGAGACAACAAAGATGCAGAGATTGCAACTGGAGCCTGTGCCTCGATGACTCTGCTCACTTGAGCTGTGGTGGGCGGGTGAGACACACCTGCCTCCTGAGGATTTTTTTTTTTTTTTTTTTGATTGTAGGTTTAACGACCACCGTGAGCAACTCACTGGGCTATAAGCAGTCGCCCGTCCCTAATTTAGGGTCACTGGTTCCAGGGAAGGGAGAGAGCCAGTGCCGTAAGACAAACACAACATCCATGCCTCACCGGGATTCGAACCCGGACCCCTTACGGACGAATGATCAGAGGCCATCGCTTAGACCACTGCACCACCAGGGCGGCCTCCTGAGGATGACAGATGACTGTTGAAAGCTTTGAGGATTGTGTGTGAAGGGCTAAATAAGGGTGACACTTGCAGTAGGGTTAGCACTAGTCTTGAAACGGATGGAGCATTTTTGTTAGTCATAGTTGACAGAGGTTTAACCACCTGGGAATGTAATGTAGTGTAATTATGTACATAGTTTTTTAACTAAATGTATGAATAAGTGGTATGCTTGTGTGGTTTTTATGGAATTGACGAGCTATGGTTGCATCTCATATGGCAAAAAAAACCCGGCGTTGTTTGTCTAACAAATAAAAATAAAAATAAAAAATACTATGTTTCATCTCCGGAAGAAGGAATCATAAGAAAGGAGTCTGTAAACCTTTGAAGGCCAACAACATTACGATAATTGATGTGCTTGAAGTGTTTTACGGACGGAAATTGCCATGATCTTTAGGGTAAGTGATTGGTTATTTTTTTAATAGTATATCAACAATCAGTTAGCTTTTAACTCATGAAAATGTACCTCCTAAAAAAATTCTGACTAGATTAGTGGCAGTTTATAGTTCTGAAACTTTGGACATAAGCACTGTTTGTTGCTGGGAAAGAAAATCAAAGGACAGTTGAGGAATGTTGGCCGTAAAGGATCAGCCATGAAGTAGGCGGCCCGTAATCGCAACTTGCAATTTGAATAGGTGAAAGGTCAATGGGCTCATCAGGGAAAATTGAAGAATAACTCAGATAATCATGGCAGGTACGCTGAACATTAGTAGGTAACATCAATGACATCGATAATACTTTAGGATACAATGCTCATGGGATACTGTGTGACCTAACGACTGACATGAAAAAATCAAGACGAAGCATGCCAAAGGTTGCTTGCTTGCTATGAAAAATATGGAAGTGATTTTCTCCAAAGCATTGTGATTGGTGGTGACAGTTGGATTCACCATTATGACACAGAATTGAAAAATCAACGGCTGGAATACTGACATCCACCTTCTTCTCCAACGAAAAATTCAAAACTCAAATTTCTGCCAGTAAGTGCATGCTCACTGTGTTCTGGGACTTCAGAGACATTATATGTCAGGAGTACGTGGTCAAAGGTGCGATTATCAACTCTGAGAGCTATGTGCACTTCTTAAAAACAGTTAAAGCAAAAAATAAACCGTGTGTGTGTGTGTGGGGGGGGGGGAGCCAAAGATTCTGCAATATGACAACCACACACCAGTGCTTTCATTTCAGGGGCTATACAGAAAATTGGGTTTGAAGTTCTTGAACTCCCCACATATAGCCCCTATTTGGGGCTGCTCAACTTCTGGTTATTTTCTGCTCTCAAGAGATATCTGAAATGAATTCAGTTTACCTGTGTCAAAGATGTTCAAACTGCTATGAGGAAATGGTTCTGAGAACCTGAAGATTTTTACAGAGACGGGTTTAAAAGACTTATTAAACGTTTGCGTATCTATGTTGAGCGTGAGGGGTATTATGTAGAAAAATAAAATATTTCAATTAAAGTAGAAAATCTGAACTTTGTTCTTTTGTTTCAATTTGATTCTTTGCCACTGAGATTGCATATAAATATGGAGGCATTACTTTCTGAACACCATCAGTACATGCAGACATTCTGTTCAGTATAGTACGTGAAGCTTTTTGTTTACATATCTGAAGCTTTTTTAGTTTAGTTAAATTGTGCTCCTGAAATATTATAGTATCTGAAACTTTGCTTATTTTGATTATCTGCCCTTTTATCACATAGACCACATGGAAATGGCTAGATCCACCACTTTTTTTTTTTTCATAAGAAATTCAAAATTGGCTCTAGGAAAAAATTTGCTGCATTATTTTCCTAGAGAACTATGGTGTTATTACTGTCATTGTCTAAGGAATGTGCATATTTTAATTCATATAACTTACATTGTTGTGAAATACAGTAATTATTCTACTGAACTCATGAGCAGAAACATTGCTCATCTTGATCATTGTAGTTTTTTTTATAGTTTTTGAAACAGAAAAATAATCATGAATAAGATTAGCTCAGTGAGAGAGACAGAGAGCTGAATAAATTTGAAACATGTCAAAAACCATAAAATACTTACACATTATGAAATGGCAGAATCATAATTGATTCTGAAACAGAAAAACAAGTATTAATACAGTACCTACACATTCTGATGCAGGAAATGGCTTGGCTCCATGAAAACATCCACCCTTAATAATGGGTATATTTGGTACTATAACAATGCCAAGCTGATTGCCACGTCACTCCTATTTCTTCAGCAACAGAACAGAGTGCCAGAGTAGAACAAGACAAAAAGTATTGTTATAGCATATACAAAAATAAAAGTATTTTCATTTAAGCAAATTTTGCATAATTATGTGGTGTCATAAGAGTTAATATAGAAATTAAATTAACTGTACATATAAAACAGAAGAAAAATTAGCCACTTTCAGGTTTGAGATACACGTTATGTTACTGTATGTTTTTGGTTCTGCTTCGGGGTTTTGTTACAAACAACTAACTCTGAGGGTTATAAACAGTTTTACGTGGCTAATTTTGGGCCACTTCTTTTAGGAGGGGGAGAGAGAACCAGTGCTGAAAGACACACACCACCGATGCCTCATCTGAGACTCAAACTTGAGCCCAGCTCATACAATTAGCAATTAATCAGTGTCTGATTACTTGCCCAGTAGTGCAGCATTAAATGTTTTCCCTGAAACAAATTATTCCATAGATGCTTCTTTTAGTTGCATTGGTGAAAAATACATAACAACAATCAAGTATTCCATGATGGGAACAAGTGGATTAAACTTTAGAGCTTTCAAACTCTTAGTCTGAACAAGTGTAAGGAAAGAAAATGTGCTTTACATTTTATACATAGCTGATTTAATTCACAATAGTAAACTTAGATTTTTTTTTCTTTTTGCAGATCTTCACAATTAATCATTCTGGTCTATCAAAATATGCCTCAGCAGTGAATCTTTTTATATCAGCAACAGTGAGTAACATTTTTAATGGCACGCTGTTTTGCTTAATTCACTGTTCTTTTTGAAGGATCTTCATTAGCTTAAATCTGCTTCATACAGCTGTTATATATTTTTATTTACATCAATATACTCTGCATTCTCACTTCAAAAATAAGAAATGAAGACCACTATTTGGTATAAATATTTCTAACAAGAAAAAAATTATATTTCACAAATTAAAATATTCTGACTATATCCAGTTGCAAAATTGTGATGTTTTCATAATTTCATATCACTTTTAATGATATGTGCTATCAAAAATATCATTATTTTTACAATATATCCAGGCCACCTCTGCATGAAAAACTAGTGTAACCTCTTGATGAAACTTAACACGTCTGGCACTTCAAAAAAAAAAAAAACAAGAAAAAAATGATAGCAAATGTCAGTGTAAAATATCGTAAAATACCAGCGAAAATCAATTTTCATTCAAAGGTTTTGATATTAGTGACACCACTGAAAAATAGATATCAACATTTATTAACAGTATAAAAGTAATGTAAATCTCTCCAACTGATGTAATGTTACGAGAAATCTTTGAGAAGAAAAAAACACAATGAAATCACTTCACACCATAACCTAAAATTTACTGCAATGTTTATTTTTGCAGTTTTTTGCTAAACACATATTTTTTGAGGTAATATAGTGCTGAAATTCTGGAATATTAAATTTTGAATTATGGGAATGTTCATCACCCCTTTACATAAGCTCACATGTCGAATCTGAGCGGACAATCTAGTTAATTCAGCATTTGTAATTAGCCAGTAAGTAGTTTAAACACACATCACCGTCACTGCGAAATTATATTGTTAACAAACTTACCTATTTAATAACATTTTGTAACTTTCCAGCTCGCTCTGACATCGTGAACAAATCACCAAAACAACTCTCATCCATGCGATCACGGTTTTTTAATTGTTTTAGACAGGATGTAGTTAACTTCCAAACTTCAGTTCTGTATTGCAGATAAAGCAGCAATAAAAATGCAACATCTATAAAAATATGCCATTACAATTTAGCAAAAGCTATTTTAAAATTAGTTCTTGTATGATAAAAACGTGCAAAAAAATCTAATAAGATTTATTCTACTTACATGAAAGTGACTTCCAGTTAGCATGCGTTCTGTGAGCAATGGCGGAACCAGGGCTTTAGCGGAACAAGATCGAGTTGGTCACGTGTTGCTTCAACCCTCCAGGCGAAGTCTTCCTCCATGTTGATGACTCCCAGGAGAACTGGTTGTGTGGAAGACAATAAAAATAAAAAGTGAACTCCGTTTATTAGGCGTAGAAAATAAGGGAATCAAAAGATGCTAGCTTTCACTACCTCCGGGTAGCTTCGTCAGGCATTTAGTAGTTAAAGATCGCAGAACCAACTGGAACAAATGTATTTCTAAGAATATAATTAAATTCAAAATAAGTAAAACACTTGCACGATGTTACGGGTTGTTTGATCCCAGGGCCGGGTGGTCACGTGTAACTTCTAGAAGCCGGTGCCATATGACAGGAAGGCTTGTGGTTACATCTTTGTTACACATATTCCGTCACGTGATGATCTCGATGGTTTCGCGAAGCGCAGTAGCTCTTGCGCTGACGTAAGGTGCTAGTTTCTTAAAATCTCCCCATCTGGGAACTGCTCTTTCAGATGCAACATCACTGGCTAGTGCCGTCGTAAGCTTTCCGGCCTTAACGTCCCTTTGGTGTTCATAAAAACGAATCTGGAAGGATCTTTTTGTCATCCCGATGTAGGACTTAACGGATGCGTCAGGATAATCCAAAGGAATAGCATAGACTCCGGCTTCAGTGAGCGTAGAAGGTGATGCGCGCTGGTCTGCTGAGAGGATATGGTTATGATATCAGCGTGACAGCTCCTAGACCTTTGTCGGATATCCTCTCAGCAGACCAGCGCGCATCACCTTCTATGCTCACTGAAGCCGGAGTCTATGCTATTCCTTTAGATTATCCTGACGCATCGGTTAAGTCCTACATCGGGATGACAAAAAAAAGATCCTTCCAGATCCGTTTTTATGAACACCAAAGGGACGTTAAGGCCGGAAAGCTTACGACGGCACTAGCCCGTGATGTTGCATCTGAAAGGGCAGTTCCCAGATGGGGAGATTTTAAGAAACTAGCACCTTACGTCAGCGCAAGAGCTACTGCGCTTCGCGAAACCATCGAGATCATCACGCGACGGAATATGTGTAACAAAGATGTAACCACAAGCCTTCCTGTCATATGGCACCGGCTTCTAGAAGTTACACGTGACCACCCGGCCCTGGGATCAAACAACCCGTAACATCGTGCAAGTGTTTTACTTATTTTGAATTTAATTATATTCTTAGAAATACATTTGTTTCCAGTTGGTTCTGCGATCTTTAACTACTAAATGCCTGATGAAGCTACCCGGAGGTAGTGAAAGCTAGCATCTTTTGATTCCCTTATTTGCTACGCCTAATAAACGGAGTTCACTTTTTATTTTTGTCTTCCACATTAATTGGGCGTACAGAAACCCGTTTCTTCATCGATTGTATATATATTTGTGAACTGGTTGTGGTTGAAGCTTTCTCTTGCGCTTGACTGTAATCGGATTATCCAAAGGCCCTTTGGTAGCTCATCAGTTAAAAAATTGTTGGCTTTACGTCAACATTCAACATTGACGTCTTGCCTACCAGATTGGGAATAGAATATGGTGGCATGGTGTAGCACCTACGTTAAATTGAAAGGGTGTGCTGCCTGGGATACATTGTACACATGTAATAACTTTTGGAGGCTGTGATCAATTTTAGCGGTTAGGACTAAATGCATTAATTAAATAAAAACAATACTTCAGGATTCGAACCAGCCCTTGGCCAAGCCAAGGGTGGATGCGATGGAGACCCTGAGAGGAAATTCAACTGAGTCATCTAATTCTTCACTGCACAAGGTTTGGGTTTTTGAAAGGCCACTTGGCCTGTATTTATTTTGTAAAACTTAACCAAAAAGTAAACAGTTAGTTGTCTCTTGAACCAAAAATCAGATTTATACTTGCCGAATTTCCAAACCTGGCCACAGGGCCCAATAGAAATTAATCATAGGATGAGCAGCTTATGTGCTTCTAAAGAAACAAAATTTGTACATACAAAATGGAATGTTTACTAACAAAAAGCCACACTTAACCTTTTAAAGGATCAAAGCAGACCTAAAGCAACACACATTTGAAAAATTCACAAATTATACACCACTCTTTAGCTTGTATCATATGTTGCTAAAGTGAAGTATCTTCTCCCTCTCTCCTCAGTGTTATAATATAAGAATATGTACTGTAGTTATGATTAGCCCCCCCCCCCATCCCTTTCAAACAAACTCCTCAAACCGGTTTCCTTAACACATGTTAATTTTAGACATATTGCAACCACCGAGTAAAAATTCACAACTAATCAAGAGTTATATTACTAGACGGTTCTACCCTCCTAGGAAAATTTGCCGTACAAATAAATATACTTAACTTTCTAGCATTAGTTGATACAGAATCAATTCTAGACGCCATACTAAACATTCTGCACTAAATACCTTACTCAATCATCTCAAAAGCTACCGTTACACCATAATGCTAATAAATAAACTTAAAATTCACCCTATCGTCTGGAAATTCAAAATACTACACTAACACAAACTTGCTCCGATTCCTCAATCAATATCCTACCATGTAAATGAGAAGGCAAACACCAATTCCCAACACTCCTGACTTAAATTCATATCAAAGGCACTATTACTGTTCATCACAATTTAAAATTACACAACTAATTCTTACAAGCAATTTATAAACAAATTAATCTAAATTCTCAAAAGTACACCATGTGCCTTTTTCGAGAACTAGAGAACTACGCACACTTATGTCTCTGGGCACTAAAAACAGGTTGACACCTCAATTCAAACCTAAGAAATGTGTCTCTATTCTAAGCAGTAATTTTTTACAATGTGCGGTAAAGCTTTCTTATGAGTTTGGTTTGCCCCTCGAAGCCTTTAACGAATGGCTGGATTCTGTGTTGTGTGATATTCGTCATGAGCTCGACAAGTTAAAGAGCTCTGGGGTTTGTGCCCGGCAGCCACATAATCTTGCTTTTATTAATTCACAAATTCATGAACTTCAAAACTTATTCACTATTTCTCCAGTGGATAAAGCTGGTAATAACTTTGCCGTCTTTTGTAAACAGTTCTATCAGGATCTCCTAATACAGGAGATGAACACCACAGATACTTATACTCCGGTTTCTCAAAACCATAAAGACATTGTTAAAAAGATAATCGCTCTGCATAAAAGGATTAAGCTTAACGTGTCCAACTTAAACTTTCCTTTTATTTATGCTATCCCAAAGTTTCATAAGGAACCTGTTTCCTTCCGTTTCATTGCTAGTGGACGCAAATGTTATAATAGTAAAGCGGGTGGGTTGCTTCAGAGATACTTGTCCGTGGCTCTTCGCAGGTTGGGTTCGACCTGGATTATTGGGAGCAATAACAGAGTCTTGAAGACACTTGGCTCGGTGACTGTCACATCTGTGAATACTTATGATTTTAAAAACCTCTTCACTTCAATTTCATTGAAGGGTCTGTGGCAGGTTGCCCTAAACATACATACGAAGTTCGAGCCCGGGACTACAGAACAGTATTGGCACTTCCTGCTGGATTCCTGTATCAATAACAATTTCATGGGCAATGGGCTATACCTCCAAATTCGTGGTGTACCGATGGGCAGTCGTTTTTCTAGCAGTTTGGCTAAGCTCTATCTACATTTCTTTGAGGATAGATTTGTTGCCAACCATCCTTTACCTGGGATTGCTCTAAGATATGTTGATGACATCATTGTCATTAACATTCCGGACTTTTTGCCTTGCGCCACTGACTTGTATTCTGACGACCTTACCCTAGAAAAAACCAACAGATCGTCTACTTGTGTTTGTTACCTCGATTTAGAGGTTCAGGTGGACTAAGAGGGAAGAGGTGTGGTGAACTTATTTGATAAAAGAAACTCTTTTGAGTTTGATATCATTCACTACACTCACTGGTCATCCAACATTTCAAAAGGTATACATCGCAATCTACTCATCTCTCAGTTTGATAGAATAGCTAAAATTTGCTCTACACAGCTCTTACTTGTAAAAAATCTGAAAGCTCTTCTTTCTAAACTGCAATCTAATAACTTTCCTAAAAATTTCGTAAGACATTTTAACCATTTAATTTTGAACTATAATTCAGTGTTTTTTTTTGTTTTTTTTTTTTTTTGTCATGGTGGGTTTGTTCTGCCGGTAAGCTTTTAATTACTTTTTTTAGTTTTATAAATTTGATTCTCGGAATTCTTGTGCTTATTAGAATTTGGTTTTGTGGCCTAGGGAGCATGACCAACCGACAATTTTGGCTTGCCTTGTTATTTTGTTGGTACTAGAAAGGTCACTTCCACAGGTTGATGCTCTCCTGATGATGGCAACCTGTTTTAGTTTTCATTTCTCTTGAAGTTCCTTTTTCAAGATTTTTGGATAATTAATAATAATGCAGAAGTAATTTCCACTATACTCAGAAGTAAATCCCTTAGATATTAATAGTTATGATTTTGAGAACCTATATACCAATCTGCCTCTATCAGACATAATCACTACCTTTAAAGAGCTGTATGCAGAATTTAAACTTAACCAATTTGTTAATGTAGGAGACTGGAACTCTTATCTCAATTGCTGCATAAAAAATAATCATATCTTATTTAATAATATTCTCTATAAGCAAGTAAATGGAATCCCTATGGGAACGTCAACATCCACGAGTATTGCAAACCTATTCCTGTTCTTTAAGGAATATAAATTCATTAAAAATCACTCCACTTGCTCCGATAACTACCTTTACACATTTAGATATATTGATGATCTGCTGTGTATAAATAATTCAGAAGTTATAAAGAGTGATTTTGATAATATCTATCCTAGCTCTCTTAAATTATGTAAAACCAACCACAGTAATCAGGAACTTGAGTTCCTAGACTTAAGCATTAAACTTAACAGAGGTAACCCATCTATTAGCCTCTTTGATAAAAGAGTTAATTTTCCTTTCAAAGTAATTAAATATCTACACTTGAATAATAACATATCCACCAAAGTAATTGAGAATGTACTGATTTCTCAGGTGCTTAGAATTTCAAGAATTTGCAGCAACAATTTAGACTTCAATTACCACATTAATATACTTTTAGACAGTTTTCTAGTGAACAAAATTCCTACTTCTTTCATTAAAAGAACTTTAAGAAAAATTATTCTGAATAATAGAGTAAGGTTGACAGATCTGCTTTAATTTTCTACACAGTTAATAATATGATTCTGACCAATGAAAGCCTTTTGGAAGTTGGCTAGAGGATGGTATTAACTACTAAAAGGAACCTTAGTGCTGTGGATAAGAAGGTCCTATTAAAAATAAAGAAATAAATAATATAGATAAAATCACAAAAAAACTTAAAAATCTGTTTATATAAGAAAATAAAAATAAATATAAAAGAAAACTAGTTATTCACTCACTAGAATAGCTATACTAAAAATAGTAAAACTAACATTAAAATTAATAGGATTATAAATAGTCTATAGAAGCTCACTAAGGTGATTAAATACATGCTAAGGTTATTAAATACACTACTTGTGTATTTCATGATATTTCTCATGTATTCTGGAGAGTTTATTCTACTCTTTCTGATCACACAGGTCCACAATCTTAATTATATATATTTTTTCTCCGGTTGAAATTCTCCGCGAGTAGGATTTTTTCAGAGTGTGGAGGCCTTCAGCCCCACCCACACTGCCCCCCAGCGAATTGGGAGGGGCAGGGCTGTTTGGAAGTTTGGGTAGAAAAGTCGGCCATGTTTCCTCTTGTGTGAAAGAAGCAAAGTTGCATAAGAGGTAAGCTCTCTTCTTTGTCTTTTGGTTTTTAGGTAGTCTGGGTTCAATATTTGAACTTCTTGAACATTTTTTTCTTTTCTTGCTTTAAGTTTTTAGGCACTAGCAAGTCTATTAACTTTTTTGCGTATTTTAACTCTTACTTTTCTTGGTATTTTTGCGTGTTTTTTAGGGAACTAAGGCTAAGCAGCCGCCCGATTCGTTGTACTTGTAGTCTGCGCTGTATTTTCAATGCAGTTAAGGACTTATTAACTACTTAATTATGCACTTAAAGCACTTCTGAAATACTTTGTACATATTGCAACTAATTGTTTATGTAACATAACCTTCACAAAGCATTTCTTTAGTTTATTATTGTCTTTATTTTATTCTCATTTTTGTGTAGTCAGAAGTAGTGAGTAGTGGGTTTTTATAATCCAGTTTTCTTTCAAGAATCTGTGCTTTAAGAACTTGTAATACTTCTGTATTGATATTCAGGTTTGAATTCTCTCTCAGGCGAACTTGACTATTTGTTAATTACTGAACATTATTTCTAAGAGAAGAAGATATTTTAAAAATTACTGAACATAGTTCAAAGAGAAGAAGATATTTTAAAAATGCAAGGAGTAGTTTATGAAGTAAATTGTAGTTGTGGACTATCTTACATAGGTGAAACAGGTCGCAGACTAGAAACTCGTATAGCTGAGCATAAAGCAGCTATAAAAAATTGCTCCAACAAGACTGGATTAGATAGGCATGTTAGAGAAACTGGGCACAGCATGGATTGGAATTCCCTTAAAGTAATCAGTTTCCAAAGCAATTTCCAAAAAAGAAAACTGAAAGAAGGAATAGAGATTGAGAAAAATCAAAATTCCATCATCAATGACTGCAAAGGATTTTCCTGCCTAACATCTGGCAGGATTTGTTGAAAAATAACCTAAACCGTCAAGGTTAACCGTAACCGTCAAGGTAAACCGTAACCATGATAGTGACAAGCAAAAAGTGACAACAACAAGAGAGCCTGAAGAAGGAGAAGAGTTTTCTCCGAAAATTTGCTATAAATGAAAAAAATTCCTAGTAAATTCCCATAAGTTGCTTTAGATTATTAATTCAATTAAACTAGGAAGCCATTTCTCAATATGAGCTTTATTCAAAGAATTAGAACAGAGAGTATGGGTCAGATACTTGGCAAACAATAAAGAAAGTTCAACATGCTACATTGAAGATGGAAAGATCCATAGCTCAAATCAAGTTCCTGAAAAATTGCAAGGTAAATAACTTTATTCCAAATTCATTTAGACTTAGAAAACCATTTAAAGATTTACTTTCAGCCAACTTCATAAGAAAAATAGAGCAAAAAACGTTAAAAAGAAGTATTGAAGCAAAATATAAAAATGTTGCTTATTATAAAAAAGTAAAAGTAGAAAATGAAAAGAAAATTTCTGGAATCTTAAGGGATACAGTAAAAGCAGAATTGGATGACTGGCTAAAAATTGGAGTAAGCAACAAAAATAAGAAATTTGTTAAAAAGCTGAACCTTAAAGAAGAAAAATTTTTGAAGAAAAACTATTCAAGTAAAAACAAAAAAACTGCAGTTCTTAGTCATGTGAAGGACAACACTGCTACTGGAGTTAGCCAAGAATTATTACAAGTGATAAATAAAGGAAGTAATTTCAATCTATCCAAAGAAAAAATAAATCCAGAAAAATTGGTAATTGAATTGGAAAGCATCTGCAGCACTTTAGAAAAAGAGGACCAAATTAAAGCAGACCTCCTCAGAAAAGATTACTACAATAGCCTTACAAAATTCCAGAAGCAAGTAAGGAAACCTCAAAAAAATTTTGATAATAGTCAATTAAAAGCTCTTAAAGATTTCAGAAAAAATGAAAGTATAGTTGCTGTGAAAACAGACAAAAGTAAGTTGATTACTATTATGGATAAGAAAGATTATCTAGAAAAGATGGAAGAAGAACTAAAAAAACCTATGTATGAAGAAGTAAAAGAAAACCCACTACCAGATTTGATTAAAAAGTCTCTAAGCTTATTTCACTTCAAAAAAGAAAACCAGCTTCCAGAAAACTATAAACAATTCTCAAAATTACAGTTCAGATTACCTCAAATATATGGAATAGTCAAACTGCATAAAGAACACCAACCAATTAGACCAATAATAGACTCAAAAAACTCTATTCTTTCAAATCTAAACTATTTTTTAAAGTCACACCTTCAGAATCTTTTAAAAGAGCCACCTAACTTAATTAAAAACTCAATGCAGCTAAAAGAAAAACTAGAACTTCTTCCTAAATTAGATTCTCCTATTATGGGTAGTTTAGATATAGTGTCTATGTATACTCACATTAATATAGATCAACTTATAGACTTTATAGCGGAAGACTTGGCAGACCTAATAGTTTTTCACAACAAGGAAAAAAACATATTAGTAGGAATTTTCGAAATGCTTACTTTCTCTTTGCAGAACAACTACTTTCAATTTGGGAAAACTTTTTTCATTCAAAAATCGGGGCTAGCTATGGGCTCCCCACTCTCCCCACTCTTAGCTAACTATTATGTGGGAAAACTAGAAGAAAAGATACTAGTACAACCCACATACTTCTGCTTATATAGCAGATACATGGATGACATCTTATTTATAATAGATAGCTCAGAAATTGTTCCAGAAAGAATTCTAGACTCATTCAATGAATTAGATGATTCCCTTAAGTTCACTATTGAACTTCAAAAGAAAGAAGAATAAACTTCTTAGATATTACTATCTATTATGAAGATGAAAAAATTCCTCACTAGTTGGTATAAAAAACCAATGAATACAAAAAGACTACTGGATTTCAATTCGTATCATCCAGTTTCTATTAAGAAAAATGTAGCAAGTCAGTTTTTAGAAAATTAATAAAATAGTTTCTACTGCAGATAAAAAAGAAGCCCATAAAGAAGAGCTTAAAGTCATACTTGCAGAAAATAACTATCCTAAAGAAGAAATTGAGAAGCTTCTGAATTTTAATGGTACGAAGAACCCACAAAAGCAAGAAGTAAAATTCACTAGAAAAAATTTCTTATCACAAAGGTTTATTTGAGGCTTTAAAGAGAATTAGTAAAAAATACAATATTAGGCTAGCTCCAAGTTTAGAGAACAAAGTTAAAAATTTTTCCCTAAAATAGTTCAAAGAGAAGAAGATATTTTAAAAATGCAAGGAGTAGTTTATGAAGTAAATTGTAGTTGTGGACTATCTTACATAGGTGAAACAGGTCGCAGACTAGAAACTCGTATAGCTGAGCATAAAGCAGCTATAAAAAATTGCTCCAACAAGACTGGATTAGATAGGCATGTTAGAGAAACTGGGCACAGCATGGATTGGAATTCCTTAAAGTAATCAGTTTCCAAAGCAATTTCCAAAAAAGAAAACTGAAAGAAGGAATAGAGATTGAGAAAAATCAAAATTCCATCATCAATGACTGCAAAGGATTTTCCCTGCCTAACATCTGGCAGGATTTGTTGAAAAATAACCTAAACCGTCAAGGTTAACCGTAACCGTCAAGGTAAACCGTAACCATGATAGTGACAAGCAAAAAGTGACAACAACAAGAGAGCCTGAAGAAGGAGAAGAGTTTTCTCCGAAAATTTGCTATAAAATGAAAAAAATTCCTAGTAAATTCCCATAAGTTGCTTTAGATTATTAATTATTTCTAGTTCATTATGTCACTCTTACAATTAGAGTTTTCTATAATCATCTTCTTTCTGTTTAATAGTAACAGATGAAGAGCATGGGTCGGGCCAGGAGAGTTATGGATGCAATCTAAATTGTTAACTAAAGCTAGGTCATACAACTCTGCGGAGGACATGACATATATATTTGTATTTTTAGGTGGGTTAATTACTTGCATCCATGACTTTGCAGAAACCCATTTCCAAATAGGTCTTTGTGGAAGTGAGAAAATGCAGAGTTTTTGCTGGTCCTTGATAAAGCCAAGGCTCAGTATTCTCGACACTTTCTGCATTCAGTTTTTGTTTTGTTTTTACTCACACCGGTCAATACATAACCTTTTCTATGTTGTACTTGGTATGAGTTAAAAAAATTTTAGCTTCAGTTTCTTCTTAATAGAATGTGAATTCTGAATTTTCATAACTGCTGCGTTGCGCGTTTTGATCTTCAGGATGTTTTGCAACTTTCGTTTCAAATTGTAAAGTTTTTCTTATGTATTCGGCTTTGCTCTTTAGTATATATATATCATCATCATCAACCATTATCAATCCACTGCTGGACGAAGGTCTCCCCAGGTTTCCTCCACAACGGTCTGTCTTGTGCCAGTCTCCTCCATGTCACTCCCACATACTTTCGAATTTCATCCACCCATCTCCCATGTGGTCTTCTTCTGGGTCTTTTCCTGTCCCTTGGAATACAATCTAAAATTTCGACTGTCCATCAATGGTCTGCCCTTCTGGCAGTATGTCCAGCCCATTGCCATTTCAGGAATTTAACTCTGATCATGATGTTTTCCACTCTTGTCATTTTTCTCATCCATGAGTTCCTCTTCTTATATCTCCTGGTTACACTAAGCATGCACCTTTCCATGCATCTTTGAGTTGTCTGCAGCCTTTGTATGTTTCTTTTAGTTAAAGTCCATGTCTCTGCACCATACGTAAGCACTGGAAAGATGCATTGATCAAACACTTTTCTTTTAAGACATAATGGCATATTGCTCTTGAAAATTATGCTGTTTCTTCCAAAAGCTCTCCAGGCAAGTTTTGTACGCAGATTAATTTCTTCATCAATGTGACCCTCACTTGATATCTGCTGTTCAAGATAAACGTAGGTGTCTGTTACCTCCAGCTTTTCTCCATCAATCGACAAATCTTCATTCCTTGTAAAAGCATTGAACATCGCTTTTGTCTTCCGAAAGTTCATTTTTAATCCCACTTCTTTACTGATACTCTTGTCAGCAAGTTCCTGGATCATACTTTGCAGCTCTGATGGGGTAGTTGCCAAAATGACTACGTCATCAGCAAAACGAAGGTGGGTTAGATAATCTCCATTAATCTTTATCCTGTGTTTTCCCAGCTCAGTGATTGAAAGACATTTTCCAATGTGGCATTAAAGATCTTCGGAGATATGGTGTCACCTTGTCTCACTCCCTTTCCAATTTTTATGTGTGTTGTATTTTTAAACAGCCGAATCTTTGCTCTTGAATTTTCATAGATGTTATTAATAATATTAAGGTATGCATCTTCAATACCGCAGGATTTCAGAGCCATTGTAACTGCTGATGGTTTCACCGAATCAAAGGTGCTTTTTCATAATCGATAAAAGCCATGCACAATGGAAGTTCATATTCCCTCGCTCTTTCAATTAGTTCTCTCAGTACGTGGATATGATCTATTGTGCTGTAGCCACTCCTGAATCCAGCTTGTTCTCTCGGTTGAGCCATGTCCAGTGTTACCTTCAAGTGGTGTGAAAGAACTTTAGTGAAGATTTTATAAACCACTGATAGGAGACTGATAGGTCTGTAGTTCCTGAGATCCTCAATGTCCCCTTTTTATGTAGCAGGATCATTGTAGCATTTTTCCAATCCTCAGGAATCTTCCCTTCATTAAGGCATTGAGTGAAAATTTGGGCGAGTACTGTTTCAATTTCTCCACTTGCTTCTTGTATGATGTCTACAGTAATTCCATCTTCTCCTGGAGCTTTTCCCCGCTTCATGTTCTTGATTGCATGTGCAACTTCTGCTGGGAGGACTGGAAGAACTCTGGTACTGGTACCTTTCATGATATCTGGAGTACATGTATCATTCCTTTCGAATAGTTTTGGGTAGAAAGCTTTCACTCTTCTCAAAATTTCGCCTCTATTTCTTGTTACAGAACCATCTTCTTTTCTCAGAGCCATAATCTGTTTTCTTCCCTTACTCAGATGTCCCTTTGCTCTCCTCAGGCTTTGGTTGTTGTCAATTGCTTTTCTCACTAGTTCACAGTTGAATTTCCTTACATCTTCAGTGATACTTTTTCGTACCGTCTTGCATAGCTCTATATATTCCACTTTGGAAGTCACATCTTCTTTAGTTGACCTCATCTCTCTTCTTTTTTGCATCAACATTTTGGTTTTTCCTGATAATTTGTTCACATGCAACTTGTTCTTAGACCCAGCTAATTTTGTTGCTGTTTCCATAAAAGCTGTGGTTACTTTTCTGTTAACTTCAGAAATATCCACTTCTTCCGATGTTAGGCCTTCTAAAGCAGAGAATCTGTTCTTCAGTTCCAACTTGAAGGTATTATGGTGTTTTTTAAGGTTGGTTATGTCAACACATTTTGTTTGTCTTATGAGCTTGCCACGTTTGAGTTTAGTGTTGAGGTGCATCGTACATCTCACCAATCGATGGTCACTACCTGTGTTGAACTTGTTTAGCACACTGCAGTCTTCTGTGATGAATGTTTTGGTACACATAATAAAATTAATTTCACTAGTCGTCCCATTTGGATGTCTCCATGTCCATTTCCTGTGTGGCTTTTTCTTGAAAAAGGAGTTCAAGATGAAAAACCCTTCTGCCTCTGCAAACTCAACGAGAGTATTTCCACGCTGGTTTCTGTTGCTGTGACCGAATTTACCTACTGAAGTTTCATTCTGTTGCCGTTGCCCTATTTTTGCATTGAAATCTCCCATAATTATCTTCAAGTGCTGCTTACCTTTATTATTTAGATGACGAATTTCCTCATAAAATTCTTCAATTTCTTCTTGAGGATGACTTGTGGTGGGTGCATAAGTTTGAATAATCTGAGCCTTGTATCTTCTCGAGAGTTGGGTAACGAGTCGTGCAGCTCTGTCAGAGGAACTTTCAACTTCTACAACTTTATCCTTCAGTTTCTTGTTTATTATAAATCCAACACCACTAGTTCTGCCAGTATCTGTCCCACGATAGTAAGAGATGTCCACTTTTCAGTTCAATGAGATCTTCTCCTTTTCTCCTTACCTCACTTAGCCCGACGATGTCCCACTTGATCCTTTGTAGTTCCTTTTCCAATTCAAGAAGCCTTGAATCAGAAGATAGGGAGCAGCCATTATACGTAGCCAAGGTCAGCATCAGATGGCAGCCTAGTTCGGTCCTCCGGTGATTCTTAGCACCCTCTGTCTTCATGTCGCACTGGCCGCTGCCTTGGCCAGGTACATTGCAGATGCCGGAGACTGAGGGCCAAGATTTAAGTTGTGGAGTCATTTTGGAGGGTTTTGGCCATAACTCACCACGCTGGTCAAGCGTGTTGGTAAATGTGGAATAGCATTTCCTCTAATCCCGATGTTATAGTTATACCGCTATTGGCGGTCGATATATATAAATATTCAATATATATATATATATATATATATATACTAAAGAGCAAAGCCGAAAACATAAGAAAAACTTTAGAATTTAAAACGAAAGTTGCAAAATAACCTGAAGATCAAAACGCGCAACGCAGCAGTTATGAAAATTCAGAATTCACATTCTATTAAGAAGAGACTGAAGCAAAAAATTAAACTTTTTTTTTCTTGTATCTGGCCATAAAACTCTGTACTAATTTCCTTAGAAAAATTCTGATCCCCAAGATGAAAACTTTTCCATTGTCTCTTCAATGGTATGCCCTACAGCCTGGGCTGACCTTTTTATTTTTTGTTTATATCTTGTGCTATGACACTGTTTTGGCCTCTTATAACCCTTGCACCAGATTTTTTGAAATAAACAATAAGCATCACTGGCATGTGTCTCTTATGTCTTATGTCAGTGCCACTTGATCCTGAATTTTTCTTTCTTTTCAGGGTTGCCAGCCGACCGGGAAACCTGGAAAAATCAGGGAATCAGAAAATAATGCTAAAAATCAGGGAAAATTCAGGGAGAAATAATTATTTTTGCAAAAACCTGGAAAAGTCCGGGAAAATTAAACTGATAATTTTTTGCGTAATGTGTATGCAGTTACTAGGGATGGGAATTCTGTACCAAAATAAAAATCTTGTTGTAAAAGGCAAAACCGCCGTGCCCGTCGTCGGTACTTCGGCACACTACGTTCTTCGTGTGCACTGATTTCCGCTTGATGCTAAGTAAGCCTAAGCGTTGGGAAGAAAGATTCAGCAACTCCAAGTACTAAGGGTTTTATGTAGTTACTATGGAAATTGTTGGTCCGCTACGGACGACTGAAAACGTAGATTATGTTATGGAAATTGTCTGTTCGCTATAGACGACGGAAAACATCGAACATACTATAGAAATCGTCGGTCCGCTAAGGTGACGGAAAGTATCGAGTATGCTAAGGAAATCATCGGTCCTCTACGAACGACAAAAAAAATAGGGTATGCTATGGAAATTGTCGGTCCGCTACGGACGATGAAAAATATTGAGTATTCTATGGAAATCGTTGGTCCGCCACGGACAACGGAAAACTCAAAAATTTCGGCCAGTAATTAATTCAACGGTGCAATGATAGCTTTTTTAGCACATCTTTTGTAAAAAATGATCGTGCTTATGTTATCGGTTTGTCCGTCGGTCTGTAGACACCATATCTTTGCAACTATTAGTCAGATTTGAAAAATTCTTTTTGCATTGGGAAACTTGAAATATGTGAATGACAATCCTTTGTTTCGCTTTTTTTTTTACGATGTACAATTTCACCACTAGAGGACGTAAATGCAGATGATATCGAATTCAAAATAAATTTTATTCCATACATTTGGCTTCTAACATCTGATTAAAAAAATTCTTTTATCTTTCGATTCCATTTATGTCGAAAAGTTTTTAAGTATAGTTACTTTTTCAAGTTATGCATAAATTTTCCGCCAGGGGACGTAAAAGTAAATTACGTTTTCCCGATATCTCTTCTCTAAAACTATGATTTGAGAAATTTTTATCTTCAGCGGATATAGCTCCTGATCAATGGAAAATATAATTTCTAATTTTTGGTAAAGAATATTTTGGCCACCAGGGAGTGAAAGCGTTAATTTTTGCTCCTGATGCATTTGCCATAAAATCTGAGCTTCTAAGATCTCGATTGGGAAATGTCGTTTGTAGACCGATGCCACTCACGTCGATAAACCTTTGTGGAATATTTTCTCCTTAAAATATTGCATGGTTTCACCGCCAGTGGGTGTAGATGTATATCTTATTTTTGTCAATATCTCTTCTTCTAATGGTCCGATTTGAAGAATGGTTCCTTCATTAGATAGTTTCCGTTGTGACATGTTTTTCATATAATTTCAAAATTTTCAAGTAGTTCATAGACTTTTCGTTAGGACTGTAAAGGTATGTAAAGGTAAAATGCATATTCCCCGATATCTCTGCTTCTAAAACTCTGATTTGAAAAATTCTTTCTGAACCGGATACAGCTCTTGATGGGAAATCCTTTTTCAAATTTTTTTGGTTAAAATTGGTTTGGCCCCCAGAGGGCGTAAAATTTAAGCTTCTAAAATCTCAATTGAAAAAAATTCATTTGTGGAATGATACTAGTCACGTTGACAAACCTTTTAGGAATATTTTCTTCTTAAAGTAATGCATGGCTTTTTATGCCAGGGGGCATTGATGCATATCTTATTTTTGTCAATATCTCTACTTTTAGGAGCCCAATTTGAAAAAATCCTTCTTTGTTGGATGGTGTTTTCAATGCGAAATGTTTTTCATAAAAATTCAAAATTTTCTAGTAAATCGTAACTTTTCGCTAGCGGGCGCAAATGTTTTTTTGTGTTTTCCCCGATAATTCTGTTTCTAAAACTCCGATTTGAAAAATTCTTCCTGTATCACATACAGCTCCTGCTGAAAAATGTCATTTATATAATTTCTAATATTTGGTAAAGAATTGTTTGGCCACCAGGCGGCATAAGTTTTAATTTCTTCTTTTGATGCGTTTGCAGCAAAATCTGAGCTCTTGAAAACTCGAACATTTTTTTTTTTTTCTTGGACCGTTACCGCTCATATTGAAAAACCTAAAACCTATCTAAAACGCATGTTTTTCCTGCCAGGGGCCGTAGATGCATATTTTATATTTGCAATATCTCTGCTTCTAAGGGTCTGATTTGAAAAATTATTTCTTTGTTGGAAAGCGTTTTTGCTGCGAAATGTTTCTCATATAAATTCAGATTTTTCTTAATGCACAAGTCTGCAACCCGAGGGCGTAAGTTCACGATTCTGTTTACAGCAATATCTGCGGGATTAAAAACTTGATTGAAAAACTTTTCTTCAGTCAGATGCTATTGTTTTCCATACCAGTTCCATTGACTTTGAATAGCTTTGACAAATTTAATTTGCATCAGAACGGATTCAAAAGATGTACTCATTACACCCGGAGATTTGGTGTCGTCTTTCTTGTTCTTCTTGCATTGAATATATTGAATTACAGATGTTGCATTTAGTATGTATATTATCAAATTATCTTCTGGAAAACTCAGGGAATTTTTAAAGCCAATATGAGTAGCAACCCTGCTGTCCCCCCCGGCCCCAGGTAGGTTGTAACTACTGTCAGCCCACAATTGCATGCTATAGACCATAATTTTATTAGTTTTTTAGTTTTTGCTATTCTGGCAGTGATGTGTTTAAAGATTTAGCAGGGCTTGGAAAATATCTGAAAAGTTTTTTTTTTTTATTAAAAAATATGATGAACTTTTTTTACATGTTTTGCATTTCCTTTTGAAGGTCTGTATTCAAAATGTTCAGTGCACAAATGCGTGTATCTCAAGTTTTAAGTTGATGTTGCTGAAATTGGTATGAAATGGTATGATGATAAAATTGGTACTTGAAAAATTTAGTGATTCTGCCATGTTCCTTTTGTTGAAGTTTTTGCCCTTTGTCACTAAACACTGGATGCTACTTCCATTAGAGGCATGCATCTTGTTGGTGACTATAAACAACATTTAAAGCAAAACTACATATGGTTCCAATTTCTGGACCTAGAGCGTAATATAATTAAAGAAGTGATATTCTTCTGTCCTTGGCACTCTGTAACAATAATACAACTTCCTGTGATCAGCAGTGAAATGAAACACGACATGTGACGACTGACTTTTTTCCTTGTAGTAGGAAATTATATTCCAAACTTCATTATTTTAAAATTTAGTTGCCCGGTACGGGCAACTAGATATTTTATTTCCTGCCTAAGCCAATAATTTACATGCCGCAGGTATCTCGAGCATTGTATTTTTCAAGCCCTGATTAGATTGCAATAATGCCAGAAAGAGAATGTGTTACTTCTATTTTTGTTAAAATTTAGCATTTAATGGTTTGAAAATGTAGGCTTGTTGTTGACAGAAGCAAAAATTTCAAAGAAAAGTGGTATACTTTAGTTTTATTATGTTGTAAGCAAGTAGTTCATCACCAAGTATGACTATTCCATTATATAGCAAATGGCTAAGATAGATTGCATATTGTATAATTTTCTTATTAAACATAAAATTCCCAATTTAGTAATTTCATTATAGCAAATTGAACACACAATTTTTTGGAAGGAAGAACTTTGTTAGAACCTAGAAAGTTTTGGGTGTAAATTATGTGTGTGTGTGTGTCTACAGTATATACACACCAATGAGCCATTACATTATGACCACCTACCTAATAAGCTGTAGGACCCCCTTTATCCCACAAAACAGCTGCCACTCAGCGAGGCATCAATTTAATGAGGTGGCAGTAGGTATCCTTGGGTATCTGGTATCATAATGTCAACAGCAGGTCCTCCAGTTCCCGTAGATTTTAGGGTAGTGGTGATTTAGTGCGAACCCACTTTTCCATGTCTAACCACAAATGTTTGATTAAGTTCATGTCAGGTGAATTTGGAGGCCATGGCATTAACAGAAAGTCACCAGCATGTTCCTCAAACCACTCCTTGACGATTCTGGCAGTGTGGCATAGCGCATTATCTGTTAGTAATGGACATCACCAGCAGGGAACACAGTTGCCATGAATAGGTGAACTTGGTCCACAACGATGTTCAGATACCTGACAGCTGTCAGGGCATAGGCGCCATCTTTTCATGAATGCCACGGGGGCGAACCAAAAAATCACGAGAAAGTAGCATTCACTTTTAAAATTGATCATCGTTTAACCACACACATATACAAGCACATTCACACTAAAGCAGTGACAAGAATAGTAATATATTTCAACTTCATGTTCGATGGAATTTTAAATTTCCATAATAATTGTACTTTCAAGTGGGGGCCTGAAAATATCGTCTTTGAGTTCTATGTATATATAATATATACATATGTAAAATTTATTTATAATGAACCAAAAACGAAATATAGTCTCTGAGTTTTGCACATATACATACTCCTTTTCCAATTTATTCGGAGCACCACCATATTATAACCCTGTGAGAAGAAACATTCAGTGACCAGTAACTTTTTAAACACCATGTTAATGAAAAAATGCCACACAACAAATATTGTTCATCTCTATGAAATGTTCCAAATTTCAAAAGTAGCATTACTTGCTATAATTGAATTAAAAGGAAATGGAGTCTGAAAAACGCAGGTGGCAGGACTCTTCTCTGAAGCTGTCTTAAAGGTTTTCTTCGAGTTAGGTAATGATGCTCACTGTTATCATGAAACATATGCTTAAGCAGTGAATAAAATTATTCTCCACAATCGTTGGTATATTTGTTTTCTGTTTTAATCGAATTTCTATTAATAATTTATAAAATGGGGAAGCATCCTTGTATCTTTCAGCATGTATTTTCTCTTAATTTAGCAAGCAATTCATGTTAAATTTTAGTGTATTTGGTATATTTCATTGAGTTGTGCAGTTTTTGCTCTGTTCTATTTTTCTATGAAAATGCTAGTTAAAAATTTACTGACATTGAATGTTTCTTCTCAGAGGGATTACATGGATGTGTTCCTGTTAAACTGGTTGATGATTATGTTCTATTTTAATTCACATACCTTATAAGGTCATTATTATTATTTTAAGGGGGTTGTCCGGATCTGTTGGCGCGCAACTGTGAGGCAAAGAAAATTTCTGCTTGGTGGAATTAGCCATGTAATTAGAGAAGGCTCAGGAGGGGAGGAAGTGCTGAGCCCCTCCTGAACCCTCCCTTAATATATATTTTTTTGAAAGTTTTTTTGCCAATTTCTATTTAAATTTATTCAAATTTAACTCAACAGGAAGCTTACTCTTCTATAATGTCCTGAATTCCGAGTTTTTAAGTTGTTCCCTAAGATTTTACATTAGAAATTTTTTTTGACAGCTTTATTCTTAAATAGAAGGTTTTTTCACCGATTTCTTTTAAAATCAACAAAATTATTGCTCTTCAATAATATGTCTAAAACATCAAATTTGAGATTTGTAAACCAAGCCATTGAATGACTGAAGACATTTTACATTACAAAAGTTTTTAACCAATGTTGATTTAAGTTGAAAGTGCTTGACTGATTTTGCTCAAAATTGACGGGGTTGTCCTGGTAGGGGAGTAGATCATAAATCTCTAGTTCTTAGCTTCATTCGTTCGAAAGTCATATGTATGTACAGACAGATGGCACCAAATAAAATATTACACATAATTTTTCCGTATGCACAAATTTATATTGATGACTAGAAAAAATGCTGGATGTTCCAAACAAAACATTTCTGGATTATAATTTTTTTAATAATAGTGTACACTGTACAGCATTTCATAATTTCACTTGTTTGCAATAATAGGCTCTCTTTGTCGTTATCCTAATATTTCAACTAAGATTGAATTATGTAAAGAAAAAAAAAGTTTTGGGGTTGGACCTACTCCAGGCCGCACCACTTGGACAGTAGGAAAAATGAGTTAATAAAAATCTACAAAAAGAAAGCAATTTTTTTCTCACCATTTTTATCATTCTACAGGAATTTGTGAGCTCAGTGCTCTTCAGCAAAAAGTGTTGTAGTAAATGTTAATATTCTTAAATGCGTAAATTTTTATGTCATGTTGTTGACTGACTGTGAAACACAAAAAGTGAAGTGACGTATTATGTACAGAAATTTATTCATTTGTTGAAATATACTTCATACCTTTGGTACTGAAGATGATGGAAACTCAGCATTTGTGACAGCCACGGTTTGTAACACTGATTCCGGTTTTACTGTACAATTTATTATTTTTTTTTTTTTTTTTGACGTACGAATTTATGGTTTTAATTCCACTTTCACTCTTCCTTTTCAAATTTTTCATTTTGAATATGCGACTCATCTCAATTTTGTTGTTGTTGAGGTTCCAAATGATCTGAACTTTTATTCTTTAATATATTTCATTTCTATCTCCCCAAAAGGCCGAACAATGAAAAAAAAGGTATGTCAGCTGGTCAAGATTCAACAATTAACTCCAACAGGACAGTACGACATTACGTTTAAAAAATTTCCAAGATGTATTTAGTTTCAGTGAAATTATTGGCTAGCGTTTTACTCCTGTCTTAAAATGACCAATGGACATTGGTTATCATATAGTTCATGCATCGGCATGCAACTGTAGCAGAGGCATAGTAAAGCACTGCGACTACAATGCTTTACTATACCTCTGCTACAGTTTATTGCCTCTGTGGGAATTGATGAGAAACTGGCTATTATATGGGTACACTAGAACCCGACTGCTTGTCACCCAGCCTAGAGCCTGGAGGTGACAAGCAGATGACTTGAAAGTATCATTGTCCTGGCGTGTCTTCTGGTAGAGCCAGAATAACAGTGATTCTTCCTAAAACATTGGATGATAGCTGGTATGAGGGGGAGAAACAGGGAAGCGCTAACAACATCAAATAATAGATCCCGGTGATTCCTGTTTACAATTTTGCAACCAAAAATAGTTTGCTGTGGTCGCTTGAGCACCCCAGTATCTCCCCTTCTCTTTTTGTAGAAAGAGCACGTTTGAACTTAAAGAAAAAACTCAGCATTGTTAGATAAAATTAAAATGTTGATGCAAAACCAACATATTTAAAAATTTAAAAAGCATGCATTTCCAGAGAAGACCAAGGGGGCCCAAACATACTTTTGCTCCCTGCGGTATAATCACTGAGGAGGTGATCGCCCCTGTCGCCCCCCACGTAGTCAGCACCTATGTATCAGGGATTGTGCTATTGGGATAATGGGGCTTAAAGTGTCCCAAGAAAACATCGCCCACAACATAACACTGCCGCTGCGGACCTATTTCCGTCCAACAGTGCATCCAAGTGCCATAGCCTCCGTTGGTAATCAGTGTATCGGCGCTCAGCCATCTACATGATGCAACAGAAATCTTGATTTGTCTGACCGGGCCACTTTCTTCCAATCGTCCACGGTCCCATCTCGATGATCTTGGGCCCATTTCATGCATTGTTGGTGATGACGCGCAGTGAGCATTTGGACCTGACTGCATTTTCAGCTACACAGGCCCATGCGCAGAAGGCTGCGAAGAACTGTGTGCTGTGACACATTGCCCTGATCATTACTGTTGTAGTTCCAGGTGATTTGTTGCACTGTGGCCCTGCATTCGCTGTGAATAATGCGTGACAGTCTCCGCTCCCCTCTGGCATTAATGAGCTGCAGTCGACACACGGCTGGACGATGGTTTATCGTTTGGCCATCTGTGCACCAATTTTGGTACAAATTCTTTACAGTGGCATGTGAACAACCCACAAGCCGCGTTGTTTCTGAAATTGTAGTTCCGAGACGCCGTGCCATCACAATTTGTCCTTCATCAAACTGCAATAAATCGGCAACTTTTCCTGTTCTGACTCTGAACACTCTACTAACCAAAAGCCAGTCCTCGGGTTGTATATATACTGCTCTGTGAACTTCACCTGTGCCACCGTTCTGTCTCCAGGCACACTCATTTCTCTAGTCTGGGGGTGGTCATAATGTAATGACTCATTGGTGTACATAGTAAGTAATTATACAATATGCACTCAGCCATTGTAATTGTTAAAGAAGCAAACCAAATGCTAAATTGAAACAACTACTGTAATTTTGCAAATTGAGCCTTAAGGAGTTGACTAACTGTTTTCTGAGTAACATTATAATGTTGTTTGATAGTAGTCTTATGTTTGATAAGCTTCAGTCATCAGTTTGCCATGCGTTACTGTTATACAGGGTGTTCGGAAAGTAACTGTGCACCTAGGCTACCGTTTTGTTTTCGCAGATATCAAGTGCAGTATGTGCCACCGCAACGTAATAAAGTGGATTCTCCCAGTCGCAGCCGATCGCGGGAACCCATGGGGCTCACTGCGCATGCGCAGCAAGCTGCTTGAAGCTTCTGTTGCCGCATTGCGGCAGTTGAGTTCCAGAGGTCAACAGAGACGAGTCGTTGTTACTGTAAGTATTGAAGTTATCGTGTGTGCTGTTGTTGTTCAGTTTTTCGCACTATGGTTCTTTCAATTGCGGAACGTGTGTTTCTTGTTGAATACGTCTTTCGAGAAGGCAATGAATACACCGATTTAGTGCGGCAGCAATTTGCTGCCAAATTCCCAGACACACCTGTACCTCATTGTAATGCAGTTCGTCGACTTATTGAGAAATTTCGTGCGACAGGCTCAGTGTTCGACGCCGAACGAAGCGGGAGACTAACTAAACTTACTGATGGGAAGTTGATGGACATCTCTGACTCCCTGCTGCGGAGTCCATCAAAATCATTGCGCAAGTTGGTGCAAGAGGAAAATATCGGGCTTGCGGCAGTGCATAAAGCGGTGAGGGAATCATTGCGCCTCTACCCATACAAAGTAACAGTGGTACAACAATTCAACCGGCGGATCACGTAAAACGACTCCGGTACTGTGAATGGTTTAACAATTTTATTCAAACGGAAACTGTTGCTGTTCTTGATGTCACCTTCTTTACAGATGAGGCGTGGTTCCACCTCTCTGGGTATGTTAACGCACAAAACACACAATTGTGGTCCACAGAGACTCCTCATGCTGTGTCGGAACGACCCTTGCATGACCAGAAAATTGGAGTGTGGGTTGCGCTATCCCGACGGCGCATTGTTGGGCCGTTATTCTTTCAAGACACCGTGAATAGTGCACGTTACTGTTCCATACTCCACGACTTCATCGGCCGCCTTGAAGCAGACGAAATCCCCTACAGCTGGTTTCAACAAGATGGCGCTACTGCGCACACAGCTCACACCTCTATGAAACCTCTGAATGAGGTTTTTGGCGAACGTGTCATCTCAAAAAACCTATGGCCCCCTTGCTCCCCAGACCTTACTCCACCAGACTTTTTTCTGTAGGGCGCAGCAAAATCTGCTGTGTATCGTGATCGCCCATGCACGCTTGATCAATTACAAACTGCAATAACTACGTTCATCAGAAACATCTCACAAGCAAAGCTGCAGCAAGTGTTTGCAAATAAACTGAAACGGGTTCAGCACTGTATCGAGGCTCGTGGAGATCACTTCGAACATTTTTTCTAAGTGCATAGCTTAGGTGCACAGTGACTTTCCGAACACCCTGTACAAGCACTGGTGACATTTAGAAAAGATGTGTTCTCTTTGCTCATTTGGATGGCAGTATGTTTTCTATAGCTGAACTTGAACCTTGTTCCCTGAAACAGTGAATCTTTTATTCACTCATTTGAGTCCCATTGTTCAATAATATACATTTCAAGTAGTCTTCAGTTTTGCTGTTGGTTAGATACTCTTGAGTAGTGTAGATCAGAGATGAAGCTGGCTCAAAAAATGCTGTAGCAATTATGCTAGAATGGAAAAAAGAAGTTGCAGCAAAATGCTAAAGAAAGTTAACCACTTCTGTGGTTCAATAAATTGTAGCATCAATTTAATCATTAACACCAACAACACTTTGGACCAGTGGAAAACTAATTATTTTGGAAGATACTAACATTGAAAGAAAAACTGTATCGGGCTGTATAAGTTCATGTACAGTTAATAGGTAAGTCATGGATAAGAACTTCTTTCTAAAATCATGATCAAATAAGCTTAAAATCCAAATCTTTATCACTTGCCAGGACATTGATTGTTCTTGCTGCAACACACAATTTGCAGTTCAAATATGGTATTTTATCCATCCAGTGAACTTGCTCCCATTTGTAAAGGGAGCACCATTTTCTCAAAAGTTGCTCAGAAGAAATAGATTCAGTAGCAGTTTTAGTTCTTTTTTTTTTAACTCACAATTTTTTTCAGTTTATTTATGAGTACTGTCTTTGTAATCTTTACGTTTCTTAACAATGAATTTATCCATAGCAGCAGCGCCATGTGTATGATAGATGGCAACTGGGTTGGCGAGCAGCCTCTACCGTGCACTTTTCTTTTCTAATCCGTGTTCTGTGCAGGTGCGATCTGCGAGTGTTTGAAAGGCCACTCTGGTCATGAAGGCACTGACAATAAGAGGTTGTTTATGGCTTTGGGGGTGGGGAGGGAGGTGCCATAGACATCGCTGCTGACTCTGGTTTAAACTTGAATTGGGGGAAAGGGGTCTAATCCCTCCGGCCTCTATAATCTTACCCCACCCTTTATGGAGTGCTCTAGAGTGTGATGGGGGGGGGGGGGGTGATTGAGCCAACAGGTGCTGTAGTAACATACCTTACGGATTAAGAAAATAACAGCAGAGTGTGAATCGCTGCCAGAATTTCGGAAACTGTAGTTTTCACTTGAATAGAAAAGCCAGAGCCGAATCTGCTGAGTTGATATTTAAATGGTAGATGCCATTTTGCAATGGACACTAATTTCCATTTCTTATTGTTAAGAATTCTTTTTCACTAACATAAGACTGCTGTTTCAATGCCATGGTACTCTAGTTGAAGTGTCCCCTTACTGACCATCAGTGGACTGCCAGTAGCCTTCCTGTGCCTTTGTTGTTGCTGGATTATGAACACAGTTCAGTTTGTTTGTTTTCTTTTCGATCTGATTACTGCATGAAAAACATTAAAATTGCAAGCATTCAGTTTACAAGATGTTTACTTTATGTTTATTTATATTATATAGGTGCTTATCAGAAATGAAAAAAAAAAATGGAATCCTGTTTGATCAACATTCACTGCATTAAGCCACAGTTTGTTGGATTGTTTGAACAAAAATACACCAACAACTAATTATTGGATGCTTAAATGTCAGTAAAGTACAGTATAATAAAATTTTATCCATATATGTCTGGTCAAGTCACGATATAACATTGCGAGGTGGTGTTATGCTGAAAATATTTGGTGACTAAGTGCTATTTTCCTGTGTTGTGTTTATTCTTTTTAATACTGTCAGTTTATAAGCGTTCCGTCTGTCCATTTGTAAGGTGAGAGTTTCTGTGTTGCAATAATATCTGAGATATAACCTGTTTAAAAATTTCATCACTCGGTGGTTGCTCGGCTTCGTTGTTCGTGACGTAGTGCAATGATTACCTTAACTCCTCCCACTTGTGTCTCCGTCACGCTGTCGTCTGCTTCGGCTACTCATTGCTTTTGTATTGGTTAGTTAGTGCCGATATTACCCGACGTTGGTCATCAAATTCTATTGTAAATCAATCTTGTCCCAAAGGCCTTGTGGATGTTGTTGAATCGCACTTACGGTGGATGATGGTGTACAGTGCTATGGAAAGTGTGGAGGTATTTTTCACTTCACATGCTGTGCACTTCCTGAAGGTACATATCGAAGAATGTCAAGAGAGAAGTGTATGTGGTGGCAGTGCGATTGCTGCAGACGAGGAGTACGGCGAGATACTGATATTACCACCGAGACAGAGAAATCCTCTGTTACCGACCAGCGATCTGGAGCCAATTTCGATTTTACGAGTGTAAGTGATTGTGTTATTGAGAAGTTTATGGAGTCCATTAACATGAAGTTTGATGCGATTACTGATCTAAGGTCAGAAATTTCTGATTTAAAGAAGTCGGTGGAGTTCTCCTTAAAATATGATGATATTCTCGATAGATTGCATAAATCAAATTCAGTGCTGGAGGAATCTCGTAGGGAGGTTGTGGTGCTTGAGAAGAGGATAGCAGCTTAGGATTCCGAAATTCTAAGACTGTCTTGGGGCCCAAATGATTTGGAGCAGTATATGCGCAATAAAAACTTGGAGATTCATGGTATACCGGAGAATAATGGCAAGACTGAAAATGGTCTAAAAGATATGGTACAGAATATTGCAGGTAAGTTGGGTTTTGGTGAATTTTCATAAAGTGACATTGAGGTTGTGCATAGATTGCGTGTTGGAGGATCGCGTCCAACCATACCACTGCTTGTACAATTTAAAACTAGGACAGTCGGGAACACTTTTCTTGGAAGGAGCAAAAAAAACTTTTAAAATATCTGATGTTATTTCTGAATGTTCGGGCAACACTAGAATTTATATAAATGAAAACCTCACGTCTTTTAACAGAGATCTCTTTTGGCTGCCCACAGCTTTTCCAAGGAACATGGTATTAGGTTCTGCTGGTATAGAAACGGACGAATATTTTGTCGCAGAGCTGAGGGCAAAAATGTGGTGGTTGTTAAAAGTAAGGTCGATTTGGACCCTGGTCGTATATAATGTTTATTTGTTATGTAATTACTTTGTTTAATTTATTTAACTACACTTTATACATTGTGACTTTATGAATTGTATTCCGCATGTGGTTTCCGTGGGTGATTTCCATGGTTTACTTGCATCGTGTGATCGTCACTTGAGATTTCTGCACATTAATGCTCGTAGCCTATTTGGTAAAATAGATTTACTGCTTGAGCTACCATGTACCCTTGATTATTATATTGATTTTGTTTGTGTATCTGAGACTTGGTTTGATGCAGATGTTCCACGTTTATGTGATGTGCCGGGTTTTCGGGGTTTCGTTGCCTCGCGTTCTGGGGCTCGGGGTGGGGTGGGGGGTCGCAATTTTTGTTAAACGTTCTATTATTGTTTCATCATGTGATAAATACACAACTGTAAATAACAAATTTGAAATGCTTACTATTGAAACACAACATTGTATTATAAGTACGGTATGTTGTCTTCCTAATGGTAACCAGGGTGCTTTCGTTGGCTTTTTCTCGGGTTATTTGGACGAGATGAATCTTGCGGGAAAGACGCTATATTGTCTCGGTGATTTCAATATTGACATGTCTGTCTCAAATGATGCTTCGCAGTCATTTTGTGATTACCTCGTCTGGGTTTGTTAATGCAATAACTACTACAAGAATTACAAGTACCACCTCCTCTATATTGGATTTATGTATTACAAACGATTATGATTATTGTTCTGGTGTACTGTCATACTATATAAGTCAGCATTTGCCTATATTTTGTTTGTCTGGACGTAATGGGAGATTAAATTCCTCGAATTGTCCAGCTATTCGATTGTGTTCCTATGGACAGGAGAGTTTGAGGTCTTTTGATCTCGCCCTATCTGGCGTTGATTCGTCCCCTGTTCTACGACTTACTGATACGATTCGTGCTTTTGATGTTTTTTGGGGGACTTTGTGGAGCTTTTATGATTCAATATTTCCTCTTGGGACCTTAAGGCGCTCGCCTCGTTGCAGAAAGCCCTGGTTTACTCGGAATTAATTGAGATGTTTACGCAGGAAAAATAGATTATTTAAAATATTTTTGCGTTCAAGAAATGCTTCAGATTTTTTTTTATTTTCGTAGATATAGAAACTAGTTTAACTCTAAGTTGAAACGTGCAAAGAAAAATTATTTTATAAGTCGGTTTTCAAATACCAGCGACTGCAGTAAAGTTTGGCAATCAATTAATGAGTTGTTGTCCAGGTCTCGGGTTCAGGGGATCCCATACAGATTGATCACATGGGCACTAGAGTTACTGACTTGGACTGGATTGTAAATTTGTTTAATACGTATTTTATTGAATTACCTGCAAAGTTATTGACTGATATCCCACATTCAACTGGGCAATATTCTGAATTCCTGTCGCGCCAGAGATTATCTTCTTTTTATTTTCATCCTGTTTCAGATGATATTATGTCAGTTCTGACTAATCTGGATTCATCAAAGGGAGCGGGTCTGGATGACGTTCATCCGAGAGTAATTAAGTATGCTTCTCAAAATTTGGTAATACCCTTGAGTCATATTTTTAATTGTATCTTTTTAACTGGGAGAATTTCTTCTTCCTTTACAATAAGTAGGGTTTCAGTTATCCATAAAAAGGGCAATAGAACTGATGTTGCTAATTACCGTCCAGTTGCAAATATCTCGATAGTTGCTAAAATTTTGGAGAGGCTGGTTTTGAATAGCTTGTCAAGATTTTTGGATTTGAATAAAACTTTACATTGGAATCAGCACGATTTTCGGAAGGGTCACTCAACGGAGACAGCGTTATTGGATGCTTTGAATTTTTTACAGTCAAATGTAGATTGTGGAAGGTGTGTTTTGGGTGTATTTTGCGACTTGTCAAGAGCATTTGACTGTGTTCGCCATGATATTCTTTTGTCTAAATTACAACATATCGGGATTAGGGGAGTTGCACTTTCATTTTTCGAGAATTATTTGTCTAGCAGGACACAATATGTACAAATACAGGGTGTTCGTTCTTTAGTTCAAAGAGTTAATTTTGGAGTTCCTCAGGGCTTCGTCCTGGGCCCTATGCTTTTTTTAATTTATGTTAACGATATATTTAATGTTGTTTCTACTTCTCATAGGGTTTTATTTGCTGATGACACCAGCTTTTTTTCCCCTGGGGATTCATTGTCCAAGATATTGCCTCATGCAAATCGTGACCTCCAGGAGATTTCTCGCTGGTTTGGTTGTAACGCTCTTACAATTAATACTAATAAAACAACCTGTGTCTTTTTTTCGGGCCGTGGTCTTCGGCTGTCGTCTCCTACTGGTATTTTCTTGAACAGTGATCCTGTTGCATCCGGGTCTTCGGTGAAATTTCTGGGTGTTGTACTACACGAGACTTTGCGTTGGGGTGTCCATATATGTTATTTAGCAAATATTCTTAAGTCTCGTATTGGTGCTATATCCAGGATTTCTGGTTTTTTGACAATCAGACTCAGATTAATGCTATATTATTCTTTTATCTATCCTATGTTGTCTTATTGTATTTTGGCCTAGGGTCAGACAACGGATTATAATGTAAACAGAATTCTTGTTCTTCAGAGAAAATATATTTGGCTTCTAAATTCGTCTTTAAATACTGGTAGTATTTATTGTCATTATAACATACTTCCCTTCAATAAAATATTTATTTTCAGGTTATTACTACTTATGCATGACAGAGTCTACATGAACAGGCATCTCGAACTGTTGCAATTACAGCATTTCTCCCATTCACATGATACTCGAGGTCATACGAGTTTTGTGGTTCCTAGGGCACACACAAGATTGCTGCATAACAGTGTTATTGCAGCTGGACCCAGTGAGTGAAACAGACTGCCATTATATATCAGGGAAATTGTGGACTCTAGGGTATTTAAAAAACTGTTACGAGAGTTTTTGTTGTTTGTTTGAGTTCCTGTATTCTTTCTTTTACTATATGCTCCACACCGGTCATATTTTTAATGATGCTATCTTTATCGTTTTGACCTGACACATCTACCTTTGGAGATCGGGAGCTCGTCAGGCTTAAATTTAAGCCTTTTTCCCTGGCTCCAGGCTACAGTTCCATAGTACATTATGTTATTTTTTTTTAATAAATTACATTGTATCAATTTTTTGGTCAATTGTAAGTGGGATTAGTGCTTGTATGTTTATGATTATTATACTAGATATATTTGAGGTGGTTTAGCTCTTGTTTTCTCTTGGATTAAATAATTAGTACTAAATGCTATTAATTTATATTGAACTTAGTGATATTACTGTGACTTCATGTTTTTATTCCATTGTGTTAATACTGTGTTATTATTTAAATTTTTTTAGTACATATGACAATTTTTTATGTTTGTGTTTTATTAGATATAAATGTACTGTGTTGTGTGGCAGAATTTTCATTAAATTCAATTCAATTCAATACCTACCTTGAAACTGGCTGTTGATTTGCTTTTGCCCCTTGCATAATAAACCTGAAGAACTATTATTTGTATTTTAAAACTTTTTTTTTAATGGAAGTTCATGTGTCTAGAGAGATATGTGTATCCTTGTTCATATATGTCTTTACTCATGAAACTTTTTCATATAGTTTCAAATGTGATTGGAGTGAAGCAGCCCAGTGTTCAGATATTCTAAGGAGAGAGTGTAAGTGGTCTCCTGCTATTTATACATATGTTCATGCATCAGTGTTATATATGATGATGGAAGAAGGACAGCTTGACCTTAGAGAAAAAATTGTTGAATTGATGGGGTGAGTGCTACTTTTTTTGTGACCTTGATTTTAATCCTTAGATGCACCTTGTGCTTTTGTTTTTCTCTGTCATTACGTAATTGGTGTCATTCTGACTCCAGTGCTGATGTTATGAGCATTATGCTGTAAAAAGGGATTTCAGATAAAGACTGCCTTTCAGTTATTCCATGTTAATTATTGAAGTATTCACTCATTGTTATGCATTTATTTAATTTGAATACAAAAAAAAAATATTTGAATGAATTGTTATATGTGTAAAATCAGAAAATATGTACATAAGATGTACTTGATAAGATGCACTGTTGCAACATCACAATTATTTGAATGAATTGTTACATACTGTATTTGAAAACAGATAACATATATCACTAAACAATAAAAGGCACACTTATGTGGAAGTAAAATGAACATCAACAAAGAAAATTCAAAGAAAAGCATCATGGTGCTAGTGTTGTGCAGTTTGTTCATTAGAAATCCCTGTCATGATGAAGGCCAAATTTGGCCTAGAAAGGCCACAGTACATTATATATGTTGGAAAAACACTTTGCTCAAGTTATGGAATGTTAGTATGTTGCACCTGTATAAACAGTGCAGGAAACTATACTGTGTGTATAGTGCAAACTAGTGATTGACATTTTGTTACTACCATCAGTGCTTCATGTCCAAGGTTCTGCAACCCATTCAACAATATCTTTGCTTTATACAGCCATTACATGATACTGGTTGAAGATGAAAAATTAGACATTGTACAGTACATCTCCACACAGTTTTACAGCTTTATTGATGTGTTTTCTGAGTTCCTGGATTTTGAGGTCTTTTATCTATGTGAAATTTCATTAGTTCTTCAGGTGGATAATCTAGAAACATTTTTGAAATAAGCTGCTGTACAAAAATTGTAAACTGAGCCCATTAGTAATATGGGGGGGGGGGGGGTCACCCTGAAATTCCTAAAATCCTTAAACATTTACTTTCGTCCTAAAATTCCTAAAATATCCGTAAAAAAAACCCTGTAAAAAATCCTAAAATTTGTCCAGCATTATTTTTTCAGTTTTATATGTGAAAAATGGTTTCTATATTTTGTTATATACAGCAATTTTCAGGCTAAAAGCTGCAGCCTCTGGTTTTAAAAGTTTGATTTTCCAAAGAAAGCAGATGCATCATTAAGCTGATCTTTTTTCATCAGATGCTTTGTGTACTTTCCCTTCCCCAGGAGAGTGTGATTGTTTCCCAGAGTGTTTATTTACGGAAGCATTGGGGTCTGGGCAAAGACGCTAATGGACTTTGATAGCATTCAAGGGGAGGAGTGACTGCAGCCGCTGGGAGTAGATGTGGGTGGGGACTATAGGTGAGGTGGGAGGAAAGGAGAAACTCCGGTGGGGTTAATGCGCCGGCTGGAGATTCCTTTTGCGATAAGGATAGATGGGTCACACCCTGATGGCTAACTTCCTTGATAATGAACTGAGAAGGGACATTAGGAAAAGCAAACTCACTAGGAAGAAAAAAAATACAAAATCAATCTTTGTGAATTTTTCACAAAACTGGCTGAAATTTTTGCAAACTCCATAAATTTCTAATAGGAAGTGGTCCCCAAAGTTTTGCCTGAATCAGCTAAATACTTTTTAAACTAGCAATGAAATTTTTTAATGTTTCTGCAATGCAGAGCTGAAGCTATGAGAATAACAGTATAGGGTTGGCCATTTCTTGGAAAAGCATGTTACCACCGTGGTAGTAATTACGAAGCTGCATTCTTACTGGACTCTCCTCCTTTGACTTTCCTTCCCTGGAAATAAAATGAGTACAGCTTGATTGACAGATAAGCTGGCACCCTTTCACCTACGAGGGAAAAACAATAGAGACTGTTACGAGCAGGATTTTTTTCTTTTTTTGCCAACCGTGAAAAAGTTGTTTATGATCAGTTGAAGGAATTGGTGAGAAACCTAAAGTTACTAATTGGATGTAAGCATTTGTTGCTTGTGGTATGCAATATTGATATAACAAAAAAAATGTGCAAAGCAAGTTCAGCGGCATAGAGACTCTTATGAGCAGGGTTTTTTTCTTTTTTTGCCAACCATGAACAAGTTGTTTATGATCAGTAGAAGGAATTGGTGAGAAACCTAAAGTTACCAATTGGATGTAAACATTCGTTGCTTGTGGTATGCAATATTGATATAAAAAAAGAAAATGTGCAAAGCAAGTTCAGTGGCAAAAGGGTGTCCTTGAGTAAAAAATGTCCTTTTTTTTGTGTGTTGTGCTGTTTGGCATAGGCATTGACATTTTCATAAGTATTTTTTGTTCTGCTTTCATTCTTGAGCTGATTAAGAAACTTGGCAATTAAAATGCCTCATAGAAAAACAAAATTTCAGACATTGTGGCTAATGCAAGAGTTGGATGGAGTTCCCATTGTTGAATGGCGTTCTGCCATGCCAGACATATATTCATCTAAGTGTGAATTGTGCAATGATAGTTTTGCTGTATCCAACAGTGTGTTTTCTCAGCTTATATCCCATCATAATGGGAAAAAGCACAAAGAACGTTTCCTTGCAAGGTATTCAAACTCTTCACTTGTTAAGTCGTTTGACATTCAGAGAGGTAAAACAAGTGGAACCAGTTTACTCTCCTTAGGTATTGAGATGGAAACAGTTAAAGCAGAAGCTATATGGGCATTAAACCTGCATAGATGCCAAGTAGTACGGATTTTCTGTAATTTTGCGGATTTTTGGTTGCTGTTACGGAAGTACGGAAACACCGCTGAAATTATGGAAAATCGCCATTTGATTTAATTTTCTGAGATAGAAAGCAAATTTTTATCAACTTAAAAAATTTTGTTGGTTCTTCAAGTTTTTCTGAGGGGGAAAAAATTAAATGATACATTCTGTGTATTATAGATTTCTGCATCTTAATTGGCAATTTATCTACCGTAGACTGAGCAGCAACCACACTATGCCGGCTCAGTGTTTCATTCCATGACACCACTCCCATTGGTTCTCTGCCTGCCAGACGCAACTACGCAGTTTAGCTCTGTGCGGACGCTGCTTAGGCATTCGTTCCGAACTCCCATGATGCACTTCGTGTCTCCTGCGTGCAACCAGGGCAAAGCTGAACTGGATCCTACCAGGCTGTAACATTAAGCAAAAACAGTGAGGACAGAAAAGATGAGTTGGGACGCAGCACCATCTATTGACATAGTTCGCATTAACAAACCGATTCCGTATCATTATTTACATTTGAGATATTTTTTATATTCACTTTCACATGAACGGATGGATATTTGCGTTCTGAATTCCTAGTACTTGGGCAAGAGAATTTTTCTGTAGGAACTGGTGTAATTTATGTGTAAATATCATTCCTCCTTTATTATTCAATGATTTAAGGCTGAGATTTTAGTAAATGTGTAGATTACCGTCTTAAATTATTTCGTCGGAAAAATGTTAGTACCTGGAAAAAGTGCGACGTACAGATTTTAGATTATGAAAATTAATGGCAAATGGTGCAGAAATTTCGTATTTTAAATGTCTTTTAAAGATTTTTATCGTAAGATTTACCTATAAGTTCGATGCTGTGAAGAGACGCTGCCGTAGGCCTAACGTATCGAACGTACAAGTAAATGTTACGATAAAAATCTTTAAAAGACATTTGAAACAGAAAATTTCTGCACCATTTACCATTAATTTTCATATTCTAAAATCTGTACGTCGCACTTTTCACAGGTACTAATATTTTTCCAACAAAATAATTTAAAACGCAAATCTACACATTCACCTACTATTTTACTTAATGTGAGTTTATATAGCTGAGGTTTTTTTTTTAAATTGAATCAGGTACGTAATTATCAGAATGAAAATACTTACTACAAACAATAGCTGAAGGTAACTTGTTATTTGGAGCAAAATCCTGACGAGATATTTCTTTTAGCAACAGTTGCTTTAGGTTCTGATCTGAGGGAAACTCATGGAATGAAAATCCCACGTTTTTCTTCTCAGAAGAGTGCATATCGGCACACAACAGTAAACCATTTTTAAAATGGGTTAGATTTTGTTGTGAAAACAACAATTTGGTTTTGAAACTAAGATTTTTTTTAAAGAAACACAAGAAAAAATGACGAACATGCACAATCCAGCAATTCAAACAACGTGAAAAGTGAGATGTTTATACCTTGGGATGCAGTGTCATCTAACGGCTGAAATCGTCCTTAACGCCACTGGCCAATCACCAAAAGTCTATTGTCTTCAACGCTAATGTTATAGCCTTATCTTCATCCAGTTCAGCCTTGACCAGGGCAGTTGCTTTTGTTCCTTGTAGGCAGCGCTTCTGCTTTATTGTCCTTGATGCTTTTTGGTTCTCTCTGCTGCACGTGCTACCGTACTGTTACATCATGGAAGGGTGAGGCGATTGTGAAGTTTATTTTGCTGTTTTCTTTCATTAATTTAGAATGAAGCATTCTTTAGACAAACCTTCGTCGTTGAAGAAGAAACAGTGTTTTCTAGAAACTTACAATAGAGATTGGCCCTGTTTTGAGAAATCAAAAGTTTCTGTGAACCACGTGTTTTGCAGAATTTGTAGATGCGATTTTAGTATTGCGCACGGTGGGCGGGATGATTGCCGAAGGCATGCAGAATCGAAAAAGCATAAATCTTTCGGTGAGTTGAAAGTTCAGTCAGTGAGCGATTTGTTTGCATCAAAGGAGAACAGTGTAATAAATGCAGAACTTATGTTCACTTCATTTATTGTGGAACACAATTTACCCATAGCAGCTGCTGACCATGCTAAACCGTTATTTCAAGCCATGTTTCCCGATTCAGCGATCGCAAAAAAATATTCGTGTGGAAGAACCAAGGCTACTGCACTAATTCAGCACATGACCAGTGTTTCTACAAGTAACATCGTATCTGAAGTAAAAAAAAAATCCTTTTTCTCTATCTACGGACGGAAGTAATGATGCTCACGCAAATAAACTGTATCCCATTACAATAACATATTTTGACGAAAAAATAGGGAAAAATTTAACTGTTTTGTTATCATTGGTTGAATCAAGTAATAATACAGGTGAAGGAATATTCAACGTTTTGAACAATGAGTTTGTTAAAAAAAATATCTCATGGAGCAACTGTGTGTCATTTTCTTGTGACAATGCTAACACTATGATAGGTCAAGTAAAAGGTGTTGTTTCTCACATAAAGAAGGTTCAGCCTGCAATCATAGTGCAGCGATGTTCATGCCATTTAGTAAATTTAGCTGCACAGAAATCTGCTACTCAACTGAAAGGATTTAATGTTGAGTTGTTTCTGATACAGTTGTTCTTTTTTTGGAGAAAAGTTCAAAAAAGAAACACAATCTAAAACTGAGTCAAGCTGTTTGTGGTACTAAACCACACAAAATTCTAAAGCATGTCAATACTCGCTGGTTATCACTTTTGGAATCCATTGAAAGAATTTTAGAACAGTGGGAGGCTCTAGAACATTATTTCAGTGACAATGAAGAAGCTAATTCACAGTATAAGAACCTTGCAAGTATGTTTGAAAATCCTTCATCTAAACTTTGTCTTTTTTTATCTGCTACTCTTCCATTATTTACATCTGTTAACGTGTTCTTGCAGCAGGAAGCTCCGCTTGTGCATGTATTAAAAAGAAAACTTCATAGTCTGTTATCTGAATTGCTTGTACGATTTATCAGGCCATCGACATTTGATGTGACAGCAACATCTCTTGCAGATGGAAATTTTGAAAGAAGGAGAAATCAAAAAGAAAACTGTGATCTCGTAATTGGGTCAAAAGCGAGATCTTATATAGGCACAACTGCAGATTTGAGTGAAGACACAGTGGCTACTTTTTATTCTGAGGTAAGGGAATTTTACAAGGCAGGCTGCAATTACATTTTAAGAAAATTACCACTTAATGATGAATTTCTGAGTCATGCTGAAATTGCAGATGTTGCATTAAAGCAAAGTGTTTCTTTTGCATCATTCCAATATATGTGTTCCCTGTTTCCAGTTTTGAAACCAGAAGAATCTGACAAGGTGGAATCTGAATTTGCTCACTACCAGTTTGAAAATTTTAACTGTGCTGTTACTTCTGGGAGAATGGATGAAGTGTGGCACAGAATTTCTTTAATGAAAAATGAAAGTGGCCAGTTGAAGTATGAATCATTAAGCAAAATTATGAAAATGATTTTAATAGTCCCTCATAGCAATGCAAGTACAGAAAGAATTTTCAGTATTGTAAAAAAAAACATGAATGAATTCAGACCTAATTTAAGTACTCATGTCTTCTTTATTAGTAGAAAAAATAAATAGCATTGCACACAGTGAACTATGCTATCAGAAGAAGTTTTCACAAATTGAATTAAGGAAGGCCAAAATGGCAACTACAGCCAGTTTATCATAATAATTTGGCCAACATTCCAAGGAATAATTTTTCTTCATGTCTGGAGGTAATTTATTATATTTTTCTGGTAGACAGTATTTTAAATGTTCCCACTAGCAAATTATTTTTATTGTATAATTATTATTATTATTATTATTATTATTATTATTATTATTATTATTATTATTTTGTTAATAGTTCTGACAGATTAAAATTTGTTGCAGTGTTAAATACCCAAATTTGCCGCTGTAGACTGGATTACTGAAAATTACTGAAAAAAAAAATTGTTACTGAAAATTACTGAAAAATGAACATGTTGGTTACTGAAAACTACTTTTAGAGGTTGGCATCTATGAACATAGCCCACAAAATTTTTTCTTTTAAATCTTGTAATGAGACCTTAAATATTTTTAAGGTTATGTTCAATGATTCAAAAATAACTGCTGAGATGCAGCTAAAAGAAAATCAAAAAGCGTACACCATATCCCATGGGTTGGCTGTACATTTTGATAATGAACTGAGAAGGGACATTAGGGAAAGCAACAACTCTCTCATGCTTGCATTTGATGAGACTACAAATAGCCAAATAAAGAAACAACTAGATATCTGTGTTAGATATTAGTCTAAAGAAAAAAACAAGATAGTGTGTCGGTATGCTACAAGCATATTTTTGGGCCATGCATATAAGGTAGTATATGAGCTCCTTGATCAGTTGACCTCATATGAGATCAATTTATGTAATTTTATTGACCATCTCCACAGATGGCCCAAATGTAAATAAAAGTATAGTGCATAAACTGAATGAATTGATGGAAATTGAAACTGGTCATAAAATGATACATGTTAGTTTCTGCTGTTCACACATTGTGCACATTAGCTTGAAAAAGATGTTGAAAACTTTTGATTTCAATCTTGATGAGTTTGCTACGGATCTGTATGCATTTTTGAAAAATAGTGCTACATGACGTGAGGACTTTAAGGAAGTGGATAAGATTACTGACATTTTAACACAGTTTATGATAAAAATGTTACAAGCAGGTGGCTTACTATAGGACCTGTCGCTAAGAGAATTTTTGAACAGCTGCCAAATTTGAAAGAATATTTTTGAATTTTTTGCCTAAGCTAAAGTCTTGACAACAACATAAACAATACTGAGAGATATAGAAAAATCAGAAACTCCTTGACAAGTCAAATAATGCCTTGCTATTTGACTTTTGTAATACACATTTATCCAGTATTTGAGAAATTTCTAATCCTATTTCAGCGTGAAGAACTTCTAATTCGCATTACGTATTCTGAGATGAATTCCTTTTGTGTAACCTTATGTCAAAATTCATTGATGATAACATCCTTTCACACAAAGAGAGGGAAGAGTTGAAAAAAATTGATTTAAAGAAAATGACTCACTTCAAAGCTTTGAACGAAATTGAAATCGGTGTTGCAACTAATTGCCTAGCGAGGGTACTAGAAGCAAATGAAAGAAGAAAATTCCTTCTTGATGTAAGAGCTGCTTTGGCTAAAAATGTTTAATATCTGAAAGAAAATCATCCGTTTTGTAGGCAAAAATTGAAAGATCTGCAAGTTCTTCGCCTGAACATGCCAAAAGCCACACAAGTTGAATGTGATGCTAACCATGGTTTGCACGCAATAACACGTGCGTGTCAATACCTACATTTTCTCGATGAAGTGACTGATTTGGTAAGAGATGAATGGAAAATTTCCCAACTACAGACCTCACCTGAAGATATTTGGAGTGATAAGGGAATGCTTACCCCTATTGAGGAGTACTGGGCAAAGATACTAAGGCTAACTGATGCTCATGGAAAGCTTAAATTTTCTAATTTAGCCAAAGTCATTAAGTCTTCATTAGCTCTGCCCCATGGAAATGCAGTTCCTGAGCATGGCTTTTCTTTAAACAATTCCTTGGTAACCAAAGACAGGTTCAGTTTGAGTGAGTCAACAATAAGAGCCATCCACACCTTTAAATCAGCAATTCATTATTATGGTGGAAATGTTCTGGATGTGCCAATCACTTTACTTCTTTTAAAGGTAGTTTCAAATGCCCATAAGCATTTTAAAGAAGAAACTCAGAGGAGAAAGCAGGATGAACTAAAATTACAGAAATAAAAATTAAAAATTGAGAAAGAAAGACAGGAACAGGAGGAATTGAAAAAGCGTAAATTAGAGTTTGATAACAGCATTTCAACATGTGATGTTGAAATAAAGGAGTTACAAAATGAAAAAGAAGCTTCCCTGTCTATGATAAAAGAAGGACCTGAATGGGTGGCCAAAGCAAACAAACTGAAAAACATTGCAACTGAAATGATAATTGCCCAAAAGTTAATAACTGAAGGAACAGATTCCCTATCTCAGTTGGAAAATAAAATAAAGGTGTTGGAAGATAAAAAAGATTCCCTTATAAAGAAACGCTTAAAAATGGCCAAATGATTTTTTGTGATAATCTTAACTAAGTGACAACAAAACAGGATGTGCTAAATGATTTTTTGTGACAATTTTAATGCAGTGACAAAAGAACAGGATGTGTCTGTTTTCCTTCGGATATCATGCAGTGAAAGAATGGGGAAAAAAGTTCCCAAATTATTTTTTTTATTTATATGGTATGTTACACCTTTACAAAATATGTAGGCCTTAAATAGTTGGAGTTCATTCACAATTGTGTTGTCCTTAAACTAAGTTGATTTTTTTTTCGAAAAAAATTGTTTTACGTTTTCAACGTGTGCACTATTCAATTATGGTGAATTACTTCCTAATTATATACACCCAAGTGAGTTTTGAAATTTATATTTGTGCAATTATTGATACATTTTAATATTAGTGTTGTACCATATCTAAATGTTTTTGCTTAGAAAATGCCAATATTTATGTGGCCCTGCTTCACTGAGAGCACTGAATGAGCTGCCAACCTATATAATTGTTAATTTTAAGGTTTATTAGAAAAAAAAATGTTCAAGATGGTAGTAAGTATCAAAAATATAATCAGTAAACTAACAGAGTAATAGAACCACTAAATGAACATATATGCCAACTCTTTTAAATTAAATTGTGTGAATTTAAGTGTTGTCATGTCTTTATAAAATCTTATGCAACATATATTCCAACACTTTTAAGCTACATAAATTTGAAAGTGTTGGTGTATGTCTTTATTTAGGCATGTGTTCAATTGTTCTGTTAAATTAGTCTGATTTAGAAGATCCCTAATTTAATCCCTAAAATTTTTAACTGAATGCCTTAAATTCCTACCTAAAATAATGTGTTTCTGTGCTGCACCCCTGGTAATAGTTAAAATGAATTTAACAAGAATTATTCACAAACAGGCTCAAGGACTCTACATCAGTGTATTGTTATTATATCTTGATATTATATGTTAAAATTCTTACAAATTATTTTTTACGAAAAACAAAAATAGCTGACCAGTATCTCCTTAATATTTCAACACCTTGTATGACTTATCTCGTCTTGAACACCTGAAGTCCAAAGCCATTGAATGCAACATCTGATGACTGAAGTAGAACATCTGAAGCCAACATTTGAAAGTACAAGGGGTCATTGCGTGGAAAGTCACCCAGTTTACAAAAAAGTGGTTACTGACACATTTTAAAAAAAATCATAATTTGTCCATTTAGAAAGTCATATTTTCAGAGTTTAAATCAGTTTTTTTTTTTTTTTTTGGTTTTCTTAAAATCCGCCATTTTAGATTTACAAGCCAAAATGGCTGTCGCATAGTGGGAGAATCACACCCAGACAGCCATTTTGCTTTGTTTAACTGTACAAATATCATAAATGACAGAGAACTCCAACTGCTCTCATTTTAAAGAGCATAGATCCATCTCAATAAAGGGAATATATCAATATTTACTAAAAATTAATATAATGAGGAGAAATCATTAACTGAAATTCAGGATCGAAATTGATTTTGTTTTAGTTTTTGATCCGTTACAGTTCATATAGGGCATCAAAAAAACAAAATGGTATTTGGCTTAAAAATACATAATATCTAAGGTATTTTACCTGATATTGTCAAAGTATTTCTCACGTTGTTTGCTCTGTGAGGCACGTGCTCCCAGCCCCGAGAGGTCCCTTACGTTACGGACCTTTGGTTAGTTATAAAAAAAAAAATTGCAAAAATAAAACAGTTAGGTTATATTTTCAGTTCCACATTCATTCACTTGTACAATCAAACGTTTAAAATTTACTATTAATTAAAAGATTTTAGTAGAAAGAGTTATACTCATCAGGTCAGGAGATGTCTCACAAGGGGTTCTTTGTTACGGCGAGCGCTTTCTGCGGTACTTTACCGCCATCTTCAGGTCACTATTTCTACACGAGGTTTCCTCGCGTGTGTGTAGTTTTGGAGTTGCTTGTTGGGAATCGATGGGAAGGTTTGCTGCTTGTATGTGTTAGATGATTTGTTTCCAATGTGTCGCCATCTATTGGATGAGTTGGTAGGTAGTCGTAAGTATAATTCTTTTGTGTAGATATTTTTGGGCTATTATTATTTGTTCGTAGAAACAGGTGTATTTTTTTTTATTGGTGTGATTTTTTGTAATGTTCTTCTTCTTTTTTTTTTCCTTTTTATGGATATTTTCTTTTTTTATAAGTGATTTCCAGGCTGTGTCTAGTGTGGGTAGGTCTTGTAAGTTGCATATTTTATCTTTTTTTTGTTCAATTATAACGCTTTCGGAAATTCTTAATTCTTTTTCGTTTGTGTGGGTGGTTAGTAATTTAATATTTTCAAAATCAGGGTATTGTTTATGTTTAACACAGGGTTGGATAAGTGCAGTTTTTTCTTCTTTTTGTTCCAGTTTTTTATATGTTGATGTAATGTTTTTATTATTCTATTTTTTGTGCTGCCAATGAATGATATGTGGTCTTCAGAACTCTGTGAAACAATAGCAATTTCATATGCGCCTGCTGATTGTAGTATATTATTGTTACTTTTTTCTTTATAATTAAGTCACCAATATTCTGAACTGAATGTCCAAAAATGATGTTGTGTTTCTTCATTAATCTTAAAAATTATCCACTTAGTTCTCTAATAAAAGGGAAAGAACCTGAAAATTTGTATTTCTGTTTTGGGATGTTTTGTCTAGACTCTTTTAATTTCATCTTGTATTCAAAAATCAGCTTTTTGACAGTTTTTGTGTCATATCCAAATTGTTTGGTTGTGTTAATAATCCACTGGATTTCTTATTCTCTGTATTTTCTATTTGAGGAATGTGTGATGGCTCTTTTTACCCAATTCCTAATACCATTTACTTTATGAGTTTTTGGGTGTTCAGATTGATATGGGATCATTATAGGTACATAGGTTGGTTCTCTAAAAACTTTGTATTCAAAATTTAAGTCTTTTTTTATTATTTGTATGTCTAAGAAGGAAATTTTTTCATTTCGTTCAAATTATAAAGTTAATTCAATCTCTGGGTAACAAGTGGTAAATTTATTCTTCAATATTTCAAGTTCTTCTTGTTTTAATTTAGATAAAATAAAAATGTCGTCGACGTATCGACAATAACTATTAGATAAAATAAAAATCGAGTGGGTTTGGTAGTTTTTTAATAATTTTGTTTTCTATATCACTCATGATTATTTCTGAAAATAAAGAAGATAACGGGGATCCCATTGGGGCTCCTACTTCTTGCCTGTAGATTTTTTTGTCCAACTCAAAGTAATTGTTATTAGAAATATAGGATAAAATGTTAAATAACTCTTGTAATTGTGTATTATTAAAGTGAGATTTATTTTTTTAACTCTTTAATGATAATGTCTATGGCTTTTGGTACAGGGGTACTTGGGAATAATGATTTAACATCTAAACTTGCCATAAACATACCAGATAGTGGAATATTAATAGATTTTATTTTCTCAATGAACTCTAAACTGTTTTTTAAACAATATTCATTATTCATGAAAAGGGGCCAAAAATTTGTATAATTTCTTTTCTAGATTTATTAGAGGGACTTTGATTTTGGAAAAATAACTTTAAATGGTCTATCGGGTTTATGGGTTTTTATTTTCCCAAAAATACTTGGAACTACAGTACCTACTGGTGGATAGGCTCTGGTAATCCATCCACCAGTAGGTACTGTAGTTCCAAATTTTTGGGAAAATAAAAACCCATAAACCCGATAGACCATTTCGAGTTATAGTTCCAAAATCAAAGTCCCCTCTAATAAATCTAGAAAGGAAATTATACAAATTGTTGGCCTCCTTTTTCATGAATAATGAATACTGTTTAACAAACAGTTTAAAGTTCATTGAGAAAATAAAATCTATTAATATTCCACTATCTGGTATGTTTATGGCAAGTCTAGATGTTAAATCATTATTCCCAAGTACCCCTGTACCAAAAGCCATAGACATTATCATTGAAGAGTTAATAAATAAATCTCACTTTAATAATACACAATTACAAGAGTTATTTAACATTTTATCCTATATTTCTAATAACAATTACTCTGAGTTTGACAAAAAATTCTATAGGCAAGAAATGGGATCCCCATTATCTTCTTTATTTTCAGAAATAATCATGTGATATTGAAAACAAAATTATAAAAAAACTACCAGACCCACCCATCATTTATTGTATGTCGACAACATTTTTATTTTGTCTAAATTAAAACAAGAAGAACTTAAAATATTGGAGAATAAATTTACCACTTGTTACCCAGAGATTGAATTAACTTTAGAATTTGAACAAAATGAAAAAATTTCCTTCTTGGACATACAAATAATAAAAAAGACTTAGATTTTGAATACAGAGTTTTTTGAAAACCAACCTATGTACCTATAATGATCCCATATCAATCTGAACACCCAAAAACTCGTTATATTTGCACTTTTAAGGTATTAAACACCAGCAAAGTGCGCATATTTACGTGCAATTCCTTAATGATATATTATTAAAAATAACCAATCACTTACCCTAAAGATCATGGTTACTTTTATCCTTTAGCACTTCAAGCACATCAATTATCGTCATGTAATGTTGTTGGCCATCAAAGGTTCACACTCCTTGCTTATGATTCATTCTTCCGGGGATGAAACATCGTATTTTTCTTTTTTTTTTCTTTTTTTTTTTTATTTACTAGACAAACAACGCCGGTTTCCCTCTGCCATATAAGATGTAACCATAGCTCGTCATCTCCATAAAAAAAACACAAAAAACACACCATACCACTCATTCATACATTCAGTTAAAAACTATGTACATAATTACACTATTTACATTTCCAGGCAGTTAAACCTTTGTCAACTGTGACTAACAAAATGCTCCGTTTCAAACCCAGTGCTAACCCTACTGCAAGTGTCGCCCTCATTTAGCCCGTCATACACAATCCTCTAGCGCTTTTAGCAGGCAACTGTCATCCTGAGGAGGCAGATGTGTCTCACCCACTCACCACAGCTCAAGTGAGCAGAGGCTCGGGTCTATCAAGGCTCGGGTTCCAGTCGCAATCTCTGCATCTTTGTGTCTCTGGCGCCATCTATTGTCATTGCTGCTCTCTTTTCTTTTTTTCCCTCTAAGCTGTTCAATTTTTATAAAGGCCTTCCATTGTTCGTTTAAGTTGCTAGGCTCATTAATGTTGCATAATCTTGATCTGTTTTTTTCAATTAACACTGACTCTGCAATTCTCAACTGCCTTTCGTTTTTACAGCTCTTAATAATTTTAACTGCCGCCTTTGTCATATATTCTTCTTTATTCCAATTACTTATATGCTGGTTCAATCTATACTTTAATTTATTCTTGGTGCTGCCACCTTTGTCATATATAGGCAGCACCAAGAATAAATAAGAGTATAGATTGAACCAGCATATAAGTAATTGGAATAAAAAGAAGCTAAGACTGCATTAACCCAATACTGTCTGGAAAATCAACAATGTCCAAGGTTTGAGGATATTAAAATTATCAAGAACTGTAAAAATGAAAGGCAGTTGAGAATTGCAGAGTCAGTGTTAATTGAAAAAAACAGATCAAGATTATGCAACATTAATGAGCCTAGCAACTTAAATGAACAATGGAAGGCCTTAGTAAAAATTGAACAACAGCTTAGAGGGAAAAAAGAAAAGAGAGCAGCAATGACAATAGATGGCGCCAGAGACACAAAGATGCAGAGATTGCGACTGGAGCCCGAGCCTCGATAGCTCTGCTCACTTGAGCTGTGGTGGGCGGGTGAGATACATCACATCTGCCTCTTGAGGATGACAGTTGCCTGTTGAAAGTGCTAGAGGATTGTGCATGACGGGCTGAATGAGGGTGACACTTGCAGTAGGGTTAGCACTGGGTTTGAAACGGATGGAGCATTTTGTTAGTCACAGTTGACAAAGGTTTAACTGCCTGGAAATGTAAATAGTGTAATTATGTACGTAGTTTTTAACTGAATGCATGAATGAGTGGTGTGGTGTGTTTTTTGTGTGGTTTTTTATGGAGATGACGAGCTATGGTTACATCTCATATGGCAGAGGGAAACCGGTGTTGTTTGTCTAGTAAATTTTAAAAAAAAGAAAAAAAAAAGGAAAATACGATGTTTCATCCCCAGAAGAATGAATCATAAGCAAGGAGTGTAAACCTTTTATGGCCAACAACATTACATGACGATAATTGACGTGCTTGGAAGTGTTAAAGGATAAAAGTGACCATGATCTTTAGGATAAGTGATTGGTTATTTTTAATAATATACCCAAAAAATCATAAAGTAAATGGTATTAGGAATTTGGTAAAAAGAGCCTTCACACATTCCTCAAATGGAAAATACAGAGAATAAGAAATCCAGCAGAGTATTAACACAACCAAACAATTTGGATATGACACAAAAACTGTCAAAAAGCTGATTTTTGAATACAAGATGAAATTAAAAGTCTAGGCAAAACATCCCAAAAAAGAAATACAAATTTTCAGGTTCTTTCCCTTTTATTAGAGAACTAAGTGGATAATTTTTAAGATTAATGAAGAAACACAACAGTATTTTTGGGCATTCAGTTCAGAATATTGGTGACTTAATTATAAAGAAAAAAAGTAACAAAAATATACTACAATCAGCAGGTGTATATGAAATTGCGATTGTTTCACAGTTCTGAAGACCACATATCATTCATTGGCAGCACAAAAAATAGAATAATAAAAACATTACATCAACATATAAAAATCTGGAACAAAAAAGAAGAAAAAACTTCACTTATCCAACCCTGTGTTAAATATAAACAATACCCTGATTTTGAAAATATTAAATTACTAAAGCCACCCACACAAACGAAAAAGAATTAAGAATTTCCAAAAGCGTTATAATTGAACAAAAAAAAAAAGATAAAATATGCAACTTACAAGACCCCACCACACTAGACACAGCCTGGAAATCACTTTTAAAAAAAAGGAAAAAAATCCATAAAAAAAGGCAAAAAAAAAAAAAAAAAAAAAAAAAGAACATTACAAAAAATCACACCAATAAACAAACAAACAAAAAAAATATATATATACACCTGTTTCTACGAACAAATAATAACAGCCCAAAAATATCTACGCAAAAGAATTATACTTATGACTACCTACCAACTCATCCAATAGATGGCGACACATTGGAAACAAATCACCTAACACATACAGGCAGCAAACCTTCCCATCGATTCCCGACAAGCAACTCCAAAACTACACACACGCGAGGAACCCTCGCATAGAAATAGTGGCTCGAAGATGGCTGTAAGTACCGCAGAAAGCACTTGCGGTGACAACAAACCCCTTGGGAGACGTCTCCTGACCCGATGAGTATAACTCTTTCTACTAAAATCTTTTAATTAATAGTAAATTTCAAATGTTTGATTGTGTGAATGAATGAATGTGGAACTGAAAATATATAACCTAACTGTTTTATTTCTGCAAATTTTTTTTTTTTTTTTTGTAAAAAAAAATTGTCACAAGGACTGGAAATAGAGAGGAGTAGAGGTACAACATTAAATTAGTTGAAAGGTTGGAATTTATCTCACAAATGGCAACATCTACTATAGCTGAATTCTGAGGAAGGGTAGGGGTGCTACCCAAAAATTTGATGTATTAATTATTTTTATTCCTTAGAAGAAAAACAACAACGTAATTTGGAGATACTTATAATGCATTTAAGTCTAGGAATAGCCATGTCATCAATTATTACCAAGATAAAAGAAGGATAATGATTATACGTTTTTTAACTAAAAACCAAGAATTATGGTAAATGAAATAAAGTAAAACAAAATGGATAACAAATATAGTATTTTCATGTTAAAATGACTGAAAAAGTCCCATTTGCACAGAAATTTCATTTCAGCAACTGAACTGCAAATGCTTGGTCAAGATGTTGATAAAAGTGAGAAATCAATATGTACCTCTGATATTTATATCAATATAGCATCTGCAATATATCATAAAGAGTACTGCTGAATGCAATATATGTTCAAATATAGTAAAATCAAATGAAATACCACAAACTTGAAAACATGTGGTCTGCAATCATATCATCATCATCATTGTCAACCATTATCAATCCACTGCTGGACGAAGGTCTCCCCAAGTTTCCTCCACAACGGTCTGTCTTGTGCCAGTCTCCTCCATGTCACTCCCGCATATTTACGAATTTCATCCACCCATCTCCCATGTGGTCTTTTTCTGGGTCTTTTCCTGTCCCTTGGAATCCAATCTAAAATTTCGGCTGTCCATCTATGGTCTGTCCTTCTGGCAGTATGTCCAGCCCATTGCCATTTCAGGGATTTAACTCTGATCATGATGTCTTCCACTCTTGTCATTTTTTGGATCCACGAGTTCCTCTTCTTATCTCTCCTGGTTATACCAAGCATGCACCTCTCCATGCTGCTTTGAGTTGTCTGCAGCCTTTGTATGTCTCTTTTAGTTAAGGTCCACGTCTCTGCACCATACGTAAGCACTGGAAGGATGCATTGATCAAACACTTTTCTTTTAAGACATAATGGCATATTGCTCTTGAAAATTATGCTGTTTCTTCCAAAAGCTCTCCAGGCAAGTTTTGTACGCCGATTAATTTCTTCATCAATGTGACCCTCACTTGATATCTGCTGTCCAAGATAAACATACGTATCTGTTATCTCCAGTTTTTCTCCATCAATCGATAAATCTTCATTTCTTGTAAAAGCATTGAACATCACTTTTGTCTTCTGAAAGTTCATTTTTAATCCCACTTCTTTACTCTTGTCAGCAAGTTCCTGGATCATACTCTGCAGCTCTGATGGGGTAGTTGCAAAAATGACTACGTCATCAGCAAAACGAAGGTGGGTTAGATAATCTCCATTAATCTTTATCCCTTTGTTTTCCCAGTTCAGTGCTTGAAAGACATTTTCCAATGTGGCATTAAAGAGCTTCGGAGATATGGTGTCACCTTGTCTCACTCCCTTTCCAATTTTTATGTGTGTTGTATTTTCAAACAGCCGAATCTTTGCACTTGCATTTTCATAGATGTTATTAATAATATTAATGTATGCATCTTCAATACCGCAGGATTTCAGAGCCGTGGTAACTGCTGATGGTTTCACCGAATCAAAGGCTTTTTCATAATCGATAAAAGCCATGCACAATGGAAGTTCATATTCCCTCGCTCTTTCAATTAGTTCTCTCAGTACGTGGATATGATCTATTGTGCTGTAGCCACTCCTGAATCCAGCTTGTTCTCTCGGTTGAGCCATGTCCAGTGTTACCTTCAAGCGGTGTGAAAGAACTTTAGTGAAGATTTTATAAACCACTGATAGGAGGCTGATAGGTCTGTAGTTCCTGAGATCCTCAATGTCACCTTTTTTATGTAGCAGGATCATTGTAGCATTGTTCCAATCCTCAGGAATCTTCCCTTCGTTAAGGCATCGAGTGAAAATTTGGGCGAGTACTGTTTCAATTTCTCCACTTGCTTCTTGTATGATGTCTATAGTAATTCCATCTTCTCCTGGAGCTTTCCCCCGCTTCATGTTCTTGATTGCATGAGCAACTTCTGCTGGGAGGACTGGAAGAACTCTGGTACCTTTCATGATGTCTGGAGTACATGTATCATCCCTTTCATATAGTTTGGAGTAGAAATCTTTCACTCTTGTCAAAATTTCGCCTCTATTTCTTGTTATAGAACCATCTTCTTTTCTCAGAGCCATAATCTGTTTTCTTCCTTACTGAGATGTCCCTTTGCTATCTTTAGGCTTTGGTTGTTTTCAATTGCTTTCCTCACTAGCTCACAGTTGAATTTCCTTACGTCTTCAGTGATACTTTTTCGTGCTGTCTTGCATAGCTCTATATATTCCACTTTGGAAGTCACATCTTCTTTAGTTGTCCTCATCTCTCTTCTTTTTTGCATCAACATTTTGGTTTTTCCTGATAATTTGTTTACATGCAACTTGTTCTTAGACCCAGCTAATTTTGTTGCTGTTTCCATAAGAGCTTTGGTTACTTTTCTGTTAACTTCAGAAATATCCACTTCTTCCGATGTTAGGCCTTCTAAAGCAGAGAATCTGTTCTTCAGTTCCAACTTGAAAGTATTATGGTGTTTTTTAAGGTTGGTTATGTCAATACACTTTGTTTGTCTTATGAGCTTGCCACGTTCCAGTTTAGTGTTGAGGTGTATCTTACATCTCACCAATCTATGGTCACTACCTGTGTTGAACTTGTTTAGCACACTGCAGTCTTGTATGACGAATTTTTTGTTACACATAATAAAATCAATTTCACTTGTCGTCCCAATTGGATGTCTCCATGTCCATTTCCTGTGTGGCTTTTTCTTGAAAAAGGAATTCAAGATGAAAAATCCTTCTGCCTCTGCAAACTCAACGAGAGTATTTCCACGCTGGTTTCTGTTGCCGTGACCGAATTTACCTACTGAAGTTTCATTCTGTTGCCGGTGCCCTATTTTTGCATTGAAATCTCCCATAATTATCTTCAAGTGCTGCTTACCTTTATTATTTAGATGACGAATTTCCTCATAAAATTCTTCAATTTCTTCTTCAGGATGACTTGTGGTGGGTGCATAAGTTTGAATAATCTGAGCCTGGTATCTTCTCGATAGTTGGATAACGAGTCGTGCAGCTCTGTCAGAGGAACTTTCAACTTCTACCACTTTATCCTTCAGTTTCTTGTTTATTATAAATCCAACACCACTAGTTCTGCCAGTATCTGTCCCACGATAATAGAAGAGATGTCCACTTTTCAGTTCAATGAGATCTTCTCCTTTTCTCCTTACCTCACTCAGCCCGACGATGTCCCACTTGATCCTTTGTAGTTCCTCTTCCAATTCAAGAAGCCTTGAATCAGAAGATAGGGAGCGTCCGTTGTAGGTAGCCAAGGTCAGCATCAAATGGCAGCCTAGTCCGGTCCTCTCCGGGGATTCTTAGCACCCTCTGCCTTCATGTCGCACTGGCCGCTGCCTTGGCCAGGTACATTCCAGCTGCCGGAGACTGAGGGCCAAGATTTAAGTTGTAGAGTCATTTTGGAGGTGTTTGGCCATAACTCACCACGCTGGCCAAGCGGGTTGGTGAGTGTGGGATAGCATTTACTACTTTCATATACCATAATTCTTGGTTATTTTAATTGAAAAAATGTATAATCATTATCCCTCTTTTAAGTGAATTACAATTTGCAAATGTTTGCAACTTTGACTCTCTGTAACTAACAAAGTACTTCAAAAAACATGTAGAGATTTTTACATCTTTCTTTAGACACACAGAAGAGCATTTTGTGAAAGTTTTGGATTTTTTACACTTTCCTTTTTTGATGCAGAGCATTAATTTGTTTTTTAATTTTTTGAAAAATTGGCAACTTCAGACCCTTCTTTTAGCATGAAGGGATTGTATAAACCAATAGTTATTTGTTTCACCTTAAAGTACCCATTGTAGGCTAAAAATAAGCAAAATACCATTTTTTTATTTTGATCCCCTCTAAGAACTGTAATGGATCAAAAACTTAAAAAAAATCAATATCAATCTTAAATTTCAGTTAGTGATTTCTCCTCATTATATTAATCTTTAGTAAATATTTATATACTCTCTTTATAGATGGGCCTATGCTCTTAAAAATGAGACCAGTTAGAGTTCTCTGTCATGTATGATATTTGTACAGTTAAAAAAAAGCAAAATGAATGTCTGGGTGGGATTTTTGTCACTCTGCAGTGGCTATTTTGGCTTGTAAATCCAAAATGGCAGATGTTAAAAAATAAATAAACCCCAGATTTGAATTCTCAAAATATGACTTTCCAGATGGACAAAAAAAAAAAAAAAAAAAATGAAATTTTTTAAAAATGTGTCAACCACTACCCCTGGGTGATATTTCATGGAATCACTCCAAAGTCAATTGAGCATTTAAAGAATACACCACACGAATTTTTTCTTGTAAAACCAGATCCTCTAAAACTCATTAAAAACACTTGGAAGAAGTTGAAAATAGTTTTATTGAAGGATATTTTTTTTCTTTCTTTTTCTTTTTTTTTTTTTTTTTATATATATATCACAGTTTCTGTAAAATCTTTTAGAAACTTTTTTCCTGGTAATTCTCAGACAGAAAATTATATATTCTCATCACAGTTTATGTTCTGGTAGTTCGTATAACGAGCTTATCGAACCCTATCTATGTGGCTTATGTCACTTTATGATAGCTATCAACAATATAATTCTGACGCTCGTATTACTGTTTCACACGTTATTCATGGACATATCAATTACCTGTGGTAGCATGTTGTATGCAATGTAATATATGAAATAATATGCATTCTATTATAATATTATTCAGCATTATTCAATAATTCGATTATAGTATTATTCAATAATACTATAATCGAATGCATATTATAGTATTATTCAGTATTCAACAATTCGATTATGGTGTTATTCAGTAATCAATAATACTAAAGTCGAATGCATATTATAGTATTATTCAGTATTCAACAATTCGATTATAGCGTTATTCAGTATTATTCAATAATACTATAATCAAATGCATATTGTTTCATATATTACATTGCATACAACATGCTACCCAGGTAATCGACATGTTCATGAATAACGTGTGAAACAGTAATACCAGCATCACAATTATATTGTTGATAGCTATCATAAAGTATTCTAATCACTTTGACAACTTGGTCTTTATGCATTTTGAATTCCAGCGCATAATACTTCATCTGAAAGATCTGCAAGTCCCCCAGCCATTACAACCTCGCAGATTCTCCTCTACTGAATGTTTTATTTCTCCGCTGCCTTTTCCTGAGCTGTTTGTTTTTTGTCCCACATTTTTACACATGATGCATCTAACTCTCATTCAAATTATAATTACCGTATTTGCTGGCATATAAAACAATTTTCCAAAGGCATTTTTTGAAAAAAAAATAATAATAATACATTTCTAATGTACTTTATTGAAAAATAAAGTACTGTAATTTTCATGCAATTGATGTGTAAAATGTATTTAGATAAAGCAAAGAATATTCAAGCACAAGCAACAACAAAAAATAAATAAAAAACAATATGAACAATAAACATAAAGAACAATATGGTTACCTTTGAATGTTTTACTCATCATCATCTTCACTCTCAGAACCTGAGAAGTTTGCTTCAGAACTAGGCAATCCGTCACTTGAAATCTCAGAAACCGAGCTACCACTGTCTTCAAACAATTCTCATCCTTAGAACCATCAAGAGCATTATTAATGCAACATTTCTTAACCGATTTTGTGACTGTTTCTCGTTTCCTGTCATCTGCCAAACCGATGATGTCTCTGTTGCTCGTTTCTGTCGGGGCTGGCGAGCCGAAACTGAGCTTTCACTCCTAAGTTATGGCCTCTACGGCAGAAATATATATATACTTTTTTAATAAAACTACATTTTGGGACTTATTTATTTTATTAAAAAGTGTTATGAACGATTCTGAGATTTTAAATTAAATATTTTTGATATACTGAAAATCACAGAAAAACTTCTTAAATATCCTTAGCGATAACCCAAGTATGTGAGCTTCACGTATATGATATTCTAAGTTTCCAATAACCTGCTGAAATGTCATTTTTGACTAAAAATATGAGTCTTTTATATAAAAAAGTTCTCTGTTTGTGATAAAACTTTCTGCATGTTGTCTCCAGGTCTCTGTGTATGGTATAAGGAGGAAACTTATATTGATAACTTTAAAATCCGAATATATAAAAACTTTACTCTGAAATCCTTAAAAATACTGTAGTTCTTACAAAAATGAAATGTGATACAGGAAAAACGAATTGGGTGAACATACAACCAAATTAATACGAATTTAGACGAATTGGTGTGTGTGTGGGGGAGGGGGATTAGACTAATTGGGATGAATTTGAACGAACTGGGAGAAAATAAAAAATAATACATCAAAAACAAATTTGGAGAACATACCTTTCACCATTGCACTATTCGTTGAGCGATTACATTGTTCCAACCACGTCTTCAATATGACGAGATTCCCTCAAGGCACACACCACACTGAAATTTTATTCTCAACCTAGTATATCACCAATTTCACAAAAAGGAATATGAAATAACCCACACAAGCAACAACTTAAAACACTAAAAATTCTTGAGTACGAAAATGGTCAAACTCTTGTCATGTATGATGTAAAAATGCAGCTGAAACATTACATCAACGCCTTAGAACAAAGTAAAAAAAGATTTAATAATCTAAAGCATTTTTTATGGGAATTTTACTAGGAAATTTTTTACATTAATAGCAAATTTTCGGAGAAAACTCTTCTCCTTCTTCAGGCTGTCTTGTAAAATTCCCATAAAAAATGCTTTAGATTATTAATTCAATTAAACTAGGAAGCCATTTCTCAACATGAGCTTTATTCAAAGAAGTAAAAAAAGATATTAAATAACACAAAAAAGCCTCCGGAAATGCCAAATCACCGCGACCTAAGCATAAGGAATGATGTCCTTCCAATATTCTTTTCCTATGCATTTCGGTAATGTATGCATTACCATCTTCAGTGACAGTGGCTGCTGTGTCCTTTGTGATCACACTCTCTCTGCCACTTTCAACTAAACCGCAGTCTCATCTTCGTCAAGATCCATGACATCATTATTTTGGGCTGTTGCCACTTCACGGTTTCTAAAAATCGAAGCTCCGTGCGTAGATCGCTCCCGCCGACTCTCAGCTCTCAGCACTTCCGTCCGCAACCTTCCCCTTCTATTTATCATACCCTCCTGTTCCTCTATTTATTTTCGGTATTTTCCAGAGGAGTGGTAGGTCGATACCAGAATATATATTACAATAGAAAAAACCAAAAACAATAACTGTAATATACATTCTGGTATCGACCTACCACTCCCTGGAAAATACCGAAAATAAATAGAGGAACAGGAGGGTATGATAAATAGAAGGGGAAGGTTGCGGACGGAAGTGCTGAGGTCGGCGGAAGTGATCAACGCACAGAGCTTCGATTTTTCGAAACCGTGAAGTGGCAACAGCCCAAAATAATGATGTCACAGATCTTGACGAAGATGAGACTGCGGTTTAGTCAAAAGTGGCAGAGTGAGTGTGATCACAAAGGACACAGCAGCCATTGTCACTGAAGATGGTAATGCATACATTACCGAAATGTATAGGAAAAGAATATCGGAAGGACATCATTCCTTATGCTTAGGTTGTGGTGATTTGGCATTTCGGGAGTTTTTTTTGTGTTATTTTGTATCTTTTTCCACTTCGTTCTAAGGCGGTGTTGTAATGTTTCAGCGGCGTAGTTACGTCATACACGACAAGAGTTCGACCATTTTCGTACTCGAGAATTTTTAGTGTTTTAAGTTGTTGCTTGTGTGGGTTATTTCATATTCCTTTTTGTGAAGTTGGTGACATACTAGGTTGAGAAAAAAATTTCAGTGTGGTGTATGCCTTGAGGGAATCCTGTCATATCGAAGACGTGGTTGGAATAACGTAATCTCTCAACAAATGGCGCTACGGTGAAAGGTATGTTCTCCCAATTCGTCTTTGATGTATTATTTTTTATTCTATCCCAATTCGTCTAATTTCTTTTTTTTAATTTCCAATTCATCTAAATTCCTATCAATTTGGCTGTATGTTCATCCAATTCGTTTTTGCTGTATCACATTTCATTTTTGTAAGAACTACAGTATTTTTAAGGATTTTAGAGTAAAGTTTTTATATATTCAGATTTTAAAGTTATCAATTAGTTTCCTCCTTATGCCATACACAGAGACCTGGAGACAACATGCAGAAAGTTTTATCACAAACAAAGAACTTTTTCATAAAGGACTCATGTTTTTTGTCAAATGCTGAAAATCTTACTGAAAGTTGAAGCGGTTTTACTGAAAACTACTGAAAACTTCGGATTTTTTTTACTGGTGACCCCTTTCTCAGCTTGGCATCTCTTGAAATGCATTGGAAATAATACAAGCTCTCCTGGAACCATATCACAGATCCATATTGCATTTTCCCCTTCTGATTTTTCATTTTTCTGCATTTGTCGAAGACTATTATAGATGCTGGCAAGATATTTTTTGTGGTATTCTGCTTTGGTTGCAACCAACCACCATCACATTACTTGGAAGTAGTTTTCAGTTGCTGGGTGTGACTGCAGCATTACGAGCATGATTACTCAGTCCCAGTGTATGAGTAAGAGTAATGATGTTCATGATGCAACATGCAACTCTTTATCACAAAAGTAGCACCTGTCTTTAACTTTGCCAACAGGAAATGTGGTATGCATAGTCCTGGAAGTGTTTTCTTGATCTCTTTTGTCAGTTACTTTAAGATTTTTTCATGATCCAAATTTTGAAAGCATAGGTTTATTGTATTTGTTTGTACAAGTTTTATGGAACTATGCACAGTACAAATTTTATGAAACTTCGCAATAAGTGATTGCTCCATGACACTGGTATCTTTCTCTAAACAGTAGAGTTTTAAAGTTTGATATGATTCCTTTTGCTTCATCAAAAACTTGGAGATCTTTGCACACACTTCTGGACCCAATTTCTTTGTCGGGACATTTGCTATTAGCTAGTCACACTAACGTTTCAGACAAATTGTTAGGCATGTTTCATGTACTAAAGAAAAAATTATATATATTTTTGTTTCCATGATTTCTGGCAAATGTATAATTTGTTAAAGGTATTTTGTTTGTTATTATTCTTGCATGAAGAAAGGAAATCATGTGTGCACAAAATATGTACCTTTTTTCAACCATGTATGCTCAAACATGCAAATGAGCATTTGCTGCTGATAGTGATGTATCAACAGCAGCAACAGCATTTCTTTTTTAGCACGTCTTTTGTAAAAAAGATCGTGCTTATGTTTCCAGTTTGTCCGTCCGTCCGTCCGTACCCACGATATCTATGCAACTATTAGTCCGATTTGAAAAATTATTTTTGCATTGGGAAGCTTGAAATATGCGAATGATGATCCTTTATTTCGTTTTTTTTTTTTTTTTTTTACGATGTACAATTTTGCCGCTGGGGGCGTAAATGCAGATGATGTCGAATTCAAAAATACATTTTATTCCACATATTTGCTTCTAAACATCCGATTGGAAAAATGATTTTATCTTTCGATTCCATTTATGTCGAAGAGTATTTTTACATATAGTTACTTTTTCAAATTACGCATAGATTTTCCGCTAGGGGGCGTAAAAGTAAATTACATTTTTCCCGATAACTCTTCTTCTAAAACTCCAATTTGAAAAGTTTTTTCTTCAGCGGATACATCTCCTGATGAAAAATCTTTTGCATATAATTTCAAATTTTTGGTAAAGAATACTTTAGCCACCAGGGTGCGTAAGTGTTAATTTTTTCTTCTGATGTATTTGCCATAAAATCTGAGCTTCTAAAATATCGATTGAAAAAAATCTTTCGTGGACTGATGCTACTCACATCGGTAAACCTTTTCAGAATATTTTCTTCTTAAAATATTCCACCGTTTCTCCGCCAGTGCGCGTAGATGTATATCTTATTTTTGTCAATATCTCTACTTCTAGGAGTCCGATTTGAAAAATTCCTTTTTGTTGGATATTGTTTTCAGTGTGACATGTTTTTCATAAAATTTCAAAATTTTCAAGTAATTCATAGACTTTCTGCTAGGGGGCGTAGAGGTAAATTGTGTTTCCTCCTATATAACAGCTTTTGAATCTCTGATTTGAAAAATTCTTTCTGCACCGGATACAGCTCTTGATGGGAAATCGTTTGCACATAATTTCTAATTTTTGTAAAAAAAAATGGTTTGGCCACCAGGGGGCGTAAATTTTAATTTCCGCTTCTGATGTATTTGCAGCAAAATATGAGCTTCTAAATTCTTGATTGAAAAAAATTCGTCGTTTTTAGACAGATAGTACTCATGTCGACAAACATTTTAGAAACATTTTCTTTTTAAAATAATGCATGGTTTCTACGCCAGGGGGCGTAGATGCATATCTTATTTTTGTCAATATCTCTACTTCTAGGAGTCCGATTTGAAAAATTCCTTCTTTGTTGGATAGTGTTTCCGATGCGAAATGTTTTTCCTATAAACTCAAAATATTCAAGTAAATCATAGACTTTCCGCTAGGGGGCACAAAGGCAAATCACGTGTTCTGCGTTATTTCTGCTTCTAAAACTCCGATTTGAAAAATTCTTCCTGTATCACATACAATACCTGCTGGAAAATATTTTTCACGTAATTTCTAATGTTTGGTAAAAAATGATTTGGCCACCAGGGGGCATAAGTGTTAATTTCTGCTTCTGATGTATTTGTAGCAAAATCTGGGTTCCTGAAAACTCGACTATTTTTTTTTCTTTTTCTTGGGCCGATAGTGCATATATGGAAAATTTTTTTGAGAATACTTTCTTCGTAAAATAATGCATGGTTTTCCCACCAGGGAACGTAAAGTCACATCTTATTTTTGTCGATATCTCTGTTTCTAAGAGTCCGATTTGAAAAATTCTTTCTATGTTGGAGAACGTTTCCGGTGCGAAATGTTTCTCATATAAATTCATGTTTTTCTTAGCGCACAAGTCTGCAACCAAAGGGCGTAAGCTCACAATTCCGTTTACAGCAATATCTGAGGGATTAAAAACCCGATTGAAAAACTTTTTTCTTCCGTCAGATACTATTGTTTTCCATACCGGTTCCATTGACTTTGAATAGCTTTGATTAATTTAATTTGCGTCAGAACGAATTCAAAAGACGTGCTTATTACACCCGAAAATTTGGTGTCATCTTTCTTGTTGTAGAATGGCAACAGCCCTGTTGTCTTGTGTTATCAGTAGGGTGTGGTTGTCTGTGATGTTTGGTTGTTCTGCTGGGTGGATTGTCTTTTTACCTCTCTGCCATGAGATGTGGTGGTAATTGTCTTTGTTTTCTGCTGAGTTAAACCTTAAACATGTTAACCTTTGGATCAATATGTGGTATTAAATGCATTATATACCTATTTTGTTGCAAGTCTTCTGTATTGTGGAAAGTGCGATTTGTACCCTAAAATTAAGGATTTTCACTTCTGTCTGGGGTCCATGGATTAAATCTCCAACACAAATCTTGTTGACGCAGCACATTAAGATTCCAGTCAATATTAGTACCAACACTTTGTGCCCTATATGTTAGGTTTTTGCAGATTCAATGTCAGATTTGCAGATTCCTGCTGTTGGCTGGTATTAGGTGTACAAATAAGTTTTAAAGCGTTTTTTGGGTGATGTATATCTCTAATTTACATATCCAACATTCCCTCACGTTATTGTCATGTGACCGTAACTGGTCCAGAGTATAAAATGTGACACAAAAGTTTGCCCAACAGTCAAATGCACTTGCACATTGGTAGGTGAAAGATGGTAAGCGATACTGCATTTATTTGACACTGCATTCATTACGAATTTCATCAAGAAAAAAGGACTGCAAAAGCATATGCATCGATCTGTTCTGGGGGAGAATATTGTATCGAAAAGTACTTGTGAGTTTTGGTTTAGATAGTTTAAAGAAGGTGATTTTGATGTTAGCGATCGATAACCTAGTGGCGCCCCACAGAAGATTGCACATGAGGAACTGCAAGCATTGCTGGATGAAGATTTGTCTCAAATGCAAAATGAACTACCTGAACAACCGGGGGTAACTCAACAAACCATTTCCAATCGTTTACACGCAATGGGAAAGATTCAGAAGGAAGGAAAATGTGTGCCACATGACCTGAGCCACAGCAACAAAAATGAGCATGTCATGAAGTGTTTGAATCTGTTGAATAAACAACACAAAGTCTTTCCTGTGGAAAGCCGTTACGGGTGATGAAAAGTGGATATGGTACAACAATCCCAAATGCAAAAAACACCGGGTTAGACCCTGGTGAAGTAACGACTTCGACACCAAAACGCAATATTCACTCCAAGAAAGTTCTGCTGTGCATCTGGTGGGATATGAAGGGTGTGCTCTATTATGAACTATTGGAACAGGGTCAAACTGTTACTACTGATCGCTACAAGAAACAATTGCTGCGATTGAACCAGGAAATATGTCGGAAACATCCATTCACAGGCAAAGGATTACGTCCCGTGAAATTACTGCATTACAACACTAGGCCACATGTCGCAAAATCGCTCAAGGAAACATTATTGACGCTTGGCTGGAAAGTTTTAGAGCACCTGGCGTATAGTCCTGACATAGCCCCTTCAGACTATCATTTGTACCAATCGATGCAACATGGTTTGTCTGCTGTATGGTTCCGGACATGTAACAAAGTGCAAAAATGGGTTGACGACTTCATCGCGTCACACGACAAAGTATTCTTCATGGCTGAAATCCGTCAGCTGCCCGACCGATGGAGGAAGGTGATGATAGATAATGACTGCGCATATTTTTATTCGTAAAGGTATTGTTGTTTTCTCTCAAACTACATGTTGCGTTATCTTAAAATGCTTTAAACCTTATTTGTACACCTAATAGTTTAGGGATTAATGAATTGCACAATATAACTTGTAATGTGTACCATATACGTATATTCATAAATAAGCCAAAAGTTTTTGATGAAATCCTGCTTTTAGAGTGGGGGATTGGCATATGTGCAGATCAGTAAAAAATAGGTCTGGACTTCCGAAGTTTTAAATGAATTTTTCTGAAATTTTCCAGTGGGTTTGTTTCTATTGGGTTGTCGGAAAAGTCATGACATATTTTAGCCATGTTTTGCAAGGGTCATTTATTGATAGAAAGAACAAAGATCAATCAATGATGTAATACCCGTTTTGTTCGATAACCTTTTGCCATCTGTCAGTGAGCTGCAGAATGCCTCGTTCGTAGAAGGACCTGTCTTTCATGGCGAAAAACTGTACAAGGTGATGATTTACTGGCTCATCTGAATTGAACGTTATACTACGCAAAGACTGTTGGAGAGAGCAAAACAAGTGGAAGTCTGACGGGGCAAGGTCAGGCGAGTATACTGGGTGTGGCAACACATCCTACCCAAGCTCCAATAATTTCTGGCGGGTGATCAAACTTGTGTGTGGTATCGCGTTGTCGTGATGGAACACCACACCTTTATGATGAACGAGCTCTGGACGTTTCTGGATGATGGATTCGTTCAAACTGTCCAATTGGCAACGGTACACATTTGAATTGATTGTTTGGTTCCGTGGTAGGACCTCAAAAAACACGACACCTTTAAAATCCCACCACACTGAGCCCAGAACCTTCTGCTGATGAATGTCTGCTTTGGATGTCGTTTGAGGCAAAGCAGCACGTCGGGACCCAGACCGTTTGTGCAGCACATTGTTGTACACAATCCACTTTTCGTCACCAGTTATCAGTCGCTTCAAAAAAGAATCGTTTTCCTCACGTTTAATGAGCATATCACAGATGTTTATACGCACCGTCAATTGAGCTTCTTTGAGTTCATGAGGAACCCACACATCGAGCTTGCTTACGTATCCCAGCTTCTTCAGGTGGTCGTGAACGCTTGAATGATAGATGTGCAATGTGTCTGCAATCTCTCGTGTCGTGTAACGTGGATTTGACTTGATCAATGCCTTGATTTGGTCATCATCAACCTCAGTTGGCCTCCCTGACCGAAGAGCACAGTTTAGGTCAAAATCACCAGCACAGAATTTTGCGAATCACTGCTGGCACTGACGTTCTTGTAGAGCATTATTGCCATACACTTTACGCAACTTTTCACAAGCTTGAAGCTTGTTCTTCCCTTTATGGAAGTAAAACAGTAAAATATGGCGAAAATGCACAGTTTGGTCTTCCATCTCCAACTTGATGTCAAATCTCCGCAAATCAGCCAAGTCGCTCTCTATTCCTTTTAGACTGCAGATAGAACTGGCACCTGTCGAATGCCATAGCAATAACAGAGCTGCGTGCATGCCTCTAGTACTTCCAAAACCGCCCAACCACCATATGGTGGTAAAATACGTCATGACTTTTCCGACAACCCAATATTTTAGACTATGGCTTTCTGTGGTTACTGTGTTATAGTTTTCTGACCTTCTGTCAGTTATATCCTCAGCTGTGCTCTCCCACTTTGAGGGGGAGAAATGACACTTCTTCCATCTGCCAATGGCATACACACAATGCAAAAGGATACATTGATTTCACACCAAAGTGTAAGAAAAAAATTATGATTACAGAGATTTTTCACATTTTATTCTACTATATACAGGTCAGTAGAGTGTTGAAAATCCGAACTAATTGGGACCAATGGTAGTTCGTATTTTCCATTTGTTCGGATTATCGAACATGTAAAAAAATACAAATATGCTTACATTTCTACATTATATTATTCAAATACATGTAAAAATAACCAACTGTATACAAAAAAAAATTATAAAAAAATTACTTAAGACAAATATATTTTTTTTTGTTATGCAGTACAAAACAAGTTTGCCATTTTTATTACTGCTGTGAAATATGTAAACATAAATTACAAATTCCAAAACTTACCAATCATTACAAGCTGGTTCAGATTGCCAAGGAGTGTACTTTATGCTGAGTGCAGGGGGAATAACTTTTCTCCCGGCTCACAGTGACAATGGGACTGAGGGATGAAACAAGGCATGGTGTTGCAGTGGTAATGGTTGTAAAATCTTAGCCCCGCATTGCTGTTTTTACCTCATTTGTTGACACAAAATGTGACTGGGAAAGTTTTCACCTTCTGTCTCTGAGTATCAGAAGTCACCTCCGCCTTTGACATGTCACCCCCGAAATTAGGCGATTTCATTATCATCAAGTGCCAAGTTAAAATGTATGGACTAAAACCTTCCACCACCAAAAAAAAAAAAAAAAAAGTGGAGGGGAGGGGAGTTTGTTCGGATTTTTGGCATTTCGAATTTTTGACATTTGGATTTTTGACACTCTACTGTATTTTACTTGTCTTCATTGAAATATATATGTACGTATTCTTAAAACCGTGTTTTGCATTTCACTATTTACGAGGTAGGATCCAAAAGTTCGCGAACTTGGCGTATAGTTCCTTATCTTGAATACTTTAAAACACTGATGCACAACCACCTTCAAAATAAGCCCCTTGGGCGACGATGCACTTTTGCCAGCGCTTGTAAAGCTTCTGGAAGCATTACTGAAAGCCATGTTTTGCAACCCCCTTGTAGTGCATCCTGCGTTGCTGTTTTGACCTCATTTGTTGACACAAAACGACGACCCTGCAGATTTTGTTCATCAGTGGAAAGAGGTAAAAATCGCAGAGGGGTAAGTCGGGTGAATAGGTTGGATGTGGAAGCACATAAGTACGATTTCTGGCGAGAAACTCCATGACCAGTAGGGACCGAAGTGCAGGCGTGCTGTTATGGAGAAGGCACATTGTCCACTTCGCCACATCTCCGGCCGTTTACGATGGATTGACTCCTGTAAGCAACGCAAAATGTCCAAATGTTCCTTGTTAACTGTTGTGCCCTCAGGAATAAATTCGGAATGGGCAATGCCGTGAGAATCAAAAAACACCTCCAGCATGACTTTCTCTTTGCTGCAATCCTGCCTGAATTTCTTTGATCATGGTGAAGACGGTGATTTCCATGTTGAAGCACGCTTGGCTGAATATCAAACAAGTTACACCACGTTTCATCATCTGTGATGATGATATCCAAAAATGTAAGATTGCTATCGGCTTTGTCAATTAATTCACCCGATGTCCGCATCCTTTTGTTCAAAAGGCACGTTTCTCACATCGCAGAAGACAGGTGTCTAACCACAGCAGCAAACATCTGTGCGTGCATTCCAATCACTTTCCATGGCCCAAATCATTCTGACTACGGAGGGGAGGGATGGCGGGATGTATTTCAGATGCAGTAACTTTAACTACATGCTTGTGTTGTTATGGGTAGGTGCTGTCCCTGAACTTTTGGATGCTGCTCTGTATATCACATAAAGTAAACAAATTGCCAAAAACTGCAGCATGTGAATTCACGTAATGCTTCTTCAAGAGTACTTCCAAAAAATAAAAAAATATGTAATATTTTTCTACCCAGTGTAGATTCCTACAGCAATAGGAGCTGCTAATATGATAAGTGAAAAATTTAATCCTGTTTCAAATTGAGACCATGAAATTTCTTGTTTTGAAACAGGGAATACTTCATTATTTCCCGCAAGACACCGTCTTTCGAACTGGACATACAGTGAGTCAGACACCAAGTAAGCCACATAGCTGTTGAGGTGAACTGCAGCCAATCAGGCATCTTTCCTCTCCTGAGTTTTCACAACAAACGTGGGCATACTTGTCTTCTGCTCCATGCTGGCAAAAGCTGTCAGCACTGTGAAAGAGCAAAGACAGTGTTTTACGAAAAGTGGTAACTTGAAAAAGGCTGACATGGCTTTGTTACTTCTTGGGTGAAAGAATTAAATGACACAGTTTCACTAGAGATTGTTATAAAGTCACAAAAAATGCTGCATAAGTAATGCAATGGAAGTTACTGGAGTTATTTAGAAACTCTGATAGTGAATTATACTTTGAAGGTTTTTACAGAAGATACATACATACTGTGCACGCATGCACACACACACACACACACACACAGTGGTTGCTCTGGCTTTTTTAAAGCCTTTGCCAACCCATATGCCAAATTCAAAAATTGTTTTCACTCTCCATTTGAAATGTAAAAGCCATAAAAACAATAGTACAAAAACAAAGGTTATAGATTCTTTACAATTATGCAGCAAAATATTATGTTATAGATCCCGAATCCTAATAGAAAGTAATGTAGACACTTATTTTCAATTTTGAATTTATTAGTGCGTATAAAATTTCTAAACATAGAATTATTGACAGGATAAATTTCAAATTAATTGAAAAATTGGGTATTACATTTATTCTGTGGCTTGATTTTAAGAGAACTAGTGTAAAAAGAAATGCAGATGTTGAAAAATTTAACTTAATTACAAAGGGTGAGTTCAAAGTTTTCCAATATTTGGTCACTTTATGTCTTTATATGTATCTTTACGATGAAAGCTGACTAGCATTCAAAGTATAGGCCATTGTGTTTCACCGTCTTCAGCCATCTGTCTGCTAGTTCTTCGATTTTGCGGCGGTACCAGTTCTTGTCCATCAAGACAAAGAACTCTTTCACTCTAGCTGCCACCTTCTCCTGGTTGTTGAAGTGCTGCCCGCAAAGGAAGAAAGCCATGGACCGGAACAAGTAATAATCTGATGGGGTAAGCTCTGTACTACTATATGCTAGGTGTGGCATCAGTTCGATGCCGTCAAGTTCCTGGAGTTTTGCCTGGGTCATTCGTGCGGTATGAGGCCGAGCATTGTTCTGCTGTAGGAGAGCGCGCTTTCTGTTCACCAGTGCCAGGTACTTCTCCTCCAAAATGGCGTACATCCGCTCCAGCTGTTCAGAGTAGAGGTTGGTGTTGACGGTCTGACCGTCTGGAACAAATTTGTAATGGATTATCCCCTTCGAAATTCCACCAGACGCAGAGCATCACCTTGTGCTCGAAGCACCCATGTTTGGCAACAGGTTCAGGAAGCTGGCCCGAGCTCAACCACTGCTGTTGTGTGTTAGGATTACAGAAATAGACCCACTTTTCATTGCACATAACAATTCTCTTGATGAAATGTGCATTGCATGGGTTTTCTAGGAGTTTCATGCATACTTCTACTCGGCGGTTTACTGCAGCTGGCGTCAGTTCATGAGGGACAATGCAGCAGCTCCTTTAGACCATGCCGAGGTCCTGAAAGTAGTGAACTATGACGGTCTGTGATATGCCCAGCTCGCCTGATAATCTTTGAGTGCTGGTTGTCGGACTTGCCTCTATGGCCTGGTGTACAGACTCCGAATCCACGGTTCACAGCCTACCTGACCTCGGCTGATCATCGAGGTTTCTGGCTCCTGTACAAAATATCTTGAACCATCTGGTTGTGGTGCTGTGTTCCACGGAACCTTCTCTTTTCACATGACAAATGTTTGTGTTGCTTGAGCAGCATTATGGCCGAGTTCAAACTCATAAAGCAAAAGTTCCCTAATTAACCGGTTGTGGCTGTTCATCTTTTAGGCTTCCCAACCACAGACATAATGACGACATGCAATGCTGTTCACAGCAACGACTACCACTTTATATCCCTTTTGACTGTGCAGTGCGCAACTTGAACTAGTTTAAACACGTGACATACCCACTGCAGCACATGCATTTATGCAAATATTGCAAAACTTTCGACTTACCCTCTGTACAACTAGAACTTTCATGTAATAACTATTTTCATATAAGTCTTGCAATATTGGTTTATGGTTCACAGCAAAAGATAAGCAATCCATACATATGATCGTATTTAAAAGATTCTATATTAATTTTTAAAATATCCTTGGCATTGCTGGAGTAACATTTCTTATGACGTCCAAGCAAAAACAATTTTTCTTAAAGATTTTTTTGCTTGGACATCATTAAAAAAGGTAATCGCCAATATTTTTGGCAAAACTTTTTATCCATCGCCAAAACGATTTTTTTTTTCACAAATTGCGAAATAATGCGAGAAGCAGCGCAACCTCTGCATATATACATATATCATATGATCTAATAATATGCATATACTTCAGCACGATAACAATATTCTTTGAATTACAAATATCATATCATATCATATCATATATCATTAAGCTGTTCTCTGAGATTCAGAGTTTTGCTCCCCAAAGAAAGACCATCTGCCGAGTAAACGTTTAACTGATGAAACTAGAATTTACTTACTGTTGGTGTATCAAAGGCCTCCATTTACAATGATCTCAACACACAGCTCGAGCTTCATTGATATCCATCACACATCGCACACAAGACAATTTTATACTTTATACTCATAATCTTTTTCTCATGCAGACATTCCTGAATCTGATTCTCCCATGATTTCCTTGGCCTTCCTCTACCCTTCTTTCCTGCCACCTGGGCTGAAAAAATTCTCTTAGTCAGCACCTCATCACTCATTCTTTCAACATGGCCAAACCACCTGAGAATATTAGTCTCTACTTTTGTAACAACATTTTGCCTCACAATTACACATCTTCATTCCTCACATTATCAGAGTGTGTCTTGCCACAAATGCACCGTAAGTAATGCATCTCCCCAGCACACAAACTACTCCTATGTCTTTTCTACAGTACCCAGGTTTCACTGCCTTACATCAGAGTAGGTGGGCGGTATTGGTGAGAGATGGGTTTGGGTCATTTCCATGTCAAATCAACACAGCAGTTAACCTTGACATCTCCAATTTTAATGGAAATTGTTGAGAAGATACCCTTTACATAGTAAAGTAAAACTTTTTTTTTTTTTTTGAAATTTTCCTTTGAATTGTTTTGAAAATAAAGGAAAGGTCAAAAACCTGAATTTCTGTGCATTTTTTGAAAATTTGTAACCATTCAACTTTTAATATCTTGAGATAAAAATTGTGTTATAGTTGATTGTGATGTCGGTAAAAAGCTTATTAAACAAACTTTAACATAACAAAAATATCATCATAACACTCTCTTCATATTAAAAAAATTTAAATTTTAAATTAAAATTTTTCAAAAGTGGCATTTTAATTTTTTTCAAAAAATTATATGTTGAACTTCTTGATATCTTTGATGTATAATGAAATTTTGGTAGTAGCAATCTAAAAATTTCTAAAGTTACAAAGAAATTTTGTTTTCAATAAATTAAAAGTTTCAGAATGTATCACATCTATTCCTACCTGTCTTCTTTTTTTTTTTTTTTCAATTACAATGCATGGATTAAAATTATGTAACATTTGGGTGCAAGATCAATTTTTACCAATATAAGATATGTTTTTAATGCTCAATTTTTTGATAATTGTTAAATAAGATTTCTTATTTTTGCTTTATTTACAGTAAAAAAACCTCTGCTGTAGCCAATGTGATTATGGTCTTTCCTTCTAAAAGCCAATCAGATTTGCCCTTAGTGTAAAGTTTCAGTTCAGATTAAAAAATGAGGAACTTGAGCTGCTCTCAGTGGCATATTTAGAGTGCCCCCCCCCAACCAATAAAAAAGTGTTGACATTTTTTAATGCTACTTACAATAGAAAAATGCTTTTATTTAGTAAAAATGCATCACTTTACACTGGAAAAAATGCTTTAATTTTTTCTTCTATTTTTCATTAACTTTCATTTTGTCCTGGTGGATTTCAAAAACTTAAATTTTTTGTGTCGTTCCTGTTTGAAGGAAGCATACATATTTTGTAAGGCAAAATATCCTACTCTGAAAATTAGATTTTCCAAGTTTTGTGAATTAAAGCCTAAAAATAGTGCTCTTGCTGGCACAAGTGACACTCAAGTCATCTGTGTATGTACTATTCACCAAATTAATGGTAATTGATTTGAAATGAAAAAGTTATCTGCCAGAAGTGATGCAGGACAAAAATTCAAATGTCTAGAGACTGCACAGTGAATATGATTTATCAATCACCTTCACCAGCTTGCTATTTTGGTAAATACAAAAAATGCTGCCCAAGAACTTAGAAATTAGAAAATAATTTTAAGGATTTGTTCAATTCTAATGTAATTGATGACATAACTTACAAGTGGTGAATATCCACAAATTGTTCAACCTCTGCATTGACAAAAGCCATTGATCATTTTGTAGTTATTTTTTCTTTTATAAAAAAATTGTTTACCTAAGTTGTTCATTTATAGCTAAATAGTAGGAGGCTTTTCATAATGAACTAAAAGCAAATTTGCAAGCTGGGGAATTTTTGGTAATATCTGATTTTTGTAGCAATTTTGACTGCAAGATTCTGCTAATTTGGATTTCATTGGAATAATCTTCAAGCCACAATTTCACCCATTAGTTTCACATTACAAAAGATCAGGGAAAACTGAATGCACAAATTATGGCATAATTTTGGAGAGTTTGCTGTAGCAGTTCATCTTTTTCAGTTTTGCTTGCACATCTCAATAGAAGTTTAATCAGATGGATCAGCAGAACAATATGAAAATAAATAAAAAACTGATCAATTTTTGCTAAAATGAATAGATTTTGGAACAGTTACTCAGTGGCATTTTTATGCAACATCCCACAGTAATAATGCTTGTGATGGTGTTGGTAGAGATTTTAAGTCTTTCAGCTAAAGCAAGTTTATGAATGCTATGTATATAATAATGCAGATTATACACTCTATCAATTAATTAACTGGACAACCAAAAGCATATCAGCTGGTGATTTTGAATACCTCAGCAAAAGCCAGTATGAAGCTGAAAAAAGGCCATTACAGTCACATTTTAAAATATCATGAACAATACCAAACACTCACAAACTTTACCTGTTTAATCCCAGTGGACAAAAGCAGAATACGTGTTTATTCAAATTCTACAGTCAGCAAAATACAGGAATATATTACTTCTGATAAATGTGAGATAGCACTTGCAGATACACTGGTGTGCAAAAATTAAGGACGAAGAGGAGAAATTAGCATAACAGCGAAACGAGCAGGCAGAACGGACCGAAAGACCACTCATGAGATAGACTAGGGTCTGGTACTGTAGGGCATGCACATATATGCAGCATGACGGGGGGGGGGGGGGGTGAAGGGTATAAAGGGAATATGAAGGAAATGACCCGTTTGCCTCCTCGGGTCACTCCACCAAGCAACAATAGCACACACAACATCAACAGGTGCCACTATGAATCTTGGAGAAGTACCAGCTAGTTCTCTGTGACATTGGCAAAAAGACCCCAACTCACTTGGTTTTTTGTACCAGAATCCTTAGGTGGAATAACCAACTGAAACCATTATCTGTGGGCTGATCATCCACACTGATGTACTTTTATGAATTTTATGAACCAAGGAAAGAATTTAAAGGATTCTAGTGTGGGATATGGTGGACCTACTACACTTGAGAAGGATGATCTACCATGGAAACAACTTGAAACTCAAAAATGGCGTATGAGAAAGAGATCTCGGCTGAGTGTAAAATTGATGTATGGAATAATAGTGGTATGAATAGAAAGATAAATGAGGTGATTCAAGAAATGAATAAGTTTTACAGAAGATAATCTCAGAAATTTGCATAATTCATTTCAATAAGTATATTTTCCAAAATCTTGAAATTTGAGCTTGGCTTATATGCATGAAACAGATATTTTGGATGAATATATCCATTCAACCCTCCATATAACAAGAAACGTGCAGCTTAAAAATAATATAAAAGAAATGGGAAGCTTATCAATGGCACATTTCATGACGTCTGTTCCTACTTCTGAAGAACATTTCATGCACTTGGTTTTATAGTTATTATGCCTCAAATGTGGTTTTTTTAGTTATTATACCTCAAATGTGGTTTTCTTAGTTATTGAGTCTGAAATGTGTTTTTTTTTCAAGTTATTAAAAATAAAAAAAAACTGTAAAAATGAAAAACATTTATGTTTGGCAGAAACTATATTAATTGAAAAAATAGGGATAGAGTCTGTGATTTTAACTATCTGAATTTACTTTCAACCCATTGGAAAATATTAATAAAACTTGGAAAAAAGAAAAATAATGAGCACAAGGCGAGAGTAATATTTTGAGTTCTGTATTTCCACGAGATGGCACCAGGTTTGAGATGATCTTCAACTCCTTGTACAACTAGCCACAATAGCTTTTCCATAACTGCTGCATCCAGCCAAGCTCAGGGCCGAATTTCCCAATAGGCCAACATAGGCCTAGGGTGGCAAAAATAAGAGGGCAGCAAATTTTACGGTGTTCGACAGTTTTTTTTTCAATACATTTAAAACATACTCAGTCTTTGCATGATAGTTACATTTTTAAAAGGTGATGGATATTTACATAGTTAAAAAGATTAAAAACCCATAAGCACTTTCGGGGAAACAGTCGCACCTGTCTTCAGATGGAGGAGAGCTATTGCTGGCAGTGTGCTCCCATATATACTGTACATCTGGGTATGATGACATGCCAAGTATGGAGCAGTGTCGCAAGGGTGTTTTACTGTTGTCATTATTTCATGGCTAAATCACAAATCAGACCAGGTCCATGTGGGAATATGGTAAACAGGGTGCAAAAACATACAGAATATATGTATTTATTATAGTTGACATATTTAACAAGAAATATTATGTAAGTTCATAGCTGTAATGAGTCTATTCCAAATCCTGGGTAAGTCAACTGGGGAGTTGTCATTACAGCAGCCGTCCCCCGAAGGCTTCGATGTATAAACTTTCAGTTATATGCAATGAGTATACTCAGTGGTGGAAATGGGAATTTTTCGCTGCCGGAACGCAACGTACAACTTGTAGTGTTGTCGCCAAAGCCCATCAAAATGACGTCGCAACGTTTTGTTTTCTGACTCCATAGTCAAAATTCGTCAAAAAGGCTTAACGCAGTTTTGACGGGTTTTGGCGACAACACTACAACGGTACAAGTGAATGCGTTAAAAATTTAATATTCACAAACCCATTTGCTGTACACATAAAACCATATAAGGAAATTTCGTTTTTAAACTTTAAAATGAAATAGTCACATTTAGCTAAAGTCAGAGCTGTTTTCTTTATTCAGAAGTACGTTTCTTATTAGAAAGACCACGCGAATGTGTGCCGGTGCAATTAAAGGTATCACCCTTTTTGGAGGTGTCCTCAAATAACAAACATCGGAGAAAAAACTTCAGCTCGTATTTGAGGCAGAGATATGTAAGTAACTACTGTATATGGGGTGGCAAAGTAAAGAAACTCGGCTTTGTCTGAAATATTCGTTTATTTAGCTGCAATATCTAATATAACTTTAATTTGAAAAAAAAACTCATCTCCTAAAATTATCTCCAAATTTTTTGTTTCAACAAGTTTTCTTGCATCTTTTCTTCACGTTCTCTGCAAGCCAAAAAATCTGCATTTCTCCTTCCGTCACTCAACCATTTCCGTACACTACGGCTCGGGATTGAAGATCTTTGAAGGAGGTCCGTTTATTTTTATGAAGCTGACGTGTGTAACGTTTAAAGCGTTTCTTAAATCAGTTATTATCAAATTCATGGTGCTAAACCCTCTTTCACACTCACCTGTTGATATAGCAACCGCAGCAACAGATTTTAATAAGACTTTTAAATTATGTGAAACTTTTTTGGTTTCCTTGAAATGTCTGAACTCTTCAATGATTTTCCTTTCTTCCTCCAATCCGAACATTTGGCATAAACTTAGAACCTCTCCTTCTCCATATAAAATATCTATGTCGGTCGGCCAAAAAGACGGATACAAAACCTGAAGTTGTTTTACAATGTCCTGGCTGCTGAATAATCTGGCAGATAAATTGTTGGCAACACTCCGAAAAAACTGAACACAGTTTATTTTCCCCGTCAGATTTATATCCCTTTGAATGTAAGTCCCCCCTTTGAACACCATATTTTTATGGCATCTGATGCTACTAAATAAAACTCGTCAAAACCACCATCAGCTAAACCTTGGAAAACTTTCACTGTAAGGGAAATATGCAAATGTGCTTCTGGTAACGATATAGAATTTCCTTGAAGTCGCAGTGACAATGAACTAAGTCCCTTTAAGGCGGTTTTCATTAGTGTCAAATTTTCCAGGAAGCATGTGCTCGTAAGTCTTTTCAGTAAGCCAGAAAACATGCTTCTTTCTTTACTATCCCTTGAAGCATCAGCAGATGTAGCTTTAAAATGCAAAGCCAAGGCTGGAAACATATTCCAGACATCAGATACTGTTCGCTCACTAGATGTGACCCATCTTGTTCCAAGAACTCTCCCAATTGAAGAAAACAGAACTGCAATTTCTTCAGCATAGTGATGCAACTCGCGGGCATTCTTTGGTGAAGCGTGATACAAAGTGTATAATTTATTGCATAACGATTTAAAACTCTATATGCGGTAAACCTCTTTAATTACGTCCCCGACAGCAAGTTCTAACTTATGATTTGCACAGTGCCGTATAATAAGTTCGGGAATTTTTTTTAAGCTGTTGAGCCACACCAGATATGGAACCTGCGAAGTTTGTAGCTCCGTCGGAAGTGAAAGATATCATATTATTTTAAATAAGCTCTATTGGAAAGTACTTCACCAAGCAGTTCATAATCGATTCAGTTATTGCTGTTGCTTTCAAATCCTGTAATTCAACCAAGTCAAAAGATAGAGTTTGGACATTTATATCATCCGGATCTACGGACGTTCTTCTGAAGATTATGAGTACTGAGAGTCGGCTTACAGTTGTACACTCATCAACCGAATTTTATATTTTGGGAGACGATTTCTTGACAGAGCTTTTTACGGTTGTCATTTCCTATAGAATCGCAAATATCCGTACATGTCTTCCTAGACTGCAATATCCTCCCCATCTCAGTGCCGTTTTTCTTTTGAATATCAATCAAACCAGGAAAATCGGCAAAAGGTCTATTGTTCTTCGCAATGAAATATGCGGTATTGAATACTTTGTACGTATTGTCCACTTTATTTTTATTTATTTTTTCAACAATATTTTCAAAGACGCCTTCAGAACGTTTTGCGTTCATTTTAGAAGCTTCTTTATGAGCGTGACTTTCTCTGTGCTCCTTTATTTTTTCCCTTAGAGCCGTATTTTGCTTCTTCTTATCGTCAGCCGTAGATCTAACTTTGCAATCTATCCACTCCTTAGAAAGCCTTGCACCAGTTAAAAATTCTGAAACGTTCATATTCTCGGCGGTTTTACAGATGGCACATCCTAAACACCCATTTTTTTAAAACAAGCCAAGAGTACTCTTTCAAAAAATACTTACTTTGATCCTCAGTCCAACACTCGGGTTTACCATTTGTTAAGCTTTGCCGAGATTCAGATTCTTCTAATGAACTTCCTGATGCAGTGATTTCCTTTGACTGTTGTATTTTTGGCAATTTTCTTGGTGATACTTCACACGGAGTCCGAGCTTGAACAGGAGGTGGGAAGGTTTCCAAATTCCCGAGTTCTGTTTTTTTTTCCTTTTGACTCATCTTTTTTCCCAAAGAAATCTGTTAGAGTTATTTTCATTATTTTCAGTTGTTTTCTTTTCTCACACAAGGACAAATTAAAACTTACAACGCTGACTACAGTATCAGTCAAAAAGTCACGTCCTACCACAACAGAAGCTGGAGTGGAAGTGACAGCATGTGTAGAGTGTAGTAATTAAGCTCGTTGCCAGGTTACAGGAACTTCGAAGTCATTTTATGTCAAGAGCGGAGACAGGTTGCAAGGTCATCAAGCAATCGGCTCCTGTCATGACCTTCGCTCTCACGCAAACACTTTGCACTCATCATGGAAGTAAGCGGCGTTGCAGTCGTCACCATGGTGGGAAATCGCAAAGGAAGGACGCCAGACAGCAAAGAGAATTTTTTTTAAGAATTACAGCTGCAACTCTGGTAGTACCTACACAAATGGTGAGTGAGCTTTATTAGAGGGGGAAAAATTGAAACGACGAACAATTAATACAAGATGGTGTCATTAATTGAAATGTATAATGCATTGCAAAATGTTTTATGAAAATTAAATGTTCCCTTTCTGTTGGTGTCGATAACGGAACGCCGGAACGCGGGGTTTTGCTCCCAGATCGGCGTTCCAGCCCATTTCCACCACTGAGTATACTGATGCAGTGGTATGTAACAACTTAATGTTGTTCCAGTCTGATTGAACAGTTCCTTGTGCTACATTTCTGGTGAGTGCTGTGTCACTGTGGTTAACACGAATGTCGTATTTATGTTCCTGCACTCGAGTCTGAAGGCTACGTTTTGTAGATCCCACGTAGTTGTTTGTGTGTTCACCATTGGAAACATCTATTAATGGTATATTATACACACCCCATTTCAGGGCACAGAAAATCTTGGAAATTTTACCCGTCCTCGAGGACAGTTTGTCTAAAAATGTACCCATCCTCCTTTGAAAGTAACCCGTCAGACTCGTATAAATACCATAATTACGTAGAATTTAAATATTGTCATTCTTTTTCAGTTAAATCAATTCAATAGTGGTTTAACTGTTGGAACTTTACATATTATAGTTCCTTTGTGTGAAATGCAATTTATCAGTTGGAAATTATTAGTATTTAATGCGAACAAATACCTCGGTAATCAAATGTAACTCAAGGAAAAACTTTTCACGTACCTCTCAGTTATAAGTGGTCGATGTTCGAATCTTTGTATGGCTGTTCTCATCAGGCTCTTGAGTATAGACTTTTAAGAATTTAACATACATTTTCTTCACGAATCCCGAAATTGGATGAATTTATTCGATGAATTTGTCTATCCAATTTTGGGGCCCGTAAAGAAAATGTGCCGATTAAATTCTTAAAAGTTTAAACTCGAGAGCCTGATGAGAACAGCCATACAAAGATTCGAACATGGACCACTTACAACTGAGAGGCACGTGAAAAGTTTTTCCTTGAGTTACATTTGATTACCGAGGTATTTGTTCGCATTAAATACTAATAATTTCCAACTGAGAAATTTCATTTCACACAAAGGAACTATAACATGTAAGTTCCAACAGTTAAACCAGTATTGAATGGATTTAACTGTAACAGAATATCGTATATAAAACATGTTTTTTAATCTCCGTACGTCGAGAAATACGTGCATATTAAATATTGTCACTTTACTGATTTTTTTTATGTATTCAGAAAATAAATACATTTCTGCATTCATAGCAAAAAGCTTGTTACAAAGAATCTAGAATTTTCAACTGCAAAATGACAAAAGATGAGATAGAATAGTGCACGTGCGGCATTAGGTACGATCGTCGTCAAGGACGCCAGGAAACGTGCGGAAAACGGTAATGCACGGGAAGCCAATATTACGGTGGGCATCACATGTGTGAGATGTCAAGGTCACAGGTGAAGGGAAGAAGCAACCGTTGTTTAGTTGCATTGGTTAATACTGGGTCACTATAGTATTAACAAATGAAACCCAAACAAGGAATGACTGGGGGAACAAAGATAGACGGAAGAGAAAAGAAGATGAAAAAAAACAACAAAAAAAACCTGCGGTCGCTATTCCTTACACACACACACACACACCACTTCAAGAGTAAAATTCACACGGGAAAACTTTATGAGAGGGAATGAGAAAGCAGAGCATTGGCTTAGTACGTTAAAATTTTGGAAAGGAGGGTGTCGCCGTGGAACTATTGCGCCAAAACAAAGAACGACTTATCGCTTAAGAGAATGCGTAATTTCGTAAAACTGTGGCACTTGACATACGCAAATTTTAAATTGGCAAACAAAAAAAAATAATGTGAAATAAAAATGTTCTAATCACAATCATACTGGAAGCTTGCAGAAAAAAGGGCCGTCCGCGCAGACTTCATGGTCGGGAAATTAATCTTCCGCAATGAATTCTTGACCACCGCGGACGGGCGGTTTTGCGCGTCCGCGGTGGTCAAGAATTCATTGCGGAAGATTAATTTTTTTGCTCTCGGTCTTTTTTGACAAGTGAGAATAGATTTCTGGATCCAATGCCAAAATGAATATCGTACTTCATAGAAGTGCGTGTCAGTACATTGGTAATGCCTGGATACTGTTCCATTGTACCAACAAAACTTTTTCTGATTTTTGGTCTTCGATCAAACATGTGGATCTATCATTTGAGATTCTTCGATAGACTCGGTTAATCATGTCTTTAGGATATCCATGTTTGGCAGCTAAATCAAAAATGAAATCTATTTCAGATTTAAGCAAGGTGTCAGCAGACAAATGCGTAAAAGCTCTTCTGATTAAAAGTTGATGCTTATGTGGTAATGGGTGTGAGGAGTTATTCCCATTTAACTCCTCACACCCATTACCACGTAAGCTATCAGCATCAACTTTTAATCAGAAGAGCTTTTACACATTCGTCTGCTAACACCTTGCTTAAATCTGAAATAGATTTCATTTTTGATTTAGCTGCCAAACATGGCTATCCTAAAGACATCATTAACCGAGTCTATCGAAGAATTTCAAATGATAGATCCACATGTTTGATCGAAGACCAAAAATCAGAAAAAGTTTTGTTGGTACAATGGAACAGTACCCAGGCATTACTAATGTACTGACATGCACTTGTATGAAGTATGATATTCATTTTGGCATTAGATCCAGAAATCTATTCTCACTTGTCAAAAAAGACCGAGAACAACTCCATATTTTGTATAAATGGGGTGTGTATAATATACCATTAATAGATGTTTCCCATGATGAACACGTAAGCAACTACGTGGGCTCTACAAAACGTAGCCTTGAGACTCGAGTGCAGGGACATAAATATGACATTCGCGTTAACCACAGTAACGCAGCACTCGCCAGAAATGTAGCACAAGGAACTGTTCAACCAGACTGGAGCAATATTAAGTTGTTACATACCCCCGCATCAGTATATTCATTGCATATAACTGAAATTTTATACATCAAAGCCTTCGGGGGACGGCTGCTGTAATGACAACTCCCCAGTTGACTTACCCAGGATTTGGAAACGACTTATTACAGCTATGAACTTACATAATATTTCTTGTTAAATATGTGAACTATAACAAATACATATAATCTGTATATTTTTGCACCCTGTTTACCATATTCCCACATGGACCTGGTCTGATTTGTGATTTAGAAGGGAAGATTCTTGAGGATTGGAACAGTGCTACAATGATCCTGCTACATAAAAAAGGTGACATTGAGGATCTCAGGAACTACAGACCTGTCAGCCTCCTGTCAGTGGTTTATAAAATCTTCACTTAAGTTCTTTCACACCGCTTGAAGGTAACACTGGACATGGCTCAACAAAGAGAACAAGCTGGATTCAGGAGTGGCTACAGCACTATAGATCATATCCACGTACTGAGAGAGCTAATTGAATGAGCGAGGGAATGTGAACTTCCATTATGCATGGTTTTTATCGATTATGAAAAGGCCTTTGATTCGGTGAAACCATCAGCAGTTACAATGGCTTTGAAATCCTGCGGTATTGAAGATGCATACATTAATATTATTCATAACCTATATGAAAATGCAAGTGCAAAGCTTCGGCTATTTGACAATACAGCACCGATAAAAATTGGAAAGGGAGTGAGACAAGGTGACACCATATCTCCCAAATTCTTGAATGCCACATTGGAAAAAATTTTTCAATCACTGAACTGGGGGAAACAGGGATAAAGATTAATGGTGATTATATAACTCACCTTCGTTTTGCTGATGACGTAGCCATTTTGGCAACTACCCCATCAGAGCTGCAGAGTATGATCCAGGAACTTGCTGACAAGAGTAAAGAAGTGGGATTAAAAATGAACTTTCAGAAGACAAAAGTGATGCTCAATGCTTTTACAAGAAATGAAGATTTATCGATTGATGGGAAAAAGCTGCAGATAACCAATACCTACTTTTATCTTGGACAGCAGATATCAAGTGAGGGTCACATTGATGAAGAAAAAAATCGGCATATAAAACTTGCCTGGAGAGTGTTTGGAAGAAACGGTATAATTTTCACGAGCAATATGCCGTTATGTCTTAAAAGAGAGGTAAGAAGAGGAACTCGTGGATCCGAAAAATGACAAGAGTGGAAGACATCATGATCAGAGTTAAATCCCAGAAATGGCAATGGGCTGGACATATTGCCAGAAGGACAGACCATTGATGGACAGCTGAAATTTTAGACTGGATTCCGAGGGACAGGAAAAGACCCAGAAGAAGACCACATGGGAGATGGGCGGATGAAATTCAAAAGTATGCGGGATTAACATGGAGGAGACTGGCACAAGACAGACCGTTGTGGAAGAAACTTGGGAAAACCTTCGTTCAGCAGTGGGTTGATAATGGTTGACAATGATTATGGTGATGATATAGCACGAAAATTTCACTAGTACTAATATTTTTTTCTTCAAAAAGTGTACTTTTTAAATTTTATATATTATAAACATTTTTTTTTAATATTTTTTTTATATGAAATGTTTTTTAATATAAATATTGATGCAAAGACACCAGTTTCATTGTCTTGGAGGTAGTTTGTTGCATTGTTGTACGAATTTTGCGGAAGAGAGAAATTTCGTCCCTCCGTATTTTTAGCATGTCTTTTGTAAAAAAAGGACCATGCTTATGTTACCGATTTATCCGTCCGTACCCACGGTATCTCTGCAACTATTAGTCCTATTTGAAAAATTCTTTTTTCACTGGGAAGCTTGAAATATGCGAATGATGATCCTTCATTTCGTTCTGTTTTATGATGTACAATTTCACCACTAGAGGGTGTAAATTGCAGGTGATGTCAAATTCAAAAATACGTTTTATTCCACATATTTGCTTCTGAACATCCGATTGAAAAAAATCTTTTATCTTTCAATTCCATTTATGTTGAAGAGTATTTTAGATATAGTTACTTTTTCAAATTACGCATAGATGTTTCCGCTAGGGGGCGTAAAAGTAAATTACATTTTTAACGATAATTCTTCTGCTAAAACTCCGCTTGGAAAAGTTTTTTCTTCAGCGGAAATGCCTCCTGATGGAAAATCTTTTTCATATAATTTCAAATTTTTAGTAAAGAATACTTTGGCCACCAGGGGGCGTAAAGGTTAATTTTTGCTTCTGATGTATTTTGCCATAAAATCTGAGCTTCTAAAATATCTATTGAAAAGTGGATTGATGCCACTCACATAGATAAATCTTTTTGGAATATTTTCTTCTTAAAATATTCCACAGTTTCTCCGCCAGGGAGGCGTAGATGTATATCTTATTTTCGTCAATATTTCTTCTTCTAGTAGTCCGATTTGAAAAATTTCTTCTTTGTTGGATAGTGTTTTCAGTGTAACAAGTTTTTCATATAATTTCAAAATTTTCAAGTAATTTATAGACTTTTCACTAGGGCGCGTAAAGGTAAATTGCATTTCCCCTTATATCTCTGCTGCTAAATCTCCGATTTGAAAAAAAATTCTGCACCAGATACAGCTCTTGATGGGAAATCCTTTGCACATAATTTCAAATTTTTGTCAAAAATGGTTTGGCCACCAGGTGGCATAAGTCTTAATTTCCACTTCTGATGTATTTGCAGCAAAATATGAGTTTCTAAAATCTCGATTGCAAAGAAAATCGTTTGTTGACCGATACTACTCATGTCGACAAACCTTTTAGGAACATTTTCTTCTTGCAATAATGCATGGTTTCAACACCAGGGGGCGTATATCTTATTTTTGTCAATATCTCTACTTCTAAGAGTCTGATTCGAAAAATTCCTTCTTTGTTGGATAGTGTTTCCAGTGTAACATGTTTTTCACATAATTTAAAAATTTTCAAGTAATTCATAGACTTTTTGCTAGGGGGCGTACAGGTAAACTGCTTCCCCCTATATCTCTGCTTCTAAATCTCCGATTTGAAAAATTCTTCCTGTGTCGCATACAAGACCTGATAAAAAATATTTTTCACATAATTTCTAATTTTTTGCATTTTTGAACTTCACTTTTAGTTGGTAAAGTTCGATGAACACTTACTTCACTTTTAGTTGGTAAAGTTCGATGAACACTTACCGCACGTGGGGCTTGGCTTTCAATTCATATTTTCGTTATGTGGATGCGGCACGGGGTTGTTGTTTTTTTTTCCATTTGGCCACGGTTCACTTCTTTTTTTTTTTTTCCGTTGGAATTATTTTGCCTCATCACCAAATGAGTTTTTCCTTTGCTGCATCCTCATTTACTTCAATATTTATTCTTAACCGAGTACTTTCGGTACTACTACTATACCATCTTCGAGGGGACATTTTGCTCCAACTAGCACGGACCGTGTCAGCTGGGCATTTCGGTGGTTCTCGCGGGCTGCTTCTGTCATCTGCTATCGCTTCTTCTTGGGCGTTGTGGCGCCATCTCTTGTTGGTCAGTGATCTCCTTTTTCGAACTTTTTCTTTGTTTTGCTCAATTTTAATTAAATTTGCAACCACAATGACCCTAATAATTTGAGAAACAGCTGGAGAAATTTAATTAAAATTGAGCAAAACAAAGAAAAAGTTCGAAAAAGGAGATCACTGACCAACAAGAGATGGCGCCACAACGCCCAAGAAGAAGCGATAGCAGATGACAGAAGCAGCCCGCGAGAACCACCGAAATGCCCAGCTGACACGGTCCGTGCTAGTTGGAGCAAAATGTCCCCTCGAAGATGGTATAGTAGTAGTACCGAAAGTACTCGGGTTAAGAATAAATATTGAAGTAAATGAGGATGCAGCAAAGGAAAAACTCATTTGGTGATGAGGCAAAATAATTCCAACGGAAAAAAAAAAGAAGTGAACCGTGGCCAAATGGAAAAAAACAACAACCCCGTGCCGCATCCACATAACGAAAATATGAATTGAAAGCCAAGCCCCACGTGCGGTAAGTGTTCATCGAACTTTACCAACTAAAAGTGAAGTAAGTGTTCATCGAACTTTACCAACTAAAAGTGAAGTTCAAAAATGCAAATGCATTAATGCACGTTAAAATATAACCTCCAATATCGGAAGTAAATTGAAATAATTTCTAATGTTTGGTAAATAATGGTTTGGCCACCATGGGGCATAAGTGTTAATTTCTGCTTCTGATGTATTTGTAGCAAAATCTGGGCTCCTGAAAACTCGACTAATTTTTTTTTTTTTCTTTTTCTTGGACCGATACCACTCATATGGGGAAATCTTTTGAGAATACTTTCTTCCTAAAATAATGCATGGTTTTCCCACCAAGGGACGTAAAGTCGCATATTATTTTTGTCACTCTGTTTCTAAGAGCCTGATTTAAAAAATTATTTCTGTGTTGGAGAGCCTTTCCGGTGAGAAATGTTTCCCATATAAATTCATGTTTTTCTTAAAGCACAAGTCTGCAACCAGAGGGCATAAGCTCATGATTCCGTTTACAGCAATTTCTGAGGGATTAAAACCCTGTTGAAAAACTTCTTTCTTTCGTCAGATATTATTGTTTCCCATTCAGGTTCCAATGACTTTAAGTTGCTTTGATAAATTTAATTTACGTCAGAACGGATTCAAAAGATGTGCTTATTACACCCGAAAATTCGGTGTCATCTTTCTTGTTAGTATTTTTGTGTACACTACCTGTCTCTTTTTCATCCGTGCTAGGTTATAAATAGATATGACATCATTTACAAAACAGAATGTTGTTGATGATGTCATATCTATTTATAACCTAGCTTGGATGTAAAGGAGACAGGTAGCGCCACACATTTCATCGCTAGCTTTTGAAGATTGTGGGCGTGTTCCATTTACCGGAAAAGCTGTTGGTGTCTTCGGAAAGAGTCATTTCTCAATCGGTGTACAAAAACAGAAGTTTCTGTGAGTTTATTAGTGCTATGCTTGATGTTGAAATCGGTAAGTGTTTGTCGATTTTTGAGTTGTAAAAATGAACGACTGATGTAAACATTTGAGTGGTAGTCAATACAAGAAAATTAGAGAAGAGAAAAGATGCAAGAATGAAATTGTCAGTACCAAAAGCAGTAAAATAGACTATTTTTTTTTCAAATGGAAAGATTGTCAAATGTTCCACCTTCAAACAATCTTCCTATACTGTGTTCATTAGCATCAAGTAGTAAATCAACATCTTGTCAGTTTTCATCTGAAGATGTGCTCGGAAAAGTTCAGGAAACTGATCACAATGCAGGTATTGAGCCAAGAGATACCAGCGAGGCTGCACTGAATAAAACTTCAGTTTCTCAAAATATCAGGCCTGTCACAAATGATCCTGTGCAGTTGGCTAGTAAATGACACTGCTAGAGACAGTGTAGCCATAAAAGGGTTTCACCAGAATTAAAAAGGTGATTTTAAGAAATCCAGTCGTCAGTATGGTGACAAGACAATCAGATATCTCACAGAGGTGTTATTTTATAGAAAATTATTAAATACTAAATTCAAATGTCGTGCACTGTATAAAGTCCACAATTGATGAAGCTGTCATTGCATGATGTTGAAAAACTATGATGTATGCATATTCACAATATAAAAGCTTTAATATAATAAAAAACTATATACACTTAAAATACATCACGAGATGTTTCGAGACGGCAGCCATCCCATCATCAGGTAAAAACTACTCGTCGAAATTATTAAATGGTGAAGTATGGACTAGGTTTTGGATGATGTATTCTGAAAGCATAGATTCAGTTTACTGTGGAATTTGTAAGTTATTTCAATCTGAAATCACTTCAGTCTCACAGTTTGTACACAACGGTTTTAATGATTGGAAAAATGCCACAGTTCGATTGAACGAACATGAAGAGTCTATGCCTCATAAAAGTTGCATGATCTCTCTGAAGGAAAGAAGCAACAGGGTAAGAAGAATAGACCATGCCCTGACTAAACAGCTGGAGGATGAAAGTGATTATTGGCGGATAGTACTTCACAGAGTCATCGTGGTCATAAAAATATTAGCTACTCGGGGATTACCTTTCAGAGGAGGTGATGAAAGGTTTGGTTCAAATAACAATGGAAATTTCATGATGTTGCTGGAAGTTATTGCTGAATTCGACCCTTTCTTGGCAAAACATATTGCTGAAAAGGGAAATCCAGGAAGTGGCAACACGTCTTACTTATTATCTACGACATGTGAGGAGTTCTTGTAGATTATTGGGATGAAAGTTCGTGCGAATATTGTAAATGAAGTAAAAGCGGCAAAGTATTTTTCTATAGTGGTGGATTCTAGTCTGGACATAACACATGTCGATCAGCTGTCGCTTATTATCCGCTGCATTCGGAAAGTGTAATTCGCCCGTGGAAAGGTTCTTAACTTTTTTAACAAACACTGGTCACAAAGTGGAAGAGCTATTCACTGTGATCATGAATTACATCTAAAATTGTAACATTGACAAAAGTAACTGTCATGGCCAGTCTTATGACGATACTTCCAATATGTCAGGCCAGCATTCAGGTCTTCAGGCTAGAATCAAGAAAGTAAATCCACTTGCTGCTGAATTCTGCACAGAAGCTACACATTTTTTCAACCTTCTGCAGCACCGGCACACGTTTTTTTTCGTCATCTACATATCGTTGGGGATTACTTAGTGAAAACCAGCAGTTAATGTAAACCCGAATGCGTCTTCTTTAAAGAATGTTAGCAAGACCTGTTGGTCAGACCAAAATGATGTTTGTAAGGTGTTGCCATCTTGGCCACAAATTCTTGATGCTCTCCAAACCCTTGAAATCGATATAAAGCAGAAGTCTGCTACCAGGCTCAAGGCAAAAGGGTTGCGACTACATCTGGACAGACTCAAGACTGCATTCACGGTTGTGTTTTGGGGGTTCATTCTCGATCGTTTGAATTATACCAAGATACTCCAGGGTGTAAAAGTAGACATGACCAAAGTCATCGAGTTGTATAATTCATTAATACAGCTTATGAGTTCCATGCAGGAAGAATTTGACTTGTTTGAAGAAAAAGCTCTACAGTTCTTGAAAGCTAAGACATATGATTTCGATTTGAAGAGAAGAATGCATAGAAGAAAGTTTCATGGTGAGACTCCAGAAGAAGTAATCCATGATGTAATCGGAAGAGACCTCTTCAGAATCAATACTGTTCTAGCTATTGTGGACCAAATTCAGACTGAATCATTCCAAAAGAGGAAAGCTTTCTCTGAAATCTACGAGAAATTTGTTTGTGTGACAAAAATGCACCAGCTTCAAAGAACAGAGTTGAAAAGAGAAGCTAGAAGCTTAATTAAAAGTTTTCCCAATGATCTCGAAAGTGGTTTTGTTGGAGAAATTATTCATCTGAAACAGCATCTTCAAGTAATCCCAGAGGATGAGATACCAACTACTCCTCTTCAGCTATGCAAATGGCCGAGAGAGCATGATTTTCTTGTAGTCTACCCATGTTGAGGTGGCACTTAGAATGTTTATTTGCATACCAATTGGGAACTGTTCGGCGGAACGGTCATTTTCGTGCCTAAGGAGAATAAAAATCTACTTGAGGTCATCAGTAAGAGAACAAAAATTGTCTGTGCTAGTTTTGTTGTGCATTGAATCAGATATTTTGATAAAAATGAACTGATGAAATTTATCAACGATTTTGCTCTCAGCAAGTTTAAGCTTGAGTGTTTGTATTTGTAATAAAACTGATTGGCGTGCAATTTTTTTTTTCTCTTTCCCTTGTGTATGTAATAACACTTATTGTATTACTTTGTATATTGTATTACTTTGTATTCTGTGCATAATATATTGTTCATTTTTTATTGATCTTGTGAAATCTTCTTATTTCTTAATTATCTGAATTCTGAACAATTGTTGACACTAGACAAGATTTTTCTCTGTAGTATATAGTACGAGTAACTATTATTTTTTGCTGGGAGGTGAGAGCTTGGTATTAAGGCATGCATGGGAGGGGCAGAAGTGAGGATTTACTTGATCATAATAACAAGTAAATCCCAGCGGTGAGACGGGGGCGGCATTTGGAAAATTGCCTAGGGCAGAAAATTTATAAGTCCTGCCATGTCCAAGCTGTTGGGAATACCAAACTTCCCGATGTTGCCTGTGCTGATAGGTGAAAATTCATATTCAAAGCTTTTTAGCCCTCTCGCAATAGTGGTTTGATATGCTGTTTTTTTAGCACGTCTTTTGTAAAAAAGATCGTGCTTATGTAACTGGTTTGTCCGTCTGTACCCACGCTATCTCTGCAACTATTAGTCCGATTTGAAAAATTCTTTTTGCATTGGGAAGCTTGAAATATGCGAATGATGATCCTTCATTTTGTTTTGTTTTTTTACGATGTACAATTTCGCCGCTAGAGGGCGTAAATGCAGATGATGTCAAATTCAAAAATATGTTTTATTCCACATATTTGCTTCTAAACATCCGATTGAAAAAATTCTTTTATCTTTTGATTCCATTTATGTCTAAGAGTATTTTAGATATACCCCGTATATACTCACGTATAAGTCGACCCCCCCCCCCCCACTTTCATAGGAAAAAATCGTAAGAAATCGGAAACTCGCGTATAAGTCGATCCCGGAATGATGAAAAAAAAAATTCAATGAATTTATTCAAAAACATTTGAAAATGAAAAAAATTATATATATAATACTAAATTTCATTTGCATACCCAAAAACTTCATCGGAACTCTTCAAAATCTGATTCCGAGTCAGACTCGCCAAACAGTTCAAGAAAGTCTTTCTCTGTCATCGGCGCGTCATCATAAACATCAGTATTCCCATCTATGCCTGTGTCATCAGAATCACTGTGATCATCACTCATAAAAATCTCATCATCCTCTGTGCCATCAGGTTTGTTACTAATGCAACATTTCTTGAATGATTTCACGACCATTTCCGCAGGTATCGCATCCCAAGCATCCTTGACCCATCGCGCGATCAAAACGATATCCGGCTTCTTTAGATTTCCGCCCTTTGTTTCAGTCGGCAAATCGGAACTTATCCAATCTGCCCAATACCTCCGTACATTGTCCTTGAAGGGCTTATTAAGGCAGACATCTAGTGGTTGAAGAACAGATGTCAACCCACCTGGGATGACAGCAAGAGTTGTTTTTGAATTTTCTGCAGTTTTTTTCACTTCTGCACAACGGTGTGCAACAAACATATCCCACACCAAAAGAGAAGGTTTCCTCAAAAGTGCACCTGGCCTTTTGTTCCACACATTCTTTAACCAGTCAATTGTTCCGGATTCATTCATCCATCCTTTTTCATGGGCACGAACGAGCACACCAGACGGAAAGACAACGCTTTTCGGCAGAGTTTTGCGTTTGAAAATAATTACCGGAGGTAGCTTACTGCCGTCGGCCAAACAGGAAAAAACAACCGTGAAACTGGATTTTTCGTGGCCAGTCGTTTTGATCAAGATATTTTTTTCTCCCTTTTGGTTCACCATCTTATTTCCAGGAAGGTCGAAACACATGGAGGTTTCATCCATGTTCCCTATTTGGGAAAGTTCAAAAGCAGTCTCTTTTCTCTTTTGAATTATGTACATACTTTTGAAATTCCATTATCTTTGTTTCGAGGTCACGAGGTAACTTTTGTGCAATTTTGGTGCGCTGGCGTAGACACAACCCATAGCGGTTCATGAACCTTGTGCACCAACCTGGTGAGGCACGAAAAGTGTTATTTGCAGCTGCAAACTTTTCATCTTTTGTAAGCTTCATTGCTCGCAAACGCATACCAGTTTGCGTTACAATGTAACCATTTTGTCTGCAGCCCACAATCCAATCATTCAAGACACTTTCCAGCTCTGGGAAAGATGTCGTTCCACGGCGCAGCGCCTTTTGTGATTTTGGGATTTTCACCAAGTCCGTTTTCTTTTTTACGCCAATCTCGAATCAGTTTTTCGTTAATGCCAAATTGACATGAAGCAGCACAGTTGTTAGTATTTTCTGCAAAAGAAACCACTTTCAACTTGAATCCTGCGTTATGGGACATTCGTTTCTTTACACAATCTGTGTCACCCATAATAGGAGAAGCGAGACACGTGCGATTAAGAACAAGCAACACCTAACACTGGCTGTCGCATGGCTCCGTTACGTCGAAGGTCAGCGCAATCAACTGGTAGTCGGAAGGGCGGAGCTTTCTATGCGCGGCTGTGACTGCGCTGTGGATACGCAAAGCCAGGAGAGAGGAGACTTTTCAAAGCGCGGAGAAATTTGGAGGGTCGCGATTTCGTAATTCTATCACATCGGGGTTTTTTCTTTCTTTCTTTCTTTTTCTTTCAGAGGGTTGCGATTTCGTAATTAATACCGCATCGGCATTTTTATTTTTTGGGGGATGGATTGCCTTTTGCCTCACGGAAAGAGCTTTTGGACTTACGATTTTTTCAGAACCCCGCATATAAGTCGACCCCATTACTATGAAGCTCTCATTTTGTCCCAAATTTCTCGACTTATATGCGCGTATATACAGTAGTTACTTTTACAAATTACGCATAGATTTTCCACTAGGGGGCGTAAAAGTAAATTACATTTTCCCCGATAACTCTTCTTCTAAAACTCCGATTTGAAAAATGTTTGCTTCAGGGGATGCACCTCGTGATGGAAACTCTTTTGCATATAATTTCAAATTTTTGGTAAAGAATACTTTATTTAGCCACCAGGGGGCGTAAGTGTTAATTTTTGCTTCTGATGTATTTGCCATAAAATCTGAGCTTCTAAAATATCGATTGAAAAAAAATTCTTTCGTGGACCGATGCCACTCACATCGGTAAACCTTTTTGGAATATTTTCTTCGTAAAATATTTCACAGTTCTCCGCCAGGGGGCATAGATGTATATTTTATTTTTGCCAATATCTCTATTTCTAGGAGTCCAATTTGAAAAATTCCTTCTTTGTTGGATAGTGTTTTCAGTGTGATAGGTTTTTATATAATATCAAAATTTTCAAGTGATTCATAGACTTTCCGCTAGGGGGCATAGTGGTAAATTGGGTTTTCCCCTATATCTCTGCTTCTAAATCTCCGATTTGAAGAATTCTTTCTGCACCGGATACAGCTCCTGATGGAAAATCGTTTGCACATAATGTCTAAATTTTGTAAAAAAAATAGTTTGGCCGCCAGGGGGCGTAGACCTTAAATTCTGCTTCTGATGTATTTGTAGCAAAATCTGGGCTCCTGAAAACTCAACTAATTTTTTTTTCTTTGACCGATACCGCTCGTATGGGAAAACCTTTTGGAATACTTTCTTCCTAAAATAATGCATGGTTTTCCCACCAGGGGACGTAAAATCACACCTTATTTTTGTCGATATCTTTGTTTCTAAGAGTCCGATTTGGAAAATTCTTTCTATTTTGGAGAGCGTTTCCGGTGTGAAATGTTTCTCATATAAATTCATGTTTTTCTTAACGCACAAGTCTGCAACCATAGGGTGTAAGCTCACGATTCCGTTTACAGCAATATCTGAGAAATTAAAAACCCGATTGAAAAACTTCTTTCTTCCGTCAGATACTATTGTTTTCCATACCGGTTCCATTGACTTTGAATAGCTTTGATAAATTTAATTTGCGTCAGAATGGATTCAAAAGACGTTCTTATTACACCCGAAAATTCGGTGTCATCTTTCTTGTTAAGGTTTAGCTTTAGCCCTCTCGCAATAGAGGTTTGATATGCTGTTTTTTAAGGTTTAGCTTTAGCCCTCTTGCAATAGTGGTTTCATATGCTGTTTTTTAAGGTTTAGCTTTAGCCTTCTCGCAATAGGGGTTTCATATGCTGTTTTTTAAGGTGCTTTAGCCCTCTCACAATAGTAGTTTGATATGCTGTTTTTTAAGGTTTAGCTTTAGCCCTCTCGTAATAGCGGTTTGATATACTGTTTTTTAAGGTTTAGCTTTAGCCCTCTTGCAATAGTGGTTTGATATGCTGTTTTTTAAGGTTTTTAACTTTCATTTTCAGCCTTAAAATTTCGAGTTGAAAATTGTGCCTGCTTGTAATTTTCGATTTGTAAGAATTCAGTTTGGTTCATAGGTTTGTTTTTCTAAATGTTTGTGTTGAAGGGTATGGATGCTTTCGATGCCTAAGTGTGTTTATTTTCTGCTGTTAAATTGAACATTCTTCGTATGATTGAGGGACTTTGAAGTTTTGGCAGATGCTGTTACTGAATTGTAAATGTTTTATTGATAAACCTTCAGATATATAGCTTACAGTTTTTGCTGTGAGTTTTAGGCTTAATAACTAAAAACCCATGTTCTTGAAATGTTCTTCTGAGTAGGAATAGGTAACATGAAATGTGCCATTGGTAAGCTTCCTAATTCTTTGATATTAATTAGGCTTACATGCGGGTCAAGGTGTTTTGACCCACATGCAAGCCTAATAATATATATTTTATGCCCACTAACTGTCCCCAACAAAGTATACACTTCTTCAAGCACCTGCACACCTCTTTCTCAGGATAAATCATTTCCTGATCAAACATTGGTTTAAACTGCATTCCATGAGTTTGTTGCATCCCTAAGCTGGACATTTTTCATGATGTCATGCAGAAGCTTCTATCTTTATACAGAGTGGAAAAAATATTCTTATCATAATACGTGGCAAACATCATGATAATTAAATTCAGCGATGTCTGATTGTGTTAAGTATCATAGCTTCTATCTTGTTCACAAAAGAAATGTGTTGCAGCTGGTGATTATTTTGATTAACAAAATTTATTTTGCACCATATTTTGGGTGTTTGAAGTTACCATCAATATTCCTACATTTTATCAACAGTACCTTAATATAAATTTTTCAATAATACTGACAAACACATATTTTTTTCTTGTGCAATCCCTCCCCCCAACACACAGACACACACAAAGTAAAGCAAAAATAGAATATTTTCAGTTTTTGATGTGGAAATATGTATTTGGATGTGCTGCAATCTATGTCACTCACTTTTATCACTAACTGTCAAGATCAGCCAGCACTTTTATTGTTACCAGCTCAAAAATCAAAGTGGCCAAATTTCTGTATGAAAAGTAGCTATTTTCCAAACAATTGATTTTAATGTATTTTGGGTCAACTAAAAATACAATTAACTGATGTCATGTTTGAAATCCTTAACCTGAAAAGCATGTAAAATGACATGCTACAGAAGCCTATTAATGTCTTAATCAGTACAGCTACTAGCTGCAGCCAATTTGTTTTATGATGTATTACAGACAAACTGGCTGCCTAGCCCTGTGCTACATGGCATGTTGGTATCAAATTTTGCACTGCATGTTGGTATCAAATTTTGCATCCGGTAAGTAACATGAACATATAAGCATAAATATAGCTGCAACAAGCTATAGACAATTATTGCAACTAACTAGAATTTTGGATTGAGAATTTTTTTACTTCCCTTTTTTGCGTAATTTTGTTTTCATTTTTCTGAGATGCTGATATGTTTGTCTTACTTGCATTCAGTAAAACATTTTTTTTTGTTTGATTGCATAATGTGTTATAATTGTCTGCCTATGTCAGTTTCAATACAGATGAAAGAATTTATATGCTCTTTTCATTCAGAAAAGTTCCTGCTCTGAAGCAACGATTGGCTGGAAAATCAATTCCTCTAGAAAAGTATGTTGTTAGAAAGTCCCAGAAGTTTTTCAGTCAAAACTGCAAACTCCTGCTCCCTGCTGTGGTAAATAACACTATTCACATTCTTTTTCACATGCTTCTGTTCGTACAAAAATCTGGTTTTGTACAAATTCTAAAAAAAGTGTGCGATTCCTGTTTAGATATTATTGTCTTATTTTTATTTTAGCAGCTTTGTTTCCTTTCATCTAAATTTTTGAGCAATGCTAATTGCATTCACTTCCAGAAACATGGATTCATCATACTTATAATAAAAAAGTTGCAGACATTTTTGTTTTATTACCATTTGCTAAGATGAAAGTATATGACTCTAAGTATCTAATAGAATCACCAGTCTTAATGAACTATTGGGTTGTCGGAAAAGTCATGACGTATTTTAGCCATGTTTTACAAAGGTCATTTATTAATAGAAAGAACAAAGATCAATCGATTATATAATGCCCATTTTGTTTGATAACCTTTTGCCATGTGTCAGTGAGCTGCAGAATGCCTTGTTCATAGAAGGACCTGTCTTTTGTGGCAAAAAACTGTACAAGGTGCTGATTTACAGCATCATCTGAATTAATTGTTATACCAAGCAAGGACTGTTGAAGAGAGTGAAACATGTAGAAGTCTGGCGGCGCAAGGTCAGGCGAGTATGCTGGGTGTGACAACACATCCCACCCAAGCTCCAATAATTATTGGCGGGGTTATCAAACTTGTGTGTGGTCTCGCGTTGTCATGATGGAACACAACACCTTTATGATGAACGAGTGCTGGACATTTCTGGATGATGGATTCGTTCAAACTGTCCAATTGCCGACAGTACACATTTGAAATGATTGTTTGGTTCCGTGGTAGGAGCTCGAAAAACACGACACCTTTAAAAACCCACCACACTGAGACCAGAACCGTCCGCTGATGAATGTCTGCTTTGGATGTCGTTTGAGGCGAAGCAGCACGTCGGGACCAAGACCGTTTGCACAGCACATTGTTGTACACAATCCACTTTTTGACACCAGTTATCAGTCGCTTCAAAAAAAGGATCATTTTCCTCACGTTTAATGAGCATATCGCAGATGTTTATACGTGCCGTCAATTGAGCTTCTTTGAATTCATGGGGAACCCACACATCGAGCTTGCTTACGTATCCCAGCTTCTTCAGGTGGTCATGAATGCTTGAATGATAGATGTGCAATGTGTCTGCAATCTCTCGTGTCGTGTAACGTGGGTTTGACTCAATCAATGCGTTGATTTGGTCATCATCAACCTCGGTGGGCCTCCCTGACCGAGGAGCACCGTTTAGGTCAAAATCACCAGCACAGAATTTTACGAATCACCGCTGGCACTGACGTTCTTGTAGAGTATTATCACCATACACTTTACGCAACTTTTCACAAGCTTGACGCGCGTTCTTCCCTTTACGGAAGTAAAACAGTAAAATATGGCAAAAATGCACAGTTTGGTTTTCCATCGTCAACTTGATATCAAATCTACACAAATCAACCAAATCGCTCTCTATTCCTTTTAGACTGCAGCTAGAACTGGCACCTGTCGAATGTCATAGCGATAACAGAGCTGCGCCTGCCTCTAGTACTTCTAAAACCACCCAACCGCCATTGGGTGCCAAAATACGTCATGACTTTTCCGACAACCCAGTATAAATACACTATCTACCAACAAGTAATTGGACACCTGTGATAGCAAAGGAAAACAATGTTTATTCACCTTCAATAGTTGGTGGAGCCTCCACAAGCGGCGATTACAGCTGCGACCCTCCGGTGCATACTCTCAACCAGGCGTTGTACGATGGCTAGCGGTATTTTCTTCCACTCGGCTTGGAGAAGACAGGTCAGTCCCTTCACCGATTTTGGACGGTGGGGGCACCCCTTAAGTCGACGCTCCAACTCGTCCCAGAGGTACTCGATAGGGTTAAGGTCATTTATTCTGGAGTGCAAGAAAATTACTGCAGCAAGAGAAAATTAAATATGCATGGGTGAAAAATGGCAGTGTTTTTATAAAGAAGAGTGACCATGACCCAAGGAAAAAAATTATTTCTTGGAAGAATTATATGAATTTGGTCTGGTTCCTTGATGGAAGGTCTTATATTGTGTTTGAGAATATGGTAGGATTTTTTTTTTTTTTATATTTGGTAGAATAATTTCCATTGTGTTCATAGTGTGATGGTTCGTGGGATGTCTATAATGTACTGTAACTAAAACTTAGGTATGATTTTTTAATATAATTTGATACTGCCAGAAAAGGGAAATATACCTACTGTTTCTTTGTGTGTGTGTGTGTGTGTGTGTGTGTGTTCTTTTTTGTAGGGTGCTAATAATATATATGCTTACTTTAAATCTATCATAGTGCCTATAACACTATGATTTGCACTCAATCTTCAATAGAGGAACGACTCTATTTTGGTAATTGCCTCAAGAACTGGTTTTTGAGTTTCCTATTCATTTCTGATTAGAAATATCTTGGCAGAACATTACACTGTGAATAGGCATTTATTTTCCTTGAAAATGCTATGAGGGTAGCTTTCTGGGTCTCCAACTAAATTTTTATTTTTTTTAATAAAACAGAGTAGATAGGTTTTCTACTGTCCTTCTTTTTTCATTTTCTTTTATTATTATTATTATTATTATTTTTTTTGTATATAATGAATATTTTTGTGTATCAAATTGAGATATGATACTTACCTGAAATGTTAGAATGATTAGTGTTTGTGCTTATGGTGAAATGATTTGCATTGTGCTTGACTTTGTGATATACTATCCTATCATTGATAAACAAAGGGAGATCACACATATCTATTTTATAGATGTTACAGGGAGTTGTTTTAAACTCTTACAACTTAAGATTATAATTCCTACTAACAAACAGCAAGCAAATAGACAAATTTAATGCAAGGTAATTTATATACAACTATTTTTAATTTATATACCCAGAAGTATGGACACTATCCTATTATTATACTGTTTGTTTGTCTTGTGTCAGGCGCTCTTTGGCCAACCATGGCCCTTGCACCATAAAAATCAAACAACCAACCAACCAACCAACCTATCCTATTATTGATAAAAAAGAGGAAATCACTCATATCGTTCTTATAGATGTTGCAGGGAGTGGCTTTTGAACTCTTACAACTTAAGATTATAATTCCTACTAACAAATAGCAAGCAAATAGACAAATTTAATGCAAGATAATTTATATACAACACAACAAATAAATAATATCTTTTCTTGTAGTTCCACAAATTCATTGAAAATTATTCATATTAATGCGAGATCCATACTAAATAAACTAACTCTTATTGAGGCACTAATTCAGGTTACTAATTCACAAATTGATATTTTATGTATAACAGAGACATGGTTTCCCAGTGAAAATTATAGTGTTAGCTTGGATGGCTATAAGATTTTTTATCAAATTAGAACCCACTCAAGAGGAGGTGGAGTGGCCATTTACATTAAGGATACCTATCATGATTATACAATTAATAAAAACTTAACATTTACTGACTCTACCATAGAAATTTTGTCAATAGAAGATCAACACACTATTATAATGGTGTGCTATCGCCCTCCAGGTTCAAATACAACTCAGTTCTTCAAAAAATTAACAGAGGCATTCAATTATGTGAATTTAACCGGGAAAAGGGGATTTTTATTGGGAGATCTCAATATTAATATTTCTGTTACTAATTCACAGACTCAGTACTTTGTTCAAATATTAACTGATGCTGGATTTATCAATACAATATTACATCCAACGAGAATTACAACTAACACAGAAACGATTATTGATTTATCACTCACAAATGCTCCACAAGAGTCAGTTTTATCAGGAGTTATAAATTATGATATAAGTGACCATTTACCAATCTTCACAGTTTACACTTATACACATGTAGTGGAGAAATAGTTAATAAACAAACACGATTAATAAATTCTAATAATCTGGAAAAATTTTGAAACCTGCTTCAAACTAATAAATTGGTTAAATTTCCTACCAGCGGAAAATCCAAATATAACATATAACTTATTTACAATATTGTTAAAAGACTCATACGATCAAGCTTTCCCAATAATAACGGAAAGTAATAAAATTAAAAAAATAAGGAACCATGGATAACAAGGAATCTCTTAAATCGAATAAATAAAAAAAATAGACTGTATTCCAAATTTATTAAAAGTAAACTACAAGTCGACTTCCAGAATTTTAAAACATATAGAAACAAATTGAATTCAGATATTCGGAAGTTAAGAAGAAATTACTACACTAATATATTCTCTCTAACCCTAAATTAACATGGAAACATCTGAATCTATTACTGGGGAAAAATATCAGCCCAGTTATGCCGCAATATTTAACCAAATCAACTTATAAAATAACTGATAAACAGGCTATAGCTAATGAGATCAACAGTCACTTTATATTGTCACCACAATTGACCAAGCAACAACTTATATTCTCAGGAATCCACTTTACAAAATACCTACAAAATCTTTCAAGACTAAATACTTTTCATATGTCGAAAATTACAAGGACTGAACTTACTCATGCTTTAAACCAAATCAATACAAATGTCGGACCTGGCTACGATGAGTTTTTTCCAATAGCCATACAATTTGTGGCAGATATCATAGTTCAACCGTTGTTGCAGATCTATAATCTTATACTTGAAACCGGAATATTTCCAGATGTCTTAAAAATCTCCAAAATCACTTCGAAATATAAGAATGGGTCAAAAAACGACAAATAATTATCGTCCAATCGCAAACTTATCAATTTTCGCAAAAATACTAGAGAAATTAATTCATACCAGACTATTTTCATACATTCAAAGACATAATATATTTCATCACAGACAATTCGGATTTGTACCAAATAAATCAACTGAACTAGCATTATTACAATACACAAAATATAATTCAACAAAATCTATTTAAAAAACAAATAACAATAGCAGTCTTTCTTGATTTATCAAAAGCATTCGATACCCTAAATCATGATATATTACTTCATAAGTTAAATATTATAGGACTCCGGGTATCTAGCTATAATTTATTCAAAAGTTACTTGTCAGAAAGAATGCAATAAACCCAGATTCATCAGAATCAATCCATATTACAAATTATAAACTGTGGGATACCCCAGGGATCAGTTCTTGGTCCTTTATTTTTTAATTTATATATTAATGACTTATTTGCAGTATTAAAAGATAATGATGCAATCCTATATGCAGATGACGTAACTATTATTTTAAAGGGAACTGATATGAATGAGCTTACACTAAGAACTAATACTCAGCTAAAATTAATAACAGATTGGCTGAATGCAAATGAATTAGTTGTTAATATTAATAAAACTAAATTAATGATTTTCTCTAATTCACAAGCTTCACATTTATACGATTTACTGATTCTGATGAATGGAGTCAGGATTAATACGGTCTCAACACACTCTTATCTAGGTACAACTATACACAATGATTTGAAATGGAACAAACACATTGAAAATTTAAGTAACAAAATTTCTAGAAATATCGGAATGGTCAGTAGTGCTTTGCCAAACTTAACACCAAAAATATTAATTTCTATATATCATACTCTAGTTCAAACACACATTAATTATTGCATTTTAACCTGGGGACAAACCACACAATATAATATTAATAAACTACAGGTACTGCAAAATAGATTTATAAGACTAATAGATCTTAAAACATCAAATAATTTTCAACCAGTCTTATATATTTGGTCAAAAGTGAACCCCAATATATATAATATTTTAACGATAAAGCAATTATATGATTATAACTTGGGAAAAATAATGTATAAAAGAATTAAAAATGGTATACACAATGATATAATAACACTAAATATACATACTCATTACCACAATACTAGGAATAGATCACTACTAATTCCAATGTTCCCACAAACTGAGAAACTTAAAATGAATATAAATTATGAGTGGCCCAAAATTCTGGAACTCATTGCCCCAAGAACTAACATCAATTAATAATTTTAACTTATTTAAAATAAAACTAAAGGCATATCTTATGAAATAATTAGTAAACAATAGGCAATTTCGACTAAATGGAAGAAATGTGGGTTAGTATGATTATAGAGTGAGGGGCAAACGTTATTTGTTATTTATTTATAAATATATATGTGATTATGTAGTGAAGTGTAAATGATACTTATTTGTTTAGATATAATGAAGACTATTGTTGATGGAACACATTGTTATATGTGTTGGTTGTGAGCAAGTACATGTACCTACCATATATGTGTTGGCTTGCCTTTTCTGCTAAGCTTTATGTTTTTTGTATTCTGGGGAGAGGAGGGCTATGTTAGGCCTCACAGCCTTTTCCCTCCTTTTCCTAGTTGCTGTAGTGGCAACTGAAAGAATAAATAAATGAAATGAAAGGTCCGGGATCTGCGCAGGCCAGTCCATTCGATTAACCCCATTGTCACCATACCAAGCCATGGTGGACCTCGCAACATAACAGGTAGCATTGTCATCCTGAAAGTAACATGGGTCCACCCCGTAAAACTGCCACAATGTAGGAAGCGCATGGTCCTCCAAAATGGTGCAGTAGGTCTCGCCGTTGAGTCTACCAGGAATTGCGACCAAGGGTCCCGTCCCATACCAGGAGAAACACCCCCATAGCATAATTCCACCGCCGCCGAACTTCACAGTTGGCACAATACATTCCGGCAGGAGGCGTTCTCCAGTCAGACACCAAACCCAGACCCTGCCATCCGAACAATAGAGGGTGAACCTTGATTCGTCGCTCCAGAGAACCTGTTTCCACTGTTCAATGGTCCACTACCGACGTTCTTTGCACCACGTTAGCCGTGCAGCGGTATTGGACTTGGTGATCAAATGCTTGTGGGCGGCAGCACGTCCATGATAACCGAGCGGATGGGCTTCCTTACGGATGGTATTCATCGAAAGAACACTCCCGGATGCCTGTTGAAACTCCTCGCAGATGTGGCCCATCGATTTGGTGCGGTTCTTCCAAATTTCTCTGGCGAGCACCTGTCGGTCTCTAACTCCCAGTTTTGTGGTTCTGCCAGGTCGGGGCACATTCTGACAGTCACCTCTCATCTTCCACTTGCCAATCACGTAGGCCACTGTCGATTTTGGGTACTTCAACTAGCTGGATATGTCACGTATGGATCTGCCATTTCTGTGATACCCGACGATTACACCTTTCTCGACATCAGGGAGCTCCGAACTTCATGGCATCTTGCATGCGACTGGTTGCGTTGTTGTTTCCCACACGATATTTAACGGCGGCGGCCGTGACGTGTATCAGGACCGCAGATATCATCGATTGCATGGGTGTCCAATTACTTGTTGGTAGATAGTGTATTTCAAAATTATAGGTGTTTACTAAGGAATAAAAGGATATTTACATGTAAAATTTTTGGGTAGTACCCCTTCCCTTTTTCAGGACTACATCTATAGTAGGTGTTGCCTTTCAAGAGGTAAATTCCTACCTTTCAAATAATTTAATGTTGTACTTCTCTCTATTTCTAGTCCTGCTAGTTTTCTTTAGTAAAAGTGCTGTTGATGTGTCAGAATTTCTAGTGTCTCAAAGCACTTTATTTCCTGTATTTTGCACATGTCTGTCTAAACCTGTTTTGTTTGTCGTACTTTTAATTGCAGCTTTATGTTCTGCCAATCTGGTTTTAAAGCTGCAATTAAAAGTACGAGGGTTGTACTGAAAGTAATACAAAACTGGGCATAACTTTTTTATTAACTGACCGAGGTCGTTCAAATTGCATATGTTGGTAGAGTAAATCTTTCTCTATACAAAGGTACTATGTAACATAGTCTCCATCACAAGCAATGCATTTGCGCCATTGTTGAACCCAACTCGAAGCCTCTTTGAAAAAATTCAGGTGTAGACTGTTGTACTTTACAGCCACTTTCACCTCATCTGTGTCATCAAATTGTTGTCCCCGAAGACTCCTTCATTGGACCAGACAGGTGAATGTCGGAGGGCGCCAGATCTGGGCTGCATGGTGGACAGGGGACCACCAACCAGCCTAATTTGTTTATTGCCTGATTTGTTGCCAAAGATGTGTTTGGTGTCATGTTGTCATGATGAATGTGTATAATTTTCAGATTCTTGTTCTGTCTCTTCCTCCTTATGACTTCTCTAAGCTTCTTGAGTGTCTCAATGTACTGTTTGCTGGTCATGATATGACCACGTTCCAGAAAATCAAGGAGAATGACACCTCTGTCATTCGAATGATGTCATTTCATGTACTGATTCTTCATTTCCGGGTTGTAAAGATACGCCCACTCTTCATCCCCTGTCAATAGATTGGGGGAAAATGTGTTTTCATTGGCTTCAAATGCTTCCAGCAGATCATTGCAGACTTCCACACTTCTCTCCTTTAAATCGGGTGTCAACTGCCGAGGTACCCACTTGTCATACACTTTCCAATACCATAAGTCTTCCACCATCTTCTGTATGGCATCCACCATACAGAAAATTTTGGAAGTCTTAGACTGGAACAATTGTGACCACAGTCTACCTGTGCAACAAGCTCACAGTTTGCGACTTGTCTCTCCATGCGAATCAATTCATCCACTCTGACGATTCATGTCAGTGGTTGCAGATGATGGTCTCCCATTATGTAGTTTGTCTTCAACGCTGGTTTTCCCTTTAAACTTCTTCATTCATCTGTGCACATTGCTGTTGTCAGTGGTGTCATCTCCATAAACATTCTGAAGATGTTGGACAGCCTGCACCCTTCCTTTCAAGAACTCAATGACAGCACGTTGCTTCTGCTTGGAATCCATTTTTTACCTGCAATGAAGAAGAGTGGGCGATCTCAGTGAGAGATGGGTCTGCCACCTCGGGGCACTCTGCAGTAACAGTGGCACACACAACAGCAACTAGGGCCTCTGTGAATCTTGGAGAGGTGCCAGCTAGTTCTGTGTGACATTGGCGAAAAGACCCCAACTCACACGGTTTTGTTCCAGAATCCTTAGGTTTAATGACCAACTGGAACTGTCAGCTGTGGGCTAATCCCCCACACTGATGTACTTACCTGATTAAAAAGACACAAAGAAATCAATATCCAGACTCTAGTGTGAGATATGGTGAACCTACCACGCTTGAGAAGGACGGTCCACCACAGAATCGACCTGGACTTTCTAAACGGCATATGAGAAAGAGATCTCAGCTGAGTGAGTGTAAAATTGGTGTATGGAATACTAGAGGTATAAATAACAAGATGAATGAGGTGATTGAAGAGATGAATAAATATAGATTTGATGTGCTGTGTGTAAGTGAAACCAAAACGAAGGAAATTGGGATAGAAGAAGTGAATGGAGCGGTGAGTGTGTGGTCTGGCATATTGGATAATGTGAGAGGACAGGCTGTTGTAGATGTGATTTTAGATGAAAAGATGAAGAACAACTTGATTCACTATAGCTGCATAAGTGAGAGGATTCTTTGGATTCGTTTGAAAGTGAAACTTCAGAGAATAGTAATTGTTGTAGTGTATGCTCCATGTGACTCGGGACCTTCTGATAAGAAGGAGGATTTCTGGAATGAGCTAAAAGCTGTTTTGAGCCAGTTTGGTTCTAAAGAGAAAGTTATAATAGCAGGGGATTTCAATGCTAGAGCAGGTGTGCAGAATGCAATTTCTGAGAATGTTTTGGGTAAGTTTAATGATCCTTGTATGAATGATAATGTTGAAAGATTAATTGAACTCTGCATCGAGAATGGTTTGTGTGTATCTAATACGTTTTTCAACCACAAGTATATCCATACATATACTTAGGAAAATCATAATCTTGGTCAAAAGAGTGTGATAGATTTTGTTGTCCACGATCAAGGTCTGAAACACTTAATTGTTGACACTCGTATGATGAGAGATGCGGATGTTGGTTCTGATCATTACTTGGTAGTGTCACAAGTGAAACTGAATGTTGGTTGGAGGGAAAAGAATAGGAAGAGGCCCAGGATGGAAAGAATAAATGTTGAAAGGCTTCCTGAAGATCGTCAGCATTATTCTGACTTAGTCAGAGAACGGTTGAAGGAGCTGAAGTCTTGTGAAAGAGATATAGAAAAGAAATGGGAATGTTTTAAGAACTGTGTTGTCACTGCTGCTGAAGAGGTCTGTGGCACCACAATAGTGGGTAACAATAGAGGTGTTGCTTGGTAGAATAGTGAGATTGAAAATGCAGTAAAGAGAAAGAAGGAAGCCTATTTGGGGACGTTGCAAAGTAGAGTTTCTGTAGATGAATATCGCTGTAAGAAGCGTGAAGCCGTCAGGCTGGTTCACCAGAGTAAGGCAAAAGATATGAAGGAGAGGGTGGAAAAGCAGGAATTGGCTTTTTGGAAAAATAGGAAAATTTTCTAGAAGTTTAATGAGAGTAATAAGAATCTTACCTTTACTAGAAGGTCTGTTCTCATTTGAACAAGATACATTTCTCTGCACGTTTTTTCCCCATTTTGAGTTCTACAGTTGGTTCGGGCTTCTGGTGCAGCAGTTTTATGTTGTTTCCAGCTTGTTCTTTATTTGACAGAATGAGTAATTCTTTCAGCTTGTTCTTTATTTGACTGAATGAGCAATTCTTTAATCCGTACTGTGGCAATGATACTTGGTCTAAGAAACCTATTTTACTTAATAATCTAAAGCAACTTATGGGAATTTACTAGAAAATTTTTTCATTTATAGCAAATTTTCGGAGAAAACTCTTCTCCTTCTTCAGGCTCTCTTGTTGTTGTCACTTTTTGCTTGTCACTATCATGGTTACGGTTTACCTTGACGGTTACGGTTAACCTTGACGGTTTAGGTTATTTTTCAACAAATCCTGCCAGATGTTAGGCAGGGAAAATCCTTTGCAGTCATTGATGATGGAATTTTGATTTTTCTCAATCTCTATTCCTTCTTTCAGTTTTCTTTTTTGGAAATTGCTTTGGAAACTGATTACTTTAAGGGAATTCCAATCCATGCTGTGCCCAGTTTCTCTAACATGCCTATCTAATCCAGTCTTGTTGGAGCAATTTTTTATAGCTGCTTTATGCTCAGCTATACGAGTTTCTAGTCTGCGACCTGTTTCACCTATGTAAGATAGTCCACAACTACAATTTACTTCATAAACTACTCCTTGCATTTTTAAAATATCTTCTTCTCTTTGAACTATTTTAGGGAAAAATTTTTTAACTTTGTTCTCTAAACTTGGAGCTAGCCTAATATTGTATTTTTTACTAATTCTCTTTAAAGCCTCAAATAAACCTTTGTGATAAGAAATTTTTCTAGTGAATTTTACTTCTTGCTTTTGTGGGTTCTTCGTACCATTAAAATTCAGAAGCTTCTCAATTTCTTCTTTAGGATAGTTAATTTCTGCAAGTATGACTTTAAGCTCTTCTTTATGGGCTTCTTTTTTATCTGCTGTACAAACTATATTATTAATTTTTTCTAAAAACTGACTTGCTACATTTTTCTTAATAGAAACTGGATGATACGAATTGAAATCCAGTAGTCTTTTAGTATTCATTGGTTTTTTATACCAACTAGTGAGGAATTTTTCATCTTCATAATAGATAGTAATATCTAAGAAGTTTATTCTTCTTTCTTTTTGAAGTTCAATAGTGAACTTAAGGGAATCATCTAATTCATTGAATGAGTCTAGAATTCTTTCTGGAACAATTTCTGAGCTATCTATTATAAATAAGATGTCATCCATGTATCTGCTATATAAGCAGAAGTATGTGGGTTGTACTAGTATCTTTTCTTCTAGTTTTCCCACATAATAGTTAGCTAAGAGTGGGAAGAGTGGGGAGCCCATAGCTAGCCCCGATTTTTGAATGAAAAAAGTTTTCCCAAATTGAAAGTAGTTGTTCTGCAAAGAGAAAGTAAGCATTTCAAAAATTCCTACTAATATGTTTTTTTCCTTGTTGTGAAAAACTATTAGGTCTGCCAAGTCTTCCGCTATAAAGTCTATAAGTTGATCTATATTAATGTGAGTATACATAGACACTATATCTAAACTACCCATAATAGGAGAATCTAATTTAGGAAGAAGTTCTAGTTTTTCTTTTAGCTGCATTGAGTTTTTAATCAAGTTAGGTGGCTCTTTTAAAAGATTCTGAAGGTGTGACTTTAAAAAATAGTTTAGATTTGAAAGAATAGAGTTTTTTGAGTCTATTATTGGTCTAATTGGTTGGTGTTCTTTATGCAGTTTGATTATTCCACATATTTGAGGTAATCTGAACTGTAATTTTGAGAATTGTTTATAGTTTTCTGGAAGCTGGTTTTTCTTTTTTTAAAGTGAAATAAGCTTAGAGACTTTTTTAATCAAATCTGGTAGTGGGTTTTCTTTTACTTCTTCATACATAGGTTTTTTTTAGTTCTTCTTCCATCTTTTCTAGATAATCTTTCTTATCCATAATAGTAATCAACTTACTTTTGTCTGTTTTCACAGCAACTATACTTTCATTTTTTCTGAAATCTTTAAGAGCTTTTAATTGACTATTATCAAATTTTTTTTGAGGTTTCCTTACTTGCTTCTGGAATTTTGTAAGGCTATTGTAGTAATCTTTTCTGAGGAGGTCTGCTTTAATTTGGTCCTCTTTTTCTAAAGTGCTGCAGATGCTTTCCAATTCAATTACCAATTTTTCTGGATTTATTTTTTCTTTGGATAGATTGAAATTACTTCCTTTATTTATCACTTGTAATAATTCTTGGCTAACTCCAGTAGTAGTGTTGTCCTTCACATGACTAAGAACTGCAGTTTTTTTGTTTTTACTTGAATAGTTTTTCTTCAAAAATTTCTCTTCTTTAAGGTTCAGCTTTTTAACAAATTTCTTATTTTTGTTTCTTACTCCAATTTTTAGCCAGTCATCCAATTCTGCTTTTACTGTATCCCTTAAGATTTCAGAAATTTTCTTTTCATTTTCTACTTTTACTTTTTTATAATAAGCAACATTTTTATATTTTGCTTCAATACTTCTTTTTAACGTTTTTTGCTCTATTTTTCTTATGAAGTTGGCTGAAAGTAAATCTTTAAATGGTTTTCTAAGTCTAAATGAATTTGGTATAAAGTTATTTACCTTGCAATTTTTCAGGAACTTGATTTGAGCTATGGATCTTTCCATCTTCAATGTAGCATGTTGAACTTTCTTTATTGTTTGCCAAGTATCTGACCCATACTCTGTTCTAATTCTTTGAATAAAGCTCATATTGAGAAATGGCTTCCTAGTTTAATTGAATTAATAATCTAAAGCAACTTATGGGAATTTACTAGGAAATTTTTTCATTTATAGCAAATTTTCGGAGAAAACTCTTCTCCTTCTTCAGGCTCTCTTGTTGTTGTCACTTTTTGCTTGTCACTATCATGGTTACGGTTTACCTTGACGGTTACGGTTAACCTTGACGGTTTAGGTTATTTTTCAACAAATCCTGCCAGATGTTAGGCAGGGAAAATCCTTTGCAGTCATTGATGATGGAATTTTGATTTTTCTCAATCTCTATTCCTTCTTTCAGTTTTCTTTTTGGAAATTGCTTTGGAAACTGATTACTTTAAGGGAATTCCAATCCATGCTGTGCCCAGTTTCTCTAACATGCCTATCTAATCCAGTCTTGTTGGAGCAATTTTTTATAGCTGCTTTATGCTCAGCTATACGAGTTTCTAGTCTGCGACCTGTTTCACCTATGTAAGATAGTCCACAACTACAATTTACTTCATAAACTACTCCTTGCATTTTTAAAATATCTTCTTCTCTTTGAACTATTTTGGAAAAATAGAGCAAAAAATATCTTCTTCTCTTGAACTATTTTGGAAAAATAGAGCAAAAAACGTTAAAAAGAAGTATTGAAGCAAAATATAAAAATGTTGCTTATTATAAAAAAGTAAAAGTAGAAAATGAAAAGAAAATTTCTGAAATCTTAAGGGATACAGTAAAAGCAGAATTGGATGACTGGCTAAAAATTGGAGTAAGAAACAAAAATAAGAAATTTGTTAAAAAGCTGAACCTTAAAGAAGAGAAATTTTTGAAGAAAAACTATTCAAGTAAAAACAAAAAAACTGCAGTTCTTAGTCATGTGAAGGACAACACTACTACTGGAGTTAGCCAAGAATTATTACAAGTGATAAATAAAGGAAGTAATTTCAATCTATCCAAAGAAAAAATAAATCCAGAAAAATTGGTAATTGAATTGGAAAGCATCTGCAGCACTTTAGAAAACGAGGACCAAATTAAAGCAGACCTCCTCAGAAAAGATTACTACAATAGCCTTACAAAATTCCAGAAGCAAGTAAGGAAACCTCAAAAAAATTTTGATAATAGTCAATTAAAAGCTCTTAAAGATTTCAGAAAAAATGAAAGTATAGTTGCTGTGAAAACAGACAAAAGTAAGTTGATTACTATTATGGATAAGAAAGATTATCTAGAAAAGATGGAAGAAGAACTAAAAAAACCTATGTATGAAGAAGTAAAAGAAAACCCACTACCAGATTTGATTAAAAAAGTCTCTAAGCTTATTTCACTTTAAAAAAAGAAAAACCAGCTTCCAGAAAACTATAAACAATTCTCAAAATTACAGTTCAGATTACCTCAAATATATGGAATAATCAAACTGCATAAAGAACACCAACCAATTAGACCAATAATAGACTCAAAAAACTCTATTCTTTCAAATCTAAACTATTTTTTAAAGTCACACCTTCAGAATCTTTTAAAAGAGCCACCTAACTTGATTAAAAACTCAATGCAGCTAAAAGAAACACTAGAACTTCTTCCTAAATTAGATTCTCCTATTATGGGTAGTTTAGATATAGTGTCTATGTATACTCACATTAATATAGATCAACTTATAGACTTTATAGCGGAAGACTTGGCAGACCTAATAGTTTTTCACAACAAGGAAAAAAACATATTAGTAAGAATTTTTGAAATGCTTACTTTCTCTTTGCAGAACAACTACTTTCAATTTGGGAAAACTTTTTTCATTCAAAAATCGGGGCTAGCTATGGGCTCCCCACTCTCCCCACTCTTAGCTAACTATTATGTGGGAAAACTAGAAGAAAAGATACTAGTACAACCCACATACTTCTGCTTATATAGCAGATACATGGATGACATCTTATTTATAATAGATAGCTCAGAAATTGTTCCAGAAAGAATTCTAGACTCATTCAATGAATTAGATGATTCCCTTAAGTTCACTATTGAACTTCAAAAAGAAAGAAGAATAAACTTCTTAGATATTACTATCTATTATGAAGATGAAAAATTCCTCACTAGTTGATATAAAAAACCAATGAATACTAAAAGACTACTGGATTTCAATTCGTATCATCCAGTTTCTATTAAGAAAAATGTAGCAAGTCAGTTTTTAGAAAAAATTAATAAAATAGTTTCTACTGCAGATAAAAAAGAAGCCCATAAAGAAGAGCTTAAAGTCATACTTGCAGAAAATAACTATCCTAAAGAAGAAATTGAGAAGCTTCTGAATTTTAATGGTACGAAGAACCCACAAAAGCAAGAAGTAAAATTCACTAGAAAAATTTCTTATCACAAAGGTTTATTTGAGGCTTTAAAGAGAATTAGTAAAAAATACAATATTAGGCTAGCTCCAAGTTTAGAGAACAAAGTTAAAAATTTTTTCCCTAAAATAGTTCAAAGAGAAGAAGATATTTTAAAAATGCAAGGAGTAGTTTATGAAGTAAATTGTAGTTGTGGACTATCTTACATAGGTGAAACAGGTCGCAGACTAGAAACTCGTATAGCTGAGCATAAAGCAGCTATAAAAAATTGCTCCAACAAGACTGGATTAGATAGGCATGTTAGAGAAACTGGGCACAGCATGGATTGGAATTCCCTTAAAGTAATCAGTTTCCAAAGCAATTTCCAAAAAAGAAAACTGAAAGAAGGAATAGAGATTGAGAAAAATCAAAATTCCATCATCAATGACTGCAAAGGATTTTCCCTGCCTAACATCTGGCAGGATTTGTTGAAAAATAACCTAAACCGTCAAGGTTAACCGTAACCGTCAAGGTAAACCGTAACCATGATAGTGACAAGCAAAAAGTGACAACAACAAGAGAGCCTGAAGAAGGAGAAGAGTTTTCTCCGAAAATTTGCTATAAATGAAAAAATTTCCTAGTAAATTCCCATAAGTTGCTTTAGATTATTAATTCAATTAAACTAGGAAGCCATTTCTCAATATGAGCTTTATTCAACCTATTTTACTTAAAAACCTATTATTTCACTGACGCTTATATAATACTAACCGGTAGTTTACTTATAAAACTTACTATTCAGTAAACCTACTTGCATGAACATTCACTAACAAAAACTAACTTCTTATTTACAGACACCAAAAAACACACCTAACAAAAAAATTAAAAACTAAAATACAAATATTTGCACAAACTCATCTCGTTGCTGTCTATTTACACAAACTCATCTCACTCTCTCATTCATGCACCACACCTCTGCCGTTCCCAACGTAGATTGCCTCTAGCAGCTTTTTACCCGACCAGGGTTGTCTTCAGGAGGCCAGTTGGTATCAGCCGTGCAATCACAGTGCGAATGAGTGAAAGAAGCGATTATCAGTGTCAGCCCATCCCCTACGTCACATTGAAAACTTTGCCACCGTGGCTCCATCTGTTAGGAAATGTAGTTAATATTTTATTTTCTTCTGCAGTATTTTTTTTTCTATTTTAATTAGTTCTTTCCATTTTTCATTAAGTACATTTGTGTCATTATGATTACATACTCGATCCCTATTTTTTTCAATCAGCACAGTTTCTGTAATACGAAATGTCTTTCATTGTTACATGATTTAATTATTTTGATGTCTTCAAATTTTGGGTATGTTTGATTATCTAAGCAATACTGTATCAGTGCTGTTTTTGCTTCTTTTTTTTTTTTTGCCAAGCTGCTAGAGGCAGTCTACGTTGGGAACAGCAGAGGTGTGGTGCATGAATGAGAGAGTGAGATGAGTTTGTGTAAATTGACGGCAACGAGATGAGTTTGTGTAAATAATTGTATTTTATTTTTTTATTAGGTGTGTTTTTTGGTGTTTGTAAATAAGAAGTTAGTTTATGTTAGTGAATGTTCATGCAAGTAGGTTTACTGAATAGTAAGTTTTATAAGTAAACTACCAGTTAGTATTATATAAGCGTCAGTGAAATAATAGGTTTTTAAGTAAAATAGAGGTTTCTTAGACCAAGTATCATTGCCGCAGTACGGATTAAATAATTACTCATTCAGTCAAATAAAGAACAAGCTGAAATAATTACTCATTCTGTCAAATAAGGAACAAGCTGAAGACAACATAAACCCGCCGAACCAGAAGCCCAAACCAACTGTAGAACTCAAAATGGGGGAAAAACGTGCAGAGAAATGTATCTTGTTCAAATGAGAACAGACCTTCTAGTAAAGGTAAGATTCTTATTACTCTCATTAAAGTAATTGTAAGCACATGAACTTTTGAATGGTTATAGTGATACTGTGACGGTTCAGACAATGAACTTTCTAGAAGTACGTGAGAATCAGGTAAAATTATGGAAACGAAGTTTTAAGCTGTGTGAAGAATTGGATCAGGGAAATGATATGGGAGCCCGATGAGTTAAGTGAAAGATGGGGTGAATACTTCTGTGAGTTATTAGATCAGGAAAGCAAAAGTGATTCTGAAGCAGATGATGTCACGGGGAAGGATGGAAGCATAGGAGGGATCTCAAGAGAAAAGGTGTGTAAAGCTCTAAAATATCTTCAGAATGGTAAGGCTCCTGGAGTTGATGACATAACCGGCGAGATGTTGAAATATGCTGGTGACTCTGTAATTAACTGGTTAGCTGAAATTTGCCAGTTGTGCTGGGAGTTAGGAATGGTCCCTTGGGATTGGAGGGATGCTATCATTGTTCCCTTGTATAAGAAAAAAGGTGATCAGACTGACTGCAAGAACTATCGTGGTATTAGACTACTAAGTGTGCCAGGGAAAGTGTTTGGTAAGGTTGGTATTGAAAAAGTATGGGGTCTTACATCAGAGAAAGTGTGGGATGTTCAGAGTGGTTTTATGCCTTGTAAAGGCTGCACTGACCAAATTTTTGCATTATGCATGGTGATTGAAAAGTATCTGGCTGTTGGTAAGAAAGTTTTTGCTGCCTTCATAGATTTAGAGAAAGCTTATGACAGAGGAAATAGGACACTTTTGTGGAAGGTATCGAATGAATATGGTGTTACTGGGAATCTACTTAACAGTGTAAAAGCAATGTATGCTGGCAGTAGAGCTTATGTATGAGTGAATGGTGTTTTATCAAAATGGTTTTCTATTGGTGCAGGAGTCAGACAGGGTTGTGTAATGTCACCATGGCTGTTTAATATATTTAAGGATGCGTGATGCCAAAATAGATAATACTGGTTTATGTCTTGGTGACATCCGTGTGTGCAGATTGCTGTATGCTGATGACACTGTCCTGTTGGCAGAGAGCAAAAGTGAGTTGCAGAATATGTTGTCTCTGACGTACGAAGTTTGCATGAAATTCAAACAGTATAAATAAGAGAAAAACCAAAGTTCTGGTTTTTGAAAGAGGAACTAGTAGTACTGAATGTAATATATGTCTAAATGGCACAGTGATTGACCAGGTGAATGAGTTTGTGTATTTAGGAATCATGTTTGACAGAGAGAATAAATTGGATGGTGAAATTAGTAGGGGAGTGAATTCTTCATTGAAAGTCATGGCTGCTTTGGGAAGTTTTCACAGGAATGATGGGTTCTCAAGAGAGTCCTGCATGGCTGTGTATGAAAGTGTAATTGTCCCTGCTCTGATGTATGACAGTGAAACCTGGGTGCTACAGAAGAAACATAGGAGTCGTTTGTGTGCTGGAGAAATGTTACTTATGGGGGGGGTGTAGCAAGACACGTTCTGATTGTGTGAGGAATGAAGATGTATTGCAGTTGTGTAATGTGAAGCAAAATGTTGTTCGCAAGGTGGAGACTAATATGCTTCGGTGGTTTAGCCATGTTGAAAGAATGAATGATGAGATGCTTACTAAGAAAATCCTTCTAGCCCAAGTGGCAGGAAGGAAAGGTAGAGGAAGCCCAAGGAAATCATGGGAGGATCAGATTCAGGAGTGTCTGCATGAGTAAAAGATTGAGTATGAAGTATAGAAGATCTTGTGTATGGCGTGTGATGGATGTGAGTTAAGCCCGAGTTGTATGTCAAGATCGCTTGTAGTTTGATACGGCGACAGTAAGTAAAAATTATCTGGTGGTTTGTATTTCTTTGTGCAGCTAACCTCTAAATATCAGAGAACAGCTTAGTGATATGTATGTATGTATGAAGAAGGGTTACTATAGAGCGCTGGTCTCAAATTCACAGTCCGCATGAATGATTACAAAATAAAAATAAATCACCCTTTTTCCAAGTATATTATGTTAAATACCTTTATAATATAAACATAGTAACGCGTAGCAAAGCCATCCTCTTTATACGTAACAAGTTTCAGTATATTCAAGTCTCCGTTTTCCTATAATGCTGACAAAGCACCTGAAGAACTCCAGCTTGAATTAATAGACTTTCAGTGTGATTATTCCCTAAAAGAAAAATTCAACAGTTGCAATATAACAAAGTTTTACCAGTTAGTTTCAAAGAACAAGTACATAAATATTCATAACCTAGCTGCACGGGTCCGGTTTATGTTCGGAACAACATACTCATGTGAACAGTTTTTTTTTCAAGAATGAACCTATGACCGCTGCCTGGCAGATGACGTTTCGGACCTGTTCAGCTACGTCACCTGCAAGGTAGATGTGGGAAGCTCTCTCTCTCTCACGCTCAGGAGAGAGAAGAGGCTTGCACTTTGTAATGTGTGTACATGATCTGTTATCTATCTAAAAAGTTTGCTCCTGTAGACAGTTATACGCAGTGATGTAGGATGTAAATATTTAGTTAATTGTTATTATTAAAGAGATGAGGAATATATTTGGTGACCCATTCTAAATTAATTAATAACCACCAAAGTGGTGACCCGAAAGATGAGCTGAAAAGGATTCAAATGTGGATGGTGACTTGGATTTGATTAGGCTTTCACCCGGATTCTAAACCTTTGACATCAACGCTAACCCTGTTGGTGAACTAACACTTCAAGCTCCTATGAAGGACGTACGAGGCACAAAAGTCAACAGGAAGAGATCTCGAACGCTGCTCAGAGTTTCTTCGCTTTCCTACTTTGACCTGTGAGTTGTTAGCGGTTCATTTTTCAACAAGGCTGCTTTCCACCATTTCGCTTCATCTTTTGTTCTCGCATGATGGCTCCTGCCAGTTACTAAACTACACACAGCGCAGTGACACAGACTGTGGATTCTGTCGGATTGTGTCATTTTTCTGGCTAAGGTAGGAAATAAAATTTTCTAAAGCATTGCATCCTGATTCAACAGTATTCAAATCGTTTCATAATATCGGATTCTGAAAATGTCGAGGTCTCAGTGGCACGTGTGATGTTGAAATGTCCTTCATTTTGGAAGAATAACCCTGCCCTGTGGTTCGCTTAGATTGAGTCACAGTTTTCCATGGCAGGAATTTCCAACGATGATACTAAGTTTGAACATGTAGTAGCATCAATCGAAAGTAATATTCTAGGGCAAATTAGTGACATTTTATTGCAACCCCCACCTGCAGATAAATATATTACTTTGAAAAAGCGTCTTATCGCTCAGTTTCGGACACTCAGACTCTTATTGCAGGAATTAGAAGTGGGTGATTCTAAACAATCGCAGTTATTACATAAAATGAAAGTTCTTGCTCATAGCCTATTAGATGCAGTGATACTTAATTCCTATGGCTTCAGCGTTTGCCCAAGCAGGTGCAACAGATCTTAACCATCAGTGGTGATAATTTAACACAATTAGCAGTAATAGCTGACAAAATTCATGAAATTGCTGATGTATCTTCTGAAGTGAACGTTGTTGATACCTCACATCACAAGTAGCAAAACTTTCGGCACAGTTAGCCTCTTCCACTTGAAGATGTTCAGCATCGCATTAGAGTTGTAAGCATTCACCCGCAGTTTGACGACAGAACCATAACAAGCCAACATCTCAAGTTTGCTTGTATCACAGAACCTTTAAGGATGCTGCTACCAAGTGTAAATCACCTTGTTTTTTTCAGTAAACTAGAAGGGCCTCCCTCCCCTTGTGGCCGCAAGTGGCGAAGGCCTAAAACAGCACAGACTCATATTGGCCGATACATCTACTGGTCTAAAATTTTTTATTGGTACTGGGGCAGATGTCTCTGTTATTTCAGTCTCTTCATCCAAACTGAAACAGCCGAAGAAGTTGAAATTATTTTCTGCAAATCATTCTGTTATTAACACGTACAGCACACGTCTAATGTCCTTTGAGCTCAATTTGCGTCAAAAATTTTCCTGGCCATTTGTTATTGCGGCAGTTTCTCTTTCTATCATCGAAGCTGATTTTCTTCAGCACTTTAATTTGTTGGTGGATATGAAACATCATTGTCTGATCGATACGTTAACAAAGCTAAAATCTTCAGGTAGAGCTACTTTGTAATCCGCTACTGGAATTACCACTGTCTCTAGCACTTCAGATTTCCACAAATTATTAAAAAAGTTTCCAAAGCTCGTAAGTACTGATGGTGTTCCTAAATATAAAGATCATGGCGTTTTTCACCACATTGAGACCACTGGAACCCCAGTCTTTTCTAAGCCTAGGCGGTTACCTCCTGGAAAACTAGCATGTGCCAAGAAGGAATTTCGATTCTTGCTCTTGCAAGGTATTTGTCGTCCCTCTAAAAGCTGTTGGGCCAGCCCCTTACACACGAATCCTAAAAATTCGAAAAAGACTGGAGACCCTGGGAAGACTACGGCATCTGAATGTGCTTACTGTGCCAGACAGGTACCCTGTACCACATATACAAAATGTTACCCAATTTCTAGCATTCAAGACAATATTCTCCAAACTTGATTTGATCCGGGCATATCATCAGATCCCTTTAAACCCGGAGGATGTTCCGAAGACGGCTGTCATTACGCCATTCGGCTTGTTTGAGTTCCTTTACATGCCATTCGGTTTCAGAAATGCAAGCCAAACCTTTCAACGTTTCATCAACACTGTCCTACAGAATCTGGATATTTGTACCGCATACCTCGATGATATTCTTATCGCTTCGACTAATGCCGAAGAGCACCAACATGTTAATCTTGGTTTTCCAATGATTTACTATAAAAAGGTATTCAACTCAACCCCTCCAAATGTGTGCTGTATCAGTCCACTATATTATTCCATGGTCATACCATCTCACCTGAAGGTATCATGCCACTTCAAGAGCGAGTGAACACTCTGTTAGCTTACCCTAAACCTACCACCATTCATGACCTTCATTGTTTTCTGGGTATCATGAACTTTTGTCACAGATTTGTTCCGGGTGCAGCTCAGGTGCAAGGACCACTGCATGAGTGTCTTAAAGGTTCAAATAAGAAAACCATCAGTCAGGTGGGTCATCAGACGCACATGATTCATTCACGAAATGTAAACAAGCTCTGGCACAAGTGGCTCTTCTAGCACATCTGATGCCCAATGCTAAGTTAGGTCTAATGGTCAATGCCTCGGATACTGCACTTGGTGCTGTTTTACAACAACACACTCAAGATGTTTGGCAGCCACTTGCATTCTTCTCGAAAAAGTTAAATGCAGCACAGCAAAAATACAGTGCCTATGATCATGAACTTTTGGGTGCATACTCGGCAGTGAAGCATTTTCATCACATGCTGGAAGGCGCGTACTTCACCATTTTCACCAATCACAAGCCACTAATCTATGCTTTTCAGCAGAAATCAGATAAAGCTTCACCGAGACAGATGCATCATCTGGATTGCATTGCACAATTCAACACAGATATTCAGTAAATCCCTCGTTTTGCAAACCTGATTGCTGATTCTTTCTCCAGGATCAACACGATTACTTTGCCATTTCCAGTTAATTTCATCAACATGGCGATATCACAAAACAGTGATCCTGAGCTGCAGTCCATACTTTCAAGCAAAACCACATCAAGCTTAGTCCTTAAGCACATGAAGGTCACTGACTCATCCACTCAACTTTATTGTGATGTCTGGACAGCTGTAGTTTGCCCTTTTGTGCCGAAGAGTTTCCGTCGATCTATCTTTGACAGCATGTATAACCTAGCATACCCCAGAATATGTTCAACTATCAAAGCTATCTAGCAATGTTTTGTATGGCCATCCATGAAATCAGAAATTTCCTCCTGGAGTAGATCATGCCTGGCATGTCAGAAATATAAGGTGACATGATATACCTTTTCTCCACCTGGTACTTTTGTTGCACCGTCAGCACCCTTTGAACATGTTCACCTCAACATTGTTGGTCCACTACCTGTATCACAAGGTTTTTCTTACTGTCTCACCATGATCGACAGCTTTTCCAGATGGCCTGAAGCCATTCCCATTCCTGACATCACAGCAGACACGGTCGCTAAAGCTTTCTACAGTGGGTTGGATTTCTCACTTTGGCGCTCCACTTAAAATTATTACAGATTAAGGCCGATAATTTTAATCTCAACTTTTTCGCTCATTTTCCAACTTATTAGGAGCACAGAGAATTTGCACAACACCATATAATCCTTCGGCAAATGGTATGGTGGAGCGTTTTCATAGTGTTCTTAAAGCTGCCATTAAATGTCATGCTATGCATTCTTCCGACAGTGCTTGTAGGCTTACTCACTACTACCTGTGATGAACTTTTATATGGCTCTACCTCTCGCTTACTAGGATAGTTCCTGCAAGAAACCACGGAGTCTATGGATCCTGCAACATTTTTCGGGCAGTTTATGGCCAATGTCACCTCAGTGTCAGTTACGCATCACTGCAAACCATGCATTTTTGTTCATTGGGATCTGCACAATTGTTCACATGTGTTCGTACGTCGTGAAGTCGTCAAGAAGCCACTTCACTGATCGTACGATGGTCCATTTTAGTGTTTTCCCACAACGAGAAGACCTTTCGTCTCCTCATTAACAACAAACCAGTGGTGATCAACATTGATCGTCTTAAACCAGTATTTATGTTCTTTGATGAACACGCCTCAACTGTTCCTCAACAGTCTACCACCATATCACAACAATCTCTTAACTATAGAAGTGCCTTCACCTTCTTTGTCTCCTCCAGCAGTTCCTTTGAACTCTGCCAATAGAGAACATACACTGAAGAACAATTGAATTAGAGACAGCTGGCGTTATGCAAATGTGGTGCTGTGGGCGGCCCTGTAAACGGAAATGACATGACGTATGCAGCGATTCGACAATATAAGGAGTGATGCTACGGGAATCGGTAAGAGTCGAACGCAGTATGGGTAAGACAAAGGATCTAAGCGCATTTGATCATGGGCGAATTGTGGGGGCCCGACGAATGGGTCACTCCATCTCTGAAGTCGTGCAGGCACTGGCATTTTCACGAGCCACTGTGTCACGGGTGCACCATGAGTACATTGAATCCGGTAAAAGCATCCCTGCAAGGGCCAACTGCCGTGGACAGCAGCGTGTGGATGAGCAGGGTCATCATCGGCTAGCTTGCATTGTAACAATGGATAGATGGGCCACAGTGCAAGAAATCACTCGGCAATTTAACACTGGTGCACAAAAACATGTAAGCAGCTACATCATCCAGAACCATCTCCTCGCTATGGGGTACAGAAGCCATCGTCCCACGAGGGTACCGCTGCTGACCGCACATCACAGGGTGCAAAGATTAGCATGAGCGCGGGAACATCGCCACTGGAGCCTAGACATGTGGAAAAATGACGCCTGGACTGATGAGTCGAGATTCACGTTGGTACATGCGGATGGCAGGATACGAGTGCGGTGCAAACCACATGAAGCGATGGATCCTTCTTGTCAGCAGGGTAGCCTTCAAGGTGGTGGGGGTGGCATTCTCGTCTGGGGACTGTTTACGTGGACTGAAACGGGACCCCTGGTATGTGTGACATCGTCCCACGCAGGTCAACGTTACCGGGATATCCTGGACGACCATTTGCTCCCGTTTGTGCGTCTTCAACATCCCACTGGGAACCTCATCCTGCAACAAGACAATGCACCGTGCCATCGCTTTCGAATTGTATCTGAATGGTTGGATGAACACTCCACCAAGGTGACCTCGCTTCCTTGGCCAGCTAGGCCACCTGACCTCAATCCCATCAAGCACATCTGGGATGCCATCGAGAGAGATGTTCGAGGCTCTGACCCCCTTCCATCAAATCTTCGTGAACTGTGGGAGCTTGTTCAGGGGTCGTGGATCTGTATGGCTTCCCAACGCTTCTGGTGTCTTGTCGAGTCCATGCCGAGACAAATCGCCGCCGTCATCAGGGCGAAAGGTGGTGCTACACGTTACTAGACAGGTATCTTTAATTCAATTGCTCTTCAGTGTACTTCTCCAAATTCAGTACTACCATGACACTCTCTGGACTCCAGACTTTCTCCTCGCTGCAGGTTCCCCCTCATAACAGATCACGCCATATCTAACTCAATTTGGTCACCAGGTAAGATTTAACAAATGTTATGTGTAAACACCTGCATTTTTTTTTTTAATCGTTGTCAGTGGTGGGAGAGTCCTGTGGCCACTGCCTGCAGATAGTGTTTCGAACCTGTTCACTATGTCACCTGCAAGGTAGATGTGGGAAGCTCTCTCTCGCACTCAGCAGAGAGAAGAGACTTGCACTTTGTGATGTGTGTACACGGTCTGTTATCTATCTAAAAATGTTGGTCTTGTAGACAGTTATACACAGTGATGTGGGATGTAAATATCTAGTTCATTGTTATTATTAAAAAGATAAGGAATATATTTGGTGACCCATTCTAAATTAATTAATAATCACCAAAAACCAAATAAAATGTCTGGAAAGGAATAGGCTAAATGACAGTCACTCATGGTCTCTTTTAGAAGTAGCATGCTCAAAAGACATTATTCTAAATATCAATAAGTTAGTGACAGAAAAGCGAGCCCAAGTTTCTGGTCAGAACATGTAATATTTTCTGTACCGTGTTTAGTTGGTAAAATGTGATTGTTTTAAGATTTAAGTGAAAATAATTGTTACATAAAAGTGATTGTTTTCAGTGAATGATGAAGCATTTGTTTTTACTATTTACCAATAATTAGAAGTAATATTCCACTCTAATGCCAAGTCATTGGTGTAATCTTGTAAAGTTGATATTTATTCATAAGAAATTTATTAAGATTAATGTGATCCCTAAGATCCTTCAAAACTGGAAAGTGGCCCTTCCAAAGGTCTGAGTTTGAGACCACTGCTATAGAGAAAGAGTTACTCTACCAACATGTGCAATTTGAATGACCTCTGTCAGTTAATAAAAAAGTCATGCCCACTTTTGCATTACTTTTGGTACAACCCTCGTATGACAAACAAAACAGGTTTGGACAAACCTGCAAAATACAGGACGTAAACTGCTTTGGGACAGTAGGAATTCTGACACATCAGCAGCACTTTTACAAAATAAAACTAGCAGAAGGACTAGAAACAGACAGAAAAAGAGGTACAACATGAAATGATTTGAAAGGTTGGAATTTACCTCTTGAGTGGCAACACCTACTGAAGATGTAGTCCTGAGGAAGGGTAGGGGTACTACCCAAAAATTTGACATGTAAATATCCTTTTATTCCTAAGTAAAAATGCATAATTTTGAAATATTTATGTTATTATGTCTAGGAATAGCCATGTCATCAATTATCACTAGTCTTTGATAGAAGTGCGATTCCAACACATTGTTTGGTGGATACTGTTTCTTATTAACTATATGTCAACAAAATAGTTTCCATATCATCTACTGTTTTGCACGTTACTAGAAATTCGAGCACGGGAAAAACGTCTATATAATAAAAAATTTTATTTCAACTTGTCACTAATATTCCTTTTTGATGTTCTTTATAATAGTTTAGAATTTTATTATATGAAGATTTCAAATTTTATATGAAAAAATGTTTTTATATGTACAGTCATATGCATCATAAGTTGTCAAAGTCCTCCAATACGTAGAGACAATATGTATTAAATGATTAACATTATTCCAATTTTTTAACTCATGATTCACGAAATTAATACAATAGAAAAGAACTTTCGAACCTCTTGATTATGATGCGTTGAATCAGTAATAAGCCATCTTGTTATCAAAGAAGGCACGATTTTTCTTTCCTGTGGTATCAGCTTCCAAGTTGAACTTCGATCTTATAATTTCTTATTATAGATGATGGTTGCATGTTTCGTTTTCCGTGGCTCGATATCCCAAACTAGTTTCAATTCCTTCTTTTTGGAATCATCTTCAGTGGGTATTATGATCTACTTCTCATACACGTTGTATTTCGGCCACTTACATGGATTTTACTGGCGGCGTCCGACATTCCACGGCAGTTGTACTCTTGCGCATGCTATTTTTGGTATTAATGCTCATTCTTAGTCGTGTTTTGATATAATTGGATGATATAAATTTCTGATTCTAAATTAATTGGTGTTGCCATTCGTTTGTTGAAAACAATTAATAAGGTCTTTTATTACATTTTTAGCGTTATTTTCTTTTTCGATAAAATATTTCCAAGCGTACAGTAGACTCATTGGATCATTATTATTACAATTTATTTCTTTAGTTTTTTCAATCATTACTGCTTCTGAGGTTAATATTTGATTTTTAGTTTTATGTAAGGTTATTAATTTTGCATCATACCAATCAGGATAAGCTTCATCTTCCATACAATGATTTATTAATGATGTTTTGTTTTCTTTTTTATTCCAGTTGGATATATGTTCTTTTAATCTGGTCTTAAACCTTCTTTTTGTACTTCCTATGTATACTTTATTTCTTTCATTTCTTTCTATTTCTGTATAATATTTTGTTGGTATGGAATATACTCCGGCTTTATCAAGCATTGATCTTCTTTCATTTCCTGTAGTTAATATAGTTTCGTTATCTATGACGGTTTCTGCTAATATCATTTTTTCTTTAACACATTCCTTCTTTAGGATATTTGTTATTGGAGGAATGTAGGGAATTTTACCAGCAAATTTTATTTCATTTTTTTTGTTTATTTTTACTTTCATTTAAAGATTTCTTTGTATTTTCAAGTATATCATCTATGATCTTTTTCTTGTATCCAAATTTCATAGCAGTTCTTTTTATCCAGTTAATCTCTATCTTTTCTTTGTGTTTATTACAGGAATGGGTTAATGCTCTACTTATGTAAAATTGAAGTGCTGCCCTTTTATATTTCCAAGGATGATTTGAATCAATCGGAATTATCGTTGGAGTATAAGTTGGTTTTCGATATACTTCGTATTCAATCATATTATTTCGCCTGAATAAAGAAATGTCTAAATAGTGTAGTTGTCTGTTAACTTCTTTTTCCATAGTAACTTGTATTGTAGGATGAAAACTATTGTATTTTTTTACAAATGTTTCAAGTTCTTTTTCAGATTGCTTCCAGAAGATAAGGATATCGTCAACGTATCTTACGTATAGTATTAGTTGTTTTTGATTGAATGAATCCAAGAGTTTATTTTATATGTCTTGTAATATTATTTCAGCAAGAAGTCCCGAAATTGGTGATCCCATTTGGTGCACCTTGTTTTTGTCGGTATATTTTTTTATTATATGTGAAGTAGTTATTATCAGCTATTAGTTTCAATGCCTGGATAATACTAATTCTTTGTGCTTCAGGTATTTTTTCATCTTTTAACTTCTGATCTAATAATTGAATTGCTTCATAAACAGGAGTATTTGGATATAGGGAAACAATATCTAGACTGATCATCAGAAAATCGGTTGTTTTTAGTTCTTTAACTTTTTTAATCACTTCAATGTTGTTAATTGTATAAATATGTTGAAAGTAATACTGTTTTAAATGTTTAAATAGTTCTTTTTCAAGGAGAATAGTTGGAGCCGTTGTTTTATTTACTATTGGTCTTAATGGTTCTTCTTTTTTATGCGTTTTGATTTTGCTGAATATGCTTGGAATAGATGCTCCAACGGGCGGAATGGCTTTGTTTTTAATATTATCAGGCAAATGTCCATGTTTTTTTATATAAGCCATTTTTCTTAAAATTGTATCTGTTGGGTCAAGTGTAGTTTCTTCGATATCCAGTTCTTCTATAGCATTTTTCATATTTATATCATAATCAACTTTGTCTAATATAATAATTTGTTTGGCTTTATCAGCGCTTACGCATTTAATTGCTGGGTTGTTCTTGAGGTTCATTAGCTCTTGTCTCTCATATTTTATAGCTGGTATTTGTTCTTCTTTTTCTTTTTCTTTGTTATTGATTGCTCTTAATATTTTAAATCTTGTAGGGTTTTGTCTTTTATTTGGTAGTTTCTTGATGACGTCTTCTATATATGGGATTATTATCTCGGCTTTCGGAATTTTTTGTTTATATGCATATCTCATTCCTCTATTGAGTGCTTTAACTTGTAGATATGTCAATTCATTATTAGATTTATTAATAAACAATGGTTTGTCTTCTAATGTTGGTATTTTTTCTTTTTCTTCTTTGTTATTATATTTTTCTCTTATGAGGTTTTGATCAGTCTAGATATTGTTTCCCTATATCCAAATACTCCTGTTTATGAAGCAATTCAATTATTAGATCAGAAGTTAAAAGATGGAAAAATACCTGAAGCACAAAGAATTAGTATTATCCAGGCATTGAAACTAATAGCTGATAATAACTACTTCACATATAATAAAAAAATATACCGACAAAAACAAGGTGCACCAAATGGGATCACCAATTTCGGGACTTCTTGCTGAAATAATATTACAAGACATATAAAATAAACTCTTGGATTCATTCAATCAAAAACAACTAATACTATACGTAAGATACGTTGACGATATCCTTATCTTCTGGAAGCAATCTGAAAAAGAACTTGAAACATTTGTAAAAAAATACAATAGTTTTCATCCTACAATACAAGTTACTATGGAAAAAGAAGTTAACAGACAACTACATTATTTAGACATTTCTTTATTCAGGCGAAATAATATGATTGAATACGAAGTATATCGAAAACCAACTTATACTCCAACGATAATTCCAATTGATTCAAATCATCCTTGGAAATATAAAAGGGCAGCACTTCAATTTTACATAAGTAGAGCATTAACCCATTCCTGTAATAAACACAAAGAAAAGATAGAGATTAACTGGATAAAAAGAACTGCTATGAAATTTGGATACAAGAAAAAGATCATAGATGATATACTTGAAAATAAAAAGAAATCTTTAAATGAAAGTAAAAATAAACAAAAAAATGAAATAAAATTTGGTGGTAAAATTCCCTACATTCCTCCAATAACAAATATCCTAAAGAAGGAATGCGTTAAAGAAAAAATGATATTAGCAGAAACCGTCATAGATAACGAAACTATATTAACTACAGGAAATGAAAGAAGATCAATGCTTGATAAAGCCAGAGTATATTCCATACCAACAAAATATTATACAGAAATAGAAAGAAATGAAAGAAATAAAGTATACATAGGAAGTACAAAAAGAAGGTTTAAGACCAGATTAAAAGAACATATATCCAACTGGAATAAAAAAGAAAACAAAACATCATTAATAAATCATTTTATTGAAAATGAAGCTTATCCTGATTGGTATGATGCAAAATTAATAACCTCACATAAAACTAAAAATCAAATATTAACCTCAGAAGCAGTAATGATTGAAAAAACTAAAGAAATAAATTGTAATAATAATGATCCAATGAGTCTACCATACGCTTGGAAATATTTTATCAAAAAAGAAAATAACGCTAAAAAATATAATAAAAGACCTTATTAATTGTTTTCAACAAATGAATGGCAACACCAATTAATTTAGAATCAGGAATTCATATCATCCAATTATATCAAAACACGACTAAGAATGAGCATTAATACCAAAAATAGCATGCGGAAGAGTACAACTGCCGTAGAATGTCGGACGCCGCCAGTAAAATCCATGTAAGTGGCCGAAATACAACGTGTATGAGAAGTAGATCATAATACCCACTGAAGATGATTCCAAAAAGAAGGAATTGAAACTAGTTTGGGATATCGAGCCACGGAAAACGAAACATGCAACCATCATCTATAATAAGAAGTTATAAGATCGAAGTTCAACTTGCAAGCTGATACCACAGGAAAGAAAAATCGTGCCTTCTTTGATAACAAGATGGCTTATTACTGATTCAACGCATCATAATCAAGAGGTTCGAAAGTTCTTTTCTATTGTATTAATTTCGTGAATCATGAGTTAAAAAACTGGAATAATGTTAATCATTTAATACATATTGTCTCTACGTATTTAAGGACTTTGACAACTTATCGGAAGTAAATTGAAATATAAAAACATTTTTTCATATAAAATTTGAAATCTTCATATAATAAAATTCTAAACTATTATAAAGAACATCAAAAAGGAATATTAGTGACAAGTTGAAATAAAATTTTTTATTATATGGACGTTTTTCCCGTGCTCGAATTTCTAGTAACGTGTGAAACAGTAGATGATATGGAATCTATTTTGTTGTCATACAGTTAATAATTTCTGAAACCACGTTATGATTTCGACAAATGTTGAATTAATATAATTTAGGATACTGTTTGTTTCTGTTTCTGTGGTCAAGAATTTAGTCACACTTGATATCTATATACTTAAACTTAACACCTCAATGTGAACAATGTACTCACATGGAACAAAGAGAAATACACGTGATTAGGTTAATTTTGATCTCAACATCCTCATATATCTGAATTAAAAATATCAAAACAAGCCATATTTGTGGATATTTCCATATGTCTTTATTATATTTTCCTCTTGTTAGCACATCTTTTGTAAAAAAAGGTTGTGCTTATGCTATTAGTTTGTCTGTCTGTCCGTCCGTCTGTCTGTAGACACCATATCTCTGCAACTAATAGTCCAATTTGAAAAATTCTTTTTGCGTTAGGAATCTTGAAATGTAATCCTTCATGTCGTTTTTCCCCCCACGATGCACAATTTTGGCGCTAGGGGGCATAAATTCAGATGATATCGAATTCAAAATACATTTTATTCTATATATTTGCTTCTAAACATCCAATTCAAAAAATTATTTTACCTTTTGATTCCATTCATGTTGAAGATTATTTTAGGTATAGTAACTTTTTCAAGGTATGCATAGATTCTCCACAAGGGAGCGTGAAAGTAAATTGTATTTCTCCTGGTATCTCTGCATCTAAAACTCCGATTTGAATTTTTTTTTCTGCAGTGGATACAGCTCCTGATGGGAAATGTTTTGCATATAATTTCCAATTTTTGGTATAGAATGGTTTTTCCACCAGGGGGCATAATTGTTAATCTCTGCTTCTGATGTATTTGCAGCAAAATCTGAGCTTCTAAAATCTCAATTGAAAAAATTATTTCGTGGACCGATACTACTCACGTCGATAAACTTTTTCAGAATATTGTCTTCTTAAAATAATGCATGGTTTCTCCACTAGGGATGTAAAGGTATATCTTATTTTTGTCAATATCTCTGCTTCTAATGGTCCGAGTTAAAAAATTTCTTCTTTGTTATGTAGAGTTTCCAGTGCAACATGTTTTTCATATAATTTCAAAATTTTCAAGTAATTCATTGCCTTTCTGCTAGGGGGAGTAAAGGTAAACTGTGCTTTCCCCAATATCTCTGCTTCTAAAACTCCAATTTGAAAAATTCTTCCTGCACAGCAAACTGCTCCTAGTGGGAAATGTTTTGATTGTTATTTCTAATTTTTTTATAAAATATGGTTTGGCCAGCAGGAGGCATAAGTATTAATTTCTGCTTCATGGTATTTGGAGCAAACTCTGAGCTAAAAGCTGGATTGAAAAAATTATTTCGTGGACTGATACCACTCGTGTCGATAAACATTTGAGTATATTTTCTTCTTAAAATAATGCATGGTTTCTCTGCCAGGGATGTAGATGTATGTCTTATTTCTGTCAATATCTCTGCTTCTAAGAGCCAATTTTGAAAATTTCCTTCTTTGTTAGGTAGCTTTTCTGATGTAAAATGTTTCTCATATAATTTCAAAAATTTTAAGTAATGCATAGACTTTCCGCTAGAGGCGTAAAGATAAATTGTGTTTTCCTTGATATCTCTGCTTCTTTTCAACAAAATTGTGTATAGGCAACAATCTGGTCTCCCCATGGGCTCACCTCTTTCCCCTCTGCTTGCTGAAATCTACATGCAACATATTGAAGTTTCCATAATTCCTCTACACCCTTTTCAACCTTCCCTATGGTTAAGATATGTAGACGACATTTTCATTAGCTGGCCACATTCCGAGTCTGAGCTACAGATACTGATCAACTCCATTACAGAAAAATTTCCTTCCATTAAGCTCACTATATCTAAGGAAGTAAATCACAAAATTGATTTCCTGGATGTATCTATCTGCAGAAACGCTGATCTCTCCATTACTCGTTCCGTCTATCGAAAACCTTCTGCAGCCACTAACATCATTCCCTACAAATCTTGCACCCTGCATCTCTACAAGCTTGCAGCATTGAAGTCCTACATCCACAGGGCTCATATCATTTGCAACAGCCAACTCTCTCTTCAAGAAGAACTCTCCAAAATTTCTACAATAGCCCTCTCTCATGGTTTCCCTGCTGTTACAGTCAACTCCCTCATAAAGAAATATGAAAACCATTCGAAAATCGAATGCCTCCTTCCTCACAAGAAAGAAGACCTGAAATTCTGTGGTTCTGTTCCTTACCATCCTTCCTATGCTTATAAGTTACAGATTCTTTTTAGAAGTTTTGGTTACCATCTTGCCATTAAATCTACCCCAAACATCTTGAAACTTCTACAAAGGGATAGGGACAAAGTTGAAAGCCTGAACCTCCCAGGAGTTTACTGCATTCCTATCTCTTCTTCTACTGGGGATAACTTATACATTGGAAGCACATACAGGAGCATTAGCCATAGAATTTTAGAACATAGAAAAGATGTTTCGAAAGGCAATCCCAACACTGCCTTGTCTATTTTGACAATGGAAGACACATCTGCAGTTCCCCACTGGAACGAAGCAAAACGAATTGCTTCGTTTGACAATCGTTTTGCCCTCCGTTACCGTGAAAGCATAGAAATTATTTTCAACTCAATGACTTGCAACTCTGAATCTCCTCTCTACATTCCGTTGATCTGGAGATCAATTCTAAGTTTTGGCAACAAAAATAGGAAAAATTCAAATGTAGAATCTGGCAACAATCTTAGTCCTCCATTGGCGTGATGAAGACCTAAGATAAGGTCGAAAGCTTCCAACTTACGAACTTTTTGTAAAAGTTTTAGTTAACGTAACTAGCGTGATCAAGTCACCTTTCTTTGCTAAAACTCTGCTTTGAAAAATTCCTTCTGCACCAGGTACAGCTCCTGATGGGAAGTGCTTTGCATATAATTTCTAATATTTGATAAAGAATGGTTTGGCCACCAAGAGGCATAAGCGTTAATTTTAGCATCTGATACATTTGCAGCAAAATCTGAGCTCCTGAAAACTCAATTGAAAAAATTCTTTCGTGGACCAATATCGCTCACATCGAAAAACTTTTTGAGAATACTTTCTTCTTAAAATAATGCATGATTTTTCCACCAGGGGGTGCAAAACACATATCTTATTTTTGTTGATATCTCTGCTTCTAAGAGTCCAATATGAAAAATTATTTCTTTGTTGGAGAGCATTTCCGCTGCAAAATCTTTCTCATATACTTCAATGACAGTATCTTGGCAATATCTGCTATAACTATCATTAATTTACATGCATAAATATTGTAATGATAAATAGCTTACCTTTCAAGGCCAGCAACTTTAAACATTTCACTGCACATCAGGTTTGGGGTTTTCTGTTGGTTCCAGCCCGGTGTGGTGATCCCATTTTGCCATTGTTGTATTTCTCACGTGCAGGCGGGTAAATTAAGCGACACGAAGCATTTTGCAATAACACTGTAGTTCACCATGACTTCGAAAACATTTTATATTCCCTTAAAAACTCCTCTACCAACATGTAAAGCAAACTCGTGCAACACAGGAAAATCATCAAACCAAAATTCTTTTGACAAACCACTAATGTACACAAGAATTTTCATTAATATCTAATACCCAAAAAACCAAACCACATAAAAATATTCTAACCAAACACCTAAAAACCTATTTACAATATTTACAACAGGGTTCGTACGCCTCCAGGATTTCCTGGAAAACTCCTGAAATTGAATTTGTTTTCCAGAGCCCTGGAAAAAAGGCAATTTTTAATGACTCCTGGAATTTTTGTATTTCTTTTTATGCTGAACTAGTTTGGTTAAAGTTTGCTGAACTAGTTTGGTTAAAGTTTGTATTTCTTTTTACGCTGAACTAGTTTGGTGGTTAGGCAGCTAGTGCTTCACTATAAAAGTTACCTCCTCTCCAGCTGTGAACTGGAGGGAGAGAGAGAGTGTGTGTAGGGGGAGGGGGAAGGGGGTTGCAGAAACTTCCTTGCCTGAACGGGTGGGCGGGGCCAGCACTGCCGTTGACTGATAAGTATCTCCTGCACCCTACTGGGATAAAAAATATGATTTTCTATCTTCGCAGAATTTCTGCAAAACTGACTGAAAATTTAATGCACTTAATAAATTGCCAAAAGGAACGAACCCACCAAATTTCGTGTGAATCGGATAGAAACTGAAAACTAGCCAATAAAATTTTTAATCACATAGGACGGCAGTTTTCCCGCTCTAACGTCATAATAAAAATATTTATGCACAATTCAAAAAGTTTTCATTTGATTGTAATGACATTTGTAGGGTAACCTTATATGACCCAGTTATGACATCTGTGAAAAATTCAGATCTTTTAATTGAAAATTCAGAAAATAAATTTTTTGGCACTTTTTTCCTTAGGTTAGGAAAGGACAGTAGCAGGTGGGAGTGGCTGGATGAGATGACATGGAGAAGATCCTCTAAACCTTGATTTTAGCTTACAGTATTCTTATTGTTACATAAATGTTAGATTATAAAGCTGTAAGGGAGGTGAGGGGTAATCGTGGAGGTGTCGTGGCGTAAGCGGACGTAAGTGCAATGAGTAAGAAACATCCACCTCTTCCTAGACACAGGAGGAATAACGGCCTAGAGGGTTGGATTTCAAAATTAATTATAATTGTAAGCCAAAATCAACCAAGTGTGCAGTTGCTAGTGTACACTTTAAAGCAAGAAACAATGAGTGTTTCACAGAGTTTGAAAGCAGATTTGGGACAAATAGGAGAAAAAAGAGAAAAATAAATACACTGAGCTAGCTGGACAGAAGAATCAAAAATATTATTACGGAATTTGAGCGCTCAAATGACCTGGAAAAATTCATGAGAGCCTTAAGCTACGGTACTGAAATGCATTAGAATTTAGAAGCATGATATTTATTTATTTATTTTTAATCTGCAAATTAATTGCATATATGTGTAAAAAATTTTAAAATGAAAAAATACAAAAAAAGGAAAAAAACATGCAAGAAATGAAAAACAAAAACAAAAAACTTTTAAACCACCAAAGTCATCACAATCTGGTTCTGGGAAAGGGTGGGTGTTTCTTACTCATTGCATAACCGTCCACTAATTCCACGATTTCATACCCTAAATTAATACTTCCAGAATAAGATTGTGATGTCGGCGGTTTAAAAGGTTTTTTTTTTTTTTTTTTTTTGCACTTGCATTTGTTTTCATATTTTTTATATTTTTTTTGTATTTTTTTCATATTTTTTTTGTATTTCTCCATTTTAATTTTATTTTTTTGTATTTTTTCATATTTTTTATTATTTTTGTTGTATTTTTTATTGTTTTGTATTTTTTCATATTTTTTTGTATTTTTTTCTTATTTTTTATTTTTCTTGTATTTTTTCATTTCAAAAATTTTTATATGTGCAACTAATTGGCAGATTAAAAATAAAGAAATATCATATTTCTAATGCATTTCGGTAACGTAGCTTAAAGCTCTCATGCATTTTTCCAGGTCATTTGAGCACTCGATCTCCATAATATTTTTGATTCTTCTGTCCAGCTCAGAGTGTTTTTTTTTTTTTCCTTTTTTCTCCTACTTGTTCCAATTCTTTAGCTTTCAAACTCTGTGAAACAGTTGTTGCTTCTTGCTTTAAAATGTTCATTAGCAACTGCACATTTGGTTGTTTTGGGCTTACAATCTTATTTAATTTTGAATTCCAACCCTCTACGCCATTATTCATCCTGTGTCTCTGTCTATAAACATTCCACATTTTGATGGACATATTTGTGTTCTCCAGCCACTGCTCAACGAAATAGTCAAGAAATTTGGATAATTTTTCATTTTTTGGAGATTTGGCCATATGTAACCACGCATCTGCTATTACTTCCACAGGTAGATAAGCGAGGGCTGCTCACATCTTACATATAATTTGGATTTCTTCATTTTCTTTATATTGGACTACCAATCCTATCTCCTGAATTTTTCTCCACAAACATTGTGAAAAATGAAAATTACATCCAGATATTACAGCTTCTGGAAACTCCATTCTCGATGTGTTAACGACAGCTGCTTTGAAGTCCATCTTTATTAAGTTTGGATTCCATTCTGGGCACCAAGTCTTCAAATTATGCAATAATATTTTATATGTTTTCTCTCTTTTATCTGGCAATAATGTGAAGATAGCAGGGTGGTTATTTGTTTCCGACAATGTACTAACACAGTCACAGTGGATGGTAAATAATTGGGCGAATTGCCTTGGACAACTCCTAAAAGTTCCATCAAAAAAAGTTTTCGCCATTCATCAAAAGATTTTCCCCATCTTCACCAGCAAATACAAGAATTTGTTTGCCATAAGCGTCTGCAATATCCAATCGTAGAAAGCTCTGGCCATTTGAAAGATGAAGCACACTTTCGGGGAAGTTAACCTTCATACTACTTTCTGGATTTTGTGTCGTTACTAAAATTTATCTTTTTTTCTGCACAACGTTGTTTTTAAGTTTCCATAGCTTGATGTTTCAGAAACTAAGTCATAGCCTTTATCATAAATATTGGCAAATTCTTCTCGAAAATTTTTACAAACAACGACAGATATCTCTTCCATAACCCTTTTTTGTAGCTTTGTATCGTCGTCTTCACTTCTATTGCAGCTACATTTGGAACGCACGTATGATTTGTTCTGCATAAGACTTCATGTTGGAAATTTGTTTTTAGGCTTCCTTTGCACTTGTCCAACTAATTGTCGTTTTATTCTTCCTATGAATTCGATGCTCATAACCATCTATAACTAAGCAGGGATTTCTTCTCAGAGAAAATAATATCCCTGCCATAGTTATGCAAAATGCAAACGGTAGAAAAAAACCCAAAACAGAAGAAAACACCTCAAGTACTAATGAAATACTGGAGTAATCGTTTGCAAGGGAGCGTAGGCTTATCAAACAAAGGAGCCACGTGATTGGAATTTTCTCATTTCCTATTGGTCAAGTGGGGAATCTGTACAGATGTGAATGGTGAGAAGGGAAAGCAATTCTGGAAAGGGGTGGGTGTTTCTTACTCATTGCATTTCCGTCCGCTAATGCCACGATTTCATACCCGTCCGCTAACGCCACAAAACCATCGTGGAAGTGAGATGCAGATGGACTGATACCGCTCTTGTGTGTTCCCCAGACTTTTTAATCTGGCTGTTCTGTTTTAAACAGCATTACAGTCTTACATTAACTCAAGAGTATAGTGGCCTATACGTAATGCTGATTGCAGAGGCATTTGGCTGTCTTCCTTGTAAATTGGTAACGAGAACATTGTTCTGTTTTATTAGTCAGAATAAATTATTGTTGTGTAGTTATGCCAGGTGGTAAGTGTATATTTAATCCAGCTTGGCTAGATAATGTCAAGTATAAGGATTTTTTGTTAAAAGATACTTCTAAGTTTAAAGCAAAGTGCAAAGTATGTGATCGTTGCTTTGATATTTCAAATGTGGGTGAGTCTGCCATTGCTAGTCATGTGGCTAGTAAAAAGCATATTTCTTTATTGGCAGCTAAACAAAAGCAAACAGTAGATATCCAAGACTTTTACCAGAAGTCACATGGTGCTGTTCCTATTAAAAAAACCTGCAGTATCTGACATAAGTCTTCAAAATTCGTTTTCCCAAAACAATGTGCTAAAAGCAGAAATTCTATGGACGTTGAAAATCATTACTTCACATTATTCATATAAGTCATGTGAAAACATCCAATCTGTACTGACCTTAATGTTCCCTGACAGTAGCATTGCAAAAAAGTTCGCCTGTGGTGAAAAAAAATGTGCATATTATTCTGTTTTTGGTATTGCCCCATTTTTTATGTCATTTTTAAAGGGAAGAGTCAAATCTCAAGATGGATACGTGTTACTGTTTGACGAGACCCTTAACAAGGAAACTAGCAAAAAACAGTTGGATTCTCATGTTAGGTTTTGTGATGGCAGGCAAGTTTGTAAAAGATACTTAGGCTCTGACTTTTTAGGACATGCTACTGCTGATGTATTGTGTAGTAAAATTGAAGAAAAGTGTTCCAGCTTAGGTTCTGGTAACTTGCATCAGCTGTCCATAGACGGATCCCATGTCAATTGGAAAGTTTATGATATGCTGAATGCATTAAAACTAGAGGGCCATGCCTCTTTGTTGAATGTTGGCAGTTGTGGATTGCATATTGTTCATAATGCTTTCAGCAGTGGCTGCAAAATAGTGCGAGAACTTGGTGAGACTATTCAAGCATTGTATTATATATTCAAGGACTCACTAGCTAGACGTGAAGACTTTTCAAAAGTGACAAACTGCAACGTCTTTCTGCTAAAGTTTTGCAAACACCGTTGGCTTGAAAATGTTAGTGTTGTTGAAGAGCTATTGAAATTTTGCCAAGTATTTCATTATAGGTCAGCAAGGTTCAGCAAAAGATATTACCTGACCCTCAAAACAAGTCATTTGATGTGGTGAAGAAACATGTTAAAGACCCACTTTTTCTTGTCAAATGTTATTTTTTTGTTAGTGTGGCTAAAAGTGTTGAATATTTTTTGACTGTTTATCAGACTGACCAATCAATGCTTCCCTTTTTGGCTCATGACTTATACAGTTTGTTAAAAGAAGTGATGCAAAGATTCATAAAGGATAACATAATGAACAGTGTAAATAGTCCTCTTAAACTGCTGAAAATTGAAATAAATGAAACAAATTACAAAGATACGAGTAAAATCATGATTGGTTTTGTTGCAAGCAAATTAATAACGGAACTAAAGAAAAGCCAAAATGTCAGTGACAAACAGATTATGGAATTTAAGTTACAATGTAGGCATTTTTTGATCCAAGTTACTAAGAAGTTACTCGAAGAATCCCCTTTACAGTATCCGTTGGTTAGGTTAATGGCATGTTTAGACCCAAGAAAGTTTTTGGGAAATTCAGAAGATATGGTTCAGAAGTTCAGCAGGATATTACTCATCCTTGTCGATGCAAAGAAAGTTTTGGAAGCAAATTGTGATAATATCATAAAGGAGTATAGTGATTTAGTACAGGAACTTGTCAATGAAAGGAAGGCTGAGCTCACAAATTTTGATCCAAGAAGTCACAGACTAGATGAGTTTTACTATGCTACTGTTGCTAATAAGTATAGACACCTTTGGGAAGTCATGAGGATACTTCTGCTTCCATCCCATGGGCAGGCCACTGTTGAAAGAGGATTTTCTACAAATAAACAAATCATGGTGGAGAACTTAAGAGAATAATCTGTTGTAGCAAGAAGAATTATGGTTGACCATGTAAATACAGTTGGGAAAATAGGAGATCTTGAATTGTCAAAAGAGCTATTACTGAGTGTTGCCTGTGCTCGTCAAAAGTATGTAGCTTACCTGGATGAACAGAAGAAACCCCAGCAAAAGAAATGTATGCGGGGAGAAAAAGAATGCTGCTAATGTAAGACATATCATGTCTTAAATCAAAAAAGGAAAGACTTGAAACAGACATTTTTGAATTTAAAAAAATCCTCTGAAATGTATGCTTATCAGGCAGAATCAAAAATCTCAGTAACATTGCTTGCAAAATCAAATGCCTTGTGACACAGTGTTAAAGAAAAAGAAAAAGCACTGTTGCTTGTTGCTGATGAACTTCATGAAAAACTCATGCAACATAAGAATTGTTAAAGGGGTAGGGAACATCCTATCTCTTAAAGTTATATGTCTACCTGACTGTACCTTTTTCATAATGAACTAATTTTTAGATAACAAAACTCTGTGTCTTCCCATTCTGCTTTATTTCCCTTCTCGTTTATATTGTGGTCATTAGTGGCTGTGAAGTGGGGAGAGGAAATGTAAGTCAACAGCAATTCCAAATCGAACTTTATTCCCATATGGCTTTATATTGTGTCCATAAAACGGGGGAAATTTACCTGCTAGTAGAAAAGAGAAGTATACCTGGAATTCACCTGGTTTCTTTCATAGCAGTTAGTGGCATGCAAATCTGTGGAAAAATTGATCAAGCTCATGCACACTGCATATCAGCCATTTTCAACACATTCTTTCAATATACACCATTTTTCCCCATCGATTTTTTAGGTAAAAGATCCCCTCCTCGGTGTCGCTAAGAACAAACTAAAATTTCGACGGAATTGAAGTCTTTTGTATGTGTATTATCATGCAATAAGTTTCGAAGAACATACTGAAACCAGATGAAAATTTCCGTAATAAAATGACAAATTTCCAGGAAAAGCGTAATCAAAAAACCTTTTAGGCACTCCGAGCATTGCTTTTTCTTAGCTTTCAAAATAGTTAGACATATACAGGGTGCATTCAAAAAGTTGGTCAAACATTTTTATGTATTAAATTACCTAAAATTTTTAGCCAGTAGCCAGTTTTCAAAAATATCAAAAGGAAACAATAAATACAGGTAGAGAAGGTAAAGTACATGTTGCAAAAATAGGCATTTAAATGTTTCCCTCATACTAAGTAGGCATACAGAAACATCAGTATTTCACTGTCTGCCATCCAAAAATAAAGGCATGTTACGTATTGTAAATAGAAAGTTTGGAGTATTTTTATACAAGTAAAAACAGAATCTGTTTTTTTTTTTTTTTTTTTTGTTCCTGGTTCTCCAAAGGGTTGGCATTCCAGCTTTTCAGGTTCTTGATTCTATCTAGTTTCTTGAATTCTAGAGCATGGAATATCCTGCCTTTTAGGTTTGTATCAAAGTGGATAAAAAAAAAATTTAATCCTGTGAAGCTTGGTGATCCACAGTGTCATTATTGAGGTTTACATGATTCATGCTCTGTGAATGATTTGGGGTCTTTTACTTAAACTCAGTGCCTGCTTTCTGATATAAAGCCACTGTAAAAAAAATATTGTGTTACAGGGAAAAACATTATCAGTATCATGCATGTATTTTATTTTGTTTGTTTCAGAAATGCAAGGAAGCATGTTTAAGGTTTTAATGAATCAGAATTTCCTATCTTTACTAATGTGTATCTATATAAGGTCAGGTGATGCGCAACATCACAGCCACTCCTTGACAAATGTCAACCCCATCTTCTCGTGGTGCATCCTGTTCCCACTAAAGGGGCTCTGACGACTGCCAATAGCGGTATAACTATACCATCAGGATTAGGGGAAATGCTATCCCACACTCACCAACCTGCTTGGCCAGCATGGTGAGTTATGGCCAAACCCCTCCAAAATGACTCCACAACTTAAATCTTGGCCCTCAGTCGCCGGCAGCTGGAATGTACCTGGCCAAGGCAGTGGCCAGTGCGACATGAAGGCAGAGGGTGCTAAGAATCCCCGGAGGACCGGACTAGGCTGCCATCTGATGCTGACTTTGGCTACGTATAATGGACGCTCCCTATCTTCTGATTCAAGGCTTCTTGAACTGAAAGAGGAACTACAAAGGATCAAGTGGGACATCGTCGGGCTAAGTGAGGTAAGGAGAAAAGGAGAAGATCTCATTGAACTGAAAAGTGGACATCTCTTCTACTATCGTGGGACAGATACTGGCAGAACTAGTGGTGTTGGATTTATAATAAACAAGAAACTGAAGGATAAAGTTGTAGAAGTTGAAAGTTCCTCTGACAGAGCTGCACGACTCGTTATCCAACTCTCGAGAGGATACAAGGCTCAAATAATTCAAACTTATGCACCCACCACGAGTCATACTGAAGAACAAATTGAAGAATTTTATGAGGAAATTCGTCATCTAAATAAAAAAGGTAAGCAGCACTTGAAGATAATTATGGAAGATTTCAATGCAAAAATAGGGCGACAGCAACAGAATGAAACTTCAGTAGGTAAATTCGGTCACAGCAACAGAAACCAATGGGGAAATACTCTAATAGGTTTTGCAGATGCAGAAGGGTATTTCATCATGAACTCCTTTTTCAAGAAAAAGCTGCAAATTAAATGGTCATAGAGGCATCCCAATGGATTGACAAATGAAATTGATTTTATTATGTGTAACAAGAAATTTGTCATGGAAGACTGTAGTGTGCTAAACAAATTCAACACAGGTAGTGACCATAGGATGGTATGATGTAAGATGCACCTCAACACTAAACTTGAGCTGGGCAAGCTCATAAAACAAACAAAGTGTATTGACATGACCAACCTTAAAAAACATCATAATACTTTCAAATTGGAACTGAGGAACAGATTCTCTGCTCTAGAAGGTCTAACATCAGAAGAAGTGGACATCTCCGAAGTTAACAGAAAACTGACTAAGGCTCTTATGGAAACAGCAACAAAAACAGCTGGTACTAAGAACAAGTTGCATACGAACAAATTATCAGAAAAAAACAAAATTCTGATGCAAAAATTAAGAGAGATGAGGACAACTAAAAGAGATGTGACTTCCAAAGTGGAATATATAGAGCTATGCAAGACAGTACGAAAAAGTATCACTGAAGACATAAGGAAATTCAACTGTGAACTAGTGAGGAAAGCAATTGAAAACAACCAAAGCCTGAAGAGAGCAAAGGGACATCTGAGTAAGGGAAGAAAACAGATTATGGTTCTGAGAAAAGAAGATGGTTATGTAACAAGAAATAGGGGTGAAATTTTGACAAGAGTGAAAGATTTCTACTCAGAAATATATGAAAGGAATTATACATGTACTCCAGACATTACAAAAGGTACCAGTACCAGAGTTCTTCCAGTCCTCTCAGCAGAAGTTGCACGTGCAATCAAGAACATGAAGCGGTGGAAAGCTCCAGGAGAAGATGGACTTACCGTAGACATCATACAAGAAGCAAGTGGAGAAATTGAAACAGTACTCGCCCAAGTTTTCACTCGATGCCTTAATGAAGGGAAGATTCCTGAGGATTGGAACAACGCTACAATGATCCTGTTACATAGAAAAGGTGACATTGAGGATCTCAGGAACTACAGACCTATCAGCCTCCTATCAGTGGTTTATAAAATCTTCACTAAAGTTCTTTCACACCGTTTGAAGGTAGCACTGGACATGGCTCAACCGAGAGAACAAGCTGGATTCAGGAGTGGCTACAGCACAATTGATCATATCCATGTACTGAGAGAACTAATTGAAAGAGCGAGGGAATATGAACTTCCATTGTGCATGGCTTTTATTGATTATGAAAAAGCATTTGATTCGGTGAAACCATCAGCAGTTACAATGGCTCTGAAATCTTGCGGTATTGAAAATGCATACATTAATATTATTAATAACATCTATGAAAATGCAAGTGCAAAGATTTGGCTGTTTGAAAATACAACACACATAAAAATTTGAAAGAGAGTGAGACAAGGTGACACCATATCTTCCAAGCTGTGTTTAATGCCACATTGGGAAATGTCTTTCAATCACTGAACTGGGAAAACAAAGGGATAAAGATTAATGGAGATTATCTAACCCACCTTTGTTTTGTTGATGACGTAGTCATTTTTGCAACTACCCCATCCGAGCTGCAGAGTATGATCCAGGAATTTGCTGACAAGAGTAAAGAAGTGGGATTAAAAATGAACTTTCAGAAGACAAAAGTGATGTTCAATGCTTTTACAAGAAAGGAAGATTTATCGATTGTTGGAGAAAAGCTGGAAATAACAGTCCCGCATGTTTATCTTGGACAGCAGATATCAAGTGAGGGTCACATTGATGAAGAAATTAATCGGCATACAAAACTTGCCTGGAGAGCTTTTGGAAGAAACAACATAATTTTCAAGAGCAATATGCCATTATGTCTTGAAAGAAAAGTGTTTGATCAATGCATCCTTTCAGTGCTTACATATGGTGCAGAGACGTGGACCTTAACTAAAAGATACATACAAAGGCTGCAGACAACTCAAAGCAGCATGGAGAGAGGTGTATGCTTGGTGTAAGCAAGAGATATAAGAAGAGGAACTCATGGATCCGAAAAATGACAAAAGTGGAAGACATCATGATCAGAGTTAAATCCCTGAAGTGGCAATGGGCTGGACATACTGCCAGAAGGACAGACCATCGATGGACAGCCGAAATTTTAGATTGGATTCCAAGGGACAGGAAAAGACCCAGATAAAGACCACATGGGAGATAGGTGGATGAAATTCGAAAGTATGCAGGAGTGACATGGAGGAGACTGGCACAAGACAGAACGTTGTGGAGGAAACTTGGGGAGACCTTCATCCAGCAGTGGATTGATAATGGTTGACAGTGCGGATGATATATATATATATATATCTATTAAGAAGAGACTGAAGCAAAAAAAAATTTTGACTCATACCAAGTACAACTTAGAAAAGGTTATGTATTGACCGGTGTGAGTAAAAAGAGAAAAAAATTGAACAACTGAATGTGGAAAGTGTCGAGAATACTGAGCCTTGGCTTTATCAAGTTCCAGCAGAAACTCTGCATTTTCTCACTTCCACAAAGACCTATTTGGAAATGGGTTTCTGCAAAGTCATAGATGCAAGTAATAAGCCCACCAAAAAATTTTTTTTTTAAATATATACACTGCCGGACAATTGCTAAGGACGGATGACAATAGCAACGATAGCAACCATAAAATGGAAGGCAGGAAAATGTGGAAATTAGCATAAGTGCGGGATACAGTAAGACGTGTTGTGCGTATGCAAATTTTGGATTGCCGAACTTGTTCGTGACGTCATAGCGCTGATAAGAGATATAAAGGATTTGACGCGTATTGACCGTTGTTGTTCAAACGCAAAGTTGAAAGAGAAAGAATCAATTGACGAACTTGCAATTTTCAGTATGTCTTTCCGACATCACCTAGATGATTTTACGCGTGGCCGTATTATTGGCAAGATTGAAGAAGGGCGAAAAATAACAGATGTTGCCAGGGAGTTCTACGTCAGCCACAGTGTTGTTTCAAGGCTTTGTAAATCATTTCAAACAAATGGAGAGTGTAGCAAACGTCACGGGGAGGTCGTGTTCGCAGTACGACACCTGCAGAAGATCGGTACATAGGGCTATCAACAAAAAGACACCGGCGCAGCACAGCTAGTGAGGTAGCAAATCAGTTTATGGCTGCTACTGGCAAGCGGATCTCCCGAAAAACTGTCGCCAGACGTTTGCATGAAGGAGGACTATACGCCCGCCGTCCTGTTGTGTGCATCCCATTGTCCAGACGTCACCGTACCGCCCGTTTGCAATGGTGCCATCAACATCGCAATTGGACTGATAACGACTGGTCTGCTATCCTCTTCTCAGATGAGAGTAGATACAGTCTATCGTCTGATTGTCGACGACAACTGATCTGGCGTGATAGTGGTACTGCATATTGTCCAGCAAACATACAGGAAAGGGACCGATATCCGACATGTAGTGTCATGGTATGGGCTGACATCATGATCAATGGCCGTACGTCCCTCTATTGGCTTCCAACTGGGACTATGACTGGCCAACGATACATTAATGATGTTCTGCTACCTCATGTGCGCATGTTCCGTGGTGCTGTTGGTGATAGATTCATTTTCATGGACGACAACGCAACATGTCATTGAACAGTCACTGTCCAGGAGTGCCTTGAGAGCGAGGATATTCAACGCCTCGTATGGCCAGCACGTTCTCCAGATCTGAATCCCATTGAAAATGTAAGGGATGCTTTGGGGAGGAGTCTTGCTGGTCACCAATGCCCTCCAATGAACAAGGACACCCTCATCCGTGCACTGACAGAGGAATGGGATAAATTACCCCAACAGCTGCTTGATAATGTTGTGCAAAGCATGACACGACGTGTGGAATCTTGCATCGCCCTCCATGGTGGCCATATCCCGTATTGACATCTTACGCCGGAACGCCTGCGGACGGTAATTGCATTTTTTTCACGTTTACGTATTCTGCACAAAATGGCCTGTTTGTCCCTTGAACACGTTCCAAAGCCTTCTGGATTTCAGAGCACAATAAATTGTCTTTCTTGTAATGTCCTGGCATTCTGACATTATGTTATTTCACTTGGCATCCAACCACACTTACTTTTTTATGCGCTATATAGCCGTTTATGATCCGTCCTTAGCAATTGTCCAGCAGTGTATATGTCACTGAGTTGTATGACCAAGCTTTAGTTAACAATTTCGCTTGCATCCATAACTTTCCTGGCCCGACCCAGCTCTTCATCTGTTACTAATAAACAGAAAGAAGATGATTATAGAAAACTCGAGTTGTAAGAGTGACATAATGAATCAGATATAATGTTCAGCAATAACAAATTGCCAAGTTACCTAGTCGCCTGAGAGAGAATTTAAACCTGAATAGCAATACTAAAGTACTACAAATTCTTAAACATTGCAATAAAAAAGGAAATATTAATTTTTTCTAAAGCACAGATTCTTCAAAGAAAACTGGATTTTATATATATATATATATATATATACACACACTATGAAGATGAGACAGAAGCAAAAAACAATTTTTTACAGGTACTAAAACAACAAAGAAAAACTCATATACAAACAGGTATTAGCAAAACGAAGATAAAATAATAGCAACCTTAATGTAGAAAGTGTTGAGAATGCCAAGTCTTGGCTTTATCAAGGGCCAGCAAAACTCTGCATTTTCTCACTTCCAGAAAGACATAGTTGGAAATGGGTTTCTGCAAAGTCAAAAATGCAAGTTTTAAGCCCACCAAAAATTTTTAAAACATATCACAACTTCCTCAGAATTGCATGAAGAATCACTTAGTTAATAATTTTTGCATGCATCTATAACTTTACTGGCCCAACCCATGCTCGTCATCTGCCACTAAAATAGAAAAGCAATTACAAAAAAACACAAGTTGTGAGAGTGTCTGAATAAATCAAAAGAATTATTCAGTTAAAACACATTGCCAAGTTACCTAGCCGCCTAAGAGAGAATTTTAACAAGAATAGCAATATCAAAGCACTACAAATCTTATGCTTTGCAGTGTATAAAGCTTTATTCAAAATGCCAAATAATAAAAAAAAAAATTTAAGTAATAGATTCCTGATAGTAAACAGGATTTTTGTCCCTCAACTACCTCAACAACTGACACACAAGAACAAGAATTAATAATAAAATAAAAAGATGTTTTGGAAAAATTATATGACTTTAACAATTAGTTTCTGTATTTACAGAATATTCCAGGAGTGCTTTAAGAGTATTATAATGAAGATATTGTGTTCTTACCTACATTGAAAAAACATCGTTGACAACAAGAACAATAAAATGGCTAACTACTCATACAAAGTGCCCAAAAACTTGCTAAATTTCCAAGTAAAGTGAAAGCAAAAAAACCACAAAAAGTTACTAGACTTGCTTGCACTGGATTGCCTGATGCAAAAAAAGAAAATTTCTGCTTAAAATGCTCATAAAATAAACTTTGAACTAAAAAACTACAAGAACAAAGAAGAGAGCTTACCTCTAATGCCTCCTTCATCCACCACTGACTAAAACATGGCCAAACTTTCCCCTGGGCTGCTCCCTAGAAGTAGTGTGTGGGGGGGGGTCCGAAGGCTTCTTCTCACAGAAAAAAAGGCCCTACCACCCGAAATTTCTACCAAGAGAATTATACAACTAAGAATGAAGACCTGTTTGTTCAGATAGAGTAGAATTAACTCTCCAGAATACATAGAAAATATTATCAAATACAAATTCGTGATCTAAATAATAAAGGTAAGCAGCACTTGAAGATAATTATGGGAGATTTCAATGCAAAAATAGGGCAACGGCAACAGAATGAAACTTCAGTAGGTAAATTCGGTCACGGCAACAGAAACCAGCGTGGAAATACTCTCATAGAGTTTGCAGAGGCAGAAGGGTTTTTCATCTTGAACTCCTTTTTCAAGAAAAAGCCACACAGGAAATGGACAAGGAGACATCCAAATGGGACGACAAGTGAAATTGATTTTATTATGTGTAACAAAAAATTTGTCATAGAAGACTGCAGTGTGCTAAACAAGTTCAACACAGGCAGTGACCATAGATTGGTGAGATGTAAGATGCACCTCAACACTAAACTCGAACGTAGCAAGCTCATAAGACAAACAAAATGTATTGACATAACCAACCTTAAAAAACACCATAATACCTTCAAATTGGAACTGAAGAACAGATTCTCTGCTTTAGAAGGCCTAACATTGGAAGAAGTGGATATTTCTGAAGTTAACAGAAAAGTAACCAAAGCTCTTATGGAAACAGCAACAAAATTAGCTGGGTCTAAGAACAAATTGTATGTGAACAAATTATCAGGAAAAACCAAAATGTTGATGCAAAAAAGAAGAGAGATGAGGACAACTAAAGAAGATGTGACTTCCAAAGTGGAATATATAGAGCTATGCAAGACAGTACGAAAAAGTATCACTGAAGACGTAAGGAAATTCAACTGTGAACTAGTAAGGAAAGCAATTGAAAACAACCAAAGCCTAAAGATAGCAAAGGGACATCTCAGTAAGGGAAAAAAACAGATTATGGCACTGAGAAAAGAAGATGGTTCTGTAACAAGAAATAGAGGCGAAATTTTGACAAGAGTGAAAGATTTCTACTCCAAATTATATGAAAGGGATGATACATGTACTCCAGACATCATGAAAGGTACCAGTACCAGAGTTCTTCCAGTCCTTCCAGCAGAAGTTGCACATGCAATCAAGAACATGAAGCGGGGAAAAGCTCCAGGAGAAGATGGAATTACTGTAGACATCATACAAGAAGCAAGTGGAGAAATCGAAACAGTACTCGCCCAAATTTTCACTCGATGCCTTAATGAAGGGAAAATTCCTGAGGATTGGAACAACGCTACAATGATCTTGCTACATAAAAAAGGTGACATTGATGATCTCAGGAACTACAGACCTATCAGCCTCCTATCAGTAGTTTATAAAATCTTCACTAAAGTTCTTTCACACCGCTTGAAGGTGACACTGGACATGGCTCAACCGAGAGAACAAGCTGGATTCAGGAGTGGCTACAGCACAATAGATCATATCCACGTACTGAGAGAACTAATTGAAAGAGCGAGGGAATATGAACTTCCATTGTGCATGGCTTTTATCGATTATGAAAAAGCCTTTGATTCGGTGAAACCATCAGCAGTTGCAATGGCTCTGAAATCCTGCGGTATTGAAGATGCATACATTAATATTATTAATAACATCTATGAAAATGCAAGTGCAAAGATTCGGCGGTTTGAAAATACAACACACATAAAAATTGGAAAAGGAGTGAGACAAGGTGACACCATATCTCCGAAGCTCTTTAATGCCACATTGGAAAATGCCTTTCAATCACTGAACTGGGAAAACAAAGGGATAAAGATTAATGGAGATTATCTAACCCACCTTCGTTTTGCTGATGACATAGTCATTTTTGCAACTACCCCATCAGAGCTACAGAGTATGATGCAGGAACTTGCTGACAAGAGTAAAGAAGTGGGATTAAAAATGAACTTTCAGAAGACAAAAGTGATGTTCAATGCTTTTACAAGAAATGAAGATTTATCGATTGATGGAGAAAAGCTGGAGATAACAGACACGTACGTTTATCTTGGACAGCAGATATCAAGTGAGGGTCACATTGGTGAAGAAATTAATCGGCGTACAAAACTTGCCTGGAGAGCTTTTGGAAGAAACAGCATAATTTTCAAGAGCAATATGCCATTATGTCTTAAAAGAAAAGTGTTTGATCAATGCATCCTTCCAGTGCTTACGTATGGTGCAGAGACGTGGACCTTAACTAAAAGAGACATACAAAGGCTGCAGACAACTCAAAGCAGCATGGAGAGGTGCATGCTTGGTGTAACCAGGAGAGATAAGAAGAGGAACACGTGGATCCGAAAAATGACAAGAGTGGAAGACATCATGATCAGAGTTAAATCCCTGAAATGGCAATGGGCTGGACATACTGCTAGAAGAACAGACCATCGATGGACAGCCGAAATTTTAGATTGGATTCCAAGGGACAGGAAAAGACCCAGAAGAAGACCACATGGAAGATGGGTGGATGAAATTCGAAAGTATGCGGGAGTGACATGGAGGAGACTGGCACAAGACAGACCGTTGTGGAGGAAACTTGGGGAGACCTTCGTCCAGCAGTGGATTGATAATGGTTGACAATGATGATGATGATGATATGTATTTAATTACCTTAATGGACTTCTACAGACATTTCAATATCCTATTTATTTTAACAAATAACAAAAGCAATAACATCTCAACCAAAGTAATTGAGAATGTACTAATTTCTCAGGTACTTAGAAAAATCCCAGAATTTGCAGCAACAATTTGGGCTTCAATAACCACATTAGAATCCTATTAAACTGTTTTCTAGAAAACAAAATTCCAACTTCTTTCATCAAAAGAACTTTAAGAAAAATTATTCTGAGTAATAGAGTTAGGTTGGCAGATCTGTTTTAATTTCTACACAGTTAATAAAATGATTCTGGCCAATGAAAGCCTTCTTGGAAGTTGGTCTAGAGGATGCATATTAACTACAAAAAGGAACCTTTAGTGCTATGGACAGGACAGTCCTATTAAAAATAAAAAATAAAATAATGCATATAAAATCACACAAGAAAAGTTTAAAATTTGATTAAAAAATAAAATAAATAAGAAGAAAACTAGGTATTCACTCACTAGAATAACTAGCCTAAAAATAGCAAAACTTACTTTAGAATAAATAGTATATTGAAATGTCTGTAGAAGTTCACTAAGGTAATTAAATACATATAAAAGTTATTAAATACACTACAAGTGTATTTGATAATATTTTCTATGTATTCTGGAGAGTTAATTCCACTCTATCTGAACAAACAGGTCTTCATTCTTAGTTTTATAATTCTCTTGGTAGAAATTTTGCTGGTAGGGTCTTTTTCTGTGAGAAGAAGCCTTAGGAACCCCCTGCCCCCCACTGCTCCTTCTAGGGAGCGGCCCAGGGGCAAGTTCGGCCATGTTTTAGTCGGTGGTGGATGAAGGAGGCATTAGAGGTAAGGCTCTCTTCTTTGTTCTTGTAGTTTTTTAGTTCAAAGTTTATTTTATGAGCATTTTAAGCAGAAATTTTCTTTTTTTCGCATCAGGCAATTAAGTGCAAGCAAGTCTAGTAACTTTTTGTGGTTTTTTTTTTTTTTCGCTTTCACTTTACTTGGAAATTTAGCGAGTTTTGGGGCACTTTGTATGAGTAGTTAGCTGTTTTACTGTTCTTGTTGTCAACGATGTTTTTTCAATGTAGGTAAGAACATAATATCTTCATTATAATACTCTTAAAGCACTCCTGGAATATTCTGTAAATATTGAAACTAATTGTTAAAGTCATATAATTTTTCCAAAGCATCTTTTTATTTTATTATTAATTTTTGTTCTTGTGTGTCAGTTGTTGAGGTAGTTGAGGGACAAAAATCCTGTTTACTATCAGGAATTTATTACTTAAAAAAAATTTTCATTATTTGGCATTTTGAATAAAGCTTTATACACTGCAAAGCATAAGATTTGTAGTGCTTTGATATTGCTATTCTTGTTAAAATTCTCTTAGATGGCTAGGTAACTTGGCAATGTGTTTTAACTGAATAATTCTTTTAATTTATTCAGACACTCTCACAACTTGTGTTTTTTTGTAATCGTTTTTCTGTTTTAGTGGCAGATGACGAGCATGGGTTGGGCCAGTAAAGTTATAGATGCATGCAAAAAATATTAACTAAGTGATTCTTCATGCAACTCTTAGGAAGTTGTAATATGCTTTAAAAATTTTTGGTGGGCTTAAAACTTGCATCTATGACTTTGCAGAAACCCATTTCCAACTAGGTCTTTGTGGAAGTGAGAAAATGCAGAGTTTTGCTAGTCCTTGATAAAGCCAAGACTTGGCATTGTTAACACTTTCTACATTCAGGTTGCTATTATTTTATCTTCGTTTTGCTAATAATCGTTTGTATATGTGTTTTTCTTTGTTTTTTTAGTACCTGTTAAAAAATTGTTTTTTGCTTCTGTCTCATCTTCATAGTATGTGAATTCTGAATATTCATAACTGCTGCGTTGCGCGTCATGATCTTCAGGTTTTTGCAAATTAGATTTAAGTTCTTAGGTTAAAAAATGTTTTGTCTGTGACTCTGCTCTTGGGTGTATGTGTGTGTGTGTGGAATGTCGTGACTGTACTAACTTTGCTATATGTTTTTCAAGTGCTAAAAATCTTGACTTACAGTATTTGTAACTAACTTAGAATTATGGATGTTTACACCTTTGCAAAATATAGCTTGGCCCTTAAATGTGTTCAAGAATCTGTATCATTCAAAAGCTGTGCATGCCATAGCAGTGAATACTTTTAAACAATAATAAATTTACTGAGAAAAATGTGTGCGTGTGTGTGTGCGTGCGTGTGTGTGTGTGTGTGTGTGTGTGTGTGTGTGTGTGTGTGTGTGTGTGTGTGTGTGTGTGTGTGTGTGTGTGTGCATCATTAACATAAACCATTATCAATCTACTGTTGGATGAAGGTATCACCAAGTAGTTTCCATACACAGTCTATCTTGAACCAGTCTTCTCTATGTCAGTCAGGCATGCTTTCAAATTTCATCCACCTATCTCCCATGTGGTCTCCTTTTGGGTCTTTTTTCTTGTTCCTTGCCATCCAGTGTATTGTACTGTTTCTTCCTAAAGCTCTCCAGTCAAGTTTTATACGCTGATTAGTTTCTTCATCAATGTGAGCCTTGCTTGATATCTGTTGCCCAAGGTAAATTTAGGTATCAGTTACCTCCAGATTTGGCCCATCAATATATAAATCTTCATTTCTTGTAATCATTGTACAACAATTTTGTTTTCTGAAAGTTCATTTTTAATCCTACATCTTTATTGTTGTCAGCAAGTTTCTGGATCATACTCTGCCACTCTTAAGGGGTAGTTGCAAAAATGACTGCATCATGAGTAAGACGAAGGTGAGTTAAATAATCTTCCTCACTTTTCATGCCCTTGTTTTCCCAGTTCAGTTATTGAAAGACATTTTACAATGTGGTATTAAAGAGTTTCAGAGATATGGTGTCACTTTGTCTCATTCCCTTTCCAATTTTTTTTTTTTTTTTTTTTTTTGTGCTGTATCCTCAAATTCTGAAACCTTGCATTTTCATAGATGTGTATTTTATACAAAATGAAAAGGCTGTTCTGTTCCACAATCAGAGACACCACCCAAGATAAAAATGAAAAAAGAACCAGCTTAGTCAAGTTATAAAATCCATTAGAATTAAGGGAGACAAAAATAGCATTACATTACTAAGAATAGTATAACTGTACTAGGAATCCGAATTTCTTGGCATAGAGTAGAAATCAAAATTTCCAAGCTTTTGCACATCAACCTGATGGCTATTTCAAGGAAGGTAGACAGGTAACTGCAAACTGGATAATAGAACACTTCAACAATTTGAACACAGTGACTTGACTAGACAGTAAATGAATAGGCGCAAATGTGATCAGTCATTCGAAGAAACGAGGCCACGTTGGTTGGGCATGCGGTACTGTGGTAGAAAACACAGCATTATTTGAAGAATTGATTCCAAATGCATGGCAACTCTAGAGAGACACTGTCATTGCAAGCTTTGTTGCTGGTCAAGATTTCCAAGGTTTTGCGAATGGCAGTAGATTTGGGTGTGGAATATGAAGCTAATTTCTTTATATCATTCCACATAGGATCAGTGGACTTGAACTTGATTTCTCTTCATCTATCAAGAGAAGCTAAGTCTGCTGATCCTATGTGTATTGTCTAGTCATGTCACTGCATTCAAATTGTTGATCTGCTGATCCTGTGTGGAATGATATAAAGAAATTAGCTTCACACTTCACACCCAAATCTACTGCCATTCATGAAACTTTGGAAATTTTGACCAGCAGCGAGGCTTGCAAAGATAGCATCTTTCTAGAGTTGCCATGCATTTGGAATCAGTTTTTCAAATAATGCTGTGTTTTCTACCTTGGTGCCACGTGCCCAACCAATGTGACCTTGTTTCTTTTAATGGTGGATCAAATTTGTGCCTATTCATTTATTATCTAGTCAAGTCACTGTGTTCAAATTGTTGAAGTGTTCTATTATTCAGTTTGCAGTTAGCTGTCTACCTTCCTTGAAAAAATCATCTGGTTAATGTGTGAAAGCTTAGAAATTTTGATTTCTACTCTACGCCAATAAATTCGGATTCCTAGTATAGTTATACTATTCTTAGTACTGTTGGTGTTTAGTTCCTTATTATTAATTAGTATTACAATATCTCTAGGTATATTCAGTTTTCATGTTCAGCAGGCCGTCAGGTAAGTTAGCAGGTTGAGCAGGCAAAAGAAGTGTACAAAGACTATATTTGTTCTGTGCAACTATGTATGTACTCCTGGAAGCATTAAGACTTGAAGCATACAGAAAGAGTCATTATGCTACCTAGATATGACCTTAATTCTGCCATTGATGTAAGCACAAACTGAATAATTTTTATTATTATAATGACATGTCATGTATGATGATGTTACAGGTATTTTGTAAGCAGTGCAAGAATTTCTCTAATTTTGGTTCAGTTGAAAGCCAAGTAGATGCAGTCTTTTGGCCTGTGGGTTACTAACTGTAGAGTGGGTCTACAGCATTATATTTTTTCACCAGAATGTTTTGTAATATTAACTGTTCTCTTGATTTTGGAATAAATGATTGCAATTATTCACGGTGTTCAAAAGGTTCTTCATACATGTCTATAAATTTGCACCATTCCTGCTAAGTTAAAAGCCATGACATGTTTGAAAGCTTGTCTAAATTTGTTATTATGTGTTAAAAACAAAGGCCATATCATAATTTATCTCTTTGCTGGTAGCATATGTTGCTATGGAGCCTACTAAAGACAGGGAGAGATTTACATTTTCAGGAAGATGCAGCTTGGGGACTGGGTGAGTGGGGGATTCATCCCAGTTTATCAGAGGTATATCGGAACATTCCTGTTCATATGCCACTGTTATAGGATAGCTGCTCAAATTCAGAGAAAGCCAGCAGAACTTCAAAGACATCCCTCATGCAATAATACTGAAGAAGGCTGTGAACATGAGAACTATCACTGCTGTTTATGAACTCGTTAAAGAAAACCCACACATCACTGTTCAGGAAACACATTTGGTTGTCAGTGTATCAATTCTTTTAGTGATGAGATGCTTACAAAGAAATTCTTTTAGCCCAAGTGGCAGGAAGGAAAGGCAAAGGAATACTAAGGAAGTCATGGGTGGATCAGATTCAGGAGTGTCTGCATGAGAAAAAGATTATGAGTATGAAGTATAGAAGATCTTGTGTATGGTGTGTGATGGATGTGAGTGAAGCTCGAGTTGTATGTCAAGATCGCTGTAAATGGAGAAGTTCGATATGGCACCAGTAAGTAAAAATTATCTGGTAGTTTGTATTTCTTTGTGGAGTTAACCTCTGAATCTCAGAGAACAGCTTAGTGATATGTAATGTAATGTATCAATTGACAAGAGTGGAAACAAATTATTTATCAACATTTAAAATTCTGAAAGATGTGTATCAACATTTAAAATTCTAAGAGAACAGCAAAAAAGAGTTAAAGTGAACTCATGCAAAGAGATGTTGGCAGTTTTTTAACATAAACAGTTAGCATACATTGTCACGGTTGATGAGATGTGGATTTATTACTATACAACTCCCAAAAAAACTGGATGACTATATTTATATTATGAATGTCCCCAAATCCTCCAACAAAACTTTTATTCAAAACAGAGTATATTTGCAATCTTTATCATAAAAATTTCCCAAGGAGTGGTTGTCATGAACGCCTCACCTGGAAAAAAAAATTATAAATGGCCAATACTACAGCATCATTGTTTTGCCCAAAATAGTTAAGGCGATGAAGGAGTAGCATTTAACAAAAGGCATGTCAAGGGTTCTCTTCCATGTTAATGTCAGTGCGCAAATAACCCAGCACGTTATAGCTAATCTGCAGCAAGAAAAAGTCAGTTATTTCATCTTACATATTTACTTAGTCTTGCGCAGAAACCTTCTTCAAGGATGCAAGACCTTGTAAAATGTATTTATTTGTAGTTGTTGAGTATTCCTTAACAAGAGTACCACCAAGAACTCTAGAATTGTTGTAGATTTTTTCAATTGTATAGATGCTGGGAGTACTTTGAAGGACAGGAAAAGTTTTGTTGTGATAAGTTCAATGATTTTTGTTCTGCAGATGCATGTCAAGAACTTTTTTAACATTCCTCTAAGCCAATGAGGTAGCATTTCCATGGTGTTCAGTTTCCTTGGTAAGACTGCCCTTATATACAATTTATGGAATCATTTTTCTTTGCATGTTTTAGATGATGAGTTCTAAAGAAGAGAATGTTAATGAATTTCATATTTTCTCAATAATAATTTGAGCCAGCATTCACTTCCATGTCTGTGTTCAGGTACTTTATATTATTTTTTAAATTTTATTTTTTTATTATCTACCAAGCAACATTGGTTAAAATTTTAGTGTGACTATTAGGTATCTTACAAACTATAATTTGTCCTTTTGGAGACATAAATTATGGAAAATTTTACAATATCCATTGAAATACTGTTCTGTTTACTTCTAACTGCTACACCTTTGTCATCAGCTTCTGTTCTATTACCAAAATTAAAATTCAGAAGTAATTGTGATTTAAGAGTCATAAATCTTTCTCATTTTCTCTCTCTATTGAATGAATGAATGAATAATATGAAATCATATGATTATTTTTTCTCAGTTTAGTGTGTTCTTTTTCTAGGAACTAGTTTACATATGGAACAGCTTTCCAATGATAGCAAACTCACCAGAACTAACTAAGAGAATCCTGTCTCTTGTTGATAAAGTTTTCACTGGGCTTCAAGAAACCAAAGGTTATAATAATAATAATAGTAATTTTCTTATTATTTGTTTGATCTAATTTTTCTTGCATGAAAGGTGACTTAGTTTAGCTGTATTCATAGTCTCATATGTAAAGAATTAGCAAAATAAGTAATTACTGTTATTGTTTGCTTTTTCTTATTTTTGTTTCTAGTCATGAGAAAGATTATAATGCTATTAGTTTTTTCCTTGATGCTATAGAATAGTGAAGCAGCTTTTTCTCTTGATTTTATTGTTTTCCTCTGCTTTTTTTTAAGCCTTACATCCAAGTTGACACATAAGTCAATATTTCTATTTACAACATTTTTCAATAGAAAGCCCAGTGGGCCATTATTACATGGTTTGCATTTCATTTTATTTTTTTGTTTAATATATCATATCTTTGTTGTTGTTGTTGTTGTCTTTTACTTGTTGATCATCATTCATCATCATTGTCAACCATTATTAATCCACTGCTGGACGGAGGTCTCCCCAAGTTTCCTCCACAACAGTCTGTCTTGTGCCAGTCTCCTCCATGTCACTCCCGCATACTTTCGAATTTCATGCACCCATTTCCCATGTGGTCTTCTTCTGGGTCTTTTCCTGTCCCTTGGAATCCAATCTAAAATTTCAGCTGTCCATCGATGGTCTGTCCTTCTGTCAGTATGTCCAGCCCATTGCCATTTCAGAGATTTAACTCTGATCATGATGTCTTCCACTCTTGTCATTTTTCGGATCCACGAGTTCCTCTTCTTATCTCTCCTGGTTACACCAAGCATGCACCTCTCCATGCTGCTTTGAGTTGTCTGCAGCCTTTGTATGTCTCTTTTAGTTAAAGTCCACATCTCTGCCCCCGCACGGGGATAACTGGTTTTCCAGTTATTTGGGGAGCGGCGCCCCCACGGCCCGAGCTCACCTTGTGACGGAGTACTTTTCGTTTACTCTTGAACGATACCATCACCGAAGGGACAGCTGTTCATCCAGCTGATGGGGATGGCGTCCCCACGGCCCGAGCCGATTTTCTCTTATTGTTTTGCTTTTTTCGTCTTCAGTTCATTTAGTGGCATGTACCCGCCTAGTTGTAGGCTGCTGCGGTTGTGATGAGGCGCCAGCTCTGGGTTTTGTTCCTCGTTCTCTTCCCTGTCTTTTTTTTCTTTTTTATGCTACATTTTCTGTTTTTCCGGAGCTGGTTAGCTTAGACCTACCTGCATGTTTGCCGTGTGCGGTGACCCGTACAGGTGGAAATGAGGATGCTGGAGGCTGAGGTATTTGAGGGCCGGGTTGTAGTGTCTCCAGAAGCCAACACTCCTCTTTGCCCTCTGCTTCACCCTAAACGGGAGGCTGGGAGCTAACCCACTCCTGGTCAGGAAGTCTGTGGCCGAGTTGCGTCCCGACTTCTAGCGGCTTGTCGTTCTGTTCGGCTGGGTGAGTTGGGGGTAGGGTGGGCATGCCAAAGGGGTGTTCTCCGGGCACGGGAAAGTCTGGGTGCACGCTGAGCGTGTGTCTGCCCTACCAACTTGCTATATCCGCTGACTATCCCTAGAGCCGTGTCCTGCGTCCTCTTGGGCTTGCGGACCTCCGGCTCTCCCTCGTTGGGCTCGGTATTGGGTGGGGAGGTCGGCGGACGAATCTTTTCTTCTTCTTCATGGCAAACAAAAGTGTTTCCCATGCTGTTCCTTTGAAGCGCCGTGTGGAGGATGGGTCGCCCTCCTCCACTAAGAAACTACTCAGTTCCAACTGCAACGCTCTGTTTCTTCTTATTCATTCTGTTGATCCAGCACAATCCCTCGGTTCGAAGAGTCCTTTCTGGATTAATAAGGCTCTTCAGGCCGTTGCGGGCTCACCAAAGAGTGTCAAGAAGCTCCCGTCAGGGGATCTTCTTGTGGAGACTTCCAATCCTCGTCACAGTGCCACCTTGCTGGAGACGACCGTTCTGCTGGACGTTCCAGTCCAAATATCTCCCCATGGTTACCTCAATTCCTCTCGCGGTGTTATCAACTCCCGCGACCTGCTGGAATGCAGCGATGAGGAATTGCTGGAAGAACTTGGGGAACAACATGTCACTGGGGTTCGCCGCATTCTTTTCCGGCGGGATGGGAAGTCTATTCCCTCCCGGAACATCGTGCTCACTTTTGACTCCCCTACCCTGCCGACTTCCATCAAGGCGGGGTACTTGCGGCTCGATGTTCGCCCATACATTCCGAACCCCTTGAGATGTTTCAAGTGCCAGCATTACGGTCACTCCCAGCAGTCTTGCCGTAATGTAGCGAAGTGTGGACGCTGTGGGTCGCCAGAACACTCTTTGGCGGACTGCTCCGCTGAGGCGGATCATTGTGTCAATTGCGAGGGTTCTCACCCGGCTTCTTCTAAGCAGTGCCCAAAGTGGATCGAGGAGCAGGCTATCCAACGCCTGAAGACGACAGAACATCTGTCTTATCCTGAAGCCAGACGGCGGATAGCTCCTCTACCAACAGGCCGGCGCTCCTATGCATCGGTTGTGGTCCAGAAGGCTACTGTTGCGGTGCAGACTGATGTGTCCCTCCCAACGCGGTGTCCTTATGATCTTGAGGACATCGTTGCTGCCGGATTGGAGGCACTGAAGTCTCGCCGCATTGAATCCAAGGCGCCATCCACATCGACGCCTAAAACATCCTCTGTGCAGACAACATCCTCTGCCAGCACTGGGACCCAGTCCCAGGGCGCATCTCGGAAGAAGCCGGCAAAGGTAAAACCAGGATCGTCCCCTCGAAACAGAGCGGGATAACACCACAAAGACCCCGGTGGCGCGGCCCTGTGTGAGTAAGCACAGCCCTGTGTTGCCTCCGGACATTGCAGATGGTCAGGAGCTGATGGACGACTCGGAGACATTCTAGTCGTCTGTCATTTTCGTTTTTCATCCTTTCCTTTTTATTTTTCATATGGCTACGCTCGTTCAGTGGAATTGCCGAGGTCTGCGACCAAGAATTGATGATCTGAAAGGCTTACTGTCTTCGCACACACCTGTGTGCGTTTGCCTCCAGGAGACAAAGCTTCGAACAACGGACACTTTTCCGCTGCGGAGACATTCCATTTTCCGCAAAGATCATGAGGAAGGTGTCATCGCCTGCGGAGGAGTGGCTGTTGTTGTTCCTCATGGTATTCCTGTCACTGCAGTTGTCCTTCGGACATCTTTGCAGGCAGTGGCAGTGAGACTGTCTGTGAACACACTGTTCACAGTGTGTTCCATTTACATGCCACCAAATACAGCAGTGCGCCTTTCGGATCTGGAAGATTTAGTCGACCAGCTGCCGCCTCCTTTCTTCATCTTAGGAGATTTCAATGCACACAATCCGTTGTGGGGCTCTACCACTCGTGACTCCAGGGGCCGTGTTGTTGAGTCTCTTCTCTCCAACACGTCCCTCTGTCTCCACAACACCGGGGCAGTCACTTATTTTCATGAACCCACCCGCTCGTACTCAGCCATTGATCTGTCCTTGAGTTCGCCATCGTTATATCCTGACTGGTCCTGGAGCGTGTCTGATGATCCCCTTGGCAGTGATCATTTTCCCATCTTTCTCCGTCTAGCAGGTGACGGGTACCGTCATCCTACTCGCCCTGCTAGATGGGTTTTCGATCGAGCCAAGTGGGACTCATTCACGGCTTCAGCGATCATTACTCCAGTCATGGTGACCTCGGGTACGATCGATGCAGCTGTTGCGGCGGTAACGGATTGTATTGTGCACGCGGCAGCCTTTACCATCCCTCAGTCTTCGACTACACTTCCCCGTTGTCCGCGACCTTGGTGGAATTCCACTTGCAAAGCAGCTCGTCAGGCCCAACATCGGGCTTGGGGTAGGTTTCGTCGGTACCCCACCGACGCAAACCCTACTTGCTTTCAAGAGAGCCAAATCTTACGCGCGTTTGGTCCGTCGTCGTAGCCAACGGGAATCTTGGATACGATACGTATCCGGGATTAACACCACTACCAGCTCTAAGATCGTTTGGGACAGGATCCGCAAGATTCGGGGTACGTACCCTTCTGGGGAAATCTCCATTCTTGAGAGTGGTGGAGGAACGGTTGCTGACGCTCAAGGTATTGCTGACTGTCTGGGCGCAGCATTTTCTTCGGTGTCCAGCAGCCGCAATTACGCTGCTTCGTTCCGGCAGGTACAGCCGCGGCTTGAACGGTCCAAGGTTTCCTTTGGACCGTTTTCCGCTGCCGATTATAACAGCCCGCTGACTGCCGTCGAACTGAAGATTGCCCTGAATCGGTCCGGCCGAACATCTGTCGGACCGGATAACATCCATTATGACATGCTGAAGCACCTTTCTCCGTCCTCTCTTGACTGTCTGCTGGTCCTGTTTAACAGGATCTGGCACGAGCGTGACTTTCCCGAATCTTGGCGCACTGCCATTGTCGTTCCTGTTCTCAAACCTGGTAAGGATCCCGCTAACCCGTTGAACTACCGACCTATTGCTATGACGAGCTGCCTCTGCAAAGTTCTAGAGCGCATCCTCAATTTTCGTTTAGTTTTTTATTTGGAATCACGTCACCTTCTTTCACCTCATCAGAGTGGATTTCGAAATTCCGATCCACCTCAGATCATCATCTACGCCTTGAGACATCTGTCAGAGGCGTTTGTCCGGCGTCAGCACATGGTCTCCGTGTTCTTCGATATGGAGAAAGCTTACGACCGCACCTGGAGATACGGCATTCTCCGTGATCTGCACGAGTGCGGATTGCGGGGAAACCTACCATCTTTCATCGCCGGATTTCTCCAGGACCGGAGTTTCCGTGTGCGCGTCGGGTCGACCTTCTCTGCGTTATACCCACAAGAGCAGGGTGTCCCTCAAGGCTCCATTCTTTCTGTGACATTGTTCATCCTTCGTGTTAATCATCTTTTCACCCTCCTTCCTCCGACGGTCCGTGGCACCATGTACGTGGATGATCTGCAGATCTCTTGCGCATCTGTCAACATGCACTATTGAGCGGCAGCTGCAGACGGCCATTAATAAGATCTCTACCTGGGCCTCCCACAATGGATTTGGCTTCGACCAGAAGACCGTTTGCGTGCATTTTTGCACGCAAACGGGGCCTTCACCCTGACCCCAGCCTCCGTCTGGGGTGTTCTACCATCCCTGTGGTGTCAGAAGTCAAGTTCCTTGGGCTAACTTTTGACCGAGCACTCACCTTCCGACCTCACATCCAGTCTTTAAAGGTGAAGTGCACGAAGTCATTGAGTATCCTGAAGGTCCTCTCTCGAACATCTTGGGGGGCTGACAGGTGTTCCATGCTTCGCATTTACCATTCTCTGATTCGGTCAAAGTTAGACTTCGGTTGCATAACGTACGGTTCGGCACGTCCTTCCGTGTTGCGGCCTCTGGATCCTGTCCATCACCAGGCTCTGCGGCTATGCACTGGTGCTTTCCGTACCTCTCCCGTGCATAGCCTGTATGTCGAGGCCCATGAACCGCCGTTGTGCATCCGACGTAAGCAGCTGTCTCTTCAATTCTTCACCAAGTTGAAGTCTCTTCCTGATCATCCACTGCATGGTTCCATTTTCCAACCACAATGTGTCCGCCTATTCTCACACCGGCCTTCCTGTGTTCCGACGTTTGGGATTCGGTTGTCGACCTTGGTGCGCGATGCTGGTCTAGACTTGTCAAGGATTGGTTCGACCCGGTTCTACAATGGACCGCCTTGGCGGCCGGTTCAACAACGGCTGACCTTTCCCTTTGTGTGTGGCCAAAGTCTTCCACTCCTGCTCTGGTGTACCGGCAGCTCTTTGCCGAGAAACAGTCTCTCTTCCCGGATTTCGTGCCTGTCTTTACTGACGGGTCGAAATCCGGTGAGGTTGTTGGTTCCGCTTTCGTGGTGTGGCGATGCCTCCCATGCTGAGAGGCTTCCGCCTGAATCTACTGTCTTTTCGGCAGAGATGCGTGCGGTACACCTCGCTTTGTGTCACATACGGTCTAGATCTCATCGTCGCGCTTTGATTTGCTCCGATTCCCAGTCCGTCATCCAAGTTTTATCTTCTCCAGAGGACACGGACTCACCTGTCATCCGTGATGTCCGTCGTCTTCTTGGAACTTTGGAGGGTGATGGCTTCCTGGTCCGATTCTGTTGGGTTCCTGGCCATGTTGGGATCCGGGGTAACGAGCTGGCAGATCTTTCTGCCAGGTCTGTTTCCTCCATGTCGCCAGCTCGGCTGCCACTGTCTTTCCGAGATTATCGGCCGTTGATCCGGAAATTTGTTATGGATGAGTGGCAGTCCCTGTGGTCTCAGCAGGGCAGCAATAAACTCTATGCCATCAAACCACAGATCGGACTATGGAAGTCTAGTTTGCGGACCTAACCGTCGTGGAGGAAGTTGTTCTTGCACGTCTCCGCATTGGGCACTGTCGTTTTACTCACCGCTTTTTGCTGTGTGGCGAGGGTGTCCCGGGTGTGTGAGACGTGCAACTGTCGTCTCACTGTCCTTCATGTTTTGTGTACTTGTGTTCGGTTTTGTGATCATCGTTTTCGTCATTTTCACTCTCATCTGTTGGATCGAAGGAGCAGCCACGCTGCAAACCATTATTGGCGAAGCCTGCGACATGAAAGCAGTGTTTTCGTTTTTACAAGATATTGACTTTTTTAAACTTATCTAGCTTTTAACTTGTTCACTATCATATTTCATTTTTACCACATCAGCCTGTTTTTAACCTTGTGTACGTTTTTTATTGATTTTGTTTTGTTTTGATGTCTTTTGTTTGGCGCTCTTTGGCCAACCATGGCCCTTGCGCCATTAACATCAATTAACCAACCAACCAACCTGTCTACTCTTACTCATTTTCCATGCTTTTAACATTCTGTGGCTGATAGTTCTTTGTCTGGCGCTCTTTGGCCAAACCTGGCCCTTGCGCCACTAAAATCCACTAACCAACCAACCAACCAACCACATCTCTGCACCATATGTAAGCACTGGAAGGATGCATTGATCAAACACTTTTCTTTTAAGACATAATGGCATATTGCTCTTGAAAATTATGCTGTTCCTTCCAAAAGCTCTCCAAGCAATTTTTGTACGCTGATTAATTTCTTCATCAATGTGACCCTCACTTGATATCTGCTGTCCAAGATAAATGTACGTGTCTGTTATCTCCAGCTTTTCTCCATCAATCGATAAATCTTCATTTCTTGTAAAGGCACTGAACTTCACTTTTGTCTTCTAAAAGTTCATTTTTAATCCCACTACTTTACTCTTGTCAGCAAGTTCCTGGATCATACTCTGCAGCTCTGATGGGGTAGTTGCAAAAATGACTATGTATCAGCAAAACGAAGGTGAGTTAGATAATCTCCCTTTGTTTTCCCAGTTCAGTGATTGAAAGACATTTTCCAATGTGGCATTAAAGAGCTTCGGAGATATGGTGTCACCTTGTCTCACTCCCTTTCCAATTTTTATGTGTGTTGTATTTTCAAACAGCCGAATCGTTGCACTTGCATTTTCATAGATGTTATTAATAATAATAATGTATGCATCTTCAATACCGCAGGATTTTAGAGCCTTTGTAACTGCTGATGGTTTCGCCGAATCAAAGGCTTTTTCATAATCGATAAAAGCCATGCACAATGGAAGTTCATATTCCCTTGCTCTTTCAATTAGTTCTCTCAATACGTGGATATGATCTATTGTGCTGTAGCCACTCCTGAATCCAGCTTGTTTTCTCGGTTGAGCCATGTCCAGTGTTACCTTCAAACGGTGTGAAAGAACTTTAGTGAAGATTTTATAAACCACTGATAGGAGGCTGATAGGTCTGTAGTTCCTGAGATCCTCAATGTCACCTTTTTTATGTAGCAGGATCATTGTAGCATTGTTCCAATCCTCAGGAATCTTCCCTTCATTAAGGCATCGAGTGAAAATTTGGGCGAGTACTGTTTCAATTTCTCCACTTTCTTCTTGTATGATGTCTACAGTAATTCCATCTTCTCCTGGAGTTCTTCCCCGCTTCATGATCTTGATTGCATGTGCAACTTCTGCTGGAAGGACTGGAATAACTCTGGTACTGGTACCTTTCATGATGTCTGGAGTACATGTATCATCCCTTTCATATAATTTGGAGTAGAAATCTTTCACTCTTGTCCAAATTTCGCCTCTATTTCTTGTTACAGAACCATCTTCTTTTCTCAGTGCCGTAACCTGTTTTCTTCCCTTACTGAGATGTCACTTTGCTATCTTTTAGGCTTTGGTTGTTTTCAATTGCTTTCCTCACTAGTTCACAGTTGAATTTCCTTACGTCTTCAGTGATACTTTTTCGTACTGTCTTGCATAGCTCTATATATTCCACTTTGGAAGTCACATCTTCTTTAGTTGTCCTGATCTCTGTTCTTTTTTGATCAACATTTTGGTTTTTCCTGATAATTTGTTCACATGCAACTTGTTCTTAGACCCAGCTAATTTTGTTGCTGTTTCCATAAGAGCTTTGTTTACTTTTCTGTTAACTTCAGAAATATCCACTTCTTCCGATGTTAGGCCTCTACTGCAGAGAATCTGTTCTTCAGTTCCAACTTGAAGGTATTATGGTGTTTTTTAAAGTTGGTTATGTCAATACATTTTGTTTGTCTTATGAGCTTGCCCCGTTCGAGTTTAGTGTTGAGGTGCATCTTACATCTCGCCAATCTATGGTCACTACCTGTGTTGAACTTGTTTAGCACACTGCAGTCTTCTATGACTAATTTTATGCTACACATAATAAAATCAATTTCACTAGTATTCCCATTTGGATGTCTCCATGCCCATTTCCTGTGTGGCTTTTTCTTGAAAAAGGAGTTCAAGATGAAAAACCCTTCTGCCTCTGCAAACTCAACGAGAGTATTTTCACGCTAGTTTCTGTTGCCATGACCCAATTTACCTACTGAAGTTTCATTCTGTTGCCGTTGCCTTATTTTTGCATTGAAATCTCCGATAATTATCTTCAAGTGCTGCTTACCTTTATATTTAGATGACGACTTGTTGATACGAAGTCAAAAAACTTTTTATGCAATTATAACATGCTGAAAGAGAATTGACATTTGCAAGTAAACTAATATGTGAAACATATGTATTCACACTACAAACATTGTAGTACTAACACTATTTTTATAGCATGTTTTTTTTTTTTTATGCCGATTCACGATATGAACCACGTATACTTCATCTGTATTTGATATTAAAAAATAAATATTTGGAAGGGTCAAATGTAATATATTTTGTTATATTGTAATCAAAATAATATTCGGTTTTAGGAAAATACTGTTACTATTAATAAAAATTTTAATTTAACTTACCATAAAACCACATAGTTGGATACTTACTTGGTTAGTAGAGTTATTGATGCTCAAAGACAATTTTTTTTTATTAGTATTTTTTTTAATAAATTTTACCCTAAAATAAGGGTAGATGAAGTTCATAGTAAATTCAATCACGAATGCGGCTAATAAAATCGTAACCTAGGTTTTCGGTGCATCTCTTGACATCATTGTCACCGTTGTTTTTACATGCTCCCGCACACATCAAGGAATTGCAAATGGCGAGTATTTGTCCTCATCTTGACTTTACCCCAGCGATACCGATGCGCAGGCGTACATGGCCTGTTGTTAGTTTGTCTATATGAGGGATTCTCACTTCGAGTGTCATCTATTGGATTCAATATCGATCAGAAAATTGGTTTAATTTAAATTTAATCCATTATTGTTGACTGAAATGGTACAGTAATAATCGATTAAATTTAAATTAAATCAATTTTCTGATCGATGTTGAACCCAATAGACAGCGCTCGAAGTGAGAATCTCTCAAGTAGACAAACTAACAACAGCCCATGCGTGCTTGCACATCGATATTGCTGGTAAAATTGAGATGAGGACAAATACTCACCATTTGCAATTCCTTGACTTGTTCAGGAGCACATAAGAACAACGCTGACGATGGTGTCAAAAGGTGCACCGAAAACCTAGGTTATGATTTTATTAGCCACATTCACAATTGAACTCTGTACCTCATCTACCCATATTTTAGGTTAAAATTTAATAAAAAAAAACTTCTTTGAGCATCAATGTATACGCTACTAACCAAGTAAGTATCCAACCATGTGGTTTTAAGGTAAATTAAATTTAAATTTTTATTAATTGTAACAGTATTTTCGTAAAACCAAATATTATTTTGATTACAATATAATAAAATATTACCATTTAACCCTTCTAAATATTTATTTTTTAATATCAAATACAGACGATGTACACGGGGTTCATATCGTGAATCGGCAAAAAAAAAAACATGCTATAAAAATAGTGTTAGTACTACAATGTTTTTAGTGTGAGTATATATGTTTCACATATTAATTTACGATCAAATGTTCATTATTTCATATCTTTTTTATTGTTGGTGGTGGTGGTGCTGAGTTGTAACCTGCAGAAGTTGCAAATGCTTCATTGTTTTGTTGGTTTTCCATTCTACTGCTTCTTCTTACATCCTTTGCTGTTTTAGTGAAAAAGCTAAGTAAACTGCAGACTTTCCTAGGGTATTGGCCTGTTTGGTTGAAAAAGTATATCTGGTTGAAGTCTTTCATAGTCATGATGATTACTTTTTTTACATCTGCTTGTCGTAAATGAGAATATAGAACTAGTCACTCTTCTATTGTTTGAACATAATCACTTAATGGACCACTTAACGTTCATGCTATCTCTTAATTCATGTGCATATTGTACATTAAAACATGAAGGCAACTTAACTTCTTGAGGCTTGCCTCTCTCTTGTAACATTTCTTGCACGTTAATAGTAGTGTGCATACAAGCAAAAATATTATTCTTATTAATAAAGATAATTGCAGCGGATTAGAAAAAAGCAGGTGTATATGAAATTCCAATTACCAAGACCCTAGTTATATTATACATTGGAAGCACGAAAAATAAATTTAAACATCGTCTAAAACAACACATAAAAAATTGGCAAAAAAAGGAAGCTAAGACAGCTTTGATTCAGTACTGTTTAGAAAACCAAGAATACCCTAAATTTGATGAAATTAAAATTATTAAAAGTTGTAAGACAGAAAGACATCTACGAAACGCAGAATCAGTGTTAATTGAAAAAAAAAAGGGATAAAGTTTGTAATATTAATGATCCTAACAACCTGAACTACAGATGGAAGGAATTAATAAAATTAGAGCATCAAAATCGAAACAACAGAAAAGAAAAGTGGGGGGGGGGGGACAGAATTGAACAATAGAGGGAGCCACGGTAGATGACTATTGGAGACATCAAAGCGAGCCCAGGCACCGACTGCTTCACTCACTTGCTTTGCGGCTGCAGATCAGTTAGTATCAAGAGAGCTTCCTAAGGATGGCTGAGGACCAGCTGAAAGCAACAACAAACTGTTAACATACAAGAAATGTTACAAGAGAGGCAAGCCTCAAAAAGGCAAGTCGCCTTTATGTTTTAATGTTTGGAACATCTGTTTTCATTCATAGATTTCTGTTCTTAACATTTTGTCTTACAATCAGCTCAAGTTTTTCTCTGAGTACATAATCATATTTAATTCATTAAATTACTGTAAAATTGAAATTTCCATTAAACTCACCTTTATTAAATATACAGTATTTTCAGTTACATCAATCAGAGTACTTTGATACTGGGCATCCAAAATACACATTCACAATTCCTTCATTTGGTTAAGGTCCAGGTCTTCTATCTTTGTTTCTTTGTACAAGTACGTAAAGACTTTTGCATAAAAGTTCAAACCACATCTAAAAACATTGCTAAGGCATCTAAATAAACTTCAGATCTCAAAAAAAAAAAAAAAAAAAAAAAAACATGCCCTGCCCCCCTTCCCTCAAGAAAACTGATTTGGCTATTTAACCTTTCATATACTCAGGTAATCTGACACCTAAATTTGCATATTTGACTATTTGAGAATGTGCAAGGTGAACTAAAAAACAAAACAGAATAGCATTAATACAACATTTCACAGCAAATAAGTATAGTGAAGAACATCAAGTTAATTTCACTGGAAATAATTATCACAAATACAAATACCTCATAGAACAAGAAGAAAAATATAGAAAAAAATGCAATATACATTTGTATATCACAGAAGCAGATGTCATTCTTCTACTAATAGATGGCAGCAAACAAGAACTGCATTCCTAATACATGCATGTGCACTAACAGAATAAAGGAAATTATGACATAAGTGATATAATAAATAGGGCACTGTAGCTGTCAAGGACCAGATAATGAACTGACATACTTTGGAGGATGAACTATAGCAGGATTGACCAACTTTTTTGTGAAAGAGCCAATTAAAAATTTTCATGGAACTCACAGGCTAATGGTTGCTGTGAATTCCATAAAAAATATATGTAATTAATATAAATAAAAAATTAAAAGCAAAAACATTAGAAATGGACTATAAAATTAGACATAAAAATTTCGAAAATGGACATTAAAAGTAATTTATTACATTTTCTTTCGTTGTTAAACCAAATGCTCAGTTAATGTGAGTCTAAAATTGCATTTTCTTACACAAGTAGACTATGTCTGCCCATACACTTGATGTAGCAATACACAGAATTCCAGTAAGATGTTCATCTGTCAGATGGAACCTTGATTTTGTTTTTTATAGCTTTTATCCTTGAAAATATGTTTGCAGCAATATGTGCTACCAAGCAGTGCAATGCATTGAAGGGCATGTTTTGAGACATTTGGGTAAGGATCTGACGGAACATAATTTTTGTAAAATGTTAACAAATCGTACTCTACAAATGCTCTCTTCTTGGCAGTGTCATTTTTGATCTCGACTAGTTCTATCTGCAACATCTCACGGGCATCATTGACATTGATTCCAAATAGATCTGAAAATAACTTCATTCCCTTCATTTCACCAACGTGTTAATATCTGAAATAGAATCATGTTTCTGAAATCCAAAAACTTTCTGTGAATTCATCACTAAGTTTTATAATCAGTTTGGAGTATTTTTTATGGCTCGCTGTCTCAGACGACCTTGTTGATAACGTCATGAAATGTACAACTTTTTTCACAATCAAACAGTTTATGGGCAAGTTGATCCCTTCCTTGTAATTTCTCATTTAAGTCTGCAAGATATTTAGTGATATTTACTAGGAATGCCAAGTCATTCAATCACTCATTGTAATTCATAAAACTTGCATCTTTTCCTTTTTTTGCAATGAAGGTCTTTTTTCTTCCAGCAGTGTCCAGAATGTGGACAGTGTCACCACCCTGCTGAGCCAGCAAATATGGTTGAAGTAAATTACATCGCCATTGAATGATTCTGATTTTGCAAGAAAAGTTATGAACTGTCTGTGATTGAGCTCCTTGGACCTTGTAAAATTGATAGTTAAAACAACATTTTCCATTACATGTTGCAGATCCATGGTCTTTGCTCACAGTTCCTCTTGGTGAATGATGCAGTGGCATGTGATGACATCATTAGGCACTGATTTTCAGCATTAGATTTGCAAATCCATTATCATCACCGGGGCTTCATCTGTTGTAATTCCACAAAGTTTATCCTCTGGAAGATTGAATTTCACCAAGACACATTTTGCCTCATCAAGAATATCTTTTCCAGTTGCGCTTTTCACTGGGCGAAAGTCCAATAGTTCCTCAACGATTTCAAAAGTTGCAGTGACTCCTCGTACATAGATTGCCAGCTGTGCTGTTTTGCTTATATTCGTACTTTCATCAAGTGCTAAGCTGTAAAATTGGTAAGCTTAGAGTTTTTTAATGAGATAATTTTCAATGTTGATTGCTGAATCTTTTACTCTTCTAGTAACTGTCTGCTGTGAAAGACTCATTTTTTCTACCATAGACTTTTTATCAGGACATGGTACAGATATAAATATGTACAAGCAATCTTTCACAAATTCCCCATCCAATAATGATTTACCTCTCTTGGCTATTTCTTTGGCTATCAAATAACTGATCTTGGTAGCCGCCTCGGAACTTTGGTTTGCAGCTTTAAAGAAAGATTTAGGGGGCAGAGAGAACTTGACGCCAGTGGAAGGCACAGGGAGAACATACCATTAATTGTAATCCATCACGTGGAAGGATTCCAACCGCTGTGTATGTTTTTTAGGTTAAATTTGGAAACTTGTGTCAGGATTTGACAGCGCTGCTTACATAGCTTAGTTGTTTGCATGTTTACATAGAGTTTCATTTCGTGGTGTTATCATTGCTCGTGGGACGTTTTTGTGTATTGTTGATACATGTTGCTTTGTTCTCTCTGCAATCAAGATCATTTCATGCATTTGTAATGCTATGAGAAAGAGATATTATCATACGTACCGTGAAGTGTATGCTAAATTATTCGACTTCATTCATAAGCCAGCCAAGGGTGACAATTAAGTGTTTTGTACTTTTTGCAGCAGTGACATGAACATCCCCCATGATGGAAAAACTGATGTACTGATTCATGCGAAGTCTGCTAAACACAAAACAAGCCAGTCTGCTCTGCAAAATAACCAAAGGATAGAAAAAGCCTTCCTACCGAAAAAGCGATGTTGGCATGATCAAATCAGGGGTAGCAGCATTTCTGAGAAAGGAACATGAAAATATTGCTGTGATTGGGTGTTCATGCCATCTGATAAATTTAATGACTGAAAAAAGTTCATCATGTTAGCCATTCAAAATAGATGAAATACTTGTTGGCATCTTCTATTACCTGGAAAAAAGTTCAAAGAAGAAGGAGAAGCTTAGAGACCTACAAAAGATGCATGACACTGAAGTTCAGAAAATCCTTAAGCATGTTTGTACACACTGGCTTTCAGTTGGAAAGTGCTTGCAATGTTTGATTGAACAGTGGGAACCACTGATTTCTTTTTCAAAGATGAAGTCATGGAGAAAGCAAAAAATTACCCACATTTCTGGTACCTACTGCATTCCGAAAAGAACTGCTGCTTCTGGTGTATCTCCCTGCATTGAGAAAAGCTCGGCAGTTAAGAAGAGCAAAATTGATTCCAATAAAACAAGCTGTAAAAAAAAAAAGACCAAACAATGAAGCAGTAGGATCTTCATATAGAAAAAAACTGCTCTTTCTCAGGAAGAAAGGATCTTTTATTTTTTAACAGATGTAAATAAGGTCTTTTGCTTGTTTCTCATGCATACTGTTCTAGTATTTGAAAAAAAAACAAAAAAACAGTGTAACCCTGCAACAGGCATCACAATGTATCCAATACCTTCTTTCATCCGGAAGCCACAGCACTTTACTTGCTAACGCAGGGGTATATTCCATACCCCTTTGATACCAGGATGGAAATACCAAGTTTTATATTGGCATGACAAAGAGGTCATTTGCTACTCGTTTGTCCAAACACAAAAGAGACGTCTTGAAGAATAAATCATCCACTGCCCTATCTTGGAAGGTCATGGCATCTCCTGCTGCCCCACAATGGGCCGATTTGCAACAGGTTGCACCATACACTACCGCCAGAGGTACAGCCATTAGGGAGTCTTTGTAGATCTTGTTTAGCAATCATGTCTGCAATGGGCAATGGTGACGTGTCAGTGGAGCTGCCTTTGATATGGCGCATGTTTCTGCGTGCCTCTCATGAAAGTACCTGATTCTTCTCATTTTCAACTGTTTCCTCACGTGCTGTGCTGTCTCGTTTTTATACATTTTATATATTTCACATGCATATTTAAATTTTTCTGTTAATTCATTTAGGTTACTAACGTTCTAAACCACGTCTAAGCCTGAAGAAGGCACCCGTAGGTGCTGAAAGCTTGCAACCAGTTGTTTGCTGTTTTATGCCAATAAACGGAGATTATCAGTCTTTACCTAGTTTGGTGTACTACTACCCGTTTTTATCTAATTTACAATATATCCATGTTCTGCAGGTTTTACTGATGAACTTACTGAAAGATATACTTCCAAAATTTGTGAAGCCTGCAGTAATCAAACAGTGTCTATCACCCCTCTGAGTTGAATATCATTCTCGAGAAAATCAAAGAGAGTACAATAATTCAATTATTGGCCATGCAGCATCAAAGGCTGTTAAGAGCATCCAACAAGGTGACAAGTGCGTTTTTTTCAGTGTTGTGAGAAAATATTTTGCCTCAGCATGTGTCTATATTCGCCACAGATTTTCATTGGAAAGTCCAGTTTAGGTTATTACTAAAGTCGCACATCTAGCAAACATTGAAAATGCATCCTTTTCCAATTTGAAGTTCTTCATAGAAAACTTCCCTGCCCTCTCATGTTGCTCAAAAAAGAAAACAAAACAGTTGATGAAGCGATTGATGCCCTTCAGTCTGAATTCTGAGCATTTCAGATGGAAAATTTATCTCAAAGTATTTTAGAAGAGCTAGCTGATTTACAATGGATTGCAGTAAGCCAAGTGAAAAATTAAACTGGTCAGCCAAAATTCAACAGAGTCTCAAAAGTGATGTCTATTCTCTGTATTCCGCACAGCTGTGCGGAATGTGAGAGAGTTTTTAATGTTGTCAAGAAAACAAGAACAGAATTCAGGAGTTCATTGTCAGATGACATGTTGGAAAAGATGCTCATTGTAAAGTCATGGCAGTCAAGACACTGCTTTGAAACAACGTTTGACAACTTTCTCTCCAGAGCAAAAGCTTCTACTTCTTTTTATGCAAAAAATCAGGAGACTGTGTGCAGGACTAAGCAGTGTGACTCTTTCAGATTTGATGAGTGTATAAAAAAAGAATTGCTTCATATTTTTAGGAAATTTGCATCTGTAGCTGCAGTCAATTACTAAAAAAAAAGTGCAAATCAGTGTTATACTTTGTACAAGTTCACAGAAAAGTTTGTCGATAATTAAATTTACTGAGAATTTTGTTTAATCTATTTTACTGATTTAAATTTATTGATTGATCATGGTAAAAGTTATAATATGCATTTGTAAATTATAATGCATAACATGCAAAATAATCTGTAAATTATAACGCATATGAAAACTGTAGTGTTGAATTGTAGCCATAAATCGTGTCTCTCTTGATGGTATTCATCCAGGAAATCTTCCTAATTTTTGTTCTAAGAAGTTGGCAGGTATGATAATCGAAAAGTTGAAAATAGATGAAAAGTATTCTTCATGGCAAAAGCTATGCTAAGGAAAACGAACTTTTCAAATACATCTCGAAGCAGAGATAGCAAGTAAAAGTTTTAACCTTAATGCCCCCTGGGGTGAAAGTTGTGCATTATTTAAAGAGGAGCTTCTTAGCAAAAATCTTATTCACTCCCCATCCTTATTTATAGCAAATGGCATACAGTAAAAAAAAAAAAAAAAATTATCAAAACGATTTTTTGAAGCAGAGCCTGCAAACAGAAGTACATAAACACCACCTAGCGGCAGAACTGTAAACTACAAACCTAAAGTGTTGCATAAGGTAAATGATATCGGGTGTTAAAAGAATTTTTTTAATTGGTCATTTAGAAGTACAGATATCAAGAACAACAGATTAAGCATTTACGCACCCTAGCAGTGAAATTTCGCATTACTTTGGGAAGAAAATGAACTGGGAGTTTTCATAGTTAGTATCTGATTGAAAAATAATTTTTTTCAGTCTGTTTTTTAGTCCCGCAGTTGTTGCTGTAACTGGAAACGAACTTAGCCTTCTAGTGGCACACTTCTGCATTAAAACATTAAAAAAAAAATTGAAATCATATGAGAAACATTTTGCGCCAAAAATGCTCTCCAACGAAGAAATAATTTTTCAAATTCGACTCATAGAAGCAGAGTTACTGACAAAAATAAAATATACATCTGTGCCTATGGTGAAAAAACTGTGTGCTATTCTAAGCAGATGGTATTCTCAAAAGGTTTTCCAAAGTGAGTTGTATCAGTTCATGCAGGAATTTTTTCAGTTGAGTTTTCAGAAGCTGAGATTTTGTTGCAAATACATCAGAAACAGAAATAAACACTTACATCCGTGGTGGCCTAGCCAATCTTTACCAAAAGTGAAAAAATATATTCAAAATATTGTCCATCAGGAGTTGTATCTGATGCAGGAAAAAATTTTCAAATTGGATTTTTAGAATTGGAGATATCAAGAAAAACGCAATATACGCTTATGCCCCTAAGTGACTGTACCTAAAATAGTCTTCGACATAAAAGGCATCGAAAGGAAAAAGAGTTTTTTCAATCGGATATCTAGAAGCAAATATGTGAAATAAAATGTATTTTGAATTCAACATCATCTGCAGTTGCACCGTCTAGTGACAAAGATTTGCATTGGGGGAAAAATGATATGCAAGGATCATCATTCGCACATTACAAGCTTCCCAATGCAAAAAGAATTTTACAAATTGAACTAATGGTTGCAGAGATATGTTTTCCCCTGCTGGACAGACAAATTGATAACAGCCTGATCTTTTACAGAAGACGCACTAATAACGAAGCTTTGGTATTGCTTACAGACAAAAAAACCAACCACCCCCTGCATTTTGCCAGGGGTGGGAAGGGAAATTTGTCAGACATAAGTTGTATCAGTAGAAAAATCCTCAACTACAAAACACCAGGAAGGGACAAAATGGCAGGATTGGATAAAATTTCAGGACATGTAACAGAATTTTAGGACATTTCCAGGACTTTTTGTGGATACATACAAACCATGCTAATAAGAAACACACTAATGTTTAGCTAGCACAGTTACTTCTGTGAGAAAAACTTTCAATTGAACAGATGATTTTCTAATGAAAAGCTAAGGAGACTATCGTCATGTGGAGCTCAGCTCTGCATAGAACAAGTGGATAGTTGACACCTGGTTGGCTGGAGAAAACGCTTCCAGTGACCAGACAAACCTTTTCTCCTCCCCTCAACTTTTCCATGGGATATTTGTTCACTCACTTGTGATAGGGAAAAGGGTTCCCACATGAAAAGGATTGCTGCGGGAAAAGGGTTCCATACTGCTCTCGTGGTTTTTCCTTATTTCTGAAGAATTTATTTTTCTACAATTTTTGTTTTTGTTTTTTTAAATCCTGAAACTTTTTGATTCCAAACAATTAGCAGGTGGGCCAGATTAAAACCTTCGGTGGGCCATACTATGGCCTGCGGGCTGTATGTTGGACAACCCTGAGCTACAGTGTATAAATTTTAGATGAAATGAACTTTTGAGATTTGAACTTTCTCTAGATACCTTAACAATGTTAGCATGCACATAATTTTCAACAAAATTCTGTATGTAACTTAGATCTCATCCAAAAGAAGGAACTGCGAATTCAGATTTTGGAAGCTAAGTACTAAAACACTCCAATGCCACTAAAAGAATATTTAATGATGGTAAGTAAATGGAATTGATTTACAATAATTTAGTAAGTTGAATATGACTATGTACCTGACAAAACAGCTGAAAGGCCAATACGTTAGTAAATATAATGTGAGAAACAGAATTGTCTGATCAAACAAATATTTATTTTGATCGCAATATTCAAACAATAAATAGATTAAGAACCACCTAATCTAAGTAGCTATTTTTAGCTACTTAGACACCACTGATTTGAATGGTATATTCCATTCAAATCAGTGGTGCCCATATTAAATTGATCTGTGCCCCTACAGGCTTGATGTATGGTGCTACAGGACAAGTCAAGGGCTGCGCAACAAAGACACAAGTGTTACTGAAGACTGGGGCTGCAGTGACAGGCCGAGTGTGTTATAATAAAAGCAGTCAGTAAACAGTATCTACTATGAGCTTCTAGGGCTATATTTTTTATTTTCTTAGCATTGTGCACATAAAAGCTGGCACTCATGTTTTGAGGTTTTCAGAGTAAGGAGTTGTGGACACATTTCCTTTTCAGTTTAGAAAACAAAAGTTCCACTACTTTGCCTTAGACTGGAAATGGATCATACAACTTAAGTCATATGACTTAGAATGTTTTTCTACCTCACCTACAGTATTAGTATTATTGATACACATACTTTTTTATATTTAAACATTTTTCTTGATTATTAATTTTTTTTTTTTTTTACTGAATTTGGCAAGAGCACTCTTCTTATTCTACATGCATAGCTACCATAACACCAATTTGCAAACTTAGTAAGAAACCCAAAGAACTTTGACAACTTTTTAATAGTTTCAGTGACAAATTGTATGTGTAGAATTTTGTAAAAATTTAAACTTTTATCTCATATGGTTTTAATAACTTAACCATGTGTCATTTTTAATAATTTAATCACATATGTGGTTCCATTTTCAGTTTTGTTTTTGTCATTTTCTCTGCTAAAAACAAAAAGGCAAAAACAAAAATGGGAAGACTCCTGATCTGTTGTTAAGGGGGAAGAGACAAAAGTTGAAAGCCTCTCCATTTGTTGGGAAGGTTTCCTTGGCATCAAAACGTGGCCATGCCATTTGTCATAAAAAAAAAAAAAAAAAAACATCCCATGTAGATATACCATACTCTATTATCTGTGTGACTGTGGGCCATGCAGTATTTAATCTACCTGTGTTCAGTGCTGATTACTTTTTCTTTTCCGTAGTTTGTTTCAGGTACGCACTAGTTTGACCCCCTTTTCAGCTTACACACTAGAACAGACATTACTTCAAGGCTGTATTTTATCCTTTTTGTAGTTCATCCTTGACATCAAAAATCATTTTGTGTTTTCCATCTCAGTGGTCTATGACCATGTATGTACTGTGTGTGAGTTGTTTTGCAGATTTACTCTGCACTTGGCTATGGGCACTAGTGTTAAGTAGTTGCAATTAACTGTTACTGTTGTCTGTGTGCAGGCAAAGCATGATGTGCTTTCTCATTCAAAAGGCTGTTTACCTAAACTTTTGCTACTCATATGGTCTCCACTTACAGTAGACCCACATCCGATGCTGAGTGCATCTATTACCTCTGTAATAAGATAATTGAACTTCTTCAAGTTGCACTTAAACAGTCAGTGTATTCACCATCCAACCCCACATTTGCAGTATGATGTGAAGCACATGAACGCATTGAATATCCTAAGTAGGGTTGGTGCTTCGTATTTGTCTTTTGAGCAGTCAAAGGTCAAAGCTGTACTATCTTATATTTGTGGATTTACTTGGGCTTCCTGCATCAAGATGTAGGATTGTTTGTTCATATTGCTTATTAAAGTGTGTTTATTAGTCTTTTCTATAGAAAAAGATGTTAGAAAGGACCATATTTCTATCCTCATGTCCCCCCCCCTTCTCCCTTGGTAATGTGTTCTGAAAAACGTTTCACCACAGTTCTACTTCTTGTTGGGTATTATTCCTTTTGGAGTATTTTCAGATGTTCACTGAATACATTTTAGCCTTTGTTCTCCAAAAGAAGTTTATTTTCAGGAGGGAAGGGGGGGGGCTGGTTAAGAAGCTGATGTGTTAAAATTTAAGAAAAGAAGAAAAAAAAGTCATTTTGTTGTTTTCTTTTCTACATCTTCCAAGGAAAATATTTTCTTTTTGAACTTTTGAACCAGAAGCACAATAGGACTGTACCTGGGAAGGAATTGGAAAAGCACAGAATCTGATAGTGACAAGGTATAGTGTGAGAAATAATAGCTGACTTAAAAGTGATGAAACTTCATTTAAAAAAAAAAAAATCTTTAGAAAAATTCTTTATTGTTACCACAACTTTGATTTTCAGATAAATATCACTGGAGGAAAATAATTATTGTAACAAAGTAAATCAATTTCAGGATTAATATGCATTTCAATTCAGAATACAGCCTGGCTATCTTCAGTCATGAAACTAATGTAGTGGCCTTCCATGTTGACCTGTAAGCAGTGCTCAAAATGGAAATTTTGAATTACCAGTATGCTCATATTTAGCTAAAAATCCCCCAGAAAATCCCCAAAACTGAGAAAGTACAAAAAAAAAAATGGAAGAGAAACACCTTTGTTTGAAAATGTAATTGACAATTCCATAGAATACTAATGCACAATGAGTCAGAAACGATGGCTGTTGATTATGGCTAGTTGGTTTCTGGAACAAAGCGAGCACTACTTATGCTACATTGAGGGCCTGTTTATAACGAGGAGTCTCTAACCCGAGACCAACGGATTATTTATAACGAGGAGTCTCTAACCCGAGACCAACGGATTAACGAGTTTTCCAAACCTCGGCTAATCACTTTTGATTTACCTGGACTTGAACCAGATCTTTTAAGGTCCTGAGCCGAGAAGGCAGCCCCAATGTCATAGCTTTGGGGCCACCAGGGGAGGTTGAGCCTTCCCTAGGAAAGATTCTTCGGATGTAATAATACAATTAGCATATGTTGTAATTGGGGGAAAAAAATAATTTCAATATCACACTTAAAAACTGACCACCGTTGGACAAATGAATTACTAGATTGGATACCAGTAGACAAAAACAGCATAAAAAATGGATGGTATAGCGCTTTATACAGACCTGACTAAGTGAAAAGCCTGTTAACCAGCTGATTCAAGAGCTTGCATAAGATACAACAATATATTATGCAGATCATTTTGTGCCTTTATAAACTGTTGCAATCATATACGGTATGCTGGTCCATTCCCAGTATTTATTACTGTTACTCATTTTTGAAACGCTTTGCATTCAGTGAGATCCATTAGGAAAGTTTAGGGCCGAATAAATATCGCCGTTAAAGCGCAAAAATAAGAATCAAAAGAGCACAAACATTGAAAAGCAAGTCAAATGCTTTAAAACCGCATCACACTATACAATGAGAACAGTGGCAGACTGGCTATCCATAAATAACCATGGACGCTGTTTTATGCAGGCCCAGTTTTGGAAAAAAATGTCAAGGTATCCCGTCCCTAAAAAAAAAAAAAAAAAGAAGAGAAATGGTATGTCAGCACCACTGTTTACTATTTAAACATCTTTTCAATTCAAGATTAAGAACCTTCAGTTTTTTTTGTTTTTTTTTTATTGAGGCAATAATTAACAGCATTCCACTCATTTTCTTGGACCACAAATTCCTAGTAAAATTTAATGTGAGGAAAAAATTATTTGTTGCTGAGAAGCAACATACAAGGCATGTTCCCTGAGAGAGACTGTCAAAGACTTTATTCCATTCTTACGAATCTTGTTACGATAACTGAATTCAGAATTTGTATTAGTTTAACTTTTCTTGTTTTCTTCCTTTCCTTTTTTTTTTTTTTTTTGTTGTTGTTGTTGTTGTTGTTGTTGTTGTTGTTGTTTTTGTTTGGGGGTTTAATGGCCACCATGAACAGCTCAATGGACTATGAGCAAGTCGCCCATCCCTAATTTAGGGTCACTTGTTCTAGAGAAGAGAAAGAGCCAGTGCCATAAGTCTAACAACATCTATGCTGCACCGGAATTAAAACCTGCACCCGTTGTCAAAAGCCAGTGCTTAGATAACTGCACCATTGGGGAGAGGCGGCCTTCACTTTTAATGACAAAAATCTAAATGTGCTGAAAATTATTTTCTTTATAAAAAATTTTAATTAACAAAATAATAATGAAATAATCTCTTAAAAAATTGAAATTGTTTAGAATTGCAAACATTTTTGTTCAAATTTATAAAGTAGGAGAAATTAAAGAATGCGAAAATCAATTTTTATTTATTCAAAATTGAAGCTCATATCTAGGCTTCATGTATAGGCCAAACATCACCACTACTCATGAAAGAAATACGGGATTACGCCATATAATACAAATTTTGAAGATGACAATCCGATTTTTGGCGTAAATTTGACAAGGATGGTAAGTCAGATAATATAGGAAAACTTGAACATTTTCAAGTTTCGGATATTATCCGATTTGTCAAATTTACGCCAAAAATCGGATTGTCATCTTCAAAATTTGTATCACCACTACTATTTGGTTTTTATGTGTGTTATTTCAATATATATTGTAATACTCTAGAATGTATTGCTTACCTCTAAAGTCCGCTTTGGAAAAAATTGCATTTCACACATGTTATTTGGTCCCTGTCCTTCACTCTGTGCCTAGATGTCTTGGTCCCTCTAGCAGCATCAAGTTTTGGTAGCTTACTTGAGTGTTACAAATATTTCAAATCTCATGATGAATAGGTAAAACTTCCATAAAATACAAACGCAGAAGGTTAAAATCTAGATACTACCGGCGAGGCACTATAGCTCACAGAAAAAATTGAAGTTCCCAATGAATCAAGCCTCCTCTAGCAGCATCAAGTTTTGGTAGAAAACACTAAACACAAAGCACACCAAAGACCTGGTAAAAACGGAAGAGCTTAAAATTTGGACAAAGAACACCAACTAAAAACCTTCATTAAAAATGCTCAAAATTTTTTGCCCAACACTTTGGGCATCACCATTAGCTTGGCGATGTCCCCACCGATGTTCATGGTTCACCTATCACCATTTGAGTGCAACACTCCGAGACTGCCTTTTGTCGGAGACACTGTCAGAGATACATCAAAACCATGCTGGCACCATCTATGTGTTCAACCATTATCTAATTTAATATTTACAAGGTAGCTTACCTCTTTCTACACTTCCCACACGTTACATTCTTTCAGCCATCATGCTTGGCCTAGGCCCGCGGTGTGGTATTCCATTTTTGGTTCACAGGTTTTCTTGAATGCTTTACCAACTCTTATGTGACATGAAGTGCCCTGTCGTCTTGTAAAAACCTAACCCTCGTTGCTATAAAACCACTTATTGAACTCAAAGACTTATGATATCATAGACAACTACGAAAAACTTATGTACAAACATGCAAATTCCGAACCAAAAAAAAAATTTTAAAAAATTTAAAATCATATATACAAATATTTACACACAACTCATTCACTAGACTTCTCGAAAACTAACAACCAACCACACCCTAGACCACTCCCAAGCAGATTGCCTCGAGTACTTTCAGTCCTCTACTGGACTATCTTCAGGAGGTGTTTTCCCTTCTGCCACTGCAGCAAGAGTGAGTGATACGCCCAGCTTCTTCGCCCCACCCCATCGTCAACCATGAAACGCTTCCACCGTGGCTCCATCTGTCATTGACCTTAGTGAACTCTTCATTTTTCTCTTTCCCTTTCTGTGTTTTTGGTTCTTTTGGTCAATTTTTATTAATTCCTTCCATTTCTCATTAAGTATATTAGGATCGTTGTTATTACATACTCGTTGTCTATGTTTTTCAATTATTACTGATTCTACAATACGTAGGTGTCTTTCATTACGACATGTTTTTATTATTTTAATTTCATCAAAATTTGGATATGTCTTGTTATCTAGGCAGTATTGTATCAGTGCTGTTTTCGCTTCTTTTTTTTTTTGCCAATTTTTAACATGCTGTTGTAATCGATGTTTTAACTGATTTTTAGTACTACATGTATATGACTTGGTGGGATTCCATTTATTGGTATTTCGTACACACCAGCTTTTTCCAAGATACTGCATTTTCCAGTGTTATTAATTATCATATCTCCAAAAGTCATTACTTTGGTTCACATCTGAATACCATATTTATTGCATAATTTATTGATTTCCCTAGCAATTCCTGGAAGGTAAGGTGTTGCTCCGACATATTGTAATTGTTTTTTTTTTTGTTAGGTGAATAAGTATCTTGCATCTTTACCTGTACTTCATAAATCCATTTATTTATCTTCTGTGGAGGGTATCCATAGTTGTATGTGATTTCTTTAATATAATTTATTTCTTCATTACGAAATACTTCTGTAGAGGAATGTGTGGTAGCTCTTTTTATTAATGTTTTTATGCTATTACATTTCTGTGCATAAGGGTGTGTTGAGTTATATGTATCAGAACTGGGACATATGTTTGTGTTCTGTGTACCTTGTACTGCAGTTTATTTCTTTGCTTGATAATCTTGACATCCAAGTAAGGTAAGATATTTTCTTCTTCATGTTCTATTGTCAATTTTATTGTGGGATAGACATTACTAAGTTGTTGAGTTAAAGATTCCAGCTCTTCAATTTTCATTCTGGTCATGATGAAGACATCATCAACATATCTACAGTAAACCAATGGTGGTTCATCCAATGTACTGATAATTTGCTCTTCTATGTTGTTCATAATTACTTCTGCAAAAAGGTTTGATAAGGGAGAGCCCATTGGTCCACCAAAATTGTGTTTGTATATTTTTTCATCATATTTGAAGATATTATTTTCATAGATGTATAATAAAATTGTTTTTAACTTTTGTAGTTGTGTGTTATTAAGTAATTAATCCTGTTGTAATTTTTTATTTATAATCTCAATGGCTTCTGGTACAGGGGTGCTTGGGAACAGTGCCTTGACATCCATGCTAGCCATTCTGTAATCTTTTAAATCTTGGTTTACATTTTTCACAATTTCAATAAATTCATATGTATTCTTTACATTGTATTGTGTTTTCATAAATATTGGTGCCAAGAAACTGTAAATATTCTTTCAAGATTGATCAATGGGGAGTTCTTTTTGGATACTATAAGGCTCATGGGGACCATCCTTGTGTGTTTTAATTTTTGCAAACATTCTTGGCACCTTCGTACCCATTAGTAATTTTGCATTTTTGATCTCATCAGGTAAGGTGCTGTGGTTCCTGATGCTAGCCAAATATCTTATCTGATTATCAATTGGGTCCCTTTTCACCTCAGAACATTTCAATTCTTCTATTGCCAATTTCATTTTTTGGTTATATTCTTTTGTATTCAAAATCACTATTAGACCTGTTTTATCAGCTTCACAAAATTTGATATTTTTGTCTTCTTTTAATTTCAACAGTTGATTTTTTTCATATTTTAACTTTGTTAAATAATAATTTTTATTGTTTTTTTCATTATATTCCTTTAATATAATTCTGAAGAGTTTACCACTAATCTCTTCTTTATCATCATTAGGGATATTTCTGATGATATCTTCAAAGTTTGGTATTAAATCTTCGGTTTTTGATATCTTCTGTGGGAAAGCATATTTTTTCACCCGCTGTAATATAGCTATCTGTGAATAGGTTAGCTCTTGTGATGGACATGTTCTGGTAAACTTCATAGTTATTTTCTTTTTGTTCATGTCCTGTATATTGGTCCAACAGTCGATGTAATTTTGCCGTAACGTTTTTTTGGCTGTCTTTCTTTCTTTTTCTACTATTTCATTAATCTCTCTTAACGTAGTATCTAGGATTTCATTCTTCCATGATCCATTGAAATTCCTGTATGTTGTATTACCTATATTTTCCCATAATTTTAAACATGTAGTTTGTAAACCAAAAATTATTATTCTTTTATTTACTATCTCTGCATTTAGTCTTTTTTTCTGGCAAGTTTGTAATATTTTCTCATCTTTCCTATTCATTGAGGAGTTTGTTATTCTTATATATTTTGGGGTTAAGTCAAAGTCTCTACATGCTATCAAAAACGCAACTTGGGTTTCAAACTTAGTTAATTTGATTTTCTTTTTTTGTATTCTCTCATAATATTCAATTCGTTTTTTTGAAAAAAAAAACCATGGTAGTGCATTCTTACAAATTATTTCGAGTCAGGGCGTCTCAGCCAGAAATTCGCTTCACTCCGGAAAAATTTGCGTGTATTCCAATATCTGAATTCCGATTAAAAACATCTATAGGGGCTTACCTGATGAGATCAAAAATTCAAAACCACCAATGGGTACGAAGGTCCCAGGAATGTTTGCAAAAATTAAAACACACAAGGATGGTAACCCCATGAGACTTATAGTATCCAAAAAGAACTCCCCATTGATTAATCTTGAAAAGAATATTTACACTTTCTTGGCACCAATATTTATGAAAACACAATACAATGTAAAGAATACGTATCAATTTATTGAAATTGTGAAAAATGTAAACCAAGATTTAAAAGGTTACAGAATGGCTAGCATGGATGTCAAGGCACTGTTCCCAAGCACCCCTGTACCAGAAGCTATTGAGATTATAAATAAAAAATTACAACAGGATCAATTACTTAATAACACACAACTACAAAAGTTTAAAACAATTTTATTATACATCTATGAAAATAATATCTTCAAATATGATGAAAAAATATACAAACACAATTTTGGTGGACCAATGGGCTCTCCCTTATCAAACCTTTTTGCAGAAGTAATTATGAACAACATAGAAGAGCAAATTATCAGTACATTGGATGAACCACCATTGGTTTACTGTAGATATGTTGATGATGTCCTTCATCATGACCAGAATGAAAATTGAAGAGCTGGAATCTTTAACTCAACAACTTAGTAATGTCTATCCCACAATAAAATTGACAATAGAACATGAAGAAGAAAATATCTTACCTTACTTGGATGTCAAGATTATCAAGCAAAGAAATAAACTGCAGTACAAGGTACACAGAACACAAACATATGTCCCAGTTCTGATACATATACTCAACACACCCTTATGCACAGAAATGTAATAGCATAAAAACATTAATAAAAAGAGCTACCACACATTCCTCTACAGAAGTATTTCGTAATGAAGAAATAAATTATATTAAAGAAATCACATACAACTATGGATACCCTCCATAGAAGATAAATAAATGGATTTATGAAGTACAGGTAAAGATGCAAGTTACTTATTCACCTAACAGAAAAAAACAATTACAATATGTCGGAGCAACACCTTACCTTCCAGGAATCGCTAGGGAAATCAATAAATTATGCAATAAATATGGTATTCAGATGGGAACCAAAGTAATGACTATTGGAGATATTATAATTAATAACACTGGAAAATGCAGTATCTTGGAAAAAGCTGGTGTGTACGAAATATCAATAAATGGAATCCCACCAATGTCATATATAGGTAGTACTAAAAATCAGTTAAAACATTGATTACAACAGCATGTTAAAAAATGGCAAAGAAAAGAAGCGAAAACAGCACTGATACAATACTGCCTAGATAACAAGACATATCCAAATTTTGATGAAATTAAAATAATAAAAACATGTAATGAAAGACACCTACGTATTGTAGAATCGGTAATAATTGAAAAAATAGATAACGAGTATGTAATAATAACGATCCTAATATACTTAATGAGAAATGGAAGGAATTAATAAAAATTGACCAAAAGAACCAAAAACACAGAAAGGGAAAGAGAAAAATGAAGAGTTCACTAAGGTCAATGACAGATGGAGCCACGGTGGAAGCGTTTCATGGTTGACGATGGGGTGGGGTGAAGAAGCTGGGCGTATCACTCACTCTTGCTGCAGTGGCAGAAGGGAAAACACCTCCTGAAGATAGTCCAGTAGAGGACTGAAAGTACTCGAGGCAATCTGCTTGGGAGTGGTCTAGGGTGTGGTTGGTTGTTAGTTTTCGAGAAGTCCAATGAATGAGTTCTGTGTAAATATTTGTACATATGATTTTAAATTTTTTTTAATTTTTTTTGGTTTGGAATTTGCATGTTTGTACATAAGTTTTTCGTAGTTGTCTATGATATAAGTCTTTGAGTTCAATAAGTGGTTTTATAGCAACGAGGGTTAGGTTTTTACAAGACGACAGGGCACTTCATTCATGTCACATAAGAGTTGGTAAAGCATTCAAGAAAACCTGTGAACCAAAAATGGAATACCACACCGCGGGCCTAGGCCAAGCATGATGGCTGAAAGAATGTAACGTGTGGGAAGTGTAGAAAGAGGTAAGCTACCTTGTAAATATTATATTAGTATGCACGTAAATCTAAGAACAACTGTGGCTTCCGCTATAGATGTTTTTAATCGGAATTCAGACATTATCTAATTGTTGATGATCGTAGATACAGTCCTTCTCTTCATATTTTCTTTTCTCTCTATTATTACCTCTTCTTTTATGCCGATTTTTCAAGTGTTATGTTGATCAGAGAGATATCTGAGAATGGAAGAATCAATTTTAATTTATAAAAATAAGAGAATATGTAATCATAATGACCCCAATACGTTATCCAATCACTGAAAAGATTTAATTTGGCAGGGAACTGAACAACACTTAAAAAATCGGCATAAAAAAAGAGGTAATAATAGAGGAAAAGGTAAATACGAAGAGAAGGACTGTATCTACGATCATCAACAATTAGATAATGGTTGAACACGTAGATGGTGCCAGCATGGTTTTGACGTGTCTCTGACAAAAGGCAATCTGGGAGTGTCACACTCCAATGGTGATTGGTGAACCACAAACATCAGTGGGGACTTCGCCAAGCTCCCGATAATGCCCAAAGTGTTGGGCGAAAAATTTCGAGCATGTTTAATGAAGGTTTTTAGTTGGTGTTCTTTGTCCATATTTCAAGCTCTTCCATTTTTACCAGGTCTTTGGTGTGCTTTGTGTTTAGTGTTTTGTGTTTTCTACCAAAACTTGATGCTGCTAGAGAGGAAGCTTGGTTCATTAGGAACTTCAATGTTTTCCGTGACCTAGATTTTAAAGCCGATTTTAAAGCCTCGCCAGTAGTATCTAGATTTTAACCTTGTGTGTTTGTATTTTATGGAAGTTTTATCTATTCATCATGAGATTTTAAATATTTGTAACACTCGGGTAAGCAAAGAAGGTGGAAACGAATAGGGACCAAGACATTTAGGCACACAGTGAAGAACAGGGACAGCAACGAGGACCAAATAACGTGTGTGAAATGTGATTTTTTCCAGAAGCGGACCTCAGAGGTAAGCAATACATTCCGGATTATTCCAAAAATTTTTATTTAATTACTTTTAAATGGAAAAAATTGCTTTTCGTATAGCTGAAACAGACTTTCAAGAACTGGAGTTCATGTATTTGTGCAACTGTAAGGCCCAAAAAGTAGTAAATCAGATGCAGATCTGGTTCAAAAGAAACAACAAAAACATATACATATAAAAAGCAGCAACCCAAAAATTTTACTGTACATAAACCTCAATGCATTAACAACACAGTGAAAAAATTTCGAGTTTCTACCCTAGGCTATTGATGCCGTATTTGATTAGATTGTATTGATTGATTAACTGCAAATGGCAATAGCAGGTTGAGGTAGAGGATAGCAGACCAAAGGAAAAGTTTAATGATAATTAACACAGCAATCAGACATCTTTGAATTGACTGTATTTTTACTGTTCTCATGTACTATCAGTCACTCAGAAAACTTGAAAATTTCATCACCCTGTAGTGGGAAATGAACCAATATCTCCCGATTACTGTTCGAGCATGCTAGAGCAGAGCTTAAATTTGAAAGTCGAGAAAGGGGAAGGTGGTTTATAAGAAACAGTGTTTGGCTCAACAAAATATTTGCTATGCATGATTTTTGTTTGTTTTTCTGAAACCGTAAAAGTGGTAAACACACTTTCCATTTCCATATAATTTGGTTTTCTTCTACAAGAATATTGAATTACAAGTTTACATTAGCATACATACTTTTTTTTTCTTTTCTTGAGTTAGCATAAGCAGTGGCCTGCCTCCCCCCCCCAGCGCAGGTATTGAAGGGACATACTGCAGCTGACAGTTGTAGTTTTATGAAAAAATTGAGCATGCACGAAATCAAACAAACAAATGATTAACCCAAAGATTCATATTTTTCTTAAAGATATATTTAGCTTTGCTTAATTAATTGTCAAGTTTCACTGACTTGTAAAACACTGGTTATCCTACAGATTGAAGTTATTTGGCCCTTTGGCTCCGGTTTCGATCATTTTGCAATGGGCTGTAATACCATTGCTCTCCAACAGTGGCAGATCCAGCATGGGGCAATTGGGGTGATCGTCTCCCCCGATCCTTGAAAATAAATAGACCTGAGGAATTTTCGTACACAAAATGTGCAAGTAAAATATTTGATTTTCCTAATAAAAATCAACCGAAACAAAAGTTTATTAACAAAATATTAAGGAAAGAAAACAAATAGAATTGTGTCCCATAAATACAAAACTATATACTATATTAAAAAAAATATGTGTATATACATATATATAATTATGCACACACACACACACACACACACACACACACTATATTGACAAAAGTCACCAGACACCTAGAAGAAAAACACAACAAAACATAACATTTACTGACATACATTAGTACGGTGTCAGTCCACCTTTGGCCTTAATGCATACACTGACCCTTCGAGACAAGCTTTCGACAAGGCTTTGAAACACAGTGATAGGTATGCACTTCCATTCAGTACATAATGCTGCCGCTAACTGTTGCTTAGTAGTAGGCCTTGGTTCCAAACTTCTTATGCGGCACTCTAATTCATCCCATAGGTGCTCTATGGGATTAAGATCAGGGCTCTGTGCTGGCCAGTCCACACACGATAAGAAATTATCGTCAAACCACGCTGTAACAGTCCTTGCTTTATGGCTTGGTGCATTATCCTGCTGGTACCAACAAGGCTCAGTTCCATAGTATTGTCACAGAGTTGGTAGGGCATAATTGTTCAGAATATCGAGGTAGATGTGCTGGTTAATAGGTTTGTTCACGATAACCAATGGGCCGGGACCATACCACGAAAAACACCCCCACACAAGTACACTGCCAGCTCCAAACTTGACTGTAGGAACAGTACACTGTGGTAAATAGCGTTCCCCCGGCTGCTGCCATACCCACACACAGCCATCAGACTGATGGATCGTGTATCTGAATTCATCAGTCCATTGGACCTGTCTCCATTGATCTACGATCCACAATAAATGTTCTTTACACCATGCTAAATGACTAGTACCATTCCTAGTGGAGATGAAAGGCTTGTATGAGCAGCCACACGACCACGGTAACCCATGGAATGAAGTTCTCTGTAAATGGTACGTGTGCATACCGAGGTTCCAGTATTTTTACTCACCTGCACACTGAGGCCTTGTGCAGTACTCCATCGATTAGCTGTAACGACTCTCCTGAAGCTTCAACGTCCTCTATCACTGATTTTCTTTGGTCTGTCGATATGTTTTGCTGCTTCAGGCATGCCATGTGTCTTCCACTTATTCAGTACATCCAAAACAGTTGACTTGGGTTTGTTTAAACACCTCTTGGTTTCTCTTATGGACAACCCACTAATATAACACCCAACAATCTTTCCTTTCTCAAAATCAGTTCTCTCCCGCCGCAACATTTTCACTCAACGTCACAGTGCAGTATGATCGCAGTCAGCTGCAGGCTTGTCTTACACTATTTTCAGCTGTACCACGCATTATAACAAAGCAGCGGATCCGTTCATTTGCTTTTGAAGGGGTGTCCGGTGACTTTTGTCAATATAATGTATATATATTTAAATACATGCTATGTGTATATATATTTGTTTTTGTTTTTTCAATTTAGGTTTCATGTTTTCTTTATGGGTGAAATCTCTCCCCTCCCCCTTCTGTTGTCCTGTATCCGCGTTTGCTCTCCAATCGCTTTCCAGACCCCCCCCTCCTCCCTTCAGCAGCACACACACGCACTGTGAAAAAACACATCCACCCTCATGTTCAAAATCCTAGGAAAATTACTGTGCTTAGGGGTGCTGAAGTAAATCTTGTGTGGGGTTGCATGTTGTGCTCATTATGCTACTGAGCATAAGGTCTGTCTGCCGAAAATATAACGGCCCATCGGTCTACGCCTGAATGAGAAGCCAATAGATACAATCGATATAACTATATATAGTCATGAGGTGAAAGGAGGAAAATTTATATGTCTCAAAAGTTTAGATGCAACAGAAATGTAATGGCATTATTGGATGTGTATTAGTGTATATTATTTGCATACCCTGTATTGTCTCGGAAACATGTTTCTTCATCGAATAAATTAGATTCTGTTAAGTTTCTGGTTAATAGTTTTCTAGTTAGTAGTTTTCTAGTTAGTAGTTAAATATCAGTTAATCGTATAAAAATACATTGATATTTATCTTTAGCCGTCCTTGAATGATTTTTCTTTGGAGCTCCTAAAAACATTACATGCAATTTTTTTTAAATTACCTAGCCTAGATGAAACTAACAGTGGTTTCACATTATATAAAGGAAACTTTTGTCCAATTTCAACCAAATCGACAATAAATATTCTTTTTTAAACCAGAGCTTGAAAATATCAAATTTCGTCTTTATCTGTTAAACAGTTTTTGAGTCATTTTCTTCTAAAACAAACAAACAAAAAGGAAAAACAGAAGAAAAAAGAAATATCCCGAAGGCGCTTCCACTTTTGATGTCATTAAGGGCGTCAAAAGAGGCAGTACACTCGGAATATAGATATATATCCTTGAAACAGTACTGCTGTACTTATTAATTTTTCAATAAATACTGCTATAGTATAATACACTGCCGGACAATTGCTAAGGACGGATGACAATAGCAACGATAGCAACCATAAAATGGTAGGCAGGAAAATGTGCAAATTAGCATAAGTGCGGGATACAGTAAGACGTGTTGTGCGTATGCAAATTTTGGATCGCCGAACTTGTTCGTGACGTCATAGCGCTGATAAGAGATATAAAGGATTTGACGCATATTGACTGTTGTTGTTGAAACGCAAAGTTGAAAGGGAAAGAATCAATTGACGAACTTGTAATTTTCAGTATGTCTTCCCGACATCACCTAGATGATTTTACGCGTGGCCGTATTATTGGCAAGATTGAAGAAGGGCGAAAAATAACAGATGTTGCCAGGGAGTTCGACGTCAGCCACAGTGTTGTTTCAAGGCTTTGGAAATCATTTCAAACAAATGGAGAGTGTAGCAAACGTCATGGGGAGGTCGTGTTCGCAGTACGACACCTGCAGAAGATCGGTACATAGTGCTATCAACAAAAAGACACCGGCGCAGCACGGCTAGTGAGGTAGCAAATCAGTTTATGGCTGCTACTGGCAAGCGGATCTCCCGAAAAACTGTCGCCAGACGTTTGCATGAAGGAGGACTATACGTCCGCCATCTTGTTGTATGCATCCCATTGTCCAAACGTCACCGTACCACCCGTTTGCAATGGTGTCATCAACATCGCAATTGGACTGATAACGACTGGTCTGCTGTCCTCTTCTCAGATGAGAGTAGATACAGTCTATCGTCTGATTGTCGACGACAAGTGATCTGGCGTGATAGTGGTACTGCATATTGTCCAGCAAACATACAGGAAAGGGACCGATATCCGACATGTAGTGTCATGGTATGGGCTGGCATCATGATCAATGGCCGTACATCCCTCTATGTGCTTCCAACTGGGACTATGAATGGCCAACGATACGTTAATGATGTTCTGCTACCTCATGTTCGCATGTTCCGTGGTGCTGTCGGTGATAGATTCATTTTCATGGGCGACAATGCAACATGTCATCGAACAGTCGCTGTCCAGGAGTGTCTTGAGAGCGAGGATATTCAACGCCTCGTATGGCCAGCACGTTCTCCAGATCTGAATCCCATTGAAAATGTGTGGGATGCTTTGGGGGAGGAGTCTTGCTGATCGCCAATGCCCTCCAATAAACAAGGACACCCTCATCTGTGCACTGACAGAGGAATGGGATAAATTACCCCAACAGCTGCTTGATAATGTTGTGCTAAGCATGAACGACGTGTGGAATCTTGCATCGCCCTCCATGGTGGCCATATCCCATATTGACATCTTACGCCGGAACGCTTGCGGACGGTAATTGCATTTTTTCACGTTTACGTATTCTGCACAAAATGGCCTGTTTGTCCCTTGAACACGTTCCAAAGCCTTCTGGATTTCAGAGCACAATAAATTGACTTTCTTGTAATGTCCTGGCATTCTGAAATTATTTTATTTCACTTGGCATCCAACCACACTTACTTTTTTATGCGCTATATAGCCGTTTATGATCCGTCCTTAGCTTAGCAATTGTCCAGCAGTGTATAATATTTTAACCTATTAATTTGTGAAAGTACCTAAAAATTTTCTAGCCTCCCCTGTCTTTTTTGTAGTCTCGTAGAATTTAGCACTAGCTACAGCCCTGGGCACCCCTTTCCAATAGAGACTATCATGAAGTAGAAAGTCAGGCAATTAGAATCTCCACAATCAGAGTGAACATTTAGTCTTAAGCTAATAGCAATCTCACTGCCCTCAAAAAAATAGTTTGAAGTGGAAAAAGTTTATACCTATTGCTGTAAAACTAAAAAACAATGGGAAAATTTGTGTTTAATTTTTTACTTCAAATTGAATATATTAAATTAATGATATAATAAAAAATTGCAGACGTCTTTGGTGAGATGATCTGGGACTTGGGCAAAATGTGGTCATGCGCTATGGGTAGTTTCAGTTCCATCCTTTGAGCGACAGAACCCCAATTAATGGTTAAGCATTCAGATCCCATTTATTATACAGTATTTCAAATAAACATGTTGTACTTTGTTATCAGTTAACTTTCATGTATAAAAATTTGCACGAGTAAGCCCTTGGTAAACTTAAGCACCTTAAAAATTGGTAATGCATAAATTTCCATGAATGAACAGCCCCAGCAAAAACACAAGTGTTGAGAAACTGCTGGCCACCAGCTGGCAGTGATGGGTCACTGCTGTCTGAAATCTGCCACTCACGGTAGGGTAGTGATCCGTTAGTTGCAGCACCATCAGTTGGCAGCCATTGATGGCCCTGCAGCATCGCTGTAAATTTTGGGTCTTCAAGCAAATGCCACTAGTGGCCCATAGCTGGCAACTGAAGCAACCCCAACACTAGGTTGAAGCATCGGGATTGTGCATGCGCAGAAGCAACACATGCTCAGTCTCTCGTGGCACCAGTTAGTTGAAGATGATGCCATCGCGTTATTTTAGTGGTATGTTAGGAAAAAAACAGCCATTCAAAGAGAGACAAATTAATTTTCTAATGAAATGCCAGATCAACGAAAATTACTGTCGGTGGAAAATTGTATTAATAATTAATGAACTGTAAGAAGTAGTAAGTATGGAAGCACAGGAGGGATCTCAAGAGAAGAGGTGTGTAAAGCTCAAAAATATCTTCAGAATGATAAGGCTCCGGGAGTTGATGGCATAACTGCTGAGATGTTGAAATATGGTGATGACTATGTAATTGACTGATTAACTGAAATTTGTCAGTTGTGCTGGGTGTTAGGAATGGTTCCTCGGGATTGGAAGGATGCTATCATTGTTCCCTTGTATAAGGGAAAAGGTGATCAGACTGACTGCAGGAACTATCGTGGTGTTAGCCTACTGAGTGTGCCAGGGAAAGTGTGCTAAGGTCATTATTGAAAAAAGTACTAGGTCTTACATCAGAGAAAGTGTGGGATGTTCTAAGTGGTTTTATGTTTGGTAAAGGCTACACTAACCAAATTTTTGCATTACCCATGATAATTGAAAAGTATCTGGCTGTGGGTAAGAATGTTTTTGCTGCCTTCATAGATTTAGAGAAAGCTTACAACCGAGTAAATAGGACACTTTTGTGGAAGGTGTTGAATAAATATGGTGTTACTGGGAATATACTTAATAGTATAAAAGCCATGTATGTTGGCAGTAGAGCTTGTGTACGAGTGAGTGGTGTTTTATCAAAATGGTTTTCTATTGGTGAAGGAGTCGGACAAGGTTGTGTAATGTCACCCTGGCTGTTTAATATATTTATGGATGTGTGCATGCGTGATGCTAAAATAGATAAACTGATGTCTTGGTGATATCCATGTGTGCAGATTGCTGTATGCTGATGACACTGTCCTGTTGGCAGAGAGCAAAAGTGAGTTGCAGAGTATGTTGTCCCGGATGTACGAAGTTTGCATGAAATTCAAACTGAGTATAAATCAGGGAAAAACCGAAGTTATGGTTTTTGAGTGAGAACTGGTAGTACTGAATGTAATATCAGTTTAAATAGCAGTGATTGACCAGGTGAATGAGTTTGTGTATTTAGGAAGCATGTTTAACAGAGAGAACAAATTGGATATTGAAATTAGTAGGCAAATGAATTCTTTATTGAAATTCATAGCTGCTCTGGGAGGTTTCCACAGGAATGATGGGTTATCTAGAGAGTCCCTCATGGCTGTGTATCAAAGTGTAATTGTTCCTACTCTGATATATGATAGTGAAATCTGAGTACTACAAAAGAAACATAGGAGCCGTTTGTGTGCTGGCGAAATGCATTACTTACAGGGGGTTTGTGGCAAGACACATTCTGATTGTGTGAGGAATGATGTGTTGTGTAATGTGAAGCAAAATGTTGTTAGCAAGATGGAGACTAATATTCTTTGGTAGTTTAGCCATGTTGAAAGAATGAGTGATGAGATGCTTACTAAGAAAATTTTTTTTAACCCAAGTGGCAGGAAGGAAAAGCAGAGGAATTCCAAGGAAGTCGTGGAAGGATCAGATTCAAGAGCAACTGCATGATAAAAAGATTGAGTATGAAGTATAGGTCTTGGATACATCGTGTGATGGATGTCAGTGAAGCCCGAGTTGTATGTCAAGATCGCTGAAAATGGTGTTTTGATACAGCAACAGTAAGTAAATAATCAGTTTAAAATTTATCTGGTAGTTTGTATTTCTTTGCGGAGCTAACTTCTGAATCTCAGAACAGATTAGGGGTGTGTATGCAAGAAATAGTCAGTTACTCTAGTGTATTTATAGAAACTCATTTCGTAGCAAAATTCCTGCGCTAACATATGAAGAATCGATAATACAAACACTACAGCCATGAAACACACCTATTCCATTCCCATGAATAGCAAGAAATAATTTGCCGCCCCCGGTGGCGGAGTGGTCTAAGTGGTGGCCTCTGATCATTCATCCGTAAGGGGTCCGGGTTCGAATCCCGGTGAGGCATGGATGTTGTGTTGTCTTACGGCACTGGCTCTCTCCCTTCCCTGGAACCAGCGACCCTAAATTAGGGACAGGTGACTGCTTATAGCCCATTGAGTTGCTCACGGTGGTCATTAAACCTCCATTCAAAATAAAAAAAGAAAAAGAAATAATTTCTGAAAATTTAGTAAATGTGTTTTGTTTTCTTGGGGTGGGCCCCCTTATAATCTTTTGTTAACACACAGTAAAGCGCTTCAAACAAAAGTGCTGGAAAGACACTAAAAAATCATTATGTTGGGAAAACAATAAGAATTATGCATGTATAAAATGGGAATTTTCATTACAAAATGATCAAATGTTTGTGTGGGGAGGGGGTCAATAATATGTGAATTTAGGAGGAATTCGCTGCTAAAAATAACCAGAAGTAAAATAAAATATCTTTCCTACTTAAACAAAAGTAGTTTCGGACCAAAAAAAAAAAAAAAAGATAGTGTTTAAAATGCAACAGAATGTCACATGAACGGGTAAATATTTTAATTAAACAATCACCTTTCAAGACTATGAGAACAGCGCAAAATTTCGGAAAACATTTTTAAGTTGGTACGCTCATTGAAAGTAAAGTTCCCTTAAGGTAAATAAAAGAATCATTACGTTGAAAAAATAGATTTGTGAATTATATGAAATGAACATTACTGAAAACTAACTCACAATATTGTAAAATTAAAAAGAGACCCCTTCATTTCACATTGTGCAGGAAAGAGACTCACCTTCAAGCAACATGGTAGCACATGGCAGCCTGGTGTAGTTATTAAAGCATATGCTTCGCAAACAACCTGCTGTGCGTTCGATGCTACGCTGATCCACCAGGAGTTTTTCTGGACCTGTTGAGGAAATTTTCCCAGTGCCGTGACATCATGAAGATAAGTTTTGTTGGGAAAGAAAGAGGAGTTGAGCCTATGGGTAACTGAGATTATATCTTTTTCTTTTTTCTTTTACTTTATTTATTTATTTATTTTTTATGGCTACTACTGGAAAATTGGCAGCCAAGATTCAGCAAGCCATCAGCTACATCATGTGATTGCTGGCTGCCATTGCCAGAAAACTGATGGACCACGTTAGGCTAGCCATTATTTATAGCACGAGCTTGAAGGACCACTTAACATGTTTGCTGCCGCTGTACTATATCGGCGGCAAGCACACGTTGCCAGTATGAAACCCGTGGAAATCTCCCACGATGCCACAAGGCATCATGTAGCACCGCGATTGAGCTTTTATGTGTTTGGACCAACCAGCCATGTGTTCGCATCTCATAGCTTTGCATGAATGACTTAGCAATTCTAAAATACAAGAAAATTTATCCATAATTGATATTCGTAATTATAATTCTGCCAGCAATAAAATATTATTCCGATACCGAAGTAGACATTTACTGGATACATATTTTGAACATTGTTGCATATAAAACAAGAAAATAGTACTTACAAATGCCAAAGAATTCCATAAATAGTGCCATGATGCATAACTAAATAAATACAAATCCATACATTTTGATTTAGGTAGGGTAAAAAATCCCACACACACAAACATGCAGTTCGACTTGGGACATACTTTTTTAGCAAAATAGGCAAAAAAATATTTATCCCTTATCAACGATGATAATCGAAGCATGGCTGAAAGCACAGTGCAGGATTCACTGGGCGCAGTAATAGAGAGTGTCCGTGCGAGTCCCTTTGGCAGAGCACATTTTGCATCATCTCCTCAAAAAAGTCCCTTTGTGAAAATCCTCCAAATACGTGGTGTCAGTAAATAAATAAATACATCGCTCTTTCCATGTTCCAGAAACACTCAGCAACCGAAAAATTGTTTTTCAGCCACAGACGTGGCTGATAAACTGTGTTGCTGTGTGTTTCTGGAATGTGGAAAGAGCGATGTATTTATTTAAGTCCCTTTTTGTTTTGTTTTTAGTTTTTTTTACTGGAAGATGGCCACATACTTTTAATGATTTAGATATCTTTGCTCGGGAAGTTGATGGCTCTTTATTCAAAAGTTGACGTACAATGGATAGCCTAAAATCGTAGAGGCTTATCTTCTTCCCTGAGAATTAATTATACAAGTAGTGGGAAGTGATTATCATCATATGAAATATATGTATTCCTAGCTTCTTGTACCATCTTACGGTTTTCATTTGATCTTGACAATCTACCCCTGACATAAATTTATTATAGTTAATAACAGCCTTTGGTTTTTCTTTTATCTGTTCCCTTTTATTTACAGTTTGAACTAAATTGTCTTCAAACTCTGTGGTAATGAAGAGAACATCCCTTTTATCTTTTCATTTGCACACTGCAACAGCATTAGAATATTGGCATTTCCGTTCCCCCTTCAAAAGTTTAGCTTTCGTGACATCCTTAGGAATATCTCGTCGGTCTACAGTTCCAGTGCAAATAAGTGTCATTGTTCAACAACTGCAATGCAAGATTGTAACTATTATAAAAAATTATCCATATAAATAGCATGACCAACATTTAGCTCCCCTTCCATCAATTTTAAAACTACATTAGCAGCATGACCTCCCCCCCAGGGAGTCCAGTTGCCCTGTGTAAATCAAAGCTTTTAGAACCATACCATTTGATTCCTTTAGCATATAAAGTTTCACCCCATATTTATTATGACGTTTTCCTTTCATGTTCTGTTTGAAAATCAAATGACCTCTCGATAAAACCATCAATTCATCAATTGTAAGTTCTTTTCCAGGGTAGTATATGCTCTCTATGGTATCATTAAACAAATCCAGTAAAGGCATTATTTTTGCAAGGCGGTTGGTTGTAATCACTTCACCAGGTTGAGGATTTCTTGCAAAATGAAGGCACCGCATGATCAGAAGGAAACGATTTCTGCTCATATTTGAAGAAAAGCAGTCCATTTTGAATAATGGATCTGTTTTCCAGTAATCTTGGAGATGGGGCATTTGTACAATGCCCATATGAAACAGGAGGCCCAAAAAACTTTCATCTCATTTACTGACACATCCTTCCATTTATTTAGTTGTTAACCTTCAGTAACTCCCGAGATAAACACTTCTACAGCATATGCATTACTTTCCCTAACTAATAGATCGTAAAATTCCTCATTTGCAAAAAGATTAAAAAAATTGATTGGCTCAGTACCTATCATATTAATTTTCAGTCCTGGTACACCAGTGAACGGAATTCTTCTCATGATGTCGGGACCATCACACCAATGTGTAGCCAAAATCCGTTGAGGCGGAGTATGAGAAAGAACGTGACATTCTTCATTCTCACTTTCACTGCTGGTCATTAACTCGAAATGTTTCTAATCTCACTATTGATATATCAAATTTTCCCTTTGTCATCATTGAATAAAAAAAAAAAAAAAAAAGAAGAACTCCCAGAATTTCCAAGAGTGTTTGACCGTCACACATGAAAAACTTGAAGCTGGTAGGAAACCTGATAGGAGCTCAAGCCCTCCGAGTTACCCTTTCAGCAACCCCCCTAACCCCTGACACAGGAGGAAGCATCAAGAAAAATTGCAGTTGTTTAAATCACCTGGAATGGCGACAGTCGGTTGGGAAGTCGTGGGAACGCGAAGTGTTTCATCTCAGCATCAATAGATTAAACCCCCCCCCCCCCCTAGCCATCGCAACCACGCCATCCAAGGAGGTGACTCACTGGGCTGTCAAAGCTTGTTTTCCATTCTTTCAACGTACGCCCATCTGAATGCCGCTAAAACGATGTCTACTAAACGTAAGTTGAATATTCTCTCAATAGCTGATAAAATGCGAGTCATAGAAGCTGCAGAGAAAAGTGGTAAAAAGAAAACGAGATCGCGAAAGTTTTCAATAACCCTAGCAGTACTTTATCAACAATTCTGAAAAATAAAGAAAAGATTGTAAAGAGTTTTGATGACAACCATGGGAAAAGGAAAAAAATTAGAAGCTCTGAATACCCGGATGTTGAAACATGCTTAATGAAATGGATTAGCAAATGCCGTTCACAGAACTTGCCTCTTGGTGGAACTCTAGTAAAAGAAAAAGCTGAAGATTTTGGAAAAGGGACACAGATTTTAAAGCGAGTAATGGTTGGTTCGAGAACTTCAAGAAAAGAAACATAACTTTTCTGAAGATGTGTGGTGAAAGTGCTAGCGTCTACCAAGAATTGTGCATGGACTGGAAAAATATGATCCAAAAATGTTTTCAATGCTGATGAGACAGGATTATTTTTTAAGTGTATGCCTGATAAAACTATGGCCATTAAAGGTGAAGCATGTCATGGCGGGAAAAGAAGCAAAGAAAGATTGACTTTGCTGTTTTGTGCTAATATGGATGGTTCTGAAAAGCTCACACCTATTCTGATAGGTAAATCTGCTAAACCCCGATGTTTTTCAGGAATCAAATCTTTTCCAATGACTTATTTAGCGAACAAAAAGGCTGGATGACTGAAGAAATTTTCACTAATTGGTTAAAGGATTAGACAGAAAAATAACTGGTGAACAGCGCAATATTGTTCTTTTCTTGGACAACTGTACAGTGCATAATAGGGTGCCTAAATTAAAATCTGTAAAAGTTGAGTTCATGCCACCAAACACAACTTCTGAATTACAGCTTCTAGACCAAAGTATTATTTAGAGTTTTAAGGTAAAATATCATCACTAAGTTGTACAAAAATGCATTGCTGACATTGATGAAGGAAAGTCAACTAACGTGGACATTTTGCAGGCGATGCATATCTCTGACAGAGCTTGGAGGGACGTCACTGAAGAAACCATAGTTAATTGTTTCAAAAAGGCAAGATTCGTTCGAAATGCTGAAAATGGAAAGCAACCGGATGATCCTTTCAGCAAAAATGAAGACAATCAACAGCTAAATGAAGACGCAACGTCTTTCTAAGTTATTACATATTGAAGAAAGTGGGACTTTTCAAGATTTTGTTGAAGTTGATGGAAATGTTTCAGTGACTGGGGAATTAAGTGACGAAGATATTATTGCTGAAGTAAACGTTGTATCAGAGGAAGATGATGAAATTGAGGAATCACCTTTACCAAAAGTGACTTGCCGAGAAGCTAAGTCATTAATAGAAAAACTTCGAAATTTCATCGAGTCAATGCTGAATATGACGCCAGAGACTTTCCATGCCCTTGCCCAATTGGAAAATGTGATTGAACGATCCAGTATCTGTTACCAAACTGTTATAGATGTCTATTTTGAAAAGTGAAGAAATGTAAGATTACATTTTTGTATGTACTACACATATACATACAGTACTACATATACGTATAACATAGTTCTACAGTGCATACTACTGTATAATAAAATGTGTATCCAGTCATTTCAAGCTTCACTTTATTGGTTATCAGCATTTTCGTGGATAATACTGTACATACCCAGTTCTCTATCTGCAAGATAAGGTAAGTGATTTTTTTTTAATTTGTAAAAAATACAGTACATATTATTTTATGAAATTTTAAAAATTTTTGATGTCCCAAATCTTTTCTGTACTCCCTTCAAGTTCAACATATTGAGGTTTGACTGTACATTGCTTTAAATTTGTACTCAATCCCCCTGGAGGGGGACACAAGGACCTCCCTTGGTTAAGCCTATGATTATCAATGCAATTCTTTCCACCAATGTTTCCATTCATTATAGTTTCTTCTGTTAGCATTTCTTATATATGTCTAGTCCTGTTATTAATTATATTTTCCCAATCTGGTTCTACTTCATATTCCATACAGCACTGGATTGAAGGGGATTTATTTTGCTTTTCATTCATTTCTAATGCATTCTACCATTCTTGCCCATAAATTATTTTTTTACTTCCTATATGAAATGATTTTTTCATTTCCTTATTTTTTCAACATTTTGTAAGCCCTACTGTATTAAAAATTCGTCTTTTCTCTGTTATTTAGTAAATATTTTTTATTCTTTTAACATTTTTGAGAACTTCAGGAAAGTTTTTTTTTTTTTTTTTTTTGCATATATTTTTTCGTATCTCTTGGATTATTGCTGTATATTGTTACAATTTTTTTTCTTTTTTTTTTCTTTAAGTTAACATTTTAAATTTCCTTTTAGTGCAATTCTTTAACAATTCTATTAAGTATATCCATTTTCTGTTCACTAAGTTTATAAGCCATCCCAGTTTCCACATATAAATAGTGCCTATATATGCACATTCACTAAACCTACAAACTCTTAAAAAAGGAACTTGGATGGATTTAAGTATTAACGTAAAAAAAAACAATTTGGTTGAACAATACTTTATGCAGCAGTAATTTCATAAACAAACCAAATTGTCTCAGAAAATATTGAAACATCAGAAATACTGTAGTGGATCACAGAGAAAAGACATTAACTTTGAATAAAAAATTAAAGAAACAAAATGGTCAGTATGTTGTGTAGGAAGCATAAAATGAAATTTAGGGACATGGATCCAAGAACATGTGCGATATTGAATTCAGAAACGAAGTAAAACAGTGCTGATCCATACTGTGTGGAAAATGAAGTAGTATCAGATTGGAAAAACAGGCAGTGTAATAACAGACATATAGAAAAAATTCTAACAGCAGAAATTGTGTTGATAGGGAAAAACAGAGGACAGAACTGCTACAATAATTATCCTCAAAATGTTGCATGTGCATGGAGGCATCAATGATTGAACAAGAACAAAAAATATATGAAAATTAGTGAAGATACAGAGTTAAAAATAAACTTACAGATGGAGCACAGAATGCTCTTAGAATATGACAAAAACTTAGTTGTGCATATATGATTTTGCAACCTGCCAGTGAGAGAGAGAGCTCATTAGCCATTAGAGTGAGACTACCACATTACGCTGACTGAAATTGGTCTGGCAATAAACTGTGCCAAAGTGCATTCAGTCCTGACACCAAGTTTCTGTTGAATGAACTACACTGGTAATCTTCTGACAGCACTATCTGAATATTTATGAATTGGCAGGAAAGAAATTGTCAGAGGAAAGTTAATTCCCAGCAAAGGTGTTTACTTGAAATAAATTTTTAATGATATGCCTAGAGGTTCTAAACTCTAATGCTGCATGTTATGGTCACCAAAACAATTTAACTGTTTGTAGTTAAGCACAGATTGCTTACAATCAATGCTTAAAATTCTTTTAGCATTCATTAAATTTAAAAATGAAACTTCTTGAGAAAAACTCTTTATAAACCTTGCAGAATAATGGGGTAGTTAATCATAATTTCAGGTTTATTAAACATTCTGGAAATACACAAGACGTAAGAAAAACGAAGGGGGAAATTAAGTTCTAAGTTGTGTGAAGAATAAGATCGGAAAAATGATATGGAAGTCTAATAAATTTAGTTGAAGATGAAGCGAGACAATTTCTAGGGCAACCCCGGTGACGCAGTGGTCTAAGCGATGACCTCTGATCATTCGTCCGAAAGGGGTCCGGGTTCGAATCCCGGTGAGGCATGGATGTTGTGTTTGTCTTACGGTACTTGTTTTCTCCCTTCCCTGGAACCAGTGACCCTAAATTAGGGACGGGCGACTGCTTATAGCCCATTGAGTTGCTCACGGTAATCGTTTAAACCTCCAATTAAAAAAAAAAAAAATTCTGTATGTTATTGAACATGAAAGCAAAGTTGGTTTGAGGAAGAAGCAGGTGATGCCACACGAGAGAAGGAAGTACAGCAGGAATCTGTAAGCAGTGATGGAAAGTTTGCGCCAATTGGGCCGAACTGCGCCAATTTTATTATCTTGCGCCAAACTGCTACAAATTACGAAAATTTTTAATATTTGTGCCCAACTGCGCCGAATAAACGTCGAATCGAATGACGCTTTTTTAAGGTCTACGTGTAATTTGGTGAAAACGACGTTTAATCAACACGTACCGTACCGCCAATCCCAAAATTTCGGAATGTTTTTCACCTACCTTCTAATTTGTTGTTTTTTCAGCAAAAGTGACGAAAAGAACAACGATTTTCACGATGTAGGAAATTAAATTGTTTTTGCTTATGGAGGAGAAGTTTTGTTGTAATCACGTGGTATGTAGGAGAAACGATGCTGTACGTTATGAAATCCTGATGAAGATTTTTTACTGATAGTTTTTGGTGGTCTTTCGGAGTTCTGTGCAATTGAGATTGTATATATGTCGTTCCCTGCTCTTTGGGATAGCGCAGTTATTTCATTCCGGGCGTGGTGCGCGATTACGTAAATACAGTGTAAGGTCAGTCATTAGCTATTTCATTGACGCGGAGGATGACTGAAAATGACTCTCCCGTGGCAGGATACAATGGTTCTGTTTCTAAAGGATTCGTATATATTCAGAGATGAAAACTTTTACGGATTTTCACTCCATCTTCCGGTTTTACGGAAGTCACCCGAAAAAACTACGGAAAAGCCCTCGCAAGAACCCTGCACGCAATTTCTATTTTTTCACCGTCTTTTGGTCGAAAAAACGCACTTTACAGGTAGTCCCTTATATGCCTTTGATGTTCTGACTTCCCCCGCCAACGGAGGCGGAGCTTGTAACGTGATTCCCCATACAGCTATTTGAGAGTACCGTGCGCAAAAGTCGACAGGGAATTTAGCTCAGCGTCTTTTGCCAACTAAATCTTTACATTGATTGCATGTGCATTTGTGCTTGTGAAAATTTCGGTGCAAACATTTTAACCTTTTCCACTCGACTGTCGGGTGATACCCGACATTACGAAATCGCCGAATAGCTCACCCGCCACTCCGATGACACCCCTATAGCTTGCATGTCGGTGGTCGTGAGCAGTGGCGTAGGAACGCTTTTGATTTAGGGGGTACAAGCTCATAAACCTTACATCTCAAGGATTAATTCATCTATGGATGATCCCCTCCGAATTTTTTTTTGGGGGGGTAGTATATTAGAAATTTTATAAAATACGTATACTGATCAAGAATTCATCCGAATGAACATTGTTATCATCATATTATTATTAATTATTACCATTATTATTTTTATTGCTGACAAAAAGTTCACATTATTAATTTCTTATCAGAAAATGAATGGAAAAGTTTTTTTTTTTTTTTGTTCTCTCTTTTTAATTTTTGTACTTTTTTTTCCATTAAAATATTGAGCAGGGACAAGTCAACATTAGGATGAATTTCTGTCAGCAGGGTTTGGAAAAGAGTGATTTCTCAGGAAATGTTATATAACTCTTTACAAGAACGAATTAAATTTCTTATCATTTTTGTTTACGTTAATAAAGTAAAACCGCAGTAAGATAAAAACTGCTCTACCCGCGAAGATAGTACCATTGAAGCATTATGAAGTCTATATTAAAAACTTTTAACGATACATAGGCTGACAATTAGTGTAAAAAGCACATTGGTCTGGTGCAAAGCTAAATGATGGTGGAGATATCGAGGAATTGCAGTTCTATGAGTGGTATGTGAAATCCGTAATGCACATGTTGTGTTGCTATAGATCTTAAGACAGAAAACAATTTTAGTGCCCGGGCTGCGGGCGCTGAAATGTCCACTTGCGCATTAAATTTTTTTTTAAAAGTGCAAAAAGGACGACCTGATCAAGATGCATAGAATTTTAAGAGAAAAGAAACACTGATCACAAGTATGCTATCAAGCCCTAGCCCTACCATATGCTGTTTGAAGTTATTAACAAAAACCTCGTTCTCGTCGTTTCCCTGCAGAACTAATTTTCTGGAGTTTCCCAGATGGTTGGCCAGTTTTTGGTGGATGAAAAGCCTCCCACTACAAACTTCGGATATGATAAAAAACCAGATGACCTGTGATATTTCTTTGAAAAAAAAAAGAGAATAAAAAAAATAAGCATATAAATTTTACAGTTCACACTTTATGAATGATTGGTTTGTGTTTGCTCATATCTGGGGGGGGGTACAGTAGATATTAATGTACCCCTCTCCAATATTTGGAGGGTACATTGTAACCCCCCCCCCCCCGTTCCTACGCCACTGGTCGCGAGACATTTTTTTCCCTCCAATAGGTCGGGTGTCACTCGCCACGCCGATGACGCCCCTATAGCTCGCATGTCAGGGCTCGCGAAACATTTCTTTTTCACCGGATAAAGAAAAAGAAATGTCATCTGCGTGTCGGGTATCACCCGCCATGCCTGTGAGGCTCGCATGTCGGCGCTCGCGAGGAATTTCGTTTTCATCGAATAGCTCGCGTGTCGGGTGTCATCCACCACGTCTATGACGCCTCTATAGCTCGTATGTCGAGGCTTGTGAGTCATTTCTTTTTCGCCGAATATGTCGAGTGTCACCCTCCATGCCAATGATGCCTCTATATCCCGCATGTTGGCGCTCGCGAGACATTTTTTTCGCCGAATAGCTTGCGTGTCGGTGTCATCCGCCGTACTAATTACGCCTCTATAGCTCTTGGGTCGGGGCTTGCGAGACATTTTTTTCGCCGAATATCGCACGTGTTTGGTGGCACCCTTCCATGCCGATGACTCCTCTATAGCTCGCATGTCAGTGCTTGCGAGGCATTTCTTTTTTGCTGAATAGGTCGGGTATCACTCGCCACGCCAATGACGCCCCTATAGCTCGCATGTTGGGCTCGCGAGACGTTTCTTTTTCACCGTATAAAGAAAAAGAAATGTCGGGTGTCACCCGCCGTGCCGATGACGCCTCTATGGCTTGCATATCGGCGCTCGCAAGGAATTTCGTTTTCACCGAATAGCTCGCGTGTCGGGTGTTATCCGCGACGCCTCTATAGCTCGGATGTCGGCACTCGTGAGGAATTTCTTTTTGGCCGAATAGGTCGGGTGTCATCTGCCATGTCTATGATGCCTCTATACTCACATGTCGAGGCTTGCGAGACATTTCTTTTTCGCTGAATATCTCGCATGTCGGGTGTCACCCTCCATGCCAATGATACCTCTGTATCCCGCATGTTGGCATCACAAGACATTTCTTTTTGGTCGAATAGCTTGCGTGTCGGGTGTCATCCGCCGCGCTCATTACGCCTTTTTAGCTCGTGGGTCGGGGCTTGCGAGACATTTCTTTTTCGCCGAATATTGCACGTGTCTGGTGGTATCCGCCATGCCGATGATGCCTCTATAGCTCGCATGTCGATGCTTGCGAGACATTTTTTTTTCCGTCAAATAGGTCGGGTGTCACTCGCCACGCTGATGACACCCCTATAGCTCGCATGTCGGGGTTCGCGAGACGTTTCTTTTTCACCGGATAAAGAAAAAGAAACGTCATCTACGTGTCGGGTGTCACCCGCCATGCCGATGACACCTCTATGGCTCGCATGTTGACGCTCGCGAGGAATTTCGTTTTCACTAAATAGCTCGTGTGTCGAGTGTTATCTACCACACCTACGACGCCTCTGTAGCTCGGATGTCGGCGTTCGCGAGGAATTTCTTTTTCGCCAAATAGGTCGGGTGTCATCCGCCTCATCTATGACACCTCTATAGCTCGTATGTCTGGGCTTGCGAGACATTTCTTTTTCGCCGAATATGTTGGGTGTCACCCTTCACGCCAATGATGCCTCTATAGCTCGCATGGCGATGCTCGCGAGTAATTTCTTCTCGCGGAATAGCTTGCGTGTCAAGTGTCATCCTTTGTGCTCATTACGCCTCTATGGGTTGCATGTCGGGGCTTGCGAGACATTTCTCTTTCGCTGAATAGCTTGCATGTCGGCTGTCATCTTTTGTGCTCATTACGCCTATATAGCTCGTGGGTCGGGGCTAGCAAGACATTTCTTTTTCAACAAATATCGCCCGTGTCGGGTGGCACCCTCCATGCTGATGACGCCTCTATAGCTCGCATGTAGACGCTCGTGAGACATTTCTTTTTTGCCGAATAGGTCGGGTGTCAGCGGCCACGTTGATGATGCCTCTATAGCTTGTATGTCGGGTCTGGCGAGCTAAAGCTGAGCTTTCACTGCTAAGTTGTAGCTTCTACTGCAGAAAAGAAAAAAAATGCGAGTTCTGTGTGAGTATGGATGAAAAGTTGTTTGAATGGAAAGGGTTAATTTAGATTAAAACGAAATGAAACAAAACGTAGCAGTGAAACAGCTATGGCAACAAAAAGAACGAAATCAGATAAAACTTATCATCATGTGTATCGTGGTATGTATAGTAAAGAATGGCCTTTTCATTAAGCATCTAAAGTTTTGCTGAATCACATTTTATAAGCCATGTGGTTGCGATTTTAGCCTGTCGCAAAAGGTGGCCGCTATGATTGTAGAAGCACAAAGATGATGTCAAAAGATTAAGTGGAGATGTGAGTAAAATTAATGTAACCAAAAAACTTCTGATGGCTTATAAAGAATCCTGAAAAAAATATCAAGAGAAGATTAGTGCTGGAAAAATGCATCAAAACAAGAAAAAAAGAGAAGAAATTAAATGTTTGCAAGGTGATTTGAAATGGGAAGAAGCTGAACATTTGCAGCAGTTGGATTCCCTCATAAAATGTTAAACAATGCTGAGATGAACATTGAATGTGGCATAAAAAAACAAAAACACATGAGTGCAATAGAAAGTGAAGAGATACTATTAAAAGAAGCAAAACAAAACATTGCTAACTATCTTTAAAAAATGAGAAAAGAATAGAAGTGAGAAATTAAACATTGAGAAAAGCAGCGAAAAATTAAAAAAAAAATTGTAAAATAAATGATTAATAATAGAATCCTGCTATGGATAAAAAATTTTTGATCTATTTAAAAACTAAAATGTTTGCATATATGTGTGTGTGTCATAATATTTGTTGTTTTTAGGTATCAATCACCAGCAAAGTGCATATATTTACGTACAATTCATTAATGATATTCTATAAAAACAACCATTCATTTACCCGAAAGATCTTGGTCATTTTTTATCGTGTAACACTTCAAGCACGTCACTTATATTGTTGTTGGCTTTCTGAGGTTGAACTAACTCTTTGTCTATGATTTTCCTTCTTCCAGGGATGAAACGTCGAACTATCTTTTTTTTTTTTTTTTTGTACTGGACAACACACGCAGGTTTTTTTCTGCCATATGAAACGTAACCATATCTCGTCATCACGATAAAAACCTCGCACATACACACACTCTAACCACTCATTCATACATTCCGTTAAAAACACTATGTACATATTTACACTATATACATTCCCAGGCAGTTAAACCATTTGTCAACTGTGATTAAAAAAGTGCTCAATCCATTTCAAACTCCGTGTTAACCCTATTGCATGTGCCAACCTCATTCAGCCCATCATACACAACCCTCTAGTGCTTTCAACAGGCACTGTCTTCATCAGGAGGCAGCTGTGTCTCACCCACCTACCACAGCTCAAGTGAGCTGATTTATTGAGGCCCGGGTCTCAGTCGCAATCTCTGCATCTCTGCGTCTCTGGCACCATCTATTGTCATTGTTGCTCTTTTTTTCTTTTTTTCTCTCTTAGCTGTTGCTCTATTTTTATTAAAGCCTTCCATTGTTCACTTAAGTTGCTAGGCTCATTAATGTTGCATAATCTTGATCTGTTTTTTTCGATTAATATTGATTCTGCAATTCGCAACTGCCTTTCGTTTTTACAGCTTTTAATAATTTTAATATCTTCAAACCTTGGATAATGATGATTTTCTAGACAGTATTGGGTTAATGCGGTCTTAACTTCTTTTATTCCAATTACTTATATGCTGGTTCAATCTGTATTTTAATTTGTTCTTGGTGCTGCCTATGTATGACACAGGTGGTTGATGGTTTACAGGAATTTCATAAACTCCTGCTCTATCCAATTGGCTGATTTTTTCATTTTTTATTACTAAATTTTTTATAGTCTGTACCTGATTTTCTACTTGTACATCATATCTGCCACATATTTTATTAATTTCAGCTGACACGCCTTCAACATATGGTATTGCACCAACATATTTTATTAGTTTTTTATCAGTCTTGCCTTTATTATTAGCCTGAGTTACTTCATAAATCCATTTCTTTAATACTTGTTTAGGGTAACCAAAATCCTGTGCAATTTTTTCAATATATTCAATTTCTTCTTTTTTATATTGTTCCATTGATGAGTGTGTTAAACTTCTTTTAATTAGTGTTTTAACACTATTTCTTTTATGTGTTAACGGGTGCGATGACTGAAATGGTATTAACACAGGCATATATGATGATTTTCTATGCACTCTGTATTGCATATTATCTTTTGTTTTGATTATCATAGTATCCAAAAATGCCAATGTATTGTTATGTTCTTATTCAACTGTCAATTCAATCGATGGATAAATATCACTATACCTTTTTGTCAAGTCTTCAAGTTAATCATTTTTTAGCCTCGACAACAGAAAAATGTCATCAAGATACCTGCAGTATAACAGTGGTGGATCTTTTAGTTTACTTATTATTTTAATCTCTATGTCACTCATTATAATTTCTGCAAATAAAGTTGACAATGGTGACCCCATAGGTCCACCATAATTTTGTTTGTATACTTTGTTATTAAACATAAAAATGTGCCGCCCCGGTGGCGCAGTGGTCTAAGCGATGGCCTCTGATCATTCGTCCGAACGGGGTCTGGGTTCGAATCCCGGTGAGGCATGGATGTTGTGTTTGTCTTATGGCACTGGCTCTCTCCCTTCCCTGGAACCAATGACCCTAAATTAGGGACGGGCGACTGCTTATAGCCCATTGAGTTGCTCACGGTGGTCGTTAAACCTCCAATCAAAAAAAAAAAAAAAAAATACATAAAAATGTTATTTTCATATATGTATAATAAAATTTCCCTTAGTTATTTGAAAATACGGAATCACCCTATCACGATAAAAGATAATAAAATAATCCAGAAGTGCCAAAAAAAAGAGATTAAGAGCTGAAATTGTCAATAAAAGAAAATTGATTTTTAATTTGAATAATACATGCATGCATTTATTGGGTAAGATATATAATAAAGATTATAGAAATTTTGACGGTACTTTGAAAGATGAGATCTTAGACGTAACCTTCAGGAAAATGTTTGACATCGCGGAATACGAAAAGAAATGCTCAAAAACAGTCATGGAAAAGAAGTTGCATGTGATGATAGACCATCAAAAAGTACATGAACAACGGGAGAATATGTATGAAGTATATCAGAATAAATCCAGAGAGCTGTTTTGCAGAGGGGTAAGAAATTTGCGTTTCCGCGTGCCTTGCCGAAGACTGAAGAGTTAATACCTAACCTAGAAGAAATGACACGTAGTCTACCTGCAGAAGATCGCGAAGAATTTAGAAGTAAATTGTATAGAATTGTTTTGAAAGAATTTAATGAAAAAAATATCATTTAAGTAAAATTCAGTATGAGAAAGAACAAATGATAAAATTAAGAGATGGCCCAACAGTTAAATTTTGTGAAGCAGATAAAACAGAGCAAATTGTGATTTTAAACACAACTGAATATAATCAAAAAATGAATAAAGTAATAGAGGATCTGAATTGCAGCATTCTGACAAGAGACCCAACTGAATTTCAAGTAAGGTACTTGGCTAGAATAAGAAATCACAGCACCTTGCCTGAAGAAATGAACAAAGCATACCCACCAATGGGTACTGGAATACCAAAAATGTTTGCAAAAATAAAAACTCATAAGCCTGATACACCTATGAGAGTAATAGTATCAAAAAGGAATTCCCCATTAATTAAGCTGAAAAAAATATGTACAAATATTTGGCACAATTGTTCATGAAGACAAGGTTCACTGTGAGGAATACATATGAATTCATTGAGAAAATTAAAGGAATTAAACAAGATTTAAGTGAATATCATATGGCTAGTATGGATGTGTGTGCTCTGTTTCCTAGCACACCAGTACCTCAAGCAATTGCATAATTGTTAAAAAATTATATATGTTACAGACAATGAATGCAATACAGATTGAAGAACTAAGAGAAATTTTATTTTACATATATGAAAATAACATTTTTATGTTTAATAACAAAGTATACAAACAAAATTATGGTGGAACTATGGGGTCACCATTGTCAACTTTATTTGCAGAAATTATAATGAGCGACATAGAGATTAAAATAATAAGTAAACTAGAAGATCCACCACTGTTATACTGCAGGTACTGCAGGTATGTTGATGACATTTTTATGTTGTTGAGGCTAAAAAATGATTAACTTGAAGACTTGACAAAAAGGTATAGTGATATTTATCCATCGATTGAATTGACAGTTGAACATTGGCATTTTTGGATATTATGATAATCAAAACAAAAGATAATATGCAATACAGAGTGCATAGAAAATCATCATATATTCCTGTGTTAATACCATTTCAGTCATTGCACCCGTTAACACATAAAAGAAATAGTGTTAAAGCACTAATTAAAAGAAGTTTAACACACTCATCAATGGAACAATATAAAAAAGAAGAAATTGAATATATTGAAAAAATTGCACATGATTTTGGTTACCCTAAACAAGTATTAAACAAATGGATTTATGAAGTAACTCAGGCTAATAATTAAGGCAAGACTGATAAAAAACTATTAAAATATGTTGGTGCAATACCATATGTTGAAGGTGTGTCAGCTGAAATTAATAAAATATGTGGCAGATATGATGTACAAGTAAGAAATCAGGTACAGACTATAAAAAATTTAGTAATAAAAAATGAAAAAATCAGCCAATTGGATAGAGCAGGAGTTTATGAAATTCCTGTAAACCAACAACCACCCGTGTCATATATAGGCAGCACCAAGAACAAATTTGTGTCTGGCGCTCTTTGGCCAAACATGGCCCTTGCGCCATAAAAATTGAACAACCAACCAACCAACCAAGAACAAATTAAAATACAGATTAAACCAGCATATAAGTAATTGGAATAAAAAGAAGCTAAGACCGCATTAACCCAATACTGTCTAGAAAATCATCATTATCCAAGGTTTGAAGATATTAAAATTATTAAAAGCTGTAAAAACGAAAGGCAGTTGCGAATTGCAGAATCAATATTAATCGAAAAAAACAGATCAAGATTATGCAACATTAATGAGCCTAGCAACTTAAGTGAACAATGGAAGGCTTTAATAAAAATAGAGCAACAGCTAAGAGAGAAAAAAAGAAAAAAGAGCAACAATGACAATAGATGGTGCCAGAGACGCAGAGATGCAGAGATTGCGACTGAGACCCGGGCCTCAATAAATCAGCTCACTTGAGCTGTGGTAGGTGGGTGAGACACAGCTGCCTCCTGATGAAGACAGTGCCTGTTGAAAGCACTAGAGGGTTGTGTATGACGGGCTGAATGAGGTTGGCACATGCAATAGGGTTAACACAGAGTTTGAAATGGATTGAGCACTTTTTTAATCACAGTTGACAAATGTTTTAACTGCCTGGGAATGTATATAGTGTAAATATGTACATAGTGTTTTTAACGGAATGTATGAATGAGTGGTTATAGTGTGTGTATGTGCAAGGTTTTTATCGTGACGACGAGATATGGTTATGTTTCATATGGCAGAAAAAAACTTGCGTGTGTTGTCCAGTAAATAAAAAAAAAGAAAAAAAGATAGTACGACGTTTCATCCCCGGAAGAAGGAAAATCATAGGCAAAGAGTCAGTTCAACCTCAGAAAGCCAACAACAATATAAGTGACGTGCTTGAAGTGTTACAAGATAAAAAATGACCAAGATCTTTCGGGTAAGTGAATTGTTATTTTTATAGAATATCATGTGTGTGTGTATTTAAATGAAAGATGTTTTAAATTTGAGTAGGGTGCATCTATTTCCAAAACATTTTTTGCTTAAGAGCTTGTTCCATCTACTAATATTTTACCTGCTCTAAAAAATGTTTTCTTACACCAAAAATGTATTTTATCTGCTCCAAAAATGCATTTTGTTGCTCCTAAAACACATTTTGCTGCTCCAAAAATGTATTTTACCTGCTCCAAAAATGCATTTTGTTGTTCCAAAAATGTATTTCACCTGCTCCAAAAACGCATTTTGCTGCTCCAAAAATGTATTTTACCTGCTCCAAAAATGTATTTTACCTGCTCCAAAAATGGTTTTGCAACTTTCCATCACTGCTGTAAGGAAAAGGTTTGTAAAGCTCTAAAATCTCTTCAGAACGGTAGGGCTTTGGGAGAAGTAGATGACCTAACTGTTTAGATGTTAAAATACAGTGGTGACTCTGTAGTTGATTGATTAACTGAAATCTTCTAGTTCTGCACTGGGAGTTAGGAATGGTTCCTAACTCCCAGCACAACTGGAAAATTTTCAGTATTGTAGGGATGCTATCATTCTTCCCCGATAAAGAGAAAAAGGTGATTTGACTGAATGCAAAAGCTATCATGGCGTCAGCCTGCTGAGTTTGCCAGGGAAAGTGTTTGGAAAGTTCTTTTTCCACAAGGTATGCAGTCCTACATCAGGGAAGGTGTGGGAAGGGCAGAATGGTCTTATGCCTGGTAATGGCTGCACTAACCAAATTTTTGTATTACGTATGGTGTCAAAAAGTTTGTCTGTTGGTAAGAATGATTTTTCTACCTTTATAGATTTTGAGAAAGCTTATGACTAAGTAACAAGATACCTCTGTGAAAGGTATTGAATAAATATGGTATAACTGTGAATCTGTTTAATAGTGTGAAAGTTAAGTATGCTGGCAGTAGAGTATATGCATAAGTGAATGGTGTTTTATTGAAATGGTTTTCTATTGCTTTGGGAGTCAGACAAGATTTTCAAACATAGTATAACTAAGGGAAAAATCAAAGATATAGTTTTTGAGTGAGGAACTGTTAGTACTGAATGCAAGATCAGTCTAAATAGCACTGAGATAGACCAGGTGAATGAATTTATGCATTTAAGAATCATGTTTGACAGAGAAATAGATAGTGAAATTAGTAAGAGAGTGAATTCATCTTTGAAAGCAATACTTGCTTTAAGACAATTTCACAGGAATGATTGAGCTTGAAAAATACCATGCCTGAGATGCCCGGGGTATGTAAATTATTGGCCTGGGCAGGCAAATAAAAATTCTAGTTTTCCGGTCCGGGGAAATGAGTGCCAAGAACAAAAGAATATTACTTATTTAATTATATTATGCTGTTGGTCCAGAAACTGGAACCATACATATGTAGTTTTGTTCCTAATGTTGTTTATAGTCAGCAATGGGATGCATACCTGTGGTGTTTAGTAACAAATTGCGAAAACTTCAATGAAAGGAACATTGCAGAATCACTAAATTTCTCAAACTAATTTCAGCATCATCACGCGTTTGTGCATTGAACATTTTGAATACAGACCCTTAAAACGGAAATGCAAAGCATGTAAAAAAGTTCATAATTTTTAACCTAAAACAATGGTGGTTCTCATTTCTTATCTTAATAGAAAAAATGGCCTGGGCATCCAGCTTTTACTACCTGGGCAAGTAAATAATTTCTGCAGGTGTCCAGCTGGGCATGTAACTTTTCAGATATTTTTCAAGCCCTGATGATGGGTTCTGTAAAAAAATCCTTAATAGTTGTGTATGAAAGTGTAATTGTTCCTACTCTGATGTGTGGCAGAAGATCCTGGTTTCTGTAGAAGAGACATAGGAATCGCTTGTGTTCTGAAAAGCTACGTTATTTACAGGGGGTTGTGGCAAGACATTTTCTGATGATGTGAGAAACAAAGATGTGTTGCAGATGTGTAATGTGAAGCAAAACATTGTTAGTAGGATGAAGGCAAATATTCTGAGGTGATTTGGCCATGTTGAAAGAATGAGTTAACAGAATAACCATAACCGTCAAGGTTAACCATAACCGCGATAGTGACGGGGGGGGGGAGTGACAACGAAAGACAGCCTTAAGAAGGAGAAGAGTTTTCTCCGAAAATTTGCAATTAAAATAAAAAATTTCCTAGTAAGAATTCCCATAATAGAAGTTTTTGATTTGTAATTGAATTAAGAAACTAGGAAGCCAATTCTCAACGTGAGCTTTATTCAAAGAAAGAGAATTCAATTTATTCAGCCCAAGTGTCAGGAAAGAAATTTAGAAGATGGCCAAGGAAATCATGACTGTTGAAGGACTATATTCTTCAGGATTGTATACATGAGAAAAAGTTAATGAGTATGAAATACAAAAGTTCTTATGTGAGACGTGTGCCAGTGAAGCTCAAGTTCTGTGCTGAGATTGCAATGGAGATATTTGATACATCAACTGTAAGTAAAATCTAGTTCCATGAGAGAGAGAGTTTTAATCGGTAATCTGGCAGATGAGCTTTCTTTAAGGAGCTAACCTTTGAATTTCAGAGAACAGCTTAGTGATGTGTATGTGCCATAAAAGAAATTTTCAGGATAATTAAGGAATGAAAAACTTAGTGAACACAAAGGAAGAACAGCATATGAAGAAGGAGGTGAAAATTACTGTTTTAATTATTAGTGCTTCATATATTGATGAAGGCATGGAATGGCAATAAAGTAGACATATAGAACAGAAATCCAGTCTTTCCTTAGGTGTTCTTATATGTGCCTGCCATAAAGAACGAAAGCAAAAAATGATTTAATCTTCTACATAATAAATATTTAATATAATAAACTATCGAATAGTCATAAGGCAAAAATTCCTTTTTTTATTGCAAATGTAATAACAGTAAAGCTTATACGTATAACTGTTTCATTTATTCTTATGTACAAAGTTTTCTTGTATATGATGTAAGCATGCTGTCTAAAATAACATACATACATATCACTAAGCTGTTCTCTGTGATTCAGAGGTTAGCTCCAAAAAGAAATACAAACTACCAGATATTTTTACTTACTGTTGTCGTATCAAACTTCTCCATTTACAGCGATTTTGACATACAACTCGTGCTTCACTGATATCCATTACATGCTGTACACAAGATCTTTTATACTTCATACTCATAATCTTTTTCTCATGCAGACACTCCTGAATCTGATTCACCCATGTCTTCCTTGGCCTTCCTCTGCCTTTCCTTCCTGCCACTTGGGCTAAATAAATTTTCTTAGTAAGCATCTCATCACTCATTCTTTCAACGTGCCCAAACCACCAAAGCATATTAGTCTCCACCTTGCTAACAACATTTTGCTTCACATCACACAACTGCAATACATCTTCATTCCTCACACAATCAGAACGTGTCTTGCCACAAACCACTCATAAGTAATGCATTTCTCCAGCACACAAATGACTTCTATGTTTCTTCTGTAGTACCCAGATTTCACTACCATATATCAGAGTAGGAACAATTACACTTTCATACACAGCCATGCGGGACTCTCTAGAGCAGTGTTCTGCAACCGGTGTGCCCCCACAAGGTGAAAGGTGTGACACGAACTTTTATATATTATCCTATTGTAAGAAATTAATTGTCGAATTTTATTTTTTAATTTTATCATAGTTACTGTATTTCATATTCTTCTATTTCATTCTCTGCCGCTGCACTGATTATATAAGATGATGCTTGTTTATTCTTTATTACATGCTGCAAATTTTTATGTATTCTAAGAAATTAAATGTAAATTATTTACTCACAGTTGTTATATCGTAGTTTTGCTTATTGATATATTTGTATTTCTCACCTCTACCTCTGCGCTATGTAGCTTCTCTGTTACACTTGCGGCATGTGCTGTGTACTTTCTCGCCTCTACCGCCATGCTATGTGGCTCCTTTGTTACACTTGCCACATGTGCTGTGTACTTTCTCGCCTCTACCGCCGTGCTATGCGGCTCCTTTGTTACACTTGTCGCATGTTTTATGTATGCTTTTCCCTAAAAGTGCTGGGATTAGCAAAACTTTCCCTGTCTTTTATTATTTTATTGCGTTATTTTAGTATTTTAGTATTTGGCGGGCATTCGTAGTGAGCAATGGGTTAGCCTCCTCGGGGTGCTCCGTGGTAACAATGGCACACACAACAGCAACTAGGGCCTCTGTGAATCTTGGAGAGGTGCAAGCTAGTTGTGTGTGACATTAGCGAAAAGACCCCAACTCACTGGGTTTTGTTCCAGAATCCTTAGTTTGAATGACCAACTGGAACCCTCAGCTGTGGGCTAATCCCCCACACTGATGTACTGACCTGATTAAAAAGACAAAAAGAAATATTAAGAATGACTCAAGTGTGGGATATGGTGGACCTACCACACTTGAGAAGGACGGTCCACCACGGAATCGACCTGGAAGGAAATTGGGGTAGAAGAAGTGAATGGCACGATGAGTGTGTGGTCTGGAGTATCGGATAATATGAGAGGACAGGCTAGTGTAGGTGTGATTTTAAGTGAAAAGAAGAAGAACAACTTGATTCACTATAGTTGCATAAGTGAGAGAATTATCTGGATTCGTTTGAAAGTGAAACTTCAGAGAACAGTAATTGTTGTAGTGTATGCTCCTTGTGACTCGGAACCTTCTGATAAGAAAGAAGATTTCTGGAATGAGCTAAAAGCTGTTTTGAGCCAGTTTGGTGCTAAAGAAAAAGCTATAATAGCAGGGGATTTCAATGCTAGAGTAGGTGTGCAGAATGCAATTTCTGACAATTTTTTCTGAGTAAGTTTAATGATCCTTGTGTGAATGATAATGGTGAAAGATTAATTGAACTCTGCATTGAGAATGGTTTGTGTGTATCTAATACATTTTTCAACCACAAGTATATCCACACATATACTTGGGAAAATCGTACTCTTAGTCAAAAGAGTGTGATAGATTTTGTTGTCTACGATCAGCGTTTGAAACACTTAGTTGTTGACACCCGTATGATGAGAGGTGCGGATGTTGGTTCTGATCATTACTTGGTAGTGTCACGAGTGAAAACTTAATGTTGGTTGGAGGAAAAGGTATAGGAAGAGACCCAGGATAGAAAGAATAAAGGTTGATAGGCTTCTTGAAGATCATCAGCGGTATTCTGACTTACTCAGAGAACGACTGAAGTATCTGAAGTCTGATGAGAGGGATGTAGAAAAGAAGTGGGAATGTTTTAAGAACTGTGTTGTCACTGCTGCTAAAGAGGTCTCTGGCACCGCAATAGTGGGTAACAATAGAGGTGATGCTTGGTGGAATAGTGAGATTGAAGAGGAAGTAAAGAGAAAGAAGGAAGCCTATTTGGGGATGTTGCAAGGTAGAGTCTCTGTGGATGAATATCGCTGTAAGAAGCGTGAAGCTGCTAAGCTGGTTCGCCACAGTAAAGCAAAAGAGAGGAAGGAGAAAGTGGAAAGGCATGAACTGGCTTTTTTAAAGATAGGAAGTCTTTCTGGAAGTACATGAGACTCAGGAAAAATAAGGGAAACAAAGTTGTAAGTTGTGTGAAGAATAAGATCAGGGAAATGATATGGGAGCCCAATGAGTTAAATGACATATGGGGTGATTACTTCTGTGAGTTATTAGATCAGGAAAGCAAAGATGATTCTGAGACAGATGCAGATGATGTCACAATGAGGGATGAAAGCACAGGAGGGATCTCAAGAGAAGAAGTGTGTAAAGCTCTAAAATCTCTTCAGAATAGTAAGGCTCCAGGAGTTGATGGCATAACTGCAGAGATGTTGAAGTATGGTGGTGACTCTATAATTGACTGGTTAACTGAAATTTGCCAGTTATGCTGGGAGTTACAAATGGTCCCTTGGGATTGGAAGGATGCTATCATTGTTCCCTTGTATAAGGGAAAGGGTGATCAGACTGAATGCAAGAACTATCGTGGTATTAGCCTACTGAGAGTGCCAGGGAAAGTGTTTGGTAAGGTTGTTATTGAAAAAGTATGGGGTCTTACATCATTGAAAGTGTGGGATGTTCAGAGTGGTTTTACGCCTGGTAAAGGCTGCACTAACCAGACTTTTGCATTATGCACGATGATTGAAAAGTATCTGGCAGTTGGGAAGAAAGTTTTTACTGCCTTCATAGATTTAGAGAAAGCTTACGACAGAGTGAATAGGACACTTTTGTGGAAGGTATTGAATGAATATGGTGTTACTGGGAATCTACTTAATAGTGTAAAAGCCATGTATGCTGGTAGTAGAGCTTGTGTACGAGTGAATGGTGTTTTATCAAAATGGTTTTCCATTGGTGCAGGAGTTAGACAAGGTTGTGTAATGTCACCATGGCTGTTTAATATTTTTATGGATGCATGCATGCGTGAGGCCAAAATAGATAATAGTGGTTTATGTCTTGGTGATATCCGTGTGTGCAGATTGCTGTATGCTGATGACACAGTCCTGTTGGCAAAGAGCAAAAAGTAAGTTGCAGAGTATGTTGTCTCGGATGCACGAAGTTTGCATGAAATTCAAACTGAGTGTAAATAAGGAAAAAACCAAAGTTATGGTGTTTGAGAGAGGAATGGGTAGCACTGAATGTAATGTAAGTATAAATGGCACTGTGATTGACCAGGTGAGTGAGTTTGTGTATTTAGGAAGCATGTTTGACAGAGAGAACAAGTTGGATGGTGAAATCAGTAGGCGAGTGAATTCTTCTTTGAAAGTCATAGCTGCTCTGGGAGGTTTTCAAAGGAATGATGGGTTCTCTAGAGAGTCGCGCATGGCTGTGTATGAAACTATAATTGTTCCTACTCTGATGTATGGGATTACATGTCAAATTAACCCGGAAATAATAACCTGCGTCAAAATCTCTCGGTCAAAATAACCCAACATAAATAACCCGGGGCAAAAATAACCCGACGTCAAAATAACCCATAGTTAAAATCTGGAAAAACTCTGGGTTTTTTTTCTTCTAATAGCAACGAAAAGCAAAATGAATTTATTTTCCACTTAAGACGTTTGTTTTCCACTTTAGTATTGGACTAAATCCCAAATCCTCAGGAAAAAATGTCTTACCAACCCAAGAAGAGACTACCGGTTAAACTAGTTACTTAAGGAACATGGCAAAGTGAGGGAGGGAAGCATTTCTTTGCATTAAATAAGGTGCCGATTTTTAAAGTTCTCAAAATTTAGCGATTAAAATATGACGAAAAGAAAGGAAAAGAATTTGAAAATATATAATTTTAACTTTTCTATTAAGCGATTAATTACAAATAACAATGGAGCATTTAATAGAATTAATTTCCAGCTTTTTAATTAAGCGAGTTCCTTTAATGTTGCTGAAGTTTTGAATTGTTCGGCATAAAGGGATTTCTTTATGAGGTGCTACTAACATAATGTTATGGTGTTTTTTCTTTCTCTCGAATTTATTTAAAGAAGACAGTGCTACAGTTGCATATAATTAAATTTAAAAGCTATGATTGCTATCCTTGCACATTTCCTTAAGCCAGTAAATATCCTGTTTAGATTAAATAGATTTGAAAAAAAATTATACTTATTTTCTTTAAAATCTTGGTTTACAATAAATAAAATATTCACATAGATGTCAGTTTTTCCTGCGTGTATTGTTGACCCTGTTTTTTTTTTTTTTTTTTTTTTTTTTTGCGTTCCATCTTGGCTGTAAGTTTTCAAATTCAGGACGAATTTGAATTTAAAATTGTTCACAACATTTCTCCCACATGTGCTTAAGTTGTATCGACCAAGTATCGACGGTCTACCCGTCCTTTACAGTGACGTCACTACGTAAGGGACCAATACTTCCGCTACGAGGTACGTGGGGCAAACATTTCTGTCTGTTAAATTTGCTTGTGCGGTGGCGGTCACACTGTCGACAGGGTCAAAATGTCGACACGGTCATAATGTTGACAGCCAAAATGTCGACACGGTCATAATGTTGACAGCCAAAATGTCGACACGGTCATAATGTTGACAGCCAAAATGTTGACACGGTCATAATGTCAACATGGTCCAGAAAATGTCCTCATGGTACTCCCATTTAGACCGTAGACGGTTTTTGGAAGGGGTCGGAGCCCCACACCCCGCATACACAATTTTCGTAAAATCTACGGATTTCAATTTAGAACCACAAAATTTGGTATACTACCTCATGAAATTCTAACTTAAACTGTAGAGAGATTTTGGAAGGTTGTCAGGGTCAAGTGGCCTCCATACAAAATTTTCGTAAAATCTACGGTTTTCAATTTGGAACCACAAAATTTGGTATACTATCTCATGAAATTCTAACTTTAACTGTAGAGGGATTTTGGAAGAGAATCGGGGTCAAGTGGCCTCCACACAAATTTTTTGTAAAATCTACAGTTTTCAATTTAGAGCAACCAAATTTGGTATGCTAACCTATTGTACTCTAACTTAGACAGTAGACAGCTATTGGAACGGGTCGGGGCCCGGGATCAAGTTGCCCCCCACACAAAGTTTTCGTAAAATCTACAGTTTTGGATTTAGAACCACCAAATTTAGTACACTATCTCATTGTACTCTAACTTAGAGAGTAGACGGTTATTGGAAGGAGTCGGGGCCCGGGGTCAAGGGGCCCCCATACAATATTTTTGTAAAATCTACAGTTTTTTAATTTAGAACCACGAAATTTGGTATACTATCTCATGGAACTCTAACTTAGACCATATGTGGTTTTTGTAAGGGGTCGGGGCCCGGGGTCAAGGTGCCCCCATACAAAATTTTCGTAAAATGTACAGCTTTGAATTTAGTACCACCAAATTTGGTATACTATCTCATGGTACTGTAACTTAATCCGTAGATGGCTATTGGAAGGGGTAGGCGCCCGGGGACAGGAGCCCCCATGCAAAATTTGCATAAGATCTACAGTTTTTAATTTCGAACCACCGAATTTGATATACTATCGCATGGTACTTTAACTTACACTGTAGATGCTTTTTGGAAGGGGTCGGAGCCCGGGGACAAGTGGCCCCCTTGCAAAATTTTTGTAGAATCTAGAGTTTTCAATTTAGAACGACGAAATTTGGTGTATTATCTCATGGTACGATAACTTAGACGGTAGATGGTTTTTGGAAGGGGTCAGAGCCCCCCCCTACAAAATTTTTGTAAAATCTACAGTTTTAAATTTAGAACCACCAAATTTAATATATTATCTCATGAAACTCTAACTTAGACTGTAGAGGGTATTTGGAACGGGGCGGAGCCTGGGGTCTAAGAACACCCCCCCCCCTCCCTTCACACACACAAAATTTTTGTAAAATCAACTGTTTTGAATTAAGAACTACCAAATTTGGTATACTATCTCATGGTACTCTAACGTAGACAGTAGACGGCTTTTGGAAGGGGTCAGGGCCCGGGGTCATGAGGCCACCACACAAAATTTTTTTGTAAAATCTACAGTTTTTAATTTAGAACCAATAAATTTAGTATACTATCTCACTGAACTCCAACTTAGACCATATGTGTTTTTTGTAAGGAGTTGGGGCCCAGGGTCAAGGTACCCTATACAAAATTTTCCTAAAATCTAAAGCTTTCAATTTAGAACCACCAAATTCGGTATACTATCTCATGGTACTCTGACTTAATCCGTAGAAGGTTTTTGGAAGGTGTCAGGGTCAAGGGACCCCCACACAAAATTTTCGTAAAATCTAAAGTTTTCAATTTAGAACCACGAAATTTGGTATACTATCTCATGAAACTCTAACTTAGACTGTAGACGGTTTTGGGAAGGGGTCGGCACCCAGGCGGTCAGAGCCCCCCCCTCCCCCCATCCATGCAAAGTTTTTGTAAAATCTACAGTTTCCAATTTATAACAACCAAATTTGGTATACTATCTCATGAAACCCTAACTTAGACCTTATGCGGTTTTTGGAAGATGTCGGGGCTCGTAAAATCTACAGTTTTCAATTTAGAACTACCAAATTTGGTATACTATCTCATGGTACTCTAACTTAGACGATACACGGTTTTTGGAAGGAGTCGGTGCCCGGGGTCAAGTGGGCTCCATACTAAATTTTCGTGAAAATTCCATTTTTTACTGTTAATATCTGCAACACAATTCAGCACTCCAATACGCTTATCTATGGTCTAAGGTGCTCTTTGGTCCTTTGAGGCCCTTATGTCATAAACCACCAACTAACCAACCTACGGTCTAAGTTGGAGACCGTAGATAACAATAATGTGCAAAAATATGTGGTTAATGGTGTATTAAAAATACAAATTAAAATAGTTTAGCTTTCACTACCAACGGGAGGCTTTTCAGGCAGAAACAAAATGTAAAGTAAATAGGGAGTTCCAGATATTCAAAATTCAAAACGGTAAGAAAAAGATGATCAATGCCAATGTCAAGTCGTATGCATGCGACATCACATAGGTACATTGCATTTCTGTGTGGCGGGATTCTCAGAAGCACATGCCAGATGTATGGCAATTCTATAGATGTCTCCTCGAAAGTAAGTATTTCCATTCCTTTTCCTTTCTTTTTGTTTCGTAAAATTAAATTAACTAAATCAAAACATTTAAAATAATTCTTTGAATAAAGCTCATGTTGAGAAATGGCTTCCTAGTTTAATTGAATTAATAATCTAAAGCATTTTTATGGGAATTTTACTAGGAAATTTTTTACATTAATAGCAAATTTTCGGAGAAAACTCTTCTCCTTCTTCAGGCTGTCTTGTTGTTGTCACTTTTTTCTTGCCACTATCACGGTTACGGTTTACCTTGACGGTTACGGTTAACCTTGACGGTTTAGGTTATTTTTCAACAAATCCTGCCAGATGTTAGGCAGGGAAAATCCTTTGCAGTCATTGATGATGGAATTTTGATTTTTCTCAATCTCTATTCCTTCTTTCAGTTTTCTTTTTTTTTTTGGAAATTGCTTTGAAAACTGATTACTTTAAGGGAATTCCAATCCATGCTGTGCCCAGTTTCTCTAACATGCCTATCTAATCCAGTCTTGTTGGGGCAATTTTTTATAGCTGCTTTATGCTCAGCTATACGAGTTTCTAGTCTGCGACCTGTTTCCCCTATGTAAGATAGTCCACAACTACAATTTACTTCATAAACTACTCCTTGCATTTTTTAAATATCTTCTTCTCTTTGAACTATTTTAGGGAAAATTTTTTTAACTTTGTTCTCTAAACTTGGAGCTAGCCTAATATTGTATTTCTTACTAATTCTCTTTAAAGACTCAAATAAACCTTTGTGATAAGAAATTTTTCTAGTGAATTTTACTTGTTGCTTTTGTGGGTTCTTCGTACCATTTGTGGGCTCTTCATACCATTGCTATTAATGTAAAAAATTTCCTAGTAAAATTCCCATAAAAATGCTCTAGATTATTAATTTAAAATAAGTTTACAAGAAAATTACAGGCATATCTTTTTCATTCATTAACTTTCACCCGCTGAACTTTGTGATTCCACAAATAGTAATATGTATCTGGCGTATACCTGGTATCCTTGCTAGTACAAATTATATTAATGATTTCTTTGCGTCCAGTTCAATCTAATATGTCCCTATGAGCGTTTGGGGTCGTATGAAGAATGCATTTCAACGTGAGTCGCTACGGTGGTGCAGTGGTCTAATCGCTGGCTTCTGATTACTCGTCGAGAAGGATTCTGGTTCGAATCCCTGTGAGTCATGGACTTTTTGATTGACTTCTGGCACTGGCTGTGTCCCCCTTTCCAGGAATCAGTGGCACAAAGTTAGGAACGGCCGACTGCTTATAGCCCACTGAATTGATCACGGTGGTCGGTAAACCCTCAACTTAAAAAAAAAAAAAAAAGATTGCGACGTGTCCATTGCTATTTGTTATGGAGTCGTATGAAAAGTACGTTTTTGATATCAACGTGTCCACTTCCATGTAGGCTGGCCATTAAATGTTAGGAGACCGTACAAAATTGCACTTTTGTTTTCACCTTGTCAGCGCTTCGGTATATGGTTGAAGTATATGTATACATAGATGGGCCACTTCAGCACGTAGTTTGGTTTATATAGAAAATAATGTTACACTTTTACTCAGTTACAACACATTAATCCCAAAGACTATTTCTTGAAATCTTTAATCAGCCGTGCTCATATTGGCAAAGTTAACACAACATGTCAAGTTATCAATGTTGCAGTTTTACTCTGTCACAAAACCTTAATTACAAGACCTTAGGCGTAACCTTTTTTAGGAATTTTTAGTCCGACATATTCATAAGGTTTTGATAACATGCCATGGTTATGGTACAGCGTTTTGATCAGTTTTCAATCAACCGTGCTCATATACATAAAATTTTCATAGAAAGTCAAGTTTATTATGTTGCGCATTTACTCGAGTACAAAACTATAAACAGCCATTAGGCTTAGGCACAAGTCTTTTAAGTAATTGTAGGACATGGTCATATTGATTATCTGTGATGACAAGTCAGGTTAATAATGTTGTGCTTATTAAGGATTTTTAAAAAGGGATAGAGGCTAATAATTATTGTTTGAAGCCTAAGTAAAAGCTTATTATTAACTTGACTTGTCATGCAATCCTTATGAATATGACATTTATTTTATTTTGTATATTTTACATAGCGTGTGCATTTATTTTTTATGATTTGGCATTTGTTTTATTTTGTGTTGTGCTTGTTACATAACGTTTCGCATTTTTGTTATGCTTGTGACTTGTGATTGCATTTTAAATTTTTATTTGTTTCACCTTTTGGATTACTTTTTTACATTTTATGTTTTTGACATGCTATTTTGAAAATTTTGTCTTTTTAAATTTTACGTTGTGTTTCACATTCTTGCATCTTCAGCAGAATTACATTCTTGAAAAATTTAAATACAAGTTAGTAAAAGGTATAATTCAATTAGTGAAAAATACCAGCACATTTTAGGAAAGGGTAGAAGTATAAGAAATTATTCTTAAAAAGTCTAGAACATTAACATTGTCTCTGTGCGCCAAAGAAGTTCTAATCCCTTTTTATCTTGCCAGCGTTTCTCTTCTAGGTGGATTTGTTGGAATCTGTGATATCACTCTTTCGATTTTAGCCGTAGCTGTTCTCTGCTGTTTCGCAATTTCAGTGATTATTTTATACAGGCCCAGTTTTTTCTCTCCCAGAATTTTATTCCAGCGTCTGTCTCATCCTTCAAGTTCGTTTTGTGTTCTGGGAAAGCCAAGTAAATTGTTTTCACTTATGGACCGAATTGTTGGTGGAAAAAGCGGAGGGCTTCTGCTCGGATTGTTTCTTCTGCTTCCACAAAATTTTCCAAGAACATAATTTTCCTCAAACCACTGAACTACATAATCTGCATATTCTAGTAGAATTGATTTCACTTCTTCAAAAGCAACTGGACTTTCATCAGATGAAAGAAATGCGAGTGCTTGCAAATGTCTGACTTTGAGAGCAAACTCACTGTTTTCCCCATATTCCGAGGCTATGCCACAAGATGGATATCCTCCACACATTTTTTCCGAGATGAAACCAACAACATTTTTGAGTCCTTCAAAAATTCCTTTTTGGCAGCATTATAATGATAGCTATTTCAAAATCAATCATTATACGTATTGTGGTGCAAGCTGAATATCATAATCTGATTCACAGTCATGTAAATCCTGCAAAAATCTTGTATAATATAATATTCTTCATTCTTGTTGGAAGGTAACCCATAAACTAGTGGGACAAAACTTTGCCTCTCTGGATTCATTCCAAATATAGCATGAATGGTATATAATTGCCTAAATAGTGTTGGACAAGTTTCAAAAATCCAGAGGGGTGCTTCTTTAAGCTTTCGTAAATTATTTTCTGTTAAAAATAAAATAATTATTTAATCTCCAAATGCGCTGTCTCTGCCAAGAAATTTTGCACCATCTGTTTTCTTTAAATCTGTTGGGGCATCGATCCCTTCTAAAGTCGTAGGCTCCGCAGGCATATCTTCTCTTTGTATTCGTTTTACAACTTGCCTTAGTGCATCAATATTAGGCATGTAACCTGCATTTACTGTAGCCATTGAAGTTGTCACGGTTTGAATAATTTGTGCAGGGGCTTCGTCCATATTTCTTACTTGTTCTTTTACTTGCGCTCTTGCAACAGCAACATCACGTTTCTCCGGTCTTGGAGCATGATTTTTTTTTTTCTCATTGCGCCTCCTGTGCTCATCTCCATTAAAAATAGCACTAGCAAAGCCAGTACAGTTTCCATAATTTCTTTCAATACAGTGCCAATGCCATAAATCACCCCGCACTCTGTTATGGCAAAATAAATACCCTTTCCATTTCAGTAAATCATTTCCTTGTTGTGAGTTAACTATGTTGCATACTTCACCTACATAATGCCTTCGGAAAACAATGCTTTCTCTTTCCAAAATATTTAGAATGACATATCCACTAATATCACTTGACAACGCACAACAAAGGTTTCAACAAGCAAGTTCTCTGTTCGCCAGTCAACTACGAACTAATGAGCAACCATTCAATAAAACACTCAGAATACAGACGATCACGTGAGGCCTGTTCCTTCAGTTAGGATTTAGGCGAAGTTCAAGATTTTGGTACCTGCGGTCACAAGAAGAGTTTAAGTTTAGGGATCGGCATCTTGTCTTTTGTTTTTCCAAAATGCAGAGGTACATGTAATTTACAGCAGGGACGTTCCAAGCGGGGGATCAATGGATGCCAAGCACCCGGGCGCCAAGTACCAGGGGTGGACTGGGCCACTGTACTCTGGGCCGGTAGGCACCATGCTAACTCTAAAATATAAATTCAAATTGTTTTCTGTGCTGCACCATGCGTATGAAAGAAAAACTGTTATACTGAAAAGACAATTTGTTTACCCCGTGACGTATTAAAAAGAAGACCTACGTCCCTACGTGCTGAATGGTCTGTAAGCCAAACACAGTTTTTCGTACAACACCTTCCCCCGACTTTCTAAGTTCATATCTGTCTCGCTTGACTTATTTCCTGTACCGCACCTCGCTTTCGCTAATTGTTGTAAATTGCCGTGAAGCGGGTGTTTTACCTTGGGGCGTATTCCCGTGTGTCCTGAAGACTATACTGAAAGCGGTGAACCCCAGAGAAAAGGTATTCCATCAAAAGCAACTGAAATCCAATGCCAGAGCAGAACTTTGTTCGTTGGCATTACCATCCAAGCAATTTACGCGAAGTAGGAAGTGTGTTTTTTTACTACGACACCAGGAGCTTGTCACGGATTCTCAGGCAATTACGATACAGATGTGTCCTCAGGACTTCTCTTTCAAGACGTCCAAAGGCCGGCACTAGGGAATGGGGAGGGATACAGTGCAGTTATTCTTTTTTTGTTGGAGTTAGAAATTCCTAAGCTCATTCTTCCTCAAAACTTTGCCTGGTTACTAGTAAGTACTGTCTGATGCCTCAACCATTGCTCAGATTTGTTGTTTTTGTTTTCATTTTTTTCAGTTAACAGCAGGAAAATGTCTGAACTGCGCTGTTTTAGTTGGAAATATTGTTTAACTTCAGCAACAGGGCTTCATATATAATTGCAAAATCCTTCGATACAATAGACATATCTTACATAAAGAATTTACATGAGAAAATAGAGTAATAATAAAGAAAATATTCTAAAACCAAGAAATAAAATTGCGGAACCAAAAAAGCTAGGTAGAGGAAACAGAAGGCTCTGAGAAAAAGTTAATATTTAAAGAAACCTGGAGTTGCTTAAGGAATAAGTGGTATAAATCAATACAAAAACATGTGCTGTATTTTAAAAAAATGTAAGCAAGTAGGCGTCATGAGTGTTAACAGTTTCCCCTTTTCATCCTGTGGAAATTACAACCATCACAGAAAATAAAATAACCAAAACATAAAAAAAATACTCATACAAAGTAAAATGCCCAAAACATAAAAACAAGTAACCACACAAAGTGAAATGCCCAAAACATTGGTAAGAAATTCTGTTAAAAGCACAATGAAGATAAAAAAAATAGGTAAAATACATGTTTTCAGAACTTAATACAAGTGTCAAAACTGAAATAAAAAGAAAAAAGAAATATTCCAAATTTCATTGTTACTTTAGATATTTTGACCTGTCGACATTTTGTAAATTGCACTTGCACTCGGTCAAAAAATATTACTTATAATAACTCTTTAGTAACTTTTAATCGCTGTGCTCATATTTATAAGGTTTGCATAATAAATCAAGTTAATAATGTTGCGCTTTCACTTAGGCACCAAATATTAATTATCGGCCACTAGGCCTAAGCCTTTTAAAAAATTTTAATAAACATAACACTCTTAAATTGATTTGTCATGAAAAGCTAATATTATCACAGCATTATAAAATTACTAAAAATGCATATGCCTAGGCCTTGGGCGTATCTATTAATGTCTTGTGCTCGAGTAAAATTTCTACAGAATTAATTTGATTTTCTTTGAAAACTATATAAATATCAGCTCGGAGGACTGAAAACTATCAGAAAGCCCTAAGCCTAGGGCCTGTTTAATAGTTTCAACCTCAATAAAGCGCATTGCTAAAATCTTGGAGTTGTGTACAAACATAATGAAAATTAGCACGGCAGACTGAAAATTGCTAATAAGGCCCAGGCCTAGGGCTTTATAATTATTGTTTTGTACCTGACTAAAAGTGTAACATTATCTTTAGTTCCTACTAGCAGGAGTACCCAGTATTTCACGGGTAAATATTACTATTTGTAGAATCACCAAGCTCAGCGGGTGAAAGTTAATGAATGAAAAATTATTTCCGTAAATTTCCAGTTAACTTATTTAAATTTTTTGATTTAGTTAATTTAATTATACGAAACAAAAGGGAATTTACATTATTTACATTACATTGTTTTTCTGCCTGATAAGGTACCCGTTGGTGGTGAAAGCTAAGGTTTATTAATTTGTGTTTTTAATACACCATTAACCGGATATTTTTGCACTTTATTGTTATCTTCGGAATCTAACTTAGACCGTAGGTGGGGTATTGAAGTGCGGAATTGGGTTGCAGTCCTTAAGAGTAAGAAATGTAATTTTTGGATTCATTTGCAGCCCGGCACCCGACCCTTTCCTTCTGTGCTCTAAGTTAGAATACATTAAAGTAGTATACCAAAATTTGGTCATTCTAAATTGGAAACTATAGATTTTACGAAAATGTGTATGGGGGCCCATAGGCCCCGAGCACCGACCCTTTCCAAAAACATCTACCGTCTAAGTTAGAGTACCATGAGGTAGTATACCAAATTTGGTGGTACTAAATTGAAAACGATATATTTTAGGAAAATTTTGTGTGAGGGCCCTTCGACACCGGGCGCCGACCTCTTCAAAAAACAATCTACCCTCTATATTAGAGTACCATGAAATAGTATACCAAATTTGGTGGTTCTAAGTCAATATTGTAGATTTTACGAAAATTTTGTATGGGGATCCCCTGGACATCTGGCCCTGAGCTGTTCCAAAACCATCTACCTTCTAAGTCAGAAACCATCTACCATGAGGAGTATACCAAATTTGGTATTTCTAAATTGGAAACTGTAGATATGACAAAAATTTTTATATCGGGGCCCTTGAGCCCAACCCGTTCCCAAAACTATCTACCGTCTAAGTTATAGTACAATGAGATTGTATACCAAATTTGGTGGTTCTAAATTGAAAACTGCAGATTTTACAAAATTTTTGTATGGGGCCCCCTACTTGTTCCAAAATCCATCTACCGTCTAAGTTATAGTACCATGAGATTGTATACCAAATTTGGTGGTTCTAAATTGAAAACTGTAGAGTTTACAAAAATTTTGTATGGGGGCCCCTTGACCCCATCCCCTATTTGTTTCAAAGTCCCTCTACAGTCTAAGTTACAGTTTCATGAGAGAGTATACCAAATTTGGTGCTTCTAAATTGAAAACTGTAGATTTTACGAAAATTTTGCGTCGGGGGCCCCTTGACCCCGGGCCCCAACCGGTTCCAAAAACCGACTAAGTTAGAGCATCATGAGGTAGTATACCAAATTTGGTGGTTCTAAATTGAAAACTGTAGATTTTACAAAAATTTTGTAGGGGGGAGGGGCTTGACCCCGACCCTTTCCAAAAACTATCTATCGTCTAAGTTATAGTACCATGAGATTGTATACCAAGTTTGGTGGTTCGAAATTAAAAACTGTAGATTTTACGAAAATTTTGTATGGGGCCCCCTCTTGATCCCGGGCCCCAACTTGTTCCAAAATCCATCTACCACGTAAGTTAGAGTACCATTAGGTAGTATACCAAATTTATCGGTTCTAAATTGGAAACTGTAGATTTTACGAAAATTTTGTAGGGGGAGGGACTTGACCTCGACCCTTTCCAAAAACTATCTATCGTCTAAGTTATAGTACCATGAGATTGTATACCAAATTTGGCGGTTCTGAATTGAAAAACTGTACATTTTACGAAAGTTTTGTATGCCCCCCCCTTGACACCGGGCCCCGACCCGTTCCCAAAACCATCTACCGTCTAAGTTAGAGTACCATGAGATTGTATACCAAATTTGTTTATTATAAATTGAAAACTGTAGATTTTACGAAAATTTTGCGTCGGGAGGCCCTTGACGCCGGGCCCCAACCGGTTCCAAAAACCATCTACCGTTAAGTTAGTATGTTAAAGTACCATGAGATGTATACCAAATTTGGAGGTTTTAGATTGGAAAAATGTAGATTTTACGAAAATGTTGTATGGGGCCCCTTGACCCCGGGCCCCTATTTGTTCCAAAATCCATCTACCATCTAAGATAAGAGCATCATGAGGTAGTATATCAAATTTGGTGATTCAAAATTGTAAACTGTAGATATTACGAAAATTTTGTATTGGTGGGGGGCTTGACCCCGACCCGTTCCAAAAACTATCTATCATCTAAGTTATAGTACCATGAGATTGTATACCAAATTTGGTGGTTCGAAATTGAAAACTAGATTTTACGAAAAATTTGTATCGGGAGACCCTTGACCCTCAGCCCCAACCGGTTCCAAAACCATCTGCCGTCTAAGTTAGAGTTCCATGAGATGTATATTAAATTTGGAGGTTCAAAACTGAAAAAAACTGTAGATATTACGAAAATTTTGTATTTGTGGTGGAGGGGGGGGGTTCTTGACCCCGACCCGTTCCAAAAACTATCTATCATCTAAATTATAGTACCATGAGATTGTATACCAAATTTGGTGGTTCTAAATTGAAAACTAGATTTTACGAAAATTTTGTATAGGGGGACCCTTGACCCTGAGCCCCGACCGGTTCCAAAACCATCTACCGTCTAAGTTAGAGCATCATGAGATGGTATACCAAATTTGGTGGTTCTAAATTGAAAATTGTAGATTTTACGAAAATTTTGTATGGGGCCCCCTCTTGATCCCGGGCCCCAACTTGTTCCAAAATGCATGTACCGTCTAAGTTAGAGTACCATTCGGTAGTATACCACCAAATTTATTGGTTCTAAATTGGAAACTGTAGATTTTACGAAAATTTTGTATAGGGGGACCCTTGACCCTGAGCCCCGACCGGTTCCAAAACCATCTACCGTCTAAGTTAGAGCATCATGAGATGGTATACCAAATTTGGTGGTTCTAAATTGAAAATTGTAGATTTTACGAAAATTTTGTATGGGGCCCCTCTTGATCCCGGGCCCCAACTTGTTCCAAAATGCATCTACCGTCTAAGTTAGAGTACCATTCGGTAGTATACCACCAAATTTATTGGTTCTAAATTGGAAACTGTAGATTTTACGAAAATTTTGTATGGAGGGAGGGGGGGGGCTCTTGACCGCGACCCGTTCCAAAAAAGCATCTACCGTCTAAGTTTGTGTGCCATGAGATTGTATACTTGATTTGGTGGTTCTAAATTGAAAACTGTAGATTTCACGAAAATTTTGTATGGGGGCCCCCTTGTTAGCATACCATTAAATTGTTTACCAAATTTGGTGGTTCTAAATTGAAAACTAGATTTTACGAAAAATTTGTATGGGGTCCCCCTGACCCCGGGCCCCGATCCGTTCCCAAAACCATCTACCGTCTAAGTTAGAGCACCATGAGATTGTATACCAGATTTGGTGGTTCTAAATTGAAAACTGTAGATTTTACGAAAATTTCGATTGGGGCGGGGCCTTAACCCTGGACCCTGACCCGTTCCCAAAACTATCTACCGTCTAAGTTAGAGTACCATGAGAATGTATACCAAATTTGTTGATTCTAAATTGAAAACTGTAGATTTTACGAAAATTTTGCATGGGCCCCCCTTGACACCGGGCCCCGATTCGGTCCCACAACCATCTAATGTCTAAGTTAGGGTACCATGAGATTGTATACCAGATTTGGTGGTTCTAAATTGAAAACTGTAGATTTTACGAAAATTTCGAATGGGGGCGGGGCCTTAGCCCCGGACCCGTTCCCAAAACCATCTACCGTCTAAGTTAGAGTACCATGAGATTGTATACCAGATTTGGTGGTTCTAAATTGAAAACTGTAGATTTTACGAAAATTTAGAATGGAGGGGGGAGAGGGCTTGATCCCAGACCCCGACCCGTTCCCAAAACCATCTAACGTCTAAGTTAGAGTACCATGAGATTGTATACCAAATTTGTTGATTCTAAATTGAAAACTGTAGATTTTACGAAAATTTTGTAGGGGGGCTTGAACCCGACCCATTCCAAAAACTATCCACCGTCTAAGTTTGAGTACCATGAGATAGTGTACGACTCTGGTTATTAAGTCGTGGTTATTATGATGCAGGTTATTCTGACGTACAATAATTGTGACCTGGGGTTATTTTGTAACGGGTTATTTTCATGCTGGGTTATTCTGACGTTGGGTTATTTAGACGCCGGGTTATTTTGACGGTACACCGATGTACGGCAGTGAAACCTGGGTACTGCAGAAGAAACATAGGAGTCGTTTGTGTGCTGGAAAAATGCGTTACTTACGTGGGGTTTGTGGCAAGACACGATATGATTGTGTGAGAAATGAAGATGTATTGCAGTTGTGTGATGTGAAGCAAAATGTTGTTAGCACGGTGGAGACCAATATGCTTCGGTGGTTTGGCCATGTTGAAAGAATGAGTGATGAAATGCTAACTAAGAAATTTGTTCAGCCCAAGTGGCAGAAGGAAAAGCAGAGGAAGGCCAAGGAAGACATGGGTGGATCAGATTCAGGAGTGTCTGCATAAGAAAAAGATTATGAGTATGAAGTATAAAAGATCTTGTGTACGACGTGTAATGGATATCAGTGAAGCACGAGTTGTATGTCAAGATCGCTGTAAATGGAGAAGTTTGATATGACAACAATAAGTAAAAATATCTGGAAGTTTGTATTTCTTTTTGGAGCTAACCTCTGAATCTCAGAGAACAGCTTAGGGATATGTATGTATGTATGTATTTTAGTATTTGTCACTGTTTATTAGTACTTCTTCAACTTTGTTACTTTTTCTTGTACCAATGCACCCACCCATTGTTAGACTTTATTTTAAATAAGGCGGTATATGTGTCCCTTCTTCCCTTTGAAGAGTATAGGTCCCGCGTCTTATATTTATTACAGTTCTATCACAGCTGTTCTTTGAAGTAGTCAGAAAATTGTGATTGGTAGTCAGTCTTGCTATTTTCTATTACTATTAAACTATTTTATTTTTTCAAGATGGACAAGTTCCTTGTACCAAGTGTTCCGTCCACAAGTGCAAGTAGTGAAAGCATTGAGCCCGAAAAAAAAAAAAATTAGAGCACCGGCAGTATAGTGATAATTATTTATCTTACGTTTTTTTGGTTTTTTTTTTTGGTGTGGTGATAAAACATGCCAATCTCCAAGTGTATCGTTTGTGGTGAAAATTCAGTAATGCTGCTATGATGGCTCCCAGTAAATTGAAATGACATTTGTCAACAAAACATTTTTCTCTGTCAAGCAAAGATATCAGTTATTTTTGTCGGTTGTTAGATCAAAATAAAAAACAAGCAAAAGTTCGTGATTGCGGCGACAGTACGTGTTAGCTATAAGATAGTCGAACTTATCGTAAAGGTCAAAATAACCACACCCAACAGCTGAAACGTTATCAATGCTTGCTTGTAAAGAGATGGTGAAAATAATTCTGGGTTCAGGAAGCTGCTAGTGAAATTTCAAAAATTCCTCTCTCTGCTGACACAATCAGTCGCCAAGTTAGGGACATGTCCAGTGATATTAAAGACATTATGAAGGAGAAAATAAACAGCAGTCAGAAGTTCTCACTTCAGACCGACGAGTCCACCGATATTAGAGGTCAAGCACAACTTCTTGCCTACATTTAATACATCGACGGAGATGTAATTACAACTAATTTCTTTTTTTGCAAAAACTTCTCGAGCGAGCCACCGGTGAAGAATCATTTCGTGTGACTAATGAATATGTGCTCCATAATGAATTAAAATGGAAGGATTGCATTAGTGTTTGTACAGACAGAGCCGCTTCTATGACAGGCCGACAGAAAGGATTTGTAGCTAAAGTACGCGAAGTGAATATTAATACGATGCGATCATTAAAAAAACTGGACTTCAGAAACTGCAGTTTCTGTCTAACTTCCTTGGGACCTATACTCTTCAAAGCTTGGAAACGCTTATGTGTCTATTTCCTACACCAATAAATCGGGTCACTAGTATAGTGTTACCAATTACTATTGTCTCATTCACAGCGAAGCCATTGCTGCTAAGTCTTTGCCATCTTTTCTGAAAGTAGTTCTGGACGAAGTAGTAAAAGTCGTGAACCTAATCAAATCGCGGCTCCTAAATTCGTGGCTTTTTCCCGTTTTGTGTCAGGAAGTGGGATCAGAACACACTACACTCCTGCTACATACAGAAGTATGGTGGTTATCAATAGGAAAAGTGTTAACGTGAATATTTGAACTTAAAGAGGAAGTACATGCATTTTTAACTGTTGAGGGGCATGAGTACGTGGATTTATTTGCAGAGGATGAATGGGTATGTAAGTTGGCATATCTTTCCGATATTTTTGTACACTTGAATGAGCTGAACACAAAAATGCAAGGTAGGAATGAAAATCTGCTGACTAGTTCAAGGATTTGTAAATAAGCTGAATTTGCGGATACAGGGAATTGAAAATGGGTCGTTTGAGATGTTCCCGACTGTATGGCTACTTGCTGACAGTAATAAAGCGCTGATGGATTTCATTAAATAACATTTAGAAATCTTGCAGCAGAAGTTCAAGAAGTATCTTGGAGAGAGTGTTCAAAATTTCGACTGGGTTCGTGATTCATTCGTTGTAAATTCAGAACCTCTTCCGATTAATATACAAGAGGAACTCGCAGATTTAAAAGCAGACAGAACATTGAAATGAAAACTTCTGGAAGTGCCTTTGGACACATTTTGGTTGGCAATAAGGAGTGAATACCCGGCTATCACCGAGATGGCAGTTATGTGGTATTTCCATTTTCAACTACATATTTGTGTGGACTGGGCTTCTCGACGTTGACCGAAATTAAAACATCGAAAAGGGAGAGACTCAAATCCGTCGATGAAGAAATGAGACTTGCATTGTCAATGATTCCGCAACGGATCAGCCACCTAGTATCACATTGAAGGTATGAGTAGAATTATTTACTTTAAAAGTAATAGAAAAGTGTATTTTCTTACATTTTCTACAGTGAATTAAAGGTTCATAAATTGTTAATAAATGCACGAGCCGATTTTTGTTTAATAATAATATAATATAATAATAGGTTGATCACATTACGTATTTATATTAATAGTGTCATATCATACGTTTTTGAGGGGATTAACATTTTGGTGTGCCGTGTTGAGTCATGGATAATTTATGGTGTGCCGCGAGTAGAAAAAGGTTGCGGAACACTGCTCTAGGGAACCCATCATTCCTGTGAAAACCTCCCAGAGCAGCTATGACTTTCAATGAAGAATTCACTCTATTACTATATTAACGTATAAACGTTAACTGTTTACTGTTCATCTCGTTATTGTTGGTGTAAATATAACTCTCCGACGTGACGTCCAACATATAATGTGCCGTAAAGTTATTCATATCGACATACACTGAACATTGTATGAACCGTAAAAGTGTTATGGTGAAAATTGCTAAGTGTGTGTAATTACTGTTTAAATTTATGCAACTAACAAAATTGAGGGTAAATGTTGAATTTAGGTGAAAATTAAAATTTGGGAGATGGGTGGATGCATTTCGACACAAGAAGTAAATTCAATTAACTTAAGGCCATGATAAATGAAAATATAAATAGAATGCAACACTGATATTTGAACATTCCAAAAGTTGCTACTGAAGGTTTGCGTTGTTTGAATTTTCGATGAGTTGAGACACCTGCAAGTGTAAAATACGTAATTATTGTTTACATGTGTACCAAATTTGTAAACACTAAAAATTAGATGGTATACAATGTACACATGTAATAACTTTTGGAGGCTGTGATGCTCAATTTTAGTGGATAGGACAAAATGCATTAATTAAATAAACACACTTCCAGGGATGTTTCCAGCCTTAGGCAAGCTGAGGTGGATGAGCATGTGACCCTGCGATGAACTTCAACTGAGTCAACTAATTCTTCACTGCACAAGGCGTTTGGGTTTTTGAAAGGCCACTTGGCCTGCATTTATTGCACAAACTTAACCAAAAACTTAAAAAACAACAACAAGGTGTTTCCATCAATCGAAGAATACCCAAGTCAACACTTTGTTTCTGCTCGAACACAATCAGCTTTCCACATTTTTGAAATTTCTAACCTTTGGCAACTCGACCTTATAAAAGGAAAAAAAAATCAGATGACACACACTTGATGTATTTCTATAATTCAGAAAGAAAGAACACATATTTCTGCCAGCGAATACTAATTTGCTATCCTGAATTTCACATTGGCCACTTTTACAGGCAGTAATCTCACTTAAACTCAAATCTAGCTATTACAGCACTATTTAGACTTTTGCACAACACTTCTATTACGTAAGAATCAAATGTATCCCTTTCGGGTGGTCTGAGAACATATTTCACCTAGAAAATCAAGATTTGCAAAAACACATAAATACTCTTGACTTAGGGAACATACTATAAACACTGCAGATAAGTTTTGACAGCTGAAGTGCAATCTCTCTCTTCATAAATTTATACCTTATTGTATATACAATACAGATTTCATTTAACCTTTCGAACACACCGCTCAAACCAGTTTCCTTAACCAACATTAATTTTAATATTACAATAACTGAGCAAAAATTTGCAAATAACCAAAAGTTACTTTAGTAAACAACCCTCCACTAACAGGAAAATTTGCTTTAAAAATCTCACAGCCCAGAACACTAGCATTGACTGATACCAAATATCTCCTAGACACTATACTGAACACACTGCACTTAATATCTTACCACATTAACTCAACAAGTTATCATTACACCACAATGCTGACAAATAAACTTAAAATTCACCCTATCATCTGGAAACATCAAAATACTTTACTATACAAACTTGCTCTGAGTACTCAATATCCCACCATGTAAAAAAAAAAAGGCAAACCCTAACTCTCAACACTCCTGGACCCAAATTCATACTTATCTGCATTTCCACTGTTCATAACAATTTAAAATTACACAACTAATTCTGACCAGCAATTTATAAACAAATTAATCTAAAATTTCAAAATTGCACCATGTAAGCTTTTAGTAATTTTACCAACTCTTGTAGCAAGCCACTGAGGTAACGGGTAGACAAAACATCTCGGTTTTCAGATTTACTTTTCTTCGAAAATAAAATTTACATCTCGAAAAATATCAATCAGGCTAAAGGTGAGAAATTGGGTCGTGAAGCCAATCAAGCCTATGCAATGAAATGGGAAGTCAATATGTGTGACCCATCACCCTGTAATTTCTTTCCTCTCTCACTGTCTTTGGGACAACACTCGAACGCAATTTGACAGGAGCTGCTCCTTACTGGCCAACGGTTTTACTCCAGGCCGAAGATAAATCCCCCAATTCATCCTCATAAGCACCCTTTCAGTTCCCTAAGTTTGCCCACATAAGGAAAAACTCTCCTGCAAGAGATCTCTTGCCCCCCAAAAAATTATTCTCCAAAAAATCCTCACATTATCTCTAGAAAAAATCCACATAAATCTCACTTTCCAGAAAACGCATATCTCTATTTCCAGAAATCCTTATCACCTCCCGAAGCACTCTCTATTTCCAGAAATCACTATCACCTCTCAAAGCACTCTCTATTTCCAGAAATCAAACCCCTTGCGAAGAAATCCCACTGTACACAGGTAATGAACAAGCCTCACTTTCAGACAATCCTAGTCTGCTTGCATACCTTCTTTGATATCCTCCCCTTTATGCAAAAATCAAATTTTCAAACCCACTGGCTCCTATTAGCACCAGCCCCCACACTTCTATCAAATATTACAGAAATATTTTAATCCCATTATTAACCAAACTCAAAAATCACTATTTCCTCGTAGGACAAAAAATTTTACATGTCCCTTACTTTATGCTTGCTACTACCAAATGCAATTTATACAATATTGAAAATTACCAAGCACACAGAGTTAAATTTCAATAATACTACTAATTACTGGTTTGAGGAGTTGCTCTTCAAAATAGCAAGAGCATCACATATAACATTGCATTAACACATGCAGAACTGCATTTTCAATTACTTTGCCCTTTACATATATATAAAAATAAAAAAATGACAGGAAGTTTCTCTACTTAAGCATGAAATACAGGACCTGATGAAAACAACACCAAAATTAATATTTACATCTCTCCAAGACCTCCAAATTTAACCCCTAGCAAACTACAGTAGAGACTCGTTATAGCAGAAAACAGGCCATGCCAAAAAAAGCTATTTCAATCAAACTTCATCTAAGAGAAAACTTTTTATTTAAACATAATTGTTTTAGCAGACCGGATATTTTTTTTAAATTACATTTACAGTCAGAGTTCCTTTAAAGGCCCACTTAGACGACACTGACCCCGAGTTAGAAAAGGCATTCTAAATTTTGAAGGAAAAGAAACTTTTAGAGTTCCTGACGTCACATCTCGGCCAATTTTAATAGCATAAAAATTTTCCTAGTACTGGTCTGGTGCACAAGTAAAGTCAGAAAGAGGCTTACCTTGACCACCGTGAAAAGGCAAGAAAATTCCTTTTTTTTTTTTTCCTGGGGCTGCACTCACGCATACACGAGGGGAAAAATTTATATATATATATATATATATATGGCGTCCAGGGAAGGTTCTTCATTGGCCAGCAACATATAGGGATTGGGTCCCAAAATTTCTCCACGGCTCTTCTCACTGGGCCAAGCACGATGATCTGCAGTCCTTAAAACTGTCTATAATAGCCATGGCTTTTCTGGAAAGTCCAGCGTCTGGTTGAACTGGCTTGAGTCCCTTATAGATGTAGATGGTGGGGCATCTCTTTCTAGGACAACAATTGAGGGAGCACGTTTAGCAGCTGCCTAGGGCTCTCCCCTGCTAATTTTTCTGCATTATCTGATGAGGTCTAGGAGTCGTCTGCCTTTAAATAATGATAGTGGCGGTGAAAAAATTTGCATTTCCGGTCCTCAACTTGTAATTGGGCAGTTGCGTTGCCTTTAGCTGGGCCCTCTCTACGACATCGTCCCAGCTTTTACGACGATACCAAGCCAACAGACCCTTGTGCATTTCTTTCAGGTGGTCTCCTCCTTGCCAAAAAAGGTGAGAAAACTTGACCTTCCACTTTCACTGCAGGTCAACAAGAGAAGAAAAGAGAAGGAACACATTTTCTCCAAAAAAGCTGGGTGCTTGAAAACCGCTGACCCCTCATTGGCTAATTTTTCCATAGCAACAGCAGTCCCGCATACCACACGGCACTCCCCACGGAAACTCATAACCTTTTTGACCTCTCAGAGTAGGGAACGCTGACCCTCCTGCCTGCATGCTGATCTAAAAATAGCCTGACGCTTGCTTAAGAGAACTTTTGTGACACTTCTCAGAGATTTCTAAAACTGCCTAAAATGGCAAACTCTGAAATGGAAGATTTTGGGTTTTGCACAATGTACAAGAACGCTTTCCCATCGTTCTGTGATAAATAGCAAATAATTTTGTTTTTGAAAAGAGTTGATAGTAACTTTTTGCTTGCCTTTTTCTATCTATCTTACAAGAGTAAAAAGTAAATTAATCAAAAAAAAAAGTTTAATTCTTATTATTCCCCCTTTTTTTTTTCATGAAATTTTGTTTGTCTGGTCAGGGCTGAGAAATGAAAGAACATGGCCATTATTCCCTTACTTCACCGCCTCCTCCAAACAGAAATTTTCAAGCGTGGACTGGAGAGAATTTTCATTCCATTTATTTATTTACTTATTTTTTTTTTCCGTAAATCTCAGCAAAGTGATCAGTTTCCTCGAGATTTACGAACATGAAAATTCTCGACAGGACAAAAGTTATTTATATTGACATATAAAGTTATTCATATAGACATACCACAAGCAGCTCACTCCGAATTACATATATATAAAAAATGCTCTACCTTCGATGTCGATGAGTATGTCCCAAAAAACATCCACGGCCAATGCTCAATGTAGGCCTAGTCAAATATTCCTCTTTCTTTCAACATCCAGGAACGCTGGTGGTGAAATCGTAGGTGTGATAAAATATGCAGTCTCACTAGATGAAGTCAGAATTAAAACGAGACACTACAAATGACCACAAGACAATCAAAGACTAACAATATAAAAGGGAACCAAAATTAAAATGAATTAAAAGCGGATGGACGGTCACAGTCATCAAACTACATCACCAGACCAGTTTCAGCAAGTTTCATGCTATCATCAGTGGCACTCCCAAAAGTGCTTCTTCATCATCTGAACGTGCACACATCAATGCCAAACTCGTCAGACATGGAGGCCACACCCTTGGTCTTCTAAACGCAAAGTATCCTGGGATCACAAGAACACAACACCCATGGGGCCATCTATGGTGAGATCAAGGACTTATTTTCTTCTGGGTCTTTTATTCTGTCATTCTGTATTTTCTTTCTTTTATTATAATAATGTTTCTTCATTTTCTCTTCAATTTCTATCAAGTACTTCCAGGCGTATGGCAATTCAACTGGTACATTATTGTTACAATTCCTATTTTTTGTTTTTTTTTATTACAAATAAGAATTGACTTGCCTACTAATTTCACCATCCAATTTGTTCTCTCTGTTAAACATGCTTCCTAAATACACAAACTCACTAACCTGGTCAATCACAGTGCCATTTATACTTACATTACATTCAGTGCTAACAGTTCCTCTCTCAAAGACCATAACTTTGGTTTTTTCCTTATTTATACTGAGTTTGAATTTCATGTAAACTTCGTACATCCGGGGCAACATACTCTGCAAATCACTTTTGCTCTCTGCCAGCAGGACAGTGTCATCAGCATACAGCAATCTGTACACATGGATATCACCAAGACATCAGTATTATCTATTTTGGCATCATGCATGCATAAATATATTAAACAGCCATGGTGACATTACACAACCTTGTCTAACTCCTGCACCAATAGAAAACCATTTTGATAAGATACCATTCACTTGTACACAAGCTACTGCCAGCATACATGACTTTTACACTATTAAGTAAATTCCCAGTAACACCATATTCATTCAATACCTTCCACTAAAGTGTCCTATTTACTCGGTCCTAAGCTTTCTCAAAATCTATGAAGGCAGCAAAAACTTTCTTACCAACTGCCAAATATTTTTCAATCATCATGCGTAATGCAAAAATTTGGTTAGAGCAGCCTTTTCCAGGCATAAAACCACTCTGAACATCCCGCACTTTCTCTGATGTAAGACCCCGTACTTTTTCGATAACAACCTTACCAAACTCTTTCCCTGGCACACTTAGTAGGCTAATACCACGATAGTTCTTGCATTCGGTCTGATCACCTTTTTCCTTTTACAAGGGAACAATAATAGCATCTTTCCAATCCCGAGGGACCATTCCTAACTCCCAGCACAACTGACAAATTTCAGTTAACCAGTCAATTAGAGAGTCACCACCGTATTTCAGCATCTCGGTTATGCCATCTTATGCCATCTGTCTAAAATGAAATTTAGTAAAAAAGCATTATGGGGTAATAGATCATAGGGCATAACCACAGGGGTCAGGACCCCCCAGATTTTCAGAGTCGGGATCCTCGTGTATAATGTGTGTATGTGTGATCGACCCCCCCCCAAATTTTGAAACATGGTTACGCCACTGTAATAGATCATGTATTTATTAACAACTGTTGATTCACCATATTAAAAAGAAATAAAATACTACTAGAATACTAAATTTGATGCTTTTTATAAAAAAAGTCTTACTTATTGCATTCAATAACAATGTTAATTTTAATTCCATTTTTTCTTCTCAAATAAAATTATCTAATGTAGGCATGGCTGTATTTCATAACTGTGAAAAAGTTAAGCCCAAAGGATATTTCTGATCTTTATTCTGCAGTGACTTTTGATGGAATTTGGGTGTGGAAACTCTGCAGGCTATAAAATGTGGAAGCCAAACGAATCCTTTGTTGCCATGCATTAAAAAACAAACCCTATGGCAAACATGATACCCCATATGTGAATCATTTTCCTACAGGAAGCAGACAACAGCTGGAAACAGTTAATATGAATGTGTACTTTTAATGTACAATAGTTATTAGGAAGTAACCTGTTGCTGTAAAATTCATCACACTGTACATGTGTCATTTTCTGATTAATTGTTTCATTAAGTATCACAGTGTAATGTATTTTGCACATGTTCTGTAGAAATCATTTTCTGTGATTTGTAAATAGCACATTTTCAATGCTAGTTGCATTTGATTTTACTAATAGTATTTTTTTTTCCTTTGTAGATAATGAAGGTGCATCATTAGATGACTATTGTTTGGCTGTTTTACTTAGAGGGGTGTGTTACAAATGTTTAGGCAGGCCATTAGAAGCAGAAGATTGTTTCTGGGAAATCATTGCCAAGTATGTGTTATACATTGTTCTGTGAGACTTGTTTTTCCCACTGCTACCAAGGTATAGATTATTCTGACTAAGGTATAGATTATGTACTAGGGGCTGGAATTTGTTTTTCCCCTTACTAGCAGCAATTGCTAGTACCAAATTCTCACGAGTAAACCTGGCACCTTTATGTCAGCTTTCTTAGAAATGTGTAATTCAAAATAGTTATCAAATACAAATAAGTTTAGCATAAACCCAAAGCCTTTCTTTTGGGTGTTATTAAAAGAAATGTGTGTAAGTACGTACATACATACATACATACATATGTATGTATGTATGTATGGCATGGCATCACATTGTATCATTAGACTGTTCTGTGAGATTCAGAGATTAGCACCTTTAAAAAAAAGACCATCTGTCAGATAAACATTTATCTGATGGAACTAGTTTTGTGCACTGTTGATGTATCAAACATCTATTTACAGTAATCTTGGCACACAGCTCAAACTTCACTGACATCCGTCACACATTGCACAAAAGACCTTTTGTACTTCATCTCATAATCTTTTCTTCATGCAGATTTTCCTGAATCCGGTCGTCTCATGATTTCCTTGGCCTTCCTCTACCTTTATTTCCTGCCACTTGGGCTGTAAAAATTCTATTAGTAAGCTCTTCATTACTCATTCTTTCAACATGGTCAAACCACCTAAGAATATTTGTCTCTACCTTTACTAACAATATTTTGCCTCACATTACACATCTGCAACACATATTTGTTTCTCACATGAACTGCCTCCCACACGTCTTTCCAGCACACAAATGGTTCCTATGTCTCTTCTGTAGTATCCAGGTTTCTCTGCACTACATCAGAGTAGGAGAAATTGCACTTACATATACAGCAGGACTTTCTTAAGAACCCATCATTCCTGTGAAATCTTCCTAAAGCAGCTATGAGTTTTAAAGAATTCACTCACCTACTAATTTCACCATTTAATTTGTTCTCTCTGTAAAATATACTTCCAAAATATACAAACTCATTTACCTGGTCAATCTCTGTGCCATTTAAACTTACTTTGCATCCAGTACTAACAGTTCTTCGCTCAAAAACCATAACTTTGGTTTTTCCCTTATTTATACTCGGTTTGAATTTCATACACACTTCTTACATCCAGACAACATACTCTGGAACTTACTTTTGCTCTTTGCCAATGGGCCTGTGTCATCAGCATACAGCAATCTGTACACACACACTGATATTACCAAGACATAAACCAGTATTGTCTATTTTGGCATCACACACACATACATGCATCCATAAATATATTAAACAGCCAGGATTACATTACACAACCTTGTTTGACTTGTGCACCAATACAAAACCATTTCAATAAAATGCCATTAATTTGTACACATGCTCTACTGCCTGCTTACAGTAGCTTTCACACTATTAAGTAGATTCCCAGTAATACCATATTTATTCAGTACTTTCCACAGAAGAATCCTATTTACTTGATCACATGCTTTCTCTAAGTCCATGAAGGCAGAAAAACTACCAACATACAGATACTTTTTTATCATGATGTGTAATGCGAAAATTTGGTTAGTGCATCCCTTACCAGGCATAAAACCGCTCTGTACATCCCACACTTTTTCTGATGTAAGACCATGTACTTTATTAATAATGACCTTTCCAAACACTTTCCCTGGCACACTCAGCAGGCTGATACCATGATAGTTCTTGCTTTCAGTCTGATCACTTTTTTCCCTTACACAAGGGAACAATTAGAGCACCCCTCTAATCTTAAGTGAACATTCCTAACCCTGCAGCACAAGTAGCAAATTTATGTTAACCAGTCAATTACGGAGTCACTACCATATTATAGCATCTCAGCAATTGTGCCATCTACCCTCGAAGCCCTACCATTCTGAAGAAATTTTAGAGATTTACACTCTCTTCTCTTGAGATCCCGCTTGTGCTTCCATATGTCACGTTGACATTATCTGCTTCTGACCACCAAATGTATTAAAAGTTACCTTTATAAAAACTAATTTTTTTCACTGTGATTAATAATTGTAGATGTCATAATGTCATTATTTACTAAGATGAAAATAAAGTTTTTTGTAGATTCATTTTTTTTAATTCCAAGAACACTTCTGCACTGCTAATGTTTTTGTGAACATGCAGGAAAAAAACATTGTGTGCTTATAGAAAAAGTGCAGATAATGAAATTGCATTCCCCAAAATGTTCACTGAAGTTTCCCTATGAGTTTGATTAAGTCTGATCGTGAATAAAGAAACTGTTAGAGCCATGTCTGTCATCTGCGCCTTCTTAACACGTTCGCTGCAGCAATGTTTTTCGGTGACTTTTTTTGTGGTGAAATGTTCAATACTGATTCAATACAGTGATGAACGACACACCGATGGGTCATTTCTTGGAAGTGTTTTCCTTGTCTGCCAACAGATGGTGATTGATGCTTGTGGTTTGTACATTTGCATTTTGTAACAAAATGCTTTTAGATATCATACTGCAAGAGCAGCAGCGTGTCGTTTAGCATACAATGAATGATGAAATTGATGAATGCACTTCATAAATCTTTATATTAATTCTATAAGGTTTTTTACTGTGAGTCCTATTTTGAGAGAACAGCTGAACGTAAAGATATGGTTAAAGGTCTTGCCATGTAGATGCGCCAGTCAAAGAGAAAAAGGATATTGCGGCAACGGTTTGGGTGTTGTGGGGCTGCAAAGCTTCCATGTAAAGTGTATGGGAGAAGCGTGCGGTTGACTCACCCACTGTTGAAGATGAAAGCATAGAAGGACTGGGGTAGTCAAAAGTCCGAAGTCTTTTCTTTTCTGAGCGAACCATTGCGCAAAGCAATGCTAGCAGGCATTCGTATCAAAGTTCTTCTCATCAAAACAGCAAACACTCTCGAAGACCTGATTGTGTTATGCTGTTGAACTGTGTGATGCATATATACAAGGCCGCCCATAAGGAGGGGGAGGCACTCTCGAAGACCTGATTGCGTTATGCTGTTGGACTGTGTGATGAATACAAGGGCGCCCGTGAAGGGGATGGTCGAGCCCTCCACCCACCCACCCGCCGTTGGTATAGCCAAATTTTCCTGAATTTAAAACAGTAAAATAGACAAAACCTTTTTTTTGAAGCATTCTTAAAAATAATAAGATATTAATGATTGATTGTATCAATTATTTTCTTGTATTTTGGTATCTTGTACAGTTACTAAAATGTTTGACAGCCTTGAAGGAGGTAAGGATTTTTCTTAGCACCCCCCCCCCTCTTCTAAAAGTACTCATATGGGCACCACTACATATATACTATTTAATATTAATTTGATCCAGTTTATTCACGTAGGTAAGGCATTTCCTTATTATGTAAAGATGTAAATAAACATTCCGTTGACTGTTGTTAGTGAAAATATTTAGAATGTACATATTGAGTTGCGCCATCTACACTGAAGAGCAATTGAATTAGAGACAGCTGGCATTATGCAAATGTGGCGCTTTGGGCGGCCCTGTAAACGGAAACGACATGACGTATGCAGCGATTTGACAATATAAGGAGTGATGCGACAAGAATCAGAAAGAGTCGGATGCAGTATGGGTAAGACGAAGGATCTAAGCACATTTGATCGTGGGAAAACTGTCTGGGCCCGACGAATGGGTCACTCTATCTCGGAAGTCATGCAGGCACTGGGATTTTCACAAGCCACTGTGTCACAGGTGCACCGTGAGTACATCGAATCCGGTAAAACCATCCCTGCACGGGCCAACTGCCGTGGACAACAGCGCATGAATGAGCGGGGTCATCGTCGGCTAGCTCGCATTGTAACAGCGGATAGATGGGCCACAGTGCAAGAAATCACTCGGCAATTAAACGCTGGTGCACAAAAACGTGTAAGCAGCCACACCATCTAGAACCATCTCCTCGCTATGGGGTACAAAAGCCATCGTCCCACGAGGGTACCACTGCTGCCCGCACATCACAGGGTGCAAAGATTAGCATGGGCGCTTGAACATCACCACTGGACCTTAGACATGTGGAAAAATGTTGCCTGTACTGATGACTTGATATTCACGTTGGTACATGCGGATGGCAGGATACGTGTACGGCACAAACCACATGAAGCGATGGATCCTTCTTGCCAGCAGGATACTCTTAAAGCTGGTGGGAGTGGCATGCTCATCTGGGGACTGTTTTCGTGGGCTGAATGGGACCCCTAGTTACATGTGACATCGTTCCTCACAGGTCAACGTTACCAAGATATCCTGGACGGCCATTTGCTCCCGTTTGTGCGTCTTCAACATCCCACTGGGGACCTCATCCTGCAACAAGGCAATGTACCATGCCATTGCTCCCAAATTGTATCCGAATGGTTGGATGAACACTTCACCGACGTGACCTCGCTTCCTTGGCCAGCTAGGTCACCTGACCTCAATAATCCCTTCAAGCACATCTGGGATGCCATCGAGAGAGATGTTCAAGGCTCTGACCCTCCTCCATCAAATCTTCGTGAACTGTGGGAGCTTGTTCAGGGGTCGTGGATCTGTATGACTTCCCAATGCTTCTGGTGTCTTGTCGAGTCCATGCCGAGACAAATCGCCGCCGTCATCAGGGCAAAAGGTGGTGCTACACGTTACTAGACAGGTATCTCTAATTCAATTGCTCTTCAGTGTATATCTTCATTCTATAAGGTTTTTTACTGTGAGACCTATTTTGAGAGAACGGCTAAATGTAAAAATATGGTTCAGGTACAAAAACAAAACCGTCTTACCATGTACATGTGCCAGTCGAAGAGAAAACTGAGATTAGGAAAACAGTTCAGGCGTGGCGGGGCGGCAAAGTTCCCATGTAAAGTATATGGGAGAAGCGTGCGGCCCTTATCTACATCAGGCGGTCAGTTCAGTGCCAGACTTGGTGTGTGCATGGTGTTCTGTGATCTGTGATCAGTCCTAAAGTAAGTAAATACTTTATTGCATACTTACCCTTAACAGAATGTCTCTCCTGTAGAAAAAAAAAGAAAACAACAACTTAAGAGCCTTACTGGAAGGCGTGTGCGATCAATGGGTCGCAACTATATGTCTCAGACAAGAGAGAATGAAGAGTATTCACCACACGAATCTCATTCCAACAACATTTACAAACACAGTTGTGACTGAAGATGAGAGTGAAAGAGTGCACTATTCAGTTGAATTTTTGCACATGATCAAGATGAGTGGACTTCTGCCTCACATTTTACGACTGAAAAAGGATGCAGTCATGATGCTCGTCACATACCTGGCCGCCTCAGTGGCGCAGTGGTCTAAGCGCTGGCTTATGATGATTCGTTCTTGAAGGGTCTGGGTTCAAATCCCAGTGAGGCATGGATGTTGTGTTTGTCTTACAGCACTGGTTCTCTGGCTCTCTCCCTTCCCTGGAACCAGTGACCCTAAATTAGGGACGGGCGACTGTTTATAGCCCATTGGGTTGCTCACAGTGGTCGTTAAACCTTCAGTCACAAAAAAAGAAAAAGAAATCATGAACCTGGACTATTGTCTTTACTGAAGTAGTTGAATGAATTTGTAAATCAAATAAACTTTACATTTGTTGTTCCATATGAGTTCATTCTTTAAAAAAAATTAATAATAATAACCATCGATTCCGACGAGTTTTGTCTAGTTTTTATTAAACACAGTACAGTTTGCCTTTTGTTTAGTAGCACTAAATTTATTATATGTATGCGAATTATCGCATGGAATCTATGGTGTGGTGATACAATAGCATAATGTTCTTAGTTATATCAGCTAATTTCTAAGATAAATAAAAAAAATGAAGAATATAAATAAATAATGTAAATATTATGCACTAAATTGGTGTATACATGTATAATGAAAGGGATTCTACATTGTAATTATAATATTTAATGTAGATTCTACATGGTAACTGTAGTTAGGATTCTTCACTATAAGATTTTTATTATAATGCATTATGCATGTGCAGGAATGGTCACCGATGGATTGTTAAGCACAAAATGATTAAAAACAAATGAATACACTGTGTAACTTTTTACTAAATGTAAAAACAATTTGATTTTGGTATATTTACCCTAATTTTAATATGCCTATATGATTTATTTATTGCGATCTGTATTGAGGAGATGCAGTAACACACTTTTCTCTCTTATAAACTGTACATTTGATCTTTTTATGTCTTTTATGATGGGGGAACATAGGCAAAAGAGTGAGATGATGGGTATCATATTACCTCTTTCCTTTCAACAGGTGTGGGCTGTCTGCAAAATATACTCATGTGTAATGGGAGTGGATTGGTACTAAGTCAGACAAAATGACTTAGTACCAATCCACTATACCAATGTGCATAATACCATGCAATTAGCCACATATTGAGGTAGAGCATTTATTGAATATTTGACTCACAAACCACATGAAAATGTAACAGTGTCATCCTGGGGGTGTAACAGATAGCATGCTCGAATGGAAATCGGTTGATACTGGTTTGATTCCTGCTCCAGGGCAATGAAATTTTCAAGTTTTCTGATGTGATTGATGTACGTGAGAAACAGTAAATACAGGCAATTTAGATATGTCTGATTGCTGTGTTGATTATAGTGTAATAGGAGGTGTGGAGTCTGAAAAGCAGCCATAACCATGCATACATTTTATAAACTATTGTTAATCTACAACGTTAGTTGGAAATATGTGCGTGATGTTCTACTGGTGGATCGCTCAAAGAGATATACAGAGTGTCCGAAAATTATTGGACACATTACAAAAATTATATAAAACAAAACATTAAACAGATAGAAAGAAACTGACTGTACTAACTTACAATGTAACTACACAAGTTAATAAATTTCGATGTGAGATCCCTTGGTTGCTCGTAGTACGTCCAAGCGATACTCGATTTCATGCCATGTATTGGCAAGCATCTGAAGAGTTATGGCATTAAAAGCAGCTGTGATATGCTGCTTCAGTTCCTGCAGATCAGTACAAGACGTCTGATAGACACGATCCTTCACATAACCCCACATGAAATAATCCAATGGAGTTAGTTCTGGAGAGCGAGGAGGCCATGGAATGGGACTACCACACCCAATCCATCGGTTGGAGAAATAATCATTTAGGCACTTATGCACACTGTTCACCAATGCAGAGGTGCACCATCTTGTTGGAAAACGACGTCATATCTTTTGATCTGGGGTATAGCAAAATTTTCTAGCATATCCAAGTAAATGTCACCATGGTTTTTTCGACAGAAGAAGAAAGGGCCAATCACTTCTCTTTTGATAAGGTGCACCACATATTAACTTATGGAGAATCACGTTCCAGTTCAATAGCAGCATGAGGCGGTTCACTGCCCCATATCCTACAGTTGTGACGATTCACAATACCTGATACATGAAATGTGGATTCATCACTAAATATTACAGTACTGAGAAAGTTCCGTCGTTTTCCACTCGATTCAGGATATCCACAGCGAAATTGCATCGCAGTGTAATCATTTACATGCATTTTTTGCAGTATTTTAATTTTATAAGCATGAAACTTTAATTCCTTGTGCAAGATATCGTTAACTGTCGAATTCGGAATGCACAGTTCTCTGCTTGCTTTACGAATGGATTTCCTAGGGCTTCGTCGGAAACTTTCATTAACTTGATCAACCGTCTCACCGCTGATGCTAGGCCTACCGGCTCCTCCACGATGTTCCACATTGCCAGTTTCTTTAAACTGTTTCATCCACCACTTAATTGAATTCGTTGACAAAGGATTACAACCATACTCTAAACGGTACCGTCTTTTAACTTTAATGACAGACTTTAATTCTGCAAGCCATAACACACACATCGCCTTATGCCATACGGATGACATGACTACTGATTGCGCATTTCTCATACATTCCTCATCAGGCCACACCTAGCGCCATCTATCAGATTCTGGGAATAACAATTCTGCAAAACAAAAATATAGAAACCATGTTAGTAATACGTGACATAGAAAAACAGACAATACTCATAGTTTTTTTGTTGTTTTTTTTGTACATAATTTTGTAATGTTTCCAATAATTTTCGGACACCTGTATACAGGGTGCATAGGAAAGTCCCTTTAGCCTGGAATAACTTGCGAACGGAGAGAGGTACAGTTATGCAAGTGAGATAATGATATAGTAAAGTGACTACGCCCGATCGAATGCAACCGATAGCAGCACCCCTAGTGACAAAATGCGGAAGTTAGTCATTGCAAATCGAAAACAAAAAGAGATAGAGCAAAATTTCCAATTACAAAGTTGTAGAGCATCAATTAGTTAGTACTAAATGACATTTGTTTCACACGGATAAGATAAATTGTCACCTGAATACCCTACAATGTCCGAAATTGATGCACGACCTTTTGTGGGAACATTTGAAGGGAACAGGCATAGGTATGAGCAAATACACACAGTTTATTGCATAAATGCATACTTATGTCAATACAGTTTGATGATGTCAGACAAAACAAAAACAAAAAAGGCAAACTGGCGCACAGTGATAAAAAGTTAATGTCGAGTATGTTCGAAGAGTTCACCATTGCCCACGATACACATTTGTATTTGTGAAAGTAACTCTGCATGCACATTCCTCAGCATGGATGGTGTCGCACTATTGCAAGCATCTGTAACACAACGATGTACATCCAGCAGACTTGTAGGTGCTGTTGCATACATCTGATTTTTTACGTAACCCCAGAAATCCAAGCTCGCCATTCTTACACAGCGTACGTAGACCTAAACTTCTGATCAGGGTACATCCTGCTTCTGGTTTTTATATTGTAGGTACGGTACAACATCACAATCTGCATTTGCATACGGCTACATTTGCGAAATGTGAACATGTAGATTCGAATCGTCGTGCATCGATTTCGGACATGTTAGGGTATTCAGGCAACAATTTATCTTATCCAATGAAACAATTGTCGTTTTGTACTAATTAATTGCTGCTCTACAAATTTATAATTGGAAATTTTGCTCTATCTCTTTTTGTTTTTGATTTACAATGGCTAACTTCCTCATTTCGCCACTAGGGGCGCTGTTATCGGTTGCATTCGATCGGGCATAGTCGCTTTACTATACCATTATCTCACTTGCATAACTGTACCCCTCTCCATTCACAAGTTATTCCAGGCTAAAGGGACTTCCCTATCCACCCTGTGTGTATATATATATATATATATGAAGTGTACAATACCATGATGCAAAAAAAAAAAAAAAAAAAAACTAGACACATAAGAAAAGAACAAATAATGAAACATAAAACGATATACCATGAACTGTCGTCATCAGGAGAATACCAGTACATGGCGAGAGCAGCTTTTCTGATGTCCTTGAAAGGTAGGTAGAAAACCAAACACCCACGGACAGTACTCTCTAAGCTGCAAACTCTGATGCGAGACTGAACGAAGAAATGAAAAGGAGAGACGTCAAACAGCATACATATAAGCAGTTTTGACTCGTTCTTATGCTATATATATATAGTGACTGATACCCATTGTAGATTTATGTGTACAAAACTTTTTTTTTCCCCCTCTGAAAAATGTATAAGTTATTGCTTTAGCACAGGAGGACAGCGTGCATTTCTGGGTGCAGCACGCAAGACCTGTGGGTGGGTCGTTACGCAGTGAATGTGTTAAGACAGTGACTAGTTAGGAACTGTGCATTTATTTAGTTCATCCACATGTCATCTTTCACCACCTGTTACATGCAGGATAATTACAGCAGATCCCTCCCCTTTCTTTTCACCCTCCATCACACATATGCACACATTAGTGGAAAGAGAATCACATATTGGACCTGCACAGAATTATTGAGATAGAATTCTGCAGCTGCCTGCAAATAAGCAGTTTTCCATTCCATTGCTTATCTCCCAGAAGCAGCCAAATTTGCAATGCAGGATCAAAGGACTGCATTTTGGATCAGAAAGCAAAATGAAAACAGTTATTCTGGTTGATGTGCAAAAGCTTGGAAACTTTTATTTCTATTCTACGCCAAGAAATTCGGATTACTAGTAGAGTTGCACTATTGGGTTGGAAAGAAAGTAATGTCTGCAAATTCAAGGCAACAGAAAAGTGCTTATCACTATATATACAAGTACAAATCAGTCCAAAATGTAGTCACCATTGGTTGCCACGACCTGCTCTCATCGTCTGGGCAGCGTTGGATACCGTCCCTCCTGTAGAATTGTGGCGGCTTGGATGCAAAGAAGTGAGTAAGTGCACTTTTGGCTTCATCCCAGTTGGTGAATTGCTGTCCATCCAAGTAATGTTACAATGACCGGAAAAGGTGGTAATCACTTCGGGGGCAATATCTTGGGTATAGGCTGGGTGCAGCATCAGCTCCCAGCCCAGGTCCCTGATCTTGTGATAGGTCACCCATGCTGTGTGAGGTCTCACTCCATCCTGCTGTAGAAGGGTGCCATTGCGGTTTAGTAGTGCTGGTCATTTTGACGTGAGTGATGCGTTTAGATCATCAAGCTGACAGCAGTACAACATTGGCAGTGAGAGTGGTATTGTCTGGCAGCAACTCAGAAAACACACACTCGCATGTCTCACCAAACAGACAGTAGAACTTTACATGGGTGTAAGCCATCTTAGGGGGGGCAGCAGAACCTTATGTGGGTGTAAGCCGGCTTTGGGGGGTCAGCATGGGCTTTTGTTTTGGGTCTTACCACTGTTTCTGGGCACTCACATTGTCATACAGGACCTATTTTTCATCACCTGTTGTAATGTGGTCCTAGAATGGTTCAACTTGGTCACATGCAAGGAGGGAAACTCATGCAATTTGCTTTCTGCTCAGCTGTGAGTTGATGCTGTACCCAAACACCCTTCTTGTGTTCTTGTGCACCTTCCTAAGTTGAAGCAGGTACATAATAATGCTTGTGTGGGTAGTCCCCAGCTGTTTGATCACATGTGGATCAGTCTCCACTAAAGTTTTCAGTATGTCAGTATCCACTATTGTGTGTCTTCCAGCTTATAGACAGTCTGACTGAGTGAAATTTCCCCCTCAAAATCGTTTGAACCAACGACAGCACTGACGATGTGGTATGGCATTGGGGTACACCTTGGTAATGTTCCTTAACGCATTTGCGGGGGTTCTACCACAACGAAACTCGTACAGCATGCAATGGTGGATGTGCTCCTTGTCCACTTCTGTGTTGGCTGGCACTTACACTCTTTGCCTTTTGATGGCTAACTGCCACTGACTTAAGCCACCTACCTGCTGATGTCATGCCGGTGTGCTGTGCAATATCAGTGGCCAATGTGTGCTATGTCCAGGGCTTCGACTTCGGGTACCTCGTCATCAGACATTACTTTCTTTCCAACCCAATATTTTAAGTATATTTGGTGTACAGTTCCTTGTTATTAATTTCATAATGATAATTTGATCTTGAGCACTGTATTGCTTTTTTCAAATACAGCTCCAGCCAAGTTTTATGTGCTTTTTAATTTCTTCCTTGATGTTGCCCTTGCTTGATATTTGGTGTCCAAGGTAAATGTAGATATGGGTTACTTCTAGATTTATCCCATTAACCTCTAAAACTTCAGTTCTTGTAAGAGCACTGTACATCAGTTTTGTTTTTTGTAAGTTCATTTTTAATCCCAGTTTTTTATAGTCATACATGCTCATGATGCAAAAGATGTTATTTTATCATTGAAAAGTGGTAAGTTTCTGGCTACCATGAATTATCCCAGAATTTTCTTAGCACAGTGAAAAGAATAGTGACCTTTGATTGCATAGATTAAAATGCTGATATCCCTTGATTACATAAATTCATTAAGATGCCAGTGACCTTTGATTTCACAGATTCATTAACATGTCATGGGGAAAAAATGTATTTCCTAAAGACTAGGCAAGTTTACAAAAAACAAGAACAGGGAATATTATAGTAAATGTCAAGACATCTCCATAATTAGTTTGCTGTGAAAAGTGTGCTCAAGGGATATTTAATTAGTATAGATTGGATGTGCTGTGTGTAAGTGAAACCAAAAAGAAGGAAATTAGGATAGAAGAAGTGAGTGGAATGGTGAGTGTGTGATCTGGAGTATTGGATCATGTGAGAGGACAGACTGGTGTAGGTGTGATTTTCAGTGAAAAGATAAAGAACAACTTGATTCACTATAGCTGCATAAGTGAGAGAATTCTTTGGATTCATTTGAAAGGGAAACTTCAGAGAATAGTAATTGTTGTAGTGTATGCTCCTTGTGACTTGGAGCCTCCTGATAGGAAGATTTCTTGAGTGAGCTAAAAGCTGTTTTGAACCAGTTTGGTGCTAAAGAGAAAGTTATAATAGCAGGGGATCTCAATGCTAGAGTAGGTCTGCAGAATATGATTTTCTGATAATGTTCTGGGTAAGTTAAATGATCCCTGTGTGAATGATAATGGTGAAAGATTAATCAAACTCTGCATTGAAATTGGCTTGTGTGTATCTATGTTTTTCAACCACAAGTATATCCACACATATACTTGGGAAAATTGTACTCTTGGTCAAAAGAGTGTTATAGATTTTGTTGTTTATGATCAGCATCTGAAACACACAGTTGTTGTCACTCATGTGATGAGAGGTGCAGATATTAGTTCTGTTCATTACTTGGTAGTGTCACGAGCGAAACTGAATGTTGGTTGGAGGAAAATAAATAGAAGGAAGCCTAGGATGGAAAGAATAAAGGTTGAAAGGCTCCCTCAAGATCATCAGCGTTACTTTAACTTACTCAAGAAGTGGGAATGTTTTAAGAACTGTGTTGTCACTGCTGCTGAAGAGGTCTGTGTCATCATAATAGTGGGTAACAATAGAGGTGATGCTTGGTGGAATAGTGAGATTGAAAAGGCAGTAAAGAGAAAGAAGGAAGCCTATTTGGGGATGTCGCAAGGTAGAGTTTTTGTGGATGAATATCGCTGTAAGAAGCATAAAGCCACTAAGCTTGTTTTCCAGAGTAAGGCCAAAGATAGGAAGAAGAAAGTGGAAAGGCATGAATTGGCTTTTTTGGAAAAATAGGAAGATTTTCTGGAAGTATATGCGACTCAGGAAAAATAGGGGAAACAATGTTGTAAGTTGTGTGAAGAATAGGATCGGAGAAATGATATGGGAGCCCAATTAGTTGAGTGAAAGATGGGGTGAATATTTCTGTGAGTTATTAGAACAGGAAAGCAAAGATGATTCTGAGATAGATGCAGATGATGGCACAGTGAGAGATGGAAGCACAGGAGGAATCTCAAGAAGAGTGTGTAAAGCTCTAAAATCTCTTCAGAATGGTAAGGTTCCGGGAGTTGATGGCATAACTGCCGAGATGTTGAAATATGGTGGTGACTCTGTAATTGACTGGTTAACTGAAATTTGCCAGTTTTGCTGGGAGTTAGGAGTGGTCCCTCGGGATTGGAAGGATGCTATTTATTGTTCCCTAGTATAAGAGAAAAGGTGATCAGACTGAATGAAAGAACTGTCGTGGCATTAGCCTACTAAGTGTGCCAGGGAAAGTGTTTGGTAAGGTTGTTATTGAAAACGTACGGGGTCTTACATCAGAGAAAGTGTGGGATGTTCAGAGTGGTTTTATGCCTGGTAAAGGCTGCACTAACCAAATTTTTGCATTACGCATGATGATTGAAAAGTATCTGGTTGTTGGTAAGAAAGTTTTTGCTGCCTTCATAGATTTAGCGAAAGCTTTCGATCGAGTAAATAGGACACTTTTGCGGAAGGTATTGAATAAATATGGTGTTACTGGAAATCTTCTTAATAGTGTAGAAGCCATGCATGCTGGTATAGAGCTTGTGTACGATTGAATGGTGTTTTATCCGAATTATTTTCTACTGGTGCAGGAGTCAGACATGGTTGTGTAATGTCACCATGGCTGTTTAATATATTATTTATGGATGCTTGCATGCGTGATGCCATGATGGACATTACTGGTTTATGTCTTGGTAATATCGTTGTGTGCGGATTGCTGTATGCTGATGACACAGTCCTGTTGGCAGAGAGCAAAAGTGAGTTGTAGAGTTTGTTGTCCCAGATGTACGAAGTTTGCATGAAGTTCAAACTGAGTATAAATAAGGAAAAAACTCAAATTATGGTTTTTGAGAGAGGAACTGGTAGTACTGAATGTAATATAAGTCTAAATGGCACAGTGATTTTCCAGGTGAATGAGTTTATTTAGGAAGCATGTTAGACAGAGAGAACAAATTGGATGGTGGAATTAGTAGGCGAGTGAATTCTTCTTTGAAAGTCATGGCTGCTTTGGGAAGTTTTCTCAAGAATGATGGGTTCTCCAGAGAGTCCCGCATTGCTGTGTATGAAAGTGTAATTGTCCCTACTCTGATGTATGGCAGTGGAACCTGGGTACTACAGAAGAAACATAGCAGTTGTTTGTGTGCTGGAAAAATGCATTACCTATGAGTGGTTTGTGGCAAGACACATTCTGATTGCATGAAGAATGATGATGTGTTGCAGTTGTGTAATGTGAAGCAAAATTTTGTTAGCAAGGTGGAGACTAATATGCATCAGTGGTTTGGCCATGTTGAAAGAATGAGTGACAAGGTGCTTACTATGAATTTTTTTTTACACCAAGTGGTAGGAAGGAAAGGCAGAAGAAGGCCAAGGAAGTCATGGGAGGATCAGATTCAGGAGTGTCTGCATGAGAAAAAGATTATGAAGTATTGTATAGAAGGTCTTGTGTACATTGATTGATGGATGTCAGTGAAGCCCGAGTGGTGTGTTAAGAACACTGTAAATGGAGAAGTTTGATATGGCAACAGTAAGTAAATAATCACCTAAAAATTTATCTGGTGGTTTGTATTTCTTTGTGGGGCTTACCTCTGAATCTCAGAGAACAGCTTAGTGATATGTATGTATGGATGTATGTATGTATGTACATACACACATACACTGAAGAGCAATTGAATTAGAGACAGCTGGCTTTATACAAATGTGGCGCTGTGTGCGGCCCTGTAAATGGAAACGACATGACGTATGCAGCGATTCGACAATATAAGGAGTGATGTGACAGGAATCAGTAAGAATCTGACGCAGTATATGTAAGACGATGGATCTAAGTGCATTTGATCATGGGCAAATTGTTGGGGCCCGACGAAAGGGTCACTCCATCTCGGAAGTCGTGCAGGCACTGGGATTTTCATAAGCCACTGTGTCACAGGTGCACCGTAAGTACATCAAATCCGGTAAAACCATCCCTGCAAAGGCCAACTGCCGTGGACAACAGCGCATGAATGAGCGGGGTCATCGTTGCCTAGCTCGCATTGTAACAGCAGATAGACGGGCCACAGTGCAAGAAATCACTCTGCAGTTTAATGCTGGTGCACAAAAACGTGTAAGCAGCGACACCATCAAGAACCATCTCCTCGCTATGGGGTACAGAAGTCATCATCCCACGAGGGTACTGCTGCTGACCACACATCACAGGGTGCAAAGATTAGCATGGGCACGGGAACATCGCCACTGGAACCTGATGAGTCAAGATTCACATTGGTACATGCGGATGGTAGGATATGAGTACGGCGCAAACCACATGAAGCGATGGATCCTTCTTGCCAGAAGGTTACTCTTTAAAGCTGGTGGGGGTGGCATTCTCGTCTGGGGACTGTTTACATGGACTGAAATGGGACCCCTAGTACATGTGACATCATCCCTCACAGATGAACGTTACCGGGATATCCTGGACGACCATTTGCTCCTGTTTGTGCGTCTTCAACATCCCACTGGGGACCTCATCCTGCAACAAGACAATGCAATGTGCCATCGCTCCCGAATGGTATCCGAATGGTTGGATGAACAATCCACTGACGTGACCTCGCTTCCTTGGCCAGCTAGGTCACGTGACCTCAATCCCATTGAGCACATCTGGGATGCTAGGATGCCATCGATAGAGATGTTCGAGGCTCTGATCCCCTCCATCAAATCTTCGTGAACTGTGGGAGCTTGTTCAGGGGTCGTGGATCTGTAAGGCTTCCCAACGCTTCGAGTGTTTTGTCAAGTCCATGCCGAGACCAATCGCCGCCGTCATCAGGGTGAAAGGTGGTGCTACATGATACTAGACAGGTATCTCTATCTCAATTGCTTTTCAGTGTATGTATGTATGTTTGTATGTATGTATGTATGTATGTATGTATGTATGTATGTATGTATGTATGTATGTATGTATTGTTATTATTTTATTGCTGTGAGAACACATTTTCTTATTTCTTTATTTACATATTTTCATATCTGCATCCTGTTAGTCAACATGGTTTTGCCGATGTTGGTTCTTTATGCTGTGTTTTGTCCACTGCTTGATATCTCTGCAAAAAGGTCTTAGCAAGCTACATTAATATTCTGCATTAAAAATTTTTGTCAGTTTTGAAAATCTCATGTTTTTATCTTCAGGGAGAAACAACAAACATTTTGCACTGTGTGTATGTTTTCTGTCACACTCCCTTCTCATCCTGATGGCGTGTCTGATACTGAGATTATATTTTTGGAAAAGAGGGTTGTTGTAATTTACTCCTTTACTCCCTGAACATGTCTCTTTTTCAGCTGTCATTCTGTGTTTGTATGATGTGCTCTGATGGTTATGACGGTCACAAAGATCTTTTCTATTTCTTTCTTCCTTTCTTTCTTTCTTTTTTTTTTTTTTATCCGTATTGTTATGTTCTTTTTTAGGTAGTAATTTCAATGGATATGGTATTTCTATTGAGTCATGATTATTTTATGTTCTGGATACATTCTGTATTTTCTGGCACATAATCTGAGGATTATCTGGTTCTAGCCACTGCGGATTATACGATGGTGCAGATAATACGGAGCCTCCCCCTCCCCCTCCATAAACTTCAAAACTGAAGCAGTTTTGCTCTTCATACCTTGCTGTATAATGAGGGAAATCTGTATCACGTCAAAACTATAAGAATGCCACGTGTTTGACAATAATACACAGTGCCACTGCATCAACATATTTCCCCTCCCACTTGGCTTTGACAAAAACGTCTGTGTGTATATGTGTGTAGGCATTTCCTCTCTACAGATTGCTGCTTTGTAAATTTTAGGAGAGAAAACATTGCCTGCAGCAAAGCACCTTGACCTTAAATAGGGGAGTGTCTTTTCCATTCCATGCTGCTCTGACTTGTGACCTCTGTAATGTAACCCCTCCCCCCCCCACTCACACACACTCTTCCAGGGATTCCAACCCCACTCCCACTTATTTAGTTTGCTCTACTTCAACGAGACTGCCTCTGGCACTACGAGCTCCAAGACTGAAGGGGAGAACTTTGACACCATCACAAATTATTTATGGTCTGAAATCCAGTGTTTCAGTTTTTGATGTAATTTAAACATTACTCAGAGTTACAGCATGATTGCCACAAAAATTAAAGATATATATCACAACCATTTGAAAGTTGCTGGGTATTGTAATAGTAACTTTTTTAAATTTTCAAAAAATTCAGCGATTTTATATTTTGTTAAATTCATTGAATGAAAAGAAAGTATATATATGCAGTAAAACCTCAAAAGCCCAGCATCGATGGGACTGGACAAATGCTGGATTTATCAAAATTCCGGATTTCTGAAGCTATCCAGAAATTGCATTACTGGCATTACGTAAAGCACGTGCTTACACTTAACAGGTCACTTTAATGAAAATTTGTGCATCTATGCCTTATAATTATGCAGGGGTCACGCTCGCCGATCACATTCTTCACAATTTGTGAAAAAAGTTTTAATGATGGAAAAAAGTTTTGGCGAGAAATTGGCAATACCTTTTTGTATTATTTGTTATAAAACTCTGTTGTGGATTATGCATCTGTTTTTTAACTTTTGCTATGAATTTTGTCTACAGATTATACGCTAACTTTTTATCTCTCATGCTGAATTTTACCGTCTTCAGATTATACGACGCTGTGGATTATATGCAGAAAAACACAGTATTTTTCAATTAAGACCGATTTTGGTATTCTGGATTCATTTTTATTTTTGTGTTGTTAATTTTATCTTCATACTATGGTGTGGTAATGAATTTAATTGCAGTATTGAATTACTGAGGTTCTTTACTTTTTCCAGTTAGTTTTATGCTGATTTGATTTTTTTAACCATTGTTTGTGCTACCAATGTATTGTATAGGTTTTGATTTGATGTTTATTGGAATTTCATATACTCCATGTTATTCCAAAATGCTATCCCCTTTTTTTTTTTTTTTTACAATAAAGTTTTTTTATTAATATTGATTGTCCAAAATTACATCCAGCATTATATCATATTTGATATCTAGTTGGATTTTTATTATGGGGGAAACTACCTTTATATTTCATATTTTGTGCATTATTCTATTTTTTTTTATTTCATAGGTAATTTCATGTATTTCTTTTGTTTTATAACTATAATGATGAGCTATTGTTTTGATCTACCTTAATTCATTTGTATTACATTTTTTGTTTGAAGAATGAGTAAATGCTGTTTGGATCCATGTTTCTAAGATGTTTTGTTGTGACTCGAAGGATATTATCTGGTTGCTGATATAAGTGGTGTAAAAGAACTTTTTCTTAGTAAAGAATGAAAACATGGCTCTTCATAGAAAGTATTGCTTTAAAAACATTAAGTAGCTGAAGCAAGAGAAAAGCAGAATATAAAGCTGTAGCTCTAAACTTTTTAAACAAAATAGGTTTGAACAGCCAATCAGAAGGTGTTAGATACTAAAAGAATAGCACAGCCACATATGTAAGGTTTGTCAGCTGTAATGGCAACACAACCAGCAATGCATGGTAATTCTACATGAGGGCACCAGTGAGTGTTGCATCGCAGTAACATATTTTTTTTTTTAATTTTTACCATAAATACACATGGCAGTGAAACCCTCAAATCTGAAATTCAAAATTTTTTGCCCAATTATTGCCAAGATACAGGCGTTCAAAAATGTTTTATCAAATAGCAGACATCTCTTGGATTTGGCCCACATGTCTATTTTGGCAATAACTTGAGAACTAATGGTTCAAATTCAATAATTCTGGTAACAATTTGAAACTACACTAATGTCCAAAATTTAAGGATAACTTATATTTTCATAGAATTTATTCAAACAGGATGTAAATGAAAATATTTTAATTGGGAGTAAACAAAAATTTAAAGGATATGTACACACATAAAAAAGCATGAATTTGTGCTTATTAATAGAGAAAATCGATAAGTGAACAAAACATACCATTGTCTGATGTTAGCTCACAATAACTAAAACTGACAGAAAAAAAAATTTTTTTTCAAGGATCATTTCATCCCTGACTGTAATGCATGATTGGCATCGGTGGGCAATGCTTTTCACGAGATGGCATCGGTGGGCAATGCTTTTCTCCAGAAAATCCTGGTGGAAGTTTCTCTGTTCTTCTTTCAGCACCATCATTGCATCTTTTTAGTGCCAGGCACTGGCACAACCACAGGAAAGGAGGGGGTGGGGGCTTTGGGACTTAAGCTCCCCAAAGCCTCGTACATCAACTCTTTTATCTATCTATCTATCTAATGTATATCTGTATCTTATGCACTATATATATACATATTGTATGCATATCTATCTATCTCTCGCCCCGTAGACTTATAACACCCGTTCTTTACATCCACCAAAAACATTTATTCGACATTATAGAAATTGGATTATTTCAGAAAGTACCTAGGAAATTGCAGCTAAATTTGTTCACTTGGGTTTCTGAACACACCTGGAGTTTAATTTTCCAACTTGGATTTATGTCTTAACCGCGACTCTCTAAGAATGACTTTGTTTTTGTCATGAAGGGTTCGGTGGAAGGATTTATGTTACTGTTGCTATCTTTTAATCTTGTAGGGAGAATTTTGACTCAGTTTTCGTTTTGATGTTCCTTTTTCATTTATACAACAGTACATGTAACATTATTGTTTTGGTAAGGTGTTTTATAGCTCATTTTTTAGTTCAATTTTAATCCTAGTGACTCTTTTGCATTTTCTATAGTTCAGGTAGGGAAGACAGAATGCATCAAAATTTACAACACAAAATTTCAAATTGGATATCCATTATTGCTTTTTTTAGATTTTTGCATTCTCATGGAACCTGAACTGAACTTGTGCTCAGGGCCTCTGGATGTCTTTCCCTGAAGAGTGATCCAGGGGTTCTGAGTAAACGTTTTTATATATATTTTCTTAACATTGTTTTGTCATTTTGTTATTCACTTTAGTTTTTTTTTTTTTTTATCTGAAGGTTTTTGTCCCTATTTGTTTGTTTATGAGGGTAGATTGCTTGTATATTAATATTATTTTACTTACAGTAACTACATCTAATACTTGCAGCATTGTGCAGTTTTGTTTTGGTTTATATTATATTACATGAGTGAAAATTTAACTTTCCTATGCTATATATATATATATATATATATATATAGGATGTAAGGTCAGGTGATGCATAACATCACAGCCTCTCCTTGACAAATGTCAACCCCGCCTTCTCGTGGTACATCCTGTTCCCACTAAAGGGGCTCTGACGACCGCCAATAGCGGTATAACTATGTCATCGGAATTAGAGGAAATGCTATCCCACACTCACCAACCCGCTTGGCCAGCGTGGTGAGTTATGGCCAAACCCCTCCAAAATGACTCCACAACTTAAATCTTGGCCCTCAGTCTCCGGCAGCTGAAATGTACCTGGCCAAGGCAGCGGCCAGTGCGACATGAAGGCAGAGGGTGCTAAGAATCCCCGGAGGACCGGACTAGGCTGCCATCTTATGCTGACCTTGGCTACGTATAACGGACGCTCCCTATCTTCTGATTCAAGGCTTCTTGAATTGGAAGAGGAACTACAAAGGATCAAATGGGACATTGTCGGGCTAAGTGAGGTAAGGAGAAAAGGAGAAGATCTCATTGAACTGAAAAGTGGACATCTCTTCTACTATCGTGGGACAGATACTGGCAGAACTAGTGGTGTTGGATTTATAATAAACAAGAAACTGAAGGATAAAGTTGTAGAAGTTGAAAGTTCCTCTGACAGAGCTGCACGACTCGTTATCCAACTCTCGAGAAGATACCAGGCTCAGATCATTCAAACTTATGCACCCACCACAAGTCATGCTGAAGAAGAAATAGAAGAATTTTATGAGGAAATTCGTCATCTAAATAATAAAGGTAAGCAGCACTTGAAGATAATTATGGGAGATTTCAATGCAAAAATAGGGCAACGGCAACAGAATGAAACTTCAGTAGGTAAATTCGGTCACGGCAACAGAAACCAGCGTGGAAATACTCTCGTAGAGTTTGCAGAGGCAGAAGGGTTTTTCATCTTGAACTCCTTTTTCAAGAAAAAGCCACACAGGAAATGGACATGGAGACATCCAAATGGGACGACAAGTGAAATTGATTTTTATTATGTGTAACAAAAAATTCGTCATAGAAGACTGCAGTGTGCTAAACAAGTTCAACACAGGCAGTGACCATAGATTGGTGAGATGTAAGATGCACCTCAACACTAAACTCGAACGTAGCAAGCTCATAAGACAAACAAAATGTATTGACATAACCAATCTTAAAAAACACCATAATACCTTCAAATTGGAACTGAAGAACAGGTTCTCTGCTTTAGAAGGCCTAACATCGGAAGAAGTGGATATTTCTGAAGTTAACAGAAAAGTAACCAAAGCTCTTATGGAAACAGCAACAAAATTAGCTGGATCTAAGAACAAATTGCATGTGAACAAATTATCAGGAAAAAACAAAATGTTGATGCAAAAAAGAAGAGTGATGAGGACAACTAAAGAAGATGTGACTTCCAAAGTGGAATATATAGAGCTATGCAAGACAGTATGAAAAAGTATCACTGAAGACGTAAGGAAATTCAACTGTGAACTAGTAAGGAAAGCAATTGAAAACAACCAAAGCCTAAAGATAGCAAAGGGACATCTCAGTAAGGGAAAAAAACAGATTATGGCACTGAGAAAAGAAGATGGTTCTGTAACAAGAAATAGAGGCGAAATTTTGACAAGAGTGAAAGATTTCTACTCCAAATTATATGAAAGGGATGATACATGTACTCCAGACATCATGAAAGGTACCAGTACCAGAGTTCTTCCAGTCCTTCCAGCAGAAGTTGCACATGCAATCAAGAACATGAAGCGGGGAAAAGCTCCAGGAGAAGATGGAATTACTGTAGACACTACATCATACAAGAAGCAAGTGGAGAAATCGAAACAGTACTCGCCCAAATTTTCACTCGATGCCTTAATGAAGAGAAAATTCCTGAGGATTGGAACAACGCTACAATGATCTTGCTACATAAAAAAGGTGACATTGAGGATCTCAGGAACTACAGACCTATCAGCCTCCTATCAGCCTCCTATCAGTGGTTTATAAATTCTTCACTAAAGTTCTTTCACACCGCTTGAAGGTGACACTGGACATGGCTCAACCGAGAGAACAAGCTGGATTCAGGAGTGGCTACAGCACAATAGATCATATCCACGTACTGAGAGAACTAATTGAAAGAGCGAGGGAATATGAACTTCCATTGTGCATGGCTTTTATCGATTATGAAAAAGCCTTTGATTCGGTGAAACCATCAGCAGTTGCAATGGCTCTGAAATCCTGCAATATTGAAGATGCATACATTAATATTATTAATAACATCTATGAAAATGCAAGTGCAAAGATTCGGCTGTTTGAAAATACAACACACATAAAAATTGGAAAAGGAGTGAGACAAGGTGACACCATATCTCCGAAGCTCTTTAATGCCACATTGGAAAATGTCTTTCAATCACTGAACTGGGAAAACAAAGGGATAAAGATTAATGGAGATTATCTAACCCACCTTCGTTTTGCTGATGACATAGTCATTTTTGCAACTACCCCATCAGAGCTACAGAGTATGATCCAGGAACTTGCTGACAAGAGTAAAGAAGTGGGATTAAAAATGAACTTTCAGAAGACAAAAGTGATGTACAATGCTTTTACAAGAAATGAAGATTTATCGATTGATGGAGAAAAGCTGGAGATAACAGACACGTACGTTTATCTTGGACAGCAGATATCAAGTGAGGGTCACATTGATGAAGAAATTAATCGGTGTACAAAACTTGCCTGGAGAGCTTTTGGAAGAAACAGCATAATTTTCAAGAGCAATATGCCATTATGTCTTAAAAGAAAAGTGTTTGATCAATGCATCCTTCCAGTGCTTACGTATGGTGCAGAGACGTTGACCTTAGCTAAAAGAGACATACAAAGGCTGCAGACAACTCAAAGCAGCATGGAGAGGTGCATGCTTGGTGTAACAAGGAGAGATAAGAAGAGGAACACGTGGATCCGAAAAATGACAAGAGTGGAAGACATCATGATCAGAGTTAAATCCCTGAAATGGCAATGGGCTGGACATACTGCCAGAAGGACAGACCATCGATGGACAGCCGAAATTTTAGATTGGATTCCAAGGGACAGGAAAAGACCCAGAAGAAGACTACATGAAAGATGGGTGGATGAAATTCGAAAGTATGCGGGAGTGACATGGAGGAGACTGGCACAAGACAGACCGCTGTGGAGGAAACTTGGGGAGACCTTCGTCCTGCAGTGGATTGATAATGGTTGACGATGATGATGATGATATATATATATATATATATATATATACATACATACATACATACATACATACATACATACATACTATGTGTGTATACATACATACCCACATATACATCTAGCCCCTCCCAACAGGAATTCTTCGGTGTGCCACTGGTGCCAGGTGGAGGATTTGATTCTGCCATACACCTTTCCAGAGTGCCCCAAGCATTTTTTATTGGATTCAGGTCAGAGGAGTATGCAGAGCCACTCCATTTGGTCAATCCCGTCGCTCTCCAGCTGTTCATCAGCAGATGCTGATCGATGAAGATGAGTGTTATCGTCCATAAAAATGAAAGAATTTCCCACAGCACCACAAAAGAGCCTTACATGTTTTAAAATGACCTCCTCACAATAACACTGGGCATTCATTGACCCTTTCTCCAACACTAGGAACACTGTGTACAGCCATTGATCATAATCCCAGTGCAGACCATCACTCCACCTCCCCTGTAATGGTCGATTTCTACAATATTTCTGGCTGAATTGGCAGTGTCGGGGTTCTCACCAGATGTATTGCTGCCTAGAGTCAGACAGTAAACAAGATTGGCTTTCATCTGTGAACAGAACATTGGCCCATTGCTCTTCACTCCATGTGGAGTGTACATGACATCATCAATAGCAAGTTGTTTTGCATGCCGGTGTCAATGGAGCACACTGTACAGGTTTTCAGAAATACAATCTAAAATGATTCAAATGCCTTGACACGGTTTGATGTGATATTTTGGTACCAGTGCTTGATTCCAATTGATTTGCTAACTTGCCAGCAGTTATTCAGTGAGATCTTGTAGCTATTACAACAAGATAACTATCTTGTGATGGAGTAGTTTTATGTGGTTGACCACTGCTGAACCTTCTAGTAGTTACTCCATGTTCAGAAAATTGTTTCCAGATCTGTGATATAACGTTCTTGGCAATTCCGAACTCCTTCGCTGTGTCTCTTGTCCACCCTTCTTCCAGTTTACCAACAATTCACCCGCAGGTAAGAACATCCAAATGATTTCTTTGAGATGTACTACAAGTTGCCATAACAACAACAAAAACAGATCCACCCTTCAAAACACCTACAAAACAAACAATTTCTTTCCACTTATGTTTCAGCTTTTATAGCTGATCAGAGGTATATAGTTGTAACATGATTCCTGACAATTTGCATATGACCAAACACTCTCACATACCTTGCTCTTACGGGTTCCGATGACATCAGAATGTTTTTACCATTAGCCAACGATTTGTGAGTAAAATTTAAGCTTTTGTTTTTGATCCTTAATTTTTGGACATAAGTGTATTTATATCAGGAGTGTATATGTAATATCAAAACAATAAGATAACATTTTAATATATTTTTTATTACATGAAAATTGAAAAAAAAAAAAAACCCTTCAAATTAATAGTTAACTGTTATGGGCTGTAAAAAAATGGCACATAATAGTTTTTGTGAAACTTGGTAGAAATACTGTGTGCTTTAAGTGAAAAAAATTATAATGGTAATATTTTTTATTACAGACATATATGGCTTTTAAACATATATGCATCTATTTAAAGTTTGAGTAGCCATATTGCAATCATTTTTACAAACTAATTGTTAAAATACAAATGAAAAAAAAAAGGGGGAACTATTAATGTTTTTAACATTCAAAGCTAAAACCAATGGATTTAATTTATCTTGTAGCTTTGAATAATAGCTCAATACAATGATTTTCGTCAGGTGCAATGTGATAAGTTCTTCCTGTAGTGTTCGCGGGACAAGACAAAATTTTCATTATGCGTTCATGCGGAATCCAACACACATCTAACAGTTTTGGGCATGTGTATGATGCACTTGGGCCATGAAGATGCATAAACATAATTTTATAGTAATTTTCCTTGGAGCATTCCAAAATCTTTCCAATCTACCAATTAATTCCATATGTACATGCAATGTATTCTTTATGGTGGAGTGTCAGTGGTTTGATAGTTAAATCCCATTGTTACAATGAGTGTTGTAGAGGAACCTGATACCCTGGAAACCAATAATTGGATTTCGTTTATAGGTATAAAGCTGTGATCAGACCTTGTTCCTGTGATCATATCTGCCATTTCATACCTCTCTGTTAATTGATATTTAGAAATTTCAATTTAAGATTTTGCTACGAAAAAAGTTTTGATTCCTTTAATAGATTATTTTGCAAATTTATACAATTCAAATGCATTCAATATTGTATCTTTATATGGATGCCGAAGGCTTGTTTTGGTGGCCATATGATTTGTGGTGCCACCTATTCCATCACAAGCTTCTTTTTCATGACAGGAGGCAAAAATGCCATTTAACGGTCACACCATGGTCTTCTTCATGATGACAGAGATTGACAAAGTCTTTATAATTTTTATACTGGGGTGACAATCCATCTCTGAAATACTTTATATATTTAATTTGTGACACTTGCATAGTTAAATGCTTAACAGTTATCTTTTGGAAAGTCCAAAATGTTGTAGTATCATGAATGAAATGTATTTTAAAGTTGATAAAAAGTGTGCTTTTATCATTATTCCTGTTTCTCACGTTTTATTGCAGCATTAGTAGAATGGCAGGAATTAGTGTTCTTGTAGGCCTCAACATATTTGTGACATGCTTAATTATATTCAAATTCTCAAAAGATATCTTCTTACCTGTTTTCTTGAGTTTGTGTCATAGCTTCAGTCGGTCATACATCTCTTCGTTGCTAGGTCGTATCATCATTACGAGGTCGGTCAAAGATCCTTTATTCAAGCATCATAACGGTAACATCAATGTAAAGAGGCACAAAAAAACAATGAAACGTCCAATCCAATAAGAAAAGGTTGAAATCCATTGTTACTAGCTATATCAACTATTGTTTAGAGGAGGTGAAAACATCTCGACAGTGAAGAAAGAGGGTGAGGCAACGAAATATGCAGTAAAACCCGCGATAGCTAAAAGGCACAGCCAAATGCGGACAGGGCAAAAGACTACGATCAACACCAGGATCATATTAACTGTAGGGTATATAACCTGAGGTCACATCGCACATTATTTGAAGCCAACAATTCACACCATTTTGAGAAACCAGACGCATTTCTACCATATGACCATGGCTTTCTTCAGTGCAGGATTCCTATGCATCATGGAAAACCTGGAATTTTAAAATATTTCTTCCAGCCCTAGAAATGTTATGGAATTTCTCTTTTTTCCAATCATTTCCTGGAAATTCGTTTGTCCCCCTTTTTTTAAACAGGTCAGTGTTATGACATTAGTGGTTTATGTACTTATGTCTCGTTGCTGTGTAGTGGAGTCATAGTTTTGTGATTGAAGTATAATGACCCATGTTTTTGTATCGCTCAGAGAACGGGAAGACTTTTATGTTTTTCCTTATTTTAATTTAAGGCAACTGTAACAATAGAGTTGCGGGCGATCTGTGGTCAGCGGTGGCCCACAGAACAGCAACAAGGGCCTGTGTAAATATTGGAGAGGTGCCAGCTAGTTCTGTGTGACAGGGGCAAAAAAATCAGATCATATGTAGAGGATTTTAGGAAGGGAGTGTCTGACCCCAGGTCTTAAACAACCCTTAGGAATAGGAAGCTACGAGATTTGGGCTACAGTGCCCGACAGGAAAGTGACACGGAAGCGAGCTAGACAGGGGAAGGAAGACGCCCTTATTTATTACCGAGAGGTCAGTACCCGGGGTCCGACGGCTTAACGTGCCCATCCGACGCACGGCGGATATTTGGTGGTTCGAGCTTTCGTACCTGCCTGGGATCGAACCTGAGGCCCTTTCCGTGGCAGTCACAAACATTGACCACTAGGCCCATTGGCGAAAAGACCCCAACTCGCTGGGTTTTGTTCCAGAATCCTTAGGTTGAATAACCAACTGGAATCATCAGCTGTGGGCTAATCCCCTACATGGGTGTACTTACCTGATTAAAAAGAAACAAAGATATCAACACCTGGATTCAAGTGTGGGATACGTGGGACCTACCACACTTAAGGAGAATGGTCCACCACAGAATCTACCTGGAACTGAAAGAGGCAAATCAATAACAGATCTCGGCTGAGTGAGTGTAAAATTGGTGTATGGAATACTAGAGGTATAAATGGCAAGATGAACGAGGTGATTGAAGAGATGAATAAGTATAGATTGGAAGTGCTGTGTGTAAGTAAAACCAAACAGAAAGAAATTGGGATAGAAGAAGTGACTGGAATGGTGAGTGTGTGGTCTGGAGTATTGGATAATGTGAGAAGACAGACTGGTGTAGGTGTGATTTTAAGCGAAAACACGAAGAACGATTTGATTCACTATAGCTGCATAAGTGAGAGAATTCTTTATATTTTCTTTTGAAAGTGAAACTTCAGATAATAGTAATTGTTGTAGTGTATGCTCCTTGTGACTCGGAACCTTCTGATAAGAAAGAAGATTTCTGGAATGAGCTAATAGATGTTTTGAGCCAGTTTGGTGCTAAAAACGAAGTTATAATAGCAGGGAATTTCAGTGCTACAGTAGGTGTGTAGAACGCAATTTCTGACAGTGTTCTGGGTAAGTTTAATGATCCTTGTGTGAATGATAATGGTGAAAGATTAATTGAACTTTGCATTGAGAATGGTTTGTGTGTATCTAATACATTTTTCAACCACAAGTATATACACACATATACTTGGGAAAATCGTACTCCTGGTCAAAAGAGTGTGATAGATTTTGTTGTCTAAGATCGGCGGTCAGAAACACTTAGTTGTTGACACTCATGTGATGAGAGGTGTGGATGTTGGTTCTGATCATTACTTAATAGTGTCACAAGTGAAACGGAGTGTTGGTTGGAAGAAAAGGGATGAGAAGAGGCTCGGGAAGGGAAGAATAACGGTTGAAAGACTCCCTGAAGATCATCAGCGTTATTCTGACTTACTCACAGAAAGACTGAAGGAGCTGAAGTCTGGTGAGAGGGTTGTAGAAAAGAAGTGCGAATGTTTTAAGAACTGTGTTGTCACTTCTGCTGAAGAGATCTGTGGCATCACATTAGTGGGTAACAATAGAGGTGATGCTCAGTGGAATAGTGAGATTGAAGAAGCAGTAAAGAGAAAGAAGGAAGCCTATTTGTAAATGTTTCAAGGTAGAGTTTCTGTGGATGAATATCGCTGTAAGAAGCATGAAGCAGCTAAGCTGGTTCGTCAGAGTAAGGCGAAAGATAAGAAGGAGAAAGTGGAAAGGCATGAATTGGCTTTTTGGAAAGATAGGAAGACTTTCTATAAGTACATGAGACTCAGGAAAAATAGGGGAAGCAAGGTTGTAAGCTGTGTGAAGAATTGAATCGGGGAAATGGTATGGGAGCCCAATGTGTTAAGTGAAAGATGGGGTGAATACTTCTGTTATTAAATCAGGAAAGCAAAGGTAATTCAGAGGCAGAAGCAGATTATGTCACAGTGAAGGATGGAAGCACAGGAGGGATCTCAAGAGAAGAGGTGTGTAAAGCTCTAAAATCTTTTCAGAATGGTAAGGCTCCAGGAGTTGATGGCATAACTGCCAAGATGTTGAAATACGGTGGTGACTCTGTAATTGACTGGATAACTGAAATTTGCCAGTTGTGCTGGGAGTTAGGAATGGTCCCTCGGGATTGGAGGGATGATATTATTGTTCCCTTGTAGAAGAAAAAAGGTGATCAGACTGACTGCAAGAACTATCGTGGTATTAGCCTACTGAGTGTGCTAGGAAAAGTGTTTGGTAAAGTCGTTATTGAAAAGTATGGGGTCTTACGTGAGAGAGGATGTTAAGAGTGGTTTTATGCCTGGTAAAGGCTACACTAACCAAATTTTTGCATTACACATGATGATTGAAAAGTATCTGGCTATTGGTAAGAAAATTTTTGCTGCCTTCATAGATTTGGGGAAAGCTTACAACCGAGTAAATAGGACACTTTTGTGAAAGGTGTTGAATGAATATGGTGTTACTGAGAATCTACTTAATATTGTAAAAGCCATGCATGCTGGCAGTAGAGCTTGTGTACGAGTGAATGGTGTTTTATCAAAATGATTTTTTGTTGGTGCAGGAGTCAGACAAGGTTGTGTAATATCACCCTGGCTGTTTAATATATCTATAAATGCGTGCATGCATGATGCCAAAATAGATAATACTGGCTTATGTCTTGATGATATATGTGTGTGCAGATTGCTGTATGCTGATGACACTGTCCTGTTGGCAGAGAGCCAAAGTGAGTTACAGGGTTTGTTGTCCCAGATGTATGAAGTTTGCATGAAAGTCAAACTGATTATAAATAAGGGAAAAACTCAAATTATGGTTTTTGAGAGAGGAACTGGTTGGTAGTACTGAATGTAATATAAGTCTAAATGACACCGTGATTTACCAGGTGAATGAGTTTGTTTATTTAGGAAGCGTGTTTGAAAGAAAGAACAAATTGGATAGTGAAAGTAGTAGGTGAGTGAATTCTTCTTTGAAAGTCATGGCTGCTTTGGGAGGTTTCCACAGGAGTGGTGGTTTCTGAAGAGAGTCCCGTTTGGCTGTGTATTAAAGTATAATTGTTCCTACTCTGATGTATGGCAGTGAAACCTGGGTAATACAGAAGAAACATAAGAGTGGTTTGTGTGCTGGAGAAATGCGTTACTTACAGGGGTGGTTGTGGAAAGACATGTTCTGATTGTGTGAGGAATGAAGATGTGTTGCAGTTGTGTAATGTGAAGCAAAATGTTAGGGAGGTGGAGACAAATATGCTTTCTTGGTTTGGCCATGTTGAAAGAATGAGTGATGAGATGCTTACTAAGAAAGCCTTTTTAAGCACAAGTGCAAAAAGAAAAGACAGAGGAAGGCCAAGGAAGTCATGGGAGGATTAGATTCAAGAGTGCCTTATGATTTTAAGATTATGAGTATGAAGTATAGAAGGTCTTGCATACAGTGTGTGATGGATGTCAGTGAAGCCTGAGTTGTATGTCAAGATCGCTGTAAATGGAGAAGTTTGATACGGCAACAGTAAGTTTGTATTTCCTTGTGGAGCTAACCTCTGAATGTCTAAGAACAGCTTAGTGATATGTATGTATGTGTAACAGTGCAGTTTATTTATTTATTTATTTTTTTTTACATCTCATCGCTCAGTAGGGTTTGCATGGTTAAAATTATGTATCTGTAATTGTCATTATAGGTACAAAATTTAAGCATTTTTCTAGTTCTGTGTTTAAATGTTCTCTTATTGTCTCAGGGAATACAGTCTAAGTCAAGATTCAAGATTAGTGGGCAACGTAAACGTTCTTTCAGAATAGAGTGGTTATTGGATCCACAGTATAGCAAGTGGGTTGAGGAATGCCAAGCAGACATTAATAGTGCCTTTTGTAAAATATTCAGAAAGAAAATTGATGTCAGTAATATGGGGGTTGCTGCCCTAAGAAGTCATATGAAAAGTAATAAACATGCTAAATCAGTGGCAGTTCTGAAATTTTCAAAGACTCTCACAAGATTAGTCGCTCGAGTGCTAATATTAAAAACTGTGATGCACCATTAACAAGTAGTTGTTACCTTGGTGGTGGTGGTACAAATGACCCTTATACAGATGATCCTGCAAACGTGACTTTGTCGAAGCTTTCAATTTCTGTGATTGATCCTGCTCTTCTTGGAGATTTAGTGCTGAAAGCTAAGATTTACTGGACTCTGAATGTTGTTAAAAAACATTTATCATTCAAATCTACTGAAGACTAATAAACTTTTTTCAGTGATGTTTCCATTTTGAAGTTTACTTCAGGAACAAATGGACATTCTTGTGGGATCCAATGACATTCTTAGGATTTGGGATGAAGGTTCCCAACTTATTCTTACAAAGTACCTGAGATCAGATTTCATTGGCCATGTCTGGGCAAGGGATGTAGAGGAGACATTAAAGCATGTAGTTGAAGACCCTAATTCCAGGAAACTCCTACAGATAGGAATGGATGGTCCGAACATGAATGTGAAAGTGCTATAGGCTTTTCAGATGAAAGGAAGACTCTATACCCTGACTACCCTGGCCTCATAGATATTGGTAGCTGCAATGTACACACTCTTCACAGAGCTTTCCAAGTTGGAGCAAAGGAAACAGGGTGGGATATTGATTGCATCTTGTGTTCTATGTGGTATCTATTTAAAGACTCCCCTGCAAGAAGGGAAAATTTTCAACAAAACTGTGGAGGAAAATTGTTTCCTCTTAAGTTTTCTGTTACTAGATGGGTAGAAGACGGAGCCATTGCTAATTGCACTATTGCAATCTGGCCACAGGTTAAAACGTTTGTGAACTCCTACAAAAACAAACCAAAGCTGTCGATGTGCACAAAGTCTTTTCAGACAGTGAAAGAAGCCTACCGTGGTCCTTTTATGATGGCAAAACTGAGTTTCTTTTCTTTTGTCACCACAAAGCTAGAAGCATACTTACAGTGTTACCAGACAGATTCCCCAATGATCTCTTTTCAAGCATTCGACATAATGGAATTTCTTTACGAACTTATGTCTCTGTTCATCAAGAAGGAAGTTTTTGGACAAAACTGAAAACCCTGTAGAAATGGTTAAACTTGATGTCAACAGCAAGGAAAATCTTGTGTACACAAAAGAAGTTTGCATTGGATTTGCAACCTCAGACATCTTGAAGTCATGTTTGAAGGAAGATAAAGTGACTGAAAAAGATGTTTTGACCTTTAAACAGAAGTGCTTAGAGTTTCTGAAGACTTTAGTTAAGAAGATCCAAGTGAAAAATCCCTTGAAATATCCAGTAGTTAGAATGCCTTGATCTGAGATCTATGCTATCTGATGAGGATGAAACAACTAAATCCTTTACTCACCTATTTCAAGAGCTTTCAAACAAAAATCTTTTGAGTTCAAGTGAGTGTGATTCAGCTTTACTCCAGATGAAATTGTTTCTTAAGGAAATAAAACCAAATTTTCCAGCAAAAGCGATCATTTGGACTCATTTTTTTCAACCCACATCTCTAAGAACAAGCAGTATCAGAACTTGAGGTGAATCTTGTTATGACCCTTTCACATGGACAAGCCTCTGTAGAATGGGGGTTACTCTGTTAATAAAAAAATGACTGTAGAAAACATGAAAGCCCAAAGTCTTGTTGCAAGAAGATTGGTGTATGATGAACTAAAAATTAAGAAACTTCATGAGTTTGTCATAACAGAGGAGCTTATAACAAGTGCACGTTCAGCCAGAATGAGTACCACCAGTACCTTGATGATCAAAAGAAGGAACAAGCCAGCAAAGAGAAGTATTTAAAGATAAAAAATAGGTAAAAGAGTCTGTGGGATGAGCTAAAGAAGAAAAAGGCCAGACTTGAGAAATCAATGAGCATTATGTTGCAGGAAGCTGATGATATGTCCATCCAAGCTGAAAAGAAGTCTGGTTTTATTCTTTTAGCCAAGTCAAATGCGGGCGGTCGTAGTGAGCGATGGGTTTGCCTCCTCGGGGCGCTCCATGGTAACAATGGCACACACAGCAGCAACTAGGGCCTCTGTGAATCTTGGAGAGGTGCCTGCTAGTTCTGTGTGACATTGGTGAAAAGACCCCAACTCACTAGGTTTTGTTCCAGAATCCTTAGGTTGAATGACCAACTGGAACCCTCAGCTGTGGGATAATCCCCTACACTGATGTACTTACCTGATTAAAAAGACAAAAAGAAATATTAAGAATGACTCAAGTGTGGGATATGGAAGACCTACCACACTTGAGAAGGACGGTCCACCACGGAATCGAACTGGACTTTCTAAACGGCATATGAGAAAGCGATCTCGACTGAGTGAATGTAAGATTGGTGTATGGAATACTAGAGGTATAAATGGCAAGATGAGTGAGGTGATTGAGGAGATGAATAAGTATAGACTGGATGTGCTGTGTGTAAGTGAAACCAAAAAGAAGGAAATTGGGGTAGAAGAAGTGAATGGCACGGTGAGTGTGTGGTCTGGAGTATTGCATAATATGAGAGGACTGGCTGGTGTAGGTGTGATTTTAAGTGAAAAGATGAAGAACAACTTGATTCACTATAGTTGCGTAAGTGAGAGAATTATCTGGATTCGTTTGAAAGTGAAACTTCAGAGAACAGTAATTGTTGTAGTGTATGCTCCTTGTGACTCGGAACCTTCTGATAAGAAAGAAGATTTCTGGAATGAGCTAAAAGCTGTTTTGAGCCAGTTTGGTGCTAAAGAAAAAGTTATAATAGCAGGGGATTTCAATGCTAGAGTAGGTGTGCAGAATCCAATTTCTGACAATGTTCTGGGTAAGTTTAATGATCCTTGTGTGAATGATAATGGTGAAAGATTAATTGAACTCTGCATTGAGAATGATTTGTGTGTATCTAATACATTTTTCAACCACAAGTATATACACACATATACTTGGGAAAATCGTACTCCTGGTCAAAAGAGTGTGATAGATTTTGTTGTCTAAGATCGGCGGTCAGAAACACTTAGTTGTTGACACTCATGTGATGAGAGGTGTGGATGTTGGTTCTGATCATTACTTAATAGTGTCACAAGTGAAACTGAGTGTGGCTGGAAGAAAAGGGATTAGAAGAGGCTCGGGAAGGGAAGAATAACGGTTGAAAGACTCCCTGAAGATCATCAGCGTTATTCTGACTTACTCACAGAAAGACTGAAGGAGCTGAAGTCTGGTGAGAGGGTTGTAGAAAAGAAGTGCGAATGTTTTAAGAACTGTGTTGTCACTTCTGCTGAAGAGATCTGTGGCATCACATTAGTGGGTAACAATAGAGGTGATGCTCAGTGGAATAGTGAGATTGAAGAAGCAGTAAAGAGAAAGAAGGAAGCCTATTTGTAAATGTTTCAAGGTAGAGTTTCTGTGGATGAATATCGCTGTAAGAAGCATGAAGCAGCTAAGCTGGTTCGTCAGAGTAAGGCGAAAGATAAGAAGGAGAAAGTGGAAAGGCATGAATTGGCTTTTTGGAAAGATAGGAAGACTTTCTATAAGTACATGAGACTCAGGAAAAATAGGGGAAGCAAGGTTGTAAGCTGTGTGAAGAATTGAATCAGGGAAATGGTATGGGAGCCCAATGTGTTAAGTGAAAGATGGGGTGAATACTTCTGTTATTAAATCAGGAAAGCAAAGGTAATTCAGACGCAGAAGCAGATTATGTCACAGTGAAGGATGGAAGCACAGGAGGGATCTCAAGAGAAGAGGTGTGTAAAGCTCTAAAATCTTTTCAGAATGGTAAGGCTCCAGGAGTTGATGGCATAACTGCCAAGATGTTGAAATACGGTGGTGACTCTGTAATTGACTGGATAACTGAAATTTGCCAGTTGTGCTGGGAGTTAGGAATGGTCCCTCGGGATTGGAGGGATGATATTATTGTTCCCTTGTAGAAGAAAAAAAGGTGATCAGACTGACTGCAAGAACTATCGTGGTATTAGCCTACTGAGTGTGCTAGGAAAAGTGTTTGGTAAAGTCGTTATTGAAAAGTATGGGGTCTTACGTGAGAGAGGATGTTAAGAGTGGTTTTATGCCTGGTAAAGGCTACACTAACCAAATTTTTGCATTACACATGATGATTGAAAAGTATCTGGCTATTGGTAAGAAAATTTTTGCTGCCTTCATAGATTTGGGGAAAGCTTACAACCGAGTAAATAGGACACTTTTGTGAAAGGTGTTGAATGAATATGGTGTTACTGAGAATCTACTTAATATTGTAAAAGCCATGCATGCTGGCAGTAGAGCTTGTGTACGGTGAATGGTGTTTTATCAAAATGATTTTTTGTTGGTGCAGGAGTCAGACAAGGTTGTGTAATATCACCCTGGCTGTTTAATATATCTATAAATGCGTGCATGCATGATGCCAAAATAGATAATACTGGCTTATGTCTTGATGATATATGTGTGTGCAGATTGCTGTATGCTGATGACACTGTCCTGTTGGCAGAGAGCCAAAGTGAGTTGCAGGGTTTGTTGTCCCAGATGTATGAAGTTTGCATGAAAGTCAAACTGATTATAAATAAGGGAAAAACTCAAATTATGGTTTTTGAGAGAGGAACTGGTTGGTAGTACTGAATGTAATATAAGTCTAAATGACACCGTGATTTACCAGGTGAATGAGTTTGTTTATTTAGGAAGCGTGTTTGAAAGAAAGAACAAATTGGATAGTGAAAGTAGTAGGTGAGTGAATTCTTCTTTGAAAGTCATGGCTGCTTTGGGAGGTTTCCACAGGAGTGGTGGTTTCTGAAGAGAGTCCCGTTTGGCTGTGTATTAAAGTATAATTGTTCCTACTCTGATGTATGGCAGTGAAACCTGGGTAATACAGAAGAAACATAAGAGTGGTTTGTGTGCTGGAGAAATGCGTTACTTACAGGGGTGGTTGTGGAAAGACATGTTCTGATTGTGTGAGGAATGAAGATGTGTTGCAGTTGTGTAATGTGAAGCAAAATGTTAGGGAGGTGGAGACAAATATGCTTTCTTGGTTTGGCCATGTTGAAAGAATGAGTGATGAGATGCTTACTAAGAAAGCCTTTTTAAGCACAAGTGCAAAAAGAAAAGACAGAGGAAGGCCAAGGAAGTCATGGGAGGATTAGATTCAAGAGTGCCTTATGATTTTAAGATTATGAGTATGAAGTATAGAAGGTCTTGCATACAGTGTGTGATGGATGTCAGTGAAGCCTGAGTTGTATGTCAAGATCGCTGTAAATGGAGAAGTTTGATACGGCAACAGTAAGTTTGTATTTCCTTGTGGAGCTAACCTCTGAATGTCTAAGAATAGCTTAGTGATATGTATGTATGTGTAACAGTGCAGTTTATTTATTTATTTATTTTTTTTACATCTCATCGCTCAGTAGGGTTTGCATGGTTAAAATTATGTATCTGTAATTGTCATTATAGGTACAAAATTTAAGCATTTTTCTAGTTCTGTGTTTAAATGTTCTCTTATTGTCTCAGGGAATACAGTCTAAGTCAAGATTCAAGATTAGTGGGCAACGTAAACGTTCTTTCAGAATAGAGTGGTTATTGGATCCACAGTATAGCAAGTGGGTTGAGGAATGCCAAGCAGACATTAATAGTGCCTTTTGTAAAATATTCAGAAAGAAAATTGATGTCAGTAATATGGGGGTTGCTGCCCTAAGAAGTCATATGAAAAGTAATAAACATGCTAAATCAGTGGCAGTTCTGAAATTTTCAAAGACTCTCACAAGATTAGTCGCTCGAGTGCTAATATTAAAAACTGTGATGCACCATTAACAAGTAGTTGTTACCTTGGTGGTGGTGGTACAAATGACCCTTATACAGATGATCCTGCAAACGTGACTTTGTCGAAGCTTTCAATTTCTGTGATTGATCCTGCTCTTCTTGGAGATTTAGTGCTGAAAGCTAAGATTTACTGGACTCTGAATGTTGTTAAAAAACATTTATCATTCAAATCTACTGAAGACTAATAAACTTTTTTTCAGTGATGTTTCCATTTTGAAGTTTACTTCAGGAACAAATGGACATTCTTGTGGGATCCAATGACATTCTTAGGATTTGGGATGAAGGTTCCAAACTTATTCTTACAAAGTACCTGAGATCAGATTTCATTGGCCATGTCTGGGCAAGGGATGTAGAGGAGACATTAAAGCATGTAGTTGAAGACCCTAATTCCAGGAAACTCCTACAGATAGGAATGGATGGTCCGAACATGAATGTGAAAGTGCTTAAAGGCTTTTCAGATGAAAGGAAGACTCTATACCCTGACTACCCTGGCCTCATAGATATTGGTAGCTGCAATGTACACACTCTTCACAGAGCTTTCCAAGTTGGAGCAAAGGAAACAGGGTGGGATATTGATTGCATCTTGTGTTCTATGTGGTATCTATTTAAAGACTCCCCTGCAAGAAGGGAAAATTTTCAACAAAACTGTGGAGGAAAATTGTTTCCTCTTAAGTTTTCTGTTACTAGATGGGTAGAAGACGGAGCCATTGCTAATTGCACTATTGCAATCTGGCCACAGGTTAAAACGTTTGTGAACTCCTACAAAAACAAACCAAAGCTGTCGATGTGCACAAAGTCTTTTCAGACAGTGAAAGAAGCCTACCGTGGTCCTTTTATGATGGCAAAACTGAGTTTCTTTTCTTTTGTCACCACAAAGCTAGAAGCATACTTACAGTGTTACCAGACAGATTCCCCAATGATCTCTTTTCAAGCATTCGACATAATGGAATTTCTTTACGAACTTATGTCTCTGTTCATCAAGAAGGAAGTTTTTGGACAAAACTGAAAACCCTGTAGAAATGGTTAAACTTGATGTCAACAGCAAGGAAAATCTTGTGTACACAAAAGAAGTTTGCATTGGATTTGCAACCTCAGACATCTTGAAGTCATGTTTGAAGGAAGATAAAGTGACTGAAAAAGATGTTTTGACCTTTAAACAGAAGTGCTTAGAGTTTCTGAAGACTTTAGTTAAGAAGATCCAAGTGAAAAATCCCTTGAAATATCCAGTAGTTAGAATGCCTTGATCTGAGATCTATGCTATCTGATGAGGATGAAACAACTAAATCCTTTACTCACCTATTTCAAGAGCTTTCAAACAAAAATCTTTTGAGTTCAAGTGAGTGTGATTCAGCTTTACTCCAGATGAAATTGTTTCTTAAGGAAATAAAACCAAATTTTCCAGCATTCGAATTTTCCAGCAAAAGCGATCATTTGGACTCATTTTTTTCAACCCACATCTCTAAGAACAAGCAGTATCAGAACTTGAGGTGAATCTTGTTATGACCCTTTCACATGGACAAGCCTCTGTAGAATGGGGGTTACTCTGTTAATAAAAAAATGACTGTAGAAAACATGAAAGCCCAAAGTCTTGTTGCAAGAAGATTGGTGTATGATGAACTAAAAATTAAGAAACTTCATGAGTTTGTCATAACAGAGGAGCTTATAACAAGTGCACGTTCAGCCAGAATGAGTACCACCAGTACCTTGATGATCAAAAGAAGGAACAAGCCAGCAAAGAGAAGTATTTAAAGATAAAAAATAGGTAAAAGAGTCTGTGGGATGAGCTAAAGAAGAAAAAGGCCAGACTTGAGAAATCAATGAGCATTATGTTGCAGGAAGCTGATGATATGTCCATCCAAGCTGAAAAGAAGTCTGGTTTTATTCTTTTAGCCAAGTCAAATGCGGGCGGTCGTAGTGAGCGATGGGTTTGCCTCCTCGGGCGCTCCATGGTAACAATGGCACACACAGCAGCAACTAGGGCCTCTGTGAATCTTGGAGAGGTGCCTGCTAGTTCTGTGTGACATTGGTGAAAAGACCCCAACTCACTAGGTTTTGTTCCAGAATCCTTAGGTTGAATGACCAACTGGAACCCTCAGCTGTAGGCTAATCCCCCACACTGATGTACTTACCTGATTAAAAAGACAAAAAGAAATATTAAGAATGACTCAAGTGTGGGATATGGTGGACCTACCACACTTGAGAAGGACGGTCCACCACGGAATCGAACTGGACTTTCTAAACGGCATATGAGAAAGCGATCTCGACTGAGTGAATGTAAGATTGGTGTATGGAATACTAGAGGTATAAATGGCAAGATGAGTGAGGTGATTGAGGAGATGAATAAGTATAGACTGGATGTGCTGTGTGTAAGTGAAACCAAAAAGAAGGAAATTGGGGTAGAAGAAGTGAATGGCACGGTGAGTGTGTGGTCTGGAGTATTGCATAATATGAGAGGACTGGCTGGTGTAGGTGTGATTTTAAAGATGAAGAACAACTTGATTCACTATAGTTGCGTAAGTGAGAGAATTATCTGGATTCGTTTGAAAGTGAAACTTCAGAGAATTGTAATTGTTGTAGCGTATGCTCCTTGTGACTCGGAACCTTCTGATAAGAAAGAAGATTTCTGGAATGAGCTAAAAGCTGTTTTGAGCCAGTTTGGTGCTAAAGAAAAAGTTATAATAGCAGGGGATTTCAATGCTAGAGTAGGTGTGCAGAATCCAATTTCTGACAATGTTCTGGGTAAGTTTAATGATCCTTGTGTGAATGATAATGGTGAAAGATTAATTGAACTCTGCATTGAGAATGATTTGTGTGTATCTAATACATTTTTCAACCACAAGTATATACACACATATACTTGGGAAAATCGTACTCTTGGTCAAAAGAGTGTGATAGATTTTGTTGTTTACGATCAGCGTTTGAAACACTTAGTTGTTGACACCGGTGTGATGAGAGGTACGGATGTTGGTTCTGATCATTATTTGGTAGTGTCACGAGTGAAACTTAATGTTGGTTGGAGAAAAAGGAATTGGAAGAGACCCAGGATAGAAAGAATAAAGGTTGATAGGCTCCTTGAAGATCATCAGCGGTATTCTGACTTACTCAGAGAACGACTGAAGGATCTGAAATCTTGTGAGAGGGTTGTAGAAAAGAAGTCGGAATGTTTTAAGAACTGTGTTGTTACTGCTGCTAAAGAAGTCTGTGGCACCACAGTAGTGGGTAACAATGGAGGTGATGCTTGGTGGAATAGTGAGATTGATGAGGCAGTGAAGAAAAAGAAGGAAGCCTATTTGGGGATGTTGCAAGGTAGAGTCTCTGTGGATGAATATCGCTATAAGAAGCGTGAAGCTGCTAAGCTGGTTCGTCACAGTAAGGCAAAAGATAGGAAAGACAAAGTGGAAAGGCATGAACTGGCTTTTTGGAAAGATAGGAAGTCCTTCTGGAAGTACATGAAACTCAGGAAAAATAGGGGAAACAAAGTTGTAAGTTGTATGAAGAATGAAATTAAGGAAATGATATGGGAGCCCAATGAGTTAAGTGACAGATGGGGTGAATACTTCTGTGAGTTATTAGATCAGGAAAGCAAAGATGATTCTGAGACAAAGGCAGATGATGTCACAATGAGGGATGAAAGCACAGGAGGGATCTCAAGAGAAGAAGAAGTGTGTAAAGCTCTAAAATCTCTTCAGAATGGTAAGGCTCCAGGAGTTGATGGCATAACTGCAGAGATGTTGAAGTATGGTGGTGACTCTATAATTGACTGGTTAACTGAAATTTGCCAGTTGTGCTGGGAGTTAGGAATGGTCCCGCGGGATTGGAAGGATGGTATCATTGTTCCCTTGTATAAGGGAAAAGGTGATCAGACTGAATGCAAGAACTATCGTGGTATTAGGCTATTACATGTGCCAGGGAAAGTGTTTGGTAAGGTTGTTATTGAAAAAGTACGGATTCTTACATCAGAGAAAGTGTGGGATGTTCAGAGTGGTTTTATGCCTGGTAAAGGCTTCACTAACCAGATTTTTGCATTACACATGATGATTGAAAAGTATCTGGCTGTTGGGAAGAAAGTTTTACTGCCTTCATAGATTTAGAGAAAGCTTACAACCGAGTCAATAGGACACTTTTGTGGAAGGTATTGAATGAATATGGTATTACTCGGAATCTACTTAATAGTGTAAAAGCCATGTATGCTGGTAGTAGAGCTTGTGTACGAGTGAATGGTGTTTTATCAAAATGGTTTTCCATTGGTGCAGGAGTTAGGCAAGGTTGTGTAATGTCACCATGGCTGTTTAATATTTTTATGGACGCATGCATGCGTGAGGCCAAAATAGATAATAGTGGTTTATGTCTTGGTGATATCCATGTATGCAGATTGCTGTATGCTGATGACACTGTCCTGTTGGCAGAGAGGAAAAGTGAGTTGCAGAGTATGTTGACTCGGATGCAGGAAGTTTGCATGAAATTCAAACTGGGTATAAATAAGGGAAAAACCAAACTTATGGTGTTTGAGAGAGGAATGGGTAGCACTGAATGTAATGTAAGTATAAATGACACTGTGATTGACCAGGTGAGTGAGTTTGTGTATTTAGGAAGCATGTTTGACAGAGAGAACAAGTTGGATGGTGAAATCAGTAGGCGAGTGAATTCTTCTTTGAAAGTCATAGCTGCTCTGGGAGGTTTTCACAGAAATGATGGGTTCTCTAGAGAGTCCCGCATGGCTATGTATGAAACAGTAATTGTTCCTACTCTGATGTATGGCAGTGAAACCTGGGTAATGCAGGAGAAACATAGGAGTCGTTTGTGTGCTGGAGAAATGCGTTACTTACGTGGGGTTTGTGGCAAGACACGATCTGATTGTGTGAGAAATGAAGATGTATTGCAGTTGTGTGATGTAAAGCAAAATGTTGTTAGCAAGGTGGAGACCAATATGCTTCGGTGGTTTGGACATGTTGAAAGAATGAGTGAAGAAATGCTTACTAAGAAAATATTTTCAGCCCAAGTGGCAGGAAGGAAAGGCAGAGGAAGGCCAAGGAAGACATGGGTGGATCAGATTCAGGAGTGTCTGCATGAGAAAAAGATTATGAGTATGAAGTATAAAAGATCTTGTGTACGGCGTGTAATGGATATCAGTGAAGCACGAGTTGTATGTCAAGATCGCTGTAAATGGCGAAGTTTGATACGACAACAATAAGTAAAAATATCTGGAAGTTTGTATTTCTTTTTGGAGCTAACCTCTGAATCTCAGAGAACAGCTTAGTGATATGTATGTATGTATGCCAAGTCAAATGCTTACCGGAAAAAAAGTTACTGAGTCAGTAGATGCAATTTCCAAGATATCTGAGGAAAATCATAAGGTGTTTGAATCCCTTCAAATCCCTTTAATTTTTTTATCAAGTTACTGAATCATTCATTAAAACTAGGTTGTATTACTGTCATTTTTATTAATCTTGATTTTGTTTTGTAATTTACATAACATAAACTATCATGCACAATATGAACAGTGAGAGTATATTTACACTGTGTGTTGATTCTGAACCATCAATATTTCTCTTAAATTTTTTACTAACTTATTGTTCTTGTAGTTCCATTCAGTTGCATTTGCAGTGTTATCAGATAGATTCCCCTATCTGCAAGTGAGTTTATGTTATGTTTTAATTATTTGAATAACCCATTGCATCAGCCGCCCTGGTGGCGCAGTGGTCTAAGGCGCTGGCCTCTGATCATTCGTCTGTAAGGGGTCCGGGTTCGAATCCCGGTCAGGCATGGATGTTGTGTTTGTCTTACGGCACTGGCTCTCTCCCTTCCCTGGAACCAGTGACCCTAAATTAGGGACGGGCGACTGCTTATAGCCCATTGAGTTGCTCACGGTGGTCGTTAAACCTCCAATCAAAAAAAAAAAACCCATTGCATCATGGAATACATAAAAAAAATATATAAAAGGTATGGAAAGATGCAGGTGTAGGGGAGTTGGGAGTCTGCATTAAAAATGTATATATATTTTTAAATAAAATAAAATATGTAATGATGTGTATTTTGCCATTTTTACTTTATACACTTGTCATAGAGGAATTGTAGAAAATCCTTGAAAAGTCCTTGAAATGTCCTGGAAAAAATTACATGATTTTGTGTAGGAACCCTGCAGTGTCAACTGAATTATATTAATTTAATTTGACTTTGGGATTCTTTGTTTTACTTTATAACTGTCACCTGACGAAGCCAATTGGTCATTGGTGAAAGCTTGTGTTTTATGCTTTTTTACTTGTACATCTAATAAACGGATTTTCTTCTTTAAGGTAACTGAATTTTTTCGACGTTGTTGCTGTTACGGTCTCGGCTCATCATCTGCAATGTCATCACTGTATTCATATCAGTCTCATCATTCTTGTGGCTGTTGTGGCACCATCTAGTTTGGGGTCTTGTATGAGATTTACCAATTAGTTGTTTAGTCTTCTGTACATTTTTGTTACTATTTTTATGTTTTGCATTATTCTCGGCATTTATTATATATCTCCAAGCATGTGATGTGTTACTATTACAATTAAATGTTTTAGTTCTTTCTATCAGCTCTGCCTTAGATATAAGTATCTGTTTATGGCTGTGATGTCTGGTTTTTATTTTAATGTTAATCCAGTCCGGTTCGGTATTATTGTTGAAACACCATTGCTTCAAGGATGTTTTTGCCTGGTGTTTGTTCCAATTATCTAAGTTTTCTTTGATTCTAATATTTAAGTTTCGCTTTGTACTGCTAATGTATATGATAATTTCATTATGGTTTATGGTTGGTATTATTGGAATCTCATAACACCTGCTTTTTCCAAACACCAATGTATCCCTTAATGGTTAAATTTGCTGTGTATATCGTATGAATGAAATGGTCACTTATTGCACACATAGAAATTCAAGGGCTGTCCCAAAACAACTGAGAATGGTTTTACTAAAAAAAAAAAAAAGTATATGTACCTTAATTTTTAAGGAAATGCGCACTTTTTCGAAGTACTGTCCATGGCATCGAATACAGGTGTCCCAACGTTCCTCCCACTTTTTGAATGTCTTCTGAAATGCTGTAGAACTACCTGTGTGCAGCTGTAATAAGTTGTTGATCAGTCTTAAATTTTCGTCCTGATAATGTCTCTTTTAAAATGGGGAACAACTAGAAGTCTCATGGTGACAAAAACTTAATATTCATTATTATATATATTTGATGGGCCTTCTCTGCTTTAGAAGGCCTAACATCGGAAGAAGTGGATATTTCGGAAGTTAACAGAAAAGTAACCAAAGCTCTAATGGAAACAGCAACAAAATTAGCTGGGTCTAAGAACAAGTTGCATGTGAACAAATTATCAGGAAAAACCAAAATGTTGATGCAAAAAAGAAGAGAGATGAGGACAACTAAAGAAGATGTGACTTCCAAAGTGGAATATATAGAGCTATGCAAGACAACACGAAAAAGTATCACTGAAGACGTAAGGAAATTCAACTGTGAGCTAGTGAGGAAAGCAATTGAAAACAACCAAAGCCTGAAGATAGCAAAGGGACATCTCAGTAAGGGAAGAAAACAGATTATGGCTCTGAGAAAAGAAGATGGTTCTATAACAAGAAATAGAGGCGAAATTTTGACAAGAGTGAAAGATTTCTACTCCAAATTATATGAAAGGGATGATACATGTACTCCAGACATCATGAAAGGTACCAGAGTTCTTCCAGTCCTCCCAGCAGAAGTTGCTCATGCAATCAAGAACATGAAGCGGGGGAAAGCTCCAGGAGAAGATGGAATTACTATAGACATCATACAAGAAGCAAGTGGAGAAATTGAAACAGTACTCGCCCAAATTTTCACTCGATGCCTTAATGAAGGGAAGATTCCTGAGGATTGGAACAATGCTACAATGATCCTGCTACATAAAAAGGTGACATTGAGGATCTCAGGAACTACAGACCTATCAGCCTCCTATCAGTGGTTTATAAAATCTTCACTAAAGTTCTTTCACACCGCTTGAAGGTAACACTGGACATGGCTCAACCGAGAGAACAAGCTGGATTCAGGAGTGGCTACAGCACAATAGATCATATCCACGTACTGAGAGAACTAATTGAAAGAGTGAGGGAATATGAACTTCCATTGTGCATGGCTTTTATCGATTATGAAAAAGCCTTTGATTCGGTGAAACCATCAGCAGTTACCACGGCTCTGAAATCCTGCGGTATTGAAGATGCATACATTAATATTATTAATAACATCTATGAAAATGCAAGTGCAAAGATTCGGCTGTTTGAAAATACAACACACATAAAAATTGGAAAGGGAGTGAGACAAGGTGACACCATATCTCCGAAGCTCTTTAATGCCACATTGGAAAATGTCTTTCAATCACTGAACTGGGAAAACAAAGGGATAAAGATTAATGGAGATTATCTAACCCACCTTCGTTTTGCTGATGACGTAGTCATTTTTTCAACTACCCCATCAGAGCTGCAGAGTATGATCCAGGAACTTGCGTACAAGAGTAAAGAAGTGGGATTAAAAATGAACTTTCAGAAGACAAAAGTGATGTTCAATGCTTTTACAAGAAATGAAGATTTATCGATTGATGGAGAAAAACTGGAGATAACAGATACGTATGTTTATCTTGGACAGCAGATATCAAGTGAGGGTCACATTGATGAAGAAATTAATCGGCGTACAAAACTTGCCTGGAGAGCTTTTGGAAGAAACAGCATAATTTTCAAGAGCAATATGCCATTATGTCTTAAAAGAAAAGTGTTTGATCAATGCATCCTTCCAGTGCTTACGTATGGTGCAGAGACGTGGACCTTAACTAAAAGAGACATACAAAGGCTGCAGACAACTCAAAGAGGCATGGAGAGGTGCATGCTTGGTATAACCAGGAGAGATAAGAAGAGGAACTCGTGGATCCGAAAAATGACGAGAGTGGAAGACATCATGATCAGAGTTAAATCCCTGAAATGGCAATGGGCTGGACATACTGCCAGAAGGACAGACCATAGATGGACAGCCGAAATTTTAGATTGGATTCCAAGGGACAGGAAAAGACCCAGAAAAAGACCACATGGGAGATGGGTGGATGAAATTCGTAAATATGCGGGAGTGACATGGAGGAGACTGGCACAAGACAGACCGTTGTGGAGGAAACTTGGGGAGACCTTCGTCCAGCAGTGGATTGATAATGGTTGACAATGATGATGATGATATATTTGATGGGAATTATAGAGGATAAATTTATTAAGGTACATTACCTCTCAAATTTTCAATCTAGAAACTAGATCAACTTCAGGAGTTCTTGTTTCTTACTACTTCCACAGGTCTGGCGACCAAGCCTGATGGATTTTGCATCCAGCGTGGTCGTTGACATTGCCACCTTGTGTCTTGTAAATTTCCAGGAATTTTTCTAATTTCCGGATAATTGCGTGAGATTGATGCTTGATTACTTGCAAGGAGTCCCATTCATTTTGTGGCCAGTTTGTTGTATGTGCCTGTCTAATCCTGTTTTATTTGAAATGTTCCTTATTGCTGCTTTGTGTTCATTAATTCTGGTAGTTAACCTTCATCCTGTTTCTCCAATATATGGTAAACCACATTAACACTCTATTTTATAAATGACTCCTTCGTGGAGTAAACTTCTATTTTATAAATGACTCCTTCATGGAGTATTTTCTTCTCTTTGTTTTAGGGATGGTAAGTATTTTTTTATTTTGTCATTTGATCCTGCAGCTCACCTAATTTTATATTTAGTGCTGATTTTCTTTAGTCTTTCAAACAGTCCCTTGTGTTAAGTGACTTTTCTTGTGAATAAATATTCAATTTTCTCTTTATTATCTGTAGTGCTAGTTCTGATCCTAGTAATATTTTCTACCAGTAGTTCATGAATTTCTCTTAAAGGGTAATCATTTTCTGGTAAGATTGATTTTAATTTATTTTTATGTTTCTCCTTAGCTTCTGAAGATGAATTCAGCTTTTTAGCTTTTTCTTTAAATTGTAAAGCTACACTTATTTCTCTTTATATAATTAGGGTGATGTGATTTATAATTTAAAATTTTTCCAGTATTTGTTGGTAAATTATTAGAATTAATATTAATTTTCTCCAAATAAGAAATTAAGAAATAACAAAACTGGCCACGTATTGGGCTGCACATGAAAAGAAATGGGGGAACCCAAGTTGAACGAACTTACTTCATGTCCAAATGCTCAGTTAAAATTCTGTCAATTAATGATTTTGAAATGTGAACCATGTCTTCAATATCTCTAATTGATAGGTGTCTGACTTTCTATATAATAACACCTATTGTATTGATGTTTCCCTCTGTAACACCCATTGAAGGTCTTCCTCCATGCACAATTAAAGCCGCCAACTCACAACCATCCATAAGTTTTTCATCCCATCTGTAAATTGTTGATTTTCTTAGACATTCATTTTTATAAGTCTTTCCGACAGACTTCTTAAGTCGACAGCAAAATTTTATGTCGCATCTTGGTTCCTCTTTCACATCCCTTTTTCCCAAATAATCGTGGCGTAAAAACACGTTACGGGTTTGTGAAACAATGCTTATTAAACCACGCACTACCAATGATATATGTGTGATAAACAGGTGTGGCCAGTTGCTATGGTTACTACAATGACTACCATCTTCTTGAGACTCGTGCCAAGGTCGAACGCAGTATTAAACATCATTTTTTATAAAAACATTCCCAGTTGTTTTGGATCAAGCTATGTAGATTTCACAGTATCACCAATAGTGTCCTATACACAGGCTAGAAAGAAATAAACTGTCACCTTTTCCCAATGAAAACTTTGGATAGCATTCTGTTTGATACAGGTATAGTTTTCAGAAAAATCTGCCACAATAATGGCAGTATCTTTACTCAATTCGTCCTTTGTTTTTGTAAAATACTGATTTTGAGCTTTTGTTCAAAAAATGATGTGCACATAAAGCAGACAGTTTCATAACTGAATTGTCAGGAAATTCATCAACTGATGCAATAATTGTTTTCAACTCTGCACCATAAGTTTTCTCCCACTGTTTGTAAATAATTTTATTGATCATTTCTAATTCATTTGAAAGCCTTAGTTCTTTAAGAATTTCTGCAGATGGACAAATATCAAATCTGTGCACGATACACTTTTCTGATTCAGTGGAACAAATTATTTTTTTTTAACAATGATATGTAGTCACCGATATGGATAGCATGAAGCACAAGTTTTACATTCTGATGGTATATGCAAACACACACCAAATGAATACCTTTGCTTCCAACAGTCACACATTCTCTTGGACGTAGTGAGCAAAATTTAGACAGTCCAATTTTTATTTCATTATGTTCTTTAAATGCAACTACTAATTCTTTAAAATTATTCAAAAAATCTCTTTTGTTTTAATACTGTCCTGTTTTCACTTGGAACAGATATGCAATCTTTATTTTCTGGGCACATGTGACTTATTATCATCATAATAAAAATTAGTAACCTTTTCTATAGTATCAGAACTTAATTTAACACTTTCTTCCACTAGGCGTTAATATTATAACACCCCCTTCTGTTTCTTTTATTTTTCTTGATTTTTTCACTAAATGCTTTGTAGTATTGAAATAAGTCTTTGTTTACTGGATTGTTCATGCATCTGGAACTAATGTCAGAATTTGAACCTTTTCTTTAAATGATGCATTTGTAAACTTATTCACTAATTTTTCAATCATAGATATGCAATCTGGACAAGTCATGTCTTTTGAATTTTGTGGCTTACTAATAGTTTCAACACCTAATACTGCAGCTGCTTTAGTACAACACAGTTACTCAATTTCATAACTTTAGTTTGCATGTAATCAAGTTTCCTCTTAGAGCTGTGGCCGTCGCCCGGCAGATGGAGTTTCGGACCTGTTCACCTACGTCACCTGCAAGGTAGGTGTGGGAAGCTCTCTCTCGCGCTCAGTAGAGAGAAGAGACTTGCACTTTGTGATGTGTGTACACAATCTGTTATCTATCTAAAAAGTTCGCTCCTGTTGACAGTTATACGCAGTGATGCAGGATGTAAATATTTAATTTAATTATCATTATTAAAGAGATAATGAATATATTGGTGACCCATTCTAAATTAATGAATAACCACTTAGGTGGTGACTCGGAATGTGAGCTGAAAAGGATTCGAATGTGGACGGTGACTTGGATTTGATTAGGCTTTCACCCAGACTCTAAATCTTTGACATCAACGCTAACTCCCATTAATGAACTAACACTTCAAGCTCCTATGAAGGACGTACAAGGCACAGAAGTCAACAGGAAGTGATTTGGAACGCTACTCAGAGTTTCTTCGCTTTTCTACTTCGACCTGCGAGTTGTTAGCAGTTCGTTTTTCAACATGGCTGCTTTCCACCATTTTGCTTCATCTTTTGTTCTCACATGATGGCTCCTACCTGTTTCTAAACTGCACACAGCACAGCAATACAGACTGTGGATTCTGTCGGATTGTGCCATTTTTCTGGCGAAAGTAGGAAATAAAATTTTCTAAAGTGTTGCATCCTGATTCAACAGTATTCAAATTGTTCCATAGCATTGGATTCCGAAAATGTCGAGGTCTAAGTGGCACGTGTGACATTGAAATGGCCTCCATTTTGGAAGAATAACCCTGCTCTGTGGTTTGCTCAGATTCAGTCACAGTTTTCCATGGCAGAAATTTCCAACGATGATACTAAGTTTCATCATGTAGTAGCATCAATCAAAAGTAATATTCTAGAGCAAATTAGTGACATTGTATTGCAACCCCCACCTGCAGATAAATATATTACTTTGAAAAAGCGTCTTATTGCTCAGTTTTGGACACTCAGACTCTTATTGCAGGAATTAGAAATCGGTGATTCTAAACCATCGCAGTTATTACACAGAATGAAAGATCTTGCTCATAACCAATTAGATGTAGTGATACTTAAGTCCCTGTGGCTTCAGCGTTTGCCCAAGCAGACGCAACAGATCTTAACCATCAGTGGTGATGCTTTAACACAATTAGCAGTAATAGCTGACAAAATTCATGAAATTGCTGATGTATCTTCTGAAGTGAAACGTTGTTGATACCTCACATCATATTTGTCAAGCTCCTATGCTTCAGAAACAAATCGAACATCTCACATAACAAGTAGCAAAACTTTCGGCACAGTTAGCCTCTTCCACTCGAACACGTTCAGCATCGCATGAGAGTCGTAGACATTCTCCCACAGTTTGACTACAGAACCATAACAAGCCAGCATCTCAAGTTTGCTGGTATCGCAGAACCTTGAAGGACGCTGCTACCAAGTGTAAATTACCTTGTTCTTTTCAGTCGAGAAACTAGAAGGCCACCCCTTGTGGCCACAAGTGGTGAAGGCCTAAAACAGCACAGACTCATATTGGCAGATAGATCTACTGGTCTCACATTTTTGATTGATACTCTGGCAGATGTCTCTGTTTTTCCAGTCTCCTTGCCCAAACCGAAACAGCTGGAGAAGTTGAAATTATTTTCTGCAAATCGTTCTGTTATTAACATGTACGGCACATGTCTACTGTCCTTAGATCTCAATTTACATCGAAAATTTTCCTGGCCATTTGTTATTGCGTCAGTTTCTCTTCCTATCATTGGAGCTGATTTTCTTCAGCACTTTGATTTGTTGGTGGATAGGAAGCATCATTGTCTGATCGATACATTAACAAATCTAAAATCTTCAAGTAAAGCTACTTCGCAATCTGCTACTGGAATTACCGCTTTCTCTGGCACTTCAGATTTCCACAAATTATTAAAAAGTTTCCACAGCTCGTAAGTACTGATAGTGTGCCTAAAAATAAAGATCACAGCGTTTTTCACCACATTGAGACAACTGGAACCCCAGTCTTTTCTAAGCCTAGGTGGTTACCTCCTGAAAAACTAGCATGTGCCAAGAAGGAATTTCAATTCTTGCTCTTGCAAAGTATTTGTCATCCCTCTAAAAGCTGTTGGGCCAGCCTCTTACACATGGTTTCTAAAAATTCGTGAGACTGGAGACCCTGTGGAGACTGCAGGCGTCTGAATGTGCTTACTGTACCAGACAGGTACCCTGTACTACATATACAAAATGTTACCCAATTTCTAGCATGTGAGACAATATTCTCCAAACTTGATTTGATCTGGGCATATCATCAGATCTCTGTAAACCCGGAGGATGTTCTGAAGGCGGCTGTCATTACGCCATTCGGCTTGCTCAAGTTCTTTTACATGCCATTCGGACTCAGAAATGTAAGCCAAACCTTTCAACGTTTCATCAACATTGTCCTACAAGATTTGGATTTTTGTACAGCATACCTCGACGATATTCTTATCGCTTCAATTAATGCAGAAGAACACCAACATCAATTAAGCTTGGTTTTCCAACGACTTACTGACAAAAGTATTCAACTTAACCTCTCCAAATGTGTGCTGGATCAGTCCACTATAGTATTTCTTGGTCATACCATCTCAGTCCACTATAGTATTTCTTGGTCATACCATCTCACCTGAAGGTATCATGCCACTTCAAGAGCGAGTGAACACTCTGTTACCTTACCCTAAACCTAACACCATTCATGACCTTCATCGTTTTCTGGGTATCATGAACTTTTGTCACAGATTTGTTCCGGATGCAGCTCAGGTGCAAGGACTACAGCATGAGTGTCTTAAAGGTTCAAATAAGAAAACCAACAGTCAGGTGCGTCATCAGACACACGTGATTCATTCACAAAATGTAATCAAGCTCTGGCACAGGTGGCTCTTCTAGCACATCCGATGCCCGATGCTAAGTTAGGCCTAATGGTCGATGCCTCGGATACTGCACTTGGTGCTGTTCTACAACAATGCACTCAAGAAGTTTGGCGACCACTTGCATTCTTCTCAAAAAAGTTAAATACAGCACAGCAAAAATATAGTGCCTATGATCGTGAACTCTTGGACACATACTCAGCAGTGAAGCATTTTCATCACATGCTGGAAGGCAATCACTTCGCCATTTTCACCTTGAACATCTCTCTTGATGGCATCCCAGATGTGCTTGATGGGATTGAGGTCAGGTGGCCTAGCTGGCCAAGGAAGCGAGGTCATGTCGGTGGAGTGTTCATCCAACCATTCAGATACAATTTGGGAGCAATAGCATGGTGCATTGTTTTGTTGCATGATGAGGTCCCCAGTGGGATGTTGAAGATGCACAAATGGGAGCAAATGGTCGTCCAGGATATCCCGGTAATGTTGACCTGTGAGGGACGATGTCACATGTACCAGGGTTCCCATTTCAGTCCACGTAAACAGTCCCCAGATGAGAATGCCACTCCCACCAGCTTAAAGAGTACCCTGCTGGCAAGAAGGATTCATCGCTTCATGTGGTTTGCGCCGTACTCGTATCCTGCCATCAGCATGTACCAACGTGAATATCAACTCATCAGTCCAGGCAACATTTTTCCACATGTCTAGGGTCCAGTGGCGATGTTCCCGCGCCCATGCTAATCTTTGCACCCTGTGATGTGCAGTCAGCAGCGGTACCCTCGTGGGATGCTGGCTTCTGTACCCCATAGCGAGGAGATGGTTCTGGATAGTGTTGCTGCTTACACATTTTGTGCACCAGCGTTATATTGCCGAGTGATTTCTTGCACTGTGGCCCATCTATCCGCTGTTACAATGCAAGCTTGCCGACGATGACCGCGCTCATCCACACGCTGTTGTCCACGGCAGTTGGCCCTTGCAGGGATGGTTTTACCGGATTCGATGTACTCACGGTGCACCCATGACACAGTGGCTCATGAAAATCCCAGTGCCTGCACAACTTCCGAGATGGAGTGACCCATTCGTCGGGCCCCGACAATTTGCCCACGATCAAATGCGCTTAGATCCTTCGTCTTACCCATACTGCGTCCGACTCTTACTGATTCCCGTCGCATCACTCCTTATATTGTCGGATTGCTGCATACGTCGTGTCGTTTCCGTTTACAGGGCCGCCCACAGCGCCACATTTGCATAACGCCAGCTGTCTCTAATTCAATTGCTCTTCAGTGTATAAATATATTATGGTGGACACAGAGAAATATGAAACTTACCTTTACTGTTGATCTTATCAGCAGAATATAATATTTCCACCACACTTCAAGCTCAGGATATTAAATAGTCAAATATAAAAATGTTTACCAACTGTCTACCACAAAAATTACTATTATTCATTATTCTAGTCACATGAAAATCTATGCAGTGCCTTGAATACTGAACATGAAGCAGGCTACAGTTTACAGCACCATGCCATCAATTCATATTTTTATTATTTGCATAATTTTGGTGAATTGTTATTCCGTTTGGAACATATTTTAGGGAAGTTGATAGAAAAGAGTAGAACTTCTGGTGCATGTGTCAGTTATTTTTCCTGTATCTGGAAGGTAATCATTTTTTATGGTGAGAAGGAGTTGAGCTTCCAGAAGGTTTTGCTCCATAATTGATCGTAGTCTGTTTTTAATAATTTCCAGTTTTGAAAATGTTCTGTTACAGTCTGAGTAGCAAACAAACTGTGAAAGAGAAGTCTTGCTACGTGGGTACTTTTGAACGACAGTGTTAGAACAAATTTATAAATCGTATTCAGGTTTGAGTAGGCCAAAGGGAAGTTGATGAACCAGATCCATAAATCTCAGTCAGAATTGGAGTTTTGTTATCGTCAAGATCAGGTTCAGCAGGATGACTAATTTTCAAGAAAGAACTCTAATTTTTTCTGTTTTGGATCACTGCATACTGCCGCAAAGTCTTTTTGTATTTGAATTTTACACTTTTCTGTCCCCATCTTTATGCTTGTACTTGACTTTTCCTTTGTCAGCCATCTTACAGTGGCAGTTGATAACTTAAAACACACACTGCTCCAGTCAATTTACTCACCTTACAGCTTTCTGAAACAGCAAATTAGTTTACATCACAACTGCTAAGGTCCTTCCCTCTCCCTGAGAACACAAGTCCGAACAAGAACATAGGAATATTGGGCAACATCTCACCAGGAGCTTCGGCGTTTTCTTGTGGTGTAACTTGAGATGAGATTTTAATGGGCTGGCACCTCACAGTGCTATTGTTTTATGCTTTATGTGGCTTTCACAGATGCAGAGTCATTCCATGTGTTTCTGGCATATCCGTCATTTAATTTGACTGACTTTTTCTTTATGTATTTCTCTCTGATGTTACATCAGGGATTAAATGATCTTCTAAGCTTACTTCTCCAGGATATGTCTATAATATATATATATAAACTTGCCAAATCCATATTTTAGGTGTATTTTTTGGCGTGTTTTTTTTTTCTTTCTAGAGCCTGTGGGCGTAAAGGCTCGGGGTGCGATTGCATCATAGCATCCCAGGCCAGTTCATCCCTGCTTGTGAACTTGCAGATACTTCCACCCACATAACTGTTTCTTCTATAATTAGAGTATGTAATCTTTTTAGTAATTCTAAATCATTTGAAGACAATTTAAGTACAGGAATGAGCTCAGTACTCAATGATACATTGAGTTTCTTGCATACAAAAAATCCATCTCTACTGCACAAGACTAAGCAGTACTGAAACAATCATAGAACTCAACACTTTGTTTACTGAACGTACTTCTCGGAACACTTCAGTAAAAACAAGCTCTGAAAGGAATAGCCAAGTGTCACAGATAGTATATGATTTAATACTGTATCATGCTTTGATTTGAACCAAGCAGAAAACAGATGATGCAACACAAGCAATCATTTCACAAACTGCATCATCTCAAGCCCTACATGATTCCTGATAATTGATATTACTTGTATAACAGAATGTCTGTGTGTACTAATACTAAAATATAAAAATGATAACTGCATGGTTTTTAGGCAGCATTTTATTAGTGCCAGGGATTTTTATACCTTGACATCCTCTGTGTATAACAACTATTTTTCAGTTGTTAAAAAATATTATCATCTTAATTTTTTTCTCCACTTAAAGCACACATTAGTTAGTGTTTCTACCAAGTTTATTCAATTTTCATGTAATAAAAATATTAAAATGTTAATTTACTATTGTTTTGATATTGCATATACACTCCTAATATAAATAGCTTCAAATTGGTACCGTAATTATTGAATGTGAACCATTAGTTCTCAAGTTATTACCAAAGTAGACATGGGTGTCAAATCCAAGATGGCTGCCATTTGGTAAAAAATGACCATTTTTCAACAGCCTGTATCTCAGCCATTATTGGGCAAAATATTTTCCAAATTCAGATTTGAGGATTTCAATACCATGTGTATCTGTGATAAAAAAAAATAAATTAAAATCTTACTATGGTGCAACAAGTATAGGTGCCAACTCTACTGGATTTTCTGGGAAGCTCCCGGATTTCGATGCTTTCTCCCGGTTTCCCAGTTTTTAATGAAAATCTCCCATTTTTGGTCATTTTTTTTTTAAATTCCCTACATTTAGGGATTTTTCTCGCGAAAATCCCTACTATAATGGGAAATTTCTGCGAAACTTGTTGTCCCTTTGTCATTTTTTCCCTCCCGGAACAGATTGCAAAAAAGCGTGATGTAGTATGCCGCAGAAACTCTGAAACACGCTAATGCGCAGGTGTAGGACGCTGCCCATGAAATCCAATGATATCGCATCTGTGACGTGCAGCTAACCGAATGTGTTTGTAAGATTGAATCAAAACAGCATCAAAGCGAGAAGTTACAGCTCAGCGACGCATAACTAGTGCCGCTAGACTCTGGAGCAAATCATGTAGTGCACAGAAAATATACAGACTGATACAGGAGCAGATTATGCATGCGTGCTTGAATCAATGCTTGTGATTTGTGAAGCTACTCTTCCTCTCCTGCCTGTACAGCTCCTCGCCAGTCGCCATTGCTGCAACACGTACTCACGCAACAGCAGAGAAGTGCTGGTTTGCTGGATGCTGGATTGTTCAGGTTTTACTGTAGTATGCTTTTTTAAGTAGTACTATTTTTTTAAAGTTATATGTTGAATGATTGTAGTAATCAATAAACTAAAAAGAAAAAAACTTGTTTAAATCTGGCAACAGTTCTCACTCAAGTTGAAGTGAGCTAAAATAGTATTTTGTTCTTTGAATAAAGCTCATGTTGAGAAATGGCTTCCTAGTTTAATTGAATTAATAATCTAAAGCATTTTTTATGGGAATTTTACTAGGAAATTTTTTGCATTAATAGCAATATAGATCAACTTATAGACTTTATAGTGGAAGACTTGGCAGACCTAATAGTTTTTCACAACAAGGAAAAAAACATAGTAGGAATTTTTGAAATGCTTACTTTCTCTTTGCAGAACAACTACTTTCAATTTGGGAAAACTTTTTTCATTCAAAAATCGGGGCTAGCTATGGGCTCCCCACTCTCCCCACTCTTAGCTAACTATTATGTGGGAAAACTAGAAGAAAAGATACTAGTACAACCCACATACTTCTGCTTATATAGCAGATACATGGATGACATCTTATTTATAATAGATAGCTCAGAAATTGTTCCAGAAAGAATTCTTGACTCATTCAATGAATTAGATGATTCCCTTAAGTTCACTATTGAACTTCAAAAAGAAAGAAGAATAAACTTCTTAGATATTACTATCTATTATGAAGATGAAAAATTCCTCACTAGTTAGTATAAAAAACCAATAAATACTAAAAGACTACTGGATTTCAATTCCTATCATCCAGTTTCTATTAAGAAAAATGTAGCAAGTCAGTTTTTAGAAAAAATTAATAAAATAGTTTCTACTACAGATAAAAAAGAAGCCCATAAAGAAGAGCTTAAAGTCATACTTACAGAGAATAACTATCCTAAAGAAGAAATTGAGAAGCTTCTGAATTTTAATGGTAAGAAGAACCCACAAAAGCAACAAGTAAAATTCACTAGAAAAATTTCTTATCACAAAGGTTTATTTGAGTCTTTAAATAGAATTAGTAAGAAATACAATATTAGGCTAGCTCCAAGTTTAGAGAACAAAGTTAAAAAATTTTCCCTAAAATAGTTCAAAGAGAAGAAGATATTTTTAAAAATGCAAGGAGTAGTTTATGAAGTAAATTGTAGTTGTGGACTATCTTACATAGGTGAAACAGGTCGCAGACTAGAAACTCGTGTAGCTGAGCATAAAGCAGCTATAAAAAATTGCTCCAACAAGACTGGATTAGATAGGCATGTTAGAGAAACTGGGCACAGCATGGATTGGAATTCTCTTAAAGTAATCAGTTTCCAAAGCAATTTCCAAAAAGAAAACTGAAAGAAGGAATAGAGATTGAGAAAAATCAAAATTCCATCATCAATGACTGCAAAGGATTTTCCCTGCCTAACATCTGGCAGGATTTGTTGAAAAATAACCTAAACCGTCAAGGTTAACCGTAACCGTGATAGTGACAAGTAAAAAGTGACAACAACAAGACAGCCTGAAGAAGGAGAAGAGTTTTCTCCGAAAATTTGCTATTAATGTAAAAAATTTCCTAGTAAAATTCCCATAAAAAATGCTTTAGAATAGTATTTTGTTGTTTTGCCTCGCTTCTAGTTGCATTCTTGCCGGTTTGTGTGATTTCACACGAAATGTTAACTTCAAAGAAAAATATCTCCAATCTTTTAAAACATCTTATTCTGCGGAACATCCACTCATAAAGAGTTCAAGCAAAAGCACAAATCACGCCTTTTGCACTGAATGTACTGTAAATTTCAGTATTGCACATGCTGGGAAAGGTGACATCGTGAATCACATGCAAAGCAAAAAGCATCCTGAAAACTCTTCAAAGAATGCGAGCACTTCTAAAATTAATACATATTTTAGTACCAATAAAACTGGATCCCAAGAAGTTATTCGAGCTGAATGCGTTTTTACAGCTTTTTTAGTTGAACACAACTTGCCCCAAAGTCCCGCTGATCACATAGAGCCCCTTTTACGGAAGATTTACGACCCTAACAATGAAATTGCTAAAAGCTATGGATGTGCAAGAACAAAAGCAGCTGCTATCATAGGGGAATTTGCTGCAGAAGGAAGATCAAAGATTGTATCTGTTCTTAAAGAACAGCCCTTGTGCATTGCAACAGATGGTACTAATGATGGTGACTCTGGATTATATCCCATCATTGCTACCCATTTCAATGTGGAAACAGAAACAAATTGAAAATAGTTTCTTGGCTGTATGTGCATTAATGCCACTGGTGTTAATATTGGGAATCTGCTTTTCGAGACTTTAAAAGGTTTTAATATTCTTGTGACCAACTGTATCGCCTTGGTCTCTGACAATGCACCTGTAATGATCGGACAGAAAGCAGGTATTGCAGCTGTGTTGCGGGAACATCACAATGAAATCATCATTGTTGGGTGTCCTTGTCACCTAATAAATTTAGCTGTGGAGAAGGGTGTGGCTTGCTTACCCCTCAGTGCAGATGAACTCCTAGTAGATAATTTTTTCTACCTCAAAAAGAGTCCAAAGAGGAAGGATCATCTCAAGATTTTTCAAGAAATGCATGATGCTTATACTACGAAAAGGCTAAAACATGTATGTACAAGATGGTTGTCAATAGGCAAGTGCATTGAAAGATTATTGAGTCAGTTGGATCCCATTGTAAGTTTCTTCAATAATGAAATTGGAAAAAAGAAATATTGACATGCTTTAGAAGCGTACACAATTTCAAAAAAGGGAACAAATGGCAAAGCAACATCATCCAAAAAAAAAAAAGAAGCGCAGAAGCTGCAGGACTGGAAGATTCTAGGTTTCAAAAGAAGAAAGTTCATGATGTAAATACGAACCAGCGTTCTTTACTTTCTCGGGAAGAGATCCTTTTTCACATATTAAGTAGCAATGTTAATAAGGCCTACTGTCTTTTTTTCTCCTATGCTATATCATTCCTCATTTTGACAAAGTAAATGTTTTACTCCAGAGTAGTGCTCTACTGATTCACAAGCTATCTTATTGGATTTGTTGAAGCAAATTATGTCCAAATTTGTGAAAGCTAATGTTGTGAAAACACATTCTGATATTTTGGGTGTGAATTATCACTCTGAAAAAATTCAGAAGGATGATCCTGAAATTCTTGTTAAACAGGAAACTAATGTCATTGTGGATTCTTTAAAATCTGATAAAAAGAGGTCTTTTTTTTTTTTGCAACATCAGAAAGTATTATGTGAAAGCTTCAGATTACATGATTCATAAGTTTTCATTCAAAGACGAAACTTTACTTCATGCTGCAGTGTGTGACTTGAATGCAATTGAAAATGCTTCTTTCTCTGATAAATATTTTATAGAGAAATTTCCCATCCTTTTAACGGGAAGTCAAAGTAACATTAATGAATTGCAGTCTGAATTTTGTGAACTTTAGATGGCAGAGTTACCTGCCCATATAATGTCTGAACAGAGGGTTGATGTTCAGTGGAGTTTGCTTAGCGATTATAAAAATGTATTGTACAAACATCCCTTTAAAAAAATTCATTGGTTATGCTATATATTTTCTCCATACCACATAGTAATGCTAAATGTGAGAGGATATTCAGCCAAATAAAAAAAAAATAGGACTGAATTCCGATCCTCATTGTCCGATGAAAGTGTAGAGAATTTGATGATTATGAAATGCAATTTGAAAGGCCATTGTTATGATCAGGAGTTTGATGAGAGTTTTTTGTGCAAAGCAAAATCGTCAACATTTATAAAAAATCATAAGTAAGTTTAGTGTTCCTGTGTATAGTTTCAAAGTCGTAAAAATTTAATAAATGTTTTCAACCAAGGTAACGTAATTTTTATATAAATCTTTAATGTTTTTAATTTACATATGTTGATTTTTATTTTTTTTACCAGTTCAATTTAGTGTTTTAGAAATAAATGTCACTAATTTTCAGAACTACAGTTGTAATTCATAAGAGTCATTTGAGCTCAGTAATATCTATAGTTGTTTATTTGTTATATCTTATTGTAAAAATGTTTAATATGCATTGCATATAGAATTAATCATCTTGCTATGAAAATGAGTTGAAACAAGCATGTTACTGTTAGGAACTTTGATATTCTGCAAATGATAGCTACACAGGTACATTACACTTTATGATTTTACAATATTGTGGCACAGAGTATATTCAGTTATTATATGAAAATAAAAAGTAAAGTATTTCAGTTTATTTTTCTGTGTGATCAATTTTCCCTACTTTTCCTTAAGATAATCCCCAATTCATTTTACGCTTACTTGTTGCATGTCTGAAAAATGCTTGCTGTGCTGTTTACTGGATTTTTTTTTAACCAGATGTTGGCAGGTATGAACAAGTTTTTCTTATGATGTGTGCCTTCACGTGGAATAACCCTGCCCTTTCTGATAATGAGCATGGCAGCATTTACCCAGAATGCCTTTGCATTGCTTAGAATCTAGTAGAATGATGCCTGTCCATAGGATCTAGTGAATGATGCCTGTCCTTCATATTTGGAACTCCGAACTTAAAGAAGTAACGGAAAGCTCAAAGGCAGAAATCGACAAGTGGATTTTGAAAGCGGTTTCAGACAAAAATAATTTATTTCATAAAAAATTTAAAAAGAAAGAAGAAAGATGGCTTAGTGGAAGAAATCTGAGGAAAGATGATAGAGAAAATTCCCCCATCAGACATGTAATAGATCTTACGGAAGCAGGAGTTAATGAAGAACTAAAAATCATCCTTAATAAAGGTAGCAATTTCAACCTATCGCCAACCCAGCTGAATAAACAGCAATTAATTATTGAATTAGAAAACGTATGTAATTCAATAGAAAGTCAAGATCCTACAACAGCAAGTGAGCTGAGGAGTGAATACTCCAGCTGTGTTACAAGTTATTTTAAAAAAGGAGTTAAAAAGTGAACTACTAAATATTCAAGTAGAGAACTAAAATTACTAAAAAATTTAAAAATAACGAAGAAATTTTAGCTTTGAAGGCAAATAAGAGCAGAGCATTAGTGCTACTAGAAAAAGAAAAATACTTAGAAAAAATGCTTGAAGAATTGCCAAAACCATTATATAAAGAAATAAAAGCTAACCCAGTAGACAGCACTATAAAAAAACTTTTCTAAATTACTAAAAACTTTGAGAAAAAATGATCAATTTTTTGATAATTACAAAAATTTTGCAAAATTGCACTTTAAAATCCCTCAGTTATATGGTACTGTCAAGATTCATAAGCCAGGAACCCCTTTATGTCCTATAGTGGACACTAAGTTTTCCCCCTTGTCTAACCTCTCCTACTATCTCCTAGAACACCTGAATAAGCTGTTTTCCCCACCTCAAGTACTTATTAAGGATTCAATAGAGCTTGTCAAAAAATTGAGATAATTCCCGATAATAGAACATCCATTACTTGCAAGTCTTGATGTAATTTCAATGTATGCAAATACGTATTAACCTGAACCTTCTGATAGAATTTGTAGCAGATGACTTGGCAGAAAAGATAGTGTTTCTAAATCATGATAAAGAAAAGCTCATAGGACTTTATGAACTGCTGTTATTTTCTTTCAAACATAACTTTTTTCAATTTCAAGAGAAATACTACAAACAAACTTCTGGCTTGGCTATGGGTTCACCACTATCTCCTTTTCTAGCTAACTATTATTTGGGCAAGCTAGAAGAAAGAATAATACTCCCACAGCCATCATTGTTCTGCCTTTACATTAGATATATAAATGGCATCCTGATAATAGTAGACCAAGAAGAAAAATATCTGCTAATAGACATACTTAACCTATAAATGAGTGGTAGGCAATGCACGTAACTAACAAAACTAATTAAGAAGAAGGTAGTGTAGAACACGCTAAGTTACGTATAAAAGTTTAATGCAAATATATTTCAGCCATTACTATGGCCTTCATCAGTCCGACTACGATTACAAAACTTACCTTTCCAATCTGGCAACGTAAGCCAATCGTAGTCGCACTGATGAAGGCCGTAGTAATGGCTGAAATATATTTGCATTAAACTTTTATATGTAACAGCGTGTTCTACACTACCTTCTTCTTAATATTTACCCTATTCAACACCCTTGTTGATGGCTGTCTTACATTCACCCTGGAAGTGCAGCAAGAAAATAGCCTCAATTTTGTAGATCTGACACTCTTTGCCGTAGAAGGAAAAATCTCTACATCACTCTATAAAAACTACTAATACTCAAAAAATGCTAAACTACCAATCATGCCATCCATCCTACATTAAATATAATGTAGCCGCACAGTTCCTAGAAAAAATAGAAACTTTAGATTCTGCAGTAACTTCCAAAGAAATACATAAAAAAGAATTAAAGAAGACGCTGACAGATAACAATTACCCAGAAAATTGGATAGAAAAATTTTTAAAGAGAAAAAACTAAGTCAAGCCATAAACAACATGATAAAAACATTAAACTCACTAGAAAAATAACTTAACATTAAGGGTTGTTTGAAAGGCTGCAGAGAATTAGCCTTAACTTCCATATTCGTCTTGCTCCTCACTTACACAATAAAATAAAATAAAAATTTCCTCAGTTTAAACAAAAAGAAAATAACATGCTACTACAAGTTATCTACAGTGTAAGCTGCAATTGTGGTATCATATATGTAGGAAAAACTGGAAGACAACTTCGCACCGGTGTAGCTGAACACAAAGCCACAATTAAGAACATTACAAGTAAAACAGGCCTAGGTAAGCATGTACAAAGTACTGGACATTCAATGAACTGGGATTCTTTAAAAATTCTTGCACACCAATAACACTATCTAAAACAAAAACTTGAAGAAAGTCTACACATTGAAAGAAGAAGAGGTTCCACGATTAACGAACATAGCGGTATGACATTACAACTTGAGTGGCAGCACCTTCTATCTTAGTCAGTCCTGAAGAAGGGTTAGGGTACAACCCGAAAATTTGACAAAGTGAAAACTTATATCCTAGTAATCCCCGTAATGTACAATTAACTACAATTAAAATACATTAAAAAGAGAGGTCTCCTTTTTAATGTTTTTAAGCTATTAAACCTTTTAAGCATGGCCATTGTGCTCTTACTTGTGCTTCAAAACCTGTTTCTCACCATACTTGTATTGACAAAGCAATAAAGATTTTAAGCCTAACTCAACCCTAGACCTTTGTCAATTCTTCAGCAGCAGTGATAAGAATGCAATCAAGGTAGCTTTCTCATCACTACAAAAGTAGTTTTAGCTTATTCTATGCAGATAAAATATTTTACTGTTAACTTTTAAGCTTTAGTTTTTGAAACTTAGGGTCACAAGAATACTGGACATGGAACAAAGTGATAACTGTTACCGATCAGTACTGTTGTGCTGATTAATCTGATTGTGCTATCAAAATCTATTTTGATATTTGTTGTTTGACACATTTTTCGTGAGAAATCTATTTCTTTTGGAATCTACAAGAATACTGAGTCGCCAAAAACTTCGATTTGCCCAGAGTTGCTCCAGGATTGATATTCTGCAATAAAGTTTTTGTTATACTGCATTTGATTTTATAATTGTTGTGCATCACTCAAATTTTATTAAGATTGACACAATTATTTTTCTCTGAAACTGTTGAAATCCAGCAAAAAAAATCTTAATGTAAGGTTGCGTGACTGACTACCAGCTTACAGCTAATGGGGAGTTGGTTGTAATGTCCATAGTGGATTACCCCAAGGTGATTGCTAAAAAAAGTTATCTCTGCAGTGCAGTCTGCATTATTGAGCTTTACACATGGGAAATAAAAATATGGATTTTTTTTTCTTGAATTTTCTGCTAAATGAATGGGTCACTTTTTACTGATGCCACCATTTATTAAGGCAAAGCGACCCTGAAATTTTTACCTTGATAACATTAAAATGTTTTAAGTTAGAAATGCACTTTTTTTTTTTAATGGAGACCTTTTTGTTTAAATGTCATAATTTGTGGATGGGTGGGTGTGTAAGTAAGTGTAATTAAAAAAGTTTTCAATGGATTCAAGCAAAATTTTCAGGGTAACTTTATTTTACCAAGATAGAACATCTATAAAATATCCAGCTTTCTTAAATGAAAAATTGGAAAATACATTTTTCACATTTTTATTCTTAGTTAGGTAGGGAGGCAAGTACAGCAGCGGGTGTGGCAAATGGAGCTCAGAATGAAAAGGGGAGGAAGTGAATGTTGCCTGCCCATAGGTCTCCTCTGCGCTTCACTTCTCTGTGAACAAAAATTAGTTGGCATCTTCTCTCTGAACATCATAATAGCAGTAATAATAACAATAAACAGTGTATACTTTTAAAAGTTTTCATTGGATTCAAGCAAAATTTTCAGGGTAACCTTTTAAGACCAAATTACAGCATCTATCAAAAATTCAGCTCTATTAAATGAAAATTCAGAAAATAATTTTTTGCATGTTAATTCATAGTTAGGGAAGGAGGCAGTAACAGCAGCAGGTGGCCGCTGGTAATGAGACTTGGAATGAAAGGGGAGAAGGGAGTGGTGCATGCCTGTTTGTCTTGTCTCCTCTTTTGCTCTTCCCTGAGAACTAAAAGTTTAATTTATTTGTTTGTGTTGGTTCATTTTTTAATTTCTGCATTTTGCTTGCTGTTTTTTTTTTAATTATTATTTCTATTCCTTGGATGGTACCATAAGCAACACCCAACTCCTTGGATAAGGTGTTCATTGATTTTCTGGGGTCGGTGACAAACTCAGATGTCCTGATGGTATCAGAGTAATGGTCGTGCTTCTTACACTTGGTTGGGATGTTACCAGGGTCCTCTGCATTGTTGACCTTGCTCTTGATCTTGTAGACAAAAGACAATGAAAATTTGTGGAACTCAGCAATCTCCTTTGGGGTTCTCCTGGCACTGAGAGCTGACAGCTCAAATGCTCTTTTCATTTCTTCTGTGACAGTAATGTTCATGACAATGTTATCAATGATTTACCTGGAAAAGATAATAAACTGAGCTTTCAAATGACAGTTTCTTAACTTTTCCAGGTTAAGTAAATTCTTTAAAATATAAATGTCTAAAATCATTGCATGTTTACCATGATAACCCTGTAAAAGAAAAAAAAAACTGTTTGTATTGGCTGCACATACCATTGTATTCATAATATAGCATTAAGAAACTGAATGTACCCTTTGAAATTTGTTTGTGTGTGTGTGTGTGTGTACACTTAAAGAAGTACAAAGCAAAGCGAAGCTTTTAAAGTGTGTCAGACTTTATGTGGGGAAGAAACATGGAAAACATTAAAACATATGTCAACAAGGTGTTTATCACTGATGAATGTGGTAGTTTCCTTGATCAGTGGGAACCCTTACGAAAGTCTTCTGCTGTGAATATAAAGATAAAGACTGAAAGGAATTTAAACAAATTAAAGAAACCTTTGAGTCTCCTTCTACAAAATTGTATTTGCTTTTCCTCCAGCTTGTGATGCCATTGTTTTGCAAGACACAGTTTTTTCATGTAACAATAAAACCTACTGATCCATAAACTATGAAGAGAGCTTGTCTTTATTTACAAAAATAGTGTCAAGGTTTATGAAGCCATCAGCTGTAAGTAGAGCTGAAAATGTTTTTTCGGGGAAATTTACTGAGTATAAGCTTAAAAATCTAAGGATGATCTGATTATAAGATAAAAAAATATTTGATGGAAGACTATTTAACAGAAACAGAGAAAAATGGATTTTACAAATCTGTTCGTGCATACTGTATGGAAGCATGTCACTATATGCTAAAGAACTTCCCTTTGCAAAATGAAGTTTTGCAGCATGCTGAAGTTGCAGATGTCCATCTCAGATTACAGAGTAAATTTAATTTTGAACAGTATATGTTCATATAATATATGACATATATGCAATATGTGGTCTAAATGATTAAGAGTGAATTTTAAGTACTTTGTACTCATATACACTGTTTCTCACATTATAATTAGCCATATATCAACGGGTCAATCCTCCATTGCCTCCCATCAAAATTTCAAACCATTCATGATAAAAATTATAAGTTGTAATAAAACATCTATTGAAAACAGAATCTTTAAGCATAACTTACGTTTTATATCGGATGCATGTTGCTGGTTGATAGTCTGACGAACTCATAATCCTGTTCAGGCTGTTATGTCATTGTCTGTCGTAATGCAATGTTTTTTCAAATTTTGTAGCTTTTCCAACGTGAAGTCAAATAAGGTCATTGAAGTCAAACATAAAGAAAATTGAAGATAGTGACTAAGAAATTAAATTTCGAATGAACAAAGGAAGTTTTTTGTAAAACATTCTAAAAAGGACAAAGCGGGATAAGCATGGCGGTAGAATTTATCGAAGTATGTTAAAATCACTAAAATTACATGAAGTAGGCTTATAGTGTACTTATGCTTTCAACTTATGTAGGTTGACTATTGAAATATCTTTAAAAAGTTTAAAAACACAATAAAAGAACCTATCATGAAGCAAGTCGAAGTACGATAGACCCTAAAATGTAAACGGGGAACAATGGCGGGAGTTGACATCGATGAGACATACGTTCCTTTCCTGACCGGTTTCGACTGTATAAACTTCAGTCATTATCAAGGTATGTTATCCAGTGCTTCTGCACCTGTTCATCAATGTTTGATTAGGCTTTACATCCGTGTTTCTACACGTCAGAGAGATTGCGCACGCACATGGCGGGATATGACATTTTGGTCTGAAAGTGCCATCTATCGTGTTTTTAAGGTTGGTTTGGTATTCTTTAGATATTATTTTCTTTCCTTTCCTTTTCTTTTATCTTCTTTTTCTGAGTTGGTCCTAAAATTCTTTGTTATTTTTTCTCTTTTCTTTCTGTTCTGTTTTTATTTCCTTTTCAATAAGATATTTCCATGCATAGCTTAAATCGATCGGTGTATTGTAATTACAATTTTTGCTCTTGATCTTTTCAATTATCACTGCTTCTGAAGTTAATATTTGCTGGTGGGTCTTTAATGTTGTCATTAATTTAATATTCTCCCAGTCAGGATAAGCTTGGTTCTGTATGCAATGCTGTATCAGTGCCGTCTTCTCTTCACGCTTGTTCCAATTTGAGATATGTTCCTTAAGTCTTGTACCTAATCATCTTCTGGTACTACCGATGTATAACTTATCTGGGCAATTTTCTTTTTCGTTGGAATTGCATAGACACCTGTTTTGTTTAACATAGATCCCATTTCATGGCTTTTTGTCAGGTGTTTTGAAATATCATTTACTGTCTCAGCAAGAACCATGTCATGCTTCTGGTATTCCCTCTTAATGATATCTGATATAGGTGGAGTATATGGAAACCTTCCTATATATTTCTTATTATTAATAGTAGTTGTTTTATTTATACTTTTATTCTGATCTTTCATTTTTTTTTTTTTTTTTTTGTGAATTGACATAATTAGGGATTTAACCGGTTTCGACTGTATAAACTTCAGTTGATAATGACTGAAGTTTATAAAGTCGAAACCAGTCGGGAAAGGAACGTATGTGTCATCGATGTCAACTCCCTCCATTGTTCCCCGTTTTGCATTTTAGGGTCTATCGTACTTCGACTTGCTTCATAACAGGTTCTTTTATTGTGTTTTTAAACTTTTTAAAGATATTTCAATAGTCAACCTACATAAGTTGAAAGCCTAAGTACACTATAAGCCTACTTCATGTAATTTTAGTGATTTTAACATCGATAAATTCTGCCGCCATGCTTATCCCGCTTTGTCCTTTTTAGAATGCTTTAAAAAAACTTCCTTTGTTCATTCGAAATTTAATTTCTTTGTCACTATCTTCAGTTTTCTTTATGTTTGACTTCAATGACCTTATTTGACTTCACGTTGGAAAAGCTACAAAATTTGAAAAAACATTGCATTACGACAGACAATGAATGACATAACAGCCTGAACAGGATTATGAGTTCGTCAGACTATCAACCAGCAATATGCATCCGATACAAAACGTAAGTTATGCTTAAAGATTCTGTTTTCAATAGATGTTTTATTACAACTTATAATTTTTATCATGAATGGTTTGAAATTTTGACGGGAGGCAATGGAGGATTAACCCCGTTGATATATGGTGTTTTAGAAAAAAAAATGCCATTCTGTTTGCTTATATCAAGTGGACACACTTAATAATGATATGCTAAACTGGGATACAGTTGATTCAACTTGGAAATTAATCGGTCAAATTCATGATCACAATGGAAAGCCAAAATATAGACACTTGGCCCTACTAATGTTTGATATTGTTGCTTTGCCACACAGTAATGCAACTTGTGAAAGAATTTTCAGCATGGTGAATAAAAATTTTAATGATTTTAAGTAAATATGAACCTTTACAGCTTGGAAGCACTTATGATTGAAAAATCAGAAACCGTCACTGCAGGACTTCCATGCTATCACTGACAATTTGCAAAAGATAAATTTAAAAAAAGCAAAGAAGATAATGTATTTGTCATTAAATAAAAAATGAGATACTTCCATGTATAACAAAATGTTTAATGATAACTGTTTAAAAGCACTGCTAATTCTGAAGTGAATTTTCAAAGCAATTTATCAGTTGTTATCTCATAAAAATTGTGTCCAGCCATATAAATTGATACAGATTAACAACTCCACTGCAGGTTTTTTTAATGATTTATTTTTATTTAAGTATTAGTATAATTAGAGGTCAACATTTTTTTTTTAATATTTAATATGTTTGTATATTAGCAACATGTTGAAAAGTTTTCTTTCATGCTTCATTGAATAAATGTTGAAAATGGGTAGTGCTCCTGACAGGTATTATCAAATGTTGGCAACTCTGAGAATATCAAATTTAGGTATTTCAGTTTTTGTGGTAATTAAAAAAGCAGATAATTGTTGTTGAATTGCAAAACTAGCAGGCATTGTTGTTATTAATAAGATTAGCTGGCTTAGGTGATCACAATAAACTCATAAATCCCAGATAGGTGTTAAATTATTTAAGTTATCAGTTGTACACTTTGTTTTGAACATAATTCTGTGCACCCTGTTATATAAATTTACGTATATTTTTTGTGGATAATGATAGTGCTAACATTTAATACTTTCAGTAACGTTAATGCAGCCTTACTGAGTATAATATTTGTTTCTTACGTACAGTGAAAAGAGGATCAAGCAAGACATTTATCTGGTGCCTTTTGCAATGGCAGAATTGGGATGCTTGAAAATGGAACAAGGGAATGCTGTTGAAGCTAAAGAACTCTTAGAACCAGCTAGGTAAGCAAATGTTTCTTTTCTGTGTTCAATTCTAGGCCAGCCCTACTTCAGGTAAATTTAACTTTACTTTGCTGTTGTTCATTATATTCAGAGGCTGGCTTTGAGTATTCTGGCTCATGGGTAAGACAGGGGTTTTCAGGGGAGTCCTCCTCCATCCTGTGTTACATGTACAGTGGTGTGCAAAAGTATTGCATCACCTGCAAAAAATGTGGATTTTTAAGTTTTAACTCTTTGTTTAACTAATTAATTTTTATAGTTTTTTCATTATTTATTTGTCATTAGATGCGAAATTTAATGAAGATTTCAAAAATGTCTTAGTTTTGCCTATAGCTACTTCTGTTGTTAAGATGCATTGAAAAAATCATGACCAAGTCGAAATTATTATGAAAAAGAACATTTATCCAATACTTAGGTTTACAGTAATAAATCGTTTTTGTACTGCATAAAGAATGAAATAAGATTTAAATACAAAAATATAATGAAGCAAAATTATAAAATGTACCTAATATTTTGTTGCCCAGCCTTCAGCTTTAATCACAGCTTTGCATTTTGCTGGCATACTGTGAACAATGTTTTGTAAAAGATTGGGTTGAACAGTACAATTCCAAATTTGAATTACATCTTCAGTGAGTTGAATTTTGATTGTTGGCATCTTTTTATAGTTCATATGACACTTTGTACCACAAATTTTCAATCTGGTTGAAGTCTGGTGACTGTGGTGGTCAGTGAAGGTGCTGAAATTTTTTTTCCTGACACCACATTTTCTCACTACTTTAGCATGTTGACAGGAAGCATTGTCATCTTGAAAAATAAAATTGCTTTCATAGTCTTCTAGATGGTAGTAGCATCTTGTTTTCTAATATCCAGATGTATTTCTGGGCATTTACTGTACCTTCGTCAATATGGAGGTTCCCAGCGCCATGTGCACACATGCAGCTGCAAACCATGACCTTCACCGGATGCTTAACAGTAGTCACTAAGCAACTTTGATAAAATTCTTCATACTTGAATCTCCTTACATAGGTACTACTCAGATTCCCATCAAGATAAGATTCTGATTCATCACTGAAAAGAACATTTTCCCATTGCTTGGTTGTCCATGAGACATGCTGCTTTGCCCACTGAAGTCTACCCTGTCTTTGATTTAAAGTTAACAGTGGTTTATGCCTGTCTTTGCAGCCACATAAGTCATGGTGAAGCAGCCTCCTCTTAGCAGTAGATGTACTAACAATAACATCATTCACTTTATACCATCTTTGAAGCAGTTCAGGTGAATTGAGCCTCCTGTCTGCCAAGCTTAACTTTCTGAGCACTCTATCCTGCCTGGTTGTAGGGATCTGGGCCTTCTACTGTGACGCATATTTTTAATATTTTTAGTGTCTTTTAGTTTCTTGAGTAGGCTAATAACTAGAGCATGGATTTTTATGACCTAAAATGTCAAAAATATGCAAGCATATATGACCTTAAAGTCGTTTAAATATGACCAATTAAACCGAAAATATGACTTCATAAATTGTATGAAATTATCACCCAATTTTTTAAATTCTGTGCTTATACACATATAGATTGTAGTTTTTAACTAAAAGGTTTATTCTGCATCACTTCTACATACTTAGAACTTGATGACTTCCATTTAATAAAACAATTAGTACTAATCAGTGCAAAAGTGCTAGAGTTGAAGGAGTCAAATGAACATTTTGAGAGTAAAATAATGGCCATACCTGGATTAGTTTTTGTCGATCATAGAATTGCACTGGATGATTACGTGCATTTTCAGGTTATCAAACTCAAAACTCCTTCTGTTGCTCGTCAGTATGTTCTTGTACCTAGAGAAACTCTGCTCAACATCACAAGGGGTTACAGAGACAAATTTGAATAACGCCAACTCATCTGGAGAAAATTCTGGCTCAAAGTCATCAGAATTTTGCTTCACTTCAACAAAGAATGTCACTTATTTTGCAGAGTGTTGAATAACCCATATTAGATTGCAGCTCTCATTGCAGTTTGTCACTAACTTTTTCAGCTACTTTCCCCTTTGCTTGCTTTAAATTGTCCACAGTTTGTTTCACAATTTCTAGTTTATCGCTAAGTTTCGTTTCTACAGTTTCAAGGCTAGTGATTGCATTAGATCAGGGATGGCGAACCTATTGCACGCGTGCCACTGGGTGGCACACGAACACGATTAATTGTGGAATAACTTTTTACGGGTGTTATAGAGGTTATTTTTCATTAAAGTTGGTTGTCAAATTTTCGAACTAAAGCCTAGTTCATCATCAGGACTATGTCACTGGAGTAGTTGCTGCCACTCAATTGGAAGAGTCCATCCACAATTATCGTTAATTGTGGTACTTCTTCTTCTTGCTATTTCGATCCCTTCTTCTAGTTTCCTCTTTACTAAGTTTGACTGGTGGGCAATTATTTTCACTGAGTCCCAATTTATGGAGTGTCCACTTGCTTGTATATGTCTGTCTTGCCCTGTTTTGTTCCCAATGTTCCTAATAGCTGCTTGGTGTTCTTTCATTCGGACCTTAATACTTCTCCCTGTTTCTCCAATATAGCTGAGTCCGCAGTTACAGTCGATGCAGTAAATTACTCCTTCCTGCAATTGGATGTCCAATTCTTTCTGCTTTAAAGCTGGCAGTGTGGAATAACTTTTTTACGGGTCTTATAGAGGTTATTTTTCATGAAAGTTGGTTGTCAAATTTTCGAACTAAAGCCTAGTTCGTCATCAGGACTATGTCACTGGAGTAGTTGCTGCCACTCAATTGGAAGAGTCCATCCACAATTATCGTTAATTGTGGTACTTCTTCTTCTTGCTATTTCGATCCCTTCTTCTAGTTTCCTCTTTACTAAGTTTGACTGGTGGGAGCTTTAAAGCAGAAAGAATTGGACATCCACTTGCAGGATGGAGTAATTTACTGCATCGACTGTAACTGCGGACTCAGCTATATAGGAGAAACAGGGAGAAGTATTAAGGTCCGAATGAAAGAACACCAAGCAGCTATTAGGAACATTGGGAACAAAACAGGGCTAGACAGACATATACAAGCAAGTGGACACTCCATAAATTGGGACTCAGTGAAAATAATCGCCCACCAGTCAAACTTAGTAAAGAGGAAACTAGAAGAAGGGATCGAAATAGCAAGAAGAAGAAGTACCACAATTAACGATAATTGTGGATGGACTCTTCCAATTGAGTGGCAGCAACTACTCCAGTGACATAGTCCTGATGACGAACTAGGCTTTAGTTCGAAAATTTGACAACCAACTTTAATGAAAAATAACCTCTATAAGACCCGTAAAAAAGTTATTCCACTATCACTATGAATAGAGGTGCCATAAATGCATTTACAACTAAGAAAATTAATCTAGCCAAGAAATGTCCTACGGAAGGGGTAGTAAATAAATTAACCTCACCTCATTTAATTGCCGTATGCATTAATTCCCAAAAAGTTAAGCATCACATGCATGCAATTATTTTATCATTGTGCTCCTACAGACTTCCACCACGAGACGTCCACACCTGCTTCAGTTCAAGCCTCATCTCTTCTGCTTCTCCCTTACCTTCACAGGGGGAGAGAAAACCAATCTGATAGGAAGACGTGCATGAGACAGCGATTTCCTGTGAGAACTGAAAGTAACCTTGAACAATGAATGGAGAGATTTCAAATTTATAACTTAGCAACACTGTGACACCAATCCAGAGCTTCAGTTTGTCAAAGAAGGTTGATTTGTTTATAACTGCTGCTTATTTCTCTTGTATACTGCAATTGTTCCTTTGCTGGTGTTTTTATATACGGACCATGCAAACATGTTTTCGATGCCAAGAAAAACCAACAGAAACTTAACAAAGATACTGGCCGAGTATTTCAAGAACAGTAGACATTGGAGTTTGGAGTCATTGAGAAAAACAATTAAGCTTTCTGTTGCCTGTATATGGAAACAGTAGTATTCTGCAAATTCAATATATAGCGTCATTTTGAGAAGATACCTTCATGAAATGTACTCCCTTCTTTCTCCATGTCAAATGAAGAAAGAAGGGAGTACATTTCACGAAAAGTGAAACAATATGAAAAACAATCAAATTGTTCCGTATCTTCTTTCAAGCCAAGGAATAATATCACTGTGGCTAGTTTTCATCTAATTCTCTGTATTGCACAGCGTGAGAAGCCACTTTGTGATGGTGATTTTTTGAAGGCAGCTTTCTTAGCCAGGTCTGACACATTATTGAAAGTTTTTCCCAACCAGCAACAAATTGTGAATAGAATTAAGAAAATGCCAGCCAGAAGGAACTCTCTTAAAGATAGAATAACAAGAATGAGAGAAGATGTTACAGATCATATTAAATCTTATTTGGGCAACGCCAATATGTTTTCAATATCTCTTGATTAAAGCACTGATGTGACATCACGAGCAAGGTTAGATTTTTTGTTAGATTTCCTTGTGGAAATGTAATGGTTATGAACTGAACATAAATGCCCTGGCTAGTAGCATTCAGCAACAAGTTTTACAATAATGTTAATTAAAAAAAAACTTACATAATATCTAAGGTATTTTACCTGATATTGTCAAAGTATTTCGCACATTGTTTGCTCTGTAAGGCACGTGCTCCCGGCCCGAGAAGTCCCTTACGTTATGGACTTTTGGTTAGTTATAAAAAAAAAAAATTGCAGATATAAAACAGTTAGGTTATATATTTTCAGTTCCACATTCATTCACTCGCACAATCAAATGTTTAAAATTTACTATTAATTAAAAGATTATGGTAGAAAGAGTTATACTTGTCGGGTCAGGAGACGTCTCTCACAAGGGGTTCGTTGTTACAGCGAGCGCTTTCAGCGGCTCTACTTCTACACGAAAATTCCTCGTGTGTGCGTAGTTTTGGAGTTGCATGTCGGGAATCGATGGAAAGGTTTGCTGCCTGTATTTGTTAGGTGATTTGTTTCCAATTTGTCTCCATCTGTTGGATGAGTTGGTAGGTATCAGTCGTAAGTATAATTCTTTTGTGTAAATATTTTCGGGCTATTATTATTTGTTCGTAAAAACAGGTGTATTTTTTTCTTTATTTATTAGTGTGATTTCTTGTGATTTTTTTTTTTTGGCTTTTTTTATGGATTTTTCTTTTTTTATAAGTGATTTCCAGGCTGTGTCTAGTGTGGTGAGGTCTTGTAAGTTGCATATTTTATCTTTTTTTTGTTCAATTATAACGCTTTTAGAGATCCTTAATCCTTTTTCGTTTGTGTGGGTGGTTAGTAATTTAATATTTTCAAAATCAGGGTATTGTTTATGTTTAACACAGTGTTGGATGAGTACAGTTTTTTCTTCTTTTTTGTGCTGCCAATGTATGAAATGTGGTCTTCAAAACCATGTGGAACAATAGGAATTTCATATACGCCTGCTGATTGTAGTATATTATTGTTACTTTTTTTCTTTATAATTAAGTCACCAATATTCTGAACTGAATGTCCAAAAATAATCTTGTGTTTCTTCATTAATCTTAAAAAAATTTCACTTAGTCCTCTAATAAAAGGGAAAGAACTTGAAAATTGGTATTTCTTTTTGGTATGTTTTGTCTAGACTCTTAATTTCTTCCTGTATTCAAAAATCAACTTTTTAACAGTTTTTGTGTCACATCTAAATTGTTTGCTTGTGTTAATAATCCAGTGGATTTCTTCTTCTCTGTATTTTCTATTTGAGGAATGTGTGAAGGCTCTTTTTACCCAATTCCTAATACCATTTACTTTGAGGTTTTGGGTGTTCAGATTGATATGGAATCGTTTATAGGTACATAGGTTGGTTTTCTAAAAACTCTGTATTCAAACTTTACGTCTTTTTTTATTATTTCTATATCTAAGAAGGAATTTTTTAATTTTGTTCAAATTCTAAAGTTAATTCAATCTCTGGGTAACAAGTGGTAAATTTATTCTTCAATATTTCAAGTTCTTGTTTTAATTTAGATAAAATAAAAATGTCATTGACATATCTACAATAAATGATGGTTGGGTTTGGTAGTTTTTTAATAATTTTTGTTTTCTATATCACTCATGATTATTTCTGAAAATAAAGAAGATAATGGAGATCCCATTGGGGTTCCTACTTCTTGCCTGTAGATTTTTTGTCAAACTCAAAGTAATTGTTATTAGAAATATAGGATAAAATGCTAAATAACTCTTGTAATTGTGTATTATTAAAGTGAGATTTATTTTTAACTCTTCAATGATAATGTCTATGGCTTTTGGTACAGGGGTACTTGGGGATAATGATTTAACGTCTAAACTTGCCATAAACATACCAGATAGTGGAGTATTAATAGATTTTATTTTCTCAATGAACTCTAAACTGTTTTTTAAACAGTATTCATTATTCATGAAAAAGGGGGCCAAAAATTTGTATAATTTCCTTTCTAGATTTATTAGTGGGGACTTTGATTTTGGAACAATAACTCTAAATGGTCTATCGGGTTTATGGGTTTTTATTTTCCCAAAAATACTTGGAACTACTGTACATACTGGTGGATAGGCTCTGGTAATTTGAAGGTAGTGCACTATGATTTCTTATTTTTGCTAAAAAGTTTATCTGAGAGTCCACAGGTTCTTTTGCCACACGGGGATAACTGGTTTTCCAGTTATTTGGGGAGCGGTGCCCCCACGGCCCGAGCTGACCTTGTGACGAAACATCTTACTTTTTTGTTATGCACGATTATGTTACCGAAGGGACAGCTGTTCATCCAGCTGCTGGGGGATGGCGTCCCCACGGCCCGAGCCAACATGTGCTATATGTGATTTTCACATTTTTTATGTTTTTTGTTTTTTTTTCACTTGACACGCTCCCGCCTCAGTTGTAGGCTGCTGAGGTTGTGATTATGCGCCAGCTCTGGATTTTAGTTTCTCTTTTTCTTTTCTGTCATCTCCATTTTATGTTCCCTTCTTTGGTTTTCCGAGCTGGTTAGCTAGACCTGCCTGCACGTTTGCCGTGTGCTGTGACCCGTAAGGTGGAAAAGGGGATGCTGGAGGCTGAGGTTTCTGGAGGCCAGGGTGTTGTTGTCACCAGTTGCCAACACTCTTTTTGCCCCCTGCTTCACCCTAAACGGGCGGCTAGGTACTAACCCACTCCTAGTCAATGAGGTCTGTGGCCGAGTGGAGCCCAGACCTCTAACGGCTTGTCGTTTCGCACGACAGGGTGAGTCTGGGGATAAGGGTGGGCATGTCAAATGGGTGTTCCCCAGGCATGGGAAAGTCTGGGTGCACGCCGAACGCATGTCTGCCCTATCAACTTGCTATATCCGCTTCCTATCCCTAGAGCCGTGTCCTGCGTCCACTTGGGCTTGCAGAACTCCGGTTCTCCCTCGTTGGGCTCGATTGTGGGTGGGGAAGTCGGCGGACGAATTATTAATTTTCTTTATGGATGAAAATAAAGTTTCCCTTGAACCTAAAAGCAAAAGAGGTATAGAGGAAGGCTTAGCTCCTTCCGCTAAAAAGCATGTGCCTGATTGTTCGAATGCTCGTTTCTTTTTTGTGCACTCATTGGACCCTTCAAAGCCTTTGAGTGCCAAAAGTCCATTTTGGATTAATAAAGCACTTCAATCCATAGCAAGCTCTCCTAAGAGCGTAAAGAAGCTTCAATCTGCAGATCTTCTTGTAGAGATGTCCACTGTGGCCTACAGTTCCACACTTCTTAACACCACCACGCTGCTTGAGACTCCGTTCAAAATAACACCTCATGGATACCTAAATTCATCTCGAGGTGTTGTCTCCTCTCAGGACCTCGTTGATTGCTCTGAGGAAGAATTACTTGAAGAACTGAGGAGTCAACACGTTACGGGTGTGCGGTGTATTCTCTTTAGGCGGAATGGGCAGTCTGTCCCATCCCGCAACATCATTTTAACTTTTGATAGCCCTTCCCTGCCTACGTCCATCAAGGCAGGGTATCTTCACCTAGAGGTACGCCCGTACATCCCTAACCCTTTGAGATGTTTTAGGTGTCAGTCGTACAGCCATTCTCAGCAGTTGTGCAGGAGCAATCCTAGGTGTGGACGCTGTGGTGCCACAGAGCATCTTTTATCAGAATGTGTGGCCGAGGCCGAGTTTTGTGTGAACTTATAAGGGTTCACACGCAGCATCAGCCAAAGATTGTCCCAAGTGGAAGGGGGAGAAAGAAATTCAAAGGCTAAAGACGGTGGAGAATATTTCCTATCCTGAGGCCAGAAGGAGAGTAGTTCCTGCTTCTTCTGATTGGCACTCATATGCATCAGTGGTGGTTGCTAAATCTACAATCGGCATTCAAACCGACATTCAGATCTCTACTAAATATCCCTATAAGCTGGACGATATCATCGCAGCCGGACTGGAGGCACTCCAGTCTCGAGCTAAGGGTCTGAAAGCGCCACCCACCACTTCGCCGATGCATACTCATCCCACCACCAGCAAGGGAACTCAGGCCAATTCTTCCAAGAAATCCAAAGCCCAGGATAAGAAAAGCATTTCTTCTCCAAAATCTCAGCAAACGACTCAACATCGTGCGCCTCTCGTTAAGACACTTGGGACAAAGCATGCTCCCATCTTGGCCCCTGGTCACACGCTTCTAGATCTGGGGGAACCCCCATCAGAGGTGATGGAGCCTGACTCCGTTTGATCATTTTCATTTCACTTTTAACCATGGCTTCAATCATTCAGTGGAACTGTCGAGGTTTTCGGATGAGTTTTGATGAAGTGAAACATATGCTTTCGTTGTACTCTCCGGTATGCTTTTGTTTACAGGAAACAAAACTTAAACCATCAAACCTGCTTTCAGTTCGAGTCTACAGTACGTATCGGACAGATAATGCATCGAGAGACATCGCCTGTGGGGGAGTCGCTATTCTTGTCCCTCACAGTGTTCCGGTGTCTTCCGTCGCGATATCCACAACTTTGCAGGCCGTGGCTGTTCGCATATCTGTACCTGTGCCTCTTACTGTCTGCAATGTCTATCTGCCGCCGGACGAGAACGTGAGTGTCTCTGTTCTGGAGAATTTAGTTGATCAGCTGCCTTCACCCTTTCTTCTAATGGGTGACTTCAATGCCCATCATCATTTGTGGGGTAGTGTCAGCATCAGCACGAGAGGTCGTCGCATAGAGTCTCTTCTGTCCTCGGCCTCTTTGTGCCTTTTTAACACCGGTGCTGACACGTACTTCCACGAGCCAACAAGATCCTTCAGTGCGATCGATTTGACCTTGGGATCACCATCGATTATTGCTGACTGGTCGTGGACGGTGTGTAACGACCTCCACGGGAGCGACCACTTTCCAATTGTCCTCTCACATCATACGAACATGCCATCTTCTGCTTCCCGCCCTCCTCGGATGAGGATAGAGCGTGCGAGATGGGAGGTCTTCACATCGTCCACAGTGATATCTTCTGCAATGGTGACCCAAGAGTCAATCGACGCAGCTGTTCTTCAAGTCACAAATTGCATTCTTCAGGCAGCTGATCTTTCTATACCAAAAACATCTACGACACTCTCCAGAAGTCCGAAGCCTTGGTGGACCCCTGAATGTGCAGCGGCTAGGAGAGCTCAACATAAGGCCTGGTCTATGTTTCGGCGTTATCCAACTGATGCTAATCTCGTTACATTCAAACGAGCAAAATCCTATGCTCGGTTGCTGCGTCGACGTAGCAAGAGGGAGTCTTGGATCCAGTATGTTTCATCTCTCACTTCACGTGCCAGTTCGAAAAGCGTGTGGGACAAGATTCGTAAGATCCGGGGTAACTACAGCTCTCACCAGATCTCCATTCTCGAGAGTAACGGCTGCACATGTGCTGAAGTCGGGGAAATTGCTGATTGTTTGGGGGAGGCGTTTGTTTCCGTGTCGAGTGACCTGGCGTATCCTTCTTCTTTTCAAAGAATAAAATCCACTGTGGAACGCCAGAGAATCTCCTTTGCGCCTTTTCACGACACGGGATATAACTCCCCCTTCAGCATGGTTGAACTCAGGGTGGCTCTGCATCGGTCCGGCGCTACATCTGTTGGTCCTGATGGCATCCACTATGACATGCTCCGTCATCTCTCGCAGTCGTCTCTCGAGAATCTCTTAATCCTTTACAATCGTATTTGGTCGGAGCACAGTTTCCCAGAATCTTGGCGAAAAGCATTTGTTCTACCTTTTCTCAAACCTGGCAAGGATCCCAAGTCTCCCTCTAGTTATCATCCAATTGCTCTCACTAGCTGTCTGTGTAAAGTTCTTGAACACATGGTTAATTACCAGTTAGTTCATTTTTTAGAATATCGTCAAGTACTTTCACCATCACAAAGCGGCTTTCGCCGTCATCGTTCACCTCACGATCATTTCCTGCACCTTGAGACGTCTGTGCGCGAGGTGTTCGTGCGTAGGCAGCACCTGGTGTCCGTTTTCTTTGATATTGAAAAAGCCTATGATCGAACGTGGCGGCACGGTATTATCCGTGACCACCATGCATGCGGATTGCGAGGAAACCTTCCAACCTTCATCGTTAATTTTCTTCGCAATCGGGTGTTCCAGGTGCGCCTGGGTACAATGCTCTCAGCACCGTTCCATCAAGAACAAGGTGTTCCTCAAGGTTGCATTTTATCTGTCACATTGTTCATCCTCCGCATTAATTGTCTTTTCATAAATCTTCCTCCTGCGGTTTTGGCTACTGTTTATGTTGATGACTTGCACATTTTCTGCTCGTCATCAAGCATGAATTTTATTGAAAGGCAGTTGCAGTCTGCAATTAACCAGATCTTTAAAGCGGCGAATAGCAATAGTTTTGTTCTTTCTCCCAACAAGACAGTGTGTGTCCATTTCTGCCGGAGGCGTGGCCTCCATCCTGACCCAGAGCTGTATTTAGACCATGCAGCCATACCTGTTTTGCCGGAGACCAAGTTCTTTGGTCTGACCGTCGACCGTGCGCACGTTCGGCTGCTCAATATTTCCTGTCTGCGGGTTCTATCTGTTCTTAAGATCCTTTCGAGAGTCTCGTGGGGTGCAAACAGGATGTCTTTGTTTCGAATTTACCATTCATTAATACGGTCAAAACTGGTTTATGGTTGTATCGTGTATGGCTCTGCTCGTCGTTCCGTTCTCCGGCCTTTGGACACTATTCACCATCAAGCATTGCGTCTTTGTTCGGGAGCATTTCGAACATCTCCAATTCCCAGCCTTTACCCTGACGCAAACAAACCATCGCTTGAATTACGCCGTCTGCAGCTGTCTATTCAATTCTACTTGAAACTTAGATCTCTTCCAGATCATCCTTTATACAATGCAGTTTTTCATCCCCAGCGTGCTTGTTTATTCGAGAACCGGCCCTCGTGCATTTCAACCTTCGGTCTTCATATGACGGCCATAGCCCGTGATGTAGGTCTCGACTTGTCACTTGTTAGAGAGACCAGGGGCTTTGGGGATCCTCCATGGCACCCACTTGGTGTCATGGTTGATACCACCTTTACATCTTTTGATGACTTCGCTGAGCACCGTGCCCTCAATTATGACTACACTCCCATTTTCACTGATGGCTCCAAGATGCATGGAGTCGCTGGATCCGCGGCTGTCTGTGTAGATAACGTTTCAGTAGTGCGGATACCAGCTGAGGCCACTGTGTTTTCGGCGGAGATGCATGCTGTGTATCTCTCCCTTCTCCATGTTCAGTCGGGTTCTCATCATCGTGCTATGGTCTATACAGATTCCTCAAGTGTCCTGCAGTCTTTATCATCTGCAGATTGCCGTGACCATCTTGTTCTCTTGGATGTGAGACAGTTACTTCGTTGTTTGCTTGGGGCCGGTCTTCATGTTCAGTTTTGCTGGATTCCTGGGCATGTTGGAATCTCGGGTAACGAGTGTGCTGATGCGGCTGCTAGATCTGCTTCCTCTTTGGTCGTCACACCCTTGCCACTGTATCACCGGGATTTCCTCTTTATCTTTCGCGACCATATCAAGCGAACATGGCAGGGTCTGTGGGACCAACAGGTGAAAATAACCTGCATCGTATTAAACCTAATCTTGAAGTCTGGAAATCCTCATATCGTTGGAACCGTAGGGAGGAAGTGGTGCTTGCGCGTCTCCGCATTGGGCATTGTCGTTTCACTCACCGCTTTTTGCTGTGTGGCGACACTGCGCCGATGTGTGAGACGTGCAATTGCTGACTCACCATCACTCATCTTCTGTGTAGCTGTGTTCGTTTTCGTGATGTGCGTTTTCATTTCTTTCATTCTCATTTGTTGACCGAGGACGCAATGACCACTGTGATACTGTTGCAGTGTTTTAATATTTTAAAGAAATTGACTATTGTAAACGTATCTAGATAGCCTTATCATCATCCTCATTTCTCAGTTTTACTGAATCTGCTGGATTTTAATCATTGTGTCATGTTTTTAATACTGTTTGTTTCATTATCTTTTTTAGCCCTTCCATCGTTCTCATTTTTCAGTTTTACTTGATCAGCCTGATTTTAAGCTTTTTACCACGTTTTAATACTGTTTGTTTGTCTTGTGTCTGGTGCTCTTTGGCCAAACATGGCCCTTGCGCCATAAAAATTAACCAACCAACCAACCAACCAACCACAGGTTCTTTTTTAATTATCTCACATTTTAATTCCTCAATAGCTATGTTCATTTTAACAATATATTCACTTTTATCTAGTATTATTAACTGATTTGATTTATCTGCTTCACAAATTACAATAGTAGGGTCTTTTTTTAAGTCTAGTAGTTGTTGTCTTTCATATGTCATCTTTCCAAGTTTAATTTCTTTTTTAGACTGCAGATTATATTCATCCAATATATTTCTATACAACTTAAATCTTAAAGTTGGTTTGTGTGTATGTGGGACACTTTGAATGATAGTCTCGATTTTTGGAATACACCTTTCAGTTGGGGGAATGGTCTGCGGGTACGCAAATTTTTTACCCTTCTGTAATGCAGCCTGTTGTACTTCGGGGTAAAAAATTTGCATACCCGCAAACCATTCCCCCAACTGAAAGGTGTATTCTGAAAATCGAGACCATCATTCAAAGTGTCCCACATACACACAAACCAACTTTAAGATTTAAGTTGTATAGAAATATATTGGATGAATATAATCTGCAGTCTAAAAAGAAATTTAACTTGGAAAGATGATATATGAAAGACAACAACTACTAGACTTAAAAAAAGACCCTACTATTGTAATTTGTGAAGCAGATAAATCAAATCAGTTAATAATACTAAATAAAAGTGAATATATTGTTAAAATGAACACAGCTATTGAGCAATTAAAATGTGAGATAATTAAAAAAGAACCTGTGGACTCTCAGATAAACTTTTTAGCAAAAATAAGAAATCATAGTGCACTACCTTCAGAAATTACCAGAGCCTATCCACCAATAGGTACAGTAGTTCCAAGTATTTTGGGGAAAATAAAAACCCATAAACCCGACAGACCATTTAGAGTTATTGTTCCAAAATCAAAGTCCCCACTAATAAATCTAGAAATAATTTTATACAAATTTTTGGCCCCCTTTTTCATGGATAATGAATACTGTTTAAAAAACAGTTTAGAGTTCATTGAGAAAATAAAATCTATTAATATTCCACTATGTGGTATGTTTATGGCAAGTTTAGAGGTTAAATTATTATTCCCAAGTACCCCTGTACCAAAAGCCATAGACATTATCATTAAAGAGTTATAAAATAAATCTTGCTTTAATAATACACAATTACAAGAGTTATTTTGCATTTTATCCTATATTTCTAATAACAATTACTTTGAGTTTGACAAAAAGATCTACAGGCAAAGAAGTAGGAGTCCCAATGGGATCCCCATTATCTTCTTTATTTTCAGAAATAATCATGAGTGATATAGAAAACAAAATTATTAAAAAACTACCAAACCCACCCATCATTTATTGTAGATACGTCAACGACATTTTTATTTTATTTAAATTAAAACAAGAACTTGAAATATTGAAGAATAAATTTACCACTTGTTACCCAGAGATTGAATTAACTTCAGAATTTGAACAAAATGAAAAAATTTCCTTCTTAGATATAGAAATAATAAAAAAAGACTTAAATGTTGAATACAGTTTTTAGAAAACCAACCTATGTACCTATAATGATCCCATATTAATCTGAACACCCAAAAACTCATAAAGTAAATGGTATTAGGAATTGGGTAAAAAGAGCCTTCACACATTCGTCAAATAGAAAATACAAAGAAGAAATCCAATGGATTATTAACACAAGCAAACAATTTGGATATGACACAAAAGCTGTTAAAGAGTTGATTTTTGAATACAAGAAGACATTAAGAATCTAGACAAAACATACCAAAAAATAAATACAAATTTTCAAGTTCTTTCCCTTTTATTAGAGGACTAAGTGGAAAAATTTTAAGATTAATGAAGAAACACAACATCATTTTTGGACATTCAGTTCAGAATATTGGTGACTTAATTATAAAGAAAAAAAGTAACAATAATATAACTACAATCAGCAGGCATATATGAAATTCCTATTGTTTCACAGAGTTCTGAAGACCACATTTCATACATTGGCAGCACAAAAAAGAAGAAAAAACTGTACTCATCCAACACTGTGTTAAACATAAACAATACCCTGATTTTGAAAATATTAAATTACTAACCACCCACATAAACGAAAAAGAATTAAGGATTTCTGAAAGTGTTATAATTGAACAAAAAAAAAGATAAAATATGCAAATTACAAGACCTAACCACACTAGACACAGCCTGGAAATCACTTATAAAAAAAGGAAAAAATCCGTAAAAAAATAGCCAAAAAAAAAGAACATTACAAAAAATCACACCAATAAATAAAGAACAAAAAAATACACCTGTTTCTACGAACAAATAATAATAGCCCAAAAATATCTACACCGAAGAATTATACTTATGACTGATACCTACCAACTCATCCAATAGATGGCGACACATTAGAAACAAATCACCTAACACATACAGACACACAATAGAATTATACTTAGGACTGATACCTACCAACTCATCCAATAGATGGTGACACATTGGAAACAAATCACCTAACACATACAGGCAGCAAACCTTCCCATCGATTCCCGACATGCAACTCCAAAACTACACACACGTGATGAATCCTCTTGTAGAAGTAGAGGCCCAAAGATGGCGGTTAAGCGCCGCTGAAAGACCTCGACGAACCCCTTGTGAGACGTCTCCTGACCCGATGAGTATAACTCTTTCTACTAAAATCTTTTAATTAATAGTAAATTTTAAACGTTTGATTGTGCAAGTGAATGAATGTGGAACTGCAAATATATAACCTAACTGTTTTATTTCTGCAAAAAAAAATTTTTTTTTGTAACTAACCAAAAGTCTGTAACGTAAGGAACTTTTTGGGCCGGGAGCAGGTGCCTCACAGAGCAAACAATGTGTGAAATACTTTGACAATATCAGGTAAAATACCTTAGATATTATGTATATTTTAATCAAAAGCACATTTATAACATAAGACAACCCATAAGGTTGCCTCATAAATTGCATTTTTTGTAAAAAAAAAAAAAAAAAAAAAAAAAAAAACGCAAAGAAGATGTGGCACACTTAACAGTTGAAAGCAGTAAAGCAAACTGTAAGTGGCACACTAGTCGAAAAAGGTTTGCTATCCCTGCACTAGATATTCCTCTGAAGTTACATTTTATATGTGCCAAGTTTTCAGCCAAGGTATCAGAAAAGGAATCTTGCACAATTTTAATGGAAGAAGAATCACAACTGTCAAATTCTTTAACTGTTCTGTCTAAGGAATCATAATTTGTGCAATAATACAAAGCCGCATCCAGCCAGGTCCCCCACCGCATTACAACATGTTGGGGAGAAAGTGCCAAAGTAGGAGCAATTTCTTTGAACTTCTGCATATGAAGCGGAAGCTTTTATGAACATTTTTTCCCATTTGAAATTAACAGGATAGTTGCTTCGAATCTCTTCGGCCACTGTGTGTAAACCATGTGCAAGGCATGTGATATGGGCCATTTTTGGATAAAGTAGTTTTAGTTTCTTTGTTGCCTTAGTCATGTTGGAGCGACATCTGCTACAAACAAGAGAATGTTTTCTCTTTGTACATCATCTGGCCAGAGAATCATCAAAGAGCATAGAAATAGTGGAATTGTTTACTTTTTGCAGGTTAAAAGAAATACTTCACCAGGTTTGTCACATTTCATAGTGCCGATAATAACATTAACTATGTATCTTCCATCTACAACCTTTGGTTTATCTATTGAAACCCATATCTTATTTTTGGCAACAGCAGATCTTTTTTTACCTAAACCATCTTCATAGCAGGCAGGGATATAGTTTTTCCTAAGGGTTGATTCATTTGGAATTGGATGACTGGTGTACTTTTCCAAAAAATCTCTGATGCTACCTCTGCTCAATTTCCTTAAGGGAATATTAGAAGTAAACGTCATTTTACAGAGACCCGTACAATATTCTGGCTGTGTATTTAATGAACCTGTAGTTGAAGATGATGTCTCAAAAAGGAGACGCTGCCTGTTCTTAGCGGAGGAAAATCTTGCTAAACACCTCTGATGTTTTGCGGCAGCACAGTGCTGTTGAACATTAAAATGCTTTTGGGCCGATACCGTGACTTCACACAATTTACAAAAGAAAATATCACCATCATTACTGAAAATCCGCTCCCCAAACTCTTGAACAAAACGCCATAATTTCACACTAATCGAACACTTGCTTTAGGACATGTTGAGATCAGAGTTTTACTTTTAGCTTGGGTATAGTAAAACAAAAGAGAATTAAGCTCTGATTCACAAGTACTTGTGAAGACACTACCACGCTAGGCAAGTTTCTCTGTTTCACAAGATGCCAATAATAATCCAAACGAGACACTAAGTAAAAAAAAAATGTTTCAGGAAAACTTTCCCACGGGAAAGTCAGGCCGTTCAAAATGCTTCAGTTACGAGTCGTGGAGACCTTATCACATCATTTCACATTCGCGTAGCCAATGATTGGCTAAAATATGACCAAATATATTGTTTATTACGAAATTAGTCAAAAATATGACCTAACATTTTCAAAAGATCAAAATATGACTTTCTAGGATAAAATATGACATGCCATAAAAATCTGCACCCTACTAATGACTGTAGATTGATTACAGCCCACTCTTTCAGCAATTTGCCTTGAAGCCAGTTTTACTTTCATGCAGAACAACTATTTTTACTCTGTCTGCTGTGGACAGTTCTGAAGTTTTAACCATTATTGAGAACGTACACAAATTATGCCCTAATAACAACAAAAAGTGACCACTATAACGCTCTAGTAGCTGTGTGTCAACCCTTATACAGGCTGGAGTAGGATTAGGATAGCATTAGGAAGCAACCAATCGGGTAAAAGAATGTCAGTGTGATTGGCTATAATAACTGATACGCAGCTATCAGGAATTTCCATGTGTTTGTCAAGCCCTGTATTTTATGTCATATCTTAAAAACAGTAATAGTTATAAGAAAAGCTAAGACATTTTTGAAATCTTCATTAAATTTTGCATCTAATGACATATAAATGATGAAAAATAACTATGAAAATTAGTTAGTTAAAAAAATATTTAAACTTAAAAAATTGCAGTCTTTTGCAGGTGATGCAATACTTTTGCACACCACTGTATGTATGATATAAGACAGTGTGAAGAAAAAGCTCACTAATTAGGAAATAAAGCATTTTCACATTCTCTCAATGGTTATCTTTGTTTTTCTTTTAATTTTATTTATTTTTTTTATTCGCTTCACCAGTATGGTTTAGTTTTTTACTGGTATAACAATGTCTCATAGTTTGATTTGACTGTAATGGCTTCTTATCTTAAATTTTAATCTAATGTACAACGGAACAGAACTTTTTTGGAACCATATTTCTGTTGAAGTAATGAATATAAAATCAGAAATATAAAATATTACATATGCTGATTGCTTCATATATATATATTCTATTAAGAAGATACCTAAGCAAAAAAATACATATATAATTTTGACTCACTCCAAGTACAACATAGAAAAGGTTATGTATCTACCTGTGTGAGTAAAAGGAGAAAAGATAAAAAAATAAAATAAAACAACTGAATGTAGAAGGTGTCGAGAATACTGAGCCTTGGCTTTATCAAGGACCAGCAAAAACTCTGCATTTTCTCACTTCCACAAAGACCTAGTTGGAAATGGGTTTCTGCAAGGCCATAGATGCAAGTAACATTCCCACCTAAATTTGTTTTAAAAAATATATATATGTCATGTCCTCCGCAGAGTTGTATGACCTAGCACAAGTTAACAATTTCGCTTGCATCCATTAACCTTCCTGGCCCGACCCATGCTCTTCATCTGTTACTATTAAACAGAGAGAAGAAGATTAAAGAGAACTCAAGCTGTGAGAGTGACATAATAATTAGAAATAATTTTCAGCTATAACGAAATGCCAAGTTCGTTTGAGAGAGAATTTAAACCTGAAAAACAATGCAAAAGAAATCCAAATTTTTACATTGCAATTAAAAAAGAAATATTAATTTTTAAAAAACAGATTTTTGAAAGAAAACTTGAGTCTAAAACCCCCTACTCTACAACTTATGACAGCACGAAAACGAGAATAAGTTAAAGACAATAATTAACTAAAGAAAACTTTGTGAAAGTTATATGACTTAAACAGTTAGTTGCAATATGTACAAAGTATTTCAGCAGTGCTTAAAGTGCATAATTAATTAGTTATTAAGAACTTAACTACTTTGAAAATACAGCGCATAGAAAAGGAACAAGCTTAGCCATCTGCTGTTCCTAGGTACCCCAAAAGACGCGCAAAGTTACAAAGAAAAGAAAGAGTTAAAACCCGCAAAAATGTTAACAGACAAGCCAGTGCCTAAAAGCTGAAAAGCAAAAAATCAACAGAGAAAAAGTACATGAAGTACAAACATTGAACTTATAAAACCTAAAACCCAAATACAAGGAAGAGAGCTTACCTCTTGTGCGACTAAACTTTCTCCTCACAAGAGTAAAACATGGCTGACCTCTTACGTAACACTTCTGCCACTCCCTAGTCGCTGGGGGGCAGTGAGGGTGGGGCTGATGGCCTCCTCATACAGAAAGAAACCAACTCGTGGAGATTTTAACCAGAGAAAAAAATATATAAACTTAAGACTGTGGATCTGTATGATCAGAAAGAGCAGAATTAACTCTCCAGAATACATGAGAAATATTATAAAATACACGAGTAGTGTATTTAATAATCTTTGCATGTATTAAATCACCTTAGTGAGCTTCTATAGATTAATCAGAATCTTATTAATTTTAATGTTGGTTTTACTATTTTTAGTATAGCTATCCTAGTGATGAATAACTAGTTTTCTTTTTTATTTGTTTTTATTTTCTTTTATAAACAGATTTTTAAGCTTTTTTTGTGATTTTGTTTATATTATTTAATTTTTTGTTTTAATAGGACCTTCATATCCATAGCACTAAGGTTCCTTTAGGTAGTTAATAGGCATCCTCTAGCCAACTTCCTTGCGGCTTTGATTGGTCAGAATCATATTATTAACTGTGTAGAAAATTAAAGCAGATCTGTCAACCTTACTCTATTATTCAGAATAATTTTTCTTGAAGTTCTTTTGATGAAAGAAGAAGGAATTTCGTTCTCTAGAAAACTATCTAATAGTATATTAATGTGGTAATTGAAGTCCAAATTGTTGCTGCAAATTCTTGAAATTCTTAGGACCTGAGAGATTAGTACATTCTCAATTACTTTGGTTGATATGTTATTATTCCAGTGTAGATATTTAATTACTTTGAAAGGAAAATTAACTCTTTTATCAAAGAGGCTAATAGATGGGTTACCTCTGTTGAGCTTAATGCTTAAGTCTAGGAACTCAAGTTCCTGATTACTGTGGTTGGTTTTACATAAGTTAAGAGAGCTGGGATAGATATTATCAAAATCACTCTCTATAACTTCTGAATTATTGATACACAGCAGATCATCAATATATCTAAAAGTGTAAAGGTAGTTATCTGAGCAGGTGGGGTGATTTTTAATGAATTTATATTCCTTAAAGAACAGGAATAGATTAGCGATATTCGTGGACGTTGATGTTCCCATGGGAATACCGTTCACTTGCTTATAGAGAGTATTATTATATAAGATATGGTTATTTTTTATGCAGCAATTGAGATAAGAGTTCCAAGTTCCTACATTAACAAATTGGTTAAGTTTAAATTCTGCATACAGCTCTTTAAAGGTAGTGATTATATCTGATAGAGGCAGATTAGTATATAGGTTTTCAAAATCATAACTATTAATATCTAGGGGACAAACTTTGAGTATAGTAGAAATTACTTCTGCATTATTATTAATTATCCAAAAATATCTGTACATCAAGTTAGTACAGTTTCTAATGTGTTTCAAAACCTTCTTTAAGACATCTTCAAAAGCAAGATCTAAATTCAGACCTTCCTTCACAATTTCCAAAGAAAAGATTCTTGAGAGCTTCACTCAAGATGTTAATAGGTACATCGTAAAAACCAGTTTAACGTACAATCAGCCTATTGAGGCCTTCGCAGAATGGAAATATAATATAATCAATAGCTTCACCGGTGAGTTGGCAGGTCTGGACTTTTGTTTCGACAGAAATCTCTTTTTCTCTGGAGAAGCTAAAAGGTCACTCTCCAAACTACAAGACCAATTTATTTTTACCACTACGGATAAAGCTAGCAATAATTTTGCAATTATCTGTAAGAAGTTCTATTTTGAATTGTTAACTATGGAACTCAATAATAGAGTAACATACGAGCCCGTAAGTTATTCTACCAAGCAGTTAGAAAATCGGTTTAAGGCATTCTTCAAGAAACTTAAAATTCCACAAACTAGAAGATATGAGCCTGAATTTCCATTTCTTTTTGCAACGGTTAAGTTTCATAAGGATCCTGTGAAGTTCAGGTTCATAGCTAGTGGAGTAAGGAGTCATAAAAAGAAAATAGATCTTGCTTTTGAAGATGTCTTAAAGAAGGTTTTGAAACACATTAGAAACTGTACTAACTTGATGTACAGAGATTTTTGGATAATTAATAATAATGCAGAAGTAATTTCTACTATACTCAAAGTTTGTCCCCTAGATATTAATAGTTATGATTTTGAAAACCTATATACTAATCTGCCTCTATCAGATATAATCACTACCTTTAAAGAGCTGTATGCAGAATTTAAACTTAACCAATTTGTTAATGTAGGAACTTGGAACTCTTATCTCAATTGCTGCATAAAAAATAACCATATCTTATATAATAATACTCTCTATAAGCAAGTGAACGGTATTCCCATGGGAACATCAACGTCCACGAATATCGCTAATCTATTCCTGTTCTTTAAGGAATATAAATTCATTAAAAATCACCCCACCTGCTCAGATAACTAACTACCTTTACACTTTTAGATATATTGATGATCTGCTGTGTATCAATAATTCAGAAGTTATAGAGAGTGATTTTGATAATATCTATCCCAGCTCTCTTAACTTATGTAAAACCAACCACAGTAATCAGGAACTTGAGTTCCTAGACTTAAGCATTAAGCTCAACAGAGGTAACCCATCTATTAGCCTCTTTGATAAAAGAGTTAATTTTCCTTTCAAAGTAATTAAATATCTACACTGGAATAATAACATATCAACCAAAGTAATTGAGAATGTACTAATCTCTCAGGTCCTAAGAATTTCAAGAATTTGCAGCAACAATTTGGACTTCAATTACCACATTAATATACTATTAGATAGTTTTCTAGAGAACGAAATTCCTTCTTCTTTCATCAAAAGAACTTTAAGAAAAATTATTCTGAATAATAGAGTAAGGTTGACAGATCTGCTTTAATTTTCTACACAGTTAATAATATGATTCTGACCAATCAAAGCCGTAAGGAAGTTGGCTAGAGGATGCCTATTAACTACCTAAAGGAACCTTAGTGCTATGGATATGAAGGTCCTATTAAAACAAAAAATTAAATAATATAAACAAAATCACAAAAAAAGCTTAAAAATCTGTTTATAAAAGAAAATAAAAACAAATAAAAAAGAAAACTAGTTATTCATCACTAGGATAGCTATACTAAAAATAGTAAAACCAACATTAAAATTAATAAGATTCTGATTAATCTATAGAAGCTCACTAAGGTGATTTAATACATGCAAAGATTATTAAATACACTACTCGTGTATTTTATAATATTTCTCATGTATTCTGGAGAGTTAATTCTGCTCTTTCTGATCATACAGATCCACAGTCTTAAGTTTATATATTTTTTTCTCTGGTTAAAATCTCCGCGAGTTGGTTTCTTTCTGTATGAGGAGGCCATCAGCCCCACCCTCACTGCCCCCCAGCGACTAGGGAGTGGCAGAAGTGTTACGTAAGAGGTCAGGCATGTTTTACTCTTGTGAGGAGAAAGTTTAGTCGCACAAGAGGTAAGCTCTCTTCCTTGTATTTGGGTTTTAGGTTTTATAAGTTCAATGTTTGTACTTCATGTACTTTTTCTCTGTTGATTTTTTGCTTTTCAGCTTTTAGGCACTGGCTTGTCTGTTAACATTTTTGTGGGTTTTAACTCTTTCTTTTCTTTGTAACTTTGCGCGTCTTTTGGGGTACCTAGGAACAGCAGATGGCTAAGCTTGTTCCTTTTCTATGCGCTGTATTTTCAAAGTAGTTAAGTTCTTAATAACTAATTAATTATGCACTTTAAGCACTGCTGAAATACTTTGTACATATTGCAACTAACTGTTTAAGTCATATAACTTTCACAAAGTTTTCTTTAGTTAATTATTGTCTTTAACTTATTCTCGTTTTCGTGCTGTCATAAGTTGTAGAGTAGGGGGTTTTAGACTCAAGTTTTCTTTCAAAAATCTGTTTTTTAAAAATTAATATTTCTTTTTTAATTGCAATGTAAAAATTTGGATTTCTTTTGCATTGTTTTTCAGGTTTAAATTCTCTCTCAAACGAACTTGGCATTTCGTTATAGCTGAAAATTATTTCTAATTATTATGTCACTCTCACAGCTTGAGTTCTCTTTAATCTTCTTCTCTCTGTTTAATAGTAACAGATGAAGAGCATGGGTCGGGCCAGGAAGGTTAATGGATGCAAGCGAAATTGTTAACTTGTGCTAGGTCATACAACTCTGCGGAGGACATGACATATATATATTTTTTAAAACAATTTTAGGTGGGAATGTTACTTGCATCTATGGCCTTGCAGAAACCCATTTCCAACTAGGTCTTTGTGGAAGTGAGAAAATGCAGAGTTTTTGCTGGTCCTTGATAAAGCCAAGGCTCAGTATTCTCGACACCTTCTACATTCAGTTGTTTTATTTTATTTTTTTATCTTTTCTCCTTTTACTCACACAGGTAGATACATAACCTTTTCTATGTTGTACTTGGAGTGAGTCAAAATTATATATGTATTTTTTTGCTTAGGTATCTTCTTAATAGAATGTGAATTCTGAATTTTCAAAACTGCTGCGTTGCGCGTTTTGATCTTCAGGGTATTTTGCAACTTTCGTTTTAAATTCTAAAGTTTTTCCTTAGTCTTCAGTTTTGCTCTTCAGTATCATCATCATCATCATTGTCAACCATTATCAATCCACTGCTGGACGAAGGTCTCCCCAAGTTTCCTCCACAACGGTCTGTCTTGTGCCAGTCTCCTCCATGTCACTCCCGCATATTTACGAATTTCATCCACCCATCTCCCATGTGGTCTTTTTCTGGGTCTTTTCCTGTCCCTTGGAATCCAATCTAAAATTTCGGCTGTCCATCTATGGTCTGTCCTTCTGGCAGTATGTCCAGCCCATTGCCATTTCAGGGATTAAACTCTGATCATGATGTCTTCCACTCTCGTCATTTTTCGGATCCACGAGTTCCTCTTCTTATCTCTCCTGGTTATACCAAGCATGCACCTCTCCATGCTTCTTTGAGTTGTCTGCAGCCTTTGTATGTCTGTTTTAGTTAAGGTCCACGTCTCTGCACCATACGTAAGCACTGGAAGGATGCATTGATCAAACACTTTTCTTTTAAGACATAATGGCATATTGCTCTTGAAAATTATGCTGTTTCTTCCAAAAGCTCTCCAGGCAAGTTTTGTACGCCGATTAATTTCTTCACCAATGTGACCCTCACTTGATATCTGCTGTCCAAGATAAACATATGTATCTGTTATCTCCAGTTTTTCTCCATCAATCGATAAATCTTCATTTCTTGTAAAAGCATTGAACATCACTTTTGTCTTCTGAAAGTTCATTTTTAATCCCACTTCTTTACTCTTGTCAGCAAGTTCCTGGATCATACTCTGCAGCTCTGATGGGGTAGTTGCAAAAATGACTATGTCATCAGCAAAACGAAGGTGGGTTAGATAATCTCCATTAATCTTTATCCCTTTGTTTTCCCAGTTCAGTGATTGAAAGACATTTTCCAATGTGGCATTAAAGAGCTTCGGAGATATGGTGTCACCTTGTCTCACTCCCTTTCCAATTTTTATGTGTGTTGTATTTTCAAACAGCCGAATCTTTGCACTTGCATTTTCATAGATGTTATTAATAATATTAATGTATGCATCTTCAATACCGCAGGATTTCAGAGCCGTGGTAACTGCTGATGGTTTCACCGAATCAAAGGCTTTTTCATAATCGATAAAAGCCATGCACAATGGAAGTTCATATTCCCTCGCTCTTTCAATTAGTTCTCTCAGTACGTGGATATGATCTATTGTGTTGTAGCCACTCCTGAATCCAGCTTGTTCTCTCGGTTGAGCCATGTCCAGTGTTACCTTCAAGCGGTGTGAAAGAACTTTAGTGAAGATTTTATAAACCACTGATAGGAGGCTGATAGGTCTGTAGTTCCTGAGATCCTCAATGTCACCTTTTTTATGTAGCAGGATCATTGTAGCGTTGTTCCAATCCTCAGGAATCTTCCCTTCATTAAGGCATCGAGTGAAAATTTGGGCGAGTACTGTTTCAATTTCTCCACTTGCTTCTTGTATGATGTCTATAGTAATTCCATCTTCTCCTGGAGCTTTCCCCCGCTTCATGTTCTTGATTGCATGAGCAACTTCTGCTGGGAGGACTGGAAGAACTCTGGTACCTTTCATGATGTCTGGAGTACATGTATCATCCCTTTCATATAATTTGGAGTAGAAATCTTTCACTCTTGTCAAAATTTCGCCTCTATTTCTTGTTATAGAACCATCTTCTTTTCTCAGAGCCATAATCTGTTTTCTTCACTTACTGAGATGTCCCTTTGCTATCTTAAGGCTTTGGTTGTTTTCAATTGCTTTCCTCACTAGCTCACAGTTGAATTTCCTTACGTCTTCAGTGATACTTTTTCGTGTTGTCTTGCATAGCTCTATATATTCCACTTTGGAAGTCACATCTTCTTTAGTTGTCCTCATCTCTCTTCTTTTTTGCATCAACATTTTGGTTTTTCCTGATAATTTGTTCACATGCAACTTGTTCTTAGACCCAGCTAATTTTGTTGCTGTTTCCATTAGAGCTTTGGTTACTTTTCTGTTAACTTCCGAAATATCCACTTCTTCCGATGTTAGGCCTTCTAAAGCAGAGAATCTGTTCTTCAGTTCCAACTTGAAAGTATTATGGTGTTTTTTAAGGTTGGTTATGTCAATACATTTTGTTTGTCTTATGAGCTTGCCACGTTCCAGTTTAGTGTTGAGGTGCATCTTACATCTCACCAATCTATGGTCACTACCTGTGTTGAACTTGTTCAGCACACTGCAGTCTTCGATGACGAATTTTTTGTTACACATAATAAAATCAATTTCACTTGTCGTCCCAATTGGATGTCTCCATGTCCATTTCCTGTGTGGCTTTTTCTTGAAAAAGGAGTTCAAGATGAAAAATCCTTCTGCCTCTGCAAACTCAACGAGAGTATTTCCACGCTGGTTTCTGTTGCCGTGACCGAATTTACCTACTGAAGTTTCATTCTGTTGCCGTTGCCCTATTTTTGCATTGAAATCTCCCATAATTATCTTCAAGTGCTGCTTACCTTTATTATTTAGATCACGAATTTCCTCATAAAATTCTTCAATTTCTTCTTCAGGATGACTTGTGGTGGGTGCATAAGTTTGAATAATCTGAGCCTGGTATCTTCTCGATAGTTGGATAACGAGTCGTGCAGCTCTGTCAGAGGAACTTTCAACTTCTACCACTTTATCCTTCAGTTTCTTGTTTATTATAAATCCAACACCACTAGTTCTGCCAGTATCTGTCCCACGATAATAGAAGAGATGTCCACTTTTCAGTTCAATGAGATCTTCTCCTTTTCTCCTTACCTCACTTAGCCCGACGATGTCCCACTTGATCCTTTGTAGTTCCTCTTCCAATTCAAGAAGCCTTGAATCAGAAGATAGGGAGCGTCCGTTATAGGTAGCCAAGGTCAGCATCAAATGGCAGCCTAGGTATATATATATATATATATCATCATCATCATCAACCATTATCAATCCACTGCTGGACGAAGGTCTCCCCAAGTTTCCTCCACAAAGGTCTGTCTTGTGCCAGTCTCCTCCATGTCACTCCCGCATACTTTCGAATTTCATCCACCCATCTTCCATGTGGTCTTCTTCTGGGTCTTTTCCTGTCCCTTGGAATCCAATCTAAAATTTCGGCTGTCCATCGATGGTCTGTTCTTCTGGCAGTATGTCCAGCCCATTGCCATTTCAGGGATTTAACTCTGATCATGATGTCTTCCACTCTTGTCATTTTTCGGATCCACGAGTTCCTCTTCTTATCTCTCCTGGTTACACCAAGCATGCACCTCTCCATGCTGCTTTGAGTTGTCTGCAGCCTTTGTATGTCTCTTTTAGCTAAGGTCCACGTCTCTGCACCATACGTAAGCACTGGAAGGATGCATTGATCAAACACTTTTCTTTTAAGACATAATGGCATATTGCTCTTGAAAATTATGTTGTTTCTTCCAAAAGCTCTCCAGGCAAGTTTTGTACGCCGATTAATTTCTTCACCAATGTGACCCTCACTTGATATCTGCTGTCCAAGATAAACGTACGTGTCTGTTATCTCCAGCTTTTCTCCATCAATCGATAAATCTTCATTTCTTGTAAAAGCATTGTACATCACTTTTGTCTTCTGAAAGTTTATTTTTAATCCCACTTCTTTACTCTTGTCAGCAAGTTCCTGGATCATACACTGTAGCTCTGATGGGGTGGTTGCAAAAATGACTATGTCATCAGCAAAACGAAGGTGGGTTAGATAATCTCCATTAATCTTTATTTCTTTGTTTTCCCAGTTCAGTGATTGAAAGACATTTTCCAATGTGGCATTAAAGAGCTTCGGAGATATGGTGTCACCTTGTCTCACTCCTTTTCCAATTTTTATGTGTGTTGTATTTTCAAACAGCCGAATCTTTGCACTTGCATTTTCATAGATGTTATTAATAATATTAATGTATGCATCTTCAATACCGCAGGATTTCAGAGCCATTGCAACTGCTGATTGTTTCACCGAATCAAAGGCTTTTTCATAATCGATAAAAGCCATGCACAATGGAAGTTCATATTCCCTCGCTCTTTCAATTAGTTCTCTCAGTACGTGGATATGATCTATTGTGCTGTAGCCACTCCTGAATCCAGCTTGTTCTCTTGGTTGAGCCATGTCCAGTGTCACCTTCAAGTGGTGTGAAAGAACTTTAGTGAAGATTTTATAAACCACTGATAGGAGGCTGATAGGTCTGTAGTTCCTGAGATCCTCAATGTCACCTTTTTTATGTAGCAAGATCATTGTAGCGTTGTTCCAATCCTCAGGAATTTTCCCTTCATTAAGGCATCGAGTGAAAATTTGGGCGAGTACTGTTTCGATTTCTCCACTTGCTTCTTGTATGATGTCTACAGTAATTCCATCTTCTCCTGGAGCTTTTCCCCGCTTCATGTTCTTGATTGCATGTGCAACTTCTGCTGGAAGGACTGGAAGAACTCTGGTACTGGTACCTTTCATGATGTCTGGAGTACATGTATCATCCCTTTCATATAATTTGGAGTAGAAATCTTTCACTCTTGTCAAAATTTCGCCTCTATTTCTTGTTACAGAACCATCTTCTTTTCTCAGTGCCATAATCTGTTTTTTTCCCTTACTGAGATGTCCCTTTGCTATCTTTAGGCTTTGGTTGTTTTCAATTGCTTTCCTTACTAGTTCACAGTTGAATTTCCTTACGTCTTCAGTGATACTTTTTCGTACTGTCTTGCATAGCTCTATATATTCCACTTTGGAAGTCACATCTTCTTTAGTTGTCCTCATCACTCTTCTTTTTTGCATCAACATTTTGGTTTTTCCTGATAATTTGTTCACATGCAATTTGTTCTTAGACCCAGCTAATTTTGTTGCTGTTTCCATAAGAGCTTTGGTTACTTTTCTGTTAACTTCAGAAATATCCACTTCTTCCGATGTTAGGCCTTCTAAAGCAGAGAATCTGTTCTTCAGTTCCAATTTGAAGGTATTATGGTGTTTTTTAAGGTTGGTTATGTCAATACATTTTGTTTGTCTTATGAGCTTGCTACGTTCGAGTTTAGTGTTGAGGTGCATCTTACATCTCACCAATCTATGGTCACTGCCTGTGTTGAACTTGTTTAGCACACTGCAGTCTTCTATGACGAATTTTTTGTTACACATAATAAAATCAATTTCACTTGTCGTCCCATTTGGATGTCTCCATGTCCATTTCCTGTGTGGCTTTTTCTTGAAAAAGGAGTTCAAGATGAAAAACCCTTCTGCCTCTGCAAACTCTACGAGAGTATTTCCACGCTGGTTTCTGTTGCCGTGACCGAATTTACCTACTGAAGTTTCATTCTGTTGCCGTTGCCCTATTTTTGCATTGAAATCCCCCATAATTATCTTCAAGTGCTGCTTACCTTTATTATTTAGATCACGAATTTCCTCATAAAATTCTTCAATTTCTTCTTCAGCATGACTTGTGGTGGGTGCATAAGTTTGAATAATCTGAGCCTGGTTACTTCTCGAGAGTTGGATAACGAGTCGTGCAGCTCTGTCAGAGGAACTTTCAACTTCTACAACTTTATCCTTCAGTTTCTTGTTTATTATAAATCCAACACCACTAGTTCTGCCAGTATCTGTCCCACGATAGTAGAAGAGATGTCCACTTTTCAGTTCAATGAGATCTTCTCCTTTTCTCCTTACCTCACTTAGCCCGATGATGTCCCACTTGATCCTTTGTAGTTCCTCTTCCAATTCAAGAAGCCTTGAATCAGAAGATAGGGAGCGTCTGTTATACGTAGCCAATGTCAGCATCAGATCAGATGGCAGCCTAGTCCGGTCCTCCGGGGATTCTTAGCACCCTCTGCCTTCATGTCGCACTGGCCGCTGCCTTGGCCAGGTACATTCCAGCTGCCGGAGACTGAGGGCCAAGATTTAAGTTGTGGAGTCATTTTGGAGGGGTTTGGCCATAACTCACCACGCTGGCCAAGCGGGTTGGTGAGTGTGGGATAGCATTTCCTCTAATCCCGATGGTATAGTTATATTGCTATTGGCGGTCGTCAGAGCCCCTTTAGTGGGAACAGGATGTACCACGAGAAGGCAGGGTTGACATTTGTCAAGGAGAGGCTGTGATGTTACGCATCACCTGACCTTACATCCCTTTCTTGAAATGTTCCTGATCTAGGATCCAGCTACCAAAATTTAGGAGCCCAGGTGAAGTGAATTCAAATTTCAAAACATAATGCATAAACATAATGCTATGATGATGCTGGAATGAAAAGTACCATATGTACTCATGTAGAGGCTGGCAGTTTTGGGGGAAATCTTGTTTTATAGGGAAGGGGTGGGCATATATGCTAATCAGTTAAAAGTATAATTAACTAAATATTTTTGTATCCAATGTAAGATTTCAAGAAACAACCCATCCACATTTCTGCAGGAATAGTGGTTACTAACATGATAAACGCATAAGTTTCAAAGTGAGACCATAGAATTTCTTGCTCCTCAAAATGGATTAATCTTACTTCCCCTGTGGGACTTTGAGCATACCACCCTTCCTTTGGGGAGAGGCACACTGAATGACTCTCTGATCTCCCGTGCTTTCACAAGCATGGAAGTGGGTTTTGTGGGGGTTTTTTTACTGCTGTTGGTGTCATCTCAGAAGTACTAAGCTATCTTTTTAAAAAAAATGCTGCATAAGTAATGCCATGTATGGCACAGAAAATGATTTGGTTTATTGATTCAAAATGACCATGACGACTTTGATGACCACAATGCTTATGTTGATTACGTAACTTTAACGGATATGAACTTACAAGAACTATCTGGAAACTCTGATACTGAGTTGGATTTTGAAAGTTTTTAAAGAAGATAATTTTAAAAATCCGTATAATTTTATTTCAATAGATATGGTTTTCAAACTTTTGAAATTTAAGGTACCCTTTACCAATTTTTAGCTATTGAACTAGGCAGGGTCAGCTTATAACGTGAATACATATGGTAATATAGTGTATTAGCTGTCAATTTTTTTACCCAAACCACTTATTGCTAAATGAAATTCCAATTTGATCCATATCTCCCCCCCCTCTCATTCTTCCAGTTGCTGCTCTCAAGAAATTAAAATTTTAGATATTTTTTTTAAATACAGTTTGATAAATTCCACTTAGTAGTTCTAATTCTGACTATTATGTAGCTCTAATTATTGTACTATTCTCTTTTACGTGCGATATTTCAAAGTAACTTGTACAGAAAACTAGCAGATAATGCTTACCTTGGCATTCCTTTCTAGCGACGGGAACATTTCACGCACGTGTTTTCCAGTCCTTTGTTGATGTTATTGTCCTAAAGTCCGTTGTATGCGATGACTGGCTTTACTTCTCACACTTTTCGCTGGGTATACTCATTGGATCTTTGCCTTAGGATTCAAACATCAATTTTCACCGTTCTTTATACTCGAAATTTTCGCCCATACTCTGGGCATCTTCAGGAGCGTGGCGACTTTACCACCGATGTTCGTGGTTAACCCGCACTAATGGAGTCCGATACTCCTTGTTGCCATTCGTCGGAAAAACTTTCCTGGATATATTTCGTTATCAAGCCCGGCTGGCGCCATCTATGTTTCGTTAAGAACACTTTTTTTTTTCCCATATTTTTTTTTTTTATTTTCTTCTCCTATCCTGGTTTTCTTGTCTTTTTTTGCCTGTTTTTCTTTTGTTGTTGTTTTTCTTGTCTTATTAGTTCTTTCCACAGGCCCGATAATGTGCTAGGGTCGTTCTGGTTACATACCGTTGCTTTATTTTTGTAGATTAATATTGCTTCTTCCCTCCTCATTTGCCTTTCCGATTTTTTATTCTTTTTTAGCATTTTAATTTCATCGAACTTTGGGAATGTCCGGTTTTCCAAGCAGAATTGCACTAAAGCAGTTTTGGCTTCTTTTTTTGCCAGTTAGATATGTGTTGTTTAAGTCTTTTTTAATCTGTTTTTCGTACTTCCAATGTACGATATTGGGGTATGTGTGCTATTGGAATTTCGTAGGTTCCTGATTCTTCTAGCATTTTTTCCTCTGTTTTTGTTGACAGTCATACTTTTCACGGTGTGCACTGAGCTTCCTAGTTGTAAGTCATATTTAGCACAGTGCCTATTGATTTCTTTACTCACTCCTTCCAGGTATGGGAAAGCTCCAATGTATTTCATTTTTTTATTTCTCATCTTCCTTTGGTTGTGCACTTCTTGGCCTTCTTTACTCTGAGTCATATGCTTTTTACTCTCATGTATCCATTTATTAATTAGCTTGCTCGGGTACCCATACTCTTGTGATATTTTCGAGATAAACTCTAGCTCTTGATTTTTTAGCCTGTTGTTAGATGTGTGTGTGTGTACGCTCGCCGTAACAAGTTTACTATGCTGTTTTTTTTATGTATCTCTGGATGGTGCGACGAGTATGTTATCAGTACAGGTATGTAAGTTGCTTTTCTGAACACAGAGTATTCAAAACTATTTTTGTTTTTCTTTAGTTGAATGTCCAGGAAGGATAGGCAATTATCCTCTTCAAACTCAATAGTTAGCTCTATGGTGTTACAGATTTTGCTAAACTGCTGTGCTAGATCTTGTAGCTCGGCTTTGTTAAGTTTAGACATTATAATAATGTCGTCTACATATCGAGCATAAAGTATTGGTTTTTCAGGTAAATTTTGAATAATTTCTTTTTCGAGGTATGCCATAATCACTTCTGCGTATAATGCCGATAATGGGGATCCCATAGGGCCACCTTGCGTTTGTTTAAATATATTTCCTTCAAAATGGAAGATGTTGTTTTCCTTGATGAAACATAAGGTATTCTTTAGCTCTTTCAGTTGTGACAAGTTTAGTTCTTTGTTGATGCTTAGTTGTTGCATAATCAATTCGATGGCTAGCTCGACAGGAGTGTTTGGATATAACGCCTTAACATCCATGGAGGCCATAGTTATTTGCTCTAGGTCTTGATTAATTAATTTGATTTTTTCTATAAACTCATAGCTATTCTTTAATGTATATTGATTCCTCATGAATATTGGAGATAGATAGTTGTATATCTTTTTCTAGGTTGATGAGTGGTGAGTTTTTTTGGATAGAATCAGTCTTAAAGGTGTGTTTTCTTTATGAGTTTTAATTTTCGAGAATATTTTTGGCATCCCTGCTCCCATTGGAGGGTTTGCATTTTTTATTTCTGTTGGTAACGTGCTGTGGTTCCTTATATTAGCCAGGAAGGTAAGTTGTTTGTCGGTGGGATCTTTGTTGATGCTATCGCACTGTAGCTCTGAGATGGCCGTCCGCATTTTATCATTATATTCCAAAGTGTCCATAATAACAATTTGCCCTGTTTTGTCCGCTTCGCAGAATTTGATTGTGGGGTCTTTGCAAAGATTTACTAGTTGTTTTCTGTCATACTTTAATTTATTAATCTTACAGTTTTTTTGTGCTTAGTGTTATACTCTTTAAGCATGATTCTGAATAGCTTAAACCTTAGATCGGTAGCATGTTCTGGATGCACTCGCTGCACAATATCTTCTAAGATAGGAATGTACTCTTCTGTTCTTGGGGTTTTAGGTGGAAATGCGTATTTTTCCCACGTTGTAGCACTGCCTTTTCACTAAAAGTTAGCGCTCTCGATGATTGATTCACAAACACTGGGTATTCTGTACTTTCATCACCCTCATTTTGATTCCATCTAAAAGGGTATTAAATTTCTTGGCAGTTGAGCTTTTTGCCGCCTTTTGTTGGCTTTCGACTATTTCATTAATTTCAGTGAGAACATCGTCTATAAAACCCTTATTATAAAACCATGGAAAACCCTTATTATAGACGATGTTCTCACTGAAATTAATGAAATAGTCGAAAGCCAACAAAAGGCGGCAGAAAGCTCAACTGCCAAGAAATTTAATACCCTTTTAGATGGAATCAAAATGAGGGGTGATGAAAGTACAGAATACCCAATGTTTGTGAATCAATCATCGAGAGCGCTAACTTTTAGTGAAAAGGCAGTGCTACAACGTGGGAAAAAATATGCATTTCCACCTAAAACCCCAAGAACAGAAGAGTACATTCCTATCTTAGAAGATATTGTGCAGCGAGTACTTCTAGAACATGCTACCGATCTAAGGTTTAAGCTATTCAGAATCATGCTTAAAGAGTATAACACTAAGCACAAAAAACTGTAAGATTAATAAATTAAAGTATGACAGAAAACAACTAGTAAATCTTTGCAAAGACCCCACAATCAAATTCTGCGAAGCGGACAAAACAGGGCAAATTGTTATTATGGACACTTTGGAATATAATGATAAAATGCGGACGGCCATCTCAGAGCTACAGTGCGATAGCATCAACAAAGATCCCACCGACAAACAACTTACCTTCCTGGCTAATATAAGGAACCACAGCACGTTACCAACTGAAATAAAAATGCAAACCCTCCAATGGGAGCAGGGATGCCAAAAATATTCTCGAAAATTAAAACTCATAAAGAAAACACACCTTTAAGACTGATTCTATGGAAAAAAAAACTCGCCACTCATCAACCTAGAAAAAAAGATATACAACTATCTATCTCCAATATTCATGAGGAATCAATATACATTAAAGAATAGCTATAAGTTTATAGAAAAAATCAAATTAATTAATCAAGACCTAGAGCAAATAACTATGGCCTCCATGGATGTTAAGGCGTTATACCCAAACACTCCTGTCGAGCTAGCCATCGAATTGATTATGCAACAACTAAGCATCAACAAAGAACTAAACTTGTCACAACTGAAAGAGCTAAAGAATACCTTATATTTCATCAAGGAAAACAACATCTTCCATTTTGAAGGAAATATATTTAAACAAACGCAAGGTGGCCCTATGGGATCCCCATTATCGGCATTATACGCAGAAGTGATTATGGCATACCTCGAAAAAGAAATTATTCAAAATTTACCTGAAAAACCAATACTTTATGCTCGATATGTAGACGACATTATTATAATGTCTAAACTTAACAAAGCCGAGCTACAAGATCTAGCACAGCAGTTTAGCAAAATCTGTAACACCATAGAGCTAACTATTGAGTTTGAAGAGGATAATTGCCTATCCTTCCTGGACATTCAACTAAAGAAAAACAAAAATAGTTTTGAATACTCTGTGTTCAGAAAAGCAACTTACATACCTGTACTGATACCATACTCGTCGCACCATCCAGAGATACATAAAAAAAACAGCATAGTAAACTTGATACGGCGAGCGTACACACACACACATCTAACAACAGGCTAAAAAATCAAGAGCTAGAGTTTATCTCGAAAATATCACAAGAGTATGGGTACCCGAGCAAGCTAATTAATAAATGGATACATGAGAGTAAAAAGCATATGACTCAGAGTAAAGAAGGCCACGAAGTGCACAACCAAAGGAAGATGAGAAATAAAAAAATGAAATACATTGGAGCTTTCCCATACCTGGAAGGAGTGAGTAAAGAAATCAATAGGCACTGTGCTAAATATGACTTACAACTAGGAAGCTCAGTGCACACCGTGAAAAGTATGACTGTCAACAAAAAAACAGAGGAAAAAATGCTAGAAGAATCAGGAACCTACGAAATTCCAATAGCACACATACCTCCCAATATCGTACATTGGAAGTACGAAAAACAGATTAAAAAAAAGACTTAAACAACACATATCTAACTGGCAAAAAAAGAAGCCAAAACTGCTTTAGTGCAATTCTGCTTGGAAAACCGGACATTCCCAAAGTTCGATGAAATTAAAATGCTAAAAAAGAATAAAAAATCGGAAAGGCAAATGAGGAGGGAAGAAGCAATATTAATCTACAAAAATAAAGCAACGGTATGTAACCAGAACGACCCTAGCACATTATCGGGCCTGTGGAAAGAACTAATAAGACAAGAAAAACAACAAAAGAAAAACAGGCAAAAAAAAGACAAGAAAACCAGGATAGGAGAAGAAAATTTAAAAAAAAAAAAAAAATTAAAAAAAAAAATACAGGCGGAAAAAAAAAAAAGAGTTCTTAACGAAACATAGATGGCGCCAGCCGGGCTTGATAACGAAATATATCCAGGAAAGTTTTTCCGACGAATGGCAACAAGGAGTATCGGACTCCATTAGCGCGAAGTTAACCACGAACATCGGTGGTAAAGTCGCCACGCTCCTGAAGATGCCCAGAGTATGGGCGAAAATTTCGAGTATAAAGAACGGTGAAAATTGATGTTTGAATCCTAAGGCAAAGATCCAATGAGTATACCCAGCGAAAAGTGTGAGAAGTAAAGCCAGTCATCGCATACAACGGACTTTAGGACAATAACATCAACAAAGGACCGGAAAACACGTGCGTGAAATGTTCCCGTCGCTAGAAAGGAATGCCAAGGTAAGCATTATCTGCTAGTTTTCTGTTCAAGTTAGTTTGATAAAGTTAAATTTTGAACTTTTAACTCAAAAGTACCTAATTTCTCTACACATAATCTCTGGACCACAAAATTCAGAATTTTTTCTCCTTAATATAATTTGCCGCGGTGTATAAGTCACATGCCATAAAATTCAGAAAAAAATACCATTGTATTTTTTTATTTTTATGAATTTTATACTACGATATACAGCTGCGAGTGGCTGCCACTCACAGCTGTATATCGTAGATTATGAAATTCAAAAGAAATAAAATGAACATATAATCTGCACCTGTTATGTTAATCCCAAACTGTATTTTCGAATAGAAAAGTCGCTATTCACAAGATGACCCAGAAGTCCAGAGAAGTAAGGAAGAAACAAAATCTTCTAATGCATAAACACATGTACTGCAGTGGGTATGTCACGTGTTTAAATTAGTTCAAGTAGCACACTGCAGTCAGTCAAAAGGGATATAAAGTGATAGTTGTTGCTGTGAACAGCATTGCATGTCATCGTTCTGTCTGTGGTTGGGACACCTAAAAGATGAACAGCCACAACTGGCTAATTAGGGAACTTTTGCTTTACGAGTTTGAACTCTGCCATAATGCTGCTCAAGCAACGCAAAACATTTGTCATGTGAAAAGGAAAGGTTCCATGGACCACAGCATCACAACCAGATGTTCAAGAAATTTCACTCAGGTGACAGTAACCTCAACAATCAACCGAGGTCAGGCAGGCCACAAACTGTGGATTCAATAGCTGTGCACCAGGCCATAGAGGAAAATCCAACAACCAGCACTTTGAGATTATCAGGTGAGATAGGCATATCACAGACCACAGTGGTTTGTCACCTTCAGGACCTCCGCAAGGTCTACAGGAGCTGCTGCATTGTCCCTCATGAACTGACTCCAGCTGAAGCGAACTGCCAGGTGTAAGTATGCACGAAACTCCTAGAAAACTCGTGCAATGTACATTTCATCAAGAGAATTGTTACATGCGATTAAAAGTGGGTCTATTTCTGTAATCCTAACATACAATGGCAGTGGTTCAGCTCAAGGTGATGCTCTGCGTCTGGTGGAATTTCAAGGGGATAATCCATTATGAATTTGTCCCAGATAGTCAGACCATCAACACCAACATCTACTCTGAACAGCTGGAAGGGATGTATGCCGTTTTGGAAGAGAAGTATCCAGCACTGGTGAACAGAAAGCTCGCTCTCCTACAGCAGGACAACGCTTGGCCTCATACAGCGTGAACAACACGGGCAAAACTCCAGGAACTTGAGGACATCGAACTGATGCCACACCCAGCATATAGTCCGGACCTTGCTCCGTCAGATTATTACTTGTTCCGGTCCATCCGTGGCCCACTTCCTTTGCGAGCGACTTTCCAACAATCGGGAGGTGGTGGCAGCTTGTTTGAAGGAGTTATATGCCTCAAAGGACAAGGACTGGTACTGCTGCAGAATCGAAGAACTGGCGAACAGATGGCTAAAGACAGTGCAACACGATGTCCTATACTTTGAATGCTAGTCAGCTTTCGTCGTAAAGGTACATATGAAGACATAAAGTGATCCAAATATTGCAAAACTTTCGACTCACTCTCTGTGCTTTTGTGTTATATTCAGGTAAATAAAAAATTAAAATCCTTAGTTTTTTTCAGCATTTTTCAACTGAAAAGTAAACAAAAGTCTTGATTAATGCTATTAATGCAGAAAAACTAAAAAAGTAATTAGATGTCTACCTTCCTTGAAAAATCCATCTGGTTGATGTGCAAAAGCTTGGAAAGTTTTATTTCTATTCTATGCCAAGAGATTTTGGATTATTAGTATAGTTATACTATTTAAAGTAGTTACCACTGACAACTATTATGTACTATAGAATAACTAAACAAGCTTCCCACCTTAGTCTTCCAGAAGAGCAAATAATTCTGCATTTGTTGCACCATATTTTTTGTCAAAATGTTCGTATTCCAAATAAAGGTAATTTGATCACGCTAGTTACGTTACTTGAAAAAAACTTTTACAAGAAAGTTCGTAAGTTGGGAGCTTTCGACCTTATCTTAGGTCTTCATCACGCCAATGGAGGACTAAGATTGTTGCCAGATTCTACATTTGATTTTTTTCTATTTTTGTTGCCAAAACTTAGAATTGATCTCCAGATCATCGGAATGTAGAGAGGAGATTCAGAATTGCACGTCACTGTGTTGAAAATAATTTCCAGGCTTTCACGGTAACGGAGGGCAAAACGATTGTCAAAAGAAGCAATTTGTTTTGCTTCGTTCCAGCAGGGAACTGCAGATGTGTCTTCCATTGTCAAAATAGACAAGGTTGTATTAGGATTGGCTTTCAAAACATCTTTTTTGTTCTAAAATTCTGTGGTTGATGCTCCTGTATGTGCTTCCAATGTATAAGTTATCACCTGTTGAAGAAGAGATAGGAATGCAGTAAACTCCTGGGAGGTCCAGATTTTCAACTTTGTCCCTATCCCTTTGCAGAAGTTTCAAGATGTTTGGGGTGGATTTAATGGCAAGATGGTAACCAAAACTTCTAAAAGAATTTGTAACTTTTATAAGCATAGGAAGGATGGTAGGAACAGAACCAGAGAATTTCAGGGTTTCTTTCTTTTGAGGGAGGAGGCATTCAATTTTCGAATTGTTTTCGTATTTCTTTAAGAGGGAGTTGACTGTAAGAGCAGGGAAACCATGAGAGAGGGCTATTGTAGAAATTTTGGAGAATTCTTCTTGAAGAAAAAGTTGGTTGTTGCAAATGATATGAGCCCTGTGGATGTAAGACTTCAGTGCTGCAAGCTTGTGGAGATGCAGAGTGAAAGATTTGTAGGGAATGATGTTAGTGGCCGCAGAAGGTTTATGATAGACGGAATGAGTGATGGAGAGATCAGCATTTCTGCAGATGGATCCATCCAGGAAATCAATTTTGTTGTTTACTTCCTTAGATATAGTGAGATTAATGGAAGGAAATTTTTCTGTAATGGAGTTGATCAGTGTCTGTAGTTCAGACTCGGTATGTGACCAGCTAATGAAAATGGCATCTACATATTTTAACCACATGGAAGGTTAAAAAGGGTGGTGAGGAATGATGGAAGCTTCAATATGTTGCATGTAGATTTCTGCAAGAAGGGGGAAAGAAGTGAGCCCATGGGGAGACCAGATTGTTGCTTGTACACAATTTTGTTGAAAACAAAACAACTGTGTTGATGAATAGTGTGAAAACAATCGTAAAGATCTTTGATAAGAGTACCGGGTGGTTCAAAATGAAGAATCAATTTCTTCATGAGGAACATGTAGGACTCAAAATGTTTTACAGATGGGAACAAAGATTTCACATCAAGAGTATATAGATTAACACTTGGAGAAAAGGAATTAGGAAGTTTGTGGATGAAGTAGCAACAACAGTATGAGGATGGTTGGCTGCCAGGGATTTGCATTTGAGGACCAATTTCTTTTCAAGGTTTACTGCTGGAGAAAAAGAATATTCAACTGACATCATTCCCTACAAATATTTCACTCTGCATCTCTACAAGCTTGCAGCATTGAAGTCTTACATCCACAGGGCTCATATCATTTCCAACAACCAACTTTTTCTTCAAGAAGAATTCTCCAAAATTTCTACAATAGCCCTCTCTCATGGTTTCCCTGCTCTTACAGTCGACTCCCTCTTGAAGAAATATGAAAACAATTCGAAAATTGAATGCCTCCTTCCTCAAAAGAAAGAAAACCTGAAATTCTCTGGTTCTGTTCCTCACCATCCTTCCTATGCTTATAAGTTACAGATTCTTTTTAGAAGTTTTGGTTACCATCTTGCCATTAAATCCACCCCAAACATCTTGAAACTTCTGCAAAGGGATAGGGACAAAGTTGAAAATCTGGACCTCCCAGGAGTTTACTGCATTCCTATCTCTTCTTCAACAGGTGATAACTTATACATTGGACGCACATACAGGAGCATTAACCACAGAATTTTAGAACATAAAAAAGATGTTTTGAAAGCCAATCCTAATACAGCCTTGTCTATTTTGACAATGGAAGACACATCTGCAGTTCCCCGCTGGAACGAAGCAAAACGGATTGCTTCTTTTGACAATCGTTTTGCCCTCCGTTACCGTGAAAGCCTGGAAATTATTTTCAACTCAGTGACGTGCAATTCTGAATCTCCTCTCTACATTCCGATGATCTGGAGATCAATTCTAAGTTTTGGCAACAAAAATAGAAAAAAATCAAATGTAGAATCTGGCAACAATCTTAGTCCTCCATTGGCGTGATGAAGACCTAAGATAAGGTCGAAAGCTCCCAACTTACAAACTTTCTTGTAAAAGTTTTTTTTGTGTAACGTAACTAGCGTGATCAAGTTACCTTTATTTGTTATTATTGTTACGTGTTTTGCCCATCATCGTCAAGTTTTTTCCATTCATTTGCGACCCGCTGTCCTCTCATCGTATTGTTTTACATGTTTTTCTGTTGTTAACATGTTTTCAGTACTTTTTCAATAATGCCACCTCTCCCCTGACAGTTATCACACTGATTTTTTTTTAAATTAAAGTGCTGCAAAATCATTTTTTTGCTAAAGTGGTGTATTATCTGCAGAATCTAAATGTATAACTTTTTAAGAGATAATGCATGGATTATGTATAAAAAAATAAAGTGGATTATATATACAATGGAAATTATGACATTTACTGCAAATTACAAATTTTGAAAAAAAAAAAAGTTGAGCATCAGTGCTTAGTTTCTAGGTGCCAGGGTAACCTAGTTCCTGGGATTTGTCCACCCTTTACCATACCAATAATCTTTATGCCATCAGAAGCTTCTTTTGGTCTGTTCTGTGCATATCAAAGTAGTACAATGTATTATTATCCTATTACATCAATAATAATGAGTAGAAAATTACATACTGTCATAATGGTGATGCTGTGTATATGCAAAAGAATATTTTTTTTTTTTATGTAAAAGTATAATGATCGAGAAAATTTTAAAAACGATATTACACCAATAATAATAAATTGATAATGCTGTATTGCAGCTACAAGAGTTGCTAGTTTTATTTAGCAAGTGAAACACCAATAAAAAAACTATAATGTGAAACATAATAAAATATCATTATGGTAATATGTACCATGCTATTCTGTTCAACACGTTCAATATCGTTTATAAGAAATTGAATGAACTCTATGGTATAACTAAATTAATATGGAAGAAGGCTTTGTTGTACATACCTTAATTCAAATGATGTTCAAATGTAGCACAATAGTCAATATTCCATAGAAATAATGTTTGCAAAATGGAGTCACAGTTCTTCATCGAAGCACGTCTTTTCTCTATTAAGCCGAAGACCTTCATGCTATTAAGTCTAATCACTGTTCCAACAAAGGATATTGTATATTATTGATTTCTGTCAGTCTTTTGACTGAGTTTCAACAATTCTCAAATCAATATCCATTACTTAACGATGTGAAATTATGCCATATCATTCAAGGTAAAATAGCTGTGAAACGATGTAATAAAGAATTTTCAATTAAAAAGTGGCTATGAAAATTGGCTAAAAGACTATGATACTTTAAACCACTGGATGGTATTTACCGGCAGAAGTTAAAAAACAGACATACCCTCCAACTTGCGCTTGAATTTCTGGAATCTTTGGTAAAATGCAGACTTATAAAGATAATATGCCAGTCAGACCTATTGTTACAAAAAAATGTCGCACCTACAATAAACTTTGAAAGAGTTTTATTTAAATGCCTCCAGCCATGTTACCACAATCGTAAATACTCTGTTAATAATGCCCAAGAAGTTTTGCAATTGATCAAACAATATCATGGACTTCTAATTTCATTATGGCCAGTGTTGGTGTGATCTTGCTGTATCCTTCCTCACCAACAAAAACAGCAATTCAATTAATAGAGAATAAATTAAAGTTTCAGCATTCCAGACCTAGAAGTTGAAGATGTCATTAAGGCATTATACTTTATTGATGAGAATAACTTTTTCAGATTCCAGAATACCTTATATAATAGTACAGAGCGTATTTTTTTCGAATTTTGATGTGCCTTAGTGCGGAAAAGTTGTGTATTGCTATGTAAACCATGTGCAAAAAAATTCACAAAATTCAAATAATATCTTACGGTTCCACTTTACCTCCAAAATTTCCATATTTGGGCAAAATCGTCACATTTTCATGTCAATTGTGAGAAAAGAATAGTGTTTGTTACAGACTTTCCCTGGTGCTCAAAAACTATCTATTGGTACTTAAAACATGTGCACAATTTTTCAGGCAAAGCAACTAATATCTTATGGTTCCAATTTAAGGCAACAATACTCCATGTTTAAGGAAAATTGCAATACCTTGATACCTAGTGTTCACCATGTGATTTGTTTCGTACTTGTGTTAATGTGTGCACTACCGCACTGAAAGCACAAAATGTTGTGCAAATGTGCAGTAGTGAATACTGCACACAGTGCAGCTCTTCGCATGTTTCAGAAAAATCCCAGAACTCCCCACGAGGAGGTGGCAGTACAGCGAGTTCCACCCGTGACCAACCCTCTGCGTTGTCGCAGAGTGGCTAATGTCCCACACCCATCCATTAGGGCAAATCAATTTTCTGTTCTTCTTTTTTAATCTTCAATTTTCTGTTCTTTATTAATTTTTCTCTGTAATCTGATTTACTTTCGAAGGCTGGCTTCCAACTGTACTCTAATAAATCCATCCCTTTGTTGTTCTCTGCAAACAGCAGCAGATGCTTCTGTTGTCAACTTAATGCATCATTCCACTCCCTGATTGTGACAAGGGAATTTTGCGTGCCCAATCGCTCAACAATGTCTTTACAGTCACTGTTGCATAGATTCATTATTTCATCGTCGGTTAAATGAGCAATCAATGGCTGTTCGCTTAAGACACATATGCGTCTTAAGCAAAATAATCTTCCACCTGTAAATTGAACTGAGGAATTTCGAATACACCGATTGCATCGCAGTTTTGTGCCCTTGCTCGAAGGATCCTGCGGAAGCCAAGTTCTCTGATATGTTTCCTCTCGTCCGTGATCATGCCAGAAGTATTAATTCTGGGTGGCCAAAATAGCCATTCCTCTGGATTACAAGGTCCACCAGAATGCTCTTCAAATCCTGGGTGAGATATCTGGATGTATGGATGGCCTTCCACAGATTCCGTGCTCCATCATGGCAATGAAAGGGCTGCCAGCCTATCGCACCCAAGAAAATAGTTGCTTTAGTAGCCACTAATGGTAAAAATAGTAGCCTAAATAATAGTGTTTAACAACTTATGTTAACGACTAAAATAGTTGCCCAAAAAGTGTACGAGTTTTAGAATGTAAGTGCTCCACACCAAAAAAAATAATAATAATAATAACACAGCAATCAGACATCGCTGAATTGACTGTAATTACTGTTTCACATGTGAATCAAACCACATAAGAAAACTTGAAAATATCATCGCCATGGAGCGGAACCGATGATATTTTCAAGTTTTCTGATGTGATTTGATTCACATGTGAAACAGTAATTACAGTCAATTCAGCGATGTCTGATTTCTGTGGTAATTATCATGACGTATTTGCCGCGTATTATAAAAAGAATATTTCGTCCACCATTTTCAAAAAAAAAGTTTGTTAATTTTTTCTATTTACACTGAAGAGCAATTGAATTAGAAATACCTGTCTAGTAACATGTAGCACCACCTTTCACCCTGATGATGGCAGCGATTCGTCTCTGCATGGACTCTTCAAGACACCGGAAGCGTTGGGAAGCCATACGGATCCACGACCCCTGAACAAGCTCCCACAGTTCACGAAGATTTGATGGAGGGGGTCAGAACCTCGAACATCTCTCACGATGGCATCCCAGATGTGCTCGATGGGATTGACGTCAGGTAACCTAGCTGGCCAAGGAAGCGATGTCGCGTCGGTGGAGTGTTCGTCCAACCATTCGGATACAATTCGGGAGCGATGGCACGGTGCATTGTCTTGTTGCAGGATGAGGTCCCCAGTGAGATGTTGAAGACGCACAAATGGGAGCAAATGGTTGTCTAGGATATCCCGGTAACGTTGACCTGTAAGGGACAATGTCACATGTACCAGGGGTCCCATTCCAGTTCACGTAAACAGTCTCCAGACGAGAATGCCACCCCCACTAGCTTGAAGAGTACCCTGCTAGCAAGAAGGATCCATCGCTTCACGTGGTTTGCACCGTACTCATATCCTGCCATCTGCATGTACCTACGTGAATCTCAACTCTTCAGTCCAGGCAAAACTTTTCCACATGTCTAGGGTCCAGTGGCGATGTTCCAGCGCCTGTGCTAATCTTTGCACCCTGTGATGTGTGGTCAGCAGTGGTACCCTCGTGGGATGCTGGCTTCTGTACCCCATAGCGAGGAGATGGTTCTGGATGGTGTGGCTGCTTACACGTTTTTGTGCACCAGCGTTAAATTGCTGAGTGATTTCTTGCACTGTGGCCCGTCTATCCGCTGCTACAATGCGAGCTAGCCGACGATGACCCCACTCATCCACATGCTGTTGTCCACGGCAGTTGGCCCTTGCAGGAATGGTTTTACCCGATTCGATGTACTCACGGTGCACCCGTGACACAGTAGCTCGTGAAAGTCCCAGTGCCTGCACGACTTCCAAGATGGAGTGACCCATTCGTCAGGCCCCGACAATTTGCCCATGATCAAATGAGCTTAGATCCTTCATCTTGCTCATACTGCTTCCGACTCTTACTGATTCCTGTCGCATCACTCCTTATATTGTTGGATTGCTGCATACGTCATGTCATTTCCGTTTACAGGTCCGCCCACAGCGCCACATTTGCATAAGGCCAGCTGTCTCTAATTCAATTGCTCTTCAGCGTATTTCAAACCACAGTGACGAAATTAGCACATGTTCACATTTTGGTCGGGAGAAAAAATTGTACACTGGTGTGCAAAAATTAAGGACGAAGAGGAGAAATTAGCATAAGAGCAGAACGAGCAGGCAGAACGGACCGAAAGACCACTCAGGAGATAGACTAGGGTCCGGTACGGTAGGGCATGCGCATATATGCAGCATGACGTGGGGGGTCGAAAGGGTATAAAGCATATGGGCGATGTACGCTCAGCAATTCAGTGAAAGCTATTGCACGGTGTACATCGGTTTGAACGACGTCGAGTTGCTTCTACCGTGTGATATGGCCAACAGGCAATCCAGTAGACAAATCTGGATGACTTTACCTGAGGTCGCGTCATTGGGAAGTTGGAAGAAGGTTAAAGTGTGACTAGTGTGGCCAAGGAGTTCCGGATCGCTCACAGCATCATTTCACGAGCTTGGAGAGCATTTCAAACGACAGGAACAGCTGTCCGAGAGTTTAGCAGTGGTCGTCCACAAGCAACACCGGCGGCGGACGACCGGTATATTGTCCTACAGGCGAGAAGAGACAGACGGCAGACAGTGGGAGAAATCGCAAGGCACGTGCAACAGACCACTGGACGTCCGTTATTGTGTTTTAGCGTGGCCAGGAGGCTGCACAAAGGTGGTCTATTTGCACGACGACCAGTATGGTGTGTGCCATTAATGCCTGCTCGTTGGAGATGGCGGTTTCTTTGGTGCCAGGAACACAAGAACTGGACACATCAGCAATGGGGTAGAGTTCTCTTTATGGATGAGAGCCGATTTAGTCTGACGAGCGATTCTGGACGTATACACATCTGGAGAGAGCAGGGAACACGCAATCACACCTCCAACATCATGGTTTGGGGTGGTATCGTGCTTGGTAGCTGTACTAACCTCCACATCTTCCAAGGAGGTTCGGTCACTGGTGTCCGCTATTGTACCGAGATTTTCCTGCCTCACGTGCGTCTGTTTAGAGGTCCTGTGGGTCCTGAGTTCCTCTTCATGGACGACAATGCTACACCTCATCGTACTGTGGCTATCGCAGAACTGTTGGAGTGTGAAGATATTCAACGCATGGATTGGCCCGCAAGGTCCCCGGACCTAAATCCAATCGAACACATGTGGGACCTTCTCAGGAGATACTTGGCAGCACATCACCAACCGCCAGCAACAATTCCGCAGCTGCGATTGGCGCTACAAAAGGAATGGGTCGCGATGCCTCAACAGCTCCTTGACAACCTCGTCCTCAGCATGGACAGACGTTGTAAATCCTGCAACGCAGTCAGGGGTGATCATATCCCCTACTAAAGACTGGATTTTTCTTGGCAGCCGCCTGTCACATGGACGTTTCTGTCTTCTGTGCAGTTGTGCTCAAAGCTACCTTTTCAATAAAGTGCCTTTGTATCCTTTGGATTCCTTGTTTTAACGGTTTTGCTCACTTGTCCCATATTCTTACATCTTGGGGATCTTATGGTATGATTCGAGTCGATGTGGAGCACTTCTGCACGACGTTGCATTCGAAAAAACCGTCTCGTGCTTAATTTTTGCACGCCAGTGTATATATATACAGACACATCCATACACTACAAAAAGGGCATCTTAAGTTTCAATATAATGCTACTCAAGACACTCAAAACTATAAAGTTTATGGAAAATACCCCCCCCCCCCCAATTCAATTATATATCAAAAACTACTTACATAAACCAACCTGATACAAAATTCAGAATTACAAAACATTTTCTTCTTTGTGATTGCTCTGGAGGTCAGATGTTTTCATCTGTATCAAGCTTTCTTCTGCATTTGTGGTTGGTAAAAAAATATAGGATTTTCCAAGTGGCTTCATACACTGTGTTGAAAAATTGTTGTGTATTTCTTCTTTCAAAGGCCATTGTTGTGGTCATTCAGTGTTGTGATGATCATTTGTTTTGTTCTGTACACATAATAATCATAGTTATGTGATATGAGGTATATCAAGAATCTCATTCGAATAGGTTACATTTGGAAATATTTCAAACAAAAATTTCAAACTTGTCTTTTGTACAGCCAGAACAATTAATATCAAACACTGTGTATGTGTTTAATATGAAACAAAAACACGAAGCCTAGAACTAAAAAAATGAAAACTTGCAGTTTATTATCATCAGAAATGGAATGGGTATAGTGTAATCTCCCTCTTCAATAATGAAAATTCTTTAACTCATAAGTAATAATAATAATGGTGCTTAACATGATTTTGAATTATGTTGTAAAAGAGTACATTTTATTTTGATTCCCATATTTGAAAGGTAAACGTGAAAAACTTGTCTGAAACATCTTCATTTCATTAGGGCATAGACAACTGTCTTACAATTCAAGCTCAAGTTTGTGTAGGTCAGGTATAATTGACATGAAGCATTACACTGATATACACCTGCCTTGATAATATTACAGTCATTTTTCACAGTGTTCTTGATGCTTTTGAGACAAATATAAAGAAATTACTTTATCCTGTAAAATTATTCTAACTCATAATTACAGAAATAAGAAAACAAAAATGACTTTCTTCTAATTTGGGTTACTTTTATAACAGCAGACAGTTAAAATCCCTAGATGTTAACCATGGTCAATTTTCAAAGCTCTAACAACAGTAAAACAAAGATTAACCTTACACCCACTGTTGACAATAATAAAACTAAAGCTCAAATTTTTTGAAATGTTTGTTTTATAACTCTTCTGAAAATTACTGTCATGGGACATGAAAAACTTTTATAAGATGCCCCCTCCCCCAAATATGTATAAACATACTGTTTTTATCATTTAGCAATTTTTTGCAGGGGGGAGTCGTTTTTAAAGTTTACATTATTGTTATACCATGGTAGCAATTTGGAGTAGTTATATGCAGTAAATTATTTCAAAAAATTGAGTGTGAATTTATACCACTGCCTACCCTTATATACCGTGCATATAAGGGTAGGCTTAACAAAACAGCTTCCTCATTAACCTTAGATTTATTCCTTTTTTGAGGTTTTCTGCATAAATGTATCAATTAAGGAGGATTTTCTTTTATGAACTACCCTATTCATTTTTAGTGCTTCAAGTTCATGTTGTCTTTCCCTTTGTCAGAGTTTCTTTGCTCTTTCTAGAATGCCATGTGCAACTCGTATTGCAGGATTATTTTTTTTTAATGCTCGCTTTAGTCTCTCATTGGCTTCTTTAAGCACAAAGTCTGATGATTCTTGTACTTCTCTATTTTCTTGAACAAGAATTTTTATCTTGTTTTCCATGTTTTCTATAGTTTGCTTTCTGCTTTTCAAATCCTTTATTTAGCAATTTGCGTTTCAATCTCTCAGCACTTTCTTTCTCTGTTTTCAGTTTCTGTTCCTTTAATCTGTGCTCCTCTTCTAAATGGTTACTAGATGACCTATGTGCATTAAGTGCTAATTTTATTAGTTCTTTGGATATTAGCACCTTTGCACCTTGGTTGTTATACATTTTAATGCATCTCGAATTGTTAGTCTCTCATTCAACATCTTCTCAGGCATAGATGCCTTCTCATCTGAAAGAACTCTTCATGATACAGAAGAGCCTCTCTCTACATCGAAGTTGCCATGTGATAAAGCAAGGCATGCTTTTACGACTTTAGCCAAAGATGGATATTTCCAGTCTCCAAATGTCTTTTGATACAATATGTCTCTCCAAAAATGATCAATCCTAATTTTGCTGTTAGGAATAAATTCTCATACATACAAGTACATCTATACCTAGACCCACGTGATTAGAGGAACGACCTAGTCAAATGACAAAAAAAGTACTGTCTCGTTATTTTTAACATATGCGCACAAATGTCTTACCAGGTGTGTTTTTTTATTACCACTTAATTTTTTCGTTATGAGCAATTCCTAATTTATATTAAACAGTTTGTAGATAATGTAAAGTGAGTTTAAATGTCTGTTGGCGAAAACATACATTTTCTGTTTCATTCGGAAAATAAAGCTGTAAAAACAATCATGCAAATTTATTTCAATTAACATATCATTCATGAAATTCTAGGTAGAAAATTTTCGACTTGAAATTGATCCATTTAACTGCAAATAAACTTCAGTAAGCACAGAAAACAACAGTCTTTAATATGGTGAAGGCAAGATACGCGCTCGCTCTTGGCACTGCCGTATTCCAAACAGAAAAATGGGACACTTTTTCGGCGGATAGTCTTGATTTGAGTAAATCGTTCCTTTAATCACATGTGGGTCTAGTCTATCCTTGCCACTGACTTTCCTCCATGATATTTGCAATAAAGCAGAAAGCAATAAACTGAACAAGACATATCGATAATGATTCGCATGGTTCATACGCTTTTTCAATGACAAAATTCCAGGACTTTTCCAGGGCATTTGGATTCTTTTCCAGGACATATGATCCAAATGCTCTTACTAAAAATATAGTAAAACCATACGTCTGTTCAATTTGTAACCTACAACAAACAACTTCCTACACGCTTGGACAAACTTAAAACAGAATGTTAAAAATGATGTCTTCTGCAGCTAATCAGAAACTTAGAATCACAGATAAATGCTGAAATACCAAAACTATCACTGAAAATGTGACCAGGTTTAATATCTACTAAACTTTTATACGCAGTATACTACACTGATTTTGAGAAAACTTTATTTTTCTATTTTGGCTTTAATTCAATTATTGAAGGAAATTACAGAAAAAAAAAAAACTAAAATATACATAGGTATGTGGCATTTCTCTTGAAATGCTTTCATATACCACACAATCAATACATAAAATACTATTTATATTTAATTATTTTGAAATAATGCTTACATTGGAAATTTAAAGGTAAGGAAGGGTGAAATATCTAGAACTTTTTTTCAAATGGATTGTTATTCTTAAACACATAATCATGGGAGCAAGTATTTGTGTTACATTTTATTTAGGGAAGGAATTTTCAACATAATATCGATTCTGTAGTTATGTTTAAAATTTTTACTCCCCAGCAAACAAAGTATGCACAAAAACTTCCAACGTGAAATGAAAGAGAATAATGGGAAAACATTATATCCAAGGGCTGTGTGCAATTGCATTCATTAGTGACCATGGCAATTTAACGGGGCATGATTAAAAAAACTAATTATAGAAGCTCAGAAAATACTAAGAAACAACTAGATTTAAGTTTCTGATATTAGAAAGCAATATGATTTTATGGAAAAATTTTATATAAAGTATTTATTACAAAATTTCAGTAAAGGTAAAATACACTGATGTTATACCCCCCCCCCCACACACACGCGCACACCACCACCACCACCACCACCACACACACACACACACATATACACACACAAAATCAGCTATTTACTTCCACCAGTGGCTAAAAAATATGATTACAAAAAACATTTCTCATAGCAGAAGGAAGGTATTAGAGACAAAAGGATTTTTAAATCGATCAGTTAAAAGGAGAGATATAGAAGGAAACATGATGGAACTATGCGTTTCAGCGGAAGAATTTTGCGTAATGGAAAAGTTAGAAACAGGAGAAAAGCATTTTTCATAGCAAAGGCTATGCTAAGGAAAAATAACTTTTCAAGTACGTCTCCTGGAAGCAGAGATAGCAAGAAAAATGTTTTGACCTTTACAACCCCTAGGGAGAAAGTTGTACATTTGAAGGGGATCTTCTTATTGTAGCAAAAATCTTATTCACTCTCTATCTTTATTATAGCGAATGGCATACAGTAAAAAAAGAAATTTTTCAATAAGGTTTTTACAGGCAGAGATAGCCTGCAAACAGAAGTACACAAACACCACCTAGTGGCAGAATTGTGAACCACAAACCTCCTCAAACACAAACTTAAAGTGTTCCATAAGGTAAATGGTATCTGGTGTTAAAAGAATATTTTAAATCTGACATTTAGAAGTACAGAAATTAAGAAAAATAGATAAAATATTTGCACCCCCTAGCAGCAAAATTGTGCATTATTTTGTGAAGAAAATACAAATAAAGAGTTTTCATTGTTAGGTATCTGATCGAAAGAGAATAATTTTCAGTCGGGTTTTTAGTTCACAGATATTGCTTTAAACAGAAATGTGAGCTTACGCCCTCTAGTGGCACACTTGTGCATTAAGAAATATTTGAAATTTTAAGAGAAACATTTCGCACTGAAAATGTTCTCCAACAAAGAAAAGAAAGAATTTTTCAAATTGGACTACTCGAAACAGAGATATGGACAAAAATAAAGTATACGTGTACACCCCCTCGTGGAAAAATTGTGCACTATTTGAGGCAGCTACAGTATTCTCAAAAAGTTTTCCGACTTGAGCGGTATCGGCTCACGGAAGAATTTTTTCAATCGGGTTTCAGCTCAGATTTTGTTGCAAATACATCAGAAGCCAAAATAAACATTTAGGCCCCCTGGTGGTCAAACCATTCTTTACCAAAAATGAGAATTTGTATGCAAAACATTTCAACCTCAAGAGCTGTATCCGACGCAGGAAGAATTTTTCAAATCTGATTTTTAGAAGCGGGGATATTCGGAAAATCGCGATTTACCTTTACCCCCCCCCTCCCCAGCGGAAAATTTATGCATTACTTGAAAAAGGGACTGTAACTAAAATAGTCTTCGATATAAATGTTATTGAAAGAAAAAAATATATTTTCAATTGGATATTTAGAAGCAAAAATATAAAATGCATTTTAAATTCCATATGATCTTCATTTGCGCCCTCTAGCGGTGAAGTTAGGCATAAAAAAAAAAAGGAATGGATCGTCATTTTCACATTTTAAGCTTCAAAATACAAAATGAATTTTACAAATCGGGCGATCGGAGTGAGCGATGGGTTAGCCTCCTCAGGGCGCTCCGTGGTAACAGTGGCACACACAACAGCAACTAGGGCCTCTGTGAATCTTGGAGAGGTGCAAGCTAGTTCTGTTTGACATTGGCGAAAAGACCCCAACTCACTGGGTTTTGTTCCAGAATCCCTAGGTTGAATGACCAACTGGAACCCACAGCTGTGGGCTAATCCCCCACACTAATGTACTTACCTGATTAAAAAGACAAAAAGAAATATTAAGAATGACTCAAGTGTGGGATATGGTGGACCTACCACACTTGAGAAGGACGGTCCACCACGGAATCGACCTGGACCTTCTAAATGGTGTAGGAGAAAGAGATCTCAGCTGAGTGAATGTAAGATTGGTGTATGGAATACTAGAGGTATAAATGGCAAGATGAGTGAGGTGATTGAGGAGATGAATAAGTATAGACTGGATGTGCTGTGTGTAAGTGAAACCAAAAAGAAGGAAATTGGGGTAGAAGTGAATGGCACGGTGAGTGTGTGGTCTGGAGTATTGCATAATATGAGAGGACTGGCTGGTCTAGGTGTGATTTTAAGTGAAAAGATGAAGAACAACTTGATTCACTATAGTTGCGTAAGTGAGAGAATTATCTGGATTCGTTTGAAAGTGAAACTTCGGAGAATTGTAATTGTTGTAGTGTATGCTCCTTGTGACTCAGAACCTTCTGATAAGAAAGGAGATTTCTGGAATGAGCTAAAAGCTGTTTTGAGCCAGTTTGGTGCTAAAGAAAAAGTTATAATTGCAGGGAATTTCAATGCTAGAGTAGGAGTGCAGAATGCAATTTCTGACAAAGTTCTGAGTAAGTTTAATGATCCTTGTGTGAATGATAATGGTGAAAGATTAATTGAACTCTACATTGAGAATGGTTTGTGTGTATCTAATACATTTTTCAACCACAAGTATATCCACACATATACTTGGGAAAATCGTACTCTTAGTCAAATGAGTGTGATAGATTTTGTTGTCTACGATCAGCATTTGAAACACTTAGTTGTTGACACCCGTGTGATGAGAGGTGCAGATGTTGGTTCTGATCATTACTTGGTAGTGTCACGAGTGAAACTGAATGTTGGTTGGAGAAAAAGGAATTGGAAGAGACCCAGGATAGAAAGAATAAAGGTTGATAGGCTCCTTGAAGATCATCAGCAGTATTCTGACTTACTCAGAGAACAACTGAAGGATCTGAAGTCTGGTGAGAAGGATGTAGAAAAGAAGTGGGAATGTTTTAAGAACTGTGTTGTCTCTGCTGCTAAAGAGGTATGTATCACCACAATAGTAGGTAACAATAGAGGTGATGCTTGGTGGAATAGTGAGATTGAAGAGGCAGTAAAGAGAAAGAAGGAAGTCTATTTGGGGATGTTGCAAGGTAGAGTCTCTGTGGATGAATATCGCTATAAGAAGCGTGAAGCTGCTAAGCTGGTTCGCCACAGTAAGGCAAAAGATAGGAAGGACAAAGTGGAAAGGCATGAACTGGCTTTTTGGAAAGATAGGAAGTCCTTCTGGAAGTACATGAAACTCAGGAAAAATAGGGGAAACAAAGTTGTAAGTTGTATGAAGAATGAGATTAAGGAAATGATATGGGAGCCCAATGAGTTAAGTGACAGATGGGGTGAATACTTCTGTGAGTTAGATCAGGAAAGCAAAGATGATTGTGAGACAAAGGCAGATGATGTCACAATGAGGGATGAAAGCACAGGAGGGATCTCAAGAGAAGAAGTGTGTAAAGCTCTAAAATCTCTTCAGAATGGTAAGGCTCCGGGAATTGATGCCATAACTGCAGAGATGTTGAAATATGGTGGTGACTATAATTGACTGGGTAACTGAAATTTACCAGTTGTGCTGTGAGTTAGGAATGGTCCCTCGGGATTGGAAGGATGCTATCATTATTCCCTTGTATAAGGGAAAAGGTGATCAGACTGAATGCAAGAACTGTTGTGGTATTAGCCTACTGAGTGTGCCAGGGAAAGTGTTTGGTAAGGTTGTTATTGAAAAAGTACGGGGTCTTACATCTTTGAAAGTGTGGGATGTTCAGAGTGGTTTTATGCCTGGTAAAGGCTGCACTAACCAGATTTTTGCATTACGCACGATGATTGAAAAGTATCTGGCTGTTGGGAAGAAAGTTTGTACTGCCTTCATAGATTTAGAGAAAGCTTACGACCGAGTGAATAGGACACTTTTGTGGAAGGTATTGAATGAATATGGTGTTACTGGGAATCTACTTAATAGTGTAAAAGCCATGTATGCTGGTAGTACAGCTTGTGTACGAGTGAATGGTGTTTTATCAAAATGGTTTTCCATTGGTGCAGGAGTTAGACAAGGTTGTGTAATGTCACCATGGCTGTTTAATATATTTATGGATGCATGCATGCGTGATGCCAAAATAGATAATAGTGGTTTATGTCTTGGTGATATCCGTGTGTGCAGATTGCTGTATGCTGATGACACTGTCCTGTTGGCAGAGAGCAAAAGTGAGTTGCAGAGTATGTTGACTCGGATGCACGAAGTTTGCATGAAATTCAAACTGAGTATAAATAAGGGGAAAACCAAAGTTATGGTGTTTGAGAGAGGAATGGGTAGCACTGAATGTAATGTAAGTATAAATGGCACTGTGATTGACCAGGTGAGTGAGTTTGTGTATTTAGGAAGCATGTTTGACAGAGAGAACAAGTTGGATGGTGAAATCAGTAGGCGAGTGAATTCTTCTTTGAAAGTCATAGCTGCTCTGGGAGGTTTTCACAGGAATGATGGGTTCTCTAGAGAGTCCCGCATAGCTGTGTATGAAAGTGTAATTGTTCCTACTCTGATGTATGGCAGTGAAACCTGGGTACTACAGAAGAAACATAGGAGTCGTTTGTGTGCTGGAGAAATGCGTTGCTTACGTGGGGTTTGTGGCAAGACACGATATGATTGTGTGAGAAATGAAGATGTATTGCAGTTGTGTGACGTGAAGCAAAATGTTGTTAGCAAGGTGGAGACCAATATGCTTCGGTGGTTTGGCCATGTTGAAAGAATGAGTGATGAAATGCTTACTAAGAAAATCTTTTCAGCCCAAGTGGCAGGAAAGGAAGGCCAAGGAAGACATGGGTGGATCAAATTCAGGAGTGTCTGCATGAGAAAAAGATTATGAGTATGAAGCATAAAAGATCTTGTGTACGGCGTGTAATGGATATCAGTGAAGCACGAGTTGTATGTCAAGATCGATGTAAATGGAGAAGTTTGATACGACAACAATAAGTAAAAACATCTGGAAGTTTGTATTTCTTTTTGGAGCTAACCTCTGAATCTCAGAGAACAGCTTAGTGATAAGTATGTATGTACAAATCAAACTAATAATTGCGGAGCTATGGTCTCCCTAGCGGGACAGACAAAGTGATAACATAAGCATGATGCAAAAGATACTAATAACGCAGCTTCAAGAAAACCGATAGCCCCCCTCCCCTGCCCCACCTACACACACACACACACATTTCGCAGGGGTGGGGAGGGAAATTTGTCAGACATAAGTTATGTCAGTAGAAAAATCCTCAGCTACAAAATGTCGTGCGGAGACAAAAAAAGGCAAGAATGGATAAAATCCCAGGACATCTAACAGAATTTTAGGACATTTCCAGGACAAAATGGAATTCCAGGATGCGTACGAACCATGGATCCGACATGTACATATCAATATCAAAATTGATATTCACGTGTATCAATATTAAAACTGATGTTTACAAGCACATCAATATACGCAACAGAAATTATATTTTTTTTTAAATAGGCTAGCAAAATAAAATAGTTCAAGGTTTTTCTGAAAATAGTTGCTTTTGGTTGTTTTTTGTAAGAAATAGAAGCCATAGTCTCCTGTAATCAAAAATAGTGGCAATAGTCGCCGCTGACAGCCCTGTAATGAGGGTGTGATCATATAGTGTATCACATGGGCGCATAAACCTTCACAACAAAGGCAGCCAGAATTTTCAGTGAAACTGAAGACTGCGAAGTACTAATACACTGGTGTCCAAAAATTAAGGACGAAGAAAAGAAATTAGCATAACAGCGAAACGAGCAGGCAGAACGGACCGAAAGACCACTCAGAATATAGACAAGGGTCCGGTATGGTAGGGCATGCGCATATATGCAGCATGACAAGGGGGGAAGTGTTGGAAGGGTCTAAAGCACAAGGGTGGTGTACGCCGCTCAGCAATTCGGTGAAAGCTATTGCACGGTGTACATCGGTTTGAACGACGTCGAGTAGCTGCCATCGTGTGATATGGCGAACAGGCAATCATGTAGACAACATCTGGATGACTTTACCCGAGGTTGCGTCATTGGGAAGTTGGAAGAATGTCGAAGTGTGACTAGTGTGGCCAAGGAGTTCCGGATCGCTCACAGCGTCGTTTCATGAGCTTGGAGAGCATTTCAAATGACAGGAACAGCTGTCCGAGAGTTTAGTAGTGGTCGTCCACAAGCAACCACGGTGGTGGACGACCGGTATATTGTGCTACAGGCAAGAAGAGACAGACGGCAGACATCGGGCGAAATCACAAGGCACATGCAACATACAACTGGACGTCCGTTATCACGTTTTACCGTGGCCAAGAGGCTGCACAAAGGTGGTCTATTTGCATGATGACCAGTACGGTGCGTGCCATTAACGCCTACTTGTCAGAGACGGTGGTTTCTGTGGTGCCAGGAACACAAGAACTGGACACATCAGCAATGGGGTCGAGTTCTCTTTATGAATGAGAGCTGATTAAGTCTGACGAGCGATTCTGAACTTATACACATCTGGAGGGAGCAGGGAACATGCAATCCCACCTCCAACATCATCGAAAGGGACCGGTTTGGAGGTGGCGGAGTTCTTGTTTGGGGCGGTATCATGCTTGGTAGCCATACTGACCTCCACATCTTCCAAGGAGGTTATGTCACTGGTGTCCGCTATTGTACTTAGGTTCTCCTGCCTCACGTGCATCTGTTTAGAGGTGCTGTGGGTCCTGAATTCCTCTTCATGGACGACAATGCTACACCTCATCGTACAGTTGCTGTCACAGAACTGTTGGAGAATGAAGATATTCAACGCATGAATTGGCCCGCAAGGTCCCCGGACCTAAATCTAATCGAAGACGTGTGGGACCTTCTCGGGAGATGCTTGGCAGCACGTCACCAGCCGCCAGCAACGATTCCACAGCTGCGATTGGCGCTACAAGAGGAATGGGCCGCGATGCCTCAACAGCTCCTTGACAACCTCGTCTTCAGCATAGACAGACGTTGTAAATCCTGCAACGCAGTCAGGGGTGATCATATCCCCTACTAAAGACTGAATTTTTCTTGGCAGCTGCCTGTCACATGGACATTTCTGTCTTCTGTGCAGTTGTGCTCAAAGCTACCTTTTCAATAAAGTGCTTTTGTATCCTTTGGATTCCTTGTTTGGATGGTTTTGCTCACTTGTCCCATATTCTTACATCTTGGGGATCTTATGGTATGATTCGAGTCGATGTGGAGCACTTCTGCGCGACGTTACATTCGAAAAACCATCTCGTCTTTAATTTTTCCACGCCAGTGTATAAAGGTGCAAAAAATGATTAGCCATTGTTAGCCACCGTGCATGGCTCATTTTATTTTTTTATTAGTATTTCTGATCCGTATTAAGATCCCTCGCAATTTTTTCATCACGTTCAGAAAAAACCGCTTCAGTTGCTTCAAATTTCAAAACCGGTAGATTTTCGCAGCCCTCTTGCTGTTTGCCGATTTTCCCCGAAAATGTTTTTGGGCCACTCATTTGGCCATCCAAATGTTGAATTAAGTGATGGAGTGTCAACTCGGTTCTGTGCAACTGGCATATGCTCCACAGCAGAGGTTTCAGGCTGGCTAGCTCTAGAATGTGGGCTGCACCCCTTTACACCCAGTATTAACGACGGTTCTGTCGCAGTCTATCACCAACAGTTGACTTCGATATTCTTGGCATGTAAGAATTCCAGCAGACCTTTGGCAATACCCTTTGTGGTGGAAGATGTAGGAGTGATATGCCCAAGATATTTACTTCCAGGTTCTTCCAGCATAGTCGCATGTTCTTCATTAATAGTTTTTTTAACTGCTTTCCTTCCCTTTCTTCATACATTATGGTTTGGTCCTTAGGCCCATCGAAATATAGCCCTTTAATAACTTTACATCCAGTCAGATTATTGTTTTTAAGCTGTTTTCTCTGTCTATTAATTTTGTGCTTATCTATAACGTTTAAAGTATTAGATTGACATCTTTATCATTCCGGCCTCTTCCAAAAGTGCACTTGCAAGGATGGCTGCCGCCCTATCCGAAACTCCTGTTCTATCGTATGCTCGAGCAAGTGCTGGGAGGGTGGTTGATCGTGAAATTTTCTTTGCTATAATTTCAGACTGTGAAGATGTAGATGGTTTTTTGAAATAATCAGAATCAATTTCAACATCTACATCAGACTCACTAGATGATGATGATGAAACTCTTTGTGACTATTCCAGATAAGTTTTCTGTTACTGTCTTCGTATTATTCTGGCATTCCGCTTTTTTTTTTCTTTTTTTTTTTTTGACGCCTCCTATACTGTTGGTTCTTTATTTTCTTTGTGGTTTTTACATCAAGAATTCCAGTGCCCATTTTCCTACGTGCCCGCTGGTCTAGCAGAAATGCTCTTTCAATTTCTGGCACTTTTCTTGATTTAGGGCAGATGCATTTCTCAAATTATTTACATTTGCATGAGGAAATATCAAAAAGTTGGTGGTTTGCCTCGATTTAGAAATCAAGAACTTTCATGTACGCACTTTCTGTCCGTTTCATAAAAATGTTTTTCAAGGTTTTGTACTTTTCGTTATATGCGCGAATCATTGCCACAATTCTCTGTAGCTATACAACAGAAAGCAAGCCAGTAATCCAGATCTCTTCTAAATGTTCTGCAACTATATTAGCAATTTCTCCAACAGCAGGATCAAAACGTTTTGACTTCTCCTTTAAGTCACATGTAACCAACAAGAAATACCTCTTTACGTCCTCATGTGTTGGTAAAACGTGACTACACAGAGGTGGCGTATTTCCAAACACTGGACAAAAAGTGCTTGCTCTAACAACACTCTTACAACGAACATTTTTAGGTGTTTTTCTTTGGCTGTACATTACAACTGTAAACTAAACAACGACGTTAGTAGTACTAACCGTTAAATTAAACACAAAGAACGACGCACTAAACGTTTTTAATGCAAAAAATAAAAACAGTAGCTCAGATACGTCTACTCACTCAGAAATCACGGATAACTGTAGTGGCAAAACGGTAAGCAAAGCATTCACTGGAATGTTCCGGCGGGAAATTCCCTGAAGGATTTTGCCTTCTCACTTCCGTTTAATATATGCAGGATGAGTGCTCCATCAGTTGATAGAGTATAACAAGCAAGCAACTACTTTTAATTAAGATATTAAAACATATTGCAATTTTAACTTTATAAGTTGCATCATGAAAAATAAAGGAAAAATATACTAATGTTTCCGAACAATTATGAAACTTTTGTATTAAATTGGAACCATAAGATATTAGTTTCTTTGCTTGAAAAATTGTACACGTTTTAGATACCAATAGATAGTTTATGCCCACTAGGGAAAGTCTGTAACGAAAACTGTTCGTTTCTCACAACGGACATGAAAATGTGACGATTTTGCCCAAATATGGAAATTTGGGATGTAAAGTGGAACCGTAAGATATTATTTGAATTCTGCGAAATTTTTTGCACATGATTTACGGAGCAATACACAACTTTTCTGCACTAGGGCACATTGAAATTCGAAAAATAAAAATGTATGCTCCGCCTTATTATATAAGCAACAGTTAGGTGCACCCATGGGTTCACCACTCTCCAGCATTCTATCTGAAGCAATACTACAGGATATTGAAGAAAGAGTAATGTCTAACAGAGGTGCATTAATACCTACTGTCTTTTGTAGATACATAGGTGACATTCTATTATTTTGGCAACATGACATCACAAAACTAAAAGAATTTGGTGAAATATATAACAGCATATATCCAGAAATAAGCCGCCACGGTGGTGTCTAAGCCCTAGCTTGTGACCATTCGTCCGTGATGGGTCTGGGTTCGAATCCCGGTGAGGCATGGATGTTGTGTTTGTCTTACGGCACTGGCTCTCTCCCTTCCCTGGAACCAGTGACCCTAAATTAGGGACAGGCGACTGTTTATAGCCCATTGAGTTGCTCACAGTGGTCGTTAAACCTCCAATCAAAAAATAAATAAATAAATAAATACCCAGAAATAAACATAACTATTGAATTAGAAAAAGACAGAAAGTTACCATACTTGGATATCCTTTTTCATAGAGATGATGTAAGGGGAGTACAGTACGAAGTATATAAAAAGCCAACTTATATACCAAATATACCCGCTAACTCAAACCATCCAATAAGTTATAGACTCTCAGCTTTCCGAGCATATATAAAGCACGCTTATACGCATAGCTCTAATACAACATTTTGGAAGAAGGAACAACAATGGATTATAGATTTAGCAATTGAATATGGGTACAGAAGAACTGCAATTGAACGTATTATTAAACAATTCAGTACAACAAACAAGAATTTGATAACCCTTCAACATAATGAAAAAACTACAACATTTTGTGGATCATTCCCTTATATACCACAAATTACAGAAGTTCTGTGGGGCATGTGTAGAAGATATAATATGGATATTGGAGTCAAGGTACAGGACTTACGATGTATGCTTTCTAATACCAGTGAAAAAATATCAATAATGAAAAGAGCAGGAGTTTATAAAATCCCTATTCGAGATGACAACCTTAATAGATCTATATACTACATTGGTAGTAACAAACGCAACATCGTAATTAGATGTATGGGCATATTGAAAACTGGAATAGGAAACAAAATAAAACTGCATTAGTAGACTATTGCATTAAAAATCAAGCTTTACCTATATGGACTGATATTGAATATATCGGACAACAGAAAAAATGGACAGAAATATTGACAGCAAAATCTGTTTATATTGAGAAAACATGAGAGCACAATTGTAATAATAATAGTCATGTGATCTTATCCTATGCCTAGAAGAACCTTATCAGTAATGAGAAAGAAAAAACAAAAAAGGAAATTAAGTAAACATCTAGAAAATGCATACCTATACTCACTGCTAGGGGGAATATCAGCAACAAGAACTGTAGTTGATGACGTAGTGGGCCGGGTGAGTTCGGCATCAAAACGAGACTTGTAGTCATTCATGCTTTCCATGAAGATGCCGTGCGAAATCGCAGGCGAAACGCATCCGATGACGTTTGGGTTCGTGAGACATTGAATGAGTTCATGGTTTTTAAGGTTCTTTTAATGTTCGTTCATTTATTCAACTTCTTTATTTAATTTTCGCTTTCAGTGTACATACCATCCAGTGATTTAAAGTATCATAGTCTTTTAGCCAATTTACATAGCCATTTTTTAATCGAAAATTCTTTATTGCATCATTTCACAGCTATTTCACTTTGAATGAAATAGCATAATTTCACATCGCTAAGCAATGGATATTGATTTGAGAATCATCGAAACTCAATAAAAAGATTGACAGAAATCAATATACAATAGCCTTTGTTGGAATAGCAATTAGGCTTAACAGCATGAAGACCTTAGGCCTAATAGAGACGAGATGTTCTTTGATAAAGAACTGTGACTCCTTTTTGTGAACATTATTACATACATACATATCACTAAGCTGTTCTCTGAGATTCAGAGGTTAGCTCCAAAAAGAAATACAAACTTCCAGATATTTTTACTTATTGTTGTCGTATCAAACTTCTCCATTTACAGCGATCTTGACATACAACTCGTGCTTCACTAACATCCATTACATGCCATACACAAGATCTTTTATAATTCATACTCATAATCTTTTTCTCATGCAGAAACTCCTGACTCTGATCCACCCGTGTCTTCCTTGGCCTTCCTCTATCTTTCCTTCCTGCCACTTGGGCTGAAAAGATTTTCTTAGTAAGTATTTCATCACTCATTCTTTCAACATGGCCAAACCACCGTAGCATATTGGTCTCCACTTTGCTAACAACATTTTGCTTCACGTCACACAACTGCAATACATCTTCATTTCTCACACAATCATATCGTGTCTTGCCACAAACCCCACGTAAGCAACGCATTTCTCCAGCACACAAACGACTCCTATGTTTCTTCTGCAGTACCCAGGTTTCACTGTCATACATCAGAGTAGGAACAATTACACTTTCATACACAGCCATGCGGGACTCTCTAGAGAACCCATCATTCCTGTGAAAACCCCCAGAGCAGCTATGACTTTTAAAGAAGAATTCACTCGCCTACTGATTTCACCATTCAACTTGTTCTCTCTGTCAAACATGCTTCCTAAATACACAAACTCACTCACCTGGTCAACCACAGTGCCATTTATACTTACATTACATTCAGTGCTACCCATTCGTCTCTCAAACACCATAACATTGGTTTTTCCCTTATTTATACCCAGTTTGAATTTCATACAAACTTCCTGCATCCGAGTCAACATACTCTGCAACTCACTTTTGCTCTCTGCCAACAGGACAGTGTCATCAGCATACAGCAATCTGCATACACGGATATCACCAAGACATGAACCACTATTATCTATTTTGGCATCACGCATGCATGCATCCATAAATATATTAAACAGCCATGGTGACATTACACAACCTTGTCTAACTCCTGCACCAATGGAAAACCATTTTGATAAAACACCATTCACTCGTACACAAGCTCTACTACCAGCATACATGGCTTTTACACTATTAAGTAGATTCCCAGTAACACCATATTCATTCAATACCATCCACAAAAGTGTCCTATTCACTTGGTCGTAAGCTTTCTCTAAATCTATGAAGGCAGTATAAACTTTCTTCCCAACAGCCAGATACTTTTCAATCATTGTGCGTAATGCAAAAATCTGGTTAGTGCAGCCTAACCAGATCACTCTGAACATCCCACACTTTCAATGATGTAAGACCCCGTACTTTTTCAATAACAATCTTACCAAACACTTTCCCTGGCATACTCAGTAGGCTAATACCACAATAGTTCTTGCATTCAGTCTGATCACCCTTTCCCTTATACAAGGGAACAATAATAGCAGCATCATTCCAATCCCGTGGGACCTTTCCTAACTCCCAGCACAACTGGCAAATTTCAGTTAACCAGTCAATTATAGAGTCACCACCATATTTCAACATCTCTGCAGTTATGGCATCAACTCCCGGAGCCTTACCATTCTGAAGAGATTTTAGAGCTTTACACACTTCTTCTCTTGAGATCCCTCCTGTGCTTTCATCCCTCGTTGTGACATCATCTGCATCTGTCTCAGAATCATCTTTGCTTTTCTGATCTAATAACTCACAAAAGTATTCACCCCATCTGTCACTTAACTCATTGGGCTCCTATATCATTTCCCTGATCTTATTCTTCACACAACTTACAACTTTGTTTCCCCTATTTTTCCTGAGTCTCATGTATTTCCAGAAGGAATTCCTATCTTTCCAAAAAGCCAGTTTAGGCCTTTCCACTTTGTCCTTCCTATCTTTTGCCTTACTGTGGCAAACCAGCTTAGCAGCTTCACGCTTCTTACAGCGATATTCATCCACAGAGACTCTACCTTGCAACATCCCCAAATAGGCTTCCTTCTTTTCCTTCACTGCCTCTTCAATCTCACTATTCCACCAAGCATCACCTCTATTGTTACCCACTATTGTGGTGCCACAGACCTCTTTAGCAGCAGCGACAACACAGTTCTTAAAACATTCCCACTTCTTTTCTACATCCCTCTCACCAGACTTCAGATCCTTCAGTCATTCTCTGAGTAAGTCAGAATACCGCTGATGATCTTCAAGGAGCCTATCAACCTTTATTCTTTCTATCCTGGGTCTCTTCCAATTCCTTTTTCTCCAACCAACATTCAGTTTCACTCGTGACACTACCAAGTAATGATCCGAACCAACATCCGTACCTCTCATCACACGGGTGTCAACAACTAAGTGTTTCAAATGCTGATCGTAGACAACAAAATCTATCACACCCTTTTGACTAAGAGTACGATTTTCCCAAGTATATGTGTGGATATACTTGTGGTTGAAAAATGTATTAGATACACACAAACCATTCTCAATGCAGAGTTCAATTAATCTTTCACCATTATCATTCACACAAGGATCATTAAACTTACCCAGAACATTGTCAGAAATTGGATTCTGCACACCTACTCTAGCATTGAAATCCCCTGCTATTATAACTTTTTCTTTAGCACCAAACTGGCTCAAAACATGTTTTAGCTCATTCCAGAAATCTTCCTTCTTATCAGAAGGTTCTGAGTCACAAGGATCATACGCTACAACAATTACAATTTTCTGAAGTTTCACTTTCAAACGAATCCAGAGAATTCTCTCACTTACGCAACTATAGTGAATCAAGTTGTTCTTCATCTTTTCACTTAAAATCACACCTAGACCAGCCAGTCCTCTCATATTATGCAATACTCCAGACCACACACTCACCGTGCCATTCACTTCTACCCCAATTTCCTTCTTTTTGGTTTCACTTACACACAGCACATCCAGTCTATACTTACTCATCTCCTCAATCACCTCACTCATCTTGCCATTTATACCTCTAGTATACCATACACCAATCTTACATTTACTCAGCCCCGAGATCTCTTTCTCACACGCCGTTTAGAAAGTCCAGGTCGATTCCGTGGTTGACTGTACTTCTCAAGTGTGGTAGGTCCACCATATCCCACACTTGAGTCATTCCTTATATTTCTTTTTGTCTTTTTAATCAGGTAAGTACATCAGTGTGGGGGATTAGCCCACAGCTGTGGGTTCCAGTTGGTCATTCAACCTAGGGATTCTGGAACAAAACCCAGTGAGTTGGGGTCTTTTTGCCGAATGTCACACAGAACTAGCTTGCACCTCTCCAAAATTCACAGAGGCCCTAGTTGCTTTTGTGTGTCATTGTTACTACGGAGCGCCCCAAGGAGGCAAACCCATCACTCACTACGACCACCCGCCGAACATTATTTCTATGGAATATTGACTATTGTGCTACATTTGAACATCATTTGAATTAAGGTATGTACAGCAAAATCTTCTTCAATATTAATTTAGTTGTACCATGGAGTTTATTCAATTTGTTATGAACGATATGGAATGTGTTGAACAGAATACCATGGTACATATTACCATAATGGTATTTCATTATCAATATCCACGTATATATGCTAACTAATTGGTACATACAGTACTAAAAGCAAAATTTTTGTGGTATAATGAAACACTTCGAATTTTTTATTTTCACAATTACATTCTTTGAAACTTTTGCTCCTGTTATGTGTATGAAATGTGAGATGTTACTGTGTGAAAATTGTCATGGTACCAATGTTATTAACGTATATGAATTCACTGCACTAAATGTTATATAGGTACATATATATTATACACGGATGTAAGGTCAGGTGATGCGTAACATCACAGCCTCTCCTTGACAAATGTCAACCCCGCCTTCTCGTGGTGCATCCTGTTCCCACTAAAGGGGCTCTGACGACCGCCAATAGCGGTATAACTATACCATCGGGATCAGAGGAAATGCTATCCCACACTCACCAACCCGCTTGGCCAGCGTGGTGAGTTATGGCCAAACACCTCCAAAATGACTGTACAACTTAAATCTTGGCCCTCAGTCTCCGGCAGCTGGAATGTACCTGGCCAAGGCAGCGGCCAGTGCGACATGAAGGCAGAGGGTGCTAAGAATCCCCGGAGGACCGGACTAGGCTGCCATTTGATGCTGACCTTGGCTACCTATAACGGACGCTCCCTATCTTCTGATTCAAGGCTTCTTGAATTGGAAGAGGAACTACAAAGGATCAAGTGGGACATCGTCGGGCTAAGTGAGGTAAGGAGAAAAGGAGAAGATCTCATTGAACTGAAAAGTGGACATCTCTTCTATTATCGTGGGACAGATACTGGCAGAACTAGTGGTGTTGGATTTATAATAAACAAGAAACTGAAGGATAAAGTGGTAGAAGTTGAAAGTTCCTCTGACAGAGCTGCACGACTCGTTATCCAACTATCGAGAAGATACCAGGCTCAGATTATTCAAACTTATGCATCCACCACAAGTCATCCTGAAGAAGAAATTGAAGAATTTTATGAGGAAATTCGTCATCTAAATAATAAAGGTAAGCAGCACTTGAAGATAATTATGGGAGATTTCAATGCAAAAATAGGGCAACGGCAACAGAATGAAACTTCAGTAGGTAAATTCGGTCACGGCAACAGAAACCAGCGTGGAAATACTCTCGTTGAGTTTGCAGAGGCAGAAGGATTTTTCATCTTGAACTCCTTTTTCAAGAAAAAGCCACACAGGAAATGGACATGGAGACATCCAATTGGGACGACAAGTGAAATTGATTTTATTATGTGTAACAAAAAATTCGTCATCGAAGACTGCAGTGTGCTGAACAAGTTCAGCACAGGTAGTGACCATAGATTGGTGAGATGTAAGATGCACCTCAACACTAAACTGGAACGTGGCAAGCTCATAAGACAAACAAAATGTATTGACATAACCAACCTTAAAAAACACCATAATACTTTCAAGTTGGAACTGAAGAACAGATTCTCTGCTTTAGAAGGCCTAACATCGGAAGAAGTGGATATTTCGGAAGTTAACAGAAAAGTAACCAAAGCTCTAATGGAAACAGCAACAAAATTAGCTGGATCTAAGAACAAGTTGCATGTGAACAAATTATCAGGAAAAACCAAAATGTTGATGCAAAAAAGAAGAGAGATGAGGACAACTAAAGAAGATGTGACTTCCAAAGTGGAATATATAGAGCTATGCAAGACAACACGAAAAAGTATCACTGAAGACATAAGGAAATTCAACTGTGAGCTAGTGAGGAAAGCAATTGAAAACAACCAAAGCCTTAAGATAGCAAAGGGACATCTCAGTAAAAGAAGAAAACAGATTATGGCTCTGAGAAAAGAAGATGGTTCTATAACAAGAAATAGAGGCGAAATTTTGACAAGAGTGAAAGATTTCTACTCCAAATTATATGAAAGGGATGATACATGTACTCCAGACATCATGAAAGGTACCAGAGTTCTTCCAGTCCTCCCAGCAGAAGTTGCTCATGCAATCAAGAACATGAAGCGGGGGAAAGCTCCAGGAGAAGATGGAATTACTATAGACATCATACAAGAAGCAAGTGGAGAAATTGAAACAGTACTCGCCCAAATTTTCACTCGATGCCTTAATGAAGGGAAGATTCCTGAGGATTGGAACAACGCTACAATGATCCTGCTACATAAAAAAGGTGACATTGAGGATCTCAGGAACTACAGACCTATCAGCCTCCTATCAGTGGTTTATAAAATCTTCACTAAAGTTCTTTCACACCGCTTGAAGGTAACACTGGACATGGCTCAACCGAGAGAACAAGCTGGATTCAGGAGTGGCTACAGCACAATAGATCATATCCACGTACTGAGAGAACTAATTGGAAGAGCGAGGGAATATGAACTTCCATTGTGCATGGCTTTTATCGATTATGAAAAAGCCTTTGATTCGGTGAAACCATCAGCAGTTACCACGACTCTGAAATCCTGCGGTATTGAAGATGCATACATTAATATTATTAATAACATCTATGAAAATGCAAGTGCAAAGATTTGGCTGTTTGAAAATACAACACACATAAAAATTGGAAAGGGAGTGAGACAAGGTGACACCATATCTCCGAAGCTCTTTAATGCCACATTGGAAAATGTCTTTCAATCACTGAACTGGGAAAACAAAGGGATAAAGATTAATGGAGATTATCTAACCCACCTTCGTTTTGCTGATGACGTAGTCATTTTTGCAACTACCCCATCAGAGCTGCAGAGTATGATCCAGGAACTTGCTGACAAGAGTAAAGAAGTGGGATTAAAAATGAACTTTCAGAAGACAAAAGGGATGTTCAATGCTTTTACAAGAAATGAAGATTTATCGATTGATGGAGAAAAACTGGAGATAACAGATACATATGTTTATCTTGGACAGCAGATATCAAGTGAGGGGCACATTGATGAAGAAATTAATCGGCGTACAAAACTTGCCTGGAGAGCTTTTGGAAGAAACAGCATAATTTTCAAGAGCAATATGCCATTATGTCTTAAAAGAAAAGTGTTTGATCAATGCATCCTTCCAGTGCTTACGTATGGTGCAGAGACGTGGACCTTAACTAAAAGAGACATACAAAGGCTGCAGACAACTCAAAGAAGCATGGAGAGGTACATGCTTGGTATAACCAGGAGAGATAAGAAGAGGAACTCGTGGATCCGAAAAATGACGAGAGTGGAAGACATCATTATCAGAGTTAAATCCCTGAAATGGCAATGGGCTGGACATACTGCCAGAAGGACAGACCATAGATGGACAGCCGAAATTTTAGATTGGATTCCAAGGGACAGGAAAAGACCCAGAAAAAGACCACATGGGAGATGGGTGGATGAAATTCGTAAATATGCGGGAGTGACATGGAGGAGACTGGCACAAGACAGACCGTTGTGGAGGAAACTTGGGGAGACCTTCGTCCAGCAGTGGATTGATAATGGTTGACAATGATGATGATGATGATATTATACACGGTTGAAACAAAATGAATATGTGAATACTGTGTCTCAAAAGCCTTTATGTGTTTTCAGGAGTAATACATACATGTGGATATCATGTTCACACTAATTTGTGTCTTCTGGTAAATTTCACATAGGTGATAGAGCAAAATCAAATTTCAGGCAACACATCATATAGCAAAAGAAAACATCGTTCTGTAAGTAATTATGGCAATAAGATCAAGTGGTTGTGTGAAAAGTTGTGTGAAGCCTTAATAATTAGAATTCCAAGCTCATATTCACCCTCAGTCAGGCTGAGGTGGTCATATGCACTAATGATAGCAAATGAAAGATATCAACCTTAAACATGTAATTCACTGCAACACACAAATTCTAAGTTTTTTTTTTTTTTGAAAGGATAACTATTTATTTTAAGAACACACCAAATTTTCATCTAGGCCCTCTGTTCAATTTAATTACAATGATGAATGTAATTGCAGAATTTAGAGTCCAAATAATTTTTTTGAAATAAGGTTGTGGATATTATTTATGGTATTGTGATAATTAAGGCCCACAGCAACAACTATAGTCTTGTACAGACAATGATAACACAATTTAATGCACTAAAATATTTTCTCAGCCACTCGGCTGTGCAAAACTCAGAATTTTTGTCATTTAGAACATGCTGTATGCTAACACAGCTGGCATCCTCTTATTACTTTCAGTATTATAAATATTTAACGGAATTAACGAGGATAAATTTATTAAGGTACTTTACCTCTCAAATTTTCGATCTAAACACTAGATCTTCGTCAGGAGTAAGCAAGAACTCCTGACGAAGATCTAGTGTTCAGATCGAAAATTTGAGAGGTAAAGTACCTTAATAAATTTATC